>JALMGJ010000003.1:11559415-14209415 GCA_023362775.1 Charina bottae
TGGCTTTGATATAGTTGACTTTTACCAGCCTCAAAAGCATGTCACAAAAGAAAATGTTGCCATAATCCTGGGTTCATCTTGGGAGTTAATTTTATTTTCATTTATGCCAATTTCCACTTGAAGCACCGAGGTTGTCAACCATTACTCGCTGGACCCAATGTAGTCCATGACAAAGCCACTTATCCTAAGGCCCCGACTTCCAGCTTGGAAAGAAGCCAACCTATGAAAAACTAGAAATGGCACTTTTTGAAGAATAAACATTTTTGTGGTATACATTTCTTGGAATAGTGTAATTTTAAGTATATACATAAGTGACTATGTTCAACAGTGGTAAATTTATTAATTTATTTATTAAATTTATATGACCGCCCAACTCCCCCAACGGGGGACTCTGGGCGGTTCAAATGGTATTAATGGTATTAATGAGCCTACCGTTATTAAAATAATCTCTTAAGTGGAATCAGAAACCAGTATTCTTACTTATGCCCAAATAAATAGAGTCAAACTTTGTTACTAATTTGTATTGAATTGTTTCATGTGGAACTTTCCTTTGAAACTGTAGGTAGCAGAACAACAACTGTTTAATAGGAAATAGCAACCATCAGGGAAGATTGAGACTAGTGTAGTAACATATGAAACAATGAAATGGGTGAGCTGGTAATTTGGGATTTTGGATTGCTAAAGATTAAGAGAACTCCAAGCTTGATTCTGTTGTGTCTGCACATTATGAGTGATTGAGCAATCCAATTATGTCCAATCTCAAAATAAAGGAGAAATGCAGAGCTTGATCAGAATGTAACAAGATCAGAACAGAGATTCAGAAGCTAACCTTCCCCATGGATGCATGTAGACGGGTCTTGTAGATACTTCTAGGCTAACAGTTAGTACATTCTTGTGGTATACAAGTGTTTCTTTAAAGCACAGCATAATATTCCAGGAGTATAATTTGGGAATGAATGAGCTCTACAGATTTGCTTATCTCTGAATAATTGCTTTTGCAATTAAGCAGAATTTTACCACAGATTTGGATTTCCTACATTCACATCTTTACTAAAACATAGGAAAGGTGTATTGTCGAAGGCTTTCACGGCTGGAGTTCAATGGCTGTTGTGGGTCTTCCGGGCTGTGTGGCCGTGTTCTGGAAGTTGTGGTTCCTAACGTTTCGCCAGCATCTGTGGCCAGCATCTTCAGAGGGCAGGAGCACAGATAGAAGCAAAATCTCTGTGCCCAGGTAGAGTGGCAATGTTCTATTTATAGAGCTAAATTATAGGAGATTAGGTGGGGTTTTTTGTTGTGTTGAAATGTTAACGAGTGGCTGATGAGCGTGATTAGCATGTTCATTGTGAGAAGTATTCCCATGTCCTGGTGGTTGGACTGAGTTCATTGACCTTTTGCAGGCTGTGTTTTTCAGGACTGGTAGCCAGGTTTTGCTAATTTTTAAACTTTCTTCTTTTTTATTGTAACTGTGCTGGTGTTTGTGAATTTCAATGGCTTCTCTGTATAATCTGGTGTAGTGGCTTTTGGTGTTGTCCAGTATTTCTGTGTTTTCAAATAGGATTTTGTGTCCCGTTTGCTTGAGAGCATGTTCAGCTACTGAAGATTTTTCTGGTTGCTGTAGTCTGCAGTGTCTTTCATGTTCTTTTATCCTGGTGTGAATGCTTCGTTTTGTGGTTCCGATGTATACTTGTCCACAGCTGCATGGTATGCGGTATACTCCTGCAGCGGTGCGGGGGTCCCTTTTGTCTTTTGCTGATTTTAGCATTTGTTGTATTTTTCTGGTGGGTCTGAAGACTGTTTGAAAGTTGTGTTTTTCCATCAGTTTTCCCATGCGGTCAGTGACTCCTTTGATGTAGGGCAGGAATACTTTGTTTGTGGGGGGCTGTTTTTCTTCAGTTGGATGTTGTTTTCTTGGTTTGATGGCTCTTTTTATTTCATTCTTGGAATAGCCATTTGCCTGTAGGACCCAATTCAGATGGTTAAGTTGGGTCCTACAGGCAAATGGCTATTCCAAGAATGAAATAAAAAGAGCCATCAAACCAAGAAAACAACATCCAACTGAAGAAAAACAGCCCCCCACAAACAAAGTATTCCTGCCCTACATCAAAGGAGTCACTGACCGCATGGGAAAACTGATGGAAAAACACAACTTTCAAACAGTCTTCAGACCCACCAGAAAAATACAACAAATGCTAAAATCAGCAAAAGACAAAAGGGACCCCCGCACCGCTGCAGGAGTATACCGCATACCATGCAGCTGTGGACAAGTATACATCGGAACCACAAAACGAAGCATTCACACCAGGATAAAAGAACATGAAAGACACTGCAGACTACAGCAACCGGAAAAATCTTCAGTAGCTGAACATGCTCTCAAGCAAACGGGACACAAAATCCTATTTGAAAACACAGAAATACTGGACAACACCAAAAGCCACTACACCAGATTATACAGAGAAGCCATTGAAATTCACAAACACCAGCACAGTTACAATAAAAAAGAAGAAAGTTTAAAAATTAGCAAAACCTGGCTACCAGTCCTGAAAAACACAGCCTGCAAAAGGTCAATGAACTCAGTCCAACCACCAGGACATGGGAATACTTCTCACAATGAACATGCTAATCACGCTCATCAGCCACTCGTTAACATTTCAACACAACAAAAAACCCCACCTAATCTCCTATAATTTAGCTCTATAAATAGAACATTGCCACTCTACCTGGGCATAGAGATTTTGCTTCTATCTGTGCTCCTGCCCTCTGAAGATGCTGGCCACAGATGCTGGCAAAACGTTAGGAACCACAACTTCCAGAACACGGCCACACAGCCCGGAAGACCCACAACAGCCATAGGAAAGGTGTGTTTAAAAGGGACAATAACCTTTCAAGGACTTTCAGGTTCCACATTGTTGTTACAGACAATAGCAGTTTTGCAAGCACTCATGATTGAATTTTCAGAATCAAAAAGGCACATGTTGTTAATTTGGATAATTTGAATCATCTGCCATAACTGTAAACATTCTCTTGGATTCCGCTGTGTATACAATATTCCATCAGCTGTCTGCGGTATTCTTCAGCAAAACAATGTAAATAAGTTTTTTCTCAAAATGCGTGGAATTTTAGTCTGTGTAGTCAGAGTTTTGACAGTGTTATTGTTCCATGCATGAATTCTAGGACATGTTGATCAGGACATTTTGCATAGCCATTGGCTTTTCTGGTTATAGAGCAGTATGTATTATCACTGGAAGTATAATGTCTGTTACAACAAGTTTTTGTTTAATAAATTGAAACCAGGAATTTATATAGCTTGCCCTTTAATGGGAAGCATATCCATATGTGGAAGTGGGGAATTGTGTATTATATATTAATATATTATCTGGAAGCTGCCTGATTGGGCCTGTTTGGTTTCTTCTGCCACCTAGAGCAATTAAAGAAATCTTAACATCTAATGATAAGTATAAATCAGGAACTGTAGTTTATTTCTCACCTCACAAGCAAGAGTTGTAGCATCCATTACCCTTGTAAGAACTGGAATTGGGGAGGCAGGAATTTCTGATACTTGTCCCAAAGGAAGCCATTTTGTACAGGGACAGATGGCAGAAATCTCCAAGGCAAGGTATGGAGGAGCTATATGGCAATTGCCTCAAAGGTGGGAGAAAGAGACCCATGATTAAAATCTTGGAATTAACATATGTAAACGGTAGGCTTCCTGGGTTTTGTTAGCACAGAATGTCATATATATATATCAATCGAAGAGAATATTTGTAGCTCAGGTTTGAACTGGGGAGTCTTTGGTGCTCTCTGAGCCTTGTTGTTTTCATGCAGACATTTCATTGCCAGGCTAGGCAACATCTTCAGTGCAAAAAGGGAGTGGAACTTGCTGTCTGTTTATATACCCTGGCTTGTCATGCCTGTGTTGGTGGGGGTCTTGTACTCTCCTTGGTAGTTCCTTGATTGGGATGTTGTGTGCTGTTTGGGTGATTGACTGAGTTAATAGTTCCTTGATTAAGGTCTATTGTGTTGTTTGATTGCTCCTCTGCTGCTAATCTTGCTGTTAATCTATGCATATCTTGTTGTTGATTGCTGGCCCAGGGGTGTTCTGGTCTTCTGGCTATTCTATTGTCTCTTATGAATGGTATGTAAATGTTGTTAACCTCTATGTGTCTGTTGATGGCTGCTTTGTCTGAGTGCCAAGCTTCCAGGAATTCTCTAGCATTTTTGGATTTGGCCTGGTCTAATATGCTCACAGTTTCCCAGTTAAAAGTATGGTTAAGTCTGTCCATGTGTTGTGAGATTAAGGAGTTTTCATCATGTCTTCTGACTGCTAGTTGGTGTTCGTGGATGCGTTCTGCTAGTCTTCTGCCAGTCTGTCCTACATAGTGGCTGTTGCAGTCCTTACACTGTATGTTGTAGATAACTCCTGTTTTTAATTCTTGGGCTACTGGGTCTTTTGGTTTACTTACAATGTTCTGAAGGGTTTTGGTTGGTTTGTGTGCTACAGTGATGCCGTGTGGATGTAACAGTCTATTAGTAGTTTCTGAGATGTTTCTGATGTATGGCAGTGTAATCCTTTTCATAGCTTCTGTTGGTTTTGCTGTGGTGGGTTGAGTGGTCAGGCACTTTTTCATAAAGTTGTGTGGATATCCATTTTGCTGGAAGATGCTATATAAGTGGTCTGTTTCCTTTTTCTGGTGTATGTATATGTATATGTATATGTATATGTATATGTATATGTATATGTATATGTATATGTATATGTATATATATGGTTTCCTAGCTCTCTGAAATAAATATACTTATCTTCATGAATCTGCTTTGGGAATGTAGAGGCTTTGGG
The DNA here is from genome assembly GCA_023362775.1 of Charina bottae. Classification (NCBI taxonomy): domain Eukaryota; kingdom Metazoa; phylum Chordata; class Lepidosauria; order Squamata; family Charinaidae; genus Charina; species Charina bottae. The sequence continues at coordinate 11,564,250 of JALMGJ010000003.1, forward strand.
TATGTGGAGTCTCTCTCCTGTAACTGGTACAAAACCTGGGGGAGCTGAGGTTAGGAGGTGATGTCAATGGCCGAGGTACTGTGGAATAGTCACTCCTTGGAAATTAGAGTGGCTCTATTGCCGGTTGCTTTCTGGAAGCAAGTTAAGATTAAGCTTTTCTGGAGGGCTTTTAATGGTGGATGAGGATGCTGTCTGGGTCCTAGGCTGATGCTCTGATAGAAGGCATGATTTAATTTCCACTTACCATGGACAATTTTAATTTTAATCTTTAATGTAATTGAATTTAATTTTTGGTGTATTTTAACATACAAAAAAACCCCGCCCGCACCAGGTTTTCCCGCGGCGACACATGAAAATTCGAAGGCGCTGCATCCGCGGCGGCGCGCAAAGAACGAAAGCAGCAGCAGTGCTTCTGGGTTTTTGTGCGCTGCTGCGGCGGCGGAACTTCCAGATTTTCCCGCGGCGACACACCAAGGGCGGTTGGTGTGTCGCCGCCGGAAAACTTTGGAAAGCCCTGATATAGGGGAACACCAGAATCTCAGACAAGAATGTTAAAAATTTTTTTAAATTTTTTGGTGTATTATAGATATTTTATTGTACGTCTATTGTTACTCACTAGAAATAGTTTTTGAAACAGAATGGTATAAATACATAAATATTTGATGAAAGGGTCCTACTGAAGCATTCATGATTTTGCACCTGCATGGAACAATTTCATGTACATGAAAATAGGTTGATAGACTCTGCTAATGCAGTTTCCTGTTTGTGAATATAAATGTATCAGAGTGTAATATATTCCTTTCTTAGTTTTTAATTATATTTTCTACTTGGAAATTCTAATTAAATATAATTAATAAAAGCTATCTCATTTAAAAATATTATAAAGGGGAACTTTCTATTTTCTGTTTCTAGCTGATGCTGGAGCCAGGAGCCATCTGATCTCTTGAATTAGTGGAAAAATGTACTTGGAAACTTTATCCTTTGTATACAAGGATAGTTTATATTGGACTTGTGTCTAAACAGATGTGGTAGGTCAGAGACTGGCAACCATTCATAGGGGTAGGCATAGGCATCCTTGCAAAAGAATTTTAAAAATCACCTGAAATCTCATGAGATCATTGAATCTCATGAGATTTTGGAGATTTCACTCACAACAACACAATCTCAAACAATCATATAGGGGAACACCAGAATCTCAGACAAGAATGTTAAAATCTTGCATGACTCAATGAGTGGAGGTTCTATGGACACCCTTTGGGTATCGCAGATGAACTGCTGACTGCAGATACATTAACACAGAGAGAGATGAAATAATGGTACCCTTCAATGTTACTGTGCTACTCATATCCATAGAACCCAACCTCGTGAAAGAAGCCATCCACAAACTTTTATTTTATTTATTTATTTAATTTATATTTACACAAGAATAAAACATGGGGAGCCACACACTAAAATATCAGTTCCCAATCTCATGGATCTATTGAATATAAGCCTCACCTACTTTTAATTTAACAACTGTGTAGACCAACAGATCATAGGAAAATCCATGAGATCGCCCATCTCATGGTACATAGCAGAAGCAGTAATTGAACATGTGGAAAGCATTGCCATTCCAAAAATCAAACACAAAATATGGGTCATAGTGACATACAGATTTGTCTTTCTAAAAGAGAATCAAATTGAAAGTACATTTCAAGTGCTCAATTCTACATACCCAGGGATTAAGTTTGCCACAGAGATAGAAAAGGAAAATTAACTCCCATTCCTCAACATCCTCATCACCAAACAGAACAATGGCTTACTGCAAATCCAGGTTTATAGAAGAACAACACACACTGTACAAATTTTAAATTTCTGCAGCAACCACCCCACAACTCACACAGTCAGTTGCATAAGAACCCCATCAACAGAGCAAAGAAACACTGCAGCTCACCAACATTCAGAAAAGCAGAACTTAACTAACTTCATAATACATCCAGGAAAAACAACTACCCCCTGCCCATTTCATTAAAATACACACTAGGAAACAAAATAAAGAACAGAAAGATACATCAGGCACTACTACAATAATGCTCCCATATATAGAAATGCATCAGAACATATGAGTAAGCTACTTCAAGCTCTAGGCATCACAGCAGCCCACAAACCCACTGCAAAGACTTCTGTGCAAACCAAAAGACTACACACCCTATCAGGACATAACCAACATCATATACAAAGTTAACTTCCTGGACTGCAACCTATACCGCATAGGACAAACAAGACTCAACTACATCAAAGAATTAACAAACACAAAACTGCAATAAAGACCCAAGATTATAAATATCTAACAGCCACCAAACATTTGACTAGGAAAATACTGAATCATAGGTGATGCAAAAAGCAGAAAAGCCAGAGAATTCCTAGAAGCCTGGCCCTTAAATAAATGTGCCATTAAGAGATCCATTGAGTCAGGCACCTAATTCAAAATACCCACAAAGAGGACCAATAAAAATGGAGACAACAGCACACCAAAGAACCATTTGATCCACACTTCACAGGAAACCTCCAATTGTCAACCAACCCAAATCAGATGCAGAGCAGAAATACACAAGGCAACCCTCCCTTCTGAGCCATTGCACTGAGGAAGCCTTGCAGAAACATGGGGTGAAATGTCCACAGAAAACCTGGAAAGTACCTCAGTTTTAATCCCCTGAAGCCTGGAGTACCTGACCACAAGTTTGTACAACAAACCTGGGTTACCTCTATTCCAAGAAATTCATTAAGTTCCATGTTGCTGATTTCTGTAATAGGCTAATAATATCAATTGTTAATCTCAAATCTGGTTCATTTTAGATTAGTCAAGAACAGATGGGGGTTCTGTTAAGGCTCTACAATTAATCTTTCTCAGCTGAGATTTAAATATAAGTCAACTGATTCTGTTGAACACTGCCTTTCTTCCAGATCAAACAAAGATCAAGTACTCCTGTGCACAACTCCACACTGTGAAAGATTGCAGCTTAGTCCAGTATTCATAGCCAGTCATGTAAGATGCTCCTAGGAGCAACATTCCTCAACCTGATGGCCTGTAGATATGTTAGTATTCTGAAATTGAAGTTCACACCTCAATTCTCTTACATATTGATGACCCAAGTCTTCTAGGAACGCTTACCTATGTTTATCTAGGTTTTTTATTTTCTTTGAGTGACAGCATTGGAAGCATATGGTGTTTTATAACATTTGAATGTATTCAAAAATATATAAATTAAGGATAATAAAAGATTCACCATTATGTTTTTAGTGGATCCTTCAATCTTAAGGATGCTTCTAGAGGTCCCAGCTCAGCTCAGTCTCTGTTTGACTTCAAAGGCTATAGCTTTTACGCTACACTGCAGATGGGAAACTTCAGCCTGTGGACTGAATATGTGAATGTGTAAATAGAAAATTATGTGATGGCAACTTTGGAGGTGGTCAGAAGTAGCTTCAACATGCCTGCTTACAGCCAATTTGGACTTCAGGGCAAAATAAGTTCTCCACCTTTGCCCTACGCAGACCGAATGAGTGAGCACATTCCTTAGAGGGGGAAGACAAACGCTTTCCACAAAAGTCTCCTTCCCCACAAAAAGAGTATAGTTTGAGCAATCAGTCTCCAAGGAACAGTGTTGTGTCACTTTGCTAGAACCATAATATGAATCACAAGAAGTCTTAGCTCTGGTTTTAGCACTGTCTTATCACCAGGAACCACAGCTTTTTAAGGGACCTTTCAGATACTGTATATCCAGACCAATTCCCTAAACCCATCACATACTTACCCCCCCCCAACTCATTTTGACAATTTTGAACATATATTAGCTTCTGACTTTCTTTGGGATAGCCTACCCTCAAATTCATTAGGGTTTAAGGCTGTACTTGATTTTGTTGATTTTGGATTTGTAGTGGTGCTAGATTTTGAGAGACTGTTTAATCTGGCAAATCTCAGGCACTGTGAAAATAAATAGCAGAGGAACTGGACCTCAGGGATATTGTGCATAGTGTAACTCAGTGGCAGAGAGCAGGCCTTGATACAAAAGGTCCCAATTCAACTCTTGGATCCCCAATTAAAAAACAAAACAAAACTCAGTTTGCAACATGGCAAGTGACCTTTGCTTAAGCTATATGTGACCGATATCCAAGAATAGAATATCCTGTTGAGTGTGTTTGTAACTATATGGGTTGCTAGTTATTTATTTGGGGGCATGGTGGCTCAGCAGTTAAGATGCCAGGCTTGTCGGTCAGAAGGTCGGCGGTTCAAGACCCGAGCACCGCGTGATGGAGTGAGCTCCCGCACTCGCCCCAGCTCTTGCCAACCTAGTAATTCGAAAGCATGCAAATGCAAGTAGATAAATGGGTACCACTCCAGTGGGAAAGGTAACAGTGTTCCGCGCACATCGTGCTGGCCACATGACCACGGAAGCATCTTCAGACAGCGCTGGCTCTTTGGCTAAGAAACAGAGATGAGCACCACCCCCTAGAGTCGGACACGACTGTGCAGGGGAAAACCTTTACTAGTTATTTATTTATATCTTCATATCTCGATGTTCCCCATCTGAGCCTGGAACTTTGGAGAGTAATGTCAGTCAAAGGCAGTAAGCTGTGAGATAGGTTATTTTTTTGATTCAGTACAAAGCAATGCATTTCTTCATTTGCTCAAAAGGATTCTTGAGTCTGGTTTAGTCTTTTAAAAATGTAGCATATTTTGGTTATACTGTAGATAAATATTCACAACCATACTAATACAATAATCTCAGATGACAGGCTTTGTCTTATTTTGTTGCTGAGAGATATGAGTATTTGTGTGGGAGGGAAGGAGTGTAAGGGAGAGGAATCATATCAAAATATGGTGTTTAATCTCCAACTTTGCTAAAAAGTGGATAAAATACAATTAAACCTCCCAGAAAAAAGAGATTAAGATTCTGAGTGTGTTTGTGTAGAAGTCAGCCTTATTGAACTCAGTAGGATGTATGCCATCGATTTGAATGTTAGGTGCACTCCACCCAAGCACTTGTAAATGATCTTAGTTTCAAGGAGAGAGTTGAGAAGATCCTTATCTGTCCTGCTGAAACCAGTGATACTTCAAAAGGATGAACTTTGCCTGAAATAGATGTCAGTTCATGATAATGTTTTTCCTGTCTTCTATGGATTGTTCTGTCACAGTGGGAAATTGTGAAACTTATAGTCTCTTATCTGCAGTGTTAGATTTGGATTAAATGTAAATACTGTTGTTTATTAACTTGAAAATGGTCCACTTTTGTTAGGACTGAAATGAAAGATCCTTTCTTCCACCCTCTAGCATTGTTGTATTTGAGGCAGGGATGCAGATTGGTGGACAAATGCTTACCAAGTTCAGCAGTAGCAGCAAACCTTCACCTGACTGTAGACAACATTACTTTGTGGAGGACTCAAGTGTGAGGGGAAAAAATCACCCTCTCTCTGCTGGCTTGCTGATAGACACCACCAGTAGCATCCACCAGGAAGCAGGGAGACTCAATGCAGCACTCTGCCTTCCCAGGTTAGAGACCTGTTGGGAAGAAATGGAATTTGCTAGCAGTAGGAAACATGGTAGCCGCAGCTATGTGAATCATACAGAAGATACTGTAGTAACAATGGAAGACCTAAGAATGAAAACTCCTCCCATTAGACAATACTACTTTACTCAATCAAATTCTAAGCTCTTTTGGATCAGCTCTGAGCCCCGTGTGCGCAGAGTGGTAGGTGGCAGTACTGCAACCGAAACTCTCCCCACGACCTGAGTTCAATCCCAGTGGAAGTTGGTTTCTCAGGTAGCCGGCTGAGGTCGACTCAGCCTTCCATCCTTCCGAGGTCGGTAAAATGAGCTAAGCTGGGGGAAAGGTAATCATGACTGGGGAAGGGAATGGCAAACCACCCCGCTATAAGTCTGCCTAGAAAATGTGTCAGGGAGATAACGGGCGGCGAAGGAGGGGGCTCCCTCCAGGAAGGGAAGCGCATGCGTAGTACTGAATCGCTATGTTTCCCTCCCAAGAGATTGAAGAAAGCCCCACCCTAGGTTTGTGGACTTCTTCTTTGGGCATTACTACTTCATGTTTAGTCTAGATGGATTCTGTTAGGGTAGTAGGATAATAAATCACTAGAGCTTGATTCCAGCCTCAGCGTGTTATTTCTACGCCCGAAGTCAGGACAAAACGTCAGCGAAAGCGACGTCCCTCCAAAGGGTCAGTAATGACTCAGTGCTTGCACAGAGGACCTTTCACTTTTTCACTTGGATCAGCTCAAATCCAGAGGGTTGATTTATGCAGGTATCTGTTGAAGAACTCTGACCAATGGAAATCAAACAATATCACAGTGAATGACAAATTGGTCATGTTTGCTTTCACTGTGACCCTGTGAGATTATTGTCAGAATTCTCATGGGAAAGTAGTTGCAAATTGTTTTCTGAACAAGCTGTTATGTCTACAGTTCTAACTGCTTGTAGATTAGAGACACCTGCTACATACTAGTAGGGGGGTGAGACGCATGCTTGCTAGATGCAACACTGCCACCTACTGGCAGGTCATACTATGCTCTCAGAGTCTCCAGATCTCTAGCCAGCCAATGAGAGTTTGTTCTGGGGGGCTATATCTATGTGTGTTGGTAACGATGTCTTTTGCTCTTGACTCTGCTTGTCTGGTAGCCATTACCAAGTGCTTTTCTTTTCCTCTCGACAAAAGACTTTGAAGTGTAGCCAACTGGCGTACTGTTTGCCAGGTTTGCGCTCCTTGGGTCTTGTATTCGATGGAAGCAAGAAAAAAGGAGAATCTTGAATCTTCTGCTTTTAAGCTGTTTACTGCTGCTGTTTTGTTCAAGAAACGCTTGTGCTGTACCATATGTATACAACCTGCTTTATCTACAGTAAAGATTTATAGCCATTGAAAGTGTTGCTCTGCTTGTTTACTCTTGCCTCCTCCCAAACCGACAATTATTCATTTTGTTTTGGTTTCATCCTGGTAGAGAAACAGGAGGAGGCAAACAAGGAATAAGAAAGATGGAGAAGGTAGGAGGAGAAAGTGGGAGAGTGAAGGAAGCAGTGGAAGGGTAGAAACAAAAAGAACTCAGAGCAAAAAACTGAGAAAGAGAGACGGAAGGCAGGAAAGTTGAGGAGGGAAATAGGCAAAGGAGAACAGAAGTTGGGAAATGCAGAGCAGTCAAAGGAGAGGAGGATAAAGATGAAAATGGTGAAAACATCTTCCCCACCACAGAGAAAGATCAGCTTTCCCCAATTCTCCCTGATGTTTATTCCCATTGGCCCAATCTGGGAGAAAGGCTGATAGGACTTGGCGGCTGTCATTGGGTTTGTCAGTGTAGCATGTCAGGCATATCAAAGATATTCTGAAATATTTCTGTCAACCACAGGAATATGGGGCACCATTTAAGTATATTTTCAACTCAACAATTCTAGAGAAACTGGAGAAGTATGAGAGAGAAGGGGCCAAGAAGTAATGACCCCTAGCTCTACTGGGCCCTCATGTTCTGTCATTTTCCCCTACATTCCTGTGTCCTCAATTAAAATGAACTACCTTAAAGATCCTGTAGCATTAGTCAGAATCTAAATTAAACAGTTGCATTTAATATAAATGACATCTCTTCATCTCTTCAATCTCATCTCTTCACTGAGATAGATATGAGGGTTATATGAAGTGTTAGCACATCTGACAGGTGCCCACAAGAAGGACATCAAAATTTTATTTTATTATTACACAGCAACTCATAAGCAGAACTTAGAGGTGTGATAAAGTCATTATGACTAGCAACCCATTGATTTCTCTAATCCTTTTTAAAGGCTTTCTAAGTCAGAGGCCATCAACATATTTTATGGCAGAAATAGTGTATTGTATGAAACTTGTTTCCTTTCTCTTTCCTGAACATATTGCATTTTTTTTTTCTATCATGGGAGAAAACACTTCTGAAAGATTTACTGTAACTATAGATTTTTCTTGGTTGGCTTAATATTTGTTGAAAACTGTTGTGACCCAAAATAAATGACAGGGAATTGAGCTTATACACATGTTCTCCAGGTTTCAGCACACATTCCAAGTGACGACTTAACAGAAGATTTTTTTTGAAAAAAAATCTCTGAAGGAAAGTTGTGAATTATGCCTCCACTACTCTAGGATTCAACAAGCTGTAGTCTGGCACTCATACAAAATTCAAAATAGACCTACATCCCACAGGAAAAACCTCAGCTTCAATCTTGCCCTGCAGAGCAAAAAAACACAAACCAAAGTACAGATAAGAAGGTATAATGTAGTTCTCCGCAACTGCTGCTTTAGAGTCCAACTAGTGTGTAATCGTCAAAAAGCAGTAATGCTGAATTATTCAGGTGGCTTGATTTTGGAAGTGTTCTTGAAGACACTATTGCTGAATGCCTGGATCTGTTCTGAACTGGGATCTGTTCTGAATTGGGATGCAAAAAGAGCAGTGGTAGGTCTTATGGTTTGTTTTGGCAGTACCACTCTTGTACCATGTATAATACTGACAGCACTGGAAGTAGCCAATCTTTTTTTTGGCAACTTTGCTTTAGGGCAATGAAAAAAATATTAGACACCTAAATTTTCTATGCTTAATGAGCAGTAATTTTCTAGTTGAAGGACAAAAGTAGCAGATGCTATTTTTCTTAAAATATTTGGGTTATGCAAATGTTTAATCCTTTCAAGTTCCTTTCTCTAGCATTGTGGTTGCTTTTTGAAGGTTAGTGACATGGGTTATCTTACTCAATAAAGAGTTGGGATGGCATCCTATATCTTTTTTAGATCAGCAGCCTTTTTGGTCCCAAATCTGTACAATGTACATTTCAATCAAGTTGGGAATGTTTCCAAGTTGTCTTTACATTTCTCAGATATATGCTGATTTTCACAGTGAGATAATTGTAGGCACCCCTATGGCAGAGGATGAGATGGTTAGATAGCATCACCGATGTAATGAACATGAATTTGAGTAAACTCTGGGAGACAGTGGAGGACAGGAAGGCCTGGCGTGCTATGGTCCATGAGGTCACGAAGAGTCAGACACGACTAAATGACTGAACAACAACAGCTATATTATTATAACTCTTAAAACCTGCAAACTGGCTAATGCCTGAATATTATTTGAGCCTGCTCATTGCCATGGACTTCTCAGATCCTGGAAACATGAATGGCATCTTGCCAAATATTACAGGCCTGGAAACTCTGCACATTCCTTCCATATCAGGGGAACAAGTAGCCAGCTCCCCACTGCTTCGAGGGGTCAACAAGAGGATCAAAGTATCCCTCCCCTAACAAACTTACTGATTACTGGGATGCTGAAGGACAATATACAGTTTCCAACATTCTATAGCCTGACCCCTTTTTTCCCTTTCAATTCATCTGGATAATATGAATTTAGCCTTTTTGATTATGAGTCGTTGTTAAGGGTTTGACACCCATAGAGCATTGGGTCTTATAAAAGCAAAAATCCCTTCACCCACATCTTTATTAAGATGAAACAAAATAATTTGCTAGCACTCTTCTTCCCTGGTCCTTGTATTTGTTTAAATTGAGTTATGTACATTTTTCTAGCAATTTGAAAGGGGGATGGGAAAGAAACTTCCAAGAGGCTGCTATGAGGTAATGAGATTAGGTAAGACTATATAAATATGTCTTTTCAAAGCCATTCTCTCAGCTGTGTGCAAATGGTATGGCAGCAATCTGCCATTTAAACAACATTTTCAAGAGCTGTGGGAGCAGCATGGCAGTAACCTTGCATGCAAAAGCCTTTCTGAATGGCTGTGACTATGATGGCCACCCAGAGTCATTATGGAGTAGGGTGGCCATACAAATTTAATAGATAGAGTAAATAAATATTACTAAACTGGGTAGGAGGGGATGAAACAAGATTAGTTCTAAATAATGCATGTATAAACGTCAAGTTATTGGAAGCTCCATGAGCTTGATCTAAAACCTCTATAGATAGAGAAAAATGGATTGCAGATACTATTTGTCACATGGAAATGAAATAGTTAAACTGAGTTGAGGGCCTGCAAGATAAGAAGTCGGGCAAAAATTCTCTTCATTAGAAAACTGACTAACTCCATGGGCTGTGGAAGAGCAGCAGAGGCTGCCAATGTAATACAATACATTTCAAAGGTAAAAATGGCTTTTCTTCATTAAGAAAAAGGATGTTGGAAAGAGACATGCACATATGATATATGAAGAACAGAAGATTGGATTATAGAAATCATAGGGTATATGACAAAGAAAAGTTCCTGTGTATTGTATGAAGGACTAACATTTAAAGTTAATTGTTGTACTTAGATGATAAAGGGACTTAGAAACAAACATCTCAAAATAACCATGACCTAGCCCCAGGTGCAAGGTCACACAGCCAGCCTAGAAACATATTTAAGGATTCCCTTACTAACTTTACTCAGACTGAAGAAGCTCCTTGGATAAGGAGTGAAACGTTTCCACTAAGAAAATAGAAATCCAGTTGACATGATTCAAGCTACAGACAATTCCACCTGGATGACTGAGAACCTTCATAGACATGTTGTACTTAAAGTTCAAGGATAAATTGGAGGACATCTATTTCCTATATTTTCTTTGTTTGTTATTTTTTGACTTCACTTTTTCTTTTCTTTTTTCTTACTTTGTATTTCTATTTCTTTCTTTGTATTAACTTTTAATATGTATTTTAAAATTCAATAAAACTTATGAAAAAAAAAAAGGAAAGAGACATGCACATCTGAATAAAGGTGGGTCAGCTTCTGTATCATGAAACGTGCTAGTCAATGGAACATCCCCTGACTAATTTTAAAGAATGTCTGGAAAGGCTCTCGTGTATAAAATAGTGATTTTAAGTTGACATAGGAGTACATTTCACGCTGCTGCTCAAAACTGCATAAAGATTTTCTTCATAAATATTAGAATACAAGGATATTATTTGTTAAAACTGATAGCTTTTTCTCTCTGTCTGTCATGCTCCTCTGTATTTCTAGCATTCTGCCTGTATTTGTTTCCAAGTGGCCAGTGGAGCATAGAGCTCAGAAGAACAGACTTTAAACCTGGTTTCAAATCCTATCTCAGCCAAGTAATTGCTGGATATTTTTGAACAAATTGCTGCCTGTAAAAATGAAGCTGGTATTTAATTTGGAGGCTTTAATTTAAGAAGTACATTAGATAGTTAATACTTCCTTGCAAAACACATACTCTTGCACCATTAAAAAAAACCCAAAGTTTAGTGATAAGTCAAAAAGAGATAATGCTTTTTGTTTCTTGACTTGAAGATCCCAGGTACAACTGTCAGAGCTGGAACAATATCAGGGAAGTTTTTAAAACTTAAATTTGTGCTAAGTAAAGGAAGACTTCTTTAGATAAGTCACATTTGGTCTGTTTGGACTTGACTGAAATTTTGATTCCTGAGATCTGAGAAAGTATTGTGAAGGATCAAGTATGTAATTTTTGCTTGTATGTGGCCACTCTTCACTTTGAGTCATCCAATAATATGGGTTTTGTTTACAATGGGCTTCACCAGATGTCCACTTTGTAAGGTTAGCAGCTTTCGGTGCCCCAGTGAATTGAGCTGAGCCCTGGGATGGGTGGGTGGAGAGCTAATATGTTCACTAGGTTGTGACCCACTGAACTGCTCTTCACCTAAGCAATCCATCTCACTTTTGATTAAAACAATGCCCTCTCCCTATATTTTGTTATTCATGAGGACACTTTAATGATGTTAAGGTTTCTATGTCCATGACAAGGAACATCTGGTCTGTTGTGTTGAAAAATAACAAGGAAACTGTGATAATAACTAACTAGTCATCAGTCAAGAGTCTCTATATTGCAGAGCTTTCCAAACTGTGTGTCGGGACACGTTAGTGTGTCAGTTGCAGTGTCTGGATGTGTCGCGGCTGCTGCTGCCTCCGAGCCATGCCAGGATTCCGCGCAGGTCCTAGTGCCTGCCTTGTGCCTGGCTGCCTCCAAACCTGCTGTGATTCCGTGCAGGTCCTAGTGCCTGCCTTGTGCCCTGCTTTAAGAGTGTGTCGCGAAATGATGCATGTCTAAAAAGTGTGTCACCAACATGAAAAGTTTGGAAAGCTCTGCTATATTGGATCAAACATTTCAATTGCAGCCTGGGGCTGATCATGGAACATTTTTCCCACTCTGCCTGAGGGAGAAGAATAGTAAATCAGGCCAAGTCCCTTTGTTGCAGCCAATAAACTGGAATGACTTGTTTGCTCCTGAAGCAGAAAGGCTCCAGTATAATAGCAGATCAGAAAAGGATAGCTATGAGTAGGTTGGAAGATTAGATTTCCTTAGCCCTGTGTGTGGGTGGATGAATGTGTGAAGTATATTCTTTGTTGTTTCTTCTGGGAAAAAGGGATCTATGCAAATCAGTTTTCCTTGGAATTTTTTAGATCTGCTAATGGACATCTCAGGGACATGTGCGTTAAACCAGTTTATTTACTAATTGAGGCAAACCTTAAAAGAAAGTGTAGAGACCAAATTTATTCTTAAAATTAAAAATAATAAGAATTAAATAAAGAAATAAGAATTAAAGAAATAAGAATTAAAGAATTAAAAATAATAAGAATTATATCTTGCTTGGAAACAGTTAGTTGACCAGACTGAGTAGAAATAGCATTTTGGTATGGTAGTGAAACTTAAAAACTTCATCAGAAGGGGTCTGGTAGAATCTTTTCCAACTAACACATTTTCTTAAAAGGCATAAGCTTTCATAAACTACAGTTCCCTTCATCAGATTCATGGAACAGCTGAACTGATGTAGGATTTAAATTGGGGTGAGGTGGGGTGGGGGGAAGTGCGGGAAGACAGATGTACTGTAGGATACACTGAGACAGATTACAAGTACCTTATCAACAATGTAATGTGTTAAAAAAACCATTACTGCATGCTGTTGAGAGCTTTTGAGATTGACTGAAACTTTTTGATGTATGTGACTTCAGCAATCTCTCACTCAATGATGCTGTTAAAGTCTCGTATTTCCAAAATTGTCACTTTGAGGTCTGCAACAAATTGCTACTACACGTTCTCCTTCTACAATGTTAAAGACATCTTTGTCCATCTTTTTTTTGCCACAGTTAACTAATGTCTGTAGGCATAGGAAACATTTTGCATCACACAAATGCATCTATTAACTCTTTATTATTTACAGAGATAAGTATATCGCATCTACTGGTACGCTTTCAAAGGAACATGTATGCAAAGCATGTGGTACAACTGCTGTGAAACCTAAAATAAATTCCCATCTCCCTTTTTCTCCTACGTTCTTTCTTTTGGATAGTCATGAGCTGAATTAGTCCCAAGCAGATCCATAACTCCCAATCCATAATTGATTTAAGTTACAGAAAGAAAGATTTTGACTGAGTGGTAGAAAAGACATAATAAAATTATGAGCAGCTGAACAGTGGAACCAATTATTCAGGAAAGTAGTGGGCTTCACTGGATGTGTTCAAACAGTGGCTAGATTGCCATATGTCTGGAATGCGTCTATTTATTTATTTATTTATTTATTTATCATCATATTTATATCCCGCCCATCTCCCCCGCAAGGAGGGACACTGGGCGGTTCACAGCATAAGTTTAAAATCAATAAAAACATAAATACTACAAAAAATTCAATAAAATATCTAATACAATTTGATCCAAGTAATGGTAGTTCTTACTATCCCATGGTCGGAAAGGTTGGTCAAAGTAGATCTAAGCGATCAGCCAACCCCAAGACTGGCTATTCCCCTCCCCTCCCCAAGCATGATGGCAAAACCAGGTCTTTAGATTTTTTCTAAAGTCCAGGAGAGAGGGGGCTGATCTTATTTCAGGGGGAAGAATATTCCAAAGGGCGGGGGCTACTGCAGAGAAGGCACACCTCCTGGACCCTGTCAGATGGAACTCTCTTACAGACGGGGCTCGTACAATGCCCACTCTGCAGGACCGGGTGGGACGGGTTGATGTGATAGGGATGAGACAGTCCCTCAGGTAACCTGGACCCATGCCATGTAGGGCTTTAAAGGTGATAACCAACACCTTGGATTGAATCCGGAAGCAGACTGAAACCCAATGCAGCTCATGGAGGAAAGGTGTTATATGTGCTGATCTTGAAGCACCTAAAATTGCCCGCATGGCTGCATTCTGAACCAGCTGAAGCTTCCGGACGTTCTTCAAGGGTAGCCCATGTAGAGTGCATTACAGTAGTCTATATGGGAGATGACCAGGGCTTGAGTGACTGTTCGAAGGGCCCCTCGCTCCAGGAAAGGGCGTAACTGGCGCACAACATGAAGCTGTACAAAGGCCCTTCTGGCCACGACTGCCACCTGCTCTTCGAGCAGGAGTCGTGAGTCCAAGAGGACCCCCAAGTTATGCACCGACTCTGTCTGGGGTAATGCCACCCCATCCAGAACTAAGGATGATAAATTCCTAGACACCGAGGGGCCATTAACCCATAGCCACTCCGTCTTACCAGGGTTCAGCTGAAGACTGTTGTTCCCCATCCAGACTCCCACAGCCCCCAGACACTTGGACAGGGTAGTCACAGCATCACTTACTTCCCCCGGGATGGAGATGTATCACTGCGTATCATCAGCATATTGATGATACCTCATCCCATGGAGACGGATGATCTCACCCAGTGGTTTCATGTAGATGTTAAATAGGAGAGGAGAGAGCCCTGAGCCCTGCGGCACCCCACAAAGGAGGGGCCGTGGACCCGATCTCTCCTCCCCTATCAACACCGATTGGGACCAGCCCTGGAGGAAGGAGGTGAACCAGCGCAAAACCATGCTGCCCACCCCAAACTCCCTGAGTCGTCCCAAAAGGATACCATGGTCGATGGTATCGAAAGCCGCTGAGAGGTCAAGGAGAGCCAGGATGGATGTACTGCCCCCATCCCGCTCCCGCCAGAGATCATCCATAAGTGCGACCAATGCTGTTTCCGTCCCATATCCCGGCCTGAAACCTGACTGAAAGGAGTCTAGATGTTGGGGTTTGATAAACCCAGGAATTTACTTCTAGATATAAATTATACAGAGAGGCTTGATTTCTAGGTAAAAGGTGAAATATTCTGCACAGTCACCCAATTAGCAGTCACTGTTGTAGGAATGATGTGTCATGTGTGACTCATTCAACAGGTGCTTAGAGTTAGGTTGGGTGTGGTGAATAACAAGAGTGACCTATAATGTGATTGGTCAGGTTCACTATATATACAGGGACATTCTCAGTTCCCATTATTCCCATTTTACCTCGTGAAAGCTGTATCGTTGATGGTGTATCATTTGTTACTTGTGGAGGTGATCTGTAAATACGTATGTATATAAAGTAAATAGGATATTTGATATAACTTCTGTTTGGAGTCTATTTACTGCATAGTACGTGGATCACTGGTGCCTAGGAGAGAGGCAGGCCGCTCCATCTCCGCGCGCTCCCTCTGACACTAGATAATCCGTTTCATCAAGAATCCTCTGGAGCTGCAACACCACCACTTTCTCAATCACCTTCCCCATAAAGGGGAGGTGGGAGACTGGATGAAAATTGTCCAGTACAACAGGGTCCAGTGATGGTTTCTTGAGGAGGAGGCGCACCAGCGCCTCCTTGAAGGCTGCGTGAAACACCCCCTCCTGCAAGGATGCATTTACCATTGACTGGACCCAGCCACACGTCACCTCCCGAGCTGATTGAACCAGCCAGGAGGGACATGAATCTAGTTCGCATGTGGTGGCATTTACACTCCGGAGGATCCTCTCCACTTCCTCGGGCCCAACAGGATCAAACTGTTCCCAGATAACTGGGTAATTACTTTCCTTAGGCATCTCCCCATACCATGTTTCATGCTGAGAGTCTAACTTAGAGTGAATCCGAGTGATTTTACCCTGTAGTTGCCTAGAAAACTCCTCAGCACAGCCCTGCAGATGATTTTCTGAATTCCCTTTCCCCAAGAGGGATTGGGTGATCTTAAACAGGGCCGCTGGTCGTCATTCTGCGGATACAATAAGAGCCGAGAAATAATGGTGTTTTGCCACTCTTACTGCCACAAGGTAGGCCTTAACCACGGCTCTAGCTTGTGTTCAGTCGGGTTCAGTCTTTGCCTTCCTCCAGCAGCGCTCTAGACATCTCTTAATCCTCTTCAAAACCCTCAACTCCTCCGTGAACCACGGGGAGTGTCGGGCTTGATAGGACAAGAGAGGCTGCACAGGCGCAATCCTGTCCAAGGCCCCGGCTGCCACCCTATTCCAGGTAGCAGCTAGGGTCTCCACTGGACCATGCAGCAGCTCCTCAGGGATAACCCCTAGCTCCCTCTGAAACCGAGTTGGGTCCATCAGTCACCGGGGGCGGACCGATCGAATAGGCCTGGTGTGAGACCACTGTCTCTAGTTGGGTCCCGAATAATCTGAGTCAGGCCCATGGCCACCATGGTGGCCATGAACTCCCAAGCCACCTCTGAGGACTGTCCCAGAGACGGCAGATTGAAATCCCCCAGAACCATAAGTCTGGGGAATTCCACTACCAACCCCAAGACAGTCTCCTGCAGCTCAGGCAGGGAGGTTGCTACGCAGCAGGGAGGCTGGTACAGCAGCAACACTCCCAACTGCTCTCGGGTACCCATCTTTAAAAACAGGGTCTCACAACTGGCTACTTGTGGAGCAGTGCCCCTGAAGGCCACAAGAGACTCTCGGATGACAACTGCCACCCCTCCTCCCCTGCCCTGACATCTCGGCTGGTGCCACACCCGAAACCCAGCCGTGCACATCTCTGACAAAGCCACTCCTCCCTCCAAGCCCAGCCAGGTTTCGGTAATACACGCCAGGTCAGCCCCCTCTTCCGTGATCAAGTCACTTATGAGGGGGGCCTTGTTGTTAACTGACCTGGCATTAAGCAGCAGCGGCTGGAGGTCAGGGCACCCACGAGTCTGCTGTCCAGGGCCTAGGTTTAAGTCTGGAGGGTTGGAACACGCCACAGATAATAAACATCTGGGGCGCTTTCCTCGATGATGACTCACCCTCCGGCTTCCACCATAACATCCCCTGCCCATCACCACCTCAATAAAATGCCCCGCCCTATATCCCCCAGGGTTTCCCAGTCCATTCACCCCCAATCCTTGACCTTTAAAATCCCTGGTTTGAAATAGGGATCCCTCCATCCTCTCATCCCACTCTACACACAACCACACAGCCACAAGGAGATGGTGGACCACCAGAGCACCAGCTCTCCCTCTCAGAGCTGGTTGATCCAACCATCACCTACATACTCACCATGCCCCCCTCAGCCTCTCTCACTGGACAGCAGGGGGGCATAACACTTGCTACTCCTCACCCCCTGTCTCTCACTCAGAGGGTGAGTGCTCTACCAAACAACATTCACACCCAGGCTCCCTCCCTCGTCTCTCACATGTGGGAGGAGGCACACATGCACTTTGGAGGGACTCCAAATCCCTGCCGTAATTGGCAAGTTAGAGGGGTTGGGAGGGGATAACCAGGCCTCAATTCCCGGCCCCACGTCTCGGCTCACAGGCCTGCTCTGCTTGGGGCTTATCACCCCGCTGGATCTCCGCGCTGGCCTGTCGTGTTGGAGGTTCAACACCACACTGGTCCTTTACATTAATCTGTCCTGAAGGCTTGCCGCCCCGCTGGTTCTCTGCACTGGCCTGCCATGATTGGGGCTCATCACCCCGCTGGTCCTCCACGGTGGCCTGCCACGCTTGGGGCTTGTCATCTTCTGGACTTCTGCATTGGTCTGTTGTGTTGGGGCTTGTTGCCCTTAGTTCACTACCCCTCAGGCTCGTCGTCCTGTCGGCTTGCTGTGCCAGTCAACTGCGCCTGGGGTTCGTCACCCCGCTAGTCCATTGCGCCAGGACTCATCGCCACGCTGCCCCATCCAACCGGCTTGCCACTCCCCCAAACTTGCCGCACCTGGAGCTCCATCGTGCCTGGGTCTTGTTAACATGTCTGTCAGCCGCGCTGGAATTCACCCACCGTGTCTGGGATTCACCCAGAGCTCGTTGCGCTGCCACTCCTCTGTGCCGGTCTGTCACATTGGGGGGCCTCTCCAGGGGGGCTGTCGCACCACCAACCAATTTAAGTTGAGCACTGAGCAGGATCTTGGATCAATAGCCTAAATAGCCCCTCCCAACTCTATGATTATAGGATTCTAACTCATAAACCAATAAAAAAAGGTCCTACTAGCTTGACATTCTAATCAGACCCACTGCAGAGATACACATAATATAAAGGAAGGCCAATAAAGAAGCAGAGAGAACCTCCATAGTGATTGGATAATTCTGTATGGATGGATGCACGTCTTCTCCCAGAAGGCATACTTGAATACCAATCAAAGAGATACTTGAATACATTTCTTCAAGGTATTCTCAATGTTGGCCACCAATGTAGATGAATTTAAACTTTAGGTAGAAAAATTAATAGAGGTTAAGGCTACTATTCAGAATAATTACATCCTATATAGTTAGGGATTTTATTTTATTTTATTTTATGTTTGAGAGCGCCATTCTTTTCTGGGGCTGCATGCCAGAGGTAGGTATTTTCCCACCTTGCCTGCAAAGGAGAGTGCAAAGCTAAATCTCTCTCACACATGAACATGCTCTTGGGGTATCCTATCTGGGCTGCACAAATCAAGATAACCATTAGCTAGCAGGAATGTGATAATAACACTTAATACTTTGCTGTCATCTAGTAGGTGTCTGGAGTTTTGCAATCCAGATGTACTGTAGGAGCCATAACACATTCTATCTCTCTCACACAGATGCCCAAATACATCTGCATCCCCTCCAATTTCTCTCTCTTTGCCTCCCGTACAACACACATAAATACACACAGACATCCATTCAACATTCTGCCATTAATTCTTACGCAGTATCATAAATGTATTACAAGAACACCCAAAATAAACTAATTCTCATATATCTCATTAATACTTGCACACACAGATCTCCTTTCCCATAGGTTGCAATTAAGCCTGAAAAAAAAATTCAGCTGAAGAAGAATTACTCAATTCCTAATTCCCACACTGGAGAATATGCTGGGAAGCAGGAGTCAAATAGCACGCAGGTAGAATGTATCCTTCCATCTCCAGGACCCTAACCCAGATACCTACAATGTTACAATTAGACTTGGAGGAGAAAGCTTCCACTGGCTTCATCTGAAAGTGTCAGGATGTCATCCATGCCATCCTGCCATGGCGCCAGGAAGGAACACCCCACCAGCTTGGTAAAACTCACAGGGTCATTTGGAGGGGGTGCATGGCAATAAAACTGCCAGCAGTGTGAAGTGGGGGCTTGATGGTTAAAAGAACTGTAAACAGGTTGAGCAAAGTATCGCACAGAGTGATTCCGCACCCATGACAGATCAAAGGACGATCAAGCCGCAAGGCCAATGTGGGGGGAAACTTGGAGGTTTTTGATCTGTTGATTGAGGGGCTTGATTCACTCGAGTCTTTAAGGTGCAATGGATAACTTACTATAATAAAGATTCTTTCATATCCCAGAGTGGCTTGTGTCAGGAACTCTGATTTAACAGTCCATGGATCGAGGGCATCACAGAAAGACTCGAGTCACCATGGAGACCTTACCCGAAAACTCCCAGTTTACCGAGGAAGGTCCACAAATGGAATACCCAGAACTCACGGGAACCCCTCCAGTGTCGGGAGGGGGAGATGGGGAAGATGAAGGAGAAGAGGGCTCTGTCCAGAGCGCATAGGAATGCTCAGTGCGAGAAGGCAGTTTGCTGAGTAGGGGAGAGGGGAGAGAGACGGAACTCAGAACCCCAACAATCTCAACCAGGCAAGACACCAGGGCATGACTGAAGGGACAGGGAGTCAAGCCAAAGGTCCCAACCAACCTCGAGAGCGCAACCCGACCCAGAATGAGGAGAACCAAGTATGCTTGGTCCCTGGAGGTGGGAGGAGGTGCGGAGAGGAACCCAGACAAGTGGGTGACTAAGCGAGACAAAGGCTCCCACTCCAGGTGGTCGACCTCGGAGTAGTGGATGGAGAAAATGGAATGAGAGATTATTTCTGTAGGAGAGCATGTGTCTGAGCTGCAGGAACTGGTCAAGCAGCTTCTTTGGAAGTTGAGCTGGGGGACGATGACCGGTGCGATAGCAATGAAAGATTGGACATCCTCGGAAGGAGAGAGCGATGAACCTGAACTGGAGGGAGGTCACGAGGGGACCAGGTTGGTAACCGCTCTCCCTCCTCACGGCCAAACCTAAGCCGGGGTGACGAGATGGACTCCAAGCGAAGATGGGTCATTTGGGGTGAGGGACTTGAGAGTGAAGTTTGCTGGGGACCCTAAGAGCCTGGCCTGCTTCGTAACCCACGTGAGAGGGTTCATGGAAGAATGTGAGGAGTTGTTTCCCACCGAAGGCTCCAAGGTGTGGTACATTTCAATTCACCTTGAAGGTGAGGCCGTGGAGTGGTAATGGCAGCATGAATCTAGTGGGGATGTTGGATTCGGGGTGCACCATATGTCTCATGCATCCTGCCCTAGTGACTGGACTGAGAATGAGAAGGCTGAAGGAACCCATCAGTTTCATTCAACTTAACGGGACAGAGATGAAAGGGGGCCCAGTAGAGTATTGCACCAAAATGGTTCAGATGCGAATAGGAACCCATGAAGAAACAGTGAGATTTATAGTGGCCCCCATCTATGACCAACCAGTAGTACTGGGACTAGCCTGGTTGCAAGCACGGTACCCCCAAGTGAATTGGGTCACTGGGCAACTAACTTTTGCTGATGGAATTTATGAGGGGGTAACCCCTGGAGCGGAGAAGGGTGACCCCGAGCTGATGGCCACAGCGTCTGTGGTGTGGGGGGAAATGGCAGGGGAAGACAGCAAAATCATCCCTGCGCAGTACAAAGACTTGAAGAAGGTGTTCGGAGAAGTGGAATCTAACCAACTCCCACCTCATAGGAAGTCAGACTGTGCTATAGAACTGGAACTGGGGACCAAATTGCCCAAAACTAAGCTGTACTCCATGACCCCCAAGGAGTTGGAGGTGCTGTGGAAATTCATTGATAAAAACTTAGAACGAGGGTTCATCTGCCCTGCCACTTCATCGATGGTCGCTCCAGTCCTGTTCAGAACCAAGAAGGATGGATCACTGAGATTGTGTACTGATTACTGGGGGTTGAATGCTATCTGTTCTTCCAATAAATACCCCTTACTGCTGATGAAGGACATGCTAGCCCACCTATCAAAGGGGAAGATCTTCACCAAATTAGACTTAAGAGAAGCATACTTCCGAGTTTGAATTCAGGAGGGAGATGAGTGGAGGACCGCGTTTAACTGCCAGCTGGGGTCCTTTGAGTACTTAGTAATGCCCTTTGGACTAAGGGGGCCCTGGAGTGTTTATGCATTTAATTAATGAAGTATTATATGATTTCCTGTACCGGGGGGTTAGTCTATTTAGATGATATCTTGATTTATACTGAAACAATGGAAGAACATGTGTCTTTGGTGAGGGAAGTGTTGAAACAGTTACTGCAAAATCAATTGTATGCTAAGTTGTCAAAATGTGAATTTCATAAGAAGAAATTAGATTATCTGGGGCATCTAGTATCAAGCAAGGGGATTGAAATGGATCCGGTGAAGGTGCGAGTTGTGGTAACTTGGGAACCACCTTGAACTAGGACAGGGGTCGGCAAACCGTGGCTCACGAGCCACATGCGGCTCTTTGGCCACTTGAGTGTGGCTCTTCCATTCCTCCCCCCACGCGCTGGCTGGCCGATTCTACCCTCCCCACTTGGCTGGGAGAAATAATGGAGTGAATGGGCATCATCCCACGCAGCATCGGGAGCCCACCAGGGTTGCGGAAGGAAGGCGGTACCCGTGGGGGTCAGGCACCGGATCCCACGCAGGGAGAAAGAATTGCTGCTCCCTCTTCCCCAAATGGTTTCCGCCGACCGCCTTCTGGTCGCAAGTCTTGGGAGCAGCTGCCCTAGAAAGAGGGAGTCCCACCCGCCTCTTGGAGGGGGCATTCCGGTGCCAGGCCCCCATCTTCCGGCGCCGGGTGTGTCTGTGTCAGGGGGGCATACAGTTCCACAGGGAGATGTCCCATGGAGCTCCAAGAATCGGAGCTCCGGCAGCAGCTCCGGCTCTCGGTTGCCTTTTCCCCCAAGAAAACCAGTCGTGGCCACTTTTCCAAGCCCTCTTCTCCCGCCGGAGGAAATTGCCGTGGTTTTTCAGCCGGGTGGAATTCCCAGTAAAGGCGGCTCGATGACCTGAGGTCTCCGCTAAGGGCGGCAGGGCCGGGCAACCGGGTGCCTTCAAAGAGGCTGGGCTGCAGCTCTCACCATCCTGGCGGGGACTGGAGAAGAAGGAGGCCAGGGGTTTGGAGAGCACCAACCTTCCTGCCCCTGAGCTGAAGGCTTGCGCGGTGTCCCTTTGGCCCTGACCCAGCCCAGGCGGCCCCTCCCCCTCATCCCGCCCAGTTAAACTTTCATTTCCATGGGATGGGAGCAGGTCGTTTTTGTTTGTTGATTTTGACAAGCTACGCTTCGCCTTTCAATCCGGTGGCTCTCCAAGTGTTATAGGGCAGAAAGCAATACTACCTAAACCCGGAATCTCAATCGCTGGTTTCCCAGGATGTAAATCCAATGAATTCTTTTTAATTCAACGGGCTTTAAGAATGGCGCCCCCTGTCCTCTTGCGGACATGTGTATTTGGGGGAGTGTGCGTGTGTGTGAGAGAGAGAAAGACTATGCACCACCTTGGGCCGAAGATCTCGCGCTTTGGCTGGGTCGAAAGTCTGTTCTCAAAGTCGCGATTCTGGGCAGGGACCATTGTTTTGTGCAGATACCTTCATGCCATCCGGTGCTGAACCTGGTTTACAATTCTCCAAAAAAGCAGATGGAAACTGCGGAGGCTGATGACCTAGGACGCCATTGGCTCCTGCCCCCAAACCCCACCCCTTCCATGCTATTGGATCCCGCCCGCAAACCCCGCCCCCTTCCACGCGATTGGCTCCTGCCCGCAAACCCCGCCCCCTGGCCCTCGAGTGATGTTATAAATGTTATAAATGTCAAAATGGCTCCTGGCATAAAAAAGTTTGCCGACCCCTGAACTAGGAGACAGTTATAGAGTTTTTTGGGGTTTGCAAATTTGATTTGTTAAAGACTAAGGGAAAGGGGGACCCTAAGGTGGTGAAAAGACCGGGGGCAAGTCTGCAGTGGACGACAGAATGCCAAGAGGCTTTCGAGCAGCTGGAGGCATTGTTCACCTCGGAGCCAGTATTAAGCCACCCCGACCCCACAAAACCCCTAATCGTCCAGGTAGACACATCACATGTTGCTGTGGGGGGGGTTATTGCAAAAGTATGGGGAAGGGAAACTGAGACCTTGCGTGTACCTTTCCCGCAAGTTCACCAAAATGGAACGCCACTGGCACATATGGGAAAAGGAGGTGTATGCAGTGCACTGGGCTTTGGTGAATTGGAGGCAATTACTGGAAAGGGCAGCTCACCCCTTTGAAGTTTGGACAGATCATAAGAATTTAGAGGCACTGCACACTCCAAGGAAATTAAACCCCAAGCAGGTCAGATGGGCTCAGTTCTTTAGTAGAGTCAATTTCACCTTAAAGTACTTGCCTGGAGGAAAGAATTTTTTGGCCAATGCGTTGTCCCAGTTACCACAGCATAACAGCCAGAGGGAAGAGGTAATAGATTTTATCATCCCCACCCAACGCTTGGGGATGGCGGCGGTTACAAGGGGTCAGAAATCCAAACCGAACTTAACAATAGAAGGGGACCTACAAACCAAACTGCAGCTGGCACTAAAAACTGACATGTGGTTGCAAACTAATAAAGCAAACCTGACAGAGAAACTGGAATTCTGGTGGAGTGGGGATAGGCTGTATATTCTGGAACCCCTGGAAAATACTGGAAAGGTGCCATGACATGACATCAGCTGGCCATTTTGGGTTCCTAAAAACTTTGCAGCTTTTGAGGCAGCAATTCTGGTGGTCATCCCTTTGCAAAGATGTGGAGGAATATGTAGCCAGTTGCCCAATCTGTGCCATGGCCAAAAGAGTGGGGGGGAAAACCCAGGGCACTATTGCAGAATGTGGTAAGCCCCACCCAACCTTGGAAGCAAATAGCTATGGACTTTATAGTAGATTTACCAGAGAGCCACAAGAAGACAGTGATTTGGGTAGTAACTGACTTGTTTTCAAAGCAAGCCCATTTCATTCCTTGCACTAGTATACCAAATGCAGCACAGCTAGCCAATATGTTTGTGCAACACATTTATAGATTACACGGAGCCCCTGAATGAATAATAAGCAATCGGGTGATTGGCGTGGGGCAAGGCTTAAGCTCAAGTCATCATCTGGAGATGGACAGAGGCTGTGAACGTACTAACCAAGTGTTGGAGCAGTACCTTAGATGCTACATCAGCTATCAGCAGGAGAATTGGGTGGATCTACTCCCATTTGCTGAAGTGTCATATAATAATTCAGTGCACCAAAGTATGGGATTTCTACCTTTCCAAGTGGTGAACAGACAAGAGTTTGTGGCATTCCTGGAATTGCCAAAAGATAAAACCGAAATCATCCCATTGGATGAGTGGATGAAACGCATAGCTTTTGAATACAATTTTATTAGTTTTCAACAAAGATAAAAACTACAGAAAAATAAAAAAAGAGAAAAAAGAGAAAAAACTAAAAAAGTGTAAAACACACAAAAAAAGAGTTTGAGATTACATACAAAGGTGAATTCCAACTTTCAACAGCAAAAATATACAGCAAATTCCATAATCAAACTACTCTTTGTCAAACCAAAATCACATTATTGAGCCACGAGGCTGATGGGGGGGGACTTGGAGGTTTTTAAACTGTTGATTGCAGGGCTTGATTCACTCGATTCTTTAAGGTGCAATGGATCACTGACTATAATAAAGATTCCTTCAGAGTGGCTTGTGTCAGGAACTCTGATTTAACAGTCCCTGAATCGAGGGCATCACAGAAAGCTTTTTCCAAGCCTACTCCACGGTGCGTCTGTCCATATGGGTATTTGGGGAATAATAGGAGGAACAAAACACATTTTGGTGCTGGTGTGCAATCCTTTTTCAAGCCTAATTGTATGTGACCATGATGAGAGGCAGGAAAAGAGGTTGGGGCTCCTGGTTTGCATCTGGCAAGATGGCTGGGGTTTCCTGCTCATGATGTCCTTCCCCAGGATCAGAGGCACCGTACTTCTGAATTCCTATTGCTATGGAGGACAAAAAGTTAGTTGTTGCTTTGCTTGTGAGTTTTCCATTGGCATCTGGTTGGCCACCTAAGGAAACAGGATGCTGGCCTAGTTAGGTCCCTTTTGACCTAACAAGTTTTTTTATATGGTCTTATGAGCTTTTAATTACCCCATTTGCAGTAGTTCTTCTTGCAGTAGTTTAGCAGTTTTCTCATGGAACATCATTTGGGAAATACAGAACAAGGTATTGTTTGACTAAGGAACGGCTGTCATAAGTTGAGGAGGAATGTTGAAAGGATCCATCTTGCTTGAGAGGGAAGAATTAGGGTCAGGTATAAATTGAAATCAGTCAGATGCTATAAATTAAACCAGTGTTCACACTTTTGATGAGTTGATTAAAACTGCCAAAACCGAATGCAAGTTTAGGATGACTAACTCTCTGCGTGTGTCTCTCTCTCAAACATACTTGAAGATATTCTCTCTGAAAATATTCAAGTTAAATTTTCATGTCAAGTTTCTTTCTTTTGTCTTTGCATTGTTTATCTCTAGACAGAACTGTAAATTTGCTAATTTGCCCCTTGACTTTACAAACTTGATTTCCAACCAGACACATGCTAATACAGCTGGCTTTGACTTAATAATAAATTGTGCTAGGTCAAACTGTTTCTGAATTGTGTTTATATATATAATTTAAACATGTTCAGGAGGTGATGGGAGTGTGAGTTCGCTGCAGTGTATTTTTTTCACTCTTGCTTGAGGCTTGAGCCCAGAGTCGCTGGGAGTCAGGCAGCATATACATTTTAATAATAATAATAATAATCCATCTGGTGGGGTCCAGGAGGCGTGCCTTCTCTGCAGTAGCTCCCGCCCTTTGGAACATCTTGCCCCCGGAGGTGAGATTAGCCCCTTCGCTCCTGACCTTCCGGAGGAACCTGAAAACTTGGTTCTGCCGCCTTGCTTGGGGCCAAGGAAGAAATAGTCACTCTTGGGGATGGCTAATACCTTAGAGAGCACCGCTCCTACATCGGATTGAGTTAGATCTTTTTACTATTCTTGCCTCTTGGATTTTAATCTTGTTTTACAATTTAGTATTTTTTTATTGTATGTATATTTTATGTTTCTTGTTTTTATTATCTTATTGTAAACTGCCCAGAGTCCCTCCGGAGGAGGGAGATGGGCGGTGATAGAAGTTTGATTAATAAATAAATAAAAATAATAATATGTTCAAGTCAGAAATGCAAGCAACTAGTGGGGGGGAGGACTGAATTTGTCCTCTGAATGGTGTATCAGAGGGAAAAATTAAATCCCATTTCATTTAAATTAAAAAAATAGAATTCATATGGTAATCATCCAGGTATTTTATAAATTTCCCTTTCTTTCCATTACAAGAGTCAAAGTGGTATAGTGATTAAGGGATTGGTTTGGGGATAATCATTCTCTCTCAGTTCAACCTACCCTGCCCTGCCTAAGGCAGAAGTCAATCGCGTGGGCTGGGGGGGTGGGGTTTCCACTCGGGAGCCAATCGCGTGGGCCAGGGGCGGGGTTTCCACCTGGGAGCCAATTGTGTGGGCCGGGGGTGCGGTTTCCACCCGGCAGCCAATCGCGTGGGCCAGGGGGCGGGGAGCCCTGTTATTACTGTGTCTCAAAATGATGCACGTCTAAAAGGTGTGTCACCAACATGAAAAGTTTGGAAAGCTCTGTTGTAAGACATGAGCCTCTCTTGGACATAAACAGAGGCATCCATAGGGGGATCAAAAAAGTCAAGAAGGCAACTACAATTGCTCAGTTGTAATTGTCACCTTGACATTTTGAGTCCCTGCAGATGCTCCTGAACATGAAGTCTTTGTCAGAGGTCCTTTTCTGAATCTTCTCACCTCCTGAGGCAAGGCAAGTAATGCCTGGAAAGAGGACATTTTTGGTTCTGTGATTCTTCCTAGAGAAAGAATCTCTGGGGATGCTTCCCCGGCATTGAGCCCAACGTTTTTCTATTAGTAAGCAAACACCTATTATTTTTTAATTTGTCAGGTTTCCTATCATGTTATCTAGTTAATTTAAGATAGATTAATTTTAATTGGTTGCTGACAACTTTTATGCCCTCATTTATTTATGTCTTTGCTTTACTTATTTATTCACTAGATTTTTATTTTCTCTTTGCTCCAGAAGATCAATATGTAGCACTCTCTCATCCATTTTTTCTTCACAACAACAATCCTATGAAGTAGCTTGAGTTGTGAAAAAATAAGGACACATAACATCTTTGACAATGAGAGAAAGGACAAAGTAATTTCCTTCCTATGCCACATTTCTGCCTTTTTTAATTTAGAAACCAACCAACTAAGGGGAAAGAATCTAAATCTAAGTGCCATGGTAATTTGTGGCTAAGTCCAGAGCAAATCTTGGGAAACTTCAGATGTTGTTGGACAACAGTTGCAACCATTCCTTCAGGGATGTTAAGTTGCTTGGCAAAGTAACATTGCTCCCTCTTTTCTAAAGCAAAGTGGCCATGTTGCTTTCTTTGACCTTGATTCTGAAGTCTCATCAAACTGGAACAAGCTTCTGTCCAGATGCAATATAGTAATATAATACAAGTTCTGCACCACCGTATCCCAAGGTTCTGGACAAAAGAGACTGAATTATTTGTGTCTTTCACTCCATGTGCTTTTATTGTATACTCGTGAATCTAGTGAACATTGGCAATAGCTTTTACTCAACTGAAATGTGAGCACTGAAATGTGGCACTGAGTACAATGTCAGATATAAGAATACTGAATGTATTTAGTTAATTATCTTTATAATTAATAATAATATGCAAATATTATTCTCTTTTTCACTTTTAATTAACTAAAAATAACTCTTAATTAACTAAATACAAAAGGTGAAGAAAAAGAAAAATACACAAACTTATAAGAGTAGAAAAAAACTGAAAAAATTAACATAGAAAACATATATTTACAGACATACTGTACATATATCAATAAATTAAAGCCATGATTCATTACAGTAATATTAATCAGTTCTCCAAACTACTGAATAGTTGGACCATATGTTTGTTCTTCCAATGCTGAAAAATAAGTATTTTGATTATGTTCATTTTCTTTGTCCAGAAGTGAATTCCCATGTGATTGAAATAGAATATAAGCATCTAAAAACATTAAATCTCAAGGTTGAGTTAATACATGTAATTGCTTCCTAGCAAAATGAAACATTATATTTAAATAAAGCATTTGTTTCACTGCATCTCCAATAACATAAATGCAATACTGTAAAGTCATTTCTAAAATATTATTTCTTGTTGAAAAGAATGTGATCTGAAATCTATTGAAAAATTTGGGTTTTTTAAACCTCTATTCTTTTTGAATTGGTTAAATAAAACATACAAGCAACCCCCCCCCCCCACACACACACATACATACTGAAAGGAATTTGACAAAAAAGTTTAAAAAGCAAAACAATCAAAAATATTTTAAACAGTTATAAAAAGGGCATTATGATAGCCCCCTCTCTTTCTTTGTCCCCACACCTACCCCCCGCCACTAATTGCTACTTGGATATTTTTATACTTTACTTTGGACATTATTACTCATATTTGTTTGGATCATTTTAATTGTTGTTGTTGTTGTTGTTGTTGTTGTTATTATTATTATTATTATTATTATTATTATTAAAAATAGTTTCTCTTTTTCTTCAAAAGCCATATTCTAAGTTCCTTAGTTTGCCTTGCTGTGTGATCTGTAAGTATTATTCTCAATCAAGAGGAAGAGACTCATAGGAAGGCAATGCTCTTGGCATCCATTTGAAAAATAGAAGTATTTATACTATGCAAGGATTCAAAAGTAGGTTAGAATGTAATGAAGGGTTCTAAATTGGAGACACATAATTCTGTTATGTACTGTATATGGAACTAGCTGTATAGTCCTTTGGATCCAGGAATAGAAGTTAAAACTTTTCCACTAAAATAAATAAAAACAAAAGTTAAAGCAATCAGCAGTTATGATCTTTTCTTGATTAATTGCTGCCGATGTTAACTGATTCACCATCTAGGGTATAAAAAGCCTTAAATTTGTTGGATGAAATGTGTTCCCTTGTGTTGCTAATATAATGCAGTCTTCTTTCTGCCCTGCACCTTTTAACTCTGTACATTAAACGTAAATGAACTCCATTTATGAGGGTGGGGGAAATGTACAAAATTTGTCACAGAGTTTTCAATTGAAAGCATATGTCAAATTACATTCAAATGTCATAATGTTGTATTGCATATTTGTCTAAGCAATAATTGACCACAGACCACTTAGATTTTAGGCTTTCTGTCTTGTTTCTCATTAAAATTCCCTTCTCCAGCTCCATATTACCTCATTCCCTGTCTCACTGCAGATTGAACATCATATGAATGCTTTTGGCACTTCTAAGAGTGAAGAATTGCTCTTTCCATTTTTTTTCCGGCCTAATACGCTTTTCCCGGTGCCTTTTTAAAAAAAGAAACAACAGTGATAGAAGCTTGATGAGAAAGCTCTGTTTCATGATCACCCTATTTGTCCTCTGCAAGAGTAGCAGGCACTAATGGGGGAAATTCACTGTTCGGTAGCAATGGCATCACATCTATGGAATCTGATCAGTAAATGTGTCTTGTACAAGCAATCCATGTTTGATATTGCTTGGTACATTAGCTTGGTCAAAACGAGTAGCACTAATATCTACCCTGGTTGTACCTCCTTTGCTTTGGACCTTAAGGAGGCAAAGTTAGCTTGGATGGGTGGTTGGGTTGACTAGAAGGTGTTCTCTTCTAATAGCTTCTAGCAGCTTTGGAAGTATTGAGTCTTCCTGGACAGATGATCTTAGTCTTCCTGGACAGATGATCTTAGTTCCAGACTTAGGTCCACACACCCAGTTTCTAGAAGTGCTTGCATGTGTACCCCCTGCCATGTATTCTTATATCTATGGTTTCTGCTTAAAACCTCAGGTTGTTATGCTCAACAAGGGTCAAAAAGGTTACTGTACTACTTCTCATGAAGAATTAGAAGCATTTTGGAAAAGCAGATTTATATCTGTTTGCGCAGTTAATTAAAAAAAGACCTGCACTGAGTGCCATGTTGGAGGGAAAAGGAGTATATAAATCTAATTGATTAAAGAAATGAACAAATAAATAAATATTTTTCCTGGCTTTCTTCAAATATAACAGTACATTATACCTTAATCAAGGAACTATTAACTTAGTCAATCAACCAAGCAGCAAACAACAGCCCAATCAAGGAACTACCAAGGAGAGAACAACACCACCACCAACACAAGCAGGACAAGCCACAATATATAAACAGAAAGCACGTCCCACTCCCTTTTTGCACTGAAGATGTTGCCTAGCCTGGCAATGAAATGTCTGCAAGAAAACAACAAGGCTCAGAGAGCACCAAGGACTCCACAGTTCAACCCTGAGCTACAAATATTCTCTTCGATTGGTTTCTTCAAATATGTTATGTCAGTTAGTGGAGCTTGCAATTCACTTCCAAGTTCTGCTCTTTATGGAACACATAACAGCTCAGGAGCCTTCATGATGTACTTTACACTTCATGAGAGGACACTGAAATAATTTCTTAGCAGCCACATGCCATAATGCTAGAGAAAGAGTACATATGCATATCACAACCCACCTTAGTCCTTAGTAAATTGCATCACTGCTATAGTCAATTTCTTTCTATCTCTCTCTTACACACACACACACACACACACAAATGTACACCACAGAAAATAGAAACACTGAATTACTCTGTAGGACACAACAATAATGGGTTAACTTGTTTATCTCAGTTTATCTAGCTTTTAGCAGTATATATCTAATAAAACAATGCGGAGTGCGAAGGTATCCACAAAGTATGGTTTTTTTAAAAAAAAAACAGGTGGAACTTTTATCACATCATTGAGGCCCCCATTTTGACTCTTTTACCACACCCTATGAACACCCCTGCAGTATGCTTTGGAGGCACAAGAGTGCCAATGTAGTATATGTCTGCAAGACTTTAAAGCAGCCTTGCCGTTTCTCAGAACAGTGAAACACATTTTGGAAACAGAATCCAAAGCACGATGTAGCCCTCATAATGATAGACTTTATCTTTATGCAAGATAACTTTGTTTCCTTAAATGTTAGAAACTCAGAAAAATCACGCTGTTTTAAAAAGGTAAGATGTATTTGATAAATCTTGAAGTAAATTCTCAGTATGAAATGCCCTGAGAAAAATGTACATACTAATATTTTCTCTAAATATTGTCTCAAAGTATCCATAGGCACTCTATTGGTAAGGGAAAATCACAGTACAGATAGTCCTCGACTTACAACCACAATTGGGACCGGAACTTCCGTAGCTAAGCAAGGCGGTCGTTAAGTGAGTCACGCCTGATTTTACAACCTTTTTTGCCACAGTCATTAAGCGAATCACCACAGTTGTTAAGTGAACCACATAGTCGTTAAGTGAATCCAGCTTCCCCCATTGACTTTGCTTGTCGGAAGCTGTCTGAGAAGGTCGGAAATGGCGATCACGTGACCCTGGGACGTTGCAACCATAGTAAATACATGCCAGTTGCCAAGCACCTGAATTTTGATCATGTGACCGCAGGGAGGCTGTGATGATTGTAAGTACAAGGGCCAGTCGTAAATCACTTTATTCAGCACTGTTGTAACTTTGAACCATCGCTAAACAAATGGTTGTAAGTCGAGGACTACCTGTACGTTTTCAATGAGAATTCTTTCATCCATAACATTACACATGGGAAGAACTTGTTGGTAAGATATTGATTCAAATAGAATATTAATGCAAGATGCTGACTGAGGCTAGAAAAGGGGGTAGTTCATGGTGTGGCCTTTTATTTCTCACCTTTGCATATTAGGCTTACTCACAAACTATGATAAAGAGTCAGGAAGCTGTCCTCTTTGTTTTCCATTACATGTGCTGTGTTGTGACCCAAAACAAACACACAAATAAACAAAAACTGAAAACTGAAAACTCATGGAATATATCCAAGTTTATGAACTTGAATTCTAGTTTATTTTCAAAAGTTTGGAAGCATTTGATCATGTTTTTAGCTTTCATTGTCTGAATTATAAACCATTAGATATGAACCAAAATTGAACCAACACTTCCTTCTACACAAGTCAGTTTCCATAAGCATAGACTGGGATCTGCTAGCTCCTGCACAGACTTTTGAGTAATGAGAGTGTTCGCAGCTGAAGGAAACCTTGAGCTGGGTCTACAAAAATATTGGCCTCTTGTGCCAAGCTTAGGCCTGGAGCCAAGGTGGTTTCAATGCAATCTGGGATGCTGAGAGTAAAATTCAGCAGAATCAGAGAAGTTTGCAAGCTGTCTAAGGAAGAGTCTATGAAGGTTCTCAGTCATCCAGGTGGAATTGTCTGTAGCTTGAATCATGTCAACTGGATTTCTATTTTCTTAGTGGAAACGTTTCGCTCCTTATCCAAGGAGCTTCTTCAGTCTGAGCAAAGTTGGTAAGGGAATCCTAAATATGTTCCTAGGTAGCTGTGTGACCTTACACCTGGGGCTAGGTCATGGTTATATTGAGATGTAATTTTTAAGTCCTTTTATCATCTAATGGAGGGTCGTTAAAATCACCATGCTGCTGTTGAGCTTCTGAAATGGTCTTAATCTTCCTAGGCACAGAAGACAACAGGGGGAGGAAGATGGGGGAGAGTTTGTGCCTGAGGCCCCCACCTCTATTCAAGGAAGGATTTTCCAAGTTGGCATAAATGGATTCCTTGACCCCTCTCTCAAACCACCTATCTTCTCTGTCTAAAATGTGAACATTAATGTCCTCAAATGAGTGTCCTTTTTCTTTTAGATGAAGATAAACTGCTGACTCTGGTCCTGTGGTGTTATTTCTCCTGTGTTGGGCCATCCTCCTGTACATAGGTTGTTTGGTTTCTCCAATGTAGAGTTCAGAGCACTCCTCACTGCACTGGATTGCATAAACTACATTGCTTTTCTTATGTTTTGGAGTTTGATCTTTGGGGTGTACAAGCCTCTGTCTCAGTGTGTTGGTGCGTTTGAAATATACAGGTATGTGGTGTTTGCCAAATATCCGTTTTATCTTTTCAGACACGCCAGCCATGTAGGGAATGACCAGGTTCTTTCGTTTACTCTGAGTCTCAGCCCTATCTGTCGCTGTTTTAGGTCTGGTAGATTTAGATTTGGTGAAGGCCCAATTTGGATATCCACAGGCCTTCAGGGCTGTTCTCAGGTGCTGATTTTCATTCTTTTTGGAATCCATGGAGGTGGGGATGGTTTCTGCTCTGTGTGACAATGTCCTGATGACTCCTAGTTTGTGCTGCAGTGGATGGTGGGAGTCAAACATCAGATATTGATCTGTGTGTGTGGGTTTCCTGTAGATCCCTATTTCTAGCTTGCCACCGGTCCCAATGAGGACTTCACAGTCTAGGAATGCCAGTCTGTTGTCCTTGGTGTCTTCTCTGGTGAAGCTAATGTTGGCATCTATAGTGTTTATATGGTCCGTGAAGGCCTGTACTTCCTGGGCCTTGATTTTGACCCAGGTGTCATCCACATACCTAAACCAGTGGGTGGGCACCGTTCCCTGGAATGTGTTGAGTGCTTTCTTCTCCACTTCTTCCATGTATAAATTGGCCACAATGGGTGACACAGGAGAACCCATGGCACAGCCGTGTTTTTGTCTGTAAAAGTCACCTCTGTATGTGAAATAAGTGGTGTTAAGACACAGGTCCAGAAGATGGCAGATCTGGTTTGGGTTGAGATGGCTTCTCCTTTCCAGGGTGCTGTCCTCTTCTAGTCTCTTCCTGAGACAGCTCTATCCGCTGTCAGGAAGAGACTAGAAGAGGACAGCACCCTGGAAAGGAGAAGCCATCTCAACCCAAACCAGATCTGCCATCTTCTGGACCTGTGTCTTAACACCACTTATTTCACATACAGAGGTGACTTTTACAGACAAAAACACGGCTGTGCCATGGGTTCTCCTGTGTCACCCATTGTGGCCAATTTATACATGGAAGAAGTGGAGAAGAAAGCACTCAACACATTCCAGGGAACGGTGCCCACCCACTGGTTTAGGTATGTGGATGACACCTGGGTCAAAATCAAGGCCCAGGAAGTACAGGCCTTCACGGACCATATAAACACTATAGATGCCAACATTAGCTTCACCAGAGAAGACACCAAGGACAACAGACTGGCATTCCTAGACTGTGAAGTCCTCATTGGGACCGGTGGCAAGCTAGAAATAGGGATCTACAGGAAACCCACACACACAGATCAATATCTGATGTTTGACTCCCACCATCCACTGCAGCACAAACTAGGAGTCATCAGGACATTGTCACACAGAGCAGAAACCATCCCCACCTCCATGGATTCCAAAAAGAATGAAAATCAGCACCTGAGAACAGCCCTGAAGGCCTGTGGATATCCAAATTGGGCCTTCACCAAATCTAAATCTACCAGACCTAAAACAGCGACAGATAGGGCTGAGACTCAGAGTAAACGAAAGAACCTGGTCATTCCCTACATGGCTGGCGTGTCTGAAAAGATAAAACGGATATTTGGCAAACACCACATACCTGTATATTTCAAACGCACCAACACACTGAGACAGAGGCTTGTACACCCCAAAGATCAAACTCCAAAACATAAGAAAAGCAATGTAGTTTATGCAATCCAGTGCAGTGAGGAGTGCTCTGAACTCTACATTGGAGAAACCAAACAACCTATGTACAGGAGGATGGCCCAACACAGGAGAAATAACACCACAGGACCAGAGTCAGCAGTTTATCTTCATCTAAAAGAAAAAGGACACTCATTTGAGGACATTAATGTTCACATTTTAGACAGAGAAGATAGGTGGTTTGAGAGAGGGGTCAAGGAATCCATTTATGCCAACTTGGAAAATCCTTCCTTGAATAGAGGTGGGGGCCTCAGGCACAAACTCTCCCCCATCTTCCTCCCCCTGTTGTCTTCTGTGCCTAGGAAGATTAAGACCATTTCAGAAGCTCAACAGCAGCATGGTGATTTTAACGACCCTCCATTAGATGATAAAAGGACTTAAAAATTACATCTCAATATAACCATGACCTAGCCCCAGGTGTAAGGTCACACAGCTACCTAGGAACATATTTAGGATTCCCTTACCAACTTTGCTCAGACTGAAGAAGCTCCTTGGATAAGGAGCGAAACGTTTCCACTAAGAAAATAGAAATCCAGTTGACATGATTCAAGCTACAGTCTAAGGAAGAGGTATACCACTTTTGTTGGGCTAAGGGCTGTCACCATCTTTGAAGGCAGTGTGGGGCCCACTCTGATAAAGACTTTGGGAACAAGAGTGGGAAACAAAAATTAAATGAATATTTCTGTTACTTTCATTGATTAATTTAAGGTGTTTAAATTTAAACTCTCTCCCCCTTAAATGAATGTATTGCTTCAGTGGATTTATATCCTGCTTTATATCCAAGAGCACAAGGCAGCATATATAGTAGTCCATTCTCAATCCTTTCTTTGCAACATCATCTCTGAGAGATAGGCCACCCAATGAGTTTTCATGGACTAAATCTGGGTCTCCTTGGTCTTAGTCTATTATAGTGGTTAAGGTGCTGGGCTAGAAACCAGGAGTCTGTGAGCTCTAGTCCCATCTTGGGCATGAAAGCTGGCTGGGTGACCTTGGGCCAGTCACTCTCTCTCAGCCAAACTCACCTCACAGGGTTGTTGTTGTGGGGAAAATAGGAGGAGGAAGGAGTATTAGGTATGTTCGCCGCCTTGAGTTATTTATAAACATAATAAAAATGGGATCGAAAATTAAATACATACATACATACATACATACATACATACATACATACATCATTGGTCATTGGCGATCACTCGTAGCCGAGTAAGATTGTCTTCCAAAGGTAAAATTTTAACGGTGGATCCGTAAGTGGCTATAAAGGCCAATTCTGGATCAGGTTATCAGGAAAACAACAGCAAGAGGTTCACTTCAACCACAACCCAAGAACAACATACATACTTTACATACATACATACTATACTGGTTCTTTATTGACCCATGGACAATTGGACATGCATGTTGGAAGCTAGGTGTTGGATGACTGCTGAAGAGTTTATTCATGGTACAAAAGAACCGTTATTCTGCAAGGAGATGTATCTAATGTATTTGATTATGGAAGATGTTACGGATTTATTTTCTTTTCCAGGTACTGAAATGGGTGGAAGAGGCAGTGCAGGCTTCCAAAGTTCATCTCTTGTCTACAGACCATTTAACTTCAGGAAGAAGCTCTTGGCAAATCCCTTTTGATCCTAGTCTGAAAGAAGTTACAGTGTCACTAAGTGGTCCTTCTCCAGTAATTGAAATTCATAACCCTTTGGGTGAGACATTAATCTATTTCCTTTTATGAGGAAGGCCAGGGATGACTTATTTTCAGTATCTAACTAAGTTTGTTATACAAGCAATACAAGTTGATGGAGTAGATACCTTTGACCCTAACCATTGGATGACTCTAACTGAACTTGAAGTATTTTATGGGATGGCAGGTAAAGAGTACTACCTCTTTCTTTGTAAATGTGCCTCTACCAATTTAAAAAAACTGAGATTAAAGGATAAGAACAATAATGATAGGAGACCAGAATGGCAAATCCAAAATTAAAGAAGACTAGAAGATTAGAAGAGAAATCAAGAAGGTTCAAAAGTAGATGTGACAATAGGGTAGGTAAGCACTCCCAACAGTTTAAAAACTACTTAGACATGTTTTTCACTTAAAGGCATTTTGAGTTTTCTATGATAGGTAGCATTGGGATCTCAAAAGAAGACTTGGTGTCTCATTTTTCATCTGAAGATTACAAAAGTGATTTTGTGGTATTTATACTGAGTGCTACCTTCCACCCAATTTATATACATATTGGCCAAAGGAATTATTTTAATGTTTAAATTTAGACACAAAACAGAGGTTAGCAGGAAAACAACAGCAATAGATTCACTTCAACCACAACCCAAGAACAACATAACACCAAATATACTTCACTGTCTACCCTTTGAGTATTCTTCTGATTGCCCATACACAGTGCACACTTCCTGCATTTGACAATCTGTTGTCAAATAATAAAGTCAGCAACATTGTCATTGCCTATAAATATTTGGATGACTGAGTAATGACTGCTGGTAGACTGAAGGATGAAAAAAGATTAGCCTTTAATAAAGCAAATATTTTTTTTATTTATTTAATATAAAATAAATAAGAAAATTATTTAATAAAGGAAATATTTGAGATCTTAGATAGCAAAACAAGTATTCCAAGAAGTATCTGCACCTCAAGCCATTTAGGGCCTTACATGTCACCAAATATATCTCGAAATAGGGTCAAAGGGAAATAGGTACCTAATGAAGAAGATGAGAACAGACAGAGTATGACTCAGTAATCAAGCATATTGCTCAGTAACTGAGTAGTTGCATTCTGCACCAGTTAAAGCCTTTGAGAAATCCTCAAGGACAGCCCTATGAAGAGCTTATTAGATATGAGGTGACTGAGAAATGGATCGCTATGGTAAATCTGGCCCAGTTACATGAGAGCTATAGCTGGCAAACCAACCAGAGCTGAAAATCGATACTCCTAGGCATTGC
This sequence comes from Charina bottae, assembly GCA_023362775.1. Taxonomy (NCBI): domain Eukaryota; kingdom Metazoa; phylum Chordata; class Lepidosauria; order Squamata; family Charinaidae; genus Charina; species Charina bottae. The sequence continues at coordinate 11,602,073 of JALMGJ010000003.1, forward strand.
AACCACTTGGTGTCCAGTGGGAAATTGGATCTAGAACTATCGCCAATCTACAAACCTGCTTTTTCAAAGGATCACAAATTTATCTAGTGCAGGTTGTTTTCCTAATTCCTTGACCTGGGATCAGCCCATTAACTGTATCACTATCTTATCAGGATTAAATTTCAATCTGTTGTCCTTCTTTCAGGCCATTTCTGCTTGCAGACTTTAGTCCAATCCAGCACTGACTCACTTGATTAGGATATAGGCATAGGCATAGACAAATCTCTACTAATCCACTGTCTTTTGAGAAAACCCTTATTACAGCAATTTAACCTAGTGCAAGTTGATGAATTTGAATTTATGATCCAAATGGAATATATATATATGTTTGTAACATAACACTTTTTGTGGTAAAGTTGCAGAAAGACAGAATTAGCTCCTGTTGTATAGAACATAGTCCAGATTTGAGCATCACTTAAATAACTAATAAAAATATAATTCTTACACATTCTTTGCCTGCACTATAGGTAAGCTTGTAAAGAAAGGATCTGGCTTGAATGAATTACTGAATATTGAAAATTCTGCTAAAGTTGTGAACATAAAAGATCCAGAGCCAGGAACATGGACTATTAAGGTAACATTAATGAAATAATGCTGTAGCTTATTTTTCACTACCTGATGTTTTATAGAAAATGTATGTCAAAAAGGGTTTGTTTGCTTATTTATTTCCCACCTTTCTTGTTACTGAAGGTAAAAGATTTTGTTTTCTTTTGTACTGTGTTGGGGCTTTATGCTAAACCTAGATGTTTTTGCAGAATTGATATTTAAATCCATCCATTATTCTGATGTAAATGGTGGCTATCTTGACACGTCTCTTCCTCTCTTCAGTAGACTCCAGTTTTATCTTGATTTTCATGGCCTGATAGGGCTAAAAGCAATATATCATGGCTCTGAAAAGTGGTGGCCACCCGAGTTAGATGCTTTTTTTATGTGAACTAAATCATAGGCAATCAAATTAATTGTCACATTTATGTGTTTGGCAGGAAGATTAAGATATTCATCTTAATCTTAAACAAATGAAGGAATTTTGACTCCATGCTTTTTATATTTCTTTTTGATTCCACGCCTCTTTGGGTTTTTTGGACAAAGAAAAACTTAAGTGTGGTCTGTCACCGCCTCAATGAAATGAAATAAATGTCCAAAATATGTGTATTAAACATACCACTAAAGTATGTTTTGCAAATGAGATATTCTCAGCTTTGTACCGCTGACAGTGAACAGTCCTCTCAAGATGATAATTGTAGCTGATGTTGATATTCCAAAAGTGTGGTGCAGGCATGACAAACTTATTCCACACTTCACTGCTGTCTTTTGCTGTTAAAAGACCCAGCTTCCCAAGCCAACTTTTGTCAACTGTAATTATATAAAGGCTCATGTTGCTGAGCTGGGCCTCCTAACCTCTCCATCTCTACATGCATTGCTCTCAAAATGGGAAACACCCCTTAAAAATCACAGCCAATTCCACAGGATAATAAAACGTGTATCTGGAGAATGTGGGATGGTTCTGAATTTCAGAAGCTTACAAGGAAAGCCAAAGTTGGACTTACCCAAAGTAATGAAAATACAACTTAAAGAGCAGAGACGTTGGTGGTACTCATTTTTCTCCACCCACTGGAGGACAGGTAAACGTGCTAGTGGACTATAAATTATGCCTTCCCCCCCATTGCCTGTGCCTTCCCCTTTAACTGTGACTGCAGTATATCCCAGCACTACTCAAGTGAAGTCTAACGTGGTCCCTCTCTTGAAGTCAAGGTTCTTGATTTGCTTTCATCACAGTCACAACTGGTATAGATCAGAAGGACTCTGGTAACACTTTTCAGACTAACACATTTTATTCAAAGGTGTACGCTCACAAAAGCTTCTGCCTTTTAATAAAATGTGTTAATCTGAAAAGGTGCTACCAGACTCCTGGTTTTTGGCTTCCATAGACTAATAGGGCTCTCCTCCTACAACGAATGCAGATGTTTTTCTTAAAGTCTGAAGTTCAGTGGCGTTTTGTGAGCTAGCAGTGAAATCAGTGAAGAGTTCTGATGTATAGTCCCAGTTCTTTGCTGAGATGCAAAGGGAAAAGGGGCTTTGCTGTTATTAAAGAGGGGAAAAGAGAGGCAGGAGGCAGCTGGGAGTAGCAGTGTACAAACACACAAGGTTTAAGAGGGAGAGGTTAGCAATTGCAGGTAGTCCTCGCTTACCTACCACAATTGGGACAGGCAACTCTGTTGCTAAGCAATACAGTCATTAAGCGAGACATCACATGACTGCGATGGACTTACAACCTCACTTCTGCCACGGTCATTAAGTGATACATCACGTGACCATGACTTGCGATTTTACTGCTGGCTTCTCCATTGACTCTGCTTGTTGGAAGCTGTCTGTGACGCATACAAATGGTGATCACATAGCCACAGGATGCTACGATAGTCTTAAATGCCTGCTGGTTGCAAAGTACCCGAATCTCTATCACGTGACCGCCAGGATTCTGCAACGGTCATAAGCGTGAGGACTGGTTGTAAAGTTATGCTGTGGTAACTTTGAATGGTCACTAAACAGGGCAGCCATTAAGCGAGGTCTACCTGTATGTTTAAAAAAATAGATTAAAAAATCATTTATCCAGGAATGGATGTAAAAGTTTGTATTATAGTAATGGGCCACTAAAAGTTTGTGTTTAAAAAGGTGTGGCTATTAAATCCCCACTTTAGGTAAATAAATGTAAGCATAAAGATTCAGTTGTACAAATCATTCTCCTTATTGCAACAGGATCAGCAGCTTTAATAAAGGTATTGATTATAATCAATTACTCATCCATCCTATCCTAATACAGTACCTGGAAAGGAATTGTATACTTGGTGAGAGGAAAAAAAAGTCACCTTACTGAGAAAAAAAGTTGCAAATGCAGAGAAATTGTGTTTCCAAAGGAAAAATATAGCGCATGACTGCTGCAGTCATATAAATTTAAATAATAAATGACAAAGGTTTGGGCTTTTAGACTTTTTTTCTATTGGAAGATGGAGCAATTAACTTCTAGCCACTTAGGTTTAAATAGAGCATTTGCCTAAGGAGGCCAACAAACAAACAAACCAGGAAAGTATTACATCTGAAATCAGGAGGCTGGATTTGCAGTCTCACAAAGATTAGTATGCTTTCATCACATTTATTTCAGTGAAAGCTATGAAACTGCAACTGAGTGCAGATGGGAAACAGTTGCAAATAAAAATACTCTCTTTTGGCTGTTATATTAATTCCAAAAGTGGTGAGGGTGAGGGTGGCTGGTATTTGCACGGCCACAGACTAGGCAGCGGTCAGATAAGAGGAGGCAGAGAGGAGTCTGCAGAAGGAATGGGGGTGTGGCAAACGCCTCAGAAAGGACCCTCCCTAGTTTCTTGGACTGTAAAGGCGATGGGGGGAGAGATGTACTTTCAGACTTGCAAGATTCTGTTAATATAAACTTACAGTAAAGATAGAGCTAGTATTCCTGGGTGTGCTTCTTGTCTGGACTACCTCGAAGGGCTGACAGTTACATTGTCTTGAGCTTTCCTGCCCACATAAGATAACACAATTCAGTTTGTTGCAGGCTAACCCCACCATTCATAGGCTACTTTGCAGAGGCAGAAATGTCTCTTCAAATGAGCCTATGGTAACTATAGTCTTTAATACCATTTTTAGAACTACTGTTTCCACAGTAGCAGAATGGCTATAACTCTTTCCTTCAAATGGAAGGTTGCTTGAAACAAGGCAGAATTTTTTTTTATGTTACTTGTCCTCCTAAAATACTCCTTCCAACAAACTAGCTGTGGGCTTTTGGGAGCTGGGGTGAAACTTTTCTGCTATATTTTAAGCCAGCAAACATTCTATTTACAATGCAATAGTTATAGCCATTGTGCTTCTGTAGCAGTCATGGCAAGGATAGCTCTAAAAGAAGTAAGAATGAAACAGGGCAGTAAGAAAACATTTTAAAGCCACTTGTTGTGTTGGATATATGTGTATTTTGATTCTTTCACTTTGTATATATCAAATTATTTAATTTTCCCTGTGTATGCATGTATATGTGTGTGTGTATGTGTATACACACAAGCATCTCCAGGAAGACACCCTGCCCCCCCAAAGGAATGTGATTGGCAGTTGCTTTCCTGGGACAAAAGGGTGGGATGCAGGGGAATTGTCCAAGGGAAGGATGTGGTAACCTGCTGTTTGGACTGTATACTTTGCAAGTTGTTGCCAAATGTCTCAGTCCTGACAGAATCAAGCCAGCATGAGCACAGGACAGGAACATCCTAAATGGTGATTGTGGATATGCCAATGGAGAGAATTCCTGTTCTATGTTTACAGGTTGTTGTGTCCCAGAGACAGGAATGCATTTATGAAGATTTGCATGAATCAGATTAAAAAATTAATTTGGTTTTCCTGTTTGGTTTTGGGTAGTAAATCAGGTTTGGCAAGATATCTGAACTGAGTCTGTGGGCTGATTCACATATACTACTAAGCCATACTGTGGTTTATTCAGTTTTGGCTGAATGTTTATTTTAAATAATTCAAGACCCGACTCGAGACAGTGGTCTCACCCCGGACTTGGTTTTCTTGTCTGAGCAGTGGCAGTGTGATCTGAGGGGAGAGTTAGATCTGTCCCCGTTGTCATGGTCAGACCACGCCCTGGTGACCCTGAGATTCTCTTGTGTCGCTCCACTCTGCAGGGAGGCAGGACCCAGATGGTTAATACATCCTTGGGTGAGGGGGTGTTTCCAGCGACCTTTAAGGAAGCACTGGTGCACCCCCTCCTCAAGAAACCATCCCTGGACCCTACTATTTTGGACAATTTTCGTCCTGTCTCCCACCTTCCCTTTTTGGGAAAGGTGGTTGAGAAAGTGGTGCATTGCAACTCCAGAGGATTCTGGAGGAAACGGATTATCTAGACCCCTTTCAGTCAGGTTTCAGGCCAGGACATGGGACGGAGACTGCATTGGTCACACTTATGGATGATCTCTGGTGGGATCAAAATGTGGCCGCGCGGACAGTTATTGGAGCCAGAAAATCGGCACATGTAACTCCTCTGCTGCGCGAGCTGCATTGGGTACCAGTTTGCTTCCGGGTCCAATTTAAGGTGTTGGTTATCACCTTTAAAGCCCTACATGGCATGGGACCAGGTTACCTGAGGGAACGTCTCATCCCCAGAACATCGACCCGCCCCACCTGGTCATCCAGAGAGGGCATGCTATGGACCCCATTGATCAAAGAATTCCACCTAGCGGGGTCCAGAAGGCGAGCCTTCTCTGCAACAGCACCCGCCCTTTGGAACATCTTGCCCCCAGAGCTAAGGCAGGTCTCCTCGCTCCCGACCTTCTGGAAAAATTTAAAGACCTGGTTTTGCTGCCTTGCATGGGAGGGGAATGCTAACAGTTCCTCCTGGGGCTGGTTGATCCCGTGAAACCCTTTTTAGTATTGACATCTTTGCACTTGGATTTTATATTTATTTATTGATGTTTTGACTATTATTGAGTTTTATCATGGTTTTTATTGTGAACTGCCCAGAGTCCTCCGTGGGAGAAGATGGGCAGTAATATAAATCGAATGAATGAATGAATGAATGAATGAATGAATGAATGAATGAATGAATGTTTTATATGAATCCACCCATTATGGCTTTGCGTTATCAGTCTCCCCGGAACAATAGCCCAAATATTTTGGCTGACCTTGGTGAACAATTTGCAATTTGCAGTTGCCCGAATTGTGTCCCTTCACAAAACAGGCAGCTTGCTTAGAGTTTGAGAATGGCAATTTCAAAAGCTCCCTTAGATACATAGAAATAAGAGTTCCATTTCCTTACCCTGAACTATTTCATCGCTAAATACAACATTATTTTCCTTTCAGTTTGTTGGTAATTAAACTGCATGACCTGATAAAAAAAGGAAAGTTGCTTAAGTATTTTAATCCTGTCATAAATTGTCCATGCATATATTGTGTCAACCACACAAGAGATCAGTTGTTGGCCTATTAGCCCAGGTGACACTTAACAGCTAATTATCACTTGATAGCAGGAGTCATTTTGGCAGTCAAGAAAGAAATCATTTTCTCTAATCCATTGATCTTGACAGCCACTTACTTTTGCCAGAAAACCCTTGGTGTGATGATTTTACTGAGGGGAAAGGTTAAGTAACAGAAATAAATAGCAGCCTTTCCAATGAAGACAGACTGATTTGTCTGAGTGGATTGTCTAAACCAGTGTTTCTCAACCTTAGGAACTTTAAGATATGTGGACTTCAACTCCCAGAATTCCCCAGCCATCATCTTAAAGTTGCTAAGGATGAGAAACACTGGTCTAAACATTAATTTTATGGAAAAGAACTCTTTCTTTTAGTATATTTGCTATGCACCACTTTTGCTAGACAAAACTGATTAGGTAGCCGTGAAGCCATGTGTACTTCCAAATTTGATATGATTTAATTATAGTGATGAGGTTTTATTCCTCTGTCTGTGAAGGCTATATAGGGATACGTAGATTCTACATTAGTTTTATTAATTCTAATTATACATTATCTGTTTATTTGCTTGCAGTTTATGGATATGTCTTGACCATTTTACTAATTCACTGCATGCATATCAAACAAAGCTACACTTGGTTTGTAGTACGTTGATGGCTAAAGGAAGCAAATTATTTGGGGATTGGGATTGGGAGTCACAGTTTTGCAGTGGTTTTCTTCCTCTCTCTGAGGCCAGTTCTAATCGGTGTTGGTAGCTGGGTCACTGTATGGATTGAGATTTATATCCATCACCCTGGTGTATGTATCACTAAATTTGATGCAAATTCTGCAAGTCTGGGATAAGTAAGCAGAACTGGGCCTCTTAAAAAATTGAGCTTCTTGGGGTGGGGGTGGGGGCAGTAGCAATTTGCTGACTCATCAAAAACTTAATTCATATGATTATTGTAGTATATTTTGACTATTTGTTGGCTTCTCCTAACTTGTTTTGTTTTTCTTTCAATAATGCTGAGCTTTGAAAACTTTATGAGTGGGTGGTTTGTAATTAAAATTCTTCATTATGGAAATTCATATTGGTTTCTGCAGGGTTTCTATTTATTTGACTTGTAAACAGCCTCACTCCAAAAGCATTATTGCCAAGTTATATTGCTTAACAGACCAGGAAATATCATAAATCTGATGCATATTTTAACATGCATCTGACTATTTATTTATTTACTGGAGTGTATATATTGCTCCAGTCTAGAAGAACTCTGAACTCTTCTTTCAGTAGGAAGATTAAAATAGTAAATCAATTAAACAAGAGAGCCAAATAACAGCACCAAAAATAAAACGGATGAAAAAATGGATGAAAAATGACTACATCCATTGAAGAACAATAAACATCTAAACCAGAGCTTTCCAAACTGTGTGTCGCAACACAAAGGTGTGTCACCTGCTGGGCCCAGATGTGTCGCGTCAAAACCGGGAAGCACTGATGGCGCGCCATCAGCGCTTCCGGGTTTTCCTACGGCGACACACCGTCGGCGGCGCACGAAAAACCGAAAGCATCGCAGCCACGGCGGTGCGCAAAAACCGAAAGTGGCAGCAGCGCTTCCGGGTTTTTGCTCGCTGCCGCAATGGCAGCACTTCCGGGTTTTCCCACGGCGACACACCAATGGCGTCATGCAAAAACCGAAAGTGGCAGCAGCGCTTCCGGGTTTTTGCGCGCTGCCGCAACGGTGGCACTTCCAGGTTTTCCCGCGGCGACACACCAACTATGGTTGGTGTGTCGCTGCGGGAAAACTTTGGAAAGCCCTGTTCTAAACACAATCCAGGGCAGGGGTTCCCAGCCAGTTTAGTCTAGTGGTTAAGGTACTGGGCTAGAAACCAGGAGACTGAGTTCCAGTCCCGCCTTAGGCATGAAAGCCGGCTGGGTGACCTTGGGCCAGTCACTCTCTCTCAGCCCAACTCACCTCAAAGGGTTGTTGTTGTGGGGAAAATAGGAGGAGGAAGGAGTATTAGGTATGTTCGCCACCTTGAGCTATTTATAAAAATAATAAAGGCGGGATAAAAATAAATAAATAAATAAATAGCAGCTCCCCTCCCAATGCTTTCTTAACAGCCAGGTTTTACAGTTGTCCTAAAAGTAGTATTAATAGTAGTAGTAGTAGTAGTAGTAGTAATAGTAATACATAGTAGTAATACGACCTGAGTAGTAGTAGTAATACGATCGATACTACGGTCCCCAACCCATCTTGGATTCATGTAATTTATTATTGTATGTATTTTAGATGATATTTTTGTATAGTTTTTTAAACTTTCAATTGTTGTAACCCGCCCAGAGTCCCCTGCAAGGGAGATGGGCGGGGAATAAATTGAAATAATAAAATAATAAATAAAAATAATAAAAACTTAAATATGCTACGTGTCAGCACTGAGTAGCTTTTAAATAAGTGCATGTGTTGCCATTGGGATGTGCATGAAATGGAAAATCCATTGTTTCAGTGGAATTTGCTTACATACTAGAACTACTAAATTTATAATAAAATTTTGTAGAGCACAAACCTACATACTATGATATTGCAATAGCTTCACCAATATTTTTGTAGACATCAAGTAGTGGACGGCACTCTATTCGTATCACTGGGCTTAGCAGTATTGACTTCAGAGCTGGATTTTCCAGGAAGCCAACACTAGACTTCAAAATGACTTCTACCAGACCAGTACAAGGTTAGTTGCTATTTCTGTCTTGCATCTGAATAGTATTTGCCTTACTGTTGCTAGTGTAAGTTATTATTGAATGACCTCATTTCATTATTCAGTAGAGCATATAATTAGGTAAAAAGGTAAAGGTACCCCCCGCACATTTGTGCAGTCGTGTCCGACTCTAGGGGCCGGTGCTCATCTCCGTTTGTTAGCCAAAGAGCCAACGTTGTCCGAAGATGCTTCCACGGTCATGTGGCCGCATGACATGCATGGAATGCTGTTACCTACCCACCGATGTGGTACCTATTAATCTACTTGCACTTGCATGCTTTCGAATTGCTAGGTTGGCAAGAGCTGGAGCTAGTGCGGGAGCTCACTCCGTCACCCGGGGCTAGGGATTCGAACCTCCGAACTTGCGATCTTCCGATCAACAAGCCTGGCGTCTTACCCACTGAGCCACCACGCCCCTATATAATTAGATATACTGATAAATGTTTGGCCTTATTTTCTTCAATGAATTTGGTTCAATTTTGAGAACAAACTTGACTTAATCTTGTCTATGAAGGTTCTCAGTCATCCAGGTGGAATTGTCTGTAGCTTGAATCATGTCAACTGGATTTCTATTTTCTCAGAAAATAGAAATCCAGTTGACATGATTCAAGCTATTGACTTAATCTTGTTAATGGATATAGGTTATTTTTCTGCTTAAAAATGTCTGTGAATATTGCTTATTTCTTCTAGTTGTAACTAATGGTGAACAATTCTGATAATGGTTATTAGAACTCAATCCAGCTGAATACTGTGGAAACTGGCTTTAGCTTACAGACTTTGACTTCAGTAGGCCTTGTCTAAGGCCTTGAAGTTACACTGAATTATGCTAAAAGAATAGCATTTACCAGCATTGTTTAATGCTGTAAAAATTAGCCAAATAAATGGAAAATTAGATTATTTTTATAAGAAACTAATGCAAAGTATGGGATGGATGGATGGATGGATGGATGGATGGATGGATGGATGGATGGATGGATGGATGGATAGATACATAGATACATAGATACATAGATAGATAGATAGATAGATAGATAGATAGATAGATAGATAGATAGATAGATAACAACCCAATCAAGGCACTACCAAGAAGAGTACAAGACCCCCACCAACACAGGCAGGACAAGCCAGGGTATATAAACAGAGAACAAGTTCCACTCCCTTTTCGCACTGAAGATGTTGCCTAGCCTGGCAATGAAATGTCTGCAAGAAAACAACAAGGCTCAGAAAGCACCAAGGACTCCACAGTTCAACCCTGAGCTACAAATATTCTCTTCGGTAGGTAGGTAGGTAGGTAGGTAGGTAGGTAGACAGACAGACAGACAGACAGACAGACGAGAAAAACTTTTCCTAGAGGAATCGACTTAAATAATACTACTGAGCTTTCCAAACTTATCTAAACTAATCAAGGTTAAAGTATTTCATGAAATATAAAAGCAAAGTCTCATCTGAGTTAAGCTCAACTTTTGTTGACTTCATGGACATGTTTCCTCTCAAATCAAGAGGGCTATGCTTTGTCCACATAGCTGTTTCCTTTATCTGTCTTTTGTTTCCTTTGTCTGAGTGGGCAACTTCAGGTGCTGAGAGTCAACACTTCAAGTGTTGGGGGAATAAGGACTTCAGAGGATGGGCTTATAATGCAAAATAGACAGTTTTGTCACATGCAGCTTGATGGGCTTGGATTTGCCTATTGAATTTTTAGAAGGGAGGTTAAGGATTTTCTTTGTTTTGTTCTTTGTTTAACTGAGTTAAGTTTATACTGAAGTGTATATTATGGTTTTTGTGCCATTCCTGCCTCAAAAAGACAGAATACATTGTGACTGATTTTTAGCAAACCTGCCATCAACATTCAGCAACATAGTCCGAATGGGTTGGTGAGGCAAAAAAGAGATTTAGGGCAGAGGTTGCAGATTTCCCACTCTGTTTTAGAACAACTAAAATATATTGAGTTCTGAAAGGGACAGAACAGAAGCTTATGCTGCCTAAGAAAAATGGAAAAGGCGGGATTGGTTTAATTCTTAATTTGTGTTTGGTCCACAGGGATCCCTACCTACATTCTGCTCAACACTACAGGGATCCATCTTCCAGCTAGAGTTGATCATCTAGAACTGCTAAGCATCACTGGAGACCCCCTCAAGACTGTTCCTGTAAAATCCTTTCCTGAAAGGAGCCCTTATGGAATCTGGAATATCTCTGACTTTATATCACCAAATGAAGCCTTCTTCCTTAAAATAACTGGCTATGACAAAGAAGATTACCTCTTTCAGAGAGTTTCAAGTGTTTCATTTTCTAATATTATTCCTGGTAATTATTTTAAGGCCTTTTTTTGATGGGGGGCGGGAGGGATGCTTTTTCTCTGTACATTCAGTAATAATGATTTGGGGTTCTCCAGTCTTGTGGTTCACTTATCCTAATCTTTAGCATTATAGGGAGGGAGGGAGGGAGGGAGGGAGGGAGGGAGGGAGGGAGCATATAATAAATAAATACATTTACATGGCAAGTATTTATAAAAATAACCACTTTGGGTTTTTTCACTAGATGCTCCAAAAGTAAGCATGCCCAAGAAAACCCCAGGATATTATCTGCAGCCAAGTCACATTTCTTGTCACATAGCCAGCCTCATACCTTTTACTGTTCATTTTAGTAGAAATGGAATTAAACTGGGAATGGAGCAGTTTTTCAAGTAAGTAATTTTTCTTCAACTTAATTGAAGAGGTAATACAGGTTACAGTTACCTTCATTATGCAACGGTAAATTTACGGTGAAAGTTCAGTGCTCTTATAGCACATTGCAAAGAATACCTGGACTAGGAATAGTGTGAATTGTAGTGCATACAAGAAGAAAATGCTTTTTTAAGTCCATGCTCATTCTCAGAGTAATAAATAATAAAGATATATTAAAGAAATGATTTCTAAATATATTATTAGCCTAATTAACACAATAAGATCGATGTAATTATCAAAATATATAAAAATGTGCTTTAAAAAAATTTTTTTTGGTATGGATTATGGAGATGGTAGGGAAGCAATGCAGATTTTGCAGGCTGTATATTTTCTTGCTGTTATTGTGTTGCAGAGAATCTGCTATTGTAAATTGGGAGATTGCCAAGGTATCACTGTTGGATGAGGGATACTATGAATGTATTGCTAGCAGTACTGCAGGAACCGGACATGCAGAGACATTTTTGGATGTATCAGGTTAGTGCCAGTTAGTATTGCTTCTCATGCATATTTACTGTGATGTGATTTTATAAAACAAGTCAGATTTTAATGCATTTTCTACTTAAACTTCTGAAGCCTACTATAGATATGGTCATAGACTTTTTGCCATGGAGATGAAGATGTTTATGTGAGGAAGTGGCATAATCAGTGACTACTCTATATGTTTTTAATTGTTTTAATTTAATATTATATTTTTTAAGTACCCAGAGTCTGCTGGAGTGGGCGGCTATAATAAATATGATGATGATGATGATGATGATGATGGCAGATTAGGAAACCATTTCTTAGTTCTCTGTGGGGATGCTGGAAAGGGGCAGAAGAGATCATAATAGGAGATAGAGATGAATGGATCACTCCATTTCTCACAGTTTCACTTTCATATATGTTTGTCCACACATCCCGGTTCTGCATCAATCTGCTTTTAAAAAAATCAACATTTTTTTATTTGTTTCTCTAATATATACCTCCCCTTTCTATTCTAATAAGCACTCAAGGTGACATATTACATGCATGAAAACCCATGTTTTCCCATTATCTAAACACTAACGCACCCACAAAAACAGAACCTCCTAGAGCAGCCTTTTTCAACCTTTTGACCCTGGAGGAACCCTTGAAATATTTTTTAGGCCTCGGGGAACCCCTGCACATACAGGCTCAAATATAGGCCATAAGTTACAAAATTATTATATTTGTTTCATGTGTGGGCCTGTATATATGCATTAACAGTGTTCTTAAAATTAACATAAAGAATGAAATTTACCTCTTTAATGTGAAGTTGCCCAAATTTGAAATAATTTTTTTAATAAATCGTGATCTCCCAGGGAACCCCTAGTGACCTCTTGTGGAACCCTAGGGTTCCATGGAACCCTGTTTGAGAAACCCTGTCCTAGAGAATATCTATCTATGCAGTTGCTAAGAGTCAACTTGATGGCATGCAATCAATCAATAATCAATATGCATACACATTTCTACATATTGAATTATATATTTTAAGGCATATTTTGACAGTTCACTTAGATGTTATATATTTTCAGATTATGCATTTTAAATACATGCTTATATTTTCTTTTAGCTGAGGTATATTGCATCATGTTATGCACACTCTGATGCTGTATCCATTATCCATTAGTATACATAGGAGGTGTGGATTAACTCAGTTTATTTCAACATTTGCAAAGATCAAATTCTTAAAGCATCCCTAGTTTACACAATTTCCCCTTGTCTCATTTGGAGTGATAATTTCTCATAATATGACCATAAATAAGATGTCCTCAGTGTTGGTTAATGCTAAAGCCATACATAGCTCTTGGATTACTCTCATGTGAACTTTCAACTAATTTCACAAATAACCTGCAAACAATACATTTAGCATATTTTACCCATTGCTTACTTATGCTACAGCCATCATTAACGTATAGCACCCAATAAATTTCTTTCAAGGGAATGCAGGAAAGATTACCCACCTCTACTTTACCTAATGGAAAGAAATCAAGAAAACAGCTGTAGGACTGAGAGTTTCATATTATACGATACAGTATAATACACGCAGATTATAAGTTATGGTAAATATTATAACTCAGCAGATAACAAAAAGTAGTCCACAAACATTTTTAAAATGACACAGTTTAAAAATGGAGACAGAGTGATCTCAACAGCAAGCGTTTTAACATACAGACACAATACATAAAAATGCCTTCAAAAATAAAAGAAGTCATATTAAGCGTAGATAAATGGAAACCTGTGAATAAAAGTAGGCATGGTAACTTCACTGCCAACATGGGATTTGTTTAGTTTAGTTTTAGGAACTGTAAGTCTTTCTAAAGGTAATTAGTAAGGAAGAATGAATGCAAAAAGCAGAGTGTTTATAATAATTCAGACAAATGATTGAACTGAGAAATCATTCTATGATGCTACTTTGCTAATATATTTTCTTAGACATCTCTATAGGCTGGGGAGAATAGGAAACTTTGATTTCATAGAAAAACTGCTGACAGATTTTACTGCTCAAGAGAGGGTATATGTTTCTTTCTTTTTTTTAAAGCACACTGTTTTAAAAGAGAAAAAACTAGGAATATAAGTGGTAGAAGCTGAATCAATCAGAAGCTGCTTTGGTGCATTCTAATGGCCACTAGAACATTCTCTTGTTTCTCTGGTGCTCTCAATAGTTGCATGCCTCCAAAGGCATCATTTCATTGATTTAGCTGCGTGCCGCATATGATATTTCCAGGAACTCTTTCTTTTAAAACAACATATAATGTGAAACTCTGATGGTGGAAGAAGAGGAAGAGAAGATGGCTTCTTCCATGTAGAAACAGGTATGATTACTGGTAGGCTGTCAGGTGAGTGAATGAGTATGGGAGGCATTTGAGGCAGGACGGAGGATGCAGCAGTAGAAGAGGTAGAAATGCTTCTGTTGCTAGGTAACAGCAGGTGAGAACATCAGATGGACTAATAGGAAGGAAGCAAGTGAGTAGGAGAAGTAGCAATGAGTGCACAAACCTGAAGGGGTTCTTGTTTAATTAATTGAGACTTCCTCTTCTCTTTCCTTGACTGTTGATCAAATGAATATTTCCCCCCCCCCTTTTTTTCTTCTTGTTTTCTTCTGCACAGAACCCCCACCTGTCATACAGGTTCCTAACAATGTTACTGTCACTCCTGGTGATAGAGCCATTCTTACATGCTTAACTATGAGCACAGTGCGTTACAATCTCACCTGGCACAGAAATAACAGGGATGTGAAACTCCTGGAGCCCCTGAGGATGCGAATGATGAGCAATCTCTCTCTTGAAATCAAAACAGTCAAACTCTCAGATGCTGGGGAATACAGCTGTGTGGCTTCTAATGAAGGTGGTTTCACCAGGGCGTCTGTATTCCTTACAGTGCAAGGTAACATGAAAAAAGGTCATATTTTTTAAAAAAATAATGCCACATTGTTCTTTTTCTGTTAATGCCATTGTTTATCTGGGTTTATCAATTTTATTTTAATTAAATATTCAAATAGAACATATCTGATTTTCTGTTTGGAAGCATGGAAAAAAGTGTAAAAGAGTAATATTGTAGCATAAGCAAAAATATTGATAGTAAAACTCTTCTTTTTTAATAATTGTATTAAAGATTATAATTGCAATAGTAAAAACTAATACAAACTAAAAGAAAGAAAGAGTAAAAAGTGCAAAGGAAAAGAAAAAAAACATAGAATAGAAAGAAAGAATACAATAAAGAAAGAGAAAAGAAATATATAAAGAAGTGACTTCCAACCTTCATCATCACAAGTATAAACAATTTTAATAACTTTTCACCTCCTCTTAATTTACAACCAATTATCTTTTCATCCCATGTCTCATCTCTTATTTTTAAACAAATCCATAAAGCATCATCATTTCAGTCCTAGTGTTAGCAAAAGTCCGTTAAGCATTGCCAGAAATATCAATATATCTATTTTAACCTTCATCAAATAAATCAACTTTATATTCCTTTCTTTTACTTCTAACAATCTTAATCATTAGTCCATTCAAGTAATGTATTTTCATTTATTTTTTCCCCTTTTCACAAGATTCATCCAAATTTTAACAAACGTCTTTTGTAAATCCAATATAAAAGAATGATCCAGGTCACTGTCTTGGTTTATTATTTGTAATTCCCTTTTGATTTTTAAAGCATCAACTGATTTCTTTTGTATGTCCAATAAGACATATTTTTCCATGTCATTCTTTTAGCCTGTCATTTGTACATCCACTTTCAGTGTCAACTCTATCTCTGTCTTGTCAGATAAAATTTGTTCCTCTTCTGCCATTTCTTCCATAACATCTTTTGGGCACAGTCTATCCATAGAAGCAAACATCGCTATTGACATTGTTGATATTAACTTTTGATACCATTTTTCAAAAGTGTCCTTCAGTATTTCCAATGTTATAAAATTTTGTGTCATTCTGTAGCTGTTAATCAGGTTTTTGTATTCTTCTCCTTTAATTAAAATCTTTAGTTCCCTCTAGTGTCCAATTTTAAAATTGCTTATCTCTAGTTAGAAAAAATTCAAAACAAGTCCACTTTCCCACCGGAAGGATTCTTTATAATTAATTTCAAAATCTTATTTCAAATTTATCTGGACCTTAATCCATTTATAACTTTCTAAAATCAAAGTCTTAATGAGCTTTTTGCTGTTTATTTCAATTTTTTTAAGTTCTTCAGCTTGTAATTAAAATTTTCTTTCGTTAAGGACTGAAGGCAGACTCACCTGGTGTTTTCAGACTTGTCCATTCAAAGGTCTCTAATAGCTGAAAAGTAGTTAACAAGCAATTACTGAATGTGATTAGAAAAGGAAGTATGCGAACTTAGTATCCTTTTAAAGGTGCTGACTGTGGTTTGAGCAAGATGGGTATTCCCTCATCTCCCAGTGCTCAAACCCCACCAGAGATTGCTGTCTTGCTGTCTCCTTGCAAGGAGCAACTGTCTGGAGCCCTTGTGGGCGATCTCCCATCCTCTTCTTATCCAGAGAGGTTCAAAGAGCCAGTCTAGTGATAAACTCGTCATTCTTCGCCATGGTCATCGGCTCCGCTTTTGATGGAGCCATCTTCAATCCACCATTTCTTTCTCCGGAAGTCCCAATAGTAAAGCTCTTCTTTATTGAGAGTAGTCAAGAATCTTTTGTCAAAGGGCATATTTTGCAAACCTCTGTTCAGTTTCCTTCTCTTCTGTCTCTCTTTAGCTTTGTGTTGCCATTCTTTTTTTTTCCATCTGGAAAGACTCTGAAATCAGTACTTATTTCTTTTATAAGGCAGTATCTTGAAATGAAACCCACACCTAAATTAATAGGTACAGAGGTTTCTGGATCCCCTGTGGTTGTTAATCATCATTCAGAGTAGTCATTAGGTGACTTTGAAGTTTGCCTCTTGTATATAAAATACAGAAGTGTGGAGGAAGAATCAGAGGTTGCCCAAAAGCTCCCGTTGGTTTAAGGGAAATCTGTAATCAATCATAGTAATATTTTTTGGAAGGGGTATTAGTCAACCATCTAAAAACTAACTTCTTCTCAACACACTCAAGTTATCAGGTATGTCATCTGAAGAAGGTGTTAGTGGGGTTCAGGTTAGTCCTTTTGTAATTCTGACAATAGATAATTATGCTTCTAATGCATCTAGTATGGCTAGTGCCAATTCAATACCTGTAATGGTGTCTGACATGGTGTACAATTGTTGTATACTATACATTAGAGCAATGCTATGCTTCAGATTTGATTGCAAAAAGCCACTTCAGAGTGCATGGGAATAAGAATGCAGCAGCTCTTGGCAACTCATTAAAGCAATGGTGTCTCTTTTCAGGCACTATATGCATTACTTTTATGAGCTACTGACAGATTCTGCAACTCTGTTCTCATGCTGTTCAAAACAGTTCTTGGAACCGAACCCAAATCATTGAACAGCCATACTATATGCGCCAAGATGTAGACCCTTTTACCTCTGTGTTACAGAGCTGTATAGACTAAGAAGATTATTAGGATTGTTTTCAGTCAGAGAACATGCCAAAAGATCTTAAAATGCACTTCCTTGTGACAATTTAAACTTGAATATATCAAAAGATCATGCCAAAAATATCACTATATTTGATTACAGTTGAACAGTGGAGATCCTAACAACAGTATGTTGGATTCCATTCTTTGATATAATTTACTTAGATCCCATTATGGATCATAACCAGGACAATGTCAACATCATACTGGAAGTTGAGCCCCCCAGGTTAGAAGGTATCTGATAAGCTACTGGGGAAGTGCAGAGGCCACATATGAGTAACATTGGTGCTTCTGATGTGGAGGATTAACCTGAAAGGATGTCCAACTGCTGATGTGCCCAAACAAAAGTTCAATGCTGCAAAGGAATATATACCATTGGTACGTTGTGGCTCAGCGGGTAAGACGCCAGGCTTGTCGATCGGAAGATCACAAGTTTGGAGGTTCGAATCCCTAGCCCTGCGTGCGGAGTGAGCTCCTGCACTCGCCCCAGCTCTTGCCAACCTAGCAATTCGAAAGCATGCAAATGCAAGTAGATGAATAGGTACCACTTTGGTGGGATGGTAACAGCGTTCCGCGTGCGTCATGCGGCCACATGACCGTAGAAGCGTCTTCGGACAGCGCTGGCTCTTCGGCTAACAAACAGAGATGAGCACCGTCCCCTAGAGTCGGACACGACTGCACAAATGTGCGGGGGGAACCTTTGCCTTTTTACATGGAATGTCAAGACCACAGACCTAAGTAAAGTTGATATTATCAGTGCAGAAATATCAAAACTGAACATTGACATTCTGAGGATCAGCAATCTGGAATGGAATGGTTCACTTCACCTCAGAGGAAAATCAGTTTTTCTACTGGAGACAAGAAAATCATAGAGAAATGGAGTAGCCATCATTATTAGCAAAAAGGTGTCAAAGGTGCTCAGATACAACCCAATGAATGATAGAATGACCTCAATTTAAATTCCAGGCAAGCCAGTTAGTATTGAGGTGACTGAAAACTATGCTGCAATCAATATACAAAGTAGAGGAAGTTGAACTGTTCTATGGGGCCAGGCAACATCCTCCACCCCAGAAAAAGTAAACAGAAGGATATATATATATATATATATATATATATATATATATATATATAAATAAATAAATAAATAAATAAATGGTAAAGTAAGAAACAAAATAGCATCTGGAATAATGGGAAATTTTAATTTTAATTGCAAATCCCTTATTTGAATACATGGACAAAACTGGATGGACAGCATCAAAATCAAGTTGACTATATATTCATCAGGCAAAGAAGGAAAAGTTCTATTCAATAAGCAAAAACAAGACCTGGAATTGACTGCAGCTCAAACTGTGAATTTATTCTTGAAAAATTACTTTAAAAAACCCCAAAAACAAAAATCCTAAAGAAAACAAGTAAAATCAGACCAACATAATATGACCTCAGCTGCATTCTATATGATTATAATGTGGTGAAGGTAAATAGTAGATTTAATGGATTATATTTAATAAATAGAGTGCCTGAAGAACTCCAGAGTGAAATTCATAATATCATTAAAGATATAGCAAACAAAAATATCTCAAAGGGTAAAAAAGAAAGGAAGGCAAACATATCTCCTGATATGTTGAAAATAGCTGAAGCAAAAGGCACAGAGGTAGAGGAAAATGTTGAGTGAAAGTTGCGAAAAAGAAGAGACAAGGAATTATATCTAAATACCTTATTATTTATATTGAAATAATAATTGCAAAGAAACTGAGGATAACAATCCAATAGGAAGAATAAGAGATGTATTTAGAAATCAGGGGAAACTTTTATGGAATGATAGACATGATAAAAGAAAAAAAATCAAAGATCTACTGGAGAAAGACATTATAAAGAAGAGATGAATACAGAACTGTGCAAAAAATATCCTCATATTAATTATACTTTATAGGTTGATCACTTAATTGGATTGTTACATTCTGGAAACTGAAGTGAAATTACCCCAAGAAACCAAGCTGCAAGGATGGATGAAATACTTATCAAACTTTATAAAACCTTGCAAGACAATGCATTTAAAGTACAATGGGTGATTTTGAAGCAGGTATGGAGGATGTACTGTAGAAGTGACTAAGGGACTGAAAAAAAATAAGTTTTATCAATCGAAGAGAATAAGTTTTTATTCCAAATAAGTTTTTATTCCAAAACCAAAAAATGACAATGCTGAAGAAAGTTCAAACTACCAAGCATTTATTTATTTGTTTCCTTATTTGATTTCCCTGCCCCCCCCAACTTGCAAGGGTGACTCTGGGAAGCTTACAATTAACTAAGAACATAAAAACAAAGGAACTAACACAAAACACAGCAAACTCCCGGAACAGAAAAACAGAATAACCAAGGCCAAGCATTGTATATTGTATTCAAAGTAAGAATAAGAATAAGAAATTTATATGCCACCTGACTCTCAGCGACTCTGGACGATTATTCATTGCTATGTGGGCTTATCCCATGCTCTGGCCTAATGCTTGGGCTTTCAGGGACTTATGGAAAGCCAGCAAAGGCAGTGGCATCTGAATCTTGGGGGGAATGTTGTCCCTTAGGGCAGGCACTGTGACAGAGACGTCATGTCTCCTGGGTCCTGCCAAGTGGCTTTGCTTTGTAGAAGGGACCCAAAGCGTGGGGGGATAGACAGAGATAAATGGGCAATCCCACAAATAACTCAGCCTTGTGCCATGAATGGCCCTATAGATTATAATCAACACCTTGAATTGCAAGTGTTAATTATAGGGAACCAATGCAGGCTTATAGGGAACCAATAAGTAGTGGTGTTACGTGGCCATATTGAGATGCACCCACGTTAATTGTACCCCTGCAATCTGGACCAATTGCAAATTCTGGATGGTTTTCAAGGGCAGCCCCATGTAGACTGCATTGCAATCATCCACGTGAGAGGTGACCAAGGTATGAGTGACTCTGAGCAGGACCTCCCAATCCAGGAAAGGGCACAATGTCTTTGTGAGAGAAAATGTTTGGGAAAATGTCTTAAGGAGAAGGAGAAGGAGAAGACCCCAAAGGCAAAGGAAAAATCTGGGAATGGAAGCAGTGTTGTGGCATAGTACATGAATTTTTTCCCCTTCACTATTAAAAAGGACACATGCCACATGGGAGAATAACGCTATCATTGGTTCTTTGTCCTTGTCACTGGCTACTGCTGGGATAAAAAAAACAAAGCCAGTAATTGCTGCCAGATGTTGGTGTGCTGGATATTGCAGTATTTTTTTTTTGACTTTCTGCAGGCCAAACTACTATAATGTACAAAATGTATTTCTTAATCAAAGAGCATTATTTCTGAATAACTCCTTCACTGTGTAATAAAATAACACTATATTGTCAGAAGAGGTGATGTTTAAGTACAGTGTGTACTTTCAAATGAACCAATTTTAGTTTCCAAATGTCAGTAGAAGAATTGATCTTCCTTCAACCCACAAAGCATTTAAAACATCTCCTAGTCTGTTTTGGCAATGTTTAAAAAGGAATTAAAATAGCCCAGGCAACATTCCACATGGCAGATCGCTTCAGAGCAATTCTGTCAGATCCACTGAAAAAATATATAGAACTATTTGGATTTGGCTCCAATCTTTCATTCTAGAACTGCTTAGCATATCAGATGTGTCTGTTTGCCCATGCTTTTACAGCAGTGCAAAGCACTTTCATGTTTGTTTATTCAATTTATATAGTTGCCCATCTCAAACCAGTGACTCTGGGTGGCTAACAAAAATAAAAATAGTTAAACAATTAAAACAGTACAAAAGAAGTTAAATACAAATAGCAGCCAAGAGATATTAAAATTCGTCAGTGTTAGCACAACCAGGAAACGGGGCCCTTCACACACTCAGGACCCCAGGCCTGGGTTACATTGATATTTCCTGCAGTAAACTTATAAAGTGTAGAGAACACTGGATATATGTAAAGTGGTGGCAGGATTCTGGGCTTGTTTGCTCATATGCTTGGTTTTCCTTTGTTTTGCTACATATAACACCTTATTCATCCATTGCAAACCCAATTGCCACATGAGGTCACACATCACACTAAGCCATTGTTTGCTTTAAGCATGCTTTGTGGAACAAACTATAGAGGTCTAGTGGATTTAGAGAACAGTCCTAATGCATAAAATATGGTGAATACACCACAGTAGCTAAGCTAAAACTGAACAAACAGTGCGATGGCTTAGCATGATAAATAAACTCAATCCTTGTGAAGCTCCATTACTCTCTAACTCCCCTTTTGAACAGAATGTAAACAAAAGGGTTGGGTCTCTGGACACTGGAAGACACTAAGACACACAGTATTCTGAGTTAATTACTTATTTGTATCTCTTAAGTCAGCATTAGAACGACATAGCGTGACTGTTAGTTTTTGACATAAAAGACCAAAGTTTGTGTAATTATTAATGGTTATTACTCATTCTCTATCTGTGAAATGGGGAGAATGGTGATATTTTCTTAGGAGATCATTATTATTTCAAAGCTGGTCCCACAGATTAAGACATGCTCAACAATGAAGGAGAACATTTATTGAATCAACCAATATATAAAAAAACACTGGAATCAAACTTTTACATTTACTGTATATGCCAAAAGTTTTGAGATTTATCCATACTAATGTCCCTATTAGCAAAAAATATCATATTTTCTGGAAATGTGAAGATGAATGGTGGGAAATTGATACTCCCAGATCTTTAGTGAAAGCCCTTAAAGAAAAGCTTTATTTGAAACTTAGCAAAAACAGTTCTTCCTATGACTTATTTTCTTTTGGCACTGGCATGAACAAATGCAGATGGAACTCTCAAGTGAATCTCAAGATGGAAAAAATGTTTTGAGATACAAAATACAATAGTTTTACTGTGTTGGATTTTTATAAGATGATTTTAGAACAGCTGTCTTGGTGCCCTCCACATCAGATAAGGACAGAGCTAGTGGTCCCTTTTGGATTGTCTAAGATACAGGATTCATTTCCTTCAGATAGCAAGTGATTTAGCACAGGTAAGCTTCTCCCAATAAGGGTAGGCAGTAGTGAGATGGCTGGATTATCAGTCTGATACAGATGCACTAATATGATAAACCTGTTCCTGGATTTCAAGTTGTAAGCATGGGAATTATATAAAATTTCCCTGTATGTAGAAAAACAGATGTGAGGCAGAAAGGCTTGGAAAGCCATAAATAACCAATCTATGTCCTTTTTTATTTAACAGAACCACCCAAAGCTATTGTATCACCTAAGAACCAGTCATTTACCGAAGGATCTGAGGTGTCTGTCAGTTGTTCTGCAACAGGTTACCCAAAGCCCACTGTGGTGTGGACACATAATGATATCTTTCTCATGGCGTCCCGCAGGTATGTTTATGGTCTCTCTCCCTCTATCCTCCAGCAATTTTGCCTCCACTGAGAAGAAAAATGAATGAAACTCTCTTGACTGAAAAAAATATCAACAACTTATGTCTATTATGAAATTTAATAAGCAGAGGACTTCATTGTCCTTACTGCACAATTTCAAAACTCTGCTGGCCTGCCAATGAATTGCATACATAGACACTTCTAACTATGTCATTTTCTTGGATCACGAAGGGTGCTACCTGATAATTAGCATTCTCTGAATTTATATGTGTTAATGCCTTTCACACTTGCAAAGGCCTATTTGAAGAAACATGGGAAGGACCAAATGAATTGTCCAAAAGCAGGAATGGAATGTAAATGGCTCTCGTTATATGTTGCCAATGTAGTAGGCAATAAGGGGATAGGGTAGTGTTACAGCGGATCTGGTGTGCTGGTGCTTTCTGAAGAGTAGGCTGAACCAGCCTAAGCCCTACCAGGTAGCAGTGTTAGAAGACAGGTAAGGCATCAGAGAAGAGTAGGCAATCTGATATCCTCAAAGTGGTTTTGATTTTTTCTCTCATCGGTCTTAACCAGCATAGCCAGTGATAAGGGCATAGGCAGTGTTGTCTGAAACATCTAGAAGGATCTAGGTGATCTAACCTGGACTTATGAATTTAATTTTTTTCTTTTGCTATACAGAGAATGATGATTGATAATCTAAACAGTAAACAGTAAAACAGTCTGCCAAATATCAAAGTTTGGCATTTTCTGAAAATTGCTCGGTAAATAATTTTATATAATATGAAATATGTGTACCCGTTCTTTGTTCAGGATGGTGTTTGCAGAAATGAAAATGGCATCATTTCAAACTCTTGTGGTGGTATTATTCTTTCTTTTTAATAGTAATGTTAAGATTACCAGATTGACCTATTGATTTCTCTTTAACAGGTACAGGTTAACTCCTGGAGGCACTTTAATTATAAAAAATGCAGTTCCCAAGGATGCAGGGGTCTATGGTTGTTTGGCTAGCAATGCAGCTGGAACAGTCAAAGACACAGCTGTTCTCACATACATTGGCAAGTATAAGGAACAAAATAAATAAATTCATTACAAATTACAGAATGTAGTTGATTTTTGTTGTTGTTCATTCGTTTAGTCGTGTCCGACTCTTCGTGACCTCATGGACCATAGCATGCCAGGCCTTCTTGTCCTCCACTGTCTTCCGGAGTTTACTCAAATTCATGTTCGTTACATCGGTGATGCTATCTAACCTTCTCATCCTCTGCCGTCCCCTTCTCCTTTTGCCTTCAGTCTTTCCCAGCATCAGGGTCTTTTCCAGTGAGTCCTCTCTTCGCATTAGGTGGCCAAAGTATTTGAGCTTCATCTTCAGTATCTGTCCTTCCCATGAGCAGTCAGGGTTGATTTCCTTTAGGATTGACTGATTTGACCTCCTTGCAGTCCAAGGGACTCTTAAGAGTCTTCTCCAGCACCACAGTTTGAAAGCATCAATTCTTCGGCGCTCAGCCTTCCTTATGGTCTAGCTCTCACAGCCATACATTACTACTGGGAAAACCATAGCTTTAACTATACGGACCTTTGTTGGCAAGGTGATGTCTCTGCTTTTTAATATGCTGTCTAGGTTTGCCATAGCTTTCCTCCCAAGGAGCAAGCATCTTTTAATTTCATGGCTGCAGTCACCGTCTGCGGTGATCTTGGAGCCCAAGAAAATAAAATCTGTCACTGCTTCCATTTCTTCCCCTTCTATTTGCCAGGAAGTGATGGGACCAGATGATCTGAGTTTTTTTAATGTTGAGTTTCAAGCCAGCTTTTGCACTCTCGTCTTTCACCCTCATCAAGAAGCTCTTTAGTTCCTCTTCACTTTCTGCCATTAGGGTGGTATCGTCTGCATATCTGAGGTTGTTGATATTTCTCCCAGCAATCTTAACTCCGGCTTGTGATTCATCCAGCCCGGCATTTCTCATGATGTACTCTGCATATAAGTTAAATAAGCAGGGTGATAATATACAGCCTTGTCATACTCCTTTCCCAATTTTGAACCAGTCAGTTGTTCCATGTCCGGTTCTAACTGTTGCTTCTTGACCCGCATACAGGTTTATCAGGAGACAGGTAAGGTGGTATGGTACTTCCATCTCTTTAAGACTTTGCCACAGTTTGTTGTGATCCACACAATCAAAGGCTTTAGCGTAGTCAATGAAGCAGAAGTAGATGTTTTTCTGGAACTCTCTTGCTTTTTCCATGATCCAGCAAATGTTGGCAATCTGATCTCTAGTTTCTCTGCCTCTTCGAAACCCAGCTTGCACTTCTGGTAGTTCTCGGTTCACATATTGCTGAAGCCTAGCTTGTAGGATTTTGAGCATAACCTTGCTAGCATGTGAAATGAGCGCAATTGTACGGTAGTTTGAACATTCTTTGGCATTGCCCTTCTTTGGAATTCTTTGGATGTAGCTGATTACATCCTTTATTTGTTGCAAGTCAGAAAGTTAAAGAGTAGTTTGTGGATGCTGGTGATCAGTGTATGATCATTTGAACATTAGGGCAGGAATATTCACTAAGACCCACAAAACAGTAGCTTAGTTATTGAGTGGCCAGACTTTTATCAGTCTATAAGAGAAATAAGTGCAAATATTGCATGAAGAAATTGGATTAAATATTTGTTTATTTTCAAGAGAGTACTTGCCATTACCTCTCTAAGCACTCTGAAATTATTTCACAAGTGCTTGAAGTCTAAGAGTAGGCCATAGGATATGTAAAAGGTGTGTTGTGTTACTCTACTTCCTGTTTTAACTTTTTTAATTCTAAGAAAACTGAGAATCTGAACTGGAATCACCACATGCAAGGTGGAGGCAATTTAGATATATGTTGTGTGGATGAGAGAGTTTAGATGAATCCTTCTATTGGCAACAAAAGAGTTTTGACTCAGGAGAGCCAGGTTTAATCCTCCATTAGCTAACCTTGGGTCAGCCACTCAGCCAAACCTGATTCATAGGATTGTTATGAAATAAAATGGGTGTTTAACTTATATATCTCCTGCTTTCAGCTTCTTGGAAGAAAAGTAGAATATACATATGGTAGCTTCAAAGTGTTTACAAAAAACTGTGTTTCCCCATTAATTTAACTCCTCCAATTTATTGGTACATTTTAATAATTATATTGTGAAAGAGTAATGCTAAGCATTAGAATATACCTTGTACAGTTTTCCAAAGAATTTGAAAAAATGACTCAGACATCCATATCTGTAATGCTTATCTTCTTGCTCCTTTGCAGAGTTCCCTAGGGTGACTGTAGTCCAAAATGAACTTCTGATTGCTCTTGGAGACACCTCTATAATGGAATGCAAAAGCACTGGGGTCCCACCTCCATCAATTAAATGGTTTAAAGGTACCTGGCCAAAACTGGTTGGCTGAGCGTCTTTTAAAATCACAATAATATGTCTATCACCAATGTGATAACTCAGTATCTTTTTTGTTGTCTGAATGCATTTACCCATTTCCCATGAATTAAAATTATAGTACCTATGGACAGATTGAAATGGACATCATAAATTAGCTAACATGGAGAGACCTTCATAAATATCTAGGGAAGAAGAAGCAAGTATATGTGATGGGAAGAAAAGCTTTAAAAACTACCACTTCTATGGACTATGCATTGGGTCAAGTTCAAATGTTGTTTCTCAGACAAAGTTTGATATAAACCCCATAGTAAACATTACAGAGATAATATCGCTGTATTTTATGAGTGCTGTGTGCAGCGCTTCTTGTTTTCAACAGATTGGCAGACGTTAAGGTTTCTGAACATTTATAAAACAATAGTACCATTATGCTGCCTCTCAGAAAGCTATTTAATTTCCTGAGTAGGTTGTTGTTGTTGTTGTTGTTGTTGTTGTTGTTGTTATTATTATTATTATTATTATTATTATTATTATTATTACAACAATTTCATTATTCTTTCCCTGGATCTAGGGGATTTAGAGTTGAGAGCAACAGAATTTCTTATTATTGACTTCTCTCGGGGCATCCTGAGGATTCAGGAAACACAAGATCTGGATGCTGGTGATTATATGTGTGTTGCCACAAATAATGCAGGAACTGCATCTGGTAAAATAACTCTGGATGTGGGCTGTAAGTATGATACTTGAACGAAGCATACAAATTCAATGTTTTCTATAAAATGTGATCCATCCATTCTATTAGTGTAACTTATTCAATTAAGGATATTAATATTATATGAATATGAATATTATTTGATAGTAATATTATTACATTAATATTTGGTAGTATTTGATATTAATATTATATGAATATGAATATTTTGATATTATATGAATCTACTTTGTGTAGATGGAAAATGATTTCCCACTGCTGGGAGGGTATGATTCCTGGTTTTCCTTTCTACAGTATATGCATTCTCCTGTGCTGCTTCAGAGGGTTTACTAACTTTCAGGATCATCTCTGAGAGAGAAAGTGCATGCCACAAAACAAAACCCATAATATTCAGAAACAATGTGTATGACCATACAGTATGTATGTCCGTATGGTACCCCACTTCCTCTAAACAGAATTTATATTGGAGTTGCTACACAATATCTTTAAGCATGTTCAAAAATGCCTTGAATTCTCAAATAATAATAATTCTGGTACCAAATTATGTGAGGGGCAGCTTGGCATTAAAAAAAAAGCATAGCAAAAACATATCAAATGCGGACTATCTTCAATTTTGTTTTAAATCATCAATGATGAGGTCACACATATCTTACTGAGTTCCAACAATGTTGGCCACCAACCAAGAAAGTCCTTTTTCTAGTACCTATCCAGCTTATGATTCTTGCCCATGGGCTAGCAACTAACACCTCTGATGCTTTTTCATAATTCTTGTATGTACAGTATGTATGTTTGTGTGTGTATACAGTATGAATGAGATGAGGTGCAGTATGAAATTCAAACAATGTTACAAGAATTTTGGAGCAATTAGCTTTAATGTATTGTCGAAGGCTTTCACGGCCGGAGTTCAATGGCTGTTGTGGGTCTTCCGGGCTGTGTGGCCGTGTTCTGGAAGTTGTGGTTCCTAACGTTTCGCCAGCATCTGTGGCCAGCATCTTCAGAGGGCAGGAGCACAGACAGAAGCGATCTCTTCTGTCTGTGCTCCTGCCCTCTGAAGATGCTGGCCACAGATGCTGGCGAAACGTTAGGAACCACAACTTCCAGAACACGGCCACACAGCCCGGAAGACCCACAACAGCCAATTAGCTTTAGTTTATCACTATTTTCTTTCTTATTTAAACAATCCTTTACTATGAAAAGTACTTCAGCCACCCTACAAGGAACAGAACTATTCCTATTTTACAGGAATATGTGTTTAAAAACATAGTGCCTATGCAGCATATTGAAGACCATCTGAGACGTTAATGGTTGAGAAATGCTGTTTTCTGTCTTGCATCATTCCATCCAGAGGTTCACATTAAGAACACATCCACAAAGCTTCTGGCTTTACTTCCCAAACCCTCAGAAATATTTTTACATCACCACATGAATGTCTTCAAGATCTCCTGGCAATGTGCAATATTCCCATGAGCTGCCCAACATGCCTTCCAACCTCCCCAATGGAGAAGCACAAACATGGTCTTCCTGCCAGCATCCCCTGTTGCCTCACTACGTTTGCATGTGGCGGTGGGGTAATGCTGGTCACTAAGAAGAATGATGAAATGATGGCTAAGTTCCAAATGATGGCTAAGGTTAAGTGTCTTGAATTCAGCCCAGAAGAGGGACAGCCATTCTGTTGAAAAAACAGAGGGAGATGATGGTACCTTCAACAGGGACAGGGGGAATGCTGAGGAGGCAGGATGAGGCCAGAGTTCTTGCCAGTGGGAAACCACCCACCTCACAGTTCTAGCAGTAATGCTACAGATCTATTCTCAAAGCATTTTTGCCAGCCCCAGAACCAAGCCAGAAGTTAATCAGCTCAGTTGTAGAAGAGCTACAGAAATGCAGTGACATCATGAGAACATGATGGTATGGTGCCAATAAACCGAGACCAGGGCAAATAATGTGTGTGAGTGGGCTCTGAGTCAGTATATAAAATTGAAGGTCTTGGGTCCCTTATCTGATCTTGATTTTAAAAAGTATTAAAATTGTATTGACAATTCTACGATTTTTGTCTTCCTATGTATTCCTCTCATAGCTCCTCCAGTTTTCACACAAGAACCTAGTGATGTATCTGTGGATATTGGCTCAAACGTAACATTGGCTTGCTATGTTCAGGGTTATCCAGAACCGAAAGTGAAGTGGCAACGGTTGGATGGCACCCCACTTTTCTCGAGACATTTTGCAGTTAGCTCTCTCAGTCAACTCAGAACAGGAGCCCTTTCTATTCACAGTATGTAGACAACATCTTATGTATTGAGAAATACATAAGACTATTTGTGGGCTTATTCAAACATCTGTGGTAATGTCCCTGAGTCTAGAGCAGGGGTCCCCAACCTGTGGGCCGTGGGCCGCTAGTGGCCAAGGGCCTGTTAGGAACTGGGCCGCAGGACTCCCGCCCGCAAACCCTGCCCCCCGGTGCTTTTGATTGGCTCCCACCCGCAAACCCTGCCCCCAGTGCGCACAATTGGCTCCCACCCACAAACCCTGTCCCCCCGGTCCACAGAAATCCCAGAAACCCCGCCCCCAGTCCACGGAAACCCCGCCCCCCGGTCTGCGGAAAAATAATCTTTTGAAACCAGTCCCTGGCGCCAAAAAGTTTGGGGACCCCTGGTAGAGGAAAGTATGTTAGCATGAAAAGCAGAGGCAGAGCCTACCTTTACTGTGCTTCTGTTAGTCACTGTTGCTGCCCACACATACTACAATATGGTGTAGATTCAGGGCAGTAATTGGTAGAATCCATACCAGCCTTCTCTCTCCCACCTTGCACCATCTACTGAAGAGAAAATAAATCACCAATTGCTCCCCTGGGGTGGGGTGGGGTCTCATGATCCCTTCCCTCCAATTTAAACTAGCCTTCCTGTGAATATTTCTTGAACCTGCTCCCCATCATTCTTGCTGCTAATTCTATGGCCCTATTAAATATACAGGTCTTACTTCAGAATAGATATACCCAGGTCTGTGTTGCTTCTCTATTGGTGGGGCAACTAAACCTCTAGGAGTGCAGCTGGTGGAACAGTAGAATGATCCAGCTTGTGTTTATCAGATGGAGAGAGGAATAATATTTTACAATTCCACCACAGATCTCTCACTGTCTGGTAAATCCTTGAGGTCAGGAAATCACAGGGTAAGTCTCATTCAATATACATATACAGGCATATCTCGGAGATATTGCAGGTTTGGTTCCAGACCACCCCAATAAAGTGACTATCATAATAAAGTGAGTCACACAAATGTTTTGGTTTCCCACTGCATATAAAAGTTATGTTTACACTATACTGTAGTCTATTAAGTGTGCTATAGCATTATGTCTAAAAAAAACAATGTATATACCTTAATTAAAAAATACTTTTTTTGCTAAAAATGCTAATAATCATCTGAGCCTTTAGCTAGTTGTAATCTTTTTGCTGGTGGAGGGTAAAAAAATTGTAAAAAAATACAATATGTGAAGTGCAATAAAGCAAGGCACAATAAAACAAGGTATGCCTGTACTCTCAAACTGAGCTTCCTTGGATTCACCTTGACTTACTCTGAGGTCTGGGCCAGAAGATGATAAGGATGGTCTGTATACTCTTGTCTATGTACTCTTTCTACTCATCTGAAAAAGGGGGGAAATTTGCTGGATGAAGATCTGCCTTTTTTATTTTTGCTTATCAATGGGCATATTGATCTCCTATTATTGATGTTACCTAAGGCAGATATTCTCATGTTGGAACCCTCCCAATATATGAAAAAAAACAGGCCGTGCCAATGAGGTTCCACTTGCAGCAGCCATAGCAAAAATGGCCAAGGAGATGCAGAATCCTCCAGCTAGGGGTAGTTCTGCACTGGGCCACTAGAGCCCAGCAGATTGCTGACATCCAAAGGCTTCTCCTCAGTGTCTACTAGAATGTCTACACTGGAAGTCATCTGCTGAATTAGCAGAGAAAATACTATTTTCAGAATGGAACACCTTAGACCAGCTGCAGCCTGACTCAGAATCTGCCTGGCAACCAGTTGGAGGCACTGTTGTGAGGACATGTCCTCAGTAAGTGGTTAGAGGAGCATCTTCATAGCTTGGCAACCAGGACACTCTGTAAGTGCTTTCAGGCTGTTAAAATGATGTGAACTATATTTAGGATTAGCTTAATATGGCTGGAAAAATAATATTCAAAGGGAATATATATTTGCAGATCTATTTGTTTAAGGATAATGTTTTTAATACAAAATACTAATTGCTTGTCTTTCCTTTTTAAAACTTCTATACAATTTTAGATTTATGGGTTAATGATGAAGGAACATACATCTGTGAAGCTGAAAACCAGTTTGGAAAGATTGCCTCAAGGCCAGCTACAGTTACAGTGACAGGACTTGGTAATGAACTGATAATATGGGATTTGGACAATATTTAGCATAGAAGTAAAGTGTTCTCCATAGGCTTTCTGCTTATAGTGTATGGAACAACAACATACACTAAAGCTATGTTCAGAATCCACATTTGTATTAAATCCAAACAGAACTTTATTTCTGTGTTAAATCATTTATTGATAAAGTAGAGCAAGAAGTAATGCCACAGTTAGATTTCTTTTTGAGTACATTGAAATACTTACATGTTTAATTTTAAATATAACCTATATGAGCTTCAAGTCTGTTTTATGAATACAAAGCAATTGCTTTTTCTTCCTTCTTTCCTTCCTTTTTGCATGAAAGATTGGTATATATTATTGAGCATTCTTAATAATAATACTGTAATAATAATAGTAATTAGAAAATCTGTGCATTGACAAAATTTCCATCTGTCAATTACAAAAGGCCACACTGCTTGGATCCACACATATATCTGTAGCTTGAATCATGTCAACTGGATTTCTATTTTCTCAGTGGAAACGTTTCGCTCCTTATCCAAGGAGCTCCTTGGATAAGGAGCGAAACGTTTCCACTGAGAAAATAGAAATCCAGTTGACATGATTCAAGCTACAGACAATTCCACCTGGATGACTGAGAACCTTCATAGACAGATCCACACATACTGTATACTATGCCGATTCATTACGATATCCTAGGTCCTTGGGAAGAACTTGATGCAAATGAAAGCCAACACCACCTAAAGAACTGGCAGCTGAGATTTCACATTGTTGTGTATATAATAATAATTATAATAATAACAACAATAATAAACAACTAAATAAAAATGGAAGTAGCATGCTGTAATAGTTAACAGATTATCTTGGGATTCACTGTCTCCATACATTATGAATATAATCAGTGTGTGATGGTTCTGATACTTTAGTCATTAACACAGAGACTCTTATTACAAGCCATTAATGGATATAAAACAGTTATTTATTAATGCAAGTGATCAATTCCAAGGCAAAGCTCAGTCTGAAAAAAAGTGCATGCAAAAGCTAGACTAAAATCCCCCATACAGTACTCTTGCCTCCCAATGGCTTCAACCATTCCCATAACATCAAACAGCTTAAAAAAACCCTTTCTTGCTTAACTAACCAACAGTAAAATTCCATTCCACCTTCTGGCAGCTCTCCCCCCTTGTCTCACATTCCAGACTAACTGATAACCCACACGGTTGGCCTTGCAGATGCTCAGATCGTCTTCCCGCTCCTTTCCTTCCCAGGCCCAATTGCTTACTACTACAAATACTACAAATCCCACTTCTAAACCTCTACTCTTATGCTGGCAGGATGTCACATCCTGACACAGTGCTTCAGTAGATGTATATATAATTAACCTTAGTTAATTATAAAATTTTAGAGAAAAGTTTTACAGTCTAGGATTTTTTCTTAAGTCCCTTGTGAACAGTATGTGTGTGTGCATGCAATTTTATGGGAACATGAACAATCATTGCATTATGATCATTTTTCTTTTCCTTTCTCTCTTTGATATAGTTGCACCTCTAATTGGAATGAGTCCTGCAACAGCTAATGTCATTGAAGGACAGCAACTGACTCTGTCATGTGTACTGCTGGCAGGGAACCCTATCCCAGAGCGAAAATGGATTAAAAATAGCATGGTGGTAAGATAATATTTGAATATCTTTTACAGTTTTCTACTTATTTGGTGGTGAAACAGAACCAAAAATATGAACTTATAATAAGAGCATTTCATTTCATTTCATTTCATTTCATTTCATTTCATTACTTATGTAGACCTTTCAAAAAAGCAGATGGAACATAGTCTAGAGCAGGGCTTTCCAAAGTGCTGCCGCTGGCGACACACCAGCGGCAGCGGCAGCGCGCATGCACATGGCAACGGCGCGGGGGGGCGTGCGCCGGCACCCGTGCACGGTGACGGCGCGGGGGGGCGTGCGGCGGCGCACGCGCACAGCAACGGCGCGGGGGGGCGTGAGGCGGTGCGCGCGCGCATGGTGGCGGCGCGGGGGTTGTGCGGCGGCGCGGGGGCGTGCGGCGTGCGGGGAGGCATGCGGCGGCACGCGCGTGCATGGCGGCTGCCGTGCACATGCACGCCGCCGCTTCCGGGTGGTGTGGCGACACACCACGCTGTGTGTGGCGACACACTTTTGTGTCGCCACACACAGTTTGGAAAGCTCTGGTCTAGAGTATTGCATGAAGACCATTTACTGACTCAAATGAAATTTCCTGCTAAATGACTTGGGAAACTTAGTTTAGGGTAAGCACTAGTTACTTGTCCAAGTACATCTAGCAGGGATACACTTCTTGAAAAGCAAGAAAGCAATAGCTCTTACAAGACTCCCTGGAGTTCTTACAAATGTGATTTTAAAAATCTTATATAACAAATGATGCCACAATCATGATCTATCTATGCTTCCCGTGGTTGTAATATGAAGCCTGTCTGTACATGCATTATTGTATCATGCTAATTTGATGTTTGACACTCACAGTTAAGACTATAAATTAACTCCACCTGGAAATTATTTTATTGGAATTGTGCAAAAATTCTCTTTCTGGAGAGGGATTTATGATTAGTCATCTATATATACCCATTGCTTTCGGATGCTGGGGTGAAGAAGGGATAAACTAGGTCTTTAGTTCTAATTTGTCTCCAAGAGAGTGTCTTTACCAGTTGGAGCTAAAGGTAAGCAGAAATAAATTCTGTTTCATTCATCTTCTTTTCAGCTCCAGTTGTAATGGGAGATTTCTAATCTAAACTTTAAGTTTTATGTACAGGTAGTTTGACCTTATTTTTACACAATAATCACTTTTTTCTTTCAGGGGAATCATCTGTTTGAATTATTTCATGAATAAAAAAAGTACAATTTAATTTTATCTCCCATAGAATGGTTAGTTAATATGCTCGGGCAGATCAGAAGAAGTTTTATTATGATGCATGAGTATTGCAGTGTGTAGTTATGTGCATAATTTATAGGAGAAAAAATGGAAAGTTGTGGAGAAAATAAGCTGCACATTCCAGTGGCCATGACAAAGTCAGGAAAACTCATCTTAAATATGTACTGATAATTAATTCAGTGAAACTATGCCCCAACCAGAAACAGGAAAATTTGAACCATATGCTCCAGGGAAGTCTATATACTTCAAAGGGATATAATTTCATATGCAGCCCTTAGACTGAATCACTCTTTTGGTACCCATTGGTTTTTTACTAGGGGAGCCATAAAAGGAGTAGAGCTTGTGCTGTACATCCTGTTGAAAAGCTCAAGCCTTCTCTAGGATTTGAAGCCATTTATTCCCTCCTTCACTTTCCCGAGTTCTCACATCTTTTATTTAGAGGAGAAAGAGGAACACAGCCATAGAAAGCACTCCCAGAACTCTGGCTTACCCTGTACCTACCACATAATGGTGCAAAATGGATCTTGGTGTGAGAAAGAGGTCGTCATATGGCCTGTTTGTTTATCTTCAAAGATTGCAAAGAACAAGCAAAATCAAAATCCTGCAACAATGCTGTTATGGGATTTGAGTTGCCTTGCTGGAAAACATTGGTTATATTTTTTAAAAACCCAGAGTATGCCAGGTGTAAGTGTCCAGGCTAAATGTAGAATGGAGATAAGTCTTGTCTGCCTTCCCTGTCCCAACTCTAGGTGGTCCAGACTCCCTATATCAGCCTCTGGAGTGATGGAAGTCTTCACCTTGAAAGGGTTCGTCTGCAGGATGCTGGAGACTATACTTGCATGGCAGGCAATGTTGCTGGGACAGACAACAAAACAACCACTGTCAATATCTTTGGTGAGAGAAACATTCAGTGTTTTCATTACTTTTCAGTGTTAAAAATTCACTATTACTCTGGGAGAAATTATTAAATAAATAACTGTATAAAGAGACATAGTTCATAATGCACTTGGTAATTCTCTTATTCAAGACTTGTTCATCCCACTGTGATTGATAGATTCTCACTGAAATTGCACACTAATTTTAAAAGCTGTGTGAATGATCATGTGATGGTCCATTCCTGCAAATCAGTACTCCTCACATGAATAGCGTTGCAATTGATAGGAATCTTTTATTTACAGTTCGTGACCCATGTCATCTCAAAGACCCAAGTGAAATCAAGTTTGCAAACAACAGTTAAGTCATCAGGCTGAATACACATTGAATACCTTCCTCCATCTCTGTCTATTGTCTATCCTTCTCTAGTATCATGTCAGGATGGCACGTAGGCAATGGGACATCCCTGACAGATCAGTTCAGATTACTGAGCTCTGGCCTGTATAATCTGTCACTTCCTGGCAGTCTGCTAGTTGGTGGGGAGCAAGATCTGACATTATCAGCAGCTGGAATTTAATCCTTGAGAGATTACTTTCAAGTAAATGCAAGAATCAATAGGAAAAAAAAATCTTCACCCTTGTGTTAGTGGATTGAAGTTCATGCTTTTACTCAATCCATTATCATCCTCTTGATGCTTCCCACAGTGTTCATGGGAGAAGAAAACAGGTGCAATAAGTTGGAAGGGAGAGCAAAAATCTTCACTCCCAAACTCTACAGTTTTGTCTCCTTCAGTTGGTTACCTGTTTGCTATCTTCTTACTTTATTCTTTTGCCCAAAAAGAACAAAAGAAATACATTGAATATCATTCATGGGAACTATAATCTATGGTCATGTCTTTTTCTCATCTTCATCATCATAGTAAGGAGTACTTTGTGGAGTAAGAAATAAAAGTCTTCAATATGTTCTGTGTTTCCAATTACAATAGATCCGACACATACAGTATATTATGTAAATTTCTCATTTCATAGGATAAGTATAGCTAAGGAGCTTTGCTGGAATACTCTGAAGGTAATAAATTGGTTCTAGTTGCTCATGAAAGGCAGATGAGATTTGTAAGTGTGTTAAAGCATGTGTGCTAAATGGCTATGTGAAAGAAAAGTTCTTTGTATTCAGAAAAGATCTGAATACCATTTTGATTTTCCCACTGAAAGATCTATTACATGAATTCCTTCAAAGTGGAAGAGGACATCTGTCTCTCAGCCAGTGTGTAAGATGTTCTGATCATACAATGTTCTGGGTAAACAGAGTATATGAACAAAATGCCATCTAAAAATAAATTTTCTCTGTGTGAGTGTTTTCAAGTGATAATAGTTTCTGCAGACATATTTATTTATTAATAAAGCAGAGACAGAAGAAAGAATTCTCCAAATGCTGTTTAAAAGGTTTGATCAAGGATAAAAAGGAGAAGCTACTGAATGGGATGACAGTTTAAAGAAACAATGAGTATCTTATTTTTTAAAACTGCTATGCCTGATCACAGTAAGCAGAAAGGATTTGCTTTGCAATGTTCCACCTTTGCTTCAGTAGCCTCATTCTTCATAAGCAAAAAAATATTTTCTGTGTAAAATTAATTATGAATGCTTGAAACAGCCAATAAAATGCTGAAATACTGTATGTCTTTTCTGCCTAACAGAAGAGCAGGGATGGAACTAGGGTCTGTGTCACCCGGGGCAAACATGGATTCTGTGCCCCCCCATGGGTTATTTTGTCATTTTGGTGCCCCCCCCCCCAGTGTGGCACC
The DNA here is from genome assembly GCA_023362775.1 of Charina bottae. Taxonomy (NCBI): domain Eukaryota; kingdom Metazoa; phylum Chordata; class Lepidosauria; order Squamata; family Charinaidae; genus Charina; species Charina bottae. The sequence goes on from JALMGJ010000003.1 coordinate 11,638,982, forward strand.
CGGGGCACATGCCCCGCTTGCCCCCCCCCCAGCTGCGGCCTTGCAGAAGAGGCCTTGTGCAAGTTACTTTTCACCAGTTTTTGCAAGTGAAAGTAGTTTTTGGTAGCATGTTGGGATTATACAATTCTATTAAGAATTGATAGAAAAGATTGTGATAACTATTCAAAATATCAAAGACTTATAAAGGCAAGAAGATTTTGAGAAGGAGAACAAATCTGCATATTTATGCCATTAACACAGAGATACTTAAACAGAAGAAATAACAGCTAACAAACTTATTTGAAAAAAAAATCATTTTTCAGGCAGCAGCTCCCACAAAATCCAAATAGGTCCAGGAGATCAGCAGGTGGATATTATCTGACATCCTTATCCTTCTGCAAAAGCCCTCTTCAGATCGTTATTTAGGTGTGTTAATGGGTAGCAATGATATTCCATCCTTAAGATGATAATAGAATGTTTTGCATGCTTTTTGGAGGTATTGAGAATCAGATGTGAATCAGAAACCCACTTGTATGAAAGGTACTTTCCCATCTCTGAAACAGAGATGATTATGATGGCCTTCATTACTGGCTGTTCTAACATTTTATGCAAGAATCCAAATACTATGGTTTCCTGCCCATCCATTTGCCAGGTCTTCATAATGTACATTTACAAGGAACTGGAACACATTTGTTGTCTTTACTTTTTCTTGTTCTTAGTACTGCTGTCATGGGAGTGTTGGTTTGGTATGGTTCAGTGTTGACAAGCCTAGTTCTCCAAGCTCACCATTTAACCTCGTGGTCTTTAAGTCAACCAGTAGCCCACTTGCATTTCCAAACTCCAATGCATCTGAACTTGCTCTGGGGGGTGGACAAATTAAAATCCCTTTGCCAACCTCCAGAAAAAGAAAAGGACTTACTCCTGTCCAGGCATGACCCACATGTTTGTCTTCAGTGGTCTAGCTGATTGCAAAATGAAAAATATCTACAGTATTTCTGATTGGCTGGTTTCTGCAGATTGGTGGTGAGGGAAAATTGTTGTAAACATGTGGTAGGCTGCTGATGATGGTGGTATATTGATAAACCTGCATGTAGAATTCCTTTTGATGGCTGTATGCAAGTGGTGTGGGGCAAAATTGCAAAGAGAAACCTTTTTGGGTGGCTATAAGCTTAATGATACCACTTAATGGCACAAAGTCTCCACAAAAAAGTCCACCTGAGCAGTGTGCAGGGATGAAATAATATATGTACAAACCAGACTGTGGCAGCTCTATGAACATGAAGAAGATGATAAACATCTAATGGAAGGTGGAGAGAAGATTGATTTCAAATGCTGTAACACCGGCTTTCAGGTGTAAATGGAATGCTGAAGCTGAATGCAGGCCCCCGGGAAGGGAAGGGAAGAACCCTTCAATGAGAAACAGATGGTCCTCTTGGACTGCACATATGTGGCAAAAGTTCTCAGTATTAGAATAATGTTGGTAATCTTACAGCTTTCAAAGGAAAAGCAGACTTCTATACAGCAAGGAAGCAGACAAGGGAAGGATGGGCATACATCAAGTTTGATCTGGAATGGCTTTGGTGTCAACACAGTGAACAGATTAATACAGCCATTTGGAAATGCTCTACATGTTTGTGTTTTTTCCCCAAATACTTGTCATGCCTTGGAAGTTATGTATCTTATGCTTCTTTATGAGAAAACCTGTCAAAGAAATGTCTGTAGCTTGAATCATGTCAACTGGATTTCTATTTTCTCAGTGGAAACGTTTCACTCCTTATCCAAGGAGCTTCTTCAGTCTGAGCAAAGTTAGTAAGGGAATCCTAAAATATGTTTAGACATATTTTATTTTAAACATAAAATATTTTAAACATAAAATATGTTTATGAAACTGGATACAGATGAAACTATGGTCTCCTTCGATGTGTCCTCCCTTTTCACCAGCATCCCCACCACTCATGCTCTATCCGCTGTCAGGAAGAGACTAGAAGAGGACAGCACCCTTGAAAGGAGAAACCATCTCAACCCTAACCAGATCTGCCATCTTCTGGACCTGTGTCTTAACACCACTTATTTCTCATACAGAGGTGACTTTTACAGACAAAAACATGGCTGTGCCATGGGTTCTCCTGTGTCACCCATTGTGGCCAATTTATACATGGAAGAAGTGGAGAAGAAAGCACTCAACACATTCCAGGGAACGGTGCCCACCCACTGGTTTAGGTATGTGGATGACACCTGGGTCAAAATCAAGACCCAGGAAGTACAGGCCTTCACGGACCATATAAACACTATAGATGCCAACATTAGGTTCACCAGAGAAGACACCAAGGACAACAGACTGGCATTCCTAGACTGTGAAGTCCTCATTGGGACCGGGGGCAAGCTAGAAACAGGGATCTACAGGAAACCCACACACACAGATCAATATCTGATGTTTGACTCCCACCATCCACTGCAGCACAAACTAGGAGTCATCAGGACATTGTCACATAGAGCAGAAACCATCCCCACCTCCATGGATTCCAAAAAGAATGAAAATCAGCACCTGAGAACAGCTCTGAAGGCCTGTGGATATCCAAATTGGGCCTTCACTAAATCTAAATCTACCAGACCTAAAACAGTGACAGATAGGGCTGAGACTCAGAGTAAACGGAAGAACCTGGTCATTCCTTACATGGCTGGCGTGTCTGAAAAGATAAAACGGATATTTGGCAAACACCACATACCTGTATATTTCAAACCCACCAACACACTGAGACAGAGGCTTGTACACCCCAAAGATCAAATTCCAAAACACAAGAAAAGCAATGTAGTTTATGCAATCCAGTGCAGTGAGGAGTGCTCTGAACTCTACGTTGGAGAAACGAAACAACCTATGTACAGGAGGATGGCCCAACACAGGAGAAGTAACACCACAGGACCAGAGTCAGCAGTTTATCTTCATCTAAAGGAAAAAGGACACTCATTTGAGGACATTAATGTTCACATTTTAGACAGAGAAGATAGGTGGTTTGAGAGAGGGGTCAAGGAATCCATTTATGCCAACTTGGAAAATCCTTCCTTGAATAGAGGTGGGGGCCTGAGGCACAATCTTTCCCCTATCTTCCTCCCTGCTTTGTCTTCTGTGCCTATGAAGATTAAGACCATTTCGCAAGCTCAACAGCAGCATGGTGATCTTAACGATCCTTCTTTAAATGATAAAGGGACTTAGAAATAACATCTCAAAAAAAATAACCATGACCTAGCCCCAGGTGTAAGGTCACACAGCAACATATTTTAGGATTCCCTTACTAACTTTGCTCAGACTGAAGAAGCTCCTTGGATAAGGAGTGAAACGTTTCCACTGAGAAAATAGAAATCCAGTTGACATGATTCAAGCTACAGACAATTCCACCTGGATGACTGAGAACCTTCATAGACATATTGTCAAAGAAATAGCTTTGCACTCTATTATCACTGAAAGTCATAGCCTGAAAAGAATTCATGCTATAAAAGTCTTATTGAAGACTTATTTTATTTAATAAATTACACTTAAACACATTTTGGAGATTCTAATTTAAAGCTTCCTTTAAAGATTGCAGATCCCAGTTCAAACTACTGACGCTTGTACTTAGAGCCCTCCAGTCACAACACCCCCATTCCCACCCTAGTATTCATTTGCCCTTTTTTCTCCCTACAACTCTGCTGTTTTTTATGACCCTCTGGGTTGAGTCATAGAAATGGGGTTTCAGAAGTTTACTTTGCATTGCAAAGGGTTTATAAGCAGTGGCCAGCAGCACAAGCATGTGTACAGATGCAGGCACACTTTACAGGAAAAGCGAGTTTGCCTGCAATAAGTCCAAGTCAATAAATGGGAAGCCTGGTAAGGAGATGGTCTGAGGTTCAAGGTGTTCACAGGAAAGTTGTCAGTCAATGCAAGGTCAAAGTGACAGAATTTCTGAATACTTGGATTTCAGTGCTTGAAGGCACAGAGTCTAGGTTAGATCGGTTGTTCCCAATGAAGAGATGCTGGCTGCCAGCAGCCCTTAGGCCACCACTGGGTTGGATTCAATTAAGGCTGGTGCTACTCTTGCCTGATGAGGAGGAATGTGGAGCACCTCTGTCCTGCTCTTTGTGCATGTGGTGCATCCAGGCACTGAGTGATTGTTCTGAATCTGGACCCTCCTTGTTTCACCACCAGCACAGCTACTCTGGATGATTCCAGGTGGTCCTCCTCAAGTGTTTCTAATTCCTGGGGCTGCTGTTTGTCTGACATGTCCAGAGCAGGCTCTTCAGCATCAGAACCCTCCAAATCTGTGTTGGGCATGACACTTCCCTTCATCTCTGTGAAAGTATGATGGCCTTCAAAAGGTGTAGAGAGAAAAGAGAATAACCATGTGGGAGATAGGCGAGATCCATTGCCAACGTGATGAGGAGCTAGTCCTGGCTTAAGTCCAAAGAATGCAGAAGGTTTGTGAAAGTGTCTCAGACAGACATGCCCCTAATTCACATAATATAAAGGAGGGAAGAGGGGAAGCACAATCAGACTTGCAAGATTATGTTACTATAGCCAATCTAAATAAAAGTACTTTTTAGTCTTCTGTGGAATCTATTTCTTGGTCTGGTCGGCCTCATAGGGTAAGAAAAGGGGTTTAGGAGGGTTAGTTCAGGCTCTGGTTATTTTACCCTATTTTTATTCTCATTAAGATTGGGAGTTTTCAAGTTGTATTTGTTTAACATTTAATGTTATGGCTGTGTGTATGTTGTGCAACATTGTAGGATATTCCTTTAAATGTGTATGATTGTTATGTTTTATTTCTTTTAGTTGTAAGTATTAGTTTTATTTGGTTATTTATTAAGTTGTGAACTAATTTTATTGGATAGAATATTGTAATTATTGTGTTTTTCTTTTCATTTGTACTGCACTGTGATAAAGGCATGTTGTTATTGTTATATATTCTACATCTGTTCTACTAAAAACTTAATTTCATTTTAGGATTCTCTTGTGGATATGTTTCATAAATCCCGTTTGCAAAAGCAGAACTGTATGTTATTACTGTAGCTATCATCCAGCATCCCATTCTTCTTTCTCTCCCATGGTGTTTAGGAATGCCAGTTTTGTAATATGATGCCACCTGCTTGTTCATTTTATTTGCTATTGCTTATAGGAAACAGGAAACCCAAAACAACACATTTGTTATTATGTTTTGTGTATGAGAGGAAGGAAGACATACTTTGTTATCAAAGGAAACTAAATGTGAGGCATAACGCAGGAGTGGCAACCTTTGGGGCCTGGGGACATATCTGAGGTCATGTTACAGGCACACTTATGAAATGGCCACATGGGAGATTTGCTTGGTTGCAACATGGTTGTCATAGTGGACACAGCCACTCACAAAATAGTTGGAAATCTGGCAAATCAACATGCCTCATTTGCATGAAGATGAGTTCAACCCATGATGCAATTCTCCGTGTCTTTGAGGAAGTTGTTTTGTTGCCACTCCCACTTCCTCCTCCTCCCTTCGTAGTCAGCTCTCTGACTCCTTTTTCTCCATCGTGGAAGGAACACGTGGCTACGGCTCCTCTCCATCGAGAGGCCATGCCTAGGCTTCAAGCCCCTTTTCTCCATGCAGCCCTGGCAGCAAATTAGGGCCAGGGGTCTACAAAGTTTAGGGAACAAGAAAAGAAGAACTGAAACCAATTTTCTACTGAAATGGATGTAACTGAACCAATAAACATAAGAACTCTTTTGTACTTACTTTTTGAACCTACTATGTCTAAGTGTGTGATTCTTTATGCTTGGGTGGGCTAAGTGTGTAAGATCAATAACCTGTATTTCTCTAATGTGCTCATTAACTTTATTTTAAATAATATTCTTTTTCTGTACACGTGCTTACACTACATTAAGCTCTGCTCCATTCAGTGGTTCTAGCAGGCCACTAATGGCCTTCAAAATACCCTTTAGTGGAAGGTGAACTAGCAGATCTCCCTGCATTCTTTCTGACATCCCATTGGACCTTTGCGGAGCCCAAAGGCACATAAATATAAATATGGTATAAGAAGCTGGTACTCTGCAGCATGCCAGCTTCTGATTTAATATTTTTAATTAAAAGAACCTTTTTAAAAAGTCAAGTGGGACAGAGAGTCTGGTGGGTACCAAAGGAGTATTTTTCATCACATCATTGACTGTGGGCCCCACATCACCTATACCTGCCATTACATCTAAATTTTCTAAGACTGAAACTTATGAGGTTGTGATGGAATATCTGTGTTAATAGATTGTGCCTTATTATAAACAGCAGCATCATACATGAAAAATAACATGTAATGAGAAATAATTTGTAAGGTACCTGCATATTTGTATTTTCAGTTCCACCCATAATTCAGCATGGACAACAGATATTCAGTACTATAGAAGATGTCCCAGTTACATTGCCTTGCAAAGCAAGTGGAATTCCTAAGCCATCCATAGTATGGTCCAAGGTAATTGCAGTGCTCAACTGAACTTGGAGCTGAGAAACATTAATGAGTTGGTGTATTTATTTACTTAAAATATTGATAGCCTACACACTGTCCAGGCAGTGTGTGCTACCATTTAAGAATCTTAACACATTGGGAAGGCATAAGATTCAGGAATGCTATCATAAAGCAACTAATTAAGTTTGCTGCCTCCACTTAGGCTGCTAGTTAGAACAACAGTGCAAGAAGGAAGAGAGGTGGTGGTGGTGGTGGTGGTGGTGGTGGTGGTGGTAGAGGAGGAGGAGGAGGAGGAGGAGGAGGAGGAGGAGGAGGAGGAGGAGGAGGAGGAGGAGGAGGAGGAGGAGGAGGAGGAGGAGGAAGAGCAGCTTTGTATCCAAAATAGATCTAGGCATTATCTGGCTATACTCACTCATTAACTTATCATAATTACAGTAGAAAATCTTTCAGATTAAGCTTGCCTAATTGTTAAATGTAGTCTACAAGTCACTTTTTGGAACTATAAATTTAAAAAAATGAAGGAGGGAAGGACAATTCTCAAAGAAACACTTGAGACTAACCCTTAGTGTGAATTGAGCCAACAATAACAGCAAACTCTGTGAAATTTAAAAGAATTTATGACACAATGACTTCAAAGATAAGATGCTGAGTTACATAGACCATTATTAAGATATACTCTGGCAGTTTTTACTTGATGTTCCACATGAAGAAGTTCATCTCCTTAACATTTTCCTGTCTTTTTACAGAAAGGAGAAATGATTCCTCCCAGCAGTTTAAAGTTTTCTGCAGGGTCTGATGGAAGTCTTTATGTAGTTTCTCCGGGAGGTGAGGAGTCTGGGGAATATATCTGCACTGCAAGCAATGCAGCAGGTTATGCTACACGGAAAGTACAGCTGACGGTCTATGGTAAATAAAAGTGAAAGAGTGAATCTTTCTAAGAGTGTAATAGTGGGGTTCATTTTGAAACTCCAAGTTTACAAGTAGCTTTTGAGGCTAGGAGAGTGGTTCCATCCAGAAGTCGTTAACAAACTACAATTAACATGAGGCACGGGAGAATTTATTATAGTTTGTAATTAAATTATAATGTTAAATTTAAATGTAAGTTAAACCCCTTCTGGAGAGCCAGTTTGGTGTAGTGCTAGAAACTACACAGTGCTAGAAACTACACATCAGGCTAGAAACTGGGAGACCATGAGTTCTAGTCCTGCCTTGGGCACAAAGCCAACTGGGTGACCTTGGGCCAGTCACTCTCTCTCAGCCCTAGGAAGCAGGCAATGGCAAACCAGTTCTGAAAAACCTTGCCAAGAAAACTGCAGGGACTTGTCCAGACAGTCTCCAAGAATCAGACACAATTGAATGGATTAAAAAAAAACCCTTCTAATTGTTGCCCTAGCCCACCCAATTTTTTGTCCTGGCCCTGCCTACTTTTGTAATGTTACTTCTAATATGCCAGGCAAAGGCTTAGTGCATCTCAACTTAAAAAGGTCGGGTGCCTCTGTTCTATAGAGAACTGCCAAGATCAGTGATAATTTGGAGCTAAAATGTGTCACAACAAGTATTTCATGGTAAAAGTTCTTACTGTTCTGGAGATTTAAAGAAAGTGGTGCTCTTTTTATGATATCTCTGCCTCCTGTTCATTCAACCAGTTGATATGATCTAGCTGCAGTGGGTATGGGGCCTCTCTCCCTACTCTTCTGTTATGTATTTCAGTGAACATTACAGCTCTCCCTACAATGTTTATTATGTATAAGAACCTTTACAGGTTATTCTTGCATAAATAGGATCCCTTTCAGAAGACCATTCTGTAAGATAACTCTGTGGTTTAGCCTGCCTGCCTGCCTAAACTGACCTCTGAATTTCTTATCTAGTCTACACTGAGAGAAAGAGTCCATACTAATGGGAAGTTGTGACTGAACTCTAGGTTTGGGTTTAGATTTATTGAGGTGACCTTGGAATAATAAATAGTATTCCATCGTATCCTCCCATCTGCAGCATCTGACCACAACTGTTTTTTATAATAGTGTCCATATTTGTCAGGAATGTTCTTTTGGCACAGGAACTCTGATTTCAGGCAAATATCCCCTCTCCTCTTGTACTGGAACTGTATAAAATATATCCCCCTGTGTTAAGAGGAGCCTTGACTCTTCAGAAAGTATATCTTGTGATAGTAGAAATGCGGACAGAAGGATAGAAAGCATGAGCTGTTTTGCTTACAGAACAATTGGAGTCAACCCATTAACCTGAGATGAGATATTCTAGCAACAGCTGGATAATAACAGTGCATGTCCTGTTTTAGTAAAACCAAGAGTTTCCAGACCTGGAAATCAGAAAGGAAGTTCATCAGATAACCCAATTGAGACATCAGTAACAGCTGGGGAAGAAGTGACACTTCCCTGTGAAGTGAAAAGTTTGCCACCCCCTATAATCACCTGGGCTAAAGAAATGCAGCTTATCTCTCCATTTTCTCCAAGGTAAGTGTTAAATCATTTGTTTAATTACTTTGTTCGATTTTCTGTAGAAGTTCTCTCATTGATGTGAATAGAGGCTGCTAGATAACTCTGGCCTTACAGTATGTGGATTATTAATATACACCAAGAGCTGAATGTTTAATCTTACATTTTGTTTCAGTCCCTATCTATTTAATGGGTAATGGAAATTTAATATGTGCAGTATATTGTCTGTGTCTTATGCAATCATATGGAAGCCTTTCACAACGTGATTTTCTCCAGATGTGCTAGCTTGTAATGTCCATCATCCTTGGGCTCTGGAGATAAGATCTATAGTCCAACAGGTTATTAGATTAGTACTATATTTTATTTTATTTTATTTTATTTTATTTTATTTTATTTTATTTTATTTTATTTTATTATTTTATTTTATTTTATTTTATTTTATTTTATTTTATTTTATTTTATTTTATTTTATTTTATTTTTTATTATTTTATTATTTTATTTATTTTATTTTATTATTTTATTTATTTTATTTTATTTTATTTTATTATTTTATTTATTATTTTATTTTATTTTTTATTTTTTTATTTTTTTATTTATTTTTTTTTATTTTTTTATCCCGCTTTTATTATTTTTATAAATAACTCAAGGCGGTGAACATACCTAATGCTCCTTCCTCCTCCTATTTTCCCCACAACAACAACCCTGTGAGGTGAGTTGGGCTGAGAGAGAGTGACTGGCCCAAGGGCACCCAGCCGGCTTCCATGCCTAAGGCGGGACTAGAACTCACAGTCTCCTGGTTTCTAGCCCATTGCCTTAACCACTAGACCAAACTGGCTATCAAAATGCTGTGAATATGCTGTTTTCAAATCTGTCTCCTCTCTCTGACTTCCTTATAAACTGCTCTTCCAAAATACTTAAGTTTTGTCTGGCAAAGAATATCTCTGTGAGGAAGCATCAGAATGCCTGGAGCTTTGGCTTACCTCAGAACTCCATAACAAAGCCATGGACCTTCCTGGGTGGCTTGCCGTGTTGTTGGGTATCTAAACACACACATCCATTTTAAGAACTGGGTCACTGAAAGGGTAATTAGAAGTTACCTTTGCTGTTGGTATTTTCCCCCTTTCTTACCTTGAATCCATTAACGAAGAGTTCAGTTTGGAAATGAGAGAGGACTGACTTTGGCAGCATGAATGGTGGTAGTCAGGATAGATGGGAGTTTTTGTCACATATTGTTTCCTTACAAGCTTGTGACTTAATACATTGTTCTCATCCACAATCAGCAGCAAAATATAAATACACATGGCTACATCTACTCACATTCTTCCTTTGTTGCCTTTGCTCTGTTTTCATCAATCTAGTATGTTGGATGTACTAGATTGTTGGATTATATCTGGCAGATTTCCTAGCCCACATGGTTTTTGGAAAGCCTGCTTTTTCCATTTCCATTCCACCTTCCTGTTTACGATTTTTACTTTTACCTCTCTTTTCTCATTTTGAGTATATCTGCCTTATGCATTTAAATTGATTTAGAAATCTTATTTATTCTCAAGGGAAACCTTGAGAAGGGTGCTTATACAGTATGTGCTTATATGAGTGGATAGGGATCCTTGGAAATTCTTGGTGCATTTTCCTTCATGGTTTATTGGTACCTTCCTTTCCATAGGGAATCATGGGAACTATAGGGTCTAGAATTCTTAAGAATCTCATCTAATTATACATCTCAGGATTCTTTGAGAAGCATGACCATTACCTTTTATCAATGTAAATTATAGAGAAAAGATATTCTTTCTGAGACCCAGTATTGTAACTTTAGTTTTGATCAACTGCATATTTGCCCATCTGCTTTTTTCAGTATATAAAAGTACATTAAAAGGCCATCTAATCTTCGTAGGGAGCTTATTTTACATGAAGAACACTGCTGCAGAGAATGCCTGCTTATACTCCATAGATTTCTTAGCTCTTTTCATTTCATGTCTTTTTACTCTTCCCCTGCTTCTCCATATTGATGCAGCCATGACAAAATGCCCTATTGTTGATCTGTGAGGGAAAGAGCAGACAAGAGAGCTGACCACAATGGTAGAAGGCAATAAGAAACAGGAAAAATTTAAATCCTTCCCAAGTAGAAAACGCCTTCTAGTCTTTTGCCACTGCCTTCTGGAGAAGAGCAAGACACACACACAAAAGGGAAACAGGTTGTCTGGTGTCTCTCTGTTATAGGAAATGTGTTAGAAAATCTTCTAACTGGAAGCTACTCCCTCTCTGAAAAGGACAACGTGGCCTTTTTTCTGTTTGGCCTTGCCTTCTGACAACATGATCTTTGGAGGTTCTTGGGAGGCCACAGACTTGATCACCAGACTTAGAGTTATTATACAAAGCGAACCATTAAATATCTGTTATTATAAATACTGTGGAAGATTTTCTGTGAATAATTATACAGTACTTAGTTTCTTAGCCCTGTGTGACGGAGTGAGCTCCCACACTCGCCCCAGCTCTTGCCAACCTAGCAATTTGAAAGCATGCAAATGCAAGTAGATGAATAGGTACGACTTTGGTCGGTAGGTAACAGCATTCCACGCACGTCATGCTGGCCACATGACCGTGGAAGCATCTTTGGACAGCGCTGGCTCTTCAGCTAACAAACGGAGATGAGTACCGGCCCCTAGAGTCGGACACGACTGCACAAATGTGCGGAGGGAACCGTTACCTTTTTTAGTTTCTTTTATTTTTATTTCTTATCTATTAAATGATCTTCTGGATTACTTGAATTACTTTTGATAATTCCTGTTACTTTGTCATCTGGGTGAAGGCTTATGGCATCCCATGAATGGAATATGAAGAGTACATGTGGGGAGTCTTCATTTATTTTAAGGAGTCCTCAGAGGGGCTGTTGCCATAGCTCTTCCCTTTATTCTCTGTTAGATTTAGCAAAATATACATTGATTTGAGAGTATAAGAATTGAAATTAAAATATTTTAATTAATTAAAATAATTCATTTGTTGTTAGATTTATTGGTTGCCATTATTGGTTAACAAAATTATACACAAAATAGCATGGGCACTTTGAGTATGGCCACAGTATTCAATGACTAAAAAGTAAGCAGTTATTTTTGACAGTTTTAAAAAGTTAAAACTGTGAGAAATCAAATTCAAAACCATGTTAAGAATAAAATGTGAATCTGATAATCTTCTGGAATGAATTCTGCAGATCAGAGATGAGGATGTGTCCCAAAGGCACCATTTCTAAACCAGATCAGTTTGGCTTTTGATAGGGACTGTCAGAGAAACTTTTCAGTTTGTATCTTCAATGCATATACTGTTTTGGTAACTTTGGGGGATGTTTTTTTTTTTTTTTGAAATGTAAAAGGGGATGGAAAATGCCTCCAGCTTGGTTGTGGACTGGGTTTGTAATATGGCACATTAAATGGAATTCTGTGGACTTATGACTCTTACTTCATTCCTCAGCTATGCAGAACGAAGGAGTCAGAGGGCAAACACAATTAAGGGAAAAATAGAAAATCCATCTGTACAAAAGTAATACTGAACAGATGCTCTTTGATGTGCAACTTTTATTATGAATGCTCCTGTAAGAGCCTTTCCTGTTCTGATAAATATTTATGTAGTCATCTCTATTTCCTGTTTTTCCCCCCCAGACATAGCTTACTCTCTTCAGGCTCAATGAAGATCACTGAGACATGGGTATCAGACAATGGCTTGTACGTCTGTGTAGCCACAAATATTGCTGGAAATGCAACCCAACATGTAAAGCTACATGTACATGGTAAGAATCCTCTGGATTAAATAATAAATATTAAATTAAATTAATAATGCATAATTAATTAATTATTAAATTAATTAATATTAAATTAATTAAATATGACTAAGGTCACTGGCATCAAATTCAAATTGGACTGAGGGGTGGGGGAATCCAGAGGCTGTACCTTTATTTAATATGTAGGTGCTTAGTGGAAAGGATTAGTAATAGTATCAGAAGTTTATTTTTAAATATTTTTCAATCCTTCTTTTTGGCCCTGAAAAGCTCTCTTGAGCCAGTTTGCTATAAATGATACAAAATTATGCAGTGGAGAGTTAATTTTTAAAACATTTCTCCTTGCAGTATGCCACCCTCCTACAGCCTGCACCATTACCATCCAAAATCCATTCACTGGCACCATTTTCTTTCTTAATTTGCCCCTTCCACAGGGCTTCAGAGTCTTCCTGTTGTTCCTATTTGTTGACATCCTGAATCTTCTTCTGTACCATAATGGCTTCTCCTAGATCAGAGCTTTCCAAACGGTGTGTCGCTGATCATCATCAGTGCTTCTGGGTTTTCCCGCGGCGACACACCAATGGCGGCGCGTAAAAATCTGAAAGCGGCAGCAGCGCTTCCGGGCTTTTGCGCGCTGCCGCAACGGCGGCACTTCCGGGTTTTCCCATGGCGACACACCAACGGCGGTTGGTGTGTTGCCGCAGGAAAACTTTGGAAAGCCCTGTCCTAGATCTTAGCAGGCTAGATAAGACCTGCTGCTTGGCCACAATTTATTGGAATGGTCTCTGCTCATTGAATGAAAAAGATCTGTAGCAGATCATGTATTCTTAATATCTTTTTACTCAGCAAAATCCACAAATTCATAAAATTAGTTAGCACCAGAGATAACACAAACACCATAAAGATAACATGTGGATTAATAGGGCATGCTATTTCAGTGATTACATTTCTTCTTAGCTTCCCCCCCCCCAAATCTGGTTGTAGACATGGTTATTTGGGGGGTGGGAGGAAAACGATGAAATGATGTTATGACACAAATTCTCCCCCTTTGTACTTGCACTGTGATGCCTCATGCAAGTACGTAAAGGGTGGAGCTATGATGTCATAACATACATTTCATCATTTTGACAAAATGGCAAATATCTCTGCCATTGAGTATTTGCATTGAATAATAACAACTAAGTCTTCTGAATTTTTGAGACATGTTCTTAAGATGCACAGCCATGTCATGCAGAGCATGACCAGACTTACAAATGATCATTGTAATGGATGAATGAATTACTTAGCATGCATCAAACCATCCCATACCTGGCAAAGGGAGATTGGCAATGCTGATCAAGTTATGCTTAATTGTCTAGCATTTCTGTTTTCTTGAAGAAGGAACTATAAAGGTAGCTATCTATTGTTTTTCTCTTTGGAAGTAGTAGTATTTGTTTCTTCTTGTGTTATTTTTCTGGCTGAAGTATAGGTAGCTATGGATTTTTAAAAAAGGAAGTTAGAATGAAAAGAAGGATGCTTAATTCCAAAACATTCAGATTGCTGTACCATGTAGATAGCAAAAAACTAGATTGCCTTAAGAGAAAATAAAACATAAAGATTTCCAGTCTAGACTTGTATTATTTAATCAGCAAAGACATTTTGAAAATCTTCATATCTAGAAACTTCTGGGAGCTTTTTAAAAGTTACCTGCAGTGTATTTCATGTATGTTCACTTTCAAGTAAGTTCCCCTGTGCTTCATATTGCAGCTATAGAGAGAATAAATATAAGCTCACCTGTCCTAGTAGTTTAGTGTGAATAACATTTTCAAGTTGATCAACTTGGACTCAGTTGCAGAAGCTATGAACTTTCTGTAGAAAAGAGGAAGATTAATCAAGGGCTAAAGGCCAACCCCTGAGTATATTTGAAGATAAATGACACATCATCATATCTGATCATGTTCGAAAAACATTTGCATCTTCTTAAGATAACAAATATATTTATATATACTCCCATGATACACATTTTTTCTTTAGTGTAGGTTTTTTCCCTGTATTTCGATACAGAAAGATATTATAATTATGCCCACCTAGAGGGAGGTGATGCAAAAGATCTCCAAGATTTTGAAGAACCATTGCCAAAATTGATACCAGATTAAATGGGCAAATAGCTAGACATAGTATAAGACAAAGAATTGTTTGGAGTCTGGTGGCGTCAAAATTGAAAAAATAATAATAAAGAAAATGTCAAAGTATTGTGTATATTGCATCTACACCCAACTAATTACTTATAAGAATTGCCATTCATTGGAAGCATTGTTTTTGTTACAAATATAGATGATTCCAAGAAATAATTTTATATGGGCTGAAGAAATGATGGCGACTTCTCTTTATAATAGTATATGTTTGTCAAAAGATAACCATTTAAAAATGGTTATTTAACATTTAGTTAGTATAATTTAACTCATAAGAAGGTAATTTTTTCACTGATTTAACACAAATACATAGGTAATTTCTTTAATGATTTTTAACCATTCCTCAAATCCTGTGTGTTCATGTCCTGTAGGCATTGCTGGAAATGTTTACAAATGGTATTGCTAAAAGAGTTCTCTAGGTTATTCTGAAAGATTGCATTGGGTATGTAAATATCTTTAAAATATATAGGGGCCAAATGCTATGTTATGTTCTTCGCATTTTACTGAATGATCTCCTAAAATCTTCCTGTATTAGCTTTAATTAATTATTTTTTTAAACCTAGTTCCTCCAAAGATACAACATGGGCCTCGAGTGATTAAAACAAAGGTTGGTTACAGAATTGATATACCTTGCAATGGTCAAGGAATCCCACCTCCAATAATTACTTGGCTTAAAGATCAAAAACCCATTTTGATAGACAACAGACAGTATGCTACTTCTCCAGATGGAACACTGAGTATCATCAAAGTTCTGCTTTCAGATTCTGGAATCTATAAATGTGTGGCAAGTAACATTGCTGGGCATGACGAAACTGAGATAACGATCCAGGTTCAAGGTAATGTTAACATTATAGTGAGAAGTGCAGAAGAAGAATTGATTATCATTTACTTTGTTTTTTTAAAAAAAGTATTGTTTACGTTATTGTTTACACTTGCAGCAAATAATTGAATTATGGGGTTTTTTAATTTTTAATTTTAAAACATACACATATAACTGTAAGGGAGAAAATGCTACTGCACATGTGTACACAGTCACATAAAGCAGAGATTCATTTGCAACCCAGACACATGTCTATATTGGGTGTATATATATTTGAAAATGCTTTCCCCTACTGTGCAGTATGTTGTGTATTATTGGTGAACTTCATGAGAAATTCAGAGAACTGCAAACTTTAAATGACACTAAATTCACTTTTTCCACTGGTTCAAAAATGCAAAATTAGATAGGTTAACTCTGTCCTGGAATTTTTTAGCTATGGCAATTTCATTCTAGTTTTCAAAAAACGAACCACTCCCAGAAGTCATTTTATTTAATTTTTTAACCTTAATTTCTCCTCCATTCTGTGTTTTAAAAATTTTTTCGTGAGACATACGTAAAGTAAAAGGAAATTGACAATATAAGACTAAAAGTAACAGGAGTTAATTATACCTAGAACCCAACACAATCCTTTGTAGAATACAAGAGAATATAAGTGGTAAAGCAGCTGAACTGAACTAGTAAACAAGAGGTGCCTTTCTTGGAACATTAACTGTTGGTATTAGGAATTATATTTTATGTCACATAGGCAGACTGTTGCTTTACCTAATGCTATCTCCCCTCAGTTGCTTCTTCCAAACTCCCATGATTCAGTGGAGGTTTCTATAATACACTGAAGCAGATTGTGTGGGGGTGGGGGGAGGAGGAGAAGGATGGCTATCATCAGATATAAACCTAGGTATCTTTTACTGAAAAAAGAGACGTTATTTTTGATGTCAGTAAGGATAAAAGCATGGCAGGTATAAAAAAATGTGTGTCATTTCACTTTATCAGGAAAGGAAGGAGTTAAAAAGTTCAGGTATCTAAGCCTGGCTGGCTTATAGGAACAAGAGAGGGTAGCATTGCTTCTCTGTTGAGCTAATCAGTACATTGTAACAGAAAGGGACAAATCCAATGTGTGGGGGAATTCTTAATTTATGCATCAAGCATAGTTAGCCCTTGAATTTTGGTGTTTGCAATGCTAAAGGTGATCAAATGTAAAGGAGGCATACAGTATATCTCCAAATGCCATGAGTAATATCGGAGTGAATTACGACTTACCTGATGTAGCTTCTTTCTCTTCTTGAGATTTGTGCTTAGAAAAGAGTTTTTTCTCAGAGTTCCCTTAGCAAATTCTAGCACACCATGAAGCTTCTGAACCAAGTAATCAAAAATATAATGCATAATATATAATCACATTTTAATATTTAAAGCTTATATATATATATTAAAAGCTATGCAATTTTGAGAATTTCAAAGGTTTACAAACTGAAATTTGGGAAACTTACCTAATAAATGTAAGTAAAGTTTATATTCTGTTTATTTTGTATTAGAACCACCAATTGTAGGAGCACTTGATCCACCATACAACACTCCATTTCAAGAAAGAATAGTAAAAGAACAAGTTGCATTCCCATGTCCAATCAAAGGTATAGAACGTACATATTGCTGAGTGGAGATTTTCAGTTTTTGGGAAATCCATATTGACTTTTGTAACAAGTTGATTTGTATTATTATTTATTTATTTACATTTATTGGCACACACCGGGCAGGCCGAAACGATTGGAGATGAGCGGTCTCTCAGCTATCAGGCCCTATGCCATACAGAGCTTGATAGGTAATAGCCAGCATCTTGAATTGCACTTGGAAGCCAACTGGCAGCCAATGCAGCTCAAGTAGCAGTGGTGACACATGGGCACACCGAGAGGCGCCTGCTACTGCTCATGCTGCTGCATTTTGAACCAGCTGTAACTTCCAGGTGGTCTTCAAGGGCAGCCCCATGTAGAGCGCATTGCGATAATCCAGTCATGAGGGCATGTCTGAAGGGATCAAGGAAATAGCCAATTTGTGGCTGTAGTGGAATTTGTAGTGGAAAAATGTACACTTGAGTATATGAAACATCTGAGCTATTGTCCCGGTCAGCCCAAGAACAGAGGTGAGTCAGTGTATTCAGACTATTTATTCATTCATTCATTCATTCATTCATTCATTCATTCATTCATTCATTCATTCATTCAACTTATATGACCGCCCATCTCCCCTTATGGGGAACTCTGGGCGGTTCACAACAAATAAGTTAAAATAAAATCTAAAAATATATAAAACCACAATATATACAGTACAATAAATAATTATAAAATCCAGATAGACAAGGTATTCATTATCTATCAGTTCTTTATCTGCATAACCATACAGACAGAATCTTGCCAGACTGAAGCTATCGTAACTAACCTAAGGGGAAATACTCCAGTGGCTCTAGGGCGGGGCTACTCTAACTTTCTTTGTTTGCCTGCCAAGGCTCTCAAGGCTGTGAGTGCATTTATCTCCTTGGAATGCGCTGCCTCCTTCCTCAGCTCCGAAATCGATCACATCACCCCTCCCCCTTCAGGGACACATTCCATCACAGCTATTGTCTTCTTGGAAGCGTATCCCATATGGTGCTACTTGAAATAAGCAGCTCATGTGTTAATGACATCAGTCTTTCCTGGGCATTTGAGCTATCTTGACAAACCTGGAGGGAATATATAATGTTGGAATTGCTCATTTCATTTGACTAGCAGGCTGCAAGAGATGATCTTTTGCCCTCCTTTGCTTAGGGAAAAGGACATCGCATGGCTCCCTTTTCGCCTCCAGATAAATAGGTTAAACAAAGTCAGTTTTCTCTTGAGAAAAGGGGGCTATTTTAACCCATTTCATGGGAGGTAATCATGAGTTATGAGGCTTGTCAGCCAATGCGCTCACTGAGCAGAAAGGCAGGTCTAAATCAAATAAGGACAAATAAAGTCAAAAGCCTGGAGCCTCTTGTCTATGTGTCTGCATGTGTGTATTGGTATGTAAGGTTATGGCTACGTGGAGCTGCTTGTGCGAATAAGGGGAAGATTGTATCTGTGTATATGAGTAGATATGAGTGTGGAAAGGTTATATGTGGAGGAGAAAATTTGTTTAAGTGCATGCTCATATTTAGGCATCCATAAGTGCTAAGTGTGCCCATGAAGGTCTGCCCGGTCCTGATGCAGCTGCCCCTATTGTAGAGTATTCAAATGTTGACCAGGATACTATGGCTCCTTTGTGGTGGTAGGAGGATAAAGAAAGGACCTTGGGGGAAAAAAGAAGCAGCTGTATTACTGCCTCTGCTTATAATGAGTGCCACCTGTTTAAATTACAAATATAATGGAGAATTTGGAGATATAATTTGCAGAGTTCTATCTGCTACTTCAGTCCCTGGAAACTATGGCAAGGTATAGGTTTTTCAGGAGTTTTTGTTTGGGGGGAGCAGGGTCTGTGTCAGTTCAGGTGCTCTTGAACTTGGTGTATATTTTGTTAAAAACTTCCAAATACTTTATTCTGAAATGCTGTCTCTTCTTTTGAACTTCAAATTTCAACAGCATATTTAGAACCCTTCATTTTACTATATAGGTACCCCAAAGCCTGTGATAAAATGGCTCCATAACAACAGGGAGCTTACGGGCAATGAACCTGGGCTTTCAATTTTGGAAGATGGGACGTTGCTGGTCATTGCTTCCGCCGTACCATACAACAGTGGAGAATATATCTGCACTGCAATCAATGAAGCTGGAAACACAGAAATAACTTACGGTCTGAAAGTTTATGGTAAACTAACCCTTTTGCTATGATTAAATGTTACTTAATTCTAAATTTAAGAAAAAGGTAATTGATGCATAACTAAAGTATAGACATTAGCTGTGTTAACATAAAAATTAGAAACAACCTTGTATTACATGTATGAAAGCCAAATAGCCAAAAGGACTGAGAATATTAAAATAAAATAAAATCAACCATACAAATAAGTGATTCTGTGTAAATATTTACTCATTTGATTGCAGTTCCACCTGAAATCAAAGATCAGGACAAGGTGACCAATGCATCTGTGGCCATTAATAAGCATATAGGTCTGTTCTGTGAGGTATCTGGTGATCCTTTTCCAGTCATCACTTGGTATAAAGATGATGTGCAGGTACAGTAAGATGTTATCTGTTTTTTTTTGTTAGGTTCAAAATGAAATCAAGCTGAAAGCTTGAGATAAGAATTATAATATTTCGGTTAGCTGGTCTTTGTTACGTTATGATGCTGGCAGCATTTCAAACGGGTTGCTGTAACTTCAAACAGTGACAGTTTCTTCAATACCGTTGCCTTCATACTTGCCCCATTAAAAGAACAATACAAGAGGCACTGAATTAGACATCTCTCTTCTTCATTCATTGTTGCTTTCCCAGAAGAATCTATCCCATCAAATCTCAGAGGTTTATGATAATTTCATAAATAGGAATTAAGTTATTTAGCCTCTGTTAGCCCCGCATGATGGAGTGAGCTCCCGCACTCGCCCCAGCTCTTGCCAACCTAGCAATTTGAAACCATGCAAATGCAAGTAGATTAATAGGTACCACTTCGGTGGGATGGTAACAGCATTCCGCGCGCGTCATGCCGGCCACATGACCGTGGAAGCATCTTCGGACAGTGCTGGATCTTCGGCTAAGAAACGGAGATGAGCACCGGCCCCTAGTCGGACACGACTGTGCAGGGGAAACCTTTACCTTTACCTTTATTACTCCTGGTTACAAGGCATGCTGTATAACTTGTCTGATTAAGCACAGAAAATTAAATGGTATATTTAGCAGATATAACCTTAATTATTCTTGAATCTTTTCAGGTTCTGGAGACTAGTACATTGCAGATTTTGAACAATGGAAGGTTGTTGAAACTTCTTAAAGTTGCAACTGATGATGCTGGCCAGTATTCATGTAAAGCCACCAATATAGCTGGGAGTTCAGAGAAATTTTTCACTATGGATGTGCAGGGTTGGTATTCTTAAATATGATTCTATGTAGAAGTTGCCTTTGGTATTTCAGAAATACCTGCTTTGATATGTAATACAAGCATGAACTACACGGCAGCCAATTAACTCTCATACAGACGTTATAAATGACTGACGGACTCACTTTTAAACAACCAATACAGAAACCCCTCATTGCAATTGATCCCAAAACTACCATTATTCAAATGTGAATCCTATAGTGAAAATACATATATATATATATACTATATCCTATAGTGAAAGTACATATATTGCACAGGTTCCCAAAATCAAGTGCTGGTATGGATATTATATGCTAGTATTTAATATTTATTTATTTATTATTTGGATTTATCCCCACCCATCTCTACCGTGGTAGACTCTTAATATGCATTTCAGATGTGAAAAGAAAGCAAAAGAGATGAACTTATTTCCAGGATTAGCTTCCACTTTTCATTTTCCTAAAATAAAGGCACTTTACAGTATTTTAATAGTGCTTCCTATTTAATTATTGCCTCTTATTGTTGTCTCTTGTTGTTGTCTCTTTTTCCTCTAGTCCCACCCATTATAAGAGATGTTGAACCCAATGAATTTTCAGTCATCCTCAGCCAAGAGGCAACTTTAGAATGTATAGTCAGTGGGTCTCCTTTTCCTATCATCCAGTGGTTCAAAGATGGCAAGTAAGTGCTAATTCTTCAACCATTCTAACATAATTTATAGACTTAGAGAAAAATAAATAAATATCAATAAAGCAAAATCAGTGTGCTTTTGTTTGACTATATATTATGTCCTAGGAATTAATTTACTGTAAGTAAAGAGAAATTCATATAAAGACAACAAGTCTTGTAACCATGTTAGCTTCTATGCGTGTGATATTTTTCTCACTGGTTACCATTTTCTAGACAAATTGTTAATGAACGTGAAAGAATCTTGTGTATATCCTCTGAGAAAGGGATTACTCAGGATTTCCCAAAGTGTGAACTTTGATATTATTTTACTTTGTAGTGTACCTATCAACACATTATATTTCCAAATCTTTATTTAAAAACATTTTATTAAACTGATGCCACTTTAAGAAAATGTAAAACACTGATAAAGTTAGGTTCTTGAGCACTTTTTGTGTTATTTAAAGCACACTGCAAAATTTAGCACAGGATGAAACTAGGCTGCTTGCAAACCAAGGCCATGTGCTGCCATTATCTTTGAGACCAAGCTGTAGATCAACTTTTCCATAGTTTACAAAGTCAAAATGTTGTGACATTCCACCCTTGTTAAGTCCGCTTGAGATACTGAAAAGCATAATAATAGGCTCAGGGAGATTGTTGCATTCTTAAAGGAATCCCATTTATTAATACTTGTGGCATCGTTTTGAATAGCCAGCATAATTTCAATTAGTTGAAATAGATACTGTGGCATTGGTGTTTTTACCTCAGTGGAATATTTTTTACTGTAATTTATTTCTACTGGAATGTCTCTTGAAGGATGTCTTAATAGAAAGGAGTCCAGTTTTCCTTCAGTAGTTTTCCATTTATAGCGCTCAAGTTTGAATATATCAGAAAGACTGTATCACCAATAAGTAGGCATAGTTTGGCAGACTCTCTGCCTATAACCGCCCAGAGTCCCCTTCAGGGGAGATGGTGTGGTAATAGAAATTGAAAAAATAAATAAGGGGCTCGCCCCTGTAGAATATGCAGCATCAGTATTAGTATTGCTTACCTGAGATTTCTGCGAGGAATGACACTGGAGATGGGGGAGGCAGCCACATTCAGTCTGTTCATCTCAGCATTTCTAAAGATGCATAGGGCTGTAATCCAACATGGATTACTGCAAAATTGCAAAGTTATGCTTTGAACTATTCATTTTCCAGGAAAAACTGGTTTAAATCTGGCAGCACAAATGTTAGCCGATAAGAAGTATGAGGTCCTAAATATTCTTGAGAAAATAACATTAGCATGCAATAATGCAGTTTAGAGACCAACCAAAATACTGGTAACTTTAGTTTGGAAAGGTGTACATTGTAGAAATATGCTGGAAACCGTTAATTGATGTCTTCTGTTTTATCAGATATTTTGACACCATTTAGGACTGATTTAAGTGGGCACAAGATAGCAATCATAGCATGACAAACAAAGAGTGTTTTTTTTCTGCAGGCCCCTCTTTTTAGGTGATCCTAATATTGAGATTTTGGACAAAGGCCAGATCCTTCAAATAAAGAATGCTCGAAGAATTGACGAAGGACGCTACCAATGCAGTGCAACCAATTCTGCAGGCAAACAGTTTAAGGAACAAAAACTCATAATCCACAGTAAGTAATTACAAATGTATAAACTTGCACATCTTTTTTGAGGGGGTTGATAATAATTATGACAGAGGCCCTTGAACCCCAGTTTATTGTGTTCCCATAAATAATAAATCTAAATGTTTCTTCAGCTTAAAACATATTCATTCATTCATGCATACATTTACATTCTTTTTATTATAAAAGCTATAAAACTGATCACTCCAAGAAATAATACTTAAAACAAAAACACTAAATGTTTTGTATTGCTATATGTTATACCAGAGGTGCTGTTACTATAATGGATCTTTTGTCTGAAAACCCATTGTACCTTATTCATTGGGAAAATTTGGAGAAGGAACTTCAAAGGTGGTCTTCTCAGAGTTGAACTTACCACTTCTTCAGTTCAAAAGAGAGGCATTTGATGCTTAGTGCAGTGCAGTGCTACAGAAACTGCTGGTTTTAAAATTGCTTTTTTTCTTTACCTTTGCTTTTAAAATTTGTAAATCGTTTTTAACTATGAGTCACCTTGGGAATGTTTCTTGACTGAAATATGACTTCAGAAATTAAACATCTCTTTGTTCTATAATAAGTGTTGATCTGAAGCATAGTATTTACATAGTATGAAGCCATTTAACTGTCACTCAGTATTAGATATATTTCTTAATTTGGATTTAGGAAACAGTGCTCTCACAGGGTCAAACACTGCTTCAGCCCCAATTATTAATTTCTTTCCATTGCAAATCTTTTTGAGAGGTAGAAAGTATGTTGGAGCTGGAGAGGAACAAAATCATGCTTTTGTGCACTGCACAATGTATTGCACAAACCATGTCCCTAAGTTTGAATTTAACATGTTGTCAGCTACATAGTAAGCAAAATTTCGCCTTCCCCTTTTGTCTACCAGACCCATTTTTCCTGGATTGTCTCCTGTAAATATTACAGTATGTTAGTGTAGAGCCATTACATTTGGAATCTAAGATCATTTGGGCTGAATCGCATTTGGGTTATTGATCATGCAATGCAGCCAAAGAATTTTGGATGTGAGTTGCACACCTGCTATTGAGGCACAAGAAGAAGGTGAGTCTTTGGGAATACTTCACCACAACCTGAAATGTTTACATGCAGATTTTTTTTTAACTTGGCTCCCAGTCAGGGAAGTCAAGCTGATGAAGATAATTTTTGATAGGGGTAGAGAAAAACTTAGAAACAACTGGGGAAAGTACCTGAAGACTGCTAAATCATTATGGTGATTTTAAATTGAATCTGTTTGACTTAGTTTGAGTTCATACTCCCTAGGTTCTTTTTCCAGGTTGAATTTTACTGAAAACAATGCTTTATTTTCCTTTTGTGATTAATGACAGATTAAAGAGGATTGGCAGACATTCTCCAAACACGATTAGTGAGCATAACCTGAGAAAGAAAGGCTAACAGAAAAGAATAGCAGAGATGTACTGTATCTGTTGTCTAGCTGTGACAGAACCTAGGCAGAACAATATGAATCTTGCATTGTCATTGAAAGAAGTGACCAGGGATGGACTGACAGAATACTGAAGGATAGGTCATAACTGATGGTATGCATGAAGCCTTTGTGGAACTGTGGAGAAAAGAAAGACAGAGAACAAGAAGCGAAATAATTTTTGTGTGTGTGTGTGTGTGTGTGTGTGTGTGTGTGTGTGGGAGTCTATGTAATGCAATCTGACCATTTGTTATAGCACTTAAAAATAAATCAAAACTGAGAACATAAGCTTGGATGAGGTTGTATTTCCAATTACTTTTCCCAGTCAGTTTGACTCCAAATACAGTCATTCAGAGATTGGATCTGAGACCCAGACGAAATGCTATCTTCGTTTAGTTGCCTGCCTTCTAAAAGGAAAGTAAAAGAGGAACAATTTGCTATGTTAAATAGCAAGTACCTCTGCTGTTACATTTATATGTAATATAATACAGGTAGTCCTCGCTTAATGACCACAATTGGGACCAGAATTTCAGTTGCTAAGCAAAGTGGTCATTAAGTAAATCTGACCTGATTTTACGACCTTTTTTGTGGCAGTCTTTAAGCGAATCACTGCGGGTGTTAAGCGAACCACGTGGTTCCCCATTGATTTTGCTTGCCAGAAGCCGACCAGGAAGATCGAAAATGATAATCATGTGACCATGGGATGCTGTGAAGGTCATAAATGTGAACTGGTTGCCAAGCACCCAAATTGTGATCATGTGACCATGGGGATGCTGCGACAGTAGTAAGTGTGAGGACCGGTCGTAAGTCATTTTTTCCAGCACTGTTGTAAGTCTGAACCATCACTAAACAAATGGTTGTTAAGTGTGGACTACCTGTAGATGGGGCTATTTTAGACTATTAAATTCCCCTTCAAATAATATCTATAAAATGTACCATTCTGAATACATGTAGCAATGTCTACCCATACGGGTATGGGTTACGGTTAATTCAGGTATTCTCAAATTCTGCTGTACCATGAATGAATAAAACTAATGATTTTACTGGGGTTAGGATTGGGCAAGAAATAAATACACCAATTATTAAAACTGTCATTATACCTTTTAAAGTTTCATCAACATTGCGAGAATATTCATTGTTTTTAGCTTTTTCCTATCTTCCAAAAAACCCTTTTTCATTTTGTAAGGCTAGAAATGTAAAACAATAAAGAAAAATAGTGAACTCCACTAGCATGCACAATGCAGATACTCCATAAACTGTGGTTATGCAATACAACCCATATCAGAAATAACTGGCTAAAAGCACTCCTATGATGTGTGCATGATTTTGATAGATAACCAAACCTTAGTTTAGCTCTCTCTCAAAACCTGCTCCTGAGTAAGCCTTGATCTGCTGCAAGCTTGCCTAGGCAAAGTGGGAGTGAGTTTTGACAGCATTGCCACTTTACCTGGACAAGCCCACTTAGTTTTCCAAAAATATCTGTGATCCCCCTCTGAGTTCCTCACAACCCTTTCAGGGGAGTCACAATCCACATCTGAAAACCCTTGGATAGAGTATGCAAATTGTAAACACAATGAAATTGACAAACTCTTGTACATGTTTGCAGAGCAGTACACCCTCTCCTCTTTTAGTGATCATGTTCCATTCCAACAACCTGGTTGTTAAGCAAAATGGTCGCTACATGAACACATGACACACAGAGAGAGAGAGTGCAAAGATCACTGGTTGCTGCCATCTCATCTAGATAAAGTTCTCTTGTACAGTGTCCTGTGCCTGACCCATTTTTCCCTTTCTTTGCCCCCTTGCAGGGCCGAGAGATTGCTTAAACAAACAACCTCTTCTTGAGCTGCTTTTCTCTGCAGCACAGCTCATTCCTAAAAAGTGCTAACCGCAAGTTAACAAATTCAGCTCCTTAATTAGTTGATTAGAACCCTCTAGCTCAGAGCTTTCCAAACTGTGTGTCGCGACACAAAAGTGTGTCACCACACACAGTCTGGTGTGTCACCACACAACCCGGAAGCGCTGATCATCATCAGCGCTTCCGGGTTTTCCTGCGGCGACACACCAACTGCAGCGCGCAAAACCCGAAAGCACAGCAACGCTTCCGGGTTTTTGCGCGCTGCCACACTTCCGGGTTTTCCCGTGGCAACACACCAACGCTGGTTGGTGTGTCGCCACGGGAAAAACTTTGGAAAGCCCTGCTCTAGCTGGTTCACACTGCTGCCTGAAACTGACCAGACCTTAATCAGTTTCACACTGAAGGCTTTTGTTGTCAGGTGCATGAAATTTGGCCATAAATGCATGCATTGGCCAGAAAATGAAATTTTTATTATTGTTGTATTTGCAAATGGTCGCTAACCAAGGTAGTCGCTAAATGAGGAGTGGCTGTATGGTATTAATCACAGAAATAGTGCCACCTACCCATGCTAGTGTGTTGTGCAGGTGTGTTTTATGTGGTATATTTATGTATGTGTGTGTATCTACCAATCCATCTATTTACACACAGATGCATAGATTCAATTAAATCCTCTAAAACAGCTTTTTAAAATGACAGTGCTGTGTTAAAGGTGTGGTCAGTTAAGGTTGAGTATGTGTATTTTGTAGCATAGCAACTTTACCATAGTCGAAGTGTTGTTGCAGCAATATTATAGAAAAGTATATCTATATCTTTGGATTTTAAAATATTAGCTCTCTGTATTGCTAGTGAAAGCGCTAAAGGCTGAAGAATTCATTTGCAATTTTTTTTGTTTTATTAGTTGTATTTTTATCTCAATCAACTTCCACTTGAATTCTTGCAAGATGTTTATCCTTAATGAGATTGCAGCTGAGTTAAAGTCTACTCTATTAGTTTAGTAACACAGACTTCTTTTAACAGTCCATAATATTTTATGAATCCTCAGTGAGCAATATTCATATGGAAATAAGCAAAAGCAGCAAAAGAGTAAACCAACATAATGCTAAATTGGGGATGGGGAGAAGAATGGTGAAACACCCACAATACCAGGGCATGGCAGCATTGCAAAAGCTACTTTACAGGATGGCGAGAGAAAGTTTGCAGCTGCAGGATCCATCCTGCTTTCAAATGGAATAGTAACTATGCTGGTGTGTGGGGAAAATTCTGCTCAACAGAAGGCAGAGCATCCATGGGTGGCAGAATGTAGTAAAAGCTCCCAGTAGAATAACAGTGCTGGTAACGCAGTACTTTTCAAAGGCGATGCTGAATTTCAGCGTCGATGTTGGCTTTTGTAGATAGATGGCTGCCGAGATAAGAAAAGTGATTGACATTTTCTAGTGACACACCTTTAAGCTGGATTGATGGCGCTGCAGAGGGATTGGTTCGAACTTGCTGGTAAAGCACTTTGGTTTTTTTAATGTTAATCGAGAGGCCGAGTTTTTCATATGCTTCTGCAAAGATGTTTAGGATAGTTTGAAGATCTTCCTCGGAGTGTGCACAGACTACGTTATCATCAGCATATTGAAGTTCTATAACTTAAGAATGGAAAACGGAATATTGGTGGACAGCAAAAGAGATTCAAAGATACTCTCAAAGCTAATTTTAAAAAATGTAATATCAACATTGAGAACTGGGAAGCCCTAACTCATGAGCATTTCAATTGGAGGTCATCCTTTATTAATGGCGCTATGGACTTTGAAGAAGCACGAGTACAGGGCGAAAAGGAGAAAAGAGCTAAAAGGAAGGCACGTCAGGCAAACCCTCATCATGACCGTCTCCCACCCGGAAACCTATGCCCTCATTGTGGGAGGTTGTGCGGATCCAGAATTGGCCTTTATAGCCACTTACGGATCCACCGTTAAAATTTTACCTTTGGAAGACAATCTTACTCGGCTACGAGTGATCGCCAATGAAAATGAATGAATGACTTTTCAAAGGATAAAGTGGCTTTTCTTCATTAGTGGAAATGACAGGGAAGGAACACATACAGACTAGATTAGACCTCGGAAGACTTCTGTGCCATGAAAACTGCCAATAGGTCAAACATTCTGCTGGTAAATTTATATAGATATTAGTGTTTTTTTATATACAGTAAATTTTATTAGGTTTCAAGAGAAGAATAAAAACTACAAAAAAAAACTACAAAGAAAGAAAAAAAACTAAAAAAGTGCAGAAACACAAGAGAAAAAAATTTAAATTTACAAAAAGATGTGGCTTCCGACTTAACAGCAAGGATATACAAAAATTTCCATAATCAATCTCTTACTCTATATTAAACCAAAACACCACATTATTTCTACAAGTCATTCCACTTTAACACATAATAAAAATCAGTAAGTGTTACTCCTCCCCCTTATATTAAAATAAAGAAAAAAAGTTCATATAAACCTCCTAAATACCTTTCTCCCCTCCAAAAGATAAAACATATTTAATTATTCCCTTCCTACCAGTATTCTATACATTTCTGTCTACTATATTAAGAATCAAATTAAAAGCACATAAGTTGTCTGCTGTTATACTTAATAGTACAACAATTGTAATAATCCCAATCTTAATAAACCCAAAAAACAAAGACGATTCAAAACAGTAATTCCATATTTATTTTTATTTTTATTTTTTATTTTTATCCCACCTTTATTATTTTTATAAATAACTCAAGGTGGTGAACATACCAAATACTCCTTCCTCCTCCTATTTTCCCCACAACAATAACCCTGTGAGGTGAGTTGGGCTGAGAGAGAGTGACTGGCCCAAGGTCACCCAGCCGGCTTTCATGCCTAAGGCGGGACTAGAACTCTCAATCTCCTGGTTTCTAGCCCAGCACCTTAACCACTAGACCAAACTGGTTCTCTTTAAAAGGGAATAACATCAATCAAATCCTTAAAGCAAACCAGATAAACATTCTTTAACCCTAATAAAACAGTTTTAATAATTTTAATCTTAATAAACCCAAAACACAAAGCCAATTCAAAACAGTAAATCCAAATCTTTAAGGGCAAGTAGCATCAATCAAATCCTTAAAGCAAACCATATGAACATTCTTCAACCCTTATCCCACTTCAAAATAAACCAAAGCAGTTACATATCCCCACAATGTGCACAGAACTTTCCTTTTGAAAGAATCAAACAGCCCAACTGCCCCCCTCAAAGATTCCAGGTTCTTTTCATGGCATTCCACCAGGAGATCAATTTTACTTATGGCTTGCAGATCACTCTCTCCCTTAGATTTCTCCAACTCCATTATCCAATCTTCATCCAGCATCTCGATAAAAATCCCAATTTCAGTCTTAATAAAAACCTTTCTATCGCTCTTAAATTCCTCAATTTCATCCACCACATCCCCAACCTGATCTCATATTTTCCACAATGCTGGATATCTTGCATAAATGCTTGATAGAAGTCAGAGGAAATCTGTTTGAAATCCTGGTGGAAGTCAGAAAGAATCTATTTGAAATCCTCCATTTCTCACGCAGTAGATTATGGCACCCCTTAGGAGCTTAATCAGCAAAAGTTGAAGATATGGAAGAGTTCCAAAGTGTGTTTACATAAAGTGAGAGTGAGATAGCAGACTGTTCTCAAGGGAAAGTGAAAACAGAAAGCTGAAGGTTCAAATCAGCTGATTCAATGTGCACGAAAATGCCAATATCTTCAAATTTAATACAAAAATAATAACAGGAAGACAACTGTTTACTCTCAATCTTTGGAATTTCCTCTGGAAGGAAAATGAAATCCAAAACTGAAAATATATATATTTTAAAAAAGTAATCCCAAAAATAACGTTAAGCAACAAGAGAACCAGCTTCTCCTCGCTGTAGAAAGCCTCTCTTGGGGTACATATACTTTAAAAAAACCCAACAAATTGGTGATTTAGAAATGGGGTGGTCAGTCTTAGTGTCCCTTTAAGGCTACAGCGCAGCTTGGAAAGTGATGAAATCCCCGCCTCCCAGCTGGCTCTTACCAGTCAAACGCGAAACACTGTTTGCGATCTTCTGGCTGCAAGCAGCCATCCGGAGGATAGATGGGATGATTCCATGTATTCTCCTTGATCCGGAGAATGTTTCTGGGCTTCAGGAAAACCTGCCTGAGCCTGAAAAAAGTTACCACATTGTCAGCTCCGCCCGCTGAACCAGTGGGCACAGCCATTCACTCCACCATTCCCACCGGAAGCCAAATTAATATAGATATTTGGAAGTACTCAGCTTCAAGCTCCTTTTCACTCAGATATCTCTTATTTTATACCACAGAGTCAATGACTCTGAAGTTCTGT
This sequence comes from Charina bottae, assembly GCA_023362775.1. Lineage (NCBI taxonomy): Eukaryota > Metazoa > Chordata > Lepidosauria > Squamata > Charinaidae > Charina > Charina bottae. The sequence continues at coordinate 11,669,591 of JALMGJ010000003.1, forward strand.
TCAAATCGGGTATGGAATCTGGGATATTACTTAGGTTAGTAGGCTAAAGTATCCTGTTACCTAGATATGCTGTACATTCATTTGAGTTCATCAAAACAATGGTTTCTTATTCATCATTTAATATCCCCGAGATGACATTTTTAGTGTATTCTATCTTTGAAACTCTTCACAGGTTGGGATCTATTCACTTTGGTAGCATAGGATGTACGTTGGCATGAATACATTTCCTCCATCAGCAGTCAAGCACATTTAGCACTTGTTATAGTTTGTTATAGCATACTATATGAGTGTGCTGTGAGTGACTTTTATAAGCATAAATGTTTAGTTTGCAGGCATTATTATTGAGTCGAAAACTGTGTATTTGCCGGAAGAGTGAGAGCTTCTAATTATTCTGGGTTTCTAAACATACTGAAATAATCAGGGTGCTGAAGTGATACTTCTGATTCTTAAAGTCACAGGAAGTTTCTTGGGTGAAATTTAAGGTCTTTAGTAAAACTGAAACCTGTTTTGTTTTTAATGCACTGAGTTGGCTAGCAATGCCGAGACCATCAAGACAACTTTTTCTTTCTTTTAAAATGAACTGTTTTTATATGCATATGTTTTATGTGCTTTATGGAAGAAGCATTTTGTACCTTATGTGAATGCAGCATCTGCAGCATCTCTATTCTAGTTATTCAGAAGCCTGAAAAAGGATGTGGCTGTTTTAATTAGCAGCAGAGAAGTGTTGTGCTTGCACAAAGACTGAAGCACTTCTTCCAATTCACTTTTGAAATGTGCACAGACCTAATATCTAAATCATGCTTCAAGCATAAAGTTATTTTTCAGTCCTTAATTGGCAATATTTTATTATTTTTAAAGACACATACCCCATTTTCCTCTTGAAGAAAGGAATCTCAAACTAGTTTTAAAAAGGTTAAAACTACATAGGTAAAGGTAAAGTTTCCCCCCACACATTTGTGCAGTCGTGTCCGACTCTAGGGGCTGGTGCTCATCTCTGTTTGTTAGCCGAAGAGCCAGCGTTGTCCGAAGGCGCTTCCGGGATCATGTGGCTGGCATGACGCACGTGGAACTCAGTTACCTTCCCACAAAAGTGGTACCTATTAATCTACTTGCATTTGCATGCTTTCGAATTGCTAGGTTGGCAAGAGGTGGGGCTAGTGCTGGAGCTCACTCCGTCATGTGGGGCTAAGGATTCGAACCTCCAAACTTGCAACCTTCCAATCGACAAGGCTGGCATCTTACCCGCTGAGCCACCACGCCCCTCTAAAACTACATAAAACACAGGAAACACTTATGACAAGTGAAAAGTAGTATACAAAGTTAAAATGCAAAGAATGAACACTAATTTTCAGATGAAATCAATCAAAAGGAGAATCAAAGATTTGGAAATGAACTGAAATATACACTATTTGAAATGGACTTTCCCCATATAAAACGTTTCTTGCACATATATACTTAGCATTATAGAGAGTTTCTTTCTTAGATCTCTTATTAACATGCTTACTAATGAACATTGACTAAATAACATGCTAGCTCACTAACATTAATATCACATTATACCACATCATATCATAACACAGAAGAACATTTGACTAATCAATATTGTCTCCACATGGAGCATCATATCCTGAAGTAGAATAATCCATTTTTTCTAGATGATCAGCTGACCCTAGGAAATGATTAGGTTATTTTTTATTTCCATCTAATACCACAGCAAACTATGACAAAGTTTTCTTTTCTTGAGGCAGTGTGAAGGAAATGATGCATTTATGTGGTACATTGATTGATTGATTATGTGCTGCCAGGTCAGTGTTGACTCTTAGTGGCCACATAGATACATTTTCTCCATGACAATCTGTCCCTAACCTGGTCCTTCAGCTCTTCCAATGACGCCCCCATTACCACTGTAACTGAGTCTATCCACCTTGCTCCTGGACATCCTCTTCTCTTTCCTTCCACCTTTCCCAGCATTAGAGCCTTCTCCAGAGAACTAGGTCTTCTCATAATGTGTCCGAAGTAGGATATTTTGAACCTGGTCATTTGTGTCTTAAGTGAGAACTCTGAGTTGATCTGTTGGATGTTCCATTTGTTTGTTTTCTTTGCTAATAGGCTATATATACAACTATTTTATATATTTGTGATTGCATCTTATTGTTTGTTTTTCTATTCCTTTTCTACCAAGTCCCACCTGCAATTAAAGGAGAAAATATTACCACTGAGGTGTCAGCCTTGCTAAATAGCATCTTAAAGCTGGATTGTGAAACAAGAGGAATCCCAGCTCCTACAATAACATGGTATAAAGATGGAAGCCCGATTATTTCTGGTCCCCAAGCCCTTTATTTGGAAAAAGGGCAATTTCTCCAGATTCCTCATGCTCAAGTCTCTGATTCTGCTAAATATACATGCCAGGCAACCAGTGAAGCTGGAATGGCTGAAAAAATATTCCAAGTGGATGTCTATGGTAGGAAGTGATATCACCATATGCTATTTGTCTGTTTGCCACTTTTTCCACATGAGCAGTTGCAGCGCTGGACGTTGATTCGTGTAACTCGGCAGCTTCTGAGCTTGATGGAAATGTTCTGGTCTCCTCCTGGCTGATGACTACTTTGCACCCTGTTTTTGCCTTAGGCTGTCAGCAGGTTCAGGGTTGATCCACCTTTATTTATTTTTTATTTTATTTAATTAAATTTATATAACCGCCCATCTCCCCCAACGGGGAACTCTGGGCGGTTTACAATAAAATAGATTAAAACAGGATAAAAAATCAATGTACAATATATATACCTTTAAGTGAGGGCAGGAGTCGTAGCATAACATGGGTGAGAAAGAGAGGAAGAAGCTGCCTAGCTGCCCTCTATCATTTTTCTCCTCCTGGAGAATGAATTCCATTGTAGGTGAGCATTCTTGTAAAACAGTAGAGTTCAGTTCTCTTCTCCCTCCCAGTCAAGTTATGCTTTATATCCCTCTTCCTCAACAGGTGATCAGAGGCATCCACAGGGAGGAGAAGGGGGAGAAAAATGATCTAATATACACCATGATGTATAATTTGTGACTTACATACTTCACATCATGACATCACTGCTCTTTTTTGAAGTAATCTTGATTTGCCTTTGGCAGCCTGGTTCTTCTGCTATTATATATCTAGATCAGCCTTTCTCAACCTTTCGACCCTGGAGGAACCCTTGAAATATTTTTCAGGCCACGGGGAACCCCTGCATATTCAGGCTCAAATATAGGCCAGAAGTTACAAAATTGTTATATTCGTTTCATGGGTAGGCCTGTATAGATGCATTCACAGTGCTCTTAAACTAAAAATAAAGAATGAAGCTTACCTCTTTAATGTGAAGTTGCCTGAATTTGAAATAATTTTTAAAATAAATTGTGATCTCCCAGGGAACCCCTAGTGACCTCTCGCGGAGCCCTAGGTTGCCACGGAACCCTGGTTGAGAAACCCTGATCTAGATTAGCCTTAAACAACGTAAGCCAGTTTGACCAGCAGGTATCCATACTGCAGTGTATGGATACATGGAGGACATATATAACTTTTAGCATAATTGAACATAAAATAAAATTCCTTAAGTTGAGGAAAGAAGCAAATCAATTGTAACAATGCTGCTTCTTTTTTTTTGGCTTGTGGGGAAAAACCCTTTTTTCTTTTCTTCTAGTACCCCCAATTATTGAGGGTGTCAGTGAAACCATCAAAAACAAGCAAGTGGTTGTTGGAAGTTCACTGATATTGGAATGTAATGCAGCTGGCAACCCTGCTCCCCTGTTAACCTGGCTGAAGGATGGAGTTCCTGTAAAAGCAAGTGACAACCTCCATGTTGTGTCTGGTGGGAAGAAGCTGGAGATCCTGAATGCTGCTGAGGCTGACCATGGCCAGTATGTGTGTGTAGCTACCAGCATAGCTGGGGAACAGGAAATCAAATATGATGTGGAAATCCTAGGTGGGTAGAAACCATGGATTCAAGCACTTTGTTTGGTTTTGTTTACATTTTTAAATAATGTGAGAGTTACATAGATTTGCAATCTTTGTAATATTTTGAATTCCCAGGAACCTTTTTTTATCAGGGAAGGTGTAATGGTATGTGAGAATAACCTTGGGAGACAGGAGGAAGAGCCACATAAAAAAATCTGAGTCCGAAGGAGGGATGATGGTGGAGAAAGTGTCTCAGAAGGGACCTTCCCTAGTTTTTGGGAGACTAAAAGTAAGGGAGGGGAGAGGTACTTTCAGACTTGCAAGATTCTGTTACTGTAACCTTACGATAAAGGTAGTGTTTGTACCCATGGTTGGTACTTCTTGTCTGGTCTACCTCGAAGTAGGGAAAATGCCTGAGAGCCTTATGACACAGCATCGACACGAGCTACTCCAAGGGAAACTGTGTTCTTGTTCTTGCAGTGTTTGTCATGTTAACAAGTCTCCATGTCGTTCTGATAATGGTTCAGGTGCTCTCACTGAATGTAATGCTCAAGAACGTAACCCCTGCGGATAACGAGGATTGAGCGTACAGTAGGTGCTCTAAGCCTCAACGCACAAGCAATTTGTTCAAGGAACTTTGTAACACATCAGAAAGGGAGAGGATAATACAAATGATATTTGAAGATTATTTTAAAAACCTGTAAATATATTTTGAAAATATTTCTACGTATGACCGACCTTCCCTCCCTCCCTCCCTCCCTCCCTTCCAGTTCCACCACGTTTGGAAGGAGGAAATGAATCTTCAGACTACATTGTGATTCTCCACAGCCACCTGGAGTTGGAATGTCCGGCAATAGGAACACCCCTGCCGACGATCACGTAAGAGATTATAGTTCAGTTAAAAAAAAAAAAAGACTTGTTCATACGGGAGATTTGGATGAAAGTAAAGTTACCAAGAAAGTGAAGTGATAGAACCATACAATATTTCATAAGGGATTTCTTAAATTAAAAAATTGCTACAGGAAATTTAATTGCCACATGCAGGGTTACCCCCGATGGATATTTTTCCTGATGGCTGGTGACATTTGGTGGTAGGGCAAACCAAATCAGTGGAATCTACCATTTGTTTTCCTTAACTTGTCCCCTCTTATATCTGTAACGACAGCACCCCTCCCTGGCCTTGCCACTGAGGTAGAAGAGGAATCAGCAATGGGAGCGCAGCAATTTATTCCAGCATGCTATTCTCCTGACTCAAGAACTGGTGGGAGAAAAAGCCCTTGAGACAATCAGTCTCCCACTGGCCGGGAAGGATCCCCTGTGATTGGCTATTGGTTCTCTGCAAATACTACAGATTCTCAGTGCACAGGTGTCTGTAGAGCCCTGGTAACATCAATAGCCAGAGCAGTGCAGTTATATCCTGCTCTATTTCAAATGTAAAATCAGAAAATTTGGCCAACCAATCCTTTCTGCTCTTCTTTACCATCTAGAAAAGCAGCAGGTGAAAAGATCATTTTCAACAAGTGATGACATGAGTCCCTGGGTAAAATGGATTCCAGGCCTCAGTACAGCATGCAGAATGAACTGCTCAACTCACTAGGCAAAGTCTGATGGAAGTCAATTTCCATAGACCTGGCCAGTCCAAAGACAAATTCAGGGGTTCATACAGCTTGCCTCCATTTCCTTCTGTACCATGAAGTGGGAGTTCTAAGGCCAAATACACAGAGGGTACTTTTAGACAAGGCTTTTACTGATAATATCTTTGCCTGGTTCACGTTCTTGTCTTTTCCCACTATCACTACCAATATGTTTCTTTCCGGAAGAAATTGATTAGGGTAAAATTACAGTATGATGCCTTTTTAGTGGCAGCACCCATAAGTCAGCATCATTTACTAGATGACGCTCCAATCTCTTAGCCCTGGAATTGTAAGCATTCTAAGTCATGCCTCATGATCTCTTCTTTATACAAAATAAGTATTTTAAAGACCTGCTTTTCTTTCACCAGATGGTTAAAAAATGGCCAGCCTGTTGAAGGAGGAGTTGGATATAAAATTTTACTCAATGGACACAGGCTTCTCATCTCTCGGGCTGAAGTTTCAGACACAGGCCATTATCAGTGCATAGCGACCAACAAGGCGGGAGAGAGCAAAAAGGAATTTGATGTGATTGTGCATGGTATGTTCTCTGGGAAATAAAAGGGGGGAACTTTGGGGGTATACCTTTCTGTGAAACATTTTAAATACTTTGTGGTTTGCTGACTGCATAACAAAAGAATTTTAAGATTTGAAATGGACTTAGAAGCTTTGTGATATTTATGAAAAAAACAGAAGGCAAGTTATTCAAATGTATATTGATTGTATTGGGTTACTTCAATGCACAAATACTAAACCCATTCCTGTATTGCGCGATATATCTTTCCAGACAAACTTTTCTTAGATGTTTGGATATTGAACAAAACTCAGATATATTTCTAACTTTTTCTTCTTGCTATTGTTTCTTTCTGCTGCTGCTCCACAATGATATATCCACTGTTCTCTATTGTCAACTGTCAATTTCCCCATCAGCAGCACCCAGTGTTGTGGGGTAGGAAAAGAAGTGTGTTCTGGGATGTGAGAAGGGGAATTAAATAGCCGGTTGCTATTTTTAGTAATTACTGCACATTTAGTGAATATTTTTCTTGGCCCATTGTTTGCTAATTAGAAAAAGATTATTTTCACTGGTTTCTGTAACAGGTGGATAATTCATAGGAACACATTCAGAGAAGTAAAAGATATTGTATAAGGTATTTGACTAGCTTCTGCATAAAATTCTGTTATTGATTTTTTTTTTTTTTTGGCAGTCTTTCCAACAATCAAAATGAGCGGACCTTCTGAAAGATTTGTGGTGATGCACAAGCCAGTAACCCTGCAGTGCATTGCTAATGGCATACCAATCCCTTCTATCACGTGGTTAAAAGATAGTCAGCCTGTAAACACTGCTAGAGAAAACATTGGAGTAAGTAAGAAGTTTGAAATCATTCACAGTTTTAAATACTATTGAAAAGGAAAACATTTGCCAGTATTTATCTTTTGAGCAGCTATTGATTTGACATGATCAAAACTCTTCTGAAGTAGGTTTTTCCCCGTCCTTTTTCTGAAAAAACAGCCTTTCAGAATTCTTTGTGGCAAGGCGCCAGTTGGTTATGACAAACTTTTTCCCCCCTCCTGACTGGTATGTGCAACTCCCACTGAATTCTAAAAATCAGTTGTAAATCTGTTTTATTCCAGCAAGCCTTTGGCCCCACCTGATTGGTTGATTGAGGACATCCTTGCAGGAAGAGAGCCCAAGAGCATGTGTTTTGTGCATGCATGCCTATGAAGGAAGTGACTTCAGATTAGCACTCTTTTAGACAAAGAGCAGGCAGAGTAATAGACAAAGAGGGCACAGAGAGTAAACCCTTAATTCTCTATCTACATCCTACTGCCCCTTGTGGCCAGTAGGTCATGAAATGCTGAAGAGTCAGTGCTACTGGATTTGTATTTCCAACAACTGTAACTATGAATGCCCTTATAGTTTGAAAGAAGATACCAGTGTTTATAGGTATTTTGTATATTCTGTTAGAAATCTCATTGGTTCATTCATCATTCCAAAGGAATCTTGTCATTTCTTTTTGCTTTGCTTTTTTCTGGAGCAGCTGGAATCTTCAGGGCGCCTTCTTCAGATTGCCAAGGCCTTAAAAGAAGATGCTGGCAGATATACCTGTATAGCAACAAATGCAGCTGGGGAAGCCCAGCAATTCACTCATCTGCATGTATATGGTAATGACTTCTCATTGGCAGTTCAACATAGCCTGTTGATTGCTAGTTACATCCATCATGCTATGTGCCCAATTTCCTGCTCAGTTTTAGTATTCTGTAAGTATCAAGAGCTGGTAGCTTTTTCAGGCATTGGATGCCATAGCATAACTTGTCTGATGGCCTGGGGTCTTCCCCCAGCCAAGTATAAAAAAATATATATCTTGAAATGTCTCAAGTGCATTAAAGCTCAGAAGATTTTTAGTGATTCAAGCCCAAGTCAATAAAATGTTGAGATGTATTACCTTTATTTTTAATTTATATCATTTATATAATACTATACTATCTTACTGCCCATATACAGTATATGTACCTGTATATTACACATTTATACACCTGTATGGTAAAATCTGATATTAAAAAAGTTAAAATCGCTATTAAGACTAATTCCAGTTAAAAAGTGTGGCTGAAGAGGAATGGTCTGAGTCTTTTCCTGAAATCTTTGTTGAGATTTTCATCCAAGGGCTTAAGAGACCTGGTATAAGAACCTTGTAGGAAAAGATGGCTACCAGAAGACTTTGATAATCCCGAGGGAACGAATCAGTATATTGATTGATCAAGGTCTTATGATTAAAAGTATAATGTGTAAGTAAACTGGTTAGCATATAGTCTTTGATGCCTTAGTATTGACAGTATTTCTGTAAGTCAGCTGGTATCGGGTAATCCACTGAAGTAGAATGTGCTTACCTTAAGTAGAAGATAATTTTACTTTTAAACATTTGTCAACTAACTAAGCCTTAGTTAGCTCTATCAGCTACTTAGGATATCTGTTTTAGTTTAGACTTGAGCAAATCTTGACAGGAACCTTGTCTCTCAGCTCAGTAATTCTTAAATGACTAGGCCAGGATGAGCTTTGATGATGTTCAGATCCTGAAGTACAAAACCAGCCATTGTGAGATGTAAGGCACCACAACTTTAGAAAGATCTCAGAGAAGAAAGGGCATTATTATTATGGCTACTCTGTGATTAGAAACACATTCTCAATCTCTAGGTCATGTCTAGGCTATTCTTTGAGTCACATTAATTGTTTACTGTAGATTGTATGTATGGACATACTGTATACCTATTTTGGAAACTTGTGAACTAAGTACAGAGAAAGTCTAAGTATTATATGTCTAAACAAAAAAGACCGTAATTTTCTCCTCTTTTTCAGAGCCACCCAGTCTGAAGGATGCAGGGATGATAAGAAATGAGACAGTAATTGTGAACAATCCAATACAACTAGAGTGCAGAGTGTCTGGAAATCCTTTGCCAGGTATATATACTCACAGCAATTCTATCTCCTCTCACAATGAAAATAGCTCAGGGGAGGAAACCTGCAGCAATTTTCCATGTATTGTACTCTCACTGAACTCTAAATATATAAAAATAGCTCATCTCTTTCTTTTAAATGATCTTAAGTTTGTAATTTGTTGCAGTGCAACCTCTGACGGTGCTTAATTGAACTGTTGTGAATATGCATGTTTTTCTTGTAAAGTAAAAGTGCCGTAAAAAAGTGGGCTTTTTTACACTATGCAATCTAGTGAAGAAGTTACAGGAATGAGCCTGAAAGAAAGAAATTGGTTGCTTTTATTGACTACCTTGGGAGAAGGCATTTGAATTTGTGAACTGTATCCATTAATGTAGCAGAGAATCGTATTGTCTGTGGTGTCTGATCTGTAATGTCTCATCCCCACATACGAGTTATCATTTAATGCTATAAAACTCTAGTGCTCTCTCTGAAAAATGTCTTCAACTTCCCATCTTTCCTTGGAGAGAGGAGGAAAAGCAGTGTTTTCACCTGACACTTAATAGTATCTTGAAACAACCTTGAGTGATATGGTAACAGGTTATGCGGGCTCCACAGCATCCAAAGGAAATAAGAAAGTGTGAAGAAGGGAACAAGAATGGGCCATGAAGAATGCTTTAACAGGCCATATTGTAGGCAATTAGTTTCTACCATGAAATTGTTTGCAACTTGAAAGTGAAAAAGAATTCCGCTTTAATTTTGTCTTCCTCACCATGCCCATGTTTTGGAGTGGAATAAGGAGGAAATATCTTTTAATTCCTCACTTTTCCTAATATCTCTTCTGCTGTAAACTACAAAATTTCTGTACCATATCTGGACATCTGTAAACAATGTAAGTGTTATCTGAATAAAAAGTAACTTGAATTTTTCCTTCCAATAATTTCTTACAAAGCTTAGTACCAAATATCTCTTATTTTACTTTGCAGTTATCACATGGTACAAAGACAGTCTTCCTCTTACCAATATTGCTGGCATAACTTTCTTGAACAGAGGGCAAGTTGCCCAAATAGATGCAGCCCAGATCTCTGACACTGGGATTTATAAATGTGCGGTGGCAAATGCAGCAGGAGTAGCTGAATTATTCTACAGTCTTCAGGTCCATGGTAAATACTGCTTCTCATAACAAAGGCAGTTTGGGTAGAAAAAAATTCTCTGCCTTTCACCTGCACATTTCAAATTTATTGCATGCACTTAGGGACTTGTTAAAGTCATTTTTCCATGCAGATTTGAGAAAAGGAGAGAGGTTGGTTTGCAGTATTTGCACTTAGGGACTTGTTAAAGTCATTTTTCCATGCAGATTTGAGAAAAGGAGAGAGGTTGGTTTGCAGTATTTGCATAATTCAAAATGGGAAGGCATTAATTTTGAAGTGTTTGCTTGATGGGACTGCCATGCAGTTAGGTCTGGAAGACAGATCTCACTGTCTCTATTTCAGCAAAGCGATACAAGTATTTAATTGCTGCTATTGTGGAAATCACATAGCCTACAATAATTTCAGACCCACTCACAGGGCCAGATTTTAAGAAAATGATGGAAATCTAAACCACAACTCTTTTAGATTTCCACCATTTTCTTAAAATCTGGCCCTCTGACTGACTATGACTTGTCAATAGAGACTTGAGCAAACCAAACCTTTTGCTCATGAACAAGAAAAGGACCTTTAAATTTAAGTTCTACCTCTTGGTTTTGTTGCCAAAGCTGATTCCTCTGTATAAGATTGGGATGGAGACAATAATTTTATAAACTGGCTTCTCTTGGTTACATTATTCAACTTTTTTGCTCTTACTATCAAAACCCCTTCTTTTCCTCTCATCTTTATTGCTTTATAGTACAAAAATATTTGTCAGTGCTAGCACTAGAATGGCATTGATGTGGAAAGTCATTACAAATACCTGTCCAGGAGTTGGGAACTATTAAAATACCTTAATTCTTTGCATAGGTTCCTGTGTCTCTTTGAAGGCAAGCCTTGTAAGCCCATTGCTAATATTTGGCATGCTGGCTTGGAAGATCTACACTCTTGCACTGGATTGAACAGAAATTCAGTGCAGTTACTTTTAAAAGAATAATAACCAAGAATAATCTGGAATAGTTCATTTCCCTGAGAACTGTTAGTGCCTGTCAGCCTTGAGAAGTAGTCCAGACAAGAAGCACACCCAGAAGTACTAGCTCTACTTTATTGTAAGGTTACATTAACAGAATCTTGCAAGTCTGAAAGTACATCTCTCCCCTGTCGCCTTTACATCCCAAGAAACTAGGGAAGGTGAGATGTTTACCATGGCCACATTCCTTCTGTGGGCTAAGCTACCTTTTATCCGACCATTGCCCTGGCTATGGCTCTCCCCCCTGACTCCCAAGATCATTTGCACATACTATTACAGTGCCCCAAGCCAGGGCCCAAAGCAATTAATTACTCACACATTAATTGGTGAGAAATGTTAAGGCTGTTATCTACTGTTTTTCAACCAGAAAAAGAAAAGGTGTAGGGGTGTGTGTGTGTGTGTGTGTGTGTGTGTGTTGGGGGAAGTAAAGTAAAATTCCCTGGAAGGATGCTGTGTTGCACTGTAGTATCATTTCATAGTGGCAACGTGGCCCTAGAGAACTTTAGGAATACTCCTGTCACTTCTATAGCAAATTGAATTAGTTTTACAATGGGTAAAATAGAATCGTGGGGAGAAGCCACCCCTCTATTCCTCCACTCTAAAATTTAAAAAACTATCAGGTCCATTTTTTAACTGTGTCAAAAGATCCTCTTGGCTTTCACAGAAAGGGGCTGCAAAGATCCAAAGGTCCATTTATCTTTGCAGGCCTTTTCATTTGCAAAACTGTAGAACAGAACTGTACATCTGCTCAAACAATTTCTCTCTCTCTTTTTCTTTTTTTCTAGTTCAGCCCTCCATTTCAGGAAATAATGAAATGGTAACTGTTGTAGTTAATAATCCAGCGAGGTTGGAATGTGAAGCTCGTGGAATCCCTGCTCCCATTCTGACCTGGCTGAAGGATGGCAGCCCTGTTTCTAGTGTTTCTAATGGACTCCAGGTAATTTCCTAGCTCCATTAAAGCAGCTTTGTTTGATGGAATCTGTGAGCTGGACTCTTTGGTACTCAGGATGCTTTTTTTTTTACTTTTTCCTTGGAAGTATCTACCTGTGCTTTCATTTGGTGCATTAAAGTTAATGTTCTCTGGAAGATAATAGGGAGAGAATGGGAATTTAATCCATGCTACCATTTTAGCATTAGATTAAAGTACAATAAAGTTCATTGATTAAAAAGGACTTAAAACATTTCAGATTTACAACTGGTATAGAAAAGTATTTGAATAATAATTAAATAACACAGTCTTTCTGTTTGTGGAAGCATGCTTGGAGAATGCTCATAACTCCCTCACCTGGGACAAAGTTTTGGCAGCCTCCAATCTGAGCAAATATTACGTCCCTGGAGTTCTCCAGCTCTGATTTTAATATGTGCTAGTGAATAATTTATTCCTTCTTTAAACTTCCTTCCACTTACCTCCTTCATTCTTCCTTCCCACTTCTCTTGCCAAGGGCTGTGGAAGCCAAAGGGATCCATCTCCCTCCCTGATGGCTAGCTCATTGCCATAGTAGCCTCTGCTGCCCCAATTTTCAGGGGTGTGGAGCAGAATGAACCAATTCCTGCTATACAGCAAGGGGGAAAGGATGATGGCTCCTAAGAGTGGTTGGGAAAAGGATTCCGACCTTCATCAGACAACAACTGGGATTGCAACAACTGGGATTGCAATTGGACATGCTATTATGATGAAAGATGTGTGATTCCAAGTTCAAATTCACCTATAGGGAAAAATTAAAGCAATCCTATCTGCATTAATCCATTAATAAAAATCCAAAATCCATAGTTGGAGAGTACTTTCATTAGGACCAATAAAAAAACGAGAATTCGAATTATTGCTAGAATAAAAATTAGATTTTTCCAGAATTATTCACTAGGCAAGATGTTACAGAAAGAAGGGAATAGGGCAGAAACTAGAAAAAAAATAAGCGGTGAAAGTAATGTTAGAAATTTCTGGATGATTGCAAAAACATCTCACACCAGAAAAGTTGTATTATGTCAATAATGAAACTTAATACTCTACTACACTGTCTGATTCACCTAATGTGCCATTTTTAAACAATTCCACCCTCTTTTTAGATTCTTTCTGGTGGTCGCATCCTGGCACTGACAAGTGCTCAGATCAGTGATACAGGAAGGTACACATGTGTTGCATTAAATGCAGCAGGAGAAAAACAAAGGGATATTGATCTCAGAGTTTATGGTAAGAATATAAACAATCTTTATGCCAAGAACTGCATAAGCATTCTTGATGAATATCTTGAGGGATTACAGTAGCCTTTCCCAACATGCTGCCTTGGAATCTTGCAGAATTGTTGTCCTAACACATCTTGATGGTCCCAAGTTGTGAGGCTTGGTTAGAGATTTCTAATATGACCCATGGCATTTTTATTATATCACAGATTACAGAATGATCTTCCCAGGGTTCTATCTGGAAGTGATATCCTATGTTTATTTTGATAGGGATAATAGGATGAGTTTCATAGGTTTCTAGGAATCTGACATACCCTGTCATAAAAAGTCATATTCAAATGAATACTGTGATTCCTTTGGGACAACTAGATGTTAATTTAGATGTTAATCATTTTTCTTTGATTACTGAAAAATTGCACTTAAAAAGTAAGAGCAGAAAATGTTTAGATGTTTGCTTAAATGGTGATGATTCGTGTATTGTCTTGAGACATTTTAGTAGAGGTGTTTCATGCTTTTATAGTACATGCCTATGTTTTTTAAATAACTATGAAACTACAACTACAATGCATGAAGAGTAAAGGTTTGCAAACATGGGTATAGGTAGATTAATCAGAGAACTGCAACTGGCTGCAGCGTTCTGTTAATGCATTCTGTACATGGTTGTAAGTAGTGGTATGCAAAACACTTGAAATTTGAAACTCCCTGTTTTGAATTTGAGACAGTGTTCCAACTTTACTGGAAGTGTTCTAATGCTACTCCAACCATTCTGGAACTGTTCCGAGTTCAAAATGGCCAGGGACATTTCAAGTTCGGAATACTTCCAGAATGATGGGAACAATATTAGAATGCTTTCAGTAATTTTAGAACAAGCCACTGCAACTTAAAACAACACTTTCGAGCTCAAAATGGGGCCCTTTGAACTCTAAACATTTTGCATTTGAAATATTTTACACTTTTGTAATTGTAAATACAATCTAAGATGTCTAGAATGTCCCTTTCATAATTCTAATCTATTTATATGCTTAAATCCAGTATCCTCTGAGTGCATTTCATTTCATAATTACAATGCAGTTGGGGAAAACAATTTGCTATTAAACATTTCTTTAAGAATATTGACTAATATATTGTTCCTGAATTGTGGTAAAAAAAATCATGGCTGTTGTTGCTTCCACAAAGGGAATAAGAAAGGTTACATTTATTTTTTCTTATCCATGGAGTCTAGACTTTTCTTTAAATTCTTTCTATGTTGTACAATCAGTTGTTCTGTTTAATGCTTCCAGTACTAAGGAAAGTAAGGCAACATTGAGGAATTTTAAGAGAAATGCTGTTGATGTACTGTACATCACACTGCAAAACAGAACAGCCATTTTAATATGCTGTTTCCTAAGTTATAAAATATATGTCTTTAAGACATGGTGCAAATAGAGTGGTCCAGTGTTCCCTGTTGACTCTTCTATACTTTCTTCTACTCAAGATGATTCTTTTTCTCTCATTTGGTAATTTTTAGTGGAAGAGTTTAGGGCTGACATTATCAGGTTACTGCACAATTGAAAAGACAAAGAGTCTCATGTATTTAAAAAAGTCAATAACCGAAGAGCAACAATGGTAATTGAAATCTGAAAACTCAAGGTGAAATTAATATATTAAGTAATATATGATTAATAATTTAGTACAAATGGATGTATATGGGAGCAGCTGCTGTATGGCTTGACATTACATTATTTTGGAAATATCTATCTAACTCATACTGGTATGCTGAATTATGCTCCTCTTTACAAGTGAAACTCCTTTCTCTGGGGGTGGAAAACACAGAAAGGAAATCATTTAATTCTTCTACATTTATTCCGGAGCAACTTGGAATCCATTTACGTTGAGTAGTTCCCCATACTGCCCTAGTAATGCTGCTAATATTTTTAGGGAAGATTGATGCATTTAATGATGATGTCAGACAGTGGCTACTTCAGAGAAAGTACGAGGCTTCATTTATCTTGGTAAAAAGAGATGACACTGATTATTAAAGTGTTTGTTCATTCAGTTCCACCTAATATTATGGGAGAGGAACAGAATGTCTCTGTGGTCATGGGGGAACATTTGGAACTCCGCTGCCAAAGCAATGCTATTCCTCCGCCCACGCTTCAGTGGCTGAAGGATGGTCAGCTGCTCCAGAAGAAGCTGGGCCTCACCATTCCTGAAGGTGGGAGTGTATTGAAGGTAAATATTAGAATGCCTCAGATTTCCTCTGTGAGTCTTGTTCATGTTTAGGATTCTTGACACTAATAGCTTAAGGATTATCCCCTTCCATTTTTGAATGGTGTTGAAACAACGTCTTTCTTCTGATGGAGCTGATGGAGGAAGGAAAAGCTGTGTTGCTTTTGGTGTGTTCTCCCAATAGCATCTGAGTTACTTATCCAAAAGCATATCCAACATTGGTGGATGACTCCTGCTTCAACACTGCTGGATAGTTAAGATTTATACTGTGGGCAATCAGCACCAATGATTAGGGATTAAAAAGAATTCTGGCATGGATCTTGCTGGGAACAAATCTGGATGAGGGACTTAGCAGGAACAAAATCTGGCTAGTGTTCTTCCCCAAGAAAATAAGAAGAAATATGGGGGTGGAGAAGTTGTTTTGCACTTGTTTCCTAAAAGATATAAGGGTGCTGGTGTAACTTTCCAAGTTGTAACTGCTGTGCCCTTGCAGGAAAGCTGCAACTGGGAGTAAAGTTTTGGCCCAAGTGAATAGAAATCTAATGGGCCAGAATATTCATTGTTAGGCTGTAAGCAGGCAGACCAAGAAGCAAAGGAAGGGACCTACCTCTGTGGCTGCTTAGTACAATAGGTTTCTCAAACTAAGGGATTTATAAAGCCATTGTAATTTAGGAGGGAGAAGTATCAACTCATTTTATTCAGATTGGAGCTGCTGCCTGGAAGGCTATATCATACAATAATTCTGATATTATCTTTCCTATAGTCATAGTAACATGGGCCTACCAAACACTAACCATATGCTATGGGGGTAGAAAAAGAATTATTTGCCTATGGCCACCTAGCATGTTTGTGACAGAGGGGAGATTCTTACCACATACTTCACAAATCATAGATTAATCTCCTAACAATGACATTTCACCAGCTCCCACTTTTCTTCCTTTATTTCCTTCCTGAGATTTATCTATCACCTCAATCCACTTAGATTGGCAAATCTAGTCAGAAGAATTTTGCCTAGCTGTTCAGCCACCATCAGTCCTGCTAAAGCAGTAATGGACAACCTACAGCCCCTGAGACCCCTTCTCTGGTCTTTGGAGGCCCTCTGTCCAGGATTGTTGAACATTGTTTCTTATTATTTTAAGGTGAGAAACATGAGAATTATAGTATAAGCCCCCAAACAGGCATATCACAGTTAAAAAACAGTCACTCATGCCCTTGTCATCTCCCATATAGATTGTTGCAACACGCTCTACATGGGCTACCCTTGAAGAGTATCCGGAAGCTTCAGCTGGTCCAGAATGTGGCCGTGCAGGCAGTCATGGGTGCTATAAGATCAGCACATGTAACACCACTGCTCCACGAGCTGCATTGGGTACCAGTTTGCTTCTGGGTCCAATTCAAGGTGTTGGTAATCACCTTTAAAGCCCTTCATGGCATGGGGCCAGGGTACCTGAGGGACCGTCTCATCCCAACCACATCTACCCGCACCACCCGGTCATGCAGAGAGGGCATGCTTTGGACCCCATCAATAAAAGAATTTCATCTAGCGGGGTCCAGGAGGCATGCCTTCTCTGCGAAAGCACCCGTCCTGTGGAATATCTTGCCCCCGGAGGTGAGGCGGACGCCCTTGCTCCTGGCCTTCCGGAGGTCTTTAAAGACCTGGTTCTGCAGCCTTGCTTGGGACGAAGGAGGTAATAGTTCCTCCTGGGGGTGGTTAGCTCCGTAATATCCTCCTTTTTAAGATCTCACCATCCTCTGGATTTTTTTTTTCTATTTATTATTATATTGTATTTTAAAGTGTATAGGCTTTAATTTTAATATTATTGTTGTAAACCGCCCAGAGTTCACTGCTGTAGAGATGGGCGGTGATAAATTTGAATAATAATAAATAAATAAGACCCCCCTCCAAACTCTCCCTAAAAACATCACCCCGCTCACACATGTGTTGTGTCCATGTCCACTTCTACCCATCAGCTCTTCCAGATACAGCTCCAATACCAAAAAAAGAGGTTCCCATCCCTGTGCTAAGGCAGTGGGTATTAAAGAGAATAACTTATATTTTGTAAGGTAGAAAAATGAGACTTTAAATAAATCTCTCCCACTCAGATAATTACTTCCTTTACAGAAATCAAAACTATGTTATTGGGTGGATAAATAATAATGCACAGTGATGAGTACCTAAATTATTGCCAAAAATAAATTTGTTGATTTGTTTCTTGCTAGATTGAACAAGCACAAGTGCAAGACACTGGACGTTATACTTGTGAAGCGACAAACATTGCTGGGAAAGTGGAAAAAAACTACAATGTCAATGTATGGGGTAAGGTTTGCAATCATCAAGAATAAGACTGAAGTATCAATGATAAGGGTACTCCTAGAAAATTTGGGTGCATATTAGGGAAGGGATGGCCCTGAATGTGTTGCATTTCAAAATGATCTGCCTTTCCAACTGATTCCTTGATAGCTTCAAAACCCCAACGTTCTCCGGTCAAACTCATCTCTAAGATGCCCCTAGTACTTAACATCTGCTTTCACCTTTTGTGTAGCATTGAGTTTTCAAATGGTTAAGGTTTGGGTTCATCCTCATGTTCCCCTAACCACAGCAGGAAGATGCCCTGATAACCATTTTTCTAGGTCCTGTCCTTATATTGCTGTCTTTGCCTCAACCATTGCTCACTGTGGAGGGAACTTAAATAAATATTTACCTGAGCAGGTTTTAAAGTAGTATTTTCCATCTTCTTCTGACACAAGGCTTGCCATGTACTGAATCTTCATTGTTTTGTTGGTGATGGTGGTGATGATGTAGTCAGGAGTTGGGATCTGTCTGCTGGCTGCTTTAGATGCTTTAGGTATGTCTTCTCCCCTCTGGTCCCTGGGCACAGTTTCCCAGGACCATTCTGTTCTTGGCAGTAGAAGACTCCAGTTCTTCATCTGTATCCATCAGTTTGCCTATTCCATAGAATTATCCATGGGTTCAAAGAACTGACAGCAAAAGAGCCATCTCTCTTGCTTCTTTTGTTGCTCTTCCCAGCTCTGGCAAATTCAGTACTGTATCAGCAGCCAGAACCTGGAGGGGTAGCAAAAGAAGCCAGTGGGGAGCCAGACTCTTCCATTGCCAAGAACAGAATGGCCTTGAGAAATTGTGCCCAGTGGGAGATCTCACTTTCCATAGGGCAGCTGCAAAGCACTTTTGGGGCCTACTTTGAAACATAGGTTTACTGCTTTTCTGGAAGAGCACTATTGTATTTAAAAAGTAGCTAATAATGTATTGTAATGTATTTTAAATTGTAGTTACTTTTAAAGATTTTAAATTGTTGTACTGTAAACCGCCCAGAGTCCCCCTCGGGGGAGATGGAGCGGTAATACAAATTAACATATAAAATAAATAAATAAATAAATAAATAAATAAATAAATAAATAAATAAAATAAACAATTACAGTCTAGCCATCTGTCAAATCTCACTTTGTTGTTTCTCCTGCTGGTTGGTAGCACCAAAGGAAACTACCAAGTACTTTCTCTAAGTTGTCCTACATTAAATCTGTCACTGTCCTCTTTGCCGAAGCAGAATACAACTTGGTAATGAGGGCAGCACAAATTATTGTATACCGTCATACTTTTGTGCTGCCTCATGGACTTGAGTCAACCACATTAATGCAGTTTGGTGGAAGAGCTGTTTGCCAGAGTATCAGACTAGCATGATAAAAGTTTCCCTGTGGCAGTTTCCCTTTTGATATGTGTATGCATCTAGGGGGTGTGTGATTTACCATTGGGCATTTCCTGTATGAAACATAGAATGCAAAAGGACCCCCAAGAGCAAAATACATAGTGGGCCCAAAGATGAATTTAGACTCAATTACGTGGAATGACATAAGTCCACTTTCTCTGAATTTCAGCTCTTGAAAATCTATTTCAGTATTTGTATGATAAACCAAGGAGAATTGTCTCTTTTGCTTTACTATTGCCATTGCTATCCTTTATGGGGCTGACCTTCACTATCTCTTCCTACATAATACTTCTGCTTGCCTTATTTATTTATTTATTTGACTGCCTTAGTTGAGGGGGGCTCTGCTCTATGAATATTTTTCCTAGACATGCAGCTGAAGGAGAATTTTTTTTAAATAAGAATTTTATTAAGTTTAAGAAAAAGATAAAAACTACAAAAAAAAAAAACCTACAAAAGGAAAAAAAACTAAAAAGAGTGTGAAACACAAGAAAAAAGAATTTTAAAAGATTACATACAGAGGTGACTTCCGACTTTGAACAGTAAAAATATACAGCAATTTCCCTAATCAATCTCTTACTCTATATCAAACCAAGGTCACATCATTTCTATAAATCTTTCCATTAGCACATATACAAATCACTAATGCAATTGCTCCTTCCCCTTATATAAAGAAAATGTGTGTGTGTGTGTATTTCTAAATCAACTTCCTTCCCCCATAAGACAACATCCATTTAGTTATTTCCTTCCTATCACTATTCTCTATATTTCTGGCCACTATAATAAAAATCAAATTATAAATACAAATAAATCGTCTGCTTTTATAATCAACAATACTACAGTAATCTTAACTCTATTGGAATTCAACTCCCAGAATTCCCCAGCCAGCCTGGGGAATTGGCTGGGGAATGGCTAGCTGGGGAATTCTGGGAGTTGAATTCCACACATCTTAAAGTTGCCAAGGTTGAGAAACACTGATCTAATTTGTATATATCTATAAAGAGAGACCATAACCCCATCCCTCTTGAGGCCTGCCTTTGCCTCCAGCGCTGTCAATAAATCAACTTGGGCTCCTATGTAATGTCCCTGGTCTCTGGTTTAAATGAACCCATTTTAGGAATTTTTTCCTACTACACTGCTTTAGAATGGCCTTCTATAATGTTACAGCTTGACCCTTTTGGAATATTGAGCTTCTTAAAAGCCATTCGTGGTCACTGTTGATTTGCCTGTGAAAATCATCTGTGGGTGACTGTTCAGAAATATATTCTTTGCTTGGCCGTGGAATCAGAAGCAATGTTGGACAGCTTTTGAAGTCTAAATTTAAGAAAGCTGTCTATCTGATTTAGTATCCGTCTGCTCCTCAGAGTACCTAGTGTTCCAAAATCTGGAAATATTCAGCAATAGTAAAGGCTTTGTTCTGGGAAACTCTATTGAGCTTACTAATTCAATGA
This sequence comes from Charina bottae, assembly GCA_023362775.1. Lineage (NCBI taxonomy): Eukaryota > Metazoa > Chordata > Lepidosauria > Squamata > Charinaidae > Charina > Charina bottae. Next base: position 11,690,281 of record JALMGJ010000003.1, read on the forward strand.
AAAAAAATGAAATAACAGTTGGACATAATATCATGCAGTATAAAATCTGACTGCTGCCAGTGCAAAAGCTTAGGGATCTCCGTGGTGTTTAAAACTCCTAAGTTGCATGCTGTCGAAATATCTTAAATAAACTAAGAAATGTATTTGCACTTGTTGTTTGACCTATGAGGAGAATATTAATGCTTGAAACAAAGATTTGTGTTGAGAATTTTACTTACATTTTCTTCTTTCTATGCTGGTATTAATACATTTAATTTCTTTATTGTTTCTATTAGCTAGAGGGGATTGATTGTTTCTGATATTTGTCTTCTCTAGTGCCACCAAGTATTTACAGTTCAGATACAGTAACTCAACTGACTGTAATTGAAGGGAATCTCATCAGTATGATGTGTGAGTCCAGTGGAATTCCACCACCTGCTCTTGGGTGGAGAAAGAATGGTAAGCAATTGTTCTTTGTGAGGGCTAATCACAAACATAGTTAGTCCTTTTAGTTCTCTTGGGCCTGCATATTTAATTTCTGAACTAAATAAGAAACTAAAATAACCTTTCTGCTAGATTTATAGACATCAATATTGTTGGGGTTATCTGCAGTATCTAGTGCAGATTTCAACATTTGATTCTAAAAATGTCTTTGTTTCAATAGAAGGGGTTTCAAATACAATGGATTCTTTTTGATTTAAGATGATTGAGGCAGTGGATTGAAGTGCCTAGATGAAGAATCTGTTGATGTGATATACGTAGATCTTTAATCACAATTACACAAAGTTGCTTTGTGTTTCCATCTATTTTTTCCCTTCCTTCTTATGTCTTATTTGAGTCAGCCAGAATGCAAGTCAGTGTTTTCTTACCTGTGTGGATTTCCAACTTGCATTTCAGCTAGTCATTCTGGGATTAACAGCCCCAACACATCTGGAAAATTCCACGTTACAGAAGTTAGGGGTTACGTACTGTCTTGTAAGAGTATTAAAAGCATTTGGAAAAGATGCTTTATGCACATTAGTGCAAATTAACGATTTTTCTGATTCATTAAAGCAGCTGCATCTTTTACAGGGGCTGCATGGCTGCTTTCTTCACATGCATGTGCACACACAGATGTTTCACTTTGCTGGCAGACTCAGCAGAAGTGCTGTCTGTGCATGTACATGCACCTGGAGACAACCAGAGAAAGCTTCCAAAGCAACCAGGTGATCCTTGCAAAAAGAATGCCCTAATTCAGGCAGAATTTACAGAATGTATCAACTTGAATGTGTGCCAATCCCTCATTGTCCAAAGTGTAATGGGAGTAACACTTGTCGCTTGTGGGACTTTGTTGCACTTTAGTTGACCTAGCCTGGCAGGAAGTGTGTCTGGAACAGAATGGACATATAAAATGCGGTGGGGTGAATGAGTCTCTTGCATTCGCCTGCAGCCAAATTGTTCTTCCCTTTGCCCGAGTAGTATAATATGCAACAAAGCTGTGATTAATCATATGGTGCATATGCACAGCACACCATTTTATGGCTTAAGTTTAGCCATGGTAAGAGGCAGTCAAAGAAGCCACTACCTGCTGAACCCCATCCTCCTTGGCCATTATTCCAGAAGGTCTTGGCCAGCTACCACTTTCCCCTTTTTATACTGTAAATAAACACATACCCATAGGCACAAAACCCTTAATAAAGACACACGATAGCCCAAAAGAAGTTGAAGCATTTGTATGGAAGAAAGAAGGCTAATTATTTTCTTAGTCATATTTTTACCTTAAGGAAACCTCCCTCTGTATGCCCTATGAGGGAGCCAAGGCAGGAAGTAGAGATGCTATTGTGGGAACAATTGCTTGCCAAGATACCACCCAGCTCTGTTTATAGGCCAGAAGGAGAATTTATTTTATGTAATTCTGTCGTCAGAGAGCACAATAGCTGTAACTGAAATCAATAATATTACTATAAACAACCATTTGAGATTGTGGTATAGACACAGCACCTTAACTTCAGTGTTGGACTGGTTCAGATGAGATGCTAAACTTAATCTAGTTTTAACATGGCTTAGAGTGTCATTATATCGAACTAGGAAACTATGGTTTGTTTTGTTTAAAATTGCTTTGATATGTTTTAATGGGAAGTGGTATATAAATGTTATAAAAATAATGAAGCCATAGCTGATTTTCATAGCTAGGATTAACAATTGTACTCATTAATCATACTGCCCAGTTCAGACATAATAGGAAGCTGTACGATTTTTCTTGCCTTATGTTTTCAGCTGTGCAAAGAGAGGAACAAATTAACAGTTTGTGCAGGAAGTTGAAGTTCATTCATGCCTTGGGTTATTAAGCTAAGATTTGATTATCCAAATGTGGCTGGTTTCAGAGACTCTGAACAATATGTACACATATTTTATACTTTGAATTTTTTTATCTGAGAGTATTTCTTCTGTAGGTTCTCCACTGCTAGCTGACCCTACAAGGAGAGTCAGGGTCTTATCTGGAGGAAGACAGATGCAAATTTCTATTGCTGAAAAATCAGATGCAGCCTCCTATACGTGCATAGCTTCAAATGTAGCTGGAATAATAAAGAAAGAATATAAGTTGCTAGTGTATGGTAAGTCACTTGCAATGTTTCTCAATTTGGAAACAAATACTATGTAAGACCTTCACATATAAACTTTGGAACAAACTAAACATGTCCCAGGAGATCAGTGACTGGATCTCTCTCTCTCTCTTTTTTTTTGCTAATAGCAGCTGGAGGGATTTTTAAAAACCTTTTTCCTTATGCCCTGACATTCCTGACCCCAATATTAGTTATGAGATGGTGAATATGCAGGCACAGTACAAGTACAGACATATTTTTGGTGTTGCTTTTAACAGAAATTTAGAAGCTAGATGTCCCACTAGATGGCAGCATCTTGCTGACCTGCTGGCCTTCTAAAGATAAGCAGGGTAGGAACTGATTAGTGCTCAGAACATGGGCCACCAGTAGACTAGACTGGTAATTTGAAAAAAAAATATCCCAGGAGATGACAGTGGCAACCAGAAGATGACAGTGGCAACTTCTGTCTCATTGCTAAGAAACTAAGAAACTGTAGATGTGCCCATGCACTCACCAGGAGATGAGCTTGATTTGAGTTAAACCTTACTGTTAAAATATAAATCCCCCCCCCTTCCAAAGAGCTGGATTTTTCAAAAGGAAATGCAGTCAGGAGTTCTAATCATTTATTGCTATGTCACATGGAGTTTGGGGCTGAAAAGCTGAAACTGAAATGCAGCTTTGTTTCTCTGAACAGTTCGTCCAACTATACTGGACAATGGGAATGCACCATCGGATGTCACTGTAACTCAAGGGAATGACATTTCACTTGAATGCCAAGCGGATGGTATTCCACACCCAGCTGTCACCTGGATGAAAGACGGTCAGCCGTTAGCCAATGGGAGAGGAGTTGAAATACTAAATGAGGGGCGTGATCTTCGACTTAAAAGTGCACAGGTGTCGGACACTGGTCGCTATGTATGTGTAGCTGTGAATGTGGCAGGACTGACCGACAGGAAATATGACTTAAGTGTTCATGGTGAGCAAAGGAAAAGTATGTAATAGAGAAGATACACAAAGGTGCATGCTTGGAGTGAGAGGGCAGTGGACTATTCTGCTACCTGTGGAATAGCTCTGTTACTTAATGTAGTACTGAGTAGGAGAAAATCAGCACCCATGAATTAATATATAGCAATATAATATGCTTTGGGGGCAGCAGAGGGAAAAAGTGCAACATTGTAAGTAATATATAATAACTAAAGCAAAATGTAAGACAAAATACTTTTACTATTTATGCTGGTCTTTGACCGTAATAAAGATTTGTTTGTTGTTACTTTTACTATTTTCCCAAACAGAATTTTACTTTTTTCTCTCGTTGCATATCTCCTTTTGTCACACCATTTTCTTGATATGTTTCAAGAGAAAGGTCTTAATCTAATTCAGAAAGCCTTTGACCTTGTCCAAAACCTAGCAAAGATACAGGGTTTTGCAAAACGTTGAATGTAAACTTTCATACAGCACTTTCAGCTCCCGAGAAAGTGGTTGGATCATTTTGTTGCTTAAAAACAAAAACAAAAGCAGTGAATCAACCCAAGACGTAATTCAGTAACATTTGGAACAGTTTATGCTAATACTGTGTTACGTATGAATGAATGAAGCAAACAAATGTCCTTATTACAATTCATTTTGCCTCTTGCTTTATGAGAACGATCGAAAGAGCTGATAAAATTAATACTATGTTCTTGCAGAGACAAGGGCTGCAATTCTGCACGTAGGTCTTAATTCTCATCAGAGTAAACAACTGTGTGTGGAATCACAATAAAGACATTAATCAAATAATTCTACTTATTGTGGCCCCAGAGATAGAAAGTGTATTTATTTTCAAATGACAAAACAAATAAACAAAAGTTAGGTTTTTGTCCATCCTTCTGTTAGGGGTCTAACTAGTAACTGCTTCAGAGCTTGACTTAGGGATGCAAAGTCTAACCCTAATTAGAGGGAAGTGGTTACCTTTATTCTTTCAACAGCAAAAATACACTTGATGTTTACATGACTATTTTTTGTAGCATTGAAGAATAACGTTCTCATTAGAACTATGGAAACTTGTAAAGCAAGAGTTAAGAGGGAGTTTAGTCCACCAAATTCCAACTCCTATTTGCCAGAGAGTCCCTATCACCACTGGAAAAGAAATTATAGCTATTTTTTAGGTGGTGAAGAGGGAGGGAGAAAATTTTAATAGAAGCAAGGAATCTCAGCATTATATATATATTTGTTTCTAAATTCTTTTATATAAATGGAGCTATCCTTCCTTCATTACTGAATGATGTCTAATCTGTCTTGCTACTCTTTTTTGGTAGTCCCCCCAAGAATTGTGGGTAATCTGATTCAGTCAGAAAATGTAAGTGTTGTGGAGAAAAGCCCAGTCACCCTGATTTGTGAATCTTCAGGAATTCCCCATCCATCAATAAGGTGGTTGAAGTATGGACAGCTGGTCTCTTTAAGTAACTCTGTAAGAATCCTATCAGGTAAGAGGGAGCTTATTAAAGTGAAAAGAAGTTATTTTTAAGATTAAACAGAGAAAATATTCTATAGTATGATTAAAATAAACTGAGCACATGGAAAGGCTCTGTTAAACCTAACAGATGGTTTATCCAACAACTTCAAGATGAAATATTTAGGATCTCATATGTGCAAGTCAAGCTCACATCATTATATCATATCCAAACCTAATGTGAGATGGCTTTATTATGTATGAGTTTTTTAACACTCTCCCATGGTCTTATTTATTTGCATGCAAGTTATTTAAGTTGTGTTTTTATGTGAGCCAGTTTACATAATGTACATAGCAAGGCTTTTTCTGGACTATACAATTTGTGATTCAGATACAATTAGTTAAAGGAGGTAATTGCTCTGCATGCCTAATATTATTCTCTTAAGATGTTCAGGCAGAAGTCATTACCTTATTTTCTCTCTGCAGATAATTATTTTCTTTGTAGAGTGCATTAGAACATGATACCGAGAATTGTTTAAATCCTAGATCACAGGCTAACTAGGTTACCATTGTGTAAATGATTATTTCACAGTCACATCTCCACACCATATTTCTCCAAGTTACTGAGAGGCTGAAAGAAATACATTTTGGATATTGGACTCACCTTGCTGCCTTACTGCAAATTTCATTTACTTTTCAGTGACAAAACTCATACCAGTACATGTGGCAACACCTAAATGACCTTGGCTAATTTTGGAAAAATGCTAAGTAGAGTCAAGCTTTGTTAATACTTGGATGAGAGACCACCAGGGTTGTAGCTAAGATTGGGGAGATTAAAAAGAAACAAATAAACCAGAATAAGGCAATAGCCAGTCACTGCAGTACTGTGATTTAGAAATCCACATTGACATATCCTTGTGGTCACCAGGAGTCAAGCCTGACTGAAGGGTGCCTTTACCTTTTTACCAAAATGCATAAGCTGATCATCGTAGGTTCTGGAGTTTTGCTTTAAAAAGCGACACATTTCATGTCTAGAATATATAAGTATTGATTTTTAAAAAATGCTTTACAATAAAAGTCTCTCTAGAAGACCATTGTTTTGATTAAAACACAAGAGTAAAAATATACTAGCACTGTACTGCAAACTACATGATGGGTGACCAATTGGAAACCAATGAAGATGAGACTGAATTGGTGCAATATGCATTAACGATATAATATCCTTAATGTTAAGCTTTGGAAGTTACCTGAACATGGAATATCCTCTTCCAAAGTGGGTAAAGCCAGAAATAAATCACTGGTGGATAGAAGTACACCCCAACCTGGTCAAGCATGTAGAATACAACCACTCCAAAGAAGGTAAAATCCATACAGTCTGAGGAATCATGTACCAATAGCCTCTCTATCTCATCTGCCAAGTGATCTACTTACCCCAGTCACTTTCCAGATTATTATGATCTGTTTGATCTCAGAGCATAAATATAATAAACTTATAAATTGTTAATATACACTCTTCCTCCCTAAGAAGAAGTGACTAAGAAATCAAAGGCAAGCAGCCACAAATCGTTATATGAATTACCAAAGTTGTTCCAGTGCCAGAACTCTGATGGAAATAGGTCTAAATGCAGAAATGGTCCCAAACTAGAAAATCACTCTCATTCAGAGGAACCACACCAGTCTGGTACAACACATTTGGGCAACCTGCTCAGGAAGGCAATATTTGTTGTTGGCCTATGATTGTTAAGATCTGGGTCCAATGGAAGTTTCTTGAGGGCTGGTTGCATTACTTTTCCTTTAAGGAGGCTGGCCCCATGCCTTCTGTTAAGGAGGTGATGACATCTTGAACACAACCACCTTGCTCACAAAGCAGAACTTCACTTAACAATGTAGATTCAGACAGACTTCTGGATGCTTTCATGGATTGATTTGTATCAAGTCCAGAGTCAAAGTCTCAAAAAATAAAAGGAATTTGAAAGCCTGCAGTAGTATAAAAGGAATTTTCCCTTAAAACATATGCACTTACCATACTGTATATTCTCTTGGGGTAAGCAATGTTATACAAAGCAAAAACTCCCCCCTCCAAAAAAACTCCTGAACCAGTGAGAAGTAGTGAGATAAGCCAAAGAAATTAAAGATAGGAGATAAAAGGAAAAGAAATCTGACTAAATCTAATTTATAACAACACCATTCTCTACATGTCTCCATACTGTATGTTTCTGTCCTTGCAAACCAACTTTGTTTCCACCATGTCCATACAAATTATTCACATACCCTAGTTGCTTTCCAGGTGATGGAATTATGTCACAATGAACTGCTTAACCACTGAACCACTACTAGTTTTTTTTAATTAAAAAAGTTTTTTGAAAGAAAATCTCAGTTAGTTGACATATTGCCCACAATGGTAATAAAGAAAAATGCTTCCTCACACTTACGCTTTGTTCTGGTTCTATATTAACAACTCAAAACTGAGAGTTAGGTTTTGTTATAATATGCATATTTATGGCTCTTCTCTTTAGGTGGCAGGATGTTACGTCTAATGCAGGTGAAAGTGGAAGATGCTGGTCATTATATCTGTGTGGTGACTAACATTGCAGGAGAAGACAGGAAAAGCTTTGAACTTTCAGTTTTAGGTGAGTGTCCCAAAACTATTTAAAAAGCCAAAGTACTAGATTTTTCTTCCTAGTTTACTGTATAGTCCCTGTGTTTAGAACAGAGCTTTCCAAACTGTGTGTCGGGACACGTTAGTGTGTCGGCTGCAGTGTCTGGGTGTGTTGCGGCTGCAGCTGCTGCTGCCTCCGAGCCCTGCCAGGATTCCATGCAGGTCCTAGTGCCTGCCTTGTGCCTTGCTGCCTCCAAACCTGCTGTGATTCTGTGCAGGTCCTAGTGTCTGCCTTGTGCCCTGCTGTAAGAGTGTGTCGCGAAATGATGCATGTCTAAAAAGTGTGTCACCAACATGAAAAGTTTGGAAAGCTCTGGTTTAGAAATTGAAGAGGTGACTGGAAAAACAGTGTAGCCAATGGGTGACTTTCTGAATTGGACAATATAGCTGGCAGTAGTTCCAATGTAAAACAGAAGGGTACTTTATCTTATAGTGCCTTGGAAAAATGATAGTATCAAAAACAGGAGAACTTAGTTGTGTTTTTTCTTTCCTCCTTGCAAATTCTTCAGATTTTAATAAGTCTTCTTTAAATAAACCTAGTGCTCAACACAATCTCACTTGATAATCTTATTGACTTAGTATCATCATTCCACTGAACCTAATATCATCCAAGTATGTCAGGATATATCTAGAAAATTGTGAAATTTAGTTTCCATAGAAGCAACCATGTTATTCTTGCAGCAAAAAAGAAAGAAAGAAAAGAAAATGAAAATGAAATAGTCTTGCAGCATCTTAGATTAACCAATATATATTCTTTATAGTTCTGTAAAATATTTATTTTTGTGACTTTTTCAAAAGAAAGCAGCATTATCCATTCTAGAAACCAAGACAATAGGAGAAAGCATTTGTAAATTATGAGTGATAATGCTCCTTTCCTTTCATTTGAAACTCTCTGAAAAAGTCCTATCTGTCTTCAGCCTCAATATTTTAAATGAATGTGCTCCAGATTTCACATACTTTTAGCAAAGTTACATTTCTCACATGTCCACCACAACGCAACATGCATACTAATATATTTTGAAGACATGGCTCCTGAAAATGGAGCACCACATCATGTGATGACTTACTTCAAATAAAGATACAATCTTCTTGTACTTCTGTATTCTTACATAATCCTTTTCTTTCTTTCTTTGTTTTGACAATATAAAAGTTCCTCCAGGAATTGTGGGAGAAAACAATCTGGAAGATGTAAAAGTGAAAGAAGGGCATAGCATTATGCTGACATGTGAAGTGACAGGTAAGCCAATGCTTCTGGTGATTCTTGGTTAGAGTTGGTTTGTCTGCAACATAGAGGCAGATCGATGGCCATGATAGTAAGCAGGTAAACCTGCATCTCTCAATCTTTCTTTCTTTCTTTCTTTCTTTCTTTCTTTCTTTCTTTCTTTCTTTCTTTCTTTCTTTCTTTCTTTCTTTCTTTCTACATATTCCATAGGGTAACATATTCCACAGGGCGGGGGCCACAGCAGAGAGGGCCCTCTTCCTGGACCCCGCCAATTGACAATCTCTCATGGAGGGGGTCCGTAACATTCTCTCTGCCTGACTGGGTGGGACGGGTCGATGTAATGGGGGTGAGGTGGTCCCTCAGGTAACTTGGACCCATGCCATGTAGGGCTTTAAAGGTAACAACCAACACCTTGAATTGGACCCAGAAGCAAACTGGCACCCAATGCAGCTCCCGCAGCAAAGGTGTTATATGCGCCATCCTTGGGGCCCCTAAAACTGCTTGTGCAGCCACATTCTGAACCAGCTGCAGCTTCCGGATACTCTTCAAGGGTAGCCCCAAGTTGATACTCCTAGTTGCCTCAATTATATTTTTCTTTATATGATGGTGGTAATATCATAATAAATGAGCAATTGTTTGAGCATGTAGGCTTCCATATTTGTATAATCCCAATTAACAGTGACCATGGTGTAGCACTGGGTCTCACATACAGCTCATCTTCACTTTCCTTTAGCTGTGAAAGAACATATCTCACTAACTATTTTTAATTATTTGGATCCTTGTCACATTGCCTTCATCTCATTCACAGCCATAGTGGAGGCAACATAAAAATGTCTTTAGCTTTTCTAGTTTTAAGGTATTATTTTCCTTGTTTTCCTGACACAGTTTTACTGTAATACAATTTAGAATGCTTCATAGGCAATGAGGTTGAAGATTCAGTCAGTCTGGAATTTGCCCAGCTCCTATCGGCCACTTTAGGCTGCTGTGAGCATGGCCCTCCCCTCCAGTCACTGGGCACTGTCCTCCATGGCCATTTTGACTTGGGCTGCAGGACAGACTGGACATCTTGCTCTGCAGATTCATCTACCCATGTAATGCTGGACAAATGTTTTCTCAAATACTTGTCTTATAAAGGGTCCTTATACACTCGGGTATTGCTGTATTGAAAAGTGCTGGACCTTTCCATTACTCATAGCTTTAGCATTCAGATGATCAGTTTAAACCAGAAAAGAAAGCTGGGTTCTTCCAGCTATGTGCTGCTGGTTCTGTTACTAATGGATGCATTATATCCACTAGTTGAGAATGGAGCTCACTCACTATTGATCGCTCTCTCCTGTTTCATCCTGCATCCTGCCTTCAGGTCTATTAGCCCAACTGACAGGTCATAGGCATAGAGGAAGGGTGCAGGGTGCAGCAGGAAGGAGCGCCCCGATACTCTTTGCAACCTGTCAACCCTACCTGTGAGGTCTTAATTAGGTTATTTCTGCATGTGAGTTTACTGAACTTTTGAAAGTGCAAGTGTAGAGGAGGGGTGTGGGGTGAAGCATTTTATTTTGGCTTCAGCCTCAGTTGTCTTTGTAAATTTATGGGTAATAGCTTATATACAGTATATATGTACATATGTATGTGGGTATACACACACACACATCACCAAAAAGTAACATATTCATTCATTCATTCATTCATTCATTCATTCATTCATTCATTCATAAATACTGTATATATCAGAGCTTTCCAAACTTTTCATGTTGGTGACACACTTTTTAGACATGCATCATTTCGCGACACACTCTTACAGCAGGGCATCATTTCGCGACACACTCTTACAGCAGGGCACAAGGCAGGCACTAGGACCTGCACAGAATCCTGGCAGGGCAGGTTTGGAGGCAGCAAGGCACAAGGCAGGCACTAGGACCTGTGGGGAATCCTGGCAGGGCTCAGAGGCAGCAGCATCTGCGACACACCCAGACACTGTAGCCGATACACTAACGTGTCCCGACACACAGTTTGGAAATCTCTGGTATATATAGTCTTCTGGTTTACTCTGAGACAGAAACACTTACCAAACAAGAAAATTTAAAAGGGTCACCTTATATTCAAAATTCACAATTCAGTTATTAATATTTGCATTCTTTTTCCCCCAAAAGGGAACCCTATTCCAGAGATCACTTGGCTAAAAGATGGGCAGACTTTTCTAGAGGACGATGGCCATCAGTTAATGTCTAGTGGACGCTTTCTTCAGATTACAAATGCTCAAGTCGCTGACACAGGGAGATATACCTGTGTTGCCTCCAATACAGCTGGAGACAAAAGTAAAAGCTTCAGTGTTAATGTACTTGGTAAGATTTATTGAATAATAAATGAAGTGTTTGGGTTCCCAGGAAGAAGACAGATCTGTCTGGATTGAAAAGTCAGTAAATGTATATACTTGTATATCTCAACTTGCAGAGCTGTTGATAAAACTGGAGGGTTGGTTCTAAGGCACTGGGGGAGGGAAGTAGCGTGAGTCATATCACTGCGGCAAGTGCCAAAAGTGTTGCCTCTGGGTCACCGAGGGCTTAGGAGTTGCATGCAACTCCAAGAACCTTCCCACAATTTCATATACATAGATATACAGCATTTCACAGGACTATCTATCTCTATATCTATCCACAAAAATTAAGGAACAAATGGGTTACTTAAACTTTGCAGCTTTCAAGGCATCTATTGGACCATTAAAAAAGAAAAAGAAATCTCGCTCCCAAATTGGCCATTTCCCTGTTATTTTTGGTATTTTAAGGGACAGATGGGCACCTCAGGCCTCTGAAGGTTGAAGGTACCTATGAAACCTCACCCAAGCACCTAACCCCTTCAGCTACTTGTCTCCCATGTGTAAAATGGCTGTAAAGGAAACGGGCTTAAGAAATCCACTTCCAGATTTCAGGCTCCTCCTTTGCTTCAGTCATAGTGATGACTTAATGTTCTGTCTGGATTGTGTTTCCCATATTCCTCGATTGGTGATTTCCCTACTTCTGTAACCCTCTGGACCTGTGAAAAAAAGAAAAGAAATAAAACTCCACAGTTTCCCCATTTTCCCTGTCATTTGGAGTAGAAGGTTGACGATTTTATCAGGGAGCTTGTTTAAAAAAACCATTGTCAGATTGTTCCATTAATGAACTTGTTAAAAAAGCCATATGTTCACCATTCCAGGTGAACTTGTAAAGAAAAAAAAATAAGAAATGTAAAAATAAGAAATAATTTAAAAAATAAAGTAAGGAAAGAGTCATTTTCTGCTGTCAAACTGAGTCAGCTCACTTTGAGGCTTCAGGGTAGATCAGCTCAGTTTTTTAGTTTGGGTGCGATCTCTGTACTTCAGTGGTTTGAACTGAGGCAGTGCTTTCACATGAAGTGCAGTCTCTATGCCCAGGTTTACAAATGTCATTTTGGCCCTTAATTTACTCAATCTGTGCCCTTGGAATAAGTTGTAGGTATATTGGAGGGCTGCCTATTTTCCCATAAGTAGTTCCTTTAAAAATGCAAATGATAAAATTATCAGAATTATTTTTTAAATGATGCTCTGTTTTTTGTTTCTGAACTTGCACAGTGTCTCCATCTATTGTGGGTGCAGATAATGATGGGGGTGCAGAAGATGCCACGGTTATCTTAAATAACCCGACTTCCTTGGTTTGTGAGGCTTATTCATTCCCACCTGCCACAGTCACCTGGCTGAAAGATGGAGTTCCCATAGAGTCAAACAAGAACATCAGGATTTTGCCAGGTAATTATTTGAATCCCTCTATCATTTAAAATAAAATTCTGCTTTTTACATTCATAAATAAGCTTCAGTATATTTTCTGAAGATTTCTGGGTAGAGATTGACTAAATATATTATAATTATTATAATTTCTGGGAATAGTTTTGCATATTTTGGCTTCCTGCTTGTGGAACCTATCACCATACCAAGTCTTGGGTTTTGTCTTGTACTACTAACCAGTACTTAACAATGGCTTGAAATACTCACCTTCCTGTGTGAAGTGGTAGAATTCACTTGCATATCCAGATCTTGGCACGGCCTCTCCCTTATCAATTCCACTCAGTGCTTGTCATAATGCCCTTTGGAATATCTTGCCCCCGGAGCCGAGGCGGGTTTCTTCACTCCCTACCTTCTGGAAAGACTTGAAGACCTGGTTCTGCTGTCTTGCTTGGGATGGAAATGCTAACAGTTCCTCTTGGAAGTGGCTTGTGCCATGAAGCCCGCCTTATTATTAACATCTTCTCCACTTGGATTTTATATGTATTTTATTGATATTGTAATTTTATATGTTTAACTTGTTTTATTGTGAACCGCCCAGAGTCCTCTGGCTGGAGGAGGTGAGCGGTAATACAAATTTAAATAATAAATAAACAAATAAACAAATAATTAGAATGAAAGCAATCCAGCCCTGGTGCTTGAGAAGGCATTATATTTCTGCTTCTTCCTAGTGTTCTTTCCTAAACTTCAGCTTTAACATGTTCTGAAATAAGAATAGTTCCTTCCTTCAGTGTGACAGTACCTAAGTTCATACAGAGTTCCTGCTCGCTTCAGAAGAAAATATACAAAGAGAACCGGGAAAAATGTAACTTGACATTGATTTATTTTTTTACAGGTGGTCGAACTCTACAAATTCTGAATGCACAGGAGGACAACACTGGTAGATATACTTGCATAGCTGCGAATGAAGCAGGGGAAACATTAAAACATTATGAGGTGAAAGTCTATAGTAAGTGTCGAAGCATCCTTTCTTGCTGAAATTCATTGTGTATTGTTTGATTCTCTACCATCCCTTTATGTTTTATACATCTCCTACCTTAGTTGCATATTTTTTATGTATATACACTCCATTGATTGTTTTGTTGCATTTATATCAGGGAGTGTGAGGCCAAATTAAATGTTTCATTGGAGATGCATATGAGAGTCTTCTGAATAATTTTGTAGCTATACTTTTGGGGAAAGTAGCAAGTAGCTATAATTTTGAGGAAAGCAAAAACTGTTCATTTATTTCTCTGCAATAATTGGTTAGGGATTTTCTTTTTTTTGGTTAGGGATTCTTGTTGGCCATGTTATTCTTTATCCTAGGACCTGGTAAGAAAAGCTGTAGAAAGAGAGGGCTAGTTCTGACAGGCTAGCTTCCTTAAGTTATAAATAGCTCCCCATAGTAAAAGAAGGAACACAAACTTCCTAGCTGAATTAAATTAAGGCACACATGAAAAGCCACTCTGTCTGATCTGTAGGCAGGATAAAGACCCAGTAATGCCTGCTTGGAATGTCAGGAACACTCCAAGATCTCAGGCCAATGATTTCTTACTGAAGATAATCATAATCACAATCACAATCACAATCACAATCACATTCACATTCACAATCACTATCACTATCACTATCACTATCACTATCACTATCACTATATCACTATCACAATCACAATCACAATCATCATAATACCTTTAATATTATTAAACAACATCTGCCTATCCCAGGTCCTTGGGAAGGACTCGATAGGTGGACAAAAATTCCAAATCCAATCTAAACATCTGGCTGACTGTGCGACCAACCATAATAATAATAATTTATTAAACTTGTATGCTGCCTGACACTTTAACAGAAGATACAAGAGATGAAATCTTGGAGTTTATGTTTGCAGAACATTGAACTGCAGGATCACTTTCCAATATTCACTGTAATTAATTAATTAACTGGGTTTAATTAACTGCATTGGGTAGTTTAATAATATTTTTTTTAGAAACCAAGAGGAACTGAATGTTGCCAGATAATTAACTTTTGTTAATTGTATGTAATTTTAATCATCTATCAATTCTCATCCACTATGAGTTGCAAGTTTGCCTAGAAATAAATGATACCATTGTGCCAAATGCTTCAGTATCCTCATCTATCAGTTTATGTTTCCCAGTGAAGAGTTTGCTTATGTGAATTGACTATACAGCCCTATTTATGTTGCTGTCTATTTTGTGAGTTATTGCACGTAACTAACAAGCAAATGCAACTGTTAGCTGTGTGACTAAATAAGTGATTTCTGATGTGGGTTTGCCTAAAGAGCAGGCCACTCACTTCTGATGTACTGCTGCTCACGAATGTTCTTTTTCTAAGAACAGTTGGTGTCAAAATGAGAAACCACAATTTCAATTTGATGGCTTTTTTTTGGCAGTCCCTCCTATGATAAGCAGAGGAGATTTGTCAGGAGTGGGCTTGTCCCCTAAAGAGGTGAAGATCAGAGTGAACAACAGTCTTACCCTGGAATGTGAAGTCCATGCGATTCCTGCTGCTGGCATCAGATGGTACAAGGATGGACAGGCCAGTCATAAACTTAATTCCTTACAGCAAACCTTTTTTAGAGAAACCAGTAAGCTTCTTCACAGCATTGTCTCTTCTTCCCTTCATCAGATTTCCCCAAAACTTGATGTTCCAGTGCTATAGGAAGCCCTGTTCTCTTTCAGCAACCCACAACACAACCCTAGAATTGCAGGATGTTAAAGGAATGTCCATAACACTCTGCTTTGTCACTTGCAATTTTGGACTGCTTTTCTAGATTTCAGTTCTGAAATGCAATTCTTTTCAATTCTGAATTTCTTCTCTTTGCACACTAATACTTGCAATGTTTTTCATATTTTTGCTTTCCTTGAATCTTTTGGTATGTGGAATATTATTTTTGGCTGACAATATTTTATAGAAACTAACAGGAGAGCATGTCCTCTACATGTTGTAAGTTTTTTCAGAACTTGCCTTTTGGTAATTGTTAGGATTCCTACAAGTATCAAGTACATTAATAGGGATATTATTCTTGATTCTGTTGGCAAAGCAGATAAATGTATAGTACAATTGCCTTTAAATTTTATTCTTAAAGATTTTTAATTTAGCAGTCAGCAAAAATGTTTAAGCAATGTTCTCAATTGTGGAATGGAAGCAGTAGAGAAAAAAAGAATCTTAAATCAGTATATATTGCACAACTTGTGGTCCAGCTTACTAGTCAGATGTACCCTTCTCTCTTGTTGTTCAGTCGTTAAGTCGTGTCTGACTCTTCATGACCCCATGGACCATAGGACACCAGGACTTCCTGTCCTCCACTGTCTCCTGGAGTTTACTCAAATTCATGTTCATTACATCGGTGATGCTATCTTTTTTTTTTCCATAAGTTTTATTGAATTTTAAAGTACATATTAAGAGCTAATACAAAAAAAGAAATAGAAATACAAAGTAAGAAAAAAGAAAAGAAAAAGTGAAGTCAAAAAATAACAAACAAAGAAAATATAGAAAATAGATGTCCTCCAATTTATCCTTGAACTTTAAGTACAACAATTAATTTTAAATGTTAGTCCTTCATACAATACACAGGAACTTTTCTTTGTCATATACCCTATGATTTCTATAATCCAATCTTCTGTTCTTCATATAGGTTTCGCCTTTCTTGATATCTTCCAACAATCCATCTCTGGTTTCTACTCCTTGGAATAGTAATCAAATGTTCATTGTTGCATCAATTAAATGTTTTCCATTTGCTCTTTCCATTTTTACATCTATATTTATATCTTCAATAAAGTCCAATTAGTATAACAAATAAAGGCCTTATCTACGTCTAATAAAATACAGTATATTCTGTTCATATTATGACTATATATTCCATTAATACATAATCTAACATATTACATAACATAATACATAATATAGCAAAAATGCAAAACCTAACATAACATATAACCTAATACATACAACATATTCTTGTAATAACCTACATTCTAATTCCATCTCATCATCTCATTGTCTTCTCATAAATGTATCTCCAGAAAGAGTAATATACAATATCAACATATTTATATTTATAATCTTGTATCTTACACTTAAAATATCATGTTTTTATGCATCTATACAGTTTCTCATATCTGCGCTTACTCTGTGTACAATACCAGATCCACATTTTCATTAACCTTGCATTCCAAATCAATATCAATAAATCTCCTGTTTAGGTTATGCCAATATCACAATATGCAACTTGTTTATTTCTATAACTCATGTGGGATGTCAAAATGTTTATTTTGCCATATCTATCAATTTGCATATTAAAATCTTCCTGTCTCAGCTGCCACAATGTATTTATGTCCAAACGTTTAATAGACCACTTCCTGTAAAATATCATAATCTTCTTCTGTACCAATACATTCAAAGTCCTCTTTCCCTGTTTCTCTACTGGTTCGAAAGGTCTTTCCTCTGTTTCTAAATCTGTCCCTTGTATCTTCTGTTCCTGAGCCACCAAAACTATTAATATACGTTCTATGGATTTCTTAATTTGCAAAAAATTTTTGCTGGTTTCTTCCTTAAAATCCTGAAGTGCTGTGAGAAATGCCATTCCACCTACACCCCCGCCTGATTGTATTTGTTGTTCAAACCATAATCAGCTGCCGTAGCCAAAACAAAGAATTTTCTCAGGGAGCAGGGAACAGCTGTTCTATTATTTATCAATAATGTCTATTTCTTTAAGTGAGAAAAGCTTTTAAAGTAAAAGATGAAAAATTCCACAGAGCAGTATTTCAAACAGTTTGTAAAAGGAAAGATGAAAATATATTCCAAATGAAAGATAGTCCTTTCTAAAAAAAAGTAGAAAAATAAAAAGGTAAAGAGGCACACATTCTCTATACTTTATTCTTTATTCTTCTTTATTCTTCAGGCTGCAAGCTGCTTAACCCAAACAAACAATTTCTCAAAAGTCAGTTAGTTTGTCGAGTGAGAAATACCAACAAAGTCTCTTAAGTCCCAATTTCTCTGATACAAAAGAAAGGCAGAAAAATACAAACTTGTTCACTATGTTGCCAAAATAAAATCTATCAAACTTCCACCAAAATTAATTATAGCAAAGAAAACACAAAATTAGCCAACATTTTGAACGAAGTCCAAAGATAAATTTTAGATAATAAAAATGTACTAATCTAAAAAAGAAAACTAATGTAAAGTGATCTAAAAGCTGGCTGTCACTCTTGTGTCTCCCGAGAGACTTACGTTCTCTGCAGAGCTAGGATCCTCTTTCGGCCATTCCACTGCATTCACCCCCGTTCTTCTCCGCGGTGGAAACAACAAAGAAAAACAGGAGTGGGCAATTACAATGGCTCTGTGAGCAATCTTCTGGTTCCCCCTTCTCCAGGGGGAAACTTCAGTGGTCTGTAGACCCCTGCAAACAAGATAGAAAGTTAGCCAGGTCTCAGAGCTCAGAGCTCTGAGAAACTCTGACTTGTCGAGCTGCCAGCCAGGCTTGGAGTGACATCGGTGATGCTATCTAACCATCTCATCCTCTGCCGTCCCCTTCTCCTTTCGCTTTCAGTCTTTCCCAGCATCAGGGTCTTTTCCAGTGAGTCCTCTCTTCGCATTAGGTGGCCAAAGTATTTGAGCTTCAGCTTCAGTATCTGTCCTTCCAATGAGCAGTCAGGGTTGATTTCCTTTAGGATTGACTGATTTGACCTCCTTGCAGTCCAAGGGACTCTCAAGAGTCTTCTCCAGCACCACAGTTCTCTCTGCAGCAAAGCACTGCAATAAAGGAAAGGGAAATGGATGTGTTGAACATCTCTCAGAGGAAGACTCCAAGTGTTCAGAAAGAGATGTTTTATATGTGATCTTGTTTTATATGTGTTCTTAAGAATAAAAATAATTTGATTTTGTGTGTGTGGGGGGGGGGGCTTCAAATATTTTGCCAAAGTAGGCAGGCCAAAATGCATTGCTGAGTTTGGCTTCATTGGTCATAAACTATGCATGCCTATGTACACTTTATTTGCACATTTTAGGAAATGATCATGCATCCTTTTGGATAATTCCGTTACAGCCTATTACATTGGATGATCACCCAACAATCCAAGGTGGTGGACGCATCCTTCAAATTAAGGCAACTCAGATATCTGACACTGGCCGATACAGTTGTGTTGCCTCAAATATAGCTGGCGAAGATGAGCTGGAGTTTGATGTCAGCATACAAGGTATTGCTTTGACTATTTCTGGATGTATCTATTGAGATCAGTCTTCTCCAACCTGGTGTCCTCTAGCTGTCTGACCACAACCTCTTACTGAGATATGAAAATTGTAGTTTAAAACATTTGGTCTAAGTGAGAGCAGAAATTCAAAGCAGGGCATGCATCTGTGTAGTTACTATAAATTTAAAACTAATTACTTCTACCATTAAATAGTGAAATGGATTGCTAACATGAAGATACCTTGGGAGAAAAGGAGAGAAGGGAGGAGACTATGAAAATTGTTTTTAAAGTATGAATGAACATACTGACATTTTGCTGTGCCTGTTGTCTCACCAAACTTTCCACAAGTAATAGTTAGTGAGAATATCAAGTAAAAACTATTGTCAGGCCACCTTG
The DNA here is from genome assembly GCA_023362775.1 of Charina bottae. NCBI lineage: Eukaryota > Metazoa > Chordata > Lepidosauria > Squamata > Charinaidae > Charina > Charina bottae. The sequence continues at coordinate 11,709,528 of JALMGJ010000003.1, forward strand.
AAATATTGACAGCATGAACAGCATCCAACTTTGATTTCTTAGGGAGCTGAGTTTGAGAAGAGTGCTCAAGGATAATTTTCCAACTATTTTAATGGGCCTACCATCACAATGACTAAATGTGGATCCAAGTTCTTCTGGACTTCTGGGGGAGGTATGGTGAACTGAAGATGGTTCTGCTAAAGTGGAGCCAACAACCATGGCAAAGACCAAGGAACTGATGAGTAGATCAGTTCCTTGGAACCTCTCCAGATAAGGAGGATGGGAGATCACCTATATGTGTTCTGGATGGCTGCTCCCTGCAAAGAAACTGCAGGACAGCAGTTTTCCATGGGTTTGAGCACCGGGAGATGACGGGATTAGCCATCCTGCTTGCAACTGCAGTGGAGACTTTCCCTAGCCCTGCGTGCGGAGTGAGCTCCCGCACTAGCTCCAGCTCTTGCCAACCTAGCAATTCGAAAGCATGCAAATGCAAGTAGATAGATAGGTACCACTTCGGTGGGTAGGTAACAGCGTTCCACGTGCATCATGCGGCCACATGACCATGGAAGCGTCTTCAGACAACGCTGGCTCTTCGGCTAACAAACGGAGATGAGCACCGGCCCCTAGAGTTGGACACGACTGCACAACTGTGCGGGGGGAACCTTTACCTTTTTTTTAAGTTTGCAAACCTCGCATTCTAATCACTTTTGGAAATTGCTCATTAACTATTTCTAAGCCATTAGAGACCTTTGGAATGACAATTTTGAAAACACCAGGTGAGTCTGCCTTTAACCCTGAATGAAAGAAAAATTTAATCATAAGCTTAAGAATTTAAAGAATCTGAAATAAACAGCAAGAAGCTAAATAAGATTTTGATCTTAGAAAGTTATAAACAGACTAAGCATCCAGATAAAATTGGAATATTGAAATTTTTACAATAAGATTTTGGAATTAATTATAAAGTACAAAGAACTTCTTGTGGGAAATACATCCTGTTTTGGCTTTTAGAAGACATAACATAGATAAAGAATTTTATGATTTCAAAAACTGGACACTAGAGGGGACTAAAGATTTTAGGTACAGGAAAGATATACAGAGCTGCAAGATGATTATGACAATAAAAATACTGAAGGAGCCTTTTGAAGAATGGAATCAGAAATTAGTAGCCACAATATCAACAATGTCAGTAATGATGTCTGGTTCTATGGATAAACTATGTCCAAAAAATGTTATTGAAGAAATGTCAGATGTAGAACAAATTTTATTTGACAAGATAGAGATGGTATTGGAAGTGGATTTACAACTGACAGGCCAAGAGATTTAGAACAGGATGTTTCACTGGATCTACAAAAGGAATTGGCTGAGGTTGTAAAATTTAAAAGGGAAATACAAATGACAAACCAAGAGAGTGACCTGGATAATTTTTTTCCTATTGGATTTACGAAAGAGGCTTGGTAAAGCCTTGAAGAACTCTGTGCAATGGGACAAAGAAGAAATGAAGAGAAATCAAATCCTATGACAATTTTTGAATAAACTAAAGTTTAAGACTGTTAGAAGTAACAGGAAGGAATATGAAGTTGGTTTATTTGATCAAGGTTAAAATAAGATATGTTGTTACTTCTGGCTACCCTTTATGGACTTTCTGCTGACACCAGGACTGAAATGATGATGCTTTATGGATTTGTTTATAGATAAGAGATGAGATATGGGATGAAGAGATAAATGTTTATAACTTTAGAGACGGTGAAGAGTCACTAAATTTGTTAATACTTGTGATGAAGGTTGGAAGATTCTTGTACTTATTCTCCATTTTTAACCTGAGGCCCATATATTACAGTTCCTCCTAGTTTTCGAAAACCATTTGGACGCTGGGAAGACGGAAATGTGCTAAGTAGAGCACAAGGAGGAGGAGCTAAAGATGTGATTGCAAACAATCCTCTGTCTTTATACTGTGAAACTAATGCTGTGCCCCCTCCAGTACTTACATGGTATAAAGAGGGTTTTCCACTGAGTTCCAGTGATAACGTACTGATACTTCCAGGTCTGTATTGAAATATTAATATTTGTAAATACATTTAATAAAAATTGTTTCCTTTTTTTCTTTGGGATTTTTTCATATGCACTTTAGTGTTTTAAATCCAATATAGCATGCCCAAAGTGCACACTGTGAGCAAAGCAGCTCTGACCCACAACTCTTGCAATAAATATTTTATTTTAAAGCAGGAATGAAATATTCTCCACTCTCTGGAATGACGGCTGAGTATGATTGCTACTAGTTGGCATTATTAAAAATTCCTGGTCCAAGCAATGTAGTATGTGTTCCACTAAAAGCTAGTGTATTCATAAATAGATGCTAATGAATTTCTTGGATATATCCATTTCTGTTTTGCTGTGAAGAAATTTGACTAAGCCAATTCATACGTGCTGCCTATGCTTACCACTATATTGGGAACTCTAGAAAGAACTGCCAGAATCTGGCAACTGAATGTAATTAGATACTCATACAGATATTTCCTTCATAAGACTATTGGCATCATGAAATCAAGAACAGCCATAGTGAAAGTTCATATGTACAAGTTAACTACAAATTATGACTATATTGTATGAGTATTATAGGGTCTAGGACTCCTATGCCTTATTTCTAGGCAAAATTCAAGGTGATTGTTTGAAATCAATCAATCCTTCAATATTTGAGCCCTTCAGTGCCTTAGAAATAATTTCCTCCACTATATTTGCAGCTTGATCTCTCCAAAATTAGCAGACCATATCCCCTGAGGCAAACAATTTGTCTCCTGAATCCATATAATTGGTCTCATAGACAAGTTTTTAGTGACTACTGTATAGCCATGAAGCTTTCTGGCTCTGGACACAATGGGGTAAGAATAGTTCTAATGTAATCGTAATGTGTAATTGTATGTACTGTTATATAATGTATAAATGTGTATGGTAAAATACTTTCTTCCCTTAAAACTTCAGAAGTAGGTTGAAAATGTGAAGTCTGTCAAGGTCCTTCTTTCTAGTCATGAATCAAGGATATCTATTTATTTTAGAACAAGCCATGATGTGTGTTTAGAAAGATTACAAGTTCCTACTTATTTTACTCTAGGAGGTCGTGTGTTGCAGATTCCAAGAGCTCAGAGTGAACATGCTGGACGATATACCTGCGTGGCCATTAATGAAGCAGGAGAGGATTCTATCCAATATGATGTCCGCGTCCTTTGTGAGCTTACTTGATGTTCTTTGAGTTTGCAAATAATACATATTCTTCTTTTAAATGGCAGGGCTTACTTGCTTTGATTCTATATCATTTACTGTGTGCAAATAGCATTAATGTCTTATACATAAAAATAGAAGTATTAAGATACTGAAGCTACAACAAGATACATGGTAAGTAGAAGATTCTAGTAACCTGTGGTATATTAGATTCCCTTCAGAGTAAGCCATCCACATTAGATGTTATAATTCCAGCCACAGTGTAGGAGTTATGATTAGAGTTAGTCAACTGAGAGGTGCTGCTGACACGTTGCCATATAGTCTCCCCCCCCCCCAGTCCCAAATCTGTATCTGTAAGTCCCATTAGCCACTGCAAGTTATATAATAAAAATGTTTCAGAGCTGTATTTAGGATGAACCAGTGCATTTTGAAAGCCTCCTTGTACCTTTAATCAGGGATAGACTCTATTGAGGCCTGCATGTGGATTTATTGTTTAAACTACTGGCTTAAGTTGGATCCCTTGTGTCTTTAATAGTTCAGGATGGATATAAATCATGCTGGAGAAAAGCTATAGTAGGTAACATGTACAGCTGTGGGATTTCTACTTAATTTTCGATTCAGTTAGGAACTGAGAGAGCTAAAGAAGTTGTCAAACATATATTTGACACTGATCACTAGAAAAAAAAATAGCGTGGTTCCTACTGTTCTTAAAATGGGGAAAGATAGGTGTGATAGAGGTCCTCTGAGCCCAGCTAGCAATTAGCCCAATATTACCTTAGTAAATCAAAATACAAGTTTCTGGCACAGTTTTTTGGCAGTTCTGGAGAAGATTTGCCATCTCCCCGTGTCGGATTGGATATGCCTTTGTGAAGTAGGCAAAAGAGAATCAGTGGGATAAGGATTGTTGTGCTGTCACTTTTATACAACCACTCTTTTTCATGACAATGATGGGCCAATCACAAGTGTGTACTGCTTATTTCTAGTATATAGAAGTTGCCAATAAAATTGCCACGTTCTGCTAATGGACACATGCATTTGACATGGACTACTTAAAGTGCTTTAGTATTACCACTATATTCTTTGCCTGATTGGTTCAAGATTTATATTGTCTAATTTTGTTGGCTGATTATTAATTGAAATAAATTCCATTTACATATAAACATGGGTTAATTGTTAAAATGCTTTTAATTTTTGTTTTAATTCTGTGCTTTCAGGATAATTATTACTATCTTTCCAAAAATAGGCATCAAATGGAAAATTTATCTCCCCTCCTCCCTCCCACCCTTCTGTTTTTATACTGCTGATTACTGGAGTTTCATGATGGTTTAAAATCAGATTTAACAAAAATAATAAATTTAAACCCACCAACAATCAACAATCAATTCATAAAACCATATATTGCATAATTCTTATTTTAGGAGCATAACCCCCTCCAGAACAGGAAGATCTATCACTTCCCTAGAATTATGACCTCCTTCAAAGAGCACTTCCATCTGATCTGGAGCACTGTCAAATTATTATCTCTCACCTAGACCACCACTGATGACTGCAGGCAGACATTTAGGAGACCTATGCCAGTACATGAAGATATTACAATAAGTAAATTTGGGTATTATCAGCATAATAATAACTAATAGCCCTAAATCTCTGATGATCTACCCCAGCAGTTTCATATAGATGTTCAAAAGTGCTGGAGAATGGAGTGCTGAGGGACACCATATAGTACTTCAGTTTCAGTTTCCAGGCAATATAATCTGTAATCTGAGAAATGGGAAGAGAATCACTGCCAAGCACTGTCTCCTATTTGCAATCCAAAAGGAGAAAATAATTGATGGTTCTGAAACCCACTAAGCAGCAGAGTCAAGAAGAACTCATAATCACACTCCCTCTGTTAGCTATCTAACAAAGATATGCCATCTGGCTGATCTGAACCCCATAATCTGCTTCCTCAAAGACTGCATATATCTGGTAAGACATCGCCTAGCAGTCATGATACCAAGACCAGCCTATAACTGCCACATCTTTGAGGAAGATGAAGGCAGATTAAGAAAATATCTTAATAATTTATCCTTGAAACAAAAATGCATCATGCTGTTCCTTGAAGAGATATTTGTGATAATGGCATATCTGATAATACATAAAAAATGTTATAAATGGAAAATTGTTCTGCAAGTTTCTTACTTACAGTATGTTTTTCCTCCTCTCAGCGATGTTATAAAGGAGTCAAAGGTTAGAAAACAGTTCTCCTTAATCTTTCTGTCTAGTGCCACCATCCATTAATGGTGCCAATGGTGATGTGACTGAGGACCTGACTGTGCTTATGGACAAGATGGCAATGATGGAATGTATAGCAAATGGCAGTCCTTCTCCAAGCATAATCTGGCAGAAAGATGGGCAGCTAATAGTTGAAGATTCCCACCGCAAATTCTTAGTAGGCAGAAGAACTCTTCAGGTAATTCTGTGAAATGCACTAGCAACTGCAAATTACATGCTGTATATTTCAGTTTCACTCCAGTATCTTAGCACAAGAGGTTTGGAGAATTGTGAAGCCATCAAAATTCCACATTTCCAGTAAGAGAAAAACATGCAACCTTGTAGAGTACTGTCTCTTCTTGGATTTTTTGCTGGGGAAGAGGGGACATGGAAAATCCTGAGTGAGTCTACAGTAAGCTACAATTCTTAATTCTTAAACATTTTATTGTCTGGCCAGTTTCTCTCACCATTCACTGTAGTTTCTCTAGTATATTTTGTTAGTGTTTTTTCCCCTGAAAAGACAATATCTGCATACTGATTACTCCTGTTTCATTATTCCTGGTACTCTTTGTGCTGCACCTATATAATTTGTCTATAAATCTTGAGGGCATGTGACATATATGGAAGATATATGCCATGTTGGGAGGGCCAACACAGAATATGGGTTTTACTCAAATACTTTACTCAATTATAAAGAAAATTAATACATTTGCTTATTTGCCCAGTAAAAATTTAGCAATGCATATACCAGGTCAATTAAAAAAAATCAGATATCTGACATTCCCAGTATAGAGAATGTAATTTTTCAGAAGAGATACTCAAAGAATGGCAGTATTGCTTATATTCAAAAATTTGGCTTAAGGAAAATAGGAATGGGGAGAAATCTGTTTTGTTAACATTTGAATGCAAATTTATCTACTTTCACTTTTTAAAAAAATAAGTGCACAATTTAGTTACCATATGATATTTGTACTTTTCCAAATTTTGCAGTTCAGTTTGCCAGTAAACAAAGTACCTTGGAGAAAAATCTGTACAAAATGCATGTATTAAATCATATTGTTTGTACAAAGTGTGCATATTAGACAAACTGGCAGACAAAAAGGCATGGATTTGGAGATGTACATACCAAATACATACAATATATATGTAAGAGGGACCACCTCTTCCCGATTACCTCTGCACGTCCCATCAGGTCCAGCAGAAGAGGTATGTTCCAGGTCCCGTCTGCTAAGGAACTATGTCTAGCGGGACCCAGGAGACGGGCCTTTTCTGCCATGGCCCCTGCCCTGTGGAACATCATCCCTCTGAGATGAGACTGGCCCCATCCTTGATGTCCTTCTGGAAGTCCCTTAAAAACTGGTTATGTCAAGAGGACGGGGTTAGAGTTAGGGGATTTAATGATGACTCAAGACTCAGACTCAAGAATTATTGCCTTATAGAGACATCTGCTGGTAAGAAGAATATTATGAAGTGTGAATATTTCCTCCCTCCAGTTATGTATAACACCTAATGCTCTCCCTAGCCCTTTAGTTTTTTAATTTAAATAATAATAATAATAATAATAATAATAATAATAATAATAATAATTTTAATTCTAAAGTGCCTTTGTAATTACTGTTTTTTTAATGGTTTTATTGTATGCCACCTAGAGTCACGTTCCTGTGAGAAGGGCAGCATATAAATATGATAAATAAATAAATAGTGTGAAGTAAAAAGTATATTTTCAAATTTGTTGAACCAAATTGGACAGAAACTAAGAACTAGATGGATTCACAAACCTGAGAAAGCAAAACTGATATATTCATTCATTCCTAGAGGAAAATAAGAGAAAGCATTAACAAACTACTACTGAATTTTGCCAAGTAATCTGCCTGGACATTTCCAGGTAGTCCCCAAGAGATGAGCTGGATTTAAGGAAGTCTTTATTGAACATTTAATCAGAGGGCAATTGTACCACTTGCACTGTGTGCATTTGTGTGTATGGGTCTGAGAAAGAGAGAGAGAATGTGAATACGTTTTATTTATTTAGCATAGGTGTCTCATTCTGCTATCTTTGTTTTTTATAGATCCACAATACTCAAATAACAGATACAGGCAGATATGTCTGTGTTGTGGAGAACACAGCAGGACGTGCCAAAAGATATTTTAATCTTAACGTCCATGGTAAGATTGCTATTTTCTAAGGTAATCATTGGTTATGTTCCCATAAGGGCCAGCTCAAAAAAGATTCTGCTCCTGTTTCTTATTTTATCTTTGCAAAAGGATAAAATCAACACTGAATGTGTTAAATATATTTTGATGAACAGTCACTGCTACTGCAAAGTATAAAAATCCCCATTCTGCCTTATATCAAATCAGGATATTTTTAAATCTCATTTCTCCATGTGGCAAATTCTCCAGCGGACTTGTGTCTAGATTATTTGTCAATCAATATTTGTTTATCACTTTCAATTGCCACCTATGCTTTTGAATTATACTGCATCATTATTAATTCTCTGCAAGAAACTTTGGGCGTTCTAGAATATACTTTGCTAAACTAGCAACATCAATGACCCTAATTAGTTTGAGGGTTGGCCATTGTCTGGATAAGGAAACTGTAATTAGAAGCTGACTGAAAGTAAATGGTTACTCAAATACTTATTTATTTATTGGTTCCATCTGCACAGATTTTTGTATAAATGAGATATTTGATTGAATCCAGGTTTAATTATAAGTAGAATCAGTTGGATCAATTATAGATCAAATTTCATTGACTTAAATAGGATGTACTCTTACAAAGATTGAATCATACCAATAGGTTGTTGTAAATTACTTTAAGAAACGTGTATTTCAAAATGTGTGTGACAGCAGATACCATCCTATAAGAAGCTTTCCATATCTTCTCCTATAGGAGAGAAATTACTTTCTCTGACATGTGCAGGAAATTTAGTTATCTATTAATAAAAATATATACATAGGTTGTTGTAAAATTTTGTGACATTAGGAGGATGCAAAGTAGACATCATAAATCATATCAACCCTTCTGGTTGGTAGTGAAAAAATATACAGGATAGGATATATAAAGCATTGTTGTAGCTCATATGGGTCATTCTAGCTGTTGACTACTACAAAAGCACTTGCTCTGAAATTATTTGTTCTACCAAATGCTGCATCCGCTAAGAGATATAAGACTAGTTTTTAATGGTAGTGAATTTGTTGACTGAACACCAAGTAGTTCTCCAAAATGGTGGTATTGGTTCACTTAGGGAGATGGCCAATGGAATATTAAGTAATTAATAAGGTTCCTGGAATGTACTGTAACTCATATGCTAGGGTTAAAAATACTTTATTCCAGCTGGCATATACTATACAGCATGCAACTGTACAGGAAGAAACAATTTCTGCCCCTGAAAATAGGGTGAAAAAAAAGACTGTCTGCAGAAAGCATATGTGTACATCCAGTTTATGCCAGAGATGTTTAGATAAGTAAGAAGAATAGGGACATAAGAAAGGGAGGATAAGTTCCTGTGCATTTTGAAAAATGGAGTTCACCTTTGGAATATACTTGGCCTTGCTGTTTGGTAAAATTACAAAGAGGTATTTAAACAGAGAAGACTTCTGATATACAGTACTATTTGTAGTTGTTTTGTGGATACATTAAAAGATGTAATGAACTGAAGAACTGTGTGGAGGTCCCAGCTTAGAAATTTGTGGAGTGAGAAGACTGATGAGCATGGCTTCATGGATAACTTTTCTATAAAAAAAGATGTTGGTTTGTTGGAAGCATGCCTGATATAAATAAGATAAGGGGGAATGATGAGATTTGTCTTAAGAATTTTGTATCTGAGTCATACTTAGAGAAATGAGTTGTTTTAAGGTCTGCCATAGATTTACTTTCTTCCTTTTGTATCATTTTTGAAGCCTTTCCACATACAGGTGGTTGATATTTTCTCAAGGATTACACAGTGTCTGTAACTTCTTAATTTAATATTTTATTAAATTTTATGCAATAATTTTAAATCGGCAGATGTTTTCTTCATTTCATAAGCTCTCCTCATTTAATTACCACATGTCTAAGTAGAGCCAGTAAAATGGGGGCCTGAGTTAGGTCTGCTCAATCAAGAAGAAAATCTGCATTAAGAGGGTGGAAGAGCAAAAGACTGTCATATAGGTTTTTGCCTGATCATTCTGGACAGCACAATGAAATCCATTTTTATGCCCTCCTGCAACAGGATGTGTTACTTCTTTCTATGCAACAACTGGTATTTTGATTCATAAAAGTTCTAATTCCTTGATACCTAAATGAGCAAACAGACCATAAATGTTTAGCAGTTAAGCAAACCATAAGAGCTAACCATGATGAATGATAATTGTCCATAAAGAAAATATGTATTTTTTATTTTATCAATCTAACAGTTATTGTTTTCATTTTTAAATTTAAAAACTTGAGTTCTTCTAATGAAACTGATTTTATTTTCAAAAATAAAATGTTCTTGATCATAACATACACTTTTGAAAATGTTAATAATAATAGAAAAAGACATGTTAAAATACCTATGTGGCTTTTGCAAATAAGAAGAGGATTTGAAATCAAGACACGTATTTCTATCCTAGAATCTCCAGGTCCTGAAATTTATTTGTAATTGTAGACTAGAGGGATGCAAAATGTTCTGAGTTTGATATAATTGTTCCAAGTGTTCCATATTCAAAACATAATGCCTGTGTTCCAATTGTTTTAAGCTTGGAAGAAAGCATACTATTCCATACTTAGATCAAATCTTGGCTGTTTCAAGCAATGTTCTTTCAAGTATTCCATGCTGTTCCAAGACTGTGATTTCATTTTCTAGTTTGTGATAAAGATTATTTTATTTTTTAAACTTTTCAGCCTACCCAGTACAACATCAGGGTCTTGTGTTATCTTTGTTTCTATTGGCTTAGATTATATTTCCATTTATGCTGATTTACATACATGAATGGGCATTATATATATATATATATATATATATATATATATATGTTTGTTTGTTTGTTTGTTTGTGTGTAAATTGAACACATATATGCTTAGGGAAAATCTGATAGCCTAAAAGATCACCCACAAAGCTCTGAAAGAGAGTAGTTTGTTTATTACCGAAGAACTAGCACTAATTCAAAACAGACATCAGGGGAATTAGAATCACACATAAACTGAGAATGTTACTAAATCAGGAGAATTAGAATTATACAGTAAACATAAAAAGTGTTGCAGCAAGTTCCAGGGAAAATAATATTGATACAGTATTTATAAAAGTTTGAGTAGAAAAGATGAGGAAAATTGGAAACAATTCCTGAAGGAAGGCACTGGAAAATAATGTCAGATGCAACATTTGAGAGGGTTGTTAGAATTTGGGTCTCTGATGAAAACATAAGAAAATCTCCTCTGATCTTCATTGAATTTTAGAATCATAAACATGGATAGTATTTTTACATACCTACCTCTTCTATTTAATACATTTTCCATTGTCATCATTCATTGGCGATCACTCGTAGCCGAGTAAGATTGTCTTCCAAAGGTAAAATTTTAACGGTGGATCCGTAAGTGGCTATAAAGGCCAATTCTGGATCCGCACAACCTCCCACAATGAGGGCATAGGTTTCCGGGTGGGAGACGGTCATGATGAGGGTTTGCCTGACGTGCCTTCCTTTTAGCTCTTTTCTCCTTTTCGCCCTGTACTCGTGCTTCTTCAAAGTCCATAGCGCCATTAATAAAGGATGACCTTTATTAATTAATTAATTAATTAATTAAGGATGAGGAAGATCTTCAAACTATCCTAAACATCTTTACAGAAGCATATGAAAAGCTCGGCCTCTCGATTTTCCATTGTAATGGTTTATCCACTGGGAGAGAAAGAGATGCTGAAATGCAGTTGAGTGAAGTCCAATTTTATCACTTGGCAAGCAACTAGTTTGCACTAAACAATAAGAAGCCTGCTAGCTCCTTTTTTGGAAAAGAGAAATACATCTGTAGTGTTATGTTGGTGTGTTGTACAAATTTAAGTTTAGGATTTCTGCATCCCTTATAGGCCAGAACTGCAAAACGGCTTTATTTTTGCCTTATGTTTCCTGGCTTATTTGAAAGCAACAGGCCAGGATCTGTGATTTATCTAGAAGTTAAAGTAGCAGCAAGCTTGAAAGCAGGAGCAAAAACCCAGATTTGTTTGTTTGTTTGTATGTTTTGTGGAAATAGAGCTGCTAATTTGTGAGAAGAAAAATAGCTAAGAATAAGGAGAAAAAAGACACAGTTTAACTAGCATAAATGAGAGCAAAATTCACATTTTCATATTTTAGTTAATATCTTCTTTGAATATAGGTAGCAGTGAATTTAAAGTCTAAAATGAGACTGATTGGCAGCAAATTATCCAAATAATTTTTTTGGAAAACTACCAATACCAAATTAAAAATGCACTAGGCAAAGATACAAAACTTTCTAGGTTACATGTAACAAGAATGATTTCTGTTCTTGTTCTGTCTACCAGAACAATATTGCAAAAGTGATTCATGCTCTTGATCATCTCCTTGTATGTCTATTATAACATTTTGATTCTGGCCTCATTTTTATGTTGGTTAGTCTTCTCCCCTATTTAAAGCTTCACTACTAACTAGTGTCCTCTTCAGTGGCTTCCCATACCTGCTGACATCACCCCAAATTCTTTGGCATTCCCTTGAATGTACTCCATTGGCTTTTGATTCTTTCTTTTTTTATTTATTAATTTATTAATCAAATTTATATAGCCACCTATCTCAATATATGACTTTGGGTGGCTCACAAACATTTAAAAACAATATTAAAAAAGGCAACATAACAAAACAATTTAAACAATAAAAGCAATCTAAACAATAAAACCTAATCACAAAATTCATAGCCGATTACCCCCAGGACCTTCTCCTTTCCTCTATTGTAGTGCTTTCTGTTGGCCCAAATCTCTTGTTCATAATTCTAATGGTCTACCTTTCTATTGATTTTGTATGGAGCTCCCCAACATTCAAATTCATTCTTTTTTTTTTAAATTAAATTTTCCACATGGCCTCCATCTTATCCTCCTATTCATACTTGCAAAGCATGATTTAAATATATATTACCACATTTGCCTGTATTCTTTTGTATACTTTTTAGAATCAAGCGTCATAATCATATCTGATATTATTCTGTAAGGCACTGAATATTTTGTTTCTGCTATCAACTTTGTAAACATCCTTTATAAAGGATACTGATACATCAATAAAAAGCTTCATTAAATATTTTTAGTGTACAAATTTATATTGGTTTCTTATCAGTTTGATGGCTTTCTCTTCTACCAAAAAAACCACCTTCGGAATTGTAGTATATTGATATGGAAAATATTTTTCTTATATACGTATTTATCACCTTTGTGCTTCAAGCAATTTTTGGGATTCATGAGGGAATAGTTCTAAGAACTGTGGGCAATCAGTAGTCTTAGTATGTATGTATGTATGTATGTATGTATGTGTATGTATGTATGTATGTGTGTGTGTGTGTGTGTGTGTATGTATGTGTGTGTGTGTGTGTGTGTATGTATGTGTGTGTGTGTGTGTGTGTGTGTGTGTGTGTATATATATATATATATATATATATATATATATATATATATATATCTTAGTAAACAAATTATGGTTTGAATAAAACAAACTGCAAGCCATTAAGCTAAATATTATTCTGAAATAGGTAAGGGCAATTATAAATAAATGATTATTTCCTTTACTAGCTGGTGTATTAGCCTGATTACTTGAAAATAAATGATTACCTGAAAATAAATGATTTTTCTCGATGGTACGGAATAAATAATCCACTGCTGATTTTGCTCAATATTAACTCATAGATTTATTAATTAGAATTGTATTGAAACTGTATAATGTCACTGTGATAGTTATTATTATTTATTTTCCACTTAGCACAGTTTCCACAATCTTTACCCTAGTGTTTCTCCTATTACCCTTGTGAGGCATGGTACACCGAGAAAGTAAAAAATCCACAATCTAATGGTGTTTGTGTATGTGTGTGAACGTATTAGTAGCTATTTAAATATGTTGGCACTCTATTCTGTTCCACTTAGACACACCTAGATTGAAAAGAAAGAGTCAGTCATTTTATTTTAGTCATTGACCATCAAAACAAATCTTTGAAAAAGAAAGAGTCAAAAAAGAAAAAAGCTGTGGCAACAATAGAAATCTTGTCCTATTTTTGCCCTTAATTCCTTCCATCTCCCCAGTAGAAAAATCAGCTGAAGTCTGGGAAGGTGATACTATAATGTTTTAATTTGCAACTGGATGTGAAAAAAACTTTAATAAATGAGACTGCAACATTTGGACATGGTTATCTTTTAACAGTTCCTCCCAATATTATTGGAATTAATCCTGAGAATTTAACGGTTGTGGTGAATAACTTCATCTCACTGACATGTGACGTCACTGGCTTCCCATCTCCTGATCTCAGTTGGCTCAAGGATGGAAAACCTCTCAATTTGAACACAAATGTTCTCATTGTTCCTGGTAAGCAATCTCTGGGTGGTTTTTTTTTTTCATAGAGTAGTTCTTTTCTCAATAGTTCAACAAGGTTGACAGAGGAAATGGGATAGGGCAAAATGTATGTGTTGAAGGGTTAACCATTCACCTGGGATAATGTGTTAGAGCTGATACTATTTGAAGAAAAATATCACTTCTTGGAGTTGTTTTCTGTTTTAGAATGTTGCAATCATTTGGAACTATCACTTGTATGCTTCTCATCCACTTAAAACAGAATAGCTAATTGTAATTTGTTTAGCTTAGATTTATTATTAAATTTTAGGCTGTTCTCCTAAGATAATTCAGAATTCCTGTAGCTAATCTTAGGAATACAAACAACTGATGGCATGCAAAGGTGGCTGTTTCCAATGTTCTTTAGAGTTTTTTGAAGTTGGACATTTTTGTACCTTAAAACAGAAATGTCTCCATTGGTGTTCTTAATTCATTCCAAGCACAGAGCATTCATTTTCTTTCTGTAGCTTTTGTTAGAATTCCAGATGAAACTTGCATATAAAATTCAGTTAATGTGATGATGGTCTAGTAACTCACTTGAACCATTTTGTTGTCTTTGAATAATTTCAGGTGGACGCACACTGCAGATTCCTAGGGCACGTTTATCTGATGGTGGTGAATATGTTTGCATAGCCAGAAATAGTGCTGGAGAAAGCATCAGGAGGAGTTTCCTTACTGTTTATGGTGTGTTTCTACATCCTTAAAAAGAGAAATTTTTTCCATTGTCAGTATTAACATCTAACAGTTCCTCTTAACATAGCAATTATCTGGGAAAAGTCAAAGAAAAATATTTTTTCTTATGTTCCCCTACTCCAAAGTTCCTCCAAGTATTAAAGGCCACAGCAACACAGCTCTTGCAGTAGTCAGTGTGAGAGTGGGAATGCCAGTGACATTAGAGTGTGAATCCAATGCTGTTCCACCTCCCATCATCACCTGGTACAAGAATGGGCGTATGATCACACTTTCATCCAATGTGGGGATTGTAGCAGATGAACAGATGCTCCATATCAAGACTGCTGAGGTATACAAACATGTTTTGTTTTTGTACTTTTAAAGGTATAGCCCAAACTTCACATAATTATGGTCCTCAAAGTGGTATAGATCATATATAAAAACAGACCAGATATTGGAATCAGTTGCCATGATTAATAATGATAGATGAAGCTGAAAAAATGTAAACAGTCTATTTTAGGCACATTACTGATTTGCATTCAAATAAACTAATCGTTATACAGGTAGGCCTCACTTACCAACCACAAATGGGACTGGCAACTCTGTTGATAAGCACTGCAGTCACTAAGGGAAAAATCACATGACTGTGCCGGACTAATGACATCACTTCCGCTTCCATTGTTAAGCAAATCACCGCGGTTGCTAAACAAGACATCACATGACTGCAACTTGCAGTTTCACTTCTGCGTTCTCCTTTAATTCTGCTTGTTGGAAGCCAGTTGTGAAGCCCACAAGTGGTGATCATGTGACCGCAGGACAGTGCAATGGCCATAAATGCGAGGATTGGTCACAAAGCTGCTTTTTTTTCAACCATTGTAACTTCGAAAGGTCACTAACAAGGCAGTCAGTAAGTGAGGACTACCTGTAAAGGGCTTGCTTATTCATTTACGGTAGTTCAACAAGTGAACTAGAAAGAAGCCCACTCCAGTACTTAGTGACCTTGTAATTTTGTTGGATTCTGCCTTGAGTTTTATATTATGATAGCATTCTGTTAGCAATGATACTTTTTAAAAATGGTTAGTTAGTAAAAGGATCATTGCATATCACTTTTTTCTTACATTCTCAGGTATCTGATACAGGCCACTATGTATGTAAAGCCATAAATATTGCAGGACGCGATGACAAAAATTTCCATCTTAATGTTCATGGTAAGCTTTTAATAGACTGAACAAGGTGATTCTTATTAGAGTTGGTGAATCAAATTGAACATAGGACAAAATAGACAGATTTTACTTGGAGTCCTTGGTGCTCTCTGAGCCTTGTTGTTTTCTTGATTTTACTTGGATTCAAACCTTGGTTCAAACAGTGTTTCTTAATGCTTCTTGTTGCACATTGGAGGAAGGAATGCGGTACAGACCCTGTCAAGACCATCTGTTTTTTCCAGAATCCGTATGATCTTTTTGGTAATTTGGTGCATGTATCAACCTGCTGTCTTCATTCACAGTACCACCTACCATTGAAGGCCCTGAGCAAGAGTGGATAAATGAAACCATCAGCAACCCTATAACTCTTACATGCGATGCTACTGGAATTCCTCCACCAGCAATAACTTGGCTTAAGAATGGAAAACCACTTGGTAATGTGTTCTAACACTCACATAATATTGGTTATTATCAGCTGCTTGTTGAATTTTCCAACATGGAGTTTTCCAAACTGGAGAATAGATTCAGATAAAATTGCTGTAAGGTCAAAACAGAAAGACATTTCTCCCCCCCCCAAAAAAATATATATATATATCCAGACAGCTAATACTGTACCCAAGGAGGCACGTATAGGCTAATGTTGGTGAGACTGAGGATGGAAAAATGGAGCTTAAAATATTAGGCTCTAATATTTTTCTTTAACAAGTGAAAGAATAGCTTGTTTTGTGTGATCAGAGATTAGGCTCTATTGAAGGAAAAATTAGGTGAACCTCTCCTGCTTGCTGGAAGGGAAAAGAGAAAAAAGTAAAGGTAAAGGTTCCCCCTGCACATGGGCCAGTGCTCATCTCCGTTTGTTAGCCGAAGAGCCAGCGTTGTCCGAAGACGCTTCCACAGTCATGTGGCCGGCATGATGCGCGCGGAACGCTGTTACCTACCCACCAAAGTGGTACCTATTCATCTACTTGCATTTGCATGCTTTCAAATTGCTAGGTTGGCAAGAGCTGGAGCTAGTGCGGGAGCTCACTCCGCACGCAGGGCTGGGGATTCGAACCTCTGAACTTGCAATCTTCTGATTGACAAGCCTGGCATCTTACCCGCTGAGCTCCACTGAACGGGAAGGAAAAATGTGTGAACCTCTCCTGCTTGCTGGAAGGGAAAAGAGAAGCAAAGTTCAAAAAGATCACTTTTAAGTTATATTAAATGAAATCTTTCTAAGCCAAAGCAGGACAAATCACTACTGCATGCAGCCCCTAGCACTTCTTTTATAGCCTTCAGAGCACCCCTAGAGCACCTGGGATTTTGAGGGGGAAAGAATGGAGTCGGGTGCAAAATGGATCTCTTAAGTCTCCGTAAGATGAGCCTATCTTTCTTGAACTGCCAAACATGCTTTTAAAGGAATTTTTCTTGTGATTCTCTATGTGTTGGCCTTTTCAAGGTTGGTGAATGGAAGTGCTTTGGGGGAGATCAATGGTGATCAAAGACATCTGCAAAAACTTTTGCTTTTGTCAAAAGGATGAAAGCAACACTGCACCATCAATCTATGCATATGATGTCACAATACGTATACAAAAGGGGAAGAGCTTATGGTGCAATATTGCTTTCATCATTTATCCTTCTCATGGATGCTTCAGATAGCAGCAGCACATTCTTCACTCAGAAGAACAGCCTGTACCTAACCAAACAGAGGATCTATGCCTTATATTCCTTTCTTCTGATATACTTTAAGCTGTCAGTGATCAGCAACTGATTTCGAAACATGGGCATAGAGTTAACGTGAAAATCAATCAGCTTGTTAGAGACTTGAATACTCTGATTTCTTCATATTTGTTTATATTTAGAAAACTCTGCCACCCTCGAGCTGCATATTTTGGCAGGAGGAAGCAAGCTGCAAATTGCCAGGCCTCACTATTCTGATAATGGAAATTACTCCTGCATTGCTTCAAATGTAGAAGGCAAAGCTCAGAAATTTTATGTCCTTTTTGTTCAAAGTATGTATGTATGTTCTTATGGTTTTTTTAAAATGAGAAATAGATGTAAAATAGCTCCTTTTTACTCATATGTTCCAGAGCTATTTACAAATCAGTATCTAATGTAACATCATCCATCTTCAGCACAGTGAATTCAACAGCTTTATATGCAACTTTCTATTCTTAGTAAACTTTTGTTTTCTCCTGAATTAAGTTTCTGAAATCCTTGAGTTAATTTGTATGGAAGTAAGAGTGATTGGAGATGGAGATGGAGATGGAGATGGAGATGGAGATGGAGATGGAGATGGAGATGGAGATGGAGATGGAGAAGCACTCAGGAGCCTTCCTTTTCCAAGAAGGCCCAGTGTTTCAATGAGTTGTGCTATTACTGTATTTTCCTCTCTGCCTTGTGCAGTTACTACTGATACATATATTTTTCTTCTGAAGTTCCTCCAGATATTGTTGGTTCTGAAATGCCAAGTGAAGTCAGTGGCATCCTTGGAGAAAACATCCAGCTTTCCTGTAAGGCCAGTGGAATCCCTACACCTGTCATTCAGTGGCTAAAAGATGGAAAACCAATCAGCAGTGATGAATCTCAGCAGATCAGGTTAAGCGTTGAACTCTCTCTTTGGGAAGTGAAGCAGAGTCCAAACAAGAGAAGGGACAGAAAGTGGGGGTAGAAGCAAAGGGGAAGAAAGTTGTAGAAAACCAAGGAAGGAGGAAATTAATAAGGACCAAGCTTTGGGGAACCAAGCTTTGGGGGAAAAATTCATGAGGCCTAGGTCTATATAGGTTATAGATATTTTTGCATTTGTTGCTAATAAATAATAAAATAAAATAAAATAAAAAAAAATAAAAAAAAAATAAAAAAATAAAAATAAAATAAAATAAAATAAAATAAATAAAATAAAAAAATAAAATAAAATAAAATAAAATAAAATAAAAAAATAAAATAAAATAAAATAAAATAAAATAAAATAAAAAAATAAAATAAAAAATAAAATAAAATAATAATAAAATAAAATAAAATAAAATAATAAAATAATAAAATAAAATAATCCAAATACCTTCAAAAACACTCCACTCATGAATATTTGTACATATAGAAATGGTAAATGCAGGCAAGAAAACGACATCACATCTAGTTGGAGTGATTGCTTTTGTAATCTTATGGCATTGTTCTAAACTGGATCTCTGCTTTCATGTCTGTAGTGACAATTCTTTGATATTAAAAATAAGGCTTGACTAGATTCAGCCATTTCTTCCTCTCAACCTTTATCTTATGTGGGATTCATTATATATGAGATTCATTTGTTATATATTTTTATTCTTTTGCAGTCATTGGGTTTTTTTGGGGGGGGAATTGTTTTCAGTGTGTTGTTAGCCATCCAGTTGAAAGATGGGTGGATATATAAAGTGATAAATAAATAAATAAATAAATAATTAAAATCACTGGAAAGTTTAAAGCACTTTAAGCCACAGGCTGCTGATCCAGTCAACTGACATTTGCAATGAACTCTGGATTCTTTGTAAATGATCCTACTACTACAACTTTCCTTATTCAAATATTTCAGCTTACACAAAAATCTTCATGAGGAATAATAATAACAATAATAAAAGTTAATACAGACTCATTCCCACTGTTTGCATCAGGTAGTGTACAAACTTTCCATGTGTTTCCAAATTAAAACACCTACTAAAAAGAACATATAAGCAACTGACCACCTTATATAAGATGTTATTCAAGACATTGAATAATAAACTAGGATTATCCCCATTTCAAATATTGCTCTGCTGTGAACAGAGGTCTTTGTTCAGGTAATTTGTCTTGCTAACAAGACTAACAGAGTGGGCATGCTCCATGTCCGCTGTCTTAAAAGGTGCCACCTGATGGGATCTCAGAGGCGTGCCTTCTTGGTGGCCACCCCAGCCCCTTGGAACAGCCTCCCACCTGAGATCTGAGGGATCCCTACCCTTTTAGCCTTCTAGAGGGCCATGAGGACCTGGCTCTTCCCCCAAGCATTGGGCTAGGATGGGGGGGTTGAGCTGGGGGGATGTTTGGTCTAGTGCCCGGGGGAAAGGGCACTTTTGTTTTAGCCATGTTTTATGGATTGTTGTGAGTTGCCTAGAGTCCTTATATGAGATAGGCGGTCATATAAGTCCTGTAAATAAATGAATGAATGAATGAATGAATGAATGAATGAATGAATGAATGAATGAATGCCTGCCTGCCTGCCTGCCTGCCTGCCTGCCTGCCTGCCTGCCTGCCTGCCTGCCTACAGGCATGTTTCCAAAAATTCAGTATACTAATCAAAGAGAATATTTGTAGCTCAGGGTTGAACTGTGGAGTCCTTGGTGCTCTCTGAGCCTTGTTTTCTTGCAGACATTTCATTGCCAGGCTAGGCAACATCTTCAGTGCGAAAAGGGAGTGGGACTTGCTCTCTGTTTATATACCATGGCTTGTCCTGCCTGTATTGGTGGGGGTGTTGTACTCTCCTTGGTAGTACCTTGATTGTGTTGTTGTTTGCTGCTTGGTTGATTGACTGAGTTAATAGTTCCTTGATTAGGGTCTATTGTGTTGTTTGATTGCTCCTCTGCTGCTAATCTTGCTGTTAATCTTTGCCTATCTGGTTGTTGATTGCTGGCAAGGAGGTGTTCTGGTCTTCTGGCTTTTCTATTGTCTCTTATGAATGGTATGTAAATGTTGTTAACCTCTATGTGTCTGTTGATGGCTGCTTTGTCTGAGTGCCAAGCTTCCAGGAATTCTCTAGCATTTTTGGATTTGGCTTGGTTTAAGATGCTCACAGTTTCCCAGTTGAAAGTATGGTTAAGTCTGTCCATGTGTTGTGAGATTAAGGAGTTTTCATCGTGTCTTCTCACTGCTAATTGATGTTCGTGGATGCGTTCTGCTAGTCTTATGCCAGTCTGTCCTACATAGTGGCTGTTACAGTCCTTATACTGTATGTTGTAGATAACTCCTGTTTTTTCTTCTTGGGCTACTGAGTCTTTTGGGTTACTTACAATGTTCTGAAGGGTTTTGGTTGGTTTGTGTGGTACAGTGATGCAGTGTGGTTGTAACAGTCTATTAGTAGTTTCTGAGATGTTTCTGATGTATAGCAGTGTAATCCTTTTCATAGCTTCTGTTGGTTTGCGGTGGGTTGCGTGGTCAGGCACTTTTTGATAAAGTTGCGTGGGTATCCATTTTGCCGGAAGATGCTATATAAGTGGTCTGTTTCCTTTTTCTGGTGTTCTGAGTTGCTGCAGTGCGTTTGTGCTCATCTGAATAGTGCTATCCTTTCTAGACGTTGCATTACTATCTCTGCTATGAGTCCTGAGAGTGGTGATCCCATAGGTGTTCCTTTGATTTGTTGGTATATTTGTCCATCAAACTGAAAGTAGGTGGTGAGACAGAGGTTGATGAGGTTCATGATTCTGGGTATTTTGATCTTGGTGTATCAATGAAGGTACTACCAAGGAGAGTACAACACCCCCACCAACACAGGCAGGACAAGCCAGGGTATACAGTATAAACAGAGAGCAAGTCCCACTCCCTTTTCACACTGAAGATGTTGCCTAGCCTGGCAATGAAACGTCTGCAAGAAAACAACAAGGCTCAGAGAGCACCAAGGACTCCACAATTCAGTATACTCTCTGATTTTCTTTCTTCAGCCTGAGTCCAAATGGGAGCTTACTAAACATTTTTGGAGCCCTTACAAGTGATGGAGGGAAATATACTTGTGTTGCTACCAATCCTGCAGGGGAAGAGGACCGGATATTCAGTGTGAATATATATGGTGAGCTTTGGTTTTGTTTGTTGTTCTTAACCTGAGAAAATGTGAGTCATCTCTCTCATAAGATCTTTCCTTCTTGGTAAAGGAAGAAAAAGATATTAAGGTTTTATATGAATTTAACCATTACTTATAATAACTAAATTAAGATGGGGCCATTACTGTTTAATGTCATGTAGCTCACGGTACCTAAAATAAAATAATCCTGTGGGTTAACATATGAGATAATAAAGTGATTAATCTTTGTGGTATCAAAACAAGTTAATAAAATCCTGTTTGCATTTGGAATATATAGATTTTGAGCTTTTATTACCAAAAATGAACAGTTAAAGGTGTAGAGATGATAGTTCAATAATATATTGGTGTCATAAAGAAAAAGTAACAATTACTTTGAAAGCTCTGTCCTATTTTTCAGTTATAGATCTATAAGTGAACTGACTGTAGGGAAAGAAATATCTAAGGAGGCGAATTAGGTGAATTCACAGAGGCATTAATTCTCATACAATCCAAGTATGAACATTTGGATGAATTAGGGTTAAATTAAATGTATACAGGTTTTAGTTTTTCACATCAAGTTTTAGTTTCAAAGGGCAACTCTTTTAGTTAAAAAAGGCATGTAAACTATTTAAAAATGTTGCTTTCAATATGGGTTTGATGGAGTATAAGCTTGATGGGAGATGCTCAGAAACCTTGTGGCCAGAGAAGCTGTAGAAGTTACAGTCTATCCATATAGCAGGGTTGAGCATCTTTGTTTAGGACAGAGCACTATATTTAACCTTTTAATAGGTTCTACATTCCAATAAGTGGAGAGAGGGGAAGTACAAACATAAAATTGGATCTAAAAAACAGGCAGTACCATTACAATGTGTGTATTTACATCTCCTCCTTCTGTCACATCAAAAATACAAGTTAATGGCAACTTTTGGAAGTGGTCTAAGGCAGGGGTACCCAACCTTTTTGGCACCAGGGACCAGTCGTGGAAGACAATTTTTCCACAGATTGGGGGGCGGGGTTTGCAGCTAACCAGATTTGACTATGGCTTTGTGGGTATGGTACCCTTATCTGGATAATGGGGAGGGTGGTTAGAATGTGTGCAAAGACACCAGCTTAGACAACTAATCCAATCAGCGTATCCTGAAGAGGTTACTTTTGGACAAAAAGAGTCTCAGGATTTCTAAGATAAATTACTCGCTTGCTTAGCCATTTTGTCTGAATATCTTAGCATGGAATTAAGTGTCCCTTCCTGCTTCCTGTAGGTCCTCCAGGGGTCCTATAAAAAGGAGAATTCTGTAGCACCTTTCTCTGCTCTTTTATTTTTTAATCTTCCCCTGCCCATCTAATGGGTGAAAGTGGAGCAGAAAGAGGTAGCAATGGGCAACTCCCCATACATTGAGAGGATTTTCATAAATGCCCAATGCATGACTGGTTCAATCATCTGAGTCAGCCACATCATGCAAAATTGTCTATGTGATGAAAGCTTGGAAAATTGTTTCTAAGTGAAGATACAGCTTCTCAAAAAGCATTGTTGGAGAACAAGAAACGTAATTATCATAGCAATTTGAGTTGACCCTACTAGTCAGAAATTTTCTCATATTGTGAGATGTGCAGCATTTAGAATCACATGTTTTATCTCTTTCTTTTGATCATGCATATTATATTGTATATAAATGTACCTGTAAATAAGCACATCTGTTGAATACTGCTAGATGATCCTAGAGTTCTGTTCTGAAAGTAGAGCAGCCCCAGTTATATTTCTGCTTCTAGCCCACTTCTGCTCAGCTTCATTTTCTGCTTTTTCTGATACCTTTGAGTTACATCAGAAATTGACTCATTAAGAGTTCAAAACATTTTCCAGAACAACTTCAAAACATGTGTAAGAGGTGTGGGAATGGTGGTGTTTAAAAAAGAAAAAGAAAAATGTGGCTCTATAGGACAAGGTACAGTTCATAAATATGAAGAGACAAGTGTTATTATTTGTATCTTTTTGATGGATTTAACTGGAAGTGCTTTCTGGCCATGGACACAATTTATAAAGAAATTCCAGATGATCTATTAAAGCAGAGCTTTCCAAACTGTGTTTCGGGACACGTTAGTGTGTTGGCTGAAGTGTTTGGGTGTGTCGCGGCTGCTGCTGCCTCCAAGCTCTGCCAGGATTCCGCGCAGGTCCTAGTGCCTGCCTTGTGCCCTGCTGCCTCCAGACCTGCTGTGATTCCGCACAGGTCCTAGTGCCTGCCCTGTGCCCTGCTGTAAGAGTGTGTCGCAAAATGATGCATGTCTAAAAAGTGTGTCACCAACATGAAAAGTTTGGAAAGCTCTGTATTAAAGGAAATAGAAAGGCTGCTGATCACTACATTTCAACATGATTTAGTTTGGAATACTATGGGGAATCTTTCTTGGATAGGAAAAGTAGTAATGCTGCCACCTTGGGGTTCAGTTAAGTTGAGCTACTTCATTGGGAATAATTTCAAATTTCCATTATTTAATATACCAGCAACTTCTTTCCTCCTTGGAGGCCCTCTTCTAAATCCCTCTATAAATAGAATACTGTAATGGTGTTGCTCCTTGAAATGGGTCTCAGACCCTCAGAGATGATTCGTTTGACTCATTTTCAGAGGAGCAGTGAAGAGATTTTACTAATTTTTTGCATTTTATCAAGTTGCTTCTTATGCTGCTTCTGCTATTTCATGATTTTTAATTTTTTTCAGATTGTTCTGTGGTTTTTCTGATACTGTTGTTTTATAATCATGCATTGCTTTTACAGTATTCTGAATAGAGATATTGAACCTATGGTGGTCCACCCACTGAACTAATACTCACAGCATCTGTCCTCACTGGCCATATTGGCTGGGGTTGTTGGTCGTCAGAACTGAAGACCGGTTAGAGGGCTACAGGTCCTCCACTCTTGATTTTGAGATGATTTCAGAATCATTTTAAAAGAGGGGTATAAATGCTGAAAAGTAACTTGATTTTTCTTGCCTTATTTGGTTACCAATTTTAGTGCCACCAACTATCAATAAAAGTCAAGAGGAACCTGAGGCCCTAACTGTCTTATTAGACACTTCAATAAACATTGAATGCCAAGCTGTGGGCACTCCACCTGCACAGATGAATTGGCTGAAGAATGGCCTTCCCCTCTCTACATCTTCCCACACCAGGTTACTCTCAGCTGGACAGGTGCTCAGGTAAGGTTTCATTAATTTGGGTTACACCAAATGAAAACTGCTCATTTTATATAATGATTTCATCATTTCAAGAAGTAGATCCCCCCTCCCCATTTTGGGGGGCTGGCAGGCGCAACTGAAGAATTCAGAACATATTGTGAATATGTTTGCAAAATGTCCACCAGGAACAGCCCGGAAGACCCACAACAGCCATCCACCAGGAAGGCTTGCTCATTCACAAACCGGCTGCTATGCAGTATGTCATCAGAATCAATTTGTCAGAAAGCTAGCTAGCATGGTCTCAAGGCCCCTCTCCTTACTATCCCTTGTTATCTTTGCCCTTTTTCTGAATGGGGGGCTCCCTTCCAAACAATGTATAGGATTGTACCTAGGTCCATTTGAGCATTCCTGGAAGTAAAGATTATGTTGAAGCTGACACTTTGTTTTGTAGCATACAAGCTCCCAATTTACTGCATTGAAAAGGTGTTTTAAAATATAAAAAATCAGGCAAGAATAGAGCCTGGAGGATGTCAAGGAAAGTATCTGCAGGCACATTGGCTCCCTAAGAACCATATTGAGAATCCCAAGACTATTGGATACTGGCATTGATTATCAACAATTATATTAACTTCACTGCATTTTTAACATTCTGAAGGATGAGTGCCATTCTTTCCAACCATTAGGGCTAGTTCTCTGATTTCTTATGGAGGGAGCAAATGGCATATTGCTTTTATTTGCCTCCAATCTCTATCCTTAGTCTCTCTCTCTCTTTTTATGACTGCCAACATGAAATTGCAGAAATCAGTTGGAAGTACTGTAAATCAATAAAAATTACATTAATTAATTAATTTCTCTTGCATCCTGCACATCCTGTAGTGATCCATCCCATATAAATAGAAATAAAGATGTGTTACTGTGGGTTTATTTGTTCCTGTGTCATACCTTGTCATCATTTATTTCAGAAAATAGCTGCACATTCCCAGGACAGGGACAAAGACTGGGGTTAGCATTTAGCTGGGTCTCCAATAGGCCTCACTAACTCATCTGATTTTCCTTTAGACTTAATTCTAACTTAGTGTATAATATATACTATCCTCTTCTTAATAGCAAAGATCCAACAGATTAGTTATCTATAAAAAGGGAGTCCATCATAATCACTCTAGGTGTCCCCATCTAACAGGCCTAACATTATTTGTAGATTATATCTTTTGGAAAACTTGCTAAAAGGCTTTTCCCGAGAACATCTGTGTTTCTCTGTAAAGGTACCTAAATCTTATTATTAAAGGCATGAGTTCAATTAGACCAGAGCTTTCCAAACTTTTCATGTTGGCAACACACACCAACGGCGGCGGTGCAGCGTGCGATGTCCTGGTGTGTCGCACGAAAACCCGGAAGCGCTGATGGGGGGAACTGGAAGAAGCGGCACCCCCGCCAATCAGCGGCGGCAGTGGCCACTTCTTCCGGTTCCCCCCATGAGCGCTTCCAGGTTTTTGTGCGACACACCAGGACACCGCAGGCAACACAGTAGTGTGTCGCGACACATACTTTTGAAAGCTATGAATTAGACAGTAACTGGAGAAAGCCCAATTTATGTGGAATATTTGAAAAGTTCCAGAAATCTCAAACAAACACAACACTTATACAAATCCAGCAAAACCCAGCTGAGTTCATTGATTTGATTCAGAAAAGTGATCTGATCCAAAGATTCAACTACATGTGGAAAATCATCAGCATGAGCAGAAGCTTCTGATTAGTTTCAAAGCCATTCAGCTTGATCTGAGAAACCAGATCAACTTTTCAGAATGTCAATTGATCCTGTCAACTTTGAACTGCGACTCTGAATCAAAGATTTGCACAGCTCCATTTTATAAATGCCGCTGCAGGTGTCTGCATCTGGCCAACTTTGGCAGGTCTCAGAAGTTAAGCAGGGTTGACCCTGGATAGTACAGGGATGGGGGAATGCTTGGGAATTTTATGCCTGTTGGCTAAGCTGAAAAGTGAAAAAACATCCAAGAAGAAGGCAATTACAAACTATTTCCCTAACGGTGCCAAGAAAACGGATTTAGCTCTCAGGAATTGAGCTTAACTTGAGAGCATCTTAGCCTTTTATTTTAAAAATTGTGTGTGCTCTGCATAAAGCAGAGCAAGCAGTTTTTTTATTTCAAAATGTGTTGTGGTTGTCTTCCTTCCAGAATTGTTAAAGCGCAGATAGCTGATGTTGGCATGTACACATGCGTAGCCTCCAATAGAGCTGGTGTCGACAATAAACATTATAGCCTTCAGGTTTATGGTAAGCCTTTTTTAAGCAATATAGAGTGAAATTATAACATCCTTGTGTATTTCTAAATACAGGTAGTCCTTGCTTACTGACCACACATTCAGCGACTGTTTGAAGTTATGACGCTGCTAAAAAAACGAGACTTACAACTGGTCCTCAAAGTTGTGGCCATTGCAGCATCCCCGCAGTCACATGATTGTGATTTGGGCACTTGGCAACTGGTACACATTTACGACAGTTGCAGCGTCCCGTGGTCACATGATCACCATTTGTGATCTTCACAGCCGGCTTCTGACAAGCAAAGTCAGTGGGGAAGCTGGCAGAAAGTCCCAAGTTGTGGTCATGTGACGTCATGCTTAGTGACAGAACTTCCAGTCCCAATTGCAGTTGGTAAGTGAGGACTACCTGTATATGCCTATATGTACAGTACTTAATGCTTCTTACCTTTCTTGTAGCACTTCACATCGACTGTATCATACTTCTCTTTAAAGTTCTTATTTTCTTTAAGCATACTGTATGTAGTTTGCTCAAATGTACAGTATTCTGTATACTTCAGTGTTAAGATAAAATAATATATTTTCATTGTTGCTGTTGAAAAGCACTTCCTAAGTTGTATTCTGTTCTTAGCATTATTTTCTTATTTTTTCCTGATAGTCCTTTCCTTCATTATGCACACAGTGATTGACATGATTATTATGATAATATATGAATGCTGTGTTTGATCTGCTAACAATATGGGTCCTCATAAGAAAGTTGCATGGGCAAATATGACTGAAAATTGTGAGAAAAAGGAAGGAACATGTCATTAAAAAATTATGGCAAACAGCATCTCTATATTTCATTTTTATTATTTTATTTTTGTCAACTGCCTTAATGTTTTTGAAAGTGAAGACATACATGTTTTGAATAAATAAATATATTCAGTAGGAAAAACATCCTTTTGATTGTCTATGTAGCTGTGACAAAAATGCTACTTTTGATATAAATAATAAAATTAGATATGCTCATGCAGTTAGTTTCATAAAACATTTTATAGAAGGTTTATATAATTTGTATACAGTAGATGATTTAAAGGAATAGCCTATATGAAATTCTTCATTGTTATTACTGACCAATTTAAATGCTTGAAATTTTCTCGGATAGATTTTGGTGAGTGATTTATTTGTAATAATTTGAATTTTGGGAAGTACTAATGGATGAATTGATGGATGGGTTCCCATCATCCCATTCTGTGGGCATCCTTCAGAAACCTCCAAAATGGTTTACTAAACTGGGTTAGGGGACAATGAAGTAAAGGGAAAATTGGCTGGAGTAATCTTGGATGGAACTAGACTCATGAAAAGTGAGTTCACTGGTTTATGGTAAGCCAATCTAATTCCATCCATTTCTACCCTGTTCGTTAGACTTGGGCTCTAGGAATCAGTTGGGATTGTCGCTATTGTACCAGCTTCCCTGCTGCATAGCAACTTCCCTGCTAGAGCTTCTGGACTCTGTGGCCAGGCTGGCAGTGGATTTCCCTAGCTTTATGGTGCTGGGGGGGGGGCTTCACCCTGCTTTCTCTGGGGGTGAAATCTGAGGCAGCTTGGGGGTTCATGGTCATCATGACATCTAGGAGCCTGTCCCAGGTGATCGAGGGGCTGATGCATGACAGTGGTCATATGACTGATCCAGTTTTCTTATCAGAGCAATGGCAATGTGATCTGGAGTTGGGGGAGACTTCTATTACTTCCCTATCATGGTCAGATCACTATCTGATAGCCCTGGAGTTCTCTGATGCTGTCCCTAACCACAGGGATGCTAGACCTATTTTATTGGTCCACCCCAGGTGACTAATGGACCCAACTGGGTTCCAGAGAGAACTTGGGTTTTTTTCTGATGGTCTGTTGCATGGCCCAACCTGAGCTCTTGTTGCTGCCTGGAATGAGAAGGGGGCTGGGGGTTTGGATCAGATCTCTCTCTCCTCTCATGTCTTGCCTTGTTTATTCGTTCAGTCGCTTCCGACTCTTCGTGACTTCATGGACCAGCCCACGCCAGAGCTTCCTGTCGGCCGTCACTATCCCCAGCTCCCCCATGGTTGAGTCTGTCACCTCCAGAATATCATCCATCCATCTTGCCCTTGGTCGGCCCCTCTTCCTTTTCCCTTCCACTTTCCCTAGCATCAGCTTCTTCTCCAGGGTATCCTGTCTTCTCATTATGTGGCCAAAGTACTTCAGTTTTGCCTTTAATATCATTCCCTCAAGTGAGCAGTCTGGCTTTATTTCCTGGAGTATGGACTGGTTTGATCTTCTTGCAGTCCAAGGCACTCTCAGAATTTTCCTCCAACACCACAGTTCAAAAGCATCTATCTTCCTTCGCTCACCCTTCCTTATGGTCCAGCTCTCACAGCCATAGGTTACTACAGGGAAGTACTCTCTCCTCTCATAGATCCTAATATTCCCACTGGTTTACAGAGGTTTACAGAGGAGCTGAAGGAGATAAAACAGATGAAGAGATGCCTCGAGTGCCACTGGAGGGCAACAAGGAGTGAACTCATGCTTGACTGAGCATGAGTTAAAGCTACTATCAGGGGCTACCTCATGGTGGTAAGGGCAGTGAAATGTCAGTATTTCTCTGGCCTTATTGTGTTTATAGAGAGCTGCCTGATGGCCTTGTTTAAGGTAACCCGGGCCCTCTTTGGGGAGACTGGTTTAGAGGGTTATCTGCAAAGTCACTGTGAGGAATATGCTAGGCATCTGTCAGATATAAAGTCACTCAGATTCATACCAAGTTGGACTCTAGCCTTGAAGCAGTTCCTATGGAGGTGACTGAGGCTCCATCTGGCTTGATTATCTGGGAGGAATTTAATGCTGTTAGACAGGGTTCTTGGGACTACTAATTCAGCCACCTGTATCTTACATCCATGTCCCTCCTGCTTGGCTAGGGTTTTCCAGAAGGTGACACATGGCTGGGTTCTGGTGGTGGTGAATTCTTCCTTGAGAGAGGGGAAGTTTCGGCCATCCCTTAAAGAGGCAATGCTTCATCCACTCTTCAAGAAGACTTCACTAGACCAAACCATTCTAGGTAATTTTTGTCCAGTCCAGGGGAGGATGTTGAGAAGGTGATCATGTAGCTTTAGGACCTGTTTCAGTCAGTACTCAGGCCTGGACATTGGACTGAAATGACATTGATTGCAGTTGTGGATTACCTCTGGTAGGAACGGGATGGGAGTGATGCATCCATCTTTGCTATTTTTGACCTCTTAGGAGCCTTTGATACCATCAATCATGGTATTCTTCTGGATTGGCATTGAGGGTTGGGAGTGGATGGTAGCACTGTGTTGTGCTGGTTCTCTTCCTTCTGGGCCAGTTGGTGTTGATATTAGGAGAGGTCAGTCTGCAGTCCCTGCTTTGCAGGGTCCCTCAGGGTTTGGTGCTCTTCCCATTCCTGCTTATCATCTACATGAGGCCTCTGGCTGAGATCATTCGAAGGCCCTGGGTGACCCAGCTTTATATCTCCACCCCTGGCTAACCAAGCAATGATGTAGAGGTTCTGTCTTGGTGTCTGGGGGCTGTGGGATGAGGAAGAACAGGCTTCAACTCAACCCTAGCAAGTGGCTCTTGGTTTTAGGGCCTCCAGTTCTGGGGATTTTCCATTGTTAATTCTGGACAGAGTTGCACTTCTCCAAACAGAACAAGTGTGCAATCTGTAGGCCCTCCTGGACTCACTACTCTTGGTTGAGGAACAGGTGGCAGTGATGGCCAGGAAGCCTTTTGCACAGTTTTGTGTTGTGCACCAATTGCATCCATTCTTCAACCAAGAGGCTTGGCCCACAGTCACACATGCCTTAGTAACCTCCTGAATGGACTACTGCAATGCACTTTACATGGGATTGTCCTTGAAAAGCATCTGGAAGCTGCAGCTGGTTCAAAATGCAGCAGTGTAGGGGAATTATGTGTGCTCCTTGATCAGTGCTTATTACACCTCTGGTCTACTAGTTGCATTGGTTGCCAGTGTGCTTCCAGGCTCAATTCAAGGTGCCATAAAGCCCTTCATGGCATGGGGCTGGGTTATCTTAGGGACTGCTTCTCCTTGATTGTGTCCTATCAGATCTGGCAGGAGAGACATGCTATGGGTTCCAACTATTAAAGAGTGCCAGCTTGCAGGACCCAGAAGAGAGCCTGTTTTGTCTTGGCACCTGCTCTTTGGAACATCTTCTCCCAGAGATCAGATTCTCCCAACCCTGTTGGCCTTTTGAAAGGCCTTGAAGACTTAGTTCTCTCACTGGGCATGGAGTTTGGGGTGTATGGCAGACCCCATGGAATGGTTGTACTGATTGTTGCGGTGGGTTTTTTTTTAAATCTCAGCTGCTGGTTTTATTGTGAAGTTGTTGTTACACTGTGTTTTTAACTGTTGTTAACTACCCAGAGTCATAATGTTGAAAAAAATTAATACATTTCTGAGATGAAATCGGTTTGTTGTTTCATAAATCAAAAATAATTTTTATATCCTCCATGGGTTTGTTTCCTTACAGTACCTCCAAGCATAGACAATGGCGGAGAAACAGAAGAAATAACTGTAGTAAAAGGGAATCCAGTATCTTTGGTGTGTTTGGCTAATGGAACACCAACACCTACTATATCATGGCTGAAAGATGGTCAGACTTTAAGCACTAACTTTCATGTGGCTTTTGAAAACCAAAAAATGGGTCTTCATATATTAAAGTCAGAGATTGATGATACAGGTAGATATACCTGTATAGCATCTAATGAAGCTGGGGAAGTCAACCAGCACTTTACTCTGAAAGTGCTAGGTAAGGATGACCTATTTACAACTAATTAGTGGTCTGATCAACCAGAAACTATCATAATGTTGTTACTAAACCAAGGGTAGAAAGTGTGTGGCATTAGTTACTTGGGATGCTTTTTTTTTTTTTTTGCCCTACATTTTAACCAGGTTTTCATCTGCAAGAATGTCTTCAGCCTGGTAAACTTTTATTTGGGTCTGTTGCTGGTCAACTTGCTATATAATTAGAGCTACCATAAGGAATTTTTAGAATGGCTATCATATACTAAATTATTATCTGTTTTTATTGATTGCTTAAAATGCCTTTAGCTGGATACACAATATGGGCAATACCTAAGGTCTATTCACAGAGCTGAATCAGTAATATTATGGGAATTTTCTGTTGTTTATTCTCATAAGTCTCTTGTAACTTTTGGGTATGTTGTTTTTTTGAGGGTGACATTATGGATGTCCTTTTTCAGAACCTCCTCATATTAATAAATCACATAACCCAGAAGAAATTTCTACAGTGATTAACAACCCTCTAGAGCTCTTCTGTATCTCTGATGGGATTCCAATCCCCAAACTAACATGGATGAAGGATGGGCGCCTACTGCCTCAAACAGACAATGTTCGTATCCTAAGAGGAGGAGAGGTCTTTCGAATACCCAGTGCTCAGGTAGCTGAAAGATAGCTATTTAATGCTTTTACAACCATTTCAACTGTTTTAACTTAGTTCAATTTTATTTCTAATTGAGATGTGGTTGTCTTCCAGGTAGAAGATACTGGAAGATATACATGTTTGGCTTCTAGCCCTGCAGGAGATGATGACAAAGAATATTTAGTGAGAGTACATGGTAAGGTTAATTGGGATAAATACGACGAAAGAATTGCCAAATTCTCCTATATAGCCTTCCAGGCAAGCTCCATATTTGTGAACTTGAACTCCCAGAATTCCCTAGTCAGCATGATCATTGCTGAAAATTCTGGTAGCTGGTCTACAGATCTGTGCCCAAGTTGGGGAAAGTTGTTCTATTGCATAATTTTAGTTATGCTGTCTTTGTCTATCTGTTTCAGAGGTGGGATACTGTGAAATAGGCATGGAAAATTGAATGTTTAAGTTCATTTTCAACTAGATTTTCATGCTTTGCTTTATCTCAATTTTTTCAGAGTTAGGTTCATCAAATCAGGTTCATCCTCATGACTGCATGGACCAATTCTTACCATCTCGGCATGTCTTTGATAATAACTTGTAGCTTTTTCAAAGACATTCCAATAATCTCTTTGACCCCATTTATCCATTTTATCAACTGCCTTCCTTTTCTTCTTTCCTCCATTCACATCACAGAAGCAAAATATATGAGTCTCTGCTTGATGATTATTATCTCAAGGCAGCAATCAGTCTTTACTTGGTGTGGGATTGATTGGTTGGTTGGTTGTTCTTACAGTCCATGGTACTCCTCATGAGCGTTTCAATTGGAGGTCATCCTTTATTAATGGCGCTATGGACTTTGAAGAAGCACGAGTACAGGGCGAAAAGGAGAAAAGAGCTAAAAGGAAGGCACGTCAGGCAAACCCTCATCATGACCGTCTCCCACCCGGAAACCTATGCCCTCACTGTGGGAGGTTGTGCGGATCCAGAATTGGCCTTTATAGCCACTTACGGATCCACCGTTAAAATTTTACCTTTGGAAGACAATCTAACTCGGCTATGAGTGATCGCCAATGATGATGACTCCTCATAACCAAGTCAAAATCCATAATCTCTGTTTTCTTTTTCTCAATGTCCAGCTTTCACAGCCATACATTTCACAAATGCTTTAACCATTCCACTCTTCATTGTCATTGCAATATTCTTATACTAAAGTCACTGCTTTCCTCCCTATAATTAATCTCTCTGTTTCTTTAGCACACTGTACATCTCTATCTATTCTTGAGCTCAAGAAAATACAACTATTTACCACTTTCACT
Source organism: Charina bottae (assembly GCA_023362775.1). Classification (NCBI taxonomy): domain Eukaryota; kingdom Metazoa; phylum Chordata; class Lepidosauria; order Squamata; family Charinaidae; genus Charina; species Charina bottae. The sequence continues at coordinate 11,743,320 of JALMGJ010000003.1, forward strand.
TCTACAGCATCAACTGTAAGTTCACTAAGCATGTAGGCTGACATTACCTTTTCTGCTTAATATTTAATGTTAACCCAGACTTACATTATTTATTTATTTATTTATGGCTCAAGACCAAGTCACAGAATTTAAAAATATTGTACACCATTAATACATGCATAAGTAACTATGTATGGTACATACATATATATATAAGGAAGAATCCCTATAAAATTAACATTTCATTGGAGGGACCAAACGGCTTCTATAAGTTAAGGCTATAAATAAAAATTTCACTACTGCCTTTGAAACACCTGGGTATTGGTCATTTAATAATGATATCTCAATCTCCTCATCCTGAGTAGAGTATATCAGACTCAAGAGCAGGTGTAATTGCTCTGATTGCCAGTGTGAGTACAGTGGGCACTTTAAAAGGATGTGTGAAACAGACTCAATCTCTATATTTCAGCAAATACTGTACATACTCAATCTTCGTATGGAAGGTTGGCATGTCGACCAGCATCTATATGTGCTAGAGAGAAGAGCCTTCTATGGGGGACATACAGAACCTTATAGAAGTAATTGGGTAGTGTCCAGGGGCAGAGAGCAATTTCTCTGTATGAGATATCGGAAAGTTTGGCTCTATCTACCTGAATATCTAAGTCCCATACCCTCTGCTTAAGTTCTACCAGGATTTTTATTTATCTATTTATTTATAATTCAAATTTTGCCACCGCCCATCTCCACCAGAAAATGGGAACTCTGGGCAGTTTTCTAGGCCTAAAGCAAGTAGGGCTGGTATTGACAGTCCACACTGTCTCAGATCTTGGTCTATTTGTTTTTTCAGAGTAGATTGATATATATCATATAGAATGAGATGTACCAATGAGGTTTCCCAAATGATTTGTTTCGCCCAGAATCTTAGACATCATAATCTTGCCTGGGGCTTGAATGAGTTGCAGCCTAGTTCTGACCTAGTAATGGCATTAGAAATCAACTATGGGATGTGCACTATTGATTTAAGAATTTTGTTTGTCTTTTTTAAAGGACTGAGAAGTTTTTGTAAATACACGTCTTGAGATCTATGCATTCCAAGAACTTTGGCCTTGAAGATTTAATTGCTGCAGGGACAAAGTTCTTTCCTTGCCGACTAAGTAAATTTGTTGATAACTAGAGATCTTTCATAGATACATTCTTACTCACCATCAGAGCTTTCCAAACTGTGTGTCACGACACAAAAGTGTGTTGCCACACACAGTCTGGTATGTCGCCACACAACCCGGAAATGCTGATCATCATCGGCGCTTCCGGGTTTTCCCATGGTGACACACCAATGGTGGCGTGCAAAAACCCTAAAGCAGCAGCAGCGCTTCTGGGTTTTTGTGCGCTGCCGCAATGGCGGCACTTCCAGGTTTTCCCGTGGCGACACACCACGGCGGTTGGTGTGTCACCGCGGGAAAACTTTGGAAAGCCCTGCTCACCATCTTGAATTTTATATTTTATATTTTTGCACTTATATATTTACATATATTTATATGTATATTTATACTGTTTTATTTTAATAATATGTTATTTTTCTATTTTAAATGTAAACCACCCAGAGTCATTGTCACGAGATGGGCGGTAAAGAAATACGACAAATAAATAATAATAATAAAATAATAAAATAAATAAAATAAAATAAAATAAAATAATAAATAAAATAATAAATAAAATAAAATAAAATAAAATAAAATAATAAAATAAAATAAAATAATAAAATAATATTAAATTAAATTAAATTAAATTAAAATAAAATAAATAATAAAATAAATAAAATAAAATAAAATAAAATAAAATAAAATAATAAAATAAAATAAAATAAAATAAAATAATAAATAAAATAATAAAATAAAATAAAATAAAATAAAATAAAATAAAATAAAATAATAAAATAAAATAAAATAAAATAAAATAAAATAATGGGCAAGGAATGGAGGATGGAAGTCTGGGTTGGCAAAAGCTACAACAATACAGGTATTCCTCACTTAACAACCCTAATTGGGACCAGAATTTTCATCACTAAGTGAAGCGGTTGTTAGGCAAAACATAGAGTGACTGCACCGCTTAGTGATGGCAGTTCCAGTAGTCCCAGTTGCAGTTGTTAGGCCAGGATCTCACGCTTCTCCTGCCCTGCCGCTCTTGCCTCTGGTTCAACTCCCCCCATTCACCTGTCTCCCCCCCATCTCTACCCTTTTGGCCTCCCTGCACTCTGCCGCCTACCCCTGCCACCCTCGGCACCCCCAGCTGACCTTCACCATCTTCTTCCTCCTGCTGCTGGTCCAGGATCCACGTGCTGGGTGAGGGTGCAGCCCTGGGCTGTGTGCAGCAAGCGCAGCAGTTCAACGGAGCCTTGTCTGCTGAAGGGAGCTTGCCAGGCCTGTCTGGGGAAGAGGCAGTGGGATGGGATGGTGAGGCTGGCAAAAGGTCAGTGCAGGGAACTGGGAGAGAAGGCAGCTGGGCAAATGAATGAAGGGGAGCGAAGCTTTACCCAACGGCTTGCAAAATAAACTCTGAGCATGGTCGCTTTGGAGCAGTCAGAATTGTCCTATTTCTGTTCTTGTGTTTGAGGTGTTAGAAAAAGAAGGATAGCTAGCAGAATGGAACGACCAAAGCATTAAGGCATGTGCAAAGGGGCTGCTTGCTGCCCTGCAAGGCAGGGTGCAGGGCAGCCAAAAGGGCAGAGAGGGGGGCATATGTGGGTGGGGGGAGTTGGAGGCAGTCCCTTACCTTACTGAGGCTCGGGGCTGGGAGGGACCAAGCTGGGAATGGCTTGGATTGAGGTGGGTACTCGCTTAACAACCCGCGATTCTTGGTCAACAACAGCAATGGGGAGTGCCAGGATTGCGGTCGCTAAGTGATGTGGTCACATGATGTCTTTATAGCCACATCGCTTAGCGACAAAAATTCCGGTCCCAATTGTGGTTGTAAGTCGAGGACTACGTGTAATTTGTTTTGACGCTGACAAATGGTCATAGCGTCCATAGCTAATCAAATTATGTCAACATTCCTCTATGTAAGTTAAATTTTTGCATTTATCATGTTATTTATATTTTTTCTTTGACAGTTCCCCCTAATATTGCTGGCACCAGCAGTTCTCAAAATCTGAGTGTGCTACAGAACCGGCAGATTATACTGGAGTGCAAATCAGATGCAGTACCTCCTCCTTTCCTTACATGGCTCAAAGATGGAGAAATCTTGGAGGTATATTCTCTATGTCTCTTCCCTGTGATTTATCTTAATTGGTCAAGTAAACTTTGCATAGGTGCTCAGATTTTACATATGGTGGAGGATTAGACTTGTAAGCCACATGTGACATGTTTCTATAAGTGTCTACACATACCTAGCTCGCTGTTTGTGGGCCTGCTCCACTTGACTCTTTACTATGTATACTTTAGCACTGCATCTGTGCATATTGGGTTTAATTTATAGAGGCTCCTTTGCAGGCATAATTAAATAGTTTACTGCTTTGGAGGTCTCCCACACTCTTTGCCCACCATATTTTAATTTTTCTTGGGGTGGGGGAATGGCATATATAGTCCCAGAGGCATTCTTAGACAACAGAAATGATGGAGGATCCACTACTTTCCTGGGAAATATGCTTACCTATCAAGGAAAAAAGTAGTATGATGGAACTAAAGAACATGGTTAGAAGTGTTGGGATTATCAGGAGTCAACTCAGCATTGTCTCATAAGCATAATAGGGTTTTTTCTAGTAAACGCATCTCTACTGTGCTTGTGAGATGTTACCTGAGTCACCTGATTTCCTCTTCCTCCTTCTTCTTGGTTTGGGGGGTTAACATTCTCCATTTTCATACTCTTTGGGCACACCTGCAAGCAGGAGGGCTGCACAATGCAGCTCTCATCAATTCCATCTCACTTGCACGCAGATCGACTATGAATCTTCTTGTATCCAGATCTACTGAATAAATGTAAGCTATCTCTATTTTTCTTCATCTAACTAATGTGTGAAGACTGAATTTATTTCTGAACGCAATTAAGCTTAAAGTGCAAGTTCCCTGCTGGTTCACGATTCTACTCTGCAAGATTGTTGTTAGCTGCTTGGAGTTCTTTTATTAACCTTCAAGACTCCATCAAGAAGCAGCCTCACTAGTTTACTACCTATTAAATGGGTATTTGCACCTTGATAGCCATTTTATGCACAGTCTCTCAACACTGATTGCAGCCATTTTGTGAGAATGCCGATGGGTCACCTTGAGTTCTATGTGGAATGAAAATTTACTACATAAATAAAATAAAGTATAAATATGTTTTAAGTTATATAAACTATATAAATGAATTTATTTAGTTTGCACAACATACTTGGATCACGAGGAAAGGGTGGTAAACATGTTGTGAAAACTGTCTGATACACACAAATTATTGCTTAACTAATTTAGAACACTTTAAATAGATCTAGTCTTGTCTGGGGCTAAATTAATTTCCTCTACCCTAAAGCAGTTAACTCCTCTCCTAAGATGCAGAGTATTTACTGGAGTGTTAGTTGACTCTCATCACTTCCCAAATTGAGACAGAAAAACAGGGCCTCACTAGGAACTTCAATCTCAGTCTTCTCTATTTTAACTCTCCATACCATGTGGCCACACTAGGGGTGAGTAGCTACCCTTGACATTCTCCATAGCAGTGCTTGCTCGGATTGGACTACCACCGTTTTTTTTAAAGCCCCTTCAAAGAGCGAAAAATTTAAAATGTGGAAAGTAGAAAGTGGAGGAATAGACCCCCCCCTTCCTTTGTGGTAATTGTGAGGTCTTAAAAAAGTCACCACCACCACCACCCTAATTCATGTGCTGCCAAGCAAAAAGGTGAATCAGTAGTCTGGGGAAGGGGATGGCTGGATCATTTGTGTTCTACAAACACAGCTGTAGAGACAGTTGAATGTAGTGCTGAAGGTGCTGACGTAGGACTAGAGGAACCCAGGTTCAAATCCACTCTGAGTCATGGAAACTCAGTATATAACCTTGGGCCAGTCACTATCTCTCAGCTGACCTTACATCCTAGGGTTGCTGTTATGGGGGATAAAATAGAGATTGACCTGAAAGCCATCTTGAGCTCTTGGAAGAAAAATGGGTTATAAATTAAACAAACAAACAACAAACAAGGTATTCTTTATCAATATTCCCTCCCATTCCTAAACTCTATTGTTCCCTATCCTGTATAAATAGGATAGATTCTATTGATTGTTTCTATCCCTCATTGAAAAGAGATTCAGCTTTGAAAATTTGATTCTCAGGCAACTCCCCGAGTTCGCATCTTATCCAGTGGAAGATATTTGCAAATCAACAATGCAGACCTAAACGATGCAGCAAGTTATACTTGTGTTGCAAGTAATGTTGCAGGCCGAACCACAAGAGAGTTTGTATTGGCTGTAAATGGTAAGAAAAAAAGATAGATAAATCTATATAATCTTTGTGGGATATTTCCATGAGTGAATTTTCAAGATATTAGACTTCTCAAAGAAACAGGTTTTGTGGTCTTTAATTTGTTTTATTTCTTGGTGGAAGAAAGTTCTCCAAAGGGTTTTTTTTTTTGTTCATTTTGATTAAAATGCGTGTATTTTAATTTCCAGAGCTAAAGCTGCTTTTGTAATTTTAAAGATAAACTTGCTGTTCAAAAAGGATGTTCTCCAATCTTCTTTTTTAAATTTTATATAACATTGTGTCCTTTGGTAAGAGAGCAATGCTTAGGAATCTTTAAAATATATGTTGTTGTTTTTCCTAGTCCAGTATATGCTTACCTGGAAATCAGCTTCATTGAATAAATTGACCTGTATAAAATTAGCAAAGTTACTATACATTTTCAGTAGGTTGCACATAAGAGAGGCAAATAGAAATTTATATTATATAAAGTGTATTTCTGTTTTAAGTAAAATACAAATACATAAATATTTGTCATTAGTAGTCCATTAGAGCTGCCGTACCTGGGCTGCAAAACTCTAAACACGTACTCATTGATAACAATGAATTAGGATTTTCTGTATTACTCTGCTGTGGTTGTCCAGATTTTTACAGGTCAGATCTGGTAGATGTTTGCATAAAATAAAACCAATTTTATATAGTTAAAACCTAGGGCCAGTATTTTGGGATAAAAGAAAATCCCATTTTGAGTGGAAGGCAACAGCTCATATTTCAACAAATCTTTTTTTTTTACATAAATTTTATTGAAGTTTTAAAATATACAAAGTTAAAAGTTAGAAATGAAACAGAAATAGAAATACAAATTAAAGAAAGAAAGAAAAAAGTGTAGAAAAGAAAAAGAAAGAAAAAGAAAAAATATAGAAATTAGTTAACTTCCGATCTATCTCTGGTCATAGAAATAAAAAAAGTTTATCTTACATGCTAGCTTTTCATATAATATTCATAAACATTTCTTGTCTAATATATTCTATTTATATATAATCTAATCTTCAAAACCCCATGTAAGCTTTGCTCCTCCAGCTTTTTGCAAGTAATCTATCAATGGTTTCCACTCTTTAAGATAGTAACAATTTGAGTTATCTTTTAATAAACATGTCAATTTATCATTTTCTGCCATATCCATCAGTTTTAACATCCATCCATTCTTGTATCGTTGGTAGAGTTTGATTTTTCCAGTTTTGTGCATAAAGGAGTCTTGCTGCTGTAATCATATATTGTATAATTCTAATGAAATGTTTTTCTGTTTGTACATCTAGTATTCCCAATAAAAATAATTCTGGTTTAAAAGGGACTCAAATTTGTAATATATTTTGCATCGGTGAATGTATTTGAGTCCAGAATTTCTTTGCTACCTTACATGTCCACCACATATGATAAAAAGACCCCTCTTGTTTTTTACATTTCCAACAAATGTTGGAAACAGTCCCATACATTTTAGCAAGTTTTTGTGGGGTCATGTACCATTGATACATCATCTTATAAAAATTTTCTTTCAAATTGTAACAAAGAGTAAATTTTAATCTTTTATTCCACATGTCTTCCCATCGTTGCATTTGTATATCATGGCCAATATTTTTTGCCATTGAATCATGCATTCTTTGACTTGTTCTTCCACCATTTCTCCTTTTAACAATAATTTATACATTTTAGCAATTAAGTGGTCATCTGTTTCACATAATTGTATCTCAAATTCCGATTTAATTTGTTCAAATTCAAGATTTTTTTTATCTAATTTAAATTTCTCTATAAGTTGCATATAGGAAAGCCATTGAAAAGTGTATCCTTCTTGAGCAAGTTCTTCTTTTGATTTAGTTATGTACTGCCCTTGTTCCTTTTCTAAGAAGTCCTTATAAGTCAGCCAATTATCTTTATTTCTTACTTCTGTTCTGTGAAATGCTTCTTGTGTAGATATCCATAAGGGTCTCTTATAGCATAAAATTGGCTTATATTTATTCCAAATCCTTAACAAAGATCTTCTAATATAATGATTTTTAAAGTCCACATTAACTTTAGCTTTGTCATACCACAGATATCCATGCCATCCAAATCTTAATTCATGACTCTCCAAATTCAATAGTTTTTTCATTTTTCAAAACAATCCATTCTTTAAGCCATACCAAACAACAAGCTGCATAATATAATTTCAAATCCGGAAGACCTAGGCCACCTCTTTCTTTTGAGTCTTGCAACACTTTGTATTTTATTCTTGGTTTTTTCCCTTGCCAAATAAACTTAGAAATATCCCACTGCCATTGCTTAAAAGGTAGCTCTGATGCCAATATAGAAATCATATCATTTGAAAAAGATATAGGATTTGTGGCAAAATATTCATTTTAATCACTGATATTCTGCCTAATATTGATAATTGCAATTTTTCCCATCGATCTAAATCTTTTTTAATGTCTGTCCAAAGTGGATTATAATTATTCTGAAATAATTTGACATTTTTAGATGTTAAATATACTCCCAAATATTTTACTTTTTTCTCCATTGAATATCCCGTCATTTCTCTCATATTTCAACAAATCTTAGAACAAACTAACTTCCTGATTCTCTCTGGGAATCTTCCTTTGTATAGTTCCTCCTTCAATCAAAAATGGTCCTCAGACTGTGATTGTGAATATTAATACATCTGCTGTCTTGGAGTGTGCTGTGGAAGGCATTCCTGCCCCAAGAGTTTCATGGAGAAAAGATGGAGCCCTTTTTGCTGGAAACAGTGTCAGGTAAAGACTGATTTCCTGAACAGACGTTCTGTGATACATTCTCTATATTTTTTAAATGTATTTATTATGTTGGGAAATTGATCTCATTGACTGAACTTGTTACGTTCAAGTGGATAGAACAAAGAGTTCAAACGTATCTGAATGGAAGGCTTAGATATCAGATTGTTGGGTGTGGATTTTACTGAAGCTATAGCCTGGCATGTGTGCCTACTAGTGACTACATAACTTTGTCCATGTAGTTTTCTTAGCAAGAGCATAGAAATGGTTTGCTGTTAGCTTCTTATGGAATGATTTTGACTAACCAGTCTAACCTACACTTCTGGAATTTCCTGTGGCCCCTCATCCAAGTACTAACCAGGTCTGACTACTAGCTTTTTTCAGAATCACCCAAGGTAGCTAGATGCTCCACCTGCTTTGACTCAGCACGTATGACATTTCTGTAGATCTTGTGGATTCATGATATTTGCTGAGTCACATCAAAGCACAATATGCTAGAGATGTCTGCACATGAAAAACTGTCCCTGTCATTATATTTATACATTCAAAAAATTGTGGACTAAGCTTTGGGCCAAATAATTTGGGATAATATAGAAGCAGAGCCTGAGATTCAGATTAAATGAAATCTATTTTTATATTATGGTGAATTTCACTGATGTCTGTGAAATTAAAGCAAACGGGGAATAAATTGAAATAATAATAATAATAATAATAATAATAATAATAATAATAATAATAAATGTCCATACCAGTCAGAAGAACCAGTAAAAAGAAAATCTCATTATATAGAATTAGTGATGGTCTGTCATTTAAAATGTAGATAGGGCTTTATACATTGGAACCTCTATAAAATTAACAAAGTTACTATACATTTTTTGGTAGGGTGCACATTTGAGGACAATAGGAATGGTGGTTGCATTCATTTCATGTTCATGAGCTTCCTAAAGTTACTGCATACGGTTGGAAACCAAATGTTCCCCTATATGGACTTTTGGTGTGATCCATACAGATTATACTTAATGTAATTTCAGCGATATTGGATTTTGACCCATGGACAGAGAACTGACAGAACCAACCGAAGTTTAAGTCTCTTGTATAATAAATATTTGATCAAATGTTAGATTTTTCCCTGCCCAAAATAGGAGCCTCTGTTTTGTTCCCTACATTTCAAATTACCACCTTTGGCATCAATTGAGCTAAAAACAAAGATGGTAGGAGATTATTACTAAATTTGGAGGGTCTGCTTCAGTTTTAGAAATATGCAATTATGTTAAAGTTTTTGTTAAAGTTATTCTATGTAGATTCAAACGAATGGAGTTTCTTCACTATGAATCTCTAGCCTGGAAAGTGGAATTTTCCAAGTTCCTCTGCTGTAAGCGTTTCCCATAACAAAAAAGCAGTAAAAGCAGTAAACAACAGGTGTGCTTTTTTCTCTAGTCAAAACATTGATAATAGCAGTTCTTTTCCCATGAGAACAGCATCTAGTAAAAAAGCCAATATGCAACACCGCCATCCCATGGCGGTTTATAGTAAGTACAACTGTTACTAAAATGTTAAGCTGAAAAGTGGCCTAGCCCATATTAGCCAATCAGAATGTTGAACCATGGGTATAATTCAACTATGAACTATGGGTACTCATCTCACTCATGCATTTTCTATGCTTCTTTTGACTGCTATCTACATGTACTATGTATCTGAACTGTAACTATGCCTGGTCTTTGCACAGACCATGATGTTTTCTTTCCTCACTTCTGGTGATGGAACTCTGCGTATACTTTGTTTTTTCCTTTTTGCAATAATGCACCATACATCCATTATTGCCTTATGCTATCAATAAAGATATTGTTAGCCTTAAAACACGTTGTTTGGATTACTCTATGCCTGGAACCCCAATAGCCAGCATCACCCCACAAATTAAGCTTTAAGACAGCAGTATTTAAGAGTAAGTGGGACTTATTTAATGCACCTGTATACTTAGGAATCTATTGCAGTAGTATTTATTTTTCAGTAGAATAAGATACATAACTAGTAGTATCAGTATTTCATAACTGTTTTCTAAAAGGCAGATTATCTTGAGAGTTTCAGTTTGAACTCTGTAGAGATGTAATACCTGAAGTAACAGTTTTTGAGACTTTTTCAGGTAGTTTCTCATGCAATGCTTTGTAATTACCTGAGTTGAAAATAAATATAATATAATAATAAATAATATAATATAATATAATATAATATAATATAATATATAATATATATAAAAGGTAAAGGATTATATACATAATCACACACACACACACACACATATATATATATATATATATATATATATATATATATATATATTGGTGATTATGTATATGAGTATATAAGAATATGTGCATGTTCTTATATTATTTTCTGCAACTATGGGAACACTAACATTTACATGTTTTTAATATTAATTTTCTAGTGGACTCTCTTGAAATATGGGATGGAGGAAAAGTGGCTGTGTGAATTAGGAAAAAAATCTCTGTGTGTGCATATTGAGTGTGTGTTAAATCCTCTGTGTTTTACTTTAGATATTCACTATCAAGTAATGGATCCCTTCATATACATTCAGCCCAAGTTACTGACATAGGGAGTTATCTTTGTATGGCAACCAATGTGGCTGGCACTGAGCGTAAGCGGATTGATCTTCATGTCCATGGTAAGTATGCCTTTTTTCCAAATAAACAAGTGTCATAGAAGAAATGGAATGGGCCTTAAAACTAAGAATGGTAGGCATGGTCCCATACAGGAACCACATAATCCCATTTTCTCTACCAAGCTGGGCCATTATGCGGGAATCACTGCTCATATCCCCTTTTGACTAGTTAGTTAGTTAACTGGACATCAGAGAGGGTTGGATTAGAATAAATGATGTCTATATAGAATTCCCACTGTCCCTGAAGATGTATGAACTTGTGTTAGATCACTAAGGGGGGAGGAGTCTTACATGAGCTACAGTATATCTGCTATGATAAACTGTACTCTGTTTTCCATCCCTCATCTGGTAAAGACCAATGGGCTTTCCCCCTTTTTCCTCTAGTTCCTCCACGTATTGCTCCAGGACCTGTCAACATCACAGTAACTGTAAATATACAAACCACACTACCATGTGAAACTACAGGAATCCCTAAGCCAGCCATAACCTGGAAAAAGAATGGGCATGTTCTTAATTTGGATCAGAACCAGAACTCATTCAGGTGAAAGATGTGTTTTATTTGTTTTTATGTGTGCAGAGCTATGATTGCATATAGTGATTTAAAGAGAATAAAAAACCCTGCCCTTCCCTCCAGAGGGGGGGAAAAAACTTTCTGTTTTTTTTCCAGAAATACACATAGGGCAAATCTGTACTTTCTGCTTCGCCCACTCAATGCTACCTGAATGGAGGATGTCATCCTCCTTCCATTTCCAGCCCACTGCAAATGCACTCTGTGCCTGGTTTTCCATCTTGAGTACAAAACTCCTGTTTTCTGACCTGAGTGGTCTTAAGCCCTTCTGTGTGGGTGGTCTGCAGTGCTTCATTCTGTTCCAGTACCAGCCTTGGCTCTGACTGGCTCCAATGTCTGGTATATCCCTCCCCTCCAGTTGTTCTGTGCAGGCATTTCATCCTGGGCTGCCAGGCTGCTATGTTCAGTACTGGTCAGTGGTTGCTCTTTTTATACAATCTTGCAGTTTATCCAACAATGGATTGTTAAATCAATGAGGTATCCTCAGCCCTAGAAGCTCATGATCCATTCAACCCTTACATCTCCCCATGGATACCCTTTCAGTCTCTTCTCAGGCGGCTTGAAACATGCTCCCCTTGCTTTTCACCCTGTCCATAGTATTGCAAAGTGTCTTTCTTTTCCCTTTTTTATTTTAAATATCCTTAAGTTTCAATGTAGCAATGTTGCTACTTTGTTTCTATGAAGCTGAACGATCACTTCTTCCTTGCTACAAAAGTTCCATGGACTTAGAGGAGAATGTAGAAATGAAAGAACTGTTTCCTATTGCTTTGAATATTGTAGCATCAGAGCTATGGTGGCACCTTAAGGGAAAAAAGAGAAAAGAAAAGTCTGCGATAGTGTCTAAAGCAGAGCTTTCCAAGCTGTGTTGCGACACAAAAGTGTGTCACCACACACAGCGTGGTGTGTCGCCACACCACCCGGAAGCGGCGGCGCGCGCCTGCACGGCAGCAGCGGCGCGGCATCAGTGCTTCCGTGTTTTAGCGGAGGCTGCCGCCGCTGCCGCCGCCACCACCATGCACACACGTGCCACCGCCGCGCTGCCGCCGCTGCCACCACTGGTGTCTCGCCAGCGGCGGCACTTTGGAAAGCCCTGGTCTAAAGAGATATGTGGGAAGGGGGTGTGAAGGCATCTGGGAAAACAAAGAATTGCCTATAGACTTAAATTTGGGGATGGAGACTTTAAGTTTCCATGCATTTTATGTGGGAATTAATCACCTGTGATTTAGCTCATACAATTGCAATGAATGCTTCATAAATATTACTTAAATATTTATGCCCCTCTAACATTTTGGCGATATTTGTACCTTTTGTTCTCATTAACTGTCATTAACTGTTTAACAAAACTGCCAACAGTCTTCATTTAAGAACATTATTATGAGTGTGTGTATTTATATCTCTCTTTGGATGTCAAAATCAAATACTATGAATTACTAGATCATGCTTCTGTTTCCTTGTTCGAATCCCAAACAAGCAGATCTTGACTGGATAAATTCACATAGCTGAGAAGAGTATGGGATCTTCTTTTCTCCTTGCAGAAAATATTGGAAAGGAATTTGTTGTAGATATTTTAGATGGAATAGGATGTTCTTTAGAGAAGGAAGGGCTTCTGTCACCATCTAGTTCAGTGTGATGATGACACTTAATTCTTTCATTCCACCAGCATCAAGAGAAGTTATCTCAATTTGATTCACAGAAAAATTCAGTGGGAACTTCTGCCTCCCTCCAACAAAAAATTCTATAAGAAGATAATGCCTGAAATCTATGTTTCTACTGTTCTTTTGCTTAGTGTCAGTATCTGAATTATATCTCCTGGGACTAACAGTGTAATGAACTGTAATAATTCTGTTTATCCTTTCTTCTAGGCTTTTGTCTTCAGGATCGCTAGTAATCCTTTCTCCTACTGTAGAAGACACTGCGCTCTATGAATGTACAGTAGCAAATGAAGCAGACGAAGATCAAAGGACGATTAGTCTCATGGTAGAAGGTACAGTATTACATTGGAATACGTTCTTGTAAATTTTTAAAGCTTATCTACTAGGAAGTTTCAGTTGGAGAATTTTATTTTAATGGTAAAAATCAGATTTAAAAATAAAATTAAAAATAGAAGAAAGGTGAGGATAGCAAAATGGAAAGCTGTTGAGGGTGAACTCTGGGACTTGCTAATCCATTCTGCTGCAGACCTTTTCTTTTGCACAGAATGAAAATCCATCCAATCAATATGATACTATAAGACATTGTATTGTAGATCTGTAAATTACTTTAATATCTGCTTTGTTTGTATTACATATATTAGTCAATAATTAATCCATTCCATAAAGTATTTTTAAATCATTTTGCATTTAAAAAAGAAACAAGAAGATCCATGTTTGTTTCTACAGTATATGCTGTTTTACCTAACATACTCACTTTGTATACATTTTACATTGATCTTTTCCTAATATGTATTGTTAATACATACACACACACCCCATTTCTTATTACTGAATGTGTATTACTGAATGCAGCTTGCTCTACTTACGTGTTTTTTTTATGCTGCTTTTGAATCAAGAAATAAATTGATCTTATCATTTGCCTTGGAAAGAAATCAGGATAGATTTCTCCCACATTTTATGTATTATATGAACAAATCATCCAGTGTTCCTTCCATAGAATGATTCATGTGAGGAGAAGTGTGAGAACTCTTCTATACCTCTATAAGAAAGAATGGCAGACTGTTATTTTGAATAGTAGTTACTCCTGGAGTAGTGATGGGACACTGTTAATCTTTTGAGGCTGAGAGATCTTCCTCTGAAAGAGGGCACAAAGAAGATTTCTGTGCAAATATGAAGCCCTAAATATACAGTAGTATTTTAGATCCCACAAAAGAGAGACCAAGTTCAAAGTACAATATCCATAAGCTTATTGTTTCAAATGTGAAATGTATGTATGTATGTATGTATGTATGTATGTATGTATGTATGTGGTATTTCCTTTAGTTTGTTCTTATTGTTCTAGCAATTGTAGGTCATTCAAGGGGACATCATCACAATATAACTGATCAATACTTATATTTGTTTTTATTTACTTTAGTGCCACCATCCATAGCAGATGAAGTTACAGATTTATTAGTAACCAAGTCATCCCCCATAATCATCCCCTGCACTGCATCAGGTGTTCCAGTGCCTACAATCCATTGGACCAAGAATGGAATAAAACTTCCTTCACGACGAAATGACTTCAGAATTCTGTCTTCAGGTTGTAGATCTACAGTGGTCCTGAATACACATTGGGATTCATAGTTGGGGAAAGTGTTTCTGACAATTTCACTTTCTATTTGGGTCAGAGAGTCTGACTGAACCTATTGGCAATTTATTGTTTCTAGTCACTTGGGTCTCATTTCACCAGCAGAAAGTAGTAGAATAAAAGGAGTGTTTTGCAGGGGAGAAATTATCCAGAGGAAAGCATGCATACCCTTGCTCAGGCCTATTGTTTCCCCACTTTATCTCCCCATCCAACTTCATTTCTTCTTACCCAAGTTAAACATAACTTTGTGATGGGAAGTCAAGTCATGGGTCCTGCCATAGAAACAGTATATAGCTGAACAGAGATGTGTTGTGATAGCGATGGGGTGTTGCAATGAAAAAATGTTGAGGAAGGTAGAGAGCTAAGTATTACTGCTTTTGCCTGCTGTATAAAATAGGATGTTCTGTCAGGAATGTATTTCACATCAAGGTCAGCAGCAGTAACTGAACTCTTCATATATCCCTTCAATCACTGCCCAACCTGTGATGATCCTCCTCTTGGAATTCTGACAGTCTTATGCTGCCCAATTTAGATGTGATGTAGTAATCTCTCAATTTAGATGTAATGCAGAATAGAGAAGATTGAAGAACATACTGCTATTTCACTGGAACATTTCAGACTCTAAACCAGAGCTTTCCAAACTGTGTGTCGGGACACGTTAGTGTGTCAGCTGCAGTGTCTGGGTGTGTCGCGGCTGCTGCCCCCTCCGAGCCCTACCAGGATTCCATGCAGGTCCTAGTGCCTGCCTTGTGCCTTGCTGCCTCCAAACCTGCCCTGCCAGGATTCTGCGCAGGTCCTAGTGCCTGCCTTATGCCTTGCTGCCTCCAAACCTGCTGTGATTCCGTGCAGGTCCTGGTGCCTGCCTTGTGCCCTGCTGTAAGAGTGTGTCACGAAAAGATGCCCTGCTGTAAGAGCGTGTCGCGAAATGATGCATGTCTAAAAAGTCTATCACCAACATGAAAAGTTTGGAAAGCTCTGCTCTAAACACTGATTTAGAACAGCTTCCACTGGTTTCATTTTACTTGGAATTGTACTTAAACTACCTGAGAATTGCCAATGGTCACTAATCACTGTTTAGCATAATTGATGGAATTACCTTATCTCTTCTTTTTAGGTGCTATCAACATAAGTACTGCTCAATTGGACCATGCAGGAAAGTATACTTGCACTGCATGGAATGCTGCCGGCTCTGCCCATAGACACATCACCCTTCTTGTTCAGGGTGAGGTGGGAACTTGTATGTTTCTTATCTCATTTACAGATAATTTTTTTTTCACACAACTCTAAATCTAAGAGCTTTCTACACATTCAGAACAGACAAATGGTATGGCCCTATGCACTACCAAACTGCAAGGATATTCTTTATTTCTTCCATGTAAAAGCCGATCAAGGTTTAGAAATAAACATATCAAAGAAATAAGTCTTAATTAAACCTTTCACCTGATTTCTAACTTTCTATATTATAGAGGCAAATTCTTCCACCTGAAATATTCTGATTAAATTTTTAAATCTGCTCTTACCCTGTAAGCCATTTTACTTAATATTAAATTCTTGAAATCTTGAGAATAAAAATGTTTTATGTTGCTATTTGTGGAATTGTTGGTAGCTGTATGTTGCAATTTATAGTTTAATGGTTTTAGTCTGGTAGAAGCACTCAGAGAAAAAAAATGATTGCCCTGAAAAGCGATTTATATAGAGAAAGTAGTAAGGAGTTTTTTAGATCACTAACCAGCTCCTTTTTTGTGCTCCTGTTAGAACCACCAACAATACGAATGCAACCTGGAGCATTAGACGTTATTCTGAACAACCCAGTTGTCCTACCCTGCGAAACATTAGGCACACCTCATCCTGTAATATCGTGGCAGAAGGACGGGGTCAGTGTCATTACAACAGGTATTTTGTTTTGATCATAATTTTCAATTCCCTTCAGAGCAATTAGCGACATGTAATTGAAAGGGAATTTGTACTACAATTCTGTATTCTACAAAAAGGGATAGGCAACTTTGCTGAGCCAGAGGCATTTCTGTAAAATATGCATGTGTTTTGAGTTCCCTCACCACATGGCTGCCATGGAAGACTGGCCTATTCACAAGATGGCTGCCATAGTAGACAAAACGCCAATTTACCAGAAAGCAGACTAACCTCCCAGGATGCTCTCTACTAATCTATCCAGGGGTATCTGTGTGCAGTTTAAACTCTCCCCTTATCTATTTTTATATTTTTTGTAAATATCTGAAAATTGTGAATATGTCTTCTTATTCAAAACTTAGTCACTTCTCTTATTCCTCATGTATCTTGTCTAGGATTTAACCTGCTCTTCCTTTGCGTCTTATATAATACACTCTGTATGTCTTTCTAGGAAATAGGTATACAGTGCTTCCCAGTGGCAGCCTGCAGATTGCTAAAGCTGCTGCGGAAGATGCTGGGACTTACATGTGTGTTGCTCAGAATCCAGCAGGCACAGCCCTTGGGAAGATCAAATTAAAAATTCAAGGTAAGTTTTATCCATAACCCACAACTTTGTTATTTGATGTTACCATAGAAAACAATAGACACGATGTAAGAGTGCTTTTCACTGACCATTGTGTTAGGAACTGTCCCTAAGAAATGTATTAAGGAAGGAAGGGGGAAAAAACCCCACAGCATTTAGTTCACCAAAATCGGTCAAAGGTTTACAAGACAAAAATAGCTCCAGTGCTGACCCATGGTGCAGAATAGTGCTTGAACAAAACCAGACCCATTTTAAGAAGTATCCTGGAAGCAACAAGGCTATGCTAGACCTCATGCTATGTACCCGGAATATAGCTACTCAACAATTAAAACCTTTACCTATTGTGGAGGATTCTCCAAATAGACCCTGGTAGGCTACCCAGAATGTGCCTGAAAGAAACTATGGCTCAGCCCACCATATGGAAAAACAAACTTATTAAAGTTATCTCGCAGCATGGGATATCAATCCAATATCTACTCTCAGGTGGATACCAGGCCAAGGAAATCTTTAAACAGAGAGTCTTGGCTATCAGTTCCCAAACTGTTATAGAGTTCCTTGCAAGCATCAGATGTTTAAAATGGTTAGCCAGGAATAACATGACATTTCAAATAGGTCAATTTGTGGGGACGTGTATTGTATATATGTACTGTACATATGTAAAGTTGATTTGTTGTCCCTGAATTAAAATTCAAGCAAAAATTCAATTGAGCAATGACTTTTCAGTTCCTCCAGCTATCAAACCACATCCCAAAGAATATGTGGTTGTCGTGGATAAACCTGTCACCCTGTTGTGTGAAGCAGAAGGCTACCCATCTCCTGTGACTGCATGGCAAAAAAATGGGCAGCTCGTCACAGAGTCCATGAGGCGACGAGTTCTCAGCACAGGGGCTTTGCAGATTGTCTTTGTTCAGCCTATGGATACTGGACGTTACACCTGCACAGCTACTAATATGGCTGGATCCAGCAGCTCCAGTATGGAACTCACTGTCCTTGGTAAGTAAAATATGACCTGGAAAACTTCAGTTAGTTTATTAAACATTGAGGAAGCTAAAATAATGGCCAGCTTTTAAATTTCTCATTCCACATACAAATATATAATGATCGCTTTAATCAACAGGCTATTGCAGAGAATTAAACTCACCCTGAAAATAGTGAGTGGAAACCTGATATTATATATTATTAACAAAATCACCCTATAACTACAAATCTGGAAACAGAGGATAGGATCTGCTATAGCTGGCTGAACTTTCAGTGCATTTTGTGCTTACATAGCCAAGAAGGGAAGGATCAAAATGGCCCTGCCTCCAAACCACCAATAACAGTGACCGATGGCAGTGACCCACCCCACTGATGAAGCCTGTAATGACGGCCACTTGAAATGTGAAGATGGTCAGTTATAATCCAATGATCCAGCCAGTGGCGTAGTATGTACACAGATACACTCACCATAGCCCAGCAGCCATTGTGGCCCTTCTGTAAGTTATAGAGCTGTAAAACTGCAGACCAGAGGTGGATGCCTACTAGAAGCAAACCCAAAGTGGGGACATGGGAGAGGCAACAGGGAGAGGAATGGATCCTGCTCAGCTTTTGCATCTGGATACTTTTTTAAAAAAACATCAACACTCACCTTAGAGCAGCTTCCTAATTACTCTAAACATTATACCTAGTCATGTGCTGGCAGGATAGAAAATGCACGATGTTGTGTTAGCTGATTTCCTGGACTGAATCCAGATCTCAGTCTAATTCTAAAAAGGATGAGAAAGGCTGCTACCCAAGCATCCTAACCAATCAGAACGTGCAATGCTTTGACCAAACGTTTGGCCCCTTACACAGTCCAATTAGCCCTTAGGTTCCATCAATCTCCTTGCAGGAGCCAAGATGCCACATCTTCTGGATTGTGTAGGCGCGCTTTGTTGAGTAACATCCCATCCCATCCTGATCATCTGCACATTCCTCCCCACTCCCAAACAAAGTTGTAGGAACAGTGGAAAAATTAATGTTATAGTGGAATTTTTTAAAAAGATCATTCATATAAAGGTACCTTCAGTGCTCTGAGATATTTGCCCTGAACATAGCAGTGTTAAAGTTAAAACTTATACTTTGATGTATTTATAGCTGCATAGGGTAGAATTCTTTATTTGTGGCAGAATACTGGGCGTGAGCTCTGAATATTGCATAGATAATCTTATTGCCTACATAATTTAAGGGTTTGTTGGCAAATGTTTGCTAGTTTCCAAATTTCCCTATTAAAATTACTTTTTCCAGTGTTGTGACATCTTCTCTCATATTTCTGTAGAATACTGTGCTATATTTCAGCCTTCCTCAACCATCCAGATGTGTTGAACTAAAATGTCTAGAAAGTTTAGCCATTATTTCCAATAGTTTTACTTTCTCCAAATCAAACAAATCATTCTCAATCGCCATCTGTACAAATATCCACTAAAAGATGTTGAAGACCCTTCCTTGGTGATACATGTACACAGCCATGCGCATATACAGTACAAAATGCCTAACTTTAATAAAAGCAATTATTTGTTTGTTTAAAAAAACCTTCTCACAGTCCCACCAAAGATCCATGCTGCAGAGGACCACTATACAGTTGTTGAAAATTCACAAGTAGTTCTGTCTTGTGTTGCTGATGGAATGCCGGCACCGTCAGTGACCTGGAGGAAAGATGATGCAACCCTTTTAGCTAAGCACAGATCTGAACCATACGGAGACTTCATTATAGACAATGCTAAGGTAAGCCTCAGTTAAACAGCATGCTTAGGAAAGATGGGAGTGAGGGTCAGGACTGCCTTTATTTTCTTAATCATGAAAGTTGTACTAAATGTCTCCCTTCTTCTGTGGATAACTTTTTATAGGGCAGAGGGTGGTAGCAGTAGGAAAATAAATATGCACTGAAAAACAGATGATTGAATGCAAATGGTTAGCAGCTTTATTCTTCTATGTGTGTGCCTATTATCCCTTCAACTGACATTCCCTGTCTGTTCAGATTTAGAATATAAAAATCATCCAATTTTCTTTTCATGCAAGAACTCCACTACTACAGCAACACCAATGTGCACAGCAAACTACAATGATGCCAAAATGATAAAACACCCATGGTGATGTAATCATGTAAACACCACAGCTATGTACTTGTTGCCCAACATCTGATGTAAATATGTAAACTGAGGCATTTGCATGGTGCACATTTCAGCATTTGCCCCTTCCTGCCCATCCATCCCTGGTTCTACCTGTCAGCTTTGACATCCAATCCTAGCTTAGACATGGTTGTTGTTGATAAATGTGATTTGTAGACAGATATTTAGCTGCTTGTCTTTTTTAAAAAGTCGGAATTTGGTGGGGAAGGAGTACAATATTTCTTCTCTTGCATCTTTCTTCAACCTATGACAAACTCAACACCTAACCTCTTTATAATGCTCTATCATTTAGGAGCAATTTTTTTTTTTGGTGGGGAGGAGGGTGTCAAAAATCATACAGGTAGTCCTTGACTTAAGACCATTCATTTAGCGACTGTTTGAAGTTACGATGGTGCTGAAAAAGTGACTTACGGCCAGTCCTCGCACTTATGACTGTTGCAGCATCCCCACTGTCACATGATCAAAATTTGGGTACTTGGCAACCAGTTTGTATTTACGATGGTTGTAGCATCCCAGGGTCACGTGTTCACCATTTGCGACCTTCCCAGCTGGCTTCCGACAAGCAAAATCAATGGGGAACCGTGTGATTCACTTAACAACTGCGACAAAAAATGTTGTAAAATTGGGTGCAGTCATGTGATGCCTCGCTTAATTACTACACCGCTTAATGACAAATGTTCCAGTCCCTATTGTGGTCATAAGTTGAGAACTATCTGTAATGAGACATTTTGTTGCTGATATCCTGTTGGCTGATTCATACCCACATATAAACATTATTTAAATACTTTCTGAGATTTTCTCCTTAGTACAAATAGCTATTATATTTATTACAGGATTTTGCCTTTTGTTTAATATGTACTATGTATATGGAATTGTTTTCCCTCTTCCTTTAGCCTGAAGATTCTGGGAGCTATACCTGTATTGCCAGCAATGTTGCTGGTGAAGACACCCATACTGTCAATTTAACAGTTTACATGCTCCCAGCTTTTACTGAACTCCCTGGAGAAGTGGCTTTAAACAAAGGAGAACAATTGCAATTAACTTGTAAAGCAACTGGAGTTCCTGTACCCAACATTAAATGGACGTTTAACAATAATATTATCCCAGGTGAGTTAATCGAGGAAAGGACAGTTAATGGTAGGCTGTGAAATGAGATGCAGAGCATTGCCAGGCCACATTCCTTCAGACTGAAAAGCCTTTCCCCCATACTGTAAAGATAGCCTTTGTGTTTCCTTTCACCATCTGCAAATCTGAAATACATAGTACAGTACTGTTGGTGTAATTGCAACTCCTGAGTTCACAGCACATTCAGTCAATCACTACTCAATTCAGTCAATTCTCAAGTCTACATTCAGTCAATCACTACTTTTTTTCGCACTGAAGATGTTGCCTAGCCTGGCAATGAAACGTCTGCATGAAAACAACAAGGCTCAGAGAGCACCAAAGACTCCCCAGTTCAACCCTGAGCTACAAATATTCTCTTCGATTGGAATCACTACTCAGCTCAGTTCAGCCAATAACGGAGTATAAAGGATGTGGGCAGCGAATCAAAGCTCAGACTCTGTTCTGATTTGCCAAGTCCAGCCCCACCGAGAGCTTTTAGCCCTCCATGGACACACAAGCAGCCCTTCCCCCTCATAGGGAGAAAAACAAATAATCATCCTTCCATCCCATGTAACCTGTGCATATTTCAGTATTTTTCAGCATGTGTCCATTTTTTTTTCATGGGGTGGAGGGTGTGATTTGCAAAAGAAGTCCTCCTGGTTTGCTGATGAGGAAGAGAGTGAGGAATTCCTAGTTCCAGTAAAAAAAAAATAGTACTGGGTCATATGTCTTGTTTGCGTATGCTATTTTTTAGGTTTAACCTGCAGCTTTCGGACTTGGTGAAACACATTTTTTTTACTTTAATCCCCAGCCATAAATTGTATTACTAAAACATCAGATACCCAAATCCATAAAGCCATTAAATACCTCCTTAACTCTAGCTACCAAATGCCTTAGTTTCCTAAATATGGTTATGTGTAAGGGACACCTTTGTGTGGAAGGAGTTCAGTACTGGAAAACAACCAGCAGAAAGCTCCATAACAAAAGATATATTGTTAAGCAGAACATGAGACAAGAAGGCAACATGATTGCCTGTTATCTCCAAATGTGGGTTTTTATTTGTTTTTACTGCAAAGCTATGTCAATTATATGAAATAGTCAATATCCATATCTATGCCTTTAAAACATGTTTTAATGAATAAAATGTACTTTGCCCAAGGTGTTTTAGTTTATGTTGGTTTATTTTTTTTTTAACTTCTCTTGTTTGGCCAGCACAATATGATGGAGTGAATGGACTGAGTAAACTTGTTATTGAAAGAGTGTCTAAGGAGGACTCAGGAACCTATATGTGTACGGCAGAAAACCTAGTTGGTTCTATCAAGGCTCTTGGATTTGTTTATGTTAAAGGTATGTATTACTGGTAAACCTGGGCAATGTTTCATTGATTTCTACTTTCATATTGCATCTAACTACAACACTATGTATGGCAAGGAGGAATGCTGACAATGGACTATTCAGCTTACAAAAATAAAGTATTTAATTTTCATCAACAGTTGGAATTAAAAATTCTATTTCAAATTCGAGCTGAAACAAAATTGTGTACATATTATAATTAACTAAATGTCTTACATTCAAAATGATTCAATTCAAAAATAGCAGAAATGCCTAGAAAAATATCATGGCTAAATCTCAAGGGTGATTACATGTATTTATGGATCATGTTTTAGATCCATGTAGTGTTTGCTAGATATTGTGGGCTTCAATTTTCATCAAACTTTTATTTTCTACATAGTTGCTTATATTTATTATTTTGACATTCAGAGCCTCCGGTATTCATGGGAGATTATCATTCCAGTCGGATTGAGCCCTTGGGTGGCAATGCCATTCTCAATTGTGAAGTCAGAGGGGACCCTCCTCCAACTATTCAGTGGAGCAAAAAAGGAGTTGGCATTTTGATCAGCAATCGAATCAGACAACTTAGCAATGGATCCCTTGCCATCTATGGCACAGTAGTGAGTTAGCACTGTACTAATGCAATAATTGGATTTAATTATACATGATTGTATCTATCCCATCTTCTTCCAGGAAGAGGTGTTCCCAGGATTATCCCATTTATCTTCATGACAGTTTTAAGGGATATGAATTCAACATAAACTATGGGTTTACTTTTTGTAACTGTTACAGTTTCTCTTTTTCTATATATTCTAAGATACTTTTGCATGCGTGTATGATTGTGTATGACTCCAGAGTTTCCTAACCTTCCCTAGATATGACAGAATTATAACTTCCAATGCATGGCTTTTGCCATCTGGCTGGGAATTGTGGGAGTCATATTTTCAACACATATGGAGGGAATTCCCAAGCAGTACAGTATCACAAATAACTTTATTTTATTTCTGATCTGCCAGGCTACCCTCCCATATCAGCGCACTATAAACCAATCTTGCCTAAACTTCTATGCTCCAGATTACTAGAATTTCCAGTCGACATGGCCAGTGGAAATTGGATCATATGTAGAAATGTGGTTTCCTTTTCATGAAATGAACTAAATTTCTATCCACGTACTGAAAAAAAAGTCATTTAGCTAAGTGATATCATATCAGGAAATTAACAGTATTTGCCCACAATAAATAATTTCACTTAAATCCTACATTTGCAAGTTTCTAAGATATTGTTTAATGTAGTTGGTTCCAGACTGAACAACCACCTGACAATGTGTTTATTTTTCTTCAGAATGAAGATGCTGCAGAATATATATGTGTAGCTACAAACGATGCTGGTCTGGTTGAACACCGTGTCACTCTTACATTACATAGTAAGCTACAGAACCATATTCATACAATTTCTGAAGAGTTATAAAATGTTACACTCAGATGTATCTGCTGTAGTTGTAAATCTTAGTAGCTTCCAAATGAGCTAAATTCTTTATTTAACACATACTCTCTCCAACTCATTTTCCGTTCAGTTTTAGAATCTGAACAAGAGATGGATTAAAGATATATAGTACCATGCCAATGATCCCCTAGTTAACTTCATAAATGAATCTTAAACAATATATTTGCTAGCATGAATTTGCTTTCAGATTTCATTTCCTTCATCCCTTCTTCTTGTCAAGGAGTAGTAGTTTTCCACAGCCTCAGACCCTTCAGATGGGTCTGGAGCTTCAGAATTCTTAGCCATACATACAGATGGCACCAAACTGAAGTAGGGTGCAGTAGAGGGTTCCCAAACGAGGACAGTTCTCCCTCAGCATATTTGAAGAATTCATTCTTTGCAGAATATAACTGGAACTGACCCAATTCTGTGGTTCAGAATATTATTACTTTTCAGTTTACTAAATACTGCATTCTGGTCATTGACTAAAAAAAAGAGTTTAAAATATTTATTTTAGTCTAAAATGATTTGGGGAAAGAATGTATTGAGTGGAAATACTATTATGTGCCCACATACATCTGGGATACGTCCTATAGAATTCAATGGAGTTAACTTTTGACTAAGCAAGCATAGGATATTTTTGCATATTTTTGAGAAAATATGACTATATGAACACACATACACCTGTGCAGATTTTCTTAGTTTGGTATGAGGAGGCATCCAACAAAGAATTGCAAGGATCACCATGCCTTTCTCATCCTGTGAGGAATTAACACATTGTTAGATACTTTTGTACACAAAATCAAAAGGAAATTTCATGAAATACATCCAACATTCTGTAGTAAGAAAAAATACAAAGCTGGATAAGAAATGGAATAGAAAGGACTTAAGAATGAACATAACACATATTATTCAGTTCAGCAACAGATTTATTTGCCCAACTTTAATATTCCTGGAACTTTTCTTTCTTCCAAGCTGGTAACATATTAACATCAGCTTTGCAGAGGTCATGGGAGTTTAATTATGAACACCATTATGCTTGGAGGAAGACCATGTGGCTCATTATGCTTGGACGAAAACCATGTGGCTCCTGTTATTATGGTAGCACAGTGCTTTCCCCACTGAACAGTCAATGGTGGGGAAGAAGGATAAGGTGTGGAGATATTTCCCATTTGTGAAAGGCATGCTGAAGCTTTTTCCCTTGGTGAAAGGGACAAGATACAGTACAGACAACAGAAAGAACTGGGCCTTTTGAACCTTCCCGTTAAGTTTTTAAATAAATCTTAAGATGGTCAAATACTTGTATGGAGCACTTGAAAAGGCCACTTGAATTTGGTGCTGAATAGAAGCCTGCATGTGGTTCTGTTTCCATGCCTGCATACCCATCTCTGAATGTTATGTCAGCAATCATGAATGACTGTGACGACAGTGTATGTCCTCCCCAGCCCAACATTTTTCTCCTATAGTACAGGTGGATACAGTGGGTTGCACTTCTTTATTACCAATTTCAGCTTCAGGTGGCAGAGTCATCATGTCACTTAATTGGATAGGACTATTTTTCCATCATTCTCATTTTGAGGGTTTTTTTTCTTTCCTGATTTAGGCATGCTAAATTAATGTTTATTTCTTTTTTGTTTCCATGGTTAAAAGCAGGAAATGCAGGAAATAGCTTCCAACATTCAGAATTTTGCTACTGAAATTTTGCAGAGTAATCCCTGGAGGCTTTTGAGACATAAAAAGGGGTTGTCCACCCCTCACTCACAGTCTGTCACTTACCTCAAGCTGGCTTTGATATAATAACAAAAATGCCTGCCACTTATGACCATAAAAATGAAAATAGGATAGCAAATGAAAATGCGTAAACTATAACATTATTTCCAGTTCTCTTTAAATAAGAGAACTGGAAATAATGCTGCACTATAGCATTGAACAGACTACAGAGAAGTGTTAAAAAAGGGAAAGAGTCCTCTGCTCTTACTGATTTATTATAAAACCCAGCTAACCAGGAATATCTTGTTTCTCTTAGGTGCGCCTGTTTTTAAAATTGAACCAGTAGAGACTATTGTTGATGCTGGAACCACAGCAGTACTGAACTGCCAAGCAGAAGGAGAACCTCGTCCAACTATTGAATGGTCTCGTCAGGGCTGGCCTCTTCTGAACCAAGACCGAATGACTGTTTTGACGAATGGCTCTCTGCGTATTGCCGTTGCTCATAAAGAGGATACTTCTGAATATGAATGTGTAGCTAGGAACCTCATGGGTTCTGTCCTTGTCAAAGTGCCATTCATTGTCCAGGGTTAGTGTTAAGGCTTGGATTCTGCTTAATGAGGAGCTCTTTGTAGTTAATCAGCCTGCATAGTCTTAAGTAAAGAGGCAATAAAGAGATATCACTATATTTATTTCCATATCTTATTCAGTAAAGTTGCCTGCTGAGGCATACTACTGTCTCAAGACAGAACAGTTGGTGTGCTTTTAGAAATAATATCAATTAAAACCTGAAAGCCGCCTATAAGCTCAAAGTTTCTATTTGCAGGAAAAGATTAATTTTACATCTCTGCATCACTCCTTACATTCAACCTCCATGGGGAGTAGGGGAGGCAGATGTTTTTCAGTATGTCTGCATGTGTGCTAGAACATCCAATTGTTCTCGAAGCAGAGGTTCTGTAGACATATTTGCCGTCAGACATTCACAAAGTATGGTTTCTAAGGACATGCCATTCTTCCTTGTGCATGCTCTAGAAGCAAACCATTGAAAGTGTAAGAGTCAAGAGTGCCTCTAATTTTTATTAAAAGAAAGTGTGCCTCAATTTTCAGAGGCTTGAGAAACAGGATAATGTTGGGTTGAAGGCCGAATCCTTCAAAACAATTCTTCCTACTCTCTGAGGGCATTGAGAAAGGTGATACTTAGGATTCCAGTGCTCCCCCTAGAAGTGAGGAGGACCTGAACCTGGAGGCAGGCCTTCTCTATGGTTGCCCCAATGCTACAGAACACATTGCCACTACAGATATGCCTGGCCCTCTCATTGTTGGCCTTCTGCAGAGTGGTCAAACCCATTTTATCTAGGCAGGCTTTTGAAGGTGAGTGGTGATCTGGGCTGCCAGTTTTGGGGGAATATTTTAAATTATTTCTGTGTCATATTGTAAACTGGCCAGAGTCTAGGGAATGGACTCTATAATAAGTAAATAAATACCAAGAAGTTACTTATCTTCTATTTTTTTCATATAAAGGCCCCAGTATTATTTATGATCATTCATTCATTTTTGTCTCCCATCAACCTGTTCAAAACATCTAAAAAGGGATGTTAGCAGGCAGACTTTAATCCATCCATTAGCTCAAATTACTCTAATTTGCGGCAGAATAATATCAGGCATCTTAGAGATTTGAGGCCAGCCTATAACATGGGGTCATTTTTAGTTTGTGAAAGGATAGAGAAAAGGAGAGTTTTTCTGGTTCCCCTTTCTAAAAAAGCCAAGAACAGCAACTGCCAATCCTTCTGAATCATTTCCTGCCAAGTCATTATTCAATATTCAGTTGTGGGTCAAAATTCACAACAAAATTGTAGACTAAAGTCAGATCAACCCTTTTGATTTTTTAAGAGTGCAATCAATAGCATGCATGTATTTGCCTCTAAAAGGAGCGTTGACTAAATTAATGCAATTTGTTCCATTGCAGTACATGGTGGGTTTTCTGAATGGCTTGACTGGCAACCATGTAGTGTAACATGTGGCCAGGGTCTCCAAAAGAGGATTCGTCTGTGCAACAATCCTTTCCCTGCTAATGGTGGACGACGCTGTATGGAGCCTGATTATGAAATACGCAGCTGTCAGAGCAAGTTGTGTCCAGGTAAATACTCAACTTTTGTACATATGCATTGATTATCTTGTAAATCTGAAACTGATAGATACCATAAATTCTTAAGAGATACTTCTACAGTGATTCAACTAACTCATAAATAATCCACATATTATGTTATCCCCTAGCATTCACTCTTGATGCTAAAGTCATTTAAATGAAATTCCACTTCTGTCCTTGGAACCTACTTCCAAATTCACAAACTTAGCAACCATAACAATGTTTAGTTTCTTTGATTTCATCAAGAGGATGTACTGACGGAATGCTGAATAATGGCCAATATTGCTATACCATCAGCCCATTGTATATCTCACAAAATTTCATTATTGTAATTTTGAGGTTATCAATCATTTCAGTGCATATTAATAACTGCAAATATAATATGTATGCTCTTTAGTGGATGGAAGCTGGTCAGAATGGGGGTCTTGGGAAGAATGCTCTAAAATCTGTGGGCAAGGCAATAAAACTAGAACCAGAAGTTGCAGCAACCCTCCAGCTCAACACAGAGGAAGGCCTTGTGAAGGCAATGCGGTGGAGTCCATTGTGTGCAACATCAGGCCTTGCCCAGGTGAGAATGCTGAGGAGTTCAGTGGTATGCTTGATATGAATTCCCTTTTCTTCCTGAAACATGATTCTCCCCCCCCCCATTTCTTTTCCACAATGAATCATTTGTAAAGCTTGTCTACTTGTTGTCTCCAAAGTAAACATTTGCATTGGTGTTAAGAAGATTAAAAGTTAAGCTTTTAAGAAGATTTTACTCTTCTACAATGTTTGCATAATATGTTTTGAGATTCATTTCGGACTGCTGCTCTTAGTTTAAACGTTTTAGATACTGGTTTTAAAAGAAGTGATCAAGATTGTAAACTTCCATGAACACTTCTGTTCTGAAAGGTGCTATACACAGTTAATAAATTCATTAAATTAAAAACTTCATCTTAGAAAGCCAAAAGCGAAATGGTTGGATCCAAAGTTTGTGATCATAAAAAATCATGTATCTGCCGTTATCATTTTCTCCTCCCCATCTCAAGGAGACCTTTGATTCCCTCCTGAATAGTATGAGCTGTGTTAGAAGTGGTAGCTCTAAATGCCCTTGCCTAGTTTTACATAATTTCCTTCTACTGTCTTCTAAAATTCTTGGAATCCCCTAAAAGGCTTCTGGTGAAAAACAGAGGATGGAAGATACCCACTGTGCAAGTGGCCTTCCACATATGCCACTTTCTGATCCAATCCAATATTTATTTTCCTTTTCTCTTTTTAAAGTTTCTTTTTGGACTAACTTTCTCCAGACTTAGTTCTGTATGTTCTGTATGTATGTTAACTAGAACTTTGTCTTCTAGTTAATGGTGCCTGGAGTTCCTGGTTATCATGGGGACCTTGCAGCGAGACCTGTGGCAAAGGTACTCAGAACAGAATACGGCTGTGCAATAATCCTCCTCCATCATTTGATGGTTCTCACTGTGATGGGCCTGATGTACAGATGCAGGTTTGCAATGACAGAGATTGTCCAGGTAAGTTACAAATAAGTTTTGTTTTGTTTTTAAACTGAGTTTATAAAAGGTACATCTCCACAGGTAGTGTGTTCTAAATACAGAGTGAAACAGAAATGGAGGGAAGTTTAACAAAGTTGAATTTGTGATGAGGGGGGAAGGAAGGGGAAAGGACAAAAATTAGCCTGAAAGCTCTTTAAATAAACCCTCTGGATAGGCTGACCATATTTCCCTGAGACGGAAACGGGACCCTAACACGTGCACGTGCGTGCGCCGGCATACCGGCACGCACGCACGCACACAGGCACACACGCTGGCTCGCGCGCGCACGAAGACACACATGCTGGCACGCATGCGCGCACACACTCCATCCCTTAAAAAATGGGACGAAATTGAGTTTTTTAAGGAAACGATGGTACAGTCCGGAAAAGGTAAAAAAACGGGACTGTCCCGTTCAAAACAGGACATATGGTCAGCCTACCTCTGGAGATGTGCTCAGGTAACAAATTACTGAACAAAGAGAGTTCTAATTTCTCTCATCCATATTCTTTAATAGCAGTATTTAGCACTCAGTTAACAGAAGCCAGCCAAACTAGTAGCAGCTAGTGTAGGACAAACACAGTCAAAAAAATTGGTTTATTGTAAGCCCTACTCATTCTGTCACGTGGGGCTCGGGATTCGAACTGCCGACCTTCCTATCAACAAGCCTGGCATCTTAACCACTGAGCCATCGTGCCCCCATATATATATATTCCATATATATATATATATATATATATATATATATATATATATATTCATATATATATATATATATATATATATATATATATATTCATATATATATATATATATATATATATATATATATATATATATATTCATATTTATATAAAATTCTCTTCTCACCCCTGTGGGTGGTATGTGTCTTCCTCAACGTCAAGTCCTCTACCAGAGGCCTGGGATTTTGAGGGTTCTGTACATTATCTTAGCTGTTCCTAGCACTGCACGCTTCTGGACAGAGGGCTTGGATGTTGTTCCTGAGATCTGTTGGAGCCACGATCCCAGCTTAGGAGTCACAGCCCTGAGTGTTCCTACTACCACTGGGACTAGTAGAAACACTCAGGGCTGTGACTCCTAAGCTGGGATCGTGGCTCCAACAGATCCCAGGAACGAACGAACATACATACATACATACATACATACATACATACATACATACATACTTCATTCATTCATTCATTCATTCATTCATTCATTCATTCATTCTTAAATACTGCTTGGAACTTAATCTTCTGCTCTGATTTGTAGAGTTCTTGGAGATTGGATTTAGTTACATAGAATTTGCACAGCAAATATATTTCTGATCTGGAAATTAGCTTGCAATAGAAAAGCCAAAAGACCAGAACACTACCTCACCAGCAATCAACACCCAGATATGCAAAGATTAACATCAGGATTAACACCAGATGAACAAACAGTACACTAGACCTTAATCAAGGAACTATTAACTCAGTCAATCAACCAAGCAGTAAACAACAGCCCAATCAAGAGCTCCCAAGGAGAGAACAACACCCCCACCAACACAAGCAGGGCAAACCACTGTATACAGTATAAACTGAGAGCAAACACCACTCCTTTTTCACACTGAGGATGTTGCCTAGTCGGGCAATGAAATGTCTGCAAGAAAACAACAAGGCTCAGAGAGCACCAAGGACTCCACAGTTCAACCCTGAGCTACAAATATTCTCTTCAATTGGTAGCTTGCATTTGAAAGTATGTAAAAGATATGTCTTTTTATTTTAACTAGTGAATGGAAAATGGGCTTCCTGGTCTAGCTGGAGTGCCTGTACAATGTCTTGTGGAGGTGGTACCCAACAGAGAACAAGAGATTGCTCAGCCCCAGCCCCAGAGAATGGTGGACACAGATGTGAAGGGAATGATCTCCAGGTTGACTTTTGCAACACCGACCTCTGCCCCAGTAAGTGCATAGGGCAAATGTGGTGTATACCGAAAGAAATTTCATCTTGTGGGAGACTAAGAAACTGGATTGGACTATGGTCAGGAGAACTATAATGTTACATTCCAAGGAGGGCAGAGGGGCTATTTTAATATAGTTATTTCCAAAAGTGCTCCCTTCTCATTACTTAAAAATAGACTGACAATAAACATATAATTGATAACAATTTTTATTTTTATTAAATTGTGGCCCCCAAACGTTATTGAACCAGTAGATCCACCTTGTAAGACCATTAGCTGACTGAGGCTGTTAAAAATTGGAATTCAAGAATATGTGGAAGGCCTCCTATTTTATATACAACTGAAAATATGGGCATCAATTGAAGGGGATAAGGGAGGTAAAGTACAAAGAGTACACTGCAGCAAATGCCATGACTTTGTAACACAAGTATACAAGGACAGAACTTGCATTGTGATATCATGATGCAAATTTCATCACGTTTGCATTGTGATTAAGAATGCATGCCTATGTCTGAAAGCCAGGGATGGTTTTGGCTAAAGCCGAGTAGGTGCTGCTCTAGGGCACCAAAGCTATGAGGGCCCAAATGTCACTTCTCCTTCCAAATCATTGTAAAATTGCAAATCTTTGCATCAGTGGGAGGTGGTACCATCAGTCAATGTGGCCTAGGGGCACCATATACCCTTGAGCCAGCACTACTCTCTGTGTTACATTTTAAAGATAATGGAGGCACTACCCAAGCCGAAGATCATGCAGAAGCCTTTCTGGCTTGGCCAGCTAAAGCTTGGAATGAGCTATGCCAGAGGAGGCAAGCAGCTTCTTCTCTGCAGCACTCACTAAAGTTTTTGATAGGTAGTGCCAGAAAAGGTGAGTAACCCATTATCCTAGACTGCTTACCAAAGCTTCGGACAAGCTGTACTAGGGAAGAATTGCTAGACATCCATTCAATGTTCACCAAAGCTTTTGGTGAGCGATGCTGGAAGAGGCAAGCAGCACATTGGGTAACAGATTAAAGGACAAAAACCACAATTCAAAATAATTTCAACAAGCCTGAACATTGCCTTCAAAGTAATAGGATGATGTTCATTAGTGGTAAATGTAAATGCCTGCATCTGAATAGGAAAAAACAAAAGCATAGGCACAGAGTAAGCAGTGTAATGCAGCAGAAAAGAAGGCCAATGAAAACTTGGGCTGCATTAAGAGATTCATTGCATCCACATCACAACTGGTACTAGTTTCATTCAATTCTGCACTGGTTAAATCACATTTGGAGTATTGCAAAGCAGTGATGTAACAAGGGCATACTGAGGTGCACCCATAACTGCCTATGCCATCACATTCTGGACCAGTTGCAGCCTCTAGGTGGTCTCCAAGGGCAGCTGAAGATAGAGATCATTGCAGTAATCCATTCAGTAGGTGACCAAGGCATGAGTGACCGTGAGCACTGCTTCCCTATCTAGGAAAGGGTGCAATTGTTGCCCAAGACAAAGTTGTGCAAAGGTCCTCCTGACCACAGCTGCCACTTGTTCATAGTATCTCCTGTGCCTTTCAGTATAAAGAATACTGATTTGAAAAATGTCCTGCTCCCACAGCACATGGAAACTGGGGCCCATGGAGCAACTGGGGGACTTGTAGCCGAACATGTAACAGTGGCCATATGAGAAGATATCGGACTTGTGACAATCCTCATCCACTCAATGGAGGAAGAGCCTGTGCTGGTGCTGATACACAGATTCAGAGGTGTCATGCAGAGCTATGTCCCGGTGAGTTATCTTGGGGGGGGGGGGGAGGGGAGAGAGAGAGAGAGAGAGAGAGAAGAAATACAACATTCTAGATGTCTGTAAAACGCTGGTGTTGTTTCTAACAATAACAATACAAACCTACCTCTATGAAGATGTCCTATACTTGAAGGAGTATCTAGTTCATTTCTTTTTTTAGAAAAAAGAGTAGAAGACTTGAAATTATTCATGAAAAGCAAACATCTGGAGAACAGTTCAAGATCCCTGGCAGTTACCTCAAAACTTTTTCTAATTTCCTTATTACGATAAGATGTATTGCAATTTATTTTATTTGTAGAAATTATATCCAGATTAACCACTATAGATATATATGGGATATGGGATATTTTATTGTTGTAAGCCACCCAGAGTCACTTGTTGAGATGGGCGGCTATAGAAATCGAATAAATAAATAAAATAAATAAATAATAAATACCAGAACTGAGGATCTGTCTCAACAAGTCTTTGCGCATTCATGGGGATAAAACTTCATCAGCAGTCCTGATGGATTTGAAGTCCGAATATCTGTGAATGAGCTATCTGTTGCTTGTTCTTTTGTACCAAGCTACATATTACTGGAGTAGGCCTTGAGTGTAGCTGTGTTCCCAACAAAGTAATGGTGCATAGAGGAACATAGACTAAGGTGCTGAACCCTCTTTGCACTGACTGTTTTGCTTTATACAGCATGGAGGCACTTTTCACCCCAGACCCTGATTGAAGAAAAAAGACTTTAGGGGGTGCATTACCTTTACACTGGTGCTTGAAATCCACTCTCTTGACTTCCTTTGGGGGTGACTGAGATAAACCCAGTTTTGAAGAGTACATGTTGCTTAGCTTGCAAACAGCCATCAGACATCTTCCTTATTACTATTTTACTACTACACAATGTAGAAGTGAGAATGGGCATGTGATTATAATGTGTTCTGAAGTTGGCTATTTAAAGTTTGTGACTAGAGTTCCCTGAGCTATATGCTACCGAAGAATCTTCCATCCCAATCCTCAACTTCCTTCCCTTGCCCATTCTTGCTCTATTCTGCTATTTCAATCATAGATTTCATTTTATCTCCACATATATACAGCACCTCTTAATTATTGTTAGCCCTTTCATTCATTTAAATAACAAGATGGGATATAAATTGAATAGTTAGCAGTAATACTAATAATTTCAGGTAGCATATAATAGTTGCCATTAGTTTGTCATTAAAAAAAAAAGATCTTGAGAAGTATTAATGAAACCCTGTTAATTTTTGATTTGAATTCTGTGCTGGTTTACAGTGGATGGAAACTGGGGTCCATGGCAGCCTTGGAGCACATGTTCAGCTTCTTGTGGAGGAGGGGAAAAGATCCGATCACGGTTGTGCAACAATCCACCTCTCTCTAACAATGGACGTCCTTGTCCTGGAGACAAGGCTCAAGTATCCAGGTGTAACATTCAGGCTTGTCCAGGTACATGTGCATACCCAAGTCTATGTCTCAAATGCTGGGGAGAGGGGGAAACATTTATGTTATGGGCACATTGGTGCTACTTTCCAAACAAGAAGAAAGTACATTCAGAATCCTAATCTGGCAATAATTTTTCAGAAATAAAACTTGGATATCAGACTTTTCCTATATGAATCTTATAGGAAGTCTTACTGTCAATCTTACTACTAGATTGACAGTAAACTATAATGTCATAGTAAACATTTGCTTGAATGAGTCTTTACTTTTTGTTCTTAAATTTAAACAGCATGAGTGGGAGGGGTTAATAATGACTGGGACTGCAGCAGCTTTGAGAGGAAATGTAAAACTTTCTCCTAAAGCAAATGATATCTTAAGATGGAAGGTGCTATTTTCCAATTTTGTCTTTTATTGTAATGAATGGTGATCCTATCTATTCACTGAATGCATTCAACACTATTATAATCAGCGATGGTACATGTTGAAATTTGTAATGTAAACCCTTCACTGTTTGTACACGATATTTACTGGTACTATAAGCACTTGGACTATTATATTCCATTTTCACAATTACAGCAGAGACATTGTGAATCTTAGAAAGAATTAGTTCTCACACTACAGATCTGTCAACCCTCGCTTCACTAAAAGACCAATATTTGAGCTTAATATGTTCAGTTAAACTCGAAAAAGAATTTGGAAACTATTGGTTCAAAGTTCCTGGCAAATTTCTGCAAATGAATCTAAACGTTACTTATTACTGCTTTTTTATTAGAGCTGTACAGAAAGGTTCCTAAGCGTTAGAAAGTTATTTAAAATGCTGTGTAATCCAAGTGAAGTTGCTTGTTGCTCCCCCAACTTGAAATAACACAAATCTGCAAAAATCTGATGAAGTTTGAAAAATACAGGTGTCTCTTTTGTGGACAAAACCTGGAATGTTTTTTTCCTAAAACGTGGCAGAAGAACACAGAGCGGTTTTACGTGTCAGAATGATTAATATACTCTGGTGTTTTGGCTAATTTCCTAACCAAATAATTGCATAAACCCTGTCTGAATTCCTCCAGGAGTTTACTCTGCTTCCCTTCCTGCCACATTCTGTTATGTTAGAACTAGCAAGCAGTGTTAAACAACAGTTGCTTTTCACCTACAGGACTTTGCACCTCGTAAAAAGGGTCTGGATATCCCTCTAGGGACACCCGACCTGGTAGAATGATGAAGTTTGATAGATGTGCTGTTTAATTTTATGGTTCTCTAACAGAGAGAGCACTGTGGGCTCCCACCAGCACCTGACTCCCTATACCCATATTTGATTTGATTTTTTAAAACATTACTACAGTGTTAGAGATTTCCCAGACAGGCATATACTGAATGTAAGAAGAGGTGCAGTGAAAAAGGCTCCTCTAGTCCAGGATTCATGGGAAGTCCATGAATGCACTAACATCCAGCCACTTGTGTCTCCTGGCAATTGCTACTGAGAAACATATGTCTCTTGACATTGGAAGTAATATATTATTACCCTGACCACTGATACCAGTTCTCTCCATGATTTTGTCTAGTTACTTTTTCTACCATCATTGGAGAGGTGAATTCTAGAATTTAATAGTGTATTTGGGGGGAAAATACTTCCTTTTGCCTTCCTTTCCTCTCCCCTGCAGGTGGGCCCCCACGTGCTAGAGGAAGCGTCATTGGAAATATTAATGATGTTGAGTTTGGAATTGCTTTCCTGAATGCTACCGTAATAGATGATCCAGATGAGGATATTATAAGAACACAAGCCAAAATTACAAATATCCCTCGGAGTCTTGGTACGGCTGTTCCTTTTATACATTAAGATTTTATTTAGATGTATCAGATTTACATGGTTTAATTCAGTTGTAGACTGGTCTGTGTTCATCATGGCTACAACAATGGATATCACCAAGTCATGCATCCTTGGATTTCATAAGTACAGGGCACATCTTATCTTCCCAAGAGCATAGAAGTATTTAGAAAAAGGGCACAGCACAAAACTAGTTCAGACTCATTAATTTTGAGGGCCTATGTAGGTTTCAAATTGCATTCTGTCTAGGTAGAGTGCCTCCTTGACTTTCAATAGCAGTATGGGAAAACCAGAAAGCAGGCAGACACATTCAGATTGCTGTGCTTATATCAATACATCCTTTGTCGTTTATGATTTATTCTGTCCTTTTCATAAATTATTTATTGCAGTCATGAACAAAGGAAAAAATATTCATGATCTTAGCATTTTGCAAGCCAAGTGTGAGGGGCAGTTGCTTCTAGGAAGTAATTAAGAAATATATGAAAAGAAAAGATGCAAATAGCAAAAAGGTGCTATATTTATGATAATATTATTCCTCCTAAAGGTCCTGTAATGAGAGTGCTGGTTTCTATTCTGAGTCCTTTTTATTGGACAACAGCCAAGGAAATTGGCGAAGCTATGAATGGCTTTTCGCTCACCAGTGCAGTTTTCAAGAGAGAAACGCAAGTAGAATTTGCTACTGGTTAGTAAAAATAGGATACAGATGTTTATTTTGCATAAGAAACAAAACATTTTCTGTGGCTGTTGTGGGTCTTCCGGGCTGTGTGGCCGTGTTCTGGAAGTTTTGGTTCCTAACGTTTCGCCAGCATCTGTGGCTGGCATCTTCAGAGGGCACGAGCACAGACACCTGGGCACAGAGAGATCGCTTCTGTCTGTGCTCCTGCCCTCTGAAGATGCTGGCCACAGATGCTGGCGAAACGGTAGGAACCACAACTTCCAGAACACGGCCACACAGCCCGGAAGACCCACAACAGCCATCGAACTCCGGCCGTGAAAGCCTTCGACAATACATTAAATTTCTGTTTGCAATTAATTTATATATGATTCTAGAAAGAAGTGAACTTACAGAATGAACCCAATTGCAGGAATACCTTGATAGCCAAATGTTGCTTTGTATTTTCCAAACAACAAATTTATACAAAATCTGTTCACTAAGAAAAAGTTGTTTTAAAATATGCATATTAAAATGTACATTAAAATATGTGCAACTTTTTCTGCATAGTTTTAAAAAAGAATCCACACAAACCAGTGTAGGATAAAAAAAAACAAAGTATGAAACAATGAGAATAAAGTGGAAATTGTTAGATTTATACAAATTGGTAACTGGGGCAGAAAGACATTAGTATCTGCTTCTAAATCTTTTTATGTTTTAATAAATATGATTTTGTCATTTTTGGGTAGAAGCCTTTTTGTAATCCTTGTCAAATATGCATTTCAAGAAATGCATTTTACAGTCATTTGGTTCCACATTAAATGGTCCATGTCAATTCGTTTCACACTTAGGGTGGGTTATGAAAATATACCCCATGCTCACTTCATTCACTCATCAGAACTATTGTTGAAATTCACAGGGGAGTTAGTACGAATGACTCATGTTGCCCGCGGTTTGGATTCAGATGGTTCTTTACTCTTGGATGTTGTCATCAGTGGCCACATACTACAGCTACAGTCAACAGCTGATGTTAATGTAAAAGTAAGTCAAGACATTACTGCAATCATAGGTATAAATGATTAGATTATTCTTTGCTATATATTCAGCCACTGTCATGTTAAAGTGTCTGTTATGTATGTTGAAGAGATATTGTAGGAACAGGTGAACAATTTCATGGTCTGCTCAAACAGATTGTCATTAATTTAGGTTTTATTCCATATTGTTCATTTTTCTCTTCTAACTTTTCTGCTCCATAGTAGTATTGAAACTGACCATGTTACATGCAATTCTTATTTATTTTTAAGCAATATTTTTTTTCTTTTTCTGTTACATGTCTCCAGCAAGCTTGTGTCCTTTTGGAGTGTTTGTTCCTCTAAGGCTGTGCAGTATTTTTCAGGCCCATGGTTCATTAGCATCATTCTGCTTGTTATCTAAGAAATAATTTTGGGCTTCTTTAGCATCTCTGAAGCTTGTCAAAGCTCCAGTATGGTAGAACATTCCCATGACGATCATTGCTTAAAATTTATTAGAATGCACTGTCCAAAGACTGATAAGGCAACAAAATATTGTGTTCAGAAATGCAAAATAATGTGCCCCATCATGTTTTTATATGGCGGGTTGCTTGCATTCTAAGGATATATCTCCATTGGCACTTCTATTTAGCAGTTGCTTTGTCTAGCAGACATTTGGTCTCTATCATCCTGTCAAGTCTACTTGTTTACTGATGAAGTTACTTCTGGAGGAAAAGACGGTTGTTCCAGAGTTTATGCACAAATCGACTTTGGGGTACACAACATTTTTTTAGAAATTATTCTAAAATAAATTCTGTATCAAAAATCTGGACCTGTAGGGTAGAAAGTCCAAAACTTCCTCTCCCAGAATCCCTCTGGGCCTTCATACCCCAGCCCCCACAGTGTTTCCCAGATGTGTGGACTTCAACTCCCAGAAGTTTTGCTGGCTGGGGAATTCTGGGAGTTGAAGTCCACACATCTTAAAGTTGCCAAGGTTGAGAAACACTGGTCTAGCATGAGGGACTGGTTACTATCCCAAGAGGAACTGACCACTGGGAAAAAATGAATTAATTAATCACTAGTGTGATATTATGCCGCTCGGACACTGGCTACTGTGAAAGGACAAATACAATCTTCTTTGAGAATTGTTTTGGGGTTTGGATGTAAAAGCAGTAGATAGTGTCCTTTTTCTCTTCTTTTCTTTTTAAAGAAAATATTAATGTTCCTTGCTGTAGGTCATCTTCTATGTATTTATTTCCATCTAGGGTGTGCTGAATTTCTTTCCAGTATAGATTAGGATATAATGTCAGTGTTACATCACAGGACACTTGCAAACAATGAAGGAATCTTTAATTTTCAAATGTGTAGACAAAATTATTATTATTATTATTATTATTATTATTATTATTATTATTATCCAAAAGATCCAAATAACACAGATATGATCTAAAAGTTTGGCATTAGATAAAAAAGTTTAACAAATAAAATAAATTGATAAATATTACATAAAATGTTTTAAACTCAAACTCATTAATGTATTAATAAAGTAAATAGCATTACAGGGAGAACATGGGAATCTTTCGAACTCTACCATATAGTTTATTTGATGGCAACACATTTAATCTGGCTTTTGACAAAGCTATTTTATATTTATTTAAATGTAAACTACTAAGGTTTGTTTGTTTGTGCCTTCAAGTCAGTTTCTGAGTCCTGGTGACTGCCTGAACTAGTCCCTGCAGTTTTCTTGGCAAGGTTTTTCAGAAGTGGTTTGCCATTACTTCCTTCCTAGGGCTGAGAGAGAGTGACTGGCCCAGGATCACCCAGCTGGCTTTGTGCCTAAGGTGGGACTAGAACTCGCAGTGTCCCAATTTCTAGCCTGGTGCCTTAAGTATATTTCTAATTTATTCCAAAAGTCAGAGGTAAACAAGGAACTTTGGCTTTTTCCATTAATTCCTGTACTATCTTATGATAGTATCTGAGCTATCTTATAAAGTTTGTTTAATACAATAAAACACAGGTGTCATTCCCCTAGAAAACAAATAATTGGGATCAATACCAACCTGACCCATCTGTTTAAACCACATATATACATAAATATCATTTAGAATTTTAAGTAGCAATCCTTCCTTGTAAGTAGACAATTGTGAATTTTTGCAAGCTGAACAAGGAGAATTCTGTTTACTGTTTCCTAAATTTGAAGTTGTGATGTTCATTTTAGGATTATACAGAAGATTACATTCAGACAGGCCCTGGTCAGCTTTATGCCTACTCCACTCGGATCTTCAGCATAGATGGGGTCAGTGTACCATACACTTGGAACCATACCATTACGTATGATCAGAATAATGGAAAAATGCCTTTCCTGGTTGAAACGCTTCAAGCCTCTTCTGTTAAAACAGAATACAACCCACTTGAAGAAGCTCTGACTTTTAAAATCGTTGCTTCCATTACAAAAGGTATGGATTTTGAGGAAGGTACATACACAGTTTATACAAAAATATGTATTTTGTCCTTTTCCCTCTTTATAATTTAGGTCAGATCACATGTGAAAAACCGTCAGTAAAAAACCATCAGTAAAATGAGGCAATCCCTATGCTAAAGCTTAATGTAGCCATATTTAACTAAATAAAACCCATTTCAAATAAAAGACTTTATAATAGGTTG
The DNA here is from genome assembly GCA_023362775.1 of Charina bottae. Taxonomy (NCBI): domain Eukaryota; kingdom Metazoa; phylum Chordata; class Lepidosauria; order Squamata; family Charinaidae; genus Charina; species Charina bottae. The sequence continues at coordinate 11,784,253 of JALMGJ010000003.1, forward strand.
CACATAGACTTAGAATGGTTTCATAGTAATCATGTCCTTATAAAAGTTTTACCATTTTACCTTTTGTTTATTTTGTAAATAAAGTTTTTTCAAGATACAACCATCCTTTGAGAAGTTATGACTTAATACATCCTGGCAATTTTGGGTACATTTGAGCAATGGAGCACCAAATATGTATTAGTCATTGGCCAGCATAAATTTCCATGTTTCATGCTGGCCTTTTGCATCTTCCCAAAAGATTGAAAGTAACCTTTTTTCAATGCTAATAAAGACAGAAGGTCTCCTGTAGACATGACATCTGGCCTGCTAGCCTCAGTTTTTGGGGGGAGAAGTTCTTTTCTTACAGTCAACTTGAGTACAAATGTTATTTTGGACTTAATTTTTTATGTGATTCATTGAGACACACCATGTACTTTTTTGGGTAAATATTTTAGTTCTGAATAGAAACTGTTTCAACTAAGATGCACAGCAAGTCTATTAAGGACTGCCATAATAAAAACCATAGCACTGGAACAAGCCTTAAAGTTCCACCAGCCCAACAATCTTCTCAACTGAGAATTTTCAATATAAGATGCAGTTATGGTAAACTTGACAGTCAGCAGTTTAGCCTCTAATGAAATACCTCTAATAAAGAAGAACCTGTCATCTTTCAGTGCAATCTGCCCCATTGTCAAGCACTATTTTATCATAATGATTAGTTAAAATATGTTTCCATACCATTTCATCCATTAGTTCTATTCCTTACTTTAGGGGCAACAAAGAAGTGTCTTCCATCTTTGAGTGACCATCTTCTGAAAGATGTTTGATGATAACAGTAACAACTTTTGTCAATCCGAATAACCATTCACTTCCTTCATCCACAGGAGACCACAGCCACCAGTGCCCTAATGGGTTTAGTTTGGATTCTTCTGGTCCCTACTGTTCAGGTGAGTGGATGCCAGCAATCTGGCCATTGCAGAAACTGCTGTACACCAAATATTCCCCTTCCTCTTTCATGGACTGCTTTTCTCCCCTTTCAGTTATCAAAACAAAAGGATACTAAAGTACAGTTGGTGTAAATGTTCTTACAGACGTTTATTCAAAAAGGGTTATTTCCCGTGGTGGAAAAATCCAAAATTGCCAGAGGAAATAAACTGGCAGGTGTACCTGGAATGCTGAAACTAGCTTTTGCAACAAATCTGAATGTGGAGGTCCTGGCTTTGGTTCTGATCATATAACATATTATTTTAAACCAAACTGAATTTAAACTTGTTTTTCCTTTCCTACTTGCTTTCTACTTGGTAATATTTTTAGTGAGTTCAAATGGCATCTTCAACCTGGATCGAGTTTCAGTGTGGTGGGGTGTGGCTGTTTCTTTCCCTTACTTTTGCAACAGTGGTAGCATTGTGGGAATTTCTCGCTTGTGAGCAACAGAATCTGGGGATGTGGAAGATGATCCCCTAGCAGACTGCATGCAACTTCTGGGCTGCAAATTGTACACTTACGTACTTAGCTATCTGTTAATTATTCAGTTTTGTTTTTACCATTAGATGAAGATGAGTGTACAACTCAAAAACCATGTTCCCATACATGCCACAATGTTGTAGGAACCTATTACTGCTCCTGTCCCAAAGGCCTTACCATAGCAGCAGATGGAAGAGCATGTCAAGGTAAGCATCACTATCTCAAATCTCTTGGAGGGCAATCAGTCTCCCTGAAACCTAGGTGAGGCCAAGGAATTGCTTCTCCAGAGTGAGGAGCCACCATAACTTTTCCCATCCAGTTCTACCTCATGAGCAAATATTTGTGGTAGGTTGGTGCTCTTAATTAGGGAATTGGGAACTCAGAAACAAAGGTGGGGAGTAGGGGAGCCATAGATAGAAAAGAATAGAATGGCTTCTCTCTAGGGCCATAGCCAATAGCTGGATGGAGGCATGATAAGGTCAGGATGACCTATAGAGAACTCAATTTTTCACCTACATCAAGCCTTGATAAGCTTCAATAAATTTGTTGGATTATGCTCCTTTAGGCTTCTTCCGAGGTTTTAATGTGCGCTATGTTTTCCTGAGAAAATGGATGCTGCTTCTCCCACGATGATATACTGAGATACGACTATACATCAATAGAGTCTGTATTGCCATTTAAAATATATTATACTTCTGTATTGCTATTTAATGCAGATATTGATGAGTGTACCTTAGGGAGGCATTCGTGCTTGGCTGGCCAAGACTGTGAGAACGTGATTGGCTCATATCGCTGTGTGGTTCAGTGTGGAATTGGTTTTCGAAGAACACCAGATGGATTGAGTTGCCAAGGTATGGAAATGACTCTATGTATCAACCACAGTCATTAAAAAAACATAATGCTTAATTAAATAATACTTTCATGAGAATAAGGTGTTCCCTAGAGTAGTAAGAAATAGACTGAAATTGATGGACTGAGATTTTGCCTTCTCACATTGTGATTTTCTAGTAAGTTTTCTATAATTTCCAAGTATCCAATATTACTAATAGTCTTCCATTCAGATGAGCTAGGGAATAACATATGCTAGAATCTTTATGATTTCAATCACCCTTCTTCAACTTGTGCCTTATAACTGCATTGAGCTGAAATTTCAACAATCATTACTGTACATAGCACCACTCTCACGGGACATTTCTGGCCCTCATTTTCAAAGCATTTGGTGTCTGGGTTGCCATCCACAGGCAAGCTGCTACTTAGGCAAAGCAGTTTTACACTCATCCTTATGTCCTTGGGGCACAAACTTGGCTCAGTAACTGATTTTTATACTACTTCCTCATGATGTTGTCTCATTCCCAGCCCACAGCTGAGGCAGGTTAAGGTTGTCTTTAGCTCTTTAGGTTTTAAAATAGTGATTTTCCTCTTCTTCCACTGAAATGTTGGTTATGGACATCATCTGGCACATTTTATTTATTTATTTATTTATTTATTTTATTTATTAAATTTATATTTCAACAATAATGTGTTTGCTGATGTGGTCGGGGGTTAGGATCGGCTCAGCTCCTGTTGGCCACTTTAGGCTGTTGTGGGCCTGCCCCCTACTCGCCATTCACTGACCATTTTGGCTTGGCCAGGGGACAGACTAGACATCCAGCTTCCTCGAAGGCTGAGCTAGCACTGTCTGAAGTGGGCTCCTTCCATACACAGGCTCAATGCTTGAGAATGAACTACTCCTGTGCTATAAAGAATGTTGATTTAAACTGGGAAAGAGAATCAGTTCTGCCAGCCTCAAAATTGCTGCTTTTGTTACCAATGAACACGTATCAGTTTTCCCCCTGTTGCTAACAATGGGTTTTGTGTGGCTATAATTATAATTATTATTATTAAATTAAATTCGTACACCACCTGACTCCCAGATAGTCTGGGTGGTTCACAAAGTAAACACACAGAAAAATAATAATGAAATAATATAACAGTAAAGACAGCGTTCCGCGTCTTGTGCTACACTATTATGAAATTAGGAAAGATATTAATTTGGAAGGGGGCGCGGTGGCTCAGCGGTTAAGACACCAGGCTTGTTGATCGGAAGGTTGCAAGTTCGGAGGTTCGGGACCCTAGCCGCGTGTGACGGAGTGAGCTCCCACACTCGCCCCAGCTCTTGCCAACCTAGCAATTCGAAAGCATGCAAATGCAAGTAGATGAATAGGTACCACTTAGGTTGGTAGATAACAGCATTCCATGTGCATCATGCTGGCCACATGACTGCGGAAGCATCTTCGGACATCGCTGGCTCTTAGGCTAAGAAACGGAGATGAGCACCGTCCCCTAGAGTTGGACACGACTGTGCAGGGGAAAACCTTTACCTTTACCTTTAAAGACAGAGGAGCAAAAAGATGGCAAACCCAGGCAACAACAAAGAACTGCACAAATAAACATGCAAATGTTATGATGTAATGCAGTTATAAACCTAGAGGAAAAGTATGAGCCATCCTGTCTGCCCTCTGGGTCTTGCTTCTGCTTGGAAGCAAAGATACTAGGCAGTTCTCTGGCAACAAGTACTACAAAGCTTGATGGAAAGAAACATGTTAAAAATGTCTTTATTATTCAACAGATGTAAATGAATGCCAAGAGTCTAACCCTTGTCATCAGCACTGCTTCAACACCATTGGAAGCTTCCACTGTGGATGTGATCCAGGATATCAGCTGAAAGGCAGAAAATGCATGGGTACAAATCTGATATAGTCCAAAGTGGGACTAGAATGGCTTTTCACTTGTGGGTGAATACTTTACCCAGCACAACCAAAATTTTGCAGTCACTGAATATACTTCTATACAGTGGGTTCTGAGCATTCAGACAATTTATTTCTGTGCTTTTCAAAGTGTAGCTTTTCATTGGGTTGATGTAATGTTTACTATTCCTGGGCTTGCAATCTACTTGGTTTAAATAAAATAAGAACTTGGGAAAATTCATGAGGAAAAGGGTGCACATCTATCTAATTCCTTTCCTCTTCAAGATCAATTTAGCTGCAAAAGAGTAGATCTCCTTCAGTGATGAATGGGTCCTTTTTGCTTGGATTTTAGAATCCCTAAGAGATGTCCTGCTAACAGCCTTGATGTTTCCAGTTATTCTGCTCCATTCATACATTTAGCAGCCTTTGGAATGACAGCTGTTATGATTCCCTTTCTCCATGCACTAGGGGAAAAATAGTCCCTACTCTCCTAACTTGGCTCAATTGAAAAGCGTCCACTGCTTGCAGAATAGATGCCATCTCCTTCCTCCTTTGGAGGAGATGGTGGGGTGGCAGGAAAGCAGCATAAAGATTTCAAATTGATGATTTTTGAAGGCAAAAAATACATGAAAGAAAATTAAAAGAAAGATTGCCCTTTGAACAAATGAGGCGACAGTGAAATTGAGATGGTTTAATTATTTAATTTCATCTTGCTTTTAAAAAAAAGATGTGAATGAATGCAGACAAAATGCATGCAGACCTGACCAATTATGCAAGAATACACGAGGTGGCTATAAATGCATTGATCTGTGTCCAAGTGGAATGACCAAAGCAGAAAATGGAACATGTATAGGTATGTACGTTTATTTATCATATTATTTTCAGAGTGTAACAGAGAACAAGCTGTTTCAGTTATCTCCCTCTCTTTCTATCATATTTGTGAATGACAGTTGTGGATCACAGATATCATCACCAAATATAATCATGAATACAACTTATAAACATCATAGGTCAGAAAAATCTAGAATCTGGTAGCACCTTTTTCGACTAACACATTTTATTAAGAGGCCTTAACTTTCATGAGCTGCAGATTACTTCATCAAATCAGTCTAGCCACTCTATGCATCTGATGAAGTGATCTGCAGCTCACAAAAACTAAGGCCTTTTAATAAAATGTAATAATTGGAAAAGGTTCTACCAGATTCCTGATTTATTTATTTTTGCTACCATAGACTAAAACAGCTGTCTTCCACATTATTCCTCACTTCCTACTGGTGAAAAATACAGGTATTGTGGCATTACTTTTTAAGAATATAAGAAGCAAAAATGAGCAGTCAAGATAATTCCCACATTCTGAGAACAGAGGCCCTAGAAGGAATCGTATCTGACTAACATATAAACATGTATAACTGACTAACATATAAATATTTCAAAATAGAGGCATGACAAAAAAAGCAGTGGTGACATTATAGATATATTCTTATCAAGAAAGAGAAATACCTGATATTAAATTTCCTAATGCAAGTTCATTTACCTCCAAGATTTTGTGTTCCTCATCAGATATTGATGAATGCAGAGATGGTACTCACCAATGCCGATACAACCAGATATGTGAAAACTCACAAGGAAGTTATCGGTGTGTGTGCCCAAGAGGATATCGATACCAGGGAGTTGGAAGACCCTGTGTGGGTAAGTCAGAAGCTGGAACTGAATAAACCTTAGGGCTATCCATAGATAAGGATTTGAATGGCAAATCATGATTTGGAGCATGCGAGCCCGGGAAAGACATGGTGGCTTTTAATAAATTCCTGTTATGTGTGTGTCCTCATGTGCTCCAAATTACATTATGCTCTTTGAATCCAGATCTCTCCACAGCCCTAATAAACATTAATAATATTCTTTTACTCATCACCTGCTGTTGGCAGCTCCTTATACTACAGAAATGGCTCAAGATGCTATGCTTCCTAAAATCAGTAATTTCCAGAAGAAACTAATTGAGCTTTTAAGACCTTTTACTGGGGGGAAAAATCAGCATCTAATTTCATGTATGAATGCATAAATGTCCCAGTAAATGTAACTATTCATGTAATTTTTACTGTACCAGATAAAATAAACTTGCAAATTTCAGAACAATGGAAGTAGCATTTTATGAAATTTGTGCTACACTATGATGAAATTAGGACAGATATTAATTTGGAATGCTTTTTAACAAATGGTGACTTCTCTGCATTGCTTGTACTCTTTGTCTGATGACAAAGCTTACATGCAGAGTAGCTGTTTGAGGGCCAAGCCAAACATTTACTGGGGCACCTTTTTTCCTCTTGAATGGGCATAATGGAGCAGGAATGGGACTCTTTATCCCACAGATGGCCCCTACCTCTAACAGGCACTTCACATCTCCTATTTGTATGGGAGAAAGCTGACATACAACTTTAATACTCCCTTTAAAGTTCATATGCTTTAAACACTGTCAGTGGCCTTTATGTATATATTGCAATCATATTAAGAAAATATACCAAATAAATGTATTGTCGAAGGCTTTCACGGCTGGAGTTCGATGGTTGTTGTGGGTCTTCCAGGCTGTGTGGCCGTGTTCTGGAAGTTGTGGTTCCTAACGTTTTGCCAGCATCTGTGGCCAGCATCTTCAGAGGGCAGGAGCACAGACAGAAGCGCTCTTTCTGTGCTCCTGCCCTCTGAAGATGCTGGCCACAGATGCTGGTGAAACGTTAGAAACCACAACTTCCTGAACACGGCCACACAGCCCGGAAGACCCACAACAACCAATACCAAATAAAATCTGACATTTAAGCATGGGTTACCGTTAATACAAAAGTGACATGCTTCTTTTAAAGTTCTCTACAGATTCAAGTGCAGTACACTATATGTCTGACATTTCAATTTGTTATCATTCAGAAGATTCTATATTTTACTTAGTTGGGAGGAGTAAAAAGCTAGAGCATAAATTGGTGCAAATCTACTTCAAAGTACCATTGTGCCCAGGTAAATTTACACAGGGTTATCATCTTTGTCTTGTATTAGAGAACACTTGAATATCATTGCAGGAGCTTGCAGCCATTTAAAGGTTCAGAAAATACATTGGAAGAACTTTGAAAAATCCCAGATTAAGAGAAACCAAGGCCTCTATTTTGTTCACTGCATTTAGAGACTATTTAATTTGCCATAAAAATGTGCATGTTTAGCTAAGGTGATCTCATGGTTTTCACCAACTGTCGCACAAGAAGATTAATGCATGTACTGTCTATGTTTTGTGGTTTTAGAATCACATTTGTAATTTCAGCGTGTTCCACAGACTGATGAGTTCTTATGTTTTTTTGTTTTGTTTTGTTTATGTGTGTTTTTCTCCTTCCCCTTGTTACATGGTGTGTTGCTTTGGAATCATGTCCCATGAGCAGACATTAATGAATGTGAACAAGTGCCTAAACCTTGTGCGTATCAGTGCGCCAACATCCCCGGCAGCTTCAAGTGTATATGTCCTTCTGGACAACATTTATTAGGCGATGGCAAATCTTGCGCTGGATTGGAGAGGTTCCCAAATTATGGCACCTATTACAATAGCTATAATTATGCTCAGTTCTCCCCCATGAGAGACAACTATCGACCTCAACAGTATATCAGGCACTCCTCCAATCTCTACAGCTCCTACTCAGAGTATAGGAACAGCAGAGTTCCCATCTCCAGGACTAGAAGGAATATTAGAGAGCCTTGCCCTGAAGGCTATGAGGCAAGAAATAACAAATGTATAGGTAAATGTCACGCCTGTATATGTGTGTATATGTATGTATATGTGTGTACATATGATGCATATTTTTTCGTTTGTTGCTGCTCATTCCACTTAGGGTCTGCCAACCAAGGCTGGTTGTTTGCCAGTGTTAGAGTTCATCTTTAAAGCCCTAAAGGCCTGTCTACATGAATGAGCATATTCCTTCATATATTCCTGTCCAATTAGAAAGATATTTTCAATGGTTCTTCTTTGGGTGCGGTGACCGAAAATGGGTATAATAGGAGGCTGCTTGCTATCTCCAATCTGTGTGAGGCTCTTGCTAGTGAGATATATCAGGCATCCTCAATGCCTAGAGTTAGACCCTAGACTAAGAGCTTCTTCTTCCAAAAGACTATTACTGCTGGCTTTAAAAATGTATGTATATTGGACTTAAGAAATTACAGGTAGTCCTCACTTAACAACCACAATTGAAACTGTCAACTCCATTGCTAAGCAACATGGTCGTTAAGTGAAACATCACGTGACCACAATGGACTTATGACATCACTTCTGCTGCAGTCATTAAGCGAGTCACCCACAGTCAATAAGCAAGACATCATGTGATCACGACTTGCAATTTCATTGCCAGCTTCTCCATTGACTCTGCCTGTCAGAAGCTGGCTGTGAAGTGCGCAAATGGCCATCACTTGATTGCGGGATGCTGAGATGGTTGTAAATGCCCGCCAGTTGCAAAGCATCCAAATCTCAATCGCGTGGCCACGGGGACGCTGTGATGGTCATAAGTGCGAGGAACAGTTGTAAAGTTACTTTTTCAGCACTGTCGTAACTTCGAATGGTTGCTAAACAGGACAGTCATTAAGCAAGGTCAGTAATGGTTTAGCTCTGTTGGTTTGACAGTATATCTATAACTGATTCTGAGGACTGTTTCCTATTGTGAGAATGCAAAAAGAAGGATGAAATGGTAGGAGGAGCTGCTTAAAAAGCAAATGCACTGAGAGGTTCAAACATGGGATTTGTCCCTTTTCAATGCTGCCATTTAGGACTTGATTTAAATGCATGGTACAATTGCCAGAGACATGCTGTAAAAAATAGGTTGATAGGGCCCTTTCTTCCATCTCATTAAGAGCATTTTAGAACATGTCCAATTAACGCTATATGGTCAAACTAAAGGATATTTTAAAGATATTGCTAGCAGTTGCATCTTTTTTTTCTCCTTATTTCAAGGAAGATGAAAGGATCCAATTCAGATCAACATGACAGAATTTGTTGGTTTCAGACCCATTCTGGATTGGATCGGATTGGATGCAGTGCTTAAGGGATTTTCTTTTTCAGTGAAAATTACAGACTTGAGTTTCACTTTCTGCATTGGCCCCCTAAACTCCACCTCCATCTGATCCAATTTCCCCCTCCTTTTTTAGTTAGGAATATTGCTTATTTAGTGGATGTATCTACGTATGTTAAGTGGAAAAGACGTGTCTTTCCAAACAAGCAGCAGATGTGACACAAAGGGCATGGGCTTATTGGCACATTTTTTCATGTTTGAAGAAGCACATTTGTCCAACATTTAAAATGTTTAGGTGCCAGAGCATCTATAGTCATGCTGTAAAATATATATCCCATATAGTGTAATTTTGTCCTTAAAGAAAAGCAGGCTAGATTGCCTAGATGCTAGACTCCAGCATCACAAGTTTTCAAGTTACATTCTTCTGCTTTATAGCAGTGCTGTTTCTTCTCGAAAGTTCCCAAATCCTATGATGAATAATGTCTGATTTTCTGAGTGAAAGATGCTGAGCTTGTTGAGACTATGAGGGAGGTTTTTGTACTCGGTGAGGGATTTTCCCCCAGGGAGCCATATTTTAGACTACTGGCTCCCAGAGCACAGGAATTAATTTGGCAGTGATGATTCTGCCCTTCTCTGCCAGCCTTCAGAACGGTGTTGACTGGATCTCAGGCTTTGAGTCTTCTCACTTCTTCAGACATACTGTGGTGCTGACAGACATTTTTATAACTTTGTTTTGTTGTTTATGTTATCAACTTTACACTCCCCTTTCTTTCTGTTTTGAAGGATTGGACAAGATGCTCCTTGTCTAATAGTTGAAAGGACTTTAAAAATACCTTTACATGTCAACCTCAAAAGCTTTGATTGTGACAGGATTCCTCAGATTTGCTAAACTGCATCATCTAAGAAAACCACATAACATAGTCCCAATGCAGCAGTACTCTAGTTGTATATGTCTGTGTCTGTTTGTTGGAATTTAATACTTGGAATCTTGCCTTAAGTAAGTTTTCCTCTCTTAGCTTGTGACTTTACTTAGAATCTTAATGTTTGATTTTTGAATTTTTGCAGACATTGATGAATGTGAGAACAGGGGTGTGTGTCAGCATGAATGCAGGAACACCTTAGGGAGTTACCAGTGTTTTTGCCCAACGGGTTACCGAATCATGCCCAATGGCAAAACATGTCAAGGTAAGAAAAAGTCTTGACAGAGGGGAAGGATGTACAAAAATTAAAATTACTATTCTATAGTTCATCAGTGCCTTAGAAATACGTTTCAGTTGATATTAAGATAGATAGAAAGTATCATGATGCATTAATTGTTTCAATAATGACCTTCATTCATGTGAGAGTTTACCAAGAGTTCATTCATGTGAGAGTTTAAGGTAGGGCAGGGTTCCTACCGGTTCATGCTGAAGAGCATCAATGCTAAGCTAATTGGTATCACTAAGAATGCAGGTAACAGGGAAAAGGGATGAGATCCTCATGGGAGCATGAATAGGATGATTTCAATGTATCATAATTCAGGGACAGGTAGCCTTCAGACCTCTTCTTTTTTTTTTTTAATTTAAAACTCTTTGGGATGTGCAGTGAGAGCCTGGAACAAAATCATAGCAAGGCAATAAGTATCTACTTGGAATTAAAATTTGTAACAATTAATCTTTTCTCTACTTCCCCCCCTATGTTCTAATATATTTGTTGGGAAGCAAATGGCTCCAGTGGAAAGGAAGTATTTATTTTATTTATTCATATACATATTTTATAAAATATTCATTCAAATGCATGATGATGATGATGATGATGATGATGATGATGATGATGATGATGATGTTTCTGTGTCACCCCCTGTTGGTGCTGTTTATTTGGGATGCATAGTAAAAAAACAACAACCATGTAATTTGAAATCAATGAATGGCCTATCTGAAATTGTCATTCCTTTTGAATTATATCAGACATAGACGAATGCCTTGAACAGAGCATCCACTGTGGACCAAACCGCATGTGTTTTAACATGAAAGGAAGCTATCAGTGTATAGAAACTCCTTGTCCTCTGAACTATCAACGAGATCCTCTTTCTGGGTATGCTTTATGTTCATCCCTCTTTATTTCTTCCAGGTTTTCTTTATGATTTGGTAATTCAGAACAGCATTATAAATATATACAGAGGCAGCATGGATGTTTTGATACAGACCCCAAATTAATTAATTAATTAATTAATTAATTAATAAAATTAATACACTGCCTGTATTAAGTGCTGCTTAATGTTATTTTGGCAATCTACTTAAAAGTCTCTCAGTTTGGTAAGCCAGATGTGATGACGTAAAATACATACATTCCCATCACGTTATTCCATTTCTGGGTAAACGTGTAATGCAGAATGGAAGTAAGAAATAGTAAACCAAAGAAATTAAAAGTATGAGATAAGAATGCTTCTTCCAAAATTTTCTCACTTCAATTTTGTCACAAATCGGATTTGCTAGAGGCTCCTTGTTTGGCCCTCTTCTCCCACTTCCAAAACACTTTATATCTCCATCAAGATCACTCCCAGCCTCTTTTAATCTTACCCATTAACCTTTCCCTCTTTGACTATATTCTTCACAACTATCTTTGTGTATCTCTGTAGATTATACATTATCTTTCTCTCAGTAGTCATTCTCTTATATACACTTTTTCTCATCCACAGCCTCTTTCTTTCATTCCACACTAAGCATTCTTTTCATAGCTCCAGTTAGCATAATTCAATGTGCTTTGGTGGCACTCTGTGATATAATTCTTTTCACTCTGTTCCAAGCAGATACCACTTCCACACTGATGTTGGGAGATAGATTTATCTCTAATACATTTTCATTTTCTGTACAGTATGTGACTCATACGTTCTCTTCCTGGTCATTTTACTATTAATTCTTTCCTTTTCTTCCCTATTTTTTCCAAACATCCACTCTTGACATCAGCAAAATATGTATCTAAGATCCATATGTTTTATATGTGAAATGTTCAGTTGACATTGTAATTTGTGGCTGATGCCTCTTTGGTTTCAGTCTCTATGAAAGGTCTGTACACCAAAATTTAATAACATGAATAAAAAATTTTTAAAAGCAAAATATGATCAGAACCTGTCCCCCTCCTTGTATCCTTCACTAAATTCCTCAGTTGTTCATCATACACAATCAAATAATTCATCCTTGTAGAATGCTTGTAGATGCATATTCATTTCTTTCCCACTTGTATATATGAATAAATTTATACTTAAGCCATGTTTGAAACAGGCAAAACTGTTTAAAGCTGTCAGCATTCTCCTTCATTTATTTCAATATAAATAATCAAACAGAATCACTTGACTATATCGCGGCTCCAATAAGGTGATGATCTGGATTTTAGAATTGTGGATAAGGTTAGGTAAAGTAAGGTAAGGTAAGGTAAGAGTTGATTACAGTTGTAGACCAATATACACAACTGTTTCTTTTCAGATTGTGCCTCAAGAACTGCCCGCCCAATGATTTGGAATGTGCCTTGAGCCCTTATGCCTTGGAATACAAACTTGTATCTCTCCCATTTGGGATTGCTGCCAATCAGGATTTAATCCGATTAGTTGCCTACACTGAAGATGGAGTGCTGCATCCAAGGACCACTTTCCTTATGGTGAATGAGGACGCGACCCTCCCTTTTTCACTCAGAGAGGAGAACTTGAAAGGAGTGGTGTATACCACGAGGCCTCTGCAAGAGCCAGAGACGTATCGGATGAGAGTCAGAGCTCTGTCTTACAGCACTGACGGAGCCATTGAATATCAGACCACTTTCATAGTCTATATAGCTGTGTCTGCTTATCCTTACTAGGAAAAGCACTGCCAAAAGTAATCAAAGTATGTTAACCACATGCATCCATGCCGCTGGGTGTCACCACTTCCAGAATGACTGCCTCATCTTTAAACAGTTGCAGACTGTGCAACCTGGGGGGAAAATGGTGCTATGTTTCTTCTTTCTGGCTGCCAACCTTGTTGCAATAATTGCATCTTGACAAAAATAACCATAGTCCTTGAATCGTTGGAATCTTACCACATGCTTTATTTATTACACTGGAGCAGTCACCTCCCAAAGATTGTTCTGTTGACTCTTTGGAACACGTTAGAGATAGTAATTAGGCAATAATTTAGTGCTAAAAGAATAGCATGTAAGAATGTTTTTATTTTTCCCCCAACATGAAAAAAAAATTGTTCCTGATATGAAAATAAGCATGGTATATTTTTTACAAAATAACAAGAAATATTTGCATAATCACAATAGTTTGTATTTAACACTTGGTGGAAACAGTACCTTTCCTGGACATAACACTAATGTAAGACAGTACTTGGTAATAATTAAAATATAGTTTTAAGAAAAGCGGAACAGGTCATGAGAATCCCATATAGTTGATTGCACATAATGCACAGCAGCAAACTGGTTCACCTCCTCAGTGCAAGCAAATTGTAGCCAATTCTGCTCTCCAGTGATATACCTTTGGATACATCTATCACATTTACTTTATCAAATGCATACTGCAATAAAACCCTAATGTGGGAAGGATAATTGTCTTCCTGCTCATCCCAAAAATGAGTTTGGAGGGCTTTTGGAGTCCTCAGTGGGAATATTCAAAGAAGTCTTGCAAAACATGGTCCTCCCCATCTCCAATGGGGGCTTAACTTGAGAATGGGGAGACAAGATGTTCAGGCAAAAGTGTTAATTAAGATTTAATTTAAAATCTTATCCCAGACTTAGTACTTCTAAAAATGCCTCATAGTTGCTTTCCTCTAACATGAACTTTATGTTAAAAACCTTTATTTTCATTTGATATGTTTTAATTCTATATTTCATTGTTTTTAATTACGTTCTAACCCATCCTCACCCCACCCCCTGCCATTCTGTGCAGTTTCTGGCTACTTTATATGGTGCACAAGCTAAGAACAATGGCTGGCTTTTGCATCAGTTACTTAGAATAGGAAACTTGGTGAACTGTGCAAAGAAGGTAATTCAACTTCCTTCTTCAAAGGATGACTAAAGAACTTAAAATTATATGAAAACTTGCTTACCCCAAATACCAAGTTTGGTTTAAAATGTGTTAGATGTCAAAACACTGTATAAGGTGGTAATAAACTCTGGAAGTAATTTTTGCCAAGATGTATTCTATTTTTTATGAAAGTATATGTATATATAAGTTTGCTTGTATGTGTTCTCTATGCAATGTAAGGGCTTTTTTTCCAAAAAAAAGAAAAAAGAAAAGAAAAACAAGTGTTTTACCAAATAATGTTGTTTACATAGTGGTACTAACCAAATAAAACTTTACTTTATCTTTTTTTTTACTATTAAACATGGCAAGATTGTTATATACTGTTTATTAGTCAATGTTTCCGAAGTCTGTTTCATTCTTGAGATTAGTGCTGCCATGAGAATTCCAAAAGTGGTTATCAAACTGTGATTTTATTTATTGTGTGAAAAATGGGGAAAGTATTAATTATATAACTATAAACTAATCATATTAATTATATTGAATTAAAATTAAACTATACATTAATTTAAGATTTAATACAAATGAAGTCCAGTCAAAATTAGGTTTTAGAGTAATGCCACTACTCCTTTGGAGAGTGTGCTTTGCAACAGCATTCAGATTCCATGAACCTTGTGCTGGAAGTCCTGGTGAGTAAACTATTTACATGTGCAATTCCATGTAAGTTCTCTGCAAACTCTTAGACTTTTATCCTGAGTAAAATTGTGTAAATCATGTCCACTGTAACAAATGCTGAATGTCACAATTTTGAATGGTGCTTGTGAGAGATAGGAAAAGAATAGTATTTTTCACTGCAGAAATATGGACTGCTGTTATTATATAGACAGTCATGTTGCCATCACACACCAAGGCAGAGAAGGAAGCATAATACACAGGACTATAAAAGAACTTGACAAGTACTTTAAAGTCTGATCAATAACATTGATAAATAATTAATAAATTGCAGTCCTTTAGTACTGGTAGTTGCTTTGTATAACATGGAAAAATAGAAAGGGAGACTTTTTAAATTGCACTATAATTTCTTCTGTGAAAAAGGGAAGTGGGGACCCATCCTACACCAATGCTTTTCTATGTGAGCTACCAACAATCTTCTATTTGCAGCATTAAAATATGTTTGATAACAAAAACAATGAGACATGCTACCTAACCACAGCAATGCTTTCCAGTGAAAATGAAAGATAAGTGGGGGATACAGAAAGAGTTGTCCTCATCTCAACCAGATCCCCATTTGCTGTGGGTGGGGTAGCAAACACAGCAAAAATCTCTGCCATCTATGCATGGATGACACATGGGAAGGGGGAATGCTCTCTTCCAAAGCTGCAGCTTAGCATGCATCAAGTGCATTTCTGCCCCTTTAGAGATTCCATGTTTTGTTTATTTACTGAGATTACTCAGTGCTCCAATTTCTAATGTCTCTGAGCGACATACATCTGCAAATCAGGCTAAAAACAGAAATGTATAAAAGACCAAAATAGCTCCACATATATTATCAGGGACATCAATTAATTTGCCAAAGCCCAAACTACGATACCAGAGGGAACATTACAAGAACCCAACCCTCAAGGCTTGTTGCAATTGCCACATTTTAACAGCTTTCTGAGAACCAATAGGGTAGGAGTCACTCAAATTTCTGAAGGAATGCAGTTCTGCAGACGGAGGACAGCAATGGAGAAGGCTCACATTCCTTTGCTGGAGGGACATAGAGGAAGACCACTCTACCAGATCTAATTGGATCGACATGTTAAAGTCAAGCCAAGAATCTTCAACCTGGCATCCAGAAGATCCTCCCTCAGTGCCCACGATGATTGAGGGGGAGCAACATTTTGAAGTACAAGATGTCTTAGATTCAAGATGCTGTAGAGGCCAGTTGCAGTACCTAATTCATTGGAAGCATCTACCCAAGAGTTTCAGTGAATGGGTTGATAGAAAGCATGTGCGAGCTCCTGTCCTTACGACTAAATTTCATGCTCAGTTCCCTGATAAACCTAAATAACCTGCTTGTAAATATTTGACATTAACTAACATGTTTGATTTTCTCTTTGTATTACAGGCTTTATGAATGCAGCTTTCACCTCATTGTTAACTTGCTTAACTTCTGGAACATTGTAATTTTTTATTTTTCTTTGGGTGGTCGGTATGTCAGAGTTGTTATAGTACAAGCCCTACCATGCGTCTTGAAATGTATTTGAGAAGGGATTATTCACAATGCGTGTCAGTGCAAAGGATTTCAAGAGAAGGGGGAGGGAGAATGCTGAGAGTGAAATTCCAACCGTTGAAGCATGTTTATAGTTACTCAAGGCCACGCACCCGCATCTTCGTTGCTTGCAGAAATATGCTGTTGGGAGGGGGAGCGTGGTTGGATGGGAAAAGTACTGGACAATACATCATCAAGGGAGGAGTGACATGTAGGTGGGGGGAAGAGTGAGGTTTGACTGTTTGGCGGGAATTTGCTCATTCTGGTCTTTAGATATGTGCTGAGTTGTAATACTCTCAATAAAGCTTTCTACTATACTCTAAATCAGGGGTGGGGAACCTTTTTTATGCCAAGGGCCATTTGGATATTTATAATATCATTCGCGCACTGGGGGTGGGGTTTGCGGGCGGGAGCCAATCACGTGCACTGGGGGGCGGGTTTGTGGGCGGGAGCCAATCGCTCGGAAAGGGGCAGGGTTTGCGGGTGGGAGCCAATCACAAGCACTGGGGTGGGGTTTGCGGGTGGGAGCCAGTTGTGCACAAGGGGGCGGGGTTTGTGGGCGGGAGCTCCTAGATTTATTAAATTTCGAGTCCCGCCTGCGGTTGCCTTGGCAGGGCCAGACCAAATGATTTTGCGGGCCTTATATGGCCCATGGGCTGGACGTTCCCCACCCCTGCACTAAATGGAGTATACTGAGGAATGCTGATTTGGAGGATTAGATCCAGAGACACCACAGTTGAATTCCTTCTTGTTTCCAATCGAATTCCTTCTTCTTTATTTGTTTTCTATGACTCAGATCACAGATTTCTGGTTCACTGAATCTCTTCATTAGTATAAAGTCTGACATGATAGACAGCTTCCACATTATCTCATATTTTGCTTTGTTTCTTCTGAGACTTGGACAAGTAACAGTCCTGTATGGATATGGACTGGGAATTCTGGGCACTCCATTCTGACATAGTGATCTGCGATGATTTCACCCAGTTCCCTCTATTACTTGCTGCCTGCTCCAGTCATACTGTACTTGGAGAACAAGGCATGATAGTTTTGGGCTTTGTTCCATGGAATCTGGAGTATCCTTAGAACTATGGCACCACTACCTAGGGAGCAACAGCAAGTACAATTTTTTGCCTGAATAACTTGCTTTTATGGGGGGTGGTGTTAGACATTAATACTGCTGCATGCTTGGCTGGCTGTGTAGAGATTGGGTGGTTTAGCTTTTGCTCTGTGGGAATAGAAATGTGGAGTGGCTGGTCTTGTTGCCCTTCCCAGAGAAGGTATATTCAGCAGCTGCAGGAATTTTGGCAGTACATTTTAAAATAATGGTCATGGCTTTTTCAGCCACTCTCCCTTCAAATTTTTGTTGGTAGGACAGGAAAATGAAACATTGCAATTGACTTGATTTGGAGTTTGGAGAATGTGATTAACCAGGGGGAGTTACGTAGTTTAACTCGGAATAAAAATGAGTCTGTTTGGGTCTAAAACTAATCCCTTCCAGTTAATTGTCTGGGTCAATTGACTGAAACCATCCTATGATTCTGTCAAGCATGTTTTCTACATGCTCTGTTAGAATGTAATAAATATGCATTGTGATGAATTATTAATAATTCAGTGCATCTTATGGGATCCCTGCCTTCCTTCGTATAATTATATAGCTGTACTATTATGTTAGCACAAGCAGTAAACATGTATCACAATGGTTATTTCTTGATACATACCTAGTACCTATTTATCAAGTGCAGGATATATTTTTAATACAGAAGCAGGGTTACATCAGTGTAGTTACTATTTACATTGTAAGTTTTAACTCCTTTTTCTGACCTTCAGAAGCCAATTTATAAAGTGATAGCTTGACTCTACATTATGATACACTGTTTTTCCAGTTGGGTTCAGCCTATCCCATGTTAGCTGATTGCAACATGTGACACGGGCATGTCCAGGACAAATATGCCTCATTTAGACAGCTTTCAGCAGCAAGACTCCACCAGCATTATGCAATATCACACTGTATCATAGGGAAGAGAGGGCTTAGGTTGAAGCAGGGGAATATGATAAGTCATATCTGTAGCTTGAATCATGTCAACTGGATTTCTATTTTCTCAGTGGAAAAGTTTTGCTCCTTATCCAAGGAGCTTCTTCAGTCTGAGCAAAGTTAGTAAGGGAATCCTTAAATATGTTGCTGTGTGACCTTACACCTGGGGCTAGGTCATGGTTATTTTTTTGAGATGTTATTTCTAAGTCCTTTTATCATCTAAAGAAGGATCGTTAAGATCACCATGCTGCTGTTGAGCTTGCAAAATGGTCTTAATCTTCCTAGGCACAGAAGACAAAGCAGGGAGGAAAATAGGGGAAAGATTGTGCCTGAGGCCCCCACCTCTATTCAAGGAAGGATTTTCCAAGTTGGCATAAATGGATTCCTTGACCCCTCTCTCAAACCACCTATCTTCTCTGTCTAAAATGTGAACATTAATGTCCTCAAATGAGTGTCCTTTTTCCTTTAGATGAAGATAAACTGCTGACTCTGGTCCTGTGGTGTTACTTCTCCTGTGCTGGGCCATCCTCCTGTACAAAAGTTGTTTGGTTTCTCCAATGTAGAGTTCAGAGCACTCCTCACTGCACTGGATTGCATAAACTACATTGCTTTTCTTGTGTTTTGGAATTTGATCTTTGGGGTGTACAAGCCTCTGTCTCAGTGTGTTGGTGGGTTTGAAATATACAGGTATGTGGTGTTTGCCAAATATCCGTTTTATCTTTTCAGACACGCCAGCCATGTAAGGAATGACCAAGTTCTTCCGTTTACTCTGAGTCTCAGCCCTATCTGTTGCTGTTTTAGGTCTGGTAGATTTAGATTTAGTGAAGGCCCAATTTGGATATCCACAGGCCTTCAGAGCTGTTCTCAGGTGCTGATTTTCATTCTTTTTGGAATCCATGGAGGTGGGGATGGTTTCTGCTCTGTGTGACAATGTCCTGATGACTCCTAGTTTGTGCTGCAGTGGATGGTGGGAGTCAAACATCAGATATTGATCTGTGTGTGTGGGTTTCCTGTAGATCCCTATTTCTAGCTTGCCCCCGGTCCCAATGAGGACTTCACAGTCTAGGAATGCCAGTCTGTTGTCCTTGGTGTCTTCTCTGGTGAACCTAATGTTGGCATCTATAGTGTTTATATGGTCCGTGAAGGCCTGTACTTCCTGGGCCTTGATTTTGACCCAGGTGTCATCCACATACCTAAACCAGTGGGTGGTTCCCTGGAATGTGTTGAGTGCTTTCTTCTCTACTTCTTCCATGTATAAATTTGCCACAATGGGTGACACAGGAGAACCCATGGCACAGCCGTGTTTTTGCCTGTAAAAGTCACCTCTGTATGAGAAATAAGTGGTGTTAAGACACTGAGGGCTGTCAGGGCTCTCCTCTCTTGGACAGTAAGGTTGGGGGGAGGAGGTTGAGCACTGGACAGAGCTGCAGATATTTTAAGCCGGAGTTGTTCTGCTTCCTCAAAAGGTAGGTGGTTGTTGTGGATGGCAGATTCTGTGGCTGTAATGAATTCCACAACCGGAACTTGCTTGGGAGTGATGGCAAAATTAAGACCTTTGGCTAGGACATCTCTCTCTGTTTGGGTGAGTTCTCTGTCTGAGAGATTTTTCACCCACATGTTCTTTTTGTCCTCTGTGGTTCTGTTGTTGTTGTTCCTCCCAGCGGTTTCTCCAGTTCCTTGTTTCTGCTTGCTGCGAGAAAGAAGAATGTCAAATTTCTTAGTTTGCCTCTCCTTTGTCTTGTGATGCTGGGCCAGCTGTACTTTATTGCCAAGCTGAATAACTCTATCCAGGATTGGGTCAGGAAGGGTGGCTGTGAATTCCTGGTGAAGGTTTTCAAAATTGTATTGCAGGGCATCAATGGTGAAGTGGACTTGCCTTATTCTTTCATTTAGAAGATGTCTCTGTGCCTGCTGTAGGATCTGGTCTGCTCTGTGACCCTTAACTGTAGATTGCAGGCATAGGCTTGTCGGGATGACAAGCTAAAACAGCGACAGATAGGGCTGAGACTCAGAGTAAACGAAAGAACCTGGTCATACCCTACATGGCTGGCGTGTCTGAAAAGATAAAACGGATATTTGGCAAACACCACATACCTGTATATTTCAAACCCACCAACACACTGAGACAGAGGCTTGTACACCCCAAAGATCAAACTCCAAAACACAAGAAAAGCAATGTAGTTTATGCAATCCAGTGCAGTGAGGAGTGCTCTGAACTCTACATTGGAGAAACCAAACAACCTATGTACAGGAGGATGGCCCAACACAGGAGAAGTAACACCACAGGACCAGAGTCAGCAGTTTATCTTCATCTAAAGGAAAAAGGACACTAATTTGAGGACATTAATGTTCACATTTTAGACAGAGAAGATAGGTGGTTTGAGAGAGGGGTCAAGGAATCCATTTATGCCAACTTGGAAAATCCTTCCTTGAATAGAGGTGGGGGCCTCAGGCACAATCTTTCCCCTATTTTCCTCCCTGCTTTGTCTTCTGTGCCTAGGAAGATTAAGACCATTTTGCAAGCTCAACAGCAGCATGGTGATCTTAACAATCCTTCTTTAGATGATAAAGGGACTTAGAAATAACATCTCAAAATAACCATGACCTAGCCCCAGGTGTAAGGTCACACAGCAACATATTTAAGGATTCCCTTACTAACTTTGCTCAGACTGAAGAAGCTCCTTGGATAAGGAGCGAAACGTTTCCACTGAGAAAATAGAAATCCAGTTGACATGATTCAAGCTACAGACAATTCCACCTGGATGACTGAGAACCTTCATAGACATGATAAGTCATAGACATAGAATGTTGCCAGTGGCTGAGGAAGGGCAACTGAGTATTAGAAGTCCAAGAAGTAGAATTCATTTCTGCATTTCTCTGTAGCAACTATCCCAGTTGTTAGAATGGTAAATCCAGTCCACCTTCCCTTAAGCTCTCAGAACAGAGAGATACACATGTTACAGTATGTCACACCCCATGTACAGGGTTTTATTTGTTTGGAGTTTGCTGTGAGAAATATACTGTATATATTTCAGGTGCAGTGGTAATTAATATATTCCAATTGTAAGGTGCCTTTCATACTTTAGAAAAAGCTGAGGCATACATCTTTTTTAAGTCTCACGTAGTAAAGGGGAAAGAGGTGTTAGATCCTGAAAAGAAATAGAAAACTGATGTGCTGCAAAAAGGGTGAGTAGCAAAACCACTTCCTCTGCCTGATCCCACTACTTTTTCAGTACATAGTGAATGGCAATGAATATGAGAAACCTGGGAGCTTTGAAAGAGGCAGCAGGCAAGTGGGGAATTAGTTCTGACAGATGGCTAAACCCATGGGTTTAGCCATCCGTCAAAATCAACATCAGTCACAGCACTGCTGGGATTGGTGGATGGTTTTCCTGCCATCTGATGATGTTGGAAAGGTAGATTTTCCTGCAAGCCAGAAGAAAGGCCATTGGGATTGGCAATAGGTATAGGCAAATCTGCCAATTTAGTTTTCTGCTGGCTCACAGACAGTGGAGAACACTTTTAACTAAGCCATGGGGAAGAGACCTCTCACTCAGTAATGGATTCAGCCTTCCACTAGACAGCTTTCTAGAGCACCCAGGAATTTGTAACTCAGGTACATATAAAATAGAATAAGAGGAGCCAACCAGGCTGCATGGTTGTGGATATTTTTTTTTAACTGGAGAAATAAAACCCCCTGTGTTTTCAGTTCTTTGTGGTCTTGACATGAAGAGTTAACTGAATGATGCATTTGACATTTCAGAGTAGTAATATCTCACTATCATAAAGAGACCTGGATCTTAATAAAATAATTGAACCTCAAATGAGCAACCTGCCCTTCCACAGATGGCCTTCCACAGAAGAAAATGGCATACCTCTGACTTAAACCAAAAAAACATCCCTCCCAGAAAAGGCAGATAACATTATCATTATCATTTCTTATAATGCTTAAAATTAATTTTGTAAAAAAATGTGAGTTCCACAAGCTACTACTGAAACTGGTAAGAAAAATTTGAGGTCAACCAACAAATTCTGATCCTTTAGCTCTTGATCGTCACTGTCGTAAAAGCACCTGAATCGTATTCAAATGAGTTCTGTGCTAGGTGTTGTACTGTGATAATGATTAGGGATCCAATGAAATAATGTTAGTAGATGTTATTGCTGGCAGATGGGTTGCTGACCTGCAGGATAGAGAGCCAGGAGGATGCTCTGAGTTTGTGGAAATTTTACAACTGGTAGGATGAACGGGACTTTTGGAACTGAAACAGCCTTGTTTCAGCCTATACCTGACTTGAGATTGAAGCAGTTTTTACAAAGGCTCCAAAGCTTGAAATTAAAATTTATAGCCCTACTCCTGATGCATCTCATAGCTCAGAATTGTACACATATACATGCCTGCATATATGTCAGTATACATTAAGAGTTTCTGTTCCTGCTAGATAGCATTTCCCAAAATGTGCACCAGGACATGCTGCTATGCCATCGGAGAACTGCTTGCATGTCACAGGAAAAGAAACTCTGAGCATAAAATACGGAGCCATAAAAGGGATGATTTATTTATCACATGTGTATCCTGCATTTCCTCTAAGAAGCTTGAGTGAGCCCATAGTGACTTCAACATTAGTGATGGGACAAATTTCTCCTCCAACTAAAGAGAAGGTTGGGGAGGTTTTGAAGGAATGGGGGCTGCTGGCCTCCAAAATATGCCATCAGAGAAAGTTGATTTTCTCATTTGTAAGGTTACCTTCCATTCTAGTCCTACATATTAACAATGGCACAACACTGTATATACACGGCTTGGATCTTTGCCTGTTAGATTCTGGTGTGAGTATCTAGTTCTGCCACATCTTTACAGTGGGTGCAGTTGGGTCATTGAGTACTCCTGGGGAAGAATATCCAGCAAAATGAGCATGTGATGAAGGTACCTACCTACAATTTTGAACTATGGAAGTTCTTGGTTGTCTTTTAAAAAAATTAAATGTGCTTCATCAATGAATAAAAGTCTCAATTCCTCATAGTATCTTATGGCCTTTGTTATAGCATTCTTGCTTTAGATATTATGCAAAACACCTTGCTGACTGAATTGTTTTTTGTTTTTGTTTTTATTTTAAAAATCAGTTTCATGCCAAAAACAAGTTTTTTGTTTTAAGATCCATTCTCTTTAATTCTCCAAATTGTACAATGACATAATTTCTTGTGTAGAATTGGGTGGATTGCTTTATACAGTACATATTTATTTTATTTTGTTGATTTCTATTCTGTGGGTGTTTGTATTTCAACAGAGGTACTATGAACCACTGAGAGTCTATTCAAATGCAGTGGGTATAAATCCAATAAATCAGTAAACAGATGCCTAGGACTAGCTAGATAGCTTTTCTTCTTTTAGGGGATGAGGGAGGGAGGAATAATTGCTTTTATTAGACATACCATATCTGGCTGCAAACATCTAGACAACTGCTAAATGGTAGCAAAGGGTTATTATCTAACTGTGCTTCCTTTACTTGCATATTTTTACAAGTCAGATATAGCATCTGTAACAATCTGGTTTGCAGAGAAGCTCATATATGTTGCTTTTCCAAATCTTGAATTGTGTTCAGGCTGCATTACAGAAAGCTCCAAATCTTTTGACTTTTCTGCCTGTAAGTTGTAGAAGATTTTCTGGGGACTGGGGTCATCCTGAGAAACTAGAAAAAGTTGTTGGGAACAACTTCTTCAGTTTGCCTTCTGGGAAATGGATGTTTTGTGACTGATCAGGTGCTCCATGGCAGCCATGATATAAGAGTGCTCTCAGGATTCCAAAGTGCCACCTATCCCTGGGTTAGGGATATAAATTATAGCAAATACATTTTGAATAAATAGCACAACACTTTCTTACTTCATTTTCTTTGTTTCTGCAGCTGCTGCTGTATACATTTTAAAAATATATTCTTTATGTTAAATGCAAAGGGTTGTTCAGCTCTCCCCTACTCATTCCATGTTGTCTTGAATGGGAGGCAGCATGGGGCATTTTTACAAGACCAAACTGGATCTTATTGCCAAAGCTCAAGGCGCTAGGACTGAGAAGGTAGCAGGCAATAAATAAATAGCCGAATCTGAAGAGGAAAATATGAGATTATTCTTAAATAACCATCCTGGCTTTATATAAAAAGAAAAACACAGTGATGAAAACATTAGCTCAAATTGAACTCTGCTGCTTTCAATGACACTTTTATTTGCTTCAATAAATTGCCCGCCTACTTTTAATTTGGCACAATATTTTCATAGCGGTCAAAAATGTTTTCTTTTAGATCTTATTACATTGTCACAACATGCCTGATTGCTCAACATTCCTTTCAATTCGTCAGGGCTCAAACTACAAGTGCAACACATTAAGGTTAATTACTCTATAAATTTATGGCAAGGTAATTCCAAACATAATAATTATTTTTAGTAATACACAGACACCACGCTTCCTTTATTTGTGGATACAAAGAGTGGCTGACTAGCTACGGGCAGATTCCCACTTTCTTCTTGGTCCATCACTGCTTCCTGAGTGCAGAAACGGATGACATCCTCCTCCTTCCACTCTCAGCCCATTGAAAATGCACCTGTGCCCATATTTTCCAGCTTTCATTCAAAATGTCTATCTTAGGCCCTTCACAGCAGAGTCTCTAGTCCAGTGTTTCTCAACCTTGGCAACTTTAAGATGTGTGCACTTCAACTCCCAGAATTCCCCAGCCAGCAGGCTTGAGTTAAAGTCCACACATCTTACAGTTGCCAAGGTTGAGAAACGTTGCTCTAGTCCTTCAATCTGTTCTAGTGGCAGCCCCACCTCTGACTGGCTGTACTGCTTGGCGTGTCCCCTTCCTTCCAGCAGCCGGTTGCTGCCCGGGGCAGCCATGTTGTCCTGAGTTGCCAAGATGCTATGTTCTCTGCTGGTTGGCATTTGCTGGTTTTTTATAACCTTGTGATCGATCCAACAATGGCCTTTTCAGTCAGTGAACTATGCTCAGCAGAAGATCATGCTCCATTTAACTCTTACATACTCTTATAGAATGGGCACTCTTTCTGTATCTGTCTAGGCCAAGTGAAATATGCTCCCCTTGCTTTCCCATGCCCTGACCTAAACCATCTTCAAGTTGTAACATAGGAATGTTGTTACTTTGTTTTCATGAAGCTGAATTATCAGTTCTTCCTTGCTCCAAAGTTTCCATGGACATACAGAGGAATATAGGAGTGAAAGAACAAGCTGTTCCCCGTTGCTTTGATTATTTTAGCAGCAGAGATGTGGTGGTAGCATAAAGTGATGGAAGGGATGCATCTGCATTACTTTTAAAGGAGATATAGGAGGTATGAATGCATCCATTTAAGCAAAGGAAAGACATGGGAACTAGTGAGGAGGGAACTACTATAGAGTAGACAGTGGTAGACTGGTCTACACTGGAGCCAGCCAGCAAGTCTTACCCTCCCTACAGGCATCTGAAGGACAAGAAGCATGGGAATGGTCAAACAAGTCTCGCAGTGGCCATAGTCTAGGGCCCAGTCCCATTGCCGACCCTACAGACCAGGGTTTCTCAACCAGGGTTCCATGGAACCCTAGGGTTCTGCGAGAGGTCACTAGGGGTTCCCTGGGAGATCACAATTTATTTTAAAAATATTTCTAATTCAGGCAACTTCACATTAAAGAGGTAAGTTTCATTGTATTGTCGAAGGCTTTCACGGCCGGAGTTCAATGGCTGTTGTGGGTCTTCCGGGCTGTGTGGCCGTGTTCTGGAAGTTGTGGTTCCTAACGTTTCGCCAGCATCTGTGGCCAGCATCTTCAGAGGGCAGGAGCACAGATAGAAGCAAAATCTCTGTGCCCAGGTAGAGTGGCAATGTTCTATTTATAGAGCTAAATTATAGGAGATTAGGTGGGTTTTTTTGTTGTGTTGAAATGTTAACGAGTGGCTGATGAGCGTGATTAGCATGTTCATTGTGAGAAGTATGATGTACTGATGCTGTACAGATGCTGGCGAAACGTTAGGAACCACAACTTCCAGAACACGGCCACACAGCCCGGAAGACCCACAACAGCCAGTAAGTTTCATTCTTTATTTTTAGTTTAAGAACATGGTTAATGCACATATACAGGCCTACAGATGAAACAAATATAATAATTTTGTAACTCCTGCCCTATATTTGAGCCTGAACGTGCAGGGGTTCCCTGAGGCCTGAAAAATAATTCAAGGGTTCCGCCTACCTGGCTTGTTCTAAACCAACAAATTCAGAGGAATCAAGGGGTAAAGCTTTTTGGAGGGCCTAGGTCTATAACCTGGGAGGTGTTCTACAACTTATGCTTAGTGAAGTAGTAGATTATCTACTTAGAACAGTGTTTCTCAACCTTGGGAACTTTAAGATGGGTGGACTTCACCTCCCAGAATTCCATGGCCAGCATGCTGGCCATGGAATTCTGGCAGGTGAAGTCCACCCATCTTAAAGTTCCCAAGGTTGAGAAACAATGACTTATAAGATATAGTACTTATTATTAGAAGGGAGGCAGAACTCCTCTGACCCTGTAACATAGCTTTTCATGGTGTATCACTTTTGGAGGTAGAAGCACTCCAGTGTTAAACACATACATATTCTTACATTTGAAATTCTATAAAGTGTGGATACCAGCATCCATGCTGCTTGCATATGCGTACCGACTGAGGAAGAGTCAGAGGAACTGAAAAAATAAATTCATCTGCTCTTGTTGGAGAGCAAAACAATAAACAAACAAAAACCCACGATCCTCTTCCTTTTGTACATACGTACTTCAAAGGAAGTTCATCCATGTTCTTTTTCTCAAACTTGTTTTGCCTTGTTAGTTTTATTAGTCACAAAAATTGATTACAAATTTACCAGGAAGACTGAATGAAGTTGAAGTGTTTAGTTAAGCCAGCTCACTCACTGATTGGTACTGAATAATGGATCTACTCCAGTATATAATTTCCATTTAAAAGGCCTAAAAGCATTTGTCATGAGGACATTTGAGGACATCTATAAATGTACGGAACTTCTTTTCACTCTAGAAGTAATTTTTGAACGACTTCCTGGACAATGAATGACTGTTGCATGGTGTTTTGATATTAATGTCTATGCAGGCACCATAAAGGATGTAAATGCCTGAACAAGAGGGAATTTTTTTACACAGATATATGTATGCTTTAGAAAAATCTCAGTATACAAGTACTTTTAAGAATGCATGCATCAATTACAGGTTACATACATCTTTTGAAAAATCCAGTTTCATATGTATAGATAAACAATGAAAAATAAGTGAGCAATGCAATCAAAGCTTAGCTTTACTATTATAAGGCAATATAAGGAGGCTATTTCAGGTTGTAAGACATCATGATGATGATGATGATGATGATGATGATGATGATGATAATGATGGTGGTGATATTCTAATCATTCTTATATATGCAGAAGGGGCACTTTTACAATGTCCTTATATCAGTTCTTAGGTTAGGTTTTGAATCCAATGTAATATTTAAACTATTTAATTGCTTTTTTTAAAAAAAAGTTCTAATGAGTTTCAGATAGAAAAAAATAATTGCCTAAATATATATGACTGTGAATATGTATGTTTTGCTGCCTATACTGACATTTTAGATCTGTGTAGATTTATTTAAGTAAAATTGGTTGAATTGGGCAATGAGATAAAGAGATCAATGATTATTATAAAGCCTTCAAAGTTGAAGCTTTTATTCCAGAGCAGAAGATCATCTCTGATCAGAGATTCTATTGTAAACAACCCAGAGAGCTTTGGCTATTGGACAGTTTAAAAACTGTAATAAAAAAATCTATTTCTGCATTTCTGGCATAGAAAGAGAAAAAGGAAGTCACGGGAAGAGGGTCAGAGTAGGGATCACATAGGGGCAGAACAAGCATATGGGTTGATATTTCTTGAGCAGACAAGCTTCATTGTTTAATGTTGAAGCTGCACTGTTTGGATTCTCCATTCAAGGTGCCAAAATGACTTTTGTTGGATGAGAGATTTGGGAAGAAAGTTGCTTTGGACTGCAATAAGAAAGGAAAGGGGACTCACAGTGTCTTCACTATTTGAACATAAGGCTTGGAAGCTGGGAAATGACAGGATTTGGGGTTGTTGTTTTTATCATGGCAAAATGGTATTGCCTGCTCAACTACGAGTCTTCAACAGATGTGCATGGTACTCATGCTGTAGCCGACAGAAATACGTTATGGCCCGATACATTTATAATGAGGTAATGTCTCCTAAGCAACTGTCAGCACTCTACCTTATTTCATTAAACCTTGGCAAATATATGAATTCTCTAAAGACCAAATATGTATTCTATTTTTCCTCTCACATCTTTCTTCCTATAATTACAGTAAGACAATTGAATGAGGCATTAAGTGAAAGTATGGTTGAGTCTGTCCATGTGTTGTGAGATAAAGGAGTTTTCATTGTGTCTTCTGACTGCTAGTTGGTGTTTGTGGATGCGTTCTGCTAGTCTTCTGCCGGTCTGTCCTACATAGTGGCTGTTACAGTCCTTACACTGTATGTTGTAGATAACTCCTGTTTTTTCTTCTTGGGTTACTGGGTCTTTTGGGTTACTTATGATGTTCTGAAGGGTTTTGGTTGGTTTGTGTGCTATGGTGATGCTGTGTGTTTGTAACAGTCTATTAGTAGTTTCTGAGATGTTTCTGATGTATGGCAGTGTAATCCTATTCATAGCTTCTGTTGGTTTTGCTGTGGTGGGTTGAGTGGTCAGGCACTTTTTGATAAAGTTGCGTGGGTATCCATTTTGCTGGAAGATGCTATATAAGAAGATCCTATATAAGCTATATAGGAGTTATCTACAACATACAGTGTAAGGACTGTAACAGCCACTATGTAGGACAGACTGGCAGAAGACTAGCAGAACGCATCCACGAACACCAACTAGCAGTCAGAAGACACGATGAAAACTCCCTAATCTCACAACACATGGACAGGCTCAACCATACAGTACTTTCAACTGGGAAACTGAGCATCTTAAACCAAGCCAAATCCAAAAACGCTAGAGAATTCCTGGAAGCTTGGCACTCAGACAAAGCAGCCATCAACAGACACATAGAGGTAAACAACGTTTACATACCATTCATAAGAGACAATAGAAAAGACAAAAAACCAGAACACCTCCTTACCAGCAGTCAACACCCAGATAGGCAAAGATTAACACCAGGATTAGCACCAGAAGAACAATCAAGCAGCACAATATACCCTAATCAAGGAACTATTAACTCAGTCAATCAACCAAGCAGCAAACAACAGCCCAATCAAGGAACTACCAAGGAGAGAACAACACCCCCACCAACACAAGCAGGACAAGCCATGGTATATAAACAGAGAGCAAGTCCCATTCCCTTTTCACACTGAAGATGTTGCCTAGCCTGGCAATGAAACGTCTGCAAGAAAGTAACAAGGCTCAGAGAGCACCAAGGACTCCACAATCTCTGTCCAGTTGGAAGAATATACAGTATATATCTTCCTTCCTTCCTTCCTTCCTTCCTTCCTTCCTTCCTTCCTTCCTTCCTTCCTTCCTTCCTTCCTTCCTCTTTCTCCTCAGTTTCAGTGCCCAAGGCAGCTAGCATCATAAAATATGAAATACACATACATAAAACACACAGAGAGAAATCAAAGATGCAAATTAAAACCAATGTAAACATGACTTAACAATTACAATCTGGAAATGCCTGTGGGCTATTCTCTTAAATGAAAAGAGAGTTGGAGCCAATATTTTGGATGGAGCAATGGTACATAGTGGTGGGTGCAG
This sequence comes from Charina bottae, assembly GCA_023362775.1. Classification (NCBI taxonomy): domain Eukaryota; kingdom Metazoa; phylum Chordata; class Lepidosauria; order Squamata; family Charinaidae; genus Charina; species Charina bottae. Next base: position 11,814,490 of record JALMGJ010000003.1, read on the forward strand.
CAGCATACAATGGTGAGTTATGGTATATGTCACACACTTGGGAGGAAATGGGAGCAGTGTTCCCACCTGGAGTTTCTGAGGGAAAATGTGCAAGAATGATTGGTGCATGGTGCATGGATAGATTCATAGACAGATGCATGGATAGGAGAAGCCAGGAAGCATACAGAGGTCAAGGAACAATTCATCTATTGGGGTTTAGAGATGATTTAATGAATTATTCAGTTTCTCTGTAATAAAGGAGGAAAACTAAATAAGTGGATAAAGTTTGCACATCACACTATGTGCAGCATAAGCAATCTCCTCTCCAGAGAATCTTCTTTTTCAAAAGTTGAAATATGGTAACCCTACCTGAACAAACCAGGAGGTTGCAGATAATCATGTTATATGTGAAATGGAACTTCTAAGCTAGAAGTAAAGATCTAGAAGCTAGCCTTAAACAATAATTTCAAATTGACTTCCATTATCTGGTTTACATGGAATTCATTTGATCATCTGACTGTGGCATTTGACTCAAATTCATTCTGATTTCATGCAGAACTGTAAATATTATTCTTTCAGGAAAATTATGAATTTTCTGTCTGTGAGCCTCTCCCTTTATCAAAGGAAGTTTGTTGGGTCTGGGTTGGACAGCTCTTCCCTTACGCTAGACTTAAATAAAATGCAAGTATTTTAAGAAGGGTGAGACAGGTTTCTAAATAAATAATAATTCCAGCATTTATTGTACTTGCTGTCTGCAATCTGTGATTCACTCTAAATAATTATTATAAGGTACAAAAAAGAGAAGAAAAAGAAAAAAGTCTCCTTGAGACATTTCAACAAAATAAAAATGATACAATCTTATTAGCAATGTTGTATACATTACCAGACTTCAGGCAAAAATGTATAGAGCTAGTTTGGTGTAGTGATTTAGGCAAACCATAGGCTATAAGGCACTATAAACCAGGAGACTGTGAGTTCTAGTCCTGCCTTAGGCATGAAGTCAGCTGGGTGACCTTGGGCCAGTCACTCTCTCTCAGCCTAGGAAGCAGGCACTTCCGAAATCTTGCCAAGAAAACTGGAGGAATTTATCCAGGCAGTTACCGGGAGTCAACACTGACTTAAAGATAGGGGGAGGGGGGGAGGCAAAAATGTAAACTATGTATTTATCTGTGATAAATGACCTCTTTTCTGTATAACAAAAGACAGACATATCCCCACTGTAGAACTGATCTGGTTTTGTAGGTAATTCTTCATCCCAGGGGATCCTTGGAAGTGTGGCTTTATGAAAGGGAGTTTATCAATCACTAAATGGCTGGGTTTGCTAGACTAGACTAAAAAGGGATTGGGTTGTTTAGCATGCTGTAAGAATCCAACCTTTGTATTGGCATACTGTGTGAACCAAGCAATTATTTTGTCATTGGTTATTTCTCCACTAGTGACTTAAAGCATCTTCTGGAATTATCCAACCATTATATAATATAAGCGATGGCTGGGTAATGCTATGAAGAGGTTATGTCACTAGTGGAGAAATTGTCTGATTTATTTCCTTGAGTATTTTTTTTTATTTATTTGATTTATTCCCCGCCCATCTCCCATGCAAGGGACTCTGGGCGGGTTACAATAATTAAAATTTAAAAATTTAAAAATTTTTAAAAAACAATACAAAATAGAAGATATATATATTTTTATAAGATATATTTTTAATTGATTGTATAAAGTATTTTATATGTTTTTAATCGCTGACTTTATTGTAAACCGCCCAGAGTCCCCTTGTGGGGGGAGATGGGCGGTGATATAAGTTAGAAATAATAAATAAATATAAAAATATATCCAATATAAAATAAAATAAATAAAATCCAAGATGGATTGGGGACCGTAGCACAGATCTCTCTCTCTCTCTCTCTCTCTCTCTCTCTCTCTCTCTCTCTCTCTCTCTCTCTCACACACACACACACACACACACACACACATATATATATATATATATAGTGTGTTACCTGAATTGAGTATAGTGTGTTACCTGAATTGAGCAATTGTGTTTTCTTGTGGAGTACATCCAGAAATGGAATTTTAGCACTGGACCAGTATATTGATCTTAGTATTAATTGTGGGAAACCATAATATAATACTATAGCATTGATATGAGTTCACAGTGGCCCAAGTCCTGTGACACACTTAATTGGATCAATGATTAGTAGATGATAGGAAACCAAAAAAGGAATAATTAGGAGGTTAGATTTATCTCCGAATGATTAATTAATTCCACCCAGTCAGATATGGTATAGGAACAGAAAACCCCACAAATTGTCCCATTCAAAGGCATTCATGACATAATGATGCTTTGTATACGTGTTGTGACATCACATGCACATACAAAAGGAGCGGAGCTTGCAGTACAATGGCACGATGCTGCTTTTTCATCTTGATTGAAGCACCGGGTCTTGCAAATGCCTCTAGTCCCAATTGATGTAACCCATCCTTAAAGAAAAAGTGTTGGAGAGAAAGCATGGTTGAAGAAAAAAGAAAGAAAACTTCTGCATTACAGGTTTCTGCCAAGCCCTTGCAGAACAGAGCACACCTTGATTGACTGTGAGGCCCGGCCAAGCCTAACGCTGCTTGTCTGATGCTAGTGTTGTAATGAAGCTTTGCCGGTGTTCTCCTGCTGCAGGGCTTCATAAGCTATCAGGCACTTCCTGGAGACACTGTGGAAGAGGACACTGTGGTCCCAAAGCAGCCATTGTTGACCCATACAGTGCAATTGTGTGCTGTTAAAAAATAATTGTTGAGGTTAATTGCTGTTCATAGGAACAAAGGTGGTGTAAATGAAGGTTTTGGGTCATATATCCTTGTTGTTGTTGTTGCTGAGTCGTTTAGTCGTGTCCGACTCTTCGTGACCTCATGGACCATAGCACGCCAGGCCTTCCTGTCCTCCACTGTCTCCTGGAGTTTACTCAAATTCATGTTAGTTACATCAGTGATGCTATCTAACCATCTCATCCTCTGCTGTCCCCTTCTCCTTTTGCCTTCAGTCTTTCCCAGCATCAGGGTCTTTTCCAGTGAGTCCTCTCTTCGCATTAGGTGGCCAAAGTATTTGAGCTTCAGCTTCAGCATCTGTCCTTCCAATGAGCAGTCAGGGTTGATTTCCTTTAGGATTGACTGATTTGACCTCATTGCAGTCCAAGGGACTCTCAAGAGTCTTCTCCAGCACCACAGCTCGAAAGCATCAATTCTTCGGGGCTCAGCCTTCCTTATGGCCCAACTCTCACAGCCATACATTACTACTGGGAAAACCATAGCTTTAACTATACGGACCTTTGTCGGCAAGGTGATGTCTCTGCTTTTTAATATGCTGTCTAGGTTAGAGGTCCTATTTTTCTTTTATCTCCCAAATAGATTTTGGGGTTAGGTAGTGTTAGAAATGGAAAAATGATGCCATCAGGAGTTATCTGTAAAATTCTGAGGCAGGGGAATAGCATAATAATTTTTTGCAGTATTCCTTATCTATTTCCAGTGACATTTTTGTCATATAAGAGAAGGGGGATTGATAATGATTTCCCCAATTTAACTTAATACAAATGATAATGTGTGTTTCCTCTAATTAGTTCGCTTTATAATTGCAAGGGGGGAGAGTGGACAGTGGACCTAGGGAAGGAGAGGAACCCTAGAAACCACAGCTAGAATCTTCTTTGTGGTGGAAAACAGAGAGGAGCAAAGGCGGGGGGGGGGGGGGGCTGGGCAAGATGGACTGGGCGGGAACTGGGATGCAGTGGATATGCAGGCACATCAGTGGTTTGCAGTGTATTCAGATCCAAAGTGGAAAGGGTGCTTTGGATCTGGCATGAGTTTGCTCCTGATGTTGGTCAGCTGTACCTTAAAGAAGCTGCACCTTTTCTAGGTCTCCCATGTTCTTGGAAAATAAGCATTTGTGTTAAGGAGATGGCAGGATTGAGGTAATGGGGCTGCCGAACGGTGGCGTGTGGGTTATTCATGTGAATAACTAGTTCAAGTAAGCCAGAACGACTCCTGGCTCCACCACAGGGCCTAAAGGAAACAATACAAATTTTATGGATGTGTTAGGTGCATTCGATCCCAAGTTTCACTTTATTTTTGTTTTAACACTACTCAATGTGCTTTTAACTTGTACTCTATCCAGAATTATTATGAATTGGATGCCCTTTAAATTTAGTAAACAAATAATAACCTTTACCACTTATGACAGTGTCTGTAAAACTCCCTAATATCAGTAACCTAATGTTTACATGTTTTTGTTTCCCAATTTAACTAGAACAGAGTCACCTCAGGAGATTTTTTAATATAAGGCATTGTTCACAATGTTTTAAACAGAACATCATACTGTATTTCTTTGCTACGTGCTACTCAGGAATGTAGTATGCAGCAATTCCTGTTTTAATTTCTTTTGCATATATGACAAAACAGTTATTTACATGATGAGAAACTTACATTCTTTATGTAACTGAAAATAACAACAACAACAACAACAACAACAACAACAACACTACATCCCATTTATGTCTGTGGTCACCCCACTCCCACCCAAACCTGAAGACTGCCAAAGGATGGGTGTTATTTTTCTGGGAATATTTATTCATCTTAGTCAGAGAGGTTGTGTACAGCAGATTAACATGGAGTAAAAGACAACATCCAAATTTATGTTTCACTGAGTTTTTTAAAAAAACAAAAAATAAAAATCACAGCAGATGTTTTCCTTCTTTTGAGTGCAAGAGTCCCTCCAGGTAATTCAGATCAATATTTTTTCACGTTCCTTGTTCTATTCAGAACATCTAATCAAATTATGGGGCAGGCAATGGGAGAAATAGCATGGCCCCTCTGGAAAATTTTATTTCAGCCTCATAAAAACAACCAATTGGGTGGGGGCAGCATAAAATTTTTTTTTAAGGCTAGATTGGTGTTCTCCTCCTGGATGCCCTCCAAATGTGTTGAATTACATTTTCTACTCCATGTGCAATTGCTGAGGATGATGGGAGTTGTAGTTTAATACCTCTAGAAGGCATCAGATCAAGGAAAAAGTTTCCTCTTCAATTTTTCTGTTCCTTGTCCCTGATCCTTTTGCACTACAAAGCACCTCATGTGCTCCTTGCTCTAGCACTGATGATGATAAGGATGATGATGATTTAGAGTCCAGAACTTGTGGACTCTCCTCTCCTCTCTTCTCCCTTAGGGTTAATCCAATGCTGCATTGCTTTCACATCCAATAATGATTCAGTATCTGTGGCAGGAAGAGTGGATAGGACTCTACATTCCCAGCCTAAACAAGGCTAATAGCTAGTCCAGACTTCCTCTCCCTCCCCCCCATCTCTTTTTTTTGAAGAACACCACAACTCCATTACAAATGGAAAATCCATTTGAATGTTAGTGAGGTACAGCCAGAGCCTACTCATCTTCAAGGCAAGGTCACATATGTACATTTCTTGCAAATAGGCTTCTCTGTTCCTCAGAACTTCTTCTGAAATGTTTAGTTTCACCAACTCCATCAACACTGCTTATTAAAGGGCAGACAAGGGTTATCCAGAGCCAAGGTAATCAGAGTTAGAAATAATGCTCAAAAGAATGGTGCTAAATATGTGCTCAATAAATGACAGGATCGTGTCTCTTAGAATAAGCGGATATCTAATGAATATTAACGTTATACATGTTATGCCAATCTGTTAAATGGCATGCAGCAGAGTTTGAGAAGAAAAGAAGAAAAAAAAGGGGGATTTAGGGAGAAAAGAGTTGTGGGGGGAGACCCTGAGGAAAATGTAAGAATAAGAAGGATATGGAGATTCTTCTCCTTATAGCAGTTGGAAGCAGAGTGTGTATTCTGGACAGGGAGAGAGGAGGAACAACCTAGGAGCACAATAAAGCAGGAGTTTTGGTTGGCCGAGATAGCCAACAGAGGAATACAGCTGGCAGCACCAGGGAAGCCAAGGAAGCTAGAGATCCCAGCTAGACAAGCCAAGATGTAGCAGTGGGAAGGGCAAGAGGAAGATAAATGTTCACGTGTTTAGAAGGGCATGGAGACAGTGAAGTATGTGGTCAGTGCCAGAGAGAGGAGATGAGTTTAGCATGTTCATACTGGAGAGTTATCAGCCTGTTTAACATGTACTGTTGTTTTAAGACACAAGCCCCTCAGAGGAAGCTAGTTTCCAAGCTTGTCCAAGAGCGTGGGTGTTCATGCGTGTGTGGAGAAGATAGCTGTTGTCAAGATTCCTCAGCACAAGCCCCTGTTATAGAGACAAAGAAAGGTTAGGATTCCCAATAGGATTGTTTATTATTACTACTTCAGTGTAAAACTACTTGAAAGGAACTGTACCAGTGTTTTCCTTTTAACAGTTTGATTTCTATGAAACAGTTTGAATTATTATTATTATTATTATTATTATTCTGTTTACTGTTGAACAAGCAAGAGGTGGCTTCTTTTATGTTTGTTGGATATCCCGGGGAGGGTTTGGGAAAAAAATTCTTAGAGTTCTCCAATTGGGTGAAGACATCCTGAGTCAAGAAAAAGTGGGGAATCTGGGAAAAGTCCAGCAGGATTCTTGGGAAAAGTTGAATTCAGGAAAGCCCTTGTTTAATAGGTGGCTACATAGGTTAATAGAATTCTGCAATTATTTGTTCATTGCCAGCACCAGTTTCGAGAACATAAATGCAGTTTCTACATCTGGATATCTCTGGGATGAAGAACATCAGGATAAAATTGACTATAGAATAGAAAACAGAAGATGGAGAAGTACAATCCAGTTAGCCAGGACATCTCCAGGCAAAGACCATGAGTGTCAGATATACAGGTTAAAATTAGAAACCTTGGACCATGAGAATATAACATCAGTATGAGGAACAAATTCAGTTCACTTCACTTATGAGTATATCATCACCAGGAGCTATGGAAAGAGACAATAGACATTGTGAAAAATGAAGTAGAGAAAACTCCCCAGAGTTTCAAAGAAGAAAAGGTCCAAGTGGCTTTCAGAACTGCTATCAAGGTAACAGAGAAAGACAAAGGATGAAAGTTCTGGGCAAAAAAAGGACCTATGATGACCTGAATGCAGGCTTTTAACATGAAGCAAGAAATGACAAGGAAAGACATCTCAGTCCAGATGGAGTAACAAGAAAAGGAAACATAAGAGTTGATTTTAAGATGGAAGAATCACAAGAAAATGTACAGCTAAAATAGGACTTCTCAAGAGTAATTATGGAAGAGATCCAAAAGAGACAAATGAGTTAAAATAAAATGTACTAAAATCCTTTACAAACAGAATTTGAGAATTACAGAACTTATGTAGAAGGAAAACATACAGTGTTTCAGAACTGACTCCACTAGAAATGAAGTACAGGGGATAATAAAGCACCAGATGTAGATGAAATACCCCCTGCCCTATTTGAAACTACAGAAGAAGCAGCAGTTACAGTTCTAAAAGCTCTGGGTCAACAAATAGGTAACAAAGCAGGGTGGCCTAGAGATTGGATGAGATTGGTGTACAGTATGTACCTATAGCGAGGAAAAGAGATAGAAGAGAATGTACAAATTACTAGGGCTGTGTATGTTTGGTCTATGACTTTATATGTTAATAAACCAAACTAAACCAAACTAAACTAGGTCTGTGTAGTGCTTCAGGTTTGAAGAAAGAAATGTGATTCAGAGCATTTGTGGGTAGGTGTGTAGCACCTGTCTGAAATGCATTAGCCCTAAGGTGTCTTTTCCCAGGATTCTGTGGCAGATGCAGAGGACAGGTACTGTACGTGAGCCCAGGAAAAGACATAATTGCATGCTCAGAATCACATATATCCCCCAGGTCAGTCAGTCCATCTGTCAGTCAGTCCATCCGTCAGTCAGTCCGTGAGTCAGTCAGTCATACCCACTGCTGCTGCTGCCTAATGGTAGCTTCTGCCAGATACATCTGAACTTTCAGGACAGTTTGTTCACTTAACTAAAATATTAGAAAGTGTGTTGACTAATAAGTCTAAATTTTTATAGTCCTTTTTCTTGATGGGCGTGTTTTCCAGATGTTGCTGTCTAGTCTTCTGGGATGACTTCCAAGAGATGTGGAAAATTTGCTGTCATGGGCTGTCACAGTTGGTTTTGTCTAATGTGTCGCCTAATTAGTTCATCCCAATGAATTTTACCAATATATATATAAGGCTCTGGAGAGTCACTGCTAACAGAATTGGCCATTGAACGGTAAGTGGAATAGTCCCAATTTCTGTAGCCAGATCTTGGTTTAAAGGATTTGCTGTATCTTCTGATGACACCCAGAAATAAAACATAATGCAATCAATAAATGCAGGAGAAAGTCCAAGATGGGAATAAATTTTTAATACTGTTTGGACTTGACATTTTTTTAAAAGGGAGTGCATATATATTTTTTGATGAGACATTTCTAAAAATTAATTTAAAAAATGTATTTCTTTTTAAACAATTTTATTTTTTAAAAGGATCAAGGGAACAGAATTTATGAGTTTGATATATTATCCATTTTATCTATTATCTATTTCAGAGAGTGAAGGATTAATGCCCCCATAAAATATTTGTCATTTGTCCAGTACTTTTCTTGAGCAAAGTTTTTAATATTTTCCATCTTGATTATGTTGTCCAATGTATTGTTCATGCTTAGTTTATATGAAAAATCTAATGTATAAATTAATTGGTAAGAATGACAAATTAATGGTATAACATTAAATTTAGATTTAGCATGATGAATAGTGTGTGTGTGTATGTGTGTGTATGTATGTATGTATGTGTATGTGTATGTGTATGTGTATGTGTGTGTGTGTATATATATATATATATATATATATATATGTGTGTATGTATGTATGTATGTGTATATATATATATATATATATATATATATATATATATATATATAAATAATACATTATAGTTTAAAGAAAGAGAGAGATTTGTGGTCCTTTAAGACTAATACTTAATGAAATAAGCAATTTTTTGTGTATAAAAATAAATTTCTGATGTTCTTTGGTTGTTAGAATAATATAGGCATTATTCTTACTACAATTAATATTTTATTATTTAAAGGACAGAAGTACACTTTAAAAGTCACCATGGCATGGAATATCTACCGGATTGCCCTACTTTTATTTTCAGTGTTCTTCATACAGCAAGTCTCTTCACAAGGTACTGTAAAATGTTAAGCAAAAACAGCAGTGTTTGAGAATGGCTTGAGAACCGCAGCTCAGGTTACAGCCTGCTCAAAATGGAGTCATACGGTTTAAAAGGAAAAAAGGAAAATGAATAAAGAGGAATAAAAGCACATACAGGAAATCTTACAACTGGTGCTTGTATTTATGGGAGCCAGAGAGATTTCATCCAAAGGAGTTTTCCCCCAGTGATGGATCTTCCTTCCCCTGTAATGATTGGAAGTATTCACTATATGGATTGTAGGGATAGGCAATCTGCCGATCTGGATTTCTCATTGTTTCGTTTTTTTCATCCAATTGCCATATACACTTGAGAAATTTTCTTTTCAAAAGTTTGCCCTAAACTATGTATTTTGTGCACATTTCTCCAGACGTTCTCACATTTGTTTGCATTTTTGCCTGATGTGCTCAGTTTTTGCAAAGTTACTGCATTGTTATGCAATTTTGCATGTTCTCCTAATATACTTTTAAAAATAGGTATACTTAAAAAATTGAAGAGAAAAGAGAAAATTTTGAAGGATATCTAGGTTTTGGCTCACATATTGGTTCAAAAATGTAAAATAAGTTTGTTTTCCAATGAAAGCTTAACCCATTTCTCACACTGGTTTTTGTTCAAAATCTTTGATGCCTGCCCTGAACAAAGACAATGTTTTCTAATCTATGGTCTGTTATCTTAAACATCTTCATGGTATGCTGAAAGAGGGGTACTAGAAATGAGATTTAAATGAGAAGAGTTTCCCTAATTCTATGTATCAGCCTTTAGAGAACTCCAGAGAGGGTAAGCTGCTATATACACTACAGAGATAGGGCTCAAGTCTAGTTAGTGGTACAACATAGCATGGTGGAAGTTGTCATCTAAAACTTCTGAATAGCATAATTAGATCCACAGATGTTCTTTTCATGAAGCTTTAGACTGAGAGAAGACTCTCACTGATGGACAAGGGTTGATCTTTGAGAATCTTCCACCTGTACCTCCCCTGCACTATGTTTCTTTGCTTCAGATTTTGTGAGGAGTTCCAACAACAATGTGATTGGAGCATCCTTTTTATTAGCAGAAGCCTGCTCATGGGGTCTTAGGGCCAACCTAGTTCCAATAAAGAATTTCATTTTAATGTAAAATTAGTGAAGAGAGATTGATTTTGAGAACTGTAACTGTAACTTCCCTTCCCAACTTGGTGACTATTTGCCCCTCCAAGTCATTCATTTCAGATATGCCCCAATTTCATCCTAAGGATCCTTCCTATCTATTAAGTGAAACTAGGTTCTGCTGAAATCAATCAATTTATTCTGTTTGTGGGGATATCATGCTCTGAAGCAGGGCTTTCCAAAGTTTTCCCGCGGCGACACACCAACCGCCATTGGTGTGTCGCTGCGGGAAAACCCGGAAGTGCCGCCATTGCGGCAGCGCGCAAAAACCCGGAAGTGCTGCTGCCGCTTCCGGGTTTTTGCGCGCCGCTGTTGGTGTGTCGCCGCGGGAAAACCGAGAAGCGCTGATGATGATCAGCGCTTCCGGGTTGTGTGGTGACACACCAGACTGTGTGGTGACACACTTTTGTGTCGCAACACACAGTTTGGAAAGCTCTGCTCTGAAGGTTAGTTCTCCCAGAAGGAATGTGTATTCCTTCCAAGACAGCTTAACATTTCTGTAACCACTTCTGCCACTATTGGTAAAACAGAATTGGGGCCGGTAAAGTTGTAATATTTTGAAAATCTGAGCCAGTTTGGTCTAGTGGTTAAGGCAACGGGTTAGAAACCAGGAGACTGAGAGTTCTAGTCCCACCTTAGGCATGAAAGCCGGCTGGGCAACCTTGGGCCAGTCACACACTCTCAGCCCAACTCACCTCACAGGGTTGTTGTTGTGGGGAAAATAGGAGGAGGAAGGAGTATTTGATATGTTCGCCGCCTTGAGTTATTTATAAAAAATAAAGGCGGGATACAAAATAAAATAAATAAAAAATAACCTTCCCAGTGGCCTGGCCAGCATCATATATGCTGTAGCTCACTACTTCATTTAATGATCTTCCACAGGGAGTCTTCAGCATCAAGAAGAATGTCCCAACAGGTTCCAAACTTACTTTCTTTCCTTCTTTCCTTCTTTCCTTCTTTCTTTCTTTCTTTCTTTCTTTCTTTCTTTCTTTCTTTCTTTCTTTCTTTCCTTCCTTCCTTCCTTCCTTCCTTCCTTCCTTCCTTCCTTCCTTCCTTCCTTCCTTCCTTCCTTCCTTCCTTTCTTTCTTTCTTTCTTTCTTTCTTTCTTCTCTTATTTATTTAACAAATTTATATAGCCACCCAACTCACACACGGTGACTCCGGGCGGCTTACAAAATTAAAACCCATAATACAAAAAAACAATAAACCCCAAACCCAACAAACACACTCAAACTAACCACTTGATAGGCTCCGAATTGACCTGGGGTCCCCAAGCCCGCTGACAAAACCACGTCTTCAGGGCCTTCCGGAAAAGGAGCAAGGTGGGGGCCAACCTTATCTCTGGGGGAATGAGGTTCCATAGCGAGGGAACTACCACAAAGAAGGCCCTTTTTCTTGGTCCCACTAAATGCACTTCCTTCATTGAACATTGAAGGGAACCACAGCTGGGGTGAGGCGGTCCATCAAATAACCTGGCCCCAAGTTGTATAGGGCTTTAAAGGTAATAACCAATGTATGTATGTATGTATGTGTATATATGTGTGTATATGTATATGTATATGTATTTAAATTCCCTTTTTACCCCTATGGGTGGTATGTGTCTTCCTCAACCTCGGGTCCTCTATCAGAGGCCTGGGAGTTTGAGGGTTCTGCACAGTGTCTTAGCTGTTCCTAGCACTGCACTGTTCTGGACAGAGAGCTCTGATGTTGTTCCTGGGATCTGTTGGAGCCACTCTCCCAGCTTTGGAGTCACAGCCCCGAGTGCTCCCACCACCACTGGGACCACTTTGGCCTTCACTTTCCACATCCTCTCTAGTTCCTCCTTCAGGCCCTGGTACTTCTCCAGCTTCTCATACTCTTTCTCCCTGATGTTGCTATCACTTGGCACCACTACATCTATCACCACCGCTGTCTTCTGGTCCTTGTATACTACCACAATGTCTGGTTGATTGGCCAGTACCTGCCTGCCTGTCTGGATCTGGAAGTCCCACAGGATCTTAGCCCTGTCATTCTCCACAACCTTCTGTGGAATCTCCAATCTGGACATGGGCGGGTCTAGCCCATACATTGTGCAGATGTTCCTGTACACAATGCCAGGAACTTGGTTGTGCTGTTCAGTGTATGCTGTTCCTGCCTGCATCTTACACCCTGCAAGTGTGTGTTGGACTGTCTCTGAGGCCTCTCTGCACAGTCTGCACCTTGAATCCTGTCTAGTGTGGTAGACCCCTGCTTCTATGGATCGGGTGCTTAGTGCCTGTTCTTGTGCTGCTATGATCAGTCCCTCCGTGCTGTCTTTTAGTCCAGCCCTTTCCAGCCACTGGTAAGATTTCCCAAGGTCAGCCACCACAGCTTTCTGTCGATGGTACATCCCATGCAGGGTCTTGTCTTGCCATGGCACTTCCTCCGCTTGATCTGCCTTCCATGTCTGCTGCTGCCTCAGGCATTTTCTCAACAGCTCATCTTTAGGTGCCATCTTACTGATGTACTCCTGGATGCTCTGGGTCTCATACAGGACAGTGGCTTTGGCACTCACCAGACCCTGCCCACCCTCTTTCCACTTCGTGTACAGTCTCTGGGTGTTGGACTTGGGGTGGAAGCCTCCGTACATTGTGAGGAGCTTCCGGGTCTTCACATCAGCAGACTCCATGTCCTCCTTTGGCCAGCTCACTATACTGGCAGGGTATCTGATGACTGGAAGGGCATACATGTTGATGGCATGGATCTTGTTCGTCCCATTGAGCTGGCTCTTCAGGACCTCTCTTACCCTTTGGTGGTACTTGGATTTTTCTGTCTTCCTTGCCTCCTCATCGTGGTTCCCATGTGTCTGTGGGATACCAAGGTACTTGTAGCTGGTCTGTATGTCTGCTATGTGGCCTGCTGGTAGTTCCACCCCATCAGTCTTAACTACCTTCCCACTCTTTACTACCATCCGGCCACACTTCTCCAGTCCGAATGACAGCCCAATATCCTCACTGTAGATCCGTGTCAGGTAGATTAGTGAGTTGATGTCTCATTCACTCTTAGCATACAGCTTGATGTCATCCATGTAGAGGAGGTGGCTGATGGTAGTTCCACTCTTGAACTTGTATCCATATCCAGTTCTTGTGATAATCTGGCTTAGGGGGTTCAAGCCCATGCAGAACAGCAGTGGAGACAGTACATCACCTTGGTATATGCCGCACTTGATGGCCACTTGTGCAAGCTGCCTTGAGTTGACTTCCAGTGTTGTCTTCCATAGTCCCATTGAGTTCTTGAGGAAGGTCCTGAGTGTCCTGTTGACTTTGTATAGTGCCAGGCATTCACAGATCCATGTATGTGGCATTGAGTCATAGGCTTTCCTGTAGTCAATCCAGGATGTGCTCAGATTGGTCTGTCTAGACCTTGAGTCTCGGGCGATTGCTCTATCTATGAGCAACTGGTGTTTGGAGCCTCTGGCATTGTTCCCAATGCCCTTGTGAGCTGTGCTCATGTACTGGACCATATGGTCCTGCAGCTTGGTGGCTATGATGCCTGATAGGACTTTCCATGTTGTAGGAAGGCAGGTTATTGGCCGGTACTTGGATGGTGTTGTTCCCTTGTTGGGGTCTTTCATGATCAGCACTGTCCTACCTTGTGTTAGCCAGTTTGGGTGAGAGCCTGCTGCTAGCAGCTGGTTCATCTGTGCTGCTAGGCATTCATGCACTGCTGTTAGTTTCTTCAGCCAGTAGGTGTGGATCATGTCTGGGCCAGGTGCTGTCCAGCTCTTCATGTTCTTGACACGCTGTTGGATGTCTGCTACTGTGATGGTGACTGGTTCCTGCTCTGGGAGATTTCTGTGGTCTGCTCTCAGGTCCTGCAGCCACTTTGGACTGGTGTTATGTGTCTTCTCTTTCTCCCATATGTTCTTCCAGTACTGTTCAGTTTCTGCTGTTGGTGGCTCTGCTGTTACTGTGTTGTTGCACTGCAGTTGAGAGTACACCTTGGATGGTTCTTTGGCAAACAGGGCATTTATCTTCTTGGCCTCTGCTTCTCTAGTGTATATCCTTAGCCTGGTAGCCAGTGCTGTGAACCTTTGTTTAGCAGTATCTAGGGCTTCAGATGGAGTATTTTTTCAGTAGCCGAGTCTTATCCTTAATCTCCACACCCTTATGTAGTTCAACCAGCTGATTAACTTCTCTCCGAGTTGCCTTGATCTTAGCCTCCAACCTCATTTTCCAGGGTGGTGGTGGTATGTACTGCTGTTCTTCTTCATCATGTAGCCAAGCATCTCCAGGATTACAGCAGCTGTAGCGTATACTAGTTCATTGGTTTGAGTTATAGTGGTAGTAGGGATTGTCGTGAGGGCTCTGTTGGCATCTTCTAGCATATTGTGTGTGCATACACATACACATACACATACACATAAAATAAGAGAAGACAAAAGTAATCCACTCTGTATACAAGCAACATGAACAATGTTCCTGATACAGAAATGTACATACATAAATGCCCATTTATTAAAATGCTGTACAGAGATGTTCCTTTGCATATACAAAACAGTTCCTTCAGTGACTTAAAACATTGGTTAAATGCCATACACTGGAAAGCCATTTCAAATTATAGTTGCACTGCTTAATTTTCAGTAAGCTAAATTTAGATAACAACACTACAGTAATTTCATTGTTGTTGTTGTTCAGTCATTAAGTCATGTCCAACTCTTCATGGCCCCATGGACCATAGCATGCCAGGACTTTCTGTCCTCCACTGTCTCCCGGAGTTTACTCAAATTCATGTTCATTACATCGGTGATGCTATCTAACCATCTCATCCTCTGCCGTCTCCTTCTCCTTTTGCCTTCAGTCTTTCCCAGCATCAGGGTCTTTTCCAGTGAGTCCTCTCTTTGCATTAGGTGGCCAAAGTATTTGAGCTTCAGCTTCAGTATCTGTCCTTCCAACGAGCAGTCAGGGTTGATTTCCTTTAGACTGATTTGCCCTCCTTGCAGTCCAAGAGATTCTTAAGAGTCTTCTCCAGCACCACAGTTCGAAAGCATCAATTCTTCAGTGCTCAGCCTTCCTTATCGTCCAACTCTCACAGCCATACATTACTACTGGAAAAACCATAGCTTTAACTATATGGACTTTTGTCGGCAAGGTGATGTCTCTGCTTTTTAATATGCTGTCTAGGTTTGCCATAGCTTTCCTCCCAAGGATGGTATGGTAGTTTGAACATTCTTTGGCATTGCCCTTCTTTGGAATTGGAACGTAAACTGACCTTTTCCAATCCTGTGGCCACTGTTGAGTTTTCCAAATTTGTTGGCATATTGAGTGCAGCACTTTAACAGCATTATCTTTTAGGATTTTAAATAGCTCAGCTGGAATACTGTCATCTCCACTAGCTTTGTTGTTAGTAATGCTTCCTAAGGCCCAGATGACTTCACTCTCTAGGATGTCCAGCCAAAGGTCAGTGACTACACCATCGTGGATATCAGGAACATTAAGATCTTTCTTGTATAGTTCTTCTATGTATTCTTGCCACCTCTTCTTATACCTTGATATCTCAGATTTTCTTGAAGAGATCTCTAGTCTTCCCCATTCTATTGTTTTCCTTGATTTCTTTGCATTGTCCATTTAAGAAGGCCTTCTTATCTCTCCTTGCTATTTTCTGGAAATCTGCATTCAGTTGGTTACAGTATATCTTTCCATTTCTCCCTTGCCTTTTGCTTCCCTTCTTTCCTCAGCTATTTGTAAATTATTACTCATCAGACAGCCACTTTGCTTTCTTGCATTTATTTTTCTTTGGGATGGTTTTAGTTGCTGCCTCCTGTACAATGTTACGTACCTCCATCCATAGTTCTTCAGGCACTCTTCCTCACCTCCACTGTATATTCACAAGGGATATGATTTAGGTCATACCTGAATGGTCTAGTGATTTTCCCTACGTTCTTCAATTTAAGCCTAAATGTTGCGATAAGAAGCTCATGATGTGAGCCACAGTCAGCTCCAGGTCTTGTTTTTGCTGGCTGTATATTGCTTCTCCATCTTTGGCTGCAAAGTACATAATCAATCTGATTTCAGTATTGACCATCTGGTGATGTTCATGTGTAGAGTCATCTCTTGTGTCGTTGGAAAAGAATAATTTCATAACTGGTATTAATTGGCTCATTTTAATCCATGAACAGAATACAGCTGATAGGATCTTTGTAAATTAAAGCTCTTAATTGAACTCTAACACTTGAACTGCACACTTTGACTACTTTATTTTAAGGCAATAATGTTCCAAGTTCCATAACCAATCCCACACCCACCCATCCCCTTTAAGTTATTTTCTCTAGTACTGTTTAGCCAAATGAGACTCGGGCATATTAACCAATCTTTTCTAATTGACTTCATTGCTCTAATAGCAATGGAGGGAAGACATACTTCCATTCTCAGCAAGTTAGTCTTGATGCTTGATAGGAGATGCAGAATGGTTCTTTATTCTGAACCACTTCCAATTTATTCACATTCCCCAATCCCCAGAACTTCACACCATAAAGTAATTGTGAGACCACTTTCCTTCTGAAGATATTCATTGCAAATGAGAGGAGGTGCATTTCTCTGGAGAAAGAGAAAGCACAGCAAGTTTTCATAGATCGTGTAGCTCTCTTCTTTGCATTTGTTATATGAACTTTCCAGGACAGACACTGGAAGAAATAAATATTGGGAGAAAGATCTTTAATTTAACTTACTTATTCTATTACATTGCCATCAAAAGAACTTTTATATTTTGGGGGCTTTGGGGCAAATATGATTGATTTTGTTATGGAATTGTTTATTTTAAGCGACTTAGTCCCATAACGTTAACTCAGTTTACTCAAGAGCCTGTGTTTACCAATGTGTGTTATGGAGACTGATACCATATCATCAGCATATAATAGTATGAAAATCTTCAATTTATCAATGAATGTAGGTGAAGAAAGAGAGGGAATATTTATTATAATATTGTTGATATAAAAACAGAATAGGAAAGGAGCCAGATTTCCTGTCTCACCCCTCTGTTCATCCAAATTTTATTGGTGGATATTCCCATTAAATCAATACACATTTGCATACTTAGGCCTTATACAATTTGTAGATAAAAAATAAAAGCTATCTGTCAATATTAGTAGCTAAAAGCTTTCCCTACAACAGAGCTTTCCAAACTTTTAACGTTGGCGACATATAGCAATGGTGGCGGCGGCAGCGGCGCCACGGCCTGCGGTGTCCTGGTCTGTCACGCAAAAAACCCGGAAGCGCTGATGGGGGGAACCGAAAGAAGTGGCACCCCCGCCAATCAGCGGCGGCACTGATTGGCGGGGGTGCCGCTTCTTTCGGTTCCCCCATCAGCGTTTCCGGGTTTTTGCACGACACAGCAGGACACTGCAGGCAACACTGTAGTGTGTCACGACACACTTTGGAAAGCTATGCCCTACAATCTAGGCAGAAGAAAGATCAACAAAATCAATATAAGTTGCCAGGTTTGAAAAACACTGCTATAGTGTGATGACCCTGAGTTCAAATCCCCAATATACACTTCTCGATGCAGTTTGTTAGAATTGCAGAATAAGCTTTATTAAGGATACATGTAACTCAAAGCATTTTCAAAGACCCGAATGAAGATTCCTGCCAAAAGTCTGAAAGTTGAAATCTCCCCTGCCCCCAAAGTGCCAGCCCACTCTTCAGTTCCCACTCTGCAGCCAGCCCCTCCTCACTGTCTCTCGCAGGTGCACGGCCTTGAAGCTGGGAAAGATAGTCTCTAACAGTCTCGAGCATTCTCTGGAATGCGCTCCCCCCTCCCATGTGCTGAAACTCTCTCCACAGCCAACACGCATTTTGTTGCTTGGTCCTGGTGCATGTTAGTACTGGCAGGATTCGCATTCAGCGATCCTGACATATAGAAGGCTTTTCACTGAATTTACTATTCAATGTTATAATGCAAAGCCATGATCAAGGGTGTTAAAACTTTTCTTAAATCCAGCAGATAGTCCAGGAGACCAGGCTATGTCTATAAGGAAAACCAAAATACTGGTGTTGGGGATAGCATATAAACATTTTGTTCATAATGTAATTAAACAAAAAAGGGAGAATATATAGCCTATATATGGCAGGCATTGGAGAGGGCATGTGATGATCATAATGAAAACTGATTTGGGGATTTCATTTCCCATGATTCTAAGGGTAGCTAGAAGCCTGAGATTCAGATTTCCCTGGGCTAGTTGAGTTTCACACTTTCAGCAAAGTTTTGTAAAGCAGACAGAAAATATCCAGGAACAGGTGCAGTTGGATTAGGTGTTAGAGGCATGGCCCTTGGTTACAACAGAGGACTTTAAAATCCAATAAAAGGCAGGGGCCAAAGCTCCAGGAGAAGATATGTTGCCAGCAGAAGTCATTAAATCCTTTTTGAATGGGTTGGCTTCCTGGCTGGCCTCATTTTGTTATACTAATAGAGTAGAACAGATACAGTGGAATGGATGATTAATTTGTTTAATTAATATTCACTGTAAATTACAGGATATATACTTTTTACAAAGACTATTAGACCAAGAGAGAAAACATTTCCATCTTCATCCAAATTCAGAACTCAAAAAGCTTCCATCCAAATTCAGTCAAGAAATCTCAGAGGTTTGTACTGAAAAAATTAAGATGGAACTTGGGTGAAAAATCAATATGCTCCTATGCATATTGATTGCACACAATCTCAGCCATGCTCATTGGCTGCATTTGGTGATTGTGATAAATCATGTTTAATCATGTTGGGAACATGATAAACCATGAGTAATTCAGAGTCATACCAATATAAACATAGTTATCTCCCACTGAAATAAATAGTTTTTAAAGGTATTTTAGGGTAATACGGGATCTAATGTGGGTAAATTTCTTGTCACTTTATTGTTAGAACCCTTCTTTCTTCTTTCTGTTTTTTTTTTTTTGGGGGGGAAGGGAATAATATTTTACCCTATGTGTATGGTTTTTGTCCTTCCTTAACCTGAAATACTTCATTAAAATATATTAGCCATCCTCTTTGCAGAATTTAGATCAGTGCAACTTATAAAATGTTTAGCTGAATTTTCACAAGATAAGGTAAAGGTTTCCCCTGCATAGTCGTGTCTGACTGTAGGCGCCGGTGCTCATCTCCATTTGTTAGCCGAAGAGCCAGCGTTGTCCGAAGACACTTCTGCGGCAGTATGATGCATGCGGAATGCTGTTACCTACCCACCAAAGTGGTACCTATTAATCTACTTGCATTTGCATGCTTTCAAATTGCTAGGTTGACAAGAGCTGGGGCTAGTGTGGGAGCTCACTCTGTCACGCAGGGCTAGGGATTCGAACCTCTGAACTTGCGATCTTCCGATCGACAAGCCTGGCGTCTTACCTGTTGAGCCATCATGCCCCCTTTTCGCAAGATAATTACATTGTAAAAAAAAAAATTGGAGTTTTTATAGTTACCTACATGTTGATTATGTATTGTTAGAAAAGTTATTGCTATATCCCAGTTCATGTGAATGTTACTGCTCATTACTCCTTATCCTGAATAGTTTCATTTGGCTTGTCTGTTATTCAAAGAGAAGGAGCCTTGGTGAACTGAACTGCACTGAAGCCAATAGTCTGCCACCATCACCACTTCCCTTGGGAAGACTTGCACCATCTATTTATATTATCCCCAAGGAGCAATTTCCCAAAATGGGGATTAGTGTGAAGCTATCAAGATTTAATGTAGGAGATTTTACAGTCAGTATTGCTTGCTTAGTCTGATAATGGGAGAAAATAAAATGAACATGTTTGGTTGGTGTGTAGAGAGCCATTTTTTCAGAAGTTATGGTAGGATTGCCAAATGAAGAAAAACTTGCAGTGAGTTGATAATAGATGGAACCAGTGCTCCCATTTAAAAAACAAAAACAAAAACTGGCCTTCCTTGTGGATGTATTATGGATGTATCTGGGCTACTTTCATGCAACCATAAGATCAATCTACTCTTTTTGCTATGATAGATGTAAAGTGGATGCAAAACAGCATAGCAACGCACATTATATTGCCAAAGTATGACTTCAACATACCTCTAGCATTATATTATTTGATAATGGAAGTGAATATACTTTATTAAGGAAAAATGTTACTGAGCAAATTCTGAATATGTTTAATTCTTTAAGAGCCGATGTAGCATAATTAATACAGTGCTGATCTGAGGCTGAGAAGAAGTCTCTCTTGGCAATCACTCATTGCCAAGTAAGATTGTCTTCCAGGATTAAAATCTTAACAGTGGATCCGTAAGTGGCTGTAAAGGCCAATTCTGGATCCGCACAACCTCCCAAAATGAGGGCATAGGTTTCCAGGTGGAAGACGGTCACGATGAGGATTTGCTTGACGTGCCTTCCTCTTAGCTCAATTCTCCCTTTCACCCTGTACTCGTGCTTCTTCAAAGTCCATAGTGCCTTTAATAAAGGCTGACCTCCAGTTGAAATGCTCATGAGTTAGGGCTTCCCAGTTCTCAATGCTGATATTTTTTTTAAAATTAGCTTTGAGAACATCTTTGAATCTCTTTTGCTGTCCACCAATATTCCGTTTTCCATTCTTAAGTTGGGAGTAAAGTAGCTGCTTTGGAAGACGATGGTCAGGCATTAGAACAACATGGCCAGTCCAGCAAAGTTGATGTTGGATGATCATTGTTTCAACACTGGTGGTCTTCGCTTCTTCCAATACACTAACATTAGTCTGCCTATCTTCCCAAGTAATTTGCAGAATTTTTTGGAGGCAGCGTTGATGGAATATTTCAAGAAGTTGGAGGTGGCGTTTGTAGAGGGTCCATGTTTCACAGGCATACAATAGGGTCGGTAGTACAATGGCTTTGTAAACAAGCATTTTGGTCTACCTGTGAATGTCCCGATCCTCAAACACTCTACGCTTCATTCGGGAGAAAGCTACACTCGCAGAGCTGAATTTCAGCATCGATGTTGGCTTATGTAGATAGATGGCTGTCAAGATAAGAAAAGTGGTCAACATTTTCCAGAGACACACTTTTAAGCTGAATTGATGGCGGTGCAGAGGGATTGGTTCGAACTTGCTGGTAAAGCACTTTGGTTTTTTTAATATTAAGCGAGAGGCCGAGCTTTTCATATGCTTCTGCAAGGGTGTTTAGGATAGTTTGAAGATCTTCTTCTGAGTGTGCGCAGACTACGTTCTCATCAGCATATTGAAGTTCTATAACAGAAGTTGTAGTTACCTTATTTTTTGCTTTCAGCCTACTAAGATTAAAAAGCTTTCCATCTGTTTGATATATAATTTCTACACCAGTAGGAAGTTTCCCTTCAACAAGGTGTAGAATCATAGCGATGAAGATAGCGAATACGGTTGGAGCAATAACATATCCCTGTTTAACACCAGATCCCACTTTAAATGGATCGCTTTGAGAGCCATTATTATTCAGGATTGTTGCCATCATGCCGTCATGGAGTAGCCACAAGATGTTCACAAATTTATCAGGGCATCCGATTTTCAGAAGGATGGTCCAGAGAGCAGTACGATTTACAGTATCGAAAGCCTTAGTCAGATCAATAAACTCATGTACAGAGGGCAGTTTTGCTCCTTGCATTTTTCTTGAAGCTGTTGTGCAGTGAAGATCATATTCACTGTCCCCCTGGAAGGGCAGAAGCCATTTTGGGTTTCAGGGAGGATATCTTCTCATATAGATAGGAGACGGTTTGCGAGGATCCTTGCAAGGATTTTGCCTGCTGTAGCTAGAAGGGAGATGCCTCAATAGTTTCCACAAAAAAAAAATAGTTTCCACAGTCTGTCCTATCACCCTTTTTAAAGAGAGTGATAATTATGGCATCCCTAAAGTCTGCTGGAATCTCCTCCCTCATCCAGATTTTTTTCGATGAGCTTATGAAGTTGTTGTATAAGTTCAGGCCCGCCTTCTTTAAAGACTTCAGCAGGAATCCCATCAGGTCCACTAGCTTTGTTATTTTTCATTTGATTAGTGGCTTTACTGACCTCCTCCAAACTAGGGGGTGCTGCAAGCTCATCTCTTATTTGTTTTTGCGGGATTTGCAAGAAGACTTCATCAGCCACAGTAGAGTGACGATTAAGGAGATTGTAGTAATGCTCTTTCCAGTGCAGTGCAATAGACTCTTTGTCCTTTAGAAGTTTGACACCATCTATTGAACGTAAGGGATTTGTACCATAGTTTGTTGGTCCATAGATGGCCTTTATGGCATTAAAAAAAACCCATGCATCATGAGCATCTGCAAATTGTTGGATTTCTTGGGCTTTTTTTATTCACCATGTGTTCTTAAGTTCTCTAGTTTTTCTTTGGATTTCTGCCTTTGCACTGGCATAGATTTTTTTCTTAATGGCACAGTTAATATCTTTTTGCCATATCTGGAAGGCTTTCCTTTTCTTGTCAATAATGTATTCAATCTCACTATCGTTCTCGTCAAACCAGTCCTGATGTCTCTTAGTTTGGTATCCAATAGTTTGTTCACAGGCTGAAATAATAGAGGTCTTCAATTTAATCCAGTGTTCCTCAACATTTTCAGGAAGTTCTGTAGGCAGATGTTCCTTGAGAGTTCAATCAATTAATTTTATTACAGTCATAGACCAGTACAAATAAAAATACGCCATATGTAGCCAATAAAGGTTCTCAGCTATAATAAAATAAATAAAATCCATGTCTAAAATTAGTTTAGCAAAATACTTAACGTTTGTATATAAAATCAAGAAGACAGCCTATTTTACATTATGTTGAGTTCCATATCTTGTGGCATCCTATGGTTATTAATTATTAACTATTAAAATTAAGTGTTAATATCAAAAATTTTAAATGAATAGTTATAAAAGAAAGTAAAATATTTATGGTAAGTTTTTCACTAAGTTACGTCGGCTCTTTAGTGCTGCTGCGCAGAATCTTGCTACCTGCGCTGTGACTGTAATCCATTCATCTTTGAGCAAAATCTGAAGATACTCGGTTTCAGAACGGCCCGGATACCTCATAATTATCGGGGAAATGAATTTTATTCGAATATCTCTGTAGAATGAACATCGTAGAAGGACATGTCCAGTAGTTTCTATCTCTCCAGAATTACAAGGACAGAGTCTTTTATCCAATGGAATTTTTTTATATTTGCCGTCCAAGACGGCTGAGGGGAGGACATGGCATCGTGCAAGTGAGAAGGCTTTCCGATGGTTCAATGTCTCTAGCTGGCTGAGATATCTCGCAGAGGTAGTACTATATCTAGTAGAGTCTGGAGCCAAAAATGTCGGGGCTTTCTCTAGATCTGCTTGCCTCTCCATGTCCTCTACCCTTTGTCTCAGGCTTTGTTTTGCCTTGTCGTAGCCCAGCTCTAGTATTGAAGACGGAGAAAAACCTAATTTTGTGAGATTATATTCGACAGCCTTGATCCATGAGGAAGAGAATTTGTCTTGGAGAATTAGTGGTGTAAGGCCTTGTGGAAAAAAGTTGAGTTTTAGCCATAGATTTAAGGAAGCTATACAGATTCTTGACTCAACTTTTACCAGTCCTGTCTCCAGGCATAAGCGAGCATTAGAAACACAACGAGGGATCTGTAAAATTGCTCTTATAAATTTGGATTGAACTCTCTCCAAAGGTATGAAACTAGAAGATGAGGGTCCAAGCTGGGTCCCATACAATAGCTGTGCAAGCGACTTAGCCTGAAAAAGCTTAATTGCAGCTGGGACATAATGTCCTCCTTTCGAGTGGAAAAATTTGAGAATGGCGTTGGCTGATCTCTGACCAATGGCAGCTGCATGTTCGCAATGTGCATTCCTTGAGCCGGTGGTGTGTATGACAACACCCAGATATTTAAAAATGGTCACCTGTTCTATTTTATGTCCATTAAGGTACCATGAACGGAGTTTTGGCCTTTTAGCCAAGGCCATAACTTTAGTTTTCTGAAAGTTAATTTCCAATTTATCGTTATTGCAGTACTGGAGCAATGCTCGCAGGGCTCTTTTAAGACCTACTGGTGTCCTTGAAAGAATTACTGCGTCATCTGCATACAATAACAAGGCGATGCTGCGATTCCCTATTTTTTGGGGGGGGTGGTTTGGTTTATTTATCCATTTAACCATGTTGTTAATATAGAAGTTAAAAAGCAGGGGGGCCAAAATGCACCCCTGTTTTACCCCCTTTTGAGCTATAATTGACATGGAGAGAGTCCCTTGCGTGTTGCACCTAACCTTGAGGGTCGTGTTGGAATGTAAGGCACGTAATAAATGGAGAAGCCTACGATCAATTGAGGCGGCTTCCAACTTCTCCCATAACTTGGTTCTGGTGACAGAGTCAAAGGCTGCCTTTAGGTCTATGAAGGCAGCATATAGTGATGCCGCTCTATTAGACACATATTTTTCAATCAGGTGCTGCAAGACCAGGCATTGGTCAATAGTGCCTCTCCCCTCTTTAAAACCAGCTTGTTCTTCTGCTATCAAATTATTATGGTCCAGCCAGTTCTTGACTTTGTCTTGTAGGTGTTTGGCATAGAGTTTGCTAATTATATTTAGCAAACTTATTGGTCTATAGTTTGAAGGGTCATCTCTGTTTCCCTTCTTGAAGATTGGGACAACAATTGCTAAACCCCAGTCTTCCGGGATATTTCCAGTAGTATCGATGTAGGTAAATAGCGCCGCCAGGACTGGGGTCCACCACTCCCTATTATTCTTCAGGAGTTCTGCAGGGATGAAATCAGCGCCCGGAGCCTTCCCTGTCTTAAGTTGATCAATGAGAGATTTAATTTCAGACACCGAAACTGGGTGCCATTTGGGTACGTCCTTCATAGTTGGCAGATTCGCCTCACTGGAGGAATCTTCATACAGCCTCCGGAAATGTAGCTCCCAACCTTGAGAGTTGATTGAAAGCAAGCTCATTTAGTAGAATCTTGAAGGGCCAGTGTATTCATTTTACGCCTTGGTTTTCTTCCTTGGAGCCTATGATGAGGGACAATCTTTATGGCCATCATGGATCGAATTAATCGATGGTCTGTCCAACAGTCATCAGTGTTCATCATGGCTCTGGTGAGAAGTACATCACGGCAATCTCTAGCACAGACAATTATATAGTCTAATGCTTTGACCATGGGTGCTTCCATGGTGTTTTAAATTTATTTTTCTGGTGAAAAAGTGTGTTGGTAATGACAAGGTTATACTCTGCACATTTAGTCAGAAGTAAGATTCCATTCATGTTGCTATCGTCAACTCCTTCTTTCCCAATGATCCCCGGCCACAGATCAAAGTCATGCTCTTGCATTGAAATTGCCCAGGAGGATAATTTTATCCTCCTTTGGTATCTCTGATAAGTTGGTGTCAGGCTGGGTATAAAAATTTTCCTTGATTGAGAAGAAGTACTGTAGGTCAGTAGTACAGCAAGCTTTGGTCAATGATCTCTCCAGATCAATCTTGGAAATAATTCTTCCTGAAGCTCTGGGGAGCTATTACCAATCAGAATAGGAAATATTGACCTGGATGGATTACTAGTCTCTCTTAATAAGGCAGGTTTTTATATACAAGGCTTAATGGGCAAGTCACTTGCTTTGGGCATGTCATTCTCTTTCTCATGTTAACTACCTCACAGGATTATTATGGGAGTTAATGGGATGATCCCTTACATGTGACCTTGGAGGAGGGTTCTTTGTTTTTAGCTCTCTGAATTATTTTCGGGATTGATACAACCTATTGTTATTTATATGTCATCCAGGCATTGGAATCAACTATTTAGCTTCTGGTACTGAGAGCCTTTCTATGAGAAAGCATTCCATACTCTCTGCCATTGGTGGAAAAAATTGATTTGACACTAAGGGATATACAGTTACATAGAATAGGGTGGGAACTGAAGCCAACAAATTTGCTGTCCTCAGGCAAGATCCATAATGCTTCAAATCGCCATGAATTAATGGTATTTTAAAAAGTTTTTTCAA
Source organism: Charina bottae (assembly GCA_023362775.1). Lineage (NCBI taxonomy): Eukaryota > Metazoa > Chordata > Lepidosauria > Squamata > Charinaidae > Charina > Charina bottae. Next base: position 11,840,690 of record JALMGJ010000003.1, read on the forward strand.
AAGATCACATGAAATAGTGTATCTCCAAACTGGCTGATTTGCCTTACTAGTGTTCATTAAATACAAACAATATATCTCCTGTAGGTATTTAGATATATTTAGGAATCTTTATTGCAGTCCAATGAGCAGAATGTATTCAAGCAGGTGTGTTTTTATTAACAATATTAATGAGATTTAAAGTGTCCTGCACGCATGACTCATCTGCATGCTCTTCCAGCTGCTGACCTTCCATAAATTTGTTTTTCCCAACCTGGGTGCCTTCCCGAAGTGTGGACTTTTAACTCCCAGAATTCTCAGCAGTAGCCATACTTGGCTGAGAATTCTAGGATCTGAAGTCTACACATCTGGGGGAGGGGCTGGGCAGGTTATGGAAAGTTTCTCTAGTGACAAATGCCCTAGAGTTTCCCAAACTTCAGGCAACATTTTCCATAGAAGTTAAAGAGCAGCGGTGGAAAACGGAGTTCCTGAAAAGTCTCATAGCTCTCCTTGAAGCTTTCTTGATCGCAACCCATATTTTCAGATCTTGATAATGCCAAACCTATGAATCTTTCTTTTGATAGCTATGCAGTCTTCTCATCTCTTACTACAGACTTTCCGAATATTTGTCCTCCAAATATTTGGGCCCCTCCAGGAATTGCAGCCTGGCTGAAGGCTATTCTGGTTTTCAAGTTCTGGGAGTTGTAGTCCCAATACATTTTAAAGACACCAGGCTGGGAAAAGACTATTTTATAGGATCGCAATCTACAGAAAAGTGTTCTTGTGCTGTTTCACTCCTGTGATATTTACATAGGAAAAGTTCTTGGTAAGAGTATAACGAAGAAATGCTTACTACTTGGAAAAACGTTTCTGTTTGTGCAGGAGTGAATTTAAGATATATTGCTTGTGTTCAGATGGAAATGAAGATGTGTATTTCTAGAGGAAACGATCCCCCTGCCTCCTGATGCTTCACCATTCATTCTTTCCTAACCTACCGTTGTGGTGTGGCAATTCTGTGTACTTTTAGATGTATCAAGCTGTGCAGGGAGATGTGAGGAAGGGTATTCTAGGACGCCTGGCTGCCAATGTGACAGTAGCTGCCAACTCTACATGGAGTGCTGCCCAGATTATGAAGAAGTCTGCCTTGCAGGTAAGTCTGCGCTCAGTCTGTTTTTAACTCAAAAGAAGAGTGAGCAATATTCTGTTCCACTAAAATAGTGACTTGTCTAGGGGATCTTGGGGAATGTATGGTCTTTCCCAGAGAGAGAGCACATAACTGACCTTCTGCTACTGTATGTGTAGTTGTGAGGGAGGGTTAATTGGAAGTAATTATTAATTGGATGTTTATCATATTTATTTTCTACCCTGTATCATTCAGCCCATCCCCTGCCATGTTTTGAGAATGGGAATATTATCCTATGATTTGCAATCTCTGAATTAATTTTTCTGGCACAAAAGAAAGAATTCCTCTGGGAAGTAATGAAGCATTTTATGTCACATGAATAACTCCTACATAAAATGTATAGGAATCATATACAGAAACATACACATATAGAGAAATGTATATGCTTCTGTATATGAATCTTCAGGGAAGCAAAGCACATTTAAAAATGTAAAGGTTCCCCCCGCACATTTGTGCAGTCGTGTCCGACTCTAGGGGCTGGTGCTCATCTCCGTTTGTTAGCCAAAGAGCCAGCGTTGTCTGAAGACGCTTCCACGGTCATGTGGCTGCATGACACACGTGGAACGCTGTTACCTACCCACCGAAGTGGTACCTATTCATCTACTTGCATTTGCATGCTTTCAAATTGCTAGGTTGGCAAGAGCTGGGGCTAGTGCGGGAGCTCACTCCATCACGCGGGGCTAGGGATTCGAACCTCCGAACTTGCGATCTTCTGATCGACAAGCCTGGCGTCTTACCCACTGAGCCACCACGCCCCTTAGCACATTACCAGGGAGCAAATATCACGTAGAAGCCATTGACAAGATATAGTTCATGTATAGAGAATCACCATAGTGGGAATTGTCCAGTTTCTGAAAATCATATTGTGAAAACTGAGCCTCTGTCCAAACACATTGAATCATAGCTTTTCAAACTTCCTGTATTGTCTAGTATATAATCTGGATCCCAATATTAATAGACAGACTATCACTTCCAAATGACCTAATGTTAGGTCAATACAAGCATGTTATCCAGTCCCCTACCTTTTTTTGTTGACCACATTCCATATGGAAGAACCCAAATGAGTGTTCCCCTATCATATCTCTTGTATTTTGTAACTAGGGACTTTACAGATGGCTTGATTTAGAATCAGTAGCTATATCACAATATCTTGTAGACAGGTTCCCCAACTGCCTGACATTCAAACAGGAAAAAAAGGGGGGGGCTTAGATAGGTAGAGGGATATACACAATATTGTACTTGATCATTATCTGCAACTTCCAGCATAACATCCAAAGGATATAAACAAGTTTTGCTAAATAACATGGGCTTTGCAATTACAAAACAGAAAACCAATGTACTCCTCAGTGATATAGCTGTTTTTCCTAAATAATACATTTTAGTAATTGCTTTCCAGCGTCATGAAATAGTGCAATTCTTATAATTACAGAGCTTTTTTATAGCAACATGGCAACAATGAATGGGTTTGCAGGGATTAGTGTGTGGATTCACAATCAGATTCACAGCTATCCTTCTATATTAATGCTACTTTTCAATATTGGAACTTTATAGTAGTAACTCAATGAAAAAATGATTCCAATTCTGAAGGCAAGAAATGCTAATCTTCCTCCATCATCCCATGTAGAACTCTCCTGTAAAGGACGTTGTACTGACCACTTTGTCCGGGGGAGACTCTGTGACTGTGATTCAGATTGTCACAAGTTTGGCAAGTGCTGTGCAGACTTTAAAGAGGCATGTGAAGGTGAGTCTCAAAGGCTTTTGGTTCCTTTCCCACACTTAGCTTGTAACAATGAAGATCACTTTTGGACTTATTCCTAATGTAGTAAAGGTAAAGGTTCCCCCCACACATTTGTGCAGTCGTGTCTGACTCTAGGGGCTGGTGCTCATCTCCGTTTGTTAGCCAAAGAGCCAGCGTTGTCCGAAGACTCTTCCACGGTCATGTGGCCAGCATGACACACACAGAATGCTGTTACCTTCCCAATGAAGTGGTACCTATTCATCTACTCGCATTTGCATGCTTTTGAATTGCTAGGTTGGCAAGATCTGGGGCTAGTGTGGGAGCTCACTCCGTCACGCGGTATTCTAATACCTATCTAATATCCTAATGTAGGCTGACCATATTCAGGATGGCAAAACAGGATGGGGTCTTATGTAATATTCCGTATTCATGAAAAAGACAGGGGTCCCCGCCCCCGGTCCACGTGATTGACTCCCACCTGCAAACCCCGCCCCCTGGTCCACGCTCCGGCTCAGATCCTCCTTCCATGCCATTCCCGCCGGGTTAGAAAAACAGGACAAAATTGAGATTTTTATGAAAATGACGGGACAGTTGAAAAATGCTTAAAAAAAAAGAATGTCCCATTCAAAATGGGACATATGGTCAGCCTATCCTAATGCCACAATTCAGGCTTAGCCCTTGCACATGGAAAAGGTACATGACAGGGAGAAAGTTCATTGGCTTGACACACTGGTTTTCTATGTTTAAAATAAAATGTGGCTTGACACACTAGTGTTCTATGTTGAAAAGAAAAGGCTGAACATGAATCCTTTTCTCAGCTCCTATAGACCAGGCATAAGTTTATTATCCCAATAAAAACAGTATGCCTTTAAATTGCTTGTTCCAGATTTTGTTACAAGAACATCTAGCAAAGAGATGAGATGAATTATTGAAGTTAGAGATCTGTCTTTCAAACAGGACCAATTTCTTAGGCTGACATGGATTGTCAGCCCTGGGTGCTACTGCTGGAAAGAAAGCAATGTGAAGGGGCTGGACTTGCAGAGATTGCCAGAGACAGCCTTCAAACCATCTGCATGGGTCTTAAAAGAGATGTGATGTGCCTTGCAGTGATTTAAAGAGAAGGTGCTTCTTTGCATTCATATATATTGCAGAGCTCTTCTCCTGCATGCTTTGCATGGGTCTGAGGTTTAACGATTTTGAAGATAAAATTAAAGCAGAGGGGAACCATTCATTTATTGGAAAATTATTTGTATCCTGTGTCTGTACCACCCAACCCCACACTGTACTGCCCCTGATTTAATTAGGCAGTCAAGGCTGGATTCTGTCAGACATCACTTCTTTGACTTCAATAGAGTTATGCCAGAATAGAATTCAGTATGGTATGAAAGAGGTGATAGAGATGTCATGACAGTAGAAAACATGCCTTTTGGCCTGGAAAGTGACAATAATACAAAATGCATCCCTCTTTCATCTATTTTTCCCTTGTAATCACTTCTGCCTGAAGTGCTGCTTTGTCCTGGATGTAATTACAAATAGAAAACGACCAACATAAATACTGAAGCAATGCCTTTCTTTGGCCAACTCATGCTGACCAACTTGCAAGCAAGCTTTTGAGCTCTTAAGAACTCTTTCACAAACAATAAGAGAAAGACAGAGAGAGGCGAAGGAGTGGTTGAAAGAAAGAAAAGGAAAGTTCAAGTCATACCTATTTATCCCACATAATGCTAAGCCAAGGATATGTACAGTACCTTTTCCCCTGCTTAGAGCTGAATTCCGGAATGCAGGATGAAGCTGCATTAAAAAACATAAATTTTGTTTCATTTTACTTACATTCACATTTAAACAGTTTATTTGATTATTCCCCAGTTGTGTATTTATTATTTCACCCAGCTCTCACCTTAACATTATAATATGGTGAGAACTTTTGGGGAGCCAGTAGCAACTGTACTCCACACTTTGGGGAGCTGCATGCTTGGACAACCAAGGAAAGGAGCAAATGATGACATGTACATGTTAATGTCATCATGAAAATGACATGTCCTGTGCCAGATGTCATGCTGTCATGACATAATCTATCGATTTGGACAATGATGTCATCATGGCTTGTTATAGATGTCACATGAAGCCTTGGGGCCTGAGATTATGGAACTCTATGTTAAACTGTTAACCATGGTTTATAATCTACAATGGGTGAGTTTGCACATCATGCTAAGCATAAACCAGCCAAACCAAACCAGTCATTTCATGGCTTAGTGCAATTTGTGAGCTCAGCACTGTCCCAATGACTCCTGGAAAGAAGAAGCACATTCCTAAGTCATATGTTGGGTCACATCTCTACCCTAAGTGTGGTGAGACAGATTCTTTTTCTTTTCAATTTATATAGACATTTTCTGATCCAACTCTTCATCCTTCTTTTCTGGTACATACAGAGGCTCTGATTTTATTGTATGCTGACAATGCAGCAATCTTGTCTGCTTCATAGGTGGGCACGAGAAGGGCACTGAAATCTCTAGTTACCTTTTGCAAAGTTGAAAAGCTGGTTGTTACTTTCCAGAAAATCAAGGTGCTGGTTTTTGCAAAACAAAAAAAATCATCAAAAGGTACACATCTGCCAAATGAACAGGAACAAAACTGAGCAGGTATTTGTCTGCAAGTATCTTGGGGTGCTTCTTCATGCCTCTTTATGATGGAGACAGCACCTCAAGTATTCTGCTGTTTGTGCCCACAGCAGCACAATAGCAGCCCTTAAATACTTCTGTGCAAAGAAGGCTTGCAAGGTGTTCAAAACTAAAGCGATCCCTCACCTCCTTTATGGCATACCAATCTGTATGTTAAGAAAACTGCCTAATTTAAATCAAAGTTTCTCTGATCTACCTTGGCTGTCCCCAGCTTGTAAGAAATAGTTTTTCACTTTGAACAGTGGCTAATATCTCTGGAATCATGTTCCCAGTCATTGGCTGGAATTATTTTTTCTTCCAGCAGAACTTTCCCCGATGTTTTTTCTTCCCAGATGATTTTGAAAACAGCTAAAAAATTGATGGAGAAGCTTACTTGCAGTTTCCCCCACATCGGACTCTGTTGTAGGCTTCAACCACGTGAAAAGACTTATTAGACATTATATTGTGTCTTGGATTGGGATTGCTAACCTGATCATAGTTTAGCCTCTAGCCCAGTGCTTTCCAAAGTGCCACCATTGGCGACACACCAAACGGCGGCAGCGGCGGCAGCAGGGGGCGTGTGGGGGGGCGCACGCCGGCGGCGACGTGCATGGTGGCGGTGGCAGTGGCCTCGCTAAAATGTGGAAGCGCTGATGGCGCGCCGCTGCCGTCGTCGCTTTGCACACTGCTGACGCCGCGCGCGCCCCCACACTGCCGCCGTGCGCACCCCCGCGCCGCCGCTTTGCAACACACTAAACTGTGTGTTGGGACAAACTAAAGTGTCGCAACACACAGTTTGGAAAGCTATGCCCTAGCCTCTTGAATCATGGGTACACTTTAGGTTCTTCTTTTGTTAATATAACAACAGGTAGCACTTTAGGTTCTTCTTTTGCTAATATTACTGCTTCAAAACATCACTGGGCCTTTACTCTAGCCAGACTCAAGGATCGGCCCTCTGCAATGCTATTGGGTAGCTTCATAATAACATACCTGTTTCTCAGAGGCTGTGACCTTGTGGATTAGGCTTTGTGGGATCTCTCATTTAATAGGGTATGGCAAACCAGCTGATTCATCCTTTTCTTCAGAGAATTCCAGGCAGGGAGCTTGATTGCTACCTACATCTATTACTTGATTGCTGTCCCAATGTTAACTGCAGAGATACTAAATCTAGTTTCTTTCTATATGCCATTTGCCACTAGTTGGACTGCAAAATATTATCATAGACTTTTATTATACAGTTTTATTTTAAGTTACATTGTAAGTTGGTCATTGACCATAGCAAAATTATCTTGTTTTGTGTATATAGCTATTAAATTTAAACCTGTTTCCATTCTTAGAGAAATGGGGATTCCTTTTTCAGTGGCAAAAATAGCCAATGAGAAACAGAACATCTAAAATACCAGTGAAATTACATCTAAAGTTAATTTATTTATTCAAGATAACATGTTCTTACCTTATCAATGACAATAGTACAATAATATAAAGGACCGGGGTATTGCTTTGCTACTAAGTTTTAATTTTAAAATTATTGAGGTGGGAGAGGGAGAGCAGAATTTGGCAAATCCAAGCTGAAATACACAGATAGAGTAGACCTTTTTTTAAAATAGGCTTTCTTTTAACAAGACTTTTGTTTAAAATTGTAAACAGCAAATTACAAACTTAAATCGGTTAAGTACGTTATACAGAAGGAATTTCAATTGAGATCTATTGCTAATGCTTGGTTGTGCAGGAGCAGTGACTGTCACCACCACTAGAGCTCCCTCCAGAACCCCCAGAACAACTTCTCTAGCAAGGACCACCACAACCAAGCCACCAGCCACAACCTCCAAACCAAAGTCAACAACCAAACGTTCATCCAAAGTGAAGCCAAAACCCAAACCAATGTCTTTAAAGAAGAAGCGGCAGCACAAGAAGGTGTCTCATGAAACTATGGAAGGTAAACTTACCTGAATTTTTGTGGAAGAAATAAATGTTTTTGGGGGGTGTATGTATACACACACACACACACACACACACAAATATAAGTTCCTTGTATATGCCTCAGGAATGGGGAGGAAGACAAAAGCTGGGATTGATAAATACTTTTTAAGATTCAGTCACAACGATACATCCTTCTAATGCTTTCCACAGAATCTCATTTGCAATCTTGACTGCCATAGTTGGCTTGCTATCCCAATACTTCTCCATCTTATATATTTATTTGGAACTTAAGTGTGCAAAAGTCAGGTGCTTCTACCTGCCACTCAACCTGAAGTTTAGAACAAGGAGGGGCCAATTTCTTTGTTTTTGCCATGGACTGCATCCGACCTCACCCTGGCTCTCCCTTGGCCTGCACCCTCAATTCATACTGCCCAAGACTGCTGCAGAAGGCCTAATCCTCCAGAGCAGAGAATTGAGAGTGATATGAGCCTCAAAAAGAGAGTGGTAAGAAGTTTAAAGAGCAAAAGGCAGTGTATGAAGTGGTGTTTTGATGTGATGGAAACAAGAATGTTTTGCAGGGGGTAAAAGGTACAAAGCATAGTGAATGATGTTAATGTAAACCAGTTGTAACTATGTTTGCTTTGTTTTTCCTTATTCCATGCATTTAATTTCTTTGTCTTATTATTTCTTATTCCTTTTCTACATTTTGCATAATGTTGCTTACCCCAAAAGGGAATAGTGTGATAAATATGTATCCATGTATATATGTACATACAGAAAACATTGTATTACAAAACAACTGTTTTTTAAACAAATTTTATTTTGTATAACAATACATTATATAAAGAGAAAAAGTAATACCAGACATAACACAACAACATAACATAACATAACATAACAACATAACATAACATAACATAACATAACATAACATAACATAACATAACAACATAACATAACATAACATAACATAACATAACATAACATAACATAACATAACATAACATAACATAACATAACATAACATTCAAGAAAAAGAAAAAAGAGAGAAAAAAAACCCTCCTCTTTAACAAGCTATCCAACCTCTTCACTTTCTGATTTAAACTCCTTTTTTCTTCTCACCTTCTTTCCCTTCCTTCTCAAACCTTCTTTTATCTCCACTTCCTTACTCCATCTACTCTACCTTTCCCTACCCCTACTCACCTTTCCACCCTAAGAGAAAAACAAAGAAAAACAAAGAAAAAGATACACACAAAGGAGGGACTTCTTACTTCCCATCTAACATTTCCATCACATAATTATATGCTGTTTTAATCTATTATCTTATTTACATTATTTGTATTAATTTCCTAATTGAATATTTTGAGATTTTTGAATAAATTTAAAAAAGGACTCCAAACTATATTAAATTCTTCCATATTTCTATCGTTAATTTGATCAGTCAATTTCGCCATTTGCATCAAGTCTATTATTTTTATAGTCCATTCCTAGGCTGACCATATTTCCTTCAGACAAAAACGGGACATTTGGGATGGCAAAACGGGACAGGGTCTTATGCCACCATGCCAGCCTCCAAACCCTGCCCCCCAGTCCACGCAATTGGCTCCCACCTGCAAACCCTGCCCCCGCCCCACACGATTGGCTCCCGCCTGCAAACCCCGCCCCCATCAGCGTGATTGGCTCAGATTTTAATTTTATTTTTATTTTTAAAGGGTTTTTTTTTCTTCTAGCAGTAAATGGTACGTCAGAGCTGGTGTGTTTGGGGGAGGCCGGAGTACACACACTGTGCACACAGCACCGTCATCGGCCGGGGAACAAGGGGCGGGGATGGAGGGGATGGAGGCCCACCACTGCCCCATCCCCCTCGGGCTTGGCCGAGGGAGGGAGGAGAGTCGCTGCTGCTGCCACCGCCACAGAGCAGGAGAAGCAGGAGGAGCCGGCTGCGCTCGGCTGCTTCAACCACACCACTCCGCCCCTTGCTGCCCGCTGAAGCTCCCCAGGGTGGCCAGCTCCAGCTTCTTCTGCTCGGCGGCCCGACAACTCTCCTCCCTCAGCCAAGCCCGATCAGATGCACATACACACATTTTTCTTCTCATATCTCTTTTTCCCCCCGCCCCCCCTATGTTTGTATTTTTATTTTTATAGTTTATTAATCTCTACTTAATATTATATTCTTTTTGAATATATATAGAAGAAAGAAGAAAAATGTAAATCAAGTATTTACACAATTTTTTGTTAAGAAAACTGGAGGTATTTTGAAATGTACATATGTATTGTATGGTAAAGATGTATAAGTCAAAAATTGAATTTGAAATAAATACTTAATAAATCAGTAATATAACATAAGAGAAGAAAAAGAAAATAGTGATAAGGTTAGAAATAGATATATATAAATAAAGTAGTTAGAAAGGGTTAGAGGAAGAAGAAGGGAAGAGGGAAACGGAAAATAATTTAGAATAAAGATATGTTATATGAAATATATTAGATAATGAATATTATAAATTAAATGTAAATATGTATACATAAATGTAGTTATTCTTATGTGTTATATGTTTTATGTTGAATGTAAATTAAAATTTTATATTAAAAAAAAAAGATGCACACACACACACTCACAGGACAGACTGCCCTCGGCAGGAGCCAGCCGTGCTGGGAGGCTTCAGCCACACCACTCCGCCCCTCGCCACCCACTGAAGCCCGCCAGCAAGGCCAGCTCCTGCCAGGGCAGTCTGTCCTATGAGTGTGTGTGTGTGTGTGTGTGTGTGCATCTGATCGGGCTTGGCCGAGGGAGGAGAGTTGTCGGGCTGCCGAGCAGGAGCCGGCCGCGCTGGGGGGCTTCAGCGGGTGGCAAGGGGCGGAGTGGTGTGGCTGAAGCCCCCCAGCGTACCCGGCTCCTGCTTCTCCTGCTCGGTGGCGGCAGCGGCAACAACTCTCCTCCCTTGGCCAACCCCGATCAGATGCACACACACACACTCACACACTCACAGGACAGACTGCCCTCGGCAGGAGCCAGCCGTGCTGAGGGGCTTCAGCCACACCACTCCACCCCTCACCACCCGCTGAAGCCCCCCAGCATGGTCAGCTCCTGCCAGGGCAGTCTGTCCTGTGAGTGTGTGTGTGTGTGTGTGTGAGAAGCAGGAGCGGCCACCCTGGGGAGCTTCAGCGGACAGCAAGGGGCAGAGTGGTGTGGCTGAAGCAGCCGAGCGCCGCCAGCTTCTCCTGCTCAGCGGCCCAACAACTCTCCTCCCTCGGCCAAGCCCGATCAGATGCGCACACATACACACACACGCACCCCATTCCCTCTTTCTCCAGCCTCCCCATGACCAAATGCACCCGGACCTGTTGCAGGGAGGCTGGAGAAAGAGGGTGTGGGATGTGTGTGTGTGTGTTTGTGCACGATTACGCTGAGCAAGTAATCTGCGCGCGTGCGCGCGGACACACACACACACATGCACCCTCTTTCCACAACCTTCCCGTGCCTGCTTTCCCTGGCCTCACCACTGCTGGGCAGACAATCTCAGGATCAGGTAAGGAGGTAGGAACCTGGACTGTGGTGCTGCTTCTGCTGCTGGGATCGCACGTGGCAACTGGGCTTCCAGTTGCCGTGCTGATAGGGCCTCTTCCGGGCTGCCTCCAATGGCAAGTCCGGCTCCAGTCCTCCTTCCTGTCTTCCTGTCCTCCTTCCCGCCAGGTTTAAAAAAGGGACAAAATTGAAATTTTGATCAAAACTACGGGACAGTTGAAAAATGCTAAAATAACGGTACTGTCCCATTCAAAACGGGACGTATGGTCACCCTATCCATTCCTCAATCGTCGCTATGTAGTTCTCTTTCCAAAACTTGGCGAAGGTGATTCTGGCAGCAGTTATTAAGTAGAATAATAATTTTCCATGTTTCTTGTACAAGTCCGGTTTTGTAAAGCCCAGTAGATAGAATTCTGGTTATTTGGCAATATCTTCTTGTATAATTTCGCAGATAACTTTATGTATTTTGTCCCAATAGTTCTTTGTTTTTCGGCAAGTCCACCATAGATAAAAAAAGTACCAATTTCTTTTTTATATTTCCAACAATTATTTGGTATTACAGGATTCTTTTTTGACAATATATTTGGGGTGAGATACCATCTGTACATCATTTTAAATAAGTTTTCTTTCATGTTATAATTGAGAGTAAAATTTAGATCTTTTGACCATACTCTTTCCCAATTTTCAATTTGAATGCTATGACCCACATTTTGTTCCCATTTGATTATACAATTTTTTATAGGTAAATTGGACATTTTATTTTGAATTAAAATTTTATAAATTTTTGCAATTAGATGTTCCTCCTCTCTCCACAATATATTGTCCCAATTTACTGAATGACTTTTAAATTTGAAATTTTTGGAGTCAGATTTAAATTGTTCTTTTATTTGTAAATATGTATACCAATTACAATTGTGACCCTCTTTTTCTAAATCTTCTCTTGTTTTTAATTTATAGTTTAGACCATCAAATGATAATAAATCCTTATATTTTAGCCATTTACTCCCAGTTATAATACCTTGCAATGCAAATGCTTCATGTGAGGAGATCCACAATGGTAAATTTGGTAATATCATAATTTTGTATTTCTCCCAAGTTTTTAAGATAGATTTCCTAATTGGATGATGTTTAAATGCCAAATTTGCTTTTGTTTTATTGTACCAGAGGTACCCGTGCCACCCAAATCTAAGATCATAACCCTCCAAATTCAATAATTTTCTATTTTCTAGTTTTATCCAGTCTCTCATCCAAATAAGAACGCATGCTTCATAATATAATTTTAGATCTGGCAGACCAAATCCTCCGTTTTCTTTAATATCTTGTAAGCATTTATATTTGATTCTGGGTTTTTTCCCTTGCCAGATAAATTTAGAGAGATCTTTTTGCCAATTGTGAAATGTTTTTTCTGTAATTATTATTGGTACTGTTTGAAATAAAAATAAAATTCTTGGAAGGATATTCATCTTGATTGTGGAAATTCTTCCAAGGAGAGATATTTGGAGTTTTGCCCAATTTTGTAGATCTTGTCTTATTTCATTCCATATTTTAGTATAATTATTTTTAAATAGGTCCAAATTTTTTGATGTAATTTCAACTCCTAAATATCTTATTTTTTTACATTTTTAAACCCAGTAGCCACTTCCATAGTGTGTATATTATTTGCAGACATATTTAAATTTATCATCTTTGTTTTTTGATTATTTATTTTAAATCCAGCAAGCTCTCCAAAATCTTGTATCTTTTTTTTAAAATGACCTATTGAATTTTCCGGATTTTGTATCATAATGACAACATCATCTGCAAATGCCCTTAATTTATAACTTTCCTGTTTTATTTTTACTCCATCAATTTGACTATCTTTTCTAATATTTTCTAGAAGAATTTCCAAGACCAAAATGAATAACAAAGGAGATATTGGGCATCCTTGTCTAGTACCCTTACCTATATTACAATTTTGAGTTGTTTCGTTATTTACCACTATCTTGGCTTTCTGATTTGTGTAAATTGCTTGAATAGCATTGATAAATTTGCTTCCATAATCTAAAATTTTAAGTGTTTTAAACAAGAATTCCCAATTTAAATTATTGAATGCTTTTTCAGCATCTAGAAATAATAATGTAATTTGTTTTTCATTATGATTTTTTGCATATTCAATTATATTTAGAATAGATCTTATATTATCTTTTATGTATCTTTTTGGTAAAAAACCACTTTGATCCAATTTTATTGTATCTTGTAAAACTCTTTTTAATCTATTGGCCAGGATAGTGGTAAAAATTTTGTAATCCGTATTTAGAAGAGAGATTGGTCTGTAATTTTTACATAATGTCAAATCTTGATCCTCCTTGGGAATTAAAATAATGTTGGCTTCTGTCCAGGAGTTTGGTATTGTATTTCCTGCCATTGTTGAATTTAGAAGGATATTAAACGGAGTAATAAGAATTTCTTGAAAGTACTTGTAATATAATGCCGAAAAACCATCCGGCCCTGGTGTTTTACCTGATTTTTGTTTTTTTATAGCTTCTATTATTTCTTGCTTTGTGATAGATTCATTCAAATTATCTCTTTGTGATTGAGATATTTTTTCCAATTTGCTTTCCTGTAAATAAGTTTCAAATCTATCAGGTATTACTTGTTTTTGATATAATTTGTTATAAAAACCATAAAACACTTTTCTAATACTTTGGTTATCAATTAGTTCTTCTCCGTTTTCTTATATTTTGTTAATAATCTTTTTTTCCGCCTCTTTTCTTAGTTTGAAAGCAAGCCATTTTCCAGCCTTATTAGCATGTTGGAAGTGCCTTTGTTTTGCATATCTTAATTTTTTTTCTATTTTGTCTATTGTTTGAAGTTCTAATTGCTTTTGTAAAACATTTATTTGATTTCTAATATTCTTATCATTGGGATTATTCTGAAGTTCAATTTCTTTTGTTTTGATTTGGTCACAATTTTTTTAAAATTTTTGCTGTTTTAATTTTCTAAGATGGTTACCTAGAGACACAAAATCACCTCTAATATAAGCTTTACTTGCATTAAATATTCTTTATTTCTTAATATAGTTTCATTAAATCTCCATCTATATGTTTTTGGTGTAATTTTTAGATCTAATTGGACAGCATTGTGATCTGAAAAAGTTTTAGCTAGTATTTTCATATCTTTAATTTTATTTATTAAATTTTTAGACAGCCAAATCATATCAATTCTGAGAAAAATGTAAATTCTTTAGTGTTACCCATTTTGTGTCTCCATGCTTCCACCAATTCTAGATTATTTACAAGTTCAAAAAATTCATGTGGTAATTTTCCCTGATTCATTTTGATTTGTTTATCTGATTTTCTATCAAGCATGGGATTTACCACTCCATTATAGTCACCCATTATGAGCCAATTTTTATTAGGTATATCTGATAAATGATTAAGTAGAGTTTTAAAAAAGATTTTTTGTTTATCATTTGGAGCATATTATCCCACTACTATTACTTTTAAATTTTGTAACTCAATTTCAATAACAATAAATCTTCCTTAAATATCTGTTAATAAAAGTTTCGGTTTTAAATAGGGTTTTATATAACAAACAATTCCATTTTTTTTATTTTCATTTGCTGATGCAAAGTCCAAGCCTAATTTTTTACATGTCAGTAATTTTATATCTCTAATTTTAATATGAGTTTCCTGAAGACATATAATATCTAAATTTAATTTATTAACCATATGAAAAAAAAAATTCTTTTTGCTGGGGCATTCAACCCATTGACATTCCATGTTAGGCATTTCAAGTTACTCATTGTTTAAGTGACTGCTAATATCCTTAGAACCAGAAGCTTGGGAGTCTATTCTAAAATTTTCTTTTTTCCCTTCTTTTTTACCATTATTACTTCTCATTTGCTGATTATCTTTTTCAAATTTTCTGAGAAAGTCCTTGGCTTTTTCTATTGAATTTTGTTTGTATCTCTGTTCTTTATAGGTAACAGATATCCCTTCTAAAGTTTCCCATCTATACATAATTTTATTCTTTTTCAAAATCTCGGTTAGGAAAAAATAATCTTTTCTTTTTTTCAGGATTGTGTTTGGAATCTCCTTGAAGATTTTTATGTCTTTTCCTTCAATATTTATCTTCTTATCGTAGGCATTTTGTATAATCAAGTCCCTAAGTTTCCTTCTACTGAACTCCATAACCATATCTCTTGGAAGCTTGTGATCTCTGGCATATTTCGAATTTACCCTGTAAATCCCTTCAATTTCCTCTTCTAGTTGCTCTGTTTCCCAGTCAATCAAATTAGCCAACATTTGAGTTACTGTGTTTTTAATTTCTAATTCTTTCCCTTCTACAAGTCCTCTTATTCTTATACATTTTTCCTTTTGTTTGAATTCTAATAATGTAAGCTTGTCTAATTCTTCTTCATTTTGCTTTTCCATTTTTTGTACTCTTTCTTTTACTCCCTTAATTTCTGTCTGAAATTTCTGCTCCATGCTATCTAATTTCTTATCCAAACTTTTTTCAAACCCTTTAATTTTATCTTCTAATAAAGTAGTCACATTAGAGGTTATGCTTTGAATTGCTTTCTTTGTGAAATCCTCAAAGAGTGATTTCATCCATTCCCCTCTATCATCCTCTGAGTCAGATCTCCCTCTCTGTATTTTTCTAGTATTCATCTTTCAATATTTAGTTTTTAACAATTAACAATATATCTTTCACTAATATTTCCTAAACTTATCCGTTTTAACTATAAAATATATAGAATATAACTATATGAATATACGATTAATATAAATTAGTGAATAATATAGATATGTATTTAAGTATGTATATTATATCAACCAGGTAGAATACAATTTCTAAAGTTAACAAATTAACAAAAAACTTTACAAAATGAAAATGGCATCCTTAATTAATTAAATAAAGAGTCTTGTCTTTCAAATCAGTTGTAGTTCCGGAGTCTCATCCAAACCTTTAAGTTTTCTTTAGATGGTAAAGTAAATACTTTTCTTCTCTTTAAATTAAACTTTTATCTCAAATTCAGTGCAGGAAAAACAGCTGCATAACCTAAATATTTAGGTATCTAACGAGTTAAGTGTATACCCGGCTTCCCGGCTGCTTTCGCTGCTTTCACTGCTGGGCTGGAAACAGACAAAGAAAGCGAAAGTGACAGCCGTCCAGAAGCTGCTGGTTTCTTCTTTTGCAGGTCTGCTCTTATCCTAGTTTTCCTGCCGCGATCTGCATAACACAAAGGCTCCGCAGAACTGACTTACTTTTCCCAGTTTAGAGATAAAAGATTGAGCTGTTAATCCATGCGTCTGCTCGCCATTCTCTTGCACTGGAAGTCCCCCGAAACAACTGTTTTGGAAGTCAGTTTTTAAAATGGCACGGGAGGAAAGACAAATGCTGATGAAAAACTTAATGCTGCAGATTATTTACCTGTATTTTAATGTTTTTTTTTTTCATTCTGAGCCCTATAGGCATGTTTTTGGGATTTTAATCTGTAATTATTGTTTGGATAGGGAATTGTAATAGTTCAGCGGGTGTCTAAAACATAGCTTTCCAAACTGTGTGTCGCGACACTTTAGTGTGTCGCAACACACAGTTTAGTGTGTTGCGAAGCGGCAGGGGCATGCACGGCAGCGGCGCAACGGTACGCATGGCGGTGGTGTGCACGGCGGCAGCAGCGACGATGGCAGCGGCGCGCCATCAGTGCTTCCGCGTTTTAGCGAGGCTACAGCTGTTGCCGCCGCCACCATGCACGCCACCGCCGCCATGCACGCCACCGCTGCCGTGCACGCCACTGCCGCCATGCACGCCACTGCCGCCATGCACACCACCGCATGCGCCCCCACCGCCACGTGCGCTCCCGTGCCCCCGCCGCTGCCACCATTGGTGTGTCACCAACGGCGGCAGTTTGGAAAGCACTGGTCTAAAATATCAAAATCTGAACCAATATACAAGTTAAGAGTCAACTTCAGGACAGGTTTTAGGGTCCTTCAGTTTCTACTCTGAAAAGATATGAAAAAGCATATCCTCCTACTTTCAAATATTGTCCACAAATTATATATCTTATGGAGCTTTTTCTTAATTTTTCTTTTCTTGATTGTATAATTTATTATTATTTTTTTGATGTTAGGTAAATACATTGAGAGCTCTTGCACCGAAGTCAAATTCCTTGAATGTTTAGTCATACCTGGCCAATAAAGTGTTCTGTTCTGTTCTGTTCTGTTCTGTTCTGTTCTGTTCTGTTCTGTTCTGTTCTTTAGCTTTTTTGGTGCTAATAGAAGCACATCAGCAGACCCTCTATTTCTGCACAAGGCCTCTAAAGAAATTTATGGATTGGGGAGGAGAGGGTAAAGAAGGCCTGGGTGCATTTCAGTATGGCCCAAATCACGCTTTGCAGCTAGTCAGGACAAACTAACCTGAGGCCAATTTAGGGATGGACTAATCTGAACCATTGAATGCAACCTTTGAAGCAGATTGGATGGTCTCTGCATAATCCTAATTAAACTTTTCCTTCTGGTCAAGTGTGGAAGATTTTGGGGGCCATGTCCAAGACTTTGGAGGGAGGTCATATGCAACCTAAAGCCCCAGATTGTGTACTCCACCCTTCCAGGGACTCCGTCTGTGAACAAGAACTATAATCTCTAGAACGTTTATCTTTTTAATGACTGTAGAAGATTCTGAAAAGTCTTCTACTTCTTCAAAATCCTCAACGTTTTGGAGAACAAAGGCTTCATTAGGAGATCCTGGGGATACAAGCAAGAACAATGATAAAAATAATGGGGAATTAGAAGAAGAAATCAGAGGTATGCCTTCTGATCATTTTTAAGCATCCAGGAATAAGGATTTCAGAGAAACAGACATACAAGTAATGTGCGTTTTTCTATTTTGAAAAGGAATTTAAAAATTTAAAAATAAAGTATTCTTCCTAATCTTCAAGGGTGTCTTCAGGGTATGGTCAAAAAAATCAATCTGATGG
The DNA here is from genome assembly GCA_023362775.1 of Charina bottae. Classification (NCBI taxonomy): domain Eukaryota; kingdom Metazoa; phylum Chordata; class Lepidosauria; order Squamata; family Charinaidae; genus Charina; species Charina bottae. The sequence goes on from JALMGJ010000003.1 coordinate 11,858,648, forward strand.
TAATGATGGTGTGAGCAAAGCTCTGCCTGTTTCTCACATGTGTCGCATATGCAATGCACATAAAAAGCAGGCAGATCTTAGATTGCACTGTTGCAGCCACAATCTTGACTTTTTTTAACCAAATCCTTTGGACACCCCTGCTAATCTTCCAGTAGAAGGTAACAATAAATAAACCTTGCTGATTTCATTTGGAGTGTTGAGTAGTCAGATCATTCCTATTACAATGAATTGGGCCCAGGAGAGCAATCCGGTGAATTTGTCAAAGCCTGATGAGTTGAACCATGCCGACAAACCCAAAAACCCACTGGTGCAATCTGGAAGGCTACAAGCCAGAAGGAGCAGCGTTTACTTCTCTTTTCCGTTTTCATTTAAAACAATTTCTATCATATTGCAAAGAACCAGAGGGAGTAAAGTTGACATCAGGATCCAACGGAATCTTGAATTTGCCTAGCCTGTTCCTGCTACTGTATGTTGCTTTATTATGTTTGAAGCCCTGGAAAAAGTTAACTTCATAGGCCAGTGGTTGAAGCAAAAAGGAAGGTCCAAGGTCAAGTTTTTCTTTTCTTTTCTTGATTTACAGTAGTTGCAAAACAGTGTGGTAAAAGAAAAAATCCATTCCAATATTTTGATAACAATCTGAAATATTTTGAGTTTAGATTTTTTTTTATTGTGTCATACAATGAGAAGAATTGTGTCAGTGAGTAACTAATCATTCTTTAAAACCTTTTTTCCCTTCTGAAATACAGAATTATTTTTGCTGAACATCACAAGCTGCTGATTGGTTATACAGTATATCAATTAACATTATTTTATAGAAATCTACATTATTTATTTATTTATTTATTTATTATTTTATTTTCTATCCTGCCTTTATTATTTTTATAAATAACTCAAGGCGGCGAACATACCTAATACTCCTTCCTCCTCCTATTTTCCCCACAACAACAACCCTGTGAGGTGAGTTGGGCTGAGAGAGAGTGACTGGCCCAAGGTCACCCAGCCGGCTTTCATGCCTAAGGCGGGACTAGAACTCAGCGTCTCCTGGATTCTAGCCTGTTGCCTTAACCACTTGACCAAACTGGCTCGTGTGTGTGTGTGTGTGTGAGTGAGTGAGTGTGTATGTGTTGTTAATGCTTATTTCCTGCATTAGAAAAAGCTTTTAGACCTGGTAGTTCCTTTCATAATTTTAAACCTACAGGGCCTGCAAACAGCCAGGCTGAAAAGTTTCCCGGGAATGAAAAATATAATGTTTAATTCGCCTCTCCTTTTTTTTTTTTTTTTGCTTTAGCTCATGAATCATCAAAATCATCAAGAAAATCTTCAAGATCCGAAGTAGTGAAAGTGATTTCAGAGGATGATGGTAGTGGGGAAGACAATGTAGTGACAACAAAGGCTACCACAACTACTATAAATATCACTACAACGAGGCATCCTTCTGTTACAACCACAACAAGGCTGCCATCCACCACAAGCACAACAAGGCTGCCATCCACCACAAGCACAACAAGGCTGCCATCCACCACAAGCACAACAAGGCTGCCATCCACCACAACCACAACAAGGCTGCCATCCACCACAACCACAAGACTGCCATCTACTTCATCCACAATAAAGCTACCACCAAATGCAACCACAGCAAAGATATTACCCACCACAGTAAGTCCACCATCATCCACAATCACAACACAGCTTCCAACCACAACAATGAGGCAGCCATCTGCTACAAATATGAAGAAGCTGGCTTCCACCACAGCCACAACCACGATCACAATGAAGCTGGCATCTACTACTACAGCTATAAAGCCACTACCCATCACAACAATGACGACAAAATTGCCATCCACCAGCACCACAACCAAGCTTCCATCCACCACCATCACCACCACAAACCTTCCATCTACCACCACCAAGCTTCCATCTGCCACCACCACCACAAAGCTGCCATCCACCACCACTGCTGCCACCACCACAAAGCTGCCATCCACCCAAGTCACCACAAAGATGCCACCTACCACCATGACAATGAAAATGCCTCCCACCATATCAAAACTGCCACCCACAACCACTACCACGAACATGTCATCTACCATGAGTATCACAAAAGTATCATCTACCACAACTACAGTGAAGCTGCCTTCTACTTCTACAAAGAAGCCTACAATAGAGCTTACAACCCAAGGAAATAAAGGTATTACAACATCCTCAGGTGATCATGTTAGCTATTCCCCAAATCCCCATTCTGAGCATGTTATTACATTCTTCAAAATTACTACCACAAAACCATTAGGTTTGCCATCTAGTGCTACTTCTACAACCAGTAAAATATCATTACCGACTATAGCTATGGTAACTATGAACAAAGATGAAAGTGCTATTTCTCCAAGCCTCACAACTTCCTCACGTAAAGCTATAACAGGGCTGTCTAAAAGCAATACTAGTACAATAGCAATGTCAAGAGTTAAAAACAATGGACCCAATCGATATAGTGTAACTACAGCTACAATGAAAACAAGTACAGAAATAGATGAAACTGATAAAATAGATATAACTACTGCAAGAAAGGAGAGTGAAACAGCAGATATTAAAAATAAAAGAAGAAAAGCAGAAACAACACCAACAACTCATGATGGATTTGATAAAAGTGAGAATCCAGAGAGAATTATTGCACCGACAGAAACAACGTATACACAGACAGGTCAAGAGGAAACTAGTTATAAAAGGGACAATACAATACAAACAACAATTGAACCAACTCCTCCGGATGACACAACCAGTCCGGATCAAGTTGGTAAAAGTGACAACCCAGAAAGAACATCTCCAGTGACCAAACAAACAAATACGCCTACTCCTTCGAATGACAGGACCAGTCCTGATGGAGTGGGTAAAAGTGACAATCAAGACAGAACGTCTGCAGTGACAGAAGCATCAATTGAACCAACTTCTCCGGATGACACAACCAGTCCTGATGGAGTTGGTAAAAGTCACAATCCTGACAGGACGTTTGCAGTGACCGAAGAAACAATTACGCCAACTTCTCCGGATGACAGAACCAGTCCAGATCGGGTTGGTAAAAGAGACAAGCAAGACACAACGACTGCAGTGACAGAAGCAACAATTACGGCAACTTCTCCGGATGACAGAACCAGTCCAGATCGGGTTGGTAAAAGAGACAAGCAAGACACAACGACTGCAGTGACAGAAGCAACAATTACTCCAACTCCACCAAATGACAGAACCAGTCCTTATGGAGTTGGTAAAAGTGACAATCCAGACAGAACACCGGAAGTGACAGAAGCAACAATTGCACCAACTCCTCCAGATGACACAACCAGTCCTGATCGAGTTGGCAAAAGTGACAATCCTGACAGAATTTCTGCAGTGACAGAAACAACAATTACACCAACTCCTCCGAATGACACAACCAGTCCTGATGTAGTTGATAAAAGTCACAATCCTGACAGAACGTCTGCATTGACAGAAGAAACAATTACACCAACTTCTATGAATGACAGAACCAGTCCTCATGGAGTTGGTAAAAGTGACAATCCAGACAGAACGTCTGAAGTGACAGAAGCAACAATTGCACCAACTCCTCCGAATGACAGAACCAGTCCTGATGGAGTTGGTAGAAGTGACAACCCAGACACAATGTCTGCAGGGACAGAAGGAACAATTTCGCCAACTTCTCCAAATTACAAAACCAGTCCTGATGGATTTGGTAAAAGTGACAATCCAGACAGAACATCTGCAGTGACAGAAGCAACAATTGCACCAAATGCTCGGGATGACACAACCAGTCCTGATGGAGTTGGTAAAAGTGACATCCCAGACACAACGTCTGGAGGGACAGAAGGAACAATTTCGCCAACTTCTCCCAATGACAGAACCAGTCCTGATGGAGTTGGTAAAAGTGACAATCCAGACAGAACATCTGCAGTAACCAAAGAAACAATTACACCTACTCCTCTGAATGTCAAAACCAGTCCGGATGGAGTTGGTAAAAGTGACAAACCAGACACAACGTCTGCAGGGACAGAAGCAACAATTACGCCAACTGCACCGAATGAAATAACCAGTTCTGATGGAGTTGGTAAAAGTCACGATCCAGGTAGAACATCTTCAGTGACAGAAGCAACAATTACACCAACTCCTCCGAATGACAGAATCAGTCCTGAAGTAGTTGATAAAAGTCACAATCCTGACAGAACGTCTGCATTGACAGAAGCAACAATTGCACCAACTTCTCTGGATGAAAGCACTAGTCCTGATGGAGTTGGTAAAAGTGACAATCCAGACACAACGTCTGCAGTGACAGTAGCACCAATTATGCCAACTCCTCCAAATGACAGAACCAGTCCTGATGGAGTTGGTAAAAGTGACAATCCAGACAGAACGTCTGAAGTGACAGAAGCAACAATTGCACCAACTTCTCTGGATGAAAGCACTAGTCCTGATGGAGTTGGTAAAAGTGACAATCCAGACACAACATCTGCAGTGACCAAAGAAACAATTATGCCTACTCTTCGGAATGTCAAAACCAGTCCTGATGGATTTGGTAAAAGTGACAATCCAGACAGAACATCTGCAGTGACAGAAGCAACAATTGCACCAACTGCTCCGGATGACACAACCACTCCTGATGGAGTTGGTAAAAGTGACAATCCAGACACAACGTCTGCAGTGACCAAACAAACAATTACGCCTACTACTCCAAATTACAAAACCAGTCCTGATGGAGTGGGTAAAAGTGACAATTCAGACAAAACGTCTGCAGTGACCAAACAAACAATTACGCCTACTCCTCCGAATGACACAACCAGTCCTGATGTAGTTGATAAAAGTCACAATCCTGACAGAACGTCTGCATTGACAGAAGAAACAATTACACCAACTTCTATGAATGACAGAACCAGTCCTCATGGAGTTGGTAAAAGTGACAATCCAGACAGAACGTCTGAAGTGACAGAAGCAACAATTGCACCAACTCCTCCGAATGACAGAACCAGTCCTGATGGAGTTGGTAGAAGTGACAACCCAGACACAATGTCTGCAGGGACAGAAGGAACAATTTCGCCAACTTCTCCAAATTACAAAACCAGTCCTGATGGATTTGGTAAAAGTGACAATCCAGACAGAACATCTGCAGTGACAGAAGCAACAATTGCACCAAATGCTCGGGATGACACAACCAGTCCTGATGGAGTTGGTAAAAGTGACATCCCAGACACAACGTCTGGAGGGACAGAAGGAACAATTTCGCCAACTTCTCCAAATGACAGAACCAGTCCTGATGGAGTTGGTAAAAGTGACAATCCAGACAGAACATCTGCAGTGACCAAAGAAACAATTACACCTACTCCTCTGAATGTCAAAACCAGTCCGGATGGAGTTGGTAAAAGTGACAAACCAGACACAACGTCTGCAGGGACAGAAGCAACAATTACGCCAACTGCACCGAATGAAATAACCAGTTCTGATGGAGTTGGTAAAAGTCACGATCCAGGTAGAACATCTGCAGTGACAGAAGCAACAATTACACCAACTCCTCCGAATGACAGAATCAGTCCTGAAGTAGTTGATAAAAGTCACAATCCTGACAGAACGTCTGCATTGACAGAAGCAACAATTGCACCAACTTCTCTGGATGAAAGCACTAGTCCTGATGGAGTTGGTAAAAGTGACAATCCAGACACAACGTCTGCAGTGACAGTAGCACCAATTATGCCAACTCCTCCAAATGACAGAACCAGTCCTGATGGAGTTGGTAAAAGTGACAATCCAGACACAACATCTGCAGTGACCAAAGAAACAATTATGCCTACTCTTCGGAATGTCAAAACCAGTCCTGATGGATTTGGTAAAAGTGACAATCCAGACAGAACATCTGCAGTGACAGAAGCAACAATTGCACCAACTGCTCCGGATGACACAACCACTCCTGATGGAGTTGGTAAAAGTGACAATCCAGACACAACGTCTGCAGTGACCAAACAAACAATTACGCCTACTACTCCAAATTACAAAACCAGTCCTGATGGAGTGGGTAAAAGTGACAATTCAGACAAAACGTCTGCAGTGACCAAACAAACAATTACGCCTACTCCTCCGAATTACAAAACCAGTCCTGATGGAGTGGGTAAAAGTGACAATTCAGACAGAACATCTGCAGTGACAGAAGCAACAATTGCACCAAATGCTCCGGATGACACAACCAGTCCTGATGGAGTTGGTAAAAGTGACAATCCAGATAGAACATCTGCAGTGACCAAAGAAACAATTACACCTACTCCTCTGAATGTCAAAACCAGTCCTGATGGAGTTGGTAAAAGTGACAACCCAGACACAACGTCTGGAGGGACAGAAGGAATAATTTCGCCAACTTCTCCGAATGACAGAACCAGTCCTGATGGAGTTGGTAAAAGTCACAATCCTGACAGGACATTTGCAGTGACAGAAGCAACAATTACGGCAACTTCTCCGGATGACAGAACCAGTCCAGATCGGGTTGGTAAAAGTGACAAACCAGACACAACGTCTGCAGTGACAGAAGCAACAATTACGCCAACTGCACCGAATGAAATAACCAGTTCTGATGGAGTTGGTAAAAGTCACAATCCAGGCAGAACATCTGAACTGACAGAAGCAACAATTACGTCATCTCCTCCAGATGACACAACCAGTCCTGATGGATTTGGTAAAAGTCACAGTCCTGACAGAACGTCTGCAGTAACAGAAGCAACAATTATGGCAACTTCTGCGGATGACACAACCAGTCCTGATGGAGTTGGTAAAAGTAACAATCCAGACAGAACATCTACAGTGACAGAAGCAACAATTACGCCAACTCCTCAGGATGATACAACCAGTCCTGATCGAGTTGGTAAAAGTGACAACCCAGACAAAACGTCTGCAGTGACCAAACAAACAGCTACGCCTACTCCTTCGAATGACACAACCACTCCTGATGAAATTGGTAAAAGTGACAATCCAGACACAACGTCTGCAGTGACCAAACAAACAGTTACGCCTACTCCTCCTAATTACAAAACCAGTCCTGATGGAGTGGGTAAAAGTGACAATCCAGACAAAACATCTGCAGTGACAGAAGCAACAATTGCACCAACTTCTCAGGATGACAGAACCAGTCCTGAAGGAGTTGGTAAAAGTGACAATCCAGACACAACGTCTGCAGTGACCAAAGAAACAGTTACGCCTACTCCTCCTAATTACAAAACCAGTCCTGAAGGAGTTGGTAAAAGTGACAATCCAGACAGAACATCTGCAGTGACAGAAGCAACAATTGCACCAACTTCTCAGGATGACAGAACCAGTCCTGAAGGAGTTGGTAAAAGTGACAATCCAGACACAACGTCTGCAGTGACCAAAGAAACAATTACGCCTACTCTTCGGAATGTCAAAACCAGTCCTGATGGAATTGGTAAAAGTGACAATCCAGACACAACGTCTGCAGTAACAGAAGCAACAATTACGGCAACTTCTGCAGATGACACAACCAGTCCTGATGGAGTTGGTAAAAGTGACAATCCAGACAGAACATCTATAGTGACAGAAGCAACTACGCCTACTCCTTCGAATGACAAAACCAGTCCTGATGAAATTGGTAAAAGTGACAATCCAGACACAACGTCTGCAGTGACCAAACAAACAGTTACGTCTACTCCTCCTAATTACAAAACCGGTCCTGATGGAGTGGGTAAAAGTGACAATCCAGACAGAACATCTATAGTGACAGAAGCAACAATTGCACCAACTGCTCCGGATGACACAACCAGTCCTGATGGAGTTGGTAAAAGTGACAATCCAAACAGAATATCTTCAGTGACCAAAGAAACAGTTACACCAAATCCTCTGAATGAGAAAACCAGTCCTGACGGAGTTGGTAAAAGTGACAAACCATACACAATGTCTGCAGTGACCAAACAAAGAATTACTCCTACTCCTTCGAATGAAAGAACCAGTCCTGATGGAGTTGGTAAAAGTCACAGTCCTGACAGAACGTCTGCAGTAACAGAAGCAACAATTACGCCAACTCCTCCGAATGACAGAACCAGTCCTGATGGAGTTGGTAAAAGTCACAACCCAAACACAGTGTCTGCAGTGACCAAACAAACAATGACGCCAAATCCTTCGAATGACAGGACCAGTCCTGATGGAGTTGGTAAAAGAGACAATCCAGACAGAACGTCTGCAGTGACAGAAGCATCAATTACGCCAACTTCTCCGGATGACACAACCAGTCCTGATGGAGTTGGTAAAAGTGACAATCCAGAAAGAACGTCTGCAGTGACTGAAGAAACAATTACGCCAACTTCTCCGGATGACACAACCAGTCCTGATGGAGTTGATCAAAGTCATAATCCTGACATAATGTCTACAGTGACCAAAGAAACAATTATGCCTACTCCTCTGAATTACAGAACCAGTCCTGATGGAGTGGGTAAAAGTGACAAGCAAGACACAACGTCTGCAGGGACAGAAGCAACAATTATGCCAACTTCTCCGGATGACACAAGCAGTCCTGATGGAATTGGTAAAAGTGACAAGCAAGAGACAACGTCTGCAGTGACAGAAGCAACAATTACGCCAACTTCTCCGGAAGACACAACCAGTCCTGATGGAGTGGGTAAAAGTGACAAGCAAGACACAACGTCTGCAGGGACAGAAGCAACAATTATGCCAACTTCTCCGGATGACACAAGCAGTCCTGATGGAATTGGTAAAAGTGACAAGCAAGAGACAACATCTGCAGTGACAGAAGCAACAATTACGCCAACTTCTCCGGAAGACACAACCAGTCTTGATGGAGTTGGTAAAAGTGACAACCGAGACACAATGTCTGCAGTGACCAAAGAATCAATTACGCCTACTTCTCCAAATGACAGAACGAATCCTGATGGAGTTGGTAAAAGTGACAATCCAAATACAACGTCTGAAGTGACAGTAGCACCAATTACACCAACTCCTCCAAATGACAGAACCAGTCCTGATGGAGTTGGTAAAAGTGACAATCCAGACAGAACGTCTGAAGTGACAGAAGCAACAATTGCACCAACTCCTCCGGATGACACAATCAGTCCTGATGGAGTTGGTAAAAGTGACAATCCTGACAGAATTTCTGCAGTGACAGAAACAACAATTACGCCTACTCCTCCGAATGACAGAACCAGTCCTGATGGAGTTGTTAAAAGTGACAGTCCAGAAACAAGAACTGCAGTCTCAGAGGCAACAATGACACCAACAAATTCAGATGACGCAACATTTCCTGATGGAATTGATAAAAGTGACAATCCAGGCAGAACTACTTCATCGATGGGAACAATGATTGCACCATCTAATTTAGGTGGCTCAACCAATCCTGATAGTGTTGAGAAAAATGACAATCCTGACAATACTACCGGAGTTATAACATTTGTACTGACTGATCCAGATGATACAGCCAATCCAGATGACATCATTACAGATGTCAAGCTAGATAAGACTATGCCTGTTACAGACACAACAATTATGACTAATCTGAATGACAGAAGTACTCGTGATAGAGTTGATGAAGTTGGCAATCTAGACAAGACTACTGCAGTCATAGAAACATCAATTACACAAACTGATCCAGATGATACAATCAATCCAGATGATATTATCAGATATGACAAGATGGATAAGATTATTAATGTTACAGGCACAAGAATTACAATGACTAGTCCAGATGTGAGAATCAACTACAAGATTAGTACAGTCACTAAGACAACAATTGCTGAGAATGATCCAGTGGGCATTACCAGTCCTGATAACAGAAGGGTCTTCCCAGATGGAACTACTGCAGTCATAGAGACAATGCTAACGGAACAAAAAAGTGACACACCCATCCCTGAAGTTAATGTTAAAAATAACAGACCAGAAGAAACTACTATAAACATAGATATTATAAGAAAAGATACTGACCCATCAGGAAATTCATCTACTCCCAAAAGCGATGATATCAATCAATTGGAAACAATTACAACAGTTGCAAAGACAACAATAGCACAGACTGACACACAGACAACTCTCAGCATCACAACAGAATCCAAACCTTTGAGTAATTATTCTAATCCTGAGGCAAATGACAGGCCAGGCAGCATCACAACAGTTACAAAGACTACAGCTATCACAACAGAATCAAATACTAGATTACCTAACCCAAATGACAATGATAAAAAGGGAAAGGCAGATGTCATTACCAAAATTACTCGGACATTAACTACTGAAACTACAACCGCCCCTCGAATAAATAAACCTGAACATCCAGATGTAACAACTAATAAAATAATTAATCTTGTTTCAGATAAAGGAACCACAAAGGAAAACCCAACTAACAAGAATACAGTAACAGAAGTGAGTACAACTTCTTCCACATCAAAATCTCCCAACACCCTATCTTCTACAACAAACAAAATTACATCATATTCCTCTACTTGGTCCACCGTTGTTATTCCTACAACACGAAGGCAAGTCACCTCTTACCCCAGTCCAACAGACTCTACAATTTCCACAACCAGATCTCCAGAGAGGATTATCAACAAAACTACAGCATATGTTCCACCAGAAAAGATTGTCATACCTCTATTGTATAAAGGTACATTAACTTTTCTTTTTATGTTTACATCACTATATTGGAGCCCTATATGAAACCAATAATGTGTAATAAGTCTGAACATCATTATAACTATATTTCTGAAAGGCACTGAGATTTTTGTGTGAGTGGGGAAATCTCCGTAGGCCTAACACAGTTGATAGAAGATTGGGTTGTTATTTAGGGAGAATGGAGGAAGAGATGTGTTCCAGACCACAGATGATGATGATCTCAGGAGCACCAATATATATGAAGTAACCTCAAGTAATTTCCTTAAAACTAACTTTCTTCTTAAAATCTTGTATATCTCCAGATAAGCCTTTATTCCCAAATTAGGAAGAGCGCACTTGAAATATTTGAGAAAGTAAATGGAACTTAACTATTCACACCCAGTTCCTCAATTAATTTCCATAGTTGCTACAGAATGAATGGCACAAGAGGAAGCCATATTTTTCTAAATGCAAAAAGTTGAAATGTCATAGAAAATAATGTACCAAACAGTGCCCTTTTAAATAACATAACTTATTTGGATTAAACACACTGGTAATCATATGAGTTGTATGTTCCAAGAACAGAGTATATCATAAGATCTTTTCCCTGGAAATTTTCCAAAGGTTGCAGCTATTTCAGATAAAAACAATACATTTAAGCCAATGCATTATGCCCTAATTCAAAGTACTGCATATTTCTTTGCAGAAACATGGGGGGGGGGGAAGTTTGGGGGTTCATTTCCAGTTAAATGTATTATTATTAAACTCTCAAATTATGCATTATGTTCTTCTCAATGTGATTTATTGTGTTTATTAGATAATCCATTTTATAAAACCTAGATTTTAAAAGTAAAAATAGTTAATTATTTATTAGATGTACCAGAAGAGATGAACTTGTGTAACCAGAAGCCTGCAGATGGGATTGTCCCTCTACAAAATGGATCAATAGCAGTATTCAGAGGTAAGTTAGCACATGGCTAAGCTTAAATTTTGGACAAAATGTTACAGAATAAAAGATGAATTTTTTTGAACATTTCAGCCCCAGCCCAGGGTGAAGTCACACACAGTGGTTGGTACTCCAGATGGACCTTCTCGATCTCCATCATAAGATATATTCAGCCAGTATAATGGTGTTTGAAATGAACTTTGCACTGTTGATATGATTGCAGCATTCAGAAAGCCCACTCCAAAACTGGAGCAAGACCATTTGAACAGCTGAGAAACAAACCATTGATTTTGGTAGAAAATATTTATAACCCTCATTAAACTACCCAGACTCAGCCTTCCCCTCACTGCCTGGAGATTCTTGGAACAGTAGTTTAACACAGCTGGAGGCTGGGCGACTGATGTTTGTATAGAGTTCCACAGACTAGTTGCCCAGGCCACTGTTTCACCTTCCACCAAGTTTCCATTTACTGTGAAATCTGCCTTGCTGCTAAGAGGTTAATATATAATACTCTCTTTCCACATCACTGACATTTGCTTGGCTTTGCAGGTCATTACTACTGGCTGCTAGATGAAGCAAGCTCACCCTCCCCTCAACCTCGTAAAATCACTGAAGTGTGGCATATCCCCTCCCCCATTGACACAGTCTTCTCCAGATGTAACTGTGATGGCAAAATGTTCTTTTTCAAGGTGAGTCATGTTTCTTTTCCACAACATGGATCTTGATACCATAGGACTTAAGAGATGGAGAAGCTAATTGTAATTTAAAAAATCTGAAATGCTACATTAAACAACGGAAAACATGACATTGTTGATCAACAGATGATGAATCAGGTAAATCTGCCTCACTTCATTTGCGTACTTATATGCAATTTGTTACAAGCTAGTAGATTTTCTTTTGAAGGATTGGCTTTGGTGGAGAAGACAATGGTCTGGTTGTATGTATGAACTCACATGATCAAGTTCTCTGCGCAAAGCAAAAAGATTCCCTGTCCTGAGAAACAACCATATGATCAAAATTTATCAGGAGAATTTTAAATGAGTTTTCTTGATGAGATGCCAATAAATTAACCATCATCACCAGCAATGGATAAGTTTTCAACTACCTTCCATTTAAGCTACACAATAGCCTTTAGTTAAGAAAAGTTTTAAAATAAATGCATATATGGTTTGGTGCAATTCTCTATGCATCTCTTTGGCAGTGTAGCCTGTTGTAGAAAGTGAGACTTGCTCCTAAGTATGGACATTATTGTGAAGTAACTTTGCAATAGATTGACATCATTATGTTACGAAGCCACACATAAGGATTTTTCTATATTCCCATTTTAAGCAAAACATGGGGCGAGGAAGCTAAGGAATATATATTAAGCTGTAATCCAGTTAAAGCTCAATCATGTATTTATTTTGTTTAATAGGTTTATATGCCACTCCAATCATTAACCAAGTCTGAGTGGCTATATATACACAAGATAAAAATAAGTAAGAAACAAGCCGAGAAATGACAATATTACAGAATGAAATATTCCTATGCCAAGAAACCATAAAAAAATATCCTCACATATTCTACAGAGTTCAATTTGGGTTCCATGAAATCTGCATATATTTGCATTTGACTTTAGCTCTAAATCACCCCCATATCCATTAGAGCATGCTCCGTTTTAGATGAAAGATCATATTTTCTCTCACTCTTCCTGTAAAATAGTATATTTCCTCTGTAGATTGCCTAAATGCTATTTAAAAAGCTTATGGTGTTTATAGTGAGGCTTGATTAACAGGGAACAGGGGGATGTCTAAATCAATCAATAGAGTTTTAAATGATTAATCAATTTGTCAACTGTATTTTACAACCTTAAATGGCACACTTCCTCAAGCTTTCTCAGCTCCTAGCCAGAATGACAAAACATGAAGGAAAGGAACTACCAGAGTTTAGGCACCTGGTAAAAAGATTTTGCTTCAGAGCTAATATGGAAACAGTTTGAAGAATGGGAAAGAAATCAAGGAAACACCAAAAGCATCCTGCTTCATATTAAATATTTCCTGCTCCTCAGCAAGAATTTTAAAATAGTGCGAAAAGCAGATGCAGTCCTTGGAACCTCCATTTGTTAAATCAAGATACAATAAGGAGGCTCTTTATAAGAAACTGGACCAGCCCCAAATCTTTTGCTGAGGTGTTCAAACCAGGATATATTTGCCAAGATTCTTAAGAGGAACCAAGGGGAATGCCAAAGTGATGTAACCCCTACATTTTCCCACTCCAAGCAACAAAATGGCTTTGCTTGGAAAGGTGCAATCAAGTTATATTGATTGATTGATATTTAATGACAGGTTAGGTTGAGCGAAATCAAAGAACTAATGTGGTTTAGTTGTAAAGAGCTTGGGACAGAGACTTGGGATACAGAAGTTCAAATTTCCATCACACAAAGATCAATGGATAACATTTGGCCAGTCACACACACATGCACACAGGCTAAGATCGTAGCATATGCTAGGCCAGTGTTTCTCAACCTTGGCCACTTGAAGATGTGTGGACTTCAACTCCCAGAATTCCCCAGCCAGCCATGCTGGGTGGGGAATTCTGGAAGTTGAAGTCCACACATCTTCAAGTAGCCAAGGTTGAGAAACACTGGGCTAGGCTAAAAAGTGGTTGCTAGTTTGTAGCCCAAACACTGTAGTTATCTGATAATTCAGTGTGTAGAGCAAACTCTGACAAATGGGTAAGTGAATCATATAATCATGCTAATATATTGTATGAAAAAACACCCCCCCTGCCTGTGCTATCTTCAAGCTTTGTTATAAAGGTGGTTGATGTATGTATAGGAGGTGGAGAGGACAGTATATGTCAGTTCAGCCCCTTGGAGGAAAGGTAGGATATAATTACATTCAGTTATATGATAGATGTTCATTAACTTTCAGGCAAGGACTACACTTGGCCCTTTAAGGGCACATGAGGGCTGCACTCCAAAAAGTGGACAGGACCAGGACAAAAACATTTTCACTTTGTATCTTTTGGATTTAAATAAAATTAAAAATAATTCATTCAGTACACAGCCTAGGCGTACTCCAAAGTCAAAGACTATACTCCATAATTGTCATATTAACAATCATCAATTTGATGACAACTTTTGGAGGGGCTCAGGAACCATGTACAAGATGTACAGTGACATAGCCAGCCCTGGGGCCACAAATTGCATCCCTCTGATGTACTGTCTTAAACTGGGATCCTGAATTGTCCTTTCTTTCATTATGTTCCTAAGATGTATTGCCAGGAATTTTGAAGGCCAATTTGCCTTAAAATTGTCCCACTCCCAAAGCCTCATAAATAAACTAAGCTTAGCAGGAACCTGGGTGGGTCAGGTTAACTCATACTTGTTTATAGAAAATACCAAGTTTTTTAAAAAATTCAAGCTAATTCCTTCCATGTAACCATGTACTATAAGCTAAGATACTGTTGTCATGGCTAAGGGTTTAAGTGTGTGTGTGTGTGTGTGTGTGTGTGTGTGTGTGTGTGTGTGTGTGTATGGAAGTAAACTGCAAGCAGTTTTGGGCTGCAGCTTTTGCTACCTGCAACCATTCCAATAAATGGAATGCACTGTTTCTCCATGCTTACTTCAAATTCACTGTTAACATATATCTTTGCAGCCCCTCTTCCTGGTGAACTATCTCTGAAGAAATAGAAGAAATGGCTGGGAATTCTGGGAATCATAGTCCCATCTCAAGAGCAACAAGTTGTGGAACACAAGTCCTAGAGCAGCATTTCTCAACCTTGGCAACTTTAAGATGTGTGGACTTCAAGTCCCAGAATTCCCCAGCCAGCAAGGGAATTCTGGGAGTTGAAGTCCACACATCTTAAAGTTGCTAAGGTTAAGAAACACTGTCCTAGAGGCTTCAGCAAAGCTCAATTTAGTATAGGGTAAAGAAGAATTAAAGAATTAAAGAAGAATAAGCAGGGGCGTGGTGGCTCAGCGGGTAAAACGCTAGGCTTGGATCGGAAGGTCGCAAGTTTGGAGGTTCGAATCCCTAGCCCCGCGTGACGGAGTGAGCTCCCGCACTAGCCCCAGCTCTTGCCAACCTAGCAATTCGAAAGCATGCAAATGCAAGTAGATGAATAGCTACCACTTCAGTGGGTAGGTAACAGCATTCCACGTACATCATGCCAGCCACATGACCGTGGAAGCGTCTTCGGACAACGCTGGCTCTTCGGCTAACAAACGGAGATGAGCACCGGCCCCTAGAGTCAGACACGACTGCACAACTGTGCGGGGGGAACCTTTACCTTTAAAGAAGAATTACAAGAATTGTAATTCATTCACAAAACTGGAATGTCTTTCTTGTTTTGCCTGTGGGCCAAGAATAAAATTTGCAGGGATCTTTTCAGGATGAATGTGGCAAGGTTGGTGAGTGTTACCCCAGTTCTCCCTCCTCAGCAGGGCCCAGTATGGCATATTTCATAGCCTTCCCAGTGTCCCAGGCCAGGAGCTTCCTTCCCTCCCCATCTCCCCATAGCCACTGCAAATGTTCTTGTTTTTTTCCCCACTCTTAACCCCCCCTCCCCATTTCTTCTTAGGATGTTTTAGTCTATATTTGGAACAGAACAGCCCTTTGTTTTTGTTCTGTATCAAGATCAAACATGCATGTTTCAGTTAGGACACAAACCCACTGAAATGAGCTGTTCCATTTTATCCATCCCTGCAAACCACTTTTTTGAGGGGAAACATGACTCTGCAATTACCATAACTCCACAATTGGTTAGTCACAGCTATAGACTCCTATATTAGAAGCAAAACGCAATTGGTGTTTCTTCCAAGTTATATATTTCCCTGTGTTTTTCAATCAACCATCAACAAATAGAGGAGAGCATTCTTAGTGATGGCTTGTACTCTATGGGGCATTTGGTTGGTTCTCAACAGAATTGCAGATGTAAACTTCTACAAGTCAAGTTCTGGTTTCACTAGCACTCCCCCCACTTTTATATTATTTTAAATAGATTTGTATAGGGCTGTAATTGTGCTTTTAAACTGGCATTAAACCATGAAAACTGGTGATAAGGCTAACAAAAGCAATAAGCAAATCATGCATACATATATAAAAAAACCCTTAGAGTTTATGGTTCTGCATTTTATCAATAGTTTCTATATCATCTATTTATTTAAATTTATTGGCCGCCCAACTTCAGTGGACTTTTACATTTACTTTTACAATTTCCTCCCATGTGTGGCTCTATGGAAGAAAAATCTTTCAAGCCCCGTGTTACATTTCTGCATGAACAAATTACAAGCTGCATCAGAGCCTAATGCATCTTATATTTTATGTGTTGGTATAACTTTAGCTAGAGAGCCAGTTTGGTGTAGTGGCTGAGGCATCGGGCTAGAAACCAGGAGACAGGGAGTTCTAGTCCTGCCTGAGGCACAAAGCCAGCTGGGTGACCTTGGGCCAGTCACCCTCTCTCAGCCCTAGGAAGGAATCAATGCCAAACCACTTCTGAAAAACCTTGCCAAGAAAACTGCAGAGACTTGTCCAGGCAGTCTCCAAGAATCGGACACGATTGAAAGGATTTTTTTTTTAAAATAACTTTAGCTAGCATTGTACTTTTCAGGGGTCTCAATACTGGCGCTTCACGAATGATATAATGGATGTTGGCTATCCTAAGTTGGTTCTAAAAGGATTTGGAGGACTGAATGGGAAAATCGTGGGAGCTCTTTCTGTGGCTCCGTACAGAAGCAGGCCGGAATCTGTACACTTTTTCAAAGAAGGTAAGTTTGTGTTTTTCAATATCTATCAGGTACATTAAATGTCTATCATTTTATATTTTCTATCTATCTGGTTTTCTTGGTAGAAATACAGGAGTGGTTTATCACTGCCTTCTCCTGGGCAGTCTGAATGGATGCCTTTACCATCGTCACCGAAGTGATCGTCTGCTTCTGACATCTTCCTATATTGCTGCTGCCCAATATAGGTGGCTGCTTATTTTAGCTGGGCAGTGGGATGACCTTCACACCCCTGCTGGGAATATATACTCTTGGCATACAGTCCCAATGGTTTTTGCTCATCCCTCCCAGGGACACCACTCCGCCACAATGAGGCAGTACAGCAGGACTTGGGGGGAAGGTGTGGTTAAAGCCTGGCTAATGAAACTGATTTCTTTGAAATATATTGCATTGCGGGACTTCTGTCTCTTGCTGGTACAGCTGCCACTCAACACAAAATCATGACAGTTTTTGACAATTAAGTCAAATAAATGTTACTTAATTAAATCAGCAGGAAAGAAGTAGTTTCAAAGGGCAAGGGATGTGATGATGCATTGTAGCAGTCAGTTTCAAAGAAGCATTAGGCATTTCATGAATGTGGGAACATGTTAAACCAGAGCTTTCCAAACTTTTCATGTTGGTGACACACTTTTTAGACATGCATCATTTTACGACACAGTAATTCAGTTTTACTAGCAAACCGGAGGTTAAACTAACTTATAAGAGATACGGACACATACATAAATTGTAATAGCAAAATGTATGGGGACACAACGTATCTCATAAAAACAGAGTTCCCCTTTACAGCAGGACAAGGCTTGGACACAGCTCCCCTCTTATAGCAGGGCACAAGGCAGGCACTAGGACCTGCGCGGAATCACAGGTTTGGAGGCAGCCAGGCACAAGGCAGGCACTAGGACCTGCACAGAATCACAGCAGGTTTGGAGGCAGCCAGGCACAAGGCAGGCACTAGGACCTGCACGGAATCCTGGCAGGGCTTGGAGGCAGCAGCAGCGAGGTGCTTGAGGCTCTGAGCGTCAGACTCGGAGGTTTCTTGTTACGTTTCCGCGACACACCTACACACTGCAGCCAACACACTAATGTGTCGCGACAGAGTTTGGAAAGCTCTGTGTTAAACTAACACCCATAGCATTCAAGTTTTTTTTAAAGACACTAAAAAAACACTTTAAAAAATGCCCCTGCTGCCTGATTCTCACTGATCAAAAGGTTTTAAATTGCTATATCTAACAATTTAAACATGTATTTTTAAGTCTGGTTGTTGTTGAGGGATGAGTTTAAATACCGATTACAGTGCTGGTGAAAATCTGGGGTCATAATCAATACTGTTCCCATGTCACAATTCTTCCTGGAGTCAAAGTAACTGAAGAATATTTATTCTTGTTTGATTTAATGGACACCCTCCCTCATTTAGCATACTTTGGATGCAACAGACCAAATTTCCATCTAGACACCTCCCTGAAATAATGAACAATCCATTGAATGCTAAGTAGTTAGGATGAGGCAGTTAAATTTGTAAATTTTTTAATTTTTTGAAATTTCCAGCAATATGTCATTTCTGAAATGAAATCAGTTGTTACACATGACATAGATGATTGCAAATATGTATTTTTATATTTTATGGACATTCGGGAATGACAGACACTCCGTCTCCTCCAAAGGTCTTTAAAAACTAGGTTTCATTGTATTACTTTTCTGCCGTAGGTGGCAATGTTCAACAATATATCTACAAACAAAAACCAAAGAAATGCAAGAAGAAAGTTGTAACTGTGAAATATCCAGTTTATAAGCCAAAGACTTTGGTTCTGAGGCAGCGGCGCTTTGAACGTGCAGTCAAGTCCCGTCAGATCTTCCGAAGCTTCCGAATCAAGCACTACCCAGCCGTTCAGAACACCCATCACTCAACAGGCATGGTCCTTGTTTTGCACTGTTTAGAGGCTGCTGTTAATTGACTTGCACAATTCTAGAGTTCCAAAAATGAGTGCCACTAAGATAACTTCTGAATGGCTTTATATCATCTTCCTAATTTCAAAAGAGATTGTTTTGTGTTTGCAGGAATACTGCAGCCAGAGGTTAAAATTACTTCATACTGGAGAGGATTTCCAAAAGAATTTAATTCTGCTATCTCTGTCCCTAATGAGAAGAAGGTGGATGGATACGATTACTATGCATTTGCTAAAGGTAGGTTTTGGCTACATGACAATCACTGCCAGCTATTTAAGGCTGCTTCTCACAAGACTTTTCAGATCCTCAGTTTCAGAGCAGCCATGTACTACACTTCTATTCTCTCCTTAAAATATTTTGAAGGGCTGAACAAAAATAGTTTTGAAGGGCGAGTGAAAAATGGTAACTGTAGATGTTATGAGCATTCCACTTTTAGAAATTGTTTAAACAGAAAAATACATGCAGTTTATTTGGATATGAATTTCAAATATGAAATAACTGGTGAGTAGCCATTTTTAAAGCCCTGTTTTATGCATATGCATATGTAACATATCACCTGATAGCAGATCTCTTTGTGTGGAATGGAATTGTACTCTTTTATAGTGTGCTAAGTGCTGCACCCAAAGAGTAACAAGAAACACAGTAAAGGTCTGAGTCTGGCTTGACTCCTGGTAATCATATCCATGGAATTTTCTTGACAGAGTTATGGAAGTGGGTTACCATTGCTTTCTTCCGGAAAGCTTTTAAATAATTCCTAATGTAGTATACAGCCCTGGAATTCCCAGTAGCTCTCTTGTCCTAGTACTAATCTGACCCTGCTTGACGTCTGAGATCAGTCAAGGTGGACCAGGTGCCGCCACCTATTCAGGAAAGAAATATGGTGGAAATATTCTGCTCTTTTTATTTATTTACTGTAGCTTAAACTACTACTGGCTTACAGTGTTTTTAGGGGAAAATGTCTTTATATCATTGGACAACTACAACTTTCGTTTTCCTCAGCAGATGAAGTTATACAATGTGCTAGGTCAGGCTAAAATGGGATTGGATAGCTTGTGGTTCAATGTTTTAAAGACCAAATTGTTATCAGGGCACTTATGAATCAGGCCCATCATGTTATGCCTCAGTATCATTTATCAACTGAAAATAGCATGTTATTTGAGCATCACAATTATGGCTTGTTAACCCACGTTTAGAATTTAGTGTGCTATGTGAACCCCATACAGAGGCAAAATACTAATTAGGATGTTGTGCTAAGCCATAGGATAATTTTTTTGTTTCTTCATTCGCTTGATTATACATCACATCACATCACTTGATGTGATGTATAAAAAAGATGAGGGAAAATCATGGCTTGTTCAACCATTCAAAACAATGTTATTGTTGGCTTTCTGATGGCAACTGTGTCTTAGCGTGATAAGTGTTCGTTTTTTGCTGTAACTGGTGCTTTAAAAGGAAGAAAACAAACTAGGAGTTGGCCAAAATTGTAAGATGAGTTAAAAAGAAAATAATTTAAACACCCCCCCCCCCCCCGATTTTGTGTGATGTATGAAATCAGCCAGCATGGGGTTATGCAAGATCTTAAATTCAATCCCATGGATCATGCTGCAACTGAATTTGGATATTTTGCTCCCAATAGATCCATGGTGGGATAAATGCTAGCAAGACCACAGTTAGCTAGTATTTGTTCTTCCTGGGTAGAGAATAGGAGGTATTCACAGAGAGGTAGGCAGAGTTTGCCTTTATTTTTTAAAAGTTTAGGATGGTCAAGAGGTTTCTTCCACCCTTCTTCCCACTTTAAAAAGTCTAGCATGCCTACAGCAGCACTGGGCTGTTTGATAGAAGAAGGTTCTTTCCATGAATTTTTTGAAGGAAACCTCTACTATGTAAAGAGCCTGGCGCTGAAAGAAAACCTTAACCTTATTCATTTCAGAAAATAAGTATAAGCCCCTTCCGTGCCCTGGTTTGATCTGACTACATTTTCTATGGTTTCTATCTGACTGAAAATTCAGCCCCATTTCCCCCAATACGAGCAGATAAATGAGGCAAATGTACCTTAGTCCATTCATCTCCCCGTTGCCCGAATTGCCCAGTGCTATCCATCCATAGGAGGAATCTGTGAAGTATCAAGGTTTCCCCTGCAAGCTGTGAAGCAGGAGGAACTGTCTTATTGCCTCTTTCCAAATGATTGAGATTGCATGGAAAGAAACGTCCATCTTGAGCTGAGGATTCACGTTATCAATTGTTTTTCAACTGTTAATACTTAGTGAGATGGGATCTAACAGCCCTGTTCTCCTGCTCCATTCTCTTTCAGATAACTACTACAGCTTGGATGTGGGCAGCAGAATAGCAAGACCAGTTACAACACAAACTGGGCAGACTGTGTCTAATGCTTGGTACAAGTGCCCTGCACAGTAATTTGGAAACTCAAAAGACCTGAAAAATGCATTTGTCTGACAGTTTCTCTAGTTTTTATTAATAAAAGACAATCAAATGTTCATACAACGATCCAAATTTAACATTAAAAAAAAACTGCTTGATGCTTGGCAGCTATTATACTAATGCAGAATAAAGGCAGACTAACCAGTATACACCATTGCCAAAATTTGTACAACATTTAATTAATATTGCCTCTGTTCAGGCCTCCTCTGCCACCCATCGCATGAGTTACACCTGCAAGAAAGATACAGCAGTCATATCTTTTTGTTTCAATTAACTTCCACTTGCCTTTTGATATTTTAAACATCAGCATTACAAGAATCCCCCTGCCACTATTATTATTTTAAAATAATCATTCCATATCTTATTTTGAACATCACTGTCAGAAGTTTAACAGCCACCGCACCCTCAGTTTGGAGTGGAGAATTCTGTTCCATTACACCCATCTTAACCAGGCCTAGATCAGGAAGCTGAATGGGGAATATCTTAAAGTTCATTCAAATATTAATGGGAACAAGCTTGCTTCCCTCCTAAGGTTAGAGAAATAATACACTCTTGAAATTATAGCAACTCTGTTAGTAAAAATGAGGGTCTTAGAATTACCATTAAATTAAATTAATATCTATATTTAAGACAGAGAGCTTCTTCAAGCAATTACAGGTATTCCTTCTGAAAAGTTTTACATTTTTTAAAAAGTTTGAGCTTGGAAATTACTATTTGTTTTTTAAGTTCATCTAATGTATTTTATTTTTGGCTAGTTACTGTCACTCATGTCTCTTTACTACACTCTGTTCTGGATTTTCTTTAAACGTTTTAATTTTCTTTTTAACTGAAACAACCAACCCAGTTTGCATATATCTAAGCTACTGGGGTCAGAATCTTACATTTCCCAAAATTTCTAATCCATATGCATAATGTTGGTGGCTGTCAAGCTACTAAATGTTACTTCATTTTTCTTAATAGTAAGTAATGTAACTTTTTTAACTAAGCCCCACTAGGATTGAAACTCACTCACCCCTGTGTCTATTAAACTGACGACCACGAACTCCAGCCCTTAATGTTGGAGGCTGAAGCCTGACCCGTCGGAAGGGTTTGGGGTGATTACTGCTTGTATCTGAAAAAGAAATAGTGGGGTATCAATTTTTTAAATAGCCATGCTAGCAGTATTGTTCTTCATTTTTGTACTGCAAGCCTGTGTAGGTACAATAAATAAAATCTTTAACTAGAAAATAACTGGCAGTCTTTTTTCTACCTGCAGCTATGTAGTTCATGTGAACAGTTATTTTTGTATGGAACTTCAATAATCGCTGGAAATACAAGCAAATTCCTATATTCAATAATCCCAATATACTTTTTAAAAAGCGCTTTGTCAAACATTTGGAAAATTGATTGATGACCAGAGTTTATGCCCATTGGATCTTTAAGCTGCAGAGATTGATCAGTGAGAATTCTTCCTCTTCGTATTTACAGACTGCAATCTTTCTACAATAAAAAAATGAAATGGTGGGGAAATACAAGTTAAGCCATCTAGGGCTTAACTACCCTTTTTCTGCTGTCCCATATCAGTGAAAATTCGTAAGTACTCTAAATCAGTGTTCTTCAACCTTGGCAGTTTGAAGATGTGTGGACTTCAACACCCAGAATTCTGGGAGTTAAAGTCCACACATCTTCAAGCTGCCAAGGTTGAAGAACACTGCTCTAAATGATGATTCTCGAGGTGCAGGATTTGATGGGGCTATACATACCTGCAGATGAACTAGAAGGAGGATCTTGACTGGTAGAAGGAAGATCTGATTCATCAGGAGCTTGAGATGATTCTTCCTCTTGCTGGCTATCAATGTCTAGGCCTACCTCTGAAGTAATTCTACAAGAAAAGGGATATAAACAGAAAAACAGTGAAATGTGAACACCACCACCACCACCACAGAAAACATATACATACAAACACATCCCATAAGGTTTTAGCCAACCTAGCCCAGTGCCTGGGAGAACAGCCAGGTCTTTAAGGCCCTCTGGAATACCTTATCTTTTATTCAGAAAACCATTATAACTTCGAAAGCACCTTACACTTTATGCTCACCAACACCTAGTGATGGTACAGGAGATAACAGATGTTCAGTGATGAAGTCCACATTTGGTCTTTATGTTCTAGCAAAGTAAGAGTCACCGTATCTGTGAGAACCAGCAGGGAGGCTTTTATTTTGCAAGGACTCCTCCTTTGGTGGTAGGGACAAGCAGAAATGGAGGCAGGGAAGTGAATCTCTCACTGGTTTTCTCAAGCTCTATGTCAGTTCTCTGCTAATCTTGACTACAAGCAATATGTATTGAGACTATTACAGTTGGGCAAAATAATAATGATGCCTTGCTCCAAGAAAATTTGTCTCTAAAGGCAGGCAGTTTTGCAAAAAGCTCAATCAAACTTCATGAAAACTTGGCAATGAAGTTACTGAACTCATCTATCAAACTTAATAGTAGTGGCTCTGAAGACAGATTGTGATCAATAGAAAAAAATAAATCACTGTCGAGAATTAACTACTTAACTTAGCCTTAGCCAGAGCAACAAAGTCGGATAAAAGAAAAAATACTGTTGCATACAAATGCCCCCAGAGAATTTACTGGTACTTCCTAATTTAGCCTGCTATTAAGTTTCAAAGGCCCCAATATCAGAAGATAACTAATCTGAACTAGACTGCTATGGATGCTATTTTCCAGTACGATCCCAGTAAACTTTCAAATCACAGCCTGGAACAATCTGGCAATTTAATTTAATTTAATTTAATTTATTTAAAATTTATTTAATTTATTTAAGGACTGTATACCTGAAGAGGGAACAAAGAGGAAAAGCAACTCATAAGGAATAATAATAATAATTGGCAGAATGCTACAGGCCCAGGTGCTGGCAGTGTTGCTGCTGTCACAGTCTAGCACAGAGCTTTCCAAACTGTGTGTCGCGACACAAAAGTGTGTCACCACACACAGCGTGGTGTGTCGCCACACCACCCGGAAGCGGCGGCGCGCGCGTGCACGGCGGTTGCCATGCACGCGCGCGGTGGCGCACGCCCCCCGCGCCGCCGCACGCCCCTCCCGTGCTGCCACCGTGCGCGCGCGCGCCGCCGCACGCCCCCCGCTCCGCCGTCGTGCGTGCTGCCGCACGCTTCCCCGCGCCGCCGCCGTGCGCGCGCGTGTCGCCGCCGCCGCTGGGTGTGTCGCCAGCGGCGGCACTTTGGAAAGCCCTGGTCTAGCAGGAGCACACAGCTGAAATTCTGCCTTGGGCAATCCATCTGTTGTGGCACAACACATCCTATCTACACAGATGGGGCTTCACATGAATGAGTATTAGAGTGCTCTCAGACTGGGAGGGAGAGTGGCTCTGCCAGAGCCAAGTCCAAAGAGATATATTACTCTTGGAGAGGTGGGAATATTCTGATAGGTCAAACCACCATATTGTTTGTTTCAAAAATATAAAAATATTCAGTGACAGGTACTGAATGATCAGAACATAGGCATTTCAATTAGGTGGTACCCAAGTTGCTCAGGTGCTTTTGCAGGCAAAATCCGGTCTTAGCCAACTGAAACTTTCAGCTTACCCTTCTGATTCTGCCTCCACAAAAACCTCATCACCATCATCACCTGTTCCAGATTCTGAAGTGGTTGATAAGTTACCAGTGGAAGTCGTAACCATTGGAACAGACTGGGAGGCATGTTCTGAAGCATCAGCAGAGGCGCTTTCAGTAAATACAGATACTGGAAGTAGAGGGCGGCAAGAGTAGAGTGTAAGCCAAACCTGCCCAAGAACATTATGCTTTCTCTCTCCCCATCACACCAAATGTTACAATAAAAAACCCCCAAAGTTTGGAAAAAAGAAATACACGGAGTGTGTATGTTGGTACACATTTTTATTTTGCTGACCATTCTTTACATGCCTTGCTTCAATTTCATGCAGGTCAGAACAATTGGCAGCATCAAATTATTAAATCTGTCAACTTTCCTCTACCCTTCTTTGCATTCTTCTAGCCCCTATTGCTAAACATTTGTAGTGCAGCGTCTTACCAAGTCCTTCAAAAGGTTTAACGTTGCTTCCAAATTAACCCCAC
Organism: Charina bottae; assembly: GCA_023362775.1. Classification (NCBI taxonomy): domain Eukaryota; kingdom Metazoa; phylum Chordata; class Lepidosauria; order Squamata; family Charinaidae; genus Charina; species Charina bottae. The sequence continues at coordinate 11,884,449 of JALMGJ010000003.1, forward strand.
CACCCCCAAATTCCCTACTAAAGCCAAATCATACCAGCTCCACCCACCGTGATTCCTGGACTCTCAAAAAAAGTTAAAAATACCCCTAGCTTCCCAAAGATTGCCCATCCCTGCATTACAGATTCAATAAACACATGTCTACTGCTTTCAGGGCAAGTGCAACCACAGGAAAACTGGGGCCTGTGTGGAGTTTTAGAAGTCTCTGGTTGTAAAGCAATGGCTTCGCTGCCTTCCTTGTGGTAAAGAAGACTGAATTTTATGTTCATTTGGGGGTTGGGGAGAGGATCAGGATGAGAGAGAAGATAATTAGGGATTTGTGAGATATTATATGGAAAACAAATACCTATTTCTGTACAGAGACAGCATAAGAGGAGGTGGAAGTAATTGGGGAAGGAAAGAGACTAGTGTCATAAAGTACAGACTTTCTGCTACATGACAGTGATAGTAAACTGTCATCCTTTGATTATTTAAAGGTTAAAGGTTCCCCCCGCACAGTTATGCAGTCGTGTCCGACTCTAGGGGCCGGTGCTCATCTCTGTTAGCCGAAGAGCCAGCGTTGTCCGAAGACGCTTCCGCGGTCATGTGGCTGGCATGACGCACGCGGAACGCTGTTACCTACCCACCAAAGTGGTACCTATTCATCTACTTGCATTTGCATGCTTTCAAACTGCAAGGTTGGCAAGAGCTGGGGTGAGTGCAGGAGCTCCCTCTGTCACGCGGTGCTAGGGATTCGAACCTCCGAACTTGTGATCAACAAGCCTGGCGTCTTACCCGCTGAGCCACCACGCCCCTTTGATTATATTTACCTACAAAATTTCTAGAGATTAGTTAAGGTTTTCTGATTTTGCTTTTTTTAAAAAAATGCCCTTAGTGCTCTACGCTAAATAAAGGATTCTTTGTTCAAGATCATACATTTAGCATCACAGATGCCTTGCTTCTCCACTTACACAGATTTCTTTGTTTCTAACCTCTACCTGAGAACTACCAACCGGTGTCTCTCTGGATGAAAAGTATCAAAGTCTGTTTTCCACCAAACAGCTCCATTTCTGTCAACAAACATTCTGTCATAACAAGAACAACACCACTATGAATGCACAACTTGTAGAAACTGAGCTCACCAGGTGCTGCAACTTGTAGTGGAGTTGTTGGGACACTACGGCCTCCTGACTCTTCTTCATGGGCAAGAAAGAGAGGTGTTTCATACATTCCTAGTCCTATCAATAATTTGAGAAGAGTTACTTTGACGCAGTCTCAAAGGCACAATATACAGCCAAGAAAGCATTTGATTCCCTGCCATCTTAACAGAAAGGCCCACCTAACTTTCATACTTTAAAAAAGCAGAGAAAAATACAGCAATTTACATGGGAAAGCCTTAGAACTTTTTTTTTTACATACTGGGCTTAATGCAACAATTAAAAGGTAACAATTTAAAGTTCATTTTGAAATCTGATGTCCATATTTTAATGGATATGAAATCTCATATCCACTTAGATTTTATATCTATATCATATGTATGATTTAGAGAATTTCATAAGTGCAAATCCTAACAAAATGTGGAGAAATGTGTGGGTATGTGCTTTTAAAGAGGCAGTAAATGATCTAAGAAGAGTGACATCAGAGATTCTTTTCCATTTTTGTATTTGTATGCATTTCTCTTTGTTAGTATGGCAGTGGGAAGTTCTCCAGTTTGAGTTCTTTTTGAATTACATTTTATGCAGCCCACAAAAAATAGAGGGAGCCAGTATGGTGTAGTGGTTAAGGCATCAGGCTAGAAACTGGGAGACCGTGAGTCTTAGGCATGAAGCCAGCTGGGTCACCTTGGGCCAGTCACTCTCTCTCAGCCCTAGGAAGCAGGCAAGGGCAAACCACTTCTGAAATCTTGCCAAGAAAACTGTAGGGACTTGTCCAGGCAGTTGCCAGGAGTCAACACTGACTCGAAGGCAAACAAAACAAAACAAAACAAAACAAAACAAAACAAAACAAAACAAAACAAAACAAAACAAAACAAAACAAAACAAAACAAAACAAAACAAAACAAAACAAAACAAAACGCCACCTAGATATAAAAGAGAAGCACAGGTTCAGATAGCTATACCTCCTTGTGATGCAAGTTGCCCAAGATCTGATTGGCCAGAAGTTTGTGGCATATCTTCAGGAGGTCCAAACCTGAACCGAGGAACTCCAGCAACCTGAGGAGAACTGGAAGACAGATTACGTTCTGTTTTACCCATCACTAACTACATTCTGCATCACTATGAGAGTCAGAGAAAAAAATGGACATTATAAAGGAACTGCAATAAATTATTTCTGGTAACAGAATATATACTGTACTTCTATAAGGTTTTTAACATAGGACTCTTCCTATGGTTTTAAGAGTTTTCATTGTTTTTAATGTTTTTAAATTGTTTTTTGTTTTTATGTCTGATTATGTTTTTGTTTTTCTAACTTTGTAAGCCACCCAGAGTGACATAAGTGAGATGGGTGGCTATACAAATTGAACAAACAAACAGACAAATAAATAAAATATATACTGAGTGAAGAAATCTCCACATTCTGTAGTATTTAAAAGGTTTGCTGCTCTTTTACTGGTCAGAATCCACTTACTGAATTGCTTCTGCAAATCCATCTGTACGATGTGGTACCACCAATGTTGGGGTGCTCGGAACTGTCCGGTCTTCATCATCGAAGAAATGTTGCTGCTAGAGATAGATTTTAAATGTTGCAATCAAATAGTTGCTTTCCTTCTTTACAAGTATTATCCACCACGCCATGCCCACTAATAAACAGATTTTAAAAAGGTTAGATTTACTTTATAAATCTGTACAGTCTCTATTTTGAATCACCGAACAACTTAGTGAATGAGTACTGGGAGGAAAATGAAGGTACCAAGCTTTGTAATAACTAAAACATTTCAGTTGAAGAATTTTGTACTGACTTCCCAATCATGCTGACTTCAAAGAATACAGGACTGTTAATCAGACACATTAATAAGCCTTTGGCCCATCTGGTTTATCAAGGGAAGGAAACTATAATATACTGTTCAATCCAGAAAGCAAAATAAACTACATGGCTGGATAAACTGTCATCCCAATGAAAGAGGAGCAAGTCACTTAAGTAACGAGAAACATCTCCAAATTCCAGTGGGGAGGTAAAGTCTACTTGGGAATGGAGCTTCCCTGCAGTGCCACCACCAAACCATTTTCAGTCAGGAGTGCATGGGCTTGTATCTATTACAAAAGCCTATTTCATTATTTTTAATTAAAAACTTATTATTCTTTCCTCAACCAAAATGGGGTTTATTTCAAAGTATTACTGGTTCAATAAAGAACACCTCTGCCTCTCAATAAAACCATTTAACAGTGCCAGGAAGCAGGTAAGTAAATTAAGGGTCTACCATAACAGTTGTAATAGAAGTTCTATATTTAAAAGCGATTATTACCGCTTTTATTTATTATTTATTTATAATAAATATTTATAAATAATACATATTAATTAGTATTTATTATTATTTATTACTTACCATACCACCTATGCCAGGAGTTAATTGGAGTCCACGTCCCACAGACTGCCTCCGAGTCATTTGTATCCTCTATACAACCAAGAAAAATTTAAAAAATATTTCAGTGATTTCAGCAGAAAATCTCAGATTTTTTAATATAGGGATGGGAAGATTGTTCTGTTTTCAGACTGACTAGACTCTTACATTGTGCTAAGCCAGAATGTGATTTGGTAGACTTTGGCTTGAAATTCTAGATGCATCCAGCCATAGTGTTGGCTAGCCATGATATATGGTTCAGTGTTATGTTGGTTCTTGCTTTTCCAAGAAATGGCAGGATGCAAGTATGAACTCAGCCACTGTCAATTCTGCAAATGCTTATTCTTACATCAATTTGCCTGCTAATCTGCAAGTTGAAAATGCACACATTTGCACTTGACTATGAATTCTAATGTATTTTTTCATTATACATTCTCACTCAATGTAGGCATTTGAAAATACATTTCTCCTTAAAATAAGCATATGTAGGCATTTTAAGAATTTTTTTTTTGGGGGGGGGAGTGTAACATCCAGAAAATCTAAAGAATAAACTATACAACATTCAAACACTAATCCAGGAAATCAAGGTCAACTTGGTTCACTTTAAAATCACATTCTAGAGCAGTGTTTCTCAACCTTTGCAACTTGAAAATGTGTGGACTTCAACTCCCAGAATTCCCCAGCCAGCATGCTGGCTGGGGAATTCTGGGAGTTGAAGTCCATGCATCTTCAAGTTGCCAAGGTTGAGAAACACTATTCTAGAGCATCCTGTCTTTAAAGATCTACTTTAATGAAATTCCCTCCAGACAACTCTCTTAAATTGCCTAGATTGATAGCACAAAATAAATAAGCACTAGATGCACCACACAATCTAGTGGGAAAGGAAGCAAGGGGAGAGGTGAAGTTTGTTTCTCTTTTATCCTGAAATAGCACCATTCCTTTTGGAGATGCTGATGCATTTAGGAAAGAGAACATGAAGGCATAGAGCAAATGCCCACAGAGATGTGTTTTGGGTAGCCCACTGGCACTAAGGCAACTTAAAACTGAAAACCTATCCTAATGGATCTGTGTTGGGGAAGGGGAAGTGGTACTTCCCCCATCTTCTGCAGCAAATGACAATGTCTTCAAGGTTACACAGTAGCAATTTAGCATACCCTGAACTCCATTCTTAGTAAACACTAGCTTCTTCTATTAAGAAGACAGTTGTACTTAAAACTACTGGTCTCAAGTCCCTGTTAATATTACATTTAAAGCATATTAAACAGATATTTGATACAACATGAATTTTTAACATGTGATGGCAGACCTGAACAAAAGAAAAAAAGATAATGGCTTCTGCTGCTGGAGAAAATGTGAGGGTTTTTTTTTTATTGGATACAGAAACGAAATGCATGTGTGTGAGGCAGGGGAGCCTTTCAACTTACTTAGACATCAAAGTCTGATGTAAAGGAAACAAGGAGCTGTAGCTTTCTTCAAATAATCACACTCATACTAGACCAACTTTTGTAGGAATTCCAGGTAAAAAGTTGACCTTCATCTCCTTCACCATGAGGAGCATGAACAAGCAAAGCATTGAGAAGTCTCTATCTATCTATCTATCTATCTATCTATCTATCTATCTATCTATCTATCTATCTATCTATCTATCTATCTATCATCTATCATCTATCTATCTATCTATCTATCTATCATCTATTAATCTACACTAACATAAGGAAGATCTCTAACAACAACCCAATCAAAGTACTACCAAGGAGAGTACAACACCCCCACCAACACAGGCAGGACAAGCCAGGGTATATAAACAGAGAGCAAGTCCCACTCCCTTTTCGCACTGAAGATGTTGCCTAGCCTGGCAATGAAACGTCTGCAAGAAAACAACAAGGCTCAGAGAGCACCAAGGACTCCACAGTTCAACCCTGAGCTACAAATATTCTCTTCGATTGGAAGATCTCTAAATAGCTCAATATTCGGGTTGAGCATGTTTTGGAGAGATATGAATTGCAAACCTGGTAAACCATTATCTAAACTATGCCCCACAGGATAAATATGCAGAAATGATGACTCTTCTTTGATAATTAATTTATATTTTAGTTTAAAAGGGTTAGAATTTCAAAATATATACCAAGTACTATCAACCTGAACATTTTTATTGCTCTTTTTGTCCAAATATACTGCAAAATTTGTAGAGAAAAATAAAACTTGGCCAGCTATAGCGATTCAAAACTACCCGAGATTGGTATTCCTGCTGATACAAATAAGCAATGATCAATTTTTCAAAGGCACATGAGCAAGAACTTTTCAATGTAGTTTTCCCTGTGGTTCTTGCACCTGCACTGGCGGTCCCAGCTCCTGTGGCGGAGCAGGAAGAGCATGGATAGTTAATCGTGGAGGTAAAGGATGAGGTCGAGGTGGACGTGGAACCTGTCTCTCAGAAGCAGATGTTGGCTGCTGCTCCCTTGGGCTTTCCTGGGAGAATGTGGACTCTACGGCACCTGTGGTCCCATCACCTGATGATATGGAAACGTATAATTACAAGAGCACATTTGTAACTCCAAATCTGTTGTCAATCATTTCATGCTTCCTAAGCCATGCTCCATTATATTTTCTGGACTGAAGATTTCAATACATCACCAGCAAAGAACCTTGAGCTAAGAAAACAAGAACATTTTGTCGAGGTACAATGAAACCAAGGCAGAGCACCCTGGTTTTAAACTTTCAGAGGTTTCAACACATCTTTGCTTAGTTGATATAAGGAATTAGATGTTCATCCAGCAAAAAGAATCAGAAGCAATGAGCAAAAGAGAAAACATCATGTTTTAAAACAATATAAAACCATTTATACATATTTTTCCAAAATCAAGGGCATAGAACATGGATACTGTTAGTGAATGACCTGCCAAAAGATGGTTTCCTTTACACAAGCATATACGGTTACAGAAAACATCAAGTTAATCATACCGCAGTTTTGGGAGTCAGCTGCCCTTTGGCTATTTTCACCTCCAGCAATACTCTCTTCAGTTTCTGTGCTGGGATCCATTCCATCAGCACCCTGAAATAAGTAAACAGTGGATCCCAGGAATTAACTGTAATACCAACAGGGGCGGGAGGGAAAAGGGCAGGGAGAAAAAAACCTGACATTTCTTCTTAGCCTTTAAGATTCTTTCTCAACTGACAAATCATCTCCAGTGCTTCAAGACAAATTGCTACCTATCAGTCTTGATCACTGCTATGATAACTCAAAGAATATTTTCTCCAGGGGGTTTAAGTAGATTTGCATATAAAACATGATTTTTAAAATCATTACTAATTTTATCCAGATTAGCAACAAACAACATTCATACCTCAGCATCATCTGCTTCATATCCATCATTACCATCCACACTGCCAGTGCTTTCATTGCTATCTTCGCCTTCATCCCCCATTCCTGTGTCTTCATCATCATCATCGTCTTCGTCTTCTTCTTCATCTTCATATTCCTAAAAAAGATTGTTTTTCTTAAGAACAGTGAACCCTGTACAGTGGGATGAAGTAATGCTCTGTCTTTGAGAATTAAATGAATTAAATGGATCTTTCTTTGAGAATTAAAAGAGGTGACATTTCAAATAATAAAACGCTATTGTCAAAAAAGGCAGAAAGGGGCATAAAGATTAAAATATGGGTGGGTTCTTGGGCAGATGTCTAAGATTATTCCTAGCAGCCCTAGCTTTTCACCATCAGTTATAAAAAAAAAGAACAAGTGCTTTTAGGTAGGAAAAAGCACAATGTATATTTTCTATCAGAGGCATCTGTCAGGGGGAGGGGGCATATAATGAAAGCAGCATTGTGTTTTGATAAAAGCATCAGATTCTGCAATTGCCATTGTTCTGTGTCTAGATCAGAGCTTTCCAAACTGTGTGTCGCGACACAAAAGTGTGTCGCCACACACAGTGTGGTGTGTCACCACACCACCCGGAAGCGGCGGCGCACGCGTGCACGGCGTCCGCCCTGCACGCGCGCGCCGCCGCACGCCCCCCGCGCTGCCGCACGCCCCTCCCGTGCCGCCACCGTGCATGCGCGCACCGCCGCACGCCCCCCGCGCCGCCGCACGCCCCTCCCGTGCCGCCACCGTGCATGCGCGCACCGCCGCACGCCCCCCGCGCCGCTGCTGTGCGCGCGCGCGCCACCACACGCCCCCCCGTGCCGCCGCCGTGCGCACCGCCGCACGCCCCCCGCGCCGCCGCCGTGCACGCGTGTGTCGCCGCCGCCGCCGCTGCCGGGTGTGTCGCCAGCGGCGGCACTTTGGAAAGCCCTGGTCTAGATCATATTCATACATTTCAAAGGTAACGATTATGGACATAGAGGAATATCACCATGCATTTTGCTCAAATCAGATTTGATTATCATACCCCATTGATCTTTGCAGCAACGTGTCCACTCACATGAAAACTACATCTGGCTAGTATTAACCTTCCCTTGATCAAAAATCTTTTTAGGAAGAGAAGATATGCTTTTGAAAACTATACAAACTGAAGTATGGGAAATTTCAGTGAAAACTGGATTATATTATATTATTTTAAATGTTGCATTAACAGCTATTGAAGTGAAGGGACAATGTGTAGAAAGGCTCTGCATAAAAGGAGAAGCTGCATATGGAAAAGGGTCTACTGATTTTTAAAAATTATTTGTGTTGCTTTTTTATACTTACCCCTGTCATTTAGTTTAATTTTTAAGCCTACTGTTATACTTGCTTTGTGCTGGTTAATAATTACAATATAATTGAGTTGATTTAATAAATTACAGTATTTTGAAACATAATTACACTGAATCAAAATATTACCTTATTAGCATGGATAATAAAAGAGTGGCTTTTTATTCATTGGCACACCTGTAGATACTGCATCTGCCACGCATTAAAAAAGCAGCAGCAATAGCCCATCTACACAGTTCCAACCCTCAATTCAGAATTTATGTAACCTTTACAAATAAAATGATAATGCAGTTTTAAATGAGTAAAATAGTAGAAAAGAGCAATCTTTTTACTATCTAATAGAAATGAACGCCTCCTTGTTCTTGGTATTTACTTTGAAAAGTAGACTGGAGGTGAACTGTCTAGCAGACTCAGGAATATCAAAGTCCAATGTATTAGTTGACAGCGTTTCAAGATATATATTTGCTTCTACAGTGACTGAAAAAATTGAGGGTTTATACATAGAAACCTGGGAGCCATCATAGGAATTCTGGGGGTGTTAAATACTTAGTTGCTTCTTCAATATACATACATTTTAAATAAGAAAATAAATGTAGTACATATTACTTCTGCTTCGCCATCATTTTCCTCATCTTCATCCTCTTCATCATCGCTGTCAATGACAATGACGTCATCTCTCTTGCCCTGACACTCTTGGGATGAGGTTGTATTCTGCTGATCTGACTGAAGAGGTCCAAGGTCTATTGGGAGGGACTGAGAAGTTTCCTCACTATCCTCCATGGGTGTATACTCGCCCTGTGTAACACCCTTCAAACAAAGAGGAAGACAATAATGGTCAGGGGAATTAAAAAAAATACTATTAACAACCATCATCACTACATTTTTCCTCTTCGTAAAACTGGATACCAATGAAGGAAAGTTCCTCATGGGGCTAAAACCTTCCCTAGCTCAGTTTTAAAGCTGTGGCAAATAGGAGACTGTGGCTGATTCACACATAATGCTAAGCTTGAACCCATCCCAAGGAAGACGCCATGCTCTGATTTTGAGCAATAAACTAGTAATAGAAGCCACAGTTAATTGTTTATTTACCAAATCCCTTAACTCACACCCCAATGAGAAATATATTAGTCACCATTAAACAGGTAACCTGAAATTAGCATTTCAGCTAACTGAATTGTTAATTAATTAATTAAACATTTATAGCAGGTTTTAAAATGTTGTCTCATCATTTGGCATCTGAAAGCTGAGGGCAGGCTCTTTTTAAATAAGTTTTCCACTCTCATAACCCCCAGAAAACACAGGCTGAAGCTTAATTCAATACAAAATTGTCCTCGTAGTTGTTTTCGTAAGAAGGGAATCCACAGGTTATAAAAAAGGCAGCTTGGAGGCAAAGGAACTTAAAAACATGCTTCCACAGGACTTGCTGCTTTTGTCAGAATGATAAAAGGGGTCTGCATTACAGGCTTTGGCCCCTTTTGAGTGCGTGACATCACAGTGCAGGTAGAAGCAGAGTGGGGCTTGCACTGCAACACTGCTGACATCAGCGTGACCCTCCTCCTTTGTGGCCTCCGCATGGACACGACTGTGCTTCCTTGTCTTCACAGCCTTCAGTCTTTATGTCAAATGAAAACTATTGAGTGAAGCTGTAAGAATGAACTTGGCTCAAAGTGTGAAGCACCCTGAGATCTGCAATTCTTGGGCTACTCATGTGACCAACCGTTTCAGAACTTACTTCTTTGACCTAGGGCATGCCTCTGAATTGACATCTACTTAAGACAAAGTGGAATTTACTATGGCAAAGACCTCCTAGTTCCTCCTAATCAATTGGTGGAGCTGTGTAACTGCTAGTTTAAGCAAAAAGGTAATAAGAAACCAAGAATGCATACCAGGAGAATAGCAATGCAAAGAAATGCTTCCCCAGAGAAAAAAAGGAAGGATGGAACATTTGCAGAAACCCACAGAAGTAACATCTAGGAAGCCTGAATTGGTAGGCCTGACTTACACAAGTAGACCTCACTCAACAACTGTCCTTGTGTAAGTCAGGCCTACCAATTCAGGCTTCCTAGATGTTACTTCTGTGGGTTTCTGCAAATGTTCGGATCCCTAGCCCCACGTGACGGAGTGAGCTCCCGCACTAGCCCCAGCTCTTGCCAACCTAGCAATTTGAAAGCATGCAAATGCAAGTAGATGAATAGGTACCACTTTGGTGGGTAGGTAACAGCGTTCCATGCGCGTCATGCGGCCACATGACCGTGGAAGCATCTTTGGACAACACTGGCTCTTCGGCTAACAAACGAAGATGAGCACCGGCCCCTAGAGTCGGACACGACTGCACAAATGTGCGGGGGGAACCTTTACCTTATGGAGACTACTGCTAGAGAGAAAATTGATAAGCAACCCTAGTTCACTCACATGGATAGTTCTTGATGCTGCCACAATATACAAATAAGATGTGGAAACTGCTCCTGCAATCACAGGCAGAGTAACTTACTTCTCCAATGGAATCTTGTGAATCCTGGTTGTAGGTCTGAGTTTCTATTTCTCCATCCGTGCTCTCTTCTGCAGTTACTTCCTCCTGAAATATTACAGAAATTTATTACGTTAATTGGGAAGTGCTAAGATCATATACACTACACATGAAAAACCTATTAACTGTAACAGCTGGTTAATTAGAACTTCAGCTGCAAATCTTAATAATATTGCTATTGATCCATGAGTACCAAAGTCAAACCTTTATGTTTTAAATAACTGTTTTCCATGTGCAGTTCTTAAAACTGAAGGTGTTTAATTATTACATTAAAGACTGGCCCAATACAAACCAATTAATCTGCAATCACTTTATTACTTGACATTTGATATGTGGCAAATGAATATACAAGATAATTTTAATGAGAAGCATGGTATTGCAGATTTGGACAAACTTATCTGCAAATCAACTTTTGCATGATGTTAAAGGTGTGAATGTAATCAACATCTTTTTTTTTTTTGCTGTATAAATAGCAGCCACAGGAGAAGATGAGCAGTCCTATGAAGAATGCAGAAATGGAGTTTAGGTGACAAAATTAACTCTGCAAAGCTGGTATTTGCATTAAGTTAACCTTGTGCACAAATAAAAGTTTTGAGATTCTTCTCCTACAGCTGTTTTTAAATAACCAGAAATGCACATAAACTGCATCCATATGTGCGTGACTTGATCCTGTACTTACTTTTTTTTGACAAATTATAAAAATGTATAGGTGTCTTATTTTTTTTTAGGGGGCATGGTAGCTCAGTGGGTAAGACGTCAGGCTTGTCGATCGCAAGTTCGGAGGTTCGAATCCCTAGCCCCGCGTGCAGAGTGAGCTCCTGCACTAGCTCCAGCTCTTGCCAACCTAGCAATTCGAAAGCATGCAAATGCAAGTAGATTAATAGGTACCACTTTGGTGGGTAGGTAACAGCGTTCCGAGCTCGTCATGCGGCCACATGACCATGGAAGCATCTTCGGACAAGGACAATGCTGGCTCTTCGGCTAACAAACGGAGATGAGCACCGGCCCCTAGAGTCGGACACGACTGCACAAATGTGCGGGGGGAACCTTTACCTTTTTTTTATAGGTGACATTATGAAATTCTGAATCATTTATAGAACAGGTAAAAGAGTAAACCACCTCATTCTAAGGACATTAAGTTTATCATTTGGCATGGTGGCAGAAAGTATCCTTCAAATAAACATAAGAAGAAATTATGTGCCTTCTAACCAAATAAACCTTATTTTGTCATGCCTGCTACCACATCTGATACAAGATGACATTCAAAATGGCTGAAAGCCAATATCTAAGACTGCATTGTTTTTTCTTGAGATGCTCATAACACAATAGTTCCCCTTACAAACCTCTGGTCCAACTCTTTGCACAGTTCTCAGTTTCTTTGAAAGAGGCAGATCAACCATTTCCTCAGGAATCTGTTCTGAGTTTTCAACAGTATTCTCTTCTTCTTCCTCTCGTGCTCGTTTGGGCAGAGACGAACTGGGGGTAGCTGAAACTAAAAGAGAATATCTTTCTTTAATCAAACGTATTACATTAAGTATCTAAGAACAAGAAAACAAATATGGATTTCTTCTTTTGATGGACACCTTGGTTGCTTAAAATCAACACTTCTAGAATGCTGAAAATGCTTGCTTAATTTTAAATTATACTGTCAACATTTATGTCATGCAACCTTTCCTAATCTGGGCACCATCGAGACGGGTTTCAACTCCCAGCCAATGTGACTGTTTCCTGAGAATTTGGGAACTGAGTCTAGACAACTGACTGCAGAACCACCGTAGATGTGGCGGTTTTCGGAAACCTAACCTGTGCCGAACACTGCTGTTGATGTAGAAGGCCTTTCCATCTGGGAGCTCTGCACCACCTCCAGGATGGCTGGGGAAGGCTCTTGAGCAGTTGGTTCGATCTGAGGATGGCTCTGTTGAGTAGGCTGTACAAAAGCGGTGGCCTGAGTCTGCTGCTGAACTGTCAAGATGGGCTGGGAAAGAGATGTCTGCACATTGGGACTCGTGGAGCGCACAGATCCGCTTGTGCTTCCAAAGACTGGAACGTGCTCAACTGGTCCTTCTGACTGCATAGCTGAAATGAAGTGAGGACTCTGGTTTTTATTTATTTATTACATTTCTATCCCGCCCATCTCCCCCACAAGGAGGGACCCTGGGCGGTTACTTTCACACATCATTTTAATGTTTAAGATGGGCCTGGAACCTTGGCCCAGAATGAGGAAAAAATTCTGGAAGGTATGTCACCTCACTTCCTTAAAAAAACAAAAACAGAATTAGGTTGCTGCCAGAACCAAATGAGTAACACCCAATCTAAAGTTCAGTTTTCTTTCTTCAGAGAACTGCTATACTGAAATATGATTAATTAATCTCAATGTAGTATGACATTTAGACAGACATGCATCTCTTGCAATATAATTTAAGATTTATGATTAAAAAATACAGTAAGGATGAGATATTTTAGCTGTAATCACAGTGAAATGCATGCTATTTTCATCAACAAGGAACACAACAACCTAGAATTAACAAATATTATGCTTTCTAGTAAACTGTTATCCTTTTCATTTGGAATTTGTTCTTTTCACATTCCATTTCTCATCTTTTCACACTTTTAAAATTGCTTTCATGTGGATTTTTGCAACAATGCTAGAAGTTTCCTATTTTTACAAGATACTACCACAGAGATCTTTAGAGTTTAAGGAGAAAATTCAGGCTGCATGAAATCCTTGAGATAGGGACATCCTAGGTATCCTGATGGGGGATGCCATACTCTTTCATTTTGTCACTGGCTTTCTCAATCTCAAGCTGGATATAATTCAAGGTGTTGGTTATCACCTTTAAAGCCCTACATGGCATGGGGCCAGGGTACCTGAGGGACCGTCTCATCCCGACTATATCTGCCCGCCCCACCCGGTCATGCAGAGGGCATGCTTCGGACCCCATCAATAAAAGAATTTCATCTAGCGGGGTCCAGGAGGCATGCCTTCTCTGCGAAAGCACCCGTTCTGTGGAATATCTTGCCCCCGGAGGTGAGGCGGGCGCCCTCGCTCCTAGCCTTCTGGAAGTCTTTAAAGACCTGGTTCTGCCGCCTTGCTTGGGATGAAGGAGGTAATAGTTCCTCCTGGGGGTGGTTAGCCCCGTGATATTCTCCTTTTTAAGATCCTACCATCCTCTGGATTTTCTTTCTTTATTATTATATTGTATTTTAATGTGTATAGGTTTTTAATGTTAGTATTATTGCTGTAAACCGCCGAGGGTCTACTGCTGTAGAGATGGGCGGTGATAAATCTGAATAATAAATAAATAATAAATAAATATATGTTTCCCTTCTTTAAGCAATGAAGGGGCTACACATAATGCTGTATACTAGCAGGTGGGTCAACCCTTTGGCTTTGATCCAGTTTTCTAGAGGACCCCCAAAATTATTTATTTATAAGCAAGCATTTGTTTATTGTTAGGCCTCTAGATTTATTTTTAAGCAGCATGCTTTTGATCAGAAATTACCTTCCTGAGTTTCCACTTGTGTTGTTGGCATAACGGTGGCTGTTGGGGTAGTTGTAGGATTGGTGACTGTAGCAGGTGTAACCATTGGACGAATGCTAGCTCTTGGGGTTGGTTTGTTCCCGGGTATGGCAGCAGCTGTCACTTTGCTTGGGGTAGACACAACAGGCGTTGGCTTGATATTGGCTGTTGGTGGGTCTGAAGCACTAGCTCTAGAAATAATCCAAAATGATACGTTGGTGGATGTTTTAAGCACATAATTACGAGTACAATGCAGCTTCTCTTTAGTAAAGGAAGAACCAAATAAATAAAAAATTCTAGACTTGTTTTTCTTTCTGTGTAAAAAAGATTAAAATGCAGAAATCTTCCCTCAAAGGGGAGGTGCCCCAGCTCCCTGATGGTTCTGGTCATCTTTTTACGCACCTTTCTCAGCTCTTCAAGATCCTTGTGAAGGCATGCTGACCATAACTGTTCAGGGCAGGGGTGTTAGGGGGTGGGGTCAGGGAGAGGAGCAAAAAAGTCAAGCTGTAGGCTTGATTGCATGGTGGTGGCCATCTTGACTTTTTTGACTGACCCCTGTGGACACCCCTGGTTTATAATATTCCAACTATGGTTGCACCATAGATTTGTATAAAGGTCTTATAACTTAAACATTTTATTTTTTTTAAAAGCCTGTTCTTAATTATTCCCACCATGTAATTTATGCTGGTTTGTGGAAATATCCACTTAGTGGTCTTTGCTATCCTTTATTATTTTCAGTATTGTTAGAAACTTGGTCACTTTCATCCTTATGAAATATGAAAAGGAAGGAAGGAAGGAAGGAAGGAAGGAAGGAAGGAAGGAAGGAAGGAAGGAAGGAAGGAAGGAGACAAAATGAACTATGCGCTGCTTCTAAATTAAGTTTAAGCAGGAGCAACAAAAGTTGCTAAACAAAAGAATAGAAGAAAATTAAGAACTCACATTCCTCTGTCACCTGCAGCTGGAGTTGATTTAAGAGTGATCTGTCTTTGCTGTTCTGGAACCTAATGATAAGAATGATTAGTTAAGCCACAGGAGGCAAAAGTTAATCACAAGTATATCTGTAGTCAAGTTATTTATTTAATATATTTGAATACTGCAGTAGGTAAATGTATGATGCTTGCCCACATATATCCTCAAGCTGGATACAGCATAGGCTCCTGCATATCAGTTTTAATGATTCAAGACAGAACTGATGATTTTCCCATCTTTAACTATTCCCAGTTGCCTTGGGATAGCAGTCTAGACAGACGGACTCAAAGGCAATCTCTTTCATTAAACATATGCAGAGACTGAAGGGCAAAGAAAATGTACAAAATGTCCAATCTACAGAAGTTTTGTTTAGCAAAAGGGGCTGCACAAAAAGTCTACCTTGTTAGCAGCCTCTGGAGGCTCATCTCGTTGTTCATGATGTCTCTCTTGCTGCTCTCGGAGCTCTCGCTCTAGGCGGCAAATACGGCCTTCATATTGTGATTTAAGCGCACTCATCCGAACTTCTAACTCTGTCTTTTGTTCCTCCAGTGTGCTACTCTTTTGCTTCCATTCCTCATTTTCTTTAGTCAGCTGATCTTTTGCCCCTGAATTAAAGAAGGGAAAAGTCAATCACTTCACCCTCATCCTGCTTAACAAAGTATTTTAGTAATGAGATATATTTTGTGAAGAACTCTTAACCAAAATATAAATTGGACAGTTTTATAAATGTTCAATGGCTACATACAAGGATGGGCAATGTGAAGCCTTCAATATGTTGTCGGGCTGCACCCCTCATCATACTTCACTACAAGTATTCTGGCTAAGGCTACTGGGAACTTGAGTTCATCAACATCTGGAAGACTGTATGTTGCCCCTACTTGGGCTACAGGATGAAGGGCCAAAACCAGGCCTGAAGTGGAGTGTCTCCATACTGCAGAAATCAGAATGCTAAATGTTCACAGTTCAGTTTACCCATATTGACCCTCATACATGTAAACTTCTGTGTTAGAAGGAATTATTCTTGGAACAGATTGGTCCTTCCATTAGTCTGGGGGTCAACTCAAATGATAGTTTGATTCTGTTCATTTGTTCAGAAGTATCCTTCTGGTCATCTGATAATGGAGCTGACATTATACTGTAGGATTAATAGTTTCTTTTAGTGAGAAGACAGGGCCAAGAACTCCCTTCTTGTCTCTGGAAGGAATTCCCCCCTTCAGCATTAGGAAATGACTTCAGCCATGTTGATCTTTGCTTGTAAGCAACATATTCTGTATTAACTATAAACATTACAAATCTTATACCATCACAATACTCAAAGCATAGATTACTGTTTACTTCCCTTCCTCTTATATTAGGGAATTTTGTCCCTTTGAGGCAACCTGCTGTCATCCAATAGCCAGAAGGACATGTCATGGTAAGTCCAACCCCCTATTTATGGACACTAAATCAGTGGAGCTGACATGAAGAGATATCCAATAGAAGAGAATACCTGTAGCTCAGGGTTGAACTGCTGGGTGAGTTTGGTAGTTTTCTTGCAGATGTTTCGTTACCAGGCTAGGTGTGTGTATGTGTATGTGCGTGTTAGTTAGTACCCTATATATAGGGCAACCTCCACATAGGCAACCTTAGCTCTGTCCAGCCCTCTGGCCCTCTCCCAAGCCACATGCTTGCTGACGACAGGGTGGGTGGGTTATGTCACTGGTTTGAGGGTGCTATTCAACTGCTTCATCTGGGGTTTTCTTAATCCAGTAGGAAGGTCCTCATCCTGCTCTTTCCCTGCACCAGGTAGGATCTGTTGGACTATGATTTTTGGAGAACAACTGGTACTGGCACCACCTGGCTGCAACTTCTGGGGCTTCAACTGTGCTTTGGGAGGCTCTCTTCCCATTCCTTTGTCTCCACAATGCTGGTGCCACTTCTTTGTGGCTGTCAAGGGACTAGTGGTGTTCCTGCTGCCCCAGCTACTGCTTTCATGGTTTCTCTGCTTTGGAAGGCCCTCTCTCACAAGGCAAGAGGGAGGAGGATGCCTCATTCTTTGTAGTGGCCCAGCACTAGCTTCTGTGTCTCCTCATGTAGCAATTTTCTTCTTTCCTCCTTTCCATAAGGGTTGACTCCAGATTCTGAAGTTGGCCAGGTTTGCTGCTCTTCTCTACCAAGGGAACAAGGAAGTTCTTGGCCTTGTGTTATCAACAAAAGAGGGAGCTAATCTTATAGTTTTGGCTCCGCTGATCTGGTGATCGATTGATTTACAGGACTTATATGGCCGCCTATCTCATGTAATGATTCTAGGCGGCTCACAACAATCCATGAAAAAATAGCTAGAAACAAAAGTATCAAGAACCTCTCCTCCTTTCTCTAGGAGAGATGTGTTGCTCTTATTAAACCTCTTCCAAGAAAATAGCAACTGTGATCAATTCCAGCATCCTGAATTATCTGACAAAGACTCTTCTTTCATGTTAGCATATATGTTAATTAAGTTAACAATCACTTGAAAAGCCAACAATAATTCCCAAAAGCTAACTTAAATGGAAATCAGATAGTGTATCTTCTACAAACTCACTAATTTAAAATGGCTAATCTTCTAGAATTTAAGACCCTTAAAGCCAACTCACCTGCTAGCTGTGCAATCCTCTGCTTGGCAGCCAGAAGTGTCTTTTTAGTTTTCTCCTCTTTTTCAGCAACTTGTTGTCTGAGTTGTTCTTCCTGTGTTGTTTTTTCCTGGAGATCTTGTTGAAGGCGGGAAAGCTCTGATTGCAGCTGGGATACTTGCTCTTGAAGGTTCTTTACTTCAGCGTCCTTCTCCCCTAGAGTCTATGGAAACCGAGGCATGGGAACATTAGGCCACTGCTACTTTGCATAGCTGGTGGATTGGTGTAATGGTAGGAATTCTTCACATCAAAGAATCTACAAGAATCTTAAAGCACCCTATAGCTTGCTATTGATCAGAGTTCCATTATTTTTTCCCTATGGTATGATATACCTATGAATGGATTCTATAGAACCTTTTTCTACCATATAATTTCCTTATAGGACTTGAGGTGCCCAGAGGGAAATCTCCCATTTTACTCCCAGAACCGCTATTTGTGGAGGCTTAAGATTCAAGTGCATGAACTTGGCTCACTCAGTTTCAAGTGGCAATACTCTACTTCTGTTTTGCTAGTAAGGGCATCAGAGCTACCCAGATACTCCCCTTGAAAGGTTCTCTTACCTTCTGTACATTTTCAATCTGCCCCTCTAAGGCTTTTATTTTGATCTCTGCTTGGTTTAGAGCCTCTTTCATCTCCTGATTTTCTTTGTCTGAAGCATGCTGTTCTGGCTGTTCCACATAAGACTGTGTGGAAGTCTCTGCAACCATCTGTAATTTCAGACCATTAATCTTAATGGTTGTACAACCATATCCAGTCTTATGCATGTTACTAACTTCTACAACAGCACGTTTTAGAGCAGGGGTCCCCAACCTGTGGGCCACGGCCCACTAGTGGGCTGCGGCCTGTTAGGAAGTGGGCCGCGGGGCTCCCTCCTGCAAACCCCGCCCCCCGGTGCATGTGATTACCCTGCCCCCGGTGTGCGCGATTGGCTCCCGCCTGCAAACCTGGCCCCCCTGGTCTGTGGAAAAATTTTCTTCCACGGCCGGTCCCTGGTGCCAGAAAGGTTGGGGACCACTGTTTTAAAGGACTCCTACACACTGGTCTGCCTTCTGCACTAAGGCTGTGGAGATGAAATTCAACATTGCAGGCCTATGCATAACAACAAGAGAGCTTCAGGCTTCTACAATTGGGAATGGCAAGTTTTTGTTGTCTTTCGCAGCTAGAAGCTAACATTTTATTTTTTTAAAAAAAATCACACTCATACCTCTTCCCCTAGTATTTGGGATGTGGGAGATAGATGGGCAGATGGACACACACACACATAAATATACACATACATACATTTATTTTATTTCTCTTAGTTTTCTGAGAAAAATCATGCTGACAGTGTTCAGCATTTTTCAACAAAATTACAGCACATACTTAAAGAGACTGGGGTGACTGCATGCAACCCACTTAGCCATTATAGGAGATAATTGAGCATTTCAGGCCCTCTATGTAGACTGGTTATTTCAGTAGATGGGTAAGTGTTTGTGAGTTGGGGAAAAGAAGTTCTGCTAGGCTATGGCCTAAGGCAACCAGCATAATCAGGTCACTGCTACAGAGCTAAGATGGGAATAAGGAGAGTAAACACATGTCTAAAGCAAAGGATGTGGCCTCTCTTAAGCATCATGGAAAATATCTTAAGGAAACCAAAAAGGTATCATCAGTGTGCAGTGTTGTTTAACACCTCCTATGTACACAGATTTTTTCCCCCCTAGGGTAATTCCAAATTTAATAGGTAGAGGAAATAGTAGTTTAACTACATTGACTTTACCGGCAGACATGAAGATCAGACAGAAGTATGACCACTGGTACTCATCAGACTATGTAAACCTGAAAACTATCAGATGCTTCAAAGTTATGCTGGTCAACTTTCACAGGCAGGGAATGTGAAAAAAGCCTTACCTTATCATGCTGTGCTTTCAGCTCTTCATACTGAGTCTTGTATCGACGTCCAATTTTCTTGACCTGTGTTATTGTCTTGACTTTCTCCTGGATGTCTACTACTTTCATTTCTAAGTCTTTTTGAAGGGCTTCCTTTTCTGTTTTTGTTTTTGATAGATCTTCCCGGAGGTTCTGGACCAAATTCTGATTTGTTGTCAGTGACGCATTTGATCTTAATATTAATTGGAAAAGGATTAAATACAACTGAGCACAATACCCAACTGCTGTACTTCATCTTTTTTTTAAGATGTCATTTGAACAATTTAAATGACTATTTAGTTTCAAAGACCCAGTTAAAAAGTTTAAAGGAAATGTTTGAATATATCTATATGGATAAAAATCTAATAATAATAATAATGATGATGATGATGATGATGATGATGATGATGTCAATAGTTTTCAAATTGACCTATAGGTATAACTGCAGAACATGCATGGTGACTGAGGAACAAAACATACCAATCAAAGGAGCAAACTACTATGGCCAGATTTTGGAAAATCTGTGAGTTTGTCCAGACAGCAAAGGTCTTTCCTGGCCCCTCTTCTCCCCATTCCAAACTTAGTATCTTACTTCTGCAAAATGAGTGATGGGGTAGTAGGGCAGGAAAGCAGGAAGAATACAGTGATAGTATTTTGAGAAAATGCTATTCTAACCTGTCAAGAACACTCTGGATCCAAGTCTCTATATATCTAGGGCAGTGCTTTCCAAAGTGCTGCCATTGGCGACACATCAATGGCGGCGACAGCGCGCGCGTGCACGGCAGCGGCATGGGGGGCGTGCGGCGATGGCGGCGTGCACAGCGGCCTCGCTAAAACGTAGAAGCGCTGATGGCGCGCCGCTGCCATCGTCGCTGCCGCTGTTCACACCGCCGCCCCCACGCGCACCCCCGCTTCGCAACACACTAAATTGTGTGTTGCGACACACTAAAGTGTCGCGACACACAGTTTGGAAAGCTATGATCTAGGGACCTGGGCAAAGTTTTTCCCCATCCTGCTACTTGAGATCATGTAATTGGAGATACACAAAGCATTTGTTCTACTACAATAGCTTTTCAGCTACTATCAAACTGTCCAGCTTGATTCAAATTAAGCTGGCTGGACTTCATGCCTTCTCCTTACAAAATGTGATTTTGGAAGGGAGGAACAGACCAAACATGGAATCTCAAGAAAGGAAGATGCACTTCATTTAAGAAAAGAAATGCATACAACAATACTACTTAGGCAAGTGGAACTAGGACATCTAAATCCCCGCAAGTAAAAGTTGAACAAATATATCTGGATTAAAGTCAGTAAAATGTCCTGTGAACATGCTCTGAGTTCATACAAAGGAATAAAATACATTAGTTTTCAGAACAGATCTCACAGTGCCCCCATGTTTTCCAGATCACAAGACATTCTTTAGAAATCACCTGGCAATTTCTGCTTTAAGTCTGCCTATTTCTTCACTCAGCTGCTGAATGCGTTTGGTGTTCACCTCCTTCTCCGAAAGAAGCTTCCGATACTCTTCAACATCTGCATCTTTTTGTTGGCTCAGTAAATGCTGGAAGAGGATATTGAACAATTTTAAACTTAAGGCAGATATAGTTTTAATTTAGCGCTCTTCTGTGTTTCAGAAGGTGAAAGAATGTAAAAGTGAAACCAAAACCAATGTAGATCACAATGTCTGAGCATATCCAAAGGGTTTCTTCTAGATACCGCAAACCAATGCTATAAATAGGCATTTGGAGATTCGAGGGATTTAGGGTCCAAATTTGATATATAAGAAGGTTTATTTATCTTCAAAATTTATTTACCTTTTTAATAAGATGAATCTGCCTTTTTGCCCACAAAATTAAAATGGATTAATGCTTTCCCCAATCTTTGTTGTTATACAAAGGCTGCAATTAGGTGCTGGGGGAAAGGACACCATTCACATCATACAAACACACACACAAGACACATACTACTACTTGGCTCACCACCTGAATCTCTTAACTGATACTTTAGGAGAAAACATCTTGTGAAATCTTAAAAGACTAACCTATTTTATTCTTTATAACTTCAGTTTTAGGGGTTCATACCCATTTCATCAGATGGATACTCTTATTTTCTCAAATAATCTTCACGCTTGAAGCTTCTCAAATTTCATTATTGATCTTATTCTTCTAACTTTTTCATACCTTAATTGCTTCCTCTCTTAATTTCATTCTTTTGTATATAGCAAAATGTATATCACAGTTATAGTCTCACAATCCTAGATGGTAACTATTACCCTTCTTGTTTTCTTTCTTTTTTTGTTCTCTTTCTTCCTATGTTTTCAGCCATTGTAAGAAAGGAACTGTTTTTAATTCTATAGAAATGTGATGCATGTTCTAAAATCTAAAAGGAGCTCACTTGAGTCCGGGCTTTCCATCGTTTGACATCCTCTTCCAACAATTTCTTCTCTGCTTGAAGCATCCCACTTTTCTCACTTAGCTCAGCATTGGATTCTTGCAGAGGCAAGATATCAGCTTCCAGCTTACGTACCTGAAATCATTGAGCACTGTTTCCTCATACAGTCAAAATACAACATTTATTTTTGTTTCAGTGAATGAATAGCTTCTTGCCTTATGTCTTTAAATACATCACTCATTTGTTGGTAAACAGACTGTGGGTTATAACTGTAGCTAGATATACTATGTTTTAAAGGAGCTTCTACATTTTCCAACCTTCCACAAATCAATAATCAGATCTTGTTCATTCCCAAGAATTTACAAAAAGAACAAGACAGTTGTTTTATAAAGTACCAATAGTGCACTATTCTTTTAGATGAACTGAATGAAAATCACAGGTTTATACCAATGTACCCAAGAGACTGATTTAGGGGACTTGTTTTAGAGGTTTCAAGGACAAATTTAAAATTCACACTAACTTTTGCTTGCAACTGTTGAAGTTCTTGTTCCAATTTCTCTTTCTCTTCTCTTAATATCTTATTCGTTTCTATCAAAACATTCATGGTCTCTGTCTTCTTCATTAATTCTTCATGTTGAGCAATTGTTTTTGCAGTCACCTAAAATACAATACAATATTCAAATCCAAACATATGTGCAAATTGCTACCTTGCTTTCCATTTTCACTGTCACATTTCCTTGGGTAATGATTATTTATTAATGCCACAAAATAGTATTTATACTAAACTAAATGTGAAATATGTATGACCTCCCGAACTGAGATCACACATGAAGTATAATTTAGAATTTAGCTTCTTCTTCTTCTGTGGCTTTAATATTCTGAACTTTCTTCCTTATCTAGCATGTATTTTCTGCTACAGAAGCCATGTAATGGCAAAACTTCTAGGACATTTGTGTACTCAACATCACAGTCAGCTAATATGATATGTCAATCAAGCCTACTGGGTTTTACCATTATCCTAGAAATACAACATGCTCAGCACTGCTTTATGACACTGCACTGCTGGAAAGGAGAAAACAAACTATCTTGCAGGAGAACTTGGCCACCATTACAGATCTTCTCAGACAAATCTCACGATTTTTCAGAAAACCATTAATTTTTCATGTTCGCACATCTGACATTCTTTGTATGTACCAAAAGTAGCATTTCTGACAGTAAATCAGTGATATTGCCTAGATATTATTAAAGCAATATTTCTTGAAAACTGCCTATCTGGCAATAAGTTTTAACATTTGCTGGTTGAGTTAGAACCGTCATTAAAAAAAAAATAAAAGGGTAAGGAGGAATGTGTGGATATGTACTTGTGCTTTCTCCCTCTCTGCATTCAGACTTTCATGCAGCTCATGCAGCTCTCTTTCTAAATGTTCCACCTGCTGGCGGTAGCGCAAGCTTTCCACTTGAGCAACCTCAAATCGAGTTTCTGCAATCTCCTTTTCTCTGCGTATAAACCTGTCATAGGGAAAAAAAAATCCTGGTTAAGATTATAGCTCTCCAAAATGGTCTTGATGGTTTTTCTGGTCCACAAATCTAAACATTTAATTTTTTAAATTTAAAATAAAAATATTGAAATTTAAATGTAGAACTCTAGAGGGAAACCAGGCATGTCATTAACCAAAAATGAGGTATTTAGTTTTGGCACCACTGCACTCTAAATCTGAATATGGCGTCATTACTTTGGAATTAAGAATGGATGACTGGATTGTGCTCCCAGTCCTGTGCAGCCTGCATGAGTGGGTATATGCATGTGTATGAGACAGTCAAGCCTCAAGATATAAACTAGACCTCTGAGTGGGAATTTAGCCTCATCTCTAAATCATAGTTCCCTATGATCACACAATAGTTAAATAGGGTAGGGAACATATAGGGTGGAAATTCAAGAGCAAGAAAAGAAGGTGCAGACAATCCCGGTGCTCCTATCTGTTCACTAGTATGGTTCTTCTAACAGTTGCACTGGTCCTAAGGTTCATTCTCTCACACACTGCTTTCAAAGGTAGCTGCAAACTGTGTGTATGGTATGTATTTGGTACCATGCAAGTATTAATCAAAACTACATTAGATCAATATATTGAACACAACAATACCTGAGAATTTCTACGATCTGCTCTTGTGATTTTCCTTCTTCACTGAGAGACACATTCAGTGCACCTGACATGCCTTCCTTCATTGAAGCCATCATCTTCTCGCTTAGAGTCTCCAGCTGCTCATGCAACAGTCGGTTTTGTTTCTCTAAGTCTTCACAGCGAGATGCAAGCTTAGAAGTTTCATCCTAGGAGAGAAGACCAAAACTGATTGTGAAGAACAAGCTTGTTGCCAGACCCTATTTTGGGTCATTTGGAAATTCAGGCAGCAAGCCAGGTTGTTATTAGAAATTAACCCGGGAAACAAGTGCTGAGTGTGGGATCCTTTACTTCAGAGGAGTGAGTTTGGCCAGCTTCCCCTTTGAATTGTTGGATCCAGGCCAGTAAGGACATCCTAATAACCCCTTGCAGCTGCATTTCAGTTGGGAGGGGGAATTTGGGTAGCTTGTTAGGCAACACCCTTGAAGCCTCGCTGGTCTGAGCTTTTGATTGGGAAGTTGCCTAATAAAATAAGGAAAAGGAGAGCAAGAGAGAGAGATTTCTCCAAAGGACATCAGCAACAACAGAATGCTTTGTTATCATCAGAAGGGTTAGTATCCTCCAGCAACCTGCCTAAAATGCAATTTTATCTTATTATGCCTGGGAAATGGATAAACAACAGCGTATCCAGATTAAGGAACTACAGTAAGTTTTAGGGAGATAGTTTTATTATTTTTAACTGTCATCTTGCATACTACGTTTTAAAAGAATCCTACTTTAGTGTGTAAGTCTTAATTATATTTATTTAATAAAAATGTATATCTTACATGCTGGTGTTGTGGTCACATGCATATGGAAATTGGATTCCACCCAGCCTGCCTAGCCACTTGGCTTGTTACTATCAGGAGATTGTAGATGGTTGAGTTCCCAAGGTTTGGGGCTTGAAGGGAGAAGTCATCCTTTGAGGTTTGGCCCAGAGCCCCCCAGCTTTCCCTAGGGCTGTGGGACTATAGTGATAGGGTGGTGGCAGCGAAGTTTGCCCTTTGGGTTGGTGCCCAAATTAGGAACATCTGGGTTGGTGCCCAAATTAGGAACATCTGGGTTGGTGCCCAGGTAGAGGCTGTTGGGTGGGTGCCCAAGCTAAGAATAGTAGGGGTTGGTGCCCCAAACTAGTAACATCTGGGTTGGTGCCCTAAATTGGGATTAGTCTGCCCTTTAGGAGAGGGTTCTCATGAAGCTAATTAGAGAACCTGTATAAAACTATTCCAGGGTTCCTTTTACCACAGTTGTTGCTGAGGTGTGGATCCTGGTTAGTTAATATTAAAAGGGCAGTGTTCCTTTTAGTTAATTGATCACGGAGGAGGGGGCCGACCTGGCGTGTATTACTGAAACCTGGCTGGGCGTAGGAGGAGGGGTTGCCCTCTCAGAGATCTGCCCGGCCGGGTTTCAAGTATGGCACCAGCCGAGACTTCGGGGTAGGGGAGGAGGGGTGGCAGTTGTTATCAGAGAGTCGATGGTAGCCTTCAGGGGCGCTGCTCCACAAGTAACCGGATGTGAGACCCTGTTTTTCAAGTTGGGTTCCCGAGAGCAGTTGGGAGTGTTGCTGCTGTACCAGCCTCCCTGCTGCGTAGCAACCTCCCTGCCTGAGCTGCTGGAGGCCGTCTCGGGGTTGGTGGTGGAGTTCCCCAGGCTTATGGTTCTGGGGGACTTCAATCTGCCGTCTCTGGGACGGGCTTCGGAGGCGGCTCGGGAGTTCATGGCCACCATGGCAGCCATGGGCCTGACTCAGATTATTCGGGACCCGACTCGAGACAGTGGCCTCACTCCGGACTTGGTGTTCTTGTCGGAGCAATGGCAAGGTGATCTGGGGGGTGAGTTACATCTTTCCCCATTGTCATGGTCAGATCATGCCCTGGTGGCCCTGAGATTCTCATATGCTGCCCCACTCCGCAGGGAGGCTGGACCTATTCGATTGGTCCGCCCCCGGCGACTAATGGACCCGATAGGGTTTCAGAGGGAGCTGGGGGTTATACCCGAGGATCTTTTGCACGGTCCAGCGGAGGTTCTGGCCACAGCCTGGAATAAGGAAGCAGCCGGGGCTTTGGACAGGATCGCGCCTGTGCGGCCTCTCTTGCCCCATTCGACCCGATATTCCCCGTGGTTCACGGAGGGATTGAGGGTTTTGAAAAGGGTTAAGAGACGTCTAGAGCGCCGCTGGAGGAAGACAAAGACCGAATCTGACCGAACACTAGCTAGAGCCGCGGTTAAGGCCTACCTGGTGGCGGTAAGAGTGGCGAAACGGCAATATTTCTCCACTCTTATTGCATCTGCAGAATGCCGCCCGTCGGCCCTGTTTAGGATTACTCGATCTCTCCTGGGTAAGGTGGGCCCAATGACCCACCTTCAGGGCCGTGCGGAGGAATTTTCGGAGCATCTGGCGGATAAAATCGCTCGGATTCGTTCTAAGCTGGACTCCAAGCGTGGTGCATGGTCTGGGGAGATGCCAAGGGAACGTCTATGCCCGGTTATCTGGGAACAGTTTGATCCTGTTGAGCCCAAGGAAGTGGACAGGATCCTCCAGACTGTAAGGGCCACTACGTGTCATCTTGACCCATGCCCTTCCTGGCTAGTGAAAGCAGCCAGTGAAGTGACATGTGGCTGGGTCCATGCGATGGTTGCTACATCCTTGGGAGAGGGAGTGTTTCTGGCTGCTTTTAAAGAGGCGCTGGTGCACCCCCTCCTCAAGAAGCCATCACTGGACCCTACAGTGTTGGACAATTTTCGTCCCGTCTCCCACCTTCCCTTTTTAGGGAAGGTGGTTGAGAAAGTCGTGGCATTACAGCTCCAGAGGATTCTGGATGATACGGATTATCTGGACCCCTTCCAGTCAGGATTCAGGCCGGGATATGGGGTAGAGACTGCATTGGTCGCACTTACAGATGATCTCTGGCGAGAGCGGGATGGAGGCAGTGCATCCATCCTGGCTCTTCTTGACCTCTCAGCGGCTTTCGATACCATCGACCATGGTATCCTTTTGGGGCGGCTCGGAGAGTTGGGGTTGGGCGGCGTAGTCTTGCGCTGGTTCGCCTCCTTCCTCCGAGACCGGTCCCAATCGGTGGTGATAGGAGATGAGAGGTCCGACCCTCGGCCCCTACTTTGTGGGGTGCCGCAGGGCTCGGTTCTCTCCCCTCTCCTATTTAATATCTACATGAAACCGCTGGGTGAGATCATCCGCCAACACGGGATGAGGTATCATCAGTATGCTGATGATACTCAACTATATATCTCCATCCCGGGTGAGTTAAGTGATGCAGTTTCTGCCCTTTCTCAGTGCCTGGAGGCTGTGGGGGTCTGGATGGGGAACAACAGGCTTCAGCTGAACCCTGGCAAGACGGAGTGGCTGTGGATTGATGGCACCTCGGGATCCAAGGAGTTGTCATCTTTAGATCTGGACGGGGTGGCACTACCCCGTTCAGACTCAGTGCGGAATCTGGGGGTCCTTCTGGACTCACGACTCCTGCTTGAAGAGCAGGTGGCAGTCGTGGCCAGAAGGGCTTTTGTGCAACTTCGAGTTGTACGCCAGCTTCGCCCTTTCCTGGACCGAGATGCCCTCCGTACAGTCACTCATGCCCTGGTCATCTCCCATATAGACTATTGCAATGCACTCTACATGGGGCTACCCTTGAAGAATATCCGGAAGCTTCAGCTGGTCCAGAATGCGGCTGCGCGCGCAGTTATGTGTGCCCCAAGATCGGCACACGTGACACCTCTGCTGCGTGAACTGCACTGGTTACCAGTTTGCTTCCGGGTCCAATTCAAGGTGTTGGTTGTTACCTTTAAAGCCCTACATGGCATGGGACCAGGTTACCTTAGAGACCGCCTCATCCCCAGAGTATCGACCCGCCCCACCCGGTCATGCAGAGAGGGCATGCTACGGATCCCATCAGTAAAAGAATTTCATCTAGCGGGATCCAGGAGGCGTGCCTTCTCTGCCGTAGCACCCGCCCTTTGGAACATCTTGCCCCTTGAGGTGAGGCTAGCCCCCACACTCCTGACCTTCAGGAAACAACTGAAAACCTGGCTCTGCCACCTCGCCTGGGACGGGATGAGTAATAGCTCTTCCTGGAGATGGCTCGCACCATAAAGTTCAGTCCGGTTCGTAAATATCAGATACAGCCTCTTGGATTTTATATTTTTATATTTTTAATTGATTGTATAAAGTATTTTATATGTTTTTAATCGCTGACTTTATTGTAAACCGCCCAGAGTCCCCTTGTGGGGGGAGATGGGCGGTGATATAAGTTAGAAATAATAATAATAATAATAATAATTGTGTGGGCCAGCAAAGGAAAGGACAAGGGGGGAGGCGTCCAGCCAGGAGGCCTGTGAGCTGAAAGGTAAAAAGGAAAGAAAAGGAAGCCCCCCCCCCCCCCCCCCCCGGATAAATTTGACACTGATCATCCCAGAAGCTTAAACAAATAAACCTGAATTCAAAGGCTAGGCACAGTCATAAAACATGCATAGATCACTGGAATCAGAAAAAAAAAACCCTTCACCTTTAATGTTCTTTCTCGCTCTTCCCATGAAGCTCTGCTCTCTCGCAATGTGGATTCTGCTTTTTGGGCTGTGTCCTCTAATTGCTGCTTTATTGCGGAATTCTTCGCAACTTGACCCTTGGCAGCTTGTAAAGCTTCAACATCAGAAGCATGAAGCATCAGCTCCCGTTCATATTTACTTTGAGCTTCAGCAGCTATCTTTGCCTGTAAGAAGCCACAATTATCACTGCTTCAGAGCTTATAAGAAATTCAGTAACTTTCTTTTTCATATGGTTGCTTCCTCAATTACAGCTTTGTTTGCTAACTAAATGAAATGCAAATATATCTGTGCGGAAAACAAAATCACAATGAGTTACAGTAAGTTCACCATGAATGTTCCCCATGAAATTTGGTTTAAAATGTTGCATTAAAAGAAAATAATGGGGATCAATATTATGCAAGAAAAGGGTACAAAGAAAAAATACATAAATACCAAAACAGAAATAGTTTCTCTCTTAATGAATAGATGGATACTCCCAAAAAATTAACATACAAGCTCCAGTCCAATAGTCCATATGCACCCCATTATTTCACCACTCACTCTATAAATAACAAAATGTAATGGGTGGCCACAAAACCCCCTCTTGATTAATTAAGGATCTATGGGTGGAAATAAAAGAATATGTGCTGAATCCCTTTTAGACTCCCCCCCCCCAAAATCATTCCAAATCACAGAATAGCAATAATAGTAACAGAGCATATAATTCTGAAACTTCTTCTGTAAGTTGAAACATTTAGTGTTAGAATGTCTTTTTAATAAACAGTATAGATGGCTTCTTGTTTCAGTAACTATGCGGCATCAAGAAACCATTAAATCAACATTTATTTGGTCCTTTGGGGATCATCATCATCAATCATTGGAGATCACTCGTAGCCGAGTAAGACTGTCTTCCAAAGGTAAAATTTTAACAATGGATCCGTAAGTGGCTAGAAAGGCCAATTCTGGATCCGCACAACCTCCCACAATGAGGGCATAGGTTTCCGGGTGGGAGACGGTCATGATGAGGATTTGCCTGACGTACCTTCCTTTTAGCTCTTTTCTCCCTTTCGCCCTGTACTCGCGCTTCTTCAAAGTCCATAGCGCCATTAATAAAGGCTGACCTCCATTTGAAACGCTCATGAGTTAGGGCTTCCCAGTTCTCAATGCTGATATTACATTTTTTTAAATTAGCTTTGAGAGTATCTTTGAATCTCTTTTGCTGTCCACCAATATTCCGTTTTCCATTCTTAAGTTGGGAGTAAAGTAGCTGCTTTGGAAGACGATGGTCAGGCATTCGAATAACATGACCGGTCCAGCGAAGTTGATGTTGGATGATCATTGTTTCAGCGCTGGTGGTTTTCGCTTCTTCTAATACGCTAACATTAGTCCGCCTATCTTCCCAAGTAATTTGCAGAATTTTTCAGAGGCAGCGTTGATGGAATCTTTCAAGAAGTTGGAGGTGGCGTTTGTAGAGGGTCCATGTTTCACAGGCGTACAGAAGTGTTGGTAGTACAATGGCTTTGTAAACAAGCATTTTGGTCTCCCTGCGAATGTCCCGATCCTCAAACATTCTACGCTTCATTCGGGAGAAAGCTACACTCGCAGAGCTCAGGCGATGCTGAATTTCAGCGTCGATGTCGGCTTTTGTAGATAGATGGCTGCCGAGATAAGAAAAGTGGTCAACATTTTCTAGTGACACACCTTTAAGCTGGATTGATGGTGCTGCAGAGGGATTGGTTCGAACTTGCTGGTAAAGCACTTTGGTTTTTTTAATGTTAATCAAGAGGCCGAGCTTTTCATATGCTTCTGCAAAGATGTTTAGGATAGTTTGAAGATCTTCCTGAGTGTGCACAGACTACGTTATCATCAGCATATTGAAGTTCTATAACAGAAGTTGTAATTACCTTATTTTTTGCTTTCAGCCTACTAAGATTAAAAAGCTTTCCATCTGTTCAATATATAATTTCTACACCAGTAGGAAGTTTCTCTTCAACAAGGTGTATAATCATAGCGATGAAGATAGCGAATAAGTTTGGAGCAATAACACATCCCTGTTTAACGCCGGATTCCACTTTAAATGGATCGCTTTGAGAGCCATTGTTATTCAGGATTGTTGCCATCATGTTGTCATGGAGTAGCCGCAAGATGTTCACAAATTTATCAGGGCATCTGATTTTCAGAAGGATGGTCCAGAGAGCAGTACAGTTTACAGTATCAAAAGCTTTAGTCAGATCAATAAATGCCATTCACAGAGGGCGGTTTTGCTCCTTGCATTTTTCTTGAAGCTGTCGTGCAGTGAAGATCATATCCACTGTTCCCCTGGAAGGGCGGAAGCCATTTTGCGTTTCAGGGAGGATGTCTTGTGATATAGATAGGAGACGGTTTGCAAGGATCCTTGCGAGGATTTTGCCTGCTGTGGCTAGAAGGGAGATGCCTCGATAGTTTCCACAGTCTGTTCTATCACCTTTTTAAAAGAGAGTGATAATTATGGCATCCCTAAAGTCTGCTGGAATCTCCTCCCTCATCCAGATTTTTTCACTGAGCTTATGAAGTTGTTGTATAAGTTCAGGCCCGCCTTCTTTAAAGACTTCAGCAGGAATCCCATCCGGTCCACTAGCTTTGTTATTTTTCATTTGATTAGTGGCTTTACTGACTTCCTCCAAACTAGGGGGTACTGGAAGCTCATCTCTTGTTTTTGCGGGATTTGCAAGAAGACTTCATCAGCCACAGTAGAGTGACGATTAAGGAGATTGTAGTAATGCTCTTTCCAGCGCAGTGCAATAGACTCTTTGTCCTTTAGAAGTTTGACATCATCTATTGAGCGTAAGGGATTTGTACCATAGTTCGTTGGTCCGTAGATGGCATTTATGGCATTAAAAAAGCCCCGTGAATCATGAGCATCTGCAAAATGTTGGATTTCTTGGGCTTTTTTTATCCACCATATGTTCTTAAGTTCTCTAGTTCTTCTTTGGACTTCTGCCTTTGCACTGGCGTAGATTTTTTTCTTAATGGCACAGTTAATATCTTTTTGCCATATCCGGAAGGCTTTCCTTTTCTTGTCAATAATATGTTCAGTCTCACTATCATTCTCGTCAAACCAGTCCTGATGTCTCTTAGTTTGGTAGCCGATAGTTTGTTCACAGGCTGAGATAATAGAAGTCTTCAATTTAATCCAGTGTTCCTCAACATTTTCAGGAAGTTCCATAGGCAGATGTTCCTTGAGAGTTGATTGAAAGCAAGCTCATTTAATAGAATCTTGAAGGGCCAGTGTATTCATTTTACGCCTTGGTTTTCTTCCTTGGAGCCTACGATGAGGGACAATCTTTATGGCCATCGTGGATCAAATTAATCAATGGTCTGTCCAGCAGTCATCGGCGCTCATGGCTCTGGTGAGAAGTACATCACGGCGATCTCTAGCACGGACAATTACATAATCTAAAAGATGCCAGTGCTTCGACCGTGGGTGCTTCCATGATGTTTTAAATTTATTTTTCTGGCGAAAGAGTGTGTTAGTAATGACAAGGTTATGCTCTGCACATTTAGTCAGAAGTAAGATTCCATTCGTGTTGCTGTTGTCAACTCCTATAAAAATTTTCCTTGATATCCTCATCTGCATCTAGTGTTGGTGCGTAAACACTTAGGACAGTTGCCTGTTGGTTTTTGGCGAGTTTTATTCGGAGAGTTGAGAGTCGTTCGTTAATCCCAGTGGGAACTTCTGACAAGAGCTTCACAAGGTCGTTTTTGATAGCAAAGCCTACCCCATGTATTTGTCGTTCTTGTTCAGGCAGTCCTTTCCAAAAGAAGGTATAACCTCCTTTTTCTTCCTTCAACTGTCCTTCTCCTGCTCTTTGAGTTTCTTGGAGTGCTACTATATCAATATTAAAACGTCTCAGCTCCCTTGCAATAATGGCAGTCCTACGTTCAGGTCGTTCACTATCCATATTGTCTTGCAGTGTCCGTATATTCCATGTTCCAAAATTCATGTGTTTTTTACGACCGCTAGATGGTGACCCCACTGGTCGCGGTAATCCAGTCAGGGAGAAAATGAGGCAGACTATGTTTAGGGCACCTTTTCTAGCCCCCTCCCCATATGGGGTGAGCAGAGTGGATCCTAAATAGGGCTGCTCAGTCGTGGATACAGCTGCCGAACTACTCAACTGCCTCAATCCTTGAGTCAGGGCGACTGAATCCGTATCCACTGCCCATGTGCTGGTCCATGACTAGGAGCTTCCAGATTTCACAGTCCTGCCCCCGTTATATAGCACAATATAAACAGACCAAGGGACTGCCTTCTACCTTCATTGAAAATGGGTTGTGGACTCCATCTCACAAGCCATCAAGACATTGAGCAAGACTAACAAGATTTCCACCACAGCTGGCCATTACAGGAATATCTCAAAAAACCCCAACCCTGGTGCCCAAGTCCTCTACCTCTACCTCTACCTCATCATCTCTATCTCTTTTCCCTTCCTATCCATTTTTTCCTACAGCATTATCTTTTTTTAGATTGTAAGTGTGATGGCAGCGCCTTTTCCTTAATACATAAACTGCTCTAGGAGCTTTTCAGGCTGAAGGGAAGAGCATAAATGTTTTCAAATAATAAATAAATAAAACGGAACACTTATGAGAATTACTGACATGCAAAACCCACTATATACCCAATCTAATTAATACACAATTCAACTGCTTTTGTCTGCAGATGTTTTAGAACCATACTTGCTCTTGACAGTCCCGTTTCGCCTGTTGTTCATTGCTGAGTGCTGTGTTTGCTCTCTGAAGAGCTTCCTGAAGTTCAGACTTCATACTGGAAAGGTTTTTCTTTAACTCGGAAAGCTACAAATGAAGCATCAAGGATCAAACTTTCATTTTTCAAAAATGTTTATCTAAAAGTATAGAGCTAAAGAACCACAATTTTTAAATAACAATGATAAAAATATCCTGGATTTGGCTAATTTAAGGTCAAGTATCTGCAACAGTTTAGACAATGAAGCTCTTCCCCAAATAAATATCCTTAATACATTTCTGCCTGAAGATGTTCCCAAATAAATACTCTTAATGTCGTTATAGAGGAATCTAAGAACTTTTAAGATTCTGTCTGCCTGCAAACTGTCAGAGTAGAAGTGAGTCAAGAGACATTTATATCTCTAGCATCTTTTTTTTGGGGGGGGGGTGTCTTAAAAAATGATCTTGTGCAGCTTGCAATGGGAGAGGATTTAATCAGGTGACTCATAAAACGTGTCCAAATTGCTAATCCCCTTCAATTTGGCCTGTCTCATACCAGATTTCTGATCTGTGAAAGATCAGGCTCAGAGAGATAGAAAGTGAAATCCAATACTGGATATTCCCATCAGACATAGAAATACAAGTAATCCTATGAATCCTTAGACCTTTAAATACATAGTGACTGAAGCCATCATTAATTGAATCTTTCTGTTCTACTGAATATAAGCTGAAAAGTACAGGCACACAAACTGCAGTTAAAAAGTGGCTCTCTAAATCCTTTTGTGCAGCCTTTCTCTGCTGCACCAATTTTTAATGAGTAAATTAAAATTATATTTAATGTTTTAATTATGGATAGTCTGGAAAGCAAAGGAGAGAAAGAGACAGTGACTAGATTTCAAAAACTTTGTTTTTATTTTACTCTTTTACCATGCCTACTTAACCCTTCCTCCACCTATATGCAATCCCAGACATACTCAAAAAGCCAGATACATGGTCTTCGACCAATTTCAGAAAGGGAACATAATATGTATGAATCATATCAGATGATGCAAATGTATGGATCCAGTATTTTAACCCTGCAATTCCAAGTCTGGTAACCTATATTCAGGAATTTTGATTCCAATTGTTAACATATTTGTATCCAAGTAATGGTATTCAACTGCTGATAAGCTCATGGACGTTTCCATCAGTGGAACAGTGTAGAAAACAATTCTGCGTAAGTCCTTCTCCCTACCCTAACCTTCCATAACCTCCAAAATCTTCCAGCTGGAACTGCACTGCCAGTAAAAGGAGGGAAAATTGCCAAAATTCACCTCTCTCACTCTTTTCTTCTGACAGAAAACTCCCCTGGATTAGAGTTTTCCATCAGTGAAAGGGGATCTTTACATCTTGTAACATGATTTTTAAAGAAAATGCTTTGGAGAAAACAAACAAACAAACAAATATCCTCATTATTTCAAGTATTATCTTAATTATGCTAAAATGAGCAACGAAGTGCTTAATTTTCACTTCTTCAACAACTGTGGTTCTCTGGAAGAACATAATACAATATGTACAGCAGAGCTTTCCAAACTTTTCATGTTGGTGACACACTTTTTAGACATGCATCATTTCGCGACACACTCTTACAGCAGGGCATCATTTCGCGACACACTCTTACAGCAGGGCATCATTTCGCGACACACTCTTACAGCAGGGCATCATTTCGCGACACACTCTTACAGCAGGGCATCATTTCGCGACACACTCTTACAGCAGGGCATCATTTCGCGACACACTCTTACAGCAGGGCACAAGGCAGGCACTAGGACCTGCGCGGAATCACAGCAGGTTTGGAGGCAGCAAGACACAAGGCAGGCATTAGGACCTGTGTGGAATCCTGGCAGGGCTCGGAGGCAGCAGCAGCCGCGACACACCCAGACACTGCAGCTGACACACTAACGTGTCCCGACACACAGTTTGGAAAGCTCTGATGTACAGGATGACAAATAAAAGCAGAGCAACTTCTCAGCATCGAAAATAACATGGACATGATCTAATTTGGTGTGCCAAAAGATTGGGCAAGATTGCTAAGATGCAGCCACTCCCTGTGCTTTGCGGCAAACTTTGAAACTAAGGGGCATTCCAAAATGCTGCAACAAGAAAATAAACATATGATAATCCAAAACAGGCACACTTAAAACCTTTTATGTCCCTATAATAGTTTACTTCTTTGGTTATGTACAATAACAAGAAAGTCTGAGGCAGAAAGGAATCATACTGTTATACCTGTTGTTCCATGTTTTCTATGGCTTTACGTTTCTCATCTTGAAGTTCCTGTTTTTCTTTCTCAGCTTCCATTAGCTTCTTTTCAAGCTGGGAATGATACTCTGAGGACTCTTTCAAGCGGGCTTCAACAGTGGCCCGAACTTCCTCAGTCACCTACACAATAAAATGAAGTCAATACAAGAACAGAGCATATAAGGGACATGCGCAGATGCAACTGTACTGCATGTTTCTTCAGCATGGAAAGTGTAATTGATATACAGTATCTTAAAGACAGTTCTGTAGGTCCAAATTAAAAAAGGTTATTTAAAAAAGGTATTGTTTGGGGATTGATATGTGTAAAATACTTAACAACTAGTCCTCTCTTAGCCCAGTGTTTCTCAACCCTAGCAACTTTAAGACAGGTGGACTTAAACTCCCAGAGTTCCCCATGCTGACTGGGGAATTCTGGGAGTTGAAGTCAACCCATCTTAAAGTTGCCAGGGTTGAGAAATGCTGTCTTAGCCTGAGGAATCTGTTGTAAGTATAATCTGTTGCAAGTCTGAAAGACATTCCTGGAATAATGGCATGCTTTATAGTTCCAAAGCCAAAACCGATGTAAGTAATACATTTGGGGAAAGACAATGTCATCACAGCATTATATATTTGCTCTTATACCATTTTGAAATCACAGTCATTGTTTTCAAAATACAGCTGATTCATCTGATTCCATCAAGGAAAAATGGAAATCAGAATGTAAAGTTTAGGCATATTACAGCATCTGATGAAGTGAGCTGCACCTCATGAAAGCTTATGCCTTTTAGTAATTTTTGTTAGTTGGAAAAGGTGCTACCAGACTCCTGATTTCTTGCCACCGTAGGCTCTCCTCCTACAATGCATATTACAGCAGGCATTCAGAGAACACATAAATCTTACAAGCAATTACATCCAATGAAGATAAATCAGTTTATAGGACATACAATAATTTTTGCATGAAGCATTCACATCTTACTTGTCTGTTAATTGCTATCAAGGTGGCTTTTTTAAAACATTTTAAAAACAATATCGAAAGAACCAAACAGAACAATTAGCCAATCAAAAGTTTAGAGCAAAACAATTAATTTAGTCCAGAGCCTTAAAAAAAGGTAATATTTTGCTGTAGCAAGAGAGAAATGCAGATCTTTTTGGGAAACACATTCTAAAGTCAGTTTGGTCTAGTGGTTAAGGTGCTGGGCTAGAAACCAGGAGTCTGTGAGTTCTAGTCCCATCTGCGGCATGAAAGCTGGCTAGGTGACCTTGGGCCAGTCACTCTCTCTCAGCCCAACTCACCTCACAGGGTTGTTGTTGTGGGGAAAATAGGAGGAGGAAGGAGTATTAGGCATGTTTGCCGCCTTGAGTTATTTATAAAAATAATAAAGGCGGGATAAAAGTCAAACAAACAAAGTAAGTAAGTAAGTAAGTCTGACTGTCTTGCTTCCCCATCTCTCATGTTTTCAGTGGAGATAAGGGAGGACACAGGGTTAAGTGGATGAAAAAAGTGTCAAAATATGTGTTCTTGACATATCAGATTTTTTACAATAAAGGTGGGCAACTCATTTTCCCCAAACCCTTGCTCTGTATTTTCCAAAGACCCTCTGACCAATGAATAACTGCTACCTGATATTTTGAAGTGATAAATACATGTGAACTATGGTTGAGGGCTAAAGTAGGCTTAATCTGTTAAAGAAAGAAAGCCCATGCATCTTCCAAATCAGGGGGAAAAAAACAGCCAAAAACGCCAGCCCAATCCATGTGCATGATGTTCCCCCAGCTACTTTACACAATCACCCCAACCACTGAAGGACCTGGCCATGCAGTCTTGGACCACCAAAGATTGGCCATCTCTTGGCTTAGAGCTTTAGAAGGACAGAGACCAACATTCTGAATTTAGTCAGAAAGCAAACTGGCATTCCGTGTCACTGAAACAAAATATAGATGATAACATCAGGAGGCCTTTCATCAGATAGCAATCTGGCTACAACATTCTGAAGCTGTTCAGAACTACTTTTTAAGGGGTAGCCCTCCATAAAAGCCTATCAAAATAACCTAATAAGGATTGAACTAACCCTGGTCATGGCCATTCATCCCCAAATTTGCCTAGGATCAGGTACTGTATAGTGCACAAAAGATCTCCTGGTCATTGTGGCCAGCCAGGAGCAAGACTGAAGCGACAAGTGCTCCTCTGACCCTTAAAAGGAATCCTTTTCTCTTGCTACAGGTCCTAATGAGAAAATCCTCATGTGGAATTTCATCATGGAAACATAATTCCATAGCTAAATTATATTTAGTGGATAATATTAAAAACATATTACCTGCTTTTCTTTGTTAAGGGATTCTTCAAGGCTCACCACCATAGTTCGGTACTGCTCCACGTTACTTGTGGCAGTCTTCAGCCTTTCCTTCAAATCATTAACTTGGTCATCAGATTGCCTCAATCGACTTACAAGATCATCCACATCCTCGCCGATACTAGGTTGGCCTAAAAATTTAGAAGCAATATATTAAATAAGGATTTATTAACTGAATAAATAGTGCATCTATAGTACATTTTGAGTGAAAACACAATCTTTTCTCAACTAATTAATAGCTTTCAATATTTATTCAGGTTTTTTTTTAACAGAAAAGGAGAAAGACTATTATCGACAAAGAAGGTTATGGAACGTAGGTGCTTGTGAAGCTGGCAAACAGATGTCTCAGGACACAGCACTTGTTCAGAATCTAAATCTGACTATATTAATGTAAAGGGACTATATAAAAGACAACACTTTTCAAATCATCCAATGACATTCATCCTAATGCAAGGAGAAATATGCTTATCAACCAGAATGTAACGAATTCAGAAAATTTATAAATTATTTTTCAATATCAAATTAAGAAAATTTAACAGGGAAAAGCTAAATATATGCTTTCCTTTTATTATAAATTATTGTTGTTGTTGTTATTATTATTATAAAGCTGATCCCAGATAAAGTCAGTTGTAGCCATTACATTCACTCATCATACCAAACCAGGAACTGATTTGCAGTTTGTAAACCAACATAAAGATCCTCTCCCCAAACCACAAAAAATGGCAAATGCCAGTCTACCACTGCACAGGATGAACCTCTGCCTATTTTGCAACAATGCCCTGCCTACTGCAATATCTTCAACCTACACAAAACAGTATACAGGTGGTCCTTGCTTAACGACCACTCCTTCAGCAACTGTTCAACTTACGACAGTGCTGCGCGGGATTTACGACCGGTCCTTGTACTTACATTGGCTGCAGTGTCCCCGTGGTCACATGATCGTGATTCAGGTGCTTGGTGCCCAGCTTGCAATTACATTGCAGAGTCCTGTGTCATGTGATCACCATTTGCGACCTTCTTTGCCAGCTTCCTACAAGCAAAGTTAATGGGGAAGCTGGCAGGACGCCACAAATGGAGACCATGTGACATCCTCGCTTAACGACCCATGGTGATTTGCTTAACAATGGCAACCGGAAGTGCTGGGATTGCCATCACTAAACAGCGCGGTCATGTGACATTGTGCTTTATGACCATGTCGCTTAGCAATTGAAATTCCGGTCCCAATTACTGTCGGTAAGTGAAGACTACCTGTATATTGTTCTTGGTCTCTGAATGGTTGCACATGCTTGGCTTAGGACTTACACCCCACCAGCTGTCATTTTGGGCCAACATTAAATTAAATTAAATTTGAATTGCACCATTTAGAAGATGTATTAAAAACCCCTCACAAAACAGCACCATTCAAGCCTTAATATTCAGCTTCTTCAAAATATCTCTGGCACATTGAATTCTACTCATCATGCTAAGCTCCCTCTCCCCATGTACCCAAGTTGGGTATAGGTGCTAGCTGGCAACATGTCCTTTTTCCCCTTACCTTGTCCAGGAGCTCTCTGCAATGACTGAGAAGCTATTTGAGCTTCCATATTGTGGAGTTGCTGCTTTAGTGCTGCAATCTCCTTTTGAGCATTCTTCAGCAGCTCTTTTGTGTTAGTATGAAGACTCACTTCAGTCTCACACTGTCTTTTAGCATCCAGGAGGTGAATCTGAGAAGGAACACGAGTACTTTATTTCAAAGCACATCATTTCATTTATCCAGAAAACAGCTTAAAGCACAATGTTTACCTAAATATCAAGACTGCATTGTTTTGGATTTTTCTCTCAAAAAAGTGCTCAAAACAGAACATCTAAACTTACTATCTTCTTTTCATTGCTAAATAAATATTAAAAACTCCTTACCCCCAAAATATAAAGGCTCCAAGATTCACTTAGCAGCTGAAATCAACCATTCCCCACCCTGTCCACGTGGAAGCCTAGATAATTTGTGTGGTACAAAACACAGCGTCCTCCGGTATAAAAGCACTACGATACTTATAGTTTAAAATATCTGGAGAATATTATCCTGTCTCCCACTGGCATAGAAGAAAACCTGGGACTAGAAAGTGCTGTTGTACATCCCTGGCCCTCTTAAGGGAAGGGAAGTGAAAGGCAGTAGAAAAGTATATGACTTCTACAGCAGCATATGAAGGGCTGGAAGTCAATAGAGATAGACTAGTTCAGAGACAATGAATCTTTTTGCAAGATGACCACAATATGCAATATTACGAGCACAGTGTACATAATGTGCCTTGGCATGATCCTGACTACATCTTATGAAGCCAGATGATAAATAGAACAGAAGGGGAAGCAGGGAAAAAAAACCTTCTACTGGCAGGGGTGACCCAAATGTCTACTACCTGTGTCAAAACTCAAAAAGTCATGTCTGACATCCACTTATTTGCCTCCATCCCAAAAAAGGATGATGTAAATTCCTAATGCAAATAAAGTAATTTTAAACAACTTCTATTTTATAAATAGAACTCTTCCTGCTCATCCTCTCAGCAAGAGGTCCCCAACCCATGACAAAATGGTTGACAGTTAGCAGTAAGCCCCATTTCCAGATGAAGCCTTTCTATAACCATCTAATACAGCATAGTGATGGGAAGATGTTTTAAATGTGTTCACTTAAGACTGAATCAAATTAAATTCACTGAATTAAAACTTCTTTTAAAAAATATATATTCCATTTGTTGAATCAGATCCAAATAGCTATAATGAGAAGAAAACAAGCTGCAAAGATTAGCATGTGCAAACCCAAGAATCCTTTTGGATTCTGTTTCACCATTCTGTATATTGTTAAGTTACCAAACTGTTCCTCCAGAGATTAAAATAACCTTCCAAATATGGAATTTATAATATCTTGAATTAGAAGTGGCTGGATGCTTTCCTATTAAAAATGAATACTACTTAGAAAGTCATATGAACATCTAATTTCTTCTATTTCTAATACTTACATCTTGATTTTTGGAAAGTGTGTGTCTTTGTTCCACCTCATTTTCCAGTTTTTTCTTCAGCTGGGCTACTTCCCGCTCCAACTTCTCTATTTGATTATTGAGCCTCTGTCGAGTTTCTGTCTCTCCCCTTTCCAAAATTACCTAGTAAGTAAAATACATTTTGCTATGCAATATCTCTGCCAAATTCTGCTCATATTTATTTACCAAACATAATCAATAACAGCATTACAGATCTGTAGCATATAGAACTCCTGAGGAATCTGTATAACGACCAAGTAGCAACGGTAAGAACAGAACACGGAACAACGGACTGGTTTAAGATTGGGAAAGGAGTACAGCAGGGTTGTATACTCTCACCCTACCTATTCAACCTGTACGCAGAACACATCATGCGACATGCTGGGCTTGAGGAATCCAAGGCTGGAGTTAAGATCGCTGGAAGAAACATTAACAATCTCAGATATGCAGATGATACCACTTTGATGGCTGAAAGCGAGGAGGAGTTGAGGAGCCTTATGACGAATGTGAAAGAAGAAAGTGCAAAAGCTGGGTTGCAGTTAAACCTCAAAAAAACCAAGATTATGGCAACCAGCTTGATTGATGACTGGCAAATAGAGGGAGAAAAAGTGGAGGCAGTGACAGACTTTGTATTTCTAGGCGCAAAGATTACTGCAGACGCTGACTGCAGCCAGGAAATCAGAAGACGTCTACTTCTTGGGAGGAGAGCAATGGCAAATCTTGCTAAAATAGTTAAGAGCAGAGACCTCACAGTGACAACAAAGGTCCGCATAGTTAAAGCAATGGTATTCCCTGTAGTAACCTATGGCTGCGAGAGCTGGACCATGAGGAAGGCTGAGCGAAGGAAGATAGATGCTTTTGAACTGTGGTGTTGGAGGAAAATTCTGAGAGTGCCTTGGACTGCAAGAAGATCAAACCAGTCCATACTCCAGGAAATCAAGCCAGACTGCTCACTTGAGGGAATGATATTAAAGGCAAAACTGAAGTACTTTGGCCACATAATGAGAAGACAGGATACCCTGGAGAAGAAGCTGATGCTAGGGAAAGTGGAAGGCAAAAGGAAGAGGGGCCGACCAAGGGCAAGATGGATGGATGGTATTCTGGAGGTGACGGACTCAACCATTGGGGAGCTGGGGTTGGTGACGGCCGACAGAAAGCTCTGGCGTGGACTGGTCCATGAAGTCACTAAGAGTCGGAAACGACTGAACGAATAAACAACAAGCATATAGAACATAGCGGTGCTTTAGGAAGTTTTTGTCCATGTCTATGTATATATACTATGGAGAATAAAGAGAGAAAAAGGTGAGGTAATGTAGTTGAACATACCTGAATAGATTGCAGGTTAGTAAGGAGCAGATTTTGTCCTCGATGTTCTGCTATCAAAGATTCTTTTTGCTGAGTCAAACGAATTTCGGCCATTTTTAAGATATCTTTTTCTTTTTTCAAATTCTCTGCTCTCACCTTGGAAAGAGATATTTCATTTTACATTAATTAATTCAATCTGTGTAGCATTTCAAATCTAAATTCACACAACTGTTCAGCATCTGAGTACAGCATGTCAAAGTAGATTAATCAACTCATGGTTAGCTCTGCTTGTTTTGTTTTTTCCTAATCTTTTGGGGTATGTGGTAGGAAGATACAAGCAGTTCTGTAGAAGAAAATACCATTGTGATTCTAGAATGTCAAAATCTTGTTTAGTCATTGGATGGATGTGGGCATCACATGAAATTATATTCCTTTCATTTGACTGTGTCTCTGATTTCTTTAGGAAACTATCTTGTTTTTCTCCCAACAAGCCAGACCTGAGGAGTGAAGCAGGAATAAACCAGCATGTATCGGCATACTGTATAAACAAGCCAGTATTCCAAAGAATGTCGGTTTAATGAAAGGCCATGATATGCCTATTATCTTTTATTATACTTCTATTATTTATCTCACATCCCATCCAAATTCAATTTGGCTTATGTATTACTCTTGCTTTTAAGACTTTATATATTGTTTACTATCAAACTCTTTCAAAGAACACATACTGTACAACCATAAAAATTACTTAAAAATATTAAAAATAGAATTAAAATGATCTGTTGTTAAATGCATGTTCAAAGAGATAGGTTTTCAAGGTCTATTTAAAAGGCAACAAAGAGGTTAAGGCTCTTGGCTCAGAAGACAGTTCCTTCCAAAACATCTGGGGCAACTACAATGAAGGCTTGAGAGGAGTCTGCAGCAACTACAGACAAACCTCAGATGACATCAATGAGCTTGAGCATATGCACGTGCAAGTTGCTCTTTCAGATAATCTTGAGACTTTTCATGGCTGACAGGAGATTTGGAGCTGGGCCTCTTGGGCCAAATGTCTATCTGTACACCACACTGGGTCCTATTTATTGATGAGAGCAGCAGCATCTACCATATCGCACTGATGATGTTACCTAGTTGGGTAATGAAATGTCTGCAAGCAAACAACCAAGCTCAGAGAGCACCAAGAACTCCACAGTTCAACCATGAGCTACAGATATTCTCTTCTATTGGTTCATCCAATTTAGTCCCCCGCAGAAAGTTTGTATTTCAATTCTTAGAATCCTCAACTAGCACAGCCAAAGTAAAACATTTCTGGAGGATCCCAGGTTGGAATAGATAAAGCTAAAAAAGGCTTCTTAGAAGTCTTTCCCATTACAAAATAAACAGTACTTAAAAAAAATAGCCAGTAGCAATCACCTCTGCCACAGTTAATTTTTCATTGGCTCCTCTTAATTCTTGAGTCATTGTGTTGATGATCTGTTCTTGCTTTTGAGTAGTTGCTGACAGCTTCTGAATTTTCTCATGCAGTGATGTAATCTCTCGCCGATATCCCTCTACGTTATCTTGCAACATCTCATAACTTCACAGGGGTGAAGACCAGGAAGATTTTGTTCCATTGAAATTGATGTAACAAAAGCAAAGAGAAAAATCAGAACAAAAAAGTCTTATTAAAATACCCAGGGAGCAAACAAGTGGAAGAGAAATTTTGCAAGATTCTGAAGTGGTTACATTAGCAGCCATATGAACTGCAGAAATAAGGCTACTGTTTTCATGACATTTAAAAATGTTATAATGGGGAATGTTTTCTATTCATGGTTTCAGCCATTCTAGTAGTAGTAGAGTACTTTTATTTATTATGATAAAAATATTAAATTATGTATAAAGCATTTATACATGAAAATAAATAAATCACCCCTCCCTCTATTCCCCACCCCCCCGCAGCTATAAATCACCATTTCATATCACTGGAGAAACTCTGGGTTCATTCTGATAATCTGAGGTGCTTTTTGAGGGGGGTGAAGGGAATGGTGTGTGTGTGTATACACACACACACACACACACACGGTATATATAATCCCAGTTTCTTTAAAATATAGGATTTTGAATGAGGATCCCTTTAGTCTTTGAGAATATTTAAAAATAGTTTGCCACTCTGAATTAAGAAATGACCTACTCAGACAGATACAGGCAACACCATAAATTCTTAAATAAAATTACTCCCAGTATTTATGTATGGCCTAGATGGCATCTGGCTGATTGTAATTACTCTTAAAAATTTAAGTAGAGTTGGGCTAATTTATACTTGCCTTGGTGACCATCAGGAAATTCCAGGACTGGGAAAGAAAACAATACGAAACAGCTAACAAAGGCAATGACAATCCTCTTCCATCCTATTGCCAAAAAACCTGTATG
Organism: Charina bottae; assembly: GCA_023362775.1. Taxonomy (NCBI): domain Eukaryota; kingdom Metazoa; phylum Chordata; class Lepidosauria; order Squamata; family Charinaidae; genus Charina; species Charina bottae. The sequence continues at coordinate 11,929,399 of JALMGJ010000003.1, forward strand.
GATGTGTCCAGTGTCTAGGTAGTCACCAAGAGTCAAGCTCAGCTTGAGGGGGGCTTTCTCTTTTTATCTTTATTTGCATTCTAAGCAGATGGCAGGATTTTTTAAAACCCAGACTTATTTCAGAATTACATGTGATACGGGAACCACCTATGTCAATTTGGTATTGTACGAAGGCAAAAATCATATCAATGCAATCTGATAATATGCAACAGGTAGTAAGTAAACACACCTTAAATTAATGCAGTAATTCATTATTTCAGGGAATGCATCAAAATCTGCATGACTAAGGAATTCTTATTTATTTGGTCCAAACTTGCAAATCCATTGTTGTCTTTTCCCATCATGTCTACATTATACAATAGCACTCTAAAGAAACTCCAAAGGGGAAAAGCAATTTTGCGAGATACCACAGAAACTGAAACTGCAGATTGTTAACTAGTTCAGACACAGAACTACCACTTCTTTTAAGCAAAATTAGGAAATAGGAGATCTGCATACTCTTCTCACCTTGTGATTTAAATCCAACCATCCTTTTATTGAAAATAAAATGTGAGACGGAAATTAAAGAGAAATGCATTCCATTGATGAATGAGAACTTTTCAACTTTTCCCACTTCCACCAAAAAGAGCAAATTGTTCCTCCATGAGGGGGAACATAAAAAATATCTTCATCCCCTATGGGTCTGGGCCTTTCACTCATGCACAGTGTATCCATTTGTGTTAAATATAATCTCATGTTGAAAAGTAGTTTGAAACTAGCCATGATCAGCAACACAGAGGTACAGATATAGCCAAAAAGAGAACAGAGGGGGAAAAAACCCAAAACCAACCACACGGCATTCCCAGTTCCAAAGCTTAAATGTTCTGACGCTGACGCGCAATTATCAGATGTTTTATCCAAGAACTCTGCAAATTGATAAACTGGAATTTTCTTATTAGCAGTAACACATGCTAAATCAATTCTGTAGGGATTTCTTTTAATGAGTGTTCCTAATTTTGGCTTACCGCTTAGAGGCAAATTCAAGCTGGGTAGAAATCTTCGTATTCTGTGACTTCAAGTCAGTAACCTGTTCTTGAAGCTTCTCATTTTGTTCATTCAGCAGTTTGTCATTCTCTGCCTTTTCTTTCCTATAGTTCTCAAAAAATTCCTGCAGCTGTGGAATGCATGGAATAAAACAAAGCGTACAGAGGTAAACGAAAGGCTGAATAGAAGAAAAACATATCTGATTTTGTGAGTGTATGAAAGGCAAAACCATACCTGTTTAAGGGCAGCCTTCGCTTCTGCTGCTTCTGTTGACTCGATCACTGGGACTGAAGCTGGAGTTGAAGCTGACAGGCGCTTAGGGGTTGATGTCAGAGACATTTCCTCTGGCAAGTTGCTTGGAGCTAAATTACACAGAAAAAGAACATTTGGAATCCATGGAGATTCTATGGAGTTCAGCGTCCCCCTTATCCTCACAACATTCCACTGAAGTTAGGCTACGAGAGAAATCCTGACCCCAGGTGATCTAAAGAGATTTATGATTGGCTGAAATTTGAACCCAGGCTCCCCAGTTTTAATCTAACACTCAAACCACTTGAACATGCTATCTGTCAGTCACATGCATGGGCCAGATCAAGAGTTTGCAAGGTATTTTAGGTGGACAATGAGTAGCATGCTGGGGTCGATTCTCAAAAGCAGTGGGTGAGGCCAAGACAAAAAATAAATTTCAATTCATTTCATTTATATCTAAATTTAATGAGAATCAAATATAATTAATGTGGTTACTCTCTACTTATGTGTTTCCTAGTTTTTCCCTTCTGTCACATTTAAAATTCATTTGGTAGCAATCTTTGGTGGTCTTGTGCATAAACAAATGTTTCCTGAAGTGAAATATTCACTGGCTCTGGCATTCAGAGCTAGAAACGCCAAATTAAACCTGTTTAATTAAATTATCACCATGACAACATGCAACAGAATAAAAAGGGAATGCTTCTTAGAGTCCAGCTTGACTTTTGGTGACTTCATAGCCATGTAATTTTTTTGGCAGAAAACCAGAAATGGTTTGTCTTTGCCTTCCTCTGGAATCTGACCTTCCAGTCTAGCTTGCGGCCTTGTTATTTCCTGGTGACCTCCCATCTATGTGCTAATCAGGTTAGACCCTGCTTAGTTTTCTAAGATCAGTTAGATTCTAGCACCTAGCTAGACATATAATAGCTTAAATGATACCAATAAACACTTATTAAACATTAACACAAAATAAAATATGCCTGTTGTTTGCTTAAAATTAAAGGCCAAAGTCTGTTTTTCCTCTTTCCTTTATTTTCATGCAAACATGTAAAAAAATCCATGATAAAAATAATAACATCATAGAAACAAGGAAACAGCAATAAAATAATCCTAAAATGTTAGATCAGCACTCTTCTTTTGCACTATAATTCCCAGAATTCTCAGTCAGCATTGCCATTTTATAATAAACCAATGAAAGCAAAGGAAAAAAACAAATATTATTTCTATTTACTCTATTTCTCAGTGGAAGGGTAACCATGGTGCAAATCTACAATGGGAGTGCTTTTAATGATGAAAAAGTGGGACAGGATTTTTTCAAAGACAATGTTGTAGTTTGGATAAAAATCAATAAAGGAATGTCTGCATTCCTGCCCAATTCTGACCTTGCAATGGAATGGCAACTCCGGTGGTCTGTGCCAGCAAAATCCGATACATGTCACGCTGACGAACTATGGAATCTACAAGCTGCATCTGATGGTGGCGTGACTCACGCAGCTTTTCTAGCTCAGTAATAGCTTCTCCAAGTTGATTCTGGAGCTCAGAAATTCTGTCATGACAAGAAAACAACATTACTTATGTTAAAATATGGAAGTTATGGAGCCAAATAGGAGGAATAATTAAAAAATTATAAATAAAATTGCATTGGTAGAGCTTTGAATCTAAAGCAGCAGTATGAACTATCTCCTCTAGTATACTGTGATTTTCGCTTACAAAAGGGGCAGAACAGTGTCTCTGAGAAGTACATAAATTGAGGAAATGTTCAACGAAGATTCTTTCAATTCTGTCCCTATTTCTTCATGCTATCTTTCTGAGATTTTTTTTCAAATTTGACTAAAAGTGTAAGTTTGCAGCTACTATACAAGAAGGAAACAGTGAGTATGCATCTGAAGCTTGATCTGACAAAGCAACCAAGAACCCCCGCCAAAAAAAAAGATAAAGGAAAAAAATATATAGAAGTTAGTGAAAACAAAACATCAGACTTACCATGAAGGTTCCTTTTCTACAGTGAATGGAAGATATCCTGAAAACTGGGTTACTCCAATGTATTCCAAATTTTACCATTACTACTTTGGACAGTTCTTATAAAATTATTTTTTTACTTGAACACCAATGTCAGTGTGAATAGAACCCTGATTCTAGACCCCAACTCCCGGGTTCCAAATTCACTGCCAAAGGGGGGACATACTTAGCAGAAGTGGTTTCTTGTTCTTCTTTCTCCTTAGCATCCCCCAGCTCTCGAAGAGCTACTAAGAGGCGTTGATTTTGCTGCTGAAGTTCCTCAATATTTCTGTAGGAGACCAGGTGCTGACTTATTACTTCAGAAGAGCTACTGATATCTGCAGAACTCACTTCTTCATCACGGATGACGTGATTACCTCGGGCCTCTTCAAGCTCCATCAATAGCACCCTTATCTTCAAAATGAAAAACAGATTATTCAAGCTATAGAACTCTAGCTTCCATTAAATAAATAAATATCCTTTATTCTTCCAAATTTGCAAGGTATCATCTGTTATCACACAAATCCATTTCCAGATTTTACTCAAGCTTCAGGAACATTCAGTTAGCATAACTAAATTCTAATTACCTTGTTTTCATTTTTTGTGGTTTCCACGTCCATCCTTAAAACCATCCCAAAACCAGTCAAAATTGCACCACCAACATTCAGCCATTTTGCTATCAAGATTTGGCAATGGGATTTCAAGGTGTTGAAGGTTAAAGGGAGGCTTAGGAGCTATATAAGGCCCACGGACTATCCACCCTTGAGTTAGAATAACCAAACATCTGACCATTTTCAGTTATTTCCCCTTTAGGACAGGAATCCAATTTTAGAGCAAAAGGACAAGGATCCCCTATTCCTAGCTTTGCTCGTCTTTCCATATCCACTTTCTCTTTTCTGACCCTCTTTTATTAAGTATTAGATGAACTCTATTTCACTGGCATGTTGGCTCAGTCAAGGGGATCACCTATGTGTTTCACCCTCCTCCTGTGGAATATAGGAAGTCTTAACAAGGCATCAGCTGGGGAGAACAGAGACTAAAGCTACATACAAAGCTTTCATACTTGTACTAAAGAGCTCAACAGATGCAGCTTGTAGATTCATTTACTACTATGTGAGAGGTTTACAGGAAGACAGCAACATCCAAGTACCACCAAAGGATAAGACAGGTCCTGAAGAGCCAGCTCAATGGGAAAAACAAGATCCATGCCATTAACATGTATGCCCTGCCAGTCATCAGATACCCCGCCGGTATAGTGAGCTGGCCAAAGGAGGACATGGAGGCTGCTGATGTGAAGACCCGGAAGCTCCTCACAACATACGGAGGTTTTCACCCCAAGTCCAACACCCAGAGACTGTACACCAGCCGGAAAGAGGGCAGGCGGGGTCTGGTGAGTGTCAAAGCTACTGTCCTGGATGAAACCCAGAGCATCCACAAGTACATCAGTAAGATGGCACCTAAAGATGAGCTGCTGAGAGAATGCCTGAAGCAGCAGCAGACATGGAAGAAAGATCAAGCAGAGGAAGTGCCATGGCAAGACAAGACCCTGCATGGGATGTACCATCGACAGATAGCTGGGGTGGCTGACCTTAGGAAATCCTACCAGTGGCTGGAAAGGGCTGGACTAAAAGACAGCACTGAGGCACTGATCATAGCAGCACAAGAACAGGCCCTAAGCACCTGTTCCATAGAAGCAGGGGTCTACCACACTAAAGTCCAGATGGGAGATTCCACAGAAGGTAATGGAGAATGACAGGGCTAAGATCCTGTGGGACTTCCAGATCCAGACAGACAGGCAGGTACTGGCCAATCAACCAGACATTGTGGTAGTAGACAAGGACCAGAAGATGGCGGTGGTGATAGATGTAGTGGTGCCAAGTGATAGCAACATCAGGAAGAAGGAATATGAGAAGCTGGAGAAGTACCATGGCCTGAAGGGGGAACTAGAGAGGATGTGGAAAGTGAAGGCCAAAGTGGTCCCAGTGATGGTAGGAGCAGTTGGGGCTGTGACTCCTAAGCTGGGAGAGTGGCTCCAACAGATCCCAGGAGCAACATCAGAGCTCTCTGTCCAGAAGAGTGCAATGCTAGGAACAGCTAAGATACTGCGCAGAACCCTCAAATTCCCAGGCCTCTGGTAGAGGACCCGAGGTTGAGGAAGACACATACCACCCATAGGGGTGAGAAGGGAATTTTTATATATATAAATAATAAATATAAGGCTATGATTGAGACTATTATCTAAACATGACATTAAGAAAACAGTCTTAATTCTGCATACTTGGAATTAATTCCTAAGGCTCTGCAAAACCATTCAGAAGGGCAATGGGCAAATGCCCCTCTGTACGCACTGTTTAAAGAGCTGAGTTCTTAGCAAGTCCTCCCCATATCTGAATATCCATGCGCAAGCACAGAGGATACTTCCATCAGGACAATTTGCTGGCAATCCTGGAGGAAGCATGGGCTCCTGCCTCTTAGTTCCAAGTCAAGTGCTTCAAACAAGAAATGGTCTACGAACTAACCTGTTGCGAAAGATCTTTGACTTGGATTTCAGACCTCTGGTTCTCTCTTTCAAACACGGAAGCATGCTTGTTGGCTTTATCAGCCTCTTCTTGTAAGCGCTGAATTTCCTGTAACCCAAAATCAAGCATGATTAAAACTGAAAATTGATCAACGCTTTTGAAAATCTTAGTATTTGCAAAAAATAAAATAAAGAAAAAGAAGGAAAAGGAAGAATTTATATTATTATTCATCACTCTTAACATATATGTTTGTATTAGGTTTGTGGTGGTCAGTTTTCCCAACTTTAGGAGAAAGAGAGAGAGAGAAAAAGAAAAATTAAACATATACTATAAATGCTATACTACAGACTAGCACAAGCAAATTTAATTTCTACATTGTTCTCCAATCAAGGCTCCTGGTGATAATGGATGTTCCAATATATAAAGAGGTAAATTCTTCACCCTGCTGTATAGCTTAGAGAGAGAATGGGTATCTTTTGATCTTCATAATCTAAAATATTTTAAATATATTCAACGTCACTTTAAGAACCACTTGCCACTTGGATTTTATTGTATTTTTATTGTAATTTTATTGTATTTGTATTTTTATTATTGTTTTTATTGTATTTTGTTGATATTATGCTGTGAACCGCCCAGAGTCCCTCCTCGAGGGGAAGATGGGCGGTTATAGAAATTCAACAAATAAATAAATAAATAAATAAAATAATGTCACCTCATTCAACCAAACTGTTAATAATCAATATAGTATGACAAATATAACTCCTTAACTGCATTCTTTACAATAAATAAGCATTACCTTTTTATTTACCATGTTATACTGTTCACCAAAATCATCTCAAAGTAGCTAATAGTAAAATAATAACATCACCTTAACTCAATTAATAAAATCTATGGACTGATTCAAATAGACTAGCAATCAAATTATTATTGAGAAGATATTATCTTAAATTGCTTTTGGAATGCCAGGAGAGAAGCAGCATACATAAAGAAAGCATTTTACAGTTACAGAGCATCAGACAAGATGGCTCTCCAAGTTGCGGAGGTGACTATGGACACCAGGAATGTAGGAACCTAAGGAAGGTCTCAGATAGCCTCAGAGTTTGGGACGACTGAAATAGGAATATGTTCTGTCTAACCTACAGTATAATTACATTACTCAGCACCATAGGTCAGTGTTTATATAATCAGCATGGAGGGGGGAAAAACAATATAAAGAACTGGACCTGGAAGAAATAATTTAGGTCACAGTCTGATCCTCTGTTCCAAATTGTTGCCATACTCATGACAAATTAATTACAGAAGAATTTTGAGGAGTCCTCAAACAATATTAAGCACTGAGCCACACAGTCATTGAAACCACATGGAGCAAAACCTGATGGGTGGTAAAACCTCAAGTTGTACTCCTTGTTTAGATAAACCCACATGACCCAAAAAGCGAGTTTATCAGGAACAAGGTTAGCATTTGTGGCTGGATGCATATATATGTTCTTATTTATGAAGCTTTTAAATCTGAAACCGCTACATGAAGTCTGAAGTGCTACCATCCAGCCAAAGCTGCATTACAACATTCTGTTTATCAACAAAGCTCCAGTCTAGTTGCAAAAATCTGTTTTCTGTTATCATTTTATTAGATTGACATATACCATAAATTGTCCGTTGGTCTGAAATTTTGGTCCGAAATTTTGGTGAGTTGCAAATGAAGAATATTTTATTGCTTAAAAACAGTATAGCACCCTAGAGCATATTTGTAAAGGTTGTTTTATTTTGCATCTGAACTTCCCTTAAGTTTTATACTGACCTTCATAGCTTGCTCAAGTTTAGCAGAGAGACTCGCTACAGCTTTTTGTGAGCGTTCATATTCTTCCCGCTGACGCTTCAGAATGGGTGCTTTGGCTTCCACTTCCTGCACTATTTCATCCAAATATTTATTGATCCTCTTATTCTCTAATTTTTCTAGAAGCAGCTGATCCTGAGCTTCTATGTACGCATTGTAAAGCTGTGTTGACAGATCAAAACAGACAATTATCCTATCCGACTTTTTATCAAAAAAGAGCTTTTCAATTTATCACCCAGTTGCTTAACTGTGCCATATAATCAATCTGGACTTATTTATTTTACGTGAAATAAGCCTTCCTAGCAGCCTATACACAGAGAGAAGGAATCTAAAACCACAGCAAATAATTTGTCCAAAAGGAAGAATTAAAATACTTTTGTAAATTACTATAATCCAGTTTTAAAATTTAGTAAGAAACACATTGTACAAACTACATTTACATACTTTTCTTCTTTTTCCTATACGGATTATGGCCAGTGATATCATATGATGACAATCACAAATACTCCTTGTTGATATTGAAAAAAAAATCATCTCAGTTTAAACACAGTTCTTGTGAATGCTGCTAGCACAAAATACATGAACTTGTAAGCTGTACAATATCATTGATTTAATTCCTACCTCAGTTAATTTCATACCAGGCTTGACCACTTTCGCAACAGCAGCAGCTGTAGGAGACATTGCTGCCAGCTCATCCTCTGAAAGGATGGCCCCTAGAAAAGATTAATGTCACAGGACATTTTTAAAAAGTGATCATTAATGTAATAAGGAATCTAATTAAACCATCTTCCTCTCACCTTTTTTTTACCATACTAACTACACTCAGATATCCCCAAAAACATCAAGCTGAACAGAATGAGCCTAATTCCTTTTCTACCCAATGTGCCACCAGGAAGATTTCAGAACCCTTTGTACATTCACTCCAAAATGGTGGTTAGTTTTAATGAGGATTAACTTTAAAAAAATTTCAGAAGTTGCATTTCAAAATGTGATTTGAGTTTACCCATGATTAACATTAACTAGATGCTGTTGGACAACATAACAAACTATATTAACCAAAAGGTTTTGAACTCCTCCTGGCTGCATAGTAAAAGTCAGAAAGAAGAGCACCTGTGCCCAGAAAGAAACTAAGGGCCTCCCTCACTAAACTATGTTAAACTATAGTTTGAATGAAGACATTTAGGAAACTGACCGGACTCCAGGTATTAGAACCATTCAGCAATCTTGATTCAAAGAGGAAAAAGTGATTCAGAGCATGTTGCATTTGATTTAAGGAGTTATGTGTGTGCCCATGGGCACTCCAAATCATCTCTTCTCCTTGAATCCAGATCTTTGCACCGCCCTACCAGATACTTAGAGGTCAGGCTAACTTCCACTGCTTGGATTAATCTAATTCTTGCAAATTACAATTGAATTTATTAGTTTATACATTAAAAACAAAAATGGTCATTTCTCACAAAAGTGCCTGTTATAGCAAAGCTCTTGATTTTTGAGAAGACAATAATTACAAAATTCACACATGGAAAAGTAATTCATTTTCAAAGCATTTTTGGCTATTTCATTTTTAGTGCTACAATTCTAGATACTACAATGAAATCAGTTAATGGTAATGTTAAGTGCCCCAAATTTTAAACTTGTTCCCTAGAAGTTACCAGACCTTTTCGCTTGGTCGCTGAAACCAAATCGTTTGCATTGTCCAATTCTTTCTCCAACTTGCTAATCTTTTCCTTCAGTTCTTTTTCGACTGTAGCCTTTGCTTGCTCCATCTCAGCCAAACGTTCTTGCGCTTCTTTGTTAGCTGAAATTTAAGAAGAGTTACAAGCACGTTCTATGGAAGGTCATGGTACTCATGACAATATGACAGATACTTCTATTACATCTGGCGAGTGCTTAAAACAGCCTCTTTAGCAATCCACTTCACATAATTATTAGAGATAAAGAAAGACAGAAACAAATGTGGACTTGCATTTCTCAAATAGGGTCTTCCCTCTTCCCAATGAAAACAGCAAATATTTTTTGCAAGTGAGCAAGCCAGAAACAGAATACATATAGAGTAAGGTTAACAGATGAAACAGCTAGCATTTTTAATGGAAAAAGTATTTTACGTGTTTGTGCTACATTTTTGCTTTTTCTGTGTCTGTAGGCTTTATTTTTTTGGGAAAACTTTTTTGGAACTTTAAGCCAGTACCGATTTTTAACATGTTGCTTTACTGTCATTTTAGACACTAACAGCCATTCTGACAAGCCATATTTTGGCAAGATATAAAAAGTGACTTATTTCATACCACCCTTCTTTGGCATGCTTAAAATAGCTTGGGGCCTGTTAATTGGCAGGATTACTGAAAGCAGCAGAGACAAGTGATAGAGCCTCAGTCAAAATTCTAAATTCCTCAGTGATATAATCCTTACCTTCACCAGCCTCTTTGAGAAGTTTGTGCAGCTCCTCCACTGCTTGAGTCAACTCATTACTCTTTGCTTCCAAGTCATCTGCAGCACTCTAAATGCAACAAATTGTAACTGAACCAGGAGATAGTAATATTTATTAAGAAAAATGTGCAGTTCTTTAAAGCAGGGGTCCCCAACCTGTGGGCCGCGGCCTGTTAGGAAGTGGGCCGCAGGGCTCCCACCTGCAAACCCCGCCCCTTGGTGCGTGCGATTGGCTTCCACCTGCAAACCCCGCCCCCTGGTGCGCGCAACTGGCTCCCGCCTGCAAACCCCCCCGGTGCGCGCAATTGGCTCCCGCCTGCAAACCCCGCCCACCGGTCCGTGGAAAAATTGTCTTCCACGACCGGTCCCTGGTGCCATAAAGGTTGGGGACCGCTGCTTTAAAGCTTAAAGCCTATGGAACTGGACATAGGTTGAAACCTGTAAGATACTGCTGAGAACATGAAATGGAGTTTGTACAATGTAAAAATCGTAACCCCAGATTAAAAGAAGCCTACACCTGTCTGCTAAATTTGTTAAAAAAAAAACAAGGCATGTGTTTCCTCAAGTTCCTCTGAAAGCAGATTATATGGAAGTGTTCTTTATGATTTGGGATCTGGCAATTAGCGGTGCAACCAAACGTATTTTTCATTATTACATTTTGCATGAATTATACAAGGTCATGCTAGTAACTACACATTATAAAAGGGAGCCTTTGGTAATTTATTGCATGAAGATGAGACAGATCAAGCCACAATGTTTCATTCCAGAACATTTTACCTAAGCAAGACAGTTGCCTTTAATTCTGTGATATGCTTTTTATTTCCTATTAGGAACTGTATTCCAAAAGATTGGAAGTGAGTGTCTCACTGTCCACAGACTATCAATATGACAAAGTGGTTATAGTCATGATCAGATTCAATGCTTATCCTAAGGTTTGTCACTCTCTTGAATGTAGGAAAGAGCAATACCTTGTAAACTCAAATAATCTCTTTTAAATTCCCTCCCTATTCCAGCATTATCCTTGGTTCATCTTATATCTGTACAACCATCAATACTGATGTGTGATTATTTTTTAATCATAATTTGAAACCATGTTTTAAGCCATCTTGCAAATCTTGAAAATTAGTATATATTAGTCCCATAATTTATAAAGAACCTCAAAAACTAAATACTGTACAGTAGTTATACCAAAGAAAATAAATCCTGCCTGCAACTGACACTGGATTCAAACATCTGGTAAACAATATTTGACTGCTTTCCACCGAGTGTGATTCCTAAGTCCACCCATTATAGCTTAGTATTATGTGAATTAGACCATTACAGTTTATTCAACAACTATAATTAAAAACAGAATTAGCATTAGGTACAAACCTAGCCACTGTAAAGCTCATCAAGCTAACCATAGTTAGTATGAGCACTCCACATTTATCATGTTAACTGTGGTTAATTAAAAATGAGCCAGTTTGGTCTAGTGGTTAAGGTGCTGGGCTAGAAACCAGGAGTTTGTGAGTTCTAGTCCCGCCTGAGGCATGAAAGCCGGCTGGGTGACCTTGGGCCAGTCACTCACTCTCAGCCCTAGGAAGGAGCCAATAGGAAACCAGGAGACTGAGAGTTCTAGTCCCGCCTTAGGCATGAAAGCCGGCTGGGTGACCTTGGGCCAGTCCCTGTCTCTCAAGCCCTAGGAAGGAGCCAATCGCAAACCAGGAGTATGTGAGTTCTAGTCTCGCCTTAGGCATGGAAGCCGGCTGGGTGACCTTGGGCCAGTCACTCTCTCTCAGCCCAACTCACCTCACAGGGTTGCTGTTGTGGGGAAAATAGGAGGAGGAAGGAGTATTAGGTATGTTTGCCGCCTTGAGTTATTTATAAAAATAATAAAGGCAGGATAAAAATTAATTAATTAAATAAATAATTTAATAAAGGAAAAAGAGGGGGAATTCTTGTGGAAGAGAAAAATACATTAGCAACACTGGGTATTTCACATAGATTTAACTCCTTTCCTTCCATTCCCCTCAAGCCTCCTTGAGGCAGTCTCTGCCACCTTCAAGCCCAAAAGCTGTCAAATGCCATCACCTGGAGCAGGACTGGAACCGGGAAGAATCTTCCTTCCATGCGGAATGCATCATACTGGCAGAATTTACACATCACACTAACTATAACCTGATCTTTTACTTTACCATGTTTTGTGGATCCAAGCTCTTGTGATGTGGATACCACTTATGGCTTGACATGTAAATAACTCAAGGCTTACTCAATAAATAATGGTTAACAAACCAAGGTTTAATGCAATGTGTGAACTCAGTTGGTAATTATGAACCAATTCTCTATATCAGCAGAATATATATTATATTATAGCCCAGCTGTAATCTTATGCCCATTTACCTGGAAATAAATCTCAACTAATGGAATTTACTTTTGAGTAAACTTGAAGTTTAAGCTGTTAATGCCTTAGACTTCAAGGTTGCATGGCGTAAGCTCTTAATTATTATTACATATAATTATAATATCCATTTATACGTATTGATTAATAAGTGGATATTTATAGTATTTATAAGAAAGACCAGTCCAAAACTACCTGAGGTACATCAGCAAACACTGCCAAGGCACTACCCTCTTCCGTGCAGTGGCCAACAGGCTGCGCAATGCCATCTTAAAATCTGAGGACTCACGACTTCTTTGCAAAATGCAAGCTAGGGAAAATGCTCCCAAGATTCCTAGGGGCACTATCAACTCTTTTATTGCAGTGACAAACATACCACTTAAAGGACTATTTTTCCCGATGTGACCAACTGGCACTGGGATTCCCCCAAGGTAACAGTTACTGACCAGCTCCTGTTTTTTCCCTCTTTTGGACAGAGAGGGTGGAGGGCAGCAGGGAAACAGAGAGACCACTGAGCCATCAGCAACCTAGTGGCAAATGCATTTTGTTACCACTGCTGGTCCAAATTGACACCATGCCTCCTCAAAGGGCTATCCTCTTTCTAAGTACAGAAGATGAAATCCTGAACAAATAGTGAAATCATACCTTGTATAAATTAGATAACTTGATATGGGCATTTAGTTCATTGTGGAATCTCTCTTCCATACTAGCTTGTTGCTCTTTTGCCTGAAAAATTAACATAGGTGTTTAGTTCACCTCTAAATTTCTAAACAATTAAAGTTAAAACAACCAATGCATTCTTACACTCCTAAAACAATTCAATACATTAAAAAACCCTGAAGAAATAATTTAAAATGGCATAAAGGATAAAGTCCTTAACATTAGTAATATAATGAGTTAGTTTTCAACACTGAATTCCTACCAACTATTGCTTCCATGTATTGCTCAAATGCCATAGTATTTAGATAGACGGGATCCAAATATGCCACCAACTCCACTGCATTTTTCAAACTACAGGTAGTCCTCACTTACCGACTGCAATTGGGACTGGCAACTCTGTCGCTAAGCGACGTGGTCATAAAGTGAAATGTCACGTGTCTGTGCCGACTTACGTCAATTCCAGCTTTGGTTGTTAAGCGAATCACAAGTCGTTAAGTGCGATGTCACATGACCGCGACTTGTGACTTCCTGCCGGCTTCCCCACTGACTTTGCTTGTTGGAAGCCAGCTGTGAAGGTCACAAACAGTGATCACTTGACTGCGGGATGCTGCAACCATCATAAATGTGTGCCGGTTGTCAAGCGCCCAAATCACAATGACCGTGGGGACACTTTGACAGCTGCAACTTCAAGGACCAATCGTAAATCTCCTTTTTCAGCACCATTGTAACTTCAAAGGGTCACTGAATGAGTGGTTGGTAAGTGAGGACTACCTGTATTATGTAAAAAACTACTAAAAGCGCTTCAGCTCCAAGAGTATACACATCCTTCCTTGGGGAAAAAGCAGTGAGCTTTAAAAGAACCTTTATAGGAAAAGTATGAATGAAAGCAAAGCTATCTCAAAACCTGGTTTAATGTTGCCAAAAAAAGAAAGTCAAGCAAAGACAATTATATTTACCTCTTTCAATTTTTCCAAAAGATCTTCCACATGTTTTTGTAGATTGTCATTAGATTGTTTTAGTCCAGTGACTTGTTCTTCCAGTCTGGAAACCTAGGAGTGATGCAAGATAAATATGAATAACCATCCTTAGATTTCTGGGTTTTCTAAGTTGCAAGGCTAGAACATTACACTGAATTTGTGATGGTCCCAGTGCCAGTATCTTAACTTAAGAAATTCTTCAGACAATTCATCAGAATGCTAAAAGAATTCATTTATTAAAATACGACTGCATGGAACGGATGCAAATCTCTGAATACCAGAATTGGCGCCAAGCATTCAAAATTATCAACATCCCTCTGACCTCATCCTGTTAGCTTCAAAACAACCATTTTCTCACTCTTGTTCTTCCCTCTTCCCAATTTGTTAAGTTTAATGAGAGTTCAGATGTCTTATCAGTGTCCTTGGTGTTTCATAGTCAGCGGAGGAATGTGAAGGAGGCAATCATCCTTTTCGTTTTGCAAAGCAGCCAGCTACAAAGGAGGCTGACATGTCAAGCAGTACAGCTTCTGTACTGTTTGACACATGTTGTCTCAAATACATGGCAGGCAAGCAAAGCGAGGCTGACAGAATTAGAATATTTAATGTACAAGAAATATTTCCAAGTTTCCAGTTATGACTTTGATTAGCTTTGCTACTATAAAAGCACATTAAAAAGAGCCTAGCACCCAGTCTGCCACAGTATTATGGCTGTGCACACTCTGGAAATGATCTGGATGGGATGTTTCAGGACACAAGGGTGCAGCACTATTTTTTCTCATGCCTGAAAAATGATGGGGTTGTTTAAAGGAGACACATTAAAATGCAGCTGCTTTAAGGAGTCAATTCCTTAAAGCAACGGAGGTTTTTTTTCCCAGGCTTTCCTGCTTCAAAGAGTTGCTGCACTTATGCTTCCATGCATTCAGAAGCACTCTACTGAATCATTTTTGAAGCATGAAAAGTCCTATAATGTAACTATATATGATGTGAAATATCTTCATCTCTCTTGATTCTATCAGTCAAGATTTTCTTTCCCCAAATTATAACTTATTCAAATATTTGTGCTCAAAATACATGCAGTATGATTTTTTCAGTTCATAATATTCTCAATTGGGTAGGCAGATTAAATTATGTTTAAAAAGAAATTGATTTCCTCTACCTCCTCTTTCTTGTTCTCCAGGCCACATTTGAGCTCCAAGATTTCACTTCCTTTTTCTCGAGCAAGGACCAGAAGCTCATCTGTTTTTGCCTTCAGTTCAGTATTCAGCCAAGTGTTCTGATTCTGTAATAGTTCCTTTTCTTGTTCCCACCTCTGCTCACGATACTATAATTTAAAAACATATGAAATGTATTTATTTCACACTTTAAAAAAAAAGCTAAAGGAAGGAGTAGCTCAAAGACATACTGTACCAGTATAGAACAGAAGTCCTATCAAGATAGATGTTCGGGCAATTCATATCAATCAAGCCTATGCAGCTTCCTAATAAGATTGTGTAGGTTTTATGCAGAAAGATGTCCAACTGCACTCAATGGCTTGGTTCACACATACTGTGATGTGTTTGTTGCTTAGCCAATTCAGTAAACCATGGTTAAACAATTCTTCGTGTTACGTGTGAATGCATCAATGAGGCTTACTTAAGTATGTATATAACTAAAATAAGCCATCCCAATACAATCTTGCTATGACTTATACCCATTTTTTAAAACTTGAACTTGCATGTCTACTACATGCTGATTGCATGCACTCCCACCCCTTCTCTGCAGCTTTTGCTCTCCAAGAACAAGCTACTGAGATTCAGTGGCATAATTCGGCATCCAGGGGGACATGAAGGATAGGGAAAATACAAGCAAAGCAGGAATTTAAGCTGCTGAAAATGTTAACATGCCTACTTTTTTAAAAAAAATCAAAACAAAAGGCATGAAGCAAAAATGCAGGGCCCAAAATTTCAGACCTATGCCCTCTGGTGACATCACATCACTGTCATTAAGCTTTAAAAAATGGGGGAAATGTCATAAAAATGCTCGATTCCTCAGGTCTAAATCATAAAGGGCTTAATTTGTGAGAGAACAGTTATATGACCCTTAGAGATATGTATAACTTTTAAAAATGGATAACTGAAATAAGATATAAGGAAGTTCTGTGATTACCTCCTGTCTACAACTGAACAAAGGATGCCACACTAACAAACTTCCCAATACTCACTTTTACAGAAAGGGCTGATGTCTGAAGCTCATCCAGTTTTAACTGAAGCTCTATCTTCGCCGTGTTTGTTGCTGTAAGCTTCTCATTCAGACGTTTAACATCCTCTGCAAAAAACCCACATAAAATGTATCAAGAGGATGTTAAAATGCCCAATGTGAGTTAACCCAACAGATGTTAAAATCAACTTTCTGAATTGAGCTTGACCCAGTTTATAATGTGTGGGTTACCTTTTGTGACATTTCAGATTTTTACTGTCCTTCCAATTCTCACATATTAGATGTATATGATGCTGAAATGATGACGCTGAAATTTAAGAACTGAAGCATAATCTATTCTCCTGGCTTCTAAAGCAAAATCTCTCTTGCCCGCTTTCCCACACATTGCTCATCCTCAACAATCAAAATAACTTCTTGAGGTCATATAAACTGCTGACAACAATTGCCTTGAGAGAAGACAGTCAACTCTCACATTTACTCTTTGCCACCCTCACTGCTAGAATTAATACCATCCCTGTACAGAAGAGATTTTGTCCATTTGTGGAAGAAACAGCAAGTTTCCAGTGTGCTTTTGTGCTGCCTCTTTTATACTGGTATGGCAAGTTGACTTAATAATATCTCTTCTAACTCATTTTCATGCCAGCTCAAAAGAGGAATGAAATCTCCTACTCAGTGCTGACAAGTCTCCAGTTATTTCTAGGGAAGGCATCATATTTATTGCAATTACTTTTGTTATTAACTGTTTAACTGAACAGCAATTATGTGAACCTCAATACTTTTCTGTATACAGCTTTTCTGTATACAGCTATAATTTCTTGGTATTTATAACCTGTCTTATTGTTTTCTAGCAGGTTTATTTGGAGTTTTGGCTGTAAATTTAATAAAATATATTTTTTATTATGCAGCCATTTTGATATCTTTTGTGGTGGTAGTTTGGGTAATATTCAATATTACTTCACCTGATGTTATTATTTACAGTAAACATTCAACTTCACTTTCAGTGCAATTGGTCTCTAATGCAGAGCTTTCCAAACTTTTCATGTTGGTGACACACTTTTTAGACATGCATCATTTCGTGACACACTATTACAGCAGGGCATCATTTCGTGACACACTCTTACATCAGGGCACAAGGCAGGCACTAGGACCTGCACGGAATCACAGCAGGTTTGGAGGCAGCAAGGCACAAGGCAGGCACTAGGACCTGCGTGGAATCCTGGCAGGGCTCGGAGGCAGCAGCAGCAGCCGGGACACACCCAGACACTGCAGCTGACACACTAACGTGTCCCGACACAGTTTGGAAAGCTCTGCTCTAATGTTTAGCTCAAAAAGAATTATAACTTCTTAAACTGTTACCAACTTTAAGAATTCCTACTGCCAATTTAGTCTCTGTGCTCTTTGTTCTAAGACAGCCTCGCAACAAAGCCTTTCTGTCTACATATTTTTTCACTTTACCATTTAAATGTTCCAGTTCTTGAGCTCTTCTTTCACTTGTTCGGACTAAATCTCTCTTCTCTGCTTCCAATTCTTCTTTTGCTCTAGTGAGCTGACTCTAAAAACAAAAGGAAAACAAAAGTAGACTTATTTCTCTATTGCTTCTGAGGGCAGAACTAAAACCCAAAGGATAAACCAACCAGGAATTAGGTACAGGCTAAATACCAAGAAACCATTCCTGACTGTATAAGCTGTCAGCTAGTGGTACAAACTACCACATAAAGTGGCAAGTTCATCATTGCTGAAGGTCTTCAAGCAGATGATGAATAGTCATGTCAGAGACACTCCAGTAATTTCTGCACTGAGAAGGAGGTTGGACTCGACTTCTAAGGTCCTGTCCTGCTCTATGATTCTAGTCAGAGAGGAGTAAGAGAATGCCAATACTGCACTAGTTACTACAAAAACAACTTATTATTGCTGATGTTCTCCAGTATTTGATAATTATGAGAATTTAGGTGCAGAATCTGAGAATAGTTGCGAGAGATGCATAACATAGTGTCTTAGTCCAACTAAAAATGCTGATGACTATTTCTCTAATTTATTCTCCCAAACCAATTATTTGAAGGACTGTCAGCATCTATAGGAATTGTCCCGGATCTAAGATCACACATACCACCACACTGAGATCCATCAGTTTGGTAGGCCCTGTAGTCAGACTGACCACAGCAGCAAGATCCTGTGGATGCAGTGCCTCCATCCTTGCGTAATGCTATTCTATGAGAGTATACCAGGCTCCATCTCTACTTTAAATGGACCTGGGTAGTTCAGCCAACAGTAGAATAGAAGTGGTAGTCTATGAATTGAAATGAATGATTACAAAGCAAGCCCCATACATTACATAGTTTTTGCTGGCATGGGCTAAAAATACAGCCAGGGAATTTGACTACATGAGGAGAAATATAGCCCCAAACTGATCTCATGAGACATATAGATGGCTAAAGCTTTTGGAAAATGTGGCAAAATGTAGCTTTTTTTTTTTTTTTGCAAAAGAATATGTTACCCGTTTAGCAATTGTATAGAAGTGGCAATATTCCAAAAGCAAGTGACAAAAAAGAAGAAAAAGAAAAAAAAATAGCATGGGTTTAGAACACCAAAGGTTGAACAAGTTGCCTTGTATTTCTATTGCTCTTTACCTGTTGTCTTTGGATACAAAATAGGCACAATTATTACAATTCTGAATGCTTCTTGTCACATGCGTAACTGACAGCACCCATACCTGTATGGCCACATTGTGATCTTGAGCAGCTTCTAGTTCCTTGTTTTTTTCAGTTAGTTTCTTCAACTGCTCATCTATAGAGAGTTCAAAAGGAAGGGCATTTTCATTTTTGCATTAGAATAAACCATTCATCAGCAACAGCATGACCAAACAATATATTTTCCCATCACAAGGATGAAATACTCAGACCTAATATTTTTATCCATCTACAGTAGTGAAATGAGAAAACAGATGCCTAATCATTTCAAATATGCCTCAATCACAGACAAGAAGCTGTATAATTCTCAAAATGTTCCCTTCCATTATATGATCCCCACTGCTGGTTTGTGTAATTTTAAGCTTTTGCACCAGCTGGAAGCCACATTCTTCTTATATGTGAGACTTTACATAGGCCTATTGAGGGGCATTTATTGTGAATAGTTGATTTAGTACTTAGATTTATAGTCTTCACTTTTAAAATCCTAAGCAATAAATGGCATAAGAAATGTTTAGCATCATAAAGAAATAGCACAATGTTCATTTTCAAAAACAAAACTTTTGATATTTGTCTTAAATTCCATACAGAAAAATGCAACTAATATTATTTTGTGACCCACTTAACAAAATTATACTTACTAAGCTTGGTGAGTTCTTCTCTGAGACTCTGACATTCCTGTGTTTCATTAACAAGTCTCTCCTGACTCTGAGCCAGTCGTTTTTCTACTTCAAAGTACTGTTGCTCTGCAAAACACCCATTAGCACACTTCAGTATTATCCCTTGCAGGAAAATAAATAAAAATGTAACCTTTTCACCCTTCTTCACTCATTTTACACACTCTACTTTCTCACTCTCCACAATGTCTTCACATCCAGCCAGGACATCTAAACTGTTTCTCCAAATTTACCCCTATTTCTTTCTCACAGTTCAAGTTGGCAGGAGACAGTCCTTCTCTTAAGTTTGGGAGAATCCAATCCTATCCACATCAACTCTGACGTCATGGTCCAGGAAGTTTACACATCCAAATAAGTACAGAATGTGTAGGATTACTTCCTAAATTGATTTCGATAAGTTGTTAAGACAATCACTAGCAGCCTTCAGTGGCTTCATATTTATATAAGCAATACAATGGATAATATATAATACCTAGCCACAGACCAATCAACTGACTTGTTTGGGGTTTAGAGTTATGTGTGACAACAAACCATAGTTGTAAAAAAATATGATAAAGGGAAAGCATGGATGCAGCCAATAAATCCATATAAATCTTTACATTATTTTAAGAATCTAAAGTTTTATAGAATGGATATTGAGTATCAAGCCAATGGCTAATATTGCTTATTTGTAGTTCTGGATACAGGTGTCTTTTTTCAGTTAAATGAATGTTACTCATACACTCAAAAATGTAATACAGTACCATTACATACATTATACTCAACAATGAGATGGGGAACCTGTCACCCAGAGATGTTGCTGAATTGCAATTCCTAGTAACTTTATCCAACACTGCCAATGTTGAGGGATGCTGGAAACTGTATTTCAGCAACATCAGGAGAGCTGCAAGTTCTCCACTGCTCTAAACAGGAAATAATGATGTGCAGTGTTGCTGGGAATGTGTGAAAGTTCATTAGAAGTTAGGGTTCTTTTTTCAGAAGTTGAACTTACACAAAGGAACCGTATCTATCCAATGAATCTAACCTCTTTTTTAAAGATTTTCTATCCTGCCTTTATTATTTTAATAAATAACTCAAGGCAGGGAACCAACCTAATACTCCTTCCTCTTCCTATTTTCCCAAAAACCACCCTGTGAGGTGAGTTGGGCTGAGAGAGAGTGACTGGCGCAAAGTCACCAAGCTGGCGGGACTAGAACTCAGAGTCTCCTGGTTTCTAGGCCAGCACATTCACCACTACACCAAACTTTTGGAGGTGGCGTTTGTAGAGGGTCCATGTTTCACAGGCGTACAGAAGGGTTGGTAGTACAATGGCTTTGTAAACAAGCATTTTGGTCTCCCTGCGAATGTCCCGATCCTCAACTTCTTGAAAGATTCCATCAACGCTGCCTCCAAAAAATTCTGCAAATTACTTGGGAAGATAGGCGGACTAATGTTAGCGTATTAGAAGAAGCAAAAACCACCAGCATTGAAACAATGATCATCCAACATCAACTTCGCTGGACCGGTCATGTTGTTCGAATGCCTGACCATCGTCTTCCAAAGCAGCTACTTTACTCCCAACTTAAGAATGGAAAACGGAATATTGGTGGACAGCAAAAGAGATTCAAAGATACTCTCAAAGCTAATTTAAAAAAATGTAATATCAGCACTGAGAACTGGGAAGCCCTAACTCATGAGCGTTTCAATTGGAGGTCAGCCTTTATTAATGGCGCTATGGACTTTGAAGAAGCACGAGTACAGGGCGAAAAGGAGAAAAGAGCTAAAAGGAAGGCACGTCAGGCAAACCCTCATCATGACCGTCTCCCACCCGGAAACCTATGCCTTCATTGTGGGAGGTTGTGCGGATCCAGAATTGGCCTTTCTAGCCACTTACGGATCCATTGTTAAAATTTTACCTTTGGAAGACAATCTTACTCGGCTACGAGTGATCGCCAATGACACCAAACTGGCTAATCTTAAGTATGGATCACCCTGGATCCAATCCAGTGCCCTTTTTAAAAAAACAAATCAATGTTATTTTAAAAACACAACATATATTTTGAGCTAGTAAAAGGTTTTTAACTAGATATCACACAATTTCTTTGACATTTCAGGAACTCCATTCACAACAAACAGAATACTTATAGATTGGATTTCTCTTTTTCTTTTGAAGATTGCCCCCAAGCACTTTCAATCACCTTATCATCAATGTAAAAAAATAGCAAGTACAGCAACACAGAACAGCAGTGTTAACTCTTTCTCTCTTTTTTTAAGGCAGTAAGTTGCTTCATAGGATGACACACACAGGTTGTTTCTCACACACTCTGAAAATTGAAATGGATGTGTAAAAGTATTAAGTAGATGGGACAATGTCACATCGACTCAGAAACAAGCCTTAGGAAATTTAATGACTCTTATTATGACTACTGTAAGTGTGCACAGGACTGAAGCCACACTGGCTCAAACCTGGTATAATAAGATCCCCCAAAGTGACAACATTCAAACTCCGCATTTATGTCTACTGTTAAAAATTGAAGACTGACTCAAGTAGCCCTTGATCCCATGCAGTAAGGCAATACTATTTCTTATATATAAATGTATCTAGCTACAATATCCATCACTGCAGCCATCACAATGGTGATGGGAATTTCAATGCAACACAAACAGAGATCAAGTTGGTCTTTGTGGAGTCCTTGGTGCTCTCTGAGCCTTGTTGTTTTCTTGCATACGTTTCATTGCCAGACTAGGCAACATCTTCAGGGCGAAGTTGGTCTTTCCCTTTAGCCTCATTCATTTATTGAAATGTCCAGAGCACTAGATTAAAGGATGCCAGGCTGAATCCATCCAATTCTCCCTAATTCCCCCTCTGCCCTTTTTCTAACGTTTACGCAGGAAAAAAGGACCGCCCGCGCCCGCCGCATCCGACCCGGGTCTTCAAGATCTAGCTTTCTCTTCTGCGCAGCGGCCAGCCCACTGGCCCCACTCACCGCTATCCACCTTGTAGCGCTCGTGCCTAGTGCGAAGCCCGTCGATCTCGCTCTGCTGATCGGCAAGGAATCGCTCCAACTTGCCCTGCACGGCTTTGGGCAGCTTGGCCAATTCGGCGCGCTCCAAAACCTGCTGCAGAACCGCCGCCATCTTGGGCAGCCTGAGGAAAAGCCCCTCCTCCCTGCTTTTCGACTCTTTGCCCGGAAAGGACAGAGCAGGAAGATAGGGAAGCGCGTCACACGATCAAAATCCGCACGCGCGTCTACGTCATCAAAATGAGTCCTGTTGGCTGAAGGAAAATACTGGCGCTGAGAGATGACGGATGAGGGATGAGGGACACATCAGAGCTTGTAAAAAGGACAGAATCCGGTGAATGGTTTGGATGGGGTACGGTGAGACGAGAAATAAAGACAACTACGGTGAGACGAGAGATAAAGCGAAAGAAGTAATTTGGACTGCAGCTACTGTATAGGAAATTGCATTAATAAGGCTGCAAGGGTGGAGGTGAAAAAGTTAAGTTTAAAAAAATCGATGGGAAGCAATGATGCTAGTCCCTACGTAGCGTTTCCCCGTGGCCCTTAGTTGACTTTTTAAGATTAGAAACCTGACTTCTGTTCCCTTAATTTCTAGGGTTATTGAGCCTCTTCTCCTCCTCCCTCGTCATTTATTACACATTTTATGATTGGGCAATTGAATCTTTGCAATAATGGGAAGAAGCTACTTCGTGGAGGAAGCTGTTGGACAATATTTATCAGACCTGAGCGCTAAATCAAAAGGTCTTATTATTGGTCTTTTAGTAGGGCAGGTAAGTCTACTTATTTTTTCACCTATGCTTTCTGTGTTGCAGTTTGAAGAGACTCTTCTCTGACAAGAAAACACTATGCAATCTCAGTTATGTCATCAGTTACCAATGTACATTTTTATTATTATTGTTATTAATGTATTCCATTAATCATGCAATTCTGTGCATCTTTATTTGGATATAACTCCAACACTGTAAATGATTTAGCTATTGTCATGTAAAAGCACAAGCCAAACTGAGATTTTCTTTCTGTACAAACTCTGAGAAAATAAATAGGGGCTGCATAGTTAGAATTTCTCTTGATTCTTCTTTTCACAATCTGTTCCATTAACGTATTTTTAGAATAGAGTTTTCTTGGATTATTTGTGATTGGTTGTTAACAGAACTGATGTCAAATACTTCAAAAAGTAGCTGGAGTGTTCAAATATTATTTGTGTATCTTGGAAGCACTGTGCTTAAAAGGAAACTGTTTTTAGCCATTTTTAGCTATATGGCTGCCTAAGCTTGCTTTAAGTTTGATATTCCTGTACTTCTTAGTTGGAATCAAGTTTCCAGTGCGGTGTATAGATACTCTAAACATATTGTTAGAAATCCATATAAGCTAAATCTGGTCCAGTTGATGCCATTGTGTAAATAAGTACCCATTTACACAAATGGACTGTGTGGAGTGCTTTTCTTTCTGTAAGCAACTTTAGCTTTTCTATTTTTCAGTGTACCCAGCAAAGAGACTATGTTTTGCTGGCTATTCGAACACCTGTAAAAGAGGAGGAAAGTAACAGCAGTGCAAACCACCATTCAGACTTGTCTAACATTGATGAAGAATGGACAGCAGCACATGCCAGACAAGTAATATACATTCTCTTATTCTGTTTGCCATGGAAAAGTACTTTTCTTGTAAGCCTGTCTCAACACCAACCCTGCAGGATCAAATCGAGGCAATCCCTCAAGTAACCAGGCCCTATGCCTATGTCATGTAGGGCTTTAAAGGTAACAGCCAGAACCTTGAATTGCACCTGGAAAAAAACTGGCAACCAGTGCAGCTCACAAATTAGAGGTGGTACATGGGCATACCAAGAAATGCCCATTACTGCTCGAGCTGCTGCATCCTGGACCAGTTGAAGCTTCTGGGTGGTCTTCAAGGCAGCCCCAATGTAGAGCACATTGGAGTAGTCAAGCCACTAGGTGACTAGGGCATGAGTGACTGTCTGAAGGATCCCTCAATCTAGGAAAGGGCGCAACGGGTACACCAGATGGAATTGTGCAAATGCCTTCTTGGCCATAGCTGATACCTGCTCTTCAAGCAGGAGCTGCGAGTCCAGGAAGACCCTCAGATTACGTACCAACCCCGAAAGGGGAACTGCTACCCCATCCAAGGTCAGAGATGTAATGTCCCCAGAGCTGGGCTGCCCAAACATCCACAGCCACTAGGTAATCTTGGTAGGATTATGTTGGAGACAATTCCTCCCCACCCAAACCTGGACAGCCTCTTGGTACTAGGACAGAATCTTGACAGCCTCACTTGGCTGGCCCATGGTCAAAAGATATAATTGGGTATCATCAGCATACTAATGATACTGAACTCCAAACTGGTGGATGACCTCACCCAGCAGTTTCATAGGGAAGTTGAAAAGGAAGGGAGAGAGAGTAGAAGTCTATGGCACTCTACACAGGAGCAGCCTAAGGAGTGATCTCTCTGCCCCAACCAGCACCGACTGGAACTGGCCCTGAAGAAAGGAAGAGAACCAATGTAAAATGGTGCCCCCAATGCCCAACCCATAGAGCTGATTCAGAAGGATACCATGGTTGATGGTATCAAAAGCCACTGAGAGATCAAGGAGCACAGGGATGGATGCTCTGCCACAAGTCATCAACAAGTGTGACCAAGGCTGTCTCAGTACTAAATCCCTTCCTGAAACCTGACTGAAACAGGTCTAGATAATCTGTTTCCTCCAGGGTTCTCATCGGCTGCAGACTCACCACCTTCTGAACAACCTTCCCAAAAAAGGGAAGGTTGGAGACTGGCCCATAGTTGTCAAACACCATTGGGTCCAAGGATGGCCTCTTGAGGGGGCGCACCACTGCCTCATTGAAGGCAAGAGGTACCACCCCCTCCTTCAGTGAAGCTGACAACACAGCCTGGACCCATAGTAGTAATAATAAAAAACATAAAATATGTTTTCATTTGATTTACTTAGGTATCAAGAATGCTTCCTGGAGGACTGTTAGTTCTTGGTGTTTTTATCATTTCAGTACCAGAGCTGGGAAAAGAAATCCAAAATACCCTGCGGAAGGTAAATAATAAAAATAATGTTTTGTTTTATTTTTGTTTTGTTCTTATTTCACTGTTATGAACATTTGTTATATGTTTTTACACTTACTGTAGATTGCTAACATTTGTTTTCTACTATGTAAATTGCCAAGATTGAATTGATTGCCATGGGGTACGGATGGATGGATGGATGGATGGATGGATGGATGGATGGATGGATGGTAGGTAGGTAGGTAGGTAGATAGATAGATAGATAGATAGATAGATAGATAGATAGATAGATAGATAGATTTATGAGAAAAATGCTCCTCTAATAGGAAAATCAAAGCATTGGAGATAGAAACAACAAAGTATAGTATACTTTATTGGATACTTTGGATACTTACAGTGAGTCACTGGGCTCCCTGCCAGCAGACTGCAGGAAAATGTCCCAAGCCAGCCCACTCTTCACATTCTAGTATACTGTATGTATAGTATTGTCAATAGCATTTGAAACAGATAGATAACAGAAAGATAAAAGGAGTGATACAATTACCCAGCACGTTTCCTCTGGAATGCTTTGATAAACTGTTAGATTGATCTTACTGTTACTTTTCAGGCTTGTAGTATCCTTCCTGATATTATCAACATGTGCCATAAACATTGGTGTTTACATTGCAATCTCCTATTACCTAATTCTAGGCACTCAAGGACAAGCGTCTGTTAGCTGTTTCCACTCCAGGGCCACAGCACTAGGTGTTAGGTTATACGTTTATAATGTTCCTACTAAGCAACACAAGAATTATACTTAACAAAGGCCTGAATAACACAATTCTATATCAATCGAAGAGAATCAACCAAGTCAATCAACCAAGCAGCAAACAACAACCCAATCAAGGTACTACCAAGGAGAGTACAACTCCCCCACCAACACAGGCAGGACAAGCCAGGGTATATGAACAGAGAGCAAGTCCCACTCCCTTTTCGCACTGAAGATGTTGCCTAGCCTGGCAATGAAACGTCTGCAAGAAAACAACAAGGCTCAGAGAGCACCATGGACTCCACAATTCTATATGTTTAATATGCTCTATACCAGATAGATTAGATGATAAGGTAAGGTAAGGTAAGGTAAGATGATAAGATAATGATACCTAAGAATCAGTCTTGACTCTGTTCTTGTTCTGTCCTTCTCCAAGCTTCTTTTTTCAGTAGAAAAGTCTGTAGCTAGAAAGAGGTTGTGGAACATCTCAGAAGAAGATGTATCAGATAGAGTGGCGCTTCATCTTTGTTCTACTACAAAGAAGTATCCTTTTTGCATCAGTCTTCAGATGAATATTTCTTAAATATAAGACTATCTTTGCTCTTTCTAAATTACAGATGATAATTCAGGCTGTAGCTATCTGCACAGTTATACCAAACACAATTCAAATAACTTCTGAATAAACCGGTATACAGGTTTAGTCTGTTTTGTAGCTAGTTCTGCCCTGAATATGATCTCAATTAGTAAAAAGAAAATCAAAATTCAACAGCCTCTTTTTTTAAAAAATGTAGTTAATTGGTATATTGATAGGTTATGTCCAAATCTATGGGAACGGTTTTCTATTCAAGGTCTGATTCTACCCTTTTGTGTTGTGCTGCCTAGAGGATTGGAAGAGTTTTCAGAACAAAGTTGGGCTGAAGATATAGCAGAGAATGTTCGTGTGCATGGGGAAGTGAAATATGCTGGGGGTGAGAGACCATTAGATTAGTAAGGAGATACCACTGGATGCAATACTATATTGTAGATTTAATGGATGTTCAAAATGTGGAGTGTAATGTAGAAAAAGATGGAGGAAAGGAATATTTTGATAGTATTCTTAGTGAGTTCCTTTGCTTTTTCCTCACTTATTAATATTGCTCCATAGGGCTTTACTGGATTAGAGAAGCTGAGTGTTTAGACATATCAGAATTCCATTCTGATCCCATCTCTATTCATTATTTATTTAATGTTACAATTTATGTGCTGTTCCATTTCTGGAGCCTCTGAGCTCTTACAGTATGAATACAGTAAGACTTTAAAAAATCAGCTAATAAAACTAATCAATTTGATGTGCCACCATTCAGGAAGAGTATCCCCAAAGGCCTTTCTTGAGAGCCATATTTTTACCTTCTTTCTCCTGAACCTATTTGAGTAATTGTACAGAGACAGCCACATATCTTTATTTGGTTAATCTTACACTGGAGTATTAAATATATGGTGATTCTGCTACTGTTGTAACACATCGCCATACCTGAGAACATGGGCATATCATAAAAAAACAGTATCCAAATCCTAAACCAGTGGCGAGGAACCATTGCCTTTCATATATTGCTATCTCCAACTCCTAGCTGTCTTAGCCAGCTTGGCCAATGGTACTGATATTGTGATTCAGTTACTGATAGGATGTACGCTGGCTTATAGGGAAAAAATCAAGGCTTGAGAATAAACCAGACAGAGTGCAGCGTTTAGGGCTAAAAGTGTTTACTTGTAGCATAAGGCAATAAATGCATATATAGTTAAGGCAATAAATGCAAATGTTACATTATTGCAATAAGGAAAAACCAAAAACAAACTTATAAGCAGAGATCCGTGTATTGATCCCAGGGCCAGAGCTCATGCCACGGCCTATACCCAAAGCCAGGCATAACTCCGCACTGCCCAGTCCGCAGAAGTAGAATACACGTGAAGAACTACATGGCTAAAAACACAAAAAGTCAAGAAGCATAGAACACCATTTTGCATGGTTAGACATTCAGTTCTTCCAGCTCTCTGATTGGCTGGAAGTTTGGTGTGACACACACCATGCCTTTGTGTAGGCCATGGCACATAGCATTGTGTGGCAGTGCTGCATCTAAGCAAGCACGTGATCTCCCCCTCCTTTTTCTCCCAGGGCTTCCCACGAAGGCTTCAGGGGGAATTGTTCTCATGGGAAGTTCCCATTGCTTATGTAGGCACTAGCCATAACAATACACACGTGACAGTTGTTATCTGGCCACCTGCAGTTCACGTCACCATGAGAACGCTGTGTATAGAAACCAATTTGCCAAAACAATTTTCATGTGGGAAATCTGACAGTTACATCTGTAACACCATATGTTTTCTGTTACTATTCTAGGGTGTGATTTGCCTTAATATGTAAAGTGTAAGAGATTTATCCTCTGGCAATAAATATTAGGTTTTTTCATTCTCTACCATTCATATCAATTGAGTTGTCTGCTGAGAAGGCTTACATTTCAGCATTCTAGTATAATAGTGAAGAAAGGCCTATTAGAAGCAGGGGAAAGACAGAATGGGAGGAGAAGGATTAACTAGTGGCTAAAAAGAGTGAAGTCCCAGCTCCTTGGTTTATTTTCTTGTACTTGTATCGTCAATGAAGTAGATGCATTAATGGTCTCTGTTGAAGTACAGAATGTATTTTATCCTGTAAACCAGCAACAGTGCTGGATATACTGTAAGCCAGCTGGGTGACCTTGGGCCAGTCACACTCTCTCAGCCCAACTCACCTCACAGGGTTGCTGCTGTGGGGAAAATAGGAGGAGGAAGGAGTACTAGGTTTGTTCACTGCCTTGAGTTATTTATAAAAATAATAAAGGCGGGATAGAAAATAAATAAATAAATAAAATATATAGGGCTTTCTGTTTGTTGATTATGTTAGCTAAAATGAAGCACAATCAGATCTGAAAATACTGAATTTAAGTTCAGATCTTTAGAGGTGGCTGGGAGGGGTATACTTGTAATAGTCATAAACGCTTCTTATTGGTATCTCTTAAACCTGCTTAATTATTGTTCCTTACCTGGAAACGAATACTTTGTCGTACCTACGATGTGCAAGATCCAAAGGTAGGCTCTGTATTGGGGAACAGGGAGAGAGCAATTACCTAACTGAATTTGGGTTGTCAATCTCAACTGAGTTACCTAAAATTATTGCTTTGTTCTTAGATTTCAGTGGAACTTAAGGGGCTCCTCTATCTCCCATTTAAGTTTGCATGAAACAATTATGTTTGGGTGCAGCAACAACACAGGCGTAAACTACAATTCTGTATGTGCTTACGTCAGAATACCTTATTGAATTAATAAATAAATACATAGATTGAGTCATTTAGATTGGATGGTTTATCGTTTATATTTTGAGATACTGTAATAATTGAGCCTCTTTTTTTCTCCTTTAGAGTACAGCTAAGCCAGCAGACTGGAAATACCAGAATGCTCTTTCTGCTTCTTGGCTATCTTTAGAATGCACAGTTAATGTTAATATACATATTCCTCTCCCTGCTACGTTGGCCAGCCACGACCTAGAAAAAAATACAAGGGTAACTAAAAATCCGCTTTGTGTTATTTATGACATCGTAATGCTTAACTCTATCTGCTTTGTTGCTTTCTTCACTAGAACAGCTTCCATATTTTGTACCTTTTTCTACTGCCTTCCTTAGTCTTTTGCCTGCGCACCTTTGTTTGTTATCTCAAGTATCCTAATAGTTGTCAGCTAATTTCTTGCAAGATTCCAACACTGCTACTTGTTTCCCCAACAGGACTTTCTTTAACTTCCGTCTTTTTTTGTCCTGATTTCAGGAGAGATTATCAGTACTGTATGTGTCCTGAACAGTGCCCATTGCTACTCTTGATATCAGATATTAAAATGAGCAATGGAAGGGAAATATAACAGTTAAGCATAACTTTCTGGGTTTAAAAATACTGTATTTCCTTTAGCAGTAGTAAACAATGTAATGGTAAGTCAATGATAGAAATGATGAACGTATTAATAATGGCCATTCACTAACAAATATTGGGTAATAACATGCCATCCTTTCATTGGTGATCTAGCGTGTCCATGTTCAAGATACAGAAGGGGGTGAACTTGAAACGCTAAGTTAACAGTGGCTTAGAGATCATGCCATATCTTTTACTTAACCAATTTTCTAGATGTATCCACATATGCCAGCTAGTACCTGTTCTTTAGAGACTAGTATCAAAAATTAGAAGTATCAAGAATTTGCCTGCTTCGTTGGGGCTCATAATGGTCCTAAAATTATTAACTTTACATTTAGAAGAGAACATCTGAGGAGTGAAAAGGTTTCTGCAGTTTATGCTTTCAGGATTATTGGTTAAAAACCTATTTCGCTTACACTGGTCAGAAATGTATTAGATCTTTCAGTAATATTACCTCCTTTCTTTTTTATTCTGTTTTATAGAATGGATTAGGACGTTGGGCCCAACAGATAGAGCAGGCTGTCTTTTTGATAAATGGTCAGGTCAAAGAGGAAGATGCTGACTTACTGGAAGGGCAGGTAGGTAGTGAACAATGTAGACTTCGTACTATTGTCTTCTGCGGCAGCCTGCTTGATAGGTTTTCATTGCTCTATTGAAAACAATTGAAACTTCTGTTTAGGTGAACCACTAATACAGTGCATCTTTTATATTGGGCTATTGAATCAACCTTTGAAAGAAAGATGGCCAAAGGAGTATCTAATCCCAAAGTTATGCCTCCTCTGATCAATCAGTAGCATGCTAAATGGGTGCACTGACATTGTAGTAACTTAATAATCCATAATGATCAGATTTGGACAGTGTGTTAAGTTAGTTTCTTTTTTAGAATTGATCATGAATGGGCATTAGCTAGGATTAATAAATCTCACTAGGCCTCATATCATATCTGAATGTCTAAACAAGCCCCAAAACTTAACTCATAGAGTTAAGGTTACGTTTGGGTAAAAAAAAATCAGTATTACCCAAGTAGAAATTGAGAAAGGGTTTATCTCCTCATGTAAGGAGTTGGGACATTTTGAAAAATTATGTAAGAAGATAATCCATTAAAGAACAGCATCTTTGGAGCTGCATTGCATTATTAAGTCACAAGGATGGGTACATTCATTGTTCTTTTATCCATTTCAGTTTTACATATATACATTCAGAGATCTATTTTGGTCTAATCTGGATTTTTCTTCTTCCCAGAAACTTTTTATTTTTTATTTATTTTTTTATTTATCACATTTCTTCACCGCCCATCTCGGGAAGCGACTCTGGGCGGTTTACAATCAAATTAAGATAATAAAAGATTAAAATAACATAAAAACAGATTCATTATAAAAATATAAAATATAAAATCCAAGATGGTGAAACAACAGTCTCAATAAAATTTCCCAGGGCCTCATCAAGGTGCCAACCACCCCCATGATTGAGGTGGCACAGCCAAGTCTTGACTCCCTTTCGGAAGGCCGGGAGAGTGGGGGCCTGCCTCACCTCTGGGGGTAACGTATTCCACAGGGCGGGGGCCATGGCAGAGAAGGCCCTCCTCCTGGACTCTGCCAATTGACCATCTCTCATGGACAGGGTCCGTAACATGCTCTCTGCCTGACTGGGTGGGATGGGTCGATGTAATGGGGGTGAGATGGTCCCTCAGGTAACCTGGACCCATGCCATGTAGGGCTGTAAAGGTGATAGCCAACACCTTGAATTGGACCCGGAAGCAAACTGGCACCATCTTTGGGGCTCCTAAAACTGCTCGCACGGCCACATTCTGAGCCAGCTATAGCTTCTGGATGCTCTTCAAGAGTAGCCCCATGTAGAGCATTTTACAATAGTCTATATGGGAGATGACTAGGGTATGAGTGACTGACCAGAGGGCTTTCCGATCCAGGAAGGGGCGAAGGTGGCGCACAACACGAAGTTGGGCAAAGGCTTCCCTGGCCACGGCTGCCACCTGCTCTTCGAGCAGGAGTCGTGAATCCAGGAGAGCCCCCAGGTTCCGCACCAGATCTGTCTGGGGCAGTGTAACCCCATCCAGAACCAAAGATGGTAAGTTCCTGGATGTCGAGGAGCCCCCAACCCACAGCCACTCCATCTTACCAGGGTTCAGCTGAAGCCTGTTGTTCCCCATCCAGACCCCTACAGCCTCCAGGCACCGAGAAAGGGTGGTCACAGCATCACTTAAGTCACCCGGGATGGAGATGTATAATTGAGTATCATCAGCATATTGATGATACCTCATTCCGTGGCGACGGATGATCTCACCCAGCGGTTTCATGTAGATGTTAAAAAGGAGTGGAGAGAGTACTGAACCCTGCGGTACCCCACAAAGGAGGGGCTGCAGGCCGGATCTCTCACTCCCTATCAACACCGATTGGGACCAGCCCTGGAGGAAGGAGGTGAACCAGCGCAAAACCGCGCCACCCACCCCCAACTCCCTGAACTGACCCAAAAGGATAACATGGTTGATGGTATCAAAAGCCACTGAGAGGTCAAGAAGAGCAAGGATGGATGCATTGCCTCCATCCCGCTCCCGCCAGAGATCATCCAGAAATGCAACCAAATCTGTTTTCATCCCATATCCGGGCCTGAAACCCGACTGAAAAGGGTCCAGATAATCCATTTCATCCAGGATTCTCTGGAGCTGCAACACCACCACTTTCTCAACCACCCTCCCTAAAAAGGGGAGGTGGGAGACTGGATGAACATTGTCCAGCACGGTGGGATCCAGTGACGGTTTCTTGAGGGGGTGCACCAGCACCTCTTTAAAGGCAGCAGGAAACACTCCCTCCTCCAAGGATGAATTCACCATCGCCTGGACCCACCCACACGTCACCTCCCGAGCTGCCTTCACCAGCCAGGAGGGACAAGGATCTAATTGACAAGTGGCATTTACAGTCCGGAGAACCCTGTCCACTTCCTCTGACCCAATAGGGTCAAACTGTTCCCAGATAACCGGGTAAGTATGCTCCCCAGGCATCTCCACAGGCCATGCCACATGCTTGGCATCCAACTTGGAATGGATCCGAGCGATTTTATCCTCCAGATGCCCAGAAAACTCCTCTGCACAGCCCTGTAGGTGAGTTACTGGACCCACCTTCCCCAGAAGGGATTGGGTGATATTAAACAGGGCCATCAGGCAGCATTCTGCGGATTCAATAAGAGCAGAGAAATATTGACGTTTCACCGCTCTTACCGCCACAAGATAGGCCTTAACAGTGGCTCTAGCTCGTGTTCGGTCGGGTTCGGTCTTTGTTTTCCTCCAGCGGCGCTCTAGACGTCTCTTAATCCTCTTCAGAACCCTCAACTCCTCCGTAAACCATGGTGAGTGTCGGGTTCGATGGGACAAGAGAGGTCACACAGGCGCAATCCTGTCCAACGCCCTGGCCACCTCCCTATTCGAGGCAGCAGCCAGGGCCTCCGCTGGACCATGCAGCAGATCCTCGGGTATAACCCCCAGCTCCCTCTGAAACCCCGTCGGGTCCATCAGTCGCCGGGGGCAGACCAATCAAATGGGTCCTGCCTCCCTGCGGAGTGGGGCGGCATAGGAGAATCTCTTATGACTTCCTTCATAAACTTTACTGTATGGTTTATGGTGAAATACGCATTTCCCGTTTTGGTCCTTGAAGGCCTCCTCCGAGATATGAAAGGAGCCTCCTTGGGCGTCCCTCGGGCAACGGTGATGTCACCGGCAAATCCTTTCACTACAGAAGCGCCTTGGTGCTTCTGACATGAAAAAAAAGAAATCTCCATATTTTCCTTAGAATACCAATAATTATGTTTAGTTTGTTTCTTTTTTTAAAAAAAGCTGCTTTCATTTCTTGGTTCTATCTCCTTATTCCTGTCTCTACTGATGGCTTCAAGTAAAAATGGTTTAATGACTTGGCACTCCATGGATTGTACTCTTCACCACATCAGAGTGGTCTGATCAGCAACAGAAAACTGCTACTAGCTTTCAGTCTGTAATCAAAGTACAGAATGCATAGAAAGATGGTGTAAAGTCATTCATGGCCTCAGAAGTTTCTAACATACACTTCTCTAAAGGATTCTTTTTATAGTAAACTATTTAGTGAGATCATCTATGCTGGTTTGGTCCCCTGATTCTGATAATGCTTCCTTATCCAATGCTGGTCCTGCCTTTTGCAGGCAAAATCCTAGCGTTAATGCCTTGACAAAGATAGTCTCCAACCTTCCCTATCTCTGCCTTCCTATCAATGCCTTTAAATGCCGTTTTCTCCACTGTCTGTTTGCATGATTAACCAGAAGGTGGCACCAGATCACTTCAGCAAAATGTTTCTGCTGACCTAAAACTCCATTCCCAGCTGCCAGTGGTGCTGAGGGAGATGTGGGCCAGATATTCCTTCCCTTGGTTTCCAGGTGGCTGTATTATTGGATCAGTCAGTCAGTGAAGAGATCGTACAGGTAGTTGTAAATTCAGATGATTTTCCCTCTTTTTAACACAACAGCAGATTTAGACTTTAAGCCTGACATGCCAGTGGACACTCACTTGAAATCAAGAGGGCTTTATTCTTCTGAGAAGCGAAGGATTCCTGCATGGAGATACTTTGCTATCATCAATTTATCTTCAGAGAAGTAAGATGTTCCCTTACAAGGAAAAAAAACCCTCAAAATTGCTAATAATTATTTTTGCAGGAAGCTATGCAGTAGCACTGTGTGAAGTTTTAGAGGAATATTTTCTTTAACAGAGCAATTTCACAGAGCAGCAGGGTTCTCCTGTTTCTAAGACTTCCTTTCATACTACTGATGAGGAGCCTTTTCTACAGCTGTGGCTGTTGGAATTGCTTCCTGGCTGAGTGGCTTTAACAAATGCTGCAGAATTGCCCTCAGCGTCCTCTAAAAGTGCCTCTTGGAGCATATTGCAGGTGATCTGAGCAGCTTTGGTAAAGGATGCAGGCAACCCTGAAATTGCCCAACTTGGAAGCACTTTTTGAGGAGTCTCTCCCACAGCAATGATCAGATACGATTGTAGGAGATGGCTGAGAGCAGCCGTCTTTCCCTGTGTGGTTGAATTGCTTTCAGGCTGAGTGGAAACAGTAATGTGCCAGAAGGCTCTAGCCGACAGCCTCCTTGGTGCACATCAAAGTTTTCATCAGGTAATCCCAAAGCCACCCAGCCTGGAAAAATGTCATCCAACCCTGGGGAGAAGGCTAAGCGTTGTCAGATCCTATAGCACTGTCAAAGTAAATTGGGTGCTTTTTTGCTTTTGTGAAGTGAAATGGATCATCTCCGTGGCCTACATTGCTTCACTGAAGCATATCTATGCCTTCATTTGATCTTAAGTCCTCCTATGCAGGCTCTTAAGGTCCCCTTAGTGAGCACACTTGTAGTTGTAGTTCTTTCAGCTACTTGAGTTCTCAAAGATGGAGATGCACCTTTAAGAGATCCTGGAGAAAGATGGTCAGTTGTAACAAAGAGCACAAAGCTGCAAATCTGTCTCGAAGAGCCTTTTGCTCTTTTCTAACCCCTTTGCCAGGGCTCCTCTTCTGGTGAACTGTTAGAAGATAATGATCTGGATAGGATCAAAGTCCATGAAGGGTTTACTAAGAGGTATAAAATGCATTCCTTTATAGGTAATGGGTGCAGTTAGATTTTCAGCAGATACATGGTCATTTGCTGCAGTCAGAAGTTCCCTGTGGGTGAGTCATTGGCAGGCTGATGTCTCATCCAGGGCAAATCTGGCTTCATAACAATGCTTTTAAGGATATCCTGGTAGAGGGCATTATCTTTTTTATCATTGGTTTCTATTTTTAAGAAAGGAGTAATTCCCCTGTCACCTGAAAGAGTTCTAACGATTCAGAAGGCTATTTTTCTACTGAAGGAAGAAGAATGGGAACAGCTCGTGCATCTTAGGGCTGATGGCATCCTGTCTTCTTTTATATACTAAATTTTATTAGGTTTCAAGAAAAGAATAAAAACTACAAAAAAAACTACAAAGAAAGGGAAAAAAACTAAAAAAGTGCAGAAACACAAGAGAAATTTTTTTTTCAAATTAAGAAAAAGATGTGGCTTCCGACTTTTAACAGCAAGGATATACAAACATTTCCATAATCAATCTCTTACTCTATATTAAGCCAAAACACCACATTATTTCTATAAGTCAGTCCACTTTAACACATAATAAAAATCACTAACTACAGTTACTCCTCCCCCTTATATTAAAATAAAGAAAAAAAAGTTCATATAAACCTCCTAAACATCTTTCTCCCCTCCAAAAGATAAAAGATATTTAATTATTCCCTTCTTACCACTATTCTATACATTTCTGTCTACTATAATAATCAAATTAAAAAGCACATAAGTTGTCTGCTATTATACTTAATAGTACAACAATTTTAATAATCCCAATCTTAATAAACCCAAAAAACAAAGACAATTCAAAACAGTAATTCCATATCTTTAAAAGGGAATAACATCAATCAAATCCTTAAAGCAAACCAGATAAACATTCTTTAACCCTAATACAACAGTTTTAATAATTTTAATCTTAATAAACTCAAAACACAAAGCCAATTCAAAACAGTAAATCCAAATCTTTAAGGGCAAATAGCATCAATCAAATCCTTAAAGCAAACCAAATGAACATTCTTCAACCCTTATCCCACTTCAAAATAAACCAAAGCAGTTACATATCCCCACAATGTGCACAGAACTTTCCTCTTGAAAGAATCAAACAGCCCAACTGCCCCCCTCAAAGATTCCAGGTTCTTTTCATGGCATTCCACCAGGAGATTGATTTTACTTATGGTTTGCAGATCACTCTCTCCCTTAGATTTCTCCAACTCCATTATCCAATCTTCATCCAGCATCTCGATAAAAATCCCAATTTCAGTCTTTAAAGAAACCTTTCTATCGCTCTTAAATTCCTCAATTTCATCCACCACATCCCCAGCCTGATGGCACATTTTAGATCTCATATTTTCCACAATGTCTTGGATATCTTGTATAAAAGCTTGATAGAAATCAGAAGAAATCTGTTTAAACTCCTGGTGAAAGTCAGAAAGAATCTGTTTGAAATCCTCCATGTCTCACACAGTAGATTATGGCGCCCCCTAGGAGCTTAACCAGTGAAAGTTGAAGATATGGAAGACTTCCAAAGTGTGTTTACATAAAGTGAGAGTGAGGTAGAAGACAGTTCTCAAGGGAAAGTGAAAACAGAAAGCTGAAGGTTCAAATCAGCCGATTCAGCGTGTAGGAAAATGCTAATATCTTCAAATTTAATACAAAAATAATAACAAGAAGACAATTGTTTACTCTTAATCTTTGGAATTTACTTTGGAAGGAAAAGGAAATCCAATTTTTTTAAAAAAAAGTAATCCCAAAAATAACGTTAAGCACCAAGAGAACCAGCTTCTCCTCCCTGTAGAAAGCTTCTCTTGGGATACATACACTTAAAAAAAAATACAAATTGGTGATTTAGAAATGGGGTGGCCGGTCTTAGTGTCCCTTTAAGGCTACAGCGCAGCTTGGAATTGGTGACGTCCCAGCTGCTCTTACCAGTCGAGCGCGAAACACTGTTTGCAATCTTCTGGCTGCAAGCAGCCGTCCGGAGGACAGATGGGATGATTCTAGGTATTTTCCTTGATGCAGAGAATGTTTCTGGGCTTCAGGAAAACATGCCTGAGCCCGAAAAAGGTTACCGCGTTGTCAGCTCCACCCGCTGAACCAGCGGGCACAGCCATTCAGTCTGCCATTCCCACCGGAAGCCAGGGCTGACGGCATCCTGTCTTAACTTTCTCCAATGTGCATATCTCCATGCTTGACTGCTTTCACAGCTTCTACTTCCTTTTCAAGCTCACATAGCAAATAAAAGATGCATTTCAGTCCTCCTTTCCACAGAAATAATTCTCCTGGCAGTGTTTGTGACCAGAGTCTCTCCCCACATGGAATCTCCCAGGATTACAGTACCAGCCAATCTCAGCCTTGAGTGGGGAGCTCATTGACTCAGACAATTGGTTGATCAGGGATAAACATGGTTCATTACACGTAGACAATGTTGCAGTATGGTCTTACATTTCCCATTGGGAGGGGCAAGATCACAGTCTTACCCAAAAAGGCAGAAAAGTTAATTCAACTTCTGTTGGTTTAGTGCAGTGTTTCTCAACCTTGGCAACTTGAAGATGTGTAGACTTCAATTCCCAGAATTGAAGTCCACAGATCATCAAGCTACCAAGGTTGAGAAACATGGTTTAATGTATCAAGGAAACTCAGAATATAAATGCTAATTCTCTTAGCAGAACCACACTGAATTCAGTAGGAGCGGAAACTGAATCTGTTAATATCCGGTTTCCTAGGAGAGTATTTTAATCTCAATAAGTAAATCTGTTTGCTCCCTCGAAAAAAACTCTCAAGTTGCCTCATTTATTTTTCAGTCACAATTTTAGTAACAGAAACTCTGGGTTGCTAGTCTCTCTTCTTGATCCAGGAACTCTGCCATGCCATTCTTCTATTTATGCCGATTGAGAAGGTGCTTTTGAAAATTTATGCTGATTGATAAGGTGCTTTTGAAAATTGGATCCAACCGTGATCCTGTCTGTATTATCTTTGTCATGCTACCCATGGTTCTCAGAAAAAAAACCCTTAGTCTAAAAAACTTAATCTATCAGCCATGCTTCCTTCCAGAATCTCCCCATCTATTGTATCAAGCTTCCATTCTCCATCCTTATTCTTAATTTGTCACTGCAAAGATGTTATATATAGTCTTAGGCTGACCTAAATCAGAGTAGAATTTAACTACTTCTTCTTAGATGCCTCTTTTGCACCAAAACGGGGGGGGGGGGGGACGACCTTGCATAGTACCTGCTCTAATTTATTTGCATCTGGAATGTGTTTAAAGTAAAATCTGCATTACAAAGTTCAAGAAAGTACAGAATTGGGATCGTAACTTTATTTTGATGTGTGCCTTAGTGTAAAAGTAGAGATTAAGGTCACATCACTTGGCAATGCAATCTACAAAGTCTGTAGAATGGCTAGTATTATAGCTTTTTGTCTTTAAAAAAAATTAAGCAAACTAAAAAACCCTGTCATCACCAGATGATGCAAGATAAGCAGTACATACTCTGGTGTGGTGATCATGGTTCTAACATGCAGGTCTGATAACAAACAAGCATACTTTGTGCCTGGCTGATTCTATATTCTACCACACTTTGAGTACATTTTTAAAATAAAGTATACTTTGTAGTATTAGAGAGCCAGTTTGGTGTAGTGGTTAAGGCGCCAGGCTAGAAACTGGCAGACTGTGTGTTCTAGTCCCGCCTTAGGCACAAAGCCAGCTGGGTGACCTTGGGCCAGTCACTCTCTCTCAGCTGTAGCAAGAAGCCAAGGGCAAACCACTTCCAAAAATGCTACCAAGAAAACTGCCTGGACTTGTCTTTGCTGATTCAAAGGCACATACAGTATATTAGTATTAACTGTCTAGAACTGAGCTGAACTTTAGAATGCTTGTTATCTCCTATGAAATTAAATATAAGTGTCTGCAGAAGGGTGGAAAACCTCACCAATTCATTAAAGATTTTTGTCACACAATCGTGTAAAAAATCACAACAGCTAAGACCTAATAAAATGTACAAATGTCTAAATGTTTTTTCCCCTGTAGATTCTGTTTTAGCATTTGAACCTTACCAATTTTCTTCTCAGTTCAGCTGTCTTCTATACTTGAATTATCCCTACAGAAAAAATCAAGAGGATATATGCCATCAGCTACTAGGAATCTTGATGTTAGGGTTTTAACACAGTTGGTAAGTAAACCTATTGACAAGGGGGTAAAGAATAAGGTGGGACCTCCATTCAGATTTCTCTCGCATATCAGTTCATAGCCTTATGTAAGTTGCTAATTATCAGTCTTGGCTCTCCATCTCAGCAAGCATAAGAATAATGAAGATCTACTGAGTGGTCGAAGTTTATTCTGAGAGGTTTTTTTTCCTGTACCACTTTTACTTTCCATGAGTAACTTGAAAGCGTCTGTAGCATGGTTGCTATAAGGTGAAAACTGGTTGAAATATCTTTCTGCTAACTTCTTTAGGAGGCTGTAGGTAGTCTATTATCTTTCAGTACTGATACAGATCACTCTAATATTAATAAAGAATATGCATTAAGCATTTTCCAACTTAGAAAACTCATGATGCTGTTCCTTGTTGAAGGCACCTACTTTATGGAACAGCCTCCCTCTGGAAATAAGACTGTCCCCCTCTCAGTTAGCGTGGAAGTTATTTAAAACAGAGCTATTCCAAAGAGTCTTTGGGAGGTAATTGGGGCGATGCTATCTTGTTTATTGTTCTTTGTTTCATTGCTCCTGGTTTTTTTTATTTATTATTATTTTTATTTCTTTACCATGGATGTTTTAGTATTGTAGATTTTGATGTCAGTGTTGGTAACCAACAGGAGTCTTTGGAGATTACAGTGATAAAGAAATCTAATAAATAAATAAGAACTTCATATTTCCAGCAGAGTTTACAATTATAAAGGCAGGGTAGAACTGGCTAACATATACTAAAATATAAGATTTGTGATTTCTGTGTACTCTCTGTTTCAGATGCAAAGTACAGACTCCAGATCTACAGCTACAGTCCAGATCTGCAGTGGTTCCATAAATCTTAAAGGAGCTTTAAAATGTAAAGCTTACATCCATAGTAACAAGCCTAAGGTTAAAGATGCTGTTCAGGTACTTTTACTACCCCTCATCTTTTGAAGAATTTGGTTGTTTTCCTGTTCCATCCAAGATCTCTGACTTAACCTGCAATTAATATAAATAAGGGATATAATTGCAGTAGTCCAAATTTCTTGCCCAGAGGTTCCATACATGCTTTTCATTAAAAATGCCAAAACAGAACCCAAAATCTATATTAGCCCTCCCTAGTTTTGTCATTTGTAGTCCCAATACATCTGCAAGCACCAGATTGGGGAACGCTCATTTTGGGGATAGTGTTGACAGGGTGAGCATAACTGGAGCGGGTGGTGGTCTTAAAAGTTGTTTTTTAATGGAGGTGTAGCTAATTCTAAAGTTTTCTTCAAGTTGAGATCTGGGAGGTCTTGTTATCTGGGCTTTTTATGACTCAAGGGTAGTCTGTGGCTAGCCATGTTTTTTTTATGCTGGAACAAATCTGTCCCTGGGTTTGTACAAATCATCTTCTAGCACAGTGTGATATATGAACATCGCCAGCCTCTCACTGGTTTCTGAGGAAATAAAAGATGATGAGAACGAGAAGGTCTTCTTGTCTTTGCTTTCAGTCTATGCATCTAAGAGCCCCAAGGGGAGTTCAATCCACTTTCAATATCTGTTTGATTTCTGTAGAGTGATAGCCACAGTCTTCCTCTTCTGAAGGAATTATAATCAGACAGGATGCACGTAACAGTTCTTCTAATAGTTTGATCCTGTAAAAATTACTTTAGCCAAACGACTCTGTTGCCATTTCTGTGATCACCCTCCCAAAACTGGTCAGCGGTCCAGCCCAGAAGGCAGGCTGAGTTTTCACAGTGTGTCATGTAACCTGTTTTTATCACACAGATTCTCATTTCTCTGCAAAGATGGATGCCTCTTTCAGCATCTCTGTATATTCCCTGGCAATGATTTCAACTGTTTTATAAGTTTTAGAATGTGTGTGTATTAGGAATATACAAAACTGGGAACAAAATGTTGCAGAGAACTCCAGAGCACTTCATTTCTCTTCCTGACCACATTGATCTTCCAGGGTTTTTTCTTTTAATAAATTTTATTAGTTTTTGAAGTTACATAGATAAAAGTTTGAAACAGAAAAGAAAATGGAAATACAAATCAAAGAAAGAAAGAGAGTAAAAAAGTGTAGTAAAGTAAAAAGAAACAAGATAAGGATGAAACATAGAAATTAGTCAACTTCCGATTTGTCTCTGGTCATAGTAATTTAACAATTTTATCTTACATGCTAGGTCTATATAAAACATTAAAGAACATTTCTTGTCTATTATATCAAATTATATATATTTTAGTCTTCAAATCCCCATGTAAGCTTTGCTCCTCCCGCATCTTGTAAATAGTCAGTTAATGGTTTCCACTCTTTAAGAAAATAATAATTTGAATTTTCTTTTAATAAACATGTCAATTTACCACTCTCTGCCATATCCATCAATTTCAACATCCAATCTTGTATCGTAGGCAAGATCTGATTTTTCCAATTTTGTGCATATATAAGTCTTGCCGCTGTAATCATGTATTGCATAATTCTTGTAAATTGTTTCCCAAGTTGTCCATCGATTATTCCCAACAAAAAGAATTCCGGTTTAAATGGAACTCAAATTTGTAATATATTTTGCATCAATGAATGTATTTGAGTCCAAAATTTCTTTGCAATCTCACATGTCCACCACATATGGTAAAAGGACCCCTCTTTTTTTTTACATTTCCAACATAAGTTGGAAACATTCCCATACATTTAAGAAAGTTTTTGTGGGGTCATATACCACCTGTACATCATCTTATAAAAGTTTTCTTTTAAATTATAGCACAAAGTAAATTTTAATCCTTTAGTCCACATATCTTCCCATTGTTGCATTTGAATATTATAACCAATATTTTTAGCCCATTTAATCATACAGTCTTTAAATTGTTCCTCTACCATTTCACCTTTTAACAATAGTTTATACATTTTAGCAATTAGATGATCATCAGCTTCACATAATTGTATCTCGAATTCTGGTTTGGTTTGTTCAAATTCAAAGTCTTTCTTGTCTGATTTAAATTTCTCTACAAGTTGCATGTATGAAAGCCATTGAAAAGTATATCCCTCTGATGCCAATTCTTCTATTGATTTAATTGTATATTGTCCTTGTTCTTTCTTTAAAAAATCTTTATAGGTTACCCATTTGTCTTTAATTCTTACTTCTGTTCTATAGAATGCTTCTTGCGTAGAGATCCATAAAGGTCTTTTGTAACATAAAGTTAATTTATATTTATTCCAAATTCTTAATACGGATCTTCTAATATAATGATTTTTAAAATCTACATTAACTTTAACTTTATCATACCACAAATACCCATGCCATCCATATCTTAGTTCATGTCCCTCCAAATTCAATAATTTTTCATTTTTCAGAATTATCCATTCTTTAATCCAAACTGTAAATTCACTTTAAACCCTGCTAGCGACCCAAAGTCTTTTAATTTCTGTATTAAAATTTCAATTCCATCTAGTGGGTTCTCCAAAGTAATGACTAGGTCGTCAGCAAAGGCTCTTAGTTTATAAACTTCTTTTTTAACTTTAATACCATGTATACAATCATCCTGTCTAATATCTCTAAGTAAAACCTCTAATACCAATATAAACAAAAGTGGAGATAATGGACAACCTTGTCTAGTATCTTTTTGAATTTCACATGACTTACTAAATTCTCCATTAACAATTATTTTGGCAAATTGTTTATTGTTCTTTGTTTCATTGCTCCTGATTTTTTTTATTTACTATTATTTTTATTTCTTTACCATGGATGTTTTAGTATTGTAGATTTTGATGTCAGTGTTGGTAACCAACAGGAGTCTTTGGAGATTACAGTGATAAAGAAATCTAATAAATAAAGAACTTCATATTTCCAGCAGAGTTTACAATTATAAAGGCAGGGTAGAACTGGCTAACGTATACTAAAATATAAGATTTGTGATTTCTGTGTAAAACTGGGAACAAAATGTTGCAGAGAATTCCAGAGCACTTCATTTCTCTTCCTGACCACATTGATCTTCCAGAGTTGATCTGCAGAATGGTGGGTTTTGAATATGCATAGCTGCTATTACTAAATTATTATAAATTATAATAATTTAATATAATAATAATATAATAAATAATAAATAAATAAATAATATAATATAATATAATATAATAAAATATAAATTATAAATTATTATCATTAAAGGGGCGTGGTGGCTCAGTGGGTAAGACGCCAGGCTTGTCGATCGGAAGATTGCAAGTTCGGAGGTTCGAATCCCTAGTCCTGCGTGCGGAGTGAGCTCCCGCACTTGCCCCAGCTCTTGCCAACCTAGCAATTCGAAAGCATGCAAATGCAAGTAGATTAATAGGTACCACTTCGGTGGGATGGTAACAGCGTTCCGCGCGTGTCATGCGGCCACATGACAGTGGAAGCGTCTTCGGACAATGCTGGCTCTTTGGCTAACAAACGGAGATGAGCACCGGCCCCTAGAGTCGGACACGACTGCACAAATGTGCGGGGGGTACCTTTACCTTTACCTTTTTTAGCTGCTATTATTCTGTTCTTGCCTTTGCAGGCCTTGAAGAGAGACATAATAAACACTCTCTCTGATCGTTGTGAAATATTGTTTGAAGATCTGCTCATCAATGAAATGCCGGGAAAGAAAAGTAAGAGAAGAAG
Source organism: Charina bottae (assembly GCA_023362775.1). Lineage (NCBI taxonomy): Eukaryota > Metazoa > Chordata > Lepidosauria > Squamata > Charinaidae > Charina > Charina bottae. The sequence continues at coordinate 11,974,163 of JALMGJ010000003.1, forward strand.
GAGCCCAATAGCATAATCATACGCTTTTAAAAATTTAATGTAGTTTCTCCTGACAAACTTTATTCAAGCTTATTTCCACATAAGTTTGTGATTTTTAGAAAGTGCATGAACATTCCATGTGCATTATTCTATGCATTTTTCCTAAAAAATACTGTGAAAGGACAGGCTGTAGGAAGATTACAGGCACCTGGGATCACCTTCCTCCCCTGTACTTAAAACGTCTCTCAGCGTAAGGACGGCAGTGAGACTATTAAAAAGCCTTTGTTTGGAACAGCTGGGTGTGGGGGAGGAGCAGAAGAGAGGAGGGAGCAAGGAGGACGAGAGCGGAGAGCTGGTGTATGTTTGGAGTTTGCAGCTGGCAGCCAAAACAGGAGAAAGAAGCAACCAAGGGAAGAAAATGACGTTTGTTTTCCCAAAGAGACGTGGAAGGTCTGGAGGAAAAGACAAGCAGCAGTGAAGTCTTGCAGCAAACGTCTGGAGAGGGGCAAGTTCCCCATCCACTCTTTGCCCTTTTGAGGGGCTTTTAAGGGAGGGACATGGATAGGAATAACCTCTCTTACCATTCCCACTCTTAAAATTTCCTTATCTCTGTAAAAAAACAGAACAAAACAAAAAACCTGGACATAGCTGTGCTGCTGAAATTCAGCCATTTTGAAATTGAGTTTTGGCAGTGTGGTCTCTCTTAAGTACCACCTTTATCTCAATACAAGAGAATATCTGTAGCTCAGGGTTGAACTGTGGAGTCCTTGGTGCTCTCTGAGCTTGGTTGTTTGCTTGCAGACGTTTCATTACCCAACTAGGTAACATCATCATGCCTTTATCTCTTTATCTTTTGTCTTTATCTCTTGCAATTAACCCAAAAGATTAATGCAGCATTCTTCAGTGCACTCTTTAAAATATTGGAAATAAAACTTAATAAAAAATTGGATGCTGGGAGCTTGCTGGTGTATGAGATATGCTTATTCAAAAGTAGTAGCGATACTGTATATATATTTCTTCCATATATGAAATATCTTACAGTAGTAAAAGAAACAGCATGTGTGTATCCAAACACAGACAGTGTACAGTACTGTATATAACAGTGCTCTTAATGGATTTTTAAATTAGTAATTAACAAGGGATTCTCTTTCTTTGTTTTTAGATTCTGAAAGTGAATATCACATCTTGCCTTGTAGAGTTTTCACTCCCATTGTGGGTTACAATGTGTTGCTTTGTGATTATAAGTTTGGCGATGAGACAATTAAGGAAATTCAAGACCATTTTCTTGAAATGCTGGATCAAGCTGTTCAATCAGATGATTTGCATATTGCTGAGGAAATGAATACAGGTAAATGTAACTGCTAAGTTAAGAGTCAGATTGTTCTCTGTTAGGAATTACTCAGAAGCTAGATTTGAAGCTGAAGCACATTTTAATTCTGATTCATAAATGTTCATTACTTTAAATGGTGTTCTGGGTTCCAAAGGCACATGAACCTTTGAAATTGTGAGGGCCTTTAAATATGTAAGACATGTTGTTTACACTGTCTGGTTGATGTATTGTATGTCCACAACATCATCTTGTGATATTTGGAGGAAGTTTCGTTGGGGTCTTTCTCACTTCCAAAGCCAGTAGCCAGCATTAAGACAGTAAGCTTAAGGGCAATGAATTATAGTTCAGTGCAAAACAACATTTTTAAATACAAGCATTTTAATATCTAAATTATTTTATTTTTTAAGAGCTAGGATTTTTTAATCACCAGGGGGACTTTGCACTCTATGGTCAAAATGTTTTCCTTGGAGAAAAGGGCCAACTAGGATGATGTAGATCTTCAACTAAATCTCCTATAATCCTAAATCTCCTAAATCTGTCCTTTTGCTTAAAACAACCTTGGGAGACTCATGTTTGCAGCCAGACCATAACCCAGGGAAAAAGGAAATAGGAACGATAGTGGTATTAAACCTTTTCCATCTGGTTTCAGAAGCTCAGTCAAGCATACTTATGTCTGCCCTTCAACAGTTTGTAACCATGGGGTGGGCTATAGAACCACCTGAATTGGAGCTGTAGCACAGAAAAAAGTTAGATTTTTTTCCATGCCCTGACCACAGTCCAACTAAGGACTGCATCTTTTATATTTTGTCTAGCTTAACCCTAAGTGAAAACACTAAGGACTCACTTTCTTGGATAACATGAAACTAAAAAAATCAGAAAATGAGTTTAAACTCTCCATTCCCCCAAAATCCTTCACACAAGGATGGTGGGGAAGCTTCTTAGCTTCTAAGCAGTTCAAAGGAAACAAAACAAAAGCTAGGATGATTTTCTGGAAATTGTCTCAATATCGTAATATTGATTGCGTTATCTGCAGTTGTGTGGTCCCTGCAACTGCATAATAGTGCACTAGAGCAACTGATGAATAATAGATACCTGCTCTTTCAGTGGACTGCTTCTCAGTTTAGCTCAGCGACGTCTGCTAGATGTAATAATTTATTGGATTGAATAAAACCTGCAAGGTACTGTAGTTCTCATATTTATTTAAAATATTCTAATCATGTTTGAATGATAATTTTATCAAACATGATCCTCTGTGCAACTGATAATTTGATAGGTACTTCACAGATCTATATTTTAGGAACTTCTGTTCCTTATCATGAACAAGTAACATATACGTACATTAAGTGGTTTGGCTAAATCCCAGCTTCTGTTTACTAAAGGTTTTGAACAGATAAACACAAATAAGATTTCACTGAGGGTAATCTCTTCCCTTTAATTTATTCTTTATCTAGTTGAAGGTTTAATGAATCCAAGAATGGGCATCCTGGCCCCTACAGGACAGAGTAGCCATGACTTGCATTAGAATAGTGATTGAGATGACATCCAAGGCAAGGCAAGTGGGATTGGTCCATTGAGTCATGCTGTGCCCCAAAGTTGTTTTTTTTAAACTGAAATACATTTGGGTGAGGCGGTGGGGGAGATGTTTCTTAAACTTTGTTTGCCAGTTTGAAATTTCATTTTTATTTCTTCATTCCCCATTATGAATATTAATTAAGGGTTTCTAAAAACAACAAAAATGTGTGAAACCATTTGATTGGGTTGCTGAGTTTACTTCATTTTATATTGATGGGTTACCCTCTATTAAGAAAGAACTAATATGACACTGTTTGCCAATTTTAATAACACAGATTCTATTTGAATCTGCTGTGACACCTCATGGCCACATGGGATATTCAGATTTGTAAGGGAACATTTCTATAAAATCTATTTCTATGTAAAAACTAAGGGGCATGTTGTCCTAGGGCATTTACGTTCAACATTGTCCAGTAGAAATTTACCTGGGTAGAGCTTCCAGTAGCTAAGGGACACAATACTATCATTATACCTCTTAACTGTTCTCCTATAAGTAAGCATTTTTTCTAGTTCTGACTGGTTACAGTGATAAATACTCCATTGTGTTAAGTAAACTAACTTGTGGAACGTATTTTGTTGATTCTTAGATTTTGCAACTACAGAAACGTTGACTACTTATGTACAGAATCATTACTCCATGATTTTAGTAAACAGTGTATTTGTTGGCAGGTCATAATATGGAGTTCTTAGTCCTCTCTTCTGAAAAATGCTGTTAAATATCCTAAAATTGAACAGCCCAGAAAATATAGCTTAAATGAATAAATATCAAAATAGATTAACATCATCTCTGTTTATTTGCTATAGCTATGTAGAGTTTTCACTGTCTGTTAAGTTGAAATGCCCATTCCTTTTATATCATATTTATTTACTATGAGCATTCAGAAAAAAGGTCATACATAGAAATATTGAAAAACAATTGACTTGCTTTTAATGGTTCTTTATTTGGGGAGATAAATGTTGTACTGCCTCCATAGTTGGAATGGATCTATGTAAAAGCTTCTGTTTACATACAGGTAGTCCCTGACTTACGACCACAATTGGGACTGGAACTTCCGTCACTAAGCTGGGCGGTCATTGAGTGAGTCACGCCTGATTTTGCGACTTTTTTGCTGCAGCCGTTAAGCAAATCACATGGTTGTTAAGCGAATCTGGCTTCCCCCATTGTCTCTGTTTGTCAGAAGCCGGTTGGGAAGGTTGCAAATGGCAATCACAAGACCCTGGGATGCTGCAACCGTCGTAAATACATGCCGGTTGCCAAGCGCCTGAATTTTGATCACATGGCCACAGGGACGCTGCGATGGTTATAAGTCACTTTTTTCAGCGCTGTTGTAACTTTGAATGATCACTAAACGAATGGTCGTAAGTCGAGGACTACTTGCAGATTATATGTCAGCATTTAGAATAATAATAAGCAGTATGTAGTAAAAGAATTGCTGATGCTAAATATTATGCAGGAAATATTTTGGAGAAATTTGTGTGAAAGAAATAATGCATATTTGGCTATACACAAATGGGGAGGAGGACTAGTAATCCATGACTGTTTCATCTTTTCCCACTATCAAGGGACAGTGCACACTCATTTCTTGTTAATTTCCTCAGAGATCCGGTATTTAATAATTACTAATACATGTCTTAAAAAATTATTCTGTGTGTTTTACTTGGATGCTCTGCCTTGGATTGTGATTTTGATGTCAGTGATGTCTAAATAAGACCCAGGGCTGTTTATATCTTGTATTCAGAATTAAATTATGCAAAATGAATTTACATACATGGACTGGGTTTTTCCAGCTCTGAAATATTCTTTTTAATTTAAAGAGTTTTGAGGAAGAAAACAAACAGTGGTTTAGAAATGGAGTTCAGGCAACATACAAACACATGTTTTTTCTTATTCCTTTTAACCATATAGTTGAAGTAAACCTGCCAAAGGAATTGCAAGATAACATGCAACCAAAGCAGGTGACAAAAAAAATGCTACTGTTGAAACTACATCAAAATATGGGTATGCAGATTTCAGCCTTTGCTCTTGCGCTACTTGAAATAGTCGTTTTCTTTCTGAATATGATTATTAACATACTTTCTCTGATGCATTCTCCTGCAATCTTGTTTACATTTATGTCTAATTGTTTTTAATTTTTATTTAAGATTGTTTTAATAGTTGGTTTTACTGTATACCAGCCAGAGTCACATTTCTGGGGTGGGTGGCTATATAAATTTGAGAGAGAGAGAGAGAGAGATGTAGTCCTCATTTAGCAACTGATCGCAGTTATGATGGTGATGGAAAAGTAACTTTGCAATCAATCCTCACATTTATGACCTTCTCAAAGCAAAGGAAAGCCAAAGTAAGATCATAAGTACAGTCATGGTTTCACTTAGCGACCGCTTTGCTATGCGACCAAGTTGCTGGTCCCAATTCTTCCTCACTAAATGAGAAAGATGGTAGGTAGGTAGGTAGGTAGGTAGGTAGGTAGGAAGGAAGGAAGGAAGGAAGGAAGGAAGGAAGGAAGGAAGGAAGGAAGGAAGGAAAGATATTAAGGTCCCTCATTGCCTATGGACTCATATTTTTGGTTCCTGATTTTCCAGCATTCTGTTGCTGCTGCAATTACTCCTCACAGGTGGTCCTCACTTAAGAACCATTTGTTTAGTGACAGTTCAGACTTACAACAGTGTTGAAAAAAACAACTTATGATTGCTTCTCACACTTATGACCGTCTCAGTGTCCCATGGTCACGTGATCGCCATTTTCAACCTTCCCAGCTGGCTTCTGGCAAGCACAATCAATGGGGAACCGCGTGATTTGCTTAACAACCACGTGGTTTGCTTAACGCCTGCGGTGATTCGCTTAACAACCGCCACAAAAAAGCTCGTAAAATCGGGTTGGATTTGCTTAATGACTGCTTCACTTAGTAACCAAAATTCCAGTCCCAATTGTGGTCGTTAAGCGAGGACTACTGTATTTTATTAAGATACTTTTCTTCTCCCTGAGGAAACCCAGAGCAGGTCCACAGGAGAAAGGCTATAAACAATGTACTACAAAACTAAACTAGTAAAAATGCAGCATTTAGCTGGAGACAAATTAAAGTAAAATTCATTTGAAATACCAATTTGCATTATCTTTCTATTTTTTTTTCAGGAGTGGTGGTAGCAGTGGCAGTTGCCATATCTGCAGCAGCCTTCTCCTTTAACTACTTCAGTGATTAAGCTTCAGTGATTAAGCTTCAGAAACCAAGAACGAACCTCAAAACGTACTCCAAGGATGCAAGCTTCTTGAACTGAATACGTTAAGATAATATGTTGTCATCTAACAATAGCAATATGTGGCTCTAAAAAGCAATTATCTATCGTTCTCTTTCTCCATGAAAGTAATGTAGATGGTATACTTTGGGGGGAATGTGGGAGGACCCACACTGTCAACTGGCACATACAAGAGATTAATTTAACTTTCTCCTTACTTAATAAAATGTTTTAAAACCCTGCTAACTGTGATTATTTTTCTACCTCAATTCATCTACCCCTGTCGCAGAAGACATGTGAATATATGTGCATGTGTATTTATTTCACACTGCAAATATCCTATGCCAACCCTGATGGATACTGGGGACTCTGTTTTATAATAATACACTGTTTTATTATATGTTAAACAGTTAATTGCTATGATGGATGCCCTAGCCAAAGGTTCATTGCAATAGGATAGAAATGCAAGAAGAGTAACTCTTCTGAGAAGAGTACTCTGCCTACTTCTGAGAGACATTCCAGAGATTGGGGTCTACTACAGAGAAAGCCTATCATCTTGTCCATGTTCTCTTCGTACCCCTCAAGAAGGAGGAATGCTCAGTACACCTTTCTCTCTCTCCCTCTCCCCCACCCTTTTTTTTAAAAAAAGCTGGTTTATTTCTCTTTCATTTGGGAAAAATTAATATGTTAGTGACAGAGATTGTTCCTCTCCTGAAAAATAAACTCAAATGTGGTCCATCACTTGTATATAAAAATGTTACAGGCTTGGATTATAGTGCAGGGGTCTAACCTGCTATGTCTGCTTTTGAAATATACAAACTTTATTTGCTTTCTGTTTTATGTCTGTTTCATTGTTCGTGACCCAGAGCCTCAAGGGATTGGATGGTTTACAGTATTGCAAAAATAAAAGAAGTTAAAAGAAGTAAGGTAAAGAACTAATCTGCCCTTGTATCTGAGTTGCTTTCAACGTACTTGGTCGGATATTAACTTGGCTATGTTGGTGGCCTGGTTTATAGGGACTTTATTTATTTATTTATTTAAAAGTTTGTGTGCTGCTCCATTCCAGACTCTCTCTTACACATTAGTGTCTCTTCAACTTATCACAGAAAAAGTCTCCAAGTAAGGGAACATCTTTAAGAGATTCTGGATTTATATGCCTGTTACCTGGATTATGAGTATGTGTTGCAAGAAGTCTCAAAACAAAATACTTTGCAATGCTATTTTTGGAAGAAAGTTAAATAACGATAGAGAACACTCAGGAATGCAGTGGGTGTTCAAAGGCTTATTCATCCTGGGAGTGTCCTCTTGAGGAAGTGTTCCCTTTAGAATTCTTTCCCCACTCTCAGTGCATTCTGTCTGCCAGCCTTCACTTGCAGTAATCGATAAAACCTGATCTGAATTTTATATTCACCTGTTCTCAGATTATTATCTTTCTCTCCTTCTTGTACATGAAATAACCACAATATGGGCTGGATCTATGTTGTTTTAGTGACTTTGAGGCTGGTGTGATTCATAGTAGACTGGACTTGTCCTCCTCTGGGGATTTGGAAATGGACACAGAGAAGATAGCCTAGGGTGAAACGTCTGATAGAGGTTAGGCATCAGTTCTGCCACCCCTCCAAATTAAGGGCAGGAAAACTTAGCTCTTTTCTTCCTACCCCCTCATTTTCCCACAGGTAAAGTGAATAAGACACCTGTCAGGATGCCTTGAGAGAACCTAGTTCTAGAGCCATCCTACTCTGTTGAAGTGATGGCTTAAGAAAAGTAAAGGGCAGGATCGTGCCTGCCTCATCTGTGTGGTCTGTTGGGCTTGCTTCAAGTTTCAATAGCTAGGAGAAAAATAATTGAAAATGTTGTTTTCATCATTAAATGACAGATTTCCCCATCTTCCCTGCCAAAGCAACTGCCAATTTTCAGACTAGAGATTCTTATAGGCATTAGAGATTCTTATAGGCAAAACCTTTCCAATGCAATTGCCCTTCCATTATCCAGGTCTTTTATGATGGATGTGGGTGATACAACCTCTTGTTTCTTAATCCTCTTGCATTTTTCCACTGTTTCACAGTTTCCTGAGTAGCTAAAACATGGGCTGCAACTTTTGCTTTAGATCACTATTATATTGTAAGTTACTCATTTCCACATTTTAAAAATATGATTCCCTCTCTAGTAGTATGGTTACCTCAGCTTTTGACAAAGTGGAATGTCACAAGTCAGGAGTAATGCTGATTGCTGATGGTGGAACCCAGACCAAACATGGTGACTCAGCCAAATCCTGTGTGCAGCGAGGACAGAACTGATCATTGACTACCCCTAGTGGAGTCAAAACGAGAGTGATGTTTCTTGATCTCTCATTGGATTGTGAGATGATAATTCAGAGGAAATAAATATAATTTTTTTTAAAGGTTCCCCTCGCACATTTGTGCAGTCGTGTCCGACTCTAGGGGCCGGTGCTCATCTCCGTTTGTTAGCCAAAGAGCCAGCATTGTCCGAAGACGCTTCCGCGGTCATGTGGCCAGCGTGACGCACGTGTGGTACCTATTCATCTACTTGCATTTGCATGCTTTTGAATTGCTAGGTTGGCAAGAGCTGGGGCGAGTGCGGGAGCTCACTCCGTCACGCGGGACTAGGGATTCGAATCTCCGAACTTGAGATCTTCCGATCGACAAGCCTGGCGTCTTACCCGCTGAGCCACCATGCCCCCTAGATATAAATTAGACAGTTTAAATGTCCAATTACTGTATATTTCACATTTGTTTGTGGCTTTGGGGTTCCTGCTCCAGGTACATTTGCCTTAATAATGCATTGAACATGATACCTTTACCCTTCGAGAATTTAGAAATTGCTATACTTCTGACAGTGAAGCAGTGATGGCTTCTTTTTTTAAGGATGGCAACCATGTTGGCAGGACTTTGTTAGCTGGGGGACTTTTGTTGGTTTTAGGATATGGTGGAGGTTAGGGTTTGGTTTTGAGGTTTGGATGTTGTTTTTTTGAAGGATGCTCCTGATCATCTTACTGGGACTCCAATGGTTGCGACTTCGGTCCTGGTGGCTTTGGACTCCTGATGGAGAGGGACTGTTGGGACCCTGGGCTGGCTTCCCAGCTGCCTCAGACAGTCAGGACTGCCTTTGGAGTGTGTGCCGGTTAACAGCATCCAAGGAGAGACATCTGTAGTAAAGCCGGGATGGACAGCGCTGGTGGTGCTGCGGTACTGTTTGGAACTGCCATTCAGCTGAGGACTCATGAAGCCACTGAGCAGCTGTTTGGTACAGCACTAGCTGTGGCGATGCTACCGCAGCACCTTTCATTCACCAGTGTTTGGAGCCGAACGTGTGGCAGAGTCTACACTGGCTTCCAATTGACTTCTGAGTGCAATTCAAGGCGCTGGTGATTGCCTTTAAAGCCCTACATGGCATAGAACCAGGTTACTTCTCCCAAGAACATCTGCCTGCCCCACATGCTCCCACAGGAAGGGCATGCTCTAGATTCCTTCTTTTAAATCTTGCCATCTTACGGAACCTAGGAAGTGTGCCTCTTCTGTGGTTGTCCCTGTTCTCTGGAACAATCTTCCTCACCCACTGATATACAACAGACCCCAACTCTTTTCGCCTTTAGAAAAGCCATTAAGACCTGGCTCTTCCCCCAGGCATTAGGGGCCAGCTGAGTGGGAGTCCCCTTGTGGTTGTGTGTTTGGTTGCCATTTTACATTTTGTATTTATATACTGTCCGTTTATGATTATATTGGGGGGGGTGTTTTTCTGCTTTTTGATTTATTATGTGGTTATGCTGTATGCTGCCCAGAGTCACACTGTTTGAGTTGGGTGGCCTTATAGATCTTATAAATCAATAAATGACTGATCTTATCATAGCTTTCTTACCGTTTTTCCTAGGAATCTTTCAAATGAATTTGATTTATCAGTTTTAAAATGAATCATTGTGATTGGAGAACATTCTTCTAAGATTTCTCTGAATTCAAATGTCTAGCTCCTGTATAACTCAGAGTGGAAAAAGAGGAACCAGGTGAACTGCAGTTCTCAAGGGTACAACCACATATTTTTGCTTGGGATCAGGAAGCAAACCTAATTTTATTGGAGTGGCAGATGATTTACTCAAGCTTAGTGATGCAAGTGGTCTTTGGGTGGTTGATATGTCTAAGGACCTTCAAATAGATGTACATTTGGTTTGTTTTCCACTTTACATGATAGATTTCCATTCCATTCTGTCAAATGTATGTCTGCATTCTTAAATACTTGGGCATAAATGTATAGCTCAACGTATAGCAAGGAGTAGTTTCTTTTGCAAATACTGTATATAAGATGGTCAGCATTGGCTTTTTCACAGCAAAAAACACATCTCACGATGCTCCCACAAGTGTGGTGTTTCTCATAGGCTGCTGCTTCTCCTGTGTGTTCACATGCATTGCATAGTCATAATTCCAGGAAGTGCTATAAAAGTAAATCGGTTTCTGGGACAAGCCCCAAGCTTCTGTGAGCAAACGGGGCATTTTCACTGTGAAAATAAAGAAAAGGCCATGAGCTTCTGACACCTTGCACACTTTCTAAAATGACTCAGCTTTTTTGGGGAAAGATTAAATTCTAGCCAGACTTCATGTTCTCTTATCATCCTACTATGACTCCATTAGGAGCAGCCCCTCCCAATTCAGTTTCTTCCAACAAGATTAATGGCAAAATTCTTTTATATCCCTAGTCTATAGTAATTTCCTTTTGCCAAAAGTGTATGGAGATGTATCTGCTGAATCTAAACCTACAGTTTCTCAGAGCATAGGTTCAAGATCTGTTTTGAGTTCAGCACACAGTTGTTAAACATGTCAAAAGGCTACAGCTCCCTCCTAAAACACATGGTTTGCAATCAGGAAACCCCAGATTCAGTCTCAGTTAATTAGAAATGGGAATGACACATGCCTGAATCCCGGAGAGCTACCACTGATTAACAATTAACAATCTGTTTGGAGCTGCATGGCAGGCTGAGCAGATAGTAGGTAGTGCCAGAGCCAAAGCTGATGAGGACACCCTTTTTTTTTCTTCTTGTACCTCCTCCGTTCCCCAAGTTGCTGGAAGGAATAGATAGCTCTTACTAGAGGGGTTTTGTAATGGGCCCTAGAGCTCTGTGAAATTCAACTAAATGACCTAAATGCTGAGTTAGTTGTACCAATGGCCTCATTTTGTAGAAGTCACCCGTAATTCTATATACCTATTAACCCCCAAGTATGCAGATCTTTCAATGAGTTCTGCATGCAGATCTGTGCTGTCAGGAGGGAATAGGTTTCCATCAGGTTTTATCAGACCTTGTCATCAAATGGAAAAGAAATTGGACGTGCTTTTAAAAGCTTGATGGGTCAGGGCTGGGAGTTATATGTAGAACACTTCATGGCTAACAAATGCAAGATAAATTAAAGGGAGAATATAGGCAAATGTATCTTATTTTGGCTTGCTTCTGCAGGTTTTTTTTAAACAAACTAAAATATATATCCTCAGATGTTGTTTGACTACAACTCCCCATTTTTCTTATCTCTGTTCTGCTGAAAATTATAACACAGGAACATTTGGAAGGCCTTAAACCCACACTTGACACAGTCTTTTTACCTGTTCTTGGTTGAAACGAAAGTGAGGAAAAGGATTCTTAAAGGCCACCTTTGTAACTGTCTCATTTAGATTTTCCTGCAGAAATGTAATGACTCCAACTTCAATGCCCCAATAAACACTTCTCGATGCAATTCATTGAAATGCAGATTAAGCCTTATTCAGGATACATGTAAATTGAAGCACTCCTAAAGATCTGAATGCGGATTCCCGCCAAACATCGCTAACTTGACTCTCCCCCTGCCAGCCAATTTCACAGCCACTATGATGTCAATGTCCAGAACTTTCCCTCTCCATTCCCAAGCCTCCAGCTCTTGCAGGTGGTTGACCTTGACGCTGCATTCCACAGTCTCTGATGAAAGCCACGACACTTGGCACACGCTCCCCCTCCCTCCAGTTCACACGCTTAAACTACCTCTATACCCATAATGACAGGATTCAGCTATGAACCCTGACAAGAAATCCTGATGGTGCAACCAAAGTCTTAATTTAATTTTGATTAATCATATACTGCTACATTGGAGAATGGTAATATGTTGAGGCTTGGTTAGCTCCATGTGGGTGGGTGCTAACAATTTTTAGTTCATGGACTTCCCCAAGAACACATGTTGCTGCATGCTTGCTTAGTTATTTGTTATTTTTCTAGCCATTTATATTTAGATCTATTGAAATGATACTATGTTTTCTAGATAGGGTGGGATACAGTTAATGATCCACATGTTTTATATGCCTTTTAATCTTCAGAGTCTTTGATATATGAGGCCTAGATGGAAGCTCTTAAGTTTTAAATGAATTTCCTTTTATTCTCATCTCAACAGACTCTGTGAGAATCATTGCTCTAAGCCAGAGGTTCTCAGCCTTTAGTTTTATGACACCTAAAACTTTCAACAAGTGAAATGTTCAATTATCATCAGCATGTCACATGCCAGTTTGGTCTAGTGGTTAAGACAACAGGCTAGAAACCAGGAGACGCTGAGTTCTAGTCCCGCCTTAGGCATGAAAGCCGGCTGGGTGACCTTGGGCCAGTCGCTCTCTCTCAGCCCAACTCACCTCACAGGGTTCTGTTGGGAAAATAGGAGGGAGGAGTATTAGGTATGTTTGCCGCCTTGAGTTATTTATAAAAATAATAAAGGGATAAAATAAATAAATAAATAAATATCCTGTTTAAAATTCAGAGTTAGACACTGATGATCTGTGCAAATTATCCAGAGATCCTGATCTGCCTTCTTACCATTAATATCAAAAAATAGCCTGGGGGATTTGACAAAGGAAAGGGAAATTACTAAGGAAATAAAGTAGGCAGCCTCTTCCAAATTCTCTTTGATTGGTCTTCCAAATTAGAAATGGAGTACAGGTAGTCCTCACTTACCGACTACTCATTCTGTAACCGTTTGAAGTTATGACAGCACTGAAAAATGAGATTTATGACCGGTCCTTGAATTTGCGGCCATCGCAGTGTCCCCACAGTCATGTGATCTCAATTTGGACACTTGGCAACCGGTGCACATTTAAGATGGTAGCAGTGACCTGTGGTCATGTGATTGCCATTTGCGACCTTCACAGTCAGCTTCAGACAAGCAAAGTCAATGGGGAAGCTGGCAGGAAGTCACAAGTCATGGTCACGTGACGTAGTGCTTAATGACCCACAGTGATTTGTTTAATGACCACATCTGGAACTGATGTCGTACGTCGGGCACAGTCACATGGTATTTCACTTTACCACCGTGTCACTTAGTGACAGATTTGCCAGTCCCAATTGCAGTTGGTAAGTGAGGACTACCTGTACAGACAAAACAGTCAATTTTTCTCTTCAGTAGACAGACAGACAGTTAGACACTTTATTCCTGGAACCCTGAAGGAGCAAAGTATCCAGGAACGATGAGAAATCCTGCAAAAGAAAATACTGACACAAAATTGCATATAGTTCATACTAGAAAAGAAAAAGACATCTGAAGAGATTATTGTGGATATATACATAGTTTTCTAAAATGCTGAAGAAGGGACATGTATAGGGATGGAGCAAGGACACAAGACGGTTGCCAGAAATTATAGGAAAGGGTACAGCACAAAATGAGCTGAAGTTTGCAATAAGTATCCAGAACAACAACAACAAAAAAGCTTTGGAAAAGAAGGAAAGGCAAAAAGGCTATAGGTCTGTTTCAAAGAGAAAGAGTTGAATTGATAATGCGTGATGGCAAAACGCCAAAACATCTTAACTTATATTTCATATCTGTAAAATTACTTGTGCCATTACTTAAAAAAAAGCTGCAGCTCAGGATAGACAAGGAAAGGGTAAAAGAACATTTCATTAAAATGAATTTAATTCTCTAGCATCAGATGAATGAAATCTTAGGGTACTACAGGAACTAGCAGAGGTAATTGCTGAACTGCTAACTGTAATCTTCGAGAGCCCTTGGGAAACTGGCAAGGTCTTAAAAGTTCAGTGGAGAACAAATGTTGTCCAGATCTTCAAAAAAGGGAACAAGGAGGGCTTGGGAAATTATAGATCTGTCAGCTTGATATCTTGACTGGGCAAGGTCCTTGAGCAGATTATTAAACAGCATTTTTGTGAATTCTTGGATAGGAATGCAACAATTAGCAAGAATTGGCACAGGTTTGCTATAAAGAAGGCATACCAGACAAACCTTATTATGATCATAGTACACCTTGACCTCACCATAGCATTTGACAACTTTTCTTGTCTTAATAAAATGGTAAAATATGGCTAGATGATACAACTGTTGGCTTCACAATTGGTTGAATGACCATACCCAAAGAATGCTAGTGGCGCTACATTAGCTTAATAAGTAGTATTGAATGAAGTGCCATAAGGCTACAAATATTCTCTTTGATTGGTGCCATAAGGCTGTTCAACACTTTTACTAATGACCTGGTTGAAGGGTTCAGGGAATGATGATCAAATTAGCAGATGTCACAAAACTAGGAGGAACAGCTAAGACTTTAGAAGAGGAAGAGAAATTTCAAAAAGCTGTAGACAGGCTTAACAATGGGCTGAAACTAACAGGATGACATTTAATGGAAGAAACCCTATTTAGGGAGAAGAAATGAAAGACACAAGTGTAGGATGGAGGGTCTTGGCTTGCCAGTAGTGCAATGAAAAGGATCTGGATATTCTAGCAACTCACAAGCTGAAAATGACACAACAGTGATGCAGCTCCTAAAAAGGCAAGTGCTAATTTGGGATGCATTGACAGAGAGTAAAAGACCAGAAGCCAAGTCGTGTGAAGAACCATTAAAGGAACTGGATATGTTTATCCTGCAGAAGGGAAGCCCCAGGAGAGAGACGATTGCAGTCTTTAGATATCTAAAGGGTTGTCATGTAGAGAAGAGAGTGGATTTGTTTTTAGAGGGCAGAACCAAAACTAAAGAGTTAAAACTACAGGGAACTATCTGCAGGCTAGATATTGAGAAGAATTTCAGGTTAGTAAGAGCTTTCAACCCATGGTGATGGCTGCCTCATGAAGAGGTATATTCCCCTTCATTGGAGGTCTATTTAAATAATATGTATAATTTGAGTAAGCTAAGTGTAATAACTTAAATGCATAGAATTATGCATTATAATATAAGTACAAGATAAAATTATAATAGAAATAATGAATGCAATATAAAGAAATACAATGTAAATACGATGTATAAAGGAATTAAAAAGTATAAGATAAGTAAGGACAACAATGAATATAAACCAATAAAACTACTCCAACTTTCGTCCTCCCCCCACAGTCCTACAATCCACAAAGACCAATTGTCACCAGTGGTTACTTGAAGACCATTCAGCCTGGATTGTCTCACAGTGACAGCAGATACATTATTATCATTCAACCTTGACTTCCAAAGGACACATCTTTTCTTAGGCTTAGGTAGCTTAGATTAAACGTGAGATGTAGGACTTTGTAAGCGTGGCCTGACCAAGCCCAGGACTGTGGTCTCCATCCATGTTTCTCCTCCAAAGAAAGATTTTTCTTTCCCAGAAGCTTTTCTTGTGGGAATGTCTGAAGGCTGCTATTAAACCTTCCTCTCAGCCTTTGCTTCTGAAGGCTAAACATATTCATTTTCCAGAGTCACTCCTAGTAGGACTTCATTTACAGGACTCTGATCACTGTCAGTGCTGGACACCCCCCCCCCCAATGCCAACCAATTCAGCCACTTGAATTGGAGGTTATAGGGGAGGCTTGTAGTTCCAGGACATCTGAAAGGGAGAACGAAAGGCAGCCTTGATACAGTAGATGTGAGTGTCAGCTTGAGGCAGGAGTTGCTATAGATCCCCCAACTCTTGCCTGCTTACTGAAGAGAAAACTGAAATGTTTGCTCCTTCTTCCATTTCTATTAGAAAGACCCCACTCACTTTTTGTGTTCTGTAATTTTATTTTTCTTTTCTTATGTTTTTTTTAAAGATGTAATGATATAAAGATAGAGCAGGATCCCTGCATGATTTGCATGGATCATCAGGAGTCTAACTTCAATTGTTTAAACAATAGACATTTCTAGAGGTAATTCAGTTTATATGCAGGTCATCCTGAGGCATGGCTCGTGGGACACAGCAGGTAACTATGTCATGATCCAGGTGGCTCAAGAGTCTTGTCAAAATGAGTCCCAGAAGTATGATGTCTACCCTGTTCTTGAAGACCAAATTATCTCAATGAGCTATTATGCTGTGCAGAATTCAGAATAGTTAATGTTTGTCTTAACGCCTTTCTGTTTTATTCTTGCAGCACTCATGTAAAGTAGGCTCCACTGAGACATGTGACCTGCCCAAGTTCAATTATTCTCAAAGGAAGATTTGAATCTATGTATTTCCCTGGCTTCATTTTAATAAGAACACATTATGTACAGTCTAGTGCAACCTTCTCAACTTCATGCCCCCCAGACCTGTTGAATTTCAGTATTTAACCAGCACAGAGATGGAGAAGCTGATCTAATATGGTTATCTTCAACTTCTTCAGACCTCGACCTCTCTTTAAAGCCAACCCCCAAATACGGCTCATTTCTAAGTAGGACATAACAACTGTGACTTTGTTCTGAGACAGTACAGCTGTGCTTACTATATATTCCTGGCTCCTCTCTTTGTCTTCAAATGTTAATAAAAACAGTGTGATGGTGTTTTGGTTTGTGGAAAACACTTGTTGAGCCCCACTTTTTAACATCTATTGCTTTAGGGTTTAAGAGATGGAATGGATCCTGGAGGTAGGAGAGGGAGAGGAGTGTTAAAAATAAACATTATACACACTGTATAGTGTATTAGGGGGTGTGGTGGCTCAGCGGGTAAGATGCCAGGCTTGTTGATCGGAAGATCGCAAGTTCGGAGGTTCGAATCCCTAGCCCCGCGTGATGGAGTGAGCTCCCGCACTTGCCCTAGCTCTTGCCAACCTAGCAATTCGAAAGCATGCAAATGCAAGTAGATTAATAGGTACCACTTCGGTGGGTAGGTAACACCGTTCCGCGTGTGTCATGCCGGCCACATGACCGTGGAAGCGTCTTCGGACAATGCTGGCTCTTCGGCTAACAAACGGAGATGAGCACCGGCCCCTAGAGTCGGACACGACTGCACAACTGTGCAGGGGGAACCTTTACCTTTTATAGTGCATTAAGTAAAACAACCCATGCTCCAGAGTCTCCTCTTTGTAGAACGTAACCCTCCTGGAACATCACTTGGAGAGTAAATGTCATCTCAGTTCTCTGCCATAGATGCAGATGTCCAAAGAGCCCAGCAAGTCCTGAAATAAATCTGATATAGCTAAAATCTTACTGATTTAACATGAATTTATTTTTCTCCCCATGTCTCTTTAAGAATTGCATACCCTCTTGTCCTTTGTTTTCCATGAAATTAGTTACTCTGGTTAAGGCTGTCATTTAATAAACATTGTGCAACTGATCCAGTTTGCTTCATTTTTAGTATATGAAATCTTCTGGGGCCCACGCTAGATGAGAGACTGTAACGGTGCTGAAGAGGAGGCCAGAAGAAGGCCTTCCATTGGCTCTGCTGGACTCCCTTTTGCCTTTTGCCTGCCTGGAACAGTTGTCTAGCAGCAACTCTTCTCCCAAAGAAAAGCAGAAACCAAAGTCTGTTCTGTGTGTTTCTCTCACACTGTGTACTGATCCTGTCCAGGGGGGTAAGCACTATTCCCAGCTCCATTCTCTAATCTCCCTCACATTTCCTCTGACTACACACTGGGGAGGCTGCAGTGATGTGTTGTCCCCGCACAGCTGCTTAAATACATGGCAAAACCAGGGTTTGCTTGCTCTTAATTATTTCTTTATATTGTCTGTGTGTGCATATTAAAAAAGAGAGTAGGTCCATTTAAAAGGTATGTTTTAACTAGCCTTTAATTACATCAGCACAGAATAGAAAGGTTTAGTCATTAACAATTGTTTTACGAACACATGTGTAGGGATATGGGGAAACCCGGCTCACAAACCTTGGCCTGGAAAACACCATGCTGTAACATTTCCCCATGATGCAACATTACTGAACCAAAGATTGTGCCTGAACCAAAGAATTGTTACCCAAGGATGACCCTTGAGATGGGCCTCAGCAAGCCCCAAAGAAAACTGCATAAGGAATGTTAAATAAAGCTCTGAAACCAAGTCTACCTCTCTCAGGAATGCATAACAGTCTGGCACCATCTATCTGGTCAAGCATCCTCTTCCTGAGACAAAGCCAATATGTTTACCTAACCTTCATGTAAGGAATGCCTTGCTTCCCCTCTCCTGAGATGTAAATATGTTAAACTGTGATTCTATGGTTCTGACCCTTTGTGATTCAACCTGCTTCTGTAACCCAATGTCTCTGTGAATGTTACTGTTGTCCTTGTAAGATGCAAGTATTTCCTTGGTGTGAATGTCCCCAATTCTATCCTTTGTAAATATGTTGATGACCCACGTCACCCCCTGACCTGGTGAGTCCCAGAATGCTTCAGCTCTGGGAGGGACCCTGTCCCTAGGAATCAGCCAATCCTAGGGGATGGTCATCAGACACCTCGCCCACATGTGGGCATACCTTCCTCATCCTCACTTCCTGCCTGTATTCCCCGTATAAAAGTTTGTGCACCCTTATGCTCTGGGTGGTGGTTTCATTCAGAGGTCACTTGCATGTGACAACTGTCTGGCTACCACCCGGCAACCTTTGCTTGGCCAAATAAATTTTGCTGCTGTTCCTTTTTACAAAGTCTCCTTCGTGTATTTGGCTTTCTCTAAAGGCGCGTGGTAAGTTTTGGTGCCTTACATTTTGGTGCATTGGCCGGGAAACTCCGGGGAGTACCTGGGAATCCCCCTTTAAGGGGAACCAGACTCCAGTCTGTCAGGGAAAAGCAGCATAGAGGTCAGGCAACGCCACGAGCGCTCCCGGAACTGTTTTTTCCGGTGGCCTTTTCCTCCCTCTCCGCTGCAGGACCCTGGACAGTAAAGAACCCTAGCCTACAAAGGAGACTTTTGAAAAACGAACTTATCTTCAGGACTGAAAAAGAAGCTACCAACGTTGGTGAGTAGAACTTTTCTTAGGTGGGGGGTGCTGTATGTGTGTGTATATATGAGACGTGGTATTGCTCCACAAGGGAGTAGCCACGAAGCGTTTTGTGGAGGCCCTTTGGGGTCTCAGGGAGATCTTTGTCGCAGTTCCCAGAAGCCCAACTTAATTGGGCATCTAGACTGAGTTTCGGCTAGCTGGGTCGGCACTGGTCGTGCGTATGGACGGAATGCGTGTTGAGTTACTTGGGGACACAAAACGGGAAAATTGAAGTGCTGGAAGGCGAGAAAAAGCCAGCTAAGGAAGGAAAAGGGAACCTTGTCATTGGGAGGACTTAGGCCGGTCCCGGCAAGCCGTGGGGGAGGGGATGATGTTCCCCCGTTTGCACCCCACCCTCTACCGTAAAATCCCTAGAGGTTCAGGTTTATTTATTGTTTCTGCTGCTTGGGGATTGTTTTAGCGTGGTTCCTTTGGAAAACGCCTTTTCTCTCGCCCCCCCTTGAGCAGAGACGCCCCGCCCTCCGTTGCCAGGGGACTGCCGCGAGCCAAAAATACACGGCTCGGACCCCCCTGGGGTGGACACCCGAACTTTCCTCTGCCCCTTGGGGCCTGCTGCGGGCCAATCACGGCTCGGGCCCCCCTCTGGGTGGACACCCAAACCTATCCTCCACTCCCGGCACGTCTCTAGGCTGCAGAGTCTGAGAACCTGGCAAGTCTCACGACGATGCTTCTCTAGAGGCCCCCTTCGGTGGAAACCCCTGTCAGGATTGTTGTCCATGCTTAACCTTTAAAAATAGCCAGCGTTGCTGGGAGGTTAGCAGAAAACAGGACCTTAAATTTAACCGGCAAACCAGTCCAGCGCCTGCTGGAGGTTCTGCATAAGGACCTTAAATTGGTGGCCGAATAAGTCCAGCGCCTGCTGGAGGTTCTGTTCACACATATACATAAGGAAGAATTTAAGACCCAGAAGGAGAAACAACTTTCAAACGTGCGGTGTGGAGCGACCTCCGCTGCACCCCCCTCCCAACCAACCTTTTCCTCTTCCCGACCTAGAACTGCAGCCGTTTCTACTGGCTATGGGAAATTCTCACAGCCGCCGGCAGGAAGATGTTGTGTTTTAAGAAACTGGAAGCTTTTGAAACCCAAGGCTGACTGCATTCACCCCTGCAAGTCAAGCCTTGGAGCCTTTTGCTCCGATGTCTGGCCATTCTATCCACCTATCTACGGCCGCCACTGGCCCCACCATGGGACATTGGACTCTGTTGAGCAGATTTACTGAAAGTGAAATTAAAAAAAAAAAAAAAAAAAAAAAAACTGGCCCTTGTTAAGCCAAAAAGTCTAGAGACCAGCTATCTCAAAAGGGGCAGCTTTAAATGCCTCATCCTGTTTGTCCTCTGTTTAAATGTGTGAGTGAAATTGTGTGGGTCTGTCCCTTTCGAATGCTTGGGACATCTCTTCTGTCTCCTGACTCTTGTCTGTTTAACTTTATGGCAAGATTCGCAAGCCAACAGCTCTGTTCACTCATTTTTAAGTGTGTTTTTTCTAACTTGTACTCTGTATAGTTTGAATGCATATTACAAGTTAAAAGGTGTTTTTTTCCTGTGTGTGTGTGTAACTGCCTTCTGCCTTTCCCCTTTCCTATGATTGCCTCCTGTCTGCTAGTCAAATGCTTGAAGGAAGGGAGAGAGTGAAAAGGAGAGGAGGGGGAGGATGGCATTCCTACGCCCCTGCTAACAAGTGATATTGAAACTGGCCCTTAGCCAAAAATGCCCCAGAGGTCTGAAAGAATGTGTTTAGGTTGTAAAGCAAAGGTAAAGCAAAGGTGTGAAGTTGTGTGTCTGTCTTTTCCCCTCCCCATGTCGTGTTTCAATAAAAGCCTCTGTTTTGTACAAGTTTGCATGCTGTTTTTTCCGGTGTGTGTGTGTGCGGTGTGTGTGCGTGGCTACCTAACCCCCGTTTCTTTGTTTCTTCCTATCTGCTTGCCTTGCCTCTCTAGAATATGGAAATGCCTTAAGTGAGAAAATGCCTTGAGTAAGCATGTAGATAGAAATGGGAATTTTCCGGAAGATGGGCGAGGAGACAGGGAAAAAGGCAAGGATTTTCTGATGTACAAAGGGTTTGTAATAAACCAGCTAAACTTTGAACCCCTTCATTAAAATCTTAACTGAGTCTTAACTTATGACTGTTTGTGTGTGTGTGTTTTCAGTTCATTGAACTGTGTGGTGTGTGAGTAACAAAAAGAAAGAAGAATTTTTATTTCTGAAGATTTTGGCAATAATGGAGCCTCCATGAATTGGCATAGTCTATCTGATGGTTTTGTTTTTCCCATTTTTGGAAATTTTTTTAATGCAAAAGCAGTCTACTCATTAAAATACATTATGTCAATGGTCAGTTTTTATTTTCCAGCCTTTTTAGGCTTGTTTTTTGGAAAATTAATTGGAAATTTTATACTGCTATGTGTCAATGTTTTCCCATTTAACATGACTATGCTATTGGGTCACAGAGATGACTCTCATTGCTTTATTGCCCTTCAGTTTTATTTTTATTTCTATTTGGAATATTGCAGGGCACACCCCCCTCCCAACTAGGTTGCTTAAGAGATAAGCATAAACCCTAACGTTTTGTTTTTATTGTTTTTGTTTTTTGGCTTTTTGTTTTTATTGTTTTTGTTTTTGGCTTTTTGTTTTTATTGTTTTTGTTTTTGGCTTTTTGTTTTTGGCTTTTTCAAAGCTCTTACTTTTTCTGTGCTCAGGCGTACATCACTGAGCCAATCAGTAATTGTCTGCGCAGGTTTGGTTCTTACCAACCTTTCTGCAGGAACGCCAACCTTGGCAGGTAGACCAAACGGTGCCCCATTCCAGTGAGGTCTGCCAAATAACTACAGGACCCTAACAGATCATTCTAGCCAAATTGTGCCAGGACACACGTCTTCCCTGGCCGCCAGTTCTCCCTCTGGCGCTCACCCGTCTTCGCACCATGCCAGGGGGAAAGTCACTTCTACCAATGAGAGGGAGCTTGATGTTTCTGCGTACTTGCAGTCTCTGGCGCGTATTTTGCCTTCTATTTCCAAACAGGTCAGCAGTGCTTTGCCTCCAGCTCCGGACCAGCCACCCATTGCTGAGATCAGCTCCAGGTCCTGTTCAACACCCCCACTGCTGTAAAGGGCGAAGGTATACAAGCCTGGGTCCACGCTTCCAGAATCAAGAATGTAATCCAGCCTCCAGCTGCCTGGCAAAGCAAAGGCCTTACTGCACTCAAAATTACACTGTTCCACATACAATCCTCTGCTGACCTTGACTCCCTCATCGCCATCTCTCTGCCCACTGTTCCACCGGGAGAGAACAGTGGCACAGAGGAAAATTCCAAAAAAAAACAAGGCTCTCTGCTCTCTGCCCCACCGGAAGTGGGTGGAGACACAGACGAAGATCTTCAGGACTACACAACCCCTCTGCTTCCCGTCTCTCCGGAGGCAGACGGGAACACAGGTGAAGACTATACCCAGGAGGACATCTAAGATCATCATTTCACTGTGGTTGCCAATGTTGTTTTAATGTAGGTTGCAAAGTTTTTTTGCTAAGCTCTCTTTCAGGCTGAATACCACAGACTCCGGACCAGGCAACCACAGATAACAGCTGCTACTGGACAAAAGCTGCCAATTATTTTTCCTGATTACTTCTCCCTGCCTCTCCTCTCTGCCTCTTTTCCGATTAGTAAAAATAAAAAGGGGGGGAAGAGGGGGAGTACCTGGTGGGGAAAATGAACATGTGCTCCTTTAAAAACTTTAAAACCTTTTCTTCTGGGGCTCCTAGGGGTCTATACAATTCTAGCACACCCCCTTGCCCACCGTGCCCTCGCACGCAAGCCCACTAGCCCTGATTACATTGAGCAGACCCTTACCTCTGCTTACAAATTACTGAAGCCATTCCAGCCAGCCCCGTGTTTGGGCCAGTTCTAGAATTGTGCTAAACCACAAAACTCCTCCTGCTTTTAAGGAAGAAGAACATCCTGACAGCCAACTATATGCAGACTTTGAGTCACAGCTTAAGACCTTGGGACTGAACCCATCAGTTCCCATCTTTAGCCCAGTGGCCTCACTAGTCCCATTGATTGGCATCGCCTCTGTGTGTGTTACTAGAGCGCAACCCAAGGGGGGAGTTTGGCTGGGAAGGCTTCAGGGACACCAATGCCTAAAGGAGGTGATTTATCACCGCCCCTGATAAGTTCGAGGATTTTCACGTAAGGCCTCCATTGTTTTCAGCTGCTGCTGGAAGATACAGGGGCAAAGTAACTTTTTCTGCCCGGACCACAGTTTCTATCTCTGGGGAAGAGAAGGAGGGACCCTCATGTAATCTGGCAGCGAAGCTTCTGCTAGCTGCCTCTCCACAGGGACCTCTGCTTCCTCCTTGGCTTGGGCTGCCTACTGACACCAAAGGCTCAATGCCAGCATGGCTGGGCCTGAAAGACAACCAATCCCTTGTGCTCCCTTGCCCTACGCAAAGGGAAACACCTCTGATTATTTTGTCTTCCCTTCTATTCCCTTAGTCAAAGGTCCACCCCATCTCAATGCCACCCCCCTGCAGCCACTTACGGGAATGTTTCTAGCAGGGTCAGTTGGGGTATGGAACCCATGGAAAAGGGAGAAGCCTATCTTTTCTGTTGACTTAAGTATCTGCCTAGAACAGGGTATGTTTTTCCTTTGTGGAACCAATACTTACCTCTGTTTACATACTAACTGGACAGGCACTTGCTCTCTTGCCCATCTCCTACCTCAAATCTCTATCCTTCCCAAGGGGGAAACACCTCCTGTACCACTTACTTCAGGGCAGCATGGATCAAACAACTTGTATTTATCTTTGTCTGTGGCCTTACTGGACTTGCTATCCTGCCCTGCATTGTTCCTCTGGTTCGTAGAATCGTACTGTCCTCCCTCAAAGGGTTGACTGGGGTTTCCCACACTGAGGGTAAACCAGCAAGACTGCTGACTCTCCACCCAGTCTCCAAGGTGGGCGAAAGGCATTTCGCCATAAGAAAAGAAAAGGGAGGATTGTAGGGATATGGGGAAACCCGGCTCACAAACCTTGGCCTGGAAAACACCATGCTGTAACATTTCCCCATGATGCAACATTACTGAACCAAAGATTGTGCCTGAACCAAAGAATTGTTACCCAAGGATGACCCTTGAGATGGGCCTCAGCAAGCCCCAAAGAAAACTGCATAAGGAATGTTAAATAAAGCTCTGAAACCAAGTCTACCTCTCTCAGGAATGCATAACAGTCTGGCACCATCTATCTGGTCAAGCATCCTCTTCCTGAGACAAAGCCAATATGTTTACCTAACCTTCATGTAAGGAATGCCTTGCTTCCCCTCTCCTGAGATGTAAATATGTTAAACTGTGATTCTATGGTTCTGACCCTTTGTGATTCAACCTGCTTGTGTAACCCAATGTCTCTGTGAATGTTACTGTTGTCCTTGTAAGATGCAAGTATTTCCTTGGTGTGAATGTCCCCAATTCTATCCTTTGTAAATATGTTGATGACCCACGTCACCCCCTGACCTGGTGAGTCCCAGAATGCTTCAGCTCTGGGAGGGACCCTGTCCCTAGGAATCAGCCAATCCTAGGGGATGGTCATCAGACACCTCGCCCACATGTGGGCATACCTTCCTCATCCTCACTTCCTGCCTGTATTCCCCGTATAAAAGTTTGTGCACCCTTATGCTCTGGGTGGTGGTTTCATTCAGAGGTCACTTGCATGTGACAACTGTCTGGCTACCACCCGGCAACCTTTGCTTGGCCAAATAAATTTTGCTGCTGTTCCTTTTTACAAAGTCTCCTTCGTGTATTTGGCTTTCTCTAAAGGCGCGTGGTAAGTTTTGGTGCCTTACACATGGTTTTAATTTGCCATGTGGCATCACACAATATTTAATAAAGAAGTGTGTTTTAATGCATCCATACATTTCCAGCACTAACCTAAGTTTTCTAATTGCGCAGAATTAAAAGTGAGTTAAAAATATGCTCTTTAATTTCTAAACAGGTTTGGAAAGAGAACGTCCTTGATTAGCAGCTAACACCATATGATTCTTTCCAAACAGCACAAGCTAAATATAACGTTTTTCAAAGTACTTCCGGCTAGTATTTTCTAATCAAAATGTTATGATAGGTACTGGCTAATCAGAAAGTTTTATGTATTTTCTTGCTTTTTGTCAAACTTCTAAAGCTGTCCAATTGCATAACAACTCCGAGTGCTGTACAGTATTAAAAACAATAGGAAAAAAGCATCATAACAAACTAAGATAGCTGTCCAGAGAGAGCAATAAAAAACATGGTCTTCAACTTCCCATAATCCCCAAAGGGTCTTGTCACACTCCCTAATCTAGGGCCAGGGGAAGAGCCAAGTCTTCAAGGTTCACTTAAAGTCAGGATATGGGCTGTTCAAATCTCTAAGTGGATGCTGTATCAGAGGGCAGGCACCACAGCAGAGAAGGCCTGCTTCCTGGGTCCCATCAGGTGGCACTGTTTTACCAATGGGATGCAAACTATGCTGACTCTGTCTGATCATATGGAATGGGCAGACACCACAGGAGATAGACAGTCCTTCAGGTAACCAGGCCCTATGCTGTAAAGGGCTTTATAGGTGATAACCAGTACCTTGAATTGCGCCCCCAATGCTTACCGGCAACCATTGCAGCTCACAAAGCAGCAGACTTACATAGGCATAATGTGGCATGCTCATAACCACTCCTGCTGCTGCATTCTTGACTGGCTGCAGTTTCTGGGTCTTCAATGACAGCCCCATGCAGAGCACACTGCAATAGTCCTCATGTGAGGTGATCAAAGCATGAATGACTGTGAGGAGAGCTTCCTAGTCCAGGAATGGGTGCAATTGGTACATAAGATGAATCTGTGCAAAGGCCCTCCGGGCCATAGCTGCCACCTGTTCCTTGAGTAGGAGCTGTAAACCCAGGAGGACACCCCAAATTATACACCGATCCTGAATGGTACAACCCCATTCAAGGCTAAAAATGGAAGACCCTTGATCTGGGGGGAGGGGGAGATCCAAATATCCACAGCCACTCAGTCTTGCAAGGGGTTAAGCTTGAGCCTATCCCTCCCTATCCAGACTCTTAACACTTCCAGGCACTGGGACAACACTTTGACAACATCACTTCCTTGCTTAGATACCTGATCACTTAGATAACTGATTCTAACTAATTAAACTATAACAGTTAAGTTGTAAGATGTTTTGAGTCCGTAGTATTTCTAATTTATGTTGTTATTGGGTTCATCACGTATTCTCAAAAAGGGTTTCTTACATCAATAGAGGTAAACCAAGGAAATTCAGAATCAGACAACTGTTGATAGACCAAGTCCTGATCCAAAGTTGGTCTGCACCAGATTTTAGAGTTGCCCTGAATAGTCAATGCTCAAAGGGCAACTTGTCCTTACCCTTAATATAGCAAATGCTTTGCATCTCTCTTGCATCTCTAAAACACTAATGTAATCATACTTTCCTTCTGAGTATTTGCTGATGGTTCTGTAATGTTAGTCGCTCCATCCAAATGTATCTTGTATCTTAAGGACCTGTGCAACTTCTACATGTGCTGTACCTTAGCCAAATTCCTTACAAATGGGAATTGAAACAATCTCACTTCCTACCCCTACCCTCCCAAAGTTAATGACGTATGTATCAGCCTATCTGCATTGGTCTCTGAAAACCTTCCATACCGCAGAGGCTATAGTTACAGTTGGGTGATCTACATCTGCTAACATTGCAGCCTCTTGGTAAGGAGCTTTCTCCAATCCTAATTTGTTAGTTCTCTAATGTTTTGTAAAAGTGAAAAGAAGAGGAAAAAACAAAGATGAAACTAGGATCATCGAGCTAAGTCTCTTATTTATTTTGTCTCTCTATATACTTTCTTAATAAGCCTTTTCTATTACAACTATGGGCAGAATTTGCTAAATTAACTTGGCCCCAAGTGAGATCCAAACTGCAATATTTACTGAGCATGGATGATGAAATACTAGATAGCTTGTCTACTGTTCCATTTCTTGTTCATCCATGTCACCATTCTCAAGTGCTGGAATTCCTTTCTCAGGGAGTAACCCATACTCATTTAAGAAAGTCTCCACATCTATAGTAAAAAACTCTCCATTGAATTGGTCAGTTACACTAATGAAATTGCTTACAAGCTCCCCACCTTTGTAGACAAGTAGTGTTGGAAGAACATCACTGGAGAAACGGTCTCCTGCCCCTGTGTTAGCAGCCTTGATTTTGCAAAATTTCACAGTGGAGTACTCAGCAGCAAGACTAGTGAGGCTGCTGTTGAGTGCCTCACAGTCCTTGATGTCATCTTCATAGATGTGGACAATTACTGTGGTGGTTTTGTGTTCCTTCTCCACAGCTTCCAGGAACTGCTTCCCATCCTGCAACTCAGAAAGGTAGCCGTATTTTGGCCCAAAGCTCAGTCGCTGGTGCATGTTTTTCATGCAGCGCTTCCGGTATTGCTGTAAACAGTTCTTATCTTCTTTGTCATTCAGTAGCTCATATTCCTGCATACTCATCTACAAATAATTGAAAGAGTAAGTTAAAATACAGGTGCTGATTTAATTGACAAGAACAAAATGAGAGGTTTCATGCAGCCTCATGGAACATAAATAGAAAATGTTATACTCAAAGCACAGCATTGAAAGTTCAAGAGCTTCTACCATAAATGCATGTATTCCAATGGGCATCCATTAGTAGAACACTGGCCCTGATACAAGCTTTCCATCCAAGGTTGACAACACTATCAGGTGGATGATTTCTACTACATATTGTCCCAAAAAAGAAGTGAGTTGACTACAATATAAGCACCTCAATTAAGTAACTGGATCAGGCAAACAAATATGCCACTGTTTGGTACAGGGATAAGAAGTCATGTCTAGTTTTGGAACAATGAAGATTCTATTCTAGTTATGCCCTGCCAAGAAACTTCAACCTAGTTTGTGCCAGCTGACTTGGAGCTGGGTGAGAGGTTCCCATTAAACCTTTTCACAAGTTGGCTAATGCAAGACATAGTACAATTATAAAATGGTCATATCCCAGTATTCAGTCTGATCTTCCAGAATACTTTTCCTTTGCTCTTTGTATCTCTAACACTGCAAAAGTAGTAAAATATCAGGGAAAGCTACTTTCCAGAGGAACCACTTCCTATCTGGTTCTATGACAGGTAAGGAACCTGTTGCCTTCCAGATTTTGCTATGTTCCCAGCATCCCTCATCCAGGATACATCTAGGAGTCTATTCCAAGTGTTCCAGTGATCCCACTTACATGTTTAAGGAATATGTGAAAGAGGGAGATTGTGGGGCCACACAGGCTTCTTCCCCCATGCTCTTTAGGAATTTGGAATGTGTGACATGGCTTTATACACACAGCAATTATTTGTAAAGTGGGACCAATCTTCTCTTGCCTGGAAAAGTTCTGATTTCTAACCATGTATGATGGCATATGGGACCAGGCTACCTGAGGGACCGTCTCATCCCCATGACTTCAAACCGTCCCACTCGATCATGTAGAGAGGGCATGCTTCGGACCCCGTCGTCAAGGGAGTGTTGCTTGGCGGGGTCCAGAAGGCGAGCCTTTTCCGTGGTGGCACCCACTCTTTGGAACATTCTGCCCCCAGAGGTGAGACAGGCCCCATCGCTCCTATCCTTCCGGAAGAATTTAAAGACCTGGTTGTGCCGCCTCGTGTGGGATGGGAATGGGAATAGTTCCTCTTGGGGATGGCTAGTGCCATAGAGCCCTTTTAAAGAGAACCATCTATCGCCTATTGGATTTTTTATACTTAATGTATTAGTTTTGTAATGTATTTTAAATTGTAGTTACTTTTAAAGATTTTAAATTGTTGTACTGTAAAGCGCCCAGAGTCCCCCTCGGGGGAGATGGAGCGGTAATACAAGTTAATATATATATATGTGTATGTGTATGTGTATGTGTATGTGTGTATATATATATATATATATATATATATATATATTCATTCTCATGTATGTTAACTCTACTTATGGTGAAAATGTAGTCATTATGTGCACTAACAACTAAGTGGAAATAGTCCCACAAGCCTACCCCATGTTCCTTGAATATGTGGAAAAGCTGTCTGAACCCTTTCCCACTGCATGTTTTCCATTATGTCTTCTTCCTTCCCTCACTTGCCTTGCGACTGACTTGTTCTCTGGTGTCTTTGTCGCCTCTGCCATGAAAGCAATGGGGTGAAGAGATCTGCCTGATGAGGATCTCTTTCTTGCCTGGAGGAAGATTATCTTGGTCTTGGCTTTCCAATTTAAATTTTCTCCAGTCATTGATTACCCCTTTAGGTCCTAGAAGAAGAAAATTCTTTCACTTCATGTTCCTTGGGTTTACTTTCTTTCTTTCTTTTTTTAAATTGTCAATTATTTTGATGCTTCAACTGAGATTTAAAGGAAGAGGGTTAATGAGGGAAATAGAAAAACAGCTGCATAGGTGGATATCTCCCAATACAGACTGAAAAATATTGCCTTATTATCAGAAGAAATATCAGCAAAAGCCTTTCCAAATATGTACATAAACATCAATTTACTTCAAAAAGCTGTATCAGGAGGCATTTGGGTACAATGTGTAAAATCCATAATTAATTATGGACCTTATACAGACTGGAGCTCTACTGGTGGAGAGTTAGCTCCTTTCATTTCCTGAGGTGATCGTGAAAGATCTGGCTTGGACCAATTATTTCCTTTACACTTGATCTTAGCCAAAAGGCCAAGGAGCAGTTTACGAACAGAATATGGAGAGAGGAAACACTGTAGAAAGCTTTCCAAAGTCCATAAATTTCCTTTACAAATTGTGGGATGTGTACCATTAGTGGAGTTCTTTTCAGAGCTTCCTGTTATTATGTCTCTGATGTCCCCATATTAGAATACTAGGTTACTCTCTTTAAATTGATCTGATCCACATTTTAAGTGATCCCTCCCAACATTTTTACAAATTTTCTGTGGCAATAAATAGATTATGTACCATCACATTACTGTTGACTCCTAGTGATCATACAGTTACTACACTTAATATTAGCCAAAAGGCCAAGAAGATAGATTTTTCTCCAGGATGATCTTCCCCAGCCTGGTTCTTCAGATATTACAGATGCTGTCGTTGAGTCCATCCACTTTGAGTCATTCCCTTTTTTTCCTTTCCTTCCACCTTTCCCAGAATTATATATTTCTCAATAAATTAACTCTACATGCCTACTCTTTTCTACAACACGTTCTTGCTGATGCTATTACAATTCAGTGTTAAGCAAGGAGTCCATAAAACATATATTTCCTATTCATATCAAGGATATTTTGGTTTTATTACCTGTATGTGTAGCTTCTGGGGTTTCAAATTCTTCTTCCAAACTAATATTATTTTGCTCTTCCATGACTGTGACAGACTGGCAGGCACTACCTGTCAAATAGACAAATCAACAAATATTTATAAATAGTATTTATGAGCAAATGTGCTGTAGGCTTTTAAAGCATACCACACATAATTAACAAGCAAAGACCGTAGGTAGTTCATTTTATGAAATCATTATAATTATCCTTTGAACATTTCAAGGAATACAGGGAAAACATGTCTAGTTCTTAAAAGTGATTATAAAAATTAGTCTAGACTGAAATGTAGGCTGATTGTTACAATGTGATTAAATAACATATATTCTTGGTTTTCAGATACTCAATTTTTTAAAAAATAACCTGTATTATTCCTGTGTCCTCCCCCCTGCACACACAACCTGCAGCCATCTCTAAGCAAGATCTGGACATCAATATTACTTCCCTGTAATGTATCTTCATAATAAACATTATAAAAATGTAGGTATTCAAACAGAAAGATCACATCTCCATAACCTGGGTTGTTAAAAGAATGGCATACTTAACCTTATTGGCAAATGTGTTAATTTGGTTGGAAAAAGCAATTATGAGGTAGTGTTTGCTTTAAGGCATGTTTTGGGTACTAAAGTCTTAATGTGGCATGTCAAGATCCACTCAGAAAATGAATGGAACCCAATTATCCAACTATATTTACAATTTAAGGTTTTTATTTCTTCTGTATTTCACAGTAATTCTGTAATAAGGATGAAATGTGGGGTGTCCATATTGCAATTACAGAGGGAAAACATTTCAATAAGGAGGGGGCAAGTTTTTATAAATGTCAAACCCAGCTTGATTTATTGTTCTTCTTTTATAAAGCAAAGCTTATCAATTTGGAATTAATATAAATAATTTTGTTTTCTGACTTATTTGTTTAATCATATCAAGCAAGCAAGACAGAATATATAATTCTTTTCTCACAGTCCTTTTGATGGAAGAATTCAGTAAATAAAAATTTAGGGAATGAAAGTGAAGTCATATAATCGGTTCTCACATATTTGTGAATTAAACTTTCCCTGGCATTCTAAATAACACGAGCAGATATGTAAAAGAGCAGATATATCTGCATTTGAGAAATATTTGCATTTAGTCTGAAATAGACCTACTATAACATTGGCATACATTTGGCTATAATTCTTAAAATACGTTAATTTGGAATTATAAATGTCACTTAAAAAAAATTACTGGTAAGTAAATGGTAAAATGAAAAATAAATATACACTGGGAAGTCTTTCTGCATGTACTGTAGTTCTGGTGGAGAAATATGGATAATATTTTTGTTTAAAGGGAAAATTGTTTGATCTTTATCTTATTTTATTTTTGGTTTGTTTGTTACACACATGTATGTAAAAATATCCCAAAGAGGCATTGCCCTAGTAACAATTTTAGCAGCTGCAAGTATGAACAAGGGAAAATTGGCTACATCACAATGAATACATTTCTTTTGCTTTATGTAATTACACAACATATAAAATGTTTATACTTCATTAGGGTAAATGTCTTTACTACTTCCCTATAAAATTTCAAAGCCTGAGAGGTTAAAAAGGTAAAGGTAAAGATTCCCCCCGCACATTTGTGCAGTCGTGTCTGACTCTAGGGGCTGGTGCTCATCTCCGTTTGTTAGCCGAAGAGCGAGCATTGTCCAAAGACGTTTCCACGGTCATGTGGCTGGCATGATGCGCGTGGAACACTGTTACCTTCCCACCGAAGGCCTGAGAGGTTACAGGCCATTAAAGTATAACAGTAATATAAAAAGGGCTCAGGAGTAGGAGAGATGCAGATTTAAAAAGCTCCAGTCTAAATCCCCAGCATAACTAGTTAGCTGGGAGAGGTCTCTGAGGATAACGCCAGTCAGAAGGGACATTAGATCAACCAGAAATCCAATTCATTGCAACATAGATTCTGATACTGCTTTTCTTTTTATATCAGGGATGGGCAGAATTCAGACTTTGTTGTTGTTTTTGTTGTTGTTGTTCAGTCGTTTAGTCGTGTCCGACCCCTCGTGACCTCATGGACCATAGCACGCCAGGCCTTCCTGTCCTCCACTGTCTCCCGGAGTTTACTCAAATTCATGTTCGTTACATCGGTGATGCTATCTAACCATCTCATCCTCTGCCGTCCCCTTCTCCTTTTGCCCTCAGTCTTTCGATCTAATTATAGTTTCAGCTGAATTCTGAGTTCTGCCACCAGTTTCAGACAAACTTGGTGGCCAAGAGAACAGACACAGCTTTCTAATTGTGCTCTACCATCAGAAAACCCAGTTAATTTTTGTATACATTCTTATACATTTCATCAAGAGGAGTAAGACCTGCTGGAATGAACTGGTGCTGTATAGAAATCTTCCAGTGTTCTAATTAGTAAGACATACCTATGATACTCCATTCTGTTATCCCTCCCACCAATTTTAATGCTTTCACTTTAATTTTTCGAAGCTTATTGACATCTCCCTTTGGTGTATCAATAGTATTGTTTTGGTTACAGAAAGAAACAGCTGGAATGATTAAATGTTCCCATATTCGGTCATGTCATTCCTTTCTGAATTTACACTGCAATTATGTATAAGTGAAAACTAGCACATACTTGCTCTAGTTGCTAAGAGAAAGAAACTAAGAAGAATGATGGTATATGTTTATGTTCCACATAGGATGCTTTCCAGGAATAGGGTCACGCATTCCCGTCTATTAAGTAATGTGCAAAACAAACAAACAAACAAACACCCAACCCTAATTTATGTATGCAGCTATCTCTACCCTATGCATTTTATTTCTTTATTGGATTTCTATCTGCCACAATCGAAAAGACTCTTAGCAGTTTACAATGAAATCATAGAAAGGACAATATTACAAAGTAACCTTGGTGCAATTAAATCAGTAGCTAAAAACAAAACAAAACAACTCCTACCACAAACACAAGCCAACAACTGATAGCATCACTTCAACCTCCCAAGGCTGTCTGAAATAATTCTGTTTTCAGTAATTTATGGAAAGCCAACTATGTGGGGGCTGGTCCAACCTCCAAGAAGAGGCTCTTCGTAATGCAGGTGTTCCAACTGAAAACTAACAAAACAAAAAACAGCACCTGCAAGACGGTTGCCATCACCTCATGAAAATGGGGATCCACTAGCAGTTTTTCCCATGATATATGACTCAGGAGGCCAAAACTGATCGGAGAAGACAGTCCAGCAAGGATTTTGGTGCCAAGCCATATATTATACATATTTTGCACATTTTTCCCCTACTGGATGCAATTTTCTGACATGCACACTTTCTATCCAAGTTTTGAGCAGAGAACTGCACTGTTAAATCCAGAAAAATTACAGAAGTAAGTCCAGAATCCAAAGGATAGTAGAACAGAATTTTGATTTGGGAAATGCATATTGGGTCAATTCATTTTAAAAGATTAAATGGAATTCTCCAATGTCCCTCAGGACGGTCCATCGCTGCTGCATTCCTAGAATATTTAGAGAAAGATCTATGAAATGCCTGTTTTTAATAGCCCACTATGCTTAAACATAATGGTTCAACCACTCCATTGCTGAGTAGCTTGTCTGACTTGTCTCCATCATGTCTTAAGATACACTGGGTAGAATGTCCACCATAACAGCTGCCATGGGGGGAATTGTTGGAACTATTCTATCAGCCCCCACTTTATGGTTAGCCCCCACCTTATGGTGGATGTGCCTGCCAGGGGAGACAGTAACCTTCTTGACCACCATATGTTTTTGCTAGATAAGGTGGCTGGGAACAACACTGACCTTCAAGCAACTTTCTCTAACAACTTCTCTATTGTTCACAGTTACTGTAATTGTATTCTTTCACTGCTTGACGCAACTTGTGATTTTCCATTGTTGGGAGGGGCATATTAACTATACGTGTACACTCGGGTTATGAAAAGTATAAGTAGTGATTGCTGTCAATAGGGGGTGCTCTCCTTTTGGAAGGAGAAGCCTATTTCCTTGAGCTCAAATAAAAGGAAAGTTATCCTATTTCTTGCCTGGTGTGTTTTATTGGGACCCATACCAAGTCCACCGACTTCAGTCTTAAGCCGTGTTTACGGCCCTTCATAGCTCACTATGCTTAAACATAATGGTTCAACCACTCCATTGCTGAGTAGCTTGTCTGACTTGTCTTCATCATGTCTTAAGATACACTGGGTAGAATGTCCACCATAACAGCTGCCACCTGATGGGATTACATAAAAAACCAACAACAAATCAGTTTCCACTTCTTACTTCCACATTGTAATGTTGTTGTAAAGAGTAGCTTTTATCTTTAGATCCTTTTGTGGTCACATTTACTACAAAAATTATCTTCATCAGTTTCTCTATAGGAATTAAAGTAAGTTTATTTCATATGAAATATATCTCCCTTTTGTCAGGAGCAATCCTTCATGCAAATAAGTTTAGGAATTCTTTAAGGTGGTTAGATATTAATCTCTTTGCTCTCCCCCTTGGACATAGCCCCAAAGCCACTGAGCACCTTTTGCTATAGCTATCTTAATACCCAGGAGACCATCTCAGCACTAAGATTAATCTGATGATTGACTATTATCTGATTCTATTATTTCTGATTCTTCCACAGTACTTGTTCTGATGTACTGCAGTCAAGCTAGGCTTTTTGTAGTTTGCCCAAAATTTTCATAGTAGACCATTAAGGCATTTCAGTATCAGTGTAAACCCATAGACATCCTTTACTTGCACTCTAAGTCTAATTGGCTAGATTTATGCTTGCCCATTATAGCAAAGGACGATATGGCTACGACAAGCAGTGTGATTTTACATATACTGTTGTCCCATGAAGGCCACTAGAAATGTTATATTAGGAATAAGTTGTTTTGCTTACTCAGAATACTTGCCAATCTAGCCCAGCATTTTGCTTCTACCATAAGTCAAACATAGGTTTCTGAAACCTTACAAGCTAGGCACAAATATAGAAGGTTTTGTTCAATCTTTTGCCTCTGTGTCTACATAGTCATGATAACTTGGAATTCAGATATCTAAACATGGAGAATTCATTGACATATCTTATTGTGGATTGACCTGTACAATGCACACATGTGATTAGTTCTTTTAGAACTCATCTCACAAATTTTTACATATGGGAAAAAGAAGAGTTCTTGCTGGGCTGCACTTGTGTGTCCATGTGAATCACAATAGTGGCACAATGTTAACTCCCTACCTCATTTAGATCACATTCCCCACCAAGCCCCTGTTTATCTTTAAAACAAAACAAACAAAAAACCACATTTAAAATATATATTACACTGACAATTAATCCTCATCACACATTCAAAATCTCTCCCAGTTCTGAAAAGCATTTGCTGTTTTCTAGTTGGCAGCCATTGAATGGAACTGATACAGAACATTGGCTGCAAACTGAGCATCATGCAAGGGGAGCATGCTGCATCAGAGGGATTCCCACTCGATAGAGAAAGAGTCATGTCATAGGAGAAGGAATGGATAAGCCTGGATCATCTGATATTAGAATACTGCCAGGTTCATTTTAATTCACCAGGTTGATGGGAGGGTTAGTGGATTTATTCAATCTATCCTCTTTAGCAATGTTAATGCAGTTCCTTATTTGGGACAATGGAAACATTTAACGTAGATACAGGTCAAAATTTCATTGATTGCTTCAGATATGCCAGATTGGTGAACATAACTGAAATTAACTGCTTTGTTATTTGCTTAAAGCTACTGTTACTTGTCTTCATAGCTGCATCTCCCCTTAATAGTATGTGGTTTGCCATTATAAATAGGGAGCAAAGTGTTTTTTCCTGACTTTTTAAATGTTTAATGTTTTAGAAGTGTTGTATTCCCAGTTTTGGGTTAGGGGTTACATAACCCCAACCATTTTGTCGTGTCATCTCTTGAGGTGAAATTTGTTTGAAAAAAGATTTTCTATCCTTGACATAGGAGGGTGCATATAGGTAGGTTTTAGTGGAAATCATCTCCCTCTCTCCTATTAGCTTTTGTTGGATTAAAGATCTCACAATTCCCTGAAGTATGCCTTCTGCAAATGGAAGGACCCCTTTAGATCCAACCCTTTGGAAAGTTGGATCTAAAGGGGTCCTTCCATTTGGAAGGAACCCTTTAATACAGACAGGATCATGGCTGGATCCAGTTTTCAAAAGCATGTTATCTATCAGCATAAATGTTCAAAAGCAACTTCTCCATCAGCATAAATAGAAGAATGGCATGGCAACGTTCCTGGATCAAGAAGAGAAACTAGCAACCCAGAGTTTCTACTATTAAAATTGTGAGTGAAAAAGAAGTGGGGAAACTTGGGAGTTTTTTTTTAGAGGGAACAAACAGATTTACTTGTTGAGATTAAGATACTCTCCTAAGAAACTGGATATTAACAGATATCTAAGACACTTTGCTCCCTATTTTTAATGGCAAA
Source organism: Charina bottae (assembly GCA_023362775.1). Lineage (NCBI taxonomy): Eukaryota > Metazoa > Chordata > Lepidosauria > Squamata > Charinaidae > Charina > Charina bottae. The sequence goes on from JALMGJ010000003.1 coordinate 12,011,173, forward strand.
CCACATACTATTAAGGGGAGATACAGCTATGAAGACAATTAGGCCCATTTGGGTTTTAATGATAAATCTTGTCCTCCAGTGTTTTCACATCCCAAACTTTCCAAAACATGTCAGACTGGCTAGCAGTCATCTCATCACTGCCATTCTCAGGAAGCTGGATCACTACATGACCTGACTAGTGCTCCTTCCTGCTGACCAATAGGAGAGCTTGAAAACTGTCAGTGAAGTCAGTGCTCCACCCACTGTCTATTTTGCTTGATTGAATGTTTGCAACTGGGGTTAGCTGCCAGCTGCTATGCCTCTAAGACACCATTCCCTGGTTGATTTATTAAATGGAAGAGAAATAAAAGCATGAAGATTTAATGTCAGAAGTCAGGTGAGGCAAAGTTCTCCCCAAAGGGAAAACAGCCCACCCCTAAGCTCTACAGAACTCTAGTGCAGAGTTTTTCAACCAGGGTTCTGTGGAACCCCAGGGTTCTGCAAGAGGTCACTAGGGGTTCCCTGGGAGATCACAATTTATTTAAAAATTATTTCAAATTTGGGGAACTTCACATTCAAGAGGTAAGCTTCATTCTTTATTTTCAGTTTAAGAACACTGTTAATGCATATATACAGGCCTACCCATGAAACTAATATAATCATTTTGTAACCTCTGCCCTATATTTGAGCCTGAATGTGCAGGGGTTCCTCGAGGCCTGAAAAATATTTCAAGGGTTCCTCCAGGGTCAAAAGGTTGAAAAAGGCTGCTCTAGTACTTCTGCTGGACAACGAGATTCAGTGCATTTTCAGTGCATTCAGTGCATTCAGTGCAAAGAGTCCCTTACAAGGGAGATGGGCGGGGAATAAATTGAAATAATAAATAAAATAAATAAAATTTTCTATTCAACCATAGATGACTTAATTGCTGAACAGAGACTGTGTTCATTTCCTCACTAGTGACTTACAGTGTCATCTAGAGTCATCCAACCAGCATTGTGCCAAAATAACAATAACGAGATCAGGATTTATATTATTTCAGTGAAGGCTGGGTGATGGAAATGTCGTGAGGTCAGGCACACACAGAGTCAATCTGGGTATGGCACAAATGACATGTATGGAGGTGTTCTATATTTTATAGTTACACAAATGACCCAGCTTTGGTTCAGCCAAGCGGAGGAATTTGAAAGCTTTCATTTTTGTGGTAGAGTAACCACTTGTGATGACTGTCCTGATCCCACAAAAGAGCATCGGTGCTTGGCAGGCACTGATTTTAGGGCTTCCTTTTAGCTAAACAACAAAGAACCAGGAGGGGAAGTAAAAATGAAGTTTAAAAAAGTCCATGAGTCAGCTAAACTAACAAGACAATTTCAAACTAAAGGATACAAGAAAAGAGCAAGGTCAGGATACAAACCAAGTCTGGGTCCAAGTCATCAGTCTTCGAGAATGACAAGAATGCTAGCACCCAGTCCCAGCTGCATGTAAAGAGAAAATATTCCAAGCAGCAGATTCTCTTCCAATGGTGAGCTTTATCTCAAAAGTTGCATGTCTCTAGCCTCCCTCTTGACTGCATCTGTTCTCTTTAAATAAAGTTCACCTTTAGACTGGATGGCCACAAAAAGGTACAGAAAGTTTTAAGTTCATTAAATTCTGTTGTTGTTGTTGTTGTATTTGTTGTTGTTCTAATTCTGCTTTTTTGGAATATGGCTTCTGCAGGCATATATACACACATGCACACAGCTGTGACACATGAACACATTTATTAGAAGGGGGATTCCCCAGGATTAGTGTTTGCAGTAATTGACAACACTAGATTGACAAGGAGGGATTTTTGTCTAATGCACAAACATAAAGACACATATCATTAGTGTGTGTGTTAAAAAGCATAGAGAATAAAAAAGAAACTGGAGAAATTCTATAGCAGATGGTGTTGCTTATCTCATAGGAATTATGCTGTAGGGTTCCTTGGGTTCTTATTTTATCCTCCATGAATTTTAGTATCTACATGAAACCACAGGGGGACGTGGGCTGAGATGTCAACAATATAAAGATGATTCCTAGCTTTACTTTTCCTTTCATCTAATGCAGGGCTTTCCAAAGTTTTCCCGCAGCGACACACCAACCACCGTTGGTGTGTCGCCGTGGGAAAACCCGGAAGCGCTGATGATGATCAGCGCTTCTGGGTTGTGTGGTGACACACCAGACTGTGTGTGGCGACACACTTTTGTGTCGTGACACACAGTTTGGAAAGCTCTGATCTAATGTATGTAGCATTGTCTTTGGAATCCCAAGTAACCACAGTGGTTCAGAAACCTTTTACTAACTATGACCCTACTCGAACAGAAATAGCCTTGCAAGAATGATTCATGCTCCAGTAAGCTGCTGGGTAGACAGTTGCAATGCATTAGATGTGGCAAGGCTGCTCTGGCAAATGGTTTAGAAATGTAAAATGGTTCAGAAGACAGCAGCCACTCTTTTGAGACTAGTTGATACGTTTCACTTCATGTCAGTATTCTGCCACCTGCATTGTCTGAGAATGGGAATATCTCAAAACATGATTAACAATGAGCAGATGGGTATTTTAGGGCACTGTCTTATTTGGAAAAAGGATGGTTAGCTCTTTAGTCTTGGATTCTGGGATACAGAGATTCAAATAGCCCTTAGAGACCCTGCTTTAATAATTCACTAATAAATGAGTGCTAGAGTTTTGCTCATTTTTTAGGATTTCTTTATATTGACCCCTTACATTCTTGATAATACACTTAACTAAAAAGACCCATCATCAATCTTTCTGTACTCTGCTATTAGGGACTTCACAAACTTTGCTATTAGGAACCAGGGATGGGTCACCTTTTTGTGCCTAAAGGTCATACTTGACCTTGGAATGATGTGTCAAAGCCATACTCCAAAAACTGGCTTCGCAAAGTGGGTGGGCTGGGACAATTTATATTTTGATTTAATTTAATGTAAAGTAAGCTAATATGGGTAATAGGATTACTCCCCCCATATTTATTAATATCTCACTTCTGTCAAACTAAAAATTATAATTGAGAGGCAACTTTGGAAGAGTTTTGGAAGCTACATCTAAGACTTTAGAATCCCATCTAGGGCTATACGTTTTACCTCCTGAAATACAGGATGTGTTTATCTAGAGCAGAGCTTTCCAAACTGTGTGTCGTGACACGTTAGTGCAGTGCTTTCCAAACTCCCGCCGTTGGCGACACACCAACGGCAGCAGCGGCGGTGTGGGAGCATGAGCAGCAGCGTGCATGGCGGTGGCGGCGGCCTCGTGTTTTCCGCTAAAACCCGGAACTGCTGATGGTGCGCCGCTGCTGCGGCGGCAACACACCATCACCACTTCTAGGTTTTGTCGCGACACACAGTTTGGAAAGCTATGCGTTAGTGTGTCGGCTGCAGTGTCTGGGTGTGTCGCGGCTGCTGCTGCCTCTGAGCCCTGCCAGGATTCCACGCAGGTCCTAGTGCCTGCCTTGTGCCTTGCTGCCTCCAAACCTGCCCTGCCAGATTTCCACGCAGGTCCTAGTGCCTGCCTTGTGTCTTTCTGCCTCCAAACCTGCCCTGCTAGGATTCCATGCAGGTCCTAGTGCCTGCCTTGTGCCCTGCTGTAAGAGTGTGTCGCGAAATGATGCCCTGCTGTAAGAGTGTGTCGCGAAATGATGCATGTCTAAAAAGTGTGTCACCAACATGAAAAGTTTGGAAAGCTCTGATCTAGAGCAACATTCTCCATTACAGCTTCTTCAGATGTGTTGGACTCCAACTTTTACAATGCCCAGCCAACATGGGGAAGATTACACTTGATCTTAGCCCAAAGGCCGAGAAGCTAATTTCTTTAGGTCTTTGTTCGGTACCCCCAAATGCACCCCCAATACAGTTTTGAGGCTTGAAGCTAACGTGCCAAGTATTAAGGGTCAGGCCTGGATCAGGATTCTAACCTCAGGACTCAAAATCATGTTCGACCCCTACAGGCCTGATACCTCTGCTGTTGTCACACAGCTACCAATCTCATTGGCACTGTACCTGTATAGAAGAACTTTGCAGTCTTGGCCTCTCTTCTGAATATTTAGGCCAATTAACCCTGGAGAAGGCCAAATCAATAGTAAAAGAAAGAATTAGGGACATTGATTGCCAAAATGATATTACCAGTGCTCCCGAATTCTATCACCAAATTCTATATAGCCGCAAACCCTCTATTGCATGGTATCTATACAACCTAACCTTAAACAAATATAGATGGGCCTTTTCCAGAGCCCGCTTTGATGCCCTCCCTTCAGCACTGCTGGCAGGAAGATTTCATGGGACTCCTTATTCACAGAGACTTTGCCCTTGTGGATCCAGGGAGGTAGAAACTCTTGCCCAGGTCCTCATATGGTGTCCATCTTATGATGCCCCAAGATGTCCTCTGATCTCCCCAATCTTCTCTAAATTTGAGGGTCATACTGATAGATTTTACATTTATTTCTTTTTAAGGGATGCTGACTCTACATTCACACACCAGGTGGCCAAATATTTCTATCAAGTTATACAATTCTGCAAAACTTTTAATTAGACATATTTTTCCACTGTTTTATTGTGTTTCTTTTTCCTGACAATGAGTTGTTGGATTAAACTATTTTCTTTTATTGTAGAGGCTGGTCAAAGACCGTAATAAAGATTTTAATTAATTAATTCATTCATGGGGAGGATTCTGGAAGTTACAATTCAATTCATCTGAAGAAGAGTTCTCTGTTGGACTCTGGTGAACTTAAGAACTGTCTCCTGACAACCCTTCTAATAGGGGACTGTCTTTTGTAATGTAGATCATATGGCCACCATTTGTACATCATTAATTATACTTTTGTAATTTTTTTATCCAGAGTAATGGTTAATTGTATGGAAAGCTGGGATTCCACATTTAGTGTTTATTTTTTAGATCTTGAGGATTAAAATTAGTAACTAAATATTTAAGGGAATACTTGGCTCCCACTGAATAGAAATATGCAAGATTTATGTCCTACATCAAGGAGATTTTCCCACTTTTTTAAAATTAACTTCTATATTAAGATATAATGGAATGTGAGAGGGTGATGGGGAAGATGGGGGGGGGAGAGATGCTGCCTAGGGAAAAATCATATAAAAGGAGCCCACAACAGACAGAAGGACCCGCCCTAATTACTCAGGCAGTAATTAGGGAGGGCGGGAGGTTTGTACTTTCAAACTTGCAAGATTCTTTTAATGTAGCCTTACAATAAAGTAGAATTAGCTCATCTCATCATGTTTCCTGTCTGATTTACTTGGGAGGGCTGACATTAGCCCACAGAAAGTCATAGGGGCAATTTCAGAGCATTCAGATTAAATTTGGTTTTATAGAGTCATGAGATTACTCAGTTTTGCAACAATGTTTAACACTACAGGCACTAGAGGCATTAATTTTATAAAATGATTTATTTGATTATTAATGCCTCAACAAAGAATAAGATACTTGAATCATGGTAGTGGAAACTCTTTCTTCTGAAGACAAAGCACAAATGTTCGTAGAAATTTGAAAATGACAGCATTGTTGTCTATGTGCCTCTACTTACTTCAATGAGCTATTTCCTGACCCTGTAGGTTATTGTGGTGCATCAGAAACTTAAAATTCCTTTGGTCAGATAAGTTAGTGGAACAAAAGAAAGTTACGATACCAAATAGGATATATTTATTGTATTATATATGTTACAATTAAGTTTTAAAACTTGGAGTATTTTTATAGTTGTGTAATAAATTTGATGACAGTATATGTTTTCTCACTTTAAGGATTAAGTGTAGTGACTGTCAAATTTTGATGAGTGTCAACATTATTCAGTTAGACATTAATATTCACTGCAATATATAAAGATGTATAGAAATGCCAAAACTTTAAATTGGTGATTAAAGACTTTATAATGAGAGTGAAAGATGAGAAAGAAACAAAGGCAATCAAATGCATTTAAATTCTAGAGTTAATCTCTTGTTGATCTAACTGATGCAACTTCCTCATTTGAGAAGTTCTTAATCATGGCAAATAGCAGAAGACCATATGCTGCCTTGGTAATTACTGTTTAAAGGTAAAGGTACCCCCCGCACATTTGTGCAGTCGTGTCCGACTCTAGGGGCCGGTGCTCATCTCCGTTTGTTAGCCAAAGAGCCAGCGTTGTCCGAAGACGCTTTCCACGGTCATGTGGCTGCATGACACGCGTGGAACACTGTTACCTACCCACCAAAGTGGTACCTATTAATCTACTTGCATTTGCATGCTTTCGAATTGCTAGGTTGGCAAGAGCTGGAGCTAGTGCGGGAGCTCACTCCGCACGCAGGGCTAGGGATTCAAACCTCTGAACTTGTAATCTTCTGATCAACAAGTCTGGCGTCTTACCCGCTGAGCCACCATGCCCCTAGCAATTACTGTTTACAGACTTGTAAATTACCATGTAATGCTTTAGCATGGACATAACAAAGTTGAAGTAAGCACTGCAATTCAAGCTGGATAGATTTTTTTTTAAGTAAAAAAAAATCAAAGCTTTTTATGGGTCATTGGAATGAATGAATGAATGAATGAATGAATGAATGAATGAATGAATCCATCCATCCATCCATCCATCCATCCATCCATCCGTCCATCCATACCAATGACTTTTACAATATGTTTGCAAAAGGAAATAACCACAACAAACAGATAAACTTTTGATGGTGTATGTTTCATCCCTGAATTGTGCCAATCCCCTCTCCTGCTGCAGCTCCTTCTGTCCTTTTTTTCTGATCCACCATCATCCTGGAGTGCTGCTTGAATCTCTGCAAGTGTGGACTTGCAGCAGAGGAGAGACAGCATTAGAGAGGAGAGGTCAGGAAATTCCTGTAGAAATTTGCTCACACTTTTCTGAATCCTAATTGCTGTGCTTAGTGAATCATTTAATACTAACTGAATGGGACAGAGAGTGGAGTCATGGAAGAATTGTTATAACACAGCAGTGTATTGCTCTTTCCCCGACCCAGCAGAGTTGGGTCACAGGTCTTTTGGATTTGGAAACAATGACCACACCACTATAAATTATTGTAACCCACCCAGAGTCCCTTGTATGGGAGATGGGCGGGGAATAAATTAAATAAATAAATAAATAAATAAATAAATAAATAAATACTTAAGGCATAGCTTTCCGAAGTATTTGTCGCAACACACTACTGTGTCACCTGCGGTGTCCTGGTGTGTCAGGCGCAAACCCAGAAGTGCCGATGGGGGGAAGCGGAAGAAGCGGCACCCCCACCAATCAGTGCCGCCACCACAGCGGCGGTAGCGTTGATTGGCGGGAGTGCCATCTCTTCCAGTTCCCATCAGCGCTTCCGGGTTTGCGCGCGACACACCAGAACACCGCAGGCTGCACCACCGTCGCCGTTGGTGTGTGTCGCCAACATGAAAAGTTTGGAAAGCTCTGACTTAAGGCTTTATTCCAAGGCAGTATAAGAAACTAATATAATAATAAAACAGCAATCAAAGAATATTTAAGTTACTGAAAAAATATAACATTACACAAACCAGAATCAAACAATATCCAAGAATACAATAAGACAAGGCTCCAAACCATAATTAATCACCTGTTTTCTATATAGGCCAAGGAGGACAAGTTGATCTTACCTTTCCTTGGAATGCTTTGCTTATTCCAACCAAGAATGAGACCATCAAGGTTAAGGAGTATTTGTTTATACCAGGTGGCAATGAGAACATCTCAAGGTTTTGGACTGATGAGAAAGATCATCCTACTTTACACAGGTGTCCCAATAAGCACAGGGCAAAACAAGCATAGCCCAAGTATAACCCTTTAGCAACTAAAATAAATGCTTGTTTAATTCTGTCCTACTGTACATACTTAACCATTACATGGAAATACCAAGTTCTGTGTACTGTGCATCTAAGGGAACAAGATACATACCACTATCCAGTTCCTGCTTGCCAATTTTCCAGCACTACAGGCAGAAACAGAATGAAAAATGGCCAAAGAAAAGAAAAGCTAGGACAGAATTTTGGAGACCAGAGAGGAAGAAAACCAGTGGAAAGTCATGCACAGAGCCAGGTATAATTTGGAGTTTAGGCAGCAATCCCATGCATGCCTATTGGGAGTATGACCTTAAATGAGCTTACTTCTAAAGCCAGTAGCTTTGTAAACCATACTACTGGTAGCAGATCATGGCTTTATTTAGAAACTGTAAAATGCTACTAAGTAGCTTTATTGGTCAGAGGACTAATATAGTAGTGAGCTGGCAATCTGCTAGCATTTAATGGAGGCATAAATTCTTGCTCCTTCAATGAATGTTTTCTCACTAAATAGACACCCAAGCATTCCTTCATTGCAGTGATGGACATAGAAGTGGAAAGATCCTCCAATTCCCAACTCATGGAAACTTTGGCTCCAACCTTTTCCTTGCATGAGTGGAAGCCCATTAGTGCAAGGTCAGAAGGGAAAGTCTCTAATATATACACCTCAGCTATAATTACCTGAGTTCTATCACATACTCCTTCAGAGGTGTTTTACTGGGGAAAACCAATAATATAGCCCTTCCCTATACCTAAACAAGAGTATTAATACAGGTTGTGGATTCAGGATCAGTTTTATCTCTTACAAATTATTTTGTAGCTCCGGCAGGGACCTAACAGAAGCAGAAGAGATTAAGAAGAGGTGGCAAGAATACACAGAAGAACTATACAAGAAAGATCTTAATGTCCCTGATAAATACGATGGTGTGGTCACTGACCTTGAGCCGGACATCCTAGAGAGTGAAGTCAAGTGGGCCTTAGGAAGCATTACTAACAACAAAGCTAGCGGAGAAGACAGTATCCCAGCTGAGCTATTTAAAATCCTAAAAGATGATGCTGTTAAAGTGCTGCACTCAATATGCCAACAAATTTGGAAAACTCAACAGTGGCCACAGGATTGGAAAAGGTCAGTTTACGTTCCAATTCCAAAGAAGGGCAATGCCAAAGAATGTTCAAACTACCATACAATTGTGCTCATTTCACATGCTAGCAAGGTTATGCTCAAAATCCTACAAGCTAGGCTTCAGCCGTATGTGAACCGAGAACTACCAGAAGTTCAAGCTGGGTTTTGAAGAGGCAGAGGAACTAGAGATCAGATTGCCAACATTCACTGGATCATGGAAAAAGCAAGAGAGTTCCAGAAAAACATCTGCTTCATTGACTATGCTAAAGCCTTTGATTGTGTGGATCACAACAAACTGTGGCAAATTCTTAAAGAGATGGGAGTACCAGACCACCTTACCTGTCTCCTGAGAAATCTGTATGCGGGTCAAGAAGCAACAGTTAGAACTGGACATGGAACAACCGACTGGTTCAAAATTGGGAAAGGAGTAGGACAAGGCTGTATATTATCACCCTGCTTATTTAACTTATATGCAGAGTACATCATGAGAAATGCCAGGCTGGATGAATCACAAGCCAGAGTTAAGATTGCCAGGAGAAATATCAACAACCTCAGATATGCAGACGATACCACCCTAATGGCAGAAAGTGAAGATGAACTAAAGAGCCTCTTGATGAGGGTGAAAGACGAGAGTGCAAAAGCTGGCTTGAAATTCAACATTAAAAAAACTCAGATCATGGCATCTGGTCCCATCACTTCCTGGCAAATAGAAGGGGAAGAAATGGAAGCAGTGACAGATTTTATTTTCTTGGGCTCCAAGATCACCGCAGACGGTGACTGCAGCCATGAAATTAAAAGATGCTTGCTCCTTGGGAGGAAAGCTATGGCAAACCTAGACAGCATATTAAAAAGCAAAGACATCACCTTGCCGACAAACGTATAATTAAAGCTATGGTTTTCCCAGTGGTAATGTATGGCTGTGAGAGTTGGACCATAAGGAAGGCTGAGTGCCGAAGAATTGATGCTTTCAAACTGGAGAAGACTCTTGAGAGTCCCTTGGACTGCAAGGAGGTCAAATCAGTCAATCCTAAAGGAAATCAACCCTGACTGCTCATTGGAAGGACAGATGCTGAAGCTGAAGCTCAAATACTTGGCCACCTAATGCGAAGAGGACTCACTGGAAAAGACCATGATGCTGGGAAAGACTGAAGGAGCATTTGGTATGTACATTGCCTTAACTTGATTAAATCTAATAAACAAACAAACAACAATCCTATTGTGGGGTCCTTGGTGCTCTCTGAGCCTTGTTGTTTTCTTGCAGACATTTCATTGCCAGGCTAGGCAACATCTTCAGTGCGAAAAGGGAGTGGGACTTGCTCTCTGTTTATATACCATTGCTTGTCCTGTTTGTGTTGGTGGAGGTCTTGTTCTCTCCTTGGTAGTTCCTTGATTGGGCTGATGTTTGCTACTTGGTTGATTGACTGAGTTAATAGTTCCTTGATTAGGGTATATTGTGCTGTTTGATTGTTCCCCTGGTGCTAATCTTGGTGTTGATCTTTGCATATCTGGGTGATGATTGCTGGCAAGGAGGTGTTCTGTGACTAGTCTGCAGCTCTTCCTCCATTCTCCCAAGGTTATTCCCACATACCATTACACATCTGTAGGTTTAGTTTCATCGAATTCAATGGGTTTTATTACAAATGTTTCTATGTTGCATCAATCGTATGAGTCTAAGCAGTTAATAGCTTAATATGCAATACAGGTAACACATTGCATTAGATTTTAAAAAATATCAAATATACAGACATGTCGATAAAAATAATAAATGCTATTGATGAAAACTCAATATAATTATAATATATTGTTATAAAATATAATACCAAACAGCCAGATTGATCTCAGCTCAGGTACATTACTCATCCTAACTTCAATCCCCAAGTGCACACTTGAAATGCTATGCTTCTAAAAGCTTCCTGAATACTAGGAATGAAGGTGATGTTCTTATAGGTAGGGCAGCATTCCACAGCAGGGGAATTTCTGCTCGCTTCTGAGTCACTTCTCATTGCACCCCATTATTTAATGTACTGTGTATACATAGTATGAATATGATTTGGAAGAGGTACTTTAAAGCAGCGTTTCTCAATCTTGGCAGCTTTAAGATGTGTGGACTTCACCTCCCAGAATTCCTCAGCCAGCAGGGGAGTTGAAGTCCATGCATCTTAAAGTTGCCAAGGTTAAGAAACACTGTCTTAAACAATCTCTTTAATGCACCTCATTAAAGTAGCTGTGCCTTTAGTCAAGCTCATGCAGAACCACCTCAAAACCACAGTTGTTTTCAAGAGGCACTGTATTTGTGCTCATGTGCATTCTGAATAACTGTTTCAGAGTCATTTTTGAAGCATGCACAGCCCTCATATAAAGCTAAACTTTCTCTGAATGATTGGAGTCTATCTCAAAGTCTTGCAGCCTACAAAAACACCACAAAAGTCAAATCATGATTAAACTGCAGTAAAATTCCTCTCAACCTTTAGGAAAAGCCATTAGGGATAAAGGCACATTTTTGTATAATTTAAAGCCTCATATAACTTGCTGGTCTCATACTAGTAAACAAAAACAACTACCTTGTGAACTCAGATAGTCAGTCCCACGTTTTCTGATGTATTCACCAAGAACCTTGATCGAGTGAGGCTGAGTGTCTGTGAGTCTTGGATGCCTTACAACTGAGGTTAGATAGATCTAGGTGGAGATTTACTCCTTTGGTTCATGATGACCCTTGCAGAAATAGCTCTGGACAGGTAAGAGGATTGTTATAAAGGAATTAGCAAACTCTGTTAATTAGTCCAGACCAATGAAATGTAAGGCTTTCCAAAGATTTAAAGGATTTAATACATAAGTACAGTTGTGGGGAGAAGCCAACCAGAGTTCCAGATGATGCCTAAGTATTGGGCTTAGCAGTATGCTAAACTATCCAGAAGTTGATGAATAATTGATGGGAAATGTGGCGCCACTATTACTATTTCTGAGAGTATGATTGATATAAGAATTAAGTATGCTTTCCCAATGAGCTGCTGTTGAATTGGTACAGCTTTCATTTTCTTATTAGATATTGAGGTCACTGTGGTATGCTGTAACATTTCATACCTATAGTTAATGCCAACTCTGTTGACTTGTCTGGCATCCGTTTTTCTGTTTCTGTCTTTGGAATTGGTTCCAAAAGGGAGGGGTGGGAAATATGACATTCTGAAGAGAAACATTAATACGATATTATTTATTTTTCAAGTTCTTTTGACAATAAAAATGAAACCTATGATCGTGAATGCAAGAATGTACAATAAAAATTGTTGCTTTGAAGTTAACAACATGTTCCAAAAAGAAAAGACTATTTGATTCTTCTTGGTTCGCTAGGTTGTATGCCATGCAGTTCAACATAGGATTTAATGTAGGTGCTGGAGAAGTCAGCCTTTTAAATTCAGCCTTTGAATCATGAAGGTTAGAGGAAAATACATTGCCCTTGTGACCAGCTTGCAAAATGGACATCCACAATGCTGGTTTGTGGCACTGTGAGGGAGAATTTTTGCTCTCTTTAGCCCTAGACTGATTTAAAGCTCAGTGCAGTCAGGATGCATGATACCTGGATAGATGTGTTCCTTGGTGGTTATTCAGGATTACCCAAACTAGAGGGAGGCCAGGCATACCTTCAGGAACGATGAATGGGATTTGGGGTGATAAAAAGTTTCTTTGTTCTCTGTACATATCCTATAAGATTTTATTAGCTGAATATTTGTGTTGGAGTCAAATTGATGTTAGGTCATTGCTTAGCCAGTGAACTGCTGAACTGAGGATAGACTAGAACCTGCTCTTAGTTCAACACTGTAACCATTGCACCATACACAATCTCATATGGCTGCAATAATCTGGATGACCAGATGGCAACAAAAAACACTGTGAAAATTCCAAAATAAATTTATTCCAAGGGGACCCTTCCTTGTAAGTAAGTACTTGAGGGCCTCTCAGCCTTTTGATGCTTCACCTGGTGGAGCTATTCTTCCCACAGGCTTAAGAGTCACCATCTTAAGTAGGACTACCATATTAGGCTGCAGTACTCTGTCTGACTACTAGGTGGCGGCAAATATTTACAAAAAACTAAATATCTAGTGATTGTCTAGCCTGTGGCAGCCAGATCTAGCCTTAGCAATATATACATTTAACAAATAAAATAAAAAATAAAAGCCCTGCAATCAAAACTTCATAAACCTCTAGAAACGATCAGATCTCTTTAAAAATTCATCTTCAGCCAATATTTCTGGGCAACAGGGGTCACTCTTAGACAAGTGGGCTCTTCATTACACCCAGTAAAACTGAGCTGGATAAGTTTTGTGTGAAATCATCAACAGTATTTCTTTTTAATGATTGAAAGCACACACCCCCAACTGCAAAATAAAATACAAAAACCTTCATGATCAAGGTTTCTCTCCTCTAGTTTCCCCCCTCTGTTCCACGTGCATTTTAGTTATAACAAAGAGAATTGAAAGAGATATTTACTTGACTGAGCTCTGATTAAAACCACTTTCCCCAATCTTCTCATACAGCAAAAATCCTTGGTTATAGAGACTGAGACACAACTAAAGTGGAATCATGTACTTTAGACAAAGTATTAGTTGCACTTCTATTACCTAGACGTTTCTCAACCTTGGCAACTTTAAGATGTGTGGACTTCAACTCCCAGAATTGTGCTGGCTGGGGAATTCTGGAAGTTGAAATCTATGCATCTTAAAGTTGCTAAGGCTGAGAAACACTGACCTAGACACAGTTTGTTCCTATCCATTAGATTCTTAGTGGACAGACTTTAAGTGCTGTGGATAGTTGGTATTTATGTGAGAAGTTAGGGATGGTCAGGCTTTCTTGGAGAAGGCTTTGTAACCCTTATAGGGCCATATGGATGGGTGCAGTGCAACAGTGATGGGGCTATAGCTCACCCACACCTTTGCCTCTAGACATCATAGTAGATGGATGATTAAGCAGCAATATGGAGATAGTCTTTGATACTTCCCGAAGGTTAGTTGACAAGTAATTGATGTGCCAACTATTACGAGGCAACCCATAGAACTAGTTATGACAGCCCTTCAAGAAGAATTTTTTCTTGATTCATGCTTTACTGTGTCAGCAACACAGGGACTTGCACTTGTTGTATCATGAAATCCTTTGGGCAAAACCAATTCATGTTAAGAAAAATAAACAGCCCTGTTGGTAAACATGGAAACATTTTATGGAGCTATTGCAAATCTGGAGTTCAAGTGTCTTCTTTTAATGTGTCCCACATTTTCTTTAACAGCTTGAGATAGACTTTGTCAGGCAAATATTGGCCTGGAATTTCACTAGAAATTTCATGAACCAGGTAGGGCCAATGTTTGTGACCACCAGTTTCTACTGAATGTATACTGACTTATACATTTATTCATAGAATCGGTTGATTGTACATGCAGAATTTGAAATGCAGTCACTTTCAAGAGGCACTTTCCTATTGTGAGGATAAGTTGTTCAGATAAAGGAGATTTAAAGTTCAACTGCCCCATTGTTTAAGGTGGCCAGGGAAGATGTAGATATGTTGCTAAACAAAATGCAGATGCACATTTGTTTGGGCACACAGCCCATGTATATAAGATAAAACCACAGAAGAGTAGAGTTGGAAGAGACGACAAGGGTCATCTAATCCAACCCTCTGCAATGTGCAGGAAGATCCTTTAACCTATCCATGAGAAGTGGTTGTCCAGCCTGTTTTTAAAATCCTTCAGTGATAGAAAAATGACAACCTCCATAAGTAGACTGCTCTACTGTTCTACAGATCTTATTGTCAGGAAGTTTTTCCTTATATTTAAATGAAATCTAAGTAGCTGAAATATATACCCATTATTTCTTGCTCTCATTTCTATGCCATGGAAAACAGTTTGTGACCATCTTCCCTGTAGCTTTCCTTTATGTACCTGAACATAACTATCATGTGTTGCTGAAGTCTTTTTTTCCCTTCATACTGCACTTCCCAAGTTCCTTCAGCCTGTCCCCATAGGGCATGTCATCAAGTCCTTGCATAATCCTTGTTGCCCTCCTCTGAATCTGCTCCAACCTGTCAATGCCCTTCTGAAAATGTGGGGTCACAGACATTCACAATATTCCAGGTGTGGTCACATCAGTGCCAAATGGCAAGGAATAATGACATCAGGTGTCTTTGATGTGATGCTTCTTCTAATGCAGCCCAGAACTGCATTAGCCCTTCTAACTGATATCAAACACTGCTGACTCATGTTCAAGTTGTTGTCATTGACCACACCCAAGATATATGGTTCCCAAGCCATGAATCTTGTATGTGCATCTGCTTTTTCTCCCAAAATATAATATTATTTAGAAGAGTAAATGTAATATTATTTTTAAACATGGTTTTTTTTCCTTTAGGAGAAATAACTCAAACATCCAACAGCTGTATAATTATGGGACTTTGTCACCTTTTTTGTTTTGTTTTAATTTCTTTTTAAAAAGGTATTTAAACAAAAGTCTGAGTATCCCCTAAACAGCTGAAAAGACAATGTGCTGTGGTACATATTTGAAATATATTCTAAAGAGAGGCAACTACATACAGTATCGATATGGATGGATGCAGAGAAATTAACATCAGTTTGTGACAAAAGTAAGTCCTCTTTCATCCTCACACATCTTTTAAGACAAATGGCAACAGTTTCACAGAGATACAAGCTGAGCACTGACCTCCCCAACTCAAGTTGTATCAGACTGCAACCAAACCACTAGCAGGCTATATGATGTCATGATTAGAGATTATAGGAGTTGTAGTTCAACACATCTGAAGAATGTCAGGGTGAAAAAAACTGTTTAGGGCTTGAACTATACACCCATTCCTATCAAGCTCAATTGTCAATTTATGTGTATGGCATTTTTTTCCCAAGTCTTGAGCAAATATTAATGATTCAGAAGTAGAAAGGTGTGCATAATCATGAGAACTTAACCTCATTCCTCATGTTAGGGAGACTGTATGTAGGCGTGGCGGCTCAGCGGGTAAGATGCCAGGCTTGTCGATCGGAAGATCGCAAGTGCGGAGGTTCGAATCCCTAGCCCTGCGTGCGGAGTGAGCTCCCGCACTAGCTCCAGCTCTTGCCAACCTAGCAATTCGAAAGCATGCAAATGCAAGTAGATGAATAGGTACCACTTCGGTGGGTAGGTAACAGCGTTCCGCGCGTGTCATGCGGCCACATGACCATGGAAGCCAACAAATGGAGATGAGCACCGGCCCCTAGAGTCGGACACGACTGCACAAATGTGTGGGGGGAACCTTTGCCTTTACCTTATGCCAGAAAAACAGAAAGGAAAAGGAAGGATACTGCTCCTCACTGGTTTTCCAGGGGAAAGTCCATGTGTTGTAAACCGAAACAAGCAACGCCTGCATGCCCAGAAGGACAGGGACTCATGAAATGATGGGAAAGCCACAATAACCTCATCAGCTCTGAAAGAGGAACAGAAGTAAAACAGTAACTCCAAGGGCAATGCAGAGATAACAGACAGCATCATCCTGATATCCTCCTTAAATATTAAGGATTCATTTTGACAATAGAAATGGCATACTCTGCATCAAAAGGCTTTGGGGGCAGTGGGAGAAGAAATCCCTACAACTCTCTTTCATAAAAAGGAAAGATGAATGCACTGATGGCTGTGATTTTTAACATGACATTTACTGCAGAATAATCCTGGTACAATGATGTGACACAGTGCCCTGACTGTCTTCATCTACTCCAGTATAAACGATCACAACCCAAGTGTGCCTGTCTAGACAGTAACTAAGTCTTTCCTCAAAATTAGCTTTGTACAACACGTGATTTGGCTGCAGGAGCTCACGTCTACCTTTACTAGGGTAATGCTAGAAAGGGACTCGTTCCAACCGAGTCAGCATTACAAAGTCAAATGGGACTTTGTCACCTTAAATATCAAGTTTTGCACTACATATAGTTCTGAGCTTCAGATACAAATACTAGGCAATTATGAAGGAATTTAGGGGGGGGGGAATGTAAAATACTTCAATGCCATCTCTGGACCTCCCTCCATAGCAGAAATCAATTAAATATGGATGCCTACTGCATTATTAAGTTAAAATTCACTTTCCTGATTTAGCCCTATAAATAGACTACTTAAAACAAGAGAAGGCTTCTAAATTATTGCATGTATTCATCTTAAATGTGTCCTATTACTCTTCTGAGGAGTCAAGGCAGCCCATTTTACTGCTAGGGTTAGATTAAGAGAGGCCCAGAACTTGATAACTATACCTCCATCAGCCCTTATAAATTAAATTAAAATGATTTTTAAAAATAAAGTGGCCTCAATCTTGTAAGACTTTGGGTAATATTGGGGTGCATGTCTGTGGAGCCGAATTGGGTGCATGCGATTGTGTTATGGCCTCATGGATTGGAAAGATTGCAAAAGCAAACCATCATATCATGTGGAATTTAACCATCCCAAAATCTCTGCCAGGCTGCCGCCTCCTCCTCCTCCTCCTCTTCCTCTTTTTAAATAAATATGTGCAAGTGAATTATTAGATATGAAAACCATCTTCCCACATGGGTGAATTTTATGATCTGTCAAGACTGAAGCATTATCCATCTTTCTTAGATCAAAATCTGGTGTCCTGTGGAGTAACGCTGCAAGTATTGGACTGGGATGGAAAAACTCACTGGGTGTCTCTGGACCCAAAATCACAGATATTTTTGAAAAAGGTATGTGACTTTGGGAAGCTTTTTTTAAAAAAAGCTTTCCTCAGGGAAATACATATTTTGAAAATCTGTATTGGTGGTTGAGGGGAAAAAATGAAATCAAGGAATTAACATAATTTTCCTGAGGGTTTTTTTTTAACAACTATGTAATTACAGTACAAAGTTCAATTTCCTAGGGAAAACTAAGTGTTCCCCCCTACCCTCTGGGAATGTAAATATTTGTTAAAAATCCCAGAACTTCTGATGGGCAGAGTACTCTCTTACTCATAGAGATAATAAAATTGTCTGGAAAACATTGATGCAAGAGAGTCAATAGGTTGTGATGACAAATTTGATGGTAACAGTCTTCCAGTTAACTGTTACAGTTCAAATTACTATAAAAGAGCATGAAAACTATTGCATGAATTATTCTGTTTAATTTAAATATTATAAAAGGAAGCCTAGAAAATTCCTATTTTGTGGGATTTCTGCAGAATATATATTGTTATTTGCTTATTTCTATTCTTCAGAAAGGACTGTCCTGTATAAATATGTATATACAGTAATCAAATACATGGGTCCAATTTTATTTATTATTATGTGCCATCAATTCAGGGTCAACTCCTTGCAACTACATTCATAGATTTTCTCCATGATGATCTGACCATAACCTGATATTTCAGGTCTTCCAATGATGTACCCATCACAATTGTAAATGAGTCCTTCCATGTTGCAATGGGTCCAAAATACCCAGTTTATTTGAATGCTGAACTGGTCTTGCAAACAAACTTTTTCTAATGTTTTTGTCATGCCAAGGAAAAACTGCCACACTGAATGCATTTGATGGCTACTTCACAGAAGTAGCATAATTTTCTCCAGCAATGGAGAAAAAATGAGTCAGTGGATAAGACTAGCTAATTACATCTGTCTATCTTCCATAATAATAAGGGGCATGGAGGCTCAGCGGGTAAGATGCCAGGCTTGTTGATTGGAAGATCGCAAGTTCAGAGGTTCGAATCCCTAGCCCCGTGTGATGGAGTGAGCTCCCGCACTAGCTCCAGCTCTTGCCAACCTAGCAATTCAAAAGCATGCAAATGCAAGTAAATTAATAGGTACGACTTTGGTGGGTAGGTAACAGGGTTCCGCGTGCGTCATGCTGGCCACATGACCGTGGAAGCATCTTCAGACAACACTGGCTCTTTGGCTAACAAACGGAGATGAGCACCGGCCCCTAGAGTTGGACACGACTGCACAAATGTGCGGGGGGAACCTTTACCTTTTTATCTTCCATAAACTCATTCATTCAAACAAGAGCTCTATAGCCAGTGCTTAACTAGCCTTACCGTTTGATTAAATGTCAGTGTGGGATAATGCTGAAAGTGTTGGACTGGGATAGGGGAAATGTGCTTGACAATTCTGAACCTGTCATTATTTCTCAGGATTTTTGTTGAGAAAGGTAGCCCCTTTCCCCATGTCTCCAGAAGCTTTTAGAAGAAAGGTAGAATATAAAAGAGGATGTAAATTACAAGAAGGCTGTTTCACAATGACTTTTTAATTGACCTGTTAGATGCTTTCACTTTCTGACTGAGAAACAGATAAAGACGCCCTCAGCTAATATGGGTGAAGTTTATTTACTCTGGCTGATGAGGAAGGAAGGAAGAAAGGTGACAAATCCTTCATATGTAACTGATGGCTAAAGAAATTAAGCAATTCTACATGAAACCACTGGGTGAGATCATCCGTCACCACGGGATGAGGTATCATCAGTATGCCGATGATACTCAATTATATATCTCCATCCCGGGTGAGGTAAGTGATGCGGTGGCTGCCCTTTCTCAGTGCCTGGGGGCTGTGGGGGCCTGGATGGGGAACAACAGGCTTCGACGGAACCCTGGTAAGACGGAGTGGTTGTGGATTGATGGCTCCTCTGGATCCGGGAAGTTATCATCTCTAGTTCTGGATGGGATTACACTACATTCAGTGCGGAATCTGGGGGTCCTTCTGGACTCACTGCTCCTGCTCGAATAGCAGGTGGCAGCCGTGGCCAGAAGGGCCTTTGCACAGCTTTGTGTTGTGCGCCAGTTACGCCCTTTCCTGGATCAGGATGCCCTCCGTACAGTCACTCATGCCCTGGTCATCTCCCACATAGACTATTGCAATGCACTCTACATGGGGCTACCCTTGAAGACTATCCGGAAGTTGCAACTGGTCCAGAATGCAGCTGTGCGCGCAGTTATTGGTGCCTCATGATCGGCACATGTGACACCTCTGCTGCGCCGGCTGCACTGGGTGCCAGTTTGCTTCCGGGTCCAATTCAAGGTGTTGGTTATCACCTTTAAAGCCCTACATGGCATGGGACCAGGCTACCTGAAGGACCGTCTCATCCCCATAACATCGAACCGTCCCACTTGGTCAGGCAGACAGGGCATGCCGCAGACCCCGTCGGTAAGGGAGTTTCACTTGACGGGGTCCAGAAGGCGGGCCTTCTCTGCGGTGGCACCCACCCTTTGGAACATTCTACCCCCGGAAGTGAGGCAGGCCCCATCACTCCCGGCCTTCCGGAAGAACTTAGAGACCTGGTTCTGCTGCCTCGCCTGGGATGG
This sequence comes from Charina bottae, assembly GCA_023362775.1. Lineage (NCBI taxonomy): Eukaryota > Metazoa > Chordata > Lepidosauria > Squamata > Charinaidae > Charina > Charina bottae. Next base: position 12,031,378 of record JALMGJ010000003.1, read on the forward strand.
GAAAGGTAACAGCTCCTCCTGGGGATGGCTGGTCCCATAGAGCCCTTTTAAGAACAATTTTATTCCCTTCGTCGATTTTATTTTTTATTTATTTGTATTTATATTATTGTATTGTATTTTTACTTATTTTAATTATTGATTGTAAACCGCCCAGAGTCTCCTTCGGGGGAGATGGGGTGGTTATATAAATGGAACAATCAATCAATCAATAAATAAAATTCTTCCATTTTTTGCCTGTATTCACAATGGCTTACTGTCTAATAACTGTGCTTAAGGATCGTATACATTGCATTGTCCAGGTTTTTAATAGGTGTACTTAAAATTAAAATACTGTATAGGTTTCCCACCTCCTAGTGTTCAATGTACTGCTGATCCAAGTTATAATTGTGCACAATTTAGTGGTGAAACATTTTCCCTCTCTGACTGCTATTTGCTGCTGAAAGTAGCAATCATTTTTTGTTGGGGGGTGGCAATATGTCAGCCCTTAGAGGTAAGCTGGAGAGCCAGTTTGGTGTAGTGGTTAAGGCATCAGGCTAGAAACCGGGAGACCATGGGTTTCTAGCCCAGCCTTAGGCACAAAACCAGCTGGGTGACCTTGTGCCAGTCACTTTCTCTCAGTCCTAGGAAGCAGGCAAGGGCAAACCACTTCTGAAAAACCTTGCCAAGAAAACTGCAAGGCCTTGTTCAGGCAGTCTCTGAGAATCGGACACGATTGAATGGAAAAAAAAAAAAGAGGTAAGCCCAAAACTCCACAATAACTCCTGGAACTTTATAATAATACTGTCTTGAAACCCTGCTATAATAGCCTTCCATCCTCTCTTATTCCTGACAGAATCGAGAGACTTTTTTTTAAAAAAAGAATCTCTGTTATAAACATATAGTCGATTTACATTCTTCAAGCTGATAGCAAAGAACAAAGAGTAAAGATACAGAAAAATGAGATACTGAAACAAAGTGGGAAAAAAAACATAAGGAACATCATAAGGAAGAACTTTTGGTAGCTCATTTTAACTTTCCCTTCCATTGTCCTGCAGAGAGGGCATGCTAAGAGCCCCGTCTGTAAGAGAGTTCCATCTGACGGGATCCAGGAGACGTGCCTTCTCTGCAGTAGCCCCCACCCTCTGGAATATTCTTCCCTCTGAAATAAGATCGGCCCCCTCTCTCCTGGACTAAATCTAAAGACCTGGTTATGCCATCATGCTTGGGGAGGAGAGGGGAACAGCCAGTCTTGGGGTTGGCTGGTCTCTTAGATCTGCCTTGACCAGCCTTACCGGCCCATGGGATAAGTAAGATCTACCATTGCTTGGATCGGACTGTATTAGATATTTTTATTATTATTGTTATTTATGGTTTTTATTGATTTTAAACTTCTTATTCTGAACCACCCAGGGTCCCTCCTTGTGGGGGAGATGGGCGGGATAGAAATGTGACAAATAAAAATAAATAAATAAATAAAAATTGTCCCTAGCCATTAATCACTACTTAAGTATTTGTATTTTTCTTGAAATATTGGAGATTGTTGCTTATAGAGGCAGAAGCATTTTAAGTCTCTTTCTTATGGTTACTACTTTCCCAAGGCTGAGATTTCATTTATAGTTTCTTTTATCTGTTAACTTCTTCTGCATTCCTTTGCCAACATTATCTCTGCCTACCTCTACACCAGGGCTTTCCAAAGTGCCGCCGCTGGCGACACACCAGCGGTGGCGGTGGCGGCAACGCGGAAGCGGCGCGTGCGTGCACGGCGGCAGCATGGGGGGTGCACGTGCATGGCGGCGGCGCAGGGGGGCGTGCGGCGGTGCGCGCCTGCACGGTGGCGGCACGGGGGGCCGTGCAGTGGCACGTGCGTGTATGGTGGCGGCGGCAGCGGCGGCAGCCTCCACTAAAATGCGGAAGCACTGATGCCGCGCCGCTGCCGCTGCTGCCATGCACGCACGCGCCGCCGCTTCCGGGTGGTGTGGCGACACACTTTTGTGTCGCGACACACAGTTTGGAAAGCTCTGCTCTATACAATAGCAGCTCTAGAAGGATGGTCCTTTTCAGCAAGAAACTGTAATGGGGACCAGTCTGAATCTCTGCCCTGGATTTGTAATATTTTTAACGAAAGGTGGCAGGCTTAGAAAGAACTTATTAAGAACATTAAAAAGTGCCCTCTGTGCTTGTGGATATAAGGGTAGTACAAAGGCATGACAGAATTGGCTAGACATAATAAAAAGTATAATAAAATAAAACAACACCATCATAAAACAGTGGAAGCAAGGGGATTTTCAAAATAAAATTATAACAATTGCCATATTGTTTGGCATACACAAGAATCCCCAAGGTAGCAAAGTATTATTAAGCATCTGAAGCATACGCAATATGCCAATAGCCCCCACATAAGGGACTTGAATTGAACCATGATATAAAGTTTCTTCAGTCAAAACACTGAAAAGCAAAAGTAATGAATCCCCACCCAGCTAGATGTCCTTGTTTCTTGACTGTGCAAATGGCTTTGATCTGCCCATTCTGCCTTCCCCACCCCAAAGTTCATTGTTTTATCCCAACAGATTTTCAGGCTATCCACAGTTAACTTTATTTGCCCAATAAATAAATTGTTATTTCAATACTTTCTTGTCCTTCCTTATTCTTCTACATGCTTTGTTTCCAAGCATTATTCTGGCAATGCCAATCATTTTCTAAAACAAACAAATACAGAAAGTAGACTAGAATATACAAACATCAAAGAGTATAAGAGTCAGTTTGGTCTAGTGGTTAAGGCTCTGGGCTAGAAACCAGGAGACTGAGAGTTCTAGTCCCGCCTGAGGCATGAAAGCCAGCTGGGTGACCTTGGGCCAGTCACTCTCTCTCAGCCCAACTCACCTCACAGGGTTGCTGTTGTGGGGAAAATAGGAGGAGGAAGGAGTATTAGGTATGTTCGCCGCCTTGAGTTATTTATAAAAATAATAAAGGTGGGATAGAAAATAAATAAATAAATACACGTAACAGTCTGGCCTGCCAGTTGATGGGACAGACATACTTCACCCAACAGTACTTTACTCTGTCCATTCTGCTTATTTTGCTTTTGTGTGGTGTCTTTTAGATAGCAAGTTTGTGGTCCCTCTGGTTGAGCAGCAGGGTAATAATCCTTCAAGTAGATTAATAAAATGTGTGATGGAAGTTCTCATTCTCAGGTGATCAGATGAGAATGGAGGGGCTCATCCAGAGAGACCTCCAAATGAGGTCTCATCCAGAGACCTCCAAATGAGGTCTAGGCCATAGCTTTCCAAACTGTGTGTCGTGACACTTTTGTGTGTCGCGAGACACAGTTTAGTGTGTCGCGAGACAACCCGGATGTGGACGTGCACGGTGGCGGCACGGGGGCACGCATGGCGGCGGCGTGCACGGCGGTGGCGGCGGTGACGACAGCAGCGGCCACCACTGCCATGCACGCCGCTGCTGCGCGCCCCCCCACGCCGCCACCGCTGCCGCCATTGGTGTGTCACCAACGACAGCAGTTTGGAAAGCACTGGTCTAGGCAGTAGGTGAGAGTTGGAACTTTGAGACAACCAGAAGGTTTCATTAAGTCGTAAAGGGGATTTTGAATACAATTCAGGAACAGATCCATAATACTGTCTATTGGGCTGTGTGCACTTAAAACCAATTTAGAAAAAATGTTTCAGAACATGCAGTGCCAGTGGCATGAATGTAGCTTCAGTTGGCAACTTTTTAAAGCAGCTTCATCCTTTCCCAGGATTGTATAACTGCTCTCTGCATCTCCTGCATGATCCCAGGAAAAACTGTTGTTGCTTTAAGGAGTTGTAGACAGGGGTTATGTTCATGCTGCAAATCCCCCTTTTGGAAATGAATCTGAAGCACTGCACAGACTTACTGTTTTAGCTGTATGGAAGCATACAGAAGGGGAAAACTTTGCTATATCTTTGCTGTAACAAATACATTTTGTTTTACTTCTCCCCCTCTCATTCTTCTGTTTCATTTCTGAACCTTTTAGAAACCCCACATTTTGTCCCATTATTCCTTTATTTTTTTAAGAATCAAGTGGAGTTTTGAGGGCCTAGAAAGGAGCCTCTGGACAACAATTTGCCAGATGAATCCTACAGAAACCCTGATGCTGATGTCATGTACCAACGAAGTGTAGCATCATCTTGCATTAATAAGAAAGGGCCAGCCTTTGTTGCTATTTTGATCAATATTACCATGGTAAGAATAGAATAGAATAGAATAGAATAGAATAGAATAGAATAGAATAGAATAGAATAGAATAGAATAATAACTTTATTGTCATCCCACTATACACTATACAAGTGCACAATAGAATGAAATTTCGTTGCAGTTGGCTCACAAATTCACTCAAGCAATAAAATACTAATGATAATAATAAAAAAACATAATTACTATAAAATACCCATTCTTATAAAATATACATTCTTAAAAAATATACATTCTTTAACTCACTAAAGAACCTAATTGGCATTCAAGAATCCAATAGCCTGCGGGACAAAGCTGTTTCCCAATCTGGCTGTTCTACATCGGATTCAGCGGAACCTCTTCCCAGAGGGTAACAAAGAAAACAAACCATGATGAGGATGGGAGGCATCACTGATGATCTTTTGAGCTCTGGACAAAGAGCGTGCATGTGCTAAATCTTGGATGAGGGGCAGAGATATCCCAATTATCTTTTCTGCTGCCCTTACCACTCTCTGCACAGACTTTCTATCTGAGGCCCTACAGCCTCCAAACCAGATGGAAATACAGCTTGTAAGTACACTCTCTATAGTGCCTCTGTAGAAAGTAAGGAGAATCGAAGATGGGAGATGTACTTTCTTCATCCGACGCAAAAAGTGCAAACGTTGCTGTGCTCGCTTTACCAAAAATGTGGTATTAAGGGACCAGGACAGACTATTTGTTAACTGCACCCCCAGGAATCTAATGCTACTGACTGACTCCACAGCTATGTTATTGATAAAAAGTGGAGTGTGACTGCACCGGTTCTTCCTGAAGTCTATAATAATCTCCTTAGTTTTTTCCACATTTAAAACCAAGCTGTTTTTATTGCACCACTCCACCAAACCCTTTACCTCCTCCCTATAAGCCCACTCATCCTCACCCCTGATAAGACCCACTACAGTTGTATCGTCCGCATATTTCACAATGGAATTGGTGGTATACTTGGCGCAACAGTCATGTGTCATCAGGGTGAACAACAATGGGCTCAAGACACAGCCCTGTGGGGAGCCGGTGCTTAGGGAGATAGAGCTAGAAGTATTATATCCAACTCGCACTGACTGAGACCTCTCAGTAAGGAAGTCAAGTAGCCAATTACACAAGGGAGTACTAAAACCTAGAGAACCCATTTTGTCCACCAAATGCTGGGGAACAATCGTATTGAATGCTGAGCTGAAATCTATAAACAGCAATCACACATAACTGTTCTTCTCCGCAAGATGTACCAGACTCGAATGAAGAACAGAAGAGATAGCATCCTCTACGGAGCGATTCCGCCGATAAGCAAACTGAAGTGGATCAAACGAAGGGGGGAGTCTGAAAACAATATAATCTTTCATCAGTCTCTCAAAACATTTCATCACAATGGGAGTGAGAGCTATCGGGCGATAGCCATTGAGACACGTGATCGTAGATTTTTTAGGCACAGGTATAATAGTCGCAGTCTTAAAGCTCACCGGGACTACAGTCTGGTGCAAGGAAATATTAAATATGTCTGTAAAGACACTGGCCAGCTGTTCAGCACAGTCCCTCAGTACCCGCCCTGGGATATTATCTGGGCCCGCTGCTTTCCGAATATTAATTTTCCTCAGGGTCCTCCTGACATCAATTATATCAAGGGTAGGTGCCTGCTCGTCGGGGTGGGATTCAACCTTCCTCACAGGAGTATTATTAGATGCTTCAAACCTACCAAAAAACCTATTAAGTTCATTCAGAAAATCTATATTCTTCTCACATGATGTCGGAGTAGCCTTATAATCTGTAATAGTTTGAATACCCTGCCACATGCGCCTGGTATTTGTGGAATCATGAAAAAATTCCTGAACTTTCCGGCTATAGACCCGCTTTGCTATTCTCATCACCCGGTTCAGATCAGCTCTGGCTGTTCTAAGAGCCTCCATATCACCCGATTTAAAAGCAGCGTTTCTTTCTTTCAGCTTCACATATACTTCACGAGGACTAATAAGGTGAAGTGGCAGCCTCAGGCAGAAGATTTTCAATGCTGTATAGCATAATTTTGGTTTTTACAAAGTATTCTGCTACACAATTTTTGATGTGTGCCAAAATCTTGGGCAAACCTTGTATAATAGTACTAATACTATGCATCTCTGCCCCTTAACTCATCTTAAACCTCACCCTTGTGCTGTCCATGTCATACGTATTTCAACCCAGGTTTATGCTATGTTTAGATTTGCACAGGGCTGGAATTAATCCTGAATCTGTTAATCGTGGCATGGTAAGAATAGTTGCAAATTTAGCAACTATTGTGCTATTTAGCAACTATTGAGTGCATTGTTTGGAGGTCTTGGTAGTGAAAGGTGTGATATTATTTCCCCAAGCTTCCTTTCATTTACCAATAGAAAAACTTGAGTGAGGCTTGGATTATAGAAAGAATAAAGCAGTTTTTATTTGATCAAATAAAGCTGGATGGAACTTCCTGATGGGCGCCGTGACAGGCGAACGCCTATAGGAAAAACCATGACCACAAGGTCTACAGACATTTTATACCCTGCAACTAGAACAAGGTCACAAACAAGCACGAATCAAATGACATAGACAACATAGAACAAAGGAGCTTCTCACGCCTCTTCCCAGTGCGTAGGCATTTCTTATCTCTGTCCTGTTCACTAGAAGGTGTTACATTCTGTACTGAATAGCCTTCCTAGTCCTGGATATATGTACTTTCTTAGCTGAAGCGTGTTTACAGAAGCAAAGAGCAGTTATGTTAACACAACATAATTCTAAAAGGCTTATACATCAGTAATACAAAATACATTTCATTATATTAAATCCCTTTAGTAGAAGATATCAAATGTAAAATTTATCTGGGTGACCATCCTGCATTACCAGCACTTAAAACAGTTAATTAAGACACAGGTAAGCTAAGGAAAGATAAACACTACAACAACATTACAATTCTCTCTTATGTTTTCCCTCTCATTCTAAATAATTGGATGTAGGGTCCAAGGAATTTGACTAATAAAGCATAAGTGAACATAATTCTTGAATTCAGCTGAATACCATCTCCAAATCATGCCTTCAACTTGAACTCAAAACACTTCTAATGGTCAAATAAAACATTTCAAATTCAAATTTTCAAATGTTAAGTTTTGGCTGTGTGAACAACCAGGGTTTAAAAAAAAAGGTGTTTTCTGAAACTGGTTACTAACCAATTTTAGGGCCTTGTATTTCTTGAGACAGAGCCTAGCATAGTTATATCTGAGCTCCTTTGTATGCTAGCACTTCCAGCCTTTTTACAACTTTTAAGAATATTAATATTTGTGACATAAACAATCAGTCTGGCCATAAAATCCTGGAGTACTTCTGATGAAAGAGTTATAAGCCCTAAAACTTTGTGGCTGTTCAATATTGTGGATAGTTTGATGTAAGCCTGGACAATTCTCTTTAGTTTAATTTATTATAAAATACTGTGACACTGTCTTTCCCATGTACCTGATCTTCTTTGACCTAACTGAGACCTTTTCATTTTCCTTGGGCCAATGCTAAATTATAAGATTTGATTTCATATTCAACATTTGGATCTGGAAGTCTTTCCAGTGAGCAAATATAAAAGTACTGTCTACTGTGTTCCAGTTAAGGGGCGTGGTGGCTCAGCGGGTAAGACGCCAGGCTTGTCGATAGGAAGGTCGCAAGTTCGGAGGTTCGAATCCCTAGCCCCATGTGATGGAGTGAGCTCCCGCACTAGCCCCAGCTCTTGCCAACCTAGCAATTTGAAAGCATGCAAATGCAAGTAGATGAATAGGTACCACTTCGGTGGGAAGGTAACAGCGTTCCGCACCCGTCATGCCGGCCACATGACTGTGGAAGCGTCTTTGGACAACGCTGGCTCTTCGGCTAACAAACGGAGATGAGCACCGGCCCCTAGAGTCGGAGACGACTGCACAAATGTGCGGGGGGAACCTTTACCTTTTTTTACTGTGTTCCAGCCTTTTATCATCCCAGAATGTGAAGGTTATAGCTACTAGACCAGGACAAAAATGTGATTAAGTTCTCTCTAGGCTGCTGCTATTTCATATTTTTAATTGGAAGGATGACTGCTTGGTTATTATCCGATCATTAAAATTATAGAGAGTAAGGGAGATGACCTTGACAGAAATACGCAAGAACCTTTACCTAGGGAAAGAGGTCTGAAACATTCCTTACGCCCTGGGAAGCAAGATGATATTCTGAAGAGCTCAGGCAAATGCCTCCCTGATTCACTAGGGCAGGGGTGGGGAACCTTTTTTCTGCCAAGGGCCATTTGGATATTTATAACCAGGGACCGGGGGGTGGGGGTGGGGTTTCTGGGATTTCCGCGGACCGGGGGCTGGAGTTTGTGGGCGGGAGCCAATCACAAGCACTGGGGGGCGGGGTTTATGGGCGGGATCCAATCGTGTGGAAGGGGCGGGGTTTGCGGGCAGGAGCCCCATGGGCCTTAGGCGGGAGCCCCGTGGGCCGTATACAGCCCGCGGGCCTGACATTGCCCACTCCTGCACTAGGGTATAAGAAGGAGAGGAGATAAAGCACAATCAGACTTGCATGATTCTGTTATTATAGCCTATCTCAATAAAGTATAGTTCTAGTTTTCCTATGGAGTTGATTTTCTGGTCTGGTCTACCTAGTGGGCCTGACAAAAATAAACATTTCTGAAAATGTTAAGGAGAAAGATTCCAGTGTTGCATTCTCTCAGAGAGGATGTTTTGCTTGGTTCAAAAAATAAAAAAGGGAGAGCTTTTGAATGGGTAATACCCCCACTCAGAGTATAGACTGGGAACATTCAAGAATTTATTCAGCACACACTTGTGCTGTTGGTGTGCTTCAACTGTATGGATTTCAGTGTTCTAGGAAGATATAAAGAAGGTTCAGAATGGAACAGAAGCACTTTCTGACAATTCTGGGACATCTGTATGGGACAGCTGCAGTCTTTTACACACCAGAGTTTGTTTCTAACTGGAAACTGAAATCACCAAGTTATCACTATGAAATATATACACTTATTCAGTTACCATTCCTGATAACAGTCTTATCAGAGAATGCTTACAATATAATAGTAAACTGCTGAAATGTGGTGTAAATCTCCCATATAGATTGTGCTAATCATGACAAGTCATAAAGACGGGATTCGTTTCATGCCTCTGTTATGATTCTTTCTGAGTTTCCTAAGTGAATGTGCTTTGTTGACTTTATCTTTTTTCTATGAGCAAAAAGGACTTTGTTCAACGCTGATCCTTTTGAATCACACCTGACATTTCATCGAAACTGAATTTCTGTGTCACCACCATTGCCCAGACACATGTCATTCTATGCCTGACAAATTTTAAGCCTGTTCTACTCATGAAGAAATGCTAAAACAAACCAAATGGCTATTAAATACACCACTGGGGTGTGTATGGATATGTGATATGTGTGTATACATATTTTATATACTGTATGGATAAAAGCTTGAGAAATTAAGAGTTTTGCCTGGTACTGCAGCTGAACAACATTGGTGTATCTGGTAAGCAAGATTCATTCTAAGGGATATTTTTTTCTTCTAATACAGTAATAGACTGTAGAATGGCTTAGATATAGGCATGTACACTAAAGTCATGTACAGGGGAGAAGCAAGTGAGGCTTTTAGATATGAAAATATGGCTTGACTTATGACTCCTTTTTAATACACTATCATTTGTGCTTTTTCAGGTAAGAATAATTTGTAGCACTGCATTTAAATAGTAAGCTCCTTTTATAATAATAATAATAATAATAATAATAATAATAATAATAAATAAATAATGAATGACACATCCAAGTAACAAATATTTTTGTTGTCCAAGTCTTCTAACTTTAGATTTCAATCAGAGCAGGGTTGAATGGGCTACTCTAACTATTAAAGTTATCAGGATGTTATGAGCACTTCTGTATAATAAATTTGTGGTGGTTGCAAAGAGCTGACAGCCAATTAGAATGTTCCCTTCTCGGCCAATGATTAAGCCCATCTCTCTCAGGCAATCTGTGTTCAGCTGCTGACCAATAACAAAATGCTCTCCATTTCACACTGAAAAAGAAACTCCTCCCCCATAAGTAAATAAACACCAGCAAGAAGAGTGCAAAGTGCAACCCTTTCCTCTGGACCCCTTGGTGGCATAGTATTTTTTTTTTTTTGGGGGGGGGATTTTGAACTGCCACCTCATCTAAAGTGCAGGAGCTGATAGTGGGAGCATTCAACAATTGTGCAGGTCTCCCCGTTAATGACAATACTGTGGAATGCCTACACTTCTGCTTCCAGACAAAAGTTCTCTATTTGCAGAAATTGAATTGGAAAGTATGTGATGACGTCCGGATATTAATATTGGCTCATGCACTAATAACCTTGTGGAGCTTGGCTATAAATTGGGAATTATGTAGAAGGCCTTAATGACCTAAAACTTACCTCATGGGCAACTTTTTTTTCTTGTTGCTTAATATCATGCTTCTTGTGCCCTTTATTTAACCTTTGTAAAACTACTTCATCCAAAACAGGAATGGTAATGGACTGCTGTTACTGGAGTAGAATAAATAAACCATTAATATGTTTGAGTGGAACATTTTCCAGTGGCACACTTCAACTTTTTCCTTGTTCTCATTTTCTTCAGAGAGGGATGTAGTTTATCACATACAGTTGCCAAGTTATAATCCTCTATGTTTGTGGTCCAATATAAATATCTAGTGCATACACTGGGAACATTAAATACCTACCAAATAAATGGAAAAAGCTCCAAAACAGAGCAGGGAACAAGTTTCCAAGTTTTCATTAGTTCATAAAATTCCTAATGAGAACTCAGCAGAGCTTTTTGCTAAATCAGTTTAAACATATGAAATTGAATTACTAGGAAAGTCATCAAATGGGGAGTGGGTAAAGTCACTGTCTTCTTCCAAAGAGGGGTGGGATTCAGGGGGTGATGGACTTAGAAGGTTTTTGTTTGTTTTGTCCCAAGGCAGTGATTGGCTGGAGATCTTCAGAGAAACAAGGACCTCAGCAGGAAGGAGGCTTCCTGATTGGGCCTGGGAATCAAGCCCAATGTCTAATCATGGAGGCAAGAGATATCAAAACCTCCACCTCTTTGCTGCAATCTAGTAATCTGGATTTTGTCAACCCATGGTCTGGTACACTGACCAATGTCCAAAAGGCCCCAATTGAACTGGAACCATCAGGAACAGGCCAGCAGACTAAGGGTATGTTTTTAACTTTTCAGTCCAATTGAGTAGTTTTACATTTGCTCCCATTCTCTATGGCTAACCTATTTTTTCCTTTTTTAAAACTAAAAAAAATATTCTTTGTTATTCCAGTAGGTTTGTGCTAGCACCATACACTATAAAACCACTTGGGTCTAGGAACTCTGGCTTAGGGGAAGACATTTATTTAAAATGCACCCCCTCCTCAAGAAGCCATCACTGGACGCAACTATGCTGGACAAATTTTGTCCAGTCCCCCACCTCCCCTTTTTGGGGAAGGTGGTTGAGAAGGTGGTGGCGTTGCAACTCCAGAGGATTCTGGATGAAACAGATTATCTAGACCCCTTTCAGTCAGGTTTCAGGCTCGGATATGGGACAGAAACTGCATTGGTTGCACTTATGGATGATCTCTGGCGGGAGCAGGATGGGGGCAGTGCATCCATCCTTGCTCTTCTTGACCTCTCAGCGGCTTTCGATACCACTGACCATGGTATCCTGTTGGGGCGGCTCAGGGAGTTGGGGGTGGGCAGTGTGGTTTTGTGCTAGTTCACCTCCTTCCTCCAGGGCCGGTCCCAGTCAGTGGTGATAGGGAGCGAGAGATCTGACCCTCGACCCCTCCTTTGTGGGGTGCCACATGGTTTGGTTCTCTTTCCTCTCCTATTCAACATCTACATGAAACCACTGGGAGAGATCATCCATCACCATGGGATGAGGTTTCATCAGTATGCTAATGATACCCAATTATACATCTCCAACCCAGGTGAGGTAAGTGATGCAGTGATGACCCTTTCTCAGTGCCTAGGGGCTGTGAGGGTTTGGATGGGGAACAACAGACTTCAGCTGAACCCTGGTAAGATGGAGTGGCTGCGGGTTAATGGCTCCTCTGTATCCAGGAAATTAACATCTTTAGTTCTGGATGGGGTTGCGCTGCCCCAGACAGACCAAGTGCATAATCTGGGGGTTTTGGACTCAAAACTCCTGCTCGAAGAGCAGGTGGCAGTCATGGCCAGAAGGGCCTTTGCTCAACTTCATGTTGTGTGCCAGTTACACCCCTTCCTGGAGCGAGAAGCCCTTCGCACGGTCACTCATGCCCATGTCATCTCCCGTATGGACTACTGCAATGCGCTCTACATGGGGCTACCCTTGAAGAGTATCCGGAAGCTACAACTGGTCCAGAGTGTGGCTGCACGTGCAATTCTTGGTGCCCCAAGATCGGCACATGTGACACCGTTCCTACGCGAGCTGCACTGGGTGCCAGTTTGCTTCCGGGTCCAATTCAGGGTGTTGGTTAACACCTTTAAAGCCCTACATGGTATGGGTCCAGGTTACCTGAGGGACTGTCTCATCCCCATGACATTGACCCGACCCACCCGGTCATTCAGAGAGGGCATGTTACGGACCCCGTCTGTAAGAGAATATCACCTGGCAGGGTCCAGAAAGTGGGCCTTTTCTGCAGTGGCTCCCACCCTTTGGAACATCTTACCCCTGGTGGTGAGGCAAGCCCCTTCACTCCTGATCTTCCGGAAGAACCTGAAAACCTGGCTCTGTTGTCTCGCTTGGGGCGGGAAGGCGAGTAGTCATTCTACCTGCCCAGTGTTTCACAATTTACTTTTAAAATATCCAAGTGGCTCTTTAATGTTGTGAGTTCCAAAGACAATCATTCTCCTCTTGAAAGCATTTCCCATTTGCTCTGATCAATAGTTCACATGTGACTGCAATCAGGCTTCTTGGAAATGCCATGTTGCACAAACTCTGGTAAAGAGATAGGGAATTTGTGAAAGGAGAACCTCTATACCAGAGCTTTCCAAACTTTTAACGTTGGCGACACACACCAATGGCGGCGGCAGCGGCGCGGCCTGCGGTGTCCTGGTCTGTCATGCAAAAAACCTGGAAGCGCTGATGGGGGGAACCAAAAGAAGCGGCACCCCCGCCAATCAGCAGCGCTGATTGGCGGGGGTGCTGTTTCTTTCAATTCCATCAGCACTTCTGGATTTTTCACAACACAGCAGGACACCGCAGGCAACACAGTAGTGTGTCGCGACACACACTTTGGAAAGCTATGCTCTATACAATACTCAATGGGACTCCTTTTCCTAACTTTCTCTTTTAGCATTCTTTCCATTAAGAAGCAGCTGGAATCTTTGCAGTGAATGGCAAGCATATGAGTTTTAGCAATAATAAAGCTTTATTGACTTAGAACGTTAAATGCCCAGAGACTCACACTTGCATACTCACCTTTCTCTCTTTTTCATTCATTCTCATTCTCTCAGGGCATAGCACCTGCTTAAGAGAATGGGGGAAATCCCTTCCAGAACAAGAATTCTCCACCAAGGCTTTGTTTTAATGACTCTTCTATGGCTTGCTGCTTGTTAGGTAGGAATTCACCATACACAACTCTAAATAATTTATTGCCACTTACTTATTACACCAGCCAGTGTCCCCATTCCTCAAGTATCTGCTTTTTCTCTTCATACTTCCATGAAACACATATATGTCCTTAGGTGTTTTATTGCCTTTGCCTTCAGGAGCTGGCTGTAGCCTTAGAGAGATCTTTTACATTTTGTCACACCAGATGAGACTCTTTTGACGGGTGAGGGGGGAATACCTTATCTGGACATCCTGGCATGGGTGGGAGGTAGAAGGTGGAGATCCTGGGAAGGGGTCTGGCAGGCTTGAGTTTGTGTTTTTAACAGCCTTCCACTTGCTATATACATATATGTGAATGATGGTTGGTTGGTGTATTCAGGAACATTGTGTTTATAAAAGTTTTACATTTTAGTTCAAATGACTGGGGGCGTGGTGGCTCAGCAGGTAAGATGCCAGGCTTGTTGATCGGAAGATTGCAAGTTCAGAGGTTCGAATCCCTAGCCCTGCGTGACGGAGTGAGCTTCCTCACTAGCCCCAGCTCTTGCCAACCTAGCAATTCGAAAGAATGCCAATGCAAGTAGATTAATAGGTACCACTTTGGTGGGTAGGTAACAGCATTCCACGTGCGGTCATGCCGGCCACATGACCGTGGAAGCATCTTCGGACAACGCTGACTCTTCAGCTAACAAACAGAGATGAGCACCGGCCCCTAGAGTCAGACACGACTGCACAAATGTGCGGGAGGAACCTTTACCTTAAACAAATAAAAACACAATAGCAACAGAAAGGACAGAAGTCAATGCCTTTTCTCATTTTTCTTGGTGCCTTCAAGTCAGTATTGACTCCTGGTGACTGCCTGGACAAGTCCCTGCAGTTTTCTTGGCAAGGTTTTTCGGAAGTGGTTTGCCACTCCCTTCTTCCCAGGGCTGAGAGGGAGTGACTGGCTCAAGGTCACCCAGCTGGCTTTGTGCCTTAAGGTAGGACTAGAACTCATGGTCTCCAGTTTCTGGCCTGGTGCCTTAACCACTACACTGAAATGGCTCTCATCCATATGTATAGTTCATCTTAAATTTCTCTAGTTGTGAACCTGATCTACCAAGATCTCAATCATACTCAATATGCAGATTCCACCTTGGAACAACCCTTGGGCTTATTCTCATTCATGAACTAGGATGAATGGAAAGATGATAGCACACTTAAAATGATTAGAGGTCAACCATGCACCCAGAGTATCTGGACATCTGTCCATATTGTTCCTTACTATACCATTTCATTAACTCAGATGTCCAGGACTGTATATAAGGCATGCAATTGCAGAGAGATCCAAGGATTTTTACATTATTCTCGCAGTATGGCAAGGAATGGTGTTTATTCTGCAACCTGTGTGGCCAAGAATCCAGTGTTAGTTATACTCAAGGAATTCTGAATGTTTACACAGCTGTGTTTCAGAGAAAGAGAATAAACTTTATAATAGAAGGTGAAAACTGCAGAGTTATGGTTATCACTGTCCTTACAGTACTGTAATGCAACCTGGAAATTTGCATGGCAGTATTGTTTCCATTGGTTATAAGCTTTTAAAAGTATTAAAGTTATATAAACTTTAAAATGATATTGTCCTTTTCACATCAATATATACATTTACTATGGGCAAGTATTTCATAATTAGAATGATTGATTTGATTTCCTGCCCTTTTTCACTCTGTAAATACAATGCAAGGTCTAAATCAGGATTCTCAATTCATGACCCACGTGATTTTTCTGTAGTTTGCAACAATACTTGTGGGGGCTAAAGATACTGCCAGCAAAGCCAGGGTACCAAGCACCATGGCTGGGCCTGGGAAAGTCCTTCTGGAAGAGGAATGGCCTGGCAACAGTGACCTCATAACTCATAACAGGAGGGCCAAGCAATGTAGTTGGTACATGAAACAATCTGGGAATCTCTGCAAGGCAAGCAAGATCCCTCTCTTAGACAAAAGAAAGAAGGAGTGACAGGCTGGAGGAGAAGAGAGAGGAAACAAACAAGAAAAAGACCAAAAGATCTCTCTGCTCAGCAATGAGACAAGGAAAAGGAAAGCAGGATTTGGGCAGTGGGAATAGATTTTCTAGATTGTAGACACTATCTTGGGAAAAAAATTGCGTATCAACCCCAGTAATAAAACAAAATGTTGATGTTTGGGTGAATGAAAAATGCTCCAAGCTAAGTGGCCAAAGTGAAAAGGCACTTGTGATAATTGGAGTTTGAGATCCCTGGTTTAAATATAAAAATAAAGAAGAATGTGTATATCCACAAAAATGGATCTCAGTTTGGACTAATGGTTAGTCTGAAGTGAGTTTAATGAGCTTAATGAAAACATGTTTTGATTATTTATTTTATTCTGAGCTTTCCTACACTGCATGATTTTTTTTGGTCCGATTCTCGGAGACTGCCTGGACAAGTCCCTGCAGTTTCCTTGGCAAGGTTTTTCAGAGGTGGTTTGCCATTGCCTGCTTCCTAGGGCTGGGAGAGAGTGACTGGCCCAGGGTCACCCAGCTGGCTTTGTGCCTAAGGCAGGACTAGAATGCACGGTCTCCCGGTTTCTAGCCTGGTCCCTTAACCACTACACCAAATTGGCTCTCTACACTGCATGTTAGGGTATGTGTTTTATATTATAACCTTTTTCTCAATATACTGCTACAGAAGAGCAACAATCCATTAAGAGCATAGCCCCACCTGCCATGTAAACCGCTGCTATCCTATGCCCATGATGGCTTGAGTCTAACCTGGCAGAAGAAAACCTATCCAGAATGAGACCCTTGGACAGCAGCTTGCAAGGTACTTAGTTCAGACCACATGCTATCACTTCCTCCCACTGGATTCTCCCATACTTCTCTTCTAGGGAAGCAATTGACAATTGCCTTCCTTCCTGAGGGCAGGCCTTTCTGGATATATACTGTATACATGTTTGTGTATAGTTTTGGTTTGTTTGTTTTTGGTGCCATTGAGTCAGTCTTGATACCTGGCAACTGCCTGGACTACTCCCTGCAGCTTTCTTGGCAAGGTTTTTCGGAAGTGGTTTGCCATTGCCTGCTTCCTAGGTCTGAGAGAGAGTGACTGGCCCAAGGTCACCCAGCTGGCTTTGTGCCTAAGGTGGGACTAGAACTCACAGTCTCCCGGTTTATAGCCTGGTGTCTTAACCACTACACCAAACTGGCTCTTGTGTAAGTGTATGTGTGTGTGTTTGTGTATGTATACATATATAAACATTTGCACATACACAGGCACACAATATGTGTATGTGTGTGTGTGCATGTGTGCATATATATGTGTACACACACACACAAAGTGAAATTAAATTTATATATACAAAGAATGTATAAACATGCACCTATATGCAGGCACAAGTAGCTTTAAAATAAAAATTCCCTTCTTTCCACTCTGTTCTACTTGAATAGGATTTATATTCCTCCCCTCCTTTTTTTTTTTCCCAGCAGAGGTGGCTTGCCTATTTTGGCAATGGGGGCAACAGGGCAGTACAAATAAGCCTTAAGTAACATCAACTTAAGAGACTTTCTTAGCAATACTGAGAAAGAAGATCATTAATACCCTTCAGAAAATCTGGCTCAGGTCAGAATCTTTCCACC
Source organism: Charina bottae (assembly GCA_023362775.1). Lineage (NCBI taxonomy): Eukaryota > Metazoa > Chordata > Lepidosauria > Squamata > Charinaidae > Charina > Charina bottae. The sequence goes on from JALMGJ010000003.1 coordinate 12,048,781, forward strand.
ATCTAAAAATGGCAAGTGGTTGCTTAAAGGAAGAACATCTCTAAAAGATTTATCTGATGACAGTCTTCTAGCATTCAGCCAACACATAATTATAGTGTGTTTTATATCTGCAGTTATATCTTGATATATATCATTTTTCAAACAATGAGTTTGAAGTGGAGTCTTTCCCCCCCATTTAAATATTTTATTCATTTGGGAGATATTTCCCATCTAGTTTCCATAATAAAAAAAATGATTTAAACTATCTCATCTTGGTGATTGACCATGGGAATTTCAGGGGGGCTCAAAAAAGGGGGGCTCTGCTCTTTTTAATGTGTTTCTCATGGCACACACAGAAAAGGGTTGGGGCTTTGATAATACAGTTGTATATTCCATCTTGACTTTTATTTGACATTCCACCTGCAGATGTCCCTGTGATTGACTCATTTTTTCCTATCCCAAATCTTATGACTCAAAACAATTACAGGCAGAAAATATAATGTTCATCTTTTAATGCATCATATTAAACACAGATCTTATTAAACCATCACTCTATTTATTTGTATTTGCAGTTTATACTGTATAAGGATGGGCACCATCTCTAGCCAAATCCCAGCTGGAATCAAGCCACTATGGTTTCTGAAGGCACTGGGATTGAATTTGGACCTTCAAAGCTTTAAGAATCCTTCAGTGGATTGCAGAAAGTCAATCTGTCTGCAAAATTTTTATTTATTTATTTAATTTATTTTTTTATCAAATTTTGTCACCATCCATCTCCCTCAAAAGAGGGACTCTGGGCGGTTTACAATAAAGCTAAAAAGGATGAAAATACAATAAAAACAAGACAATCTTAAATAAAAAATATAAATATAAAATAGCATCCAAGATGGCAATATTAAAAGTTCTGATTTAGATTCATTAATACATGGGGAACCACTTTAAGGCACTAGCCACCCCCAGGATTGACTACCCCACTTCCCACCCCAAGTGAGATGGCAGAGCCAGGTCTTTAACCCTTTCCAGAAGGCCAGGAGAGAGGGGGCTTGCTTTACATTTGGGGAAAGAGTGTTCCACAGGGCGGGGGCCACAGCAGAGAAGGCCCGCTTCCTGGATCCCACCAATTGACAATCTCTCATGTACGGGGTCAGTAACATGCCCTCTCTGCCTGACCGGGTGGGACAGGTTGATGTTATGGGGATGAGACGGTCCCTCAGGTAACCTGGACCCATGACATGTAGGGCTTTAAAGGTGATAACCAACACCTTGAATTAGACCCAGAAGCAAACTGGCACCCAATGCAGCTCCTGCAGCAAAGGTGTTACATGTGCCAACCTTGAGGCACCCAAGACTGCTTCCACAGATGCATTCTGAACCAGCTGTAGCTTCCAGATACTCTTCAAGGGTAGCCCCATGTAGAGCACATTGCAATAGTCTATACGGGAGATGACTAGGGCATGAGTGACTGACTGGAGGGCCTCTCGATCCAGGAAAGGGCATAATTGGCGCTCAACTTGAAGTTGAGCAAAGGCCCTCCTGGCCATGACTGCCACCTGCTCTTCGAGTAGGAGTTGTGAGTCCAGGAGGACCTCCAGATTCCGCACTGGGTCTGTCTGGGGCAGTGCAACCCCATCCAGAATCAGAGATGGTAAGTTCCTGGATACAGAGGAGCCACCAACCCACAGCCACTCCATCTTACAAGGGTTCAGCTGAAGCCTGTTGTTCCCCAACCAGACCCCTACAGCCTCCAGGCACCAAGAGAGGGTGGTCACAGCACCACTTACATCACTCGGGACAGAGATGTATAGTTGGGTATCATCTGAATATTGATGATACCTCATCCCATGGTGATGGATGATCTCACCCAGTGGTTTCATGTAGATGTTAAAAAGGAGCAGAGAGGGTAACGAACACTGCGGCACTCTGCAAAGGAGGGGCCGTGGGCCGGATCTCTCACTCTCTATCAACACTGATTGGGACCGGCCCTGGAGGAAGGAGGTGAACCAGCGCAAAACTGTGCCAGCCTCCCCCAACTCCCTGAGCCAACCCAAAAGGATGCCATGGTCGAAGGTATCGAAAGCCGCTGAGAGGTGAAGAAGAGCCAGGATGGATGCACTATCCCCATCCCGCTCCCACCAGAGATCATCCAAAAGTGTGACCAATGCTGTTTCCATCCCATATCCGGGCCTGAAACCTGACTGGAAGGGGTCTAGATAATCTGTTTCATCCAGAATCCTCTGGAGTTGCAACGCCACCACTTTCTCAACCACCTTCCCTAAAAAGGGGAGATGGGAGACTGGATGAAAATTGTCCAGCATGGTGGGGTCCAGCGAAGGTTTCTTGAGGAGGGGGTGCACCAGCGCCTCCTTAAAGGCTGCCAGAAACACCCCCTCTCTCAAGGATGAATTCATCATCGCCTGGACCCACCTTCACCAGCCAGGAGGGGCATGGATCTAATTGACAAGTGATGGCATTTAAATTCTGGAGGACCCTGTCCACTTCCGCAGGCCCAACAGGATCAAACCATTCCCAGATAACATTCCCCAGGCATCTCCACAGGCCATGCCTTGTGCTTGGAATCCAACTTGGAACGGATCTGAGCGATTTTATACCACAGATGCCCAGAAAACTCTTGTGCACAGCCCTAAAGTTGAGTCACTGGGCCCACCTTTCCCAAAAGGGTTTGAGTGACGTTAAACAGGGCTGCTGGGCAGCATTCTGTGGATGCAATAAGAGCAGAGAAATATTGATGTTTTGCCGCTCTTACCGCCACAAGGTAGGCCTTAATAGCGGCTCTAACTTGTTTTCGGTCAGGTTCGGTCCTTGTTTTCCTCCAGTGGTGCTCTAGATGTCTCTTAATCCTCTTCAGAACCCTCAGCTCCTCTGTAAACTATGGTGAGCATCAGGTTTGATGGTGCAAGAGAGGTCGTATGGGCGCAATCCTGTCCAAGGCCCCAGTCGCCTCCCTATTCCAGGTGGCAGCCAGGGCCTCTGCTGGACTGTGCAGCAGATCCTCCGGTATAGCTCCCAGCTCCCTTTGGAACCCCATTGGGTACATCAGTCACCGGAGGCAGACCAATCGAATGGGTGCTGCCTCCCTGCGGAGGAGGGCAGCATAGGAGAAACTCAAGGCCACCAGGGCATGATCTGACCATGACAGAGGGAACAGATGTAACTCTCTCTTCAGATCAGCTTGCCACTGCTCTGACAAGAAAACCAAGTCTGGTGTGAGGCTATTGTCCCGAGTTGGGTCCCAAATAATCTGGGACAGGCCCATGGCTGCCATGGTAGCCATGAACTCCTGAGCCACCTCTGAGGCACACCCCAGGGATGGCGGATTGAAGTCCCCTAGAACCACAAGTCTGAGGAACTGCACCACCGACCCCGAGATGGCCTCCAGCAGTTCAGGCAGGGAGGTTGCTACACAGCAGGGAGGCTGATACAGTAGCAACACTCCCAACTGTTCTCGGGAGCCCAACTTCAAAAACAGGGTCTCACAACCAGCCACTTGGTGGAGCAGTGACCCTGAAGGCCAACAGAGATTCCCGGATGACAACAGCTGCCCCTCCTCCCCTGCGCTGGGGTCTTGGCTGGTGCCATACCATAAAGCTTTCCTGTCCTGTCCTGTCCTGTCCTGTGTGAAACATCAGTATAAGAAATGGGGGAGTGAGAGGAGTTCTATCAACAAGAAATATTCTTGCTCTAGATACTCTATTTTTTATCATGAATTTGCTGTATTATGGGCTGACTTTCAGAGGAAGATAGTAATTATAACTAATGATAAATTGTAAGATGTAATGAACTAGTCATGGAAAATGAAAGACACACCAAAGAGCAACTTTAATTATTTGAGATGTCATTTGGTTCTGCTGGGTTTTATTTATATTATATTTTTATATAATATTTTTAGTGTTTTTTATGTTTTTTTAATTTTATATTTAATAGATAAACCCTTTCAAGTTTCTTATTGTTGTATATTATGGAATAACAGTCAGACTAAGCTGCTCTTGAAAAGCACTCAACACAGGTCTTTAGCCATCAGGACTAAGGACCCATTAATTTCAATGATTAACTCAGTCTGAATGGTACTCATAAATTCTAGTGACAAGTTGCTTGGAAAGACAGTATACAGTCATAATAAATTAATTTGCTCTACTATGTTCATGTTACGGAACATACAGTGTCTTTGCATTAAGTGTTTAAAATGTGTTCCTTTTTTGGAACTTTTCATATAAGAAGTCCAAATCCAGGGGCTGTGCGTATGCCTGCTTAGGTCCAGAAAACAGAATTAACTCCTGAGCAGGAATAACCAAGAATCAACAATCATCTAATAAATACATAAAAATGCAGTAATTAAGCAGTTGCCTTGAGATCAATACCACTGAAATACAAAATACTTTAGGGAAAATGTGGGCTGTTAATGTGGAATATTCACTTTAACTTTCAGGAGATGGAGAAGGAAGAGGAGGAAGTAGGCCTAGCTGGCATCAGTTAAGCCATAATGTAGGGTTGACTGATTTTGGTTTAGTGTGATGTGCAAATCCAGACACAAGCTATTGAAAGAGGATTCAAATTTATGAAGAAAGAAGTCAGAGTTCTAAACAACTGTACAAACACAAGAAAAATGCCCACAAATCAATAATTGTATTGCGTCTTTCTTCTCCTACATTTTTAAGATGATCCTTCTACTAAGGAGAAACATAAATTATGTTGTACATGTTTTACAGGCATTTATAACCTTAGTAACCTTTTATAAAGATAAAACTTAACACACCACGGGTAACACTATTAAAAAAAAACTGTATCAATGTCACTCATGCAATTAAGCACTTTTGTCAACTATCAGAGGCGTTTTCATATAAGGTCAAAATCTGGCAAGATTGCTGGTGAGGTGTCACAATCCAAATTCTTCCCCTTTTGTACATGGAGCACTCGAATTGCAATGCTATACCTGACATCTTGCAGATTTTGAAACCTTGCCCCCCTGTCTTGGATGCTGATGATCCTACTGCTATAAAGTAAAATAAAGTCCAAAAGTCTTTGACAGTTAAATTATGTGTGGTCAATTTTATTACTAATTTTAAAAGCTATTTCTTATCCACATAGATTCTTATTTGATCCAATTGTTTAAGTTTCCTAAAGTAGGAGATAAGACTCCTGCAAATATTATTTAGTTAATTAAAAAAAGGCTTACAACCAAAGAATTGTGAATCTTCCAACTTCCTTTAAAGCAATAATATACTTCAAACAGTGGAGCATTTCTTAAATAACAGGCATATGGTCTATGTCTGCAGTATTCAAACTGTGTTCCCTGGAACCCCAGGGTTCCATGAGAATGATCCAAGGCTTCCACATGACAATTTATTCATATGATTACAGTGAAATTGTAAGATCTTCATTCTTTTGTTTCAGTTAAAAGAGAGAAGTCTGTGACAAGGTATTACATAAAACATACTTATTAGTGGATTCCACACTGATTATTCACGTTGAGAAGGGTTCCTCAGGTATCTCAAGTTTGAAGACCACTGGTCTATGTTATTCAGTCCTACAAGGATTTTTGTGCCCAGTCCAGTAATCCTTTCTGCTGATTTCCTAATTAACTTTTATAATACTTCCTTATTAATATATTAATATAACACTTTCACATTCATACTATTTCTATTCTTAATGTCTTGAAAAAATCTGATCTGCAAAAATCTGATCTGCACACACTGTGTATGGCATAAAGCCACCCAAATTTCTCAAATTTTGCTCACTGTCACCTCTTCTCTGCCAAATACCTTCCCAGCCACACCTGGCAGATTAATCTGCTTGTAATTTTTACATTCATTCTTGCCAGCTTTCCTTTTGGATAGGGGAACAACAATGTAATCCTTCCAACAGCCAGACAAAACGTAGTCTTTGCACACACATTAAACAAATGACACAGCCACTCCATAAGTGAACAGCATTCCTATTTTAACATTTCTCTAGTTATACCATTTCCTCTTTCAGATTTACCACTTGCTAACATTTTCACAGTACTGTATTTATGACTTCCCTTTTATATTATTTATTTATTTATTTAAATTGATTTATATGTCACTCATCTCACAAATATGACTTTTTTCTCAGACACCAACATGTGTAATATTAATTTCAATTCTACTCTTAGACATTCACATACGAATCTCTAAAATATTATTTCTACTATGGCTTAACTTCAGTTTCACCTGAAAGCATTTCATCACTTTTCTTTTTAAATTCCATTCATCCTGCAAGAAGTTCTTTCACTCACTTCCAAAACAATTTTTAATTTCGATAAAGCATAATTTGCATTTTCTCTGCTTCTCTTAATCATAACAATTCCTTGTTTTCTTTGACTACATTTTTGCAACTATGTTTTCTCTTAAACATTATACTATACCCTTCTCTCATCTTCTATCCAATATATAAAACTTTGAGGAAACTCAAAACAAATGAAAACCAGCTTCAAAAACTGCCAATAAACCATATTAAATGGTATCTTGGGATACAAAAAATTATAGTTGGTGGATTTTGTCTATTTTGAGCTAAACTACAACATCAGTTTAAAAATTCTAATGTCAGAAGCTTGATGACATTGTATAAATTCAGCCTAAGCTGGATAAACTATATTTGGAAAAATATCCTATCATCTATGGCAAAAGTAGCTGTTTAAATATCAGCATCTATATTTATCAAGAAATATTACCTGACATGGGAATAACTATGATTAAAACTAATTGTGATTTAAACACATTCACAATAAAAGGCATGGATTATTTTTTTAAAATATCAACTATAATCCTCTAGGGAAATAAGAGACAGAAGTCCAATATACTTTTTAGACTAATGAACTGAAAAACTACAGTATAAGGATCACAAGTATTTCCAATTTCAATTACTTAATTGGAGTGTCAATTTCTTGAAGTGAGAGAGGTCTTATCTGGCCAACTGTGGCTTCTTTTCATATGAAGTGTATGCAGTAATGTGACTTTCTCACTCGCTGGATCGTCACCTTGTTGTGGTGAGTGGGCTTGTGTGTTCCCAATGAACCCTGTGAGCGAAGCCGTCGGGAGTCATGTACTCCTGGCAGGGTCACCCATGGCGGTAAGGTCCAGGGGGAGGAACCAGACAAAGAACGATCCAAGAAAGTCCTCAACGGCAGAACAGGCGGAAGATAACAAGGTGTATTGTTACAACGGCTGCGAAGGCGGATGAAGGCTGCAGCAGACAAAAGGTCACCAATCGTCATGGTATCCATGCCATTGCATTAGAGCCTTTTTCTGTTAAGGTTGTGTGCTGATCGTTGTGCACCGATCTCCACACATAAAACAAATTCACGCACAGGCGTCTTCCAACCACACCAAACCCAAAACAACCAAAAGTCCCATGGCGACTGACGAATGGCAACGGGGGCAGGACTGTGAAATCCGGAAGCTCCTAGTCATGGACCAGCACATGGGCAGTGGATACGGATTCAGTCGCCCTGACTCAAGGATCGAGGCAGTTGAGTAGTTCGGCAGCTGTATCCACGACTGAGCAGCCCTATTTAGGATCCACTCTGCTCACCCCATATGGGGAGGGGGCTAGAAAAGGTGCCCTAAACATAGTCTGCCTCATTTTCTCCCTGACTGGATTACCGCGACCAGTGGGGTCACTGGTAAAAAACACATGAATTTTGGAACATGGAATATACGGACACTGCAAGACAATATGGATAGTGAACGACCTGAAGGTAGGACTGCCATTATTGCAAGGGAGCTGAGACGTTTTAATATTGATATAGCAGCGCTCCAAGAAACTCGAAGAGCAGGAGAAGGACAGTTGAAGGAAGAAAAAGGAGGTTATACCTTCTTTTGGAAAGGACTGCCTGAACAAGAACGACGAATACATGGGGTAGGCTTTGCTATCAAAAACAACCTTGTGAAGCTCTTGTCAGAAGTTCCCACTGGGATTAACGAACGACTCTCAATTCTCCGAATAAAACTCGCCAAAAACCAACAGGCAACTATCCTAAGTGCTTACGCACCAACACTAGATGCAGATGAGGATATCAAGGAAAATTTTTATACCCAGCTGGACACCATCTTATCAGAGATACCAAAGGAGGATAAAATAATCCTCCTGGGCGATTTTAATGCAAGAGTTGGGCGTGATTTTGATTTGTGGCCAGGGATCTTTGGAAAGAAGGAGTTGACAACAGCAACACGAATGGAATCTTACTTCTGACTAAATGTGCAGAGCATAACCTTGTCATTACTAATACACTCTTTCGCCAGAAAAATACATTTAAAACATCATGTAAGCACCCACGGTCGAAGCACTGGCATCTTTTAGATTATGTAATTGTCCATGCTTGAGATCGCCGTGATGTACTTCTCACCAGAGCCATGACGAACGCCGATGACTGCTGGACAGACCATCGATTAATTCGATCCACAATGGCCATAAAGATTGTCCCTCATCGTAGGCTCCAAGGAAGAAAACCAAGGCGTAAAATGAATACACTGGCCCTTCAAGATCCTATTAAACGAGCTTGCTTTCAATCAACTCTCAAGGAACATCTGCCTATGGAACTTCCTGAAAATGTTGAGGAACACTGGATTAAATTGAAGACTTCTATTATTTCAGCCTGTGAACAAACTATCAGATACCAGACTAAGAGACATCAGGACTGGTTTGATGAGAACGATAGTGAGATTGAACATATTATTGACAAGAAAAGGAAAGCCTTCCAGATATGGCAAAAAGATATTAACTGTGCCGTTAAGAAAAAAATCTACGCCAGTGCAAAGGCAGAAGTCCAAAGAAGAACTAGAGAACTTAAGAACATATGGTGGATAAAAAAAGCCCAAGAAACCCAACATTTTGCAGATTCTCATGATGCACGGGGCTTTTTTAATGCCATAAAGGCCATCTATGGACCAACAAACCATGGTACAAATCCCTTACGCTCAGTAGATGGTGCTAAACTTCTAAAGGACAAAGAGTCTATTGCACTGCACTGGAAAGAGCATTACTACAATCTCCTTAATCGTCACTCTACTGTGGCTGATGAAGTCTTCTTGCAAATCCCGCAAAAACAAATAAGAAATGAGCTTGCAGTACCCCCTAGTTTGGAGGAAGTCAGTAAAGCCACTAAACAAATGAAAAATAACAAAGCTAGTGGACCTGATGGGATTCCTGCTGAAGTCTTTAAAGAAGGCGGGCCTGAACTTACACAACAACTTCATAAGCTCATCGAAAAAATCTGGATGAGGGAGGAGATTCCAGCAGACTTTAGGGATGCCATAATTATCACTCTCTTTAAAAAGGGTGATAGAACAGACTGTGGAAACTATTGAGGCATCTCCCTTCTAGCCACAGCAGGCAAAATCCTGGCAAAGATCATTGCAAACCGTCTCCTATCTGTATCAGAAGACATCCTCCCTGAAACGCAAAATGGCTTCCACCCTTCCAGGGGAACAGTGGATATGATCTTCATTGCACGACAGCTTCAAGAAAAATGCAAGGAGCAAAACCGCCCTCTGTACATGGCGTTTATTGATCTGACTAAAGCTTATGATACTGTAAATCGTACTGCTCTCTGGACCATCCTTCTGAAAATCGGATGCCCTGATAAATTTGTGAACATCTTGCGGTTACTCCATGACGACATGATGGCAACAATCCTGAATAACAATGGCTCTCAAAGCGATCCATTTAAAGTGGAATCCGGCGTTAAACAGGGATGTGTTATTGCTCCAACCTTATTCGCTATCTTCATCGCTATGATTATACACCTTGTTGAAGAGAAACTTCCTACTGGTGTAGAAATTATATATCAAACAGATGGAAAGCTTTTTAATCTTAGTAGGCTGAAAGCAAAAAATAAGGTAATTGCAACTTCTGTTATAGAACTTCAATATGCTGATGATAACGTAGTCTGTGCACACTCCGAGGAAGATCTTCAAACTATCCTAAACATCTTTGCAGAAGCATATGAAAAACTCGGCCTCTCGATTAACATTAAAAAAACCAAAGTGCTTTACCAGCAAGTTCGAACCAATCCCTCTGCAGCGCCATCAATCCAGCTTAAAGGTGTGTCACTAGAAAATGTCGACCACTTTTCTTATCTCGGCAGCCATCTATCTACAAAAGCCGACATCGACGCTGAAATTCAGCATCGCCTGAGCTCTGCGAGTGTAGCTTTCTCCCGAATGAAGCGTAGAGTGTTTGAGGATTGGAACATTCGCAGGGAGACCAAAATGCTTGTTTACAAAGCCATTGTACTACCAACCCTTCTGTACGCCTGTGAAACATGGACCCTCTACAAACGCCACCTCCAACTTCTTGAAAGATTCCATCAACGCTGCCTCCGAAAAATTCTGCAAATTACTTGGGAAGATAGGCGTACTAATGTTAGCGTATTAGAAGAAGCGAAAACCACCAGCATTGAAACAATGATCATCCAACATCAACTTCGCTGGACTGGTCATGTTGTTCGAATGCCTGACCATCGTCTTCCAAAGCAGCTACTTTACTCGCAACTTAAGAATGGAAAACGGAATATTGGTGGACAGCAAAAGTGATTCAAAGATACTCTCAAAGCTAATTTTAAAAAATGTAATATCAGCATTGAGAACTGGGAAGCCCTAACTCATGAGCGTTTCAATTGGAGGTCAGCCTTTATTAATGGTGCTATGGACTTTGAAGAAGCATGAGTACAGGGCGAAAAGGAGAAGAAAAAAGCTAAAAGGAAGGCATGTCAGGCAGACCCTCATCATGACCGTCTCCCACCCATAAACCTATGCCCTCATTGTGGGAGGTTGTGCGGATCCAGAATTGGCCTTTATAGCCACTTACGGATCCACCGTTAAAATTTTACCTTTGGAAGACAATCTTACTCGGCTACGAGTGATCGCCAATGAATGTGACTTTGATAAAACATTTATATAAACCTCTCCAATCCAAGCTTTGGTAAAAGCTATGAGGATATGCTTCTCTTACAAAAAAGCAATTTCTGTTTCCATCCTTTAAGTTTTGCCTTACTTGCTTTACATAGGAGATCTCATTCCTTTAACATTCCATTTTACAAAGAATAAGAGGATTTGATATTGTTAATATTAAAAATAGTAAGTGTAAAAAAAAGACATATGCCATATCCATCTATGTATATATATGCATATACATATATATACATATATAGAGTATGTATATACTCTATTGTGATAAAATTAAAAATAAAAATAAAACCTCTAACTCCCAATTAACAACAGTAAGAAAGATGGCATGACATCTCTGCTCCCTATAATACAATTGAATAACTAATTCGAAAGATTGTTATTTTTAATATTTTTTATTTATTTATTTATTTGATTTATCACTGCCCATCTCCCCCGAGGGGGACTCTGGGTGGTTTACAACAGAGGATAATTCATTAAAATACAATTATAAATAGACTAAAATACATCTTAATTAACAATTTATAAATATAATAAATATAGTAAAATCCAAATGGCAGAATCTTCTTAAGTCCATGGGAAGGGCACTCCATGGCCAACCTAAGGGACTACCCATCCCGAAGAGCATACTTTCTCCTTCTCGCCCCAAGCATATTGACACAACCAGGTTTTAAGTTTTTTTCTGAAAGTCCAGGAGCGAGGGGGACTGTCTTATCTCCGGGGGAAGAATGTTCCATAGGGCAGGGGCTACAGCAGAGAAGGCACGCCTCCATGACCCCACTAGATGGAATTCTTTAACTGATGGGGTCCGTAGCATGACCTCTCTGCATGTCCGGGTGGGACGGGATGATGTGATGGGGATGAGACGGTCCCTTAGGTAACCTGGTCCCATGCCATGCAAACCAATATACAATATACAAACCAAGAGGAAGAAAAAGACTAGAAAGTTTACTGAAGAAGATGATCAATAAAGGCTAATTTAACAGGGGAAAAGTCCAAGGTTCTATGGATGCAAATGATTTCTAAATACCCATTGATATTTTCAGAACAAAGATGGTCAGAAATCTAATGAAGTACAGAAGATTCTTCTCTTGAGCAGTATTTCATATGTCATTAAACAATTTGCTTTATTAGACAATTTGCATCTTGGACATAATTGGAGGAAAAACATGCCATGAGACTTTTTATCTCCCCATTCAGTTGGGGAGATAGTACTAAGCAGTTTTAATCTAGGATTTCATTCCTCGTAGCAAAACTAAGGAACTTTGCAATTAATAGATCAGCCTTATCAGCTGAATGAAGAGAAGAAGTTGGAACTCAGCAAGTCCTCGCTCTAACTAACAGAATGCTTAGCCATATCTTCCAAAAATCAGAAGGTGCTATCAGATTCCTTCTGATTTATATCTAACCGATAATCTTGGCAGGGTTTCCTGAATTAAAGCAATGATAAAGTGAGCTAGTTGGCCTTTCTCAGCTTCTTCTAGAATTCCAGTGATATGTAATTAGTCTGGCAAGAGTGAGATTCCAGCTACATTATTTATCCAGAAGAGTCCTAATGGCGTTTAGCAAATCGATGATAGATGTATCCATGGACTTTTTTGTTTTCCAGCTGAGGTATTCTGTTCTCAACTGCATTCAGTCTGGAACTTTATAGTATTAATAATGTATTTAAGCATTTTTATATCTTCCATCACCTTGAGGAAAATATCCATCACATCTTTCTCAGTAGCTGCTGGCACTCTTTAGTAGGAGAAGATGGTGGAACTTTCTTGGTTGCCATCCCAGCAGATAATGAACGCAAAAGAAAAAAAAAGAAAACATAGAATCACCTCTTTCTGGTTTCATAATTAATATAACAAACAAACAAACTGTAGGGCGATGGTAGAGACAATAGCTATCCAACTACAGGACCATCTTGAATGGAAGTTCAACATACGCAAGGGCTAAATAAAATATAGTCAACAGATAGATTTGATTTGTCCAAGTCTTCCACATTTCTTTCTAATTTACTAAACTAGCATCAATATGTATTAATGTGGCTTGCTTTTGTGGGAGAGCAAGCTGCTGGGGTAATTGCAGGCAGCTGGGCCGCCTCTCTCCTCCTTACTTCAAACCTCCTCCCAGCGTCAGGATGGCAGAACGACTGATAAAAAGCAGCTTTGTAACAGCTGGGGGGAGAGGCGGCGAGAGAAAGCAGGACGAGAGTGCAGAGCTGGTGTGTGTGTGGAGATTTTGCAGCAGCTAGCCAGAAAGGAAATAAGGCAACCAAAGAAGAAACAAGGTGTTTGTTTTCCCCACAGAGACTTGGAAGGTCCAGAGGAAACAACACGCAGAAGAAAAGTCCTGCAGCAAACCTGTGAAGAGGGGCAAGTGTGTGAAAACTGCCCAATTAAAGAAGCTCTGTGTGCTAGATATAGTAGCAACAGAATAAGCTTGTAGTAGTAGTAATATAAGAATAGTTAGTTTATATGTGTAGTAGATAAGGATAGAAATAGTTGTATAGAATAAGTCTATTAGTAATATAGGTTAGTTAGTTATAAGCTAGGATTGTATTAGTTAGTCATGGAATGCACCCATAACATTTTGGAGAAGAGATTCATGGCTGCTGCTGCCTACTAGACTGGACAGTTTTCTTTTGTCATAGATGTTCAATTGATTTTTTAAGTACAGCATTTCATCACCTGCTGTTACTTGTAACCTCAATTAACATGTTCACTTACTGTACATTTGATTCACAGTTATGCATAACTTTTATGCTAACCAAGATTCTGATATAAATTATCAACCCTCAGAGTTGTGTTATGCAACCAGTAACCTCTCTAAGTAGTTTTACAGCAAATATTGCAAACATGATGTTTCTTATCCAACCTAATATATGCTTCTGACCTTATCATTAATTACATGCTATACATCAGTGCATTATATACCAGTTAATTAATATGCTGTAGGGAATTCTTCCTAGGCATTGGAAGGTACAAAACATGACTCCATTTAGGTATTTTGTAATGAAATGTGTAATTAGACATAATATAGTTTGGCAGAAACCCTAGATTTCCAGTTCTAAAAATGTAATGAGCATGCTTTTAGCTAACTGAGTCACTCAATTTCAAATTAAAAAATTCCACCAGTAGCTTTCCTTCATCCAATATTTATCTGTTTATAATCTCATAGCTAGGGAACAAGCATACACACAATGAAATAATCTCTCATATTATTTTATAAAAAAATATCAATTTGCATTGAATGTTTGTGTATGTTTTGCATAGCAGGGTTTTTGACATGAGCCATACTAGAACTGTTGGATACACCCATCCAGAAAAGAACATGTAAAAACAATTATGGACCTATCTCATGCAATCTGCCAGTGTTGGTGGGGCAAGCTACTATTTGTAATATAGTATATAGTTTTATATACTATATATAAAACTATATTATAATAAAAATATTTTATACCTAGCTGGACACCATCTTATCAGAGATACCAAAGGAGGATAAAATTATCCTCCTGGGCGATTTCAATGCAAGAGTTGGGCGTGACTTTGACTCCAAGCCTGGCTGGCAGCTCGACAAGTCAGAGTTTCTCAGAGCTCTGAGACCTGGCTGACTTTCTACCTTGTTTGCAGAGTCTACAGAATTTGTAGACCACTGAAGCTTCCCCCTGGAGAGGGGGGAACCAGAAGATTGCTCACAGAGCCATTGGAATTGCCCACTCCTGTTTTTCTTTGTTGTTTCCACCGCGGAGAAGAACGGGGGTGAATGCAGTGGAATGGCCGAAGGAGGATCCTAGCTCTGCAGGGAACGTAAGTCTCTTTGGGAGACACAAGAGCTACAGCCAGCTTTTAGATCACTTTATATTAGTTTTCTTTTTTAGATTAGAACATTTTTATTATCTAAAATTTATCTTTGGACTTCGCTTAAAATGTTGGCTAATTTTGTGTTTTCTTTGCTATAATTAATTTTGGTGGAAGTTTGATAGACTTTATTTTGGCAACATAGTGAACAAGTTTGTATTTTTTTTGCCTTTCTTTTGTATCAGAGAAATTGGGACTTAAGAGACTTTGTTGTTATTTTTCACTTGACAAACTAACTGATTTTTGAGAAATTGTTTGTTTGGGTCAAGCAGCTTGCAGCCGGAAGGATAAAGAAGAATAAAGAATAAAGTATAGAGAATGTGTGCCTCTTTTCCTTATTATTTTTTTACTTTTTTTTAGAACGGACTTTCTTTCACTTGGAATCTATTTTCATCTTTCCTTTTACAAACTGTTTGAAATACTGCTCTGTGGAATTTTTCATCTTTTATTTTAAAAGCTTTTTTCACTTAAAGAAACAGACACTATTGATAACAATAGAACACCTGTTCCCTGCTCCCTGGGAAAATTTTTGTTTTGACTATGGCAGCTGATTATGGCTTGAAAGGGGGGTGTAGGTGGGAATGGCATTTCTTACAGCACTTCAGGATTTTAAGAAAGAAATCAGTAAAGCTTTTTCGCAAATTAAGAAATCCATAGAATGTATATTTATAGTTTTTGTGGCTCAGGAACAGAAGATACAAGGGACAGATTTAGAAATAGAGGGAAGATATCTCGAACCAGTAGAGAAACAGGGAAAGAGGATTTTGAATGTATTGGTACAGAAGAAGATTATGATATTTTACAGGAAGTGGTCTATTAAACGTTTGGGCATAAACACATTGTGGCAGCTGAGACAGGAAGATTTTAACATGAAAATTGATAGATATAGTAAAATAAACATTTTGACATCCCACATGAGTTACAGAAATAAACAAGTTGCATATTGTGATATTGGCATAACCTAAACAGGAGATTTATTGATGTTGATCTGGAACACAAGGTTAATGAAAACGCGGATCTGGATTGTACACAGAGTGAGAGCAGATATGAGAAATTGTATAGATGCATAAAAATATGATATTCTAAGTGTAAGATACAAGATTATAAATATAAATATAAGTTGATATTATAGATTGCTCTTTCTGGAGATACATTTATGAGAAGACAATGAGATGATGAGATGGAATTAGAATGAAGGTTATTACAGGATGATATTATGTATGAATATGTTGTATGATTATTATAAGAATTGGTATAATATGTATTAGGTTATATGTTATGTTAGGTTTTGTATTCTTGCTATTATTATGTATTATGTTAGGTAATATGTTAGGTTATGTATTAATGGAATATATAGTTATAATATGAACAGAATGTATTTTATTAGAAGTAGATAAGGCTTTTATCTGTTACACTAATTGGATTTATCTGTCACACTAATTGGATTTTATTGAAGATATAAATATAGATGTAAAAATGGAAAGAGCAAATGGAAAACATTTAATTGATGCAACAATGAACATTTGATTACTATTCCAAGGAGTAGAAACCAGAGATGGATTGTTGGAAGATATCAAGAAAGGCGAAACCTATATGAAGAACAGAAGATTGGATTATAGAAATCATAGGGTATATGACAAAGAAAAGTTCCTGTGTATTGTATGAAGGACTAACATTTAAAGTTAATTGTTGTACTTAAAGTTCAAGGATAAATTGGAGGATATCTATTTTCTGTATTTTCTTTGTTTGTTATTTTTTGACTTCACTTTTTCTTTTCTTTTTTCTTACTTTGTATTTCTATTTCTTTCTTTGTATTAACTTTTAATATGTATTTTAAAATTTAATAAAACTTATGAAGAAAAAAAAAAGAGTTGGGCGTGACTTTGATTTGTGGCCGGGGATCATTGGGAAATAAGGAGTTGACAATAGCAACATGAATGTAATCTTACTTCTGACTAAATGTGCAGAGCATAACCTTGTCATTACTAACACACTCTTTCACCAGAAAAATAAATTTAAAACATCATGTAAGCACCCACGGTCGAAGCACTGGCATCTTTTAGATTATGTAATTGTCCATGCTAGAGATCGCCATGATGTACTTCTCACCAGAGCCATGACGAGCGCCGATGACTGCTAGACAGACCATCGATTAATTCGATCCACGATGGCCATAAAGATTGTCCCTCATCGTAGGCTCCAAGGAAGAAAACCAAGGTGTAAAATGAATACACTGTCCCTTCAAGATTCTATTAAATGAGCTTGCTTTCAATCAATTCTTAAGGAACATCTGCCTATGGAACTTCCTGAAAATGTTGAGGAACACTGGATTAAATTGAAGACTTCTATTATCTCATCCTGTGAACAAACTATCGGCTACCAAACTAAGAGACATCAGGACTGGTTTGACGAGAATGATAGTGAGACTGAACATATTATTGACAAGAAAAGGAAAGCCTTCCGGATATGGCAAAAAGTTATTAACTGTGCCATTAAGAAAAAAATCTATGCCAGTGCAAAGGCAGAAGTCCAAAGAAGAACTAGAGAACTTAAGAACATATGGTGGATAAAAAAAGCCCATGAAATCCAACATTTTGCAGATGCTCATGATTCACGGGGCTTTTTTAATGCCATAAAGGCCATCTACGGACCAACAAACTATGGTACAAATCCCTTACGCTCAGTAGATGATGTCAAACTTCTAAAGGACAAAGAGTCTATTGCACTGCGCTGGAAAGAGCATTACTACAATCTCCTTAATCGTCACTCTACTGTGGCTGATGAAGTCTTCTTGCAAATCCCACAAAAACAAATAAGAGATGAGCTTGCAGTACCCCCTAGTTTGGAGGAAGTCAGTAAAGCCACTAATCAAATGAAAAATAACAAAGCTAGTGGACCTGATGGGATTCCTGCTGAAGTCTTTAAAGAAGGCAGGCCTGAACTTATACAACAACTTCATAAGCTCATCGAAAAAATCTGGATGAGGGAGGAGATTCCAGCAGACTTTAGGGATGCCATAATTATCACTCTCTTTAAAAAGGGTGATAGAACAGACTGTGGAAACTATCAAGCCATCTCCCTTCTAGCTACGGCAGGCAAAATCCTCGCAAGGATCCTTGAAACCGTCTCCTATCTATATCAGAAGACATCCTCCCTGAAACGCAAAATGGCTTCCGCCCTTCCAGGGGAACAGTGGATATTATCTTCACTGCACGACAGCTTCAAGAAAAATGCAAGGAGCAAAACTGCCCTCTGTAAATGGTGTTTATTGATCTGACTAAAGCTTTTGATACTGTAAATCGTACTGCTCTCTGGACCATCCTTCTGAAAATCAGATGCCCTGATAAATTTGTGAACATCTTGCGGCTACTCCATGACGACATGATGGCAACAATCCTGAATAACAATGGCTCTCAAAGTGATCCATTTAAAGTGGAATCCGGCGTTAAACAGGGATGTGTTATTGCTCCAAACTTATTCGCTATCTTCATCGCTATGATTATACACCTTGTTGAAGAGAAACTTCCTACTGGTGTAGAAATTATATATCGAACAGATGGAAAGCTTTTTAATCTTAGTAGGCTGAAAGCAAAAAATAAGGTAATTACAACTTCTGTTATAGAACTTCAATATGCTGATGATAATGTAGTCTGTGCACACTCCGAGGAAGATCTTCAAACTATCCTAAACATCTTTGCAGAAGCATATGAAAAGCTCGGCCTCTCGATTAACATTAAAAAAACCAAAGTGCTTTACCAGCAAGTTCGAACCAATCCCTCTGCAGCGCCATCAATCCAGCTTAAAGGTGTGTTACTAGAAAATGTCAACCACTTTTCTTATCTTGGCAGCCATCTATCTACAAAAGCCAACATCGATGCTGAAATTCAGCATTGTCTGAGCTCTGCAAGTGTAGCTTTCTCCCGAATGAAACGTAGAGTGTTCGAGGATCGGGACATTCTCAGGGAGACCAAAATGCGTGTTTACAAAGCCATTGTACTACTGACCCTATTGTACTCCTGTGAAACATGGACCCTCTACAAACGCCACTTCCAACTTCTTGAATGATTCCATCAATGCTGCCTCCGAAAAATTCTGCAAATTACTTGGGAAGATAGGCGGACTAATGTTAGCATATTAGAAGAAGCAAAAACCACCAGCATTGAAACAATGATCATCCAACATCAACTTCGCTGGACCGGTCATGTTGTTCGAATGCCTGACCATCGTCTTCCAAAGTAGCTACTTTACTCGCAACTTAAGAATGGAAAACGGAATATTGGTGGACAGCAAAAGAGATTCAAAGATACTCTCAAAGCTAATTTTAAAAAATGTAATATCAGCATTGAGAACTGGGAAGCCCTAACTCATGAGCGTTTCAACTGGAGGTCAGCCTTTATTAAAGGCACTACGGACTTTGAAGAAGCACGAGTACAGGGCGAAAGGGAGAAACGAGCTAAGAGGAAGGCACGTCAGGCAAACCCTCATCATGACCGTCTTCCACCCGGAAATCTATGCCCTCATTGTGGGAGGTTGTGCGGATCCAGAATTGGCCTTTACAGCCACTTACGGATCCACTGTTAAAATTTTACCCTTGGAAGACAATCTTTTATTTTATTTATTTTATTTATTATTTCAATTTATCTTACTCGGCTACGAGTGATCGCCAATGATGATACATATACATATGCATAGGCATAGCCATAGGCATAGCCATAGGCATACACACACACTAGCTGGCAGGGCAAGCTGCTATATATAAATAGGCAGCAAACCCCGCACTCACTTGTACTGATGATGTTACCTAGTTAGATAATGAAACATCTACAAGCAAACAACCAAGTTCAGAGAGCACCAAGGACTCCAGTACAATATATTCCTGCATTTCTTTGGCTTTCCTATGCTTCACTACATGGAATCTGATTCCAGGACATTTAAAGGAATACATAGCATGACTTTTCCAGAGAAATGGGAATTTGCTGTGCTGATTCAGAAGAATGTTGTATTTAACATTCTTGTCAGAGGCATGTTCCATGAGCTCCCAGGCCAGCAGAATCTTATTTTTAAAAAAGAGCACACCAAGCACCGGGGCACAAACACAAGTTCCTACTAAGAATGTCAAAATGAGTATTTCTTGCATCACTATTCCTGTCATCACATTTGCAATTGGTTGTAGGCTCAACTTAGAATGGTAGAAAGCACAGGCAGATGGCGTGATGAGCTTCTTCAAAGGTCTGCTGCTGCTGGACCATCTCTTGTTCTCTACTTCACCTCCTGTTGGGGCTCTTCCTGGCCTTCCTGGGCCTTTACCTGTTCCTGCTTCAACTGTTGTTGCTTCAGGCACCCATAGCCATCTGCAGTTTTCCTTCTAGCTTTAGCTGCTCATCTTCCAGCTCTACAAAAACTGGAAAAATCCTTTCCAGATATCTTGATAAAGAAACTTATATTACTCCAGCCAGCACCAAACTGCAAGAAATGCCCCCTTCTCTCATATCTCCTTCCATCTCTCAGCTGTACTCACATTCTCTTAGTTATACTCTCAGTTCATTTTTTTAAGTACTCAGCTCTCTCAGCATAAGGAGATGGGGTCATTTAACAAGGCATCTCCTGACCCTCTGGAGAACCACAGGAGACCACGATGATGACTGACTTAGGAGTGGGGGTGATGTTTTTGGTCCTTTTTTCATGTTGGGGTATTAAAGTGTTGGAATTAAAATGTGAGGGATCTATGTTTATTTACACCCTTAATTTCACCTGCCTGAAATCTGGTTCTGCAGTTTTGGGCTTCCTGGAGTGGTGGTGGTCTTAAGAATGGAAATAGAATCAGTTTGGCTCCCAGAGGCCTCAGATGTCTATTCTCACCCATATTTTTGCAAGCCAACCAACAGAAACAACAAAATGCTGTCAAAAATTGTTTTGCAAAATTTGCATCAAAATTTGGGCAGCAAGATGTTGGGACAGGAGCTACGTTTAAGCTGCAGGTTGCCCACCCCTGCTATACATCATAGAGGAGTCTGCAATACATGGCTTTAATAATGGGTGGGGGAAGAATGGTACACTATCATGGCTTGCCTTGTTAATGTAACTATTTTTTCAGAGTTTGTATTTGTTTTGGGAACACATTTTTTTTTCTTGATTGTGCATTTTTAAAAACCTTGCCTTTTGGTACAAGAAACCTTAAAATTGCTATTATTGAAAAAAAGAACACCAGAAGCCATTATATGTTTCCTTAACTCCAGCAGATACGTTGACAACTCCTTGTACTTTATTATCCTAAATATGGGGATATTTAAGTTGAAAAAGAGAGAGAGAGAAGGAAGGAAGGAAGGAAGGAAGGAAGGAAGGAAGAAAGAAAGAAAGAAAGAAAGAAAGAAAGAAAGAAAGAAAGAAAGAAAGAAAGAAAGAAAGAAAGAAAGAAAGAAAGAAAGAAAGAAAGAAAGAAAGAAAGAAAGAAACATTCCATGTAATAGTTGCACTGAAATCTGTCTTTACCAAAATATTTTACTGAAACTTCATGAATGATTTTACACAAACACAAGTAACTTACAGTGGTTTCCACAAGCAAACACTGGAGCAACCATTCATTATCCTTTTGTGAATGAACCCAGTAACGATCTTATAAAGAATATGTGCCATATCTAGTTATAACATTCTATTGTTGCTTACTATTGCTTTGCTGCCAAAAGTTTTTTTAGGCATATTCATGTCAGTGTGTTCACAGAAAAATATATTATCCTATGACTTTTACTGGCCTGAATATAAAAAATACTGAAAGGACAAGGTAATGTCCCACAGCTGGGAACAATTAACTCAGGAGATAGCAGGAGTTAGTCACTCCAACCTTGAGTGCTAATTGAGGGCTAATTGACAGCACCTGTTCTGAGAAGACTCTGTGTATGAGTCAGCAAAGTATTGTGTATATAAACGATGAAAGGTGAACATTTGGTTGTTGGGTAGTTTGATAGAGGTGGTTAAGGTGCTTGTAAATATAGCCTGTAATGTATAGTAAATATAGTCTGTGTATAATTGAAGCAGCAGGCTCCGTGCTGTATTTCAACCTGGAAGATAGAGGTTGCTTACAGCGGCACAGGCAGATTTATTTCTGGACCAAGCAGTGGATGGCGCAACACTCGCACTCTGACAATTCAAACATACTGTCTCAGGAGAATCAATAAGATTAAAATAGGAAAGAGTACAGAGTTTGGGGAAAAAATAGCAGTGATGAGAATACTGTTAGTTTATTGGGTTGTTACAGTCTAGACCAGGGGTCGGCAAACTTTTTATGCCGGGAGCCATTTTGACATGCTCGTGCACATTTTGAAATGCTAGAGAGCCAGGGGGCGGGGTTTGCGGGCGGGGGCCAATCACGTGGAAGGGGGCGGGGTTTGTGGGCGGGGGCCATTCGCATGGAAGGGGGCGAGGTTTGCGGGCAGGGGCCAATCACGTGGAAGGGGGCGGGGTTTGCGGGCGGGAGAGGGCGTCCACCCGGCCCAGCTGCCCGGGGTCCAGGGAGATCAGCTCCGGCGGGATCTGTGGCGAAGAGCGGCCGTGGGGGGGGGGGCGGCGACGACAAACGACACGCTTCAGGCTTTCAGCGCTGGAAGGAGGCCGCCTTCCAGCGCTGAAAGCCTGAAGCGCGCCGCTTGTCGTCGCCGCCTGCCCCCCCCCACGGCCGCTCTTCGCCCGCACGCGTTGAACAAAGAAGACGATGGAGGGTGGGAAACGAGGCCTGCCCGCTTACCTGCCTGCTTGCCTCCCTCCGCGAGGCCCTCCGCTGCCTTCCCGGGGTCCAAGCCGGATCGGGGGCCTCGCGGAGAGAAGCAGGCAGGCAGGTAAGCGGGCAGCCCTGGCCTCCACCGCCGGGCCCGCCCCCCTCGGCCGCTTCCGCCCGCCTGCGTGGAAGAAAGAAGATGATGGAGGGTGGGAAACGAGGCCTGCCCGCTTACCTGCCTGCTTGCCTCCCTCCGCGAGGCCCCCCGCTGCCTTCCCAGGGTCCAAGCCGGATCGGGGGCCTCGCGGAGAGAAGCAGGCAGGCAGGTAAGCGGGCAGCCCTGGCCTCCGCCGCCGGGCCCACCCCCCTCGGCCGCTTCCGCCCGCCCGCGTGGAAGAAAGAAGACAATGGAGGGTGGGAAACGAGGCCTGCCCGCTTACCTGCCTGCTTGCCTCCCTCCGTGAGGCCCCCCGCTGCCTTCCCAGGGTCCAAGCCGGATCGGGGGCCTCGCGGAGAGAAGCAGGCAGGCAGGTAAGTGGGCAGCCCTGGCCTCCGCTGCCGGGCTCGCCCCCCTCGGCCGCTTCCGCCCGCCCGCGTGGAAGAAAGAAGACGATGGAGGGTGGGAAACGAGGCCTGCCCGCTTACCTGCCTGCTTGCCTCCCTCCGCGAGGCCCCCCGCTGCCTTCCCAGGGTCCAAGCCAGATCGGGGGCCTTGCGGAGAGAAGCAGGCAGGCAGGTAAGCGGGCAGCCCTGGCCTCCGTCGCCGGGCCTGCCCCCCTCGGCCGCTTCCGCCCGCCCGCGTGGAAGAAAGAAGACGATGGAGGGTGGGAAACGAGGCCTGCCCGCTTACCTGCCTGCTTGCCTCCCTCCGCGAGGCCCCCCGCTGCCTTCCCAGGGTCCAAGCCGGATCGGGGGCCTCGCGGAGAGAAGCAGGCAGGCAGGTAAGTGGGCAGCCCTGGCCTCCGCTGCCGGGCTCGCCCCCCTCGGCCGCTTCCGCCCGCCCGCGTGGAAGAAAGAAGACGATGGAGGGTGGGAAACGAGGCCTGCCCGCTTACCTGCCTGCTTGCCTCCCTCCGCGAGGCCCCCCGCTGCCTTCCCAGGGTCCAAGCCAGATCGGGGGCCTTGCGGAGAGAAGCAGGCAGGCAGGTAAGCGGGCAGCCCTGGCCTCCGTCGCCGGGCCTGCCCCCCTCGGCCGCTTCCGCCCGCCCGCGTGGAAGAAAGAAGACGATGGAGGGTGGGAAACGAGGCCTGCCCGCTTACCTGCCTGCTTGCCTCCCTCCGCGAGGCCCCCCGCTGCCTTCCCAGGGTCCAAGCCGGATCGGGGGCCTCGCGGAGAGAAGCAGGCAGGCAGGTAAGCGGGCAGCCCTGGCCTCCGCCGCCGGGCCCGCCCCCCTCAGCTGCTTCCGCCCGCCCGCGTTGAGCGAAGATGATGATGGGGGCGGGAAACGAGGCCTGCCCGCTTATCTGCCTGCTTGCCTCTCTCCGCGCAGGGGCTGCTGCGGCTGGAGATGGCGCTGCCTCCGTGCCGCGCCGGGCCTCGCTCAGTGCGAGAGCCAGGGGGCGGGGTTTGCGGGCGGGGGCCTATCACGTGGAAGGGGCGGGGGTGAGTTCAGCTGCGGAAGAGCCACACTCAAGGGGCCAAAGAGCCGCATCTGGCTCGCGAGCCGCCATTTCCGACCCTTGGTCTAGACACAATATTTTTTCCAGCTCATTAGTTCAAGAAGAAATTGGAAAACTTACCAAATAGAAACAGAGAGGCTGTTTTGAGAAGTGTTTGGCCTGGTATTTGGAAACTAGAATGTAACCAGCATCTCTATATGACAAACTTGGCAAAGAGGAAGACAGACTTTTGGGAGATAATCTCTTACATGTCCCATACAGTGAAATCTACTTTTGGGGCAGAAAAAAAAATGCTGCTATTAAAGTTAGTGGAACTGCAATAGACAAAGTGACTTGAGTCACTAGAATAACACAGGAAATCATGAGTCATGGGATTGGATAAAAAAGACTTTCTCCCCTAATTTGGAAATAGCATTAAGTCCAAACTAGCTATTTTGTTGCTAGTGGTATTGTATGTGCCTGGTAACACAGTTGCCTCATTTGAGCCAAAAAGCATTCTTACAGCCCATTTCCTGTTTTTTTAATGACTCTTAACTAGTGACAGTCCCCAGCTGGGGTTAAGTGGACAAAAAGCAGCTTGGTATGCATTAAACATCTACGGCCACATAGCCTGCCTCCAGCCATGTTTTCCTACGCAAGTTCTACTGCTTATGTAGTGCGATCATAGGAAAATTGTTCCTTTGAGTGATTTATTGCTGGAGAATCACATAGCTAGCTGATGTTCCTTCTAAACAGAGAGACTGAGTTTCCGGTTGGGAAATTGAAGGCCTACCGAACATGGTGGAAGATCAAAGATGCCCCTTCAAGGAGAGAATGCTCCTTTATACAAAGACACACTTGCATATCAACAACCAGTTAGGGGAAGAAAGCTTCCTAGCCTACTCATTTTCATATTTTCTAGGTGAAGAGTATTTCTGGAGGAAGGACATTATCTTTTTCAAAGTTTCTTAGCATCAACAGTGCTACAGACCCAAGACAGGTTGCTATACCAACTCTGTGAGAACTTGACCAGTTATGCAACACGTTTTTGCAGGGAGGTGTACTGGTTTTAAGAAACTGTAAGAAACATGCTTTTACTGAAAAATAAGAGAGGTTAAAAATAATGATATTTTATTTTGCTATTTATTTATTTATTTATTTATTTATTTATTTATTATTTATTACATTTATATCCCGCCCATCTCCCCCACAAGGAGGGACCCTGGGCGGTAAAAATAATGATATGTGAGCACCTAAGAATATGAGAGGAGACCTGCTGGATTAGTTCAATTGCTCATCTAATCCAACATATTGTTTCTTACAATGGCCAGCCAGATCCATTCAGAAAACTCATAAACTTGGATAGTTAGTCTTCTTCCACTATTGCTTCCAAGCATCTCTTTGTTTATTTATTTATTTAATTTAATTTATACAGCTGCCCACCTCACGGCAGTGACTCTGTGTGGAGTACACAACAGAGGTGTACTTTCTACCACTTTGCATGGTGCAGATAATATACTCAGCTAACTGCCCTATAATTTTGTGTTATCTCCCTTTGATCCCTTTCAAAACCTGGAGCTAGACTGGTGATTTTCTGGTCCTTAAGAGAAGTTGCATTTGTGTTTTCCTCAGAAGATCTGGCATTTTGTGTTTAATTTAAATGTGTTTCATTTCATTTTTGGTGAAAACCATCTAGATCCAGGGATATACAGTATTTGTTTTCAATTTTTCATTTAGACTTAATTTTCTGTAACCTTTTGTGTGTGGATCAAAATTCATCTGATTTCTCTCCCGAAAAATCCATTATGACCTCAGAGGTGAAGTCAGAAACAAAACCAATTAAGTTCAATACAATTTCCCTATCTTCTTTTAATGTATCCATGGTCCAGTGGTCCAGTGACTTCTATGGTTAGATTCCTGAGTGGAATATATTTGAATCAATTATAATTCTTCATTGTTTGCCATAAAGTACTTTGCTCCATGCTCCTCAATCCTTTTAAAGAATATTTTATTGAATGCTTGCAATTATTTTGCAAAAAAATTATGTTAATTTTTGTTTTCATTTGGATAAGATTTCCATTTTTTGAAGGAAACCTTTTGGCCTCCAATTGTGTTTTAACCACTCACAGTAATAATTCTGGCATCTTTTGGTCTTCGTGGTGCCTTTCCTAGTCAGAGATACACAATTTCAATTTGTATTACTGTAGTTTTGAATAATCTCCTAGCACTCCCAACATTGCAACGTCGTAATATCAGCTTTGGAAATTTCGGAGTGCAGAGGGCCCAAATAATAACAGTGTATTCCGCATGTTTACTCCTTTTGACTATGCTGTGGACCTATAAGATCTTAGCAGACGCTAGTTGACCCCTTATAGTTCTGGTGGGGTCCTCCAAGACTTTTATCATCTTAAATAATCCCAAGTCTTTTATCATCTTTAAATAATCCCAGAGTCAACAAGAGGATTATGAAGAAGGGGCTTTGGTTTGGACGACGGTTCCTATTCTCCCCCATTGTTAGAGGTGGCAGAGACCTGGGGTCCCCCTGGTGTGAGAGTGGTATCCCTCCTGGGTGTGAGAGACCCTGGAGGAGGCCAGAGTTGTATGATTGTATATTAGAGTGCCCGCTCCTGAGTGAGAGACAGGTGGTGGGCAGGAGTGAATGGTGCCCCTTCGACCAGTGAGAGAAGCTGAAGGGGCGCGTAGTGAGTGTGGAGTGAGTGGTAGGGGGTGGTCAGGTTCTACTGGCGCCAAAAGCATATGCTGGTACGCTGGTGACCCTACTGCCCCCTGAGGTTGACTGAGTTAGGAAGATGTGTGCATGGGAGAGGGGCCCCTTGTTTCAATCTAGGGTCTTCGGAGGTCCGGTGGTAGAGGCAACTGGGCCTCGGAACTCTAGGGGCTCTGGGGCGGATTGTCCTATTGAAGTGGTGACGGGTCGGGGATGTTATGGCGGGAACCGGAGGGCAGGCCATCGTTGGGGAAGACGCCCCCGGTGTTTATTACCGGTGGTGTGTTCCAGCCCTCCGAGTTCAAACCTAGGCCCTGGTCAGCGGATCCTCGAGTGCCCTGATCTCTGGCTGTTAACGCTTAATGTCAGGTCGGTTAATAACAAGGGCCCCCTCATATGTGATTTGATTGTGGAGGAGGGGGCCGACCTGGCATGTATTACCGAGACCTGGCTGGGCCCTGGAGGAGGGGTTGCCCTCTCGGAGATCTGCCCGGCCGGGTTTCAGGTATGGCACCAGCCGAGACATCGGGGTAGGGGAGGCGGGGTGGCAGTTATCATTCGAGAGTCTATAGTGGCCTTCAGGGGCATGGCTCCACAGGTGGCCGGATGTGAGATTCTGTTTTTCAAGTTGGGTTCCCGAGAGCAGTTGGGAGTGTTGCTGCTGTACCAGCCTCCCTGCTGCATAGCAACCTCCCTGCCCGAGCTGCTGGAGTCTGTTTCGGGGTTGGCGGTGGAATTCCCCAGACTTATGGTTCTGGGGGATTTCAATCTGCCGTCCCTGGGACGTGCCTTGGAGGCAGCTCGGGAATTCATGGCTACCAGGGCAGCCATGGGCCTGGTCCAGATTATTCAGGACCCGACTCGAGACAGTGGCCTCACTCCGGACTTGGTTTTCCTGTCGGAGCAATGGCAAGATGATCTGGGGGGAGAGTTGCATCTTTCCCCGTTGTCATGGTCAGATCATGCCCTGGTGACCCTGAGATTCTCATATGCTGCCCCACTCTGCAGGGAGGCTGGACCCATTCGTTTGGTCCGCCCCCGGTGACTAATGGACCCAATAGGGTTTCAGAGGGAGCTGGGGGTTATATCCGAGGATCTAATGCACGGTCCAGCGGAGGCCCTGGCCGCAGTCTGGAATAAGAGAGCGGCCGAGGCCTTGGACAGGATCGCGCCTATGCGACCTCTCTTGTCCCATCCGACCCGATATTCCCCGTGGTATACGGAGGGATTGAGGGTACTGAAGAGGGTCAAGAGACACCTAGAGCGCCGCTGGAGAAAGACAAAGACCGAATCAGACCGAACACAAGCTAGAGCCGCAGTTAAAGCCTACCTTGTGGCGGTAAGAGCGGCGAAACATCAATATTTCTCCGCTCTTATTGCGTCTGCAGAATGCCGCCCGACGGCCCTGTTTAGGATTACTCGATCCCTCCTAGGTAAGGTGGGCCTGGTGACCCACCTGCAGGGCCGTGCGGAGGAATTTGCAGAGCATCTGATGGATAAAATCGCTCGGATTCGTTCTAAGTTAGACTCCAAGCGTGATGCATGGTCTGGGGAGATGCCGAGGGAGCGTCTGTGCCCGGTTATCTGGGAACAGTTTGATCCTGTTGGACCTGAGGAAGTGGACAGGATCCTCCAGACTGTAAGGGCCACTACTTGTCATCTTGACCCATGCCCCTCCTGGCTGGTGAAAGCAGCCAGTGAGGTGACATGTGGCTGGGTCCATGCAATGGTTCTTACATCCTTGGGAGAGGGAGTGTTTCCGGTGGCTTGTAAGGAGGCGCTGGTGCACCCCCTCCTCAAGAAGCCATCACTGGACCCTACAGTGTTGGATAACTTTCGTCCTGTCTCCCACCTCCCCTTTTTGGGGAAGGTGGTTGAGAAAGTGGTGGCATTACAGCTCCAGAGGATTCTGGATGATACGGATTATCTAGACCCCTTTCAGTCAGGATTCAGACCGGGATATGGGGTAGAAACTGCATTGGTCGCACTTACTGATGATCTCTGGTGGGCGCAGGATGGCGGCAGTGCATCCATCCTGGCTCTTCTTGACCTCTCAGCGGCTTTCGATACCATCGACCATGGTATCCTTTTGGAACGGCTTAGAGAATTGGGGGTGGGCGGCGTGGTTTTACGCTGGTTCACCTCCTTCCTCCAGGGCCGATCCCAATTGGTGGTTATAGGAGATGAGAGGTCCGACCCTCGGCCCCTACTTTGTGGGGTGCCACAGGGTTCGGTTCTCTCCCCTCTCCTATTTAATATCTACATGAAACCGCTGGGTGAGATCATCCACCAACACGGGATGAGGTATCATCAATATGCTGATGATACTCAATTATATATCTCCATCCCGGGTGAGTTAAGTGATGCAGTGGCTGCCCTTTCTCAGTGTCTGAAGGCTGTGGGGGCCTGGATGGGGAACAACAGGCTTCAGCTGAACCCTGGTAAGATGGAGTGGCTGTGGATTGATGGTGCCTCGAGATCCAGGGAGTTGTCATCTTTAGATCTGGACGGGGTGGCACTACCCCGTTCAGACTCAGTGCGGAACCTGGGTGTCCTTCTGGACTCATGACTCCTGCTTGAAGAGCAGGTGGCAGCCGTGGCCAGAAGGGCATTTGTGCAACTTCGAGTTGTACGCCCGCTACGCCCTTTCCTGGACCGAGACGCCCTCTGTACAGTCACTCATGCCCTGGTCATCTCCCACATATACTATTGCAATGCGCTCTACATGGGGCTACCCTTGAAGAGTATCTGGAAGCTTCAACTGGTCCAGAATGCGGCTGCGCGCGCAGTTATGGGTGCCCCAAGGTCGGCACATGTGACACCTCTGCTGCGCGAGCTGCATTGGTTACCGGTTTGCTTCCAGGTCCAATTCAAGGTGTTGGTTGTCACCTTTAAAGCCCTACATGGCATGGGACCAGGTTACCTAAAGGACCGCCTCATCCCCAGAGCATCGACCCGCTCCACCCGGCTACGCAGAGAGGGCTTGCTTCGGACCCCGTCTATAAGAGAATTCCACCTGACGGGGTCCAGGAGACGGGCTTTCTCGGCAGTGGCACCCGCCCTCTGGAATATTCTGCCCCTGGAGGTGAGGCTAGCCCCCACACTTATGACCTTCCGGAAACAACTGAAGACCTGGCTCTGCCACCTCGCTTGGGATGGGGGGAGTAATAGCTCCTCTTGGGGTTGGCTTGCTCCATAGGGTTCTTTAAAGCCTAACATCAGAGCCTCTTGGATCTTATATATTTAATTAAATTATGTATTCTATTTTATAAATTTTTATATGTTTTAATTACTGGCTTGGTGTAAACCGCCCAGAGTCCCCTCCGGAATGGGGGGAGATGGGCGGTGATATAAGTTGGAAATATAAATAAATAAATAAAATTCTGAAGACATTCGACACATTTAACTCTGTTTCTATTTTCTGTTGAACCAAACCCTCCATTTTTTAAATAGTTGGCTCTTTTCAACTCTAATGTGAGTGTGTTGGGATTTTTTTTGACAATAACCCCCTTATTCAGTAACCACATGAACACAACAATTGAAATGAATGTTACATAAAACATGTTTTTTTTAAGAGAGTGAATGTTCACATGAACTTTTTGCCCACTCCTTGACAGCCATACCAAACCACTGTGTCATCTACAGCAGTCCCTTCTGTGATGGGTCCTCAGTTGTCTACATAATTTTGTAATGTCCATTCTGTAATGTAATGTAATGTAATGTAATGTAATGTAATGTAATGTAATGTAATGTAATGTAATGTAATGTAATGTGACTCCTTCACCTGTCATTTCCACCACTGTCGAAAATGTGAGATTACATTTAAATTTTTCAACACACCACAATTGTTAGGACAAAAGGAAATTCAACTACAGTTCTACCATCCACAGTTTCTGCTGCATGACCTAGACTCACAAAATATGGACAAGCTGCTAACTGAAGTGTAATACCGCCATTGATCCAATAAAAGTAAAGGCAACAAGGACACACTCTGTTTTCATTTTAACATGGAAAAGCTGTTGGACTGTTCATTCCAAAAGAAAATAGTAATTATCTTTTGGAATAAACCTTAAGTACAACATCTGGTCCCTTTCTGTAAGTTACCAATAGCAAACTTAACATGACATGTACTTCTGGGCGTTGCTCAACAGGATGTCAACAAATAAGAGCACCTAAGTTTATGTTTCTGGTTTTAAAAGTTTTTGTTTTTACCTGAAGCAAAATTAGACATGCTGAGGAAGGAAAGTTTTTTTAGTCACGTTATTTTTTTTCCAGACATTCTTTGCTCCTTTAGGATCTTACTTATTTTTTCTCATTTATTTATTCAGTCATTGCTTGCTTGCTTGCTTGCTTGACTTGACATGCCATGCCACTGACTATGCTAGTAAGGTTTACAATAATAATATATTAATAAACCTGAGACATTAAAAACAGCTGAAAAAATGGTTTTCCCCTCCACAGTTGTGTCTGACTCTAGGGGGCGGTGCTCATCTCCATTTATTAGCCTAAGAGCCAGCGCTGTCCAAAGATGCTTCCGTGATCATGTGGCTGCCATGATGCACGCGGAACGGTGTTACCATCCCACCGAAGTGGTACCTATTTATCTACTTTTTTTTAGTATTTGCATGCTTTCGAATTGCTAGGTTGGCAAGAGCTGGGGCAAGTCCAGGAGCTCACTCTGTCATGTGGCGCTCGGGTCTCGAACTGCCAACCTTCTGATCGACAAGCCTGGCATCTTAACCACTGAGCCATCGCACCCCAAAAACAGCTGAAGTAACAATTAAAAGAAACAAATAAAAGAAGTAGGATTAATCATTCAAATTAAAGTTAAAATCAGCAGTTAAAAACTTGTTTTTTTTTTAAAAAAATATGTGTTTTAAGGGCCTTTTAAAAAACAGCTTGTTCTTGCTTATCCACCCTGCAGGGAGTGTATTTCAAAAAACACAGTATTCAGAAATGATCCTGGGGGAGAATTTGTAATAGATATAATCCATAAAGGAGAAAAAAAATTCCACTAACTTTGTTTAGATATATAAACAAATATATCTATTTGTTAATAGATATAATCCATAAAGGAGAAAAAAAATTCCACTAACTTTGTTTCATCTAGAAAAAGTCCAGAGAAAACAATGTTGGCTCTATGGGATCACCAGATCCTTCAGGACTAGACAATTCTGGACAATTCTCTGTTTCAGTCAGTGGTGAGGGAATTGGTAATCATTGCCTCATTGAAAGCAATGGATCCTTTTGTGCTCCCAACTGAAATGTTGTAACTTTTGGGTCCAGACTTTATATATATATAAAGTTGAGTATATATATATTTATTTATTTATTTCTAACTTATATCACCGCCCATCTCCCCCCATTTCCAGAGGGGACTCTGGGCGGTGATATAAGTTATATCATTATCATTATCTTGACTCTTGACTGAGTAACTAAGCAGTGATCTCATTGTCACTGCCTCTCTTGTTTGTAGCAAAGGCTCTGTTCTCCTTTTGCACCAAGCCCACATTTCTAGGGCCAAGGTTTGCTTACACTTGATTTCTTCCTTATATTTACAGATAGATAGATGGCCAGGACTGGTTAGTACTTGGATTGGGAAACCAGGGCTATAGTCTAGATCAGGGTTTCTCAACCGGGGTTCCTGGTCACTAGGGGTACCTTGGGAGATCACGATTTATTAAAAAAATTATTTCAAATTTGGGCAACTTCACATTAAAGAGGTAAGTTTCATTCTTTATTTATAGTTTAATAACACTGTTAATGCATACAGGCCTACACATGAAACAAATATAATAATTTTGTAACTTCTGGCCTATATTTGAGCCTGAATGTGCAGGGGTTCCCTGAGGCCTGAGAAATATTTCAAGGGTTCCTCCAGGGTCAAAAAGTTGAGAAAGGCTGCTGTAGATTGGGAAGTAAAACAAAAAAACAAAAAAGAAAGCAAAAGTAAATCCCACTTCCATATTGTTGCCCAAACACCCACATGGATGTGTTTATGAAATCAGGAGGAACTTTTGATTGGAATAGGTTTTTATTTTTCAAATCTCAATAGAATAGGAATGGATGATCCATAGTCCTTAAGCTACCAACAGCCCTCCTTAGACTGCTTATCAAAACATCTTGTGTGGTTGAATAAGAGTATGAAAGAAACTTCTAATATGAACAATAACATACTTAATGGTAGTCTCATGTTAAAAAATGTATGTATTCTCAGGCAGCTCTCTAGGAAGAAATATACTGTCTTTCTCCAGTTTAACGTCTTGTTGTTAATTTTGGTTATACACTACTGTCTCACTAACACTGCTGAAGAAAGAAATAAGTTTAATAAATTGTTATAGCAGGACCTCAAACTTTCTTTTCCAAGGTTTCTTAAGAACATTTACGCCTTTGCCTGCCTCTAATTTGAAATGTTCCTCACAGCTGGTCCATCTCTAGTCAAAACTGGTTGCTGCTAAAGAATACTTGTGTTGCTCAAAGCCACATTTTGGTAATCAATTTTAGAAAATGTCAATGAGTTTAAAAGCTGGCCTAAAACCTGTTTTCTCTATGAATGGCTAACCCAAACCCTGCCAATTTCTGCTCTGGCTGTTCCCAACTTTAAAATTCCACTCTGGTTCTGCCAATTTTTCCTTTCTAGCCCCTCCTCCCCAACTCCACAATAGAAAGCAATATTTTTGGAATCAAAAAATTTTGAGACCCAATCTTCTGAAATTTAGCATTTGGCTTCTGCATGTCTTTTATTCTATTACTTATAACTCCCATGATGTGTCCATAATGTAGCAATCTAATGGAAATCTATTTACTGTACGTTTAAAAGTCACAAGGAAAGGAAAGGTTCCCTTGTGCAAGCACCAAGTCATGTGACCCCTGGGGAGACACCGCTTTTGTGACGTTTTCCTGCCAGACTATAGAGCAGGGTGGTTTGCCATTGCCTTCCCCAGTCGTAATCACATTTCCCCCAGCAAGCTGGGTACTCATTTTACCGACCTCGGAAGGATGGAAGGCTGAGTCAACCTGAGCCGGCTACCTGAGAACCAGCTTCCACTGGGATCAAACTCAGGTCATGGGGAGAGTTTCGGTTGCAATACTGCCACCTTCCACTCTGCGCCATACAAGGCTGTCAAAAGTCACAAAGCTCAGTGATAATAACACAGAATTTTCAAATGCCAGTACTTGTTTCAAAGTCTCTTCTAATAATAATAAGTCGGAGGTTCATTTATATTAAATGTCTTTATTAGCTAACAACTGCCACATATAGCCTCCTGCTCTAACTACTTGTTGCACGAATGAACTACTTCTGGGGTCAATAGCCGTACTTCCCAGCAGAGGGTGTGCTTCCCCAGTCTCAGTCCTCAATCTGTGTTACCAACTTTGTCCTCTACCACTTAGTTCCACCTATTGATACACTTGTGGCTTGGTGATGGTATTCACATTTACGTTCAGGGAAATATTCTTTGAAGAATTTCTTCACTTTTCCTGAAAAAAGGGTGTGTGGATATTTTATTAGAATAAATTCCCTCTAAAATTTCCTGTAGTACTTGAATAAATAACTGGAAAACTTCAGGGACTAGTCCAGGCAGTTGCCAGGAATCAACACTAACTCCAAGGCACCAATTTTTTTCTTTAAAAAGGCTGTTGTTTAATCCAGGACCAATTAATAAAATCCCTTTCAGCTCTTTATAATGCATAGCATTGTCAATTCAATCAATCTCCATCTGCCAAATTCTTAAGATTCGATTTTTCTATGTATGTATTTATTTATTTATTTATCAAATTTATATGGCTGCCCATCTCACAAAAAGTGTCTCTGGGTGGCTTACAACAATTAAGTAAAACAATAAATATATAAAAACAATCATTATTAAAAATATAAACAGTCATTATTAAAATATACAAACCACCAGGCACAGTTGAGTAAATATTAATCACAATGATGGAGCCATCTCAGAATGTCACTGGCACCCTGGGATCCCCAGGCCTGATACTTTAAAATACTCCTGGCTCAAAAATCTATTGACTTCTAAGTGGTCAACCCAGTCTGATATA
Source organism: Charina bottae (assembly GCA_023362775.1). Classification (NCBI taxonomy): domain Eukaryota; kingdom Metazoa; phylum Chordata; class Lepidosauria; order Squamata; family Charinaidae; genus Charina; species Charina bottae. The sequence goes on from JALMGJ010000003.1 coordinate 12,083,638, forward strand.
AGATCCTAAATTAGCTGCTTTCCTGAAAGCTAAGGCTGAGCACTCTTCTGGCAGAGGGTTTTACTATGTTGCCAAATTTTTGTTCAGTCAGGTCTAAAAGACAGTGAGGAAAAGTGGGTACAGCCTCCATTTTGTTTTTCTCCAGTAGAATTATTTTAATCAAAGCTGCACAACCTGGGACCTGCATGAGCCCTCTCCCCAGATCTCATTTGTGCCTATAGCATCCTGAGACTGTGCTTTCAAAATTTGGTGGTAAAATGGCTGATTTTTATCAGCTGAGTTTTGGTTCTGCCCCAAAAGGAGGGATATGGGGGAGGCAAAATGCTCCCATTTATGCCTTAACCTTCCAAATAGCCCCAAATTAAATACAAAAGATTTTGCTCCTGAATTTGTGATATTGGCCCAAGTTTTAAGGAGATTTTTAAGAATGACTTCCTGTTCCCATTCCCCCTTTTTAAAACTGTGCCACAGTTTCAACCTATAATACTGGCATCAGTCTGAGTTCCTTGTTCCCAAACCCTGCAAGAGGCATAACACATCTGGAAACAGGCAAACTCTCTTTGGAAAATTATTTCATTTTCTTTCCCAATTCAGTAACTGTTATAGATATTTTCACTGAATGAGGGAGGGGCAAGAAACAAGAATGTATGCAGTCATTACTAAGGCACAGGTCACCGGCTTTCCAAAATGTTACAGGCTTGCTCATAAATGTATTCATTTGGGACTCAGAATTTGTAAGAGATGAAGCAAGACAAAATCCCAACACAGGAGTTTTGGTAGTAATGAACATTTGGAACCTGACATAGCATGCATATGCCTGGCAGAGAGCAGTTAAGTGGTAGCAGAGAAAGAGAATGAGAAAGAGCGGGGAAGAAACTACCAACAGTCCCAATTTGGCTCCAACCGCCTCATTTTTCAAGGCATAGTTTCTACTATAGGTAGTTTTCGACTTACGACCACAACAGGGACCAGAAAATTCATTGTTAAGTGGTGCAGTTATTAAGCAAGGCATCACATGACTGCACCCGATTTTACAACCTTTTTTGCCGTGTTCATTAAGCAATCCATGTGGTTGTTAAGTGAATCACGCAGTTCCCCATTGATTTTGCTTGTCAGAAACCAGCTGGGAAGGTTGCAAATGGCAATCACATGACCCCAGGACACTGCAACCGTCATAAATGCATGCCGGTTGCTAAGTGCCTGAATTTTGATCATGTAACCGTGGGGATGCTGCAACAGTCGTAAGTGTGAGGACTGGTCATAAGTCACTTTTCCAGCACCATTGTAACTTCGAATGGTTGCTAAACGAATGGTCATAAGTCAAGGACTACCTGTAGAAAATTAGATCGCAGTAATTCGGGGAATTAACTCCTTACCCCATTCTAATCAACCACTCTTAGATTGTACTGTCACTGAGAGGTGGGGAGATTCACAGTGCAAGAACAATCCAAACCCACACCAGGTTCATCTCTTCCTCACTAAGGATGCACGTTGGGATGCGTGTCAGGGTACTCTCTCCTTGCTGCATCAAAATCTGTTTTGTTGCATGACATACTGAAAGGGGGGGTGGGATTATATTAAAATAGGTAAAGGTAAAGTTTCCCCCCGCACATTTGTGCAGTCGTGTCCGACTCTAGGGGCCGGTGCTCATCTCCGTTTGTTAGCCAAAGAGCCAGAGTTGTCCGAAGACGCTTCCACGGTCATGTGGCTGACATGACGCACGTAGAATGCTGTTACCTACCCACCAAAGTGGTACCTATTTATCTACCTGCATTTGCATGCTTTCGAATTGCTAGGTTGGCAAGAGCTGGGGCAAGTGCGGGAGCTCACTCCGTCATGCGGGGCTAGGGATTTGAACCTCCGAACTTGTGATCTTCTGATCGACAAGCCTGATGTCTTACCCACTGAGCCACCACGCCCCGTTATTATATTATATTATAATAATATTATTAGTATTATATTATTTCTGATTAATATAATGTTATTATATTATATTAGTTATTATATTAGAATACTGGCATGAAAAACCAGAAGGTACAGGGTTTCGGTGGTGCAGGGGCTTTTTAGTAGCCAGAAGATTATTTTATTTTCAAAAACTGGTTAAGTGCTCAAGTGTTATTTGATTTTTAAAGTCTTAACTTTCCAATTTGAACAAAACAAAAATCATGAAACTACACCCAGTTCTCATGTTATTCAGCAAGGGATATCGAAAGCCATCCAGAAAAGAAAACATGTATTGTTTTCTTTCTTCAAAAGTTCATTGATTCCAGAGTAAGTTTTAACTTAAAACTTGAGATACGGCACGTTCACATTTCCCGTTTTGTCTCTCTTTTTACTTCTCATATGAATCCTTCCTCTTTCTGTCTGCTGCAATGTGTTTTGAGATTTGTGGTACTATATTACAACATAAGTGTTTTTTGTAAAATGTTGGCGTGACTTCTCCACATCCTATGGGGTCATGATGTAAAGGAAGATGCAAGGACTGGCAAACCTAGGACAAATGCAGAAGATCAGAGTAATTTAAAATCCTCCAAAGCTCTTGGTCCAATTCACCCAGCTGAATAGGGAACACAGAGCTATTTCTTTCATTGTTGCTTCCTGCAATACAGTTTGCCATTTGCTGTGAGTGACAGTTTAAATAAACTGGTAGGCAGAATGTTCCCAAACACTGAAATAACAGTGAAATAAAATATGGGAAATAACTACAAAATATTTATGTGGAAATGCAAAAGCCAGTCACCTGTTCTGCTACACTGAAAAAGAGAACATACAGAAGATGCTATTAAAAACCAATACCATGAAAATCTGATGATTTAAAAGTTTTTTTTTAATTGAGTACAGGTGGCAGTTCTGATAAGGATAACATTTTATTCCAGTACTTGTTACCTTTAAAAATTCTGTAAATTCAGTTATGACTCTCTAAATATGCTCAGTAAAACATAAAGAGATGCCAAAAAATTTCCGAGACAAATAATTGTAATAATTGACAAGCGCCATCAGTTTTTGAAACTACAGAAGAATATAGTGGTGAGAAAAATGGCAATGTTGGCTGTATGTGCCATTAAGCAATAAAATATAGGAAAATCATTTTCCTTAGATCCCTATGATTTTCTTATTGATCTCTATTATCATTCTGAAAAAAGTCCCAGAAGAAAAGAGCTCAGGGAAAACATTTAATTTTGTAATGAAGTAAACAAAAGTTTTCAAATATATTACAGCTGAGTGGCTAAGCATGTCTTGCACCCTTGAAAGGGTCCTAATTATTTGGAATGGCTTTAAATATTCTACAACTGTAGTGGTAACAAGCCTTTTCCATTAAATTCTTATAGAACAGAAGGAACAGATATGTTACTTGGAATCAAAGAGCCAACAAATGCATTTAAGGGTTCAATGTATAAACTGTTTACATACTGTATATAAACGGTTCCTGCATACAAATATATCTTGATTCAAGTGTTTTAATATGTTATTTCATCATGAGGAAGCTATAATCCAAAAGCTTGGTATCCTGAAAGTTGAAGCTGCATATGAAACTATTAGGAATATTTTATTAAACCATTGGATGTTCCTGAGAACAGAAGCAACAAAAGGACTTTCCAAAATCAGTCCAAGACTTGTTAATCAATTTTCCTGCATCATAGTTGATCAAAATGCTGGATGTTGATGGCTTTTCTGATATTGTTCCTGTTGTGTGCCTTGAGAAAGTAAAGAGTAGCTGTTTTTCAGATTGTGCATCCAAACCACAAGGTCCAAATAATGGATAATCAGAATTTCCAACACTTGTTCATTCTGTATTCGTTATTCATCCCATGCTTTCTGTGAGATGTTTTCACAAAAATATCCATGTAAATCACTTTCACATGGTAAGAAAAATATATAAAGGAGTTTAGAAATTCCTTAGGGTAGTCAGCAGGATATGTCACAGTTTGAGTCTACACAGAATACACAATTAACAAATGATATAATTGGCATCACTTGTAGAATGACATTGTCACACAAACGACATAAATCTCAGTGGAATTTGGTCCATTACATGCAAAGTCCATTGCATTAAGGTCCAAAAGATTGAGATTTTGTTGTTTATGAATCATACATTTAAATGAGTTGGAGAAGTTGCGTGCAAACGGGTACCTAACTGCGGCATTGCCCAATTACTCATTCATTTTGATCCAAAGTTTCTGGAAAAAAAATGGGGGAAACAACTGAACAATGTTTGGTAATTTAATCCTGCTGTTGATTTACTGCCTGCCTTTTCTAAGGCTTAAAAAAACACTGCAGCATAAGAATTTTTTAAATGTTTTTTGGTTGCCACAAAACCCTGGAAAATCAAAGTACATCTTTCTTTGGGTCAGTGCTGTTGCAAAGTGTGGGAAATTACACGGCTTGTAAAGTTAAAGCAGTAGCAAAGCTTTGGCAAGCCCTGAACTTTCTTTTGTTCAGAACCAGTGACTGTAATATAATAGTTATATTAACATTTTTTTTGCTTAATATATTATTTCCCCCCCCCTCAATATAGTTTGTTTGTTTTTATAATTCTATCCTTGATGTGTTCTTAAAATCAATTTTTAAAAATGCAGTACAAATGGAAGGGTACAGTTTTGCTATTGAATTTCAGCCATTCTTAGAGGCTACAAAACAGCTGAGGGTGCCTGAGGTCGTTGGGTCAGGAGCTACCTACTTTTAAAAAATATGAGAAATCTAATTACTGATCCCCCAAACAGCCTAATGTAGGTTTGTTTTAATCTTTGGTCAACTGAACATATTACTATTTGTATGTATGCAACATATAGATATAGATAATATTGTATATATACACAGAGCAAGAGAGCAAGCCTTGATTACCAGCATAAATGTATCTGGTTCTCAATATACTAACCTAGTGTCCAGTTCCCCTGCACTGTATTTTTCATGACTGTGCTTTACCTCTTGTTCTAAGCCTTAGCCCCAATTGACTCATAAGAAATCCATCCTCTAGGTGGAGCAAGATATTTCTGAAAACATCAGCCCCAGGCCAGTTTCACTTCTCTTCGGCACAGGAGTATTGAAATCTTCCTGTGTTTCTTGATTAATGGAGCATGGAAAGTCATAACGTTACAATCTCAGTGTAGGGATAATGTTTAATAAGTGTCATGGACTGTGGGGGTGGGAGAGAGGGCAAACGCACCCACCCACCCCGCCGCTATTTTCAGCAGCAGCAGCTCTGCATTCATCATAACAGGGATATGGACTCTTCATCATCACTTTCCTAAACGAAAACAGTCCTCTTTGGCTTTCCCGCAGCAGCAGGATTGGGTTGTTGAGTTTATTTTTCTCCCATTTTTTAATCTCTTCCCTGAAGTGTGGCAATCAAATATAAACACAGCCCCACAACAAACCTGTCACTGCTTCCTATGTCTGTCTTAAAATTTCCTTAGTAATGCAATCACTGACATTGCCTGGATAGCTACTGAACTGACTCATTCATTGTATCATCATGATTCAGAAACTGTTCTTTGATTTCTGCTTACTAGGTAACCTTACCCTAAGTTAGTCTTCCCCAATTTGTTTCATCTAGATGTTTTTTACTACAATTCTCCCCCATTCCAAACCAGCCTTAGGGAATTTATAGTTCAGTCCATCTGGAAGGCATTAGACTTAGGCTTTTCTAAGTAGGCAGTTAATCCATAAGCTTGAATTTACTTTACTGGTATTGTGTGTGTGTGTGTGTGTGCGCGCATGTAAACCCTTCAACTCAGTCTTGATTCTTCCTGGACAAGTCTGCAGTTTTCTTGGAAAGATTTCAGAAGCATTTTGCCATTGCCTGCTTCCTAGGGCTGAGAGAGTATGGCTAGCCCAAGGTCACCCAGCTGGCTTCGTGTCTAAAAGCAGGACTAGAACTCATAGTTTCCTGCTTTCTAGCCTGGTGCCTTTAACTACTATATCAAAGTGGCTTTCATAGTATGTATATATAGTAGCGTATAATTTATATTTACCCATTGCTTCATTATTTCAGATCCCAAAGATAAACCCAAAGTAATTTATCAATTAACTGCATTTATTTATTTGTTTATTTGATTTAAAAGGCCACCCAACTCAAACAACGTGACTCTCAGCAGCAAACAAGAGCAACAAAAACAATAAACCAACCCCCCCAACACATGACATTAAAACATACAGAATATATAAATATAAAATACAAAATATAGAAATGTTGACCAAGCACCATAACAGAAAAACCAAAAGGGGACTCCACTCAACTGACTGTAATTCCTGGGGGAAGAGCCAGGTCTTAATGGCTTTCCTAAAGGCGAAAAGAGTTGGCCTGTTGTATATCAGGGGGTGGGGCGAGGTTGTTCCAGAGAACAGGGGCAACCACAGAAAAGGTACACTTCCTGGGTCCCATAAGATGACAAGTTTTAAAAGAAGGAACCTAGAGTATGACCATCCTGTGGGAGCATGTGGGGTAGGCAGATGTTCTTGGGAGAAGGCTTAAGTAACCTGGTCCTCTGCCATGTAGGGCTTTAAAGGTAATAATCAGCATCATGAATAATGCTCAGAAGCCTACTGGAAGCCAGTGTAGTTCACGGAGTAGCAGTGTTACATGGGCATAATGAGATGCACCCATAACTACCCATGTCACTGCATTATGGACTAACTGAAGCTTTCAGATGATCTTTAAGGGCAGCCCCATGCAGAGCAAGTTGCAGCTGTCCAATTGAGAGGTGATCCTGAACAGAACCTCCTGGTCCAGGAATGGGGGCAATTGGTCAGAAGGTGCAGTTGTGCAAAGCCCCCCCCCCCCCGTCCACAGCTGCCACCTGCTCTTCAAGCAAGAACTGTGAGTCCAGGAGAACCCCCTGATTGTGTACCAATTCTGAATGGGGTAGTGCTACTCCATCCAGAACTAAGGATGGAAACCCTCCAACTCCCAGAAGTGGGGCACCCAAAACCCATTAACCTCTCAGTCTTGGCAGGGTTGGACAGCAACTAATATTGTCCACCACAAGACATTTCCATTCATGAGGGAAGGATTGACTCCTTTAAATGTTTATAGATAGAAGTAAAAGATAAGAGCAAAAGTTATAGCAAAAAGTATTGCTCCCTAACTTTTTTCTGTACGTGTTTCTGTGTTGATAACATAGGGGACAAATTTCAAAATGTTATATAATGTCAGTCAGGAAAATGTTTATTGTTATAAAAAACTTTGGAGGTTGGCCAAGACAAAATATTAAAAAAATAATTGTGTACTTTGGTTTTCTCCTTCCATCAGGAGTGAAGGAACTGTTTCCTTTTGTGTGAACACACTGTTCTAAACCGTGGTATTCTGCAAGTTGTGTCAGAGAGTGGGATCAGATAAAGGGGAAATGTTACAGCATATAGAACACATCGTTGGGATAAGGTTTTGTAATCACATGAGCTGATTTTCTTTAAAGAAGCCTCCACCAACTCAATGTCCTGTAAAGGAGTTTTCTCCCCACAACCTTGATTCCCACCAGATTTGTTTCCTGGGAATGCTTCCAACACATCTGGAGGATATTAAGCGAGATACATTGGTTTAGAGTGCAGTATCTATGATCTTGTGTGCAGGATCACAATTCGACCCCTCCTCCCCAATAGAGAAAATTTGGAAATCCATATGGCATCACCAAATGAAGGAAGAATAAGGCCTGGATGGGTTTCCCAAAATGAGAAGGTAAGTAGCAAAGTTCTGCTGTTTGTAACCATGTTTGGTTCTTCCTCTGCAGCCCAGCAGCCACCAAGAACTGCAGACATTGGCAACATAGACCAATGCTGGAACTTCTGTTGTAGTGGTCTGGAATCCAAAGGGGTAGTAGTGAAGCTGGGAAAATTGTGACTGGAGAATCTAACCATTACCCCAGGTGTGTGCATTTGTATACAAATTATATCAATATCGTACTTTAGATCAGAAACTTCTAGAAGAATCAAGAAGGGTTGCCCACCATGCATGGTACCTTATTCCATGTGATGGCTCCCAAGGAGAACAGTTCCCATACATTTTTATTTCTTCCAACAAGACTTGATCTTGGCACTTTTCTCTTATTTCCTGATACCTTTCTATCAGAGTGCCATTGCATCATCCAGTTCACAAGGGAACTATTTGTTGTTTGGGGAACTGTATTTTCTTTTATCTTCTCTGAATTTTTCTTTCCGGTATTTTCCCACAAGCTGTGATAGCTGAAATCTTGCTAAGCAAATCTTTTTGGCCTGTTTGAGGTAGTCTCACATACTCCATCTTTCATACATGTCCCTGCACACCATAATATGGTATAAAACTACACATTATCATTGTATTGTGACTGTATCTAAGGGTTGGCATTATATGCTAGAATGCTGGCCTTAATATACTGATAGATGGTTCATTCACTAATGTGGTTGTACATTTTAACATAGTCTGGCAAAAAAAAAATTAAATAACAGAAAAGAATTCCCAGAAAGGGTTTTTAAAGTCTCCCTGAAAGTGGATGGGCATGCACATGCATGTAGACTGCTAGGAATAGCTTCTAAAGCAGCTATGAAAGTCAGAAAAAAATGGGGCTGCTTTAAATATTAGGGGGAAAAAGTATTTTGTATGCACTCGGTGTGTCCCAAAGCACCTTTTTAAACGATTTGCATGGCCTTAGGATATCATCATCACCACGATCACCCATGTTATCCAATGGTATTTAATTCTGATAAATATGTTTCCTGAAGTTGCTTGATATTGATTACATTATTTGTTTCTTTTATAAAAACCCTGGCTGACTTAAGATAAGAATATTTTAAAACCAGGTTAAAACCATTCCAAAAGAATGATTTGAATTGGGGTCTTAAAAAAAGATGGCAGTCCACCTTTACAAGCTCCAGGCCCTCAAAAACTTTGATAGGAAATAAAGATTTCTTCCAACCATACTGTATATTAATACCAACTGATTTCTCATAAAGCCACCCCCTTCTTTCAAGTCAGACCAGTAGTAAAACCAGCACTGGCAGCAGCAGACTAGGAAATGTTTCTGTTTGGAGATAAACAGAAATGTAATTTGGGACTTTCTGCATGTAAAATTTGCTTTGCAACTGACCTATAGCCTTTCCCTGGCAAAGAACTATAGGGAAATGCCACCACTGAAAATTCCCTGCTCTTCATAAAAGATTAGGCTGATCATACATCCTGTTTTGAATGGGACAGTCCCATTTTTTTAGCATTTTTCAACCGTCCCGTCGTTTTCATAAAAACCTCAATTTTGTCCCGTTTTTCAAACCCGGTGGGAATGGCGCGGAAGGGGGATCCGAGCCGGAGCGCGGACCGGGGGGTGGGGTTTGCAGACGGGAGCCAATCGCGCAGACCAGGGGGCGGGGACCCCTGTCTTTTTCATGAATACGGAATATGACATAAGACCCCGTCCCATTTTGCCATCCTGAAATATGGTCAGCCTATAAAAGATGGCCTTGCAGCTAAGTTTTCTGAAGAAGCATTTTTCAGGATAATCTCAATTCACAGGGAAGAAACCTAAGGAAAGAATCGCCATGACCCTAACCCTGACTTAGTTTGTATGAGGGCGAAAGGACAAATTTATGTCAACCCAACTGGCACCCAAGATAGATCATAAAGAACCAGTGATAGAGTGGATGTCAAAAAAATAATTGTGAGTTACTTGGGTGCACAAGGTAGCTGCAGAGTCCTTTGAGGGACTGTGTGGTTGGAAAATCAGGTGAAACGAAAAGAATGTTGATTAAAAAGAATGATATTGCTCCAATAATGCAAGACCTCTACTTTAAAAGGGAAATGATCTCATCAAGCACAAGACTGTCTTCCACTTTCCCACTTCTTAGATTAGGGCACCTTTTCATAATCAAATGTTGATTTATCTCAGCCAAGTTCATGTTTATTCACCTTCCTCTCCTTCATTATTGACCTCAGGCAGTCTTTCCTTAAGGACATAACTGTATAAGTAGATTGCTTATTCTAAGGGAAAGGGGAATTACTGTTGGACATTATCAGCATCCAGATAGCATTCAATTATGTCTTGTGTAGAAAAAACAAACGATGTGAACACCAGCTTTTATTAGAATAAGTATAACCCACTCTATATTAATGGATCTCAAGACAGGCTACAATCAATAGGAAAAAGAGAAAACAACTGAGCAACGTGTGTTTTGGTGAGCATTTTTTTTCTCTTTGGATGTTGATTTCCTCCAGCCCTGAAACAACAGGAAGGTCATGTAGGTACAAGATGACCTACAGTAGTCTAGCAATATTGTTTCAGCCAAAAGTTTTTCTGTCTCACCAGGAAAGTATGGAAATGCACACATGCCCCACCAAAGCTGATTAGCCTTGTCTGTCATTCATGACTTGTTCTTGTGCAATTTTGATACTTCTTGTTTATTAGATAAGGAAGGTGATGGTAGCTGGTTGCAAGCAGAGGATTACATGTGATAGAACTGATAATACGAGCACCGACACTGTTTGAGGGGAAACCACAATGCCAGTCTATTAGGAAACTTGCCTTTGGCTTTGGTGCTTGCATCACTCCATTTTCCCACAAAGCAGTAAACAGAGACAAGGACACACCATCATCAGTTGATGAGAGGTAGTAACCTTTTAAGGATATTACAGACTTTTTATAACCTCAGGAACTGGGATTCCTGGCTAATGATCTCACCAGGGTCTTGACATTCTCCATTTGAAATTACTGTGTTTTGACATGGGAAACCTTTGGAGCACTTTCAATAATAATAATAATAATAATAATAATAATAATAATAATAATAATAATAATAATTTGGGCACCTTATAAAATAATAATTTGGGCATCTTATAAAGTTCTTATTGTCTAAGCCAGAGCTTTCCAAACTGTGTGTCGCGACAGAAAAGAGTGTCGCCACACCACCCGGAAGCGGCCGCGCGCGCGTGCACGGTGGCAGCGGCAGCTGCTGCCGCCGCCACCATGCACACGCGCACCGCTGCACGCCCCCCCGCGCCGCCACCGTGCACGCGCGTGCCACCGCACGCCCCCCCGTGCCGCCACCGTGCACACACGTGCCGCCGCACGCCCCCCGCGCCGCTGCCGTGCACGTGCGCCCCCCCATGCCGCCGCCACTCATGTGTCGCCAGCGGCGGCACTTTGGAAAGCCCTGGTCTAAGCCCTGGGTGTTTGAAAAGGAACAAGGGTGAGACTAGTGATAAAATGTGCATTGCAACATGAAGTTGTTGTCTGCCCCTTTCTTACTTGTGTTGCAATTGTTGGATGTGTGTTCTGGAGCATGTGCAGAGTTTGAGAAGCGAGTAGCGTTAGAGAGACAAGAAATTATGCCAGGCATTTATCAAAATGAAGATGATTAATATAACAGAGAAATATGAAACGACAACATCCAGATCTCTGGAGTTAAATCTCTATATAAATATAAAAAGCATATTTTCAATATCACTCCCACACACAGGGTTGAATGCAAATGAATTGCTTAGCTAGTCTCTTGTGCTCTCTGCTGCTATCTCTCTGGGCCCATAACCTGTTGGATGGGTATTCTGGAGCATGTGCAGCGTTCGAAAAGCGAGTAGCATTAGAGAGACAAGAAATTGCACCAGGCATTTATCAAAACAAAGATGTATTAATATAACAGAGAACATGAAACAATAACATCCAGATCTCTGGAGTTAAATCTCTATATAAATATAAAAAGCATATTTTCAATCTCACCCCCACACACAGGATTGAGAACAGACAAGCAGCAAAAGGGGAAAGCAAGCTTGAATGCAAGGAGCAGAAACAAAAGACATGCTAATTTATATATTTGTGTCAAGGTTACTGATAGTTAACCTATCTGACCTTCTAATCTCTACAACCTGGGAAACAATGGAAGTTTGAACTCTTGACTCTGCTGAACAATTAACTGGCAACTCTGAGACTTGTCATGTGACTACATTCTTTTGAGCAATAAAACACATACCAACACTCCTCTTCTTTATGCTAAGGAGTGAGGAACCAAGCCTATTGTTTCAGTAAATTTATTTATTTATTTATTTATTTATTTATTTATTTATTTATTTATAGTTCAAATTTATCACCACCCATCTCCCCCAACGGGGGACTCTTATCACAAATTCCTTGTGTTTGACTGCAGCAAGAGGTTTTGTCAGACAATCTGCAACCATGTCCTTTGTATCACAATATTTTAATATGATCTCCCCCTTAGCAATAAAATCCTTGACATGATGAAAACGAATCTCTATATTTATTTATATTTATTTATATTTCTAACTTATATCACTGCCCATCTCCCCCCATTTCCAGGGGGGACTCTGGGCGGTTTACACAAAGCCAGCAATTAAAACATATAAAAACTTATAAAATACAATACATAATATATCTCTATATAAATTAATTAAATATATAAGACCCAAGAGGCTCTGATGTTAAGTTTAAAAGAACTCTACGGAGCAAGCCAACCCCAAGAGGAGCTATTACTCCCCCCATCCCAAGCGAGGTATATGGTTGTTGTGGGTTTTCCAGGCTGTGTGGCCGTGTTCTCGCAGTTTTGGTTCCTAACATTTCGCCAGTAGCTGTGGATGGCATCTTCAGAGGACAGGAGCACAGCTAGAAGATTCTCTCTGTGCCCAAATGGAGGGTGTGTGTTCCTGCTGGTGTTTATAGCTGCTGAGAGGGTGTGTGTCTTCTGTGGGTCATTTACAAGTGATTAGGAGACGGTTCTTTGTGGTGATTAGGGGGTGTGGTGCTGTCGTGTGTGGGATTAGCACATCTATTGTGTGAGTTGTTTGTATATTTCTGTGGTTGAGTAGAGTTCATTGACCTTTTACAAGCTGTGTTTTTCAGGACTGGCAGCCAGGTTTTGCGGATCTTTAGGCTTTCTTCTTTTTTATTGAAACTGTGTTGGTGTTTATGTATTTCAATGGCTTCCCTGTATAGTCTAACATAGTGGCTGTTGGTGTTGTCCAGTTGTAAGGTCCCTGGCTTACACTTTTTACCCAAGTTCCTGAGGTTGCCAAAAACAGACTTGAGTCGAGGCTTGGAGATTAAAATAACAGCATTTATTTGGCCAAGCAAAGCTTGGTGAAATCTCTGCAGACATCATGGCAGTGAATGTCTGGGAAGAGATCCACACACACACATTGCAACTTCAATGATTATATAGGGTTTGCAAAGCTAGTAAAGAAGCATGCATGAACTCTCTCCTGGTAAGAGGGCAAGGCTTTCTGTATCTGCATTTCTAGCCAGCTTTCTGTCGCCTGGTATGTTAAACAACCTTGCCATGCGTTATCTAAACAAACTCTCTCCTAAAGACAGCAGCAAGGTCTCTGCGTCTCCTTTTACCTAATTCCCTTTTGCAAGCAGTTTTCAAAAGCAGAATGGCATTGGTTAAGCTAACCCTTACACAGTATTTCTGTGTTTTCAAATAAGATTTGGTGACCAGTTTGTTTGAGAGCATGTTCAGCTATTGCAGATTTTTCAGGTTGCTGTAGTCTGCAGTGTCTTTCATGTTCCTTTATCCTGGTGTGGATGCTGTGTTTTGTGGTCCCAATGTATACTTGTCCATCTCTATATGTTTAGTTCTATTTCTGCAACCTTCAGATTGTGCCATACGAATACAAGCCTGGTTATCTTCATAAACAATTATAGGTTATTGTAGTTCCATACCTATATCTTTTAAAAGCTGTTTGAACCAAACAATCTCATTATAGATTTGTGCCAAACTGTAGAATTCAGCTTCAGCCATTGACAGAGCAACTATTGTTTGCTTTCTAGAATACCAAGCTATTGTTGATCCAGCAAACTGTATTACAGCTCCAGATGTGGATTTTCGATCCTTAAGATCTCCTGCCCAATCTGAGTCAGCCCACATTTCTAATTTTTCCCCTGTTCCAGAAGCAGACAGCTTCAGACAGTAATTCTTAGTACCTTGCAAGTAATGAAAAAGCCTTTTGATTCCTGCTTTCGCAGCAGACATAGGCCTTTCTACATATCTACTCAAAATTGATACAGCATTTGCAATATCTGGGCGAGAATGATTTGCAATGTATAGTAAGCTTCCAATGGCAGATCTAAACCCATCTGCATCAGATGACTCAGCCTCTCCCTCCTCCTTTTGAAATTCAGGAAGCATGGGGGTAGAGACAGATTTGCATTCCTGCATGTTAAATTCCTCTAGGAGTTTCTGAATTTTACTCTTTTGGCTTAACAGAAAACTACTATCTGCTTCTCTGTGTATTTCCAAGCCTAAGTAATTATTAACTTTCCCAAGACTTTCAATGTGAAATTGTTTTTCATGCATGCCTCAAAACCAAGTCTTTGTTCATCTGATGATGTAAGCACTAATAAAATCATCAACATATAAGCATAAATACATGAAACCTTGTTTGTCTTTCTTGACACAAACACGAGAATCTGCTTTCCCTTTAACAAAACCAAATTTCTGCAGTGTTTCATCTAATTTTATGTTCCAGCAGTGAGCTGCTTGTTTTAAACCATAAATTGACGTAGGCAGTTCACATACTAGATTTTTTCCTTATTCATAACCAGGAGGTTGTTGCATGTGTAATTTCTGATCTAACTGACCATACAGAAATGCAGTTTGGATATCATAGTGATAAACTGACATTCCTTTCATGGCAGCAACTTTTAAAAACAGTCTGATTGATTCAACCTTTGTAACTGGAGCAAAGGTTTTATCAAAATCCAAATCTTTTCTTTGAGAAAAACCTTTAGCAACCAATCTTGGTTTATATTTTTGAATTTTTCCAGTTTTGCTCAGCAAATGAAGTGCTTTTGCTAATGATTAATTTATCACCTAGTATGAATCTGTAGCTTATCTGGCTTTGTTCATATCCAACAAAGATTGCTTTCTTTGTTTTGGAGGATCCCTTCTATCTCAGTTGCTAAGGAATATGAACCCAAGCTGTGCTACCAAAAATTCTTAGATGATTGACTTTGGGCTTCATACCATAGAACAGATGAAATGGAGTATCCTCAATCACACAATTAAACAGTCTGTTCTGAATATAACAGGCAGTAGATACTGCTTTGACCCAAAACTTAAAAAGTAGTCTTGCATCTTTAAGCAAGCACATCATGGCTTCTTGAAGAGTTCTACATTTTCTCTCTTTAATTCCATTCTGCTGAGGAGTATAAGGGTTAGATAAAATTTGTTCTATCCCCTTTTCTGTCAGAAACCTTTTAAAAGTGTTAGACAGAAATTCTCCTCCTCTGTCACATTGTAAAGCAGATACAGGCTTTGGAAATTTTCCATTTGCCCATGTTACAAAACCTTTAAATTTCTCAAATGCCTCATTTTTATGTTTCAGCAGATAGATAGATGTATATCTTGAAAAATCATCAACTATGGTCATTATACTGTATATCTTGCTTCTCCGAGACTTGGAGAAAAGGGACCAATTAAATCACAATGAATTTTTTCTAAAGGTCCAGTTGTGATTCTGTCTGCATGCTTGCCCACATGAGCTTTGTTAGTCTTACATTCCTTACAAATTGTACAATCCAGGTATTTGTCACAGGATTTCAATTTTAGATCAGCACACAGCTTTGACATATGTGCAATATATTTAAAATTTGCATGACCAAATCTTCTGTGCATGAGGTGTATGCATTGATCATGAATTGGAATGTTACCAAATACAGCCTTTGCAGTTTTAGCAGCATTTTGCACAATGTACAATGAATCTTTTTGTACACAAGTTGCACACAACTTACCATTCTTCCGTATCTCACAGCCAACTTGTTTAAATGTTATGATATATCCAGCTGCTACCAAACGGGCTACAGATAAAAGGTTAGTTTGCAATTGCGGGACATACAACACATTTCTAACAGTTTCTCCCAAACAAGATAAATACATATCACCTTGACCCATTATTTGTATTGAAGACCCATCAGTTATAGAAACACTTTGTCGATCAGTTTTAGACAATGAAATAAAAAAAACATTTACAATTAGACAAGTGAAAATTTGCACCAGAATCTAACACCCATATATCATCAGAATTACAGTTTTCATGAACTTGTGCAATTTGAGTTGTTTGCAAAGCTTTCTTCTTCAAAGTCTCTTTGTTCTTCTTTCCTAACTTTCATCCTTTGTGCAGTTGGTCACAGTCATGTGTAGCTGA
Source organism: Charina bottae (assembly GCA_023362775.1). Classification (NCBI taxonomy): domain Eukaryota; kingdom Metazoa; phylum Chordata; class Lepidosauria; order Squamata; family Charinaidae; genus Charina; species Charina bottae. The sequence continues at coordinate 12,099,749 of JALMGJ010000003.1, forward strand.
TCCACAATGAAAACATCTCCAGCTTGCCAGTGCTGTAGCTTCTGCCTCATTCCCCTTTCGTTCTCTCACTTTCTCATGCTGCAGTTTTCCAGAAGAGCTGGGTGCAAATGACTGTTGGTCCTTTAGTTTCTCCCACTCTGCAAGCAGCCATGCAGAAATAAATGAAGGAGTAAGATCAGCTTCAGGCATTGCTTCTATGGTGGAAATTAACGTGTCCCACGTTTCATTCAGTGAAGACAGAATGATGTATGACTTTGTCAGAGGGGTGAATTCCATGCTTTTTTCTTGCAGTTCTACAAAAATCTGCTGAATAGAGTGCAAATGTTCAGGCAGGCTGCTTTCTTCTGACAAATAAGCTTTGTACAGCTTCCTAGTCAGAGAAACTTTGCTTCCCACAGTAGCCTTTACATATACATTTCTCAAAGCATCCCATAATTCTTTGGCAGATTGCGAATCATGCACATTGACTAGCTGATTGTCCTCAACTCCTAAAATAAGAGTTGCTCGGGCCCATTCATCTTGCCGTAACCATGCTTGAGTGGGATTAATTGGAGGTGGCTCACCTATTGGGGTACACAGGTCTTCTCTCCAAAGAAACATTTCCATTTTCAGAGCCCAATTCAAATAATTTGAGTCTGAAAGTTGTTCAAGCGGCATTGCTGAAGATTGAGAAGTCGCAGCCATGTTTCACCTCTTTTCAAAAAATTCCTCAGTTCAGCTTCTTCTGCAAAAACAGACAGCAGCCAAAAAATCCTCAGGCAGCAGGCAAAGAAAAAACCACTTCACCAGTCTTTCTTTTTACTCACCTTTCAAATGCAAATGAATTGCTTAGCTAGCCTCTTGTGCTCTCTGCTGCTATCTCTCTGGGCCCATAACCTGTTGGATGTGTGTTCTGGAGCATGTGCAGTGTTCGAAAAGCAAGTAACATTAGAGAGACAAGAAATTACACCAGGCATTTATCAAAACAAGGAGCAGACACAAAAGACATGCTAATTTATACATTTGTATCTAGGTTACTGATAGTTAACCTATCTGACCTTCTAATCTCTACAACCTGGGAAACAATGGAAGTTTGAACTCTTGACTCTGCCGAACAATTAACTGGTGACTCTGAGACTTGTCATGTGACTACATTCCTTTGAGCAATAAGGCACATACCAACAGTAATATCACAAGCATATAAACGGATGGAACTAGTGTCATGATGTTATGACACATGTTTTGTCATTTTGACAAAAGCTCAACTTGCTGTGGATACCCTTAATCTAAGCTTTCACACACAACAATCCATTTCTTCAGATGCAGAGAGTAGATGGGAATATATTGATAAATTTCCTATAGGAAATGCAGGCAAAGGTAACTGTCTATATAGTGGCCATTTATATGAAATCCCATAAACTGTAAGTGAAATTGCATGAAAACTATAACATACAGTAAGGGTTGGCAAATGTTTTGTGACTGATGGCTACAGTCAATACTTCTGTAGGACTAAAAGCTACATTACATAGGATGTTGCAAAATGCTCCATCACCTTATGGACATGTTTTTTACTAATATGATTATTTTAGGATATAAGCAATAGTTTATTAATAGGGTGCAATGTAGAGTAGCCTCCTCATGGTGCACCCCCGGGCAATGTGACTTGTCATGGCTAAATAGTCTACACATCCAGCTACTGGACCTCACAAGGGATTTCCCAGCAAGAAAAATGCCATACAAAATAAATAAAAGCAATAGTTTTCATGTTTTTTGAGTTGAAAAGGGGTGTGTGTATGGGGGGAAGAACACATAGATATATATTTATATTGAGTAGCCTGTCTTCAGTCAAGGGAAGAGGAGTTGATTACTCAGCTTTTGCACGTCCTCCTTCCTAGCAGAGGAAGATCAGCTTGGTTTCAGAAGTACGTAAATGCCAGTTAGGAAATCACCATTGTTTTCAGATGTTGAATGGGTTCACCCATCACAATAAGCTATGGTTTGCTTAACCATGGTTTACTGAATAAATCATGATGGGCTGACTTTGCACAACTAGTTTCTAGCCTTTTTGGTGACCTTCGGCATGCCAACCACCTCATGCCCAAAAATCTGGGTTTTCCCTGGGCAAAGTGTAAATCTGATTTCATTTCAATGAGATTTACATTAATTAAAACTAAATAGACTGAATACAGTTACCCTCCATCTGTGTATTCAATAATATTCTCTTTCCAGCACTTTAAAAATTATAAGAGGGTCATCTTTCTTGAGGTATCTGAGGTTTGCACCAAATTTTTCAGGAGCCACATGAGTTGAGCCCTAACCCTCAGTTTGCACATTTCAACAATGAACCATGGGTTATAACAAATCACAAATCACTGTTGTTTAGCACAATGTGTGATCCCAAGCATTTACAAATACACCTCTTTTTTGCTCTTCCTGCTGCTTCCCTGTAATGGAACCACTTCCAGAAGTTCAGGTATGAAAGAGTTAATCAATTGATCTAGATTAGTGTGTGTGGACTTCAACTGGCTGAGGAATTCTGGGAGTTGAAGTCCACACATCTTAAAGTAGCTGAGGTTGAGAAACACTAATCTAGATAGTAGGCAGAGTCCAGCAAATTCCAGGAAATTTACATTCTAAGCCAAACATCAGGACCAGGAAAGTTTCCTGTCTCTCAGGTGACCTTTTAAAAAGGTAAGAGCACAGCTCCATTTTGGCTCTTTATCTTCTGTCATGGGAGGAGATAATCTACCCTAGCTGACTTCTGCCAAATACAGAGCAACTGCCCCAATTCTGAAAGGACTAGTGCAGTGCTTTCCAAACTGACGTCGTTGGCGACACACCAACGGTGGCAGCAGTGACGGCGCGGGGGGGCGTGCGGTGGCGTGTGCGTGCATGGTGGTGGCGGCGGCCTCGCTAAAACGCGAAAGTGCTGATGGTACGCCGCTGCCACCGCCACCATGCACACCGCCATCACTGCATGCACCCCCACGCTGCTGCTTTGCGACACACTAAACTGTGTGTCGCGACACACTAAAGTGTCGTGACACACAGTTTGGAAAGCTATGGACTAGTGAATCAGAAGAAATGAGTCATCTAGGCAGAATGAAGACTTAGATGTGAGCAAGATTCTTTTCTTTACTGAATCTCCACATTCAGTTAACAAAAGAATCCTAATCCCATCTCACTCATTATACTGGTACATTCATTTTGCCGAGAGCTCCTTGAGGCTCTGACACTATGGAAAAGAAATGACGATCTTCCACTTTCTTCCTCTGGAATAAAATGCTGGGAGAACCTTTCTCCATGAATGGAAGAATTACCAGATTGGTGGGAGTTTGCAGCAGTGGGGCTAGTCAGGGAAGAGCCTAGGGCCCTCCGCTTGTGGATGTTAGAGTGGCCAAGCTACCATATCCCAGTGTGTATGTATGTACAACCAAAATTCCCCTTACATGTTTTTAAAAGTTAAGGAATCCTTAAGATAGAACCTGTGCCTTCTTTTTGGTCTCATCCTTATATCCCTCTAACAGCAGGAATGAAGATGCTTGCAAACCATTCTTTCAAGACTTATCCTTATGACTCTTCCTTTGTCCAGTTGCCAGCCTGTGGGGGAGGCAGCTCACCTTTGTATTTATTTGTTCAAGTTTAAAACTCTTATTTTTTCCTGGCCTACTGTCACAAGCCTTGCTGTGTGAATGATCTGCAAACACCTCAGGGGTGATGCACATGTATGTGGGATGTGAGTTCTGAGCTCGCTAGGACCCTCAGCACCTCCACAAAAGTACGCAACAGCAGAATTAGTGCAAATTGAGCTTTTATTGGGCAGCGTTTGCAAAAGCCGGGCGCACTTACTGTCTCCACAATTTGGTTGACATAGAGAGTGCCCTGAGTGAAGGCTCACTCAATGTTTTTATACAAGTAGTTAAAAGGTTTACACAATTTCAACAGTTACATATCATACAAATCCATCAGTTACACCAATTTGCACTCCAATGTATCAGATTGATAGCATCCTGTTTCATGATTGTTTTTCTATCATATCAATCTGACATCCTGCCCTTGACGTTTTACAGTACCACGTCCGCCTGTTGTTTCCCCTCCCAATATCTTTTCCTGGTTGATTTGATTAAGCTAAATTGATTAAGCTAAATTATATCTCCTAGGGATTTTAGTTATCCCTTCCTGATCTTAATTTGCAGGAACATGCTGTGCCTCCGTGTCTTTCACTGTTAAAGAGTAACTGACAAGTGTCAGAACTCTGACTGAGTCCTGTCATCATGACAGACTTCTGTGTGGATTGTGGAGAGAAAGAAGCAAGAGACAAGCGGCAGGGAAAGGAGACCCATTAACATCTACCTGTGAAAGTGAAATACACATCCACAGCGAAGGCTATCTGAGCACCCAGCTATGTGACTGCAACATGAAATGGGGAATACGAACCTTGGGGAGGGGACAAGACTCTGGGGGGGGGATGTTTAAAACTGCTAACCATTAGTATAGTCTCTCATTCAAGTCTTTCTTTTGTGCTAACTTTCATGTACCAGAATAAACCTTTACTTCCTAGCAACATCGTGTCCGTTGGTTTGCTTAAGAGAAAGCGTTTCTAGGACTTCGGAGCGGAGCACCTCACACAAGTTTGTTTTTGTTAGCGAGTGTCTGATTAACAGGTAGGGTCAAACAGAGAGTAAAGATGGGGTGGCTTAAGGCCACACACACACACATATACATGGGGGGTATAGAAATTAGCAAGAGACACAACCAGTGAATTTAGCGAGTGTTAGGTATCTGACAAGCTTAGTGTATGTCTGGTAACTGTTAAAGAATAACTGACACATTATTCCTCACAATTTACACCTTTTAACATGTTTCAACTATTGATTACATTAACCTGATCCATGGAGAGTTTGCGAAAGATTTCTCAGGCTGTGTGTGTTAATGGGATTTCCTAGCAGTTTGTTTCTACTCTGATAGGTGTCTGTGTACCTACTTCCTTTATTCCCTTGGGAGGATGAGACTTATCTCTGTTTCCCCCCCCCCCCCCCCGTATCTTGTGTAATCCTAATGAGTTCAATTTCAGGTTAATTTCCAGCCATTCAATTAAGACATTTAATTTGCTATAATTCTTACCAATGTAAAATTCTTGTTAAAAATTAATTCATTTATACATCCCCCACATGTAGATACACTCAAAGGCTGGGATCTGCACAATTCCTATCGGCACTTCAGGCTAGTGCAGCCTTGCCACCTTGCAGCCAGTCCCTCGGCTCTGCCCTCCCTGGCCATTTTGGCTTGGACTAGGCAGAAGGAGAAAAATGAGAAGATAGCAGCAGCAAGGCATAAATAACACCACATTTAAAATCAATCAATCAACAGCTGTTCTTAGCATACTCTTTAGCCCTTGGTGGGGAGAAGGGATTTGGTCCTCTTTTATTTCAAACAAAAACAGATGATATTAAGGAAGTGGAGAGGGCAAATATGTGTCTCTGTTGGCATGAGGCTGATAAGAGTGGGGATAGCCATCTGCAAGTATTAATAGACTTAAAAGAGTGTTCCCCCTCCACACTAATGTCATTCCCCGCTCTTCACACCAAAGTTTTGAAAGCAATCTCTTTTCCAGACTCAGAGTCCCCACTGCCATTTGAAATTGACTGAGCTAGTACATTTGCTATTTCCATTTTAGCTTGCCCAGAGAAGGAAGGGAAGAGAGGAAACCCAAAATTCTTCCAGCCAACTTTCTGAGCAGGATGGGGGCAGTTTCATAGAATTCAGAGACCTGGTGGGTTAAAGAGACAGCTCCCCCTCTGTCCCTTCCTCTCAGATTTTTGTGCCATCTTTCCAACCCTGGCAGAAGATTCCCCAAGAGTAGGAGAGCTGACTATTTATCCCCACGAAATATGGCACACAAACAAAAATCAAGTTACAGTTACTTCTAAATATTTTAGCACTGTTTCAGAATAGTGCTATCCAAGTGGCATTGTTCCAGAAGAATGCAAAACCTACGTCTTGGAAACCACTTGTGCAAAACACACACAACCAGATCAAAATCTACTATTCTAATGAAACTTCCTCCTCAGTCCACCCCACATTTAGAAGTGTGATTGGTGGAGGTTTTTCCTGTTGGCCAGTGACATTTGGTAGGAGGGAGAGGAAGGGGAAAAGGAGGAGGAGTAGGAGTTAGAAACAGAAGAAAGAGGTATCCACTTTATCACTTTATCTAACATGTCCTGCATTGAAACATTAAGGACAATGAAGAGTGCAAAGCAAAATTTGTTGGTGTACTTTTCTGCTGGAAGGCCTGGAGGGTAGCACTTTAACATAGCCCTGAGAAAGTGCCCTTTGTCTCCCCCCCCCCTTAATAAAACATATGATCTTTCCTCCAAGAATAATGAGGTATAAGGAATGGCCATTGGCCTGGAATCATGAAAGTGGTCTCCAATCTTTCACCTCCAGTTTATGATTCATGTCACAAGGATTCAGAGACTGAAATGACCTCAGGCTGGTCATCTCAAGTGAAACAGGTTTATTATAGGATAGGATGCTTCCAATATCTGGTCATCGTTCTGGTTAGCTTGTATAAAACTTTCCATAGCTAAGAAGTGAGAGAAGAAAATCAGTGGGAGAGAGGAAATAGGTTGGTGTTCTTGTTGTAAACACTTTGCAAAACAAGGTTTCTGAAATGTAAGGTGTTTGTGTTGGCCAGCTTGGGGACAGGGAGCATTTTTTTCCTTTCTCTGTTTTAGTGTTTTTCCCTTCTCTATTAAAAATTCCTTTCTTCTCAGTAGGGAAATTGTCTGTGTCAGCTCCACTCTGGCACTAGAACCCAATTCTGAGGCCTTTGGGGAAGATAAAAGTGCCTTGGACCCAAAGGACTGCAGCAATAGTACTTCAGCTTCAAAAATAATTTCAATGAAAGAAAATTATAATGGAAAACATAAACATATATTCAGCTTTGATAAGGGTTAAAAAAAGTCAAGACAGCAGCTGTGTGATCCAAGCTCTAATAATTTTAGTGTGTCTTGTGCATTTGACTGCATGGCTGTGGCTGCCATCTTGAGTCTTTTGATGCTTCCCCCCTTCCCTCTGCCAACTGCCTCATGACTACCCCTGAGTCCTGCAAATATCAGTGCAATGAAATAGATCAGTCTTTCATATCCGGCACCCTTCTTCTCTGTAGGGCAGCAACTGTTACTATCTTCATCCAACAGGGTCACTGGGAAGATGGAGTCTGTAGTTTAGCATATTTAAGATGCTAGGTTGGGCAAGGATGAGAGAGACAAATATATTAGAATGCAGGATTTTATTGGTTTAATTTACCAGTTTTTAATGTCATGATGAATTAACCCTCTTGCCCATTTTATTTGCTTAATCGCTTTATTTATGCCTTCAGTTTTAAGAAGAACCACTCATATTTTCCTTTTAGTGGCAGTAAGGAAACTACAGGTTGTAATTTTGAATTTGCTTTTCAATTACGTTGTAAACATAAATATCTTTATTAAAAATGCCTGTGGAAAATTTGCTTCTAGATAAGTGAGTCTGAGATACACAAAATAAATTCTTCAGCAATAAAAAGTAGCAATTCCTTTAATGGCTGCTGTTTGAATATTAAAAACAGCTGCTGCCACTGCCGCCGCCTTTAGAAACTCCAGATACTTTTGGGACTTTGGGAGAAGAAATGACGGACTGAAGACAGATTTGCAAAAAGCAGAGCTGAAGACCGTGGCTGAATAAAGAGCCAGTGAGTAGACCGTAAATCCTCTCTGGACAAGGAGAGGACTTGAGATTGCCCACAAGTGCTCCAGACAGCTGCTGCTCATGAGGAGACCACAAGACAGCGGTCTCCAGTGTGCTTAGAGCTCTGGGAGACAAGGGAATAGCCAACTTGCTCAAACCGCAGTCAGCATCTTTAAAAGGACACTGGGTTCGCATACATCCTTTTCTAATCACTTTTGGAAATTGCTTGTTAACTGCTTTTAAGCTATTAGAAACCTTTGGATCAAGTTTTACAGTACCGGGTGAATTTCCTTCAATCCTTAGCAAAAGATGATTTAAATACAAGTTTAAGGACTTAAAAAATAATATTTTTTTTGGAATAAACAGCAAAAGGGTGATTAAAACTTTGATTTTAGAAAGTTATAAACAGACTAAGGGTCCAGATAAATTTGAAATAAGATTTTGGAATTAATTATAAAGACTCCTTCCCATGGGGAAATGCATTTGTTTTTAATTATTTTTAAAAAAAACATTAAGACTTTAAAAATTGGACACTTGAGGGAACTAGAAGGAACTAAAGATTTCAATTAGAAGGACACTCAAACTCAACTTACAAATATAGAACGAAGAAAAAGATTTTAACATTGGACATATTGAAGGATATTTTTGAACAATGAACCCAGAAGTTAATTTTAAGTGTTGGCTTCTATAGATAGACTGTGTTTAAAAGATGTTATGGAAAGGAACAAGTTTTACCTGACCAGATTGAGACTGATTTGAAAGTGGATTTATGCTACACTGGACATACAAATAAAACCTCCTGGTGTCTTAATAATTAAAAGAGATATACAAATAACAAACCAAGAGTGACGTGGATAATTTTCCTATATTGGATTTACAAAAGAGACTTGTTAAAGCTTTGAATAATTTTTTGAGAAGGGAAAAAAATGAAAAGAAATAAAGTTCTAGGACATTATTTGAAGGGACTAAAGATCAAGATTGTTAAAAGTAAAAGGAAGGAATATAAATTTTCCAAACATGGGAAAACAAAGGAAGAGCATTAAGGACTAGTAAGAAGGGAACAATCCCCAAAATGAAGATACAGGCATTGGCAGACTGGTTCATACAGGAGCTAACCAGTGAGGCTTGCCTTCCCTGCAGAGATGAGAAGGGCAAGAAGCAGGAAATGACCAATCAGGTCTTTCAGTGGCCATAGTCCAGACTGAGCATAGTCCCAGCCTCATAGCCAGCCCATTGCAACCTGAACTGGAATTTCTGAAGTTAGATTTAGAAACAACTTGAAGTAGGCTGACCATACTACCCGTTTTGAACAGGACAGTCCCGTTTTTTTTTAAACAATTCCCTAACATCCCATCATTTTAATAAAAATGTCCATTTTGTCCCCTTCTCAATGAGAGAGCGTCCACCTGCCCTGTTTGCCGGGGCACCGCAGGGACCACGCTGCCGGCAAGGCTGTTAGATGGAGTGCATGCGTGCATGCGGGTGGACAGGCGTGCACATGCACGCACACTCACTTTGTCCGGCGAGCCGTGGGTAAGTTAGGGTCCTGTTTTTGTCTCAAGGAAATATGGTCAGCGTAACTAGAAGCAGCATCAGAGACAAGCACTTTAGGTTGCAGTGTGGAATTGCCCACACTGTGCTCCAGTATGTCTTCTGCTGCTGATGCATTTCCCAGAGCTTCCCAGTAAACCAAGGAGCACTCTGGGATTGGCACACTGGGAAAGGCTGCTTGGGGTGATCTCATCAAGCACTTTGGTCAGCAGGTGCTTGGCAGGACTGCCTACCAGATTGCTGGGAATATGCCTGAGTGACCTCCGGAATCCACCCGGATCCATCTGATGCCATCTTAATTTGTGCATGGTGTGTGTGCATGTGTGTGTAAGCTCTGTAACTCAGGGCATCTTAGCATCAGCTTGAGGTTAGGCCAATATACTCACATCCTATTCTTTTCACACTTGCCTCTCTGTCCTTCATGAGTATAGCCTAGTTTTGTTGTGATGATGCTTCCATTCAACTAGCATGATGAGAATAGAGACATATACCATCCTCAGAGACCACTTGTGCCAATGAGTAGTTTCTCATGACTGTACCCAAAGTGTATGATTGTGTCGGTGTAGCTTAATGTAATGTCTTTTCTTATATTGTGGAAACCATGAATGCTTGTAAAGAACAGCCCAACATTTCACAGGACTATGAGTCTGCTGCATGTGGAAGTGTTTTTATACAACACGGATAAAACGTAAAGGTATACATACAGATATTGCTAAACACATGCCTATGGATCATAGACCAACCAGGGTTCTTGCTTAAAGTTGGGTGCATTTTGGAAATAATGGTGTAAAATGAGATAACTCCTATACAAAGCTGTGGAAAGCATTGCTGTGCCATTTTCTATGCACCAGAACAGTGCTTTCCAAACTGCCGCTGTTGGTGACACACCAACAGCGGCAGCAGTGGTGGTGCAGCGGCGCGTGCATGCACGGCAGGGGGGTACATGGCGGTCGTGGTGTGCACGGCGGTGGTGGCAGTGGAGGCGGCCTCGCTAAAACGTGGAAGTGCTGATGGCGCGCTGCTGCCACCGCCGCCATCCACACCGCTGCTGCCGCACTCACCACCGCTTCACTGCCCCCGCGCTGCCGCTTCACGACACACTAAACTGTGTGTTGCGACACACTAAAGTGTCGTGACACACAGTTTGGAAAGCTATGCACCAGAAGGACCACCCCTAGGAGATGGGGCTTGATGTGGGAAATCTGTCCAAAGAATGTTTCTTCCACAATCCATTACCAACAGTTTCAGTAACTTGCTCCCTTTCTCTTTTCTCCACTGCTTTTTCATTAAATGGCCACATTGCGTTAAAATAATTCTGTGATACTATTATGTGGAAGCAATAGACTTGATTAATGGCTCTGGCAATTTAGCCATTCATGTAGATAAATTGCACAACATACTTGCAATCTGATATATTAATGATTGGAATGATGACGTCAATTGCTGCTTTGGGTGAGAAAGATTCAGCTCTAAAATGTACCAATTCATGAAATAAAGATGGCTGATATTAAAAACAAAAGAATGGGTTGTAATAGTATTATACAGTATAGGAGACAAAATTGTATGAAAAGGAATTTTTTATTCCATTGAGGTAAAAGTTGTCCAGGATAAATTGGTGAACTATGTATTTTGACAAAATGTAACCAAAGTCATCTACTATGTGCCATCAAGCAATACTGACATTGAAAATATGTGTCTGTGTGTGGCTCCTGTTATTTCTATTAAGTTTGCCTCTTCAAATTATTCACAAAATAAGTCCTCCCCATCCTTTTACTTTTTATATTATTTTATTTTTATAAATGGTTTTATTATTTAAAATATTATATACATACACGTAAAGAAATATACATATACATAAAAATACAACATATAATACATATTTACATTCAAAAAAGGTGGGGTGAAAGAAAAAAAAGAAAAGGGGGAAAAAAACCCCGCATAGATTCTAAGAGACTTCCTGTTTCCTTCACGAAGAACTAAATTAAATATTTATATTGTAAATTAATCTATTTACATTATAACTTTTAATCCCTTAAATATTTCATTTCCATTTTACATATTTTGTCTTTTTACATGTTTCATTCAATACATATAATTTTTTGTTTTTATGTCATTGGTTTTTGTTTCTAATATTTTTAATACATTTTAGAGATTAAGTGATCATTTTCACTCCATAATATATTATCCCAATTATTTGCAAGTTTCGAAAATTTATAATTTTTTTTATCTGATTTGAATTGTTCTTTTAATTGAATATATGTAAACCAATGACATGAAAGACCTTGTTTTTCCAATTCCTCCCTTGTTTTAAATTCACAATTATTTCCAACAAATTTGAGTAAATTTTTATATCTCAGCCATTTTTTGTTACCTAGTTCCCTTCTGGCAAATGCCTCCTGTGAAGATATCCATAGCGGAAGAGTAGGTAATAATTTTTTTTTGTATTTATTCCAAATCCTTAATAATGATCTTCTAATAGTATGGTTGTTAAATTATTAACTTTACTTTTATTGTACCATAAATATCCATGCCAGCCAAATCTATTATCGTGTCCTTCTAAATTTAATAATTTCGTATTCTCCAATATTATCCAATCTTTCAGCCACACTAATCCACAAGTTTCATAATATAATTTTAAATCTGGCAATCCCAATCCTCCTCTTTATTTTGTATCTTGTAAATATTTTAATCTTATTCTAGGTTTTTTTCCATGCCACACAAATTTTACTCTTTCCCTTTGCCATTTTGAAAATGTTTGATGAGTTATTATTATTGGAATTGTTTGGAATAAATACAAAATTCTTGGTAAAAACATTCATTTTAATTGTAGCAATTCAACCCAATAAAGATAAATGTAGTGGTTCCCATTTCTCTAAATCTTTTTTAATTTCTTTCCATGTTGTGATATAATTATTTTGATACAAATCTATAATTTTAGAAGTTATCTGTATTCCTAAGTATTTTATTTGTTTTACATTTTGAAAGCCTGCTTTTTGTTCTAATTTAATTCGGTATTTATTTATTTATTTATTTATTTATTTATTTATTTATTTATTTCCAACTTATATCACTGCCCATCTCCCCCCACAAGGGGACTCTGGGCGGTTTACAATCAAGTTAGTAATTAAAAGCATATAAAATACATTATACAATTTAAATATTAAAAATATAAAATCCAAGAGGCTGTTATATAATGTTTGCGAGCCGAACTCTACGGCGCAAGCCATCCCCAAGAAGAGCTATTACTCTTCCCATCCCAAGCGAGGTGGCAGAGCCAGGTCTTCAATTGCTTTCGGAAGGTCAGGAGTGTGGGGGCTAGCCTCACCTCAAGGGGCAGAATGTTCCAAAGGGCAGGTGCTACTGCAGAGAAGGCACGCCTCCTGGATCCCACTAGATGAAATTCTTTTGCTGATGGGATCCGTAGCATGCCCTCTCTGCATAACCGGGTGGGGCGGGTCGATACTCTGGGGATGAGGCGGTCCCTAAGGTAACCTGGTCCCGTGCCATGTAGGGCTTTAAAGGTAACAACCAACACCTTGAATTGGACCCAGAAGCAAACTGGCAACCAGTGCAGCTCACGTAGCAGAGGTGTCACATGTGCCGATCTTGGGGCACTCATAACTGCGCGCGCAGCTGCATTCTGGACCAGTTGAAGCTTCTGGATATTCTTCAAGGGTAGCCCCATGTAGAGTGCATTGCAATAGTCTATATGGGAGATGACCAGGGCATGAGTGACTGTACGGAGGGCATCTCGGTCCAGGAAAGGGCGTAGCTGGCGTACAACTCGAAGTTGCACAAATGCCCTTCTGGCCACGACTGCCACCTGCTCTTCAAGCAGGAGTCGTGAGTCCAGAAGGACCCCCAGGTTCCGCACTGAGTCTGAACGGGGTAGTGCCACCCCGTCCAGATCTAAAGATGACAACTCCTTGGATCCCGAGGCGCCATCAATCCACAGCCACTCCGTCTTACCAGGGTTCAGCTGAAGCCTGTTGTTCCCCATCCAGGCCCCCACAGCCTTCAGACACTGAGAAAGGGCAGCCACTGCATCACTTAACTCACCCGGGATGGAGATATATAATTGAGTATCATCAGCATATTGATGATACCTCATCCCGTGTCGGCAGATGATCTCACCCAGCGGTTTCATGTAGATATTAAATAGGAGAGGGGAGAGAACCCAACCCTGCGGCACCTCACAAAGTAGAGGCCGAGGGTCGGACCTCTCATCTCCTATTACCACCGATTGGGACCGGTCTCGAAGGAAAGAGGCAAACCAGCGCAAAACTACGCCGCCCACCCCCAACTCTCCGAGCCGCCCCAAAAGGATACCATGGTCGATGGTATCGAAAGCCGCTGAGAGGTCAAGAAGAGCTAGGATGGATGCACTGCCTCCATCCCGCTCTCGCCAGAGAACATCTGTAAGTGCGACCAATGCAGTTTCTACCCCATATCCCGGCCTGAATCCTGACTGGAAGGGGTCCAGATAATCCGTATCATCCAGAATCCTCTGGAGCTGTAATGTCACCACTTTCTCAACCACCTTCCCTAAAAAGGGGAGGTGGGAGACGGGACGAAAATTGTCCAACACTGTAGGGTCCAGCGATGGCTTCTTGAGGAGGGGGTGCACCAGCGCTTCCTTGAAAGCAGACGGAAACACTCCCTCTCCCAAGGATGTAACAACCATCGCATGGACCCAACCACATGTCACTTCCCTGGCTGCTTTCACTAGCCAGGAAGGGCATGGGTCAAGATGACACATAGTGGCCCTTATAGTCTGGAGGATCCTGTCCACTTCCTTAGGCTCAACAGGATCAAACTGTTCCCAGATAACTGGGCACAGACGTTCCCTTGGCATCTCCCCAGACCATGCACCACGCTTGGAGTTCAGCTTAGAACGAATCCGAGCGATTTTATCCATCAGATGCTCCGAAAATTCCTCCACACGGCCCTGAAGGTGGGTCACTGGGCCCACCTTACCTAGGAGAGATCGAGTAATCCTAAACAGGGCTGATGGGTGGCATTCTGCAGATGCAATAAGAGTGGAGAAATATTGATGTTTCACCACTCTTACCGCCACAAGGTAGGCCTTAACCACGGCTCTAGCTAGTGTTCGGTCAGATTCGGTCTTTGTCTTCCTCCAGCGGCACTCTAGACGTCTCTTAACCCTCTTCAGAACCCTCAATCCCTCAGTGAACCACAGGGAATATCGGGTTGGATGGGGCAAGAGAGGCCGCATAGGCGCGATCCTGTCCAAGGCCCCGGCCACTTCCTTATTCCAGGCTGCGGCCAGGACCTCTGCTGGACCGTGCAGTAGATCCTCGGGTATAACCCCCAGCTCCCTCTGAAACCCTATCGGGTCCATTAGTCGCTGGGTGTGGACCAATCAAATAGGTCCAGCCCCCCTGCGGAGTGGGGCAGCATATGAAAATCTCAGGGCCACCAGGGCATGATCTGACCATGACAATGGGGAGAGATGTAACTCTCCCCCCAGATCACCTTGCCACTGCTCCAACAAGAACACCAAGTCCGGAGTGAGGCCACTGTCTCGAGTCGGGTCCCGAATAATCTGAACCAGGCCCATGGCTGCCATGGTAGCCATGAACTCCAGAGCTGTCTCCGATGCACGTCCCAGGGATGGCAGATTGAAATCCCCCAGAACCATAAGTCTGGGGAATTCCACCGCCAGCCCCGAGACGGCCTCCAGCAGCTCGGGCAGGGAGGTTGCTACGCAGCAGGGAGGCTGGTACAGCAGCAACACTCCCAACTGCTCTCGGGAACCCAACTTGAAAAACGGGGTCTCACATCCGGCCACTTGTGGAGCCGCGCCCCTGAAGGCTACCATAGACTCTCTGATGACAACTGCCACCCCGCCTCCCCTACCCCGATGTCTCGGCTGGTGCCATACTTGAAACCCGGCCGGGCACATCTCCAAGAGGGCGACCCCTCCCCCTGCGCCCAGACAGGTTTCAGTAATACACGCCAGGTCGGCCCCCTCCTCCATGATCAAATCACATATGAGGGGGCCCTTGTTATTGTCATATTGAAATTTATCATCTTGGTCTTTTGGTTGTTTATTTTAAATCCTGCTAAGTCTCCATATTCCTGTAATTTTTTATTTAAATTATCTATTGAATCTACAGGATTTTGTAGTGTTACAATCAAATCATCCATGAATGCTTTTAATTTGTACGTTTCTTGTTTTATTTTAATTCCTTCTAAGTTATCATCTTTTCTGATTTCTTCTAATAGGCCTTCCAACACCAATATAAATATTAATGGCAAGAGTGGACATCCTTGTCAAGTGCCTTTCTCTTTATTACATTCTTGAGTTTCTTCTTCATTTACTATAATTTTGGCTTTTTGTAATTTATAAATAGCTTGAATTGCTTTTATAAACCTATCTCCAAAATTTCTATATTCTAATATTTTATTTATAAAGTCCCAATTCACATTGTCAAAAGCTTTTTCAGCATCTAGAAATAAAAGCATTATAGGTTTTTCGTTGTGTATATGAGCGTATTCTACTAAATTTATTACAGTACGTAAGTTATCTTTTATTTGCCTGTTAGGGAGAAATCCATTTTGGTCCAAATTTATTAAATTCTGTAGAATTTGTTTTAATCTTTCTGCCAAAATAATAGTAAATATGTTATAGTCATTGTTTAATAGAGAGATTGGTCTATAATTTTGGCATTCCATTAAATCTTGATTATCTTTTGGAATTAGGGTAATCTTTGCTTCCGTCCATGATTGTGGTATTTTATTTCCTTCCAATATTGAATTGAATAATTTTTTAAGTGGTTCTATAAGTTGTTCTTGGAAATGTTTATAATAACCAGCGGAGAACCCATCTGGGCCTGGGGTCTTATCTATTTTCAATTTTTTTATAGCATCTATTATTTCCTGTGTTGTAATTAGATTGTTTGTTATATCTTTTTGTTCATTAGATAATTTTTCTAAATTACATTCCTGGATATATTTTTCAATTTTGTCCAGTGGTACTTGTTGTTTTTTGTATAATTTTGTATAATAAGTATGGAAGGCTTTTTTAATTTTCTCATTATGAATCAAATCAACATTATTTTCTCTAATTTTAGAAATTATTCTTTTTTCCCTTTCTTTTCTTAATTTATAAGCTAACCATCTACCTGGTTTATTTGCATGTTCAAAATTTCTTTGTTTAGTATATTTCAATTTTCTATCAATGTCTTCTGTCATAAGAACCTTTAATTGAAGTTGTAGTAGTTTAATTTGATATATTTCTTCTTTTTTGTTTTTATTTTGAAGATCTTTTTCTTTTTCTTTAATTTGGTCCATAATTGTTTGTAATTTTCTTTTGTGCTACTTTTTTTTGGTAGTTATTTAGAGATATAAAATGCCCTCTCATGAAAGCTTTACTTGAGTCCCATACCATTTCTAAATTTACCCCTTTATCTAGGTTCAAATAGAAAAATTCTTGTAGTTTCTTTTTTAATTCCTCTAAATTTTCTTTATTTTTTAAGATATTTTCGTTCAATCTCCATCTATAATTTCTTGGGTTTATATTCAAAATTATTTGAACCGGGTTATGGTCCGATAAAGTTCTTGGTAGAATCAATGCTTCTTTAATTTTGTTTTCTAAGTTCTTTGAGATCCAGATCATGTCTATCCTAGAGAATGATTTTTTACCTATTGGAATAAAATGTAAATTCTCTGGGGTTTCTATTTTGATATCTCCATGCATGTCCCCAATTCCATCTTGGATTCTATTTTATTTTATTTTATATCTGGATTTTTTATACATCTACTTTGTATGGTTTTAAATATTGTAAATTTTTAAGTCTTAATTATTGTAACCCGCCCAGAGTCCCTTGTATGGGAGAAGGGAGGGGAATAAATTAAATAAATAAATAAATAAATAATAAATAAAAAAAATAAATCTATTAATGTTAAATTTTTGGCCATTTCAAAAAATTCTCTAGGCAATTTGCCTTGATTGCTATTAATTTGGTGCTGCGATTCTCTATCAATTTTTGGTAGAACTACCCCATTCCAATCTCCCATTATTATCCAATTATTTTGTGTAAATTCTGAAAGGACATTTGATAAGTCTTTATAAAAAAATTTTGATTGTTGTTTGGGGCATATATGCCTATTATCAATATTTTAGAATTTTGAATTTCAATTTCCACTATTATACTGTATATCTCCCAATGTCATCTTTTTGTATTAATCTAGGTTTTAAGAAAGTTTTTATATATATGGCTACTCCATTTTTTTTTCATTTGCTGTTACAAATTGTATTCCAAGTCTTTCATTAATTAAATAATTTGTTTCTGGTTTTTTATATGAGTTTCTTGGAGACATGTAATATCTAATTTTAATTTATTTAAAAATTGGAAAATCCTTTTTCTTTTGACTGGAGAGTTATCTCCATTAATATTCCATGTAATACCTTTGAGTTCACTCATTTACTAAGAGTGACTCCCCATCCTTTTACTGAAACAACTTTATCATTCACATTTTGCTATTAAAGATGGGGATGTGTCAAAGATCAAATCTGAGCCTACCACAGATTATATAGAGAAAAGTGTCTTTCTCTATACATTGAAAAACAACTAACCTTGTGCACTCTTTCCAAAACTGTTTTGTAAAATCATTTGAAGAGTAGTGCTGCTTTCAACATTGCTCATGCACAAAAGCAAATTGCAGAATGATTTGCTGTTACGCCACAGCTTTTGAACAAAGCACAATGTTTGTGGTTTTGAAAAATAGCAGGACTTCCCCTTCCCTCACAGTGACAATCCTCTTCTCCCCACATCCCTTTTAAGCAAGTATTACTGCTAAGGATTGCTTTTCCCTGGGGGAGGAGAGGGGATACAGATTGCAGGAAATTTGAGAAATATTAGAACTACAGTATAGTGTTCAGTTCTGTATATGAAGAAATGCTGAACCCCATTAGCTCTGCATGCTCTGACTAAGTGACTTTCATTTGGACACAGTTACTGAAATCTTGATGGGCTTTTGGTGCAAAGCACACACTTTTTCTGTGTGATGTGCTCTTTTTCCATGGCTTCATCATCAGGTTGTCCTCTGCATGTTCCACAGGGGCTTAACGTTTTAATACAGCCAGAGAGGTTAGCCCACTGGGTGTTGATGTACTCTGCTTTGGTACAAGTTATTCCACATTCTGTTCTTTGCTTTTAAAGATACCGGACAGTTAAGAAATAGTGAGGAACAGTGATTTCCTCCATTGAACTAAACATTGCAATTTCCCCAATTTAGTTCCGAGGTTGGTGTAAGTTCTGATTTTGTTGACCTTTGAACTTTTTAGCATGAGCAAAAAGTGTTAAGAATGGGGTTGATTGCTTCCTTGGGAAATTTCTTATGTTGGCTCTTCCTGGCCGGGATCCTTGCATCATTCTCAGAAAATGAAATTCTGGCAGAGTCTTCATTTCCATAGCGGGATTGCAAAATCAAATTATCCACAGAGCAGTGGATCATGTTAAAGATCTGAGCTAGCTACACAAAGCATCAGCTGAGTACTGCTGAGACACCAACTTTGTTGTCCCAGTACTGGAGGACTTTAACTTACAGGACTCATTTGGAGCTTTTGAAGTTCTTTATTTCCTGCTGCCCATCTTGCTAGAGAGCTCCTGCCTTGATTCGTTATGTAGTGCCTGACTAATCTGTCTTTCCTTCATAAATTTGACTGATTTACCAAGATTGGACTTTTCTGCCTAGATATGACACCATTAATTTTCCCTGCAAAATTTATGCAGGCATAGAACTGGACAGTTGATAGGCTTTGTCATGTCTTCTGCTCTTTTGACTCTAGTTTGCTAGTACAGTGGGTAAAAGGTAAAGGTAAAGGTACCCCACGGAACATTTTTGCAGTTGTGTCCACCTCTAGGGGCCGGTGCTCATCTCCGTTTGTTACCCAAAGAGCCAGCATTGTCCGAAGACACTTCCACGGTCATGTGGCCGCATGACATGCGCGGAACGCTGTTACCTACCCACCGAAGTGGTACCTATTCTTCTACTTGCATTTGCATGCTTTCAAATTGCTAAGTTGGCAAGAGCTGGAGCTAGTGCGGGAGCTCACTCTGCACACAGGGCTAGGGATTCGAACCTCCGAACTTGTGATCTTCCGATCGACAAGCCTGGCGTCTTACCCACTGAGCCACCACGCCCCTCTAGTACAGTGGGACTTCCTCCCTATTTAATGCACTTCAGGAAGTCTATCTTGTGTATAAATCATATTGTTAATAAATCATTGCGTCAAACACTCAGGATGTGCAGACAGTCAATTCTACTTCAAGGGCCACTTATGGAGATCTATATATAACATGATTGGCTCCAAGTTACTCCAAGGCTAATCAGATTCTATTTAGTCTTCAAATCAGAAACAGAGTCCAAAAATAGAACTCTGTTGTCTCATTGCCTAGTAAATGAAAATAAACTGTTTAGAGCCAAGGGGTGGGTTAATTCACTGGAAAAAAAACCCTGTTGTTTCAACATAGGTCTATGGTAAACAGAGGGTTTAAAAAGGCTGAGATGAGATCTTTTTAGCTCTTCTGCTCCTGATGCTGTCTAAAGGTAAAGAACATGTGACTCTTTCTGAACCTTTACACTTCTGCACAGCTACTGAGTATGTGGAATCACTTAAATGAAATGGAGGGTTAGATTCCTTAATTTTACTGAAGCAATTTGTACAAGGAGGGAGGGAATTACCATGGGTTCAGATCTATCAAGGATCTGTGTGAGACACAAAATCTGGCATCTGACTGATGTATGGATGCTGTTTGTCTTTACTAGGCTCTACTTGTATAATTATTACAAAAGGCCATCATTCTTCAGTAAATTCCTGAATGAAGGTAAACTAAAAGAGTGCTGTCCAGGGTATTCATAAATACATGGATATTGTGGAGTATCTACCAGTATTTTGATTCTTCTTCTTTTGTAAGTAATCGTGAGAGATGGGGTATCCCTTTCAGAAAGATAAATAAGAGATTATTTGACAGAGCTCTTTGAGAGCTTGAGAACTTAGACATAGGAATGTTCTCATGGATTCCTATTAATTTGTAACTTTTATCAATATTTATCAGAAGTCTAATACAAAAGTACACATCATGACTCATTCCACTTATTCAGTGTTTTGATGTCTGAAAGCGAGGAGGAGTTGAGGAGCCTTATGACGAAGGTGAAAGAAGAAAGTGCAAAAGCTGGGTTGCAGTTAAACCTCAAAAAAACCAAGATTATGGCAACCAGCTTGATTGATAACTGGCAAATAGAGGTAGAAAAAGTGGAGGCAGTGACAGACTTCGTATTTCTAGGCGCAAAGATTACTGCAGTTGCTGACTGCAGCCAGGAAATCAGAAGACGTCTACTTCTTGGGAGGAGAGCAATGGCAAATCTTGATAAAATAGTTAAGAGCAGAGACATCACACTGACAACAAAGGTCCACATAGTTAAAGCAATGGTATTCCCTGTAGTAACCTATGGCTGTGAGAGCTGGACCATAAGGAAGGCTGAGCGAAGGAAGAGAGATGCTTTTGAACTGTGGTGTTGGAGGAAAATTCTGAGAGTGCCTTGGACTGCCAGAAGATCAAACCAGTCCATACTCCAGGAAATAAAGCCAGACTGCTCACTTGAGGGAATGATATTAAAGGCAAAACTGAAGTACTTTGGCCACATAATGAGAAGACAGGATACCCTGGAGAAGAAGCTGATGCTAGGGAAAGTGGAAGGCCAAAGGAAGAGGGGCCAACCAAGGGCAAGATGGATGGATGATATTCTGGAGGTGACAGACTCAACCATGGGGGAGCTGGGGATGGTGACGGCCGACAGGAAGCTCTGGAGTGGGCTGGTCCATGAAGTCACGAAGAGTCGGAAGCGACTGAACGAATAAACAACAAAACAAATCCACTAAACAGTGAATCCTGAATGCTGCTGAATCTTGAAAAATCAGGATTCTGATTTTTCCCCCTTAACTGCAGAATTAACCTAATAAAATATTTTATTATTATTGTATAATAATAATGATGATGATGATGATGATGATGATGATGCAAATATGCAAGCATGGGGGGAGGAGACTGATGACATTTTTAACATTACTGTATTTTAAAAAGTGGCAGAGACTTGCAGATTTTTCCTGGGGAAGATATTAGCCTTTTAGAGCAGCTGTTTAAATTCCACAGTGTGATGTTTCTTGTGACACCAAGTTACATATTAATAATAAAGAACTGATTAGCTCCCTGATATATATTATTCTCAGTTATGGAAATGTACACATGAGTGGTTTTAATGAATGAAGCTTGTAGTGGCAGATGCCTGGCTGACGCAAAACACTGATATTTGGCTCAAGCAACACATTTAAGCTTCTGTGAAAAAAGTATCAGAGAAGTCATAGGGAAGCTGAATATATACTGGAAAGGAGAGATCCTGTTTTTGTTGGTGCATTCTGGATTGTTCCCTCCATATATCCTGCCTTCCTGTCAAGCAGTGTTTCAGAGAGAGATGCCAGGAAACTCATGTTGACTACAAGTCATTGCCTTTAGAAATCTACAAACTCTATTCACAAACTCATGTTGAAGGCATCAGTGCTCCTATTGCTCTTAATTTTTGACTACTGAGGTTATTTATTTATTTATTTGGAGTACCCAGGCCATTTATTTATTTTTGAAATGTGCATGCTGCTCTTCCAAACCAATTTTTCCCAGGGTTGCTCATAATCTACAATTGCCTTCCTCTTTAATGCTTTAGTCAGTTGTTTAGCACTTATAGAAGGTCACAGCTGCTGGAAGCTGTAGTTCAGCAACATCTGGAAGGGCCCGAGAGTGCCCTTTGCTATGTATGAGCATGAGCCTCACCCTCTCTTCCTTTTCTTGTGCACAGTGACTCAATACTTTGCTGGTTTGGAAGCAAATACTTTGCTGTTTAGCAAACATATCTGACAAAGAATGATTGGCAATGTGGCAATGTCACAAACCAGGATTACCAACTATAGTTTGTAATTCTGGGGTTCTCATTTATAATTCTGCTTTGTGGGAACACCATGGTTTTCTGGGTTACATGAAACAAGCTAGGATTGTCATCTTTTAATTTCTGTGCAAGGAATAGAAGTAGAAGAAGTTGAGGCAGGAACATGGAAACTCAATGCTCCTCTCTTAGGCTAAAAGGGAAAACATTAAGATTCATCTCTAAGGAACCTGTGTTTCCTTACTGGCTTATACATTTATAATAAATTGACAATTCAAAATGCAACATGCATCCAATATTTTCTTTATCACGAAACTGGCTCTGTGTCAAATCCATTCTGACAGTGATTGGATTTGAAATGCCCTGCAAAGTGAGGTGTTATCACTTCACAAAGAGATAGTTTATTGTTATTGTTCTTTACACCACTGTAGATAGGGGGTTTTCAAACTTTTTCAGTCTGTGGAACTTGTCAGTTAAAAAAAATTAAATTTAAATAAATTTAAATTTATTTTTTAATTTCCTGGAGCTCCTAACCAAGAAGCAAAACTCTAGTAATAGAAAATTGGCTGCATTTCAGTTAACTTTTTAATACCTTTAGTTTCTCACAGAACTTCACCAAGTTCCCATGAAACCCTCGGAACATAGTTTGAAAAACCCTACTCTAGATACTTTGATATTCAGTGAGAAGATGCCACGTTTCCTCAGCAAGAAATCTATCACAAAACAAATAAAAGGCAGGAAGGAAACAGTCTGATGTTCTTTTCAAGTGGGGCTCATTTAGATCCATTGAAAGGAATGATAGGGGCGAAAAGGAGAAGTGCCCACCCATCAAATGAGGAACTAAAAAAGGCAAAACTAAGAACAACACATGAAATGCATAGGAAAAACCTCTTGACAAAGTCCAGGCTGCAAATTTGTTGAGCAAGATACAAAATATGACAAGAGCACAAACAAATGTAGAACCCTGAAACCAAATGCAGGCCACCAGCCATGCAAATGGCATGTGATTCATTACAATGTTAGCTATTGTTCTGCCTCTTCATTTGAACATATCAGGCTGTTATAATAAATTAGGCCTTTTATTCCATCAATGCAACAATAGTTGGTGCTGATTGGCTACAGTTTTCCAGGTTCTCAGTGTCATAATTAAGCTGCTGTTGTTCAAGAAAGTCAGAGTGTTTGAATATCAATGGGTCTATATGAGAGCAAACTTGCTTGCTTCATATCAGACAGATAATAATTTAAAAATTGCAATATTTGGAAAGCTTGGTGACTTCACCATGAGCCAAATGGTGCTTACCCTTCAGCTGCCCAACAGTAGAGTGAACAGAAGGTAATAAAATCTGTGTTCCTCTTCCTGAAATGCTACAAGTCATGGAATAACAAAAATCCCATCATCCCAACTCTACACCCAATCAATCAATCAATCAGTCAATCAATCAATCACATTCTACACATGTTTTTCAATACATGTATGTGCATACATTTGTCCAATGGTTGCTACACTGGGAAACTATGCAAGGAAAAGAACATTGTAACAAAATGTTAACAAAGGCACCAAACTGCTCCAACAGCTTCTGAGCCATTTGGCCACCATTCCTTTGCATTTAAAAGCCCTTGAGAGTTGTGAAGGTAAAATGCTAGCAGGCTGGCAATTTTGTAACTGGGCATTTTTCTTAATTGCTGTGATGATGGTTGCAGGTTGCTATCAGGAGGGAATAGATAAGGTCTAAACATGCCCAAAGGGTCAAATTCCAGAAAGTAATGTTCAACTTTGGGGGAATGGGGAATGGGAAAGGCAGGGAAGAGGAGGGAGAGAGCAAGAACACTAAAGTTAGTTTGAGCACAGGAGTTGAGGCAAGAGAATTCAAAAGCTTATGCCAAAGGAAAAATGTATCACCCACAAAGTCTGCAGAGTCACAACAATTCAAAGGAAACACACAAACCTTGCAGCTGTTTCCAATAAACTAGAACAGAACCAGAAATACAGTACACAGTATCAACCCCAAAACAGATGATGGTGTAAGATCTGTTGGAAGGCTGGTGAAGGCTTTAAGTAGCTTCCTGGATCTCAGAAAAGGGTCTTTCCCTTGGACTAAGAAATACCAAGAGACTTCAGGGGCTGAATCTGAGATTTTCTTTATGCATAGCAGATGCCTGTACCCTTTGATCAGCAGCATTTCCCATACTCCTTCTCCAAACCCAGTGTTCTATGACTTATCATTCAGCCATGTGTTTCAGTACTGAGAGCCAGTTTGGTCTAGTGGTTAAGGTGCTGGGCTAGAAACCAGGAGTCTGTGAGTTCTAGTCCCACCTTAGGCATGAAAGCTGGCTGGGTGACCTTGGGCCAGTCCCTCTCTCTCAGCCCAACTCACCTCACAGGGTGGTGGTTGTGGGGAAAATAGGAGGAGGAAGGAGTATTAGGTATGTTCGCCACTTTGAGTTATTTATAAAAATAATAAAGGTGGGATAAAAATTAATTAATTAATTAAATAAATAAATAAATAAATAAATAAATGTGTTTCCCTCTTGTTTCCTTATAGGGAGAGGGGGAGAGAATGAGCAGGATGGAGAGAAAAGAAGAAGTTACAGTAAGAGGAGAAGGGGTCAGTTTGGAGACATTGGAGACCTCATTAATCTTGCCCATATGTTCCAGAAGCAGTAGCAAGGACTCAACCATCCTAGTCTGTGGTTTATCCAAATTTCTTTAACAAAACCAGAATATGTGGCTTTTGTTTTTTTTTTTGCATCCATGCAGGATAAATATCCTGTTTGAAATGGCATTAGGTTGCCATGGTTATGCAACTTGGGTTCTAATCAGTGGGTTCTTGAGACAGTAATTAGCAAACATCTCCAAACAAGAGACTGCATGCTATACATTACATCAGAGTGGATGTCAGTTAGGAGCTTCATGAAACGGTTGCTGGGAGGGAAGTAAACAAAACAGGACCAGTATGAAAAAGGGGAAAAGAAAGTACTTCCCATTTTCACCCTAGGGTAGGGTAGGAATGAAATCTAGGCAGCTTGTTCAATCTCCTCTGAAATAAACTTTTTTGCATTGCTTTATTTTTAGTAGTAGATGCACTTTTTAATCTTATTTATTTATTTTCTATCCTGCCTTTATTATTTTTATAAATAACTCAAGGCGACGAACATACCTAATACTCCTTCCTCCTCCTATTTTTCCCACAACAACAACCCTGTGAGGTGAGTTGGGCTGAGAGAGAGTGACTGGCCCAAGGTCACCCAGCCGGTTTCATGCCTAAGGCGGGACTAGAACTCACAGACTCCTGGTTTGCGATTGGCTCCTTCCTAGGGCTGAGAGACAGGGACTGGCCCAAGGTCACCCAGCCGGCTTTCATGCCTAAGGCAGGACTAGAACTCTCAGTCTCCTGGTTTCCAGCCTAGTGCCTTAACTACTAGACCAAAGTGGCTTTCCCAATTACAGAAAAAGAGATGTGGTATACATATTGAGCTTCACTTCCTAATAATAAGAGGCACCCAACAGTGGAAAGACTAGTGATTCTTGGTTTTAGGTAAGGAAGATGACACATGACAGTCTCCAAATCACAGAAAAAAAAGCTGACATATTTATTATTTTTCTAGAGGGCAAGATTAGAACTAATTACAGAAAAAAAGATATATTTTTTTCTTTCTAGGGTTTTCCCACAGGTGCAGGGTCCACTTTTTGGATCAACAAAATATTGATCTGTTGGTTGTGACAGGAATTGACTGACCGGATTGACTGACTGAGCCTGACGTCATTGGCTGAGAGAGAGTGACTGGCCCAAAGTCACCCAGCCAGCTTTCACAGTCTCCTGGTTTCTAGCCTAGAGCCTTAACCACTAGACCAAACCGGCTCTCCCTATTACAGAAAAAGAGATGTGATGTAATATTGAGCTTCACTTCCTCATGATAAGAGGCACCCAACAGTGGAAAGACTATAGTAGAAGAAGCTATCATTGGAGAACGTGGCCAGCTTCCTTTTCTATCGCAAGATACAAAAAAGCGCTTATAGCATTAGTTATTAAGAGTGATTCAATGAAACTTTAAAATGTTAACTATTTTTAAAAAGACTATTTAACAGATATATTAAAGGCCAATGGATGGTCTTTATTTACTTGTAAAAAGGAGTAAGATTGCCAAGGAAATACAGAAAGTTCCTTTGCTCAGGTCACTTTATTATTTGTCTGAACCAACAACTAAGTTCATAAAACCTAGTAGAATCCTGCCCCAATGAGAGGATGAACTAAATGATATTTATTTATTTTATTATTCAAATTTATTCCCCGCCCATCTCCCATGCAAGGGACTCTGGGCGGGTTACAATAAATAAAAATTTAAAAACTATACAAAATATCTAAAAACGCAAACAAAACATAATAAAATAAAATCCAGGATGGGCTTGGACCCGCAGAATAGATAGTGGAGCTATGGGGCCAGCCAACCCCAGGAGGCACTACCACCTCCGTCGTCCCAGGCCAGGTGGCAGAGCCAGGTCTTAAGGGCCTTCCGAAAGGCCAGGAGGGAGGGGGCCAGTCTCACCTCCGGGGGCAGAATATTCCACAAGGCGGGTGCTATCGCAGAGAAGGCACGCCTCCTGGACCCCGCTAGATGGAATTCTCTTGTTGAGGGGGTCCGAAGCATGCCCTCTCTGCATGTACGGGTGGGGCGGGTCGACGTTATCGGGACGAGACGGTCCCTCAGGTACCCTGGTCCTATGCCATGTAGGGCTTTAAAGGTAATCACCAACACCTTGAATTGGACCCGGAAGCAAACTGGCACCCAATGCAGCTCGCATAGCAGAGGTGTTACATGTGCCAATCTTCTGGCACTCATAACTGCTCGCGCCGCTGCATTCTGCACCAGCTGAAGCTTCCGGATACTCTTCAAGGGTAGCCCCATGTAGAGCGCATTACAATAGTCTATACGGGAGATGACAAGGGCGTGAGTGACTGTTCGGAGGGCCTCCCGATCCAGGAAAGGGCGTAACTGGCGCACAACTCGCAGCTGT
The DNA here is from genome assembly GCA_023362775.1 of Charina bottae. Lineage (NCBI taxonomy): Eukaryota > Metazoa > Chordata > Lepidosauria > Squamata > Charinaidae > Charina > Charina bottae. The sequence continues at coordinate 12,126,984 of JALMGJ010000003.1, forward strand.
GCAAAGGCCCTCCTGGCCACGACTGCCACCTGCTCTACGAGCAGGAGTCGCGAGTCCAGGAGGACCCCCAGATTCCGCACTGGATCCAAGTGGGGTAGTGCAACACCCCCCCCCCCCAGAACCAAAGATGACAACTTCCCGGATCCAGGGGGGCCATCAATCCACAGCCACTCCGTCTTACCAGGGTTCAGTTGAAGCCTGTTGTTCCCCATCCAGACCCCCACAGCATCCAGGCACTGAGATAAGGCATTGACCGCATCCCTTACTTCACCCGGGACGGAGATGTATAACTGGGTATCATCAGCATATTGGTGATACCTCATCCCGTGGTGATGGATGATCTCGCCCAGTGGCTTCATGTAGATGTTAAATAGGAGTGGAGAGAGAACCAACCCCTGCGGCACCCCACAAGTCAGGGGTTGCGGGTCAGCTCTCTCCTCCCCTATCAACACCGACTGGGAACGGCCCTGGAGAAAGGAGGCGAACCAGCGCAAAACCACGCCGCCCGCCCCCAACTCCTCGAGCCGCCCCAAAAGTATACCGTGGTCGACGGTATCGAAAGCCGCTGAGAGATCTAAGAGAGCAAGGATGGATGCACTCCCTTCATCCCGCTCTCGCCAGAGATCATCCATAAGTGCAACCAATGCGGTCTCCGTCCCATATCCCGGCCTGAAACCTGACTGAAAGGGGTCCAGATAATCCGTTTCATCCAGAATCCTCTGGAGTTGCAACGCCACCACCTTCTCAACCACCTTTCCTAAAAAGGGAAGGTGGGAGACTGGGCGAAAATTGCCCAGGATTGTAGGGTCCAGGGAAGGATATAATGAAATGTTTCCTCTAATTTCTTGGAATGCAAATGGTAGTTTAGTATATCTGTAGAGAAGATAAAAGAAAGGCTGGCAAGATATATAACAGAAGAAAGAACAAAAAAAAAGCTATTCATGAAGTCATGATACCTTGGTTCACACAACCTGCTAAGACAAAAGCAAACAAATCTCATCATGAAGCAAGAATTCAAGTCATGCATCCTACAACAAAGATTTGGGCAAGAATTTGAAAGCAGCAACCAATTGAATTTTATATGGCCATTCAGGATATAGCTGCAAAGGAAGAAGCAGTCCTTTGATGGAAATCCATGGTAGGATACAGTAAATATGACTTGCTCTTGGCTGAACTACAGCCTCCAGCATCCCTGATGTGCCCAAATGTAAGGTATGCTGGGAGTTGTCATTCAGCAATATTTGAAGAGATTAGATGACCCACCCAAAGATAGAAGGTTCTCATTTTAGAGAATAATCCCTTTGCTTTCTAAAAGTGTGCTTGTATATGTGCATGTATATGTGGTGGTGGTGGGGAATATGTGAGTAGGTGCTCTGTTTTCTTACATTCATGCTACCATGTTCATAAAGACCTAGTCACCAATTCATTTTACTGAGACTGCAAGTATTGTGGGCCATGAGCCCACCCCATAGGGAGCACTAGCTACTTTGATGATCTTGCATCCACACCGTTTGCCTTTTATTCGTCAGATAGTGGGATGGAGTTGTGAGGCAGATATGCCTATGATGGGCATGGTCCCATATGTAATAATTGCAAGGCAAGTGATATGTGACCTATTTCTATATATATGGTTAATTTTTCACTTTTGCAAGTCCTGCATGGATAGCTGCTTCCTCTATAGCAGAGTGAAAAGGGTGCAGCATTCAACGCACAATCAAAGGAATGTATAAATACAGTAAAAAGAAGAAAATGAATGGGTGTTAAAAAATAATTAGCCAACAGGGCAGGCCTGAACAAAGGAAGAAGGCACACCTATGCTTCTCTCTGTTTACATTGAAATAAAGGGATCCACCTGGTTACCAGTATGGAAAATACACTTCAATTATTAGCTCAGGAAAACAAACGAAGCATCATTTGGATCAACTGGATCATCATTTCCTCATTGTGAGAAGAGCCACAGCTTAGCAACAGAGTACATGCTTTGCACGCAAAAGTAATTTCCCTTTCACAGCTGGGTTGTGCTACCAGAGAGAGTAGACAATTTTAGGTGAAATGAGGCAATAATTGTGATTTTTTAAAAAAAATATTGAAATAGATTTTGTTTACAAAAACCACAATAAATGCACAACCCCTCCACACTGCACAATAGGAACATGCAGAACATGTATTAAAAATAGGAACTACAATATTGGACAATGGTCAGCAATAGCAATTGAGCAGAATTTCACAACCCTTCTGGAAATCACCATTGATCTGTCAGCTAAGAGGAAATAAATAATTTCCTCTTCTGAGCTTCCATGAATATTGGTTAATAGATATATTATTAAAACCCCATGCCAATTGTACTGAAAGGACAGCAAAGAAGCATATGAAAGAAGGATTCAATTCCCCCATCAAGGACTGGCAAAGGTACTCTAGAGATGGAGTATTCTTAAATCTCCCTTCCAGCAGTGATGATGGTAAAGCATCAAATTTTACAAGACAAAAGGCTGCCCTAAGAGCTGAGCATAAGACATTGGCAAGGAAAATTAACAGCTCCCAAATACGTTCAACCAGGAAGGGCTAGAGCTCAGATCTTTCTGCAGATCCAAGAGGATATAGAGGAGTTATTGTGCTATATAAAAAGAAATCATATGCAAAAGAAACCATTCACAAATCAGAGCATGGAAATCCTATTGAGAATGAGTAAGAATAAAAGGAGAAACAAAAGCAATATCCTTATGGAAGTTTATTACAGACCTTCCGGTCAACCATTAATTATGGATGAAACTGTTACAGGTCAGAAGACTGAACTTTCAAAGAGTGAATATGGAAGATTTAAATTCTCCTCATATGTGCTGGTAATCTAGCATACCATTACATCATGTTTGAAAGAGGGAAGAAGGAGGATCCAGGAAATTACAGACCTGCTGGCCAAGATCCTTGAGCAGATTATTAAACAACATGTTTGTGAACACTTACAGTAGATATGAATATACTGTAGCATTTAATAATACCCAGCATTATTTGTCACAAACAAATTATGGCAGACTAACCTTTTCTTCTTTCTTGACAGAGTTAGCAGCAAAAAAGATTGGGGGAATACCATGGACATAGCATACTGTATCTTGCCCTCAGCAAAGCATTTGATAAAGTCTCTTGTCATTATTAATAAAATAGTAAAATGTGGCTATATGTTACGATTCATAATTCTCTGAATGGTCAAACTCAAGGAGTACTGATGTATAGCTTTATATCAGCTTGGAAAGTATAATTGAATGGAGTGCCACAAGGTCCTAGGCCCTGTGCTGTTCAACATTTTTATGAATGAAGGGATGATTATCAAATTTGCTAATGATATAAAAATAGATGGAGTGGCTAAGAAGAGCAAGAGAATATTCAAGAATATCTAGACAGGCTTGAATGGTGGGCTGAAACAAACAGGATGAACTCTTCCATCTGGGGAGAAGAAATGAAAGATGCAAGTATAGGATGGGGACACCTGGCTTGGCAATAGTACATATGAAAAATATCTTGAGTGTTCTAGTAGAACACAAGCTGAACATGAAGCAACAGTGTGATGCAGCTGCAAAAAAAGGTAAATGCTATTTTGGAATGAATTGACAGGAGCATAGGGCCAGGTCATAGGAAGTAATTTTCCCATCATACTCTGTCATGGTGAGGCCTCACTGCAAGACCGTGTCCAACTTAGGGCACTGCAGTCTACAATGGACTTTGACAAATTGGAATGAGTTCACAGGAGGGCTACAAGGTGATGAGGAGCTGGAAACCAAGTCCTTGAAGAGTGATTAAAGGAACTAGGTATATCTAGCCTGCAGAAGAGATGAATAAGGGGAGATATGATAGCAGCCTTCAAATATCTAAATGGTTGTCATATAGGAGGGGAAGGACTCTGTGGCCACAGAGGACAGCACCAGAATAGATGGACTGAACCTTCAGGGAACCTGATTCAGGTTTGATATTAGGAGGAATTTCCAGACAGTAGTAGCTGTCAAACAGTGAACTAGATTGTCTCATGAAGTGATCTATTCCTCTTCACTGGAGTTCGTCAAACAGAATCTAGATTGCTCTCTGTCTAGAGAGCTTTAGCAGATCTTGCACTGAGCAGGAGATGGACTAAAAGATCTCTAAGATATTTTCCAGCTCTGTGAGTTTGTGAACCCACTGTTTGGGTTCAGACAAGGCTCTTTCAAAGTGCATTGAAGTCAAATGTTGGGCAATACACCATAAAAGTTTAGGTTTAAATTAATGCCAGACATCTGGTTTTACTTCAGAATCTATCAATCTTTCACCCAATAATTTTGATTCTATGGACTGGCCACACATCAAGCAGAGTTATCATATGGTTTGTTTTGGTATGGTATGATCTGTGAAACCATACCCAAGGGAGTGGGGACCACATATTGAAACTGTGGCTGATTGTAACCATGACTGAGGCCAGAATCCTAGTTTATATCTTGGTTTTTTTTTCCTCTATTCAATTCTCCTGGAGACTGGTAGAAAAAATTATAACAACAAACCAAGAATTATCAAAACACCCACAGTTATTTTGTTCATCTGCAAGACAGGCTTGTTCAGCAAACCATGGTCAGAATGCTTGGCTTAATTGTGTGAGTGCAGTTAATGTAAGGCAATATAAAGTAATTTTGAATACATGCCCATCTTTGCTTTATTTATTCCCCTGTTGCATGATCCAGTGATCAGAGGTAAAGTATGGGTACAGCCACAGTAGCTAAAGAGCAGGTCTGGCATTGGTAACATCTTCTTCTTCCAAAGAACTAAGCTGTTCCTCTGTTACTATTGTGGTAGAGGAAGTGTTGCAATGATGTTACTTTTCATTTCATTGTAGAGCCTTTAAAAGGGGGGAAGGGGGCTCTTAGAGGCATGCAGGCTATTTTAACCTCAAAATGACCCATTTCAAACTGAAAACCACAGTTCTGAGGTTGACATTGGTTGCTCTGACCTCAGAGTAAGAGGTATCCAATGTTATTCTGAACACTGAAGCATGTCTGGTATGGTTGGATCAACACAGGAACACCTTCGCTAATGTCAAAACACCTGGTTGGAAATTTGTATATTTTGAGCTTGAAATGTTTTGCATATGCTAAGGGCAGTTGCCCCAGGGACTCCCCAGAAAAGGAGCCCATCACAGGGGTGGTGTTTGACATGATCAGACAGAACAATATTTTTCAATCAAGGCAGCAAATTTAATCAGTTACAACACAAAGTATTAGTAATTTCAGTACTTCAGGTTTCCCACATATTCCTGAGTTCTGAGTCAGTGATTTCAATGGACCAAAAATGTGAGTAAAAAGTACATGGATGGCAGATGGAGGATGAATAAAATGGGGTGGGAGTTCTCAAAAGAATATTCTGCCCATCAGCCTTTCACAGTCTTAAAAAGACCCTGTTCCACCATGATAATATAAGGATCCTCAAAATCAAATAGAGAAGCCTAGGGCCTAGCTGCAGACTACCTCATCTCCCACACTGCACAATGGTCTAAGAAGAAACTATGTCAGGTCCTTTCTAAGTTAGTTTGCAACTTTTATGCCTCCAGATCCATGTAATGGGGAACAACAGTCCTCATGCTACAGAGATAATCTTTTACCATTTAACCACACAATGCCTTCCAAAGTTTTGTTGTACACAAGAAAAAACCCTGGCTGAGACCATGGCACAAGAAGGAAAAAGCCACCCTGTTCCCAGCTAGTGGCTTAATTTCCAGGAGCAACACTGGATAGTTTTAAAAAGAGCCCTACCTAAAGACTGAAGGAAATATGGGGTGGGGACTTTCACATTCCTACCTCCACGCAGCAGGACTGATCAGTAGTTATTCTCATATATAAAAATCAGGACAGCTACATGTTATCTCTTACGGGGTCCTGTAGCTGATAACCAGAAACAGATTAGTAGTTAGTGGGGCTTTCATGACTATTCTTAACTAGTTCCAAAACCCTATCTGAAAAGAGGGGAATACCTTATTATCACTAGGAATCTGATGTGAATTAATAGACCTGAAAGTGCATGTCTCACCCATAGAGAGGCTGGCTTCATGTGCCATATTAAACCATTATTATAAAACTGTGGTTTTCAATAAGCCACAATTGGCAGGGTTCACACATGATGGGAAGCCAGAAACTGTGATCTACAAAGCACAGTAACTTGGTCACTACCTAAACAAACCACATTAGGATTACTGTGAATCAGTGAACTATGGTGTAGGGTTCCCCCATTGCTTTCACTGAATCAGTTCACTTTCTTTTTTAATTTATCAATACAATTATTTTGTCTTTTCTTGCAATGAGGAGTTTCAGTTATTCCCAGGCCGTAAGACCACAAACTGCTTTTTCTTGTATGGCCATCCCTTCCCATTCAGCTGTGAACTGTGGGGTAGGGTTCCCCCATTGCTTTCATTTGTGCAAAAGTTTCGTTTTGAAATTCTGATAGGCAAACCTAAGCCAAACTACAACCTAGGAGAAGTCCCATTTTTCTCCAGCTCTCTCAAAAATCCTTTTAAGCATTGAGTATTTTGTCTCCACCTTTGCAGTGCTTTGGACTGGTTCCAAAATGATACTTTGTGGGAGCCTCTACAATTCTTTCAGTCAGCTGCAGCATTTTGGAGATCACACAGCTGTCCTCTGGAACTGCCACATAATCCCTTGCAAAGGCTGGGAATTGAAAACTGAAGCATTGGACAGTTGTCGTAATTACTCTTCTTTACCATGGGCATCAATTTTAATAGGGAATTCAGGCTAATAGTGTTCTGTAGAAACACCATTTTAAATCCTGTTTTTAAACTGTGAACTAACTACTCCTCACCAATGACAAAAGAAACGTGAAGGAAACACCTCATGCAATTGAATTCTCAAGATGCTTAGCTGAGGTGGGTCCTTCGTGTCCATCTAATACTTAGAATTAATCATCTTTATCTATGGAGGTGCCATTCAGAGCTTCTGAGTAGAATTCATGGATTAAGGGTCCCCGATGGGGGAGATGGGTGGTAATATAAATTTAATAAAATAAAAATAAATAAATAAACTTATTCATCATTAAGTTTGATACCTTTCCCAAAGCTAGTGGCTCCCAACCCATTCCTGAGTAAGTGTAATAATCAGTTTTGAAATGCAATGTGGTATCTTTTTTTAAAAAAAGCAACAAACCCAAAATGCATTGTATTGACATTTATTTTTGACTCTTTTTGTGCACAACATGAATGTAAAAATATAATTAAAATTATATTTTAATATAATTTAAATAATTACATCAATAAATTATATATTCATTTTCATTAATACATTTAAGAGGCCACAATTCAGAAAAAAGTCTATTTCCTGTATGGAATTTCTTTAAATTGTAAGGTTGCAGTCAGAGATTCTTTTATCTCTTGTTTTTATAAAGTATTCTGGGAACTTTTCTGGCTGAAGAATTAAGTAAAAATAATTTAATAAATAAACACTTCAAATCCAGCAAACTCAATCATATACAAAAATGTGTCAAATGTACTCTGGGTTGAGACCTCAACAAACTTGGCTTTCATTTTGCACATAAGCAGCTATAATTTAAACACCCAACCAAGACCAGCTTGCTGAGATAAATATAATTTTTCTTGGTCCCCCCCCCTTTTTTTCAAGAAATGGAAACCTATTATAAAAACAAACTGATCTGCTTGATAAATACATTGAACAAAATGCAGAAAAAAACATGGTTCTGTAGCATGGCATTTTACAGTGTATTACCAATTATTATTACACAGTATTTATATAATAGAAGTACTTTACAAAAGATACACAGAGTAATGAAAGACAAACAGATGAAAAGAGGCAACACTGACCAAGATGAAGCACTAAGGGAAAAATATTAAAATTAAACACTCAGTATAAGAAAGGGCAGCGTACCCTATTGCTGAAGAAAGGGCAATTGAAAAAAGTCATAGCAATAGGAAACTTAAGATATACAGGAGAGCAATTTGAATAAGACAGTGTTGCCTAAGCAAAAATTCAGGTATTTGGACATAATCTGCTAGAGATTCTCCTCTGCAAGTTCCAGTGATATGAGAACACTAACAGCAACAAGACTTTATTAAGAGCACCCTAACAGTACTCTTTGGTTATCCTGAGATTTCTTTTTCCAGCCAGCAATATTTTTCCCTTTAATTGCTCATCTTGCAAAAAGAATCTTTACACATACCACCAAAGTTGGGTACTAATTAGGGTCTTCTTCCCCCCCCCAAAAAAAGTAAAATTCTTAGCAAGTTGTGTGTTTCTGTCAGACCCTATTAGATTTCACATGTTTCTTCAGCCATACAAAATATTTAACATTTAACAAACATAATGCAGGAGAACTGCATTTTTCAAGTTATAAGACAACTACAGAATCTACAATCTACCTGAACACTTCCAATATTATTAGACGAAATGTAGTGTTAAGGTGTTAATGTTGAACTGGCCTTCTTTGCATAAAGTGCAGTGCTAAAAGAGAGATTCTAGATGTCAAAATCATATTGAAATTCAGCAAGAGTGTTAGGGCCTTAATTATATCCAGAACCCACACTTCTCCCCTATGGGAGACAGGATCATCCCCACCATAAAAGTTGTATAAGAAAATAAAAAGAAGTTAATTACCACTTACTCTATGGAAACTTGATGGCAAATTGGGGAGAAAAAATGACTTAATGTCTGATTATTGGACAATTATTAAACTGATTAATGTAAAAGTGGGTTTTAGTGGTATTGTATAATTTTCTTACAGCTTCTGCAAATAAAAAAGGGTACAAATGAAAGATACATGAGGCAATGCAGTAACTGCAGGTATTGAAAAGATTTCATCATTTGAAAGCTTGCCAATCTTTGCTTTTCTTCAAATTATTACTTCCTAAATGTATTTCCTAAATATCTGTTTCAGTTAAGAGCATTTATATAGTGCCAAACCATGTTTGGATCATTACAAAACTGCATTCATTTTTTTCACTTTTTCAGGCAAATGAGAACTAAATTTGAAAACACTGAAAAACAAATTGTATTTTGGGGGGTTTACTTGTTCCTATTCATTTAATAAGGAAATATATGGGAACTGAATCAAAAAGAGTAGAGGATAATATGTTTGCTTAACTGAGATGAGACTACTCAGGAAATGAAATCAGGTTGCCAGAAAATTGTCAGTTTTCAAAATCTTAAAAGAGTTTTTCATATAAAATTGCTTGTGAAAATTCATTTTCCACTTCCTGATTTTATATCAGTTAACACAGAGCCCAATTTAGACATTTGACCTCCTAAATTTTGGTCAATAATATTGTAAAAATGCATAACCTTGGCCAACTCCCTACTCTTCTTTTTTATTCCTCATTCATTTGGTAAGGCCCCTTCTTGAAGGAATTAGCTAGCTATTTTAAATACCTCTTGAATTAACAACACTTAACCTGCTTTAACATCATGATGCCAAGTTGAAAAAACACTCAAGGTTATTGTTTGTGTTTAAAGCAGCAAATCTAAAGCCCTTGATCCACTTTGGAATATCTCGTTCTGGTACAGAAGACATAATGAAGAATGAAGAAATCCTGTCCTGCAAATCTAAGCAGAACTCCCTTCAAGTCAGACATCCTGAATTAGATACCAGGGCACAGGAAAACATACAGAGCTCCATGGTGGTTTTGTTTGAAGTATAAATAAATATTTTTATATAAATAAATTAATAAATAAATACACAAACAGTGATTATTCCTACAATTCGGCCGACCGCTCTTTGAGTAGTACAGCAGGGCTGATTTCATCTATTGACGTGCTGGAGGTGCTGACGTTATTTGTTGCTACTGTTTCAGAGCTGATGACATGGAAGGCTGTGAGGGGACAGCCCTCCACATTATTGCAGATGAGGCTCTGGAGGGAGGCTGTATTCACAATGTCAAAGCCCACTCGACCCCCAAAAGTACTTGGCTTCCAGTATTCAGGTGAGCAGATGGCGTTTCCCATAAGACCTTTCAAGGAGAAGGGTGCCCCAAGTTCAATCATGGTCTCACCAAAGATGGCTCCAGGACGTGGCTTTTCAACAAGAAGAGCAGGGTACAGTTCCATAGCATCAATATCTCCATAGAGCTCTTCAAGTTCTGCAGCCATTTCTTTTTCACCTGTAATAAAGACATCTATATTCAGAACAGAGGAAACTCTACTTTCTTGATCTGCGACTACTGTACACATATCTTTTAACAGTTCAGATCATTTGCTAGCTTACTTTTACTTTTTGTTTTAGATGATAAATTATTTGTTGCTATATTGCTTGAATATTGCATTTTAATCTTGGTGAGCCAGCACAGAACATAGTCTAATCTAAATCAATGGACCTGCTGGTTTCAATCCCTTAAAACAAGGGTGGTGCAATTTTTCCTAGGGTTAGGGTCACAATTTGCCTTAAAGTATTGCAGAGATTGTATTTCATTATTAATATTAATGTAGCTAATACAACAACTCTCCGTGTATTTAACAGTTTTCCCCCTTGATTAAAAGTTACAATTCAGTGGCAATTTGTGTTGAAGCTTTTTAGGTTGTGTACCCTTGCCTTAACTGGAGATGCTAAGAACTTGACTGGGGGCACAACGCACTTGCTTGCTTGCAGGTAAGTCTTACCAGTAAGTTCTTCAAATGATGTAAAAGGTTTCAGCAGAAAGAACTTTCGGTATTCATTCAAGGATCGGTACCTCATCTGCCGGGTTTGATCAATAGAAGCTTTAGCTACTTTCTGCACTACAGCAGGAAGATTCCTACCCCCAGCTACCTGTTTGCAAAAAAACAAAATATGAAGAATCAAAATGAAGACACAGTGCTGAATTATGTTAGGCCAAATAGAGCAGTGTTATTCATTTAAAGGTTTTTATGTTTATTGATATCTTGCTCCCAAAGAAAGACAAGTACAAAACAAGAAAGATAACATGGTTTAGTATACCATTGGCATGGATTCCTCATACTGTATCTCTTCTGAGTAGCAAAACAGAAAAAGATCATCTATTTTCTGTATTAAATTAGTTTGGCTACTTCAGTCACATATTTACATTATCACTACCAAGGTCTGGTTTTCACAGAGAAATGAGTTTGGATTACACACATACTCAAATCTGGTTTATTAAAAAGAAAGATAGCTAGAGCACTTTTTGTTGCTATTTAGTTTTACATGTGGAGGGATTTTTTAAAAAGGAACATTTTGTCATGTGCTCTGAAGCAGAAGCTCAGAGTATCCTCCTCACTATAAAAACTATTTTTCTATCGCAACAGAGACATATACCTAACATGAAACAATGGAATAGCATCCTTTGGAATCAAATGGCATATGAATACTGGCTAAACTCTGTTGCATATGCTACATGTAAAGGCCATTCTCAATATACAGCATAAGATGATCAAATCATACAGCTATCACAATAAAAATTACAGGCAGTATCAGACCCAAGTATCAGTAGGACTATTCTTTTTCTTTTCTTAAAACCTTTTCAGATATGGTAGTGATTTACCAAACGACAGCTATGCTATTACAGAAGTTGGGAGGTACAGATGTATAAATAAATAAATACATTTCTGCTGCCTCAAGCTAGATGAAGTGCAATCTTGATCAAAGTGGAAGACAGAGGAGAAAGAGTCTTACCCTTCCCGCCTTTTGCTTGGAGAAAGACTGTACCATGTGAGAAAGGCCATGTTCTAACATAATGGAATTGTTATACAGGAACTGCTGGTAAGTGTATTCTTGGTTCTGGATTTGAAAGGTATCGGGCAGAAGAGGATGCCAATGGTAGAGAGTGTTGAACTCTGATGCTATTCTGTTCTGATATTGAAATTGCTGGTTGAAGAGAAGTTCTGGATCAAACTTCAGTTTGAGATGGTATCCACTTAAATGTTGCACATAGTCTTCAATCACAATCTTGATGGTCTCTCCTTTAAGAAAATATACAATAAAATCAGCATTGCAGTTCAGATTCCTCGACAGCACCAAATATTTAATCTCACTATTCCAAAATGGCTTGTACTGTGACTGGCAGAATTCTGTACTGTAAATTAAGCCAAATAATACGCAAATAATCCCAACCAATGTACGAAATTATCTATCTTGACTAGCATTATATTTCCCAGTTACCAGAGAATGACTCTGTGAAGTTCAGATACAGATCACAATTGTAACAACCATCCCTTAGAGTTTTATTTCAGCAAATGGTGTTCAGAGAAGTAATGCAAACTAATTGTCATGGGTTGCATTTATATCTGAAATCTCATGCATTATAATAATGAAGACAGGCGCCTTCCCATATTCTTTTCTACAACTGTATCTCACTGCTTCCTTTCCCATGAAGCTCCAAAGCTACTGCTTATTATTCTCTGTTGACTGACAGAAAGAGAAGGCTATTTGGATCCTTTGTTTGAACATTCTATAGCTATTGTAGACACTCTCTCTTTATTCTGAGGGGGTGGGATATATTCATGTTTCTCACCCTATCCCAAACCACTTTTTGATGACATACTTGAGATCACCCTCAAAGTCTACCCAACCTTACTTTTTGTCCAAAAGCTCCTTTACAGTTCAGCATTAGACAGGCAGTAGCTTCATACAATGAACTTCTACTTAAGCAATATAGCTTGTAGATGCTGACAGATCCTCCCCTTTACATTTCTAAATAATACTATTTTTTAGATTTCACAAGATGGTGTATGTGCATTATTTGTTAAATTACCTATCAAGATCAGTCTGGTGGTCTGAAATAGTTGTTCATCATCCCATTCTGGGTGTTCTCCCTTAAGAATGTCACAGACCCGATTGTGTTCCCGGAGCCACAATGTGGCATACATCATCAGTCCTGGAACCAAGCCAAAGACCTCCTGTCCTACAGAAAATTTCAGGTGGTCAGGGATGTGAGGTGGATATATCATTTCTGCCTGAGTTTCTTTCACAGTAGGTGGATACATTTCTCCATCAATCATCTGTAATTAAAAAAAAAAGTAAATGAAAATTGCATTTTCATAAACGCAATTTATGAAAACAAAATTCTGTCCTACTCAATGTCACTTCAAATGGTAAGCTGATGGAAAAGATATTGAGTTTGAGCTTTCCAATGTCATTAGATGAATGAGTCCTTTCTTTATGGGGCAGCACTACATCAAGTAGAACTGAAGGAATTTCTCAAGGAAACCCAAACCCACCTGAAATTTTAGCTTTCCGTCCTTAAGAAGTCTTAGTTTCATCTGCCTGTCCAAAGTCTCTCCATAGATGTGACTAAGATCAACCTGTTCATAGAACAAAGAAAGAAAATTTAGATTCAGCCCTTAAATAAGGGAGAATACCTATAAATATAGTGAATGCCAGCCAGAGATAATTCCTATAATTTTCTAGAGCAGTATACAATATGGGGGAGGGGGGCAGCAGCAGGGGAAATTCCCTTAAATCAATGGAATTTCAATAGCCCATTATCTCATGAAGCATCTGGGCACAATACAGTCAAGCATTCTAAAAACTGAAATTATTAACCTTGGCTAGATTCTATATTTCAGGTACGCAGCTATTCTTCTAAAAGTTATATTTTTTGCTCTTCTAAAAAGCAAAGCAAATGGTTTTCATAAATATGTCCTTTGCTCTTAAAAGTTGCTGACAAAGCCAGTTTCTTTTGGATTAAAAAAAAATACATGCAAGAATAGTATTTGTAGCACAGCTAATCTGAATGGATGATATGAAACAGCTCAATTCTTTGAGGAACTGATTAGGTGATGAAACATGCCACTTTTCCCAAGGAGAACAGATTATTTCAGAGAGACTTGCAATGAAGTGTGCCTATCGCTATATTTATGCTGCTCCCTCAAGTACTTCAAGATATTCATTCTCAACACAGCACTTAACAAACATTTTGCTTGTTACAACTTATCAAGCCAAATCATAGTTCTTTGGTCTTACCCCATGTCCAAGACCTTTTGTGAAGGCTGGTCCTTTCTGAGTATCTGTCTTGAAGAACTGGTGAGTGAAATGCTGGGCAAAGAAGGTGAACATGACATTTGTGCCTTGAGGGTCAGGGATGAATTTTCTCCTTAGTAAGAATTTTTCTACAATTACTTTTGAATCTGGAAGCTCCTTCTTGCCTGAAATACAAAGCAAACATTTATTTTCTGGCATTTGCAGACAAAGGAAGCCAAATGTTTGCATTTTCAAACATTCCAACTTTTTACTGAAATAAAATTGCAATAAGAAGGAAACACAACAGTGATATAGAACAAAATATTGCTACTCCTTTGCAGATTACAATTGATCTATGTAATTATACTCCAGCACAATGGAGTGCTTGTCTTAGTCTCTTGTCTTAGTTTTAAATTGTGGCTAATTTGGTTGCCATGATAATACTGCAGATATATCCATAGAGTCACCCATGCCCCATATCCTTGACAAGTTTGGCATAATATTTCACTGGGAAAAGAATCTGCTATAACAAGCACTCAATATCTGCCATTTTCTTTTATAGCATTTTCTAATATTTAAGTCCCATTTGGGCATTCACTGCTCATGTTTCATGACTGCTTGTTGCTCCATTCTGTCCACACAATGAGGAAGAGGTATCTGTTAACAAGAGTCTGTTGTCTTTCCCTATAATTTCCTAATCCCTGTTATAACTTTACAACTTTGGCTATTTGAGCACAACTCTGCTTCATTTATGAGTACCTTTCCTCCAGTCCTCATGCACTGATTTGCTTTCCTTCTTACCTTTTACACCCATTGGGGTGGGGCAGTCATGCTCCACTGGTGGAACAGCTCGAGTATAGTAGGAAAGATTGGAGTAGGCTTCCCAGCTTTTGTAACTATAATGGCCATTATATGTTGGTGGGCTTTCAATTAAGTGGGATCTGGCTAAAAAGGAGATGAGAAAAAAATGTATTAATGCTAAAACCTGTAACTAGCATCCATATATTATCTCAAATATAAATTTAAAAAAGTATGTCCCAATAAGATCCAAGAATTAGATTTCAATTCTATATCTCTCAGTTCCCCAGGTTTAAATAATATACTTTTTAAACTTAGCTTTGCTGTCACTAAATTGGATATAATATCTTATAACTTTATATAGGGGACCCTAAATAGGTTTCAGAAAATATTAATCATTGTCTTAATTCCAGAAAAAAAAAAATCCAAAGGAAAAGCAATTGGCAACCCACTAAGCATTCTTCCACCCACTGTCTATTTCTTTTAATACTCAGAGGCTGTACATATCTTATCTACCCTACTGCAGATAATTTTGTGTGGGATTATAGAAATCTCTCCTAGAGGTTTTTTAAACCAGTGAACGGGATACTCTGTACTAGCCACAAATTATGCCAATAGACTTTATCTAGATGTACTGATTCAGAATCAGTTCAAGCACTTAGTCTGTAAATGCTGCCAGTTTAAATACTCTTATTTTTCAGACTTTCTCCTGGCCTAACTTGTAAGCAGAGTTTTAAGAGTAGTTTTATTTTTGCCATTCTCTTTAAAGAGGACCAACTATACCAAAGGTATGTAAAAAAACAGAATTTCAATTTACTGTAGCTTTGTCAAATACCACGTTTAGATTTTTATTAGCTATTTTAATCAATACATACAGTTCTCTAGAGGGCTGAAATAGCTACAGCTATGATTAAGGCTACAGTCTTCCTTACTTAAGGATAAGGAGCTCAAAATTAAGGAACTCACTGAACTCAATAAGACTGATTTTCAAGTATAAGAAAACAAGATTAGCCTGTACGAGCAATGTAAGAGTTGGAAGACTTACACATTAGAATGTATCTCATTAAGGCATTGTGGAGGAATGGAATGTTGTTGATTATATCCCAGATGCCTTTGAAGTGTGTGAGTATATAGTGTACCGTGTCTGGAGCAGGCTTTATCTTAAGTCTGAGCCAAGTATAAAATTCCGCTGCATAAAAAGTAGAGAAACAAAATTTATTAGGAAACTGCCTCTTATCAAGTCAGATGATTGCACGATCTACTTCAATACTGTCTATACCAGCATTTCTCAATATTTCTTTTACAGACTACTTGAAAATAGATGGTGCTTTCAGCAGGACTTTTTAAAAAGTTTATTTACTAATCAAAGCACAAATGTAACAAAAATATATATATTTGATCTGTCAACATCATCAAATTCATGAAAGTCAGACTGTAGGCCTGAGCCTATGTATCATGTTTTCTTAACTATACATCATTAAAACATCCTTGATCCCTACCTCCCCTAATCCTTAAATGCAGTACAAATGTTCTGCGTCCTTATGCATCCTAACCCTAGCACGTCTCTAGGCTACACAGATGAAAATGTTATTTTCAGGCCCTTAAAAAGGAGTCTATCCTAAACCTGCCTGGACATAATCCGAAAAAGTTATGGTCTTTCTCTTACAAATTCATTATATCTATACTTTCAGAAATACGTACGTGTAGTGCAATTTTCCCCGTAAAAACCAGTCCGTGTACAGTCACATTCATATTGATCAAAACCTTTTGTCATGCACACACCTCGGTTTTGGCATGGATTTGAACAGCAAGGATTGGCTAAAATAGAATTAAGACATATGAAACAATTTGGTTTAAAACCCTGTAAAGTCCCATAAAATTAGTTCCATCAGTGCAAATATGTAAGTCCTTTGAGTCAATTCCCATCCAATACCATCAGATCACATTTGCTCTATGCAGCAACTTGCTATATATTTGAGATTGACAAACCTCATCCACTGGCACAAACAGCCACAGGGTAACTAGCTATAGCAGCCAATTTGTATTTGGGTCCATGGCCCTTTCTAAAAATGCCAAAGTACCAAGAGGTGACAAAAGTTATGGGGGGGGGGGGAGAAGGCTGTCATAGGCTGTGAGTTAACTGACTGTTGTGAGCTACATTATTAAATACTTAAACATGCTTTGCTTCTCCACCCATAGCTGTATCAAGACAAAAAGATGATGTTAGATTCACATTCTGCCTCTCCTTCAAGAGCACTAGGTGGTATAAATATGCTCCAATTTCTACTTTTCCAATTTTGCCCCTACCCCCAACAACAAAGACAGGTTGTGGTAAGGGAGCATGACTTGCCCAGATTCACCCAGGAAGTTGCCATGGCTGAGGGTGGACTTGAAGCTGGTTCTCCCCAGTTCAAGACCAACACCTTAACCATTATATCACACTGGCTCCAGAAGCGGGCTGGTAGCTGCTATCCAGGCTTTCATCTAAGGAACTTTTCAGCCTTATCTGAGATGCCAAAAATTGATCCTGGGAGTTTTGCTATGAAATGCTTATACTCTACCAATGAGCTTTGGGCACTGCAGTGAAATAGACAAACAATTGAATATTAACTTCAGCACTGGTGGGAAGGACAGTGTCTCCAACAACATTGGAGGATGCCAAGCTAACTTAGGGGTGCACAAAATGCTGTCGGACAATCATAGCTTAGTCCCCCAATAAAAACGGCT
The DNA here is from genome assembly GCA_023362775.1 of Charina bottae. Classification (NCBI taxonomy): domain Eukaryota; kingdom Metazoa; phylum Chordata; class Lepidosauria; order Squamata; family Charinaidae; genus Charina; species Charina bottae. Next base: position 12,144,423 of record JALMGJ010000003.1, read on the forward strand.
CAGGGGGTGCTCAAAAAGGCCATGCACACACCTGTACTGTGTTGCCACTGGTGCTGTCTGGCATCTACTGCTTGGCCGTGTAATGAGAGGCCAGCCCCCAACCCTTTCCCACTCCAGTATCTGTACCAAACATATTAAAATAGAAATCTAAAAGCTCAGGAAATAAAATATGGGAAAAGCTGTTTTTGTTATTCCTTGTTGCACTCTTTTCCATATAGCATTTGTGATTTCTATTTTCAACATTTTTTGTCTCTTATTTCTCACATGTCAGTAAGATAGATACTTAAGCAACAGAGAATGTATCTTTCTCTAGGGCTGGGTCCTGCTTCTATGAAACTCATGAATTCATGTTTTACCCCTAACCCTATACCTATTTAACCTGTGAGCAAATCCCACTAAATATAATCAAGTTTACTTACAGGGGTCAGGCATAAAATTTTAGGACTGATATGCTTCCAGCCTGTTCATATCCCAAACTGAAGCTCTGCAAGAATTGCATCAAACAATCTCTAGTTTAAAAGGATCCTTATAAATCCCTAATTCTTTTCTTTTTTAAGTTAAAGGCTCCTTCAACCTTTATTTCTGCATAAAGTTAAAGGCATCAGGAGTGAAAATAAAAATCATGGCATTGAAAAGCTTTCCCAGAGGTCAAAAGAGAAAGCCAACAGTGGGGGAAAGAAACAAAAAAAGCGTCGAAAAATTAGCAACACTAACCTGCTTGACTGAAAGCCAAGAGAGAAAATAAAATCATGGCTGGCACAATCATGTCCAATTTCGGGCAGAAAATAGCCAACTCGGCGTCCAGTTTTCTTTTCCCTTAACTTCTCCTGAAGTTTCGTACTCTGCAGAAGTTCCTCCGCCGCCGCGCTTTTCGCGAGAAAACTATCCAGCTCTGCGGGACTCTGGATTCGATCCGGACCAGCTTAGGCCTTTATGCTCCGTTCGTGACTCAACTTTTTCCGGAAGACTTCCGGGACCGCCCTTCATACGCAAATAGGGTGGGAGTACTTATGTTTGGGGTCAGTTTTTTCTCAGGTAATTTCCACCGGGTAGCCCCCTCCCTCCTAGTGCCGCCAAACCCCGGGAAAAATGTTGCAACTGGGAAGAGTGAAGCACTTGCGGCACGTACATACCCCCGCCCGGCCCCCCTCGCCGTGAGGAGAGTGAAGTATCTAAAGCTACTCAGGCGCCAAGAAAAGCCGTCGGCGTTGTTTGCTTTCAACCTCGTACGCCCTTTTGGGGCTCCCCATCTGTTGTGCTCAGAATCCTTGCTCAAAATCGCAAGCCTCCACCCCGGGACGTAGAGAGCGCCAAAATATTCCCTCCGATGATTTTGATGGCTTTCCTACATTTGCCTCAACTGTAGTTACCTCAGGGACTTCGTGTATGTGTATGTCAGTGTCAAGGGATAATCCGGGCAGCCGTTTCTCCGTCTCTGCTCCTCATCTCATTCCTAACTGGATATGCTTCTCTCCTCCATCCCCAGCCGCCCCTTCAATTCCTTACTAATGTGGCCAATAATAAAGCACGACTTTGTCGCCAAGTGACAAAGCGCTGGTTGGCTTTCCAGTGGCTTCGTTTCCTTTTTCTTCCCTTCCTTCTAGGCTGCTGAGAACCATTTTCCCCACCGCTTCCCGCGCAAGATTTCAGCCGCGGTTGCAGCGCGCTGTTTTTAAAACGGCCACAATACCTTACTTTGAAACATACTAGCATTGTCAGGAATCCTTGGGGAAGCCTGGAAAGTTGTCTGCCACACTTAGAACCAATAAAACCTCTTTTGAATTGTTTGTTTCATTTGTGTTTTTAACACCGTCTAGCGTCACCCAACCTTCTTGTGACCATATAAAGTCTTCCTTCCAGTGGTGTTATATTGGAACAGCCATGGAGGAATTTATAGTTCTCTGTCCCATGCATACAAAAATAAAATAATAAAATAAAATAATGAAATAAAATAAAATATAAAATAATAAAATAAAATAGGACAAGGCTCCCCAACATTGAGAAGTCTGGACATATCTGGAGGTTTGAACATGGGTTGTTGGTGCAATCACAAAATAATTGCTATGAGAGATGACTCTCCACTAGTCACTCATGGGTTTTTCCTACTGCTGAAATAAACTGCTATCCAGATCCATCCTTGAATCAGCAGAAAAGAATACTGGCATATTAATTTCCTATTGGCAACTAGGACATCCTGCCTCTCTTTCAAGTAACTGCAGTTACCTGAATTTCCTCCATTTTCAACTAACCCATTTTATGGAAAGGTATAAGCTTTTGTGAGTTTCAGCTCACTTCAACAGATGCATAGAGTGGCTAGACTCTATGCATCTGATGAAGTGAGCTGCAGCTCACAAAAGTTTATGCCTTTCCATAAAATGGGTTAGTTAGAAAAGATGCTACCAGCCTTCGGTATTTTTTTTCTTTTTTTGCCACTGTAAACTAACACGGCCGCCTCCTATACTGACTTTCCTCCAAGGAAGGTGAAAAAGCCTAACAGATGCTCTACACCAGGGGTCGGCAACCTTTTTGGCACCAGGGACCACTTCCCTCGGAAAAAAATTTCCAAGGACCGGGGGACGGGGTTTGCGGGTGGCAGCCAATCGGATGGATGGGGGGCGGGGTTTGCAGGCCTGCAGCTCCATGCAGCGTTTTTTCCTGGCACCGAGGGCATTTTCAGGGTCCCCGGAGCCTGCCCTTTCGAAGGGGCACCCCGGTGGGGCACGGGGCGGACTTTTCCTCCCCCCACTTTTGCTACCCATGGTTTTTTCAGCCCCTACCGGGTAGCTCTGGCTCACCTCCGCTTCCCCGCTGCACAGCTGATCGGCGCTCCGGCATGCCTCCGCTTCCCCACCGCACAGCTGATCAGCGCAGAGATTTTCCACCCCGGGGGGGGCGGGGTGGGGGGGAGGAAAAGTCCACACCAGGGTGCCCCTTCGAAAGGGCAGGCTCTGGGGACCCCGAAAATGTCCTCAGTGCTGCAAAAAAAATGCGGCACTGAGCTGCAGGAGGCAAAAAGCCTCCTCACACGTGCGCATGCACACTGCCGCCACGAGGGGAGGCTGATTGGTGGGGGTGCTCCTCGTTCCCCTCCGCCCTTCTTTGCCGCGCGCTGATAGGTGGAGGTGTTTCTCCTTCCTGGCCCCCACCAATCAGCTGCTCCGGCTCACCCTGCGGCCCACTTCCTAACAGCCCGCAGCCCACCAGTGGGCCCCAGACCACAGGTTGCAGACCCCTGCTCTATACCTTGAGACTGCCTTTGGACTATTTTGGAATAAGGGGGAAAACACCACTTTAACAGCAACACAGTTAAGGACAACTTAAGCCTGTTTCAGGCTGGAAATGAGATGAAGGGAATGTCATAGGGACACAGTAGGGGGGGGAAGGTTGCTAGAGCATGTTGGTATAATGCTTAGAGATACAAAGTGAAACAATGTGCTCAGATTGGCACTAGGCAACCCAGCAAGCTGGAGCCTGTCCCATCTTTCTTGCCAGACACTACTTCTCTTTCTCTTTCTCCTCTGCGGGTAAGACGCCAGGCTTGTCAATTGGAAGATCGCAAGTTCAGAGGTTCGAATCCCTAGTCCCTGCACAAATGTGCGGGGGGAACCTTTAACTTTTTAAGCCATAAAACAATGGTTTAAAAATCACAATGGCTAGATTGACACAAAACATGAAGACGAAACTAAACATCATGACTGAATAAGATATGTGAACCCAGCCAATTAATATCATGTTTTAAAAATATGCAGTGAAACAGAAATTTAATATGGAGACCTCTTATTTGTGCATTGGTTTCCCTCCTGTTTGAGGGAAACAGCACACACACTTTGGTGAAAACTCCAAAGTAACACTTTAACTAACATTCACATAGTACATTTGAGGAAGGATCCAGTGCTATTTTGATAACAGCTTCCTCAGCATAGTACCTCAAGGTGTGTTGGAACAATAACTCCTTGGGTCATGTGGACTGAGAATTCTGGGAGTTGCACAGGTTGTATTCTCAACATATCTATAAGCTGGCACAAAATCTGTGGCACCTCAGCAGATGGCACCACCTAGATGACCTTGTCTGACTTGAAAGCTAAACAAGGATGGGACTGTTCGTACCTGGAAGGTACACCTTCAGGAAATACCAGACCTACAGGGTAGTCTGGGAAGTTTTTTTTTTTAAAAAAACATCCTGAAAGTAGGCAATGGCAAATTACTTCCATAATTGTGTAGAGAAAACTACATGGATATATCCATGAAGTCATTAGTAGATGAGTTCCACAAGAAAGGAGACTTATTATTTAATATATGACAAGTAAATTGATGATAGTGGTAGAGATGCATAATATTACACCATAGTAAAGACATTTCCTGCCAGAAACCAGACTCCAAAATGTGTTGTTTAAGCAGAAGTATTGTTTACATGAGTGCCATGTAAGTAAATACTTACACTTAACACATTTAGAATGCTGTATATGAATTGTTTATTCATTCAGTCGCTTCCGACTCTTCGTGACTTCATGGACCAGCCCACGCCAGAGCTTCCTGTCGGTCGTCACCATCCCCAGCTCCCCCATGGTTGAGTCTGTCACCTCCAGAATATCATCCATCCATCTTGCCCTTGGTCGGCCCCTCTTCCTTTGGCCTTCCACTTTCCCTAGCATCAGCTTCTTCTCCAGGGTATCCTGTCTTCTCATTATGTGGCCAAAGTACTTCAGTTTTGCCTTTAATATCATTCCCTCAAGTGAGCAGTCTGGCTTTATTTCCTGGAGTATGGACTGATTTGATCTTCTTGCAGTCCAAGGCACTCTCAGAATTTTCCTCCAACACCACAGTTCAAAAGGATCTATCTTCCTTCACTCAGCCTTCCTTATGGTCCAGCTCTCACAGCCATAGGTTACTACAGGGAATACCATTGCTTTAACTATGCGGCCTTTGTTGTCAGTGTGATGTCTCTGCTCTTAACTATTTTATCAAGATTTGCCATTGCTCTCCTCCCAAGAAATAGACGTCTTCTGATTTCCTGGCTGCAGTCAGCATCTGCAGTAATCTTTGCGCCTAGAAATACAAAGTCTGTCACTGCCTCCACTTTTTCTCCCTCTATTTGCCAGTTATCAATCAAGCTGGTTGCCATAATCTTGGTTTTTTTGAGGTTTAACTGCAACCCAGCTTTTGCACTTTCTTCTTTCACCTTCGTCATAAGGCTCAACTCCTCCTCGCTTTCAGCCATCGAAGTGGTATCATCTGCATATTGTTAATGTTTCTTCCAGCGATTTTAACTCCAGCCTTGGATTCATCAAGCCCAGCACGTCGCATGATGTGTTCTGCGTACAGGTTGAATAGGTAGGGTGAGAGTATACAACCCTGCCGTACTCCTTTCCCAATCTTAAACCAGTCCGTTGTTCCATGCTCTGTTCTTACCGTTGCTACTTGGTCGTTATACAGATTCCTCAGGAGGCAGACAAGATGACTTGGTATCCCCATACCACCAAGAACTTGCCACAATTTGTTATGATCCACACAGTCAAAGGCTTTAGAATAGTCAATAAAACAAAAATAGATATTTTTCTGAAACTCCCTGGCTTTCTCCATTATCCAGCGGATATTGGCAATTTGGTCTCTAGTTCCTCTGCCTTTTCTAAACCCAGCTTGTACATCTGGCAATTCTCGCTCCATGAATTGCTGGAGTCTACCTTGCAAGATCTTGAGCATTACCTTACTGGCATGTGAAATAAGTGCCACTGTTCGATAGTTTGAACATTCTTTAGTGCTTCCCTTTTTTGGTATGGGGATATAAGTTGATTTTTTCCAATCTGATGGCCATTCTTCTGTTTTCCAAATTTGCTGGCATATGGCATGCATCACCTTGACAGCATCATCTTGCAAGATTTTAAACAGTTCAGCTGGGATACCGTCGTCTCCTGCTGCCTTGTTATTAGCAATGCTTCTTAAGGCCCATTCAACCTCACTCTTCAGGATGTCTGGCTCTAACTCACTGACCACACCGTCAAAGCTATCTCCAATATTATTATCCTTCCTATACAGATCTTCCGTATATTCTTGCCACCTTTTCTTGATCTCTTCTGCTTCTGTTAGGTCCTTACCATCTTTGTTTTTGATCATACCCATTTTTGCCTGGAATTTACCTCCGATGTTTCTAATTTTCTGGAAAAAGTCTCTTGTCCTTCCTATTCTATTGTCTTCTTCCACTTCCATACATTGCTTGTTTAAAAATAATTCCTTATCTCTTCTGGCTAACCTCTGGAATTTTGCATTTAATTGGGCATATCTCCCCCTATCACTGTTGCCTTTTGCTTTCCTTCTTTCTTGGGCTACTTCCAGTGTCTCAGCAGACAGCCATCTTGCCTTCTTGGTTTTCTTTTTCTTTGGGACGTTTTTTGTTGCCGCCTCCTGAACAATGTTGCGAACTTCTGTCCATAGTTCTTCCGGGACCCTATCTACTAAATCTAGTCCCTTAAATCTATTCTTCACCTCCACTGCATATTCCTTAGGAATATTAGTGAGCTCATATCTCACTGATCTGTGGGTCTTCCCTATTCTCTTTAATCTGATTCTAAATCTTGCAATAAGAAGTTCGTGATCTGTACTACAGTCAGCTCCAGGTCTTGTTTTTACCGACTGTATAGATGTCCGCCACCTTTGGCTGCAAAGGATGTAGTCAATCTGATTTCGGTGTTGACCATCTGGTGAAGTCCATGTATAAAGTCATCTTTTAGGTTGTTGGAAGAGAGTGTTTGTTATGCACAGTGAGTTGTCTTGGCAAAATTCTATCAGCCTATGTCCCGCTTCATTTTGTTCTCCCAGACCATGCTTGCCTGTAATTCCAGGTGTCGTCTGACTACCCACCTTAGCATTCCAGTCTCCTGTAATGAAAATAACATCTCTTTTTGGTGTATTATCCAGTAGGTGCTGCAGATCCTCATAGAACTGATCTACTTCTGCTTCTTATATGAATTTTTATATAATTTTTATATGAATTTTTTATATATGAATGCTTAAAGCTAAATATTTCTATGATTTGACCATCTTCATATTGTCCAGTCTGCAGGAAATCTTCTGAAATACCACTAAGAAATATACCCATTTGAGTATTCCTATTATCATATAGATTGGGTGGGGAATCTTTGAGCCTCCAAATATTGCTGAGTTTCAGTTCTTATCAGTCCAGCCAGCAGGACTAATGGGGAGGAAGATTGATAGTTGTATGTCTATGAAGGTTCTCAGTCATCCAGGTGGAATTGTCTGTAGCTTGAATCATGTCAACTGGATTTCTATTTTCTCAGTGGAAACATTTCACTCCTTATCCAAGGAGCTTCTTCAGTCTGAGCAAAGTTAGTAAGGGAATCCTTAAATATGTTTCTAGGTGGCTGTGTGACCTTGCACCTGGGGCTAGGTCATGGTTATTTTGAGATGTTGTTTCTAAGTCCCTTTATCATCTAAAGGAGGATCGTTAAGATCACCATGCTGCTGTTGAGCTTGCGAAATGGTCTTAATCTTCCTAGGCACAGAAGACAAAGCAGGAAGGAAAATAGGGAAAAGATTGTGCCTGAGGCCCCCACCTCTATTCAAGGAAGGATTTTCCAAGTTGGCATAAATGGATTCCTTGACCCCTCTCTCAAACCACCTATCTTCTCTGTCTAAAATGTGAACATTTATGTCCTCAAATGAGTGTCCTTTTTCCTTTAGATGAAGATAAACTGCTGACTCTGGTCCTGTGGTGTTACTTCTCCTGTGTTGGGCCATCCTCCTGTACAAAGGTTGTTTGGTTTCTCCAATGTAGAGTTCAGAGCACTCCTCACTGCACTGGATTGCATAAACTACATTGCTTTTCTTGTGTTTTGGAGTTTGATCTTTGGGGTGTACAAGCCTCTGTCTCAGTGTGTTGGTGGGTTTGAAATATACAGGTATGTGGTGTTTGCCAAATATCCGTTTGATCTTTTCAGACACGCCAGCCATGTAAGGAATGACCAGGTTCTTCCGTTTACTCTGAGTCTCAGCCCTATCTGTCGCTGTTTTAGGTCTGGTAGATTTAGATTTAGTGAAGGCCCAATTTGGATATCCACAGGCCTTCAGAGCTGTTCTCAGGTGCTGATTTTCATTCTTTTTGGAATCCATGGAGGTGGGGATGGTTTCTGCTCTGTGTGACAATGTCCTGATGACTCCTAGTTTGTGCTGCAGTGGATGGTGGGAGTCAAACATCAGATATTGATCTCTGTGTGTGGGTTTCCTGTAGGTCCCTATTTCTAGCTTGCCACCGGTCCCAATGAGGACTTCACAGTCTAGGAATGCCAGTCTGTTGTCCTTGGTGTCTTCTCCATTCTGCATTACAGCCCAGAAATCAGGCTACAATGAAACATAGGCATAAACTGATGGCACCTTAAACTCATTATCATATTCTGTTCACTCCTGTTACATTTCTTGCTAGTAGATATGCCACAAGATACATATTGCAGCCATGAGTTCCATTATTGGAGAAAGTGGAATTTATAAGGACTGAAGGCTAAGCCTAAGGAAAATATTTATTTTCAGAAGACACCTTTTTACAGTTTCAGTAAATGGTATTGCAAATAAATCATCAGCCTTCAAAATAATGTAATGATTATGCTTGCTTGCATTTTTTGCTTAGTGTATTTCTAATTTTATTTTACTATGAAACAACTGAACAGACAGAAACAGAGTTTATCTTCTCTTATGTCATCTAAAGGGATACTTGAGCTTGATGAGATTTACAAATACTTTTGGTATGAGGTGGAGCACTGGGCAAATATTCTCATTTCTTCCCAAACCATTGGTAAACAATTCCTTATTTATTTATTTATCCAACTTCTATCACCGCCCATCTACCCCCACAAGGGGACTCTGGGCGGTTTACAATAAAGTTAGTAATTAAAAACATATAAAATATACTATACAATATATCAATCTAAATATAAATTAAATATAAATATATAAAATCCAAGAGGCTGTGATGTTATGTTTAAAAGAACTCTACGGTGCAAGCCACCCCCAAGAGGAGCTATTACCCTTCCCATCCCAAGTGAGGTGGCAGAACCAGGTCTTCAATTGTTTTCGGAAGGTCAGGAGTGTGGGGGCTTGCCTCACCTCCAGGGGCAGAATGTTCCAGAGGGCGGGTGCCACTGCAGAGAAGGCCCACCTCCTGGACCCCGCCAGATGGAATTCTCTTACAGACGGGGTCTGTAGCAAGCCCTCTCTGCATAACCGGGTCGGGCGGGTCGATGTTCTGGGGATGAGGCGGTCCCTTAGGTAGCCTGGTCCCATGCCATGTAGGGCTTTAAAGGTGATAACCAACACCTTGAATTGGACCTATTGCAGCTCTAATGTTGGTGACTGCAGAAAATCTCAGTGTGCACAGGAAAAATGTAGGAAGCTGCATGAAGATTAACAGAGCCTTTTTTGCAGTCTGAGGGCATTCATTCTTCATCTCTATCCAAATTCATCAAGAGCCACTTCAAAATGCTTTAATTTCAAACTGTGATTTTGCATAGGCCCACTAATTCCTCCTCTTCACTGAAACTAGGATTGGTTTAATATTGTTTCAGTAAAGAGGCTTCTTAATCAATCATAGTTTTCAATGTATATAGTAAGAAAATAATACTTAATGTTCTTTTCCAGTACTTTAGGGTGGTTGGCAATTAATGGTTTGACTTCATTATTGTTTGTTGCAGCAACATTTGGGAAGTGTCCATGTTGCCCTCCTTTGCTTTCACAGTCCAAATTCTTAACTTCCCTCTCAGAATATTAATTTGTCTGAAGAAGATTACACATTTTCAGCTTTGCCTTGACTGCAGGAGTCATCTTGTTTAAAAGTTCAAAAATGTCCATTAAGTAACATAACTTTGCAGATCAAGTATCATCTACCGGTAGCTCTCAAAATTCTTCTTGTTGCTCAAGCAAGCATTCTTTACCACATACAGTCATGTCAACACATTTCTTCTCAATAACAGTCTGATGCTTTTGTAAAGAAGAATCATATTTAACTTTTTTTTAACTTCTTGTTGTACTTCATTTCCAAGTATTGAATTTACTGTAGCACTGTAAACAGTAGGCTGACCATACGTCCTGTTTTGAATGGGACAGTCCCGTTTTTTTAACATTTCCGGACCATCCCGTCATTTTAATAAAAAAGTCAATTTTGTCCCGTTTTTTAAAAAACCTGTCAGGAACTAGCCTGTCCCTGCCGCCAGGCCAGCTGCTGCCATGCCAGACTCCGAGCCAGAGGAAGAGGAACCGAGAGCCGGAAGTGGCTGGAGCGGCGCGAAAGAGCCAGAGCAGCTGATTGGAGGGAACCCAGAAGAGGAATCACCTCCGCCTATCAGTGCGCAGCAAAGGAGGTGGCAGAGGCAAAGGAGGTGGCAATTGGCCCCCGCACTCAGTCAGCATGAAATTCGAAAGATAAAAAGGCCAGCACAGTCAGCACTGGTTGCCGGAGACAATCGTCCATACCTGCAGCCTGTGCACCTCGAAGAAAGTTCCTCCGTTGCCACATGCGACATCAGAGCCGAGCTTAGCCATGCTGCTGCCAGGGATCCCTCCTCTGCACCAGAACTCGTTACCACGTCGGAAGTTGTTTCCGAATCCAGCTTTCTCTGTACACACCATGTCAGACATGTGAAGACATCTTGACTGAGTACCTCTCCTTATTGGCAGATGGATTTAGGTGTTAGTTTTTGCAGAAGAAAATTACCTAAAGGTAAGGACATCTCAACAGTGTAATCAAGTACCTAGGGAGTTGGTGGCTCTATTTCATTGGATTTCTTCCAGCAGAGAATGAATACACATTTGTTGTAAACGGGCTTAGGGGAAAACTATCTAACAACCTAAGGTATTGCCACTCCTGTGAACCTGCTCAGATAAGCAAGAGACGTCCTTTTGAATATTCCATCACTGCAAAAGCTTGAGTCTTTGGTGTGTTTGAGCAGAATGATGGGTACCTTCTCCTGGGTAGCTCTCAGTCTATAGCAGTGTTTCTCAACCTTGGAAACTTTAATATATGTGGAGTTCAGCTCCCAGAATTCCCCAGCCATGCTTGCTGGGAATTCTGGGAGTTGAAGTCCACATATATTAAAGTTTCCAAGGTTGAGAAACACTGGTCTATAGAATGCACTTCCCAAAGTGGTACATTTGGCCTCTGTCTTCCAGTATTTAGGAAAATGGCAATCTCTCATCGTACATGCATTATAAGAAATAAGCTCTGTCATTAATGATACTGACAGTAAATTTGTCTTGATTTTAATTGCATTGTTTTATCTGTATGCTTTATAATTTATGTTTTTAATTGCTGTAGGCTGCTTAAGTGTTGGACAGACAGAAAAAGGTGGGCTATAAATTTAATTAGCAAAGCAATTAATTAATCTATCTATCTAGATTCATGCACTGAGCAGTAGATCAGATTCAATGATCAAAACGGTGGCTTGATTCTGTAAAAAGGAAAAAGAAAGAAAAAGAAAAGAAAACCTCCCTTGTAGCATTCTATAAAAAAGGAGAAGGAAGAGGAGGAGGAATCTGACTGAGGGCAATCAAGACACACTGTGGCTTCAGTGTTATCCTTCACTTGTTGATGGAGAACATCTATAGAGGGGATGTGACTCTCTTCAAGTGGATGTACAGTTGTATGTAATGATTCCTGATTATCCTGTTGGCACACTACAATGTATGTAACCATCATATAAATTAAACAAACAAACAAACAAACAAATAAATAAATAAATAAGTATGTATGTAACCATGGCAAGTCTCATCCCCCCCACTTCCCTATTGGAGGTTGAAGAATTTTGTGTGGTTGTGTGAGCATTCCCAAGAGCAGAAAGCAATAATGAATTAAGAACATTTTAAAATTATAACAGAAAGGAAATTTATTTGTAGGTAATATATTATGGAAATAGGCAAATCTCCGCACCTAGCCAGCTAAATGCTACCAGAGAGTCTAGGAGCATGTGCTCTGTGCATTTATGCATGGGAAAGAAGGCAGAAGGAAAAGACTTCAGATTAGCAATTTGTTAAACAAAGAGCAGGCAGAGTGATAGAAGGGGAATCCTTAACTCTTTATCTTCACTTTACTGGCCCTTTGTGGGCAATAGATAATAAGGTGTTGAAGAGTCAATGCCATTTGATTTAGACCTCTCATATTCCCACCCTGATTTTTTCCAGATATGATACATTTTGTAAAATTATGGCAAATGTTTGTAGACATTCTGCAAATCTCTGAATTAATGAATCACTCTCAACACTTTGAGAAGGTCCAGGTTAGTTTTCACGACATTCTGCTTCATTCATGGAGTCAAAGAACTTTTCTGAAGTGACCCAATTTATTTCAATATTTGACTAAATATGATGATTATTCCTACTATTAGGTATTTCTATTTTGGATTACATTAAAAAATAATATTAGAGGTCTTAAAAATATTTTAAAATATTTACACTTTAAACTGAGAAGAAATGAAATCAGCTTATTTCTGAACCAGTGTTAAAAGCAAGGGTTTTTTTTCTTTTTCCTTTCTTAAAATAAACTAGAAGTGTTAAAATCACTGTTTTTCCTGATTCTTCACTTGAACTGTTCAGTCCCTTTTTAAAAAAACCATGTCACTGGTGATGTCAGAATGGAGCCTGACTCATAGTTGAGGGAGGGGGAGCTCGGCAGCAACGGTTGGAAAATTGCAACAGAGTTTAATTCGGCGGGAAACCTGCAGCAGGAAAACCAGGAGCAGCTGATTGGCGGTGATCAAAAGGTGGAGCCACTACCGCCTATCAGCACCAGGGAAAAAAGGGCAACAAGACACACCAAACGGAAAGCGAACCGGTTGGTTCCTATCCAAAAATGGTGGAAAGAAAAGAATTTAAAAGGACGTCCAAAGGAGGAATGTGTTGTCGGGGACAACCGTTCACTAGACTCCTGCTTCAAGCCTCGTCTCTTGCCTCCAGCCAAAGCCTCTGCAGAACTCAAACTTGAAGGTGCCATAGAACCTCTTCCCTCCTCTGCTGTACCCAGTCTTCCTGCGCCTTCTCTACCTGTCACCGATCCTGACCCAGCCTCACCGATCCAGCCAGCTGCCACACTCCGCCTTCCTGTGCCTTCCTTGCCTTGCCGATTCTACCCGCCTTCCGACTCCGTCGCCCTGCGCTTCCTCCACCATCTGTCACTGAATCTGTCACTTCCTCCACCATCTGTCACTGCCAAACTGAATCTTGCCTTGCGATTCCTTCAAGCCAACCGCCCGGAACCCTCCATGTCGCGCCGCTCAATATGTTCATGTAATAAAAGTTTTTCATTTTAATGAGAACAAAAATCTTTTTATACATACAGTAATCTGTTTAAGGACCAGCAAATGGATCTTAAAAACTCTTTAAAACTTTTTTTATCGTCTTACTTTTTCATGAATACAGAATATTACATAAGTTTAACCCCATCCCATTTTTGCCATCCCAATGTCCCGTTTTTGTCTCAAGGAAATATGGTCAGCCTAGCAAACAGGAATAATTATTGTCTCTATGATTGTATGAGATTTCATAGTTAACAGTTATCAGTTCTGCTACTAATAGCTGGCCTCTTCAGCTCTGATGACTGCTGAAGCATTGTTCAAACATTGTTTTCTAGAATTTAAATATATTTTAAAGTAGGATTGCAGTTTGTCAGCAAGATGACAATTTTATTTATTTATTTGTTTGTTTGTTTGTTTATTTACTTATTTATTTTCTATCCCACCTTTATTATTTTTCTAAATAACTCAAGGCAGCAAACATACCTAGTCATTGGCGATCACTCGTAGCCGAGTAAGATTGTCTTCCAAAGGTAAAATTTTAACAGTGGATCCATAAGTGGCTATAAAGGCCAATTCTGGATCTGCACAACCTCCCACAATGAGGGCATAGGTTTCCGGGTGGGAGACGGTCATGATGAGGGTTTGCCTGACGTGCCTTCCTTTTAGCTCTTTTCTCCCTTTCGCCCTGTACACATGCTTCTTCAAAGTCCATAGCACCATTAATAAAGGCTGACCTCCAATTGAAACGCTCATGTGTTAGGGCTTCCCAGTTCTCAATGCTGATATTACATTTTTTAAAATTAGCTTTGAGAGTATCTTTGAATCTCTTTTGCTGTCCACCAATATTCTGTTTTCCATTCTTAAGTTGGGAGTAAAGTAGCTGCTTTGGAAGACGATGGTCAGGCATTCGAACAACATGACCGGTCCAGCGAAGTTGATGTTGGATGATCATCGTTTCAATGCTGGTGGTTTTCGCTTCTTCTAATACGCTAACATTAGTCCGCCTATCTTCCCAAGTAATTTGCAGAATTTTTCGGAGGCAGCGTTGATGGAATCTTTCAAGAAGTTGGAGGTGGCGTTTGTAGAGGGTCCATGTTTCACAGGCGTACAGAAGGGTTGGTAGTACAATGGCTTTGTAAACAAGCATTTTGGTCTCCCTGCGAATGTCCCGATCCTCAAACACTCTACGCTTCATTCGGGAGAAAGCTACACTCGCAGAGCTCAGGCGATGCTGAATTTCAGCGTCGATGTCGTCTTTTGTAGATAGATGGCTGCCGAGATAAGAAAAGTGGTTGACATTTTCTAGTGACACACCTTTAAGCTGGATTGATGGCGCTGCAGAGGGATTGGTTCGAACTTGCTGGTAAAGCACTTTGGTTTTTTTAATGTTAATCGAGAGGCCGAGCTTTTCATATGCTTCTGCAAAGATGTTTAGGATAGTTTGAAGATCTTCCTCGGAGTGTGCACAGACTACGTTATCATCAGCATATTGAAGTTCTATAACAGAAGTTGTAATTACCTTATTTTTTGCTTTCAGCCTACTAAGATTAAAAAGCTTTCCATCTGTTTGATATATAATTTCTACACCAGTAGGAAGTTTCTCTTCAACAAGGTGTATAATCATAGCGATGAAGATAGCGAATAAGGTTGGAGCAATAACACATCCCTGTTTAACGCCGGATTCCACTTTAAATGGATCGCTTTGAGAGCCATTGTTATTCAGGATTGTTGCCATCATGTCGTCATGGAGTAGCCGCAAGATGTTCACAAATTTATCAGGGCATCCGATTTTCAGAAGGATGGTCCAGAGAGCAGTACGATTTACAGTATCAAAAGCTTTAGTCAGATCAATAAACGCCATGTACAGAGGGCGGTTTTGCTCCTTGCATTTTTCTTGAAGCTGTCGTGCAGTGAAGATCATATCCACTGTTCCCCTGGAAGGGCGGAAGCCATTTTGTGTTTCAGGGAGGATGTCTTCTGATACAGATAGGAGATGGTTTGCGATGATCTTTGCCAGGATTTTGCCTGCTGTGGCTAGAAGGGAGATGCCTCGATAGTTTCCACAGTCTGTTCTATCACCCTTTTTAAAGAGAGTGATAATTATGGCATCCCTAAAGTCTGCTGGAATCTCCTCCCTCATCCAGATTTTTTCGCTGAGCTTATGAAGTTGTTGTGTACGTTTAGGCCCGTCTTCTTTAAAGACTTCAGCAGGAATCCCATCAGGTCCACTAGCTTTGTTATTTTTCATTTGTTTAGTGGCTTTACTGACTTCCTCCAAACTAGGGGGTACTGCAAGCTCAACTCTTATTTGTTTTTGCGGGATTTGCAAGAAGACTTCATCAGCTACAGTAGAGTGACAATTAAGGAGATTGTAGTAATGCTCTTTCCAGCGCAGTGCAATAGACTCTTTGTCCATTAGAAGTTTAGCACCATCTACTGAGCGTAAGGGATTTGTACCATGGTTTGTTGGTCCATAGATGGCCTTTATGGCATTAAAAAAGCCCTGTGCATCATGAGCATCTGCAAAATGTTGGGTTTCTTGGGCTTTTTTTATCCACCATATGTTCTTAAGTTCTCTAGTTCTTTGGACTTCTGCCTTTGCACTGGCATAGATTTTTTTCTTAACGGCACAGTTAATATCTTTTTGCCATATCTGGAAGGCTTTCCTTTTCTTGTCAATAATATGTTCAATCTCACTATCGTTCTCGTCAAACCAGTCCTGATGTCTCT
The DNA here is from genome assembly GCA_023362775.1 of Charina bottae. Classification (NCBI taxonomy): domain Eukaryota; kingdom Metazoa; phylum Chordata; class Lepidosauria; order Squamata; family Charinaidae; genus Charina; species Charina bottae. Next base: position 12,160,439 of record JALMGJ010000003.1, read on the forward strand.
TAGTCTGGTATCCGATAGTTTGTTCACAGGCTGAAATAATAGAAGTCTTCAATTTAATCCAGTGTTCCTCAACATTTTCAGGAAGTTCCATAGGCAGATGTTCCTTGAGAGTTGATTGAAAGCAAGCTCGTTTAATAGAATCTTGAAGGGTCAGTGTATTCATTTTACGCCTTGGTTTTCTTCCTTGGAGCCTACGATGAGGGACAATCTTTATGGCCATCGTGGATCGAATTAATCGATGGTCTGTCCAGCAGTCATCGGCGCTCGTCATGGCTCTGGTGAGAAGTACATCATGGCAATCTCTAGCACGGACAATTACATAATCTAAAAGATGCCAGTGCTTCGACCGTGGGTGCTTCCATGATGTTTTAAATTTATTTTTCTGGCGAAAGAGTGTGTTAGTAATGACAAGGTTATGCTCTGCACATTTAGTCAGAAGTAAGTTTCCATTTGTGTTGCTGTTGTCAACTCCTTCTTTCCCAATGATCCCTGACCACAAATCAAAGTCACGCCCAACTCTTGCATTGAAATCGCCCAGGAGGATAATTTTATCCTCCTTTGGTATCTCAGATAAGATGGTGTCCAGCTGGTTATAAAATTTTTCCTTGATATCCTCATCTGCATCTAGTGTTGGTGCGTAAGCACCTAGGATAGTTGCCTGTTGGTTTTGGCGAGTTTTATTCGGAGAGTTGAGAGTCGTTCGTTAATCCCAGTGGGAACTTCTGACAAGAGCTTCACAAGGTCGTTTTTGATAGCAAAGCCTACCCCATGTATTCGTCGTTCTTGTTCAGGCAGTCCTTTCCAAAAGAAGATATAACCTCCTTTTTCTTCCTTCAACTGTCCTTCTCCTGCTCTTCGAGTTTCTTGGAGTGCTGCTATATCAATATTAAAACGTCTCAGCTCCCTTGCAATAATGGCAGTCCTACGTTCAGGTCGTTCACTATCCATATTGTCTTGCAGTATCCGTATATTCCATGTTCCAAAATTCATGTGTTTTTTACGACCACTAGATGGTGACCCCACTGGTCGCGGTAATCCAGTCAGGGAGAAAATGAGGCAGACTATGTTTAGGGCACCTTTTCTAGCCCCCTCCCCATATGGGGTGAGCAGAGTGGATCCTAAATAGGGCTGCTCAGTCGTGGATACAGCTGCCGAACTACTCAACTGCCTCGATCCTTGAGTCAGGGCCACTGAATCCATATCCACCGCCCATGTGCTGGTTCATGACTAGGAGCTTCCGGATTTCACAGTCCTGCCCCCGTTGCCATTCATCAATCGCCATGGGACTTTTGGTTGTTTTGGGTTTGGTGTGGTTGGAAGACGCCTGTGCGTGAATTTGTTTTATGTGTGGAGATTGGTGCACAACGATCAGCACACAACCTTCACAGAAAAAGGCTCTAATGCAATGGCATGGATACCATGACGATTGGTGACCTTTTGTCTGCTGCAGCCTTCATCTGCCTTCACAGCCGTTGTAACAATACACCTTGTTATCTTCCGCCTGTTCTGCCGTTGAGGACTTTCTTGGATCGTTCTTTGTCTGGTTCCTCCCCCTGGACCTTACCGCCATGGGTGACCCTACCAGGAGTACATGACTCCCGACGGCTTCACTCACAGGGTTCATTGGGAACACACAAGCCCACTCACCACCACAAGGTGACGATCCAGCGAGTGAGACATACCTAGTACTCCTTCCTCCTCCTATTTTCCCCACAACAACCCCTTGATATGAGTTGGGCTGAGAGAGAGTGACTGGCGCAAGGTCACCCAGCCAGCTTTCATGCCTAAGGCAGGACTAGAACTCTCAATCTCCTGGTTCCTAGCCCGTTGCCTTAACCACTAGACCAAACTGTCTTCAGAACTTGTGGGCTACCTTTGCTTCATTGGATAACATATCAAATGATGCATTCTGCATTTGATTAGATTCATCATTAAACCATGTGAATCCTATTTCTAGAAAACTGTCTGAATAAAAAATATTTGTAATGTTTTTCTTATCACCTTAATCTTGTTTGTTGAGAGACATCATTTTTATTTTTTATTCATATTTCCACTTTTATCTGTTGCACTGTCCTCATCACTGTCACCCTCAAGTTTTCTATTTTGTGCTGACAGAGTTATCCATTATGATTTTAGGATGGGTCATGGTGTGCACTATGTGACACTTGCTCTAGTATTTGATGGAAGGGCCCTCGCTATTCTCATTGACCACAGTGCATACTCCCAGTTGTTATATAAGAGATAAATTATTCCTGCTCGTGGTTCCTTTGCAGAGATTTTTACCTGCTACAAGGTATAACTTTCAAATATTTAGCTGAGGCTTAGTTTTTCAGCTAAGAACTCCTGTAAGGAGCTAATCAGAATCTTCACACAGGTTTGTGTCTAATTTATACAGAAACAAATCATTATTTACAAACAAATAACATTTCTGTTGTAATGGTAAAATACATAAACATGTATACATATAACTTATGACTAAGTTGTAAGAGTTTAAAGTAAAATTCTTATAGAGCCCCTGAGTGCTCTAAGTGGTCACAGTACCCTTATTGAGAATCACTGGTATAGAGCGATGATATAGGCTATCTTACTTATATCTTACTTATATTAGGATATAAGTAAGTTGATGCATCATCAATCCAGAAAGGGTGGAATCAAATTTTTTTTAGAAGATCTAAGGATGGGAATAGGAATGAGAGTCTTCTATCTGGTAAATTGTTTTCATTTCCTCCCTTAATCCCCCCAACCCCCTGTAAAAGTTCTGAAACTTCTTAAATGGCTTGAGAAAAATTGCACTACCAACATTTGTCCACTTTCTTGCTGAAATTCTGTGACAGGATCTTAGGGTGCTGTGGGGTGAAAATGCTTGCTCAGTCCTGTCCTCGAAGGACTCTGGTACAGCCAGGAGGTAGTAAAAAAGTGAAAAGTAATTGTTGGAATATTACTGTTTCTATTTCATGATGTAGTTTCCCATGCAGACATTGCCCATCATGTCATCTACATAAAAATCAAAGACGTGATTGACCTCTGTTCTTTCCGTGACCAAGTACTACGCAGTTTGTCTTTGTTTCTTCATGCTGAAATTATTTTCTGCACTTGGGCTGCATATTTCTGATGCTAATGAACAAGCTGCCAAAAGATTTGCTAATCCCTTGCTTATATACTGTAATAACTTTAAGAATTGTTATTGAAAGGAATGTCTGACTTCAGCTAGCTTTCAACTAATAAAAACTAAATTCAATTGAATATCATTGTTTCCATTTAGACAGAAAAGACATCTGACTTGAAGTCCAGACTTGCCTGATGAAATTGATCAACGTACGTTTTACAGCTGTATATTATTGGAGGTTAGCCAAATTTATAAACTTCCATTCAAATCAGCCCTTCATCTGGAACTAATGAATTTTGTGGCCATTATAAGCTTATAGATACTGTAATTATAGTGCCATACAATGCAGTTATTTATAGTGAGTTGTAACCATTCAGGACAAACAGTGAAGGAGAAAATGGAAGAGTGGCTTTAGTTTTCTTTTAAAGTAGTATACATTGTGATGGGTCAACATAATTCTTTTCTGGTTTATGTTAATCTAAATATTGGTGTGAGAGTGGGAGTCCTATGGGAGAGGTCACCCTCAGGAAGGGCAAGAGGGAGGAAAAAATTAGAGAAGATAATGTTATGCTGTATGAAATATAATGATCTCACATTGATTAGGAAAGAATTAGTAAATTCAGTTACATATAATTAGATTTTGGCTTCATTTTCAAAAGAAAAGATTCTTATTTATCAGTCCCACAAGGTAGACCAGACCAAGAAATCAACTCCACAGGAAGGCTAAAACTACTTTTATTGAGACTGGGTATAATAAGAGAATCTTGAAAGTCTGGTTGTGTTTTTTTTTAATCCATTCAATCATGTACAATTCTTGGCTACTGCCTGGACTAGTCCCTGCAGTTTTCTTGGCAAGGTTTTTCAGAAGTGGTTTGCCCTTGCCTGCTTACTAGTGCAGAGAGAGAGTGACTGGCCCAAGGTCACCCAGCTGGCTTCAAGTCCAAGGTAGAACTGGAACTCACGGTCTCCTGGTTTCTAGTCTGATGCCTTAACCACTACACCAGACTGGCTCTGATTGTGTTGTACCTCCTCCTTATAATTCAATGAATTAGGGAGGGGTCTGTCTGAGCTGGTTCCAGATGTTATTTAGATGTTCTGGACTTAAAAAATGTTTTACCTCTTGTTGCCTTGGCAATGGAGTTTGCATATTTGTATTTTAAGGTGTTATATTCTGTTTGTAAACCGCCCAGAGTCCCCCTCGGGGGAGATGGGCGGTGATAAATCAAATCAATCAATCAATCAATAAAATAAATAAATATTGCTGTCAAGGTAATCTTCCTTACTCTCTACATTAAGTCAAAGGCTTTATAGCTGTATTTAAAGGAGGGATTTGATTGAACATCACATTAATGAAGATCACGGATGGGAAGAATGGGCGTCCACAGGTGAGCAAAGGGGGCATCACAACACAAAATCTGTCCCATAGATACTTGTGTGCAACATCCCAAGATGACAGAGCTTGCATTGTGACTTCAGGATGCACATTTTTAATTTTGACAACATTGTGGCCAGCGGCAGGTAACTATGATGGAAAAGCCGGGGAGCTTTAGTTGTGGTTGAGCTGCTGTTCCCAGTAAATTACACCATTAACAGTAATTCCTTTGACACTTAGAACTAATGGTTCATCAGCATCTGCAGACCACAGGTTCCCCTCATCCCATGATGTTGATCCTCTGGGAAACAGTTCCAAATACAAGGGATAAGGAAGGATCAATGGAAATAACAGGATAAAACCTTGAAAGTCTTCTGCATATTTTAGAGTTGTATATAAATGTAGATGTTACCAGCTGTAGTAGCTCTACAAATCTAAACATTTCATGATATAGTTAGCTCTTAAAGAGACATTCTGGCCATTCTAGTTTGTTAAAGAAGAAAATTTTCCACAGAATATTCCAATTCAATGGTGTCCCTTTTTAATGCCATAGCAGATAAGATTCTTACAGTTTTAATAGTTCTAAAAGAGTATTTAGGTGAGTGCCTCTTTTATAAAACTTAATAAACTTTTATACAACTTTTAATCCTTTTTTGAACCTGGCAAATCTTTGATGATTACGGTACTTACAACATCTTCAAAACAACACCCAACTGTCATTGAAGTGATTGAAAGTCTGTCCTAGTTAGTGTAATTTTGGCATAAAGGTAAAGGTTCCCCCCGCACATTTGTGGAGTTGTGTCCGACTCTAGGGGCCGGTGCTCATCTCCATTTGTTAGCTGAAGAGCCAGCATTGTCCGAAGACACTTCCATGGTCATGTGGCCGGCATGACGCACGCAGAACGCTGTTACCATCCCACCGAAGTGGTACCTATTCATCTACTTGCATTTGCATGCTTTCGAATTGCTAGGTTGGCAAGAGCTGGGGCCAGTGCGGGAGCTCACTCCGTCACGCGGGACTAGGGATTTGAACCTCCGAACTTGCAATCTTCCGATCGACAAGCCTGACGTCTTATCCACTGAGCCACCACGCCCCTTAATTTTGGCATAGCAATGGTTTTAATGATGTCAGATTGCTCTAACAACAATCAGGAATGGAACTGAACAAATCTGTCCTCAGACAGATTAGTAACTTTTATTAGGAAAAAATGTTAAAGTAAGAACACAAGAATTCTAGTGGGTACTTTGCTTTCAAATGAAAAAGCTACTGTATATATAGAAAAGCAAAGCAGGTTGATTCTTGTTCTTTCTCACACTTTTTTTTTAAAATAAATTTTTATTCAAACATCAATAATATAGACATAAATCAACACTAATACAATACAACATATAACACATATTATACATTATACAATATATTGTGTGTTTTTTAGGTATATACATTAATACAGAGCTTTCCAAACTGTGTGTCGCGACACAAAAGTGTGTCGCCACACACAGCGTGGTGTGTCGCCACACCACCCGGAAGCGGCGGCGCCTGCGTGCACGGTGGCCGCCATGCACGCGCGTGCCGCTGCACGCCCCCCGCGCCGCCACACGCCCCTCCCGTGCTGCCACTGTGCGCGCGCGCGCCGCCGCACGCCCCCCGTGCCGCCGCCGTGCACGCGCGCCGCCGCACGCCCCCCCGCGCCGTCACCGTGCACACACGCCGCCGCACCCCCTCGCGACGTCGCCGTGCGCGCATGCCACCGCACCCCCCCGCGACGTCGCCGTGCGCACGCACCGCCGCACACACCCCCGCGACGTCGTCGTGCACGCGTGTGTCGCCACCGCCGCCACCGCCGGGTGTGTCGCCAGCGGCAGCACTTTGGAAAGCCCTGCATTAATATATTAACGACCTTTAGAAAGATTACAGCTCTACCCTCTACCTATTCTTCTATATTTTTTCTTCTTTACACTTTCTTCAAAATCTGAATTCTTTTCTTTCTTCCATACCTCTAACCTTTTCTACCATTCCAACACATTCTGATTAATTTTCCCATTTCTAAGTGTTTTTAACACTTAGCCTTTAACCCTTTACCTCCTACTTCTCTCAACATACTAATACCTTCTGAAATCTCAACTCGTCTTCCCCCCTTTTTTCCCCTTCTCCTCTTTCTGTAATCCCCTAATTCTCTATTCCTAATTATTTTAATTTTGAAATAAACAATACAAAAATATAAATACAACATGTAAAGAACAACAATATAAAATGAACTTCCAACTTTCTCTTCAAAAATTTACTATAATAGATTCTATATAATTACTGTTTTACTAGTCTGTTATCTTATTTACAATTAGTTTATTATTTGTAATTTTTGAGTTTTTTCTATATATCTATAAAATGGATCCCAGCATAAATTAAATTCTTCTTGGTTTTTGTTATTTATTAAATCTGTTAATTTTGCCATTTGAATTAAATCCATTGTTTTTAATAACCGCTCTTCATTTGTGGGTATATAATTTTCTTTCCAATATTTCGCAAATGTAATTCTTGCTGCAATTATTAAATAAAATAGTAGTTTTCCATATTCTTTACAAATTTCAGGTTTTAAAAATCCTAATAGGTACATGTCCGGTTCCATATTTAAGTCTTTTTTTAGAATTTCATTTATTATTTGATGTATTCTTTTCCAATATTTTTTTGTTTCTCTACATGACCACCATAGGTGGAAAAATGTTCCTGGTTCTTTTTTACACTTCCAACATTTGTCTGATATACTATTATTCATTTTGGATAAAGTAATTGGTGTTATATACCATCTGTACATCATTTTATAAAAGTTTTCTTTCATGTTATAATTCAAAGTAAATTTTAAGTCTTTTTGCCATATTTTTTCCCATGTTTCAAATGGAATTCTGTGGCCTAAATTTCTTTCCCAATTGTTAATGAATTTTTTGTTTTGTATATTTATAGAATTATTTTGAATTAATATTTTGTACATTTTTGAGATTAGATGGTCTTTATTTTTCCATAGTATGGTATCCCAATTACTGGCATTTTCTCTAAATTTGAAATTTTTCTTATCTATTCTAAATTGTTCTTTAATTTGGGCATATGAAAACCAATTATAATTCAGACCTTCATTTTGTAACTGTTCTCTTGCTTTTAAATTATAGTTTGACACATCTAACTCTAATAAATCTTTGTAAATGACCCAATTTCCTGTATTTAAATTTCCATACCATGTAAAGGCTTCATGTGGTGAAATCCACAATGGTATATTTGGTAGAATTGTATTCTTATATTTATTCCAAATTTTTATAATTGATTTTCTTATAAGATGATAATTGAATGCTGTATTTGCTTTAATTTTGTTATACCATAGGTATGCATGCCAACCAAATTTTAAATCGTGTCCTTCCAAATTTAATAGTTTTTTGTTTTCTAGATTTATCCAATCTCTAAGCCACCAAAGAATACATGCGTCATAATATAATTTTAAATTAGGCAGACCAAAACCACCGTTTTCTTTTGTATCTTGTAAAAATTTAAGTTTAATTCTTGGGTTCTTTCCCTGCCATATAAATTTTGCTAATTCTTGTTGCCAATTTAAATTTTTTTTTTGAGTTATCATAATTGGTATTGTTTGAAATAAAAAGATAAATTTTGGTAAGATATTCATTTTTATTGTTGAAATTCTTCCCAAAAATGGTAACTGTAAATTTTTCCAGAGTTTTAAATAATTTTTTATGTTGTTCCTTAATTTAATGTAGTTATTTTTAAATAGTTCCGAATTGTTAGCAGTTATATCCACTCCTAGATATCTCAGCTTTTTAACATTTGTAAATCCTGTAATCTGTTCCATATTGTATATATTCCTTTGATTCATATTCAAATTTATCATCTTTGTTTTATGATTGTTTATCTTGAGCCCCACCAATTCACCAAAATCTTGGATTTTTTTTGTTAATTGTTTAATTGAAGTTTCTGGATTTTGTAGTGTTATGACTATATCATCGGCGAAAGCTCTTAATTTATAAATTTCATTTTTTATTTTTATTCCTTCTATCATATTATCTTTCCTTATGTTTTCCAATAAAATTTCTAAAACTAAGATAAATAGAAGTGGAGAAATTGGGCACCCTTGTCTGGTGCCTTTGCCTATATCACAATTTTGAGTTGTTTCTCCGTTTACCAGTATCTTGGCAACTTGTTGATTATATATCGCTTTAATTGCTTTTATAAATTTATCTCCATATTCCATTTTTTCTAATATTTTGATCATAAAATTCCAATTTAAATTGTCAAAGGCCTTTTCTGCATCTAGAAATAATAATACTATTTTTTTCCTTGTGTGTTTTCGCATATTCAATTAAATTTATTATAGTTCTATTGTCTATAGTTATATTGTCCTTTATGTGTCTTTTTGGTAAAAAGCCTGATTGATCTAAGTTTATTGTCTCTTGTAATACTTATTTTAGTCTATTTGCCAGGATACTGGTAAAAATTTTATAGTCTATATTTAACAGTGAAATTGGTCTATAATTTTTACAGTTAGTGTGGTCTTGGTCTGGCTTGGGGATCAAAATTATATTCGCATTAGTCCAGGTTTCCGATATTACATTTCCATTCAAAATTGAATTTAATAGTATATTAAATGGTATTAACAATTGTTCTTGAAATGTTTTATAATATATGGAAGTAAAACCATCTGGACCTGGTGCTTTTCCTGGTTTTTGTCTTTGTATGGCTTTAGAGATTTCTTGCGTAGTTATTGGTTCATTTAATCTATCTGATTGTGTTTTGGATATTTTTTGAAGATTACTTTCTGTTAAATATTTGTCTGCTTTGACTCTATCCAAATCTTGTTTTTGATATAATTTGGAATAATATTCATGAAATGTTTTTATAATACTGGCATTGTCGCTTAGTTCTATTCCTTTATTTTTTATTTTCTTTATAAATTTTCTCCCCCCCTTTTCTTAATTTAAATGCTAACCATTTGCCAGCTTTATTTGCATATTGGAAATTTCTTTGCTTAATATATCTCAGATTCTTTTCCAATTCTTCAGTTGTTAAAATTTCTAATTGTTTTTGTAGAATGATTATTTGGTTTTTTATTTCATTATCCCCTATTTTATTTTGCAATTCAGTTTCTTTTATTTTAATTTGTTCACATATTTCATTAAATTTTTGTAATTTCTTTTTTTTATGATATTTACCTAGAGACATAAAGTGGCCTCTCATAAATGCTTTACTAGCATCCCATACCATATTTATATTAATATTGTCTTTCATATTTATTTCGAAAAATTCTTTTAATTTATTTTTACTTTGTTCTATATATACTTTATTTTTTAATAAAGATTCATTAAGTCTCCATCTAAATGGTAATTTTGTTATTTTTAAATCTAATTGTATTGCATTGTGATCTGATATTGTTTTTGGCAAAATTTTTGTATTTTCAATTTTATTTGCTAAATTTTTTGACAGCCAAATCATGTCTATTCTAGAGTAAGAGTGATATCTATTTGAGAAGAATGTAAAGTCTTTACTATTGCCCACTTTATGTCTCCAGGTATCTAATGTTTCCAAATTATTCATCATTTCGAAAAAAACCTGGGGTAGTTTGCCTTGGTGTGGTTTAATATTTTTCTGTGATTTTCTATCTGAGTTTGGATTTACCACACCATTCCAATCGCCCATAATTAACCAATTTTTATTTGGTAACTCAATTAAACAATTCATTAATTTTTTAAAAAAATTCTTTTGATTTTCATTTGGGGCATATATACCTACTAAGATCATTTTTATATTTTGAATTTCAATTTCAATTATAATAAATCTTCCTTTATCATCCATTTTTATTAATTGTGGTTTTAAATTTGGTTTAATATAACATACAATCCCATTTTTTTTCATTTTTTGTTGCAAACTCTGTTCCTAATTTTTTGTTAATTAACAATTTTCTATCTTTATCTCTAATATGCGTTTCTTGTAAGCAAATAATATCTAAATTGTATTTGTAAAGAATATGAAAAGTTCTACTTCTTTTAATTGGAGAATTTAATCCATTTATGTTCCATGATAGACATTTTACCTTATTCATTATCTGATTGGCTGCTTAGTTCTTGAGTATCTACTGCTTGTGCAAAAAGTTTGAATTTCTCTTGTATTTTTTCTTGTGAAGGGCTTTTACTTAGTGTCAGAGGGAGCGCGCAAAGATGGAGCGGCCTGCCTCTCTCCTAGGCACCAGTGATCCACATACTATGCAGTAAATAGACTCCAAACAGAAGTTATATCAAATATCCTATTTACTTTATATACATACGTATTTACAGATCACTTCCACAAGTAACAAATGATACACCATCAACGATACAGCTTTCACGAGGTAAAATGGGAATAATGGGAACTGAGAATGTCCCTGAATATATAGTGAACCTGACCAATCACATTATAGGTCACTCTCGTTATTCACCACACCCAACCTAACTCTAAGCACCTGCTGAATGAGTCACACATGACACATCATTCCTACAACAATGGCTGCTAATTGGGTGACTGTGCAGAATATTTCACCTTTTACCTAGAAATCAAGCCTCTCTGTATAATTTATATCTAGAAGTAAATTCCTGGGTTTATCAAACCCCAACACCCCTTCAATTTACAATAGATATTACATTCAATTGTACAGAATAGAAGACATACACATTTGAGATATACACATCCTATGTCTCTCTAAGCTTAGAGGCTTTGTCATCACATCTGCTACATTACACTCAGATGGACAATATTGCAAATCAATACAATACAATACACTTCCAATTATTGACTGATCACATATTCTTGATCACATGAAGTTTGTTCATCGTCTCCAGTCTCTGTCATGACAAAATCTGTTGTCATCGGGGTTGAAACTTCTTTACACTGTTCCATATTGTTCTCTCTTAGCAGTGCTTCAATCTTCTTCCGCTGCTCTAGAACATAACCCCCATCAACCTTCTGAATACCCATGTCTAGGTAATTCTTAATTTCTCCCAGATCTTTGACATCAAAGTGCTGTTTCAGATTTTCAGTAAATTAAATTACCCTGCTTTGATCTTTCGCTATAAGACACAAATCATCTACAAAAATCAAAAGCAAAATCTGTTCATCGTTTTCACATTGCTTTACATACAGACATGGGTCAGCTATACTACACTTGAATCCCATTCTTTGTAATTCCTTATCTAACCTAAGATTCCAGCAACGTGCCGACTGCTTGAGTCCATACAATGCTTTCTGCAACTTGTATACCGTTCCAGCAATCTTTGATTCATAACCTGGGGCTTCAATCAAATAGATCTCTTCATTCAAATCAGCATGCAAATATGCTGTTGTGATATCATAATGCTGTACTACACAATTCCCAGCTGCTGCCATTGCTAAGGCAAACCTAAATGTCTCCCCTCTTAGCGTTGGTGCAAAAACTTCATCATAAGTCTGATTCTTTATCTGGGAAAATCCTTGTGCTACCAACCTAGCCTTATACTGAATATCACCATTCACTAAGGTTTTCTTCTTATACACCCATCTACAGCCTACTGCTCTACGCCCCTCAGGCAGCCTAGTAGATTTGAAAACCTTATGAGAATTAATGGCTTTCATTTCCACATCCATAGCAGCTTTCCATCTACTCTGCTCGTGTTGTGGCAACTTCAATACGTCCTTGTAATTACGAGGTTCATAATCAATGAAACACACTTTTACATCACCTGGTGTATAACGTTGAGGTGGTATGCCCTTGTTAACTCAGATCTGCGCAACACTGTAGCATCCTGCATCACTGGCACACTAGGAGTTAATTCCTCTTCCTTCTTAATCACATCAGTGGCCTCTCTCCGCTCTGAAAACTCAAAACGTCCCTGACTAGGAAGATAAACCTCACTACTCCCGTGTAATCTCTGCCAATTGCTGTGCTCACAAAAACTTGCTGATCTAGAAATAACAACTTTCCTGCCATCAGTGAACCTATATCCTTTGGTCCCTGGCTCATACCCCACAAACGTCATCTTCTGTGCTTTTGCCTGTCCTTTCCTACGTACCTCCTTATGCACGTGAACATAGGCAGTGCACCCAAACACCTTCAAATGAGCTAATGGTGGCTTCTTGCCATATAACATATAATATGGAGTTTGGTTTACAGATACACTCCATAACCTGTTAATTAAATAATTAGCAGTTAATATTGCCTCTCCCCAGTATCCACCTGATAACCCTGAGTCAGCAATGAGTGAATCCTTCACTGTCTGCAATGCCAAATTCCTACGTTCAGCCACACCATTCTCAGCTGAACTATGCGGGTTAGTTCTCCTATGCACAATGCCCCTTCTACGGAGCCATTGCTGAAAACTCCCACTCAGAAACTCTGTACCCCGGTCAGTTTGTAAACTACACACCTTTGTGCTATACCTACATTCCACAAACTGCACCCAGTTTCTAAACTTTTCAAATGTTTGACTTTTAGCTTTCAATAGGTAACAGAACCCAAATCTTGTGTAATCATCTTCAATGACTAAAACATATTTAGCACCCCCTATTGAAGCTGGTAATGGACCAATTAAGTCAGCGTGAACTAATTCAAAACATTTATGTGACTTCCTATCACTGAATTTGCTCACAGGAAACACCTTTGACTTTGCAACCTTACAAGCTGTGCAATCCAAATACACTTGGCACTTTTTCAATTCCATTCCAGAACTTGCTTTTGACATCTTTTCAATCACTTTGAAACTCGGATGCCCAAGCCTTCTGTGCCACAGGTGCGCACATGAATCATGTGTTGGCTTATTAATCGTAGCTACACCATGCTGCTTGTCCTGCTGCTTGTCCTGGTTTGTACAATTTCATATAAATTGCTCTGCAAAATACCTTTGCCACAAACATTGTTATCTTTCATAACAATACATTCATTATTACCAAACTGTACAGTATAACCCTGTTTATCCAATTGTGACACACTAATTATATTGTACTCCAGTTCAGGTACACACAACATTGATAATTCAATATTTAACCCTGGTACATATACAAATCCCTTACCAGTCACAGATGCAATGCTTCCATTAGCTAGAGTAACATGATCTTTATCAGCCTGCCTAAAACTCTTAAACATCTGTCTGTTACTCCCTATATGCTGACAAGCCCCACTGTCAATTAAAAATGGTCCCTTTAAATTTTGTTCTACACTTGAACTAATTAAAGACAGCTGTGCAGCATCTCCGGGCTTGGAGATTTTCAGCTTAGCCTTCGGCTTCCGTTTTCTATCACAATCTCTCAACAAATGCCTTTCCGATCCACAGCAAAAATATTTTCTCTTCACAAATAATACATTGTTTTGGTTATCAGAACATTCCTTAACACAAACACTGTTTTGCTTAGACCTAATTATGTTAGAACACTGCTGCCTTCTTTGCTCTTCTTCTAAAAGCCTGCTAGATAAGTATCTTATGGTTAAATCTTCCTCAGATAACGAACCAAAGCTAATTGCCAAAGTATCCCACATTTCATTTAGAGAACTGAGAATTATATACACTTTGTTAGCTTCTGTAAATTGCATATCTCTCTGAGCCAACTCCTGGAACAACCCTGTCATATAATGCAGGTGATCCCTTATATTATCAGATACCCCGAATCTAGCGTGATAAAGTTTTCTTGTTAGTAAAACCTTACATAACGGTGAGCTTCTTAGATAAACATTCTTTAAAGCTTCCCAACACTTATAGGCTAACTGACAGTCTCTAACATAACACAATTGGCTATCTTCCAGACATAAAATTATGCTTGCCAATGCTCTATCGTCCTTTAGAGCAACTTCTTCATCTTCCAGGTCTGGTTCAGGGCAAAGTACACTCCTCCAAAGCCCTTCACGCCGAAGATACATTTCCATTTTATATGCCCATGACGAATAATTACTGTCATTCAGTCTTTCCAGAGGAAAACCTCCCCCGACTGCCGGCAACATCTTCGCTGTGCTCATCTGTCTTCAGCCCCTTCTGGGCAGACACCGATGATTAAAGACACAGACCTTATCAGAAAGTCCTCCAGCTGCAAAACAAGCGTAGGAGAAAAAACACACACACAGGCACGGAACCTGTTAAAGCTCCAAATCACTCCAAATAGCCACACGACTCCTGGATAGGCTTCCAAAGCTTCCAGCTCACAGACTGCACACAATCCACCGATCCACAGCCAGTGCAAAGCCTTCCGTCGTCTATGGCTCCTCTGCCGCCTCTGGGCCCATAACCCTGTCAGAGGGAGCGCGTGGAGATGGAGCGGCCTGCCTCTCTCCTAGGCACCAGTGATCCACATACTATGCAGTAAATAGACTCCAAACAGAAGTTATATCAAATATCCTATTTACTTTATATACATACGTATTTACAGATCACTTCCACAAGTAACAAATGATACACCATCAACGATACAGCTTTCACGAGGTAAAATGGGAATAACAGGAAATGAGAATGTCTCTGCATATATAGTGAACCTTACCAATCACATTATAGGTCACTCTCGTTATTCACCACACCCAACCTAACTCTAAGCACCTGTTGAATGAGTCACACATGACACATCATTTCTACAACAATGGCTGCTAATTGGGTGACTGTGCAGAATATTTCACCTTTTACCTAGAAATCAAGCCTCTCTGTATAATTTATATCTAGAAGTAAATTCCTAGGTTTATCAAACACCAACACTTAGTGAATGTTTAGCATCTCTTTCTAGTTTTCTTAAAAAATCTTTTGCCTTTTCTATTGAATTTAATTTAAATCTTTGCTCTTTATATAGTATATTCACCCCTTCTAAAGTTTCCCATCTGTATATAATTTTTTTCCTTTTTCAAAAGTTCTGTTAGGAAATAATACTCTTTTCTTTTTTAAAAAATAGCATTTGGAATTTCCTTAAACATTTGGATGTCTTTCCCTTCTATATTGATTTTTTTGTTAAATCCAGTTTGTAGTATCAAGTCTCTTAACTTCTTTCTACTGAATTCTATTACCAAGTCTCTTGATATGTTATGCTCCCTTGCATATTTTGATTTAACTCTATAAATTGTCTCAATTTCTTCTTCCAATTGTTCTTTTTCCCAGTCAATCAGTTCTGCCACAGCTTGGATAATAGTGTTTTTGATTTCAAGTTCTTTTCCTTCCTTTAATCCTCTTATTCTTAAACAGTTTTCTTTTTGTTTTAATTCCAGTAGAGTTAATTTGTCTATATTTTCTTCTTCTATTCTTTTCATATTTTTTTTATCCCTTTGACCTCAGTTTGAAATCTTTGTTCCATAGTAACTAATTTTTTGTCTAATGAGTTTTGAAGTCCTTGTATTTTTTCTTCCAAAACTAAAGTCACATTGGCAGTAATGCTTTGTATGGCTTTCTTTGTAAAGTCCTCAAATAACGGTTTTAGCCATTCTCCTTTATCTTCTGTTAAATCTGAACCTCTCCTTGTTGTTTTCTTTGAAGTCATGTTTTCTTATTTTAAATTTCCACCCTTATAGGATACTAGATTTAGTTCAAATTATTTTCTTCAATTCAGACAAGATGGCGATTAGAAATAATTAATTAATAGTCAGTTCCACTTGTCTGTTGCTTTGAAGTCTCAATGTCTCAGCCACAATCTGTTAGTTTTCTGGGTAAGCTTTCTTAAGTATTTAAAGTCAATTTAAAGTAGATAATATCTATGGTTTATGAGAAAGTATAAAGTGTAGAAAAGATAGCAGCTAACCCTGAATCGGGAAATAATGAAGAATATCGCGCTTCCAGCTTCTCGGCGTCCTTTCACTATTTGATGTCTGCTGGCTGAGAAAGTGAAAGTTCTCTCGATTGAAGCTTGCTCTTTCGCTGCTCCCGCTCTGAAGCTGCCGGAATTCTTTCTCTCGGGTTTCTTCCTTGTCTTGGCTACCCAGCCGTTTTCCGCACCTCTAAAAAAAGCCACGGAATCGGTCAATTTTCTTTCATTTTCGTTTGAAGTTATGACGAGCTGTAAATCATACGTCCGCTCCATCTCTCTACACCGGAAGTCCCTCTTTCTCACACCTTTTGGGTACATGTGGCAGGCTGTTCTTTTGTGAAAGGCCAGCCTGGACCTGAAGATTGATAAAGAAAGATATATGATCACTGCAGCAAGTTTATTACATGCGCAGAGATGGAAAGATTCAACACTACACACTATGGAGGAATGGTTGCTGATCTTGCTGAGATGGATAAACTAACTTCTTTGGTTAGAGAAAATACACTATCTACATTTATTGGTGACTACAAACCTCTTAAGGGGCATGGTGGCTCAGCGGGTAAGATGCCAGGCTTGTTGATTGGAAAATCGCAAGTTCGGAGGTTCGAATCCCTAGCCCTGCGTGATGGAGTGAGCTCCCGCACTCGCCCCAGCTCTTGCCAACCTAGCAATTCGAAATGCAAGTAGATTAATAGGTACCACTTCGGTGGGTAGGTAACAGCGTTCTGCATGCATCATGCCGGCCACATGACCGTGGAAGCATCTTCGGACAACGCTGGCTCTTCGGCTAACAAACGGAGATGAGCACCGGCCCCTAGAGTCGGACACGACTGCACAAATGTGCGGGGGATACCTTTACCTTTTTAGAAACCTCTTATGAAAAAAATGAACTTGTGATTTATGGTTTTGATGATTAAACCATATAGATTATAGAAAGAAGAGTATTATGATACTGTATATCTTTAGATAGAGAGGCCAAAATATAATTGTACTTATAGCTTCTGTGAAGAATATTGGAAGCCACTGCTTTGTATCTTTTTTTCTCCTTTCTATTTTCCTTTAACTTTTTCTTCCTTTCATGCACTTTTTGCTTTCTCTTTGCTTTCTTTCTTTTTCTCTTTTCTTCTTTATATTAGTTTTCATTATTTTTTATCTTCTTTTTTAAAAGTTTTAATAAAAATTATATGTTAAAAAAAGTTTGATAAAGAAACTAGTAGTAATTTTGTAATCAATGTGAGAACCAGCTCTCACAAATAACTTTAGAAGATGCTGCAGGAGGAGAGCCATGTTAATCTATGGTGGGAAAAAATCTTCAGGTCTGGTGAAGTGAGGTGAAGCTCATGAAAGCTGATGGCTTTTCGTAACATTTTTAGTCAGAAAAAGTGCTACCAGACTTCTAGAAGATGCTATAAGTCACTAGTGGGGCAATGACCATAATTGGCTAAGACTCTCAGGATGGAGGTAAGCTTCTAAGAAATAGGTTTGGGGATTTTTTAGTGAAATGTTTTTCAGGTTGTCTCATCTACCTCACAACTCGGTGAAAAGTTTCATAATTTTACAGAAGCATGACTCAACTTTCTTTTTGCTCTTCCTCATTTTCTTTTAAGTGTTATACGGTAGTCATCGTCTTCCAATGCCGTGGGCAATTTTTGAAATGGCTAGCCAGGTTTATTTCTTTAGTCTGTATTTTTCCATCCTCTGTTACATTATCCACGTACAGATTTTTTCTTTAAAAATGTAATTCTCCTCAGCTATAGTTTACTTCCAGACTTGGAATTCAGAATGTAATAAGTCAAAGCATGCTTTCCTAAAGTACCACCAGAAGCAACTTGTTTTCTTATTGTACTAAGTGATTAAACTTTTAAAAGAAAGAGGTTAATATAAAACGTAACATTTTTAATTGTTATCCATATTGCTATATATGCTAAATATGTGATATTAATATTATATCAATTATTAATGAGAAAAGTATATAGTATTTAATACTCAGGTAAAAATTAGTGTATGTATATTTCCTTTTCTTATGAATAATTTTTATCAAAAGAAGTTTTTACAAAGATTTAAAAAAAACTACAGAAACATAGAACAAGAAATAAAAAGAAAAGGATTATAAAAGGGTAAAAGAAAAAGTGAATAACAAAAAAGCAAGAAAAAGAAAGATTTCTAAAGAAGCGACTTCCGATCTTCTTTGCAGCAGTTACAAAAATAGCAATTACTATCTCCACCCTCCCATGTTGCATATCATAATTCCCTTCTTCCCATAAACAAACCATTTAAATCAATAAATCATGAAATCAGCAGTTCATTTTTATTCATTTTCAGCAAAAAGTCTATAAAGGGTTTCCAGTCTTTTATAACACTAGTTGTAGTTCCCTCCTTAATCAAACAAGTCAATTTAGCCATTTCTGCAAACTCAGCCATCTTCGCAACCCATTTATCCATTATTGGTGTTTCTGTAGTCTTCCATCTTTGTGCATATAATTTATTTATCACCTTTATATCCTGCCCATCTCCCTCACAAGGAGAGACCCTGGGCGGTTATAATAGCCTCGCTACAGTTACCATATATAAAACCAGTCATCGAGACTTATCATAGCCAATGCAGTTGGCCTGCTAAATTGAAAGGTCAGTGAGCCAACACAAGAGGACTGGACTGCAATAAAAAGATTAGGCAGATACTTAAAGGAACTATGACTTCAGTTGAAAACTGCCTGTAACTAATGATCCAAAACTTATTGGACATACTTATTTAGATAAGGTGGAGATTGCACAAGCCATTATGGTACACAGTTTAATACATGCAGCTGTTAAGAAGGGGAAAGTTGGATACATCATCTCTGTCCACCAACTGTTTCTTTGATGGTGCAGAATACAGGAGGGATCACCTGGTGTCCTAGTTTCCATATCTATTCTTCTGCTGTCATGTACATAAAAGGGCCGAAGTGTAATAATCAAAGGCCATTCCCTTTGGGTTTCCATGGTAATTACCCACCATATTGTTTCCAGAGGCTCTGAAAAGTTCTGTGCCTTTTGATATATAGATAAATAGATAATGTAAATTCTTGCATGTTGATGTTTCTCTCTCCCTGCTTTTGTGTACCTTTTTTAGTCTCTTTTTGCTAGTTAACTGTTTTTGATGTTTGCTGATGTTTAATAAATGAACATCAAGCTATATTTTTGGCTAGTTGACCTGAGTGTCATGTATGCTTGCTCTGACCTCGACATAGGGATTGACTGGGAGTGTGCTGGGTGCCAGCTAAACTGGAAATTACAGCGATTTTACAACATAGATAACCATAAATGAGTTATGTGGTTATAGCCACTGAACCATAAATTAGATAGCCACATTTTAGTTTAGCAAACCAGCCTTAACATGGTTGATTTTGTTGTATAGCAGTTGAGGTGTATTCATTACGATCTGGTTACACAGCACAGCTTAGTGTGACTGTGAACTAGTCGCTCAGTAACTAATCCTTGTGTATGGTTGCTTGGAAATATTCTACATATATTGGAGATATGATTTGCAATTAATTGTTGTCTGGGCATTTGTTACTTTATAGAGCCCAATTTCTGTCATCCAGAGCTGCATCAGTCTTGGCATGGCATGATACTCCTAAAGTAGGCAGGACCAAGAAGCCACGGCTTCAGTTTTGAAGAGGTGAGGTTTTGCACTTGAAGCTTCCCCCCCCCCAAAAGGGAGGATTTTTAGTCTCCCCACCTCTGGGAGGCCCCAATGAGCCTCCAAATGGCCAATGGACCACACTTTTTTGCGCCTTTGCTTTAAGATGCCATAGATTTGAAAAGCACTGGGTTTCCTAGTCAGAGATACCATGACAGGCAGCTCAGCTCTTAAAGGCAGAGAAGTCCTGTCAGAGGACAGCACATCAGTCATGGGCATTTTTGATGTTAGAATGATATAATCTATGCCATTCACCTAAACAAGGCTAGGCCGGAAAGAGGATTGAGAATGTTTCTGTTTCCTGCTTCACTTACCCTCTTTCATCACTAAGGCTTAACTATTTATTATTTTTAAAATAAATTAATCCTCAAGGTATCAGAGAGGGAGTGGTTTCCATCAGGAAAGTAGGGTGTTGGAGAAGGAAATTAATTATTTCTCCAGTCTCAGTCCCCCCCAAGCTATATGAGCTAGCCATAATTATTAACCACCTCCCATCCATGCCAATGGTTAATTGCAGAGAGGAGTTTCAGTGGCTCAAGCTAAGTAGGGAACAATTAATTTGTCACAAACGCTTCATCAGGGATAACATCTAAACATTTTATTAATGTAGTTGTAACACCCACCCCGGCAGGAGAGTGTGCTGGATTCAAATTCAGCCTGTGGAGGAACAATAGACTATTCTCACATGGAAATGTTTCACAAATGATCTCAAAGCAAATTCCTTTCAACCCACAGAAAGCAAGGTGAGATGCAGAAGGTGGGCAAATGTGTTCCAAAGCTTATCTGTTGTCTTTAGTTATTAGAAGGAAGGTTATGGCTGTCATCCTGAACACTGCTACTTGTGGGCTATAGTAGGGCTTTAAAAGAATATTACCATGGGATCCTTGTAGGATTTCAGGGTATTTTGCTCCCAGGAGACCCATGGCACGATGAAGCCTACTTAGCATGTCTCTTTGCATATTCCCCTGTGCCCCCTCCCTCATAACTTTCAAAATCTGATTAACTTTTGAAAATGGACAAGGTGGCTCTTGTCTTTTTCTTTCTTTTCAAAGCAGATTTGTCAGTAAAAAAGCAAGTAAAATAGATTAGGGTTACTGTTATATGCTGACCTGTACAACCCTAGAAGGTCCTCCTGTTTCTCTGCTTTTACAGCCAGACATACAGAAATTGAGCAAGTTCTTTTTTCCTAACGCCAACAATCAAATTAATAATCTACTTAGGTACTTAACTGAGTTACATGTGTCTCCATCTACTATTTAAAGCACAAGTAGGGCTACTCAAGTACTACAAGTAGGGAAAGTGGAAGGCAAAAGGAAGAGGGGCCGACCAAGGGCAAGATGGATGGATGATATTCTGGAGGTGATGGACTCAATCTTGGGGGAGCTGGGGGTGGCCACGGCCGACAGGAAGCTCTGGCGTGGGGTGGTCCATGAAGTCACGAAGAGTCAGAAGCGACTGAACAACAAAGGGCTACTCATGTTACGGTAGTCCTCTGGATCTTCTTTTCTGCCAAACTGGATGATGGTTCAGGAGATCTGGCATTATAAGGCATCAGCCTTTTTCATGTTGATACCCTATAGAAATTCTGGGAATACATCTCCAGAATTGCCAGCCAGCATTGCTAAGAACTGGGAATTCCAGGAACTGTAACTCCAAAACCTCTCGGGAAGGGTGTTATAGACTGAAAAATTACACTGCTCATAAAAGCCTTGACAACGTGTGCAGACGTAGTGGTCTACTGTATCTGGTCTCCTCTCTTCTTCTTAGAAGTTAAATATATAAATGAGAAGGGCTCTTTTCCATTCAATAGATATTAATCTGCTTTGGCCTTTGGAATTGGTTTGATGCACTCCTAGATGTCCTCTCCTGCTCCAAGAGGACTTCATTGACTTACATCAGAAGATCTTAAAAGAAAAAAACCCTAATCAGGTTTTTGCAGGCAAAGTAGGAACACTGTCAAAACTGACTGTAGGCTTTACTTCTCATTTACTCTGTGCAAGACTTCAATGGGCAGTCCCTGTTCCAAAGTCAGGGACACCCTATGATATAGTGATTATGATATAGTGATTACATTTTAATTTTTAAAAGTGGTAAATTTGTTGCTTGCTCAATATTAACACCAATGAAATAGTTTTATTCATTGGGGGTCATACAACTTCATTTATCTTGTTAGGGGGTCATGGTTCCACAAACCACTGATCTAGGCAACACATTGGCTACCCTGACTTGGGAAGCTTATATAAGCCTATTGGTCAGTGTGGGTTTCCTTGAGTAACAGTTCCATGTTACATGTATTTGGACAACATCCTTACCTGAAATAAACTTTACACAATTAACCCAATTTTCTGGGCTTTAATAACACACTAAGCTGAAATGTGATTAGCTAGTATGTGATTCAGTATGTCATGGGGATATGGCTTTGTGTGTAATCATTAGTGTGCATTCTCACCCTGCAGTGTTTCAATCAGACCCTTCTTCTGGAGATTTATGTCAGTTTATAAAGCTTAATTCAGTTACCATAACTTAAACTAGTTTTTAAGAAATATCATTTTGATAGCTCCTGTCCTTCTCTTTAGTTTTTTGTATGAGCATTCTGAGGGAAAAAGACAGGGTGGTATACAAACAAGTCAAATGGTTATGCCAAAATCTAATATGCCAGTAGTTTTTTCCAGCCTCAAACAAGCTCCTCTTTTCCTATCTTGTTCTTAGGGTGTCTCTCAATAATTTTGGGTTACTGCTTCCTGCTTTGAAAAAGCCCTAAAGTATGGGAAGGCAGAATGGCTGAAGACTTCAGGGAAGATACTTATCAAGACAGGACACTGACTCACACATTGCCAGCATCTTGTCACTAAAGTAAGTTCTGGATACCACATCCTACCCATGACAACTTCACTGAATGTTCCTTCTTGGAAAAAAAATCTTATCAAACTGAAGAAAAATTGTATGCATGTGTAAATTGCTAAAGAACTTTCAACACATCATTAGAAGACAATACTGATCCAAACTTGGAGACACCTAGTTTTTCATCTCAGTTCAGGTGGGAATCTTATTATATGGTCTTAGACTGGTCTTTATTATCTATTGACTGGTCTCAATAGTTGAGATCATGTAGCATGCTAACCTATAACATGACTTGCTTTGGTTTCTTGCTTAGCATACTTCTCAGCTATGCATTGTGGCCTAGCATATTGTGTAAACCCAGCCCAAATCTAATTTTGATTGGTGAACCATGATTAACAAAACAATAATTTAGCATGTGTGAACACAGCCAGAGAATTGTTTTGAGGATAGAATGGAAAGAGAAAAGATTTTTATGCCTCCACAAGTTCTTTGAAGAAAAGTTGGAATGAAATATACTAATTACAAGCTTCTAAGAGCACAAATTTTGACAAACAAAGAAGTTAGCTGCAGTTATTAGGCTATCACACATTTCTTATAACACAAAGAAATCTGAACTTAAGTTGAAGTGACAGGCTGAAAAAAAAGAGGTATTGGCCAAACCAATCCAGAATCCTTGAAACAATAGTGTGTTGCAATGCAGCTGCCTTCTTTTCAAATGTACCTGTAGGAAGGAATAAAACCGTTTTCGTAAAAAGTCCTAAATGAGACACAGATCAGGTGAGGGTGAGGGAGTGCTGTTTCCATCTTTTGTGGCTTAACATTGGATGTTTTGTTTGTCTGTTTTGTTTTTTTGATTAGCACATAAGTATCCACTGCCATTTCAAATTTCCTGTGGTTTCTAGCAGACTGGCATCTCTTGTGTAATATGCTTTGTGATTCACTAGCTAGCATTTTACTCATTTTTAGGTTTGCCTTTTTTGTTGTTGTTCAGTCGTTTAGTCGTGTCCGACTCTTCGTGACCTCATGGACCATAGCACGCCAGGCCTTCCTGTCCTCCACTGTCTCTCGGAGTTTACTCAAATTCATGTTCATTACATCGGTGATGCTATCTAACCATCTCATCCTCTGCCATCCCCTTCTCCTTTTGCCTTCAGTCTTTCCCAGCATCAGGGTCTTTTCCAGTGAGTCCTCTCTTCGCATTAGGTGGCCAAAGTATTTGAGCTTCAGCTTCAGCATCTGTCCTTCCAATGAGCAGTCAGGGTTGATTTCCTTTAGGATTGACTGGTTTGACCTCCTTGCAGTCCAAGGGACTCTCAAGAGTCTTCTCCAGCACCACAGTTCGAGAGCATCTAGCATGCAAACCATTGATTATAATGTGAATTGTGACCTCTGCATTCTTGTTGTATATCATAAGTTATCGTTCAGTATATTATTGAATGCGGAGGTATGGGGTAAAGAGGAGATTGTGACAGATCCCTCAACTGATCCACTAAAGACATTATTTTTGTGGCAAGTATAAGTTCGTGTCATTCTTGAATGGATCCTTTTATCTGTTACCCATATTTAACCACCCAGAGTCCCCTATGGGGGAGATGGTGCAGTGATAGAAATTGAAAGATAAAAAAAGATAAAAAATATTTTGTTGTAGCTTTTATTATTCAACACATTCCATAATTTTCCACATTTTTCTTACACAGTGAGGGGAATCAGTCATGCCTTTAAAATGTCCTTTGGAGTTTGCATATGTGTCATGCTGTGCCACTTCACCTACTTCTTTGTCCATAATAGCTCTTTGAAACCAGGGAATAGGTTTCCACAGAAAGCCCCCAAGACATTTTGGTGGCTGAAGTAGAAAATTCAGATAGTTAATTTTATACTAATAGGAAAAATAGGAACTACATAAATGAGACTTTTCTGAAAAGTAGCAGAAATTCTGGTGGACTGAGAGGATACTACAGGTGGTCTTTGGTAAGAGTAGTAAAACAAAGTAACAGTTTTTTTTTAAATGGGAGAAATCTCCCAAGATTTTGACAATTTCATCCAATGTCTTTTTTTAAAAAAAATAATTTGGGGGTTCTGAAGATACTATTTGGGGGAGACAAGCATGCTAATGGTCCCCATAGGTGACATTTTATTTATTTATTTTCTATCCCGCCTTTATTATTTTTATAAATAACTCAAGGCGGCGAACATACCTAATACTCCTTCCTCCTCCTATTTTCCCCACAACAAAAACCCTGTGAGGTGAGTTGGGCTGAGAGAGAGTGACTGGCCTAAGGTCACCTGGCTGACTTTCATGCCTAAGGCCAGACTAGAACTCACAGTCTCCTGGTTTCTAGCCTGTTGCCTTAACCACTAGACCAAGGGTCGGAAATGGCGGCTCGCGAGCCAAATGTGGCTCTTTGGCCCCTTGAGTGTGGCTCTTCCGCAGGCAGGCGTGGCGGGCGTGGCGGGGGCAGGTGCGGCAGCGAGTGTGGCGGGGGCAGGTGCGGCAGCGAGTGTGGCGGGCAGGCGCGGCAGCGGGCATGGTGTGCGTGGCTGTGGGCATACCCCTGGCAACCGCCTAGGCCCAGCCTCTCTTTTTCCTCCTGGGACGGGCTTCACACAGTCTCACGAGAGTTTGGAAGCCTCCGTCTCCGGCAGCCATCTTGACGACAGGCACTTGCCCATCGCCTTAACCCAGGGCTTTCCAAACTGTGTGTCGACACAATACTGTGTCGCCGGGGCCCCCAAGTGTGTTGCGTGACAAGCCGGAAGCGCTGATAAAAATGCCCTCGGTTCTGGCAGGGAGGTGAAAATCGCGTGCGTGTGCGCTGCCAGGCCACCCGGAGTGGAAATTCTCCGCACCAATCAGCTGTGCGTCGGGAAGCCCGGCAGCCTGCACGCGCGATTTTTGCCTCCCTGCCGGAACCGAGGGCATTTTCGGGGTCCCGGAGTCTGCCCTTTCGAAGGGGCAGAGGCGGTGGTGGGCCATCAGTGCTTCCGGGTTCCAGAACGCCGCTGCCCCTTTGGAAGAGCAGGCTCTGGGGACCCTGAAAATGCCCTCGGTTCCAGCAGGGAGGCAAAAATCGCGCACGCGTGGGGCTTCCCGGCGCACAGCTGATCAGCACAGAGAATTTCCACCCTGTCCCCCCCCCCACCGCGCCAATCAGCTGTGCGTTGGGAAGCCCGGCAGCCTGCACGCGCAATTTTTGCCTCCCTGCCGGAACGGAGGGCATTTTCGGGGTCCCCGGAGTCTGCCCTTTCGAAGGGGCAGCGGCGGTGGTGGGCCATCAGTGCTTCCGGGTTCCAGGACGCCGCTGCTGCTGCTGCCCCTTTGGAAGAGCAGGCTCTGGGGACCCCGAAAATGCCCTCGGTTCCAGCAGGGAGGCAAAAATCGCGCGCGCGCGCGGGGCTTCCCGGCGCACAGCTGATCAGCACAGAGAATTTTCACCCCGTCCCCCCCCACCGCACCAATCAGCTGTGCGTCGGGAAGCCCAGCAGCCTGCACGTGTGATTTTTGCCTCCCTGCCGGAACCGAGGGCATTTTCGGGGTCCCCGGAGTCTGCCCTTTCGAAGGGGCAGAGGCAGTGGTGGGCCATCAGTGCTTCCGGTTTCCAGGATGCCGCTGCTGCCGCTGCCCCTTTGGAAGATTTGGCTCCGGAAGAGAAGCGACTGGAGCAGTCGAGCCTCTCTTTCCCTTCTTCCAAACCTCCCCCGCCCCCTTCCAGAGCAATTTGTCGAAGACGCCCGCTTGCTGCTGCTGCGTGGCTGCTGCTCAACTGATCATGAAGGAACCAGGATATTTACGCGAGCGTGCTTTACCTACCCACTTTTTAACATATTTGGTTCTGCTGGGGGCAGGGAAGGGATCTTGACCGTCCAGGGAAGGCGTGCGGGCGGAGCTGCCTGCCTGGCACTCGGGCGCTCCGGCTGGGGTGCAGCGGGATGGGAGCATCGCCGGCAGCCCACGAGGACCGGCCAGGGAAGGCACGCGGGCGGAGCTGCCTGCCTGGCACTCGGGCGCTCCGGCTGGGGTGCAGCGGGACGGGAGCTCCGCCCGCACGCCTTCCCTGGCTGGTCCTCGCGGGCCGCCGGCGATGCTCCCGTCCCGCTGCACCCCAGCCGGAGCGCCCGAGTGCCAGGCAGGCAGCTCCGCCTGCGCAGTCGTGGCAGCGGGCATGGCGGTGGCGGGCACTGCAGCGGGCATGGCGGCAGCAGGCCCTAAGTGTGCGCGATTGGCCCCCGCCCGCAAACCCCGCCCCCTTCCACACGATTGGCTCCCACCCGCAAAACCCGCCCCCTTCCACGCGATTGGCTCCCGCCCGCAAACCCCTCCCCCTTCCACGCGATTGGCCCCCGCCTGCAAACCCCGCCCCCTGGCTCTCGAGCACTTCAAAATGTGCACGAGCATGTCAAAATGGCTCCCGGCAAAAAAAGTTTGCCGACCCCTGCACTAGACCAAACTGCCATGTGAGATGCTGATTATCATTAAAAATTTAATTGTTGAAAGTTTTAGGTGTCATAAAACTAAAGACTGAGAACCTCTGGTTTAGAGCAATGATTCTCACAGAGTCTGTTGAGATGAGAATAAAAGGAAATGATTGTTGATTTCCCATTTTTTGTATTACAAAATCTAACTGTCTTCACCCTCTGTAAGATGCAGAGATCCCTAAGTGTTCTAATACTTAGAAGAATACATATTTTTGTAATTTTGAAAGAATGATGGAGCAGAAGCTTCTGTTTTTCTATAAAAAAAAGTGGCATCACAGACACTTGGGAGGAAATGGTACTAATATTAAACTTGGCTACTGTTGGCTGATATAATAAATAATATGTAAAATAAAATAAATATGCTTAAATATACAGGCATGAACACTAAACACTGATATGTATTTAATGATCAATAATTACAGTGATGAATTGATAGAGAAATTATCTAACAAACTTTCCCTAACCTGGCCCCACCCAGTGATTTGGGGTCTGCAAAGCCCAGAATTCTGTCTCAACACACTAAGAAGTACCAATCGAAGAGAACCAAGGGCACCAAGGACTCCACACTAGGAAGTCACCAGATTGAGAAAGATGGGTTTAACATATAATATTCAGCTATAATCCTATACACACTTATCTGGGGAAAAATCCCATTATATTTAATGTGGATTTGATGAGGATTATATATATACAGCAAGGCTTCTTAAACTTTGTAATACCTTGCCCCCATGAA
Source organism: Charina bottae (assembly GCA_023362775.1). Taxonomy (NCBI): domain Eukaryota; kingdom Metazoa; phylum Chordata; class Lepidosauria; order Squamata; family Charinaidae; genus Charina; species Charina bottae. The sequence goes on from JALMGJ010000003.1 coordinate 12,188,404, forward strand.
TAAAATGAATGATTTCCTTGGGTTGACGATTGGCCAAGAAATAAATATGCCATTGACTCAGAAACCACAGCTGATCCAGAATGTAGCTGCATGAATAGTTATCAGTGTACCTCAGTACACCCATGTGACATCTCTGCTTTGCAAGCTACACTTGTTGCCAGTTTATTTCTGATGCAATTCAAGATGTTGGTGATTATCTACAGAGCCGCTTCATGGCTTGGGGACTGGTTATTTATGGAACTACCTTTCCCCAGTCATCTCTGCCTGTCCTGTAAGGGACATGATGGCTACACTCCAGGTCCATCCTGTGTGACCCTGGAGGTGTGCCTTCTCTGTTGTCATTCCTGCCCCCTGGAATACCATTCCCCATTAGGTTTTTTTGGCCTCAACTTTGCTGTCCTGTAGAAAACCTTTAAAAGCTTTCCTCTTCAAATGGCTGGAGACAGGGCGATTTATGATACGATTTGATGGATAACGCATGGATGGAATGCTCTTGCTTGTATATTTCCCCAATGCACTACTATTTTAGTATTATGATGATGTTTTTAACTGTATGCTGCCTTGAGTTTTTTGATATGGCAGACATAAACATTTAATAAATTATTAGTAGTATTGGTATTGGCTTTGAAAAAGAATACAGTTGACTGAGCTCACATAATAAACTACAGAGCACAATGGCTGGATCTGCACCGTAGATTAAGCAAAAGGCAAACAAGCTACAATATTGCTGTAAGGCACTCCATCCAATATCTATAATCTCCCTTCTCTAGAGTAACCCACAGACACGCGGGTTCTTAGAAGCAAAGGATTTATTATAGTATACAGAAGTTAGCACGAACAAAGACTTGAATGGACGAACAAAGCATAGCATGCACATTTAAACCTTTCCCCCCCCCAAGGTTCTTTGATGTTGACACGTGTACTTCGTGTCTCCAGGCTGCTCAGACATCCGTTCGCTGAGATGTGTATTTGCGCTTGCCTCTTAGGTGTGATCCGGTCTACTTCAAAGGCAGGCGTCTCTTTCGTGTCTGTTGCAGCTTCTCTGCATTCCTTATCTGTCTAGCGTATTGGCAGAGATCTGCCGAGCTCTGACATACTCCCGGCCCAAGCTGCTCCCCCGCCCACTAAAATACGTTACCTAATAACCTAACTAACTAAACATTTTCAGGCGTGCCCTGTAATGAAAGTACACAAGAGAATTTTTTACATTGCCCTGTTGGGGTGCCCGTTTCAGTGAGGTTTGTCCGGGAACTCCCTATGGAAGGATTTTACCAATTTGGGAGCGTGTGTGTGTTTAGCGCTCACCCACTCCCTGTCGCCGATCGGCAGATGTTGCCACTTGACCAAATATTGTAGCTGTCCCTTATGCCATCTAGAATCAAGAATCCTGTTGATTTCAAAGTGTGGTTCTCCCTCCACTATTAATGGGGCGGGTTCCTCTGGTTCCGGATGCCACTGCTGTGAAATGTGGTGTTGTTTCAACAAGCTAATGTGGAAAACTGGGTGCACCTTTCTTAGTGTCTTTGGTAACTGCAGCTTGGCCGTCACTGTGTTAATGACTGGGAACGGACCTATGAATTTGGGCGCCAGTTTTCGTGAAGGTTGTGTAGCCCTCAGGTTTTTTGTTGACAAGTACACCTTGTCCCCTACTCTCAATTCCCATTCCTTCTCACGTTTGCAGTCTGCGTATTTTTTGTAACTTGCCTTGGCTTCCTGCAACGTTTTCACCATAATTGGCCAAGTACTGGTGACTTTTGCTATCCATTCATCCGCTTTTAATGGCTGCACTAGTTCTGTGCTTTGGGTCATGGCCAATTCGGGGATAGTTACAAAATCCTGCCCTGTAGCTACTTTAAATGGCGAAAACCCCGTGCTTTGGTGGAGCACGTTATTGTAAGCAACCTCTGCGAACGGTAACAATTCAGCCCAATCATTTTGTTGATAATTAATGTAGCATCTAAGGTACTGCTCCAGTGTGTCATTAAGGCGTTCACTCGCACCATCTGTGCACGGATGGAACGCACTACTAAGCCCCTGTTCTGATCCAATCAACTTCAAAAAGGCCCGCCAGAACTTGCAAGTGAAAGTGCTGCCGCGATAGCTGATTATGAATTCCGGCGTTCTGTGAGCCCTATAAATGTGTTCAATAAACATTCGAGCTAGTTTTTGAGCATTCGGTATCCCATTGCAAGCAATGAAGTGTGCCTGTTTGGAAAATAAATCTGTGACCACCCAAATGGCTGTTTTCTTGTTGCTCACTGGTAAGTCTACTAACCGTTAAAATTTTACCTTTGGAAGACAATCTTACTTGGCTACGAGTGATCGCCAATGAAGTCTACTATAAAATCCATGGCAATTTGCTTCCATGGTTGTGTGGGGTTTGCTACTTCCTGCAATTTCCCTGTGGGTTTTCCCATCTTCCTTTTGGTTGTTGCGCATACTGGGCATGAGCGCACATAGGCTTTAACGTCTGTGCGCAATGATGGCCACCAGAATTTGCGCCGGACTAAATGTAATGTTTTCACAAACCCGAAATGTCCTGCTTTTTTGTGGTCGTGATGCTTGCTCAAAACCCTTTGCCTTAACGTCTCAGGGACAAATGCTTTATTGTCTTTCCACCCCACTCCATCTTTCTCTTCAAGGGTATGTTTGTTCTCCCCCCACCATGTGTCTGTCATTGTTGCCGCTCGCAGTTCACTTGTAAACGGGTCGCTCTCAGCCAAGCGTTTCGCGCTACTGCGAGTGATCGCCATGTTTCCTTCCAATCTATCAGCTTGTGTTAAGTGACTCTGAATCTCCTCTGGCTGTGAAGGAATGAGTGCCTCAATGACCTCCTCCATCTTGCTTTCATGTTGCGGCAGGCGCGAAAGTGCGCCCGCCAAGTAATTCTCTCCCCCAGGGAAATACTTCAATGTGAAATTGAACCTGCTAAGAAACTCTGCCCACCGTAGGTGTTTGGGGTTTAGTTTTCTAGGGGATTTGAGGGCTTCCAAGTTTTTGTGGTCAGTCCACACTTGAAACTGGACAGCTGCTCCTTCCAGGAGGTGTCTCCAAGTGCCTAGAGCGTGTGTGACTGCAAACACCTCTTTCTCCCACACATGCCAATGTCTCTCCATTGGGTTAAACTTCCTGGAAATATATGCGCAGGGTCTTAATTTCTTACTATCATCTGCCTGCAGCAGTATGGCCCCGACTGTGCTAAATGATGCGTCCGTGTGTATAATGAACGGCTTGTCTACCTCTGGGTGCTTGAGAATGGGCTCCTTAGTGAACATCGCCTTTAGTTTATCAAAGGCTTCCTGACATTCTTGGGTCCACACTAGTTTTGTCCTCAGTGGCGGGGCTTTTGCTTTCGCACCCTTAATTTTCGTTTTTAACAAGTCAGTCAGGGGCAGCGCAATCTGCGCGAAATCCTGAATAAATTGCCTATAGAACCCCGCGAACCCAACCTGAAATGCTTGCAGTTGTCTGTGCGTTCGGGGGGGCTGCCAGTCTAGGACCGCTTTGACCTTTTCAGGGTCCATTTCAATGCCCTCATGTGATATGCGGTACCCCAGGAAGTCTAGCTTATCTTCACATTTCTCAAGTTTCACATACAGCTTTGCCTCAAGTAATTTCTCTAATACCCTCTTGACTAATTCCATATGTTCCTCCAAGTTTTCAGAGAAAATCAGTATGTCATCTAAATATACAATTACCCCTTTGTATAGAAATTCATATAGTACTTCGTTTATGAATCTCATGAAAATCCCCGGTCCCCCCGCAATCCCAAATGGGAGCACTCAGTATTGAAATGAGCCCAATGGGCAATTGAATGCTGTTTTCCACTCGTCCCCCTCCCGTATGCGTACATGATAGTAAGCTTCCCTCACATCTAGTTTAGTGAAAATTTTCCCCTTAGATAGTTGGGCTAACATGTCTTTCAACAACGGGAGAGGGTACTGGTTGGTAATCGAAATTGTATTAAGTCCCCTGTAATCGGTGCAAAGCCGGAGGGACCCATCTTTTTTCTTCCTGAACAAAACTGGGGCTGCCAGGGGGGAATTGGCTGGTTCGATAAACCCACGTGCCAAATTTTTATCGATGAACTTGCGAAGCTCCTGTAATTCTTTTTGTGTCATGGCATACATCTTGGGCTTGGGAAAAGGTGCCCCAGGGATGAGGTCGACAGTTGCATCTGACTGCCTATGGGGGGGTGCTTGGTCGCATTCCTGCTTGCCAAACACCTCAACCACGGGGAGGTATTTTTCCGGGATTGAGTCTAGAGTAGTTTCACCCCCTTGTTCCTGATCCTCGTCCCAAAATTCTGTCCCAGCAGCCCCCACTTCCAAGCAGCCCGGAGTTCTGTCATAGTTCGTCCCCACATAAGTCCCGTCAATGAAGAAGCCGAGCTCTGACAATTTCTTAGTGTGGTGCCTAAGCAGTGAGAACTGTTGCTATTGGACAAGGAAAAGTACTTGGTCAATGGCTCTTTTTCTATGGACGGTAAAAACTTAGTGTTTGCTTCTCATTCTCTGCCTTCTGTCCTCAGCAACTTTTGCCAAAACTTACAGTATAACTATAATTTATGGTTTCTGAGAGTTTTGGCTGCTAGCTATTTACATTCATTATGTGCTAAACACCACAGGAGGCTGAAATGTTAATAAAAAAGCTAATTGTCCTTAACTAATCTAATGGAACAACAAAATGTTAGACATGTAAACTTTTCCGCAGGAAGCCTGTAAAAATTTAGAATTCCAAGAGTGACGTGGCAAAGCTTATGGGGAGTTGTGTGTGTTTATGGCCCACTTCAGTCAAACAGAAGATTAAAAAAAGAACATAATTATGACTATTTGTAATTTTGGGGTACAAGCTGGGGGACTAGCATAGTGGACCATTAATTTGGAGGGGATTATTCAATGCTCCTGTTTGTAATAGCTGACAAAATGTTAAGAATTAAAGATTTAGATTGTTTCACTTACAATAACATACGTCTTTGTTTATATGCAGCATGGCTTTGATTTTATGGTTTAAAGTGCGCTGGTCCAACCCATTATTATTTTTGGGTAACAAACACTTCAGTTTCCCAAAAATATACTTCCTTTCTCAAAAGTGTACTTCCTCTTCTTCAATCTCATAGAAGTTTAGAAATTTGTTTTGTTGGCTGGCTTTATTTTATATCACTTGTATTTTATATCGCTTGTTTCCTGCCTTCTTCACCAGGCTTCGAGTTCCTTACAATGACTTTATCACTGTGAAGTGGCGTGGGAGGATGCCAGTCCCCCACCCTCACCCAGGCTACATCTTTTTTAAGTCCCTGGCTGTCTGTTTCCTGATCTGAAAAAGCCTAACAGGAGGAATTCAATCTAGTTGTCTTCCTTTGGGATTTAATTGAAACTCGTGAACCTGTGTGAACAGATGATTGGATGCTAAAAGAATAATAAAACATGTATTTGTCCATGCCTTAGCTATGCTAAGTTCATTACAATCCATGAAGCTTTCTGAGAGTTTTAATTCAAGATGGGTCACTTTGAACAGACACTGCTTCACCTTGTGGCTTTGTAGAATCAGCTTAATTGAACCAGTGATTTAGTCTGTAAAGTCTAGACCACAGTGTCCAAAGATGTCTGTGCATGTTACATGTCACTTAACTATCTTTGGCACTGAATATTTCATACTGAAAGACAATCTGCATAGATTCCTATATCTGCAAGTATAAATTGGCTGAGATTCAGAGAGAGGCTGTGAATGTAACCTGCATGCCAGATTGCAGATTCACAATCTTCATCCCCACAAGTGAGAGGTGGCCCTTTTTCATATCCACAGATATCCTTGTCCCTCTCTCAACTGGATACTACAAAGATTTTATATTTTTAAAACAAAGGAGGAAAGTCCATGGGAAAAGGCTGGGTTTCTATCTGCCAATGGCATCTAATAAGTGGTTAGAATCTCCCAGAAACTACAGAAGTCCAGGAAACTGAAGTAGGAAGCTTCTATTTCTATAACACTAGGCAAATACATGAAAGCCAGTTTGGTGTAGTGATTAAGGCACAAGGCTAGAAACCAGGAGACTGTGATTCTAATCCTGCCTTAGGCATGCAGCGAGCTGGGTGACCTTGGGCCAGTCACTCACTCATAGGCAGCAATGGCAAACCACTTCTGAAAATCTTGCCAACAAAACTGCAGGAACTAGTCCAGACAATCCCCAGGAATCAAAACTGGCTTGAAGAGCATACTGTATGTACACACAAAAAAGGTAAATACAGTACATAGCCAGAGATTTGAGTTATGTGTCTCATTTCTGTTTGTTTTGTGGTACTGTGTCTCATCTTTATCTATAAATACAAATTATGGATTGGATATTTATTCCAGCCTTTCTTAAGCTGCATCCAAGAAGATACTCTATATACAGTATTTTTCCTTTAAAACCTTCTTGTAATATTTGGACCTTTCTATTATTCTAGGGCTTTTGGCCAGAGAGCGTTTCATTTGTAGCAGCTCGGTGCCACACTATGGTCTGTCTTGAGTAATGTATTTTCTTTTGGATTATTTCGGGTCTACCTAATTGCGAAGTTGCTGTATAACCATGATCTGGTATGTGCTTTGTAATTATCTCCTTCACATTGCATGTCTGCATTTAATACTTGAAATGAAAATTAAAAAGGTGCTTTAATTTTATCTTTTTTTAATTATAAAGTTTGATTTTGAGATTGAATTATCTCCCAAGAGATAAAGAGGGGAAGGAAGGACAGAGTCCCCTAGTCATCATGACTCTGCTCTATACAGTGAAAGTATTGAAATCATTTCAACGTTTGCATTTTGATATTGTGATCACCAGAAAGGCAGCACAGGGTATGAGAACCCTTGCACACTGGGGTTAGAGACTGGATGCCTGGTGAGGGCCTCCTGAGGACAGGTGGTAGCAGCAGGAACTACCAAGCCACAACAAAAGTAGGAGATGGACCCAAGATATGAAAACCATAGGGCTTCTGGGAGAGGATATTTGTGAGCAAATATTGTCAGAGATTCAGAGATGGGCTAAATCTTTGTGTAACTTATTGGTTCTGGCTTATTGTATGAACCTCGCTCACCATGGCTTATTTAGTAAATCATAGTTAATCAAATAATGGGTTAGTAGAACGGGTTAATCAGCATTCCTGTCCTGCTCACTGATTTAATACATTCTAAGATCTTTGCTCACCAGTATTCCCCGTCAGGGAAAAAAATTCTACGTCAATGGTCCTTAAGATAGATGAATTTAATTGAAATATTTTTTTCCTGGTCTTATGTACCTTGTTTTAGAAAGAGGGTTTGAATGTCTTCAATGTCTCAATTATCTCTCCCTAATATTTTACCCTTAATAATATCCTTATTATTTTTCCTTAAAATTCTTAATGAGAAGCATGTTTTGATGTTTTAAATCAATTGTTTCTAATGATTTTAAGAGTTTTGCTCTCTCATTTTAAAAAAACAAATACCATCTAACAGCCTCATATTTGTATAGCCTTCTTAGAACAAATACCATGTACTCTATTTTCTAAATCTTTATTGCTAGTAGTGCCAATCATACCCCATAATTACTTACTGTCAGCAGATGGTCATTCATCTTTTTTTTTGTTTTGTATTTCATACGAAACATGCTTTTGTTGTTGTAACACATTTTTTAAATCAAAAAATAAAATCAAAGTAGCTTCCAGATACTCTGTAGCGGCCCTCACCCTCTGGAACAGTATCCCCCCCCCCCAACTGAGACAAGGAGAGTGCCGTTTCTCCTGAGGTTCCAGAAAGCTCTGAAAACCCAGCTCTGGTCCCAGGCCTGGCGCTGATGTTTCTTATTTGTCTTAGGCCCCTTTTGTTTTGTTGATTTTTTTTGTTTATTAGATCATTTTAGTCTGGGTTGTCCATCTGATTTAATGTTTTTAGCTGTTTTTATGTATTTTTCTAGTTTTGTATGCTGCCCAGAGTCCATTGGAGTTAGGTGACTAATAAATTTAAATAAATAGTAATAACACTGATGGTGGGGGCTTGAACAAGAAAGTTTCCCTCTATTTAGTAAGGGAGATAAGATGAGCCAGCTGAAGGATCTTAACCAAAAGATTCTCCCAAAGTAACTCATACAATCAACAAAGTCATATGCCAGTGCCTTATGGTTTTAGAAAGAAAAAAATTCAACCTCTGTGTTTAAGTTAAAACAAGTTCCTTAATCCCCTTATTTTCTTGTACTTGTTAATGACAAATATTTTTGTTCCTATTTTGTTCTTTGGAAAAGAGTGGTGACAGCTTTAAAACAGACTGGCAATTTCTAAAGTTTCATGTCTTCTCTTGGGAGTCTCAAGAATTTAAATCTTAAGTATGGAGCTGATATATTTGAACTCTAGTACACATGCAAGCAGCTGGACATCGACTCAAACTTCTGTATCCCTTTGTTGCTTCATGAATGTGCCTGAGTTTGCCTCATGCTGCCATAAATATATTCAGATTCAGTTTGTTTAAAAGGAAGGAACTGAATATTAGGGTCAGTTGTCTTTCAGAAACCAATGCAGCACAGTAAAGTCAGTGTATGAAGCAGTCAAAGTTAAACACTTGCCAATTTCTGAGATTCCAATGAGCACCCCTTATTTAAATCAACAACTATGACAGGGCTTTCCAAAGTTTTCCCTCGGCGACACACCAACCGCTGTTGGTGTGCCACCGTTGTGGCAGCGCGCAAAAACCCGGAAGCGCTGCTGCCGCTTTCGGGTTTTTGCGTGCCGCCGTTGGTGTGTCGCCACGGGAAAACCCGGAAGTGCTGATGATGATCAGCGCTTCCGGGTTGTGTGGCGACACACCAGACTGTGTGTGGCGACACACTTTTGTGTCGCGACACACAGTTTGGAAAGCTCTGAACTATGAGAATACTTAACTTTGGCTGTAGAAAAGACTCCTATACAAATACATCAGCTTAAGCTGCATGCTGAATGTCTTAGGCAAAATGTCTTTACATGAGGACTACCTTTTCTGACAGAAGGTTAAAAATTAAGCACAACACGTAAGATAGATTGTATGCTTAATGTAGCATTTCTCTACACCTGCTTGATCCTGGTCCAAGGGAAGGCTTTAAACTTCAGCCAGATTCTGTGCCAGACAATCTCTTCTTGGGGGAAGGTGTTTTAGCAAAATATGGCAATTGCCATATTCGTGGTGTTCAAAGGCAGCACAGGAGAAGCATGTTTTGCTTGATACAGTTAAACAAGGTAGCAGCAATAAGAAAATGTGCAATGACTAACTTTAAAAATAGAACACTATAAATGAGACATTTGACAATGCATCTTTGAAATATTTTTAAAAGGCTGACTGTACATATATAGGACCAATAAAAGACAACCACTTGATTCATCAGAATATAATTGCCAGCAAGCCAGAACTTGTTTAATAGCAGTCTTTCTCTTTTAGACTTACTTGATCAACCATGCTTTTAAAATAGAATTAAGGTCTTTTTTAAATCCAATCAACATGAACCAGATATTAAAACTGCCACTTGAGGGAGCCAGATGTTGATCTTCGAGTCTCCTGCAATGAAATTACTTGCCCCAAGGCAACTTGTATGTTGGTTATAAATGCTGACTTTTAGCTTTTTTATTTATTTTATTTTATTTTATTATTTCAATTTATTCCCCGCCCATCTCCCTTGCAAGGGACTCTGGGCGGGTTACAACAATTGAAAGTTTAAAAAATACAAAAACAATATCTAAAATACATCCAATAATAATAATAAATTACATAAAATCCAAGAAGGGGGGACCGTAGGATGGATCATATTACTACGGGGCCAGCCAACCCCAGGAGGCACTGCCGCCTCTGTCGTCCCAGGCCCGGCGGCAGAGCCAGGTCTTAAGGGCCTTCCGAAAGGCCAGGAGTGAAGGGGCCAGTCTCACCTCCAGGGGCAAGATATTCCATAAGGCGGGCGCTATCGCAGAGAAGGCACGCCTCCTGGACCCCGTTAGATGGAATTCTCTTGTTGAGGGGGTCCGAAGCCTGCCCTCTCTGCATGCACGGGTGGGGCGGGTCGACGTTATTGGGACGAGACGGTCCCTCAGGTACCCTGGTCCTATGCCATGTAGGGCTTTAAAGGTAATCACCAACACCTTGAATTGGACCCGGAAGCAAACTGGTAGCCAATGCAGCTCGCGTAGCAGAGGTGTTACATGTGCCGATCTCATGGCACCCATAACTGCTCGCGCCGCGGCATTCTGCACCAGCTGAAGCTTCCGGATACTCTTCAGGGGTAGCCCCATGTAGAGCGCATTACAGTAATCTATACGGGAGATGACAAGGGCGTGAGTGACTGTTCGGAGGGCCTCCTGATCCAGGAAAGGGCGTAACTGGCGCACCACACGAAGTTGTGCAAAGGCCCTCCTGGCCATGACTGCCACCTGCTCTTCGAGCAGGAGTCGCGAGTCCAGGAGGACCCCCAGATTCCGCACTGGATCCGAGCGAGGTAGTGCCACCCCACCCAGAACCAAAGATGAGAACTTCCCGGATCTAGGGGGGCCATCAATCCACAGCCACTCCGTCTTACCAGGGTTCACTTGAAGCCTGTTGTTCCCCATCCAGACCCCCACAGCCTCCAGACACTGAGATAAGGCATCGACCGCATCACCTACTTCACCCGGGATGGAGATGTGTAACTGGGTATCATCAGCATATTGGTGATACCTCACCCCGTGGTGACGGATGATCTCGCCCAGCGGCTTCATGTAGATGTTGAACAGGAGCGGAGAGAGAACCGACCCCTGCGGCACCCCACAAATCAAGGACCGCGGGTCAGCTCTCTCCTCCCCTATCAACACTGACTGGGAATGGCCCCAGAGGAAGGAGGCGAACCAGCGCAAAACTACGCTGCCCACCCCCAACTCCCTGAGCCGTCCCAAAAGTATACCGTGGTTGACGGTATCAAAAGCCGCTGAGAGATCTAAGAGAGCTAGGATGGACGCACTCCCTCCATAGCTTTTTGCTATCTATCCTTGGAAAGTAGGAACTTCTTCATAAAGAATCTCCTGTTTCATTTATGATTTCTTATCACTGTAAAAGAACAGGCTGAAACTTAATTAAAGAGTCCATCTCCCAGTCCATGCTATGATAATATCTACCCATAATGATCAAGAGTTTTAAAAAAGGAGGAACTTGACTATAAAATGGTAATCATTTGCCTGGAATGTGCTCATGTTTTCAAAAGTATATTTTTGTTGTTGTTGTTGTTCAGTCATTTAGTCGTGTCCAACTCTTCATGACCTCATGGACCATAGCACGCCAGGCCTTCCTGTCCTCCACTGTCTCCCGGGGTTTACTCAAATTCATGTTCACTATATCGGTGATGCTATCTAACCATCTCATCCTCTGCCGTCCCCTTCTCCTTTTGCCTTCAGTTTTTCCCAGCATCAGGGTCTTTTCCAGTGAGTCCTCTCTTCGTATTAGGTGGCCAAAGTATTTGAGCTTCAGCTTCAGTATCTGTCCTTCCAATGAGCAGTCAGTGTTGATTTCCTTTAGGATTGACTGATTTGACCTCCTTACAGTCCAAGGGACTCTCAAGAGTCTTCTCCAGCACCACAGTTTGAAAGCATCAATTCTTCGGCGCTCAGCCTTCCTTATGGTCCAACTCTCACAGCCATACATTACTACTGGAAAAACCATAGCTTTAATTATACGGACCTTTGTCGGCAAGGTGATGTCTCTGCTTTTTAATATGCTGTCTAAGTTTGCCATAGCTTTCCTCCCAAAGAGCAAGCATCTTTCAATTTCATGGCTGCAGTCACCGTCTGCGGTGATCTTGGAGCCCAAGAAAATAAAATCTGTCACTGCTTCCATTTCTTCCCCTTCTATTTGCCAGGAAGTGATGGGACCAGATGCCATGATCTGGGTTTTTTTAATGTTGAGTTTCAAGCCAGCTTTTGCACTCTCCTCTTTCACCCTCATCAAGAGGCTCTTTAGTTCCTCTTCACTTTCTGCCATTAGGGTGGTATCGTCTGCATATCTGAGATTGTTGATATTTCTCCCGGCAATCTTAACTCTGGCTTGTGATTCATCCACCCCAGCATTTCTCATGATGTACTCTGCATATAAGTTAAATAAACAGGGTGATAATATACAGGCTTGTCGTACTCCTTTCCCAATTTTGAACCAATCAGTTGTTCCATGTCCAGTTCTAACTGTTGCTTCTTGACCCGCATACAAGTTTCTCAGGAGATGGGTAAGGTGGTCTGGTACTCCCATCTCTTTAAGAATTTGCCACAGTTTGTTGTGATCCACACAATCAAAGGCTTTAGCATAGTCAATGAAGCAGATGTTTTTCTGGAACTCTTTTGCTTTTTCCATGATCCAGCGAATGTTGGCAATCTGATCTCTAGTTCCTCTGCCTCTTCGAAACCGAGCTTGCACTTCTGGTAGTTCTCGGTTCACATACTGCTGAAGCCTAGCTTGTAGGATTTTGAGCATAACCTTCCTAGCATGTGAAATGAGCGCAATTGTACGGTAGTTTGAACATTCTTTGGCATTGCCTTTCTTTGGAATTGGAACGTAAACTGACCTTTTCCAATCGTGTGGCCACTGTTGAGTTTTCCAAATTTGTTGGCATATTGAGTGCAGCACTTTAACAGCATCATCTTTTAGGATTTTAAATAGCTCAGCTGGGATACTGTCTTCTCCGCTCGCTTTGTTGTTAGTAACGCTTCCTAAGGCCCACTTGACTTCACTCTCTAGGATATCCGGCTCAAGGTCAGTGACCACACCATCATATTTATCAGGGACATTAAGATCTTTCTTGTATAGTTCTTCTACGTATTATTGCCACCTCTTCTTAATCTCTTCTGCTTCTGTTAGGTCCCTGCCTTTTTTGTCCTTTATCATGCCCATCCTTGCACAAAACGTTCCCTTGATATCTCCGATTTTCTTGAAGAGATCTCTAGTCTTCCCCATTCTATTTTTTTCCTCGATTTCTTTGCATTGTTCATTTAAGAAGGCCTTCTTATCTCTCTTTGCTGTTCTCTGGAAATCTGCATTCAGTTGGTTATATCTTTCCCTTTCTCCCTTGCCTTTTGCTTTCCTTCTTTCCTCAGCTATTTGTAAAGCCTCATCAGACAGCCACTTTGCTTTCTTGCATTTCTTTTTCTTTGGGATGGTTTTAGTTGCTGCCTCCTGTACAATGTTACGAACCTCCATCCATAGTTCTTCAGGCACTCTGTCTACCAGATCTAATCCTTTCAATCTATTCCTCACCTCCACTGTATATTCATAAGGGATATGATTTAGGTCATACCTGAGTGGTCTAGTGGTTTTCCCTACGTTCTTCAATTTAAGCCTAAATTTTGCGATAAGAAGCTCATGATCTGAGCCACAGTCAGCTCCAGGTCTTGTTTTTGCTGATTGTATAGAGCTTCTCCATCTTTGGCTGCAAAGTATATAATCAGTCTGATTTCGGTACTGACCATCTGGTGATGTCCATGTGTAGAGTTGTCTCTTGTGTTGTTGGAAAAGAGTGTTTGCTATGACCAGCGTGTTCTCTCGACAAAACTGTTTTAGCCTTTGCCCTGCTTCATTTTGTAGTCCAAGGCTGAACTTGCCTGTTATTCCGGTTATTTCTTGACTTCCTACTTTAGCATTCCAGTCCCCTATGATGAAAAGGACATCTTTTTTTGGTGTTAGTTCTAGAAGGTGTTGTAGGTCTTCATAGAACCGGTCAACTTCAGCTTCTTCAGCATCAGTGGTTGGGGCATAGACTTGGATTACTGTGATGTTGAATGGTTTGCTTTGGATTCGAACTGAGATAATTCTGTCGTTTTTGAGGTTGTACCCCAGTACTGCCTTTCCCACTCTTTTATTGACTATGAGGGATACTCCATTTCTTCTAAGGGATTCTTGCCCAGAGTAGTATATATAATGGTCACCTTAATTAAATTCGCCCATTCCTTTCCATTTTAGTTCGCTAATTCCCAAGATGTTGATGTTAAATCTTGTCATCTCATGTTTGACCACATCCAGCTCACCTTGATTCATAGATCTTACATTCCAGATTCCTATGCAATATTGTTCTTTACAGCATCAGACTTTCCTTCCACTTCCAGACACATCCACAACTGAGAGTCATTTCGGCTTCAGCCCAGCCACTTCACTCTTTCTAGAGCTACTCGGAATTGCCCTCTGCTCTTCCCCAGTAGCATACTGGACATCTTCTGACCTGAGGGGCTCATCTTCCGGCGTCATATCTTTTAGCCTTTTGATACTGTCCATGGGGTTTTCTTGGCAAGGATACTGGAGTGGGTTGCCATTTCCTCCTCCAGTGGACCACGTTTTGTCAGAACTCTCCGTCATGACCTGTCTGTCTTGACCTGACTTCACTGAGTTACGCAAGCCCCTTCGCCACAACAAGGCAGTGATCCATGAAGGGGTGTATGTATATATATATATATATATATATATATATATATATATATATATATGTAAATGTACATATGTACATAGAAGATACAATAGGGTCACTTTCTGAAAATAGCTATCTGAGTATGAATGAAATCACTGCAAGACAATTCCATTCATGATCAATTTGGACAGCTGTTCCAGAGGTTTACCCTGATAACATAAACTACAAGGACACTGACAAGATAGAATTCCCCCTATTCCTCTCCCAACATTTCACAATGCGACCAGAGCTGTTTTGTTTCCAAACAGGTTTAGTAAAAGTTTTATGGAGGCTGGATCACTTCCTCTATTAAAGAAAATAGGATTTTGTCTTCGATTCATGCAGAATAAGTACTGAATGTGTTGACATGTCAGCCTAAATCAGAGCTTTCCAAACTTTTAATGTTGGTGACACACTTTTTAGACATGCATCATTTCGCGACACACTCTTACAGCAGGGCATCATTTCGCAACACACTCTTAGAGCAGGGCACAAGGCAGGCACTAGGACCTGCGTGGAATCACAGTAGGTTTGGAGGCAGCCAGGCACAAGGCAGGCACTAGGACCTTCATTTTTTTTTAATGAAACTTTATTATATAAAATTGTTTCAACATACAACATATATACATACACATATACATATTACATATATACATACACACAAATCATATATACATACATATAAAAAGAGGAAAAAAATAAAAATAAAAAATAAAAAAAATAAAAAGTAGGTGTCCGATTCCCGATTATTTTTACAGTGACTAGTATATCGATATAATTTTTTTCTTACTTGTCTTAGTTACATTTTGATACATTTCTATTTCTAATATAGTTAATCGTTAAATCCCATATTAATTGTATTATTTTTTTGTACATTTTTCATATAGACAAGAAATGGTTGCCAATCATTTTTAAATTGGTCTATATTTTTATCATTTAACATTTCTGTTAACTTTGCCATCTGTGCAAGGTCCATTATTTTTGTGATCCAGTCTTCTATTGTAGGGATGTTTTCTTCTTTCCATCTTTGTGCATATTTGATTCTGGGTGCCGTAATCATATATAATAAAAGTTTTCCATGTTTTTTTCCTAGTTCATTGTCCATGAGGCAAAGTAAATTTAATTCCGGTTTTATTTGTATATCCATTAATGTATACTGCTCAAAAAAATAAGGGGAACACTGAAATAAGACATCCTAGATCTGAATGAATGAAATATTCTTATTAATTACTTTGTTCATTACATAGTTGAATGTGCTGACAACAAAATCACACAAAAAGCAATGGAAATCAAATGTAAGCAACCCCTGGAGGTCTGGATGTGGAGTTACACTCAAAAACTAAAGTGGAAAAGAACACTACAGGCTGATCCAACGTTGATGTAATGTCCTTAAAACAAGTCAAAATGAGGCTCAGTAGTGTGTGTGGCCTCCACGTGCCTGTATGACCTCCCTACAACGCCTGGGCATGCTCCTGATGAGGTGGCGGATGGTCTCCTGAGGGATCTCCTCCCACACCTGGACTAAAGCATCCCCCAACTCCTGGACAGTCTGTGGTGCAACGTGGCGTTGGTGGATGGAGCGAGACATGATGTCCCAGATGTGCTCAATTGGATCCAGGTCTGGGGAACGGGCGGGCCAGTCCATAGCATCAATGCCTTCGTCTTGCAGGAACTGCTGGCACACTCCAGCCACATGAGGTCTAGCATTGTCTTGCATTAGGAAGAACCCAGGGCCAACTGCACCAGCATATGGTCTCACAAGGGGTCTGAGGATCTCATCTCGGTACCTAATGGCAGTCAGGCTACCTCTGGCGAGCACATGGAGGGCTGTGCGGCCCCCTAAAGAAATGCCACCCCACACCATTACTGACCCACTGCCAAACCGGTCATGCTGGAGGATGTTGCAGGCAGCAGAACGTTCTCCACGGCGTCTCCAGACCCTGTCACGTCTGTCACATGTGCTCAGTGGGAACCTGCTTTCATCTGTGAAGAGCACAGGGCACCAGTGGCGAAGTTGCCAATCTTGTGTTCTCTGGCAAATGCCAAACGTCCTGCACGGTGTGGGGCTGTAAGCACAATCCCCACCTGTGGACGTCGGGCCCTCATACCACCCTCATGGAGTCTGTTTCTGACCGTTTGAGCAGCCACACGCACATTTGTGGCCCACGGGAGGTCATTTTGCAGGGCTCTGGCAGTGCTCCTCCTGTCCCTCCTTGCACAAAGGCGGAGGTAGCGGTCCTGCTGCTGGGTTGTTGCCCTCCTACGGCCTCCTCCTCGTCTCCTGATGTACTGACCTGTCTCCTGGTAGCGCCTCCATGCTCTGGACACTATGCTGACAGACACAGCAAACCTTCTTGCCACAGCTCGCATTGATGTGCCATCCTGGATGAGCTGCACTACCTGAGCCACCTGTGTGGGTTGTAGACTCCGTCTCATGCTACCACTAGAGTGGAAGCACCGCCAGCATTCAAAAGTGACCAAACCATCAGCCAGAAAGCATAGGAACTGAGAAGTGGTCTGTGGTCACCACCTGCAGATCCACTCCTTTATTGGGGATGTCTTGCTAACTGCCTATGCTTTCCACCCGTTGTCTATTCCATGTGCACAACAGCATGTGAAATTGATTGTCAATCAGTGTTGCTACCTAAGTGGACAGTTTGATTTCACAGAAGTGTGATTGACTTGGACTTACATTGTGTTGTTTCAGTGTTCCCTTTATTTTTTTGAGCAGTGTAATTTCTTTAATAGTTTTATGTATTAGTTCCCAATATTTCTTTGCTTTCTTGCATGTCCACCATAGATGATAAAATGTTCCTTTTTCTTTGTTACATTTCTAACATTTGTTTGATACATTTTTATACATTTTTGATAGTTTCTCTGGAGTTATATACCAACGGTATATCATTTTATAAAAGTTTTCTTTCAAATTATAATTTAATGTAAATGTTAGTCCTTTTGTCCACATTTTTTCCCATTGATCATACATAATATTGTATCCAAAATTTCTAGCCCAATTTACCATACATTCTTTGGTTTGTTCGTCTTCTAATTTTATTTGTAATAACATTTTGTAAAATTTCGTTAGTATGTTCATTACTGGAATATAATCGGTTTTCTAACCACGTTGGTTCTTTTGTAAATTTATATTTCTTTTTATCTAATTTGAATTGTTCTTTTAACTGTAGGTATATGAACCAATTACATTGATAATCCTTCTCTTTTTCCAATTCTTCTCTTGTTTTTATTTCTAATTTGTCACCTTCATAATATAGTAAATCTTTATATCTAAACCATTTACTGTACATCTGTCAGCACTTTCTTTTCTAGTGAAGGCTTCTTGGGAAGATAGCCAATAAGGTGTATTTGGTAGTAATCTTTTCTTATATTTATTCCAGGTTTTTATCAAGGCTCTTCTTATACAATGATTATTAAACGTTCTATTTACTTTAATTTTGTCGTACCAAAGATATGCATGCCAACCAAATCTTAAGTCGTGACCTTCCAAAAGTAATAGTTTATAATTTTCTAATGTAGCCCATTCTTTTATTCACATGAGACTAGATGCTTCGTGATATAATTTTAAATCCGGGAGTCCTAGTCCTCCTCTTTCTTTGGCATCTTGTAGTAGTTTATATTTTATTCTTGGCTTTTTTCCTTGCCATATAAATTTTGATAATTCTTTTTGCCATGATTGAAAGGTATTATCTGTAATTAGTATTGGTATTGTTTGGAATAAAAATAAAAATCTAGGTAATACATTCATTTTAATTGTTGAAATTTTTCCCATCAAAGATAAATGTAACTTTCCCCATCTTATCAAGTCTTGTTTAATCTCCTTCCAAAGTTTTACATAATTATTTTGAAATAAATCATTGTTTTTTGCAGATACTGTTATTCCTAAATATTTTGTATTTTTGACATTTTTAAATCCTGTTTTATTTTCTATTATTTCTTGATTTTTTCGATTCATATTTATATTTATCATTTTAGTTTTATGTTTATTTATTTTGAAACCTGCCAATTTTCCAAATTCTTTTATGTTTTTCAATAAGTATTCAATAGATTCTATTGGATTTTGTATTGTTAATGCAGTATCATCTGCAAAAGCTCTTAGTTTGAAACTTTCTTTTTTAATCCTAATCCCTTCTATTTTTTCTTCGTCTCTGATATCATTAAGGAGAATTTCCAGTATTAATATGAATAATAAACAGGACATCCTTGTCCTGTTCCTTTTTCAATTTTAAATACTTTTGTAAATTCATCATTAACTATAATTTTCATCATATAAAATTCATCATTAACTATAATTTTCGCTTTTTGGGTTGTATATATTGCTTTTACTGCTGTTTTAAAGGGAGTACCAAATTCCATATATTCTAAGGTTTTAAGCATGAAGTCCCAATTTAAATTGTCGAACGCTTTTTCTGCATCTAGAAATAGTAAAGTTATTTCTTTTTTGTTATTTATTTATTTAACTTATATGAATTTGGGCATATTCTATTACATTTAAGATATTTCTAATATTGTCCTTTATTTGTCTTTTTGGAAGAAAACCACTTTGTTCTTGTTTAATTATTTCTTGCATAACTCTTTTCAGTCTTTCTGTCAAAATTAGTGTGACTAATTTATAATCATTATTTAATAATGATATAGGTCTATAATTTTGGCAGAGTGTTGTATCATGACCTTCTTTAGGAATTAGAATAATGTTGGCTTCCATCCATGATTTTGGTATCAGACTTCCGGTCAAAATTAAATTTGCCAATTCTTGAAATGGAGAAATAATTTGATCAATAAAGCATTTATAATATCCTGCTGTAATTCCGTCTGGACCTGGAGCTTTTCCTAATTTCATTTTTTTTATTGCTTCTACTATTTCTTGTGTTGATACAGCCCCATTGAGAATTAATTTCTGATTATGAGTCAATTTAATAATCTTGTGTTTCATCAGATACTCATCTATCTTCTCTGGTGCAATTTCTTGCTTTTCATATAATTTAGAAAAATAGTTTTGAAATGCTTTTTGAATTTTTGCGTTATCAACCATATCCGTATTATTTTCTCGAATCTTAGTAATTATTTTTCCCCCAGCCATCTGCCTGTCTTATTTGCGTATTCAAAGTTCTTTTGTTTAGCATATCTCAATTTCATCTCAATTTCTTTAAGTGTGATCATATTTACTTGTTGTTGTAATATTTTAATTTGATGGATTATTTTGTTTTCTGAAGGTTTTTCTTGTAATTCTTTTTCCTTTAATTTAATTTGTTCCAAAACAGTTTGCAATTTCTGTTGATTTATCTTTTTCATTTTTCTGCTTAAATACATAAAATATCCTCTCATATATGCTTTACTAGTATCCCAAACAGTGCTGGCATCAACTTCATTGTTTAAATTTATTTGAAAAAACTCTTTAAGTTTTTGTTTACAGTCTTCTACCAATTCTTTTTTAAAAATATCTTCATTTAGTTTCCATTTGTAGCATTTTTCATTTAATTTTATTGCAATATTAACTGGATTATGGTCCGAGAAAGTTTTAGGCAGGATATTAACATTTGTAATTTTATTAGCTAAATTTAATGAAATCCAAATCATATCAATTCTCGAAAATGACTTATATCTATCTGAATAAAAAGTGAATAAAAAGCCTCCAAGCATCTACAAGTGTTAAGTTATCAATTAGATTAAAGAATGATTGGGGTAACTTCCCTTTATTATTTTTGATTGATTTTGCAGATTTTCTATCTATAATTGGGGTGGTCACCCCATTTCAATCTCCCAATGGCTATATGAAAAAGTAGATAATTCATTCAAAAGATCTTTGTAGAATTTGTTTTGGTTTTCGTTTGGTGCATAAATACCCACTATTAACATTTTCATTCTGTGTAGTTCTATTTCAATTAACATATATCTACCATTTTCTTCTGATTTTATTAATTTAGGGTTTAGATGAGACTTTGCATATATTACTACTCCATTTGTTTTTGTTTTTCATTTGCAGATATAAATTCAGTACCCAATTTTTTGTTCACCAAATATTTAATGTCTTTTTTCTTAATATGAGTTTCTTGAATACATATTATGTCTTGTTTTAATTTATATAAGTAATGAAAATTTTTCTTCCTTTTTGTAAGAGCATTTAAACCATTAACATTCCATGTTAAGCATTTTAATTCATGCATTCATTTCAGGTTCTTTAGAGCTCGATGGTGTTTCCTCTCTAGTACTCTCTTTCTTTTGTTTCTGAATTGAGTCCATTTTGTTCTAAATCCTTTCTATATTTTCTGAAAAAATCCTTAGCTTTCATGATAGACGTTAATTTGTATCTTTCCCTTCGAAATGTAAAGCTTATTCCCTCTAATCTTTCCCATCTAAATGGAATTTCATTTTTCTTTAATATATCAGTTAAGAAAGTATATTCTTTTCTTTTCTTTAATATTCTTAGAGGTATTTCTTTTAGTACCAGTATGTCTTTACCTTCTATGTTAATCTTTTTATCATAGTTTGCCTGTAAAATCAGGTCTCTGATTCTTTTTCTGGAGAATTCTATAAGTAAATCTCTTGGTTTGTTATGGATTTTAGCGTATTTTGAATTTATACGATACATTTTCTCTATTTCTTCCTCCAGTCTATCTTCTTCCCAACTAATTAGATTAGCAAGCATTTGGATTACTATTTCCTCTATATCATCGTTCTCTTTTTTATCAGGTATACCTCTGAGTCTTAAACAGAAATCTTTTTCTTTTAATTCTAATAATGTAATTCTATCTAATTCTTGTTCCTTGTCATGTTCTAGTCCTTTCATTAACTTTTTTAGTCTCAATTTCTATTTTCTTATCCAATTTTTCTAATTTTTGCTCTATGCTTCTTTCTAAGTTGTCTAATTTTTTGTCCAGCATACTTATATTTTGAGTAATACTTTGTGTTATTTTCGCTGTATATTCTTCAAACATCCCTTTTAGCCAATCTCCTTCCCCCATCCCTAATCCTCTTCCAGACCCTCTTCGTGTTTGTTTTCTTGTATTCATTTCTTTTGATTTCTTATAAATTTGTTAAATTATCTAATACTTTTGTACTTTTATACTATTCACTAGCCCAGTTTTTCCTTTTCCAAAAATAGCCACAGAATTAGGTATAATATTAAGAAAATATGGCCGACCAAAATAATTAATTAATTGATAAGTCAGTTTCTAGTCCGTTTCTCCAAGTTCGTGAAATAGTTATTTTCGCTGTATATTCTTCAAACATCCCTTTTAGCCAATCTCCTTCCCCCATCCCTAATCCTCTTCCAGACCCTCTTCGTGTTTGTTTTCTTGTATTCATTTCTTTTGATTTCTTATAAATTTGTTAAATTATCTAATACTTTTGTACTTTTATACTATTCACTAGCCCAGTTTTTCCTTTTCCAAAAATAGCCACAGAATTAGGTATAATATTAAGAAAATATGGCCGACCAAAATAATTAATTAATTGATAAGTCAGTTTCTAGTCCGTTTCTCCAAGTTCGTGAAATAGAGGAGACTCACCAAGCTGAAATGTTCTTTCACCGCTTCTGATAACCTCTTTTTTTGTAGAAATAGTTCTTTTCTTTTTTTCTTCTTTTAAGAGTGAAGAGGCAGTAGTTTTGCCTTCGGATGGCTGCAACCGTGATTCTTACCAAGTTCTCTCTCCGCTTCCCAGCTGATTGCGACGCGCTGTCTTCACTCACCAAAAACGAAGCTGCGCTGTTTTCTTCGATCGCTCAGCTGTCTGGAAGCCTTCTGAGTCAAGCGCTGAGGTTTCTCCCTTTCCCGGAGTCGCCTCTTTGTCTCTGCAAAACCTACAGAGCACTTTATTAAATTGTGTTGTGAATTCTGGAACGGAGCTGCTCCAGAATTCAACCTGCCACCATCTTCACCGGAACCGGAATCCCCAAATCTTCAATAATTTTAAGGGGGATTCATTTGCTTCTCCTTTTGGACATTTGTTTTTTGGGGAAGGATGGGGAGTTACAATTTTTATTTTAAAAATGTAAAGGTTCCCCCCGCACATTTGTGCAGACGTGTCCGACTCTAGGGGCCGGTGCTCATCTCCGTTTGTTAGCCGAAGAGCCAGCGTTGTCCGAAGATGCTTCCACAGTCATGTGGCTGCATGACACGCATGGAACACTGTTACCTACCCACCGAAGTGGTACCTATTAATCTACTTTCATTTGCATGCTTTCGAATTGCTAGGTTGGCAAGAGCTGGAGCTAGTGCAGGAGCTCACTCTGAATGCAGGGCTAGGGATTCAACATCCGAACTTGCGATCTTCCGATCGACAAGCCTGGCATCTTACCCACTGAGCCACCATGCCCCCCCTTTTTTTTACTAAAATTAAAATTAAAATTAAAATTGAATTATTAATTAAAATTAAAATAATTAAAATTAAAATTAAAATTAAAATTAAAATTAAAATTAAAATTAAAATTAAAATTAAAATTAAAATTAAAATTAAAATTAAAATTAAAATTAAAATTGAAATTGAAATTGAAATAATTAAAATTAAATTAAAATTAAAATTAAGTAAAATTTTTATTTTACTTATTTATAATTCAAATTTTGCCACCGCCCATCTCCCCCAGAAAAGGGGAACTCTGGGCGGTTTACAATAAGAACCATATTAAAAAGATAAATATAAAAACATCTAAAATATACACATACAATTTACCAAATATAAATATAAAATAAGTATAAAACCAAGTGGCCATAAAGATCTAATTCTGTGAGGAGAGCTCTAAGGTGCCATCCACCCCCAAGAATAATTACTCCCCTTCCCATTCCAAGCGAGACGGCAGAGCCAAGTCTTCAGGTTCTTCCGGATGGCCAGGAGCGATGGAGCCTGTCTCACCTCCGGGGGCAGAATGTTCCACAGGGTGGGGGCCATTACAGAGAAGGCCCACTTCCTGGACCCCGCCAGATGAAATTCTTTTACAGACGGGGTCTGTAACATGCCCTCTCTGCATGACCGGGTGGGACGGGTCGATGGAATATATCCCAAAGATTCCTAGGCAAAAAGCCTGCAGAGTTTTAGAAAGCTAGGTCCAGAGGATAAAGCATCACAACTAATGAAAAACCAGACATCTTTGTTGATGCCTGCTGTTGGGGGAGACAAAATCATAAAAAGTGCATTACGACAGGAACAGAGTAGATGTTGATGGATAGGAACCCACAGTAACAGAGGCAAGATGCAGAATGACTTGACTATCCAGCATTTTAAAACAAGCATTCTATCTCCCTCTTCAGATTTCATCCTTTTGTGTTGCTGTTGTGTGCCTTTCCTGCTCTTGTGAGAATGACTGACAAAGATCACTGAATGGTCCTGCATTACATTCCTTCAATCTCATTCACTCTCCCAAAATGCTGTCCTTGCCCAGTTCAGCATCTGACAGAAACCTTTAAATTTCTCTTCAGTATAATAATGTCAATATTCTTCCCCCTGGAGTGTTTACTGCATCATTTTAATGATCTTGTTATCCAGCTTTTGCTAGACCATGGACTAAATGTTGAGCAAGTAAGTCCTTCTGGACATGAGAATTGCCTTCTAGTCAATCCTATTGGAAAATGTTTGCTGCAAAAGCTACATTCTATATTTGCATCTTCTTTTTACAGTTTGCAAACAGTGCTTATGCAAGACATATTTTGTTTCTCCATACCATCATTATGTAATATATTCCAGAGAAAAAGATCTTGAATTTTGATTAGCCAAGAAAAGCTGACAAGATGTTGAAAGAAATATTTTGGTAGGTGCACAGGTAACAGAAATTACACTGTTCCTCTATGGTGGCTTTTGGATCTCCAGATGTTGTTGTACTACAATTCCCTTCATAATCTATGGACTGAAGATTGGAAAATGTAGGTCTCAGTGAATGTTCTTACAGGTTCTCTGACACCAAGCTATACTATACAATTTAAGACACTATCAGACTACACCAGGGGTAGGGAACCCTTTTTCTGCCAAGGGCCATTTGGATACTTATAACCGGGGACTGGGGGGGTGGGGGCGGGGTTTCTGGGATTTCTGTGGACCAGGGGCCAGAGTTTGCGGGTGGGAGCCAATCACAAACACTGGGGGGGCAAGGTTTGTGCAGGTGGGAGCCCCGCGGGCCTTAGGCGGGAGCCCCGCGGGCCGTATATGGCCCGTGGGCCTGACGTTGCCCACCCCTGGACTACACTGATCAATGAAACATCGTGAAGTTTATAACTGAGTTGTACAGACATAAAACAAGAGCTAAGAATGTAGTCAGGACAAGTAACCTCAGCCACTGATTACATACTGGCACATTTAAAACAGACATATGTAAGCAAACAGTTAAGAAATTAATTATTTAAAAAGAAATTCTAAAACATTTATCCACTTTACAGGAATGAGATACCAAGGTAGAATCTGGTGCCAAGGACAATGCCTTTCATACACCTGTAGATCACTCAGGGATGTGATACAAGCTATACAGTAGAAGCAACTTGCATATGCATTAAACTTTCAAGGAATTAAGTATGTTAGAAATGGTATGGACGTGTTTGCTCCAGTAGGTACAAACACTCAAGAAAACTAGAGTTACACGATCACATATTCAAAAACTGCTTACTGAAGGGTTTTGGTGACCAACTGTTACTATTCCTTAATGCAATTAGTAATTTCTCTTCCTCCAGGCACCCACCACACTCCGTCTCCTCTTCCTCATAGCAACTCTTTAAACCTCTCAGGTGGGCTGATGAGTAAACAAATTAACTGACCACTTGGCTCAGGCAGAGAAGTCTAGCTTGAATTTTGTGCCGTTGTTATATCTCGCTCAGGTGGCCTTTCCTGGTCATCAATGGGAACAGCAAGACTCGCTCAAGGCATTTTGCTGACCGAAATACAAATGGTGCCCTCTCCCTTGTCAGATTATATGGATACAGAAGACAGAACATTCTACGGGCACTGCTTTCCCCTCCTTGGCTGGTTGCTGCTTAATTTTTTTTGTCTGAGATGACTACTTCACTCTGCCTAATGTTATCCCTGACTGTCTCCTTCTTCTCACCATCCCTACTTATCATCATCTCACTGGAAGCACATAGGATGCAGCCTAGCAAGGACTAAGCACTAACATAGGCCATTACCATTTCTTTTCAATTCTGTGTGTCCAAAATAATACATTTATGTCTTCATAGCCCAGTCCATGATACGTGACAGCATACATACACATTAAAAAAAAAGGAAGCAGTGTTCTTGGGCTATTCTACCTTCTATTCTTATCTTTTCATCTACAGGGTTAGCACAGATTGATTTACTGGTGTTAATGACTGTCACTGTTTCATTCTCAGGCATTTTAATCCTCTGGCACTTAGATGAGTTTGGGTGCAACCTGATCCAGAGAAATCTCAGAATTCCCAGCAGAGACTAGATGTCCTGCCAATCCTCCATTAGATAAAGTGATAACCAGCAACAGCAGCCTGCAAATACAGCTGAAAATCAGAACTCTTCTTCCTTTGCCTTCTTCACTATTCCTTACTCTTCTTTAAGACTCATCGTTCTCTGCAACCAGCATCTATCTTGAACTGCAGAAATCTTCATTTTAATTTCTACTGTATTGCAAGTCTGCTGGTGCTTGCTATAAAACAGTAAACTAGTTTTGGACTTTCAGAAAACATTGCAATGGTATGAGAAGCTGCCTATTAACCGGGATTTAAATATACAGTATATTTAAATTGGTTGTAAACCGCCCAGAGTCCCCTTGTGGGGGGAGATGGGCGGTGATATAAGTTAGAAATAATAATAATAATAATATTTATTATGATAACAGACTGAACAATATTGCAACAGGTCCTTTCATCTAAAAGGCGTGCTCTTGTTCAGGCTGTCAGCTGGTTGCTATCTTGAAGTAGAGCATTCTTCCCATGCTTCCTCAATTTCATCCCCCCCCTTTATATCACACAGTATTCCATGTTTACTTTGGGGAAAGATCCACTTTTTAAAAAAAGAGGTGCCTTTTTCTGCATTCCTTGGAGTTCCAGTGAAGAATACTGATGGCTAATACCAAGACCTTATTTTTCAGTGGGTCTATCTTTCTACTGACAGCTTTTAGGGTTGAT
Source organism: Charina bottae (assembly GCA_023362775.1). Classification (NCBI taxonomy): domain Eukaryota; kingdom Metazoa; phylum Chordata; class Lepidosauria; order Squamata; family Charinaidae; genus Charina; species Charina bottae. The sequence continues at coordinate 12,214,903 of JALMGJ010000003.1, forward strand.
TAATAGGGAAAGAATTAGAGTGGATAAAAATGGGCTTCTCCAACTTTCATTCAAGAATTGTCCCTAGAGGTTGAAAAAGGAAAGAAACACTTGATCAGCTTGGCCAAAAATCAGTTGGCTGACAAATCTCCTCTTAATGAAAATTGAGAATAGACTTGTACAATTTGCAAGCTGTGAAGCCAAAGGCAACATTGCAAAGATGTTTGGTAGCCTACAGCAGACTCTCAGTTCGCCTGCAGAGTTTGTGACCTGCCTGATAGAGTAAAAAGCAACCAAAACAGCTAAATTCTGCCAAGCACTTGACAAGCTGTAAATGGCAGGTGGAGTGCATTTAGCTTGATCATTCACAAAAACCTTCTAATTTAACTAATGGAGCATGCGAAGGGAGAGGAAAAAAAATGCTTCCGGTCATTTAATTTTTTAAAACACTTTTTTTTAGGAAGCAAAATATGTATGCTGTTATTCTTTAACTGTAGTACAAGCCCCAGGAAAGCCAAACAGGATAATTTGAAAATTAATGGCCTGTGCTATAATTAATAAAGTGCTAAGGGACTACTTAAAGTCATACAAGGTTATTCATATTATTTGTGAAATATCCGGTGATAAAAATCTGTCGGCAACTTTTCCTGTATAGAATATTGGGTTTTATCATTCTCTCCCCATCCAAAGGTTTGATGAATGGAGATAGTGTCCCAGACTACATATTAAGGTTCACATTTAATTATGCTTGTGCCCGTATACAGAATTAGCTTGGACATACCAGGATTTGGGACAGGTGTCCACCTAACATTGCTAGATTCAGTTTGGTAAGTAGTACAGGTATGTTAGCAGAGCTTAAGTTGGAATCGTTGTTTTTTCACCCCCAGAATATTTACAAAAAAAGAAGGAACTGATTAGTATTCCCTTCCCAGCACTGGAGTAACATGTTTGACCTTCTGACTACAAATAAGAGCAATTCAGCAATAGAATATAGGGAAGGTCTGTCTAGTAAGGAAATGCCAGGTATTTGGAGACATACCCACAAATAGCATACCGGGGCAGAACAGATACACTTTGAACAATACCAAGAGAAAGTACGCACTTCAGAGGAAGAGGGAAGCAGAACATTTTGTATTTGGCATGTTCACAATCACTCAGAAGAATGTAATGGATATCCAGGATTCTGGTCATGAATTCATAATTAGACAATCATCCCAATCTTGTTAATTCTGATTATCAACAAAATATAGAGGAAAAAGGGCTTAGAATGATGATGAGAAATTAATGGCAAGCTAAACCATTCTTAGATTTCCCTGGACCAGGATATGGTTATAACTAGGCAATCTTCTGTGATGGCTTGATTATCTCTTCCCAATGACCAATGTTTCATGACAGCCTGAAATTTTACAATCTCATACAAGCTCTTTGTGGGGTGTGCAAGGCAATATAAGGAAAAGCTTTGGGTCCAGAAATATGGGATTGGTCAGGATGGGGGAATAGTGTTAGGAGGGGATCACAAGCAGAAGTAGAGTACAAAGCGAATTACCAGAATTAAGTTCCAAAGTGAAAGTATTTTCACACTACTTTCTATTTTGAAGCAATCCACAAACAGTTTGCAGCAAAGCATGGCCTGTTTTTATTGTCTTGTTTCTTCCCTGCAGGTTTTCTCTCTGAAAAAAAAAAGAGTTTATTTTATTTTATTTATTTTCTATCCCACCTTTATTATTTTTTTAAATAACTCAAGGTGGTGAACATACCTAATACTCTTTCCTCCTCCTATTTTCCCCACAACAACAACCCTGTGAGGTGAGTTGGGCTGAGAGAGAATGACTGGCCCAAGGTCACCCAGCCGGCTTTCATGCCTAAGGTGGGACTAGAACTCACAGACTCTTGGTTTTTAGCCAGGTGTCTTAACCACTAGACCAAACTGGCTCTCTTGAGTTGAGTTGAGTACTGTATCCATTTTCCAAACAAGTGCATGTTAATCATTCTCTCTAAGTGCTGTTTCTTCATTCTACTTTGCGGTACCTTTTCTACATTTCTTTAAAAATTAAAACCTAAAAGAACCATGGATGTTTTGAGCCTCAATGATATTACATGATAATATTACATTGAATGTATTACCACTGCTACTTTACTTCATCTGATAGCTTTGGCTGACTGGGTTTTCCCAGCCAAAATAAAAAGGTAAACTCTCCCTCAAGTCAAACTTGATTCTTAATGATCTCATGGATATGTTCATGCAGCTCTCTTGGCAACATATGGAAGTAGTTTGTCACTGCCTTCTTTTGGGATGTCTTTTCAAAGTCCCAATCTAGCCTACAGCTTTGGGATTTGCTGGTGCCCTTCATCGATGTACCGGACTTTTGGGGGTCAGCCAAGGTCATCTAGAAGCTGCCACATATGCCAAAATCATACCGGTCCTTAATTATGATAAGTGTAGTTTCATCTTCCCTTTCTGCTCAAATCTCACACTCAGTTACATAGAGAAGCCTTGTGCACCATTAGTTTGTATGCATCCCAGCTATTCACATATTGCACTTGAATTCCAGCAAAGCATTACATCATCATCATCATCATCATCATCATCATCATCATCATCATCTTATCCGTTCAGCATGTCCGATACTCAGCGACTGCCTGGACAAGTCCCTACAGTTTTCTTGGCAAGGTTTTTCAGAAGTGGTTTGCCATTGCCTCCTTTATAGGGCTGAGAGAGAGTGACTGGCCTGAGGTCACCCAGCTGGCTTTGTGCCTAAGGCAGGACTAGAAGTCATGGTCTCCCGGTTTCTAGCCTGATGCCTTAACCACCACACCAAACTGGTTCTCATTATATTATTATACCTTCTTAACTGAACATGACTTGCTTTATTTGCGGCATAGGGAATTATGGATGCAATAGTTTCAATGATTGAAACTCCATGGCATCTATAGCTGAGTTTTGCTTCATGCAGAAGTATGTTTCTATGTGGTTATTGATTAAATCACAATGGCTGATTTCATATTGCTCACCAAAACATATGCTGTGGTTTACAAAGTACAAAGTGTAATAATGATACAATAATTGGGTTCACACAATGTGTTAACCTTAAACTAAACAGTGGCTCTTAGCATGTTGGGAAACAAAGATTCCCAGCCTACTTTATTAGGGGATAAAGTACACAGTATGAACAACTTTCATTTTACCTCATATTGTAAATCTGTTAATAACACGGCATCACTTTCTCTGGAAAAAGCCCATAAATATGTAACCTTCTCTTCAGTAAGAATCTTAAATTAGAATGCAAGCAATCTTTCCTTTCTGAAATTCATGTTGAATATGATGGCAAGCTGAACCCTTGGAAATTTCCATATTCCTTTCAAATGCCTGAAGGAAGCCTGTAGTAATCCCTAAACCTATTCAACTACAAATTTTATTCTCCAGAATGGTTTGCTCCTCCTTTCTAATCCCAGGTTTCATTTTTCCCCCAAGTTACTTCTAACCCTCAACTCTGAAGTACAATATATAAAGTAGAGGAACAATTTGGCTTGGTTCTCATAGCTTAGCAAGATCCAATTCCTAAGTCCAAACAAATACAGTAACTATGCAGTGGGCTAAGACATTATCCTAAGACAATGGCTCAATTCCATAACAGTCTAAACTGCACAAACTACTCAATCCCGTTTTAGCTTCCTCTAACATATTGTGTGTCACAGAAAGTGGCAGTACTTAGACGATTTTGGGTGATCGCAAGCAAGCAAGCAAACAAACAAAAAACAGTGAAACCTGGTTCTTACTCGGATTGGAGGCTACCAGGAAATCACCAAGCAAAAGGTCAGATAGAATAAAAGAAGATTAAAATAAAATAATAAAATAATAAAATAAAATAAAATAAAATAAAATAAAATAAATAAAATAAAATAAAATAAAATAAAATAAAATAAAATAAAATAAAATAAAATAAAATAATAAAATAAATATAAAATAAAATAATAAAATAAATAAAATAAAATAATAAAATAAAATAAAATAATAAAATAAAATAAAATAAAATAATAAAATAAAATAAAATAATAATAAAATAAAATAAAATAAAATAAAATAAAATAAATAAAATAATAAAATAACCTCCCAGAAGGCAGCCAAAATGACCTACAATTCTAGGAAAACTTTGCATAAACTTAAATGCAATAGCTATTAGGAATATTCAGGGATTTCCCTGCATAGACAGTTAATGAAGAATACGGCAGTTTTTCCCAGTCAGTGAATTTATTACATTAATACACAGCTTTCCAAACTGTGTGTCGCGACACAAAAGTGTGTCGCCTGTGGGGCCCAGGTGTGTTGCGTCAAAACCCAGAAGCTGATGGTGTGCCGCTGCTCTGTGTGGCCGCGCACGCAGCGGCAGCGGGCCATCAGCGCTTCCGGGTTTTCACACGGCAAACAAGGTCACCGCTACCACTGTGGTGCGCGAAAATCCAAAAGCGCCGTAGTGGCGGTGGCGCTTCCGGGTTTTCTCGCGCGCCACCATTGGTGTGTCGCCGTGAGAAAACTTTGGAAAGCCCTGCATTAATAGAACAATCCGATAAATATTTAATCCAAAATGAGGGTTACATGTTCAACAAAAGGCAGTTCAGGAAAGTGTCCTTATCTGTGTTTTGCCTTTCAAATACATGTTACACAGCTAAGCCCATCTGTTCTTTTTGAAAGAAGTGAGTCAGAGTAGGAATCAGCTGATGGTTGTGGTTGCTTAATCCTTTTCCTACCCACCACTTTATTTGCACAACTGGTTGCATAATATACAAATATGCCTAGAATAGCCATATGTGAATGCAAACCAATATCGCAGTGATCCTGTGCTTCACTGGGAAGGGAAGGAAGTGTGTGCACTGGCAGTTTTACGCTCTTCCTGAGAATGGCAAAGGTCAATTTCTGACATAAATCAGAATTGCTTAAGGCCCTGTTATGGATGAGGGAACCTGCTCTAGTTCTCACATTAAGAGGTGGCTTTGGGCCAGTTGTGCTGACACTGTAATGGGGGAAATCCCCAGTTTGTTGCTTAGACCAGCATTAAGACTTCCATGCTGTCTTGAGCAACTTAATCCCAGCCATGTCTATAAAAAGTTAAAAAGCAAATGAGGTCCAGAATGTGGCACTGGAATCAGAAATCATGGATCATAAAATAAATCATGGATGAGTCTTAAGTCAGTGTTTGTCAGGATGGAGGTTGGGTCTGAGGGGGAGGAGGATGAACTGGTAGTGGATGGCGCGAATTTTGAATTGGGTATTCAGCAGTTGATTGGAGACAACCCAGGGCCGGCCTCTCCTCCACCTATCAGTGCGTGCGAAAGAAGGTGGGAAAGGCAGGCCGAACAGAAGGAGGCACGATTGGTCCCTTCAAGGAAACGGTGGGAAAATCAGAGATTTAAAGAGTCCCAGGACCAGGACCAGGTTGCCGGAGACAACCGTTCATGCTGCTTGCAGACGCCTTCCATGAATCACGAATCCACCCAAGACCTCGTGCTCCAGCCTTGCCTTGCTACCAAGCCAAGCCTTGATCCCGAGCTCTGCCTTGCAACTGCACCAAGTACCGATTCAGAGCCTCGCCTTGCCGCCGTGCCAAGCTTCATTCCTGAGCCTCACCTCGCCGCCACTCCGGACTCCATGCCTGACCCCTGCCTTGCTGCCACGCCAAGCTCCGTTCCTGAGCCTCACCTCACCGCCACTCCGGACTCCATGTCTGACCCTTGCCTTGCTGCCGCGCCAAGCTCCGTTCCTGAGCCTCACCTTGCCGCTGTTTCGGACCTCGCACCCAAGCCCCATCTTGCTGTCATGCCAAGCCCCGGTGCCAAGCCTCTCCTCGCTGCTGCCACGGACTTTATGCCCAAGCCTTGCCTTGCCGCCGCGCCAAGCTCTGTTTCTGAGCTGCGTCTTGCTGCCACTTTGGACTACGCGCCCGAGCCTTGCCTTGCTGCCACGCCAAGTCCCGTTGCTGAGCCTTGCCTTGCCACTGCGCAGCCCTGCGTGCCTCAGCCCTGCTCCACCGCAGTTTCAGACTGCGCGCTTGTGCCGTGCCTTGTTCCCGGACTGGTCAGTTCACCACGTGGCCTGCTTCCTGCTTATGCGTGTGGCCATCCTCTGTAACCAAACCACGTGCTAGTGATGAATCTGTGTGGAGATAATTGTGTGTTTTGTCAATAAAAGATTGCTATATCACCGCTTCCTGTGTTGGCCTTAGTTGGAACAGTACAGTGTTATTATACTCATATTGTTGGGTAGATCTATCTGGCACTACAAACTAGGTCTTTTAAGTGGTAACCCTTCACTACACAATTCCGTCCCTCAGGAAGTACAACTGACCTGCTTAAATGTATGCACAAAGATGGAAAGTTTTGGCATTACCCACAATGGCGGAATGGCTGTGAAAGATGATGGAACTTGCTGAGATGGCCAAATTGACTTCTTTGATCAGAGAACAGACAATATCTACATTTATCGTTGACTGGAAACCCCTAATGGACATTTTGCATAAAAGAAAAAAGTGAACTTATGATTTATGGTTTTGATGATAAGACAGGACAAATTATAGAAAGAAGAGAGTCATGTTGTAACCTTGAGTAAGAGGTAAATTTATAATTGTACTTATAACTGCTGTAAAGAAGGTCAGAAACCACTTCTTTGTATTTTTCTCCTTTTTTCTATTTTTCTTTTACTTTTCCCCCCTTTCTTGCACTTTTAGCTTTCCTTCTGATTTCTTTCTTTTTTCTTCTTCCTTTACATTAGTTTGTATTGGTTTTTATCTTCCTCTTTAATTTTTTAAAATAAAATTACATTTTTTTTAAAAAAGGAAGTACCTTTCTTCCTTTTCTGACTTGCTCATTGTCAGCTTTTAAATGGAAGACATGGTTGAATGAATCTGCTTTTAAGGAGAGCTATTAACTGAGTGATTGCTGTGCAAAATATTTGAAAGGTACTTCATGAAGCACTCCTTCCCAAAAATATTGAGGCAGCTGCATCCTCCAGAAGACCGTGTGGCAGGTTCAAGGCTTTGCCCAGTCTATCTGTACATACACATGCATGCAAAGGCAATACCCCCTGGGATTGCTGAAGAACTGGCTGTGGGCATGCATGTGCATGCAGAGTTCAAGAGATGCAGTTGCCTTTAGAAGGGAAACTTTGCACAGCCCTGTTGACTGCTGGCCTGTAATCAAAGGATGTCAACAGTTGCTGTGATTTGTATTATTGTAGTTTAAGATGGTATTTTAAGATAATTTGTCACACAAAGTGAATGAATGCTGGCCAAAGCAGAAATCTGGGATATGAATGCAACCAATTCTTTATTTCTGTTAAAAGGGTTCAAAGCAGAAATGTGCTTATTAGCTTCAAATGCGGATCAGTTCTTCAAATGCGGATCAGGGCTAACCAGAACTGAAACCAACTGGGTTCAGAAATAGGCCAACATAAGTAAACCACTGTTACTGGTTAGGATGCTGCAAGTTAAAAAATTGAGATATACATTCCCATTAACCGACTATCATGACTTAGCTTTTGCACAAACTTGCAGAAGACTTGGCAATGGCAGGAGATCCTTATTGTATGCTTCAAGTGTGTTTTATACCAGGAATTTTAAAGCTTTTTGAACCTGTTAGTTAAAAACAATCTGGAACCTCTGATCAAGAGATGAAGCTCTAGTGAAAGAAAATTGGCTGCATTTGAGCGAATGTTTTTCCCCTTAAATTCTAAGAGAACCCCATCAAGTTCTTGTGGAACCCAAGAGTTTCACAGAACCATTTGAAAAACCCTGTTTTATATAACAAGTACAACTCCAACATTATTGCAACTGGATTGAAATTGATTGTTGTGGGTTTTCCGGGCTGTGTGGCTGTGTTCTGGCAGTTCTGGTTCCTAACATTTCGCCAGTCGCTGCCAGCTACTTTCAATGGGATAAGAATTTCTACGAACAAACAGATGGAGTTGCCATGGGAAGCCCCCTCAGCCCAGTTATAGCGAACTTTTACATGGAACATTTCAAAAAACAGGCTTTAGAATTGGCACCCCTCACACCAACAGTCTGGTACCGGTTCGTGGACGTCATGGGGAAGAAGAATTAGAGAAATTCCTGAACCACCTCAACAGCATCCACCCGAATATACAATTCACCATGGAAAAGGAAATGGAAGGCGAACTACCATTTTTAGATGTCATGGTCATACGCAAACCGGACCTGCAATTAGGACACAAAATCTACAGAAAACCCACCCACACAGAACGGTATCTACACAAAAATTCCAATCACCACCCATGACAAAAAAGAGGCATCATCAAAACACTAGTGGATCGTGCAAATCAGAACTGTGAAGCTCAATTTCTCAATTCTGAACTCAACCATTTGGATTGGTCCCTACAGGCGAATGGCTACTCCAAGAATGAAATCAGGTGAGCTATCAAACCGAAAAAACAGCACTCAGCTGAAGAAAAACAGCCCCCCACAAGCAAAATATTTCTGCCCTACATTAAAGGAGTCACGGACCGCATGGAAAAACTAATGAAAAAACATAACCTCCAAACAGTCTTCAAACCCACCAGAAAAATACAACAAATGTTAAAATCAGCAAAAGACAAAATGGACCCCCCTCACCGCTGCAGGAGTTTATCGCATACCCTGCAGCTTTGGACAAGTATACATTGGGACCACAAAACTCAGCATCCAGACCAGGATAAAAGAACATGAAAGACACTGCAGACTATAGCAACCTGAAAAATCTGCAATAGCTGTACATGCTTTCAAACAAACTGGTCACCAAATCTTATTTGAAAACACAGAAATACTGGACAACACCAGCAGCCACTATGTTAGACTATACAGGGAAGCCATTGAAATACATAAACACCAACACAGTTTCAATAAAAAAGAAAGCTTAAAGATCAGCAAAACCTGGCTGCCAGTCCTGAAAAACACAGCTTGCAAAAGGTCAATGAACTCTACTCAACCACAGAAATATACAAACAACTCACACAATAGATGTGCTAATCCCACACACAACAGCACCACACCCCCTAATCACCACAATAAACCCTCTCCTAATCTTTCGTAAATGACCCACAGAAGACACACACCCTCTCAGCAGCTATAAACACCAGCAGGAACACACACACCCTACACTTGGGCACAGAGAGAATCTTCTAGCTGTGCTCCTGTCCTCTGAAGATGCCAGCCACAGCGAGTGGTGAAATGTTAGGAACCAGAACTGCCAGAACACGGCCACACAGCCCGGAAAACCCACAACAACCATCGGATTCCGGCTGTGAAAGCCTTCGACTATACATTGGATTGAAATTGTTACTGTATCTACTCAAACATCCTGTCAATTGTAAAGTTGCAAGGCTGTTAAAAATATTTGGTTGATGTTTCCTAGCTTATCCTCAGAATTACAGTTCTCAGGGTGGGAGACCCTAGATAATTACCTGGACTTGAAACATATTTATATTTCTCCTGTATTCGTTTGGGTAGAAAAATGTATTTTTCATTGCTGGGTGGGTAGGAAAGATTGTAATGAGATACTGTATACTGTTTTATAGTATATAATTCCCTACTGGTAGTATTTATGGAACCATTCTCCCTGGCTGCAAAAAATCAAACACATTTTTAAATAATATTTAGACGCCAGGCTTGTCGATTGGAAGATCGCAAGTTCGGAGGTTCGAATCCCTAGCCCTGCGTGTGGAGTGAGCTCCCGCACTAGCTCCAGCTCTTGCCAACCTAGTAATTCGAAAGCATGCAAATGCAAGTAGATGAATAGGTACCACTTCGGTGGGTAGGTAACAGCTTTCCGCACGCGTCATGCGGCCACATGACCATAGAAGCATCTTTGGACAACGCTGGCTCTTCGGCTAACAAACGGAGATGAGCACCGGCCCCTAGAGTCAGACACGACTGCACAAATGTGCAGGGGGAACCTTCACCTTTACCTTAATTTAATAAACAAATTGAGTATGGTGGTAACTTTGGCTAAGAGTGATTTAATATTTTTTTTATTTATAGAGGTTTGTTGCATTAATCGAGGCAATATGGTTAGATAGCAAAATGCTAAAGACTGCCAAATTTGATTTTCAATAAAAAAATTTGCTCTTCCTTATAGTGGTAGCTTAGGAAGGTAAAATAGAACAATTTCCTCAACTATAAAGAGATCTTTATAGGACAGATTTTTTTATTATACTCTTTCTCTGTCAAACAGAACAATTATGTGCTCTCTCTATATACTGTATATATTTTACATCTGCTCTCTATTTAAGGAAATGTGTATGTACCCACCCCATAGTTTCTGGTGATGAGTAGAATGAAGAAAGCACAATTTCACATTTCCATAGTTTTTTCCTATCACTGGTATCTCTACTATTGGTAGTAGAGGCTTTGGCAAAATCCCTCTCCTACATTGGGGTTCATACTGCATTTCTTTGCAGGGGAACTATGTGTGTGCCTGTTGGTGTGTGATAACAATCATCCAACAATTTTCTTGCAGACTACCACTTCTCTACATAATTGTGATGTTGCAGTCTCCTTGCAAGTGTCTATCTGAAGATGTCATGGACTGAGCTCCTGACTGCCATGAGAGGGACCCTACATCCTCCACCCACAATCCTCCTATGCCTTCCACACCTCTGGCAAGAGCAAGCTTAGTATGCTGCTTTCATCTAACCTACTCCAGTGCAAGGGCCTCTCCTCCTAGTGAAGCATATGCTAGTGAAACACATGAAATCTCTATGAAGACTAAAATGGAAAAACATCCTCTGATGTCTTTTTTTCAGGAGCTTAGCCTGAAAAAGTGTCCAGGGTGTGTGCAAGAGTTGAAGATCTCTCAAAAGGAATGGCTTTATTCCATAAAGAAAATCAGGCTTTTGTTGTAATTGTTAAGGCTAAGGAATGAAAGGAGTCGACAACAGGGAACAAATTAATATCATGACTTCTGCAGATTTGAACATCGGAGTTCCAGCTAGAAATACACATTCAGAGATACAATATAGATAAAACGAAGTAGACTAAGGATAAAAGAAACAGCTTAGAGCAGGGGTTTACTAAACTTTTTGCCATCACACCTCCCTTTAATGTAATCTTCATGTACACACCTCCCCTAAAAATCCAAACACCAAAACGAACACAAATGAAAAATGAAAACAATACAATGAAACTTTGGGAAAGGTGGATTTACTATAACAATGTAACTAAAAGCTTCTTCACACCTCCCTTGGAATCTGTCTGCACCTCTCCATGGGAGGCACACCTCACAGTTTGGGAAACCCTGGCTTAGAACAACCAATAAAATAGATCAAGACAGCCATTTTCTTCTGCTTCTCCAAAACTCTTCTGGATTGGGACACTTTTCTTTTCTGGCAAGAGTCAGGCTGAGAAGAGATGCCCTCTCTTCTTAGGAGACAAAGGAGCAAAAGCAAAATGATGTTTTCCCATCCTATTTTTATGCCCACCGAAGAGGTGAATGTTGCTGTTCCTCATTGGTTCTTAGAGTTTGACTTACCCAAACTCTGATGATCTCTGTCTGCTATCAAGACTGACAGGTCAGATTTAAAACAGTTGGGTCTGAAGCTTTTGTGAGGGCATTTCTCACCCTTCCCTAGAGTAGCATTTTAATATAGTTATATTTTGAAGGATGGATGGATGGATGGATTGCTTATGTGCCATCAAGCCAGTGTCAAATCTTAGTGACCACAAAGATCTCCTTCTGAAATTTGTCACGAACAAAAGGGAATATAAACTTCTCCTGAAGAGAAAGAAAACATTACATCAAAGGGCCCTTTGGCACTCACTTTTGACTGCCATAGATACCAAAGATGCAACATTATTCTGGAAACTACTTAATACTAATTTAGTTGAGCATACAAACATCTTTGGGGCTAGAGTGTCTAAAGAATAATGGGAGAACTATGATACTAGATTGTTTGCTCCTTATTCTAACCCTGTTAATTTCCCAGTCAGTTTAGAATGTAGGGATGTTGCATTCTGGCCTCCTGAAAGCTGAATATTTGATTTTGGCTTTACCCTCAAGTATAATTCCAAGAGAGGTTTATATCCCAGGAGAGGAGTAAAAACAGCAATCTTTGGTGAAAGTTCATTTTGGTTAAACCTTTTAATGACATCAGTTCTTCAGGCCATCTCCCCCAGGGCTGGAATATACACATTGTGATCCCAATTTATAAAAAAGGTGATTGAAACCTTCAAGCCAAAATTCATGTAAATGTTAGCTTAAAAAGTTAGAGGATTGGGCTGTTGATAATAATGTGCTTGCATTGAAACAGGCTGGGTTGCTCAACAACTCAACAACACATACTGAACAACACATCACTGTTTCATCTTGGTTCATTTGATAAATATATATGCAAAAGATGCCAGAAGGAAATTGTTTGCTGCCTTTGTTGATTTTTGTGTAGTCTTTGACCCTATTGATAGAAACAAGCTATGGACTAAATTTATGATGAGCTAAAGTTGAACAGAAGATTACTAATATTAATTAAGGCATTATATACAACTTCTCAAATTCAGCTTAGATTCATCCCAGGAGGCCATTTAACAGACAATATTCTGATTGTTAAAGGAGTGATATAAGGATGTGGACTAGCAACATTCTTCAACTTATTTGTCAGTGATACTGTATAAGCCCTGAGCAGAGAAAACCTTTTCCCAGTGAACGTGGGAAATAGGAATTTGTCAGTACTTCTTACTCTCAGATAGTCCTTTGTAGATTGTTATGGGCATTAGACGGTTATTTTTTCTACAAATTCCTTAATTTTAAATGCTGAAAAGACAAAGGTGGTGGTATTTGGGGAGAAAATGGCACAAATGGAGAGTAGGAGAACATGCTATAGAACAGGTTCACTCATATCAACACATGGGCATTCTTTTTATGGCTTCAGCTATTTGGTGTTCTCATTATAGGGCCCCCAAAATAAAAATTTTATTGATCGTTGGTTGGAATAATAAAGTTTTGGCATACAAGTGGTGGACATCAAATCACTCCAGTTTTTCTTTTTATCTACTTTAAAACGTTTGCCAGTTGTATATAGGTGAACCAATGACATGTAAAAACTCTAACTAAATCCTTGTTTTGATTTTTGGTTCACCATCCTTAAAATTAAGAAAATCTTTATATTTTAACCAACTTATTCCTCCCACATTTTCTCTTCTAACAAATGCTTCTTGAGGTGACAACCATAATGGTATATTTGGAGACAGTCTTACCTTATATTTGTTCCAGATTCTAAGTATGGCACTCCTAAAAAACTGATTTGTAAAATCCTTGTTAACTTTAACTTTATCATACCATAAGTAGAATTATAAATTTGTTAATGAAATAACTCAGTTTGAAATGGAACTTTGTATAAATGATGACCATGTTATTACTAAGATGTATAAGTTGTTGTTACAGAGGAATATGGAAGAACCTCTTTGTCTACCCACGTTCTAGTTCTGGGCTGTGTTGTCTCCTATCTCACTCCCCTCCTTGGAATGTGCTCCCTCCTTCCTGAGAACCAGCTGCGTTACTGTAGTCCATCACAGTAATAGATGTTTTATTGCTGATACATTATTCCAGTCATGATTGCTAAAGTGAATAATTTGTTTTCTGCAAAATACTGGAAATTCAATTAGCTGGTTCCAACTTCCATATGTGGTAGCAATGTTGCAAAGCTCCCAAATACTGGAAAATAATTCATCATAGAATGGAACAAAATTTGAAAGTTCACAATTCTATTTCATTCTGAGATCTTTTTATTATACTTCACTAAACCATACACTTCTTCAAAATATACTGAACTGGCATGATATATGCTAACAGCTACAGGAATTCTATATACTTTCTATTAGAAATTATCTTTGATCTTCCCTATGAAAAAATGGTTAACTAAATTGCGGGAATATGCTTCAATGTCTTGAACATTGAGACATGTTTTGACTAGAAATTTGGTATGAAATGCCTTATAGCAGTTTAAGTTTGTAATGTTGTATTGGATGTCTTGGACATCTCACCCCTGAAGCCCCATTAGAAATCACATTTAAAAAATGGAGATTTTTAATACTTTAGCAAAACCAAACTGGGCAGGGAGCATTCTGAATATGCAGACAGTAAGTTGGATGCAGAATGGGGGTACTTGGTGGAGGCAATCCAGAGGCCAGTGGAAAAGAGGAAGAAAGATCTGCCATGCAGAATGGTGCATCTCTGGGAGTTATATTTGGCCCTGAAGCAAGATGTTCCTCATGTTTGTCAGAAGTCCACAGCTGTGATGCACATGACCAGCATCACCTTATGGGACTGACCTGATAGAAGGGCCAGAACTGTGGATCCTGTGCCCATAAGGCTCAACCTATCCTATGTTTCCAAAGGATGCCACAGTCCTATAAAGTAACAGCCAATGAAATAAATAATAGTGCTGTAGTCTCAGAATCAGGTTTAGGCTGAAGATGAGCACTCAGGTGTCTTAATGCCAACTGACATTATCTGCAGAAAAACAGATCTGTATAGAGATTAGAAATCAGGGCTAAATCATGGCTGGGTATTAGGAGAGGTTTGCCCTGGTAAAATAGCCATCATATTGTCAACCCTAGAAGACTGATGTTGTCAGGGGTGGGGTTTATATTAAAGCATAACTAGATATATTCCAAATATTCTGCTCAGAAAAAGGAGCTGGTGATTGATGGATAAGCACAATCACAATAATACAAATCAGAATCAGCTTCATAAAAGAAACGTGTGTCTTGGGCAACTGTGTTCTAAATTCTTGATTCCGCAGTACATTTTGGCCATTCCTTTCTCTCTGAATTTCAGCCTGTCCAATGCAGTGTTCAAAATCCCATAGACAGTCTGTCTTTAGAAAAGACTCTCAAATTCAGACTTTCTGTCCCAATCTGTGAATAGGGTCTCAGTTAGTGATTGCCCCAACTTTTCTCCTGCCACTGGAGAAATACCCAGATAAGGCTTTCAGAAATTAGAGATAGCTGGAGTGACAAGGAAGGCTGGATACCTGACAAGCTTGGGGGGACAGGATGGTACTTTTTAGCAAGAAAAGTGGATTCCCTCTTAGAACATTTAAGGGCAGGTGGGTAGATAGCTCAACCATTTAAGAAAAGCGGCGAAAATATCCTTCCCTGAGAGCCTTACACTTCCAATTTCCAGAACTTCCTCCAAAATCACATGGAGAAGTTTTCCTCAAGACTGTTGCAGCCAGTGTTCAGGAAACCTTGAAGAATGCCTGGAGCCACCTACTCAAAGCCTGGCCTCACCCAGGAAATTGGGTTGAGTTACATAGAGAATCAGACAAATGGTCTGAGAGGAACACTCCACAAGTCTTATTTTTCCTTAGGGGAAAAGTCCCTTAGGGGACTCTTATGTTTTGTTTCCATCTCTCCCAGGTGATGACAGAGACTCCAGATACTAAGATACCTTTTTGAGATTCCTAGGCAAGCTAAAGTAATGCTATGTAAGGCATAAAGGGGAATAATTTGGGGACATACCCTGCTGATAGGAATCTTAACATTCTTGTGGAGAATTGGTGTGGGGATACTCAGTGTAAAAAGTCTCCATAGGGAAACAATGGGGGCGGGCAAGTATGTCATTCTCCCCCATTTTCCGAGGAAAGCAAGCAGCGACAGGAAGGATCTACTTCACCTCCTATGAAATTCATGAAGAAAAAAAAAACTGGACACCATCAAAAGAATGTTACAGTATAGGTTTTCCCCATCTTTCCCTTCAAAGAGGCTCTCATTTATAAAGGGAACATTTGCTCTCCGTTCCCATTGACTAAAAAGGCGGGTTTTCATATTAGATCTTTAGAGTGGTTAGAATACAAAGCAGCTGGACTGCAAGTTGCATTTTTCTTACTGAAGAACCAACTCAAGGAAAATCTGGAATAAATCAAGAGCATATTTTTTCTTTTCTCTTGCATGCAGATGATTTAAACTTGGAAAACCCAGAGGAGGAAGACATAGAAAAATAATAAATTCAGCTTTCCCCCAGAGAACCAGTAATATATTGTCCCAGAGGACTCTCATTCCAAGGAAAACGTGGAGCTGGGACAGACAGTGGGGCCCCCAGAAATGGTCATTGGTCTAATGAATCAGAAAACTGAGAAAGCCCTTCAAGAACCTTTGCTGAGAACGGAAGCCAATAAAGGCAGCTTCATGCTCTGTCCAGGCACTGTTTAGCCCTAGAAACCTTGGGGGCAGAGGGTGCAAAGTGATATGCAAACCAATGCCCATCTGAGAAATGAGATGCTCTTGAGTAAAAGCCTGCAGAGAACTTGGGGTTCTCATGAGTACAGAATCTCTCTGGGCCTTAGGAGGGCTCTTAGAACCCCAACTTTAAGGCTACTAGAGCAATACTGGGTTACCAGTTCTCTGCCTGTTGGTTTTCACTCACTTCTGTCAGAGTCACTGTGCTTACTTCTTGACTCCATTTGAACTCTACTTCTGTGACCTCTTATCCTTGACTTATATTGGAGTTTGTCTCCCCTAAGACCAGGGCTTTCCAAACTGTGTGTCGCGACACATTACTGTGTCGCCTGGGGGCCCCAAGTGTGTCGCACAACAACCCGGAAGCACTGATCGTCACAATTGGGGCTGGAATTTTGGTTGTTAAGCGAAGCGGTCACTAAGCGAATCTGACTGGATTTTATGACCTTTTTTGCGATGGTTCTTAAGCGAATCACTGCAGGCATTAAGTGAACCACGTGGTCATTAAGTGAATCACACAGTTCCCCATTGATATTGCTTGCCAGAAGCCGGCCTGGAAGGTCAAAAATGGCAATCATGTGACCACGGGATGCTGCGACAGTCATAAATGCGAACTGGTTGCCAAGCACCCAAATCGTGATCATGTGACCATGGGGACGCTGCAACGGTTGTAAGTGTGAGGACTGGTTGAAAGTCTTTTTTCCAGCACCGTTGTAAGTCCGAACTGTCACTAAATGAATGGTTGTTAAGCGAGGACTACGTGTAATAAAAAACACTTTACAGTATTTAATAAATTGAGTTGTACTAAATTTGACTCAGACTTGGGTTGTTCAATATCCTGCTCCAAGGATCGAATAGTGCAGAACTGGCTGTTCTGGTTTGTATTGGCAGTGGGATGGGCGATTGGGTAAAGTCATCTAAATAGACTTGCATCTTCATTTTACACATAGCAGTTTGATGCATAACACAATGCCATCTTTGCAGATTGAAAATGGAAAAATCTGCACAATTTTAGTTTTTCTTCTAAGCTGTCTAATGAGATGATTAAGCATATTAAGGAGGTAAAAGGAAAAGACTCCCTTGAGGCAAGTTTGACTCCTAAGGATATGGACGACAGAAGGGAAGTGGCTGGCCCTTGCCTTCATTCAACCCTACTGGTTGCACACTAAAGATGATGACTATTAATTACCCAGCACACACAGCCTTAGAAGGAATTTGATTCTGCACATCCTTCAGCTGAAAATTACACTTCATATTTATACCTTCACGTCCTGGAAGGCTACTTTACGCCTTCTTTTTATACGTATGCCAGTGGGTATCATCTTAGATACAACTGATCTGCTGCAAAATAAATCACTTGGAAGCTGCCACAAAAGAATGTAGGCTTTGGGGAGCACAACCCTGTCCTGCTCCTTCCAGGCCAAGGGGAGAGGCAGTTTTCCACAGAAACAGGGAACTAGAGATGAAGGAGAAGGAACCTGGCATATTTATAGCCTCCCTCCAACCTAGCACCTTCCAGATAAGGAGTTCCATCACTGCTGTGGATGAGAAAGTTGTAGAGGAGTGCATTATACTTGCTTTTATAACTGATTTGTGCTGGTTAGGAACTACAACACAACACATCAGGAAAGGCTGCACTAGGTTGTATATGAACTGCAGTTATTATCAGTTATTATCAAAATGAAGCCAGAGAAATACACTAATTCAAATCCTCCCTTGAGCATAATTAATCTTAAGCATGTCACATACAGTATCTTAGCCAGCCTACTTCACATGACTGTTGGAAGAAGAGCATGGATAGGGGATAAGACAAAGAATGATGTAAACTATTCTGCATGATAATAAAATAGCTCATAAATGTCATTCAGACCTCAAGAACAGGACAGACTTCATACTTCTGTGGTTAACTTTGTTTTTGACAAGAACCTCAAGCTACCTGGGGGAATGGATAATGATCTGCTTCTCTAGGATGAACTGCATGCAACTTTATGGCTGTGAATCGAGTTTCTGACAAACTAACTTACATTTCAAAATGTATAAACAACTGGAAGTTAAGGCTCATCCTCAAGAATTACTTGTCCTGAGCTAGGATGGCCACTAACCATGTCTCAAGCCCAGGAACACACAATGTCATCCCATTGTGAAGGCAATCTCCAGCTGTCTTTTCTTTTTCTGAGATCTACTGACATGTACTGTGTCATGTACAGTTTGCATGTACAGTTTGCATGCTGGGTCTTATTTTCTCGTAGGCAAATGC
The DNA here is from genome assembly GCA_023362775.1 of Charina bottae. Classification (NCBI taxonomy): domain Eukaryota; kingdom Metazoa; phylum Chordata; class Lepidosauria; order Squamata; family Charinaidae; genus Charina; species Charina bottae. Next base: position 12,233,353 of record JALMGJ010000003.1, read on the forward strand.
CTCTGATCCAGTGGCTACTGTGTACTGTAGCAGGAACATCCCTCCTTCTCTGGTCACTGATCACTGCCCTCCATGGCCATTAAATTCTAGACTGCTGAAACTTATTTCCCCTGTTTTGTTTTACAGCTTCATCAATGGACCAGTGAAAGGCTGGGCTTTTTTAAAGAAGTTCACCAATGGAATGATGAAAGACTAAACTCTTTGGTTAAAAAAATTAAAGCAGATTTGCTGAAACAATAAAATGGTGGACCTATTATTGTTATAGTTCCTCCTTCTCCCCCTCCCCCTCCCCCCCAAATTGAAAAGAGTTCTGTCAGTTTCCTCTTCTAGGCCAAGTGATAGGAAGAATGATAAATACTGTATTTTTTTAAAAAAAACCCAATATGGTTCCTCAGTGGATGCACAAGACAAGGAGGTTTCATGTACGAGGGGAAGTCAATTGAAAAGGGTTTGTACAAAATATCTATCAATAGAAACCTCATATCCTGAGAGACCTGCCCAAATAAAAGAGGGGAATCCACCAATAAGGAAGTGGTGAGCATGGTCTGGACAGAACGTTTGGCATCTCCATGGCCCAAGCTGAAGAACGGGTTGAAAAGCCAGGTTAATTTCTAGCCAATTTATGCACAGGAATCAAGAATCTATTCCTTTTCAATACTCTGAGTGGGAGACAGGCTGGCTTAAACCCTATATATACAATATTCAAATATACGATTGTATTCAACCATCTAGCGTATTTTAGATGCTGTTAAGAGATTGACTCGATTAGCTTAAGTTATGTTCAGGAGATTTAAAAAATATAGGAAGTATTTTTTCTCTCTAGTCTTTTAGCTTCAGCAGAGCAGGTCTCTTAAAAGTTTATCAAGTCCTACATCTGAGAGGAATCCACCTGTCTGACAATAAACACATTCTCTTTTTGATACATAAACTATTATTTTCATACTGCCCCTGCTCCAAGTTAGGGATGCCCCCTTTTCCTGCCTCAATAGTCATTTCAGGAAGCCTCCTTCACTTACAGGAAGTGATAAAAATATTTTCGAGAACTGGCTTATGTGGCTGCTTCCCAGGAAACATGTCTGTCTTACATTTCCTTCAAAAGTGATTCCCACCACCTGACTTAACTCCAATGCTGATTTGCTTTCATAATGCATTTTTTTTCCTGTCACTTGATCTGCATCTTGCTTGCTTTTTTCCCCCCCCCAATGCTCTCTGGATAAACAATTTAAACATGTTCTCACAGCCACATCTGGTGCTCGCTGTGAATAAGCTACTTGTTGGTCCAATACCAGGCAACAGAACAAACAATGCACAAGTCCACTTGATGTTTTACTGCTGTTTTTGCTAGTATTCCATCACATTTCGGGGGGGGGGGGGCTGACCAACTCACACTTTTCTTTTGCATTTAAAAAAAAAAATGGTATTGCACTGAGCAAAATGCTGAGCCTCTGTCTACACCTGTGTCGCTGTTTTACATTCCTCGTACTCAGAGTGGGTAAGCAGGGTGAACTCATGCCACAGCTGGAGCAGCCTCATTTTGCAGCTGTTTCTGTGACAGGATGGAAGGGAGGCTAAACCTCAGTTTAATCCAAGCTGGGGCAAGCCAACATGAGTAACCAGAGTTTAGCACAGTAAATGTTTACAAACTGTGGTTACAAAGCTGTGATAAAGGTGCTATAAAGGGAATTAGGCCCATGTTCCCTGTTTAGACATCTTGCTAGCCAGCCTGCCTGCCTTCCTTAAATTTAAAGGCCACCTGACTCCATTTGACTCTGGGTAGCTTACATTAAAAAAAACAGAATAAAAAAGGAACAGATCATAAATGTTGATAGACTGCACCTTTTGTTCAAGAGCTCAAGGTGGTCATTTGGCATTCCTTTCTCCCATCTGCCCCAACAACAACAACCCTGTGAGACAGGTTGGGCTGAAAGAGTGACTGGCCCAAAATCACCCGGGGAGCTTCCATGGCTGAAGGAAGTGCACCACACTGGCTTAATGAGTTGCACAAAGACACTCTTTTTTGTCTGTCTTCCCAGATATTTAATCTCAAGATAGTTCACAACTGTAGTAAGCAATGGTTCGCTTAATGTTAGTTTACTGAATAAACTAGAACAGCTAAGTTTATATATGTGTGGTATAGGGATTAAGATGTTGGACTAGAGTGAGGAGACCAGGTTCTAGTCCACTTTCAGCCATGGAAACTTCCTGGGACAGTTGAGGCCAGTCACTCTCTCTCAGCCAACCCACCTCATATGGTGGTTGTATTTTGGGGGGAAAATAGGAAGATAGATTGTTATGTACACTGCCTTGAGCTCCTCAATGAAGAGTGGAGATTTATTAGATTTATTTATCAATCTAATACATAAATGAACAAACCAAACAACATTACAACATTGGGAAAGATTTGTTTCCTAGGTTCAGGCAATGGAGACCACACCCTTTGTCTGGAGTCAGATCTTTATTGAATATACAGAAAGGGGGGTAAGCAGCAACTCTACCTATGCAGCAGAAGATGAAAACTCTTTTTATATGCACAGAATCAGGCAACAAGCTCATGATCTAAACAGCAAGTTCTAAAAAGTGAAAGTTTTACAAAGGCCGAGTGTTCCACACAGGCTGATGTAATTCATCCTGCTTCCTTATCACTTGTCCTTGCTGCTATCCGTTGGCTAGCCAGTTCAAGCCACATCCCGTTTTGCCTGGCAATAGCAACTGCAGCAGCACTGGGGAGGAGAGAAAGTCTGTGTGTGTGGGAGGGAGCCTTGCTCAGACTATCTATAGTCATTCTTCCTTCAATGGTTTAGCATGATGACATGGTAGGTCCTGAAGTTCTAATAAAAAAAATACAAGTAAAGTCTGATAATTTCAAGTCTTCTTTCCATGTTTCAGCAGATGAGACATAAATCTGATTTTTGAAATTCCCGTCTGGGGGTACTGGCTGTGTTATCATTCATATTCTTGGAGAACTGTCTTAGGGGATGTATCAGAAAGCCTGTTCTCAGAGCAATGCACTCATTTAGAAGCAGGTTTTTGCCAACCCATTTATCTCATAAAAGTAGATAACATCATTTTCTTACCAAGATTTCATTCATGGTATTTCTTTAATTCAATTTAGTCTCCACCTGACTCTGGGCAGCTCACAATATATTACCCTAAAAAATTCCAATCCAAAACAAAACAAGATGGGATCCAGAGACTATATACAGATAAAAACAATTAAAAAGGCACACCCAAGAAGAGGCCCCATCCATCTCAACAACCAGGTCTTCAAGACTTTATAGAATGCCAAACAGGATTTCAGGGGCTCTCTCATTCCAAAGGGCAGGCTCCATGATGTGGAAGGCATGCTTCCTGTGCCCTGATAAATGACACTGTTTAACTGAAGGCATGACGAAGTGAGCTCCCGCACTCGCCACAGCTCTTGCCAACCTAGCAATTCAAAAGCATGCAAATGCAAGTAGATGAATAGGTACCACTTCGGTGGGTAGGTAACAGCGTTCCGCATGCGTCATGCCGGCCACATGACTGCGAAGCATCTTTGGACAACACTGGCTCTTCGGCTAACAAACGGAGATGAGCACCAGCCCCTAGAGTTGGACATGACTGCACAAATGTGCAGGGGAACCTTTACCTTTAACTGAAGGGACCCAATACGTGCCAATTCTGCTGGCATGCACCAGCCAGGCAGAATCCATGGGAGATAGGCAGTCCCTCAAACAACTGCAGCAGCCAATGTAATTCTACCTGCAGAAATGCCCATAATTAAATAATTCCTAGCAATTCCCTCCTGCTACTCAGACATTAATTTTTGAAGGATTATTTATAGGGGGGAAAAGTGTCGGAGATATGAATTAAGCAGGAGCCACTGTGAGTGATATGCTCCTGGCCATGAGCAGACTGCAGAAAGAATACTTAATCATTAAGTAACATTTCGCAAGAAAATGTCCACAATATAGTTTAACTTCAATGCAGCGATAGCCCAGCTATCAGTGAATCCTAACAGGTGTTACTGTATTTGAAGTAAAAGTTGGATTAAGAAATACAGTATGTGGAAACAGAAAAGCCTCACTTCTATCTAACCTACATATTGGAGGGTAGAGAGAGAACTGGGAGGTCCCTTTGTCTGTTAAGCACAGAGACTAATTTAACTAACATGAAATTAATGTTACAGATGCCAGGTCAGTGCATGAAGACCCTTCTCCCCATCTGTCTCTCCCCATTTGCCCTAGTGCTCAAAAATGCTAATGGTTGCAAAGAGATGCTACAAACTCCCCAAAACAAAAACACTGTACTATTGATTTTAATTTTTAAAATGTCTGTTCTTTAAGGTCTAGTTTTATCTCCTGGTCTAAGACCCCTACCCCAATATCTAGTTGAATTCTGTCTAATATAGTGTTGGGGGGTTGTTGTTTTTCTTCTTCCCAAAATAGGCATAAGATCACGTCCATTTAGCCCAGAGAGGAGCCTGGGACCCTTCAGATGTGGATTCCAATTCCCATCACCCTCAGCTAACATGGCAAAGGAACAAGTTGCTGGAAAATGTAATCCAAGATCTGGTCCACCTGGTTTAACTTGACCCGATGCACCGTTGCTGCCGTCGGTTTTCGCGATGAGGAAACGAGTGCGAGGAGTAACTGAAATCAACCACAGGGGTGTTTTCCCCAGGAAGTTTTCCCTACTGAAACTCTCTTCCGTGCTCTGTTGCACTAACAGGCTGTACCTTCAAAAACTCACGTACAAACTAATCCCACTGACTACACTGGAGGGAAAAAAGGGACGCCAGGGCAAATATATGTGCGGTTACCCTGGTCGGCTTTCCCGACCTCTTCCACGTGCGCCTCATCTGGCCGTCATTCCACGCGTGAGTGACGTTAGCAAAGCGGAGTTCAATTTTGAGCGCCTCCTTAAACCGCTGGACCAGCTGACTCCCCAACTCCGCCCACTCAGCTCCGGTTGCGAATGAGAACTTTCCCGTCCAGTTCTGCCGAAAAGAGGAAGGCGTGAGGAGGCGGAGGACAATCCAAAGAAGAATCTGGTCTAGTAGGATCGTGAGATGCGCCGTCCTCGGAGCACCTAACGCGCACCGTTGACACTGTAAGCCGTATGCCCAGCGTGCTTTACTATAGTGAGAAAGCTTGGGAGAGAGCGGGGAGGCTTCTAGGAGGATGGGACTGGAAGACCCGAGAGAGTTACCGTGTTAACTAGTGGAATTAGGAAGCCGGTTGCCCATTGCTTAGCTGAAAAAAATCGAACTGCTGCGTCTTGCCATCTTGCTGCCGTCGGACCGTTTGTAAAACTGAACAGGCGATGTTAGATTGCAAAGGAGGAGAAAGAGGGCTTTTGTGCCAGGAGTAGTTGCGACATGTTAATGTGTTTGCGTAGCTTATTTTGCCCGGGTGGGGGGGAAAGTTGCATGACTACAGATTTCTGTAGAACCGTAGGCTATCTGAATACAAGCCCTTGCAAGATATTCTTCAATCTATCAGGACTGCTTTTAAGGAAATATTCTTGGGACAGAGACCGCGTCGCACTGTTTCGTTGGAGGAACTGCTGAGTAGAAACCGATAATGTGGGTAACACAGGTCTGTTTTATTGAGACAGTCAATATGTTCAAATGCAACAAAGGAGCAAGGGTTAAAAGATTCTCATATCTGGAAGTAAACTCTGTTGAACTCTGTAAGAAGTATGCATGGGACTGATGTAGATTAGTTGATATTTGTCTTTGCTTGTTCAAGGTTCAACATATTTAATGCATAATTTATGTGTTCTTTTTCTCAGTATATCTGTGTACCTGATCTTTCACTTGTCTTTTCTTGATAAAACTGTTCTTAATCTATTACTCGATGAAGGTAGTGTATGAAATGGTTGAGTTACATTTTAGTCAAATGCATTCACGTCTTACGCTGCTTATGGTTATGTCAAAGACCAGGTAAATTACAATTTACCTGTAAATTAATACAAGAGTGGAGAAACCTTTGGAATTGGGGAAGGAAATCATGGGTGTTCTCACAAAATGGGCATCATGATGGGCATGAGCAGACGCAAAACATCCATTTGCCAAAAGGCAAAGTGAGAAGGTTGATCCCTACCATTCTCCTTTCCCCAGGTTATTTTTAAAAATGTATTATTAGACTTATTTATTTTATGCTTTCAAGACAGTGTTGGCTCCTGGCAACTGCTTGGACAAGGCCCTGCAGTTTTCTTGGCAAGGTTTGCCCATTGCCTGCTTCCTAGGGCTGAGAGAGAATGACTGGCTCAAGTTCACCCATCTGGCTTTGTGCTGAAGGCGGGACTAGAATTCACGGTCTCCTGGTTTATAGCCTGGTGCATTAACCACTACGCCAAACTAGCTCATTAGATCTATATCCCACATTAATTTGTACAACTAAAGGCACCATATACAATACTCCTGCCTCCTATTTTCCTCACAACAATAACCCTGTGAGGTGGGGCTAGAACTTATGGTCTCACAGTTTCTAGTGCAATACCTGAACTATTGCACCAAACTGGCTTCCCACTCTTGCTTTTTTTTTACTGGACAGGTGTGACACTTGTAGGTAAAGCTTCATTATTTTCTAAGAATGGCTATAGGTCCCCTGTAAGCGGCTGGTTTTGCTTCCCAATTACTTATTTTGTAGTTACACTAACATCCTGTGAGAAAACTATCTGGCATAGCAAACACCTTAGAAGACCCTATCAAGATTCAGGAGGATCCAAGCTGAAATCATGGGCAGAAACCAGCAAGAAGAATTTCAACAGGGACAAATGCAAATTCTAGCATTTGGGTAGGAGAAAAAAAGGCATGAGTATAGGGTAGTAGCAGTGCATGCAAAAAGGATCTGGGGGTCCTGGTGGACTGTAAGCTGAACATGCATTAACAGTATGGTGCAGGTGAAAAGGTTAAGTGAAAAAATGCAAGGCTACATCAATAGAATAAATGTGTTAAGATAATTGTTCCCCTCTATTCAGCATTGGTTAGGCCACATCTTGAATACTGTATCCAGTTTTGAGCATCTCATTTTAGGAAAGAAACTGACAAGCTGGAATGAAAGAGTACAAACATGATGATTCAAGGCTTGGAAAGAAGAAACCTCTGAGGAACAGTTGGATGCATTGAGTTAGAGGTGTGGGTTTTCCTATGCAAATGAGTATGTTTCAATTAGCATATTTATTTAAATTAATATCACCGCCCATCTCCCCCAATCTGGGGACTCTGGGCAATTTACAATAAAATCAAGAGTTAAAAATATAAACATAAAATTACAGTAATCAATATAAATACAATAAATAAGTATAAAATCCAAGGGCTAGATCTTAAATAATAGGGAGGGTACTACAGCCTGATGGGGTCCATAGCATGCCATCTCTGCATGACCGGGTGGGTTGGGTCGATGTTCTGGGGATGAAACGGTCCCTCAGGTACCCTGGTCTCATGCTATGTAGGGCTTTAAAGGTGATAACCAACATCTTGAATTGGACCCGGAAGCCAACTGGTACACAATGCAACTCACGCAGCAGCAGTGTTACGTGTGCCAATTTTACGGCACCAACAACTGTCTGCGCCGCCGCATTTTGGACCAGCTGAAGCTTCTGGATACTCTTCAGGGGTAGCCCCATGTAGAGCACATTGCAATAGTCTATATGGGATATGACAAGGGCATGAGTGACTGTTCGGAGGGCTTCTCGCTCCAGGAAGGGGCGTAACTGGCGCACAACCCGAAGCTGCGCAAAGGCCCTCCTGGCCATGACTGCCACCTGCTCTTTGAGCAGGAGTCGTGAGTCCAGGAGGACCCCCAAGTTCCACACTGGTTCCGAATGGGGCAGTGCCACCCCATCCAGAACCAAAGATGACAACTTCCTGGACACTGAGAGGCCATCAACCACAGCGACTCCGTCTTACCAGAGTTGAAGCCTGTTGTTCCCCATCCAGACCCCCACAGCCCCCAGGCACTCAGATAGGGCAGTGACCGCATCACTTACTTTACCTGGGATGGAGATATACAATTGAGTATCATCCGCATACTGATGATACCTCATCCCGTGGTGATGGATGATCTCACCCAGTGGTTTCATGTAGATGTTAAATAGGAGAGGAGAGAGAACCGACCCCTGTGGCACCACACACAAGAGGGGTCGTGGTTCAGATCATTCCTATCACCACTGATTGGGAACGGCCCTGGAGGAAGGAGGTGAACCAATGCAAAACTACGCTGCCCACCCCCAACTCCCTGAGCCGCCCCAAAAGGATACCATAGTCTATGGTATCGAAAGCCGCTGAGAGATCCAAGAGAGCCAGGATGGATGCACTCCCTCCATCCTGCTCCCACCAGAGATCATCCATAAGTGTGACCAATGCAGTCTCCGTCCCATATCCTGGCCTGAAACCTGACTGGAAGGGGTCTAGATAATTCGTTTCCTCCAGAATCCTCTGGAGTTGCAACGCCACCACTTTCTCAACCACCTTTCCCAAAAAGGGAAGGTGGGAGACAGGACGAAAATTGTCCAAGATAATAGGGTCCAGGGATGGTTTCTTGAGGAGGGGGTGCACCAGCGCCTCCTTAAAGGCAACTGGGAACACCCCCTCCCCCAAGGATGTATTAACTATTGCCTGGACACAAGCACAAGTCACCTCCCGGGCCGATTTTATCAGCACGGGTCTAGATGGCATGTGGTGGCATTTACAGTCCGGAGGATCCTGTCCACTTCCTCAGGCCCAACAGGATCAAACCTAAAAGGTTTGATCAATACCTTAAAGTATCTGAAAGGGCCATCAGGTAGAAGATGGTGCAGAATTGTTTAGTTCTTCCAGAAGATAGGACAAAAATCAGTAGGTTAAAATGAACAAGAAAGTAAATGTTGATAGGGCATCAGGATAAATGTCCTAATGGTAAGAGCTGTTCAACAATGGAACAGACTTCCTCAGGTGGTGATGGACAATCTTCCACTGAAGGTATTCAAACACAGGCTGGATGGCTGGACAAGGAATTGGTCTAGATCAGGGCTTTCCAAAGTTTTCCCACGGCGACACACCAACCGCCCTTGGTGTGTCGCCGCGGGAAAATCCAGAAGTCCCGCCGCCGCGGCAGCGTGCAAAAAGCCAGAAGCGCTGCTGTCGCTTTCGTTCTTTGCGCGCCGCCGCGGCTGCGGCGCCTTCGGATTTTCATGTGTCGCCGCGGGAAAACCCGGTGCGGGCGGGGGCGTGCATGCTGGCGGCAGCGGCGGCAGCCTCCGCTAAAACGCGGAAGCACCGATGGCATGCCGGTGCCGCCGCCGCCGCGCACGCCCCCGCTGCCACTTCCGGGTTGTGTGGCGACACAGCCGACTGTGTGTGGCGACACACTTTTGTGTCGCGACACACAGTTTGGAAAGCTCTGGTCTAGATGATCTTTAATATCCCTTCCAATCTTTATATTCTGTGATTCTATGACAGATACATCAAAGAAGGTATTTATGGATACCATATTTCTTGCCCTGGCTTAAAGTTTCAGAGTTGAGTGTGTGTGTATATCTATCTATCTATCTTTCCTTCCTTCCTTCCTTCCTTCCTTCCTTCCTTCCTTCCTTCCTTCCTTCCTTCCTTCCTTCCTTCCTTCCTTCCTTCCAAGTTTTTACCACAGGATCCAGATTTGTGGCCAAAGATCACAACTATTTGAAAAAAAGGGATTTAACACTTCTTACATTTCTCCAGTATGTAACATTGTGGTCCCAGTTCTACCTATTATGGTATGTAGGGAGGATGATCAAGAGAGGTAGTTGCTACTGCTACTTTGTCTTGCTTTTGATAATTAGATAGAAGTTGGGAAGGTCTTTTTGCTTTATTCTATTTCAGCAGATACTGCAAGGCAGCGGCATCAACCAGTTTGCATGAGCATTAAAGATATCCTTGAATAAAGCTTGGCTTTTGGAAAGGACAGTTTTCTTGGCATCAGTTTGGAAATGGTTTACTAATGTTTTCTCCAGGATGTTTTGACTTAAGAGACTAGCGATGTTTTATTATGTTTTCCCGAAAGGTAGCCTATCTGGGTGACAGATGGTATTGACTTCAGATTGAATAGTTGGATAAAGCAGTCATTTTGAATAGTACTCATGCCACAGCTTTTGAACTACATGAGGTTGTCCATGCAGCAGAAAACTTAACTACACAGTGTGTAAAGTTATGTATCTTTTGTATCTTTTTCAGATCTCTTAGGGTAGGAAGAGACATTCTGGGGGAATGCTAACCCGGTTATAGTGCCAATACAAAGTGAGATGCGGATATAGTACTTGAAAACAAGACTCAGTATACAGTAGGGAGAGAATTTAACTCTTTTCCTACCTGTTGGTCCTTCCTTACAAATGGTCCTTCCCTGACTGGGCTGTTAGACCAGAAGTGAACTTTTAATGGCTGACGATTGCTCTTGGAAAGAACATTTGCAGTGGAGGTTAGCCTAATGTAAGAAGGGTTGAAGGCACTCCCTACTGATATCTGGTCTCTCTTTTCTGCAAATAGAGATTTAGGGAACTGATATCCCGAGAGAATGTTCATTCATCTTTTGCCACTTATTGTCCAATCAGCAGAAAGACAGGAAGATTATCTTTCATAGAGGAGACTGTTCTTTTAAACAATGGCAAGCAGAACAATAGTTCTTTTAAACAATGACAAGCAAAGCAATGTTCCCTACCGAGGAAAAGCTGGTATGCTGTGGTAGATTCCCACAATAATATATCAGTTCTTCTTGCCTTGATAATGACCTGTTTCCGTTGGAATTATGCTGTAGTGGGCACGGAGATAGAATGGGAAAATATATCTACATGGTAGGATAAACCTGATTTAACAATGACTGTTTCTACCTTGGGAATGGTAGAACCAAAGGACTGTTAATGTTCTGGTAGACATCAAATGCTCCAGCAAAGGAGATCGTTACCTTGTCGTGGTGCTGGAGCTTGAGCACCTCAATGAAACCATGAGCTAAACCGTGAAGGGACACCCAAGACGGGAAGGTCGTGGCAGAGAGGTCAGACTAAATACGATCCCTGGGGAAGGTAATGGCAACCCACCCCAGTATTCTTGCCGTGAAAACTAAATGGATCAGTACAACCAGAGATATGTCGGTATACCATCGGAAGAGGGGCCGACCAAGGGCAAGATGGATGGATGATATTCTGGAGGTGACAGAGTCAACCATGGGGGAGCTGGGGATGGTGACGGCCGACAGGAAGCTCTGGCGTGGGCTGGTCCATGAAGTCACGAAGAGTCGGAAGCGACTGAACGAATAAACAACAAAGACATCAAATGAGTGACATTCACAAATGAATTAAATCAGTTTACCCTATTAAGTAAACTTGGTGAAGTACAAGTACTCTCTTAAAAGATTATTGCTTGATCAGTTGTGTGTCCCACTTGAGCACTACCTTGAAATAGTTAATGGTGAAAGATAAAGAGAAGTAATGACTTCTATTGAGCAAGAGTCTTTCAACATTTCCTTGTCTGAAAATCATTCCTAAAAAAAAAGGTAGGTCTCTTGCTCCAAACAACATTGTTGATACTTTCTTACAAAGAACTCTTGATGTAAAAACAGCTTTTCCCAGATTCTGAATTTTCATCAAATTATTATTCCTTCTAAGCATCAAAGTAAATGTTAAAGGTGTTCAAATAGGGCTGTGTAATAGATAATTGTAAACACCCTGGCCAAGGCTAAATTGGTGTAAAGCTGATTCTAGTTGTAACGTACATTTGCTGTGGCAGAGATTGAAGGATCAAGCTCTCCTAGTTCATTGTAGTTTATAAATTCCCCCAGGAAGTACTATCCTGTAAGTAGAGAATCTATTCTAGGACTTCAGCTGTAAACCTGAATATTCTCTAATAAACAGATAAGTCTGTTATTATTAAATGTCTAGTTCATCTTTGATTTAATAAACAAAGTATAATTATAACAACTTAATGGTGCAAAAATTCATATTTCAACTGTATACAGATATTAAAAAGCATAACCTGAAAATTTACAATAAGGCAGTCCATTTACAATATAACATTTAAGACCTATATTAAAAGCCTTGGTAAAGCCAAATTATAATTCACTGTAGCTAAACAACAGATGCTCTGCAATGAATGAATTATTGTGCTATAGGGCAAGCTCATGATGAGAAGCAGTTTGATTCCTTGCTGTAATAAAGCTATTAACTAGGAGAAAGTCCCATTGAAGTCATTCTGTTGTAATTCCAACCACAGGGTGGTGTAGATGGTTCACTCCAATGTTTATATTTCAATCTATTCATTAGATTCACTGCATTGAAAAGTGTTAGACTATATTATCTGAACAATAAAAAGTAGTTTGCAAATGTTATATATATTTTGTTCAAGTCTTTGCTGATTGGATAATAGGTAGACTTCCATCTGCCAATACCTTGGCCATTCTGGTAAGTTCAGCAACAACTGGTAGGCCACGTTGTCAAGCTAGATATAGTATTCCAGGTGAAACAGGCTTCTTTAATTTTTGATTTAATTTTGTTGGTACAACACATATTTTAAAAATGCCCTATAAAATGGAGGGAATGGGAAGGCTATAACCACTGTCATATTTAATGAAAAATGTGGTCCCCAGAGTAGCTGGGAGTTTGGTGGCATATAAATTTAATAAATAATTATCATTATTATTATGGTGCATCATCACATATACTCTTAAAGAAGAAAACATAGGGAAAGGACATTTGTTCATTTGGAGGGCCCCTCCCCCACATTTCCCCAAAGTTTAGTGTTCCGTGTTTTCCGAAAGTTTGAGAAACACTGTTCATGTGAACTGCATGTTCATTCAATGGGAACTGAAGTGTTTTCAAATAGACTACAGTGTGAACGTTGGTATATCAAACTTAACTATAAAGAGCAACTTTAAAGTTAGACAAGAAATGGCTCCCTTCTCCCAAGCAGTACAGGTAACAATGTTTTGTTTTAAGTCTGCACATTATTTTCATTTTCTGGTTAGTTCTGTCCAGAAATACTTTTCATCTTAGGTATGAATTCTATGCTAACTATAAACAAACCATTGATAGATGATTGGTAGCCATGCAGCCGGTACGGTGGGAGAGAAATCAATGTTAGTGAAAGACCAGATAGGTACTACCATTATTTTGGTTAAGTAGGACATGTAAACGCTGTTATATTGTGTAGCTTATGGCTTTGAGCTGTAAGGATTTGATAAAGCTTTTGTTCTCCAGTGATAAATATTTGCATTATATGCAAAAACAAAAAGCCTTGGCTATTAATTTACTGCCTGCTTTTCCTAGCCAGAATATTTTTTTTTTTTGCTGGAGCCTTGCCATAACAATAGCATAGTTGTCTAGAATAAGGTTATTTTCCAGATGTGGAACTGCCGGTCTGGCAGCTCCCCTGGTCAAAAGTCCAAATATGAATCCTATCTTGGAATGATCTATGGGCAGTTCTGCCCACCTCAAGGAGATGAATAACTCATATTGAGGGATGAAAGTTTGAAATCTCTCTGGAATTCCATCATGCTTATCTAGCCAGGAAACCAGCCTGCTGACTAGGTCAGGTAGTTAATCTGGATAGCTAGCTGATTCTGATGCTGCTCTGTTTGGTCCTTATACTAGAACAAGTTGGTAATGCTCTGTTTACCGGTCAATAACTGGGCAAGACGATTGGTTGCCATTGGAATGTCATTAGAATTAACTGTCAGGTTTCTCCCTTTTGGCTAGATAGGAACCAGTTAAGCAGACCCACGAGTATCCAGGAAATTTTGGTAAGTAGCTTTATTGTGGAAAAGCCATCATGAAGGAATTCCAATGACTGCTGTTGTATTGAAAGCAAAACCTATTTATAATGAAATCAGTGTTCGTATTTTTGCCTCTCCCTCTCTTTTGTGGGCTATGCAACAAGCTGGATGGCCCTTTCTTTTGGGCAGGACACTACTTTTCATGTTTCTTGGTTTGGTAAAGGATAGCTCTGATATTTTACTGTTTTCCTCTGACAGTGTGAGAACTAACTCTCATACAGGGAACATTTATGACCAATGGGCACACATGGAATTTTGATAATTAGTGAGGAGTCTTACAAAAGGCTGTTGTTGTGGGCACCACAAACCTTAAAATACTCATTTCATAGGATCATAGACTGTCAGGGCTGGAAGTGACCTTCAAGACCATCTTGTCCAGTACCCTGTCCAGTGAAGGAGTCCACTCTTATAGCATCCCTGGCAGTTGGCAATTCAGGTTACTTGTCCTATCTGTGCCAACTTTCTGCACGACAGCCGTTCAGATACTACTATCAGATTTCCCCTGTCTTCCTTTCTTCAAGCTAAACTCTTCCATGTCCAGTTCTTTATACAGTACATTTTTCCTTTCACTTTTCTTATTATCTTGGTTGCCTTCCTCTGGACACCCTCAGGATCGTCAATATCCTCCCTAAAATAGAGAACAAAACTGGATGCAGTATTCTAAATATTGCTTGACCAATGCAGAATAGAAGGGAACAATTACCTTTCATTGATGGGAGGCAGATTGGTGAGATTGCTCCCTGACACTTTCTCTAGCTCAAGATGCTCCCTGCTATCCCTGACTAAGCATGCATATCTCCCAAAAGTCTCCCACTCCTATGTCCATCCTTCCACAACTGAAGGAAAAAGGAAAAAGCTGAAAAAATTTGGTAATATGGGATGCTATGACTTGGGCCCTTGTTCCCTTCAGGACCACCTTCAGGTATTATCTGCCTGCCCCACATGATCTAGTAAGATGAGGATGCTCCAGGTATTCACCTGAAAAGAGATTGGGAGTTGGAACCTAGAGAATAACACATTCAGTAGTAGCCCCCACCCCCCAAGAACAGATGTGCACTTCGCAAAATGATGAAAACCATCTTCTTCAGGAGAGGATTTAGATCTGCCTGACAGTAGCAAAAGGTTTTAGTAATAATTCTTATTAATAGTATTTACTATTTATGAGTGTTGTATAGATGTTTCTTGTAACTCACCTAGAATGGTGAGAATAGGTGGCATACAAATACGGGTAAATAAATAAATATCAGATAACCTTCTGCAGCTCTCTGGAAGGATTGGAGGCTGAATT
Organism: Charina bottae; assembly: GCA_023362775.1. Taxonomy (NCBI): domain Eukaryota; kingdom Metazoa; phylum Chordata; class Lepidosauria; order Squamata; family Charinaidae; genus Charina; species Charina bottae. Next base: position 12,248,404 of record JALMGJ010000003.1, read on the forward strand.
GCAACCCCTGGACTTTCAAATGACGCCCACCCTGATTTTTAAGGAGGTATTCCATGCATTCTTAGAAATAAAAATGGTGTAATTCTGGGGGGAAAAGACAAAGGCTGGGAAAAGAAGACCAAGTAGGCAAGGATGTCAGGAAGCACCATGGGCTAGAGAAGGTGGCAGGGGGTATGTTCAGCAGACTGCTACTTAAGCCTAAGCCTCTTCTGTATTAACCAGACAGTATCTAGAATAGTACATTCAATTTTGGGTACCTCCATTCCCATCGTTCAGTGCCCTGAATCAACCTTTTAGGGACTTTTGTTTCTAGAGCTTCCTGCTCCTGTTCCCATGGTGTAGCTCATAGTAGGCCACAATAGGGGCAAAACCTGGAGATTAAAGTAGAGAATGAGAGCAGAAATTTCTCATTCTCATTCTTAACTGAATTTTAAACAATGTAAAAATGACAGTGGCAATCTCCAGGGCCTTCAGTGGCTACTGTCAAACTTCAGTAGCCAAATGGTCTATTCAAGATCTCAAAAAATTAAAATTTAATTAAAATTTAAAGTGATCAGATTTCATTGATCTCGTCCTCATGCTATTTTGACCATTTTGTAAAACGTTTATTTACTTACCAAGGTTCCATAGCTGACCTCAGTGGGTGTTGCATTAATGTCTTCTGGTTAAAGACTGTTCCTAAAGTGCTGTGCAGTGCCCTACAACCCTTAGAGATTTAATCAATCCAAGCAACTCAAAAGAATGAGTGGTTGGCTCGAATGAGATATTCAGGGCCAACAAGGATATACAGTATGTCCTTGCTATGATCAGTGGAGGAAAGGGATGCTGCATAGTTCTGTTAACTGGCCCATTGGCACTAACCATTCCTTTTGCCAACTCTGCAAATAAAATCTATGTATATTTATTCATATAAGTGTGGGTCCCTTTTGCACAGTTACCAAAAATTGCAACCTGTCACAAGTTGGATAACCTATGTGGTAGGAATTTACTCTGGATTGTCCTCATGGAAATCGAGAGATTCCCTTGCCTAACCTTCCCGTCATTGTGAAAGTAGGGCAACTGAGCCTATCAGTTCCTGTCAATCTTAACTATCACCACGACTGATCCCTTTCTCCTACAAAGTAGGATGTTCTTGCTAACTACTAGATTACTTATGTTGCAAGTTTGTTTCGATATCGTAATTACATAGCTAATTAATTTGCTGGATGTGTGTATTACTGTTTTTCTTTTAATGTGTTTCTGTTTACTTCTTTTTGAAAGATGCAATAACATTATTAAAAAATGTTGCAAGTAGATGTTAAAGATATTTCCAGTGTAGCTGTGTACTGAAACTGGTTGCTTTGAAGAAAAAAGTATGTTTATTATGTAATAATAAATCTTGGCCCCAAATGCACAGTTTTGTCCCGTGGCTGCTTAGTTCTTGGTGCTGAAGTCAGTATTAGCTTCTAGAGCTAGACTCTTTTGTAACAAAATGGGACTTTATTGATTTTCCTCTTTTGTAGAAATCAGTGATAAAAGGTGATAATTCTGTTCTCTTTATTCAGAATTTCTGGGATCATTCACCTCTGTTGGATGACCCAAGTTTGATGGCTTTTATGTATCATTTAATGGCTAGATTACTTACTTACAATTTCCCCCCTAAAAAGTATGATTCAACTTTGAGGTTAAAACCAGAGTCTGCCAGAAAGGGTAGGGAGCCTAGGTTTGTTTGTTTTTTTGGTCACAGTATTTCCTTGCAATCAAAGCGTAATGATTTAAGCCATACTAAATAATTCATACATTGATTGCTCCTATTTTCTTTTTTTCTTTGGAGGTTGGGAAGAGGAGGTTTTATCAAGGATTTGATTCAAATCTGCCAGAAGAATAAGGTGGCATCCAAACAGCTATTTAGTAGCATTCAAGGGCATAACTTTTTTTGAATAGCAGTTTCCAGTGTCAGCTTTTAAGCTCCTTCTTGAAAGCAATTTGTTTCAAAAACAATTGTGTCACATGGTTTTAAGGAGCTGTTGCTCAAAGGTGTATAGAACCTGTTGCATTATTATCTGGAGCCAAATAATGTACCATCCTTTTATTTTTGAACGTTCAGTAGTCCTTTTTGCGTAATGACAAAGAAATTTTACAATTTCTTTCTAAGGTTCATATAGGAAAATTAATAGTTTCCAAATTATCCTTAAAGCCAATTTGAATTAGTATTTGTTGGGCTCCCCAATTTGATGCCCTCTAGATGACCTTTGCATAGCATCCATGCTGTTTGTGGATGATCTTGTTTTCTAGCTAATCTGTAAGATACCAGGTGGGGAACCTGGGGGACCAAATGCAAATGAAGGCAATTGCATATTTAGTACAAAAAAGGGGAATTTAGCCAATTTAGCACATTAGCTAGAATTTTTAAAAAAAATACATATATTCTTCTTTCTAATTCTTAAAATACATCTTACATATTTTCAACTTGCTGCATTACTTACGTCTAAAAGGAAGGAAGGGATAGCTTAAGAAATGGGGAAGTCCACTGAGTGGAATATCTAATCAGATCATATATTTCAACATATGATTTTTCAGGGAAGGACATTTAAAATCATTTCACAGGACTTTAATTGTGTAATACCCTGTCTAGTGTAATGTGAGAAACCCTGAATTATTTTTGACCCTGTTAAATGGTTATCACTTCAAACTGGCAGTCATGACTTGTATGACCAGTTAGACTGCATAGCTCTCATTCTTAAAGAAAAATGTAGTCGGGTAACTTTAAAGGTTTTCTTTTGTTAAAGCTGTAAACAGGCCTAGACATTTTTATCATTAATCAAACAATTACATTGCACCAAGTATACAAGGTTGGCTTTCAGGTGTATGGTACTCTCTTTTACTTGCATACATTTTTGCGGGGGGGGGGGTATATTTTCAGGACAGAAAACAAAAATGAGATCTACATTGAATATATGTTGACTTCTGTTGAACTTAGTGGATCACAGCTATGTAGTGGGCTCTTCAAAGGAAGACACCCTTGAAGAGTATCCGGAAGCTTCAGCTGGTCCAGAATGTGGCAGTGCAGGCAGTTATGGGTGCTACAAGATCAGCACATGTGACACCTCTGCTGCGCAAGCTGCATTGGGTACCAGTTTGCTTCCGGGTCCAATTCAAGGTGTTGGTTATCACCTTTAAAGCCCTACATTGCATGGGGCCAGGGTATCTGAGGGACCGTCTCATCCCAATAACATCAACCCACCCCTCTCAATCATGCAGAGAGGGCATGCTTTGGACCCCATCAACAAAAGAATTTCATCTAGCGGGGTCCAGGAGGCGAGCCTTCTCTGCGATAGTGCCGGCCTTTTGGAATATCTTGAGGTGAGGCTGGCTCCCTTGGTCCCGGACTTCCGGAAGACTCTTAAGACCTGGTTCTGCCGCCTTGCCTGGGACGGGGGAGGTAATAGTTTCTCCTGGGTGTGGCTGGCCCCATAGTGTCCTCCTTTTTATATGAGATTTTACCATCCCTTGGATTTTTACTGTATCTATTATTTATTATACTGGTTAGACTGTAACTTATGTTTACTGGGTTTTAATTGTTGATTTTGTTGTAAACCGCCCAGAGTCCCCAGTTGGGGGAGATGGGCGGTGATAAATGTGAATTATAAATAAATAAACAAACATAAAATTTTCTTTAGGCAGACCTAGACATGGGTTCAGACAATTGGTCTGAAGTGACTGTACTGAGTGACAGCACTTCTCCACGGTTTATTTGCACTTCCTGAATGGGGCTGTTCTGTAGAAATTTGTGGTCCATCTTGTTCACATAATGTAGGTGTGTTGATTTACAATTTGCAGCAGCTTTGTCTGCAGTGGATGCTGTGGCTTGTTTGGCGCTGCCATCTTGATTGCTTGCCAGATGTTTAAACTCTTCTGACAATGTAAGCATCATGCTTAGCAGTCATTGAAGCAATGCCTGGCTCTTTCGTTGGTAATAGTGTCATTTTAAGCAGCTGTGTAGGCAGATGATGAAGCAATAATTTCTCCCTCCCTCCTGTTTATACACTAAGTGTAAAACTTGGTCCCATCTAAAAACACAGCAATGGCTTATATTTTAATTCTGATCATTGGCGCATATTAAGCACGTGTTAATGATGACTATTTTTTCTGTTCAGTGATGGTTTCTGTCCTGACTTCGAGTGAAGGAAAACACACTGATCCAGCTAAACTAAAACGAACTAGTAATGCTTAGAGAAAGGGCCCAAGATATCAGGACGGGGCCTTCTTTAGCCTCTTGGGAGGAAAGCAAAGCAATTCAGTACTACGCATGGGTTTATCTCCCTGGAGGGATCCCCCTCCTTCTTCACCAGTTATCTCCCTGACAGTTTCTGTGAACAGGAGTGTGAGGCAGCCAGCTACTAAAATGTGTTTGCTTATTGTTTTATTTAGTCTGAAGCTCTATTCCCACTTAGCAGGGAGTAAGTCTCAGTGAGTTTAGTAGATATGTATTGTGTATATGTACACAATTATTTTAAATATATATTTCTTTTTTTAATATATTTTATTAAAAGTTTTACAAAGAACATAAAAACCAACACAAACTAATAAGGAGTAAAAGAAACGAAGAAAGACAGAAAAAAGAAAGAAGAAAGAAAAAGTTCAAAAAAGAGATAACAAAAATAAATAGAAAAAGCTTCTGATTTCTTCGGCAGCAAATATAAGTACAATTGCAAAATTAACTCTTACTCTGTGATTACAAAAAAAAGCTCACTTTTTTCTATTATCCATTTCCCCCCCAATCATTAAAACCACAAATCATAAGTGCATTTTGTTCCATTTTATGCAAAAAGTCTTTAAGGGGTTTCCAGTCAGCCATAAATGTAGATCACTCTGGATAATTTTTCCAGTCTTTGTTCAATAGATGTAGTCCTGAAAAATGACATACATAATAGGTAGAAGCTTTGACACTACTGTCCCGTCTGTCTGCCCTCTACACCACCACCACCCCGCTTTCCCCCCTTGTTTTACCCTTTTACTGTATATGGAGTACCAGGACTTTTGTTGCTACAGAAACCTATAGCAGTTTAAGTCAGAGCAGAGGTTGTCAATCCATGTTATCATCATTCCAAATTAGCAGGGGTCAAAACAAGGATTCCCTGAAAATGATCCTGAGTGGGGAATGAAAGAGTGACAATATGGAAGTGCCCCTACTCACCATTAAAATAGACCCATTGGAAACTGTGGGATGAAGTCATGGCCACTGTAATTAAGTTGTGGCAAATTCTAGATCCAATCTACCATAAAGACATATTTCCATGGCTTCAGTTTATTACTGAGACGATGTAAAAAAAATAATTAACAATATTTTTTTTCATAAATGGGATACAGTATTTTCCAAATGGGGTTTTCTTTTCATAGTTGCCTATTCCTCCCTATGGGTGAGACTTAATACTATCCAGAGCAGGGTTTCTCAACCAGGGTTCCATGGAACCCTAGGGTTCCGCGAGAGGTCACTAGAGGTTCCCTGGGAGATCACAATTTATTTAAAAAATTATTTCAAATTCGGGCAACTTCACACTAAAGATGTAAGTTTCAGTCTTTATTTTTAGTTTAAGAACACTGTTAATACATATATACAGGCCTACACATGAAAGGGGCGTGGTGGCTCAGCGGGTAAGACACCAGGCTTGTTGATTGGAAGATCGCAAGTTCGGAGGTTCGAATCCCTAGCCCCACGTGCGGAGTGAGCTCCCGCACTAGCTCCAGCTCTTGCCAACCTAGCAATTCGAAAGCATGCAAATGCAAGTAGATGAATAGGTACCACTTCGGTGGGTAGGTAACAGCGTTCCGCAGCGTCATGCGGCCACATGACCATGGAAGCGTCTTCGGACAACGCTGGCTCTTCGGCTAACAAACGGAGATGAGCACCGGCCCCTAGAGTCGGACATGACTGCACAAATGTGCGGGGGGAACCTTTACCTTTTTTTTACACATGAAACAAATATAATACTTTTGTAACTTGTAACCTGTATTTGAGCCTGAATGTGGAGGGGTTCCCCAAGGCCTGAAAAATATTTCAAGAGTTCCTCCAGGGTCAGAAGGTTGAGAAAGGCTGATCTAGAGGAAAAAACATGGACTTTCCATTTATTATACTAATTGTCACAAACTGACTATGCATCACATCATGTTCAAATATCAAATTATACCTCTAAGGAATGTCAGTGCTGAATCATGATTTCCAGACACTTTGAAAATATATGACATCCAACAACCTTTCTTCTTTTGTTCTTAGTCAAACTGCAAAGCAAAAAGTGTTTATTTAATTTTGTGATGATTAGTCTTTACTGACATAACAGTTTTGATCTGGAGAATTTTTCAATGATTATTTTGTTGTCATACTGGCTTTGTGAACTAGACAGCTGCAATTCTCAGTTGGACATCAAGAAGAATTTATGAATGGCTCTTTTCTAACTGTTTATCCAGCAGACCTAAAAGGAAAAGTTCAAGCTTCAATTGAATATTAATCTTTAAAATCCTCTGTATCAATGTCTGTATTTGAATCCAATTTTTTAAGCTTTTCTACATGCCCACCAAGCATGATAAAATGTCCCTTCATATTGTTCACATTTCCAACATACATTTGAAATACCTTTCCAATATATTTCCAAATACATTTGAAAGAGCCATGGAAGATTATTTCAATATATGATTACTGCAGCAAGGTTACTGTATGCACAAAGATGGAAAGATTTGGCATTACCCACCATGGAGGATTGGTTGATGAAATTGATAGAACTTGCTGAGATGGACAAACTGACTTCTTTATAATTAGAGAACAGTCATTATTGACATTCATCAATGACTGGAAACCCCTTATGGAATTTTTGCATAAGAAAGAAAATAATTTTGTGACTTATGATTTTGATGATTAGAAAAAATAGGTTATAGAAAGAGGGGAATTATGAAGAAATCTTAGATTTAATTAGAATTGTATGTACGAATGCCAAGAGGAAGATCAGAAGCCACTTCAATATAATATAATATAATATAATATAATATAATATAATATAATATAATATATATAATATAATATATAATTATTATATTATATTATATTGTCATGTCATGTATCAATCGAAGAGAATTATGTCTTGTTTTCTGTTTTTTTATTTTCTTTTTCTTTCCTCTATCTTCTTTTCTCTTCATCTTTTCTTTTCTATTTTTCTTTTTCACATTTACTTTACTATATTCTTTTTTCTTTTCTTTTAATGCATTTCTTATCTATGTAAAATCTTTTAATAAAAAATATTTAAAAAGTATTTCTGAATGGTAAGATTTGATTAAAAATGGATCAGACTGCCTCAGGATGTGGTGGACTCTCCTATACTCAAGACTCCTTTTCTTTCACTGTTTTTCTTCTATGTTATTTTCCTGAGATTGATTGATTGATTGATTGATTAGATATAGAAGCCACCCGACTCCCAAATGACTCTGGGTGGCTTAAACTTAAAATTAAAAAAAATACTAGAAAGAACCCAAGCATTCTTTTTTCCCATTAATTTTGTTAAAGATTATATTATCCAGGTAAAACTTATACAACTACAAAATAGAAGAATACATTAAAAAAAAAGAAAATTTAAAATTAAGAAAAAAGATGTTAGGCCCAAACCAAGAACGACTCCGAGTCAGTGTATTCCAACTCTAGTTCTTTATTGTTCTCACCGTATACACAGAATCTAGACTAAAGCTACTCAACTAACCTAAGGGTAAATAACCTAGGAAGGCTCTAGGGCAGAGCTACCTTGAATCTCTTAACTTTCCCAGCAACAGTGTCCGGGCTGCGAATCCTCTTATCTGCCTGGAATGCGTTCCCCCCTGGAAACCAGCAGCAGTGCTGGAATCCACCACAAAAGTGCAGGAAGAGAAAAAGAGAAACCTCCCCCTTCATCCCCAGCAAGCATAATCAACATTAACAACATTAACAACTTATCACAATCTCTTAAAATATAACCAGATGTCTCTTCATTCCATATCTCCCCCCAATTTCTATAAACCCATCTCTAGATGGGTTTCTCTTTTCTCAAAATTCTCTTTTTCATCTTTATCAAGCCCCCTTTGAACTCCCAATGTATCAACTCCAGCAAGTCCCTCTTGTAAGTCAGTGTAAGGAAATAATCCAGATCACTCATCTGATTTGCTATTTGTATTTCTTTTTCAATTTTTATGTCATCATCTTTCACTTGTAATTTCATCATTTTGATCTCCTCCTTGTAAGTTGTAATTTTTAATTCCAACTGTAAATCAGTCTTAGTTTTATTCAAAGTGGTTTGTTCCTTTGCAATAACACCTACCAATGCTATGAAGGAGTTAGTTAAATAGTTGGAAAAACTCCTGTTGCTATAATTCAAAGGTTTGTTTTAATGTAGCCATCTGGTGCCCTCTAGTGTCTAATCTTTAAAATCTTGTTATTGGTTTCAGAATGTAAACAATGTTTCCCATGGGAGAGGATCTTTTCAATTAACTTCAAAGTTTTAAGTCCATCTGAGTCCTTAATCCGTGTAAAACTTTCTAAATCCAACAATAACCTTCTTTTTTCTGTATATTCCAAAAATATAAATCTTTAAACTTATAATTAAGCTGTTTTTTAAAAAAAAGAATGAAGGAAACTCACCCTGTGATTTCAGTAAAACATCTGAAGGTTCTCAATCTTTAAAGTAAGATTTTTCTTCAGGCTTTGCCTTGTCTTAAATATTATACCTATGTGAAGTAAACAATCAAAACCAGATAAGTATTATTACTGATCTTGGAGTGGGTCAGTATGATGGAATCTAGTATCTGTATTAGATATTTTATGTTTTATCAGTGTAAATTTATTATACAAATAAAAGGTGTCTGTGTGTGAGAGGGAGAGTGTAGAGTGCCCATGTTCTGTCACTGCTAACTTTTTATAAGGCACCCACTAACCTCTGGAAAGTATTTATGAATGGAATTTAGTTTGAAAAAAGTTCTGATTTAAGGAATCACATTATCTTGATATAAATATTGTAAGTCATATTGTATAGGGGATTGTCAAATTTAAAAAAACACAGAAAAAATTTAAGAGAACATTGAAATTTGCATGCGTTTTGCTCAGCAATTACTTTAATCTTACTAGAGCTATGAACTAGACCAGTTTGGTCTAGTGGTTAAGGTGCTGGGCTAGAAACCAGGAGACTGTGAGTTCTAGTCCTGCCTTAGACATGAAAGCTGGCTGGGTGACTTTGGGCCAGTCACTATCTCTCAGCCCAACTCACCTCACAGGGTGGTTGTTGTGGGAAAAATAGGAGGAAGGAGTATTTGGTATGTTCGTCGCCTTGAGTTATTTATAAAAATAATAATAAAGGCGGGATAAACATAAATAAATAAACTAATTGCAAAATCCACACACATTGTAGTGGAGCAGTGCTTGAACTGATGCTTAGAGAAACAAGTATTTGTTTACTATAATTAATTGACACTAGCTAAAAAGTGTATTGGAAATTCTCAAATGCAATTTGATGTGTTTCTACTGCATTTGTTTAAAGTGTTTTGGACTATAAATCTTATGTCCATGTAACATTGTGAGGGTCCTATAATGGCTACATTGGCCAGGAATGGTAAGAGTTGTACTCCAACACATTTGGAATGCTTTAGGTGGGGAAGTCTGATTTATAATAATAAAAAAGGGGTAGCTAGAATTAAGAAGTTGGAAAACTTGAACTGGAGATAGCCAGCTTCTACAGTCTTCAGGACCAAGCTGGTCTCAAAACAAATGATCCAGAAACACCCTGAAATGTCTTTTGCCATACTGGTTAATCACTTCATGGTTGGGCACCATAGTATTGGAGCAATTTGGCAGTAAGTTTTTTTTTAATCAGTGAAGCACATCTGAGAAAGAATACTCAGATGACTGTCACTTCATGCAAATGTATAACCACAGCATTTCAAATTTCCTTTTAAAGTAGCAAAACCATTTCTCAAAATAGTTTTCCCCCCATCTTTTAAAGGAAGCATTTCTGCCTGTATGCCTGTCAAGTTGAAATCTAAAATGTAGATTTGGCCAAATTTAGAAGCACTAAAGCTGTACTTAAATATAATAACAGCAGACAAATTTATTTTAGTTCATATATGTTCCTACTCATGTATAACACAGGAACTGAATAGTGGTGGTAGCGATGGTCAAATCTGAACTCAAAAGAAGTGAGCAGATATGAGTAATTTGTTCTTCTAGTCCTTTAATTTCCCCAAATATTTTTCTCTCACCTTGACCCACTTCTCATATTTGCACCAGACCACCGGAAAGATGAGCTGAGCATAGGCTGGGGAGACAGCTTATATCCCTCATCTGCCCCTTTTGATCAAAGTTAGAAACTCTAATCTGCTGCTTTGATCTTAAACGAGGCATGTATATTAACAGTTGTAGCTACTGCTGTCACATTCAAGCTTTCCCTTAGATCTTGGGTTCCTTGAATTTGCATTTTCTTAATTTATTGAATAGTATGCTTCTTGATTTTTAATAATTTATTTTTTTCTAATGCTGTTCATTCTACCCTGTCTGGGCTTGGAATACTCATGAATCTCACACCAGATACTTTTGCTCAGTTTCACCTAACAAGTTCACCTAACACCTCGCGTCTAAAATACCTGAATGTCTGAGATAATCAAATCTCTATGGAAAAAATGAAAGGCATTGGGAGATGAGCCCAAAATTTAAACTTAAATTTAAACTTAACTTTAAATTTAAGTTTAAATGAGTGATTTGCCCACCACTTGCCAGAGGAAGAGACTGCAGGAAAATCAGTGGTATCTCCAAATGAGCCTCTTTACACAGATATGCTAGAGCAAGTATTCATAAATCAGTCTACTTCAATGTGATATCTCCAGAACGTTTGGAATGCTGCCTCCATGATCCTGCAAATAGGGCAGTGCTGCCTAGGGATGGTTAACATTGTAGTTCAGTAGAACTAGAAGGCCAACAATTTATTTTACTTTAGATCAGCCTTTCTCAACCTTTTGACACTGGAGGAACCCTTGAAATATTTTTCAGGCCTCAGGGAACCCCTGCACATTCAGGCTCAAATATAGGCCAGAAGTTAAAAAAATATTATATTTGTTTCATGGGTAGGCCTGTATATATGCATTAGCAGTGTTCTTAAAATAAAGAATGAAACTTAACCTCTTTAATGTGAAGTTGCCCAGTTTTGAAATAATTATTTTAATAAATTGTGGTCTCCAAAGGAACCCCTAGTGACCTCTCGCGGAACCCTAGGGTTCCACAGAACTCTGGTTGAGAAACCCTGCTTTAGAGGTTCTTGCAGTTGCCTTTAGTAAGACTTTTCTTACAGGCTTTGGGTTGCCTTGCCTTTGCTTTAAAAAGGTAAAGGTTCCCCCCGCACATTTGTGCAGTCATGTCCGACTCTAGGGGCCGGTGCTCATCTCCATTTGTTAGCCGAAGAGCCAGCGTTGTCCGAAGATGCTTCCACGGTCATGTGGCTGGCATGACGCATGTGGAACGCTGTTACCATCCCACCGAAGTGGTACCTATTAATCTACTTGCATTTGCATGCTTTCAAATTGCTAGGTTGGCAAGAGGTGGGGCTAGTGCGGGAGCTAACTCTGTCACGTGGGACTAGGGATTCGAACCTCCAAACTTTAAACCCAACAGGATCCTCATCCGGCTCAATAATGCTTTGACTTGTGAGGTTAAGAGATCATGATATTTTTCTAGAGTTGTGTTACAGAATAGGATAGATATTCTTTTTGTGTTGTTTTACAGCCATTTAAAGAAAGTGGAAATTCATATTGGAGGCTGTCCTGTGAACAACCATTACGTCTATAAGAGGTTGCATAATTCTCATCCTATCCCAGACACAGCCACTGAATCTAGAATGTCCAGTATAGATCCATATCAGCAGATTATGGTAAGTAGATGATATATATTTTTATTTTATTTTGATTGCCCAGGGTAATTATTTCAATTACGGTCATAATTTCAGGATCTGCATGTTTTGAAATATATAGATAGGAATAATGTAAAGGAAGAAAGGAAAAGTAATTGAAAGGCACTGAATTAAAAACAGAAAAAGAGTTCATATTGACTGCTAGAAGGGCTAGGAATAAAAAGGAAGCTGTACTGACTGCACTATGCAATTGATTCTGAAAACCTGTAGGAAATTAAAATATTTAGATATTAGAGCTGACAGTATGAAAACATTCCAGGATCCTGGAAGGAGTTCTTGCCATTCACACTGCAGAGATGCTCAGACTCCTAACAAAAGTCATGATATACTTGTTTAGAAAGCTAGCAAATCATTTTCTTTATTTCAGCAAGAACCAAAGAAGATTAAGTTATTCGGGCTCATTGAAATAAGAACTGTGGTCAGATTCAGAGATCACATTTTCCCAATCTACAAGCTATGCTTGGGAGATCAGGAATATGACAAGTTTTTCTATTCTCCCACTTCCTCTGTCTTCCCTCAAGGCAGGTTTATATTTCTTTCCATGGTTTGCTATGGTTATCTGAATTGAGCATCTTGGCATTTGTCAAGCTGTCCCATGTAAACTCATCCTGAATCCTGGTTACTTTTTTATTTCTTTGAGTGTTTGCAGCTGATGTTGTTTATAGCTGATCCAATATGACAGCAAGCTTTGGTAACAGCAAGCCACTGAAAGGAGCCATGCCAGAGAGAGAAGGAAGCAGCAAAAGAAATATCTTGATTGAACTTTTGATTCCTTAGGCATCCTTTATATCTGATGATTGCAACCTTTTCCACCAGGTTGCAGCCATAGCATGATTTTAAGTGCAACAACTCCCTAGGGAGAGATGGAGCGGTGATATAAATCAAATTATAAATAAATAAATAAAATAAACTACAGCTGGTGCTTACAAAACCCTTTGGTAAACCCTTTGTCTATGCCTTCTCTTGATTAATGTTACCCGGAGCTGCTCCTACCTATTTCACTCAACTCTAGCAAAGGAAATTCTTCCAGTTAGTAAATTAAATCATCAACATTGTCAGGGCCAGCCCAAGAATGATGAAGAACCAATCCAACCAAACTTCAGTTCTTTATTTGCTCACACTGTATAGACAGAATCTTGCCAGACTAAAGCTACTGTTCCTAACCTAAGGGGAAATAACCTGGGAAGGCTCTAGGTCGGGGCTACTCTGAACCTCTTAGTCTTCCCAGTCCGTCTGGACTGTGTTTTCTCTTATCTTGCTCCCCTCCTTGGAATGTGCTCCCTCCTTCCTGAGAACCAGCAGCATTACTGAAGTCCATCACACCACCTCCCGCTCCAGAGACACATTCCATAACAACATTCCTCAATAGTATATCTCTGAATATGCATATGCTAGGGCCAAATTATAGAAGAAAGCCATCTTTTCACCCTGCAATTGACAATCCATTCCAGAACGTTAGAAAACTGAGGAGACCAGCAAATAAATCAAAAGCTGTAAATTCAGTGTGAGGTTTCCACCAAACTGCTATCTTGTTGTGTATCTGCCTGGGGCTCCGCATGCTATAATGCAGAATGTGTAAATTCCCATTATACTGTATATGAATGAGTTTTTGAAAACCTACATCGTCTACGTCTACCATATTAACTGTTCTGTATCTTTGTGCTATTTACTTTTGGCTCAAAGAGAAAGAGAACATCCTAAATTGGATGATGGATAAAATAATGAAGATAATACAGTATGTCTCCTAAAAGTAGTTTGATTCTTAACGTGAAATAAAAACTTCAAATTTTCCTCATTATCCTTGATAGAGAAGCACCTTTCTCTGAAGCTTCACAGTATGCAAACTTAACATTTAAGTGATTATTCCATGTTACATTTTTGTTTCTAACATAATTCCTGCTATATAGCTCTTTATTTCTTTTAAGTTGAAGTGCAATAAAATGCATGTAATTCATATAAAATAAGGACCACCAAAACATTAAGCATATCAAGACATCAGTAAATATCTCCAAGAAAATCCACTGTGTATGTGTGAGAAAGAAGTAACTGGGAAAATCCCTTCCATATCTTTTGGACTTCAGTTTATATCAATTCCAGTCAGCAGAATGGTAAAAGGTAAAGGTTCCCCCTGCACATTTGTACAGTCGTGTCCGACCCTAGGGGCCGGTGCTCATCTCCGTTTGTTAGCCGAAGAGTCAGCGCTGTCCGAAGATGCTTCCACGGTCATGTGGCCGGCATGACGCGCGCAATCCTGTTACCTACCCACCGAAGTGGTACCTATTAATCTACTTGCACTTGCATGCTTTCGAATTGCTAGGTTGGCAAGAGCTGGGGCTAGTGTGGGAGCTCACTCCGTCATGCGGGGCTAGGGATTTGAACCTCCGAACGTGCGATCTTCCAATCAACACGCCTGGTGTCTTACCCGCTGAGCCACCACGCCCCTTATAATCAGCAGAAAAACTGGCAAGAAATGGAAAGAGTTGTAGTTCCAGATGTCTGAAGAGCGTTAGGTTCCCCATCCTTGCTGGACGGTGTTAATATTTCATTCTGGCCAATTTTGTCTCACTTCTCTCTTCTCTCCCTTTATGTTTTGTTCAGCTGCCCAACTCTTGAAGATTGATGCTGTACCTGTTCCTTATTGGTCCATTTTATTTCTTTCGTTTCTTTAATATATAAATTAGTTTTGGGTGTACTTTGGAATACAGGTAGTCCTCGCTTAGCAATCACAATTGGGACTGGCAACTCTGCCACTAAGCTCCGCAGTTGCTAAGCAGTAATCACGTGACTGCGACCAGTTTATGACCTCACTTATTTGGTTATTAAATGAATCACCGTGGTTGTTAAGTGAGACATCATGTGACCGTGACTTGCAATTTTACTTCTCCATTAACTCTGCTTGTCGGAAGCTGGTTGTGACGCACACAAATGGTGACTATGGGACACTGCAATGGTCATAAATGCTTGCCGGTTGCAGAGCACCCAAATGGCAATCATGTGACCATGGGATGCTGCAATGGTTGTAAATGTGAGGATTGGTCACAAAGCTGGGTTTTTTTTTACACTGTCGTAACTTTGAACAGTCACTAAACAAGGTAGTCAGTAAGCAAGGACTACGTGTACACACAGATTAAGCAGAAATCCATGCACTAAGAACTAATGGACCTTGTTTGCTGTCCTATTGATAGCAGATTTGGTGATAATATTCCTATAAGTAGGAATTATGACCACCAGATCAATCATCTTTGATAAGGAGATGTAAAGTCAGGAGTTCACAAATTCCCTTGTTTTGGTAGCTGCTTTCAGCAATTCATATCTGAAGGGCTTTCTGAGTAATTTCTGGAAATACAAACTTTTTTTTTCTTTTAAAAAGGTCTACATTTAATAACTACACCTTGAATATTTATTAGTTTCTCGAGTCCTTTAATCTATGGCAGCAAGTGAAAAGCTTACCAAGTAAACTGGATGAATCATTTTTAATGTTATACTATTTTTTTCAGTATGTGAATTAGCTAAGAGTTTTGGCTGAGTTCTGGCTGCTTAAGTTCATACATTAGGGAAACAACAGTTACTGTAAAAATGATCACATGTTCTCAAATGCACATGTTTTCTACATAAAGTTCCTATTCTCATAACGGTAGCCCCCCAAAAAAGCTTGAATTGTATCCAGGTTCTTTGGAAATGGTTGGCAAAACATGTTCAGGCATGCCACCAAGTCCATCATAATGTTCTTCTAAAAATACCCTTCACTTTCTTGGAATGTTCCATTATTTGCAATGTGGGTTTGACTCTTCTGGCAGTCATATCCTTCTGAGACAAGTAACAGTTCTCGAAAAGCAATTCATTAGCAATGTTGATGTAATAGGTTTTTTCCCTTTTTCCCCCTTTTTATTTGGGATTTGAGTTAGTGGGGCAAAAGGAATGGAAGTGGAATATTGCAAGTTGTGATGAATAAAATAACAATTGCATTGTTAGAGGATGATATAGGCTTTGACTGCTGTCTCCTGGATAAAAGGTCCAAGTCGGAAATATAATAATATAGGTTTCCCTTGCTTTATGCAGATTAGCTTTTATGCAATTGATCATTTTCATCCAAGAATTTGCTTTATGCAAAAGTAATTTGCCATTATATGATTTGTTTTGGAAACATGCCAGGGCTTTTCCCCACCAAACCTGTTTGAACATTTTCCCACCAACACCTGTGTCTGCCATCACACACACATTGTGGTGATTGTAGTTATACATGGAAAAAAAAGATTTGCAAGAAAAAGAAGCAGAAGAAGCAGCTGTAAGAGGAATAGCAATAAAAACAGTTACTGGGTATAATTTGGAACATCTCATAATTGTCGAAAGAGGACCAGATTTTTCTTTTTTTGCACATTAATATTATGTCTAGTTATGCAAGTAGATAAAGCTCATGGATCTCCATCATTAATAGATGGGATCATGCTGCTGAGCAGATCACTGCACTATATTTCGAAATACTGTATAGTGACTTTCCCCCCAGAGCAATCCAGTAATGTTTGTTTTTGCATTTCTTATGAGTCTGTCAGCAACCCCTTCCTCAAGCAATTGCATTGTTAGGATCTGCTCAGATTGTTATCATCAACCAAGACAGCAAGATCTTACATGATTTTTTTTTTTACTGCTTGGAACAAAATCCAAACAGCCAACAGAGGGATAATTCTTGTTGTTGTTTTTGTCCATGTTAATCTTGCCCATGGCTCTTCTTAGAAAGAAAATTGGCAAATTCTAATTGATTCCAACAGCAGTATTCCAGACTGAGGGGGAGAAGGATCAGGGCTGCTGTGTATGATCTCAGCCCATACAACCTTTCATCCTCAGTCATTCAGCCTTACTGGCTGTTGCAACAGCTGACATTTTTTCCATTATAGTCATATCAGTTCATTTCCAAGCACAGTTCAAAATGCTGGTGCAAGCCTTGTGTAACTCTACAGGATCCAGGTAGCGGAATGAATGCTTGTTTTCATAGCAACATTTGTCATGCTAAGGTCCTGCCAGTGGTGATTGTGAGAGACAAATAGTTCTGACTGACAGACCTCATTCAAGAAATGTCCTTTACAGAATAGGCTGCCTGATACCAATTTGATTATCTGCCCATCTGGTGATGTATTAGTTTGCAATGCTTGGAAGATTACTGTATGTCTCTTGAAGCAGAACACATTCCCTTTATTTCAGGGTTTCCCTTCAGGTCTCCCCAGATATATTGGAGTATATTTGCTATGCAGGCATTGATGGGAGTTGTGCTTCAATTCATTTTGGGGATACAAAATTGGAGAAAGTTGCTTTCTTGTTTTGCATAGAAATGGCAAGGGTCAGTTTGGGTTCACACTAGATTGAAGCAAGCAGTGAATGAATCCACAGTATATGGGGTCAACTATTTGCTATCTTTTGGATGCCCCCTTTCTCACACACACATGCTCTCTTCCTTTGCCTCTTCCCCCAAAGCCAGCTACCTGGGTACAGATAGATTATTCTTGCTTCTTAATCTAAAAATTACTTGCCAAGGCTTTTGAAATTAGGCAGAAGGTAAAGGACATTAGACCTTGCCAAGAACACTGCAGGGACCTGTCGAGGCAGTCTCCGAGAATCGGACACGATTGAACAGATTTTTTAAAAAAGGACATTAGGGTGAATATCTTAGAATATATCTAGAATCCTCCATCAGCCTGAATCTAGAATCAGTTCCATCAGCCTGGAGTGATTGATGGACAAGGGGTTTTTGGCACAGGATATGCTATTGAAAAAGTTACCCAAAGCTGCAAAGTTAGAAAATCACTGCTTGAAGTCCATATAGTCATCCTGAATACAGGTCTCTTTGTGTATGTGTGTGTTGCATTCTATGATATTTAGGTCTAATTGTATTTTCCTATGGGAGTAGAGTGCCTGCAAATGTATCTAAAGGGCTCTTGCAAAATCAGTATCAACCTCTATACAGAGCTCTTGCTTACTAATGACATATTTGAACAGTACCTGTGCTTGAAGGGAGGAGTGTTAATATGCTGAAACTCAAACTCAAATAGAAAGAGAGAAAAAAACAACAACCCACAGATGAATAGGAGTGGTAGCAGTCAGCTGAGCTCAATTTAACCTACTGATCTGAATTTTCAGCAAAGCTGAAGATAAAATAACCTTATAATACAAGATGCTGTGTGTTCCGGTGTGTACTTAATTTTCTTTTGAGGAAAAAAGGGGAATTGTAGACTAGTTGAAAACTAGTTAAAGAGCTGTTATTTTTCTATTGGATGTAATTCTTTTGCTTCCTAATCAATAATTGTTTGATATCTAGGTGGAACATCAGTATTCACACAAATTTACTGTGACAATTAAGCAAGCTAAGAATGTCACCAAGGGTGCTTTTGGAGATATGCGTAAGTACCACTTTAGTGTTGTTTGTATTGTATTATGTTTTTTTTTCTTTTCAGTTCTTACCACATGAAAGAGTTAGAGATGTGTTTTCTTCAGATTTGACTAATTTTCAAATTAATTTTTGCTGCTTCAGAGAGGTTTGGAATATTAAGTGTGTGTGTAAATAAATAAATAAATCCAGCGTAATTCTGATGCCAACTGAATCCTTCTGAAGCTTTATTTGGGTTTTGGAGATTCTTAGGGATACAAAACTTTCAATGCCTTTGCAAAACTGATACATTTTTTTCTCCCATGCTTTCCGTATAAGGAAAAGTCTAGGGTTGGTAGAGGTTGAAGGAAATGTGAAGGGGTGTAATTTTGTGACTGACAGTTCTGACCTCTAATGACAATGAGTTGTTTTACCTGGGATCTCCCCTGTGGTGTTTTCAGAGAAGGATTATTCTATAGTTCAGAACTTTTCTACTAGTTTTCTCTCTTAGAAACAGACATATTGGAAGTAGTGTTTTTCTGAACGATTGTTCCATAAAGCTTCCATGAAGTATTGTGATGTGGAATGGGCAGATTCCGATGATAACTTTTTTGAAGCAGAAGGAGAGGAGAGTCACTTTAGGTAGATGGCAGTTGGGCTCTATTTTTCTTTCACAGAAAAGGCTTGTAATGTCGAGCAAAGATTATCATCATCATCATCATCATCATCATCATCTTCCTTCCTCTAAGAATGGTCATGTGACCATGCAGTGTTATGTGTTGTATGTTCAGCTGATCATTAAGGAGAAAGATGATGGTGGCAGCCAGCTCTAATGTCATCTTGAGTGCAAGTAAATCCTTTTCGTAAAGTATCAATGGGGGAAAAGGAAGGTCAATTTACTTGGTTGATTTTTTTGCACTTGAAACAGCATGAAAGGTTATAGTCAGCATCTTCTGTCTTCTTAAGATTATCATCTGACCACACAGTCTTGTACCTTGACACACAATCATTTAAAGAAGTAATAAGATGGCAGTGATGATACTACATTTTTAATTCATGAATAGATGCACCAAAATCCAGAATTTCCCAATCTGCTGCTGGCAGACTGGGTATTTCAAAGGAATCATGATATGAATGTTTCAGTTACCAGTTGTTTTCAAGTAAATTATAATGAAAGGTATTTAGAACAAACTCTATGCACTACTTTGTCTGAAATTTACAGTAAACTTTCCAGTAAGAAAAGATTATATTCCTACTATTTTTTCCAGTTCTGTCATGTTGGAAAAAATGTTACGGCCATTTCTTTATGTCAAATTATGGTCAGTGAGAGATTTGGAATTCTGAACTGAAAATCACATTCAGGACCTGGGTACAACCAGTTTGTGGCAGCGAATAATACAACAGTGTCAGTAAACCCACAGTTACAAGCACATAATTAAATCTGCAGAATAGAATCTAAAATCCCTACATAACAACAATGTCAAATAATACAACTTCAGAAGGACAAAATCAAAGCACCATTCACCAAATAAGAACCCTAACAGGGAAAGCTAGAGTATAAAAAGTTATCACATAACTAAGGATGGGCAAAATCCAAGTGCCATTGAAGATGATCTGAGCTCCAGGTTCAGCATAGACAGATCACAACAAACATCTCTATTGTTGCCAAGAAAACTACATAGACATGCTCATACTAGCAGTTGAGCTCCACTTGAGGGACTCTATATTATTTCCCAGTGTTTCTCTTATCTCTGGGTCTGTCTTTTGAGGTGCAGAAACTGCATTAAAGTGAGAAAGACTATAATAGCAGTGCAATCTATTTTGCAGTTGTTTAGGAAAATATTCCTATTGAAAATATTCAGTTGAGTTGTGAAAAGAATTTTCCCTGTGGACATTGATGAAGTTCTGGATTGATCCTTTTTGCTCTATCATTTGATTTACATTTCTGATTTTAGGACAAGTTATCTAAAGAGCTGCCTTTTTCCTGTTTTGAGGAATAATGAGGATTATTCCTCCTCATTTTCCCCCCTAAATCTTGCATGCAAAAAGCACATTCAATTAAAGCACATTTTATCACCCAGAGTAGTTCCTACTTTTTCCTCTTATTGCCTCACTTTCATCAAGCCCATAATACATTTTTTCCTGAGCATTCCTCAGTTCTGTTATTAACCATTTGTCCTAACCCCCACTACAGTTAGTAGCTTAATTAGAAGATTCTATTAATGCCTTTTTCTTCTCTTTTCAAAAATACACATTCAGTTCTGATCTACCAAAACTGAATGTTAGGAATTTTAAAAGTACTGCTTTGTACTGAGTCTGGGGGCTAAGGATGCTGAAACTCTCTGTTAAAACATGCATTTCCCATTCAACCAGTCATCAAACCATCTATATTTATGCAGCTTGCCGAAACTGATTACATTGTGTTTTCTTAAGGCAGCGCTTTCCAAACTGTGTGTTGGGACACGTTAGTGTGTCAGCTGCAGTGTCTGGGTGTGTCATGGCTGCTGCTGCCTCCTGGCTTCCACGCAGGTCCTAGTGCCTACCTTGTGCCCTGCTGTAAGAGTGTGTCATGAAATGATGCTCTGCTGTAAGAGTGTGTCGCAAAATGATGCAAGTGTAAAAAGTGTGTCACCAACATGAAAAGTTTGGAAAGCTCTGTCTTAAGGGCTAAGGTTGCAAAATTGACTAGAGATCAGAATTTGATTGCAATTTTACCTTTAAGTATGTTTAGTTGCAGTCTTCTAGTTCTGTAGCGCAGTATATTTTTATTATAGGAATACCTTTTTAATCATTATGTATATAATAAAATTAAAAAGGTACCTGATTAAAAAGGTATTCCTAAGAGCAGAATGGTTCTATGATAGTGTAATTCAACAAGCCAAATAAGAATAAGATCCAATTTTACTGTATGCTCATGTGAAAACATGAATAAGCTCCAATGTTCAAGCTTTGACCAAACAGGGTATTGGTACAGCAGGTATCAGCATTCATAAGAAGGTGTGAGTGTAGAAAAGGGAGAAGAGAATGTCTGCTATATCAAATCACTGCACTGAAAACTATTTAAAATGTACTGTAAGGCTGTATCAAAAAGGCAGAAGAATGGTGTATTTAGTGAACATAATAGAAGGCCGGGGGGCACCTTAGCTTTGACCTTCCCAGTATATGGACTGAACACTCAAAAAGTTCTAGACTCCCTAAAATGGAGTCTAGATGGATTAATTGTAATTCCACGTCTTCTTTACAACAGGAAAACAGTGGACTTCTAGCATTTACTGTATGCCTGGAAGCTCCCATAGTAGCTATTTGGAAGAAAAAAATAGGTTGAAATTCTGCTTTGTCATTAAAGCAAAACTGAAAGTAGAAGTAGAATCTTCAACAGCAGAAGAAGTAGAACGTTCTTCAACAGCAGTACCTGTGATACATCACAATCTACTGTATGCCATGACCATAGCATCCTTAACCCATCTTTGCTTTCCCTGCTGCCTCTTCAAAGCCCATCCAGAACAATCTCTTCCCAGTTGAGCATTTCCTGTGCTAAATACCTGGGAAAGCTACCAACACTCAGGGGAAAGGCAGGAGCCCTTTACAGTGCAGTTGCTCCCACTTTCTTCTCCCTGCAAGCAGAGATGACAGCAAAACATGAATGTTCTTTCAGATGGACTTGACTCATGCCAACACTGAAAACCTCATACTCCAAGGTTTTCAGGGAGCGGATCTTTTGAACCAAGTAATGTAAATGATATCATGGGACTAGGAATGGAAGATGTCCTACATTTGACACACAATTTTCTATGCCTGGGTTTGGCTTTTTCTTAGAGATGATGAAGACATTGAACCAGGCTTGGGAATGCTGGTTCATACTTTGTGGGTGGTAAAAAAGCTTAACTATCAAACAAGCAAATTTGCTATTCGGACATAGGATAAACTTACCCATATACTGACTGACATTAATAAAACTATCAGAGTGGCTACATATATGGGTATTCAGAGTGGCTACATATATCTGTAAAGTCCTATATTGGTGTTCCTCACATGATGATCTCCTGATAGTACTAAGACAGTCCTACATTGAGAGCAGATGCATATACTTGCCTGCAGAAGGGATAAGTCATTGTTTTACTATATCAGATAAATATTTTGATTAGCATACAGACTATAATTAGAATGCTTGCTCTTGGGCATCGCTTTAGCCAAAGCTTGACTGCTGATACATGCATGAATGTCTATACTCTTTCTTTTTACACTGGATTATGCTTAATCGATGGGTGCATTTTTGGGAGCTATTTACTGTCTGGCTGGCTCACTTTACCTTAGTGGTTTAGTTGTTTTGCCCTGGCTAAACAAAGCTAATCAGATGGATAATCTTATGGTTGCACCAAGCTGATGACCTCTTTATGTTACCGTAACAGTAGTATAACTTAAATTAATGTGCATGCCTTGTACAGAAATTCTTTCTTGCTTCATGATATGGTGCCAGAGAGATTTTGGTCTCTACCAGGAGCTCATGTAAGCATCTTACAGAATCCTGATCTTTATTGGGAACCCTGGAAGCTGCTAGGAAGAGCAAGGGAATGGATTTGTTTGTGACACTTCACTAAGCTCGCTAGACTTATAACTTATGCCATTTCTTTTGCAGATGTAATAGGAGATAGTCTAACTGCTCCTCTTCTACAGTTTTACCAAGGTCTTTTAACCCATTTACTACCAGTGAAGTTTTGCTGTACTGCATGAGAAATTTCGCCCCTCTAGTTCCTGCATCAAGATACTGAATCTCCTTAGCCAGTACATTTGGGGCATAGCGTTATCTCCTTAATTATATCAGATGGATTTGCAAATCAGCAAGCCTGGTGTTCAGTTTTATATGGTATCTGTTTAGGAAACAATTCTCAAACACCATGTGGTTTGTAAGGATTTAGTTTAGGGAATCTGACCTTATGGTTGACCTACAGGTTTTCGGAGAAGCTACTACTGATATCTGCATGTTCTTGTTTTATTACAGTGGACACTCCTGACCCCTATGTGGAGTTGTTTATTCCCACAGCACCAGACAGCCGGAAGAGAACAAAGTATATCAATAACAATGTGAATCCTGAGTGGAATGAAACTTTTGAGATAATTTTGGATCCCAACCAGGAAAATATTCTGGAGGTACTAGTACAAATATGTATAGGCATAGGGACCCATGGGTGTGGATACTGTATTAAAAATATTAAATGCAACATCACAATAGGCAGGGTCATTCAGCCACAGTCTCCCTAAACTACTTGCTTACAGAGGTGGTATGTTTAGATTTTGCTGTGTCACTTTCTATTATAAATGAAAGCTCACTTAATGAAACATTTCCACCCTGAAATTCATGTGTTTATATGCCGAATATCAGTTTAAGTCCTCTAGGTTGATACCTCCTTTTCTACCTGGCATAAATTTGTATTTAGTGACACCAGTCCCCTTTTGCAGTCTAAAGTGATATAGTCCAAATTTCAAGGGGACCTAGACCTAGGCTTGAGTGCAAAGAGAGGAAGGCACTTGGAGGCTGCTGTGGAGGTTGGAAAAAAGAAATTAAACTGGGGAATCTAAGAAGAGGATAACGTGGACAACGTGTTCTCTCAGAGCCTTTTCTACCATTGTAAAATAACACTGACCCAAAAGATGAGTATAAGATAACAAGATAAGAGAATCTTGTGAGCAGAGATTTGGGGACTCAGTAGTTCTCTACCCACCCCTCTTTTGATAAAGTGCTTTGACAATTATAAAATACTGTGATTGTAGTAGGAGTCACAGAGCTAAGAAAATGTGTTTTCAGATCTTTAATCAATACAGTGAATGTTGAAAATTAACTTAGGATTATGTTAACTAAGCCATAGTGTTTTCTTGATTTTTTAAAAGTCTTGTTTATATTTATCTAAGATGTGAGATGGTTCGGTTTAAGTGTATATCTTTTTTTAGATCACTCTTATGGATGCAAATTATGTGATGGATGAGACTATTGGTACAGCAACTTTTCCCATTTCATCTTTGAAAATTGGGGAGAAGAAAGAAGTTCCATTCATCATTAGTAAAGTAAGTTCCAAAATTCTACTGGTAGCATGTCAGTTTCCTCTGTTGTTGGTGGCAAAGTGGTCAATTTCCAGTGTTATACAGTAGAGCAGGGCTTTCCAAAGTTTTCCTGCGGTGACACACCAACTGCCGTTGGTGTGTCGCCGCGGGAAAACCTGGAAGTACCGCCGTTGCGGCAGCGCGCAAAACTCCGGAAGCGCTGCTGCCGCTTTCAGGTTTTTGCGCGCCGCCATTGGTGTGTCGCCACGGGAAAACCCGGAAGCGCTGATGATGATCAGCGCTTCCGGGTTGTGTGGCGACACACCAGACTGTGTGTGGCGACACACTTTTGTGTCGCGACACACAGTTTGTAAAGCTCTGCAGTAGAGGATCTAAAACGTACAGTGGATATAAAAAGTCTACACACCCCTGTTAAAATGCCAGGTTTTTGAGATGTAAAAAGTCAGACCAAGATAAATCACTTCAGAATTTTCCCCACCTTTAATATAACATACAAGCTGTACAATTCAATTGAAAAACAAACTGAAATCTTTTAGGGGAAAAAAAAACTAGAAGTGTAATTGCAATACTTTTATACTGCTAGTCCTATATTATTCCTTCTCTTAGGAAAATGTATTGATTTCTTCCAGTGTCTTCCAGAGAATCTAAGATGTATCTCCCTCCCTCCCTCCCTCCCTCCCTCCCTCCCTCCCTTCCTTCCTTCCTTCCTTCCTTCCTTCCTTCCCCATGTAATATGAAGTTATTCTGCATTTTGGTGTTTGTGATGGATGTGGTAGGTGAATATGAGATAGTACTCATATTGTATTGATCTCGTTTTGGAGAGAAAAGGCAAAGGAAATCTATTTATATGCTGATTCTTAAAAATAGTTTGTACCACTTCCAGGTTTACATAAAATAAAAATATAAAATATAACTAAGAATGTGGTTAAAAAAATGCAGTAGTTTAAAAAAAAGGCTTTAAAAGCCTTGGAAGATGGGAAAAAAATTCTGCCCTAATATAAACTGATAGTGTTAATGTTAGGTGAGACCCATTTGTTTATAAGACAATACATCACAAGTTTCTTGACAAAAATTGTGATACAGTTATAACATTGTTTGTTTAGGTCACAGAAGTCATATTGGAGGTATCTCTTGAAGTTTGGTAAGTAATCTTGGTGTGCAGAAAGTCAATGTAAGTCAACAATTGCAGAAATGATAGCACAGAGGTTTCTTCCTTTTTTGTGCAATTACTTATGATTTATAAAATGCAGCACAACGATCTATTGGACTACAATAACGTAGAGTTGAGAGTTTCAGATAGGCAACAGAGATGCTTCAGCATTGTCTTATTGATCTCAGAGTAAGGTATTGATGTAGTTCAGTCCTATATATGTTTACTTGGCAGTCCTATCTTTTGTCTTATCTGTAGCTATGTTCCATTGAATTCCATTGGCCCTTCTTCTAAGTTAATATATATCCACAAGCCTGATTAATGCTGTCTCGGTACTATATCTTGGCCTGAAACCTGACTGCAGTGGATCCAGATAGTCCATTTCCTCTGAGCCCTTTGGCGCTGCAAGCCTACTGCCATATTAAAAATGCTGCACTTTAATTATTATTATTGTTAAACCATAATTCAAGTGGCTTTACAGAGAGACCATGCTTGAGCAGGACTCTCTTGGCAGAGAATTTAAGGAGAGTAAATTGTTTGTTTGTTAGTACTTCAAGCAATAGTTTTAGGACCAAACCTGTGTTTTGCTCAACAGCTCTTCAACAGACCTCCGTTTCAGCATGGCTCTGTGTGATGAAGAGAAGGCTTTCCGACAGCAGCGGAAAAATAGAGTAATGCATCATCTGAACAAATTCCTGGGAGCCGATTTGACCTCCAGTCGTGATGTAAGTTTGGATGGCTCATAAACAGCAGTCCTTAGCTAGTTAGACCCCAGAATGTTAACTTACCTTTGCATTAGATTTTTTTACTGTAACTACAAGTCCTATTTCATCTTGCAGCTTTCTGTAATTTCTTGTTTCCATGTGCTTTCATCAGCAATCCATCTTGGTCTTCTAAAAACCTGGAATAGCTGTTAAAAGTTCTCATATCACTCAGTTGCGTGTCAGTTTAAGACTTTGGCTTTTAATCTTAAGTAAAACGCTTTAACTCTTCTTACCAGATTCTAAGCCTAGTGCTATGCATGTTTGCTAAGAATTCGTTTGCTAACACCTGTATGTAACATAAGAATCGGAGCTCTATTACTTAGTGAATATTGCATAGAATAGATGAGAATTTTCTTGTCTCCTGGTTTCTTCCTACAGAAACCTCAAAGCTGATCCCCCTGAAGAGTATTAAATATAGATTAGCTCTTGCAAATGTGTTTGAAACCTGGATGAAGGGAAAACAAACCTAGGATTGTGTTCACGGGTGAAGAAATGATGCATTGGGGGGGGGGCTGTTCTGTTACATTATATTATTTACTGTATGTTATGTTACCATGATTATATAATGTTTTAGTTGTGTTGCATGATAAATATCTTAGAAAACATCTATGTTGTATGTTTTTCCAGGTGCCGGTGATTGCTATCTTGGGGTCTGGTGGTGGATTTCGGGCAACTGTGGGATTTTCTGGAGTAATGAAAGCACTGTATGAATCTGGAATTTTAGATTGTGCAACATATATTGCTGGTTTATCTGGATCCACATGGCAAGTCTGCTATTTTTTTAAAAAAAAATATCTTGGTGGATAATATAACAACTTCTCCTTGACCTTACTCTAGTTATGTATACTTCTTTATCCACTGATTCTGCAGCCAGATTGCAGAAATGTTTAAAAGAAGGGAATCAACTTTTAGTCAGTGGCTGATTGTAACCCCTTCTAGTTCTTTGGTTTGGCGATTCTAAAATCTTTCTGAATTAAGGAAAGCTTGCAACTTAGGTTTTTAAGTTTTGATTACACTTCTTGAGGAAATTGAAACCTATAATAATAAATTTGCCCTAAACTTATACTTTGTATAGTGTATGGTTCACTAATCAGCTGGAATCATGTGCAAGAAAACTTCAGTATAGCTCAAGGCACCTATAAATATACTGAAATTAAAATATTGCTTAATAACATGAAAGCAACTAAGCTGTTTATTAGGACTGCACCCTTAAGAGGATTGGATTTAATTGGCTTCTAAAACTAGTAGTTCTTGCAGCCATAAAGTAAAGGAAATTCACAGTCCCTTGAAGATGGCATTTTCCAGTGGATTTTTGCTTGATGGGATAGCTCTGGAATAAAGTTCCCTTACTGCTTGAAGAACAATCCAGATTCAGTCTCCTCGTGGCTTAGGTTATACTGTCAACATTCAAAAAAGACCCCCAAATTAAAAAAAAAGACCCCAAAGAGCCTCAGCAAGCATCTGAGTTCTGGGCTGGGTGGGCAGGTAGGACTAGGTAAGACTAAGGCAACTTTAATATATTATATTATATTATTTTGTTTTCTTTCTTTGTATGTTTTCTTACTTTGTATTGATAACTATCGCAAATGACAAAGAGTCTCTTCAATTGTGACAAGGATAAATCTAATAAACTTAATATGTTCATGTTGTAAAGGCTAAATAGGCTGTATTGCCAGATGAAATTTTGTCAGTTTTTCAGAATAAACTTAATCAAAATAAACTTAAGAGAAATGGCATAATTTCTTTTAGGTTTATTTTGAGGATAAATGAATATAGTTTAAAAACTTGCTGCCACCAACCCAAAATGATAAAATTAGAATTCTTTTTTCTTTAAATGAATTTTATTAAGTTTCAAAAAAAAAAAGGATAAAAACTACAAAAAACAAAAAACTACAAAAAGAAAAAAAGAAAATAACTAAAAACAGTGCAAAACGCAAGAAAAAAATAATTTTGAAGATAACAGTGACTTCCGACTTTCAACAACAAGAATAAACAGCATTTCCATATTCAAACCCTTACTCTATATCAAACCAAGATCACATTATTTCTATAAATCCTCTCATTAGCACATATACAAATTACTAATGAAATTGCTCCTTCCCCATATAGAAAAAACAGAAAAATTATATAAATCTCTAAATCAATTTCCCCCCGAAAAACATCCTTTATTTAATTATTTCCTTCCTACCACTATTCTATATATTTCTGTTCACTATAACAAAAATCAAATTATAAAAACTTTTATAATTCATAATACTACAACAATCTTAACCCCATTAAACCTAAAAACCAATTATTATTATACCTTATATATACCTTATAAATTATAAATCAAACAAACCTTTAAAAAATCCAGTCAAATCATTAAAGAAAAATGAAATCATATAAGCCAAGTACCTATTCTTAATTTTTTTCCTACATCAAAATATACCAGAACATTTACTTGTCTCCATATTACACATAAGGCATGTTTCATAAAGAAATAAAACAGCCCAACTGCCCCCCTTAAAAAATCAAATTTCTCAACAGTAAGTCTCCCACAAAACAGAGCCATTTCGTTCTCAAAACAATCCCTCAGAAAAACAACCTCCTCAGTATCATGCAAGTCAAACTGTAACACCTTCATCACCAAAGTGTGTTTGTCGCCTGGTATTTCTTCAGAGAACCCATTCTCACTGTTGGGAAAAATATCTCCCTCTTACTCTCCCAGCAGAACGTCCTCAACCAGTTGACACATTTTAAAGCTGATATTTTCTACAATGTCCCAAATATCTTGCAGAATAGCTTGACGGGTATCATGGAAAATATGTTTGAAATCACAACGAAGCTCAGAACGAAGCTTTGAGAAAGTTTCCTTAAGGTCATCCATGTTTCAGGCAGTAGATTATGACACCCCCTGGATACTTGGCTAATACAGATAAGAGCTAATGGGTTAATGAAAGGCTTCCGAAAGTTATTAGGTGGTATTGACAGAAGGCTTCCAAAAGTTATTGAGTGATATTGACAAAAAGGAAAGTATGTGAACCAGCAACTGCAGCGCTCAAGGAAATTGAACAGAAAACTGAAAACTCAAAATGGCAGATTCAGCATGTAGGAAAATGTTAAATCCTTCAAATTAAATGCAAAAGTAGTAACAGGGAGATAATAAATTGAAGTAATCTCCTTTCTTAAAAGTTATTTTCTGGTAGCATACTATCTTAAACATGGTGATTAGAGAAATATATATTCTGTCTCTCACCTAATCAGAGGACTGAATATTATGAACAATTAGAATTTTATTCAATATCAACATCATATTATGAATTATGGATAAAAGTTAATTTAGATAATATGGATATACGTAAAGGTGCAGAACTTTGTAATGAACAGAATGATAGTTTGCTTTTTCACAAGGTTCACCACTGTCTCGTCTCGTCTCCCCTCTCCTTTCCTCTTCCATTCGCCACCACTATTGGTTGAAGATCTTATGACTATCTTTGGTACATTTTTATGTGCACTAAAAATAATGTTTTGGTCCGATTTACAGGTATATGTCAACCCTGTATTCTCATTCAGATTTCCCAGTGAAAGGGCCAAAGGAGATAAATGCTGAGTTGAGGAACAGCATTAGTCACAACCCATTGAAACTACTTACACCCCAGAAAGTGAAGCGATACATTGAAGCACTGTGGAAAAAGAAGAGGTCTGGGCAGCCTGTGACATTTACAGATATCTTTGGAATGCTGATAGGAGAAACACTAATTCAAAATGTAAGCATTGACCAAAACCTTTTGGGAAGCTGTTTAAATCTTGGGTGCATAATATTTAGCAATATCATTGTGCCTTCCCTCCTTCCTTTGGCTTCCTCGTTCAGTTGTCTACATGTGCAAGTGCATGTGAAAATGCAGCTTGATGCAGTAGAAACTGGCGACTCCATAGTAGAAACTGCAGACAGTGATGGAAGAACTTCACTTTAATCACAATTAAACCCATGGTTTGAATTCTAGGTACAACTACAGCATAACCTAATGCAGATGTGGGTGATAGATATTGGGTTGGGCTCAGCCTCTTGATCTCCCAGCAAGCTGCAGAAGCTTCCCAGTGACACTGCCAGAAGTATTTGATTTACTTGAGGAGTTTGGAGTAGAATTAAAGGAGGAAATGGGAATGATCCTCTATGCAAAGTCCTCTTATTCCTATTATCACCCTTACTTTGATTTCTTTTTTAAACTTTAAAATCATACAGCCAAAAAGTTGGTCAGCTTGCCCCTGAATTTCAGCAGAATGATTTTTTTTAGGGGAGTTTAAAAATGGGAATGGGAATTATTTATGCCCAGAGGCCTTTCACTCTCTTCTCATCCTTATTTTTACCAGGAAAAAAATAAGCTTTTTTGAAATTCAGCCATTTTGTTGCTGAATTGTGGTGACACAATCGGGGGGAGGGTGGGGGGGGGCAGGGGGGCTGCAAATAGCCTACAGGCCACAATTTGCTAACCCTTTGTTTAGTATACTGTGCTATTCAAGTTTATGGCATGATCACCTCTCACTTGGACTTATTGCAGTGAAGTGTTCCTGGAGCTTCCCTTGAAAACTGCTTGGAAGCTACAATGTAATGCCTTGAATAGTTCATAGGAGCATCTTGGTTTATCTGTATAACATCACTACTTGGAGTTCCCTACTATATACTTATACTACACAGCTCAAAAAAAATAAAGGGAACACTGAAACAACACAATGTAAGTCCAAGTCAATCACACTTCTGTGAAATCAAACTGTCCACTTAGGTAGCAACACTGATTGACAATCAATTTCACATGCTGTTGTGCAGATGGAATAGACAACAGGCGGAAAGCATAGGCGGGTAGCAAGACATCCCCAATAAAGGAGTGGATCTGCAGGTGGTGACCACAGACCACTTCTCAGTTCCTATGCTTTCTGGCTGATGGTTTGGTCACTTTTGAATGCTGGCGGTGCTTCCACTCTAGTGGTAGCATGAGACGGAGTCTACAACCCACACAAGTGGCTCAGGTAGTGCAGCTCATCCAGGATGGCACATCAATGCGAGCTGTGGCAAGAAGGTTTGCTGTGTCTGTCAGCATAGTGTCCAGAGCATGGAGGCGCTACCAGGAGACAGGTCAGTACATCAGGAGACGTGGAGGAGGCCGTAGGAGGGCAACAACCCAGCAGCAGGACCGCTACCTCCGCCTTTGTGCAAGGAGGGACAGGAGGAGCACTGCCAGAGCCCTGCAAAATGACCTCCAGTGGGCCACAAATGTGCGTGTGGCTGCTCAAACGGTCAGAAACAGACTCCATGAGGGTGGTATGAGGGCCCGACGTCCACAGGTGGGGGTTGTGCTTACAGCCCCACACCGTGCAGGACGTTTGGCATTTGCCAGAGAACACAAGATTGGCAACTTCGCCACTGGCGCCCTGTGCTCTTCACAGATGAAAGCAGGTTCACACTGAGCACATGTGACAGACGTGACAGGGTCTGGAGACGCCGTGGAGAACGTTCTGCTGCCTGCAACATCCTCCAGCATGACCAGTTTGGCAGTGGGTCAGTAATGGTGTGGGGTGGCATTTCTTTAGGGGGCCGCACAGCCCTCCATGTGCTCGCCAGAGGTAGCCTGACTGCTATTAGGTACCGAGATGAGATCCTCAGACCCCTTGTGAGACCATATGCTGGTGCGGTTGGCCCTGGGTTCCTCCTAATGCAAGACAATGCTAGACCTCATGTGGCTGGAGTGTGCCAGCAGTTCCTGCAAGACGAAGGCATTGATGCTATGGACTGGCCCGCCCGTTCCCCAGACCTGAATCCAATTGAGCACATCTGGGACATCATGTCTCGCTCCATCCACCAACGCCACGTTGCACCACAGACTGTCCAGGAGTTGGGGGATGCTTTAGTCCAGGTGTGGGAGGAGATCCCTCAGGAGACCATCCGCCACCTCATCAGGAGCATGCCCAGGCGTTGTAGGGAGGTCATACAGGCACGTGGAGGCCACACACACTACTGAGCCTCATTTTGACTTGTTTTAAGGACATTACATCAACGTTGGATCAGCCTGTAGTGTTCTTTTCCACTTTAATTTTTGAGTGTAACTCCACATCCAGACCTCCAGGGGTTGTTTACATTTGATTTCCATTGCTTTTTGTGTGATTTTGTTGTCAGCACATTCAACTATGTAATGAACAAAGTAATTAATACGAATATTTCATTCATTCAGATCTAGGATGTCTTATTTCAGTGTTCCCTTTATTTTTTTGAGCAGCTTATATTCACTGTTTTTTAATTTTATTATTATAATTATTAGTATTATTTATTGTGATTTATAAATAATGGGCATATAAGCTGCTCAGAGTCTGTAACAGTGGGAGTGGCTTATAAACAAACAGACCCAGTCATTATCAAGTCCTGATTTTTATCCAGGGAAGTTAGTCAGTAACAAGAATGCTTGCCTAGTCTTTATTAAAAGATTATTAATTCGCAATTTCCCTGTAAATAATTCTGTTACATTTTGTGTACATGTTCAGCTGGTTTATGACCATAATAAACTAATCTGAACTGAACTAACTTTTTTTTTTTAATTTAAAACAGTTTTGTAAAAGCTGTATCAGCTTCAGTTCAAATATTAAACTAATTCTGTCTCCTTTTTGCAGAGAATGGGTATCACTTTATCTGATATGAAAGAAAAAATCAACAAAGCGCAGTCAGCTTTGCCACTTTTTACATGTCTCCATGTTAAACCCGATGTGTCAGAACTGATGTTTGCAGGTCAGTGTTCTCATCATCTGGATTAAGTCAACCTTGCTATGTATTTATTTAAGACCAGCCTATTCCAGAACGACTGGGTGACTTATACACTCTCCCTTGGCAGTCAAAGTTGGCGGTGATATAAATATGATAAATAAATAAATAAATAAATAAATATTATAAAAGAAACAGGTAATAGACAGGAAAAAAACATGAATGTCCAGACAAAGCAAATTACCCAAATCACGCCCATCAAGGGCTCAACAGCCACCCTACTCCAGGGCTTGGGAGAAGAATTTCAGTTTTAAGGACTTTCAGAACCCCATTTGTCGGGAGTGGGAAGCCACATGAATTTTTAGAGAGAGGCTGTTCCAGGGGGCAGGTACAGCAACAGAGAAGGCCTGCTTCTTGGGTCCCAATACATGGCACTGTTCAATAGATGGTAGGTAGATAGTATACTAACCGTGCCTGATCTTACCAGATGAGCAGAAACCATGGAAGATGGACCTCAGATAACCTGGCCCTATTTATAGGTAATAACCAGCATCTTGAATTGCACCTGGAAACTCACTGGCTACCAGTGCAACTTGTGGAGCAATGGTTGTCATACAGGCTTATGCTGATCACTGCCTGCATCACTGCATTTTGGACCACTTGTAGTTTCCAGATGTTCTTCAAGGTGAACCCTATGTAGAGTCCATTGCAATAGTCCAACCACGATGTGATGAGGGTCACCTTTGGATAAAATTCACAGAAACAGCTGTGCAAATCGCAGAGTCAAAAATTTGGCTTGAGGAAGCCCGAGAGCATTTTTAAACATAGTGCCTCAAGTAACCACCACGAAGCTTGATTTCTATTGTCTCCACCCCAAAAAGAAGTTAAAATGACAAAAACTAGAATTAAAGGCAGAGGAAAAAGTGTTGGAGATTGAAACAGGTACTTTTGGTCTGGATTGATTGAAAGAATTGGTGTTTGATGGCTGTATTAGTATGCCACTCTTTTTAGTCTGTCTCAGACACATACTGTATGAGTCACACAGTGAGACTTCTTTAGGTAATTTATTTATTTAATTTTTATCCCACTTTTATTATTTTTCTAAATAACTCAAGGCGGCAAACATACCTAATACTCCTTCCTCTTCCAATTTTCCCCACAACAACCACCCTGTGAGGTGAGTTGGGCTGAGAGTGTGTGACTGGCCCAAGGTCACCCAGCCAGCTTTCATGCCTAAGGCAGGACTAGAACTCACAGACTCCTGGTTTCTATCAGGCAGCTCCTCTGTGTTTTTCTCAGCTGCTTTTTAATGATGTAAATAAACCAATGTAAACATTCTCTTGATGCTAAAAAACAAAGTTCTGCTTCCTCCGTGCACATGCTACACACATACAAGTAAGTGAATAGGTTTATTGTTTATATATATGAAATCCACCGACTGATAGCTATAAGGTCTGTTTCTTTCATGTAAATTCTAGGCCTTGCAAGGTGGGGTGAGATTGATGGTTTTTATTATTACATTTCTGCTAATAAAGTCATTGTCCTGGCAGAATTGCTTAATATTTGTTGTCTGCTGTGTTTCACAATTGGCGGCACAGCTTGAATTTAGATTCTGTTTGTGATGCTGCAGCTTCAGTGGGTCAGCAGGGCTCTGTTCACTGCGGGTTGGTTCCCAACTCCATTGTTTTTATTTATTTGGTCATGGACCAATTTATTTATTTATTTATGGTCATAGAGCAAAGTCCCATACAATACACAGTACAGCAAAACACATGAGCAAACCCGCAATGTTAAAATGGTAAAATAGATAGCTAATAGCTTTCTATGCAAAAATGATCTATCAAATCCTACTTAAATCCAGAGTTTCCTTTAAGCCATTGTGACTGAACAAATGGCAAGTTTTTAGAGATTTCTGAGGACTGATCTGTTAACAGAAAGAGTACACCTAGCCAACTGTGGCTGATCTTGAAAAAGCTGAGCAGAATCAATCCTGGTTAGTGCTCCGATGAGAGGCTATGAGGAAATCCCAAGGCTGTGGACAAACTGGATGTTGAAGAAACATCTCAGAAAAAGGCCATGGCAAACAACTTCCAATTGTTAAGGCTTTTACTTCATCCCTTCATTGTTGTATTTATTGGGACAGTATTTATATCTGAAGTGACAATTTCAACAGATACTTATGTTTCGCTTGGTCTTTTGCTATGATGCTCTAGTTCAGAGCTTTCCAAACTTTTCATGTTGGTGACACACTTTCTAGACATGCATCATTTCGCGACACACTCTTACAGCAGGGCATCATTTCGCGACACACACTTACAGCAAGGCACAAGGCAGGCACTAGGACCTGCGTGGAATCACAGCAGGTTTGGAGGCAGTCAGGCACAAGGCAGGCACTAGGACCTGCGTGGAATCCTGGCAGGGCTCAGAGGCAGCAGCAGCCGCAACACACCCAGACACTGCAGCCGACACACTAACATGTCCCGACACAAAGTTTGGAAAGCTCTGCTCTAGTTGGAACCAAGATCTTTCTTGACCCACACCGTTAACATAAATAAATAAATCACGTGGGTGTATCTGTATAATCACACAAGTTGAGTTCAGTTTGAGGGAGATTTGACTAGTTTCTAAGTTCATATACATGATATGGGTCAGAGCTTTCCAAAGTGCCGCCACCGGCGACACACTAGTGGCGGCGGCGGTGTGGCGGTGGCGCACGCGCGCACGGCGGTGGCGCGGGGAGGCGTGCGGCGGCGCCGCTTCCGGGTGGTGTGGCGACACACCACTCTGTGTGTGGCGACACACTTTTGTGTCACGACACAGTTTGGAAAGCTCTGATATGGGTATTGGGAGGAGAAAGGTGTGGGGAAATCAGAAGTCTGAACCTGTGGCAAACTTCTGCATGTACGCGCTGC
Source organism: Charina bottae (assembly GCA_023362775.1). Lineage (NCBI taxonomy): Eukaryota > Metazoa > Chordata > Lepidosauria > Squamata > Charinaidae > Charina > Charina bottae. The sequence continues at coordinate 12,284,308 of JALMGJ010000003.1, forward strand.
CTCTGTGGCAGGTTAAGTCATACCTCATTTGTTTGTCTGTTCTAATAATTGTTTATCACTGCTTTCAGATTGGGTGGAATTCAGTCCCTATGAGATTGGAATGGCTAAATATGGGAGCTTCATGTCTCCCAATTTGTTTGGCAGCAAATTTTTTATGGGGACAGTAGTGAAAAAATACAAAGAGAACCCTCTGCATTTCTTAATGGGTAAGTAATTGATTAAATCATGTCAGAAAGTAAATAATGCCCAAGCATGTAGAATGGTGCTTTCTGCTCATTTTTTAAAAATAAACAGTAGCATTTGTTTTTCTGAAAATCCAATAGCAAAATGATACAAAATTTGTAGGAAATACGATGTAATGGCTATAGTAATGTACACTTTTTATCTATTTTGTGTGGTGTTTCCTTAGATTATATATTATCTTTTTTTAAAAATTCTGCTGGATAGATTCTGCTGAATAAGCCAGTGTTTTCACCACATTGTTAAAGAGGGTGCATAAAGGGCTACAAAGATAGCTTACAAATAAGAACCAAGCTAAGCTTTCAGCTGCTTTGTTTTACCTGTGTGGTATTATAGAATGGCAGAAGACTCAAGCATGTCAGAACTATAGCAAAAAAATAATTGTCTATATTACTCCTAGGAATGCTTGGTATGGGCAAAAAAGATTTGGAGTACTTGGTTGATTTTTTTTTCAAAAGCCTCTGTGGTCGTAGTAGATCATATAGTAGGACTACCATATCAGAGCTAGAAAAATGTATATCTCTCTGCTGCCATCTAGTGGTGTGGACTTTTGCAGCCCAGACATGGTAGCCCAACACACAGTGAAAGTATGTATGAATCACCCTTGACTTTTCTAGTCCTGTGAATGAACTCTGGTATTACAACTGGGTAAACAAAAAGTTTCTATCCAGCTTCATGATCTGTGTTCTCATTCACTCTATTCCTGAGAGCTTTTTTAGTGTAATAATGGATATTTTAAAATTATGAAATACTATAAATCATCTAAATACTACAGGAACATAATTAAATATTTTACTTGCTTTCAGGTATTTGGGGAAGTGCATTTGCTATACTGTTCAACAGAGTGCTTGGGGTTTCTAATTGTCACAATCAAGGACTCACAATGGAAGAAGAACTAGGTATTGTAATAAAAGTTGGAGTGTGTCTGTAGGGGAAATAAAATGAATGAAAATTGTCCGTGTGGGTCTGTGGGTCTATGTGGATATTTCTGTTTTGTTTTTTCACTGGCTCTCAAGTACATTGAATCTAAATGTTTTTGCAGTTTTTAATTTTCAAAATGTGTTGCTCTGGACCATGAGTGCCAGTATGCTCTCTGACACATCTTTTGGTGCTTGCCTGGTTCTCTATGCTCTGTCTTTTTTACATCCTTTAAAAATAATTTAAAAATATAAAGTTGGCATGTTGAAAAGCAAAGCCACAGCCTCCAACACCATCTATTTCCCAGGATGCCTCTTGGCTCCAAAGGAAATCATAAACAGATTGCTGCAGTCTAAGTGCTTTCCTTGGAAGTGTCCCACTTACCCACTAAAAGACAAAAGTAAGTAGAGGTGGTACAAAGTCCCCGTAGTGCACTCTGACCTGCAGGGGTAGAGGCTAGAGGTGATGGAGGGGGTCATCTGTTAAAGAAGTACTTTGTAACTGTCCATGTCTCCCAGGACAGCCAGGTTGTGAATGCTAAGTTCTTCTCAGAAGCTTTGCAGCTAGGTAGAAAGAGTGTTCACCATATGTGCTTATCGGTGCAAAAAGGCTTGGGGTCCCTGTGTGCTAATTTTAAAAGGAGCTTAGACAAATTCATGGACTTTAGTAGTTATGGTTGTGATAGCTGTATGCAATCTGGATGCCCATGCTTCTTCCAGTAGCATGGAGTATCAGTAGGAGAGAATATTGCCATTATGTCCTGTGTCAGAGCTTTTCTGAGGCATCTGGCTGTATATTTAGAAAGAACAGTGCTTGATTAGTGAAACTCTAGTCTAATTCCCAGAGTTTTATTACTCTATTCATTCTGCTTGGGATAAAAACTTCATATTGCTTATTTCCTCATGCAGCTTATATTAGAGAGTGTTATTTGTCCCTCCTCATGAATAAAACTAAAGAGTAAGTAAAGAATAATCAAACTGAAAGATAAAATTGCTGCAACAAGGTGGCTTTTACAGATGGCTAGATCCATGGGTTCAGTCATCTCTAAGACTTATTCCAGGCAAAGCATGAGCAATCTTGGGGGGGAAAATTGCAACCCCTCCTCTAATTCACTTGTGACTCCCTCTGAAGTCATGATCCATAGGTTTCAGAATATAACTATGTTATGTTATTATTATCAGCCCAAATAAATTCACTGCAGAATGGAAGCCTCTTTGTTAACAATTATGGAACATAATCTACCATGCTGGGCCAGCCAGATAGATAGATGTTGGTAGATGTTTTTCAATTTCCTAGTCTAGGGCTGAGAAAAAGTAACTTGCCCAAAGTCACCTAATTGATTTCCAATCCTGATGAAGGATTAGAACCTGGAAATCAACCCTGACTGCTCATTGGAAGGACAGATACGGAAGCAGAAGCTCAAATACTTTGGCCACCTAATGCGAAGAGAGGACTCATTGGAAAAGACCCTGATGCTGGGAAAGACTGAAGGCAAAAGGAGAAGGGACGGCAGAGGATGAGATGGTTAGATAGCATCACCGATATAATGAACATGAATTTGAGTAAACCCCGGGAGACAGTGGAGGACAGGAAGGCCTGGCGTGCTATGGTCCATGAGGTCACAAAGAGTCGGACACAACTAAACGACTGAACAACAACTCCACGTTCCTAGTCCAGCACCTTAACCATTGCACCACTCTGGCTGTCGACATGACATGACATGACATGACATAAAAATTAACATAGAATTTTAAATGGAAGTGTTGCTACAATGGATAAGACCAAAGCATCAGAGAATAATGGAAAGGGTTTTTTTTAAAAAAAAACAAAACAAACACTAAACCTATTTTAAGACTGGAAGATCTGGAATACTAAAAAAGGTTTCATCTAATTCTTAAATAGACCATAGAGAATGCAGGAGGGAGCTTCTTTGATGAGCTGTCACAGAAAATTTCCTCACTGTAGTAATCCGTGTCACTCCTTTATGTACTCATGGTGGACAGCCCTTTGTTTAGTCTGTGGTGTCCCCTACGGAGGCCCATAATTTCCCCCTCCTGCCCTGGGGCAGTTGTCAGACTTTTGAAAGAATGTGGGTGAGAAAAATCTATCTATTTACAGTATATGTGCATCTTTTTGGCTGACATGCAGTTCCACATATCCTACAGGAAATTTCCATCTCTGAATTGGTTGGTAATTAAAGTTGGTAGCAGCTGCTTGCCTATACATTACAACATGTGAATTTGTACTTCAGGAGAACCAGTCGAAATATGCATTGCATTCCTGGCTCCTGTAAAGTTAGCGGAGAAATATACAGCCTTTGAAAGGCATTGAGACTTGCTCTCAAATGGATAAAACATAGTTCCCAAAACTAAGAACATGTTTAATCCTATTGATTTCATTGGCTCTGATATGGTTAATTCTTGTATTATTCAAAAACTGGATCTGTTTCTGTTTCCTTTTTAGGTTATTCAGGGAGGGGGGCTTGGTTGATCGGTTGTGATGTGCTCATTCTGTCATGACTCTTTGAATGCCTGATATTTTGTCTTTACTGTACCACATGGTGTTAGTCAGATAGTCCCGAAACCCAAATAATTATTAATGTAGAGTTGAAAAGAAAAATATGTGCATTTGCCGCAAGATAATCCTGATAGTGATCTACAAAGACATGCACTCAGATGGCCATTGCGTGAGAGCATAACTCTTGTAAAAGTCACCATAGTCAACTATACTTTTAAGGAAGTAATCTACTTGTTTTCCAAAATGCAAACCACTCCCAATTAAGCATTTACTTATAAAATAAGAAAAATAACTACTGAAGAGTAAGCTAATCTAATTTGAAACTCTTTCACAATGAACTTTGGAGGATAATATCAGTTTCTTGATAAGAAAAAGACACCCTAACCCAGGGCTTTCCAAAGTTTTTCCCGCGGCGACACACCAACCGGCGTTGGTGTGTCGCCGCGGGAAAACCCAGAAGTGCGGCAGCGCGCAAAAACCCAGAAGCGCTGCTGCCACTTTCGGGTTTTGCGTGCTGCAGTTGCTGTGTCGCTGCATGAAAACCCGGAAGCGCTGATGATGATCAGCGCTTCTGGGTTGTGTGGCGACACACCAGACTGTGTGTCGTGACACACTTTTGTGTCACGACACACAGTTTGGAAAGCTGTGCCCTAACCCCTTTTATTTCCCCATATACAAATATACTTTGGAAATCCATTTTTAAGGAGGAAAAGTATTGGAGTAGTCTATAAACCCGAGTCGTTCATATTAAGAAGTTTTTGAAACCATTTAGAATGTTTTTAGTATGTCAGACTGTGTTGGGTATCCATTTTCGATATCATAAACCATAATCCTAAACCATGAATGAGTCCTAGAGCCACTTCTCACTCACTAGCTTCCAAGTTTCAGTGCCGTTGTAATGGGATTCCCACTACATTTAAAATGCCAAACTCTGATTTAATATTTATTTATCATATTTATATCCCGCCCATCTCCCCCGCAATTGGATAACTAACTGGAGCACTAAAACAGGATCATATCCCAGTACAATTTGTTATAAGTAGGTGCAGTGTAGAAAGTGTCTAGAACAGAAGCAGTGTTTTAGAGATGTGTGTTTTTTTCCTCAGCTGCTGTTCTGACCCTGATCCATATGTTAACAAAGTTTGTCTTCCTCTTGAATTGCTGGCCCACTTGGTGTAGGTTTTTTTCCCCCCATTCTGTATTAGGGCTTCTATGGAGGGCTTAGTGGATCCAGTGGGAAACAGCTTGCTCACATCTGAAGATGTAATGACACATTGCAGTGATGATGATGATGTGGGATCCAGCAGTGAGGAACTAGTTTTGTGCCAGTAACTACACTAGGGAGGTGATTATAGAATTGGGCCTTGATGTAATTCCAGGAGATTGGTACGAGGAATTCAGAAAACAGGAAGTTTCAAGAGGAGGCTAGATTGGAAGTCGTTGGGTCCTTTTCAGCTTTAAGAATTGTGAGTCTCCTTTTTCCAGCTTGCCTGCTTCTACAGTATATCAATAGAACCCATACGCACCCTGGGGATCAAATTACATATTGCACTGAACATATAGAAGCTTCCCCTCTATTTTTTCTTTTAACTCATGTGATAAATCCAATCTAAATGAGGCCCACCATACACAGAGAGGGAAGTTTTCCAACTTTCTCCTTTCAGCCTAGAGACTTTTTCCAAAGGAAATAGCTGTGAGAAAGACTTAAGCTATCCTCCCTGTGTACCCTTGTCCTGATCCAGGTCATGATCTCACAGGCTTACTTTTAAGTAACCCAAAAGTTACTTTTTTGACATAATATGTGGTTTGATCCTCTGTGAAAGGAGAAAATAAAACTACATTAGTTGCCATTATTACATTGAGAGCATGCAAAGTAGGGTGAATTGTATTGTAAGCTACCAAACCATACTTGTACACCAAAAGCTTGATTGTTAGATTAATTTGTTTCTTACACTATTTTGGGTCTTGCTTTTGTCTCAGTTAAGATTGGTGTGCCTCACCATTCAGACAGTGAGTTTGGCTGAAGTAAAAGAAAAACAGTGTAAGCTTTTTCCAAGGGTGTTTCCTTGGATTTTAATAATAATAATTAGTTAAATCAGATAGGGAAAAGAGCAAAAGGAAGCCACTGTCAGAGGACAAGAAAATAGCTTCATAAATTATGATTTTTTCCCCTTAATCTCTCTTATCAGAGGGTGGCATGAACTGCAGCTGTCTTTATAAAAAAAATTCAATGCCTCCAACTTAGCCTTCCTTTGATATTGATGGAGATGGAAAATCTTTTGGAATAAAATAATTAAAAACATTAAAAAAAGGAAAATGTCACAGTGACCTTGTCTCCTCCAAAGCACCTCTATAGGGAAGTTAAGCTAGACACTCCCTTCAAGTTTTCCATTAAAACCTCTCAGGCGGTACAGGGCAACTGCCTTTGCTCTGTACTGCCACCATGTTCCTTTGACCAGTATCCATTTGATGATCCACAGAAGGAGCTCATTCTCTCTATTATTTACAGAATGGAAGACACCTGCAGTGAAGAAATACTCTGATTGACCGCCTCCCACCCACCCCGCAATATTCCACATGTTTTCTAATTTCTTCCATTTCTCTATTTTTATTCAATATTTAAAATATTAAAATATTCCTTTGCTTGTTTTGACAGTGAAAATCAGGCCGCAACAGATTGTAAGCAACGATTCAGATAGTGATGATGAATCACAGGGGCCAAAAGGTAAGAAAGGTTACCAATCATGACACTGCCTACAAAATATTTCTAGGGTCAGTGCCTTACCAAAGAAAGACATAACAAAAGGACAGAAATACGTCTATGTGTTAATTAGACATACATATTCTCCCCCTATTAGACATTTCCAGATGCTTTGTAAAAGTATGTTTATTTTTTTTTTCATTTTTCTTTTTTTAAATAAAAGGCAGTTGTTTAAATGTTCAGGTTATATACCAGATTACAAAAGCATAGGTTAAAAATATCAGAATATTTTGCTTATAATTGTTCTTTACGATATTGAAAACTTTTCATATTTGCTGTCATCTTGTAATACTTAAAACAATCTGCAGGGTAGGTTAGTATTGCCATTCCCATGTTGTAGATCAGCGCTGGGACTCAGCGTGACTTCCCTGGGCAGAGGTAGTAAGTTCAGGTGAGAACAGTGGTGTGCTGCTAAATGTTTAAGAACTCGCTCTGCCGGCTCCATTGCTGCGCTGCTAGCTGCAGAATTGATGCGCTGGGTGTCGAGGCTCAGCTCTGCTCTGAACCTGGTCACAAAATTGAAGAAAATTTAACAGTTGGCTCTCGCGAGCCAGCTCTAGGACACCCCTGGGTGAAAAGCTATTCATCTGGAAGCATGCAGATGCAATTGTCCCTCTTTTCTTTAAAAGAAAAATAAATACTGTAAGAACCCCCTTTTTTAAATTAAATGATATGTTAATAAAGTTTTTGTCTTTGAAGTTTTCAAGTTGCGTCCAAATGAGGCTTTTGTTGTGGAATTATCATGCAGTGTTATTTGACAATTCAAATACAGTCATCCTTCACTTGGCACTTCTCAGTTTTATCACCACCTCTTCTGATCTTGTTGTTCCTTCATTTATTAAGACAAAGATGCTCTGGATCAGGATTCCTCAGTTCCCCCTGACTCCATTTAAAATAAAAAAAGTGAAGGTTTTTTTAATTTTAACATTTTTTAAAGAACAATTTTCATCTCAAGTTTCTGTTCATTTAAATATTCATGAACACAAGTTAAGAGATAAGCACTTATATGATAAGTATTGGTTACATTCCAGTAAGTGCCCCAGTTAGTCCATTTGAAGAATGAGGATTCAGGCATACATATAGAGAAATCACAATATTTGGAAATTTTATCGATTTCTCCAGTATTTTTGTGCATCCTTGGCTGCTCTTATTCCCCACCAGGATTCCTCTTTGCAAGTTAAACATGGATCTGGAATGTTGTAGCAGCAAAAACACACTCATAATGAACGGCTTTTGGAATTAAAAACTGGCCAGCACATCCCTTTTCCTCCTAAACCTCCATTTCTCTGTTTCAATTTGCATTCTCTGGAAGCTGCTTTCTTTTCTTGTCTTTTCATAAAACTTTATTATATTTCAAAGTATAATTAAAATACAAAATAAAGAATACAGTAAAGATAGAAAATAGAACTAAAGAAGAAAGAAGAAAACTATAAAAGTGAAGATAGATAGAAAGTAGAAATGGAAAATTACTTCCGACTTCCTCCAATACAGATATAAATACAATAAGAAAATTAATATCTTACCATAAATTAAACCATATCAACATTATTTCTATCAAAACAAACCATCTAATTATTGAAACCCACAATCAAAACTTCATTTTTTTTCGACACAAGCAAGTAATCTAAAAGAGGTTGCCAAACAGAGACAAATCCAGAAACAGTATTACCTCTTATTGCTATTAACTTCACCATTTGTTGAGCCAAATCCATTAATTTAATAATCCATTCTTCTACTGTGAGTATTTGTGGATCTTTCCATCATTGTGCATATAATAATCTTGCAGCAGTAATCACATATAAAAGTAAAGTTCCATGTTGTTTCTCCAGATCCTTCTCCACCAAGCCCAATAAAAACAATTCTGGTTTTTTCTGTATATTCATTTTAAGAATCTTTTGAATAGTAATACATATCTGATCCCAATTTTTTTAGCCTTTTCACAAGTCCACCAAAGATGATAAAAGGTTCCTTTGCCCTGCAAACATTTCCAACAAATATTCGTTACACCATTAAACATTTTTGACAACTTATCAGGAGTTAAATACCAACGATACATTATTTTATAAAAATTCTCCTTTAAGTTATAATTCAACATAAATTTCAAACCTTTAGTCCACATATTTTCCCATTGTTCCAACATAATATGGTATCCAAAGTTCTTAGCCCATTTGATCATACATTCCTTGACTTATTCATCTTCCATATTCATCTGTAACAACATCTTATACATCTTAGTAATAACATGTTCATCACTCATGCAAAGTTCAGTCTCAAAATAAGTTTTTTCATTAACAAATCTATAACTCTTTCTATCCAATTTAAAACGTTCTAACAATTGCATATAAGTAAACCAATAACATGTAAAACCTTCCAGCTCTAATTTTTCTCTTGTTTTAAGATTTGTTTCACCCCCCTCAAAGTTTAACAAATCTTTATATTTTAACCACTTTATTTTTCCCACATTTTCTCTTCTGAAAAATGCTTCCTGAGGTGATAACCGCAGTGGTACATTAGGATACAATCTTACCTTATATTTATTCCAGATCCGCAATATGGCATTTCTGATGTAATGGTTTTTAAAATCCTTATTAACTTTAACTTTATCATACCACAAATAGGCATGCCACCTGAATCTTAATTCATGACCTTCAAGTTGTAATAGTTTCTTATTCTTCAAAGTTATCCATTCCTTCATCCAAAGCAAACAACAGGTGTCGAAGTACAATTTTAAATTAGGCAAGCCCAGACCTCCTCGTTTTTTGGCATCTTGTAACAATTTATGTTTAATTCTTGGTTTCTTGCCTTGCCAAATGAACTTAGAGATATCCTTCTGCCATTGTTTAAATGGTAAATCTGTCGACAAAATCGGTATAGTCTGAAAAAGGAACAACATCCTAGGCAAAACATTCATCTTAATCACAGAAATTCTCCCCATAAGAGACAATTGTAGTTTTCCCCATTTTAACAAATCCTTTTTCACATCATTAAAGAACAGCAGCAACAGCAGCCAGAAGAACAGCAACATAAATCCATTAAGCAGATTTTGCACGTCATGCACTGCATGCCCTTCGGATGCTGCCTTTCTGCAAACACATTCTTTCTGAGGCAGTTTTATTAAAATATTAATTCTCAAAAAGGTATTTTGGCCTATCACTTTAGTAGGCGCTGATGTCCTTCTCATTTTCTCAAACAGGCTCGGAAAACCCCCATGCTGAAAAAACTCATGAACAGAACAGCCAGGAAAGCTGGGTTCAGAGGATGTTTATGGCACTGGTGGGTGACAGTGCCCTCTTCACCACCCGAGAGGGGCGTGCCGGCAAAGTCCACAATTTCATGTTGGGTTTGAATCTCAATACTTGCTATCCATTTTCCCCCCTGGTTGGTGTCAGCACTCAAGAATCTGTGGAGGATGATGAAATGGATACTGCTGTAACAGGTGAAAATACATAGATTTCTTCATTCTGCTTCTCTGATCAGTAAGATGGAATAGACAAATTGCACTTGTAAAATGTAAAGCGAGCTTTTTTGAGACTTGCTTCTAAATATACATAAAGACTTTTGCATAGCTTAGGTCTCACAAAACCCATTTCACTCTATAGCACAGTCCTTGCTCTTGGATTTGTCATAACTCTTCTCAGGCTCACTGGTTGGGACAGAGCAGAAGCTACACAGGCACTTGACACACAGCTAGATAATAATCTTTATGGCATGCTGGAATGAAGCCAGTTTAAGCACTTGACTGCCCTTTGTCAACTGGATAAGGCATCCTTTTATATCTGCTGCAGTTTAAATCCAGCACTTCTTTTTCCCTGCCTTTCTGAGAACTTAACAAACACCTTGCTTTATGCTTCTCAGGCTTGGGGCTATTGGGCAGCTGACATGATCAGCATTCTCATTTTGGGAAGCTTCAGCTCTTAACATAATTTTGACACTTCCTTATCTTGTCTTACATGGACTTGGTTATTAGGAACAGCCTGACAATCTGATGATAGGAGTTGCTTAAGTGTAAAGGAGACTAAGTAATCTGGATGTTTAGTTTATGAACATCTGCTACCACCCCTGTCATACTTAGAACTCTTGCTTTGTAAAATAACCCCCTTCCCCTCAAATTATCTTTTCTTTGGAAGGGTATTAGCTAAGATGGAACTATAAATCATACCTAAATTTTTAAAAAGTTAAAATAGCACACATTTGAAAAGTGTTTGAGTATAAATGTTTCTTTTAAATGTCTGTCCCCCGAAACCCATCTGTGCTCTAAAAGTATTGCTTATGCATATACAGTAGATGTTTATAGACTGTATAAAAGTGGATGCCTAACTTCGTAACATACTGAAGATCATAGGTGAAAATTCATGGAATGATGCCTTTAAATTTTAAGGTGGGCTTTTACAAAACTTTGGGTCGTCATTCAGGGAAAGCACAATTTTCCCCTTTCTTCTTCCACTCTTCCAATGGTCCACACAGAATATATTCCAGAGGTGCTGTTGTGAGATGGGTTGTTTGCATAACAACTGTTTATAACTTATGCATCATGTTTCATGAAGCCTATTGCATTTCATGGACAGCAAAGATTACCAACAAGGAAGTCCTAGACAGAGTCAAACCAAAAATATCCCTGGAAACCAAGATCACCAAACAAAAACTATCATACTTCGGTCATGTTATGCAAGCTGACTCACTCGAAAAGACAGTTATGCTGGGACTGATCAGTGGTAAAAGAAGAAGGGGCCGCCCTAGGACTCACTGGCTTGACACCATCAGAAGGGACACTGGAATGACTTTGATGAAAATAAAGGAAGCTGTAAGAGATAGAAAGGCATGGAAAGCATTGATCCACAAAGTGACCGAGAGTCGGACATGACTGAATGGATAGACAGAGAGATTGTTAGTCCTGTGCTGGTCCGTTGGTACTCCTTCCTTCCTTCCTTCCTTCCTTCCTTCCTTCCTTCCTTCCTTCCTTCCTTCCTTCCTTCCTTCCTTCCTTCCTTCCGGTTCAGACCCAGAATTTACTCTCAGTGGCACCTCTTTGCCTGTCTCATTTCTAGGGCTGGTTTATATGTGCATGTCTTCTAGATTTTTTTTACAACATCAAGCAATGACTTTGAAGCGTGAGTGGGCCAAGACAGGTCTAATTCTCCACAGGTAGAACTTTCATATCACTTCACATAATTTCATTCTTAATCATTTTAATGTAGTTGGTTATACATTCACTTTTCTAGTGCTTTAGCATTTGTTTTTAATTCCTTTTTTAAAACAATTCTCCAAAGCATTCAGATTTTTGTAATTGGAACTCTGTCTGCTAGAAATGATCAAGGCCTTGAATTGACATAAACTAGATTTAGATATATTGTCCTTTTCTTTTTCTTATCTCACGTCTTTGATTTCTTTTTCTTATTACTTCTTATTGTTTTCTGCTCGTTGCATAATGTTGCTTATCCAAAAAGGAAATAGCAAGATGGTATGCATGTATGGTATGTACTTGTGCTATATGGACTATCAGCAATTCTGCAGTTTAAGTATACTTTTCTCATAAGATCAGGCCAAAGATTAATAGTCTTATGAATGAAGGGTTCATCTAATTCAGTAGGTTATTTCTGATAATGGCCTACATGATGTATTCAGAAAGTCCTTAAGACAAGTTTGAAGGCAAAAGCCCCTTCTGGCCATCTCTTTGTTTTTTATCATTGTGTTCCATACTTCAGGTGGGAAAAAATACTTCTTTTTTCTGTCTTCAATATAATAGAAGAATATCTACTGTACATATATTCAAAGTCTGTTGGAGTGGGCAGCCATAACAACAACAACAGTAATAATATCAGTTTCAGGTGAGCTATAGAAAAATGGAGGATTGGTATATTATTTTTAAGAAGTGTTACTATAATACTCTCTCGGTATACTGTATGTACAAAAACATGAGAATAGCTCCATTGGATCAAGCAAGTGGTCTTTTTAGTCCAGCATGTTGTTTCTTATAATGGCCTACCAGATGCCCCCAGGCAATTCACAAGCAGGGAGTGAAATATCTGTCTTCCAGGCTTGTATTCCTACAACTCCTTTTTATTAGAAGGAATGTGTTTATCCAGATGCAGGGGATTTCCTTGTTGTTGTTTTTTATTATTCTTTTTATTTTATGTAAGCTGCTGGGAGTCGTTTTAGAGTCAGGTGGCCTCTAAATCTCAGAAATAAGATATACTGCCCCAAACTGCAGGTAAACTTGAGTCTTCCAAGACTCATAGTTCTTGCAATACTTGTCTTCCAAGAAGAAGTTACCCAAATCCCTTTTAAAGCCATCCACGTTGATGGCCATCACCACATCTTGTAGCAATCAATTTTTTTAAAAAATGCATTCTGTGAAGAAGTTATTTCTTAGGTCTCTTCTAAATCTCCTTCAAAGTGAAATCCTTGGATGACCCCTGGTCCTAATGGTTTGAGAGAAGGAAAAAAAAAGTCCTGTCTAGTTTCTCCATGCCACACATACATCTCAGTGATGCCCTCCTTAGTCACCATTTTTTCCAAGACCACAAATATTCTAGCTTTTTTTCTTAGACAGCCACTTGATCATATTGATTCCCCTCTTCTGTATTGCATTTGCCATTTGATTGGCCTTTTACCCATTTTAAAGAAAGCTTTCTGGATCTGTTCACAATTTCCTTGAATAGTTTAGTTTCATCTACCAACATGGACAGCTCATTGCTTCCTCAAAATAATTAATGAACAAAGTAGAAAAGAATGGTCCTGACACAGATCTTTGAGGATTCTACTCCTTACTACCCCCCATTAAGAAAGCTGTTCATTCATCTCTATTCTTTGTTTTCTGTTTTTAACCACTTAGCAATCCCAAAAAAGATAGGGCCTCTTATTCCCATAGCTGTTTATTTTACTCAAGAGTCTTTGATGAGGAACTTTGTCAGTCTTTTTAAAAACCCAAGTATACAATATTGACAGGGTCACTCCATCCATGTGCCTATTGATAGTCTCAAAACACTTGCAACATTTGGTGAGACAAGCTGCATGTTTGCAGAATCCATTCTGATTTTCTTCCAGCAAGTTTTATCATAATTATCTCATATTGCTCTATGTATCTGGTTATTTTTTCTTAATTTACGATTTCTGTCATTTTGCCTGGTACAGATGTTAAGCTAACCAGCCTGTAATTTGCAAAATTTCCCCTGGTTAGTTTTCTTAATTGGCGTCATACTGACTACCTTATAGTCCTCAGAACTGAGCCTGATTTGAATGATAGTTGCTTTTTTTGTTTGGCCAGGAGTCGGCAATTTCACATTTGAATACTTTAAGAACTCTTAAGTGGAGTCCCAGTGATTTGTAACTGTGTAGTCTCTCAAGGAAGTCTAGAACATCTTCTTTTGTTATTTATCTCAGTTTCTTTCCCTGAGAAAGTCAGGTATCCTATAACTTCTTTGGTGGGTGTGGGAGTGGCGTGGGTGCATGTCAATATTTGTAGGAATATTAGGTGTGGGTGGATTTTTTTTTTTTGGTATCTTTATGTCTGGTTATGTATTTTATAATAATGCATAGAGTTTTGATGAGATGGGGGCTGACATTTTATTTTTAGATGGTTTCACATTTAAAGTCTACCTTTCATCTGGGAGCTCAAAGTGTTGCATATAGCTTTCTCCTCATTTTGTCCTCCCAACAATTCTGGGCTGACAGAAGTGGCTGAAACAGCTGCTCTCTAAATTTGTCTCCTAACCCTCTTCATGTGAAAAAGGGGGTAGAGATTTGTACCCTCTATTCAATAATACGTTCTCATTCAAGTTCAGACTCAAAGTAAAAAAGGTTCATTCTACACTTTCTGGCTTTCCTTAAAGACACTCTTGGAAAGAAAACATCTCTGTTTCTCATGTAGACTTGGTTTAGTTTGGTATTCTTGGAAGAGAGGATGTAATATTTCTGGTAAACAGCTTGCACATTTCTGCAACTGGAAATAAGAAATGGAATAATGTTGGAATAATCTGAACCAAATGTCTGGTTTTCCATGCCAAATTTGTATTTACAAAAGAACACAGAGATGTGCATTTGTCTTTAGGTGTTATACTTGTCCATCAACATGCAACATTGTTCTGCATGGTCTAGTAAAGCTCTACAAAAGTAATAGAAACAAGAGAGTGAGAAAGATGAGGTTATGTCTGCCTCATCCTGGAATAAAATAAACTCTAGCATTAGAGAATGGCCCATAAGAAATTTCATTTAATACAGAAGTCCCCCATACCCCGTCCCCACTCCCGGGTTAGATTGCTTTTATTGTAATTCAGTATATTTATATTCTACTTTATTCAAGACAATATTTTCTTGACTATTTTCATAAAACATCAAGTAGTTCCTCAAACAGATTCTAATACTGTTAGAATGTTTAATGTTTACCTACATTAAAACATATTGGCCCAATTTGGACAATAATCTTTGCCTTCCAAGAGAATAAAAATGTGTGTGGTTTCTTTCTCCTTCCCTTACCTGACACTTTGGGATTTATTTTTGGGCTTGTATGAAATCAGAATTCCTCATTACTTTCAAACCAGGAAATTTGGGCTTAACATCTATTAACAAATCAAGATACCCAGTTCATATGGAAAGAAAACTGTGGCTTAACCCAAACCATTAACAAAACTCCAAAGTGAAGCATTATGGGAAACACTAGGGATTAGCGCTTGGTCCCAGGGCTTTGTTCAATTTACTAAACCATATTTAAGGGTTGACCAAGATAAGCCATTAAGGATGTACTTTGATAATGTTAAGGCTGTGGACTATCCTGAATAAACATTAGGTAATTCCACTGGATTATTATGCCATGCCTTATAGCATTCAGTGCTTCAAACAGGCAAACATTTTTCTTGGCTAATGGCTTTACTTTTTTATAATAATGATAGCACTAAAAATGTTTGCTTCCTGCAGCTATGTTGGATTTCATGCACATTTTCCTGCTTCTACTAATCTTCATTCCATCATTTAGATGTGTTACTTTTGAAGAGAAAGTATAACTGACTGGTATCTTCTCTCAGTTGCTGCAGGCACAAATTATGTGATCCACTGCATTTATACCCCATCCACCTTCTCCCAGGAGCTCAAAAGAGATACACAATTCTCTCTTTTTTCTCCCCCTCCACCCCTCAATCCTCAAAGAATCACTATAAGGTAATTTAGTCTGAAAGATATTGACTGGCTCCAAGGCACACAATGAATGTGGGTTCTGCTTTCAACAGTCTAACCACTAACCACACTGGGGAGATGAGTAGTAAGTCTATGAGACTACAGGAAAATACCACTAACCTATAACTTGGGTTATGTGTGAATCAATGCCCCACCCCATCCCCTTCCCACCACCACATTGAACTTATCATTGTAAATATCCTGAACTGGTTACAATGTTTGCCTAAAAGTATATAATAGCTTGCTTTTATTTAAACCAGATATATGACACTTTCAAGTATTTATAGATTTGAAACATGAGAATTTGATTTGGAAAATGGTATTAATCCCTGACATCATTACCTCACTTTTCCTAGATCCTGATGAATTTGATAGGATATATGAGCCTCTGGACGTAAAGAGTAAAAAGATTCATGTTGTGGACAGTGGACTTACTTTTAATTCACCATATCCACTTATCTTAAGACCACAGCGAGGAGTTGATCTTATTATCTCGTTTGATTTTTCTGCTCGTCCCAGTGATTCCAGTCCTCCTTTTAAGGTGAGTAACCTAGGCCAGTTATGGACCTGAATTGAAAACAAACAGACTTAAAATCTAGAGTGATGTAAGTCTTCCAAACAACCAGCTCTGGGTAGTGGTTTAGGGGTTGGACCATATTTGTGAAAGATCAATATTCAAGCTCCCACTGAGCCATATAGGCTTGAGGTAGTCAGCCTTGCTCAGCTCAATCCTACCTCACAGTAGGGAGGGGATTAAAGGAGAGGTAGGTCTTTAGCTCCCAGAAGAAATGCAATAATGAAGTTAGAAATATAATGGACATAAATTTATTTATATTACATATTTATGATATTGATATCTAACTTAACAAAAGACATGATGATAAATATTGGGGAGGAGATGACATGCTCAGATTGGGCAATTCTACATAAATCTATATCACCAACCAAAAATCATCCTCAACAGATTTTTCTATGATTATTTAGCTACAGTATAGATTAGAACATAGCTTTCCAAACTGTGTGTTGCGACACTTTACTGTGTTGCAACACACAGTTTAGTGTGTCGCGAAGCGGCGGCACGGGGGTGCGCGCGGCGGCAGCAGTGTGTATGGTGGTGGCGGCAGCAACTACGGCAGCGGTGCGCCATCAGCGCTTCCACGTTTTAGCGAGGCCGCCGCCGTGCGCCCCCCTGCACACCCCCGCAACGCTGCCGCCGCCGCCATTATTGTGTCGCCAATGGCGACACTTTGGAAAGCACTGGATTAGAACCTAGATCTGTTCTAAGGACTAGATTCAATTCTCCCCCTGCCCAAAGAAGTTGGATAATATTGGGAGAGGGCTTAAAGGAAGGCACTTTTCTCTGCAGGAAATTACCTCCTCCAACCATTTTTTGGAAGGATTAGCTTCCGCTAGCTCAAGTCTTTTTTCCTGTGTAATGGCTGCAAGGATAGCTTTGCCAAGTCATCCTCCCTGAAATAAGTCCAAGAGTGAAGCACAAAACAGTATTCTCTGCTTCATGATGCACAGAACAGCTTCATCTGTCCTACATATTTATTCCCCCCTAGGGAAACTGCGGGTCAGCTGAACGATCTTCAACGATCTTGAGGCTACTCCAAATAGAATATCTAAAAGGGTGGTTGTGCCCAAACTTGGCTATTTAGTGCCATATCTCTTTCAGAAATGTACTGTTTAGAGGTCTTATTGATAATACAACTATGCTTATGGCTTACTTGATGCACTGAATTCTCACCTCATTTCCTATGCTGTAAATATGACTTTGTAATACTACCAGGAACAGTACCAGAAGGATAAAACATTATATATTTGAGAAAATATTTGGCACAAAGATAACACAATAGATACTTGAGAATAATGTCATGGCTTTTGGGAAACATGGAAAGAATGTAAAAATAGGAATTGAGCCATAAGTGTCGACATAATTACAGCATTACAGAGGAACTGCCTTTGTGACGCAGGAAATTTTATGACCCTCTTGTTTTATAACCATCCTTTTATTGTCTTTTTTTAAAATATATTTTATTGAGTTTTAAATATACATAGATAAAAGTTTGAAAAGGAAAAAGAAATAGAAATACAAATCAAAGAAAGAAAAGAAAAAGTGTAGTAAAGCAAAAGAAAAAAGAGAAAGATGAAACATAGAAATTAGTCAACTTCCGATTTATCTCTGGTCAAGTTAATTTAAAAAAAAATTATCTTACATGCTAGGTCTATATATAATATTGAAAAACATTTCTTGTCTAATATATCAATTTATATATATTTTAATCTTCAAATCCACATATAAGCTTTGCCCCTCCTGCATTTTGCAAATAGTCCATTAATGGTTTCCACTCTTGGAAACCATCCTTTTATTGTCAATGAAATTTTACATTATCTTTGAAAACTTTTACTATTGCAACCATGGCAAACTCGTTTTTTCCCCCCTCAAAAAGCTACTAGTGAGCTAATAATACTACTAATAAACTGGAATGTGAGATTCTGTATGGTAACATTCCCAAATTTTGCCATTTGAAACCTTGGATTATGCTAACCCCCCCCCCACTAACTCTATGGACACAGCATTTTTTGCTCATAAACTACGATGAGGAAAAAATAGATTCCTATTTCTTGCAGTTTGAAGAGCACCACCCCAATTCTGTCCATGCATTAGGACCTTGAAAAACAATAAAGACTAGCATTTATATTATTTGACAGCTAACCACAAACAGCTGTTGAAGGACCATCCAATATTGCACCAAATGGCCATTATTTAGAGTCTGATATCCTTCAGGTTCCACAGAGGGAGTACTAAGAGATTCAGCTGTTAAACAGATCCTGTTAGAATTTTTATTTTTACTAATATGAGGAAGAGGAGAGAGAGAAAGAAATCATTATACCTGCTGGTATAATGACTGTATTTTATTAATAAATAAAAAAATTAAGCAGTTATGATTTTCTACTAATAGAAAGGAAGCATGAGATGAGGTTGTAGTGTTCTAAGGCAGAACCATCTTGTACTGTACTGTGAGGTGGTTTCCCCAACTCTGTATTTTCAAAGTACAAAGAATTAAATGAGTGCCAAAAGAATAAACAGGATGACATTTTTATTGTGTTTCACCTGCTCGATGTGCTCTTAATTGAAGCAAAGAAACACCTGATTTTTTATTTTTATTTATTTATTATTAAATTTAAAGTACCGCCCACCTCCCCCATCGGGGACCCTGAGCGGTTCACAATAAAACATAGTTAAAACATAAATATAAATTTACAATATAATAAATAATATAAAATCCAAGTATAAAAGATGTTAAAAAGATGGTAATACTGGGAAGCTTCATGGGACCAGCCATCCCCAAGAGGAACTGTTGGCATTTCCCTCCCAGGCAAGCCAGCAGAACCAGGTCTTTAAGCCTTTCCGAAAGGTCGGGAGCGAGGAAACCCGCCTCAGCTCTGGGGGTAAGGTATTCCAAAGGGTGGGCGCAACTGCAGAGAAGGCAGGAGATAGGGTATGTTTCACTAGAGAAACAGTATACAGAAGTCAACAGAAAGCTGCCATTTTTATGGTATTTCACACTCATCATATCTCTTTTAATGTTCACAACAACAGCGACAAGTTGGTGTGATGTACACCCTTAATCAGTGTTGAACGGAAATGGCTATATTGATTTGAACATAGAAGTATCACATGAACTACATTTGTGTTAATTTTCCTATGAATTGGGATGGACCACTTTAGTTTGTCTAGAAGCCCTGAAAACTGATAGGAAAAAAATGACAGTATCTCTTCATCGTTATCTTTAGCCTTTGCCTTTTGATGTTTGACAAATTTAAGTTTCAAAAATTAAGCACTTGTCCTTACAATATTATGATGATAGTCTCTTAATTTTCACCTTCTGCATCTTCCCTTACACATAATAACTGAGGCAAATTATTTTGTTTGCCAAGCTGTGATGCAAGAGATTGCTGTTATTTTGATTTGCAGTTTTTCTGTAGTGAGAAACTACCATAAACTCCTAAAAACAGGAAGTCTATAGAGTATGAGAGTTGCTGTTAGCAAAATGTCCACCCATGCTATCTGTTCTGTTTTTTTAGGAAACAAAATTGTAATTAGAATTTTACAATACAATAAAAGAATAAAAATAAAAAAAATAAGAAAAAGAAAAAACATAGGAAATAAGAAAAAAGAAAAGAAGTGAAAAAAGAAAGAAAATATAGAATTTTGATTTCTGCCTTTCTATTGAGTAATTGCCATCTTACTCTTTCCCCTTCCTCTTTAACCCTTTCTAATCCCCAAATCCATAAATCATCAGTTCACTCTTTTCTTATTTCAGCAAAAAGTCTACATAAGACTTCTAGTCTTTTAGAAAAGTTTTTATCATTTTTTCCCTGACCAAACTGGTCCGCTTTGCCATTTCCACAAGCTCCATCAATTTTATAATCCAATCCTCTACTGTGGGTATCCATGCTATCTGTTCTGAAGGCCAAAACAAATGTGATTTTGGAGATACGGGAATATGTTTCGTAACCTGCAAAGGCCTGTGCAGGGTAACTTTGTTTTGAATGAGAAAGATGGCTGTATGTGATTGCCAATTACAAACGGAACCAAAGTAATTGTTTGTCCTCTGGGTAGGAAATGTACTTGTATTATATGTCCTTGTACATCGTGCCCTTTTGAGAAATCCATGTGGTAGAAAGGATTAAGCATTATCAGTTAGTGCAATGCGAAATTCAAACCATTATTTTGCAATGAAGCTTTTAATAGAAGACTGTTATTTTTTTCTCTCTACTATACATGATCTCTGCAGTTTGTTCCTTTCCTATGTTCCTTTTTATGATGTCTGTATTGAAAAAAATATGAAGTTTGGCTTTCTTTCCAGGAAATTTTACTTGCTGAAAAATGGGCCAAAATGAACAATCTTCCTTTCCCGAAAATAGACCAACATGTGTTTGATCGTGAAGGGTTAAAAGAGTGCTATGTCTTCAAACCCAAAAATCCTGCATCTGAAATAGATTGTCCCACAATTATTCACTTTGTTTTGGCCAATATCAACTTCAGAGATTACAAAGCACCAGGTCAGTAGCAGAACACCACCACCACCACAAAGTAGTCTAAAAATCAGTTCCTTGTAAGATAAACCTTTCTCTGTACACATTTACCCATAATCATATGCTTTTTTATTTATTTTTTTACACTGGATTTTCTTTCTTTTTCTGTCTTTATTTTATTTTATTTTATTTATTTATTTATTTATTTATTTGTTGGATTAATCCCCATCTCTACCATTATATTTATAAATAATAATATTCCTTATTAGCTTGTCAGTTTATTTAGATCAGGGTGGGCAACCTAATGTAAATAAAGTCACATTTTTACAAACAATACAGTTGCACTCTAGATTTGGATTTCCTGTCTGCTTGAGGAAAACACTTAAGAACAATATTAAGAAAAATGTTGATGAAGATTCTCAGTCATCCAGGTGGAATTGTCTGTAGGTTGAGTCATGGCAACTGGATTTCTTTCTCTTGGTTGAAACATTTTGCTGCTTATCCAAGTAGGTTCTTCAGTCTGGGCAAAAGTTGGCAAACACAACATACCTGTATATTTCAAACCCACCAACACACTGAGACAGAGGCTTGTACACCCTAAAGATCCAGCACCAAAACGTAAGAGGAGCAACATAGTATATGCATTCCAGTGCAGTGAGGAGTGTTCTGAGCTCTACATTGGAGAAACCAAACAGCCTTTACACAAGAGGATGGCCCAAAACAGGAGGAGCAATACCACAGGACCAGAATCAGCAGTTTACCTTCATCTAAAAGAAAAAGGACACTCATTTGAGGACATTAATGTTCACATTTTCGACAGGGAAGATAGGTAGTTTGAGAGAGGGGTGTCCTGGTTCAGCCTCTGCCCCAGGGCCTCAGCAATGAGTCAGAGGACGAGCTGCCCCTGGGAAACCCCCAGGGGATTGAGCCAGGCGAGGCCCCAGACACAGACACGGGCCCAGACAATGACCCAGCACCGCATGAGGCAGCAATACCTGAGGCTGCAGGAGAGCAAGCTGGGGATGGTGGTTTGGCCCCACCCTCTAGCCAGCAGCCAGCAACCGAGCATACAGGGGAGCAAGCTGGGGATTGCGGTTTGTCCCCACCCTCTAGCCAGCAGCCAGCTGGATCCCATCAGCCTCCCAGCTCTCCTGAATCCCCCAAAGGGCAAAGGCGGAGGCGTGTGCGCCTCGCCTTAAAGGACAGGAGGAAAAGTGCTCGGCTGGCTGCTAGGGAGTTACGCAGAGGGCAGGGAGAGTCTTTGCAGGACCCAGAGGACAGCTCCTGAGCTCCTGATAAATTACCAACGGAGCAGTGAGGGAGTTGTGGGAGCAACGTTGCAGTTTGGCTTCGCGACCACTCTTGTATCCTGTCTTGCCTGCGTTTCTGACCCTGTTTGGATTATCGTTACCTGGACCTCTGGACCCCTGACCTTGTTTGGATTATCGTGGCTCGGACTTCTGGAACCCTTGACCCGGTTTGGATTATTGACTACCCTTTGCTTCACTACTCTGATTATTGGCACACGCTGGTTTGTCTCTCTCTCGGCCAGCCTTGCAAAGTAACCTTGGGCTGCATTCCTTACCTCTGGCTGACTGCCAAGACTCTCCAATCTGTTCTGGAGGCGAGCCAGCACAAGGGGTTAAGGAATCCATTCATGCCAAAGTGGAAAATCCTTCCCTCAATAGAGGCGGAGGCCTCAGGCACAACTTGTTCCCCATTTATCATGCTGCTCTTTCATTAGTCCCCAGGAAGATTAAGACCACTTCACAAGTTCACCAGCAAGGCCACATTTGAAGATCTACTTGGGGATGAATAAAGGTCTTAGGAGTAAGACATCCTAAAGACTATCTACACCTCAATTGCCCAATTAACAAGCCAATCAGGTGTAAGGTCAATACAGCCACCTGGAAGACATATATGGGGTCCCCTCACCAACTTTTGCCCAGACTGAAGAAGCTACTTGGATAAGCAGCAAAAAGTTTCAACCAAAAGAAAGAAATCCAGTTGCCATGACTCAACCTACAGACTTAAGAACAATCCTGCCCTCTTGAGAATCTTAAGACAATTAAAAAAAAATACCCTGCCCAAAAAAGTCCAATCATACTTAGGGCATAATGTGGTTTCACAACCCATTATCTTCAGCATTTACCCCCAAAACATTTGATATAGATCGTATAGTCTATGCCACCTTTGTCAAGTTTTGTACACCAGCAGTTAAAATCTACAAACAACTGATGCTGCATTATTATCTCATTATTTTACATGGTTTTTCTTTACTTTTAAAGGTAATTTCTATACTGTTGGTATTCAATTGTTATTTCATTCGACCTGTTTTTTGTTTATGATCTTTGCAGCAAACTTATATGCCATCTTTAAGATTCCGAAACTGATAAACAAAAATTTCATATAAAACAGTTCAGTAAGATTCATTAATGTTTCACCGACTTTGCTGAAACCATAGACCAAGTTGTTTATTCCTGGTAACACTATCAGTGTGTCTAGATCTTTAAAGAGTGACAGGATGAGGAGGAGTTTACGAGGGAAATTTGTTTGTTTATTTTACAGCCGCTAAATATTGAATTGTTAGCATTCTACACCCATCTGCTGAATTATTTGGTCTTAAAATGCCTGCCACTTTGCTGTCTAATGATAGGTGTTGCAAGAGAAACTCAAGAAGAGAAAGACTTTGCTGACTTTGATATTTTTGATGATCCTGACACACCTTTCTCCACCTTCAACTTCCAGTATTCAAATGAGGCTTTCAACAGGTTGCATGATCTGATGGAGTTCAATACCCTGAACAACTTGGATGTATGTATAATGTACAAGTTGCTGTTATACAGGGAAGTTTTAGATGCTTTATTGAAATGAGTTCAATGACTCATATATCTATCATTTGAGGGTGCTTCCTCCTATCTTGGTAACTTTTATTAATTACTAAATAACTGACTTTGGCTTTCTAAATGAGAAAGAAAATGGGTCCAGATAACATAAAAAAAAATTATGTGTTAAATAATACAGCCAATGCACTTGTAGTGGTCCTGGTATAACTTTCTTCTGTGTAATAGGACCAACTTTGTATATAAGCAAAAAAACCCCACTCAGTTTCCATATTCTTACCCGAAGAACAAATCATTTATTTATTTATTTATTTAATTTCTATGACCGCCCATCTCCCCCTCAAGGAGGGACAATTGATGGGAAATGAAAATTATTAAGCATGGAAAGATGAGAGTACAATGACTGACCATTGTAGCTGATGGGTATTGCAGCACAATAGGTTTATTGGGAAAAAGTTATCATTTCTTCAACTATGGGAGACAAGGAAAGAAGGGTATGTTAACATTGTCCATACTTTTTGCCTTGAGCTCTGCAGACAAAGCTTGGAAGAAACCAAGCTCCTGTTGCTGCTTTGAAGTGAAGTGACATAGTCATGTCACTTGTTTCTGTTCTAGAGTCCCATTCATTCTTCTTCTGCAGAACTTGTTTGATGAAAGAAAGCTGAGGGGAACTTTCTTCAGTGAGTGCTGTGGGAGAAGACTTCTCTTTCAGCACTGGCTGAGAGATCTAGGCAGGGTGGCTCTGGAATGGTAGGAATCCCTCAGTTTGTGCTGGAGACTAGTCCCAAAGCCTCCTTGCTGTTCCCAGAGCTTTGGCTAGTATATCTAGGGAAAGGTAAATTCACTTACCACATATTGACCAAGTCTGGCACCGCTGACCAAAATACAGTAGGTGGTAATGGCCACTAACTTCAAAGTCTGTTAGTCTCAAGATTCAGTGTTACCTCCAAGATAAGGGCAGGAGGCCTCCAAATATCAGTTGTGTGGGAGAAGCAATTGGGGATGCATATGGAGGCATCTGGTTGGCCTTTGTGAGAAATAAAATGCTGGACTAAGATCAGTCTTTGCCTGATCTAGCAGGGCTATTGTTACATTTATGTTCCCATGTTCTTCTGGCCAGCACATTTCTGAGTAAGTGATCCAGAGATGCTGCCCACCTGCCTCCTTCCAGGAATGGTTGGCCAAAGTTCTTGCATGTCATGCCCAAGGGAGGCAGGTTAATACTGTCTTACCAATTGACCTCCCTTCAATAGTAGCCTAAGCTCCTGACCACCATGTCCTGAGGAAGGCATATTGGCAGTGGTACTTGTCCATGCTTCTCTAACACTAACTGGCCAGGAACTATGGTCAGCAGATGTTGAGGGAGGCAAGGGGCAAGTAATGCACTGTTTCTGTCTCGCCTTCTCTGGGATAGTCTGTTCAGGCATTTTGTTGCAGAGTAGGAGGATACCCATCCTTTTACTGGGCCCTCATGTGCTGAAAGTTTACCAGACTGGCTTTCTTCATTAAATGCCATGTGCTGAATCAAGCCCAACTTGGAGCTCCCCAGCAAATGCCATGCATGCATGCATTCATTCATTCATTCTGCATATTTATATGGCTGCCCAACAATTCTGGGCAGTATACAACTACAGCATTACATTTCAGTACTGCTGACTCTGGAGGCCCCTCCCAGTTGCCAAAACCCAGAGCCTCCCAAACCTGGAAGCATTTTGGCCAGTAATGGTAGTGAGTAGGCTGGGAGGAATTGTCTCCTGTCACAAGGAGTGCTTTCAGGGTAGGCAATTTTGGCTAATGGAATGCCTACAGTTTGTGCTGAAGTCACCTAGCCTGGAACCCATTTGCCATGTACAGAAGCCCAAGAGGAGCCTTCTCTCAGAGCACTGGCCTGCAGCATTTTGAGGCCACCTGAATCACTTTGTTAAGGTGAAGTGGTAGCCTCTTTGCTGTGGTGAAGTTAATCAGGTTGCCTCCAATGGTCCTAATTGCATTGGATCAACTTCACTAGACCTTCTTTATACTGTCATGGAGAAGACAGATAAAAGTCCGCATTGTGAGGGCTAAGTTGCTCCAACCCTAAATACTAGTAAGGAATAGAGCATTTTCCAATTTCATGAAGAAAAAAAGCATGTACGTAACTGTGAAGACAGAGGAATGTTAAAGGTAATCCTCCCCAACATCTTGTTGAAGGCCACCAATACTCCATTATTCTGTAAGCTTCTCTTGAGACTGGCTAACAGTTATGTTGTCTTTTCTTCTTTTATACCAAGCAACAGCTTTCACCAATTGTCCTATTCTCGCATGAAAATAAATTATATACATGAAGTATAAGTGCTACAGAGATGAACATTGTTAGAACTTAATTCTGTTTTGCAAACCACAACATTCTAGGTGGGTCCTGTTGTTGTTGACAGGAGCTACGTCATCTGCACAGTGCTTCTGAAGCACAGATTCTGTTCAGATGAGCTACACTTGTTATTTCTTCAGCAGCTTGGGAAAGTAGATGGGTAGGAAGAAGTGATTTCCATTTTTAAATAATTGGAAGTTCTTTTATTCAGTGAGGGCCCAGTGCAGACTTTAAAAAATGTTATACATTGAGAATAGTGCCGCCTTTGTTTGCCTTCAGTAATCTAGGCTAGGAATTTGAAAGCTTAAACAAGAAAATCCTTCTATAAGACCATTCCTTGCAGATGTATAAAATTTAGATAAATGAGACATTGATTTTTTTTTTCATAGAAAAAGGTTTTAGCAGCATATGTTTAAACGGGAATGATATGAGTTCTTATATTTTTGGTTTCTTTTAAAAAGAAGCAGGCAGGAACCTTGAATTGGCTTTTTATTGGTTGCTTCTTAATATGTCTATCACCCCAAACTCTGAATGATTCTATTTCAGAGTAATGCAGATGGATCCTTAGGGAGGATATTACCCTGGCATTAAGGAAGCATAGGGTTGCCATCTCAGCCTGATGCCTTCTAAATGTGTTGGAGCTCATTTGCAATAGTTTCCAACCAGCATGAATATGGACTATATGGATTGGGAATTATGGAGCTAAGATCTAACTCAGGCTGGCAATGGCTGGGACATAATTTATCCTCATCTGAATATATGCATGCTTGTGGAGCTGCTTTTGTGTGTGTGTTTGTGTGTGTGTGTGTATTGTATATATTATGTATATATTAGCGTGTTTTTTTTAATTGTTTTCCAACCCAACCGATGTGCAAATGGGGGTCAGAATTTTGAAAGTCTCTGAAAACAGAATGGAAGGGGATCACATTTGGGGTGGCAGGAGAAGCAGACAAAGAAAGACTGATTTTGAAAATGGGCTGGCTCTCTCTTGAGGCTGAAAGCATTCTCCCAAAGCATTCCTATGGGAGAAGCAGTTGGCAACAGTTTGGAATGCTGCCTACTGCTTCACTCCTCAGCCCCTCCCACATGGTGATGCGATCCATGGTGGAGTTGCTGTTAAGGTGTTGGAGAAAATTCCAAAGCTCTGCTCAGCATGCTTCCCCTATCTTATTTGTCCTAGAACAGAGCTTTCCAAACTTTTCATGTTGGTGACATACTTTTTAGACATGCATTATTTCGTGACACACTCTTACAGCAGGGCATCATTTCATGACACACTCTTACAGCAGGGCACAAGGCAGGCACTAGGAGCTGTGCGGAATCACAGCAGGTTTGGAGGCAGCAAGGCACAAGGCAGGCACTAGGACCTGCACGGAATCCTGGCAGGGCAGGTTTGGAGGCAGCAAGGCACAAGGCAGGCACTAGGACCTACGTGGAATCCTGGCAGGGCAGGTTTGGAGGCAGCAAGGCACAAGGCAGGCACTAGGACCTGCGCGGAATCCTGGCAGGGCTTGGAGGCAGCAGTAGTGCGACACACCCAGACACTGCAGCCGACACACTAACGTGTCACGACACACGGTTTGGAAAGTTCTGTCCTAGAAGCTATGGTCAAGCATGTATCATAGTCTTATTTTCACATTGTATTCTAAGCTTGTTCTTCACTATTCTGAATGCAGTGAAGTCTCCTTTTACCAGATCTTGATGCAGTAGACTTCCCATGCAGCACACCAACTTTCTGCTGTTTGCATAATGATGGCATCATGCAAATAAGTAATTTGCATCATATATCCATTTGCACAATGACTTCATCACATTTTGTGTGATGCGCATAGGGACTCCAGCACACATAAACAATATGCAAATTATGCAAATCCCTGTGATGCCCATCTCTGACTAAACAGACATTTATCATACTCCCCAAATATTCTTTCCCTGAATTAATCCTTTAAAATGAGGTTTAATTTGTAGATTTTTTTTTAAAAAAACTCATTTTTCACCTTCTCCTTTTGTCTTGCTCTGACTTTAGCCTTACTTGTCTCATTATGGCATTATTTCCAGAAAGCCATTTTACTAGGCTTAGGATATGAGCCAGACCCTTAGGCCTAGTAGGATGCTTTCATATATTCACTAGTCAAGCTGGCCATGAATTTACATTTTATGTTTTATTGACAAAAGCAGAGCTTTTAGTTAATGTATATTGGTCAAAAATACATGGTGACCTCCCTCTCCAGAATGCAGACATTAGTTTGTTTATGGGAAAAGCAGAAAATTGGATAATGTTTCAGTGAAGAGAAAAAGGAAGGCACATGACTTCCATATGCATAGACAATGACAACATTTTTGTAACATTCAACATTTTGTAAGCCCCCACCCAAAACCCCCGTCATATAGAGATGTTGATGCATGTTCAATAAAATGGAAATAGAAGTTGATTCTAAGCTCTTTTTCACAAAACAGAAAAAATGGGGACTGATCAGATGGAGAAGCTGGGAAACTTAGTTTATGGATGTGTGATTGAACAAAACCACAGTCTTAATATGCAAAATAGAGTTGAAACCTTCTTTTTGCTAGATATTTTAGTAAACAAAATACATTGCTTCTCCTGCAGAAGTCCTAACTGTTGGTTATATTATGATTAAAAGGTGCCATCTAGTGGTTTCATTCTCCATTAAAAAAAAACACAGCAGACAAATTAAAAACAAAAAGCATCCATTATAAAATCATACATCCCAATTGTCCATGATAATATTTTCATAAAAGTCATTGCCATTGCACACGTTCTCCTATCACAGTAATGGTGAACCTTTTGGGCTCGGCATGTCAAAAATTCAGAAAATGCCTAACTTGACTCTGCTGGTGTGTCACCCCCCCCCCCCAAACAAAAGAGAAACAATTCTTTATATATTCATTTATTTTAAAAAAAATACAATCCAATTTTGGGCGGCCAAAAGGGCAGAGACGTGGGTGGGGGGAGTTGCGGTGCCTTTTGTCCGTTCAGTTTCTTTGGTAACTCAAACAGGGAGAATTGTTCTTGTCAGGTGTGCTGACCGCTGGTGTGTCACACAAAACGTCCTGGCGTGTCACAGGTTCGCTATCACTGTCCTATCATATGGTCTCCTGAGTTCAGCCAAGAGTGATTCTAGATGAAAATGGATTCCTAAAAGTCAAAGTTCCGTGCACATAATGTTTGAATCCCAGAAAAAGATGCACAGGTTCAGTGGACAGGGACTGGATTATCCTGTCCATAGCTTGGGGGAATAGATTAGTTTTACCTTGCTTTAAAGGACTGTATGTGCAGGAATTCTTGCTGCTGTGTTTATGTGCTTATGAAGTTTTGCTATTATTTTTGGATCATGGCTAGAATCTGTCATCTTTCTGAAGAATGCTATCCCAGTATATAATAAAAACTGCTATATCTGAAGCCCTTCTCTTTTTTATTTCAGAAAGTAGGGGATTACAGGGATGGATGGATGGATGGATGGATGGATGGATGGATGGATGGATGGATGGATGGATGTGCGGGCTTTTGACTTTGGGGCTGTGCAGTGTTTTAGATTCAAAGACAAAAAGGTGTGTTCATGTGCACAGCATCTATACCTATAATACATATCAGGGAAATTTATATGTATATGTGTTTGTGTGTTTATATTTATACATGCAAACATACACAGAACTGGGTCATATTTCCATCAGAAATTATTTCTTTAAAGTAATGCACTTGATCTTTAGTTCATTTAGTTTAACAAGTTTATAGTGCAAATCTGACAGGCACTTCTTCAGAAGTAAGAGTCTAGTGGAGCTTATTCCTCTGGCAACAGGCAG
This sequence comes from Charina bottae, assembly GCA_023362775.1. NCBI lineage: Eukaryota > Metazoa > Chordata > Lepidosauria > Squamata > Charinaidae > Charina > Charina bottae. The sequence goes on from JALMGJ010000003.1 coordinate 12,313,967, forward strand.
AGGATATATGACTGCAAATTTAGATATTTTTTTAAAAAATTATCTTGTTATTTACTAGTGGGAGAAAAAGAAGTAAAATAAAATTACAAAACAAAACATTATATCCTTTGTTTAACACTGATGCTTGCATAAGATGGAAGAGAAAATGCAGGTTATTCTTTCAGCGCTAATACAATTTTGATGCTATTTTGCTTCTTTGCAGGTAATCAAGGAAGCAATAGCAGACAGTATTGAGTATAGAAGGCAGAACCCATCACGCTGTTCTGTATCCCTCAGCAGTGTTGAAGCAAGGAGATACTTCAACAAGGCTAAAAGCAATAACCATACATAAGGACAAATGACTGCCAGCTTTGTTCCTCAGAACCGAGAATCATTGTGTTGGCCAAACAGACTTTATGCAGAAGAAAATCACTGGGAATGAATCATTACAAAATAAAGGAATACAATTGCATCGATGATGATGGTGATGAGAATGATAGCAGGTTTACTTACAGTTAGAGACCAAATAACAAGAAAATTATAAATTCCAAAATAAGACAGAAAGTAAGGAGGAGAAAATAAAAAGAACAAAGTAAAATACATAATTCAATAAAGTTCAAAAACTTCATAGTAGATAGTAACATTAAAATAAAATAAAAAGTTGGTTAATCTGTTTTTTCTTCAGATCATATAAATCTTCTGACCCAGTTATTCTTGCATACATGCTCTTTCTTCTCCTCATCTGTTTAAAACACTTCTCTCCAACAAGGTTCCCCCCAAATTTATTGATTTATTGATCACGTTGGGAGTTGTAATTGTAGCACACTTAGAAGCTCTGAGTTGGGGAATGGTTGTTTTAACAATATTCTCATTTTTGGTTTAAGCATACCAGGCTTTGTTTTCTTTTAATGGCTTGAAAAATCATCTTTCATGTGATATATATATATATATATCACATGAAAGATGATATATAATATTTAATAATATAATTATTTTCTGTTAATGCTGTATTCTAAGTAAATTGTTTCACAAATGTATATTCTTCCTAGGCAATTACATAAAAATATTTGTATCACTGTGAATGGATGAGTCTTAAAAATCTAAATCCATCTCCATGATTCATTGATTGAACAACATCAAGAACACAATGAGCTGGATAATAATATTGCTTGGTTTTTATTTTTGTTTTTGTTGAATTTTTATATAACTGAACAGAGAAGGCCCTTGATTTTCTTTAACTTAGTTAAAGGGCAGGATCCTTTTTAAAAACATGTGTTTATCTCTTTTTAAGTAAAGTTGTACATTCTATAAAGGGACTTGAACTATCACAAAAAGGAGTGGCGGCTTTTCCCAGTTAAGGACATGTTCACAGTTGTTTATATTGCCAACTAAGCCCTGAAAATGTAGGAAGCCATTCTGCATAAAACTACTTTTTGCAAACCAGTAGGTACCTTTAAGCACTACACACTCCTTTCCCCTTCCATCACATTCCTGTTCCATGCAACCATCTGTCCTTGTTGCAATCTGTGCATAATCCTGAACCACAATGGGGGTTGCTTGTTTCGAGCTTAACCTAATCCATGAATTTACCCCTTATGATAAAGCAGTATGTGAGGCTGTTATGGCCTGGTTTGGCATTACGTGTGAACCAGGCCATGAAGTCATCTCTATTTAATTTGTGGAATGTCGGGGGTGTTTCAGAGCCCAACTGCAGCGTGTCCTTTCCAGCTCATGCTCCCATCCCTTCTCTTGGTTCCTTGGCACTTATAGTTATTTTCCCATCCAAGTGACAAGCAGGAATATCCAGATGTGCCCTCTTGTAGAGCAGCTTTGCTCTTCAGGGACAGGCTGCACCATCTGTTTTAGTTATGGACTCCCTCCTCCCTAAACAAAACAGAAAATCCCTTTATATTTTCCTTGCTGGTTTGTGCTTAAGACTGTAAATCCTGAAAGGTTGGGCTACGCTAGTGCTTGGTATCTAAAGAATTAAACCTGGATGAGCAATTCAGTCCAGCATGCAGGAAAAATATAGATTAAATGCTAAAAGAATTGTATTACTAATGGGTATATCTTTGTGTGAGTGTGTGCCTTCAAGTCAGTTTTTGATTCCTGGTGACTGCCTGGACAAGTCCCTGCAGTTTTCTTGGCAAGTTTTTTTCAGAAGTGGTTTGCCACTGCCTGCTTCCTAGGGCTGTGGAGAGAATGACTGGCCCAAGGTCACCCAGCTGGCTTCACATTGAAGGCAGACTAGTACTCATGGCCTCCCAGTTTCTAGCCTGGTGCCTTAACCATTACACCAAACTGGCTCTCATATATCTTAGAGAACAAACTATATCCACTTAGTCAGAAATTTAATCTAACTCATACAGTAATTACTCCTTTTGTATGTACTCCTCAGTGGGAACTGTTAAAAATATCTCCCAAATCAGAGCTAATTTGTGCTGCTTTCTCCTTTGTTCCATCCACCAAAGAGCACCAACTGCTTCTGTCTTCCCTTAGAATTTTTCCCACCTCCCTTTCTGCACAAAAAGAATTTAAAACTCTTACGATGGCCAGCCATTACAAGGGCAATTGGAGCATAGTTCATGCATACCTGCAATGACATGTTTGCTGTCTGAAGTGTTTTGTCCAAGTGCTGGGAACATGAGAAGTTAACTGCATTGCTTTTGCCTGGAATGTTGTAAAGTGATCTCATATTTGGGCAATATACATTCTAAGAATAATATGACACCCTTTGCCAGGTTGAAGCATTTTTCAGTGGTAACTATTGCAAATATGTTTGATTGGACCTTCCCTGCATTTATAGAGTTTCAAAAGCAATGATCCTTAGCTGTTAAAAAGCTTGCATTGATTTCAGAACAAAAATATTAATGCTTCTGGAGATTGGAACAAAGGATCAATTGGAAGATCAAATGCTTTAGAGCTTTGTTTTCAGGATAGATTGAAAGAGAGAGTCTTCCCTAATAGATTTAATCCAGGTATTTTCATGGTCATGATTTTGCTTCATCAGAGAGTTCATGGTGACCCATGTACAGCTGGTTTGTTCTTTAACTGGTCTTTCCCCCATACTCCCATTGTTTCTTGGAAAGTTTTCAGCATGTTTTTGCCATAAATTTATTTCTAGTTTTTGTTTTGCAAACATGTATAAGCATTAATACAATAGCATCTGGTTCTGCAAAACAAGGATAGATTCACATTGTTGTTTTTTCCCCCTCACTTGGTTTAGTTGTTACATATGTTTAGATGGTGTCTAATTCTAGTGTATCTAATGTATCTCACAAAAACACCAAAAGTTCTGTGGTTCAGAGGAAATCTTATCTATATTACCTTAATAACCATATTCAGGGATTCTTAACAGGTGGTCTGAATTCAGCCATAGCTTTTAACATTTGTATTTACTGCCAATTTATTAATATTTCAGACAATGGCATTCCCCAGCCAATGTATCTTAGAATAAAAAGATGAGAAATGTAAATAAATATGTAAAAATGGCCATTGGTGTTTTTTTTTTAAAATAACTGACCACTCCCATTTTTTACTGAGAGCAAATTATGCCATGGCAGATGTGTAAATGAATTCTAATTCTGTTCTTTGAATCTTTTACTGCAACAGAGTATCCAGGAATACTTAAATCTTCCATTAGTTTCATTTTGCTCCACTTTTAATGTCCTCCTTGTTTGGCTTATATAAATAACAGAAGTATGGATTTGTTTACCAGCTGCAAATAATTTTGTGACTGTTTTGCTTTCTGTAATGGAGAACATAGCAGATATATGTCTTACTTTCCAATAAGTCCTTGCTAAAATAAGATTTACATGTTTTAAAGTGAAACCCTGAGCAGAGTTGGGGGTGCCATCAGTAACTTCCAAAGTCTTGATAGCCAGGATGCTAGGATGGTTGGGATATGGCTACCCTCATTTTTAACTTTTTGCTCTGTTGTGATACACAATTTTTTAATTAATTGTGCCAGTTCCAGACTAATGTTGGAGAAGACATTTCTGGACCCATTTTAGTGCACAAAGGAATTTTGGATCCAGTAGACCAAAGACTACTTTGATTCATCCCAACATCTTGAATTCTGTGATTCAGACCTATAACTGAGGGAAATATAGGTTAGCAGTACTTTCTGCAGATCTACCATGAACATTACTTCCCATTCCGCTGACAAAGTTCATCTCTTTTGGTGGAGATGTACCTCTGTTCCAGCATGGGTTGTAGTTACTAAGATGGAGTGATTTTTGTTGATTTATGATAATTTTGTATTGCCAATTGAAGAGAATATTTGTAGCTCAGGGTTGAACTGTGGAGTCCTTGGTGCTCTCTAAGCCTTGTTGTTTTCTTGCAGACATTTCATTGCCAGGCTAGGCGACATCTTTAGTGCGAACTGAATTTGTACTGAAGATGTTGCCTAGCCTGGCAATGAAACATCTGCAAGAAAACAACAAGGCTCAGAGAGCACCAAGGACTCCACAATTTTGTATTGTTTATCCTTGTGGGACAAGCCATTTTAGTTAAATTGGTCTGCAGAAGACTTAAATCTTGTATTATACAGTTCTATATCTTAATTGCTAATTGCAAATCTAGAACAAGAAAATGAAATGTCCTAAGCCTGCTCTGTTTTGGGAAAATCTGGTGCTGTATAAATAGAATGATTTAGTACCAGTAATCTGTTTTTTATATTATATTCTCTATTGTATATATTTAAAAAGTTAGAATACCATCCCATTTTCAAAGATGTTGTTTATTCAATAAATGTTGCATTTTTAAATAACTATTCCATTTTTAATTCTTTATATAAAACTTAAATGTGTTTTTCATAGTTACTTACTTCATTTAATAACTATTCCATTATCTATCCTATTATTAAGAGTTTACTAAAAGACCTGTCAGACTGATTAATCTGTTTTATGCTTGTGTGAATTAGATGTTTAAAATCATGACAGGAAAATGAAAGGATTTATATTTTTTAAAATTTTTCTGTGAAGCAAAGGATGTAGTACAATCTTATTTTTAATATACTGTATCTATTTTAATTAAAACCATCAACATATTTTATTCATTTTTCTTTTCCTTAGAATGATTAAATAATAATGATGAACTGTCACTTGTATATACAGTATAATGACATTTTATATCCCTCTCTTCTGATACTTGGAATATCTTTATTTTGTCCCATGACATTGTTTAATGTCTTAAATTTGTTACTGTGTGGTTACATTATAGACTATTAAATTCACTGTCACATTTCCATCAACATTTGTACTGTTTTATAGTGCAAACATAATGTTGGTTCACTTGAAACCATGGTTTAGAAATATGTATGCTCAACCCATTCCCTTTCTCTCATCACTTCAGAGAGATTTGCCATTATCTTTTCTTTCCCCTGATTCTGAAGTTGCACATACATTGCATATTGTAACAGAACCATACAGAATGGGAAGAAACTGACAAGGACCTGGCCTCAGGGACCATTATGAGGCCCAAACTCCATTATGAGGTAAATAGTGATGTAAAAAAAATATTCTGCAAACTGGTCTTGGAGCAGTCTAACCTGTCATCCCCGTTGTGGGATAAACATTACCCACCCGTCCAATAAATAAATGGTCTGGAGGATTGCATTTCATTTAATGTACAGTTTTATATATATGCAGGGAAACCATACATTCCTATCCATGAATTTAATATGTTAAAAGACTAAAGAGACAAAAATCTGGGTGGCATTCAGGCCTGAGTTTAGAACACAGAGTGCATTGCTTGGTTTTGTGGGTGACCTGTGGGGCACCTGGCTGTGGGGTATATAACCCTCCCAGTCTTGTTAGACTGCTTTGTAGCATACAGTACCATTAGTCATGCTAATCTTCTGGACTCTCTGCGAGGACTGGAAGTGGGGACATTGTCCTGAGGCAGTTGTTCAGGAAGGGATGGCCCAGTCACAAGAGGGGTTGAGCCCATAGGCACTCTGCTGTTGGGTGTCACAGGGTTTGACACTGTCTATGAGAGACAGTTTGGTGTAGTGGTTGGCAGCAGGCTAGAAACCAGGGAACTATGAGTTCTAGTTCATCTGGGTGACCTTGGGCTAGTCATTCTCTCAGCCTTAGGAAGGAGGCAATGGCAAACCACTTCTGAAAAAGTACCTTGCCAAGAAAACTGCAGGGTCTTGTCCAGGCAGTTGCCAGGACTCAACACTGACCCAAAGGCACAAAACACACACACACACTCATACTCCTCGCTTTCCTGTTCTGAAAACAGCAAAGCGACTCGCATGCATGAAAGAGTTAACCTGGGTCGAGAGATGCGAGGCTGGCACTGGCATTCCAGAACTGCTTGGGTTATCACTGCAAGGTCATGGAAACCTTGGAGACCGCAGCTAGATGGACTGCTGGAATCTGCAGCTCAGGGGGGGAGTGGGCATGCTGGAAAAGGGGGAACCTTTGAATGTATATCAGTGAAAAAAGCCCGTGTTTTCTCATTCATGACTTTCTCCTGTATTGTAGTAACTTAGTATTAAATAGTTTTCCAAGTAAATCTTGAGAGATGGATTTAATTGCTACAGAGGTTCTGCATCCATTACACACACCTACCTTTACTGCCTACTATCTATGTGAAACCACTGGAGGAGATAACCCAAAGCTTGATGAGAGGCAGCAAGTAGATTGACTTTTATTGTAATGATGCTTTGTTTTAAACCTAACGGAATTGTTAGCTCCTTAGAGCCTGGGGGTTGAAGTGTCCTAAAAGCCTCAATAAATACATCTCATAATAAATATGCATGGGCAGAGTAATCTGGTGATGAATTATATAATGAAATGGAATACTGTGGGAACTGCTTTAAGTAAATCTGCGTTTACTGAAAGATCTATCCAGGTCCTCTGTGACAATCAATTCCTAAGTTTTGTTGGCCATCATAATGCCTCTTGCTTGAAAGTAACCCTTACATAGTTATATAATTAAATTTCCAGCTTCATGGACTTTGTCATTTCATTCTGGTTTATTCCAGTCACTGACCGGTACAAGCTACAATTCTACAAAGGTATACTCATTGAACCTTACAATATGTACCATCTGATTTTAAATAGTTTTAAAATTATAAGTTAAATTACATTGTTCCAATTAAAAATTAAAATACATTCAGATCACAATGTGGATGAGCCCCTTAATCAAATTTAAATATGCTCTTAATATGAGTCATAACTAATATTCTATCCGATATAAATGTTTATAAAAAGTAATATATATATAAAATATGGTGTGATATATATATAAACCTTTTAAAATTATTAACATCATTACAAGGAGTACATTACTACATTTTCCCTATCATAGTCTGGCGTATCTTTATAGCAGCTGCACAGAATTTGGCTACTTGCGCCGTAACAGTTGGATCTTCATCTATGAGTAACATTTGCATATACTCTATATCTTGCCTCCTAGGATATTTCTTGTTCAAATGTAATATTAATTTACTCCTAAGCTCTTTATAAAAAGGACAACGGAGGAGCACGTGGTCTGTAGTTTCTATCTCTCCATTATTACAAAAGCACCACCTTGCAGCTATTGGGATTTTTTTATATCTACCATCCAAGACTGCGGAAGGGAGTGCGTGGCTACAAGCTAGGGCAAAGGCTTTCCGATGGGTAGGGATTTCGAGTTGAGTAAGGTAGTTAGCAGAATTAACAATATATTTATTATACTCTGATGATAAGAAATGAGGGGCCTTCTCTAAGTCCGTTTGTCTCTCTATGTCCTTTATCCTTTGCTTCAAGGCCAATTTTGCCTGTTCATAATCCATCCTGAGAATTGAATCTGTAGAAAATCCTAGCTTGGCGAGACTAGATTCAATATCCTTTAACCAAGAGGATTGGAAGTAATCTTGGAAAATGAGTGGTGCTAAACCTTGAGGATAATGCTTGAGTTTTAGCCAAAGATTCAGGGAAGCTAGGCGCACTCTTGCCTCAACTTTTATCATGCCCGCTTCCAATCGAAGGTAAGCGTCTGGAACACATTTGGGCATTTGAAATACTGCTCTAATAAATTTTGATTGCACTCTTTCCAGGGATGTAATACTTGAACTTAGAGCACCAACACAGGACCCATAAAGGAGCTGGGCTAATGTCTTCGCCTGGAAGAGTTTAAGAGCTGCCGGTATATAATGCCCTCCTTTACTCCGGAAAAACTTTAAAATGGCATTAGCTGAATTTTGTCCGGAATCAGCTGCATAATCAAAGTGAGGTTTCCTAGTTCCAGTGGCGTGCATGACTACCCCTAGATATTTAAAGCTAGTCACTTGCTCTATTCTATGCCCATTTATATTCCAAGAACGAAATTCCGGTCTTTTGGCGAAGGTCATTATCTTTGTTTTCTGATAATTTATTTCTAGCTGATTATTAATACAATACTGGGCCACAGTTGTCAAAGCTCTGTTGAGACCTACAGGAGTCCTAGAAAGTATGACCGCATCGTCTGCATAAAGCAGCAGGGCAATACTACGGTCCCCTACTTTAGGAGGGTGAAAGTCCAGGTGATTTAGACATCTTACCATATCATTAATATAAAAATTAAAAAGTAGCGGGGCCAAAATACAGCCTGTTTCACCCCCTTTTGTACTTTAATCACCTTGGAAAGGGACCCAAACCTATTGCATCTGACCTTCAAGGCCATATCAGAGTATAAGGCCCGAATTAAATAGAGAAGTCTACTATCTATTGAGGCAGCTTCCAACTTCTCCCACAGCTTAGGCCTAGATATAGAATCAAAAGCTGCCTTTAAGTCTATGTAGGCTGCATACGATGATGTTATCTTATTGGTACGATATTTTTCAATCAGATGTTGAAGAATCAGGCATTGTTCAATGGTTCCTCTGCCCTCTCTGAAGCCAGCCTGCTCGTCCGCTATAAGCTTTCTCTGGTCCAGCCATTCTTTGAGTTTTTCTTGCAGATGTCTAGCGTAGAGCTTGCTAATTATATTCAGGAGACTAATAGGCCTATAATTGGCAGGATCATTTGTCATCCGTTTCTTAAAAATAGGTACTATGATAGCCAGGCCCCAATTCTCTGGAATTCTCCCTGTTTTATCGATATAAGTAAAAAGTGTTGCTAAAATTGGGGTCCACCATTCGACATTGTTCTTTAATACTTCTGCTGAAATAAAATCCATCCCAGGAGCCTTCCCTTTTCTAAGTTGTCCTATAAGAGATTTAATTTCAGTTACCGAGACTGGAGGCCACAAGGTTAGGCCTTCGTTCATATGTGTCAGCATCACATTATTAGGGTCCTCATACATTTTCTGAAAATGATATTCCCAGACCTCTGGTGAAACGTGAGAGTCTAGAATAGTAGAAGATCTTGCTGTCTGGTTAGATAATAATTGCCAAAAAAGAGAGGCGTTCTTCAATTTGGCAGCTTCAATAAGGCGCTTCCACATGGTTTTCATATCCTGCTTCTTCTTATCAATCACCAATCTCTTATACTGTTTTTTGATGGCAAGAAGGTGTTCAAGAGACTTCGTATTTCTGTTGTTGTTAGTCTCTGTCTCAGATTTATATAGATGATAAGCTGCAGTGAGAGCTTTCTTGGCTTCAACACATTCTTTGTCAGACCATGTCTTGGATAAAGTCACAGCTCTTTTGTTATCAACGTCAGAAGCACGAGTTAATATTGGTTGTAATTTTTGTGTTAAATTTTTATACAAAGTCAATGGGTCTTGTGAGATATTAGGAGACATAAACGATATGTCATAAAATGTGATATAACATGCACTGATTCTCTTGTGCAAAACATAACATCTTAGTTGATGTATCCTTGACCTCTCCAAATAGCGATGTAGTAAATTTAGATTTTTTTAAAATTAGAAGACACAGTTACTTTATTTATTTATTTATTTATTTATTTTATTTATTTATTTATCAAATTTTTATCACCACCCATCTCCCTCCACAGGAGGGACTCTGGGCGTTTCACAACAAAATGATCTATTAAAACAACAGGGATAAAATACAAGCACAATATATAATATGTAATACAATTATTAAATAAGAATAAAATAAGAATAAAATCCAAGTGGCAAGATCTAATTCAGTCCATGTGTATGAGGAGCAATCTAAGGCACTAGCCATCCCCAAGAGTAACTATTACCCTCCCGGCCCCAAGCAAGGTGGCAGAGCCAAGTTTTCAGGTTCCTCCGGAAGGTCAGGAGCGATGGGGCTAACCTCACCTCCGGGGGCAGAATGTTCCAAAGGGCGGGAACTACTGCAGAGAAGGCTCGCCTCCTAGACCCTGCCAGATGGAATTCTCTTACAGACGGGGTCCGCAGCATGCCCTCTCTGCATGATCGGGTGGGACGGGTTGATGTATTGGGGATAAGGCAGTCCCTCAGGTAACCTGGCCCCATGCCATGTAGGGCTTTAAAGGTGATAACCAACACCTTGAATTGGACCCGGAAGCAAACCGGTACCCAATTCAGCTCACATACTAGAGGTGTTATACATGCCGATCTCATGTGGCTGCATTCTGGACCAGCTGTAGCTTCCGGATACTCTTCAAGGGTAGCCCCATGTAGAGTGCATTGCAGTACTCTATATGGGATCTAAGGTACTTCTGCAATTCCTTCAATATTCTCACAAAGATATCCACATTTAAGCTCTGGAAAATTGATTTATTACCTGCTTTGAAGCAATCAAAACATTTTAATCAGATGACAATTCCAGTTATTTACTCATTTAAATACTGTGAATCAATACAGTTGGATCTTATCCCAGTCATATGTAGAACATATCTACTGAAATCACAGAAACTTAAGCAAGTCCCATCAGTCTGAGTGGGTTTTCTCTGCTAAGTCTGGATCCAACCCAATGTAATAAAACCGTCTGACTTTCTTTAGTTATGGCATGGCCCAACAACTCCCCTTAAAGATATGATACATAGACCAAATGCTGAGAAGTCTGAATAGATTAAATTCAGCTTTTCTTTCCCCCCCAACCCCCAAAGGCCTCTTCCATGTAATCCTGCTTTACAGTACAAAGGCACACCTGTTTTTTTTTAAGTACCTTTGTAATTCCACCAATGATCATTAGGAAGTTGGGCTTAGCCCCTAGACAATTTCTTATTTGCTGGTTAGGCCCAGGTTGTCATAGATGGGCAAACCAGCAGTCTCTCCAAAGAAGCTGGCTGTCTCTTACCCATGTGTTCCATGGAGGATTAGTACTCAGAAGACAGGGAACAAAGAAGAAAAGCCTGCCTACACATACCCAACCAGGAGGTTGTCTCCAATCACCCCCTCTGTAATAAACGTGCTCAAAGCAGGGAGCTTGTTCAACAATTACTGCCTTTTCTTTTCCTAATAAGCACCTTTTTAAGACTATAGATTTCATTAGTTCAAAAGAAAAAACCTGATTGAAGCCTTCACATTTGCAAGCCTGCACAGTTATACAGCTACCTTTTGGGCTTCAGGACTGGCATAAAGTTGGAGTGTTTTGTATTTCTAGGCTTTGGATTGGAAAATCCAAAGCACCTTCCTGTCTAGTTTTCCTAGAGTGTGACTGAAGTTAGAAGTGTGGATCAGAAAGGCTAAGAATTCTCCAGCTAGACAGACTATGGTAAATAAGAAAAACCATCCCGAAGCTGCTGTTACCAGACCAGTATGATTCAGTTTCTATACGCATGGCCAAATTTTGTACGCTGTTTGTAAAACCAGACACACTTGGATTGCATTGATGATCTTGCCATAAACTATGTTGTTTTATTTGGTTTTATCTGCTGTTAACTTGTTGAATTCTGGTCAGTGACTGCAATAAAGGTCAATACAATACAATACAGCCTGATTAGTGGCAGCCTATTGTAAATATTTTTTTATTGGGGAATCCTTGGAAGGAGTTTTGATTTCTTTAAATGTATTCCCTTATCCCAATTTGTAACAGCATACAACAAATATAATCATCTTTCTGTATAAAAGTCAGATACTACAGTAGTTGCTAGCTATTGTTAATTCATTCTGGAAAAAGGGACTATAGAACTGCTGACCCAGGTTACATAAACAAGTTTCCCATCTTTGCTTACGCAGCACAGTAACAAGTAGACATTTCCTAAAGCTCTTGGAATTTGCCCCTTGTTCATTCATTTTTAATTGCATCAGAACCTTTGTCTGTTGATTTGGCAGATAGAAGTTAGGCCTTTCTCACGCTAAGATATTAGAACACACATTCATGCATCCCTTAGAATTTGGTATAACTATATGACTAAATTTGCTACTGCTGAAATTAGAGAATGATATTGTTGAATGTTGTGGGCCCCACATCAGATGGAACTAAGGACACAATCCCAGCTTTTTGAGAGTCCTTGAATGCCCTTGATTTGCTTAACAGTATTGATGGCTAACTGTTATCTTAAAGAATCAAAGGAAGCAGGCCTTAAACTACTGGGGAGCAAATGTCATGGGGCTGTCCTTGAAGACCAACTGGAAATTACAATTTGTCCAGAATCCACAGTTTGCCCATATTACACCGCTGCTGAACTGGCTTCCAGTTTCTTTGTGGGTATAATTAAAGGTGCTGGTTAACATCTTTAAAACCCTAAATGGCATGGGACCAGATTACTTGCAGGACTGCTTCTTCTTGAGGGTATCTGCCCATTCCCACATCTGGGAATGTTCTAGGTCCCTTCTCTAAACCCATTTGGCTCTTAAATTCTTACAGTTCTTGTGGAATTTAGCTGCTTCCCAGTTCGTTTCTCTGGGAAATATTTGCTACAGTTCTTACTTGTTTCCATTATAATAGATTCCTGGAATATATAACAATACAATCAGGTAAAATATAACAATCATCAGGTAAAGTGGTCAGATTCCATTCTAGTCCGTGTCTGCTCTATGGCTCATACATTGGGATGTTTTGTTTTTTGGCTTCATATTATGTGTACTGTGAATCAAGCCATTATGGTTTATAGCTCAGTATTATGTGTGAAGTAGTGTGAACAATTTGTTCATGGTTTAAAATCAATTGTGGCTTAGTGCAATGTACAAATCTGACTTCACTGAGGTTCTCAAAACCTTTTTTTCCCTTCCCCTATTCAAATACCCTTTGCAGAAAGTGTTTTTTTGGTATTCCAGTTAAAGAAATCATGACACCACTGTCATCTTAATCTGGTTTTCACTAAGGTGACAAACCTTGAGTTGGTCAACATTATGTCAGACTGCTAGTATATGCTATAATGGAATCAGTTTTCATACCTCCCCCATCCCCCCAGTTAAAAGATGATATTAGAAAGTCTCTCTAATGCATTCTTCTCTCAGATATCATTCTTCTCTTTATGATAGGGGGGGGGTGTCTTTCATGTAGGCTGTCTAAGGTGATCTATTCAGACAAAGGTTTGCCACATCAGGAAGAAGAAAATTACGATGCAGATTGTATGTGGAAGAAATATTGACTCCTTGGTGATTGTGAGAGTGAGACAGATCTTTGCTTGTTTCCATTTCAGTGGATTAATGAAAGGAAAGGACATGTATGCTAAATTGGTTATTTCTGTGTCAAAATCATGTTTTGGAGCTGCTGACAGTAGATGCTATCAGTGAAGATTTTCCTTAAAATGCAAATAGAAACTTTAGACAATTTTTGATAAGACAATAGCAAAGAGAAAAAAGGTGTTATTTGCTTCTCCCTTGTACCTGTCCACCCCAATTTTTAGATTGCTGTGGTAGATGCAGCATCCAATGAACTTATCAGAACAATGGGATCCAATGATTATTTTTGCTTTATATATTCATACAGTGAGTCACTGGACCCTAAGTCTTGGCAGCCAAGAGCCCAGGATAAAGCTTTCAGGAGTATATATAGGTTACAAAAATTTTAAATTTTAAACTATGCCTAGTACAATTTAAAAGGCAATTGTTGTTGTTGTTCAGTCGTTTAGTCGTGTCCAACTCTTCGTGACCTCATGGACCATAGCACGCCAGGCCTTCCTGTCCTCCACTGTCACCCGGAGTTTACTCAAATTCATGTTCGTTACATCGGTGATGCTATCTAACCATCTCATCCTCTGCCGTCCCCTTCTCCTTTTGCCTTCAGTCTTTCCCAGCATCAGGGTCTTTTCCAGTGAGTCCTCTCTTCGCATTAGGTGGCCAAAGTATTTGAGCTTCAGCTTTACATATGCAATAAAGGTGTAGATAAGAAACTTGATGAGACTTCTATATTTTTAAATGAATATGCACTACAGTAAGGTTTATCTTTTTTTTTTGCTTATGTTAGGAGTTGTTGCAGTAAAAGTATGCTAGTCAAAAGAATATTGTATCTATTTTCCTTCTCTGGTATGTATAGGATTCATGGTGTCCTAAAACCTAATGTAAATATATAGTACCCTTTAAAACAGAGCTTTCCAAACTGTGTGTCGCGACACAAAAGTGTGTCGCCACACCACCCGGAAGCGGCGGCGCGCGCGCGTGCACGGTGGCAGCGGCAGCCGCTGCCGCCGCCATGCACGTGCGTGCCACCGCACGTCCCCCTGCGCCACCGCACGCCCCCCCGCGCTGCCGCTGGAAGCGCGCATGCGCAGCCGCCCCCCCACGACGCTGCCATGAGCGCGCGCCCCTGCGCCGCCGCCGTGCCGCCGCCGCACCGCCGCTGGCGTGTCGCCAGCGGCGGCACTTTGGAAAGCCCTGCTTTCAAAGGTCATTTGAACCCCAAATGGACCAAGGAACCAGGGTCAGAATTTTTATTTTAGGATGTAGTCCAAACAGTTTGGTCTAGTGGTTAAGGCAATTGGCTAGAAACCAGGGGACTGAGAGTTCTAGTCCCACCTTAGGCATGAAAGCCGGATGGGTGACCTTGGGCCAGTCACTCTCTCTCAGCCCAACTCACCTCACAGGGTTGTTGTTGTGGGGAAAATAGGAGGAGGGAGGAGTATTAGGTATGTTTGCTGCCTTGAGTTATTCATAAAAATAATAAAGGTGGGATAGAAAATAAATAAATAAATAAATAAATAAATAAATAAATAAATAAATAAATAAATAAATTCCTTTCTGATTTAGTAGGGTATGTGGATACACAATGCATGGAACCAGCTTGAGAAAAACTCTCAACTACAGTACATTGGCTGACACAGGGTTGATTTGGGTACATACTATATTTGGAACTGGAGAAAATAAGATCAGACACAAAGAGTTACTAGTAGTAGTCTGAATGAGTGCAGTGGCCCAATTTCCATTTCTCTCACGTCAGCCATTTGCTATTGAAACAAAAGAAATCAAAAGCTATGGTTAGGATGCTTCAGTTAATAATTACATTTTTCCATAGTGGCACACCCATAGTTTCATTCCAAATGAAGCCATTCCAAATGACTCAACTTACCCATAAAAAGCCATTAATTGATCTGCATGGAGCTAAAGGCTGTGCCCATGTTTCTTGCAGAGTCAAAGAAAACAAGAGTTCCATCTGTATCTGAAATAAACTGATAAACTAATAAAAACAGGTTTGAGTTTGGATCAAAAATAAGAGCCCTGTTGGAACTGACCAAAGTCTACCACCCCATTTCCCACAGTGACCAACCTGATGTATCTGAGAAGCTCACAGAGGAAGGTTGATGCAGCTAGTTTTGAACCACAGATCTCCCAGTTCATAGGCTTAGCCACTGTATCATAGTAAAAAGTCTTGCTGTTTCCAGAACTTTGAAATGCTAAACTTTCTTTGCTATAACCACAAAAGAGAGGCACATTCTCTCACCTATTTAAGGTGGTGTGGGAATAGAACAAAAATTGAGTTTGGAAATACTAGTGATAGATTGAAAAACATAATTAAAATAGATGCATACAGTTTGGCCATGATGCATCTCCTGTGGCCATGGAGAACCTCAGCCAAGTATTGTAGACAATACAAGAAAATACCTGCAGACAAAGCCCTTTCAAGGCCACCATCACTTTCAGAAATCCTTTTGCTGAGTGTGCAGGAAAGAATATGCAGAATTCTCCAAATTCTGGCATGTACCTCCTTCTGAATTATGATTGGACTGAGTAGCATCTGCAGAGGGGTTAAAGGGGGAGGGGCCACACTGACAAAAGCAGCAGTGAGCAGTTGCGATCTAAGCCCCACCCCTTTTGTATACATATTGCAATGCTACATAACATGCTCAAAAGGGGTTGAGCTTGCAGTGTAATGGCACAACACTGTTTTTGTCATTTTTGCAAAAACAGAAAGCTTTTGAGGACACCCATGATTGGATCCCTCTTTTTTTACTTCTTTGAAAAAGTATTTAGATTTTCTACAGCTGTATAGGATTTTCGGATTGGACGTCTATGTTAATTCCAATGTTTTATTTTAATGTTTTAAATGTCAGTTTAGTTGTTTTATTTTATCACTTGCAGTTGCTTAGCAGAAAATTGGTATAAATACATGAACAGAGAGGCCCGAAGTCTGATTGAATTTCCCCTGGTCCAAAACTGATGTTATGTCTAACAGCTGACTCTTTGTATTCTTATAATGAAATGCTAAATATTTTTAGGACAAAATCAAAGTACTTAAGGAAATGTTGGTCTAGACATTTGGTATCATGGAAAGGCAGACTGCAAGTAACTGGTGTTTATTAAATTATGTGCGTGATACTGTTTGACAGATCTTTAAACAATGCATAGAATTGATGTAAGAAATCACAGGGAGGCCACATAGTGGGGCCTTAGTAAAGCAGCTGGAATGTTAACATTTAAGCTGCATGGTGACAAAAGTAGCTTAATATCTGCTGAGCATCCGCAGGCAATCTTTGGGCTCAGAACGGAATCTGATGAAGATATTCCACTGTTATACATTTCTATTGTTTTACCATAAAGTTTATCTCTTAATCTTCACCCTTCATCTTGGTTTCTTGACCTTGCAAGAGTCAATGTTCATGATTAAGAAAGTGGAAAATATGCAAGACCCATCATTTCCTAAGATAAAGTGGCTGCCTCCCTCAGCAGATTAGAAGCATAATGAAATGGCAGTAAAGTTATTTATCTTGTTTATTATTGAATTTTTATGCCAAGTCTAAGAAGAGGTGCCTTATGGGATTGTCTACCTTATGAGCCAAGAGAAAGTGGTTTGACTGTTCTAAGCACTTTAACTTGAGTGTGTATGTGTGTACATGTGCAGGGATGAGGGTACAGAATAGTTGCTTAGGAACAACTCTAAATCATGAAACTAGATGATGGCATGAAAGGAAAGGATTACTGTTGATCCTCAAGAAAAAGAAATCAATAAGCTTCCAATAATCTTCCTTTTCACAGTAAGCTGTACAATTGCAAACCTTCTATAAAGGCATAGCTTGAACCATTTGTATTTCCTTAATGACCTATTGAATGACATGCCAAAATTTGTCCTCCAATTTCCTGACCGTGCTCTTTCTTTGTGAATGAGGCTTATTTTACCTCTCATTCTCAGAATGCTTTAGAATTACTTTTGGCTTTCCTGATGGGGTACTTAGCCAGGTAAATGAAATAAAATAAAATTCATAGTGATGGTCAGGTTTATTGATGGAAATGTCAATAATCCAAAGTAGATGTTTCCCCTTGTTCTGTCATGTACTGATATTACATTATGTTTGAATGATGTATTATGTACTATTTAAGAAACATCAGTTTTTCCAGTTACCTGCAAGTGTTCACATTCTATTAAAAGACACTGTAGCAGGTATATTCACAATTTATGTCAATCTTACCAGCAGCAGCAAATATAAATATTGCACAACATTTGAAGCAGTAAAAGCACCTAAACATAGAGATGGATATAGAAAAATAGGGGGATAAACACTGCTTGTAAAATTGACTTATTTTCCTAAATGTTAACAAAACTCAGATAAGGGCAAGTTTGTACAAACAAATTATACAATTTTTAGAATCTTATGTTTGAAAATAGGAAACAGCCCTGTGCATTTTTTCCCCTTTGTTAAAGTTCTTATTGTCATTTACCTATTCTCTGGATTTTCCGTATCTTTTATTTCTATATCTAGCTGTTGTATTCTTTTTAATAAGGGAAAACAAAACTACTATGTATGCAGGCAAGATTTGAAGAAATTTTAAGCTTATCTTGTTGAGAGATGACTAGGGGAGCTGGTTTTATTTAATTTATTTTCCTCCATTGCACTTCTTTCCATTACTCTGCAATCTTGTAATATCTTCCTTTGGGATGTAGTTGGAACATGAAAATCTGCTGACCCCTGTAGAGATGATTGCACCCAAATTGCAGGATGTTCATGTATAAATTCCAGTCCCCCTTCTAACCCAGGAAAGTGCCAGAAGTCCACACGCTAGCTGAGATAATTTCACCAATATGTTTTCCTGGAGGTGGAGAATCAAAATAAATTATTTTCCATCAAATTGATGGAAAGTGGTTGACACAAATTTCAGTTTAGCATTAGTTTAGACCAGAGCTTTCCAAACTGTGTGTCGCCACACACAGCGTGGTGTGTCACCACACCACCCGGAAGCGGCGGCACGTGCGTGCACGGTGGCAGCGGCAGCAGCACGGGATCAGTGCTTCCACGTTTTAGTGGAGGCTGCCACTGCTGCCGCTGCCGCCACCATACACGCGCGCGCCGCCGCACACCCCTCCTGGGCCGCCGCCGCGCGCGCCACCGCACGCCCCCCTGTGCCGCCCCCCCGTGCCGCCGCCACCGCCACTGGTGTGTTGCCAGCGGCGGCACTTTGGAAAGCCCTGGTTTAGACAGAATAGCTGGATGGAGTGTACAAATGCCAGGGACTACACATTTCTGGGCCCTCATAATTCAGTAATAGGATGGGATCCTTTTGATGCTAAGAGCTATGAAGGGAACCTCATGATATTTGGCAGGGACCATCATTAAGTGGAACATACAGTAAATTCTGGTGGAGCATGAGTAAATATATATAATCCAGAAAGGTACAGTAGAGTTTGGAAATAAGTCTGTTGAACTTATTATCTACACAAAGTATTATAACTTTTTCCATTAGTGGTCCTGGATCTGGATATATATATATATATATATATATATAATGCTGATTTGAATAATTATACTGTTTTTTCTACTGATCAAACAAAACTTGTCTCTCTCTCTCTATATATATATATTATTATGTGCATGATTAGTTTAGACCAGAGCTTTCCAAACTGTGTGTTGCGACAGAAAAGTGTGTCGCCACACACAGCGTGGTGTGTCACCACACCACATGGAAGCTAATATATATATAACCCCTAATATATATATATATATATATATATATATATATATATATATATTGTTTGATCAGTAGAAAAAACAGTATAATTTTTCAAATCAGCATTACTTACATGAGAGGACTTTTAAAACTGGATTCTCCACCCATGGATTATCTACCACACAAAGTATTATAACTTTTTCCATTAGTGGTCCTGGATCTGGAGTAGACTCTGTCTTCTTCTGCTGTTTCTGGCCCAGAAACTTAACCTTCTTGCCTGCTTTCCCTTGCAACCATATTGATTGCAGTGTGGCTTGCTTGCATATAACCATGTGTAATGTTAGCATGTTAACTGCTACATAGGTAGCCGTTAAGGCTATCTATTGATAATTCAGAACTTTTCACTCAGCTCAGTGTTTTCCCAAATTAGCAGCATGTGTTTTGCTGCCAATTAGTTACACTCTGAACTCACTTGCAGCTGTTTCCCAAATTACTAAGCTGTTCCCCTTCCCTTGTGCAAAAAGCTAATGCAATCCTATCAGTGAATGGAATGGAGTAGAAGGCACTTTGGACAAATTAGACATGCCCGGTCTTTCTTACTGGTTAGCTACGGGCCAACAGAGAGAGATGAATATGGTCTTGAGGTGAAGGAGTAAGGTTCTTAGTACCTGTTTCAGTTTTCCTGATGGGATAATGAAGAAAAAAAAATGGGGGAGGGGGTTGCCTTTGAGTCAGTCTTGATTCCTGGGAACTGCCTGACAAGTTCCTGCAGTTTTCTTGGCAAGATTTCAGAAGTGGTTTGACCTTGCCTGTTTCCTAGGGCTGAGAGAAGGTGACTGGCCTAAGGTCACCCAGCTGGCTTTGTGCCTAAGGTGGGACTAGAACTTATGGTCTCCTGGTTTCTAGCCACTTAACCACTACACCAAACTGGCTCTAATGAAAATGTTGAATATACAATAAATACAGGTGCCAGCAAATCACAAGGAAGGCATAATTACTGTTAGACTGCAAAGTCCTTGGATTCCCTAAAGTTTAAAAAGATCTTAGTATTAAAGCTGATAAAACAGGATATTTGCCTTCAGGGGTGTCTGCAGTGAAGGTAGCTACCATAACAGTGCAACACACATAAAAAACAGGTGGCACTTTGATCACATCATCATGGCCACCATCTTAACTTTTGGCCATGCTCAATGGACACTGCTGTAAACTCCTTGGAATTTCCTGTGGAAGCCAAGAAGGGTGGACAAATGCAAAAGTGGCAATGGGTGTTTCTTCACAGAGGGTAGATTTACATGTGGTACTGTACTAAACCAGAATGCACTTGGCTTGTTTGAGGATTAGCATGTTCTGTGAATCCAGCCATTGTGGTTTCTAACAATTTTCTTAAATGTACTTATTATTTTCAAAACGCACATACTGTTCTGAGTGGCTTACAACTCTCTCAAACTACAATTTATATAAAATAGTGATTTCAAAAGACAGTAAATAAAGCAGTGATTTAAAAAGATGATATACAGTATAAGCAGTATAGACAATAGGCAAAAATAGCTTCATGGTGGCATACAGAATTGAAATATTAATCTATTGAAAGACCAGGGAGGAAAAAAAATGTTTTAGTCTTGTGCTGGAAAGATAATAGAACAAAGACCAAGTATGTCCAAGTGCAGGGGGCATTCAAGAACTGGTGAGTGACCACTAAGAAGATCTGCTCCTAGGTGGTCACTCATGATACCTCAGCACTTAGAAGGACAACCTAGAACAGCTCTCAGGATGAAGTTATCAGGCAGGCAGGAACATATGGGAAAGAGGTGTTTCCTCAAATCCTGTAGTCCCAAGCCATGAAAACTTTATAGATTGAATGCATTAACCATGATTTATGGCTTAGTGTATTTGTGAACCCAGTCAATTGAGATTTAATAAACCGTGCTTAAACCAGTTATGTTTTAGCATTCAGATCCTAAAGGCAAAAACACAAGAAGGCATCTAAGGGTCTTTCAGTGAGAGAATGAAGAAAAATGGTGTCCTTCCTGGAATCTGTTACCTGTAAATAAATCAATATGCTTATTCTGAAGGGGCATCATATTCTGAAGCATGAGAAATACAACATTATTTTTGTAAGTGTGGCTATTTATGACTTTAAACCTGAAGCTTTTGGGTACTGATGATTTGATTTCTCAAGCAAAATCAGATTGAAGAAGCAAAATTGTAGATACATCTGTTCCCTCACATATAATTGAGTGTGCATTAATTTCATTACTGTCACTTCTCCAGATGTTCATGGAAATAAATTTACTTAGAGTTTCCTAACGTCTTATAGGCCCTCACTTCTCTGCAAGGAAAATTACTTTCTCTATCTACATGATTTTTCTTATGCAGGAAAATTGTGTTTCCTATCATGATTGAAGAATGCAGCTATTCTGTTTGAAAAAATGTT
This sequence comes from Charina bottae, assembly GCA_023362775.1. Taxonomy (NCBI): domain Eukaryota; kingdom Metazoa; phylum Chordata; class Lepidosauria; order Squamata; family Charinaidae; genus Charina; species Charina bottae. The sequence goes on from JALMGJ010000003.1 coordinate 12,335,517, forward strand.
GCCAGTTCTAATTTCCTACGATGTGTATATAGTGCAAAATGGATTTGTATGTGTTTGATGTATAATAGAATGCACATGTTGTTCATGCTTTTCCATAAATTGCAATGAGCTCTGGGAAGGAAAGAAATGTCATGTGTGAAAGAGTCCTGAAAAGATAAGATAAATTGCAATGAAACTAGAGGCTATTTTAAACATCAAGGTTTAGAGAAACACATTTTCAATGTACCACAAGCTCTCTTTCAAACTGAATCATTCTATCGTGCTTGATCTGAATTTTGCTGCCAAATAGATCTCTCTATTTTCCCAAAGTTTTAGAACTTCTATGATGTTACAATTATTCTATTGGTTTATACTTAGCTCATGTCCTATGGGTGTGTGGTGGCTCAGCGGGTAAGTTGCCAGGCTTGTCGATCGGAAGATCGCAAGTTCGGCGGTTTGAGACCCAAGCACTGCATGACGGAGTGAGCTCCTGCACTCGCCCCAGCTATTGCCAACCTAGCAATTCGAAAGCATGCAAATGCAAATAGATAAATAGGTACCACTTCAGTGGGAAGGTAACAGCGTTCCGCGTGCATCATGCCAGCCACATGACCGCGGAAGCGTCTTCGGACAACACTGGCTCTTTGGCTAACAAACGGAGATCAGTACCAGCCCCTAGAGTCGGACACGACTGCACAAATGTGCGGGGGAACCTTTACCTTTTACCATGTCCTATGCAATAGCTCCCAGGCCTATTAAACATGTTTGTGTTAGCATAGTCTAATTTATTTTGAGGTTCCACAAAAGGCAGATCCTTAGTTTGGTGCCATGAGAATCAAGGAGGCTTGTTGGCAAGTCCATGGACAAGGCTCATGGGGAATCAAGATTTAGATCCTCAGATGATCACCTGCAATAGTGGGAGACAGGAAGAAAAGACCTTGAATGGGACTCTCACAAAGAAGCCCTTGTAAGATTTCCCTTTTAAGATATTTTTGTTAAATCACTTGCTTCAAAGTATGTTAGTAAATCAATGCCATTTCTCTTGACTAAGGCCATGATACAGTACTGGAAATTTTAGAATGACTAATTTGGAGGAAGCAAACAAATGTGAATCAGGGGAGAATGGATTTATCTATACCTTAAATACTAAGGCTAAGATAATTAATGTTGATAGTTTATCTTATTAGCCTGTTACCACTACAGGAAGCATTTTGATGACAACCTCCTTCAGATCCCTCCTTCTTCTGAAATTAGTGTCAACTGGCCCAGAAACTAAGGGTTTAGCCTGATTCTAACTTCTTGATTGTACTAGCTTCTGGGGCAGAAAAATGAATGGATGAGATTTCAAGTCCTTTAAAATAATCAGTTCAAGCTGTAATACTGTAATATATTATGTCTATATTGTCTTACACTTTGCTGTAAAGTCCCAGTTGGGGAGTTGGGATATGAGAAATATTTTAAGAGGAACATCAACTCACCCTTGCAATCCATAGTTGCCACCCCTCAGGAGAGCTTTCAGCATTACTCACATAAAAGAAAATACTACCCCAGGAAGGAAAATCTCATCCAGTTCTTTTAACTGAACTACTGTAACCAAAATATGGTTGTGTAATGCATAAGAAAGTCATCCTGCCAGAAACCTTGAACTGGCAGGTATGAGAATGTTTACAACAAGGCCAAGACTACGTCTCCAGATCGAACTATAACAAACAATGCAGTATTTTTGAATAGTTTCTTATTTTATCTAACACCGTGTCAAACATTTCTTTTGTATTTTTAATACACCCTTATTCAGTTTGGTTTTATTTCCTGGAGTATGGACTGAACGAATAAACAACAAATTCAGTTTGGTGGAAAAGAAATTGTTCTTGCTTTTATTTCATTTATTTATCTTTGAGGAAGAACATTTAGGGGACATTTTCATCAATGAGAGCTGTGATGATTGGGTAGAGGAACTGCCAGTCAAAGCACGGACACTTAATTTTGGGCTTCCGGGGGAGGTATGGTGAACTGAAGGCAGCTTTGCAAAAGCAGAGCCAACAAGCGCAGCAAAGACCAAGGAACTGGTGAGTAGACCTTGGAACCTCTCCAGATATGGAAAGAACAGGAGATTGCCCACATGTGCTCCAGATGGCTGCTCCTTGTGAGGAGACTGCAGGACAGTGGCTTTCCACAGGTTTGAGCACCGGGAAACGACAAGATTAGCCATCTTGCTTGCAACTGCGAAACAGACTTTTAAAGGACGCTAAGTTTGCAAACCTCACTTTCTAATCACTTTTGGAAATTGCTCATTAACTACTTCTAAGCTATTAGAAACCTTCAGAATGACAAGTCTGAAAACACTGGGTGAGTCTGCCTTCAATCCTGAATGAAAGAAAATTTTAATAATAAGCTCAAGAATTTAAAGAATCTGAAATAAACAGCAAAAAGCTAAATAAGATTTTGATCTTAGAAAGTTATAAGCAGACTAAGGGTCCAGATAAAATTGGAATATTGAAACTTTTACAATAAGATTTTGGAATTAATTATAAAGAACACCCAGCTTCTTGTGGGAAATAGATCCTGTTTTGGTTTTTACAAGACATATCTTTGTTAAGATAAGCAATTTCACGATTTCAAAAACTGGACGCTAGAGGGGACTGAAGATTTTAGGTGGAGGAAAGATATACAGGCCTGTAAATTGATGCAAAAGATATGACACTTAATTTTAAAGAACAAAAAGATAATAAGAAAAGGACCCCCAAGAGGATGTGTGATAGGAGGCATAAACTTCTTCTACCTACTATTGCAGAGCTTTCCAAACTTTTCATGTTGGTGACACACTTTTTAGACAAGCATCATTTCGCGACACACTCTTACAGCAGGGCATCATTTCACGACACACTCTTACAGCAGGGCACAAGGCAGGCACTAGGACCTGCGCAGAATCAGCAGGTTTGGAGGCAGCCAGGCACAAGGCAGGCACTAAGACCTGCGTGGAAGCCAGGAGGCAGCAGCAGCCACGACACACCCAGACACTGCAGCCGACACACTAACATGTCCCGACATACAGTTTGGAAAGCTCTGTACTATTGTGTTGTGTTGAGTGTCCTCTCAAGCTCCAATGAAATCAAAGGGGAAGATTTTGTGCAGAAGAAACGTTTTAGCAAAGTTGAAGTCAGATTTTGGCACATTATTAATTCCATCTGTCAAGACTGTAGCCTGTTTCAAGAAACATCATTGTAGAGAGGCAGGTTTCAAAGAGAAATATTACAAACTTTTTGCCCTAGTTGCAGGGGGAAAAAAAGGTCCTTCCTTATATAGATGGGCTCTGTGCTGCAGAATAATATGGAATAATTTTGTAATAAATGATTGAGAGGAGACTGATGATACCACATTTAAATATTTGGCTATTGATCTCCCTACACATGATTTCTGTCTTATATTTCATAAGACTTTGATATAAGAGCAAAGAAATAAGACCATTTCCTGCTGCTGGTCCAAATTTTGATACAGTGGGTTCATCTGACTTTACACACATCACAAGTGACATTCTCACAGGAGTCTAGCTAAGCAAAAAAGGTAGCTGAGCCAGGCCAGTAGCAAAATGCCAGGAGGAAGTTGCTACATGATAAATGGAAAAGCATGGTCGTTCACATTCCTTGTTGGCAGCCACTTACATTTGGTGAAGTCATGAAGGGCAACCTTTAATGAATTAGGGACAGGGAGACAAAAGTAATTGAGGAGGATTGGGTATGGATGGGGCCAAGACACAAAGTTTTAAGATCCACTGAAGATGTTTCAAATGAGTTTTTATACTTTTTATATACGGAAAGTTTCTTTTTTGGTTTGAAATCCATAAATTATGGACAAGCCATTTTTTGAAAGCTTGGGTTTGTCATAAACAAAACTAGATCAGTCATCACCAGCCTATTACAGTATATTAATTTTAACTTCAGGTTACCTGTATAGTCCAAGGAACTAAAGACTTGGACCAGGGGCTTCTTGTCAGAAGTTGGTACCAGGAATCTTTCTATATCACTCCTGTGGCCTGATAGCCCTAAGTTTGTGCTCTGTTACATTGCTGAGCCAATGGGGACAGAGCAATCCCTAACTCTGAAGCATGTTGTTCTCAGTAAGCTGCATATTACTGAAATGTCAGTGCCACTGAAGTCATACTCCCAACAATGTCACATGCCCATTTGTCATGTATATAAAAAGTGATATCCAAAACTATGGGAAGAGTGAATGTTAAACATAAAGCATCCATTATTGGATTTATTATCCTAATAAACTAACATGCGTGCACTATGCTGTTAAAAAAAAAGATCAGAAAAAAGAAAATTCCTTTTGGACTCAATAAACAGAAATTATCTTGGCCATCAGTTTTCTGTGCCAAAGAAGGAAAATGTAGAACATTTATAATCTCTCTAATTCCTATTCATTTGTTAAAAAAAGAAAAGGTATTAATCAGTTGATTCAACATTTTAATGTTTAAACACCATGCATGTAACATTTATTATATTATAAAAGGCTTCTACCAGCCAGGTATTGTTCAGGCCAATTTATACTGTGAGTAAGTCCTGGTGAGCCTCTGAAGAGTTTTACTTGCAGTGAGCTCTGCTAAGCCATGATGAGCTAATCAACTAATCAAGAATTAGAATTCAATTAGGGCCAAGTTAAAAAAATAACATGCAAATCTTGTTACAAAACAATAGGAACCTTTTAGGGGTTTGTGTCCTGCATTCATTAGGATATTGACACACACGCATACAAACATTCACCCTAGCAAAACATGCAAAACACAACAACAAAGCAATTTGTCTGCAAGAGCTTTATACCAGGGATTGACAAATCACAGCCTGCACATGGCCCCCAGGACACAGTTTGTGCTCTGCACAACCACCTCAGATTGCACTGTGGAATGTTGGCAACAAAACTGCTGGGTTTCAGTGACATGATTTTCTAAGTTTTCTGTTTTAAGAAAGAAAGGTTAAAAATAGATATTAAGCTTCCTGAAGGCGTGATTCACCTATTTCGTACATAAATCTTGCCTAACCACGTCAAGTGGAAAAGCTGCTGAATGATTAGATCACGTCTTTGGGCAGCATGCCACTGAAAGCTGAAATAAGTCATAAAATCTGGCCCCCAATCCGAAAAATTGTTGCCCACCCCATCAGATCATGGCTTGCAAGACTTCTCCTTTGATCCACAGCATTCTTCATTACAATGTGGGGATCAGTCTAAATCTGTCAGTATTTATAAATTTTGACTAGTTTTTTTATGCTAGAAAATCCATATTCTTGTATTTTATATCCAGCTCTAATATACTTTCTTTTGGGGACTCAGCTGGGTGATATAAGCAACAGCCATGGGTTACTGTTATGGCTCTTCCTTCCTTCCAGTTTGGTATTGTTATTGATCCATTTCTGTTTCTTTAGCTGTCTTGGTCCCAAAGCCTTGCCAAGTTCAAACACATTTGTTTAGTTTATTCCCAGTTAGCTGTGGGTAAGCAAGTATATTATATCAAAATGACAGTTAGCTTGTCTCCTGAGCTTAAATTTCTAGCATAGTTTATTTTTATTTCTGAAAGCTCTTTCTGGTTTCTTCCCCAAGGTTAAAAAATATCTTTACAGAAAAGTGAATAGAGGTTTTTTTTTTTTTTTTTTTTTAGGAAGGATGTGCATATCCCGCTAGTCACATTCATGGACTGAAGATTTATGTAAAAGAAACACTGAAGATTCTTGAAATTGGAGAAAAAGTATTAATGCCTCATATCGTTTTTTCCACCTTAGAGTTTAAATGGTGTACTGTAAATGAGGAAAAGTAAATGTTTAGAGTTCAGAGCAATAGCAAAACTATACAAAATATTGGAAATGGCGGCTGAGAAATTAGATAGATAGATAGATAGATAGATAGATAGATAGATAGATAGATAGATAAAATGCTTTTTGTTTTCTTTTAAATCTGAATGTCATGTGAAAAAGTGAAACAAACTTGAAAAAAGGGGTAACTTCCAACTATCAAAAGTCGAGCAATGGTTTTTAATCATTAAATATACTCCAGTATTGACTGGAAACTCTTTGCCGAAAAAGTAGATTTGAGACTGTAGTATCTGAAGTTTGTTAGGTGTTATTGATAGGATCTTGGTAAGCTTGGCAATATGCAGTCTTACACAAGGAACTAACAACGTAAACTTTATCCAAACAAACAGAAGTGGACAAAGTGTTAGAAAGAGAAGTTTAGGCAGAAGTGCTACAGGAGCACATTAAAACCAAGGGACCTCATCTAAGTCATCATGGAAAAATCAGCCTTTCAAGGAAGAGAAATAGTGGCACATCACTGTCAGGAGGCCATTACAAGCATGTAGGTCAAATAGACTTATAAATACATACAGTGACATTTCATGTAATGGTTATAGCCTATAACATAAAATATAGGCACTATTATACATATAGTATAATACATACCTACATATAAATATAGGCTAGGAGTTTATGGGAACTTTATATCCATACACACCTAAGAGAATTATATATGTATATAAGGTTCCCATAAACTGGATTCCTTTACTTTAAAGCAGTGTTTCTTAAAATGTGGACCTAGGACCCTTGGGGGTCCCCTAAGACCCTCTCAGGGGTCTGCTAAATCAAAATTATTTATCAGCCTATGTTGAAAAATAATACAATATTAAAATCCCATCAAACAGTCATGAGTAGTGGCAGCGAATACATGAATTTTAATTTTTAATATGCTAAATATCAATAAATATAACCCATATAAATAAAAGCTCTTTTAGGGTCCTCCATTATTTTTAAAAGTGGGAAGGGGTCCTGAGAGAAAAAAAATTAAGAACCACTGCTTTATAAGGCCTGTAAGTGGAAATTTCAGATAGTGCCACTAGATGTCAGCATAATCATGCAGAAATTTCATTCTGTAAAATTACTTTTCTGACTTTTCTCGGCTTCAAATGCCTTCCACCCACGACAGCTTCAAAAAGTAACGCTTGCTTTTCTTTTACATTGCTGGTATCTTATGTACAAAATCCACAGCTCTTTAAAGGAAACAGTGGACAAACTATGAGTTCACTCTATTTCCCACAATCCTAAAAATGTGCCTCTCTTTCAGAGCAAGTCCAATATGACAGCATCATTTTGGAGATATTTTATCATTTATTTCCTATGTTGTTGTTGCTGCTGTTGTTAACAGAATGATAGAAAAATACTGTAATAGAAATGATGTTCGTAGACAGGAAATAGCCCTAAATCTGAAACTAGTAATTTATTACGGATTGCTGCATTTTAAATGATGCTAGGCAATTATTTGGGAGATCCTCTAGTCCGTACAAAACAAACTCTTTTTTTTCACCCTCTTTCACAAAGGAGTAGAAGAATTTCTTTAAAAATTCTAAGAAGCAGAGTGGTAGGTTGGGGAGAAGAGGAGAGATAAGTTTTTTTTTAAAAAAAAAAAAAAAGAAGAAAGAGAAAGAAAATGGCCAAGTGTGTGTTTATGTTTTTGTGTGCTCCTTCTGCCAGCCTGCGGGTCTCCCTTTTTCATTCCCTTTCTAAGCTGAAAACTGCCCATGACATTCAGATCTAATGTCTGCAGTCCTAGGAATGCCCAGGTGCAATATTTAAGACCACCATCTTTCCTGCCATCCACACTGTGAAGTTTCCTTTCCGTTTTTCTTTATTTTTAATTATTAAACAAACAGAACCTCAGGACTGAAACTGAAAAAAGATAGTCAAAGCCAGCAAATGAAACCAAATGAAGTGGAGACTGCAGTGGCACACTGTGGTTTCTATGGTTGCAGGGTTGCGCTGCTCCAAGGAGGGGAGGGGGAGACGGGGCTGGGGGCCTGGGAGTTGCCACATTAGAGAAAGCTTGTGAGAGCAGAGAGGAAATGGCAGCCATCACCTCCTGTCACAGACGAGCCTGTATCGAGTCTCCCAATTGTAGCTGTTGGAGGAGACTTGCAGGAAGAGGAAGGGAAGGAAAAAGGTGGTGATGCCAGCTACCAGGGCAGCTGCCACAGTGCCAGTAGAGACTGTGCAGAGGCCTAGAGACTGTGTCAAGATTCACCACTTGCTCGACATTATGATGATGATCGCCAGAAAGCCCTGGGCAGCTGAGTGATGGTGGTGCAGTGGACCTGGATGAGCTCCATCTCTGGCCAGGTGGAGTCTTAAAAAAGAATACACTGAGCTGGATTTATATTTAATTTATATTTATATGATTTATATGTGATAACTGCTATCAGGATACATTATATATATAACCGCCCAGGGTCCCTCCTTGTGGGGGAGATGGGCGGGATACAAATGTGATTGATTGATTGATTAATTAATTAATTAATTAATTATGCTTTGAATGGGAAATCACGGGAAGGGGTCATGAGAGCAAAAAAGTTTAAGAAACACTAGTCTAGATTTGCTATATCCCTGGGTGGTAAATCAAAAATATCTAAAGGTGTCTGAGATTCTTTAAATTTAGAATTTCCCCAGAAAGACATGAGAGGAGATTGATAGGTTTTGTTTGTTTGTTTGTTTGTTAAACAAATTTATACAGCCGCCCATCTACCGAAAGGGACTCTGAGAGGCGAACAGAATAAAAACACAGTACAGTTTGTTTCCATCTGCAGTTAAGAGTCCATAAAGGAGTAGGGAGCACTGTGTGGGACTTCAGTGTGGGGGCATGGGAGTGTAAGTGTGGTGGCTGTGCTTGGTAGCACTAGCATCTGTCATCATTGCCACTTTCTTGCTTAGGTGCTCCTTTTCATGTGAGCAAAAATATTTATTTATTTATTTGTTGAATTTACATAGGCACACTGCCCGCTCACTAGCCCTATTCAAAGCTAAAGCAGGCATGCTAAATGGTTACCAAGCCAGTTTGGTGTAGGCATCAGGCTAGAAACCAGGAGATGGTGAGGTCTAGTCCTGCCTTAGGCATGAAGCAAACTGAGTGACTTTGGGCCAGTCACTCTCTCTCAGCCTTAGGAAGGAGGCAATGGCAAACCACTTCTAAAATCTTGCCAGAAAACTGCAGGGACTTGTCCACACAGTCGCCAGGAGTCAAGACTGACTTGAAGGCTATGTATATGTGTGTGTGTCTGTATGTCTATATGTATGTATGTATGTATGTATGTATGTATGTGTATGTATGTGTGTGTGTATATATATATATATATATATATATATATATATATATATACACACACACACACACACACACACACACTGTATATACACATACACACACACACATACATACATACATACATACATACGGTTACCATGGTGAATTATCATATAGACAATCAGTCTCCCAATCAACTATAAGGAATGAGGCTGCAAGACAGGATCCAGTGGGTCCCAGGCTAAAGATGGCTGGTATAACTGCAAGACTCCAAGGCACCAAGTGTTTACCTAAGAAGAATGGGAGGAAGGCACCTCGAGTTTCACCCTCCAAAAAATAAAGTCCATGACATGTTTGTACCACAGTGGTCAATCAACTGTTGTATAGGTCTTCATTCTTGCCTGCAAGAAATATTCTAATCTAGCAAAGCTATTTCAGTGAGTTTTCTGCCTAGTCCAGCCAAGACACTGAGCCTAGCCATGAAGTGTCAGGAGAACTATGATTTACTGCTGAGCTCTGGTTGGAAGATCCTGACAGCTTGTTTGCCCACTCCTACACCTATCCCTGTGGGAGAAGAGCCATCCCCGAGATATCAAAGAATAAAATGAGGTCCCTCTGTCACCCTTTTTAATTGGTGACCAAATGACCAATGCCTTGCTCTAGGATCAAAACAAATGGCAACCCAATGGACTCAGAAGCCCAGATGTTGAACCAGATAGTCCAGCAGGTGACAAATCTACTGCAACCCAGGATTACCAAATTAATCCCAGTTTAAGACCCTGCAGTTGTTGCTGGAGCAGCCGGAGCCTCATAATCTGAATAACTGCCTCCTTGCCTGACAAATATGCTGGAAATCCCCAGCAAATTTACTTTATTCCTCAGTCAATGTGAACTATATATTATTTAGATGAGACACATTGATTGAGACTCGGTGACTTCCCTACCAACCAAATAGCCTCATGACTAAGGGAGTGATATTGTGGACAACTCTTCGTTTTGGCAACGGCCCAGCATTTGACAACCAAACTAAGTCCATGGCATGCCTGAGAGCTACCTTTGAGGATTCAGTCAAGGAAACGGCTGCCAACTATGCAATCTGTCACCTACAACAGGGTAAGATTTGGTACGGCAGCCTGCTGCTGAGTTTCAGCTGTTAGCTCAGGATGAGGGCTGGAATGAAAGTGACTTAACTGACCAGTTCAAAGAGAGGCTGTCAGATGAGATATGGGATGAGCTCATTCATCAAGGCAGCTAGGGCACTGATGAACTTGAGGAATTGCAGCAGAATACAGGTTGGAAGGGAAAACACCACTATTTAAAAAAAAATTCATTCCCTCCTTCCTCTTTTAACTCACATATTTGAGACTTTGGAAGTTAAACCCATTAGTTGGGAGATAGCAAGGCTCTGTTCTCTGGCTGTGAAAAGTTTCACTGACACACACAAGGCCTATGTCTGTGCTGTGGAGAACCTGGCTACTTCACATGGTAGTGCTCTACGAAGACCTACCCCCTTTCGGAAACGTCAGCAAAAAGTCATACTTGGGGCGGGGGGCATTTAGAGGAAAGATGCCCTAAATTTTCCACATCTGAGTTGTTGTGAAATGAGATGATCCCAGTTCCCAGATGTTGAAGCAATCAGAAATTATGGAGCTCAAACATGCGGAGTTATGCATCAACATTAACTCATTTTGTAACCCTAGAATCCCAGAATGGCACTGAGATATAACTGCAGGCCTTGATAGATTCTGGTGCCATGAGTATGAACCCTCCATTATGTACAATTATTTTCCATCTACCCAGCCTGTCTAACCTCAACCCAGTTCATTCTCTCTGATGAGCTACTCTGCGCTACCAAGATAGCTCATTTGTGCATTCAACAAGTTTTCCAGAACCATAGTATATCCAAACACCTGATTTCTGACAGAGACCAAAATGGGAATGTTCAATAACTCAGTTCATGTCTCCACTCAGTTACTGCCATTTTGGGCTGCCAAATACCTCCCAATCCCTCCTCCCTTCCCCCAAATTTCCAACTTTTGTTGGAAAATTATGATGGGTAATTTCCAATTTTGTTTGAATCCAGCACACTCCAATTTAATCCTTATATCCAGATCAGACCTAGCACATGTGTCACTCAATGCAGCTTGCAACACAATAGCTTGCTATTTATTTATTAAACATCAGCAAGCCTCAAATGGAGTTAATTGACAAAATGGGACAAAAAAAACCAGGCAAAAGTGGGGAGAGAGAGACATGAACAAGAGGCAAGAGATGATAAGGGCACCAGACTTAATTTCAACAATCTATATTTTTATAAAGAAGCCCAGAAGTTTCCAGAACCACAAACAGTCTTCTGGTTATTCCAGGCTTAACCCTTTTATATACATAACATCAGCATAATAGAGATGGAAGGTGGGACACCAGATGAGCCTTCTTCTATTCTTCAGCAAGAAAGAAACAATTTGGTGAATAGGGATGATGTTTCCAACAACTTTAAACCACTCAAAGCCTCCTCATGGACCAGTTAGATCACACCAAGGCTGCCTAAAAAGGCTTGATGATCATCATCATCAGGAAGGCTCCTCTATCTCTGCTGGTTACACAGTTGACTTTCTACCAGATTAAATTCAAATTTAATAAATTTGAAAGCTGTCTTGGGGGGTGGGGAGAATTTATGATTGAGTATATTTTGGACTTTCAGTGCAGGAGGGCAAGACTGGAAATTTAATCCATTGGAAGGATTACTGAATGTAGAAAGTTCCTGATAACATCCACCTCCTCACCTCCTTTGACCAATCCAAACTGCCTAGCTAGCCATGCAAAAATGGTTCTTTACCCACCAGCAGTTCTGATTTTGAGAAGGGGACTTGGTGGCAGATGGGAAGAGGGACAATTGCACAATGGATGGGAGACATATAGAGACTGCCCCACCTGAAAATGAGAGGGGGAAAACTTCCTCATGTAGTAGTAGAAGGAGGGAGGCTGTTCTTTTCTGCTGCCCCAGGAAGAGGAAAGAGTGTTCTGAAATGAGGCAATTCCTGACAAAGAAGAAATGGAGATGAAAGGAGGCAATCCTGTCTACCTGTCCACAACCAGAAAGAAGGAGGGAAAAACATTGAGACTTCAGAGTGGGAGAGAGAGAAAAATTGAGAAGAGGGTAATGTAAGAGGAGAGATTGGTGAAGCAAGAACCTGGCTAGGGTGGATCCCAGGCTAGAGATGGTCATTATGTAAATATCCAACAACTGCTAGACATCATGGTCACCTAAGTGTCCCTTAATTTAGAAGGGTGACTTTAACCTCCTCCCTAAGAATATCTAAAAGTCCCTGAGATCTTCATACTACAGTGTCTTCAGTATACAGAGCAAAGAGGGTCTTTAGGGATAGATGGACTGCTCTTTACCTGTATTATTCCTTCTTGTCTGGGAAGAAGGCTGCTGCCCTTAAGAAAAGGATGCAGATATACTCCCTATATGTATCAGAGTTGGTAGAAATTTAGTTTGCTCAGTTAATGCTTTGACAGTACTAGAAATACTAGTCTAAGTACTGCAAGGAAAAATTTGGGTAGGCTAAGAAATTAAAGGTTTACTGTAAATCTTTCTGGGTTCTGTTTTGGTCTTATTATTTATTACTGTTTTCTGATTTTATGTTTTTGAAGGCTGGGTTAAGAATTTATTGGATAAGCAACAAAGTCTGGGAAAGTATATGATGAGGTAGGTATTTGTATATTAAGGAAGGGTGTTTAAAGAAACATGCTGGGGTCTCCTTAATAAAATGATGTAGCAAAGGGCAACATTTAATAGTTATTATGGCAACTAGGATTAATTATGTATAAAATCTGATACTGTGCCAGATGAAGAATGGGCTCAAATCCATGCTCTGATAGCATCTTATTCTGTTGGCTCTATCCCTATGGGGTTGAGAGAAGAGGGCAATGAAGGGTGGAGGGGAAAACAAAAATAAATTCAATTGATCAATCAATCAATCAATCAATCAATGAAACAATAAAACAACCTCCTCTTCAGAGTGCTTTTTTTAAAAAAATGTTCAACTCTGGTAACCTCCGTTGGCCTATAGCCCTAAATAGCTTAGATCCAGAATATTAAGAAGAGAAATCAATCTTCCTTTTGATTACATAGTCTTTAAAATTATTGAAAGCCTGTCTCTCCATCCATCAGCTGAGCACTGGCCAAGGGTCAAAATACAGTTTAAGGGACCTGAGTGTGTGAGATGTTTATTTAATGGCTGAGCTTAATTTTTCTCCTATTAAAACTTACTTGAAGCTAAAAGCAAGAATTAGCAGCTTTCAGGTTCTGTCAGCCTTTAGGGTTGTTCTAATACTATGGGTGGGAATTATAGTTTGGGGCTGTTTTGGTTTTACTCTGATTATTTTCTAAATTGCTCAAAGGCAATAGGAGTGGATGATATAAAACATACATATATACATACATACCTCTGATTGTTTGATGGGTGTAGCGATTTTCCCTAGGATTTATTTCTTCATTTTAAAAGTTGCAGTATGGAGCAATATTTTGTGATGGTTCAGGATGGAAATCCAATTAAAATCATATGCCAATAAATCACTAGTTAAGGAAAGAAAGTGCTTCCTCTGTCTCTCATTATTGTCATGGGGAATAAGATTCATTTCTCTGGAAACAGAAATAGTATTCCTCTTCTAGCAAGTTCAGCCCACTGCTTCACCTAGGGAGACCAAGCAGATAGCAGAATGAAAAATGACAAATGCAAGTGGACAAGGACATCAAGTGAGGGAAGGATTGGAACTGGGAGAGAAGAGATGCATAAATAAGGAACTGTTGTAGATTCTGCTAGGGAAATATGTGAGGATGTGTTTACATTTTGCAAAAAGTTATTTACTTTTACAGGAGGGTGTGTTTTCTCCCTCTTCCTCTGCTGTAGGAAAATACTTTCCACATTAATTTGTGTGCTGAGGAACCCTTGTCAGTCTACTATGAAACCCCATATGCTAATAGGGGTCCCCCACCAAGGTGTTTTCTCAGTTGATGCAGTGGGATAGCTAGTGTGCCTCAGGTTTCAGCTTTGCTTTGCATCTATCTATCTATCTATCTATCTATCTATCTATCTATCTATCTATCTATCATCTATCCATCCATCCATCCATCCATCCATCTATCATCTATCTATCTATCTATCTATCTATCTATCTATCTATCTATCTGCCTGCCTGCCTGCCTGCCTGCCTGCCTGCCTGCCTGCCTGCCTGCCCGCCCGCCCGCCCGCCCGCCCATCCATCCATCCATCCATCCATCCATCCATCCATCCATCCATCCTCCATTCTCCATCCTCCATCCTCCATCTCTCTATCATCCATCCATCCATCCATCCATCCATCCATCCATCCATCTTCCATTCTCCATCCTCCATCCTCCATCTCTCTATCATCCATCCATCCATCCATCCATCCATCCATCCATCCATCCTCTATCTATCTATCTATCTATCTATCTATCTATCTATCTATCTATCTACCTACCTACCTACCTACCTACCTACCTACCTACCTATCATCTATCAATCTATCTCTATCATCTATCTATCTGATGCATATGGCCACCCATCCCACAAATGCATCTCTGGACAGCTAGTGACACATTAAAAATAAAACAAAACAAAAAATACACCCCCCGTTCTCCCAATATCAGCAAAGGCTATGTTCACATAGGGGTGCACTTCCTTGCTACTGTACAGTGTAAAAGAAGATCTATCTTAATAACAGCCTGTCTTTTGTGGAAGTCTTTTCATAATTGGCAACTACCTTACAATGATAACTAAAGCTACTATGGTCTCAAAGAATGCCATCTGTTTTGTGACAAGCCAGACCTAACGTGGTAGCCATTCTGTGAATAGCCCATGGGATGCTTTCAATATTCCAAATATATCCATTGGCACAACTCTTTGCCCATTCCTGGCTTATTTCCTCCTTCCAAATTGTCGTAACAGACTAGTCCCAACATTTCATCTCAAAATATAAAGATATCCCCTCAACATTTACTAATGAAAGCAGCCTTAATTCAAATAAATAATTGTCCTGCGTGGTGGCTCAGTGGGTAAGACGCCAGACTTGTCAATTGGAAGTTCGCAAGTTTGGAGGTTTGAATCCCTAGCCCCGCGTGATGGAGTGAGCTCCCGCACTAGCCCCAGCTCTTGCCAACCTAGCAATTCGAAAGCATGCAAATGCAAGTAGATGAATAGGTACCACTTCAGTGGGTAGGTAACAGCGTTCCGCGCGCATCATGTGGCCACATGACCGTGGAAGTGTCTTCGGACAACGCTGGCTCTTCGGCTAACAAACGGAGATGAGCACCGGCCCCTAGAGTCGGACACGACTGCACAAAATGTGCGGGGGGAACCTTTACCTTTATGTAAGGATAATGGGACAGCTGTTTGTAATAATTAATCAAAATTCCAAAATTCCAAAAAGAATGAAAATCAGCACCTGAGAACAGCCCTGAAGGCCTGTGGATATCCAAATTGGGCCTTCACCAAATCTAAATCTACCAGACCTAAAACAGCGACAGATAGGGCTGAGACTCAGAGTAAACGAAAGAACCTGGTCATTCCCTACATGGCTGGCATGTCTGAAAAGATAAAATGGATATTTGGCAAACACCACATGCCTGTATATTTCAAACCCACCAACACACTAAGACAGAGGCTTGTACACCCCAAAGATCAAACTCCAAAACACAGGAAAAGCAATGTAGTTTATGCAATCCAGTGCAGTGAGGAGTGCTCTGAACTTTACATTGGAGAAACCAAACAACTTTTGTACAGGAGGATGGCCCAACACAGGAGAAGTAACACCACAGGACCAGAGTCAGCAGTTTATCTTCATCTAAAGGAAAAAGGACACTCATTTGAGGACATTAATGTTCACATTTTAGACAGAGAAGATAGGTGGTTTGAGAGAGGGGTCAAGGAATCCATTTATGCCAACTTGGAAAATCCTTCCTTGAATAGAGGTGGGTGCCTCAGGCACAACCTCTCCCCCATCTTCCTCCCCGCATTGTCTTCTGTGCCTAGGAAGATTAAGACCATTTCACAAGCTCAACAGCAGGATGGTGATCTTAACGATCCTCCTTTAAATGATAAAAGGACTTAAAAACAACATCTCAATATAACCATGACCTAGCCCCAGGTGTAAGGTCACACAGCTACCTAGAAACATATTTAGGATTCCCTTACCAACTTTGCTCAGACTGAAGAAGCTCCTTGGATAAGGAGCGAAACGTTTCCACAGAGAAAATAGAAATCCAGTTGACATGATTCAAGCTACAGACAATTCCACCTGGATGACTGAGAACCTTCATTGACATGCTGTATTCTGACATTTCTTTTTGTTTCTTCAAAAGATGGGTTTGAGAGAGAAGGGGAAGGATGTGCAGAAGTCAGAAATCCATATTAGGTACAGGGGTGTTCTAAAAGCTTTGGCTCTCAACTCAATGGCAAAATGCACTCTGTGTCAATCACACAACTGAAAATACATCACAGCTTAAAACAAAGTTGTTCTTGTCATGGGATAAAAGAGATGCATTTTCTTTCCATCCCTCTCTTTTTTTCCTTGAAATGCTGTGTTTCTTGGCAGTGAATACAATCTTGTTTTATTGTTTTAGACAACTTGGTATAGGACAGTTAGAACTGCATAAAAATAACACATATTTGGCAAAATCAATAGGTAGGCAAGTAAGTCTTGTCTGATGGCCTGCTTTGCAGCCAAAAGATCCCACATTTAACCGCTACAATGTTGTGAAGAACTGCTGCCAGTTAGGGTTGGTGATACTGACCTACATGCACCAACCAGTCACTGGCCTGACTCACTAAAGTAATCTTCATATATTAGGGAAAGTTATCTATTAAGCAGCCTCATAGAAGAATAATGTGTGTGTGTAGGGAGATTCTGTTAACTGGAGATATCTATCTATCTATAGTAGAAAGATAAATCAAAACTCCATATGATAGCAAAGGGTGGTGGTGGCGGTGCTGGTGGTGGCTTTTAAAAATAATTCACTGAGGAATTAAATCAATGTGAAGAGGTGCAGTACTGATACAGATTGCTTTTATGCTAATCCACATACTTCTCCTTTTCATATGACAAAAAAAGGAAGACTGCATTTCTTAGAGAGAAAATCTGAAAGAGCAACAACATGTTTTACATGGGTAGGTGGCAGACAATTCAAGTATATCTGTCAGTTGCAAATGGTATATTAGCTTCACTCCCAGATGTTTTCACATTCTGCCATGAAGAAGTCTGTTGGGACACTATTTTCTTTTTATTACAATGATCATGTACATATTGGAGCTTGATTATTATTTTTGTGAGTGTGTGTGTGTGCCTTTGAGTCAATGCTGACTCCTGGCAACTGGTTGGGCAAGTCCCTGCAGCTTTCTTGGCAAGGTTTTTCGGAAGTGGCTTGCCATTGCCTCTTTCCTAGGGCTGAGAGAGAGTGACTGGCCCAAGGTCACCCAGCTGCTATGTGCCTAAGACGGGACTAGAACTCACAGTCTCACGGTCTCATGGTTTCTCACCTGGTGTCTTAACCACTACACCACACTAGCTCCACTTGATTATTTTAGCATGGTCTATTATTTACAATAAGAATGGACTTAATTTTTCTTCTTTCTGTGTATTGTTGAAGGCTTTCATGGCCAGAGTTCGATGGCTGTTGTGGGTCTTCCGGGCTGTGTGGCCATGTTCTGGAAGTTGTGGTTCCTAACGTTTCGCCAGCATCTGTGGCCAGCATCTTCAGAGGGCAGGAGCACAGACAGAAGTGAAATCTCTGTGCCCAGGTAGAGTGGCAATGTTTTGTTTGTTTTCTATTTATAGAGCTAAGTTATAGGAGATTAGGTGGGTTTTTTTGTTGTGTTGAAATGTTAACGAGTGGCTGATGAGCATGATTAGCATGTTCATTGTGAGAAGTATTCCCATGTCCTGGTGGTTGGACTGAGTTCGTTGACCTTTTGCAGGCTGTGTTTTTCAGGACTGGTAGCCAGGTTTTGCTAATTTTTAGACTTTCTTCTTTTTTATTGTAACTGTGCTGGTGTTTGTGAATTTCAATGGCTTCTCTGTATAATCTGGTGTAGTGGCTTTTGGTGTTGTCCAGTATTTCTGTGTTTTCAAATAGGATTTTGTGTCCCGTTTGCTTGAGAGCATGTTCAGCTACTGAAGATTTTTCCGGTTGCTGTAGTCTGCAGTGTCTTTCATGTTCTTTTATCCTGGTGTGAATGCTTCGTTTTGTGGTTCCGATGTATACTTGTCCGCAGCTGCATGGTATGCGGTATACTCCTGCAGCGGTGCGGGGGTCCCTTTTGTCTTTAGCTGATTTTAGCATTTGTTGTATTTTTCTGGTGGGTCTGAAGACTGTTTGAAAGTTGTGTTTTTCCATCAGTTTTCCCATGCGGTCAGTGACTCCTTTGATGTAGGGCAGGAATACTTTGTTTGTGGGGGGCTGTTTTTCTTCAGTTGGATGTTGTTTTCTTGGTTTGATGGCTCTTTTCTTCTTTCTCTTTAGTCAACTGCTTTCAGTTTCACCCTTCTTTCTGCTACTATAACTCTAGCTCCTAATGATTCTTAAATGAACACCTGAAAATCTGCAGCAAGTTTAATTTGACTTTGGCTGTTCTCTAAGACAGCTGAAGGGGGAAGTTTTTTTTTGCCTCTCCTTATCCTAGAGATCTCCCAAGCTGCAGGTGGCCTTTGCCACTAATGGGTGACTAGTACTAGAATGTGATCACTTTGGGGATCATCTGCCCTTTGGGGACTGTAACTGGGAGCAGGACTTCTGGGGATGCCCAACTTCTACCCCCACTCCCAAAATCCATTATCACCAGTTGGACTATTGCTCGGTGTTCCTGGTTGGCTGTGCTACAGCCAGTTTAGGCTGGGGCTGGTGTGAGCTTGGTTTTACCAGGCTCCTGGCTAATCCCTAAGTAAGATTCAAGCCATCTGGCTGCCCCCCAACTGGGATCTCTTTTTCTCCAACTGGGCATTGCTGACTGCTGCTGACTGCCAGCTGATCCCACTTGAACTTCTTCTTACCTTTCCTCTTGCTGTCACTGGTTTTCAGAGCCTGACACCAGTGGCTGAATGGGATTTTTTCTGCCTCAGAACCTATCAACTACCAGCTGAAGCCTCTTTTGGGGTCCTCTCCATGCCCCCTCTCCACTGGCCAACCTGCCAGCCAGATTCCTTGCACTGTTAGTCAAGCTCCTCTTGTTGTTCCATCTGTCCCCCACTTTCTTGACGACCTTTCTTCTTGGTCTTCAACCTCTTTTCCTGGGCCTCGGAACATAGAGACCTCAGCCTCTTTGGTGGCCCTGGAACACTCACCAGCACAGCATAGATGGATATAGCTTTTCACAACTTTTCTTTACCTACAGTACAATAGCCATTTCTGGTTGGCCATCTCACATTTAAATTTGGCTGGTTCTGCCTCACACCCTGTAACAGGTAGGGCGTAAGCATAGGTCAGTTTGCCAGCCATATAACAGGCAGGCCACAATTCCAACCAATTGGCCTCTACATCTTCTCTAGTGATGGTGGCCTTATCTCAGATATCTCCACATGCCAATGTGAAGACATCTGAGATAATCACAGCAATATTTCTGACCCAGGCCAATAATGCAGTCCTTTCACATTCGAAAAAGGGGATTCTTAGGCTCCTGTATGGGGGCCAAAAGCTGTAACAATCTTATGCATTTGGACAAGAGGAGTTGGGTCACTGGGAGGTCTTTGGACCCAGAGGCAGCTTTGTACTTTCCCATTTCCTACAGACAAAATTATTCCAAGATACTGTGCTAGTAAAATGAGGAGGAACATTTGTATACTGCACCTAATCCAATCTAATGCTTCCCATGGGTAAGTGATTTACCTTTCATCCAATGGTGGATGTTCAAAGAAAGTGAAAGCAGGATTGGTTTGAGTGGAGGCAGCAGTTTTAGTATCTGAACCATCTCAGTGGCTTTTATCCATTTTTCCCCCTAAATATGAAGTGGCACAGTCATAATCAGAGCTATCATAAAACAGGGGGAACCCACCCTTTTTCATCTCATTCTCCCTCCTGCACATTCATGGAAAAAAGAAAGGGAAAAATGTTAACAGCTCCTCTTCATCACTACTCTAGTTTCCTACTTTGTATCTGGATGCCAGAAAGGAGGGTAAATTTCAAATAAAGTTTCTTCCCAGTTCAGGAAAAAATGGGGTACTTTGGCTCAGGCAGAGTCTCTTATGACTTACCTAAGATGTGAACGGTGGGGAGTGTGCAAGAGCATGTACAATGCAACCCTTTGCACTTTTACTTAAAAGTAAATCCTACATATAGGATAGTCTCACTCTGTTCAATGTGTGATCCTTTGTTGATTCTTTATGTACTTAATTCAGGAATAAGAAAGCAATAGAAAGAAAAGCATAGGCAGTAAAGATTTTTTAAAAAATTTTTTTCCACATTTAAGAGAATGTTTGTGGTGTCAGTCCCATGGAAACTGTTATTTTTAGCCTCTCATAGATGTAACTTATAAGTACAAACTGATAGGATGAACGCTGGCTTATAGGGAAAAATCAAGGAGTAAACAGACAGAGTGCAGCATTTCTGGCTAAAAAGTCTTTACTATAAATAAAGGCAGAGTTGTATCTACATGGTACACAACTTACAAGTAGAGTATACACATAAAATGCACATGTGTTGGCTTCCACTGTACGACAGATATGAAGGAGCATATTGCCATGGCATCACGCACATAGCCAGGTATAGCTCACACTTCTATTAGTCCACAGGAGCAAAAAACACAAATGACATGGCTAAAAGACACAAGAAGTCAAGAAGCATAGAACACCATTTTGCATGGATAGAAATAGGCTTTTTCCAGCTTTCTGATTGGAGGAAAAACTTAGGTTAGGCCAAAAGCATAACCTGTCAATAGGTGGCAGTGTCGCAGCAAGCATGCTGTCTCCTCCCTCCCTCTGCTCCCCCAGGAGCTGGCTTCCCACGGAGGGAATCAGGAGGACTTGTTCCCATGCAAACGTTTAGGAACTAGCCAAAACAATACACACGTGACAATTGTTATCTGGCCACCTGCACTTCACGTCACCATGAGAAAGCTGTGCTTTGTATAGAAAACAATTTGCCAAAACAATTTTCATGTGGGAAATCTGACACAAACATCAGGCTTAATCATTTTTTGTTAATTTAGAATAATTTCAGATGCCCTTGGATAACACAGCTACTGGATATGTGTGGATGTGTTTATTTTTGAGCCCCAAGTGATATGCTATTTTCAGTTGAGATACAATCAGACACAGACCAATCTACTGGGTCATGCTTGATTTCTTAGTAATGCAGTGGGTGAAAATCTTTCTTATAGATGTATATTTTTCACTTTTTTCTCTTCCCTTTTGTATTAATTTGAAGAAAACAAATGCCATCCATAGTGAAAGACCTGGACATATCTTCAGATTATTGTTATAGCTTAAAAACACAGCTCTCTGGTTCTATTCTGGTTTGTTTTGTCTTAGACTGGGAAGAATTCTGTTAGGGCTGTATCTCCTGAATTTGGAGATTTTAATCCAAATATGAAACCAATTAATAATGAAGTCTTAATATAATCTTCCCAAAACAAGTGTATCATTTTGAGAGGTGGTGTGGTACAACATGTTTATCTTATTTATTTAGCAGTTATATATTACTATTTAGAATGCTTGAAAAACCTTGCATACATTATCTCCTGTAATTCTTTGTAACATCATGCAGGTTAAGAGTTCTGCAGAAGAACCTTGCACAATTTGTATGTTGATTTGATCAGCATTAGTAAGGAAAACCCAGCTCTGGCTTATTCTTTTTACTTTTTTCCCATGGACCAATATGGCTAAGATTGCTGTTTTATGCCTGTAAGATGCAGCTTTGGAGTCCATATTGTAGTAGGAAGTTTGATTCTTTCCCTATATATTAGCCTTACCCATTCTGACATAATGTCATCAACTATATAAGGCAAATTGGGAAATTCTCACCTAAAGTCATTTTCTTTATATACAAATATACAAGTAAATGTATTGGGTAGGACTGAGATCCTTCCTTCCTTCCTTCCTTCCTTCCTTCCTTCCTTCCTTCCTTCCTTCCTTCCTTCCTTCCTTCCTTCCTTCCTTCCGTGGTATATATGGTATATATGAAAGCTTTTCATCTGAGTAATTTCAACAAGAGTCAGGGTTTAACCAGAGCACATACAGATTTCATGCGGCTTGAATAGGGCTCATCTCTATACCTCTATATCTTTATCTAGATGCATCAGAAATACATGTGTGTATACAAACACATGAAATCAGTGTAAAATATCCATAACCCAGCTTCTGTTTTGTTTGCTAATCTGGTTCATTAACTTTCCTTGGGAAAAAAATGTTTTGTTTGGGAAACTCTGCATGCAATTATTTAACATTACAAAGAACCATGGAAAAACAGAGAAAACTATCCAAATGTATTTGTGCATTTGCAATTTATTTGTTTATTTGTTATTTATTTGTGCATTTGATGAAATTCTCATTTTGTGACTTATATTTAAAGCTATCTAATAGCTTCATTTCTGCAAAGAATAGGACATCAGGGATCTCTGCTGCATGGATCAGAAACTAGAGGGTTTGTTTGTTTCATTTTCTAGGGAACATCAGAGCAATATGGATTTAACTCTGTTGCTAAGCTTGTTGTACTTCTGTTCAAATGCCCTGCAGTAAACACAAATGAATATGATTATTTTTTGCCTTGGGAACCAAGATATATTGACAGTAATCTCAGTTTCTCCAACTGATGTTCCTTACCCAAAATAGCAACCTTCCATGCAAAAGGGAGAAGGGTTAAGGAAGGGGTACTTCAGGGTTTCTAGAAACTAAGTTAAAAAACAAAAATACCAGAGACTTCTTCCCCAAACTACCTAATGAAGACTGAGTGTGATTCTTAGTCTGGAATATTGGCTGAATGTTTTAGAAGGAGGAGCAGATTCTTGGAGTATAGAATAACGTCCTCACCAGGAACATTTTATGTTGCACTGTTTTGTTGCAGCTCTACCTTGATAGACTAACTTCCCAAGAATTCTCTAAACTTACATTCTATTAGTGAGACAACTGCTAGAATTGGTCAATAAAACTGAAGCACAGAAAAGGGATCTTTCTCTCTGACAAATCAACAACAGAATTATTGTTTTAATCTAGGCTCGCTTATCTTGTATCCTGTTTTTGATCTCATAGTGACTTGTGTTACCATCAGTCATGGTATCTTCCTGGATTGTCTTTGGGAGTTAGAAGTGCTGTATTATGGTAGTTCTGCTACTGCTTACAAGATTGGTTTCAGAGAGTGACTGAGTCTCTAGACCCTGGCAACTGTTTTCTTCCCAACGTTACTTAACATCTTAATGAAGCCACTGCAGGGGTTGATTGTTAAGACTTTGGGGGCTGGGTGTCATCAGTATGCTGACGACACTCAGTCTACTTCTCCATAACATCTGAATCAGAAGAGACTGTGCATGTTCTAAACCAGTGTCTGGATGCATTGATGGGGTAGATAAGAACCAATAAAATGAGAATGAATCTGGACAAGGTGGAGATTTTGTGTAAGGATGGTTCCTAGATATGGGAAATTCCATTGTTCATAAGAGGATTGTACTTCCTTGGAAAGAACCAGTACAGAGTTTCTTCCAATTACCATTGTCATTAGAAGACCAGGTGACCTCAGGAGCATCTGTTATCAACTTTGGCTGGTATGTCAATTAGATTGTTTCCTGGACCAGGATGATTAGCCATTGCTGTTCATGCTTAGATCACTGCAATGAACTCTGTGAACAAAAGTCTACCCTTTTGGTTGGTCCACAAGGTTCAGCTGGTGCAAAATGCTGCAGCTACATTGCTGAGTGGGGCACCTGCTATGTATATTTTACATTTCCATGGAAGCACTGCATTGGCTGCCAATTAGCTACCAAGCTAGTTTCACAGTTTTGCTTATCATATACATTGCTCTAAACAGTTTGGGACTAGGGTACCTAATGGAGCATCTTTGCCATTGCAGATCTGGTTGATTGCTGAGATTGTCCTGAGAGGTCCTGCAGTATTTGCTTATTAGCATTGATCTGTGGAATGCTATTCTTAAAAAACTGTCTGTGCTATATTTTATAAACAACTTTGTGATGTGGTTATGTAGAAAGGAATATAAAAATGTACTAATTAACAATAAAGTATATTAACTATATAATACTACATATTACAAAATAATTATAAGAGAATCAAGAGCAACTAGTGACTTAAGAAGCTTCAAGACGATCCCCCAGTGATATATCTCATGTCATGCAGAACATTTGAAAACACCTTTTCTCATTGTGCCAGAAAGTAACAAAACATTTTTTTCAGGTGGATTAAATGGGTCACCTGTAAGGCAGATCTGTTTTTAACCCCACAACACTAGTTTTCTGGGTTTTTTTCAGCTTATTTCAGTGCAACGCAGCAAACAGTCTTATCTCCTCAAATTAAAGTTGGTCAGACTAAACTCTAGATCAGTGGTTTCCAAACTGCCATTGTTGGCGACACACCAACGGCGTCAGCGGCGGTGGCGCGGTGGCGCGCATGGCGGTGGTGTCAGCGGCTGCGGCCTCGTGTTTTCCACTAAAACCCGGAAGCGCTGATGGCGTGCCGCTGCTGCTGAACACACACCCACACCACCGCCGTGCATGTCCACGTCCGGGTTTTGTCGCGACACACTAAAGTGTCGCGATACACAGTTTGGAAAGCTCTGCTCTAGATTGAGCAATACAACATTCATGGCTCATTAACATTTGAATCTCCCTTGCCTAACTGTGACCATTCTGCTTGTCTAATCCCTGACATTATGTCTTGACCTAGTATCTACTATCCATTGTTTCCTTAAGAAGAGGTTGAAGACCAAGAAGAAAGGAAGTCAACAAAATGGGGACCAGATGGAACAGGGATATGCACACCCATATTGCTTCCAGATGTTAATACGACCCCCACTTTCCCACCAACAGAGTCCCATGCACTAGTCGTTAGCAGAGCATGGAAGATGTGTTCACCTCCAAAGAGGGGGAGGAAGGGGCAGACATTGGTTTGCAGGAAGTACAAGACGCAATGAGTGCCCCAATCTGCTCATTAAGGCATTTTGAGGTTCCACTGGCCAGCTTCACACAAACCTTAAGACTGCCACTGGTGACTATAAACAGCTGATATCTGAATTCACAGACTCTGGGGAGGATTGTGGGAGGAAGAGGCAGCAGAGGAGAAAGACCCAGAGTCTGGGGCTCTAATTAAGGGCCTTGTCCTGGTGTAATAGGGGGCATGATGGCTCAGCGGTTAAGATGCCAAGCTTGTCAATCGGAAGGTTGCAAGTTTGGAGGTTTGAGACCCTAGCCCCACATGATGGAGTGAGCTCCTGCACTCACCCCAGCTCTTGCCAACCTAGCAATTCGAAAGCATGCAAATGCAAGTAGATAAATAGGTACCACTTCGGTGGGATGGTAACAGAGTTCCACATGTGTCATGCCGGCCACATGACCGCGGAAGCATCTTTGGACAGCGCTGGCTCTTCGGCTAACAAATGGAGATGAGCACGGGCCCCCAGAGTCGGACACGACTGTGTGGGGGAACCTTTACCTTTTTTTACCTGGTGTAATGGAAGAAAGAACACCTCCAGATGGATCATCCACTCCTTCCCAGTGACATCATTCTGAATAACGTTTGATTCTGGGAAAATCATTATTTTTCAGAATCATGACAGGGGAATTAAATCTCACCATGTGTTTTAATTGGCCTTTCTGTGTTTATTTTCATATACTTTAAAAATCTGGTGCTGCTTAAACTAACAAATTTCAAGTGACAAGTAATTCAACCCTTCCACATCTTAAAATTATAACCAATATCAATGTTCTGCACTTACCAGTATTGAACTGAACTGTAGTATATACTAAGCTTTGAGTTCCAATTCAAAATCTGTCTTTGTAACCAATGCACCAGTATGGTATGATATACAACGTTGTTACCTCATGTACACTATCACATTTTCCATCTATGGTACATGGGCAATCATAAGGTAAAACTGGGATTTTAATTGAACCTGACATTTCCATTCTTCTTCCTCTTTAATTTAAGCCATTTGTTCTAACTGTTCCTCTTTCAAACCAGAAGTAACTGAGTAACTGAGTAAGAAGTAACTAAGAGCCAGTTTGGTCTAGTGGTTAAGGCACCAAGGCTAGAAACCAGGAGTCTCTGAGTTCTAGTCCCGCCTGAGGCATGAAAGCCGGCTGGGTGACCTTGGGCCAGTCACTCTCTCTCAGCCCAACTCACCTCACAGGGTGGTTGTTGTGAGGAAAATAGGAGGAGGAAGGAGTATTAGGTATGTTCCCTGCCTTGAGTTATTTATAAAAATAATAAAGGCGGGATAAAAAATCTAAAAAAAAAAGGTAGGCAAGCACTGCCCTCTGCATCTTATTTATGGTAACTATACTCCTTCATTCTGTTAAAGAAGCCTCATTCTGAAAATAACTCTGTTTCAGAAAGTAATTATATAATCTCTGATTAAAACATTCAACCAAGCTGACAATGATGACATTTTTCCTTTACTAGGTTTCAAAATATGTCACTGTGTCCTTAAACACACACACACACACACACACACACATACACTGACATTAGGCTCTAATAAAATGTTGAGATTGCGCATATATGCAGGTTAAAGGAATCACCTCAATAAAAACTGGATAACAATGCTGTATTCCAAAGATGAGAGTAGTAGTCTACAATTGGTAATTTGAGCTGATTGCTATCATTTCTTTGACAGATTTACAAGTTTACAATGTGGCTTTGTTTCCATTGAGATTTTAGGCATGTGGTTGCTCAAAGTGACACCCACACAGAATATAAACTCATCTTAAGCAAATGCACAGTTCTTTCTCCATTATGGTTTTTGTACCCTCTGCTTCTTTAAGCAGTGAGGGATAGTATGAAGATTTACTTTTCTTTTGGGCATAGAGTGCTAATGACACTTTACAGGCATCTGTCTGCATGCAGAAATATGCAACATGTCTGCAAAGAGCATATACCTGACCAAGTCAACAGAAGAGTTCTAGTTTACAGAAGAGTCCTCCAGCAAGTCACCTTGGAAAATAAAAATGTCATGATTCAGCATGCCACATATTCCAGAGACTCCTCTTCTGAGGAGAAAGAGGAGGACTCTACAAAGTATTTTCACAGGTGTCTCCAAGAAACTTGAACTGGAGCAACCACTACCACAGAAGTTCCATTCTGGGCAGGCTTTGGCCTAGCCTCCCCTTCCCCACTTTCCCCGCCTTTAATCCCATTCTTGATATTGCTAACCTACCTGATTCCCCTCTAAAATAAAATTCCCCAGAATATCAGTGTCATTTCAATCAAGAGGAGGTTGAAAGCAACTATAGGGCTTATTTATATTTTATTTACTGTGTTAATTTGATTTATAAGGCCACCAATCAACAAGTGACTCAAACTGGCTTACAAAGAGGGTTAAAGACATAAATTTAAAAAGGCAATGGTATTATTGGTTTAGTAACAACCGTTGCACCTGAGTTGCTTGCTTGGATGCAGGAGAATCTGATTGTGAAGTGTCTATTTGGAAGAAAAATTCTACTTAAGACAGTCAATGAATCCTGAAACAACAGAAGACTACAGAGACAAAGGAACTGGAGTGGTGTATTCTCTGGGCCTTTGTTGAGTTTACGTGAGGGCATCCACAAGTAGGTCATAGAATGAAGTAGGTCATAGAATGAATAGTCCTCTTGCTCTGGCTTTTTGTCTTAAACATCTGGTCTGAGAGGTGTAATGCTTCTGAACTTGGAAGCCTCAGCTTCTATAGCTAACAGCCATTGATGCATTTGGCAATGTCAGATTATCCTGACATATTATGGTGCGGTGATAGAAGTTGAAAAATAAATAGATAGATAGATAGATAGATAGATAGATAGATAGACAGACAGACAGACAGACAGACAGACAGACAGACAGACAGACAGACAGACAGACAGATGCTAAAGTGATAGATCAGTCTAACAATATCAGGTAAAATCTATTCGTTTTCAATAAGTGCATGTTTTAAGATGAGGACAGGAAAACAGCCAATTAGATGGTTTGCCTTCTGAGAAATACGCTTAATCTTCTTGAATTACTTATTAGATATATATCCTGCCTTTTATACTGGAGCTCAAGGTAACATACTGTACATCATGCTCCTTCCGTCTATTTTTCCCCACAACAACAAGCCTGTGAGGTAGGTTGGGCTGACAGAAAGTGAAGGTGGAGTAGAACCTGGATCCTCCCGCACCTAATCCAACAGCTTAACCATTACACTATTGCGGCTCTCAGGTTGGCTAATTCTATTTAGACAACCATTATTTCTAGCATTTTGATTCTGTAAAAAAACTTGGAAACATTCCAACATTAGTATAGCAAAGATGTTATAGAAAATGTTAATGCATTTTGCCATTTGTGTTACAAAATATTGTAAATGCATGAATATTCTTAACTTCCTACTCCTCATCTCCAACTGAATGGAATTAAACCTTAAATATCTGCATCTAATCAAGCCATGTATATAAATAAATGCATTTGCATTTTTCCTTTGGTATCCTTGCTCTCTCTCTTTCCCCCCTTATATGCATTTAAATAGAAAACTACTGGAACCTGGGTACTCTTTGGGTATTGCTGATGTGTTCCAAAGGACATCATTCTCCAGAGAATGTTCACTCTGCTGGCCTTTCACAAGGCACTGAAAACCAGGTTTTGCCATCAAGCCTGGGGACCTGATAGTGTGGGTGAGCCCGTTGTGTTAAAAGAGTGTTCTTGGCTGCTATGTTAT
Organism: Charina bottae; assembly: GCA_023362775.1. Classification (NCBI taxonomy): domain Eukaryota; kingdom Metazoa; phylum Chordata; class Lepidosauria; order Squamata; family Charinaidae; genus Charina; species Charina bottae. The sequence continues at coordinate 12,364,510 of JALMGJ010000003.1, forward strand.
TTTATGTTATTTCTGTTGTTTTTAATTTTGGTTGTTTTCTGCTATGTTTTCATTCTGTTTTTAACTGTTAGCCGCCCAAAGTCATGTATGAGAGATGGGCGGCCATATAAATGTATTACATAAATAAATAAATGCACAGAGTTAGGGCTATGTAGATGATGATGATGATGATAAGAGTAATAATAAATAAATATATTAGTTGGGAGAACAATCACTGTGAGACAAAATCTATCTCTATCTCTATCTCTATCTCTATCTCTATCTCTATCTCTATCTCTATCTCTATCTCTATCTCTATCTCTCTATCTCTCTATCTCTCTATCTCTCTATCTCTCTATCTCTCTATCTATCTATCTATCTATCTATCTATCTATCTATCATCTATCGCAATACATGTAGTCAAAAAATCTAAACATGTCCATACAATACATATTTCTTTTTAAGTGTTATTGCTCCTCTTTTTCTATTAAGTTTTACATTGGCATTGCTGCTCTTGCTTAATGTACTTTCCGAGTGTAGATTAACAAAGCCATAACATTTCTTGCCATAGGCAAATCCTGATACATCTATCTTTGCAGGCATATGGTAATGAAAGATGATGCCTCTTCTATTTAAAATAATGTCCCAAATTGAATACATAGAATTCAATTCTATGTATTCAATTCTTTGTGGTATCAAAATCTAGAATATTGCATTAAGAAGCAGAACATTTCATATTGTCATGTATATATCTTTAGGGTTAGCTGCGATTTTGATAGGATTAATACATCACAGTGAAAGAATAAGCCAACTTTGTGCAGATCAATATTGTCTACTGTTGTTGTCATGTATCGGTTCCCTGGTCTGGAAAATACAGATGCCAGAGGTATCCTGTATATCATTGGGTTATTCAACTTCTTCAACCCTTTATACGAAAGTAAAATATCTTGACAATCCAAAACGGCTCTGATCTTTTCATTATCACTCATGTGCCTATAGCTGATGGCATAGAATCATGCCAAGAACTGAAGGACTACTTTAACAGATTTCAAGCACAGAGTCTCTTTATTGATATTATTTGATATGGTGGAAGTAGGGTAACAGCTCAAAAAACATTTTTATTTTATTGCATTTTGCTGGCTACAGTAAAGATAGAAATTCCCTTGAGCCAAGCTTGAGTCTTGATGCCTACATGAATATGTCCATGTTTTTTTCTTGACAATGATGTGGAAGTTGTTTGCTATTGTCACCTTCTGAGATGCTTTAAAAAAAACCCTTCTCAGTCTAGCTCTGAGATTTCCTGATGATTCTAATCTAAGTACTAACCAGGTCTCACTCTGCTTAGCTTTTTCAAGATCAGCTTAAATTGACTAGGTGCTGCTACTTGTGACTTATCTGTCTAAATTGGAGCCCAAATAACACTTTCCCTCTTTGCCAAACTGACCAACACTTCAGAAATTCTTGCTCTCTGTCCAGACATCAATGCCTTACTAATTCATGCCTTTATGCATTTCCATATGGTGCCACTTGGAGGCATTGGTGTCCTGCACAGAAGAACAAGGTGGAGGAGAACTTACACAAATTGTGCTTCAAGCTTTAGGTGTGATTGGAAAAGATGGAAAGAGAAGAAGAGGATAACCAGAAGCAAGGTTGTTGGACTTCATTGAAGTGGTGATAGGTACACCATTGGACAACCCGTAGGGCTGGGTTGGGGACAGATAATCCTGGAGAAGATGTATGTGGTTGCTAAGAGATAACCCTGACTTGATGGCACATAACCAAATAAATTAGTTGCATGAATTAGAGTTGTAATTTCAGTCTGATTACAACTCCCTGACTAAAACTTTGGTCAAATAATAAAAATGTCATATTTACTGTACTATGTGGATATAGATTTATGTTAATATTTAGAGTCCAGTAGAGATATCATTAGATGTCCTTAGTCCCTTTGAAAAGTTGTTTATATTTTTGCTGGACATTGAGACATAACTCACATCTCAAAGTATTGGTATCATAAAACATCAAGGCTTCAATTAAAAGCTACAAGGATTTACAAAGATTCATCTGAAAGAGAAATGATAGTCTATTGTTTCACTTTCCTAGTAAGTTTCTCTATCATGTATAATAAAAATAATCCCTCTTTCTTGAGTATGGAAAGATTGTCAAAGATGCCAGATTGTAGCAAACAATTAAGCTATACAAACCCTGCCTGTGACAGTCTGTTTGACTGGTTTTTCTTTACAATTTTATAAATGTACACTCATGTGAAAGGTTACGTTGGTTACGGACCTAAAAAAATGTTCAAATATGGCCAAAAGATGGTGCTAAAGAATCTGCAGGAAATCTTAGTTTTTGCTTGGCCTGCACTTGAGTTGTTGGTGTGGGGGGTGGCTTTTAAATAAAAAATGAGTTTTGTATTTACACTAAGGCAATATACTAAATGTACACAATTTAATTTTAACAGATAAGTACCGCTTCTGTAAATGGATTAATTAGATATTACTGGCTCTCTGGGATCGCTCAGAGTTAAATGTGATAAACGGAAAAGACATTCTCCTGGAGTTGCATTAAATTTTGCAATTAGATTAGACTCTACTGCTAAACTTTCCTGTCCACTTAAGATAGATGTCAAGTAGCAGAAGTAAACTGGAATAATTATGTAGATTGGAACAACATAATTTCTCTTCAGCATGCTGATCCTGGGTGTGGTTTAAGAGGTGAAGATTTGAATAATACAGATAATTTACAACATTTGGGACAGGGTCATAATCTAGCAGAAAAAGTAAGGTACATGTTTTATATGCATATTATTTTAGGTTCAATTCTGTGAAATGGGAGCAGCCTCCACCTAAAAGACAGCAATTTACCAAAATGCCTTTATTTAATCATTTGACACTTTTTTTTAGTTTTCGTGGTATGAAGAAAGCAAATAGTACTATACAGTAATTTTCTCATATCACAAAAATGTGAATTCATCCAAAGACATTGAATAGTAGGGAATTCTGGATGGATAAAGAATTTGCATAATACATAAACTATGGGATTTGCTACCATAAGGTATCATAATGATACCAGCTTAGATGACATTAAAAGATGATTAGACCAATTCATATAGAATAAGGCTATCAATGGTTACTAATCAAAATGGCTATAAAACCTCCAGAATCTGGGTTGCTGGAAAAAAATAACCCAAGGTGGAATTCCAGGTACTAAACTAAATCAGTATTTGATCCAGAAAGACTCTGGGCATAATTCACTCTGTATCTTAAAATTTAGCAGTTTTTTTCTCAGTAGCAGCTCCAGTTACCCATTTTACAATTGAAAGATGTTGTTGTTGTTTATTCGTTCAGTTGTTTCCGACTCTTCGTGACTTCATGGACCAGTCCACGCCAGAGCTTTCTGTCGGCCGTCACCATCCCCAGCTCCCCAATGGTTGAGTCCGTCACCTCCAGAATACCATCCATCCATCTTGCCCTTGGTCGGCCCCTCTTCCTTTTGCCTTCCACTTTCCCTAGCATCAGCTTCTTCTCCAGGGTATCCTGTCTTCTCATTATGTGGCCAAAGTACTTCAGTTTTGCCTTTAAAATCATTCCCTCAAGTGAGCAGTCTGGCTTTATTTCCTGGAGGATGGACTGGTTTGATCTTCTTGCAGTCCAAGGCATTCTCAGAATTTTCCTCCAACACCACAGTTCAAAAGCATCTATCTTCTAATTGAAATTGAAATATCTAATTGAAAGATGGCCCATCTCAAATTTCTCAGAGAAAGTTCAGGAATAGATTTAGGAACCGGTTGTACTTCAGATTTATCTCGGTATTTATCAGATCTATCACACTCTGCAACAGAGGATTTCAATGCATCCTTGTTCTCCTGGAAAAATGTCAACTATATATTGGCAGAATAAGGAGGACCAGTGGTGCTCAGGGCCCCCTATACTTAGATGCATAGATGTACTCAACTCTGTAGCTTAATTTTATACTTTTTATATTTTATAATTTTATAATATATTTTTGCTCTTCTTGCAATGATCTTCTTTGAAACGTAAATATGGGAATCAATAGAATAGTCAGTACCCAATCACTAGCATATCCTGATATAATGGAGTAGTGGGTAAACTCTTTGGTGGCTATAGGGGTACACTTTAAAAAACCCACTACTTCAGCCATTGAAAGCTGCAGAGGACATGGTCGTGACACAATGACATTCCAGATAGGGAGCTGTTTGGAGGGTGTGGTGTGGCATTAGGGCTACAAGTTGCCAATGTGTGCCATATGCACTGTGAGCCCTTTGAGATAAGCTGGGTCATGGAACAGACAAAGTAAGAACTACTGGAACTCTATTTTATTGTTATAGGGTAGAATAACCGAATCTTGAAAACCTGCCCAGGTTTACCTCTGCCCACTCTTATACCAAACAGAATCAAGTCAGAGTTATTTTGAGTCTCTTTCCCACACCCTCTCCCTCCCCAGGACTGAGTTGTTGCTTACATTCTCATAATGATTCTTGCATTCCTTCATCAAAGTTATCTCCATATTCCTTGACAGACATACACACAAACAAACATATCCATGTAGACAGACACACACAGGAAGCAATGTCTCCAACGCATCTAAGGGCTGATTCACATGACGAGATTCCTACAGAGCAAGTATGGGCGATGAACCGTTTCTTGAGAGTTGCAGTGCAACTTGTCATTCTCTGGTCAACCCCAACTCATATTGAATCCCTATATCCTTGCTTTCATTTCATTTTGTTTTGTCTTTGTGCCTTGAGTCAGTTTTTGATTCATGGCGACTAACTGGACAAGTCCCTGCAGCTTTCTTGACAACATTTTCAGAAGTAGTTTGCCATTGCCTGCTTCTTAGAGCTTAGAGAGTGACTCGCCCAAGGTCACCCAGCTGGCTTTGTGCCTAAGGTGGGATTAGAACTCATAGTCTCCTGGTTTCTAGCCTGCGCAGTTTCTACTGGATAAAGAAGTGATGCTAAATTAGGTTAAATTTAAAATTTCTTCTCTATTTCAGCCCAAGAATAATAGTAAGAGTGGGGCACTGCATTTAGTCCTTTAAATTAAAATGTACAGGAGATCAAGTAAATATCTGCTTTAGGCCACATGGATAGAATGTTTTCTTTTCTGCTTCAGCAAACAATCCTTTTATGCCTTGTTTCTCATTTCTGCATCGCAGAGTAAACTGAGCAATGGTTATTTATGTTTTGTCTGATGTACAAATATCTGTCATTCTAGAAAGGTATCTGCTGTTGAATAAGGCTGAGTCAAAACAACTTTTAATTTTTTTTAACTCTTATAAATTGGGAGGTAAAAGAAGTTCTACAGTGTTCACACTGGACAATTTCATGCAGTTTCTCTTATTATAGCTCCTTTTGGTCTTTAGAAGCCATTTCTAGGGGCTGGAAGCCATCTGAAATACTATTTGATATCAATGGAAGCAGGGGTGGAGATAGTTTGGGCAGATCCATAAATTATAACAAAAATAAATCCACAACAGGACAGTACCTTTATTAAGTCCAATGAAAATGTCACGAAACAGCGAACAAGCTCTTGACTTTTCAAATCCCTTCATCAAGACTTATGATAAGCAAAATGGGAGTGAGGTCAAAGCTTTCTGACATAATGATTCTAGAATAAGCCTTGATAAGAGCAACTGGAGACTGATGTGTTAGGACTTCAACCTAAATTAGTAAGACTTCTTCAGGACTCTAGTTTACACAAGTAAAAATAAAGACTTTGCTTTTTTAATTTTCATAAACCTTTTCCCCTCTTCTCTCCCCCACATTTATTTTCCTTAAGATCCACCATCATCAAAGACTTTAAAGAACTCAAAATCTTGCTCATTATTTTATGATATTTCAACAGACTCTAAAAATGTATTGGTCTCTAGCAGAGCCTGAATTAGATATTGTATGCATAGTTGCTTGTAGCTTTAAAGGATAACTGGCTTCTATCCAAGGTGTTGGTGGAAATACCTCATAGATATGAATGAGGTCTTTGGCAGCATTCATAGATTTCATTTCTCTTTCAACTTCTAATCATTCCCATTTGGATTCATAAAGGAGTAATTGCTTTTTTTTTTGGGGGGGGGGTTATTCCTGTAATTATTTGGACAAAATCTCCTAGAAGGTTTTTACAGAAGTCACAGTCTACCATTGCCCTTGTGATAGCCTGCATTCAGCCATGTCCTCTTTATAAGCTATTCATGCATTCAGGCAGAAACCCAAACAAATGCTTAGTGCCAGTTTTTCTGATAAGGAGAATCTGAGAATAGAACATAGTTTAGTTTCTCATTGGAAGCATTCCCATAGGATGGAGAGGAAGCAGCCACAGATGCTGGGCTGGCATTAGAGGTGGAATCTCAAAAATATCAGGGCAATTCTGGAAAAAAGGACCAGAAGGAGAATTGGAATGGTGGCAACAGCTGGACCTAGGCAATTCTGTTGGACCTAGACAATTCTGGCTGAAGATCTAAAGTTTCAATAAAGAACACAGTGAGATGGCAAACTTGGGTTGGTTGGGCACTGTTTACACTGCTGAAAGCTTGTTAGTTCATGGGCAAATCCAGAAAAGATTGCTTAAGAAAGTTGTTTGGGCACGATACAGAGAAGACCCAAAAAGGAGGATGCATTACAGTTTGTGATCTACTTTATATACAGTAGATGATTACCCAGGGATTGAAGAGGATGGAAGATCAAATATTTTACCCAGTCAGAGACAAGCCAGCTGCCAACTGATCTAATCAATAGATTGATTTCAGGTTGAAAAGGGAAGATGAGGAAGAAGTAATGCTCCCGTTAGTGACAAGCTTGAGAAATTATGGGTTTAGGAAGATAAGCACATGGTTTTTGTTGAAGTTGAACTATGAGGCCTAGGCAGATGGTATGATTTCTAGGACTATCCAGTGTTGGTGGACCTTTTCAGGCCAACAAATTCTAAGAAAAAATGGGAAGAGGATAAAGCAGTGTGATGGAAGAAAATGGGAAAATATATGAAGAGGCAAAGCTACTTGGTGGTTTTACCAGCCCATTGCCTTTCTGAAGTTCTATAGTGGTCACTCATCCCAGGCAGTGGCCAGGATGTAAATGAAATAAAATAATAAAAGATTGAGTAACCAAAAATCTGTTACAACTCTTCACTGACTGAAAGAAGAAATGTCAAGTATTGAACAGCAGTGGTGGGTGGAGAATGGGGAAAAATGTGCTGACATTTTCCTCATCTATCTGAACTAAGCATTTTGCTTTGTCTCGTTATAAAGTTACTTGGTTACATATGAATGTCTTTTGTTACAAGAAGAGCAGATTTACGCAGGGACAGGAAAGGGCAAGAATCACAGTGGAGAGGAATGGAACAAAACATATATAGCTACTTTAGTCCAGATAAACCAAGGTTTTCCAAGAACATACAAAACCAAAACAGTCCTGTAGTTATTGGATGATCTGGGTTCTAGACTATGAAAGTTTCGATCATAAAACATTTTGTGCATCTTTAATGTATCACTCTTTTGCTACAGAAGTTGTAGGAGAGTAATGGGATTAACTTTCTGGGATTTGTCAAATTGACACAATGGTTTAAGGAACAAGGAACTAGCTCAGATTTCAGATTGTCTTGGGGAATGCTGAAACTCAAAGGAAAATCACATTTTCCATGTAAAAGTGCTTGGTTTCAGTCTCTAGCATATACAGGTAGAGCTGGAATTCTGAGAATGACTCCTACCTGAAATTGTGGGAGCTGCTGTTTCCTGGTGTAAATCACACTGACTTTGATGGAAAATGAGTTTGTTTTCAGCTATATAACATGACCTTGATAACTGAGTGCACAGTTCAAAGAATCTAACTTTTTGATATATTTATTTAGGAAGAATGTATAATAGATCATGGGAGATTTCAGATTATGAACATATTCTATTCTGCAAGGATATGGATATATATATTATATATTATATATTATATATTATATATTATATATTATATATTATATATTATATATTATATATTATATATTATATATTTATTATATATTAGAATAGAATTTCTAACAGCAGTAAAACAAGAACACAACTCTATGTGAAATATTGAGAAAAGTAAAGTGTTGTTACATTTTTCATTTAGATTACTCCTGCATGCTAATATTTCTGTAGTTCCACCTAAAGATTTTAATATATACTTCATTGATTAGATATGTTTAGGAAATCTTAAAAGCTTCGTCCTGCTGAATATGCTGATCATTTTTAAATTGCTGCACATATCTGAGAAATTGTTAATTGATCTCCTTCAGGGCCTCTTCCATTAGGAATGGAAAACTTTCTGTGAGCTAATACTATTTGCCTCAGGAAGGTTTTCCTTGTGACTGATGAAATCAAAAGAGATGCACTTACAATGTTCTGCAGCTTTCATTGACTTAAAACTCTTATGGAAAGTAAAAACTTGGCTATATCTACATTTCTATATATGAAATATGGATGTAAAAAATCACATATTTCCTCTCTGCTCACTATAATCATGTTTTGGAGCAGCAGGGGAAATCATAATACTGATGTGGCCAGTCCAGAGACAGGGAAGTTTATTACTGTATTTGCTGTTGGAAATTTCCAAAATTCTTGTCTAAGAGTTGCTATTGAACAGAGTATTGGTCCTAGTCAGGTTGGATAAAATTTTACTCTTTATGTATCTCCTTTTAAATCACTTAAAGAAGTGATTGATTCCCAGATCTCAGCATGGTTATTGACACACACATGTCTTTATCTGTTCCTATAAAACTACAGTGATATAGGCCAATATAATGAATCTCCCTATCTTTACTCTGATTCATAGCACACATATATAAACACATGAAAACAAAAACAAGACAACATACTAGTAGGCTGCTGATTCCATCACATACGATGTGTTGCTTCTTTGCTGGCCACTGCATCAGCAAGTTGCTCTTTCTTAACTCTTTCTGCCTCTCAGTCACAATATAACCGGAATGCATCTTTCCATCTATACTGGGGCAAGGTGGTTAAGATATGACTAAAGCTGATCACAGTGTGCTCTTGAGGCCTGCCTGCTTTCTGTGATCTCAAGACAAGAGGGAAGCTTGAAAAGCAGAAGAAACATGGGATAGATAGGCTTGGGATAGGCTAGGGATTAGATCTGTTGGGGGCACTCCACTGAAGGACAACCAGGCCAAACAAAGAACAAATTATAGTCCACTAAGGCAGAGGTTTTCAAACATTTTCAGGCCAGTGAACCCCTGAGCAAGAGGCAAAGTTCTAGTGATAGAAAATTGGCTGTGTCTGAGAGATTTTTTCCCCCTTAGTCTCTTGCAATATCCCAGGGCAGCATGCTGGCTGGAGAATTCTGGGAGTTGAAGTTCACACAGCTTAAAGTTGCTGAGGTTGAAAAACACTGCCCTAGAGTTAAGTAGAACACTGTTTGAAAAACCGTGCTCTAAAGTAAGCACAGGAAAATGGAGAAAACTACTTGGTACTCTTTTGTTGTTGTTAATGTTCTACATGGTACTATTTGTAGATTTTTTGTTTTCTCTGATGATCTGAATGAACTAGTCAAGTGTGCACAGCAGAGGTGGAGTGATATGCAGAATTAGAATTTAGAGGATGGAGGAGAAGAGAGATGTGTGCACAAGCAGTAGGCTACAATGAAGACTTGATCAAGTTGAAGTTGGCAGTCTGCAAGCAAGCAAATAACAGTAGCATATTGTCAAGATTTGTGGGACTACCTCAGTGCACATCTGTGATGTGTATGTTTGTGTGAGTATTAGAATGCTTGACCATTACCCTGAGATTCTGAACTCTGCTCAACAGCCACAGGGGGAACATCCATCATTGTGTTGCACTAACCAAGTCAAACTTGCTAACCTACATATATACAATAAGAAGCTGGCCATCAAGTCAGGCTTAGTGGTAAATATATGATCTGGTATCTTGAAACCCCTATTTGTCAAATTCTCACTTGAGAGTTTTAACCGTTCATGAAAAAGCATTCTAACACTTCCATGAAGAGCTTGACAGCTTCTCTTTTCTTTTGGCATTTATATGCCTATTATGGTTTCTTGTTACTTTTAGTTTATCTGCATTTTGTCAAGAATGGAAGTCCATACTGCTTCGAGACAGCTAGTTCATTATTTGGCATATGCTGCTAAGTAAGTTCTCACCTGGAATGTGGGTGTTCAGCAAGGTCTCTGAAAAGCGTGTTACATTTTTCACAGCTAATTGGCAAATGTGTTGCTTGTTGGCATGCTTTAGACACATCTAAATGTAAAAAAAATGATCTGAAAATACAAACAGCCCTACCTTTATTCACAATCAAGCTGAAAAGGAGGAGGAAAGAGATTTTCAAAAATTAGCTGAATAAGGAAGTTTTTTTTTATCGCACAGCTGGAATGAGAACTGAAATGGGCCTTCAAATGGATGATTAAGCAGAGTTTGTGAATATAGTCTATACTCCCTGACAATACACTTCCAAACTTTTCAATTAGGTCTGCTGAAACTTGTCCTATAATGGAGTGGTCCACAGATAATAAGATAACAGCAATCCTTTCCTTTCCTTTCCTTTCCTTTCCTTTCCTTTCCTTTCCTTTCCTTTCCTTTCCTTTCCTTTCCTTTCCTTTCCTTTCCTTTCCTTTCCTTTCCTTTCCTTTCCTTTCCTTTCCTTTCCTTTCCTTTCCTTTTTATAAAATCTACACATCTTGGGCATCACAAAGCAAGCGTTTTACTATTTGGCCAGTATTTTCAAGGACACAGTGCCTGACCACTAGGTTCAGATTCAGAGCTTCTTCTCATGTCCTATTCAATAGCCACTGGAAGCTCACAAGAGAAGTCAGACACAACAGGAAAGTTCAAAGCAAAACCATAAGTGAAATCAGGAGCAGCCATGGAAGGTAAGACCTTAGATAGTCCAAATGATTCTGCTGGTTGATTTTCACCCTTTAAAAATATAGAAATAATGACATGCACATTTAGAATACTCCAGAGCCAACTGAAGCCTTATATCAGGAGTAGGCAATTCATAGCTCACTTTGAGTGAACCTTGGACTTCCAAGATAAGCTTTTCTGGCCATAGGGCAGCCATGAAGGCCTTGGAAAAGATATTCAAATGCAGTGATGTCTCTATACCTACAAAGATCAGAATCATGCAAGCTATGGTATTCACCGTGGCACTCTATAGAAGTGAAAGTTGGACTTTAAAGAAGCAAGATAGGAAGAGTATTGCCACCTTTCAACTTTGGTGTTGAAGAGGACTCCCAAGAATACCGTGGACAGCCAAGAAACAAACCAATGTATCATTGAAGAAATCAGCCATGAGTTCTTACTCAAAGCACAAATTATGAGGCTCAAATTATCCTACTTTAGACACATTATGAAGACCTAGCTCTCTACAGAAGGTTCTACTTCTGGGAAAGATAGAAGGAAAGGGAAGAAGAGGACAGGCAGCAGCAAGGTGAATGGACTCAGTATAGTGGCAACAAATACACAGCTGGAAGACCTGAAAGACCAGGTTAGGGACAGTTTGTCAGGGAGAAAATCTATCTGTGTGGTTGCTAGGATTCAGCAGTGACTTGATGAAACATAATCAATCAATCAATGGTGGGCAAATCATCTTTCATGCAATTTTGTCTGCCATTGTTGTCTTTGACACTGTAAAACACCAAACAACAACAACAACAACAACAACACTCATGGCTTCCTAGAAACAGTCTCAAATTCATCTTCTAGTGCTTTGGAACATGTCTAGGGAAGCAGGGAATCATACAACTTGCAGCATGGAAAGATGGGAGTCAGGAGGTTTATATTAAGATGTCTTTTATTCCTTGTTTTCTGCATATATCAAGAAATAAAGAGTGGATGTAATACCCCAGCGTTCTCTTCAGGGCACCATAACAGCACCAATTAATTTAAGATGAAATGTAAGTTATCAATTTCTTCACCTACATTCTTTTTTCCTTCAGAATTTCATCTGCCAATGTAAATTTGAACAGTGCAAAGCTTGTAAATCTCTTAGCAGAAGTAATATTATATATCTAAAATACTCTAAATTTAAAAAATGTGTTTTTTATCACAATGTGGCAGACTATTAGCTAGTCTTGCATGTGGTTTCAATATTTCAAGAGTCCTATAACTGAAGTTGAGTACTTGTGCCTGGACTAACATAATAACAGAGAATGTAAGTTGTCTGCTTATATTTCACTGTAAATAATATTTGAGAGAGAAGGAAACGTTCTTCATTTCTGGGTAAAAAAATATATCATTAAAAAATCTCAGATCAAAATTGGCATAAACAGATTATTAAAAATCTAATTTAATGTATAGGATATATGTTATATACAGTATTAACAATTTTAATTTTTTTTCAAGCAATTTTTAATTTTTTTTCAAGCAGATTGATAAGATATTAATACATTTTTATGGGCAGGGCAAACCCCTAAATTATCTAAATTTCTCTTCGATTGGTATCTAAATTTCATCATATGATGAAAGGGTGGGTAGGTTAACTTTACCACCTTTCGACTTTATCATCAAACACACACACACACATATACACACACAAACACACATACATACACACACACATGCACGTATGTACGTGTGTGTGTGTGTGTGTGTGTGTGTGTGTATGGCACAATTACATAAGTAACTCTGTGATACCTTTGACATCATGGAAGGGGCTACATTTTTAGCAACAACTCAGTTGTACTCCTTGCATTAAAGGCCACAAGGTTTGTTTGGAAGATGATGGGAGAAAACTATTATTTCAGCCTTTATTCATATTAGAGGAAGTAGGATTCAAAGTTTAAAACATAAACATTGATTATATTGAAAAAAATCTATAAAAAGACAAAATTAGCTGTTTTTGTTTCTTGGTTAAAACTGTGAGGAGGAAGACCAAGGACTAACTTGATAGGATAATAATAATTCCTTTAACCTTCTCCCCCACCATCATTAACTTTGTATTGAAGGACACTAAATGGAATACCAAACTAGACATTGTTATACAGATCATTAAACTGCAATCAAGCTTTAGAACTACGGGAAACACAATCTAATGGCACTTAAATAATTCTGGCTCTAAACCTAACAACATCCTTTGAAAAATTCGCCATTGACCCTGAAATCTTAATTTGGAGCCTAGAACAAAGAGGAATCTCACAAATATCTTCACTGGGAAATAAAGGAAATGAACTTTACCATCACACTGCTGCAAAGTGAGTATTTTTCATACTTTTTACTTCAAGAGAATAATTTCTGCACTAAATAGCACATATGCATTCCTAAAGATTATGTTTTCCATTAGTGACTAATTTCAAACAAAGCACTGGGGAAGGGCTATTCATCGGTACTCACATTCCATCTTGTGTGGACAATGATTTTGTGGTTAAGGGCCACACTTTCAATTTTTGTGGGGTTTTTCTGGGGGTGGGGGTTTGCACTTGAGGTGATATGGTTGGTAATATCATGATAGTGTCTGTGTGCAAGTGTGTGTTAAGCCTCAGAATTCCCAACCCCTTTTAATATTTTCTTTGGTATTGGGGAATTTAGGTACAAAAATGATGGTACCCTGGGGACTACAAAATGGGATTGAGGGGGTTAATTGGAGCTTGAAAGCTGCAGGTGTCCCACCTCTGTCCTGAAACCTGGGGAGACACATTTACTATATCTAGCACTTTATTACAAAGCATAACTGTATTTATTTTTAACCCTCTAAACCAACGGCAGGCAAACTGTGCTGTCTTTTAGGGGATTCCCAGAACCCTCGAAGTTTGAACCACTATAATTTATCAGCAAATTGCTGAGAAGTGGCAGCATGATTTTCATTAACATACCTAGAGGGGTAGGGGAAAATAATTTTCTCCTTCCCAAATAGAGCAAAACATGTTGGCTCTGTGGAATTGCTATCAGTTCACCTCTTAGCCATGCCAGCACACAATGAAATAATAATAGGAAGAGGAAGAGGAAGAGGAAGAAGAAGAGGAAGAGGAAGAGGAAGAGGAAGGAGGAGGAGGAGGAGAAGGAGAAGGAGAAGGAGAAGGAGAAGGAGAAGGAGAAGGAGAAGGACAAGGAGAAGGACGAGGAGAAGGAGAAGGAGTTGTTCCTGCTTGCCAAAAGATTTGAATGTCAAAGAAGAATGAGCAGCCATGTTGTACCTCATAGCCTCATACAGACACATGTGTGCACATATACATATCACCACTCTTACACCTTTCTGTAATTATTTTGGTGAACCCTGCAAGTTGAGATCATTTTATGTTTCTCTCAGTGTGGATCAGCTGATGGGACAGCATCAACCTAGAGTCATGACACAAATGGCAAGAAGACTTTGAGGGATGCACATGTCCTGCACCCATTCATCTGTGCTCTAAACAATAATCTGGACTGAGACCAAAATATTCAAAGCAGTCAGCTGTAACTTGTGATTGTCTTGTAACTCAGTTACCATCTATCTTATTTTGCAAAGATGATATTTCATTAAAAGCACTAGGATCAGAATGTTATTAATACAGTATACTGGTGGAAAATTATACCATGCTATATTTCATGCTCAAAATCCTACAAGCTAGGCTTCAGCAGCATGTGAACCAAGAACTACCAGAAGTGCAAGCTGGGTTTCGAAGAGGCAGAGGAACTAGAGGTCAGATTGCCAACATTCACTGGATCATGGAAAAAGCAAGAGAGTTCCAGAAAAACATCTACTTCTGCTTCATTGACTACGCTAAAGCCTTTGATTGTGTGGATCACAACAAACTGTGGCAAAGTCTTAAAGAGATGGGAGTACCAGATCACCTTACCTGACTCCTGAGAAACCTGTATGTGGATCAAGAAGCAAGAGTTAGAACCGGACATGGAACAACCGACTGGTTCAAAATTGGGAAAGGAGTACGACAAGGCTGTATATTATCACCCTGCTTATTTAACTTATATGCAGAGTACATCATGAGAAATGCCGGGCTGGATGAATCGCAAGCCGGAGTTAAGATTGCCGGGAAAAATATCAACAACCTCAGATATGCAGACGATACCACCCTAATGGCAGAAAGTGAAGAGGAACTAAAGAGCCTCTTGATGAGGGTGAAAGAGGAGAGTGCAAAAGCTGGCTTGAAACTCAACATTAAAAAAACCCAGATCATGGCATCTGGTCCCATCACTTCCTGGCAAATATAAGGGGAAGAAATGGAAGCAGTGACAGATTTTATTTTCTTGGGCTCCAAGATCACCGCAGACGGTGACTGCAGCCATGAAATTAAAAGACGCTTGCTCCTTGGGAGGAAAGCTATGGCAAACCTAGACAGCATATTAAAAAGCAGAGACATCACCTTGCTGACAAAGGTCCGTATAGTTAAAGCTATGGCTTTCCCAGTAGTAATGTATGGCTGTGAGTGTTGGACCATAAGGAAGGCTGAGCGCCGAAGAATTGATGCTTTCGAGCTGTGGTGCTGGAGAAGAGTCTTGAGAGTCCCTTGGACTGCAAGGAGGTCAAATCAGTCAATCCTAAAGGAAATCAACACTGACTGCTCATTGGAAGGACAGATGCTGAAGCTGAAGCTGAAATACTTTGGCCACCTAATGCGAAGAGAGGACTCACTGGAGAAGACCCTGATGCTGGGAAGGACTGAGGGCAAAAGGAGAAGGGGATGGCAGAGGATGAGATGGTTAGATAGCATCACCGATGTAACGAACATGAATTTGAGTAAACTCTGGGAGACAGTGGAGGACAGGAAGGCCTGGCGTGCTATGGTCCATGAGGTCAGGAAGAGTTGGACACGACTGAACAACAAATATTTCATGGAGTCTCTTGCATTATCAGCTTGCATAATTTTTGTATGTACCATCAACCAAAGGCAAATAGTGTCCCTTAAATTCTAAGCAACAATAACTTGAATCTTGAATCTTACTAGATCAGATGAAAAGCTTATCTACACCACATTCTATTCCCACAGCAGCCACCTATTCAAGGCTGGATGAAGGCCAACTGATGCCCTAAGCACAGCCCAACAATGGTGCTCTTTGGCCCTCCCATTGCTTAACTAATAAAACATTAAGACTCAACAAGTGTTGAAAACTAAAGTCAATTGTGGCAGTGAAAGGGTTAAGGGCATGATAGCTTGGGGAAAAACCTCTGTGGTGCCCCCCTTCCCTTGGTGCCTTAAGCATGCATTTATTTTGTTTAATGGTTAATCCAGAGCTGCACCTAGTTGCCAGTGGAAGTCCTTGGTCACAGAAGCATTATCATCCTCTGAATTGTGTTCCTCAACAACTGAAACCAAGAAATCTATCTTCAGATACTGGTAGTATCATGTTGCTTCTACTAGGAGCCACTGAAAGCCTTACCTTTCAAGAACCTGTCAAACCTTTTTAAGCTGTCCAAATTAATGTCTACCGCTACATCCTGTGGTAGTAAATGACACTCTCTACCTTTCTGGAATCTCTTATGAATCAGCTTTATTGAATGAACCCAGGGTCCAGATTCTCTATGGCATGTGATTAATTTTATACAGTACATCTCTATATTGTCCCTCCTTTCAAGTTACAAGGTCTCAGATATTTCCATCTTTCCTAATGGGGGAGTTGCTTAAAGCAGAAGTGATGAATTAAGTACATTTTATACTGGAAATAAATGATATTTTGTCTAGATGGTTTCTTCCTGATATACAATTATAACCTTGTGGCTTGGAACTATTTTATTTACATAAGCTTTATTTATTATTATTTAAAAAGAACAAAAACAAGTTATTGCTTTACTTCTTTTAATTTGCAATTCCTCTTTTGAATGCCAACAAAGTATCTATTGAATTAAAAAATATATCCTTTTAAAGGTCAGCCCATTTCTGGATTGATGTGATTCTGCATTGTGCCTGATTTAGTAGCTTTAAGTCACATTAATTCCATTTGTTTATAATTATACTGCCTCTAGAAAGAAAAGAAAGAATTCTCACCAAGAATTCTTCTTAACACTAGTTCAAATTACATATTAACTGGCATATCAAGATTTTTCTCTGCATTTTTAACCCAAATTAGTCTGGTTTAATAAGCTGAAAGCGAAATGCAAGTTATGTTTGCTCTGAAGTATGTTTTACTATGTTCAATGAGGGTTAACCACATGTTTCCTCAGTTTCTGAATGAAGTAGGAAAAAAAATATCCCAGGAAAGCATCCATGTTTCTCTGCTCCAGTAAAAAAAATAAAACAACAGTAAAAGGCCTTGTGGTACTTTATAACAAGCTGAACAAATTTCTGACAGCATAAGCTTCCATGGACTTCAGCCCACTTCACCTTCATGCCTCCGAAGAAGTGGACTCTAATCCATAAAACATCATGTGATAATTAATGTGTTAGTCCTTACAGTACCACAAAATGCTATTGTTTTTGAATATACCACAAGCTTTTCCCCTTCTAGTCTAATTTAACCACAAAATTAAAATTCCTTAGTTTCTTTTTAAAACATAAAAGAAAAAGTTGAGTTGTGAGAGGCAATTTTGAGCTGAAATATTTAAATGGTTAATCTTGCTGACTTCCTAATGCTAGATTTTAGGAACTTCTATATTTCACACATAAAAGAGGAGCAATGATGATGGTTCCAGAAAGCCCACACTCTAAGGTGTTTGATGAAGGAGCAATGTCTTGGTGCATTATTCTTTAAGGCGTAAATCACAAAAAGCAATAAACCTTGTTAATTAAGTATCTGCAAACTTTAAAAGGTCAGGCAGCACGTGATCCAGGTTGAAGAGTATAAAAGAACTTGCGTGCCCCGCCCTGCCTGCCTGCCTGCTTGCTTCTACTACTTGCTTGCTTCCTGCTACTACTTCTCTCTTTTTTGGTGTGTGTTGAAGAATTTGTAACACTTCCAGGGATCTGGAAGGGAACTGTAAATATTATTTGTTTGTATGAAAAATTAATACAACTGCAACTGATTTACTACAATGCCTGGCATCTTTATTGGTCTCTAATGCTAAAGGTTTTCTGATACCCTACATATGCAGGAAAACACATGCACCAAGAGGTTATGGGCCCAGGAAGCACAAAGAGACCAGCTCATCTTGTTTACATCTGAAGATAAGTGAACAAAGACCAGAGAAGTGTTTTTCTTTGAAGCTGCCTGGAGATTTCGAGCTGCTATCAGTTTGCAGAAAAAGCTGAGCTGTGGTGATTGATGAACAATGGAGCCATGGCTAATTATCAATCCTCAGGAATGCCGCTGGAGCATTTATCAGAAACTAACTACATAAACTGGAGCTTAAAAATGGAAATTTTCCTTCAGAGGGCAGATTTATGGACTCTAATAGGTGAACCAACTCCAGCAAATCCCACCTATGCATGGTTGAGGCAAGATGAACGTGCCAGAGCATCCATTATTTTGGGAGTTGAAGACAGTCAGTTAGTGAATGTGTGTGGTTTGCAGTCTGCAAAACAATGTTGGGACGCATTGAGAGACTTGTATGTAAAAGCAACAGGAGGAAGTAAAGTTTCCCTGACTAGAAAACTTTACAAAGCTTATTTGTCGGAGGATGGCAGTTTGCCTGAGCATTTACACTCTATTCAGCAGCTGTTTGTGGAACTGAAAGAGAGAGGTATGGAATTTACAGCTCTGACAAAAGCATACATTATTTTATCTTCACTGAATGAAAAGTGGGATACATTAATTTGCACCCTGGAAGCAATGGCTGACGCTGATTTTACTCCTTCATATGTTTCTGGATGGCTGCTTGCTGAGTGGGAGAAACAACAAGAACGGCACTCATCTCCACCCATTTCTTCTGGTAAGCTACAACATGAGCGAGCGAGGGAAGGAAAGGGCAACCAGGCTGAGGCAACAGCTCTAGCCAGCTGCCAATGTTTTAATTGCGGTTCAGCTGGATATTTATGGAAAAACTGTGATTTATTGTCCAAAGATCGAAAGACAGGAAAAAAGAACAAAGAGGCAACGCAGAAGAAGGCTTTTCAAACAACCCACATCACACAGGTTCATGAAAACTGTAATGCTGATGTCTGGGTGTTAGATTCTGGTGCTAATTGTCACTTATCAAACTGTAAAAATTCTTTTGTTTCACTGTCTAAAATTAATAGACAAAGTGTTTCTATGGCTGATGGGTCTACAATAGAAATTATGGGTCAAGGTGACATGTACTGTATCTCTCTTGTTTGGGAGAAACTGTTAAAGGTGTGCTGTTTGTTCCAAAATTACAGACAAACCTTTTATCTGTAGCCCAATTAGTAGCAGCTAGATATGTCATAACATTTAAGAAAGATAGTTGTGAGATACATAAGAATGGTAAGTTGTGTGCAAATTGTGTACAAAGAGATTCATTGTACATAGTACAGAACGCAAAAAGCCAAGCTGTAAAAGCTGTAATTGGCAACATCCCAATTCATTATCAGTGCGAACATCTGATGCATAGGAGATTTGGTCATGCAAATTTTAGATACAGTACATAGCACAAATGCCAGAGTTATGTGCTGACCTGAAGTTGAAACCTTGTGATAAATATCTGGACTGTGTGGTTTGCAAAGAATGTAAAATACAGAAGGCTTCTGTGAGTAAGCACAGAGACAGAATTACAACTAGACCTCTTGAAATTGTTCATTCTGACATTATTGGTCCTTTTGGTCCAGCTTTGAGACAAGCAAGATTTTAATGTCCATAATTGATTATTTTGCAAGATATACTGTACATTTATCTATCTGTTGAAACATAAAGATGAGGCATTTGATAAATTTAAAGGTTTTGTAACATGGGCAAATGGAAAATTTCCAAAACCTGTGTCTGCCCTACTGTCCTGTTTCAACTTAAGAGAGTCTTGATTTGCTTAACAGTTTTACTAAGTACTATCAGATCAATTGGGTGACAGGCTTCAAGATGTTCTTCTTCTGTTATAGGGCACAGTACTGTATGCTACTTTAGCCTGAAGGTTTTTTGGATCTGGAAACAACACAACACAACAGGAACAAGACAAGACAACACATGCAAGACAATCAATACAATCAAAGTAAATACAAGGCTGGTTGGGCAGGACACGCAAGTTCTTTTATACTCTTCAACCTGGATCACATGCTGTCTGACCTTTTAAAGTTTGCAGGTACTTAATTAACAAGGTTTATTGCTTTTTGGGACTTACACCTTAAAGAATAATACACCAACACTCCTCTTATGCTAAAGGTGTAAGTCGCAAACCAATTTTTTTTTGTTAACTCCTTGTGTTTTACTGCAGCAAGGGGCTTTGTTAGAAAATCAGCAATCATGTCTTTTGAGTCACAATACTTTAACACAATTTCACCTTTGGCTATTAAATCCTTGACATAATGGTATTGTATGTCAATATGCTTAGTCCTGTTTTTACAACCCTCAGACTGTGCCATATGAATACAAGCCTGATTATCTTCAAAGACAGTTACAGGCTGGTGCAATTCCATGCCTATGACTTTTAACAGTTGCTTAAACCATACAATCTTGTTACAGATTTGTGCTAGGCTATAAAATTCTGCTTTTGCTGTAGACAGAGCGACAAGTGTCTGTTTCCTAGAATGCCAGGCAATTGTTGAGCCAGCATATTGTATTACAGCTCCAGATGTTGACTTACGATCATTGTGGTCTGCTCCCCAGTCTGAATCAGCAAATGCCTGTAATTTTTCTAATTCTTCAGTCCCAGAGGCAGACAGCCTCAGACAGTAATCCTTTGTGCCTTATAAAAACCTAAACAGTCTTTTCAATGCTGCTTTCCCAGTAGACGTGGGTTTTTCTACTTGTCTACTTAAAATTGAAACAGCATTAGAAATATCTGGGCGAGAATGATTTGCAATGTAAAATAAACTTCCAATCGCAGATCTAAACCCATCTGCCTCAGATAACTCAAGTTCTCCCACCTCCTTCTGGAATTCAGGAATCATAGGGGTTAAGACTGATTTACATTCCTGCATGTTAAACTCCTCTAGGAGTCTCTTCATCTTATTACTTTGGCTTACCAGAAAACTACCATACTTTTCTCTGTATATTTTCAAGCCTAAGTAATTTGTTACTATGCCAAGATTCTTTAATGTAAAATTGTTCTTCATGTATGTTTCAAAACCATGTCGCTGTTTGTCTGAAGAAGTAAGTAGCAATAAATCATCAACATACAAACACAAATACACAAAACTTTGTTTGTCTTTCTTAACATAAACACATGGATCTGCTTTTCCTTTTTCAAAACCAAAACTTTGTAGTGTTTCATCTAATTTTAGGTTCCAGGTTGAAGAGTATAAAAGAACTTGCGTGCCCTGCCTGCCTGCCTGCTTGCTTCTACTACTTGCTTGCTTCCTGCTTCTACTTCTCTCTTTTCTGGTGTGTGGTGAAGGATTTGTAACACTTCCAGGGATCTGGAAGAGAACTGTAAATATTATTTTTCTGTATGAAGAATTAATACAACTGCAACTGATTTACTGCAATGCCTGGCGTCTTTATTGGTCTCTAATGCTAAAGGTTTTCTGATACTCTGCATATGCAAGAAAACACACACACCAACACAATGACCCATGTGGAACCATTCTCAGATTTAGAACAGGTGTGATAAGAACACACAGTTATTAAAAGACTTGTAACATGCTTGATTTGGTACTGAGAACAATGTTTTTATGAGAAGTACATAAGAACAGCCTGCTGGATAAGGCTAAGGCCCAAATTAATCCAGCATTTTATTTTGCCCAGCGGCCAACCAATGCATACATATTTGGAGGCAGGCAAGTAAGATATGTATCTGGACATTAATACAGAAGACCTTCATGCCCTTACATCACATGGGTGGCTGGGAGGGTTTTGTTTTTGTTTTTTTCCCCATCGTGATTTGTAAAAGGTACCAATGTACAGAAGTCTCAGGGCTGCTTGTAAACAGGAGATGGAAAGATAGTTCTCTCCTCCTCACCTGCAAATGCTATTTGAAGGACTGCTGGACCCACCTAAAAGCAACTTTGAGTCTCCAAGGTTGATAGCCCTCAATAGGACTGTCTTCTAGGAATTTATCCAATCCATTTTTAAAGCCATCCAATTTAATCCTGTGAGAATCCTGTGAGAATAAGTCTATGAAGGTTCTCAGTCATCCAGGTGGAATTGTCTGTAGCTTGAATCATGGCTACAGACTTGTGAGAATGAGTTCCACAGGTTCACTATGACCTGTGTGAGGAAGTGGTTTCTTAAGGTAGTTTTGTTATTATAGTCCCTCAAGAAGTACTAGAACAGCATTTAATATTGCCACAATTTGCTTTAGTTGTCTAATTCCTTCCCTGATAAAATGAGTACAGGCTGAGATATTTGTCCTGTATCTTCTGTAGTAAAGACAGATGCAAAAAAATCATTCAGTTTTTCAACAATCTCCCAATCCTCCTCAAGGATCCCTTTCATTTCTTTGCCACTTAGAAGCCCAACTACTTCTGTAGTTGATTTTTTGCTTTGAAAATGTTTAAAGAGTTTCTTATTGTATGTCATTATGGCTCGCCTCACACTCATTTTTGCTTTCTCACTTTAGTTTTACCTGCTTTCAGTGCTAGCTGCACCTGCTGATGTTTGTTTGTAATCGATCGATTTATGTGGCTGCCTAACTTGTAAATACTGATGCTGGGCATCTAACAAAATTTAAAAATCAATTTAAAAAAAACCAGTCACAATAATAAACATATAGTGGCAGCCAAGGAAAGCAATAATCACAACTATAGAAGCCATCCCATAACCCCCCTTAACCTCCTGACCCCCATGCCTGGGAAAACAGCCGTTTTTTAAGGCTTTCTGGAATGCTAGAAGTGTTGGGCCAGCTGGATTTTGGGAGTATTCTAGACAGGAGGTGCTAAAACAGAAAAGCTCACTTCCTGGATGCCATCAGATGGCATTCCCTAATAGACAGGATCCAGATCATGCCTCTTCTGATGGGCATGTGGAGTGGGTAGAACAATCAGAGAGAACAGTCCTGCAAATAACCCATCCTTGTGCCATGAAGGACTTTATAGATGACATGCACCTGGAAGCACACTAGAAGCTCATGGAGCAAGTGGGCATAATGTGGGCATAACTGCCTGCATTGCTGCATTCTGGACCAGTTGAAGCTTCTGGCTGCTCTTCTTCAACACCAGCTCTATGTAGAGTGTGTTGCAGTAATAAACTTGAGAGGAGTGTGACTGTGAGCAGTGCCTGTTCATCCAGGAAAGGGTGCAGTTGGCACACACAAAGTGTAACTGTGCAAAAGATGTCTGGTCACAGCTGTTCCTCAAACAGGAGCCACAAATCCAGGAGTACCCCCAAATTGTGCACTGGTTTTGTTTGGGGTAGTGCTAACCTATCTAGATCTAAAAGTGGCAAATCCCCAGAACTGGGGAGGCCTAAACCCAGAGCCACTTGGTCTTGCTAGGGTCAAGTTAAAGCCTGTTCTTCCCTATCCATGCCCCTATAGCCTTCAGAGACCAAGAAAGAGCCTCAACAGCATCACTTGGTTGGCCCAGGGTAGAAATATATAACTATCAGCAGCATACTGATGATACTTCACCCTGTTCCAGTGGATGACCTTGCTGAAAACCTGGGCCTCTGATGATATAATGTCTAGGCACTGGGGCAGAGCACAGCAGTCCAGAATGCACAATTGGTACTAAACATAGAGACCATGTTCCACCTTTGACAACATATAAGATGATGATGATGATGATAATGAAGATGATCCCTATTCTTTCTCCTGATAGCAAGAAAAATAGTTTATATTATGATTATTGTGACAGAGATGAATCTAAATAACAAAGTAATCCCACTCTGTTTAATGAGAAAGGTTAATTAGATGTTTTTTGTGCACTTGCACTTCTTTTAATAGCCATTCAAGTATATTTCTATGGTTCACTTGAACTGCCGTGAACAAAATGGAGCATTTTATTTTATTTCTTAAAAATGTTATCAGTGGGGCTGTCCCCCATCTTCCCTGCATTTTAGACACAACGGCATAATTTGTTTGTCTGTAGCTTGAATCATGTCAACTGGATTTCTATTTTCTTAGTGGAAACGTTTCACTCCTTATCCAAGGAGCTTCTTCAGTCTGAGTAAAGTTAGTAAGGGAATCCTTAAATATGTTTCTAGGCTGGCTGTGTGACCTTGCACCTGGGGCTAGGTCATGGTTATTTTGAGATGTTTGTTTCTAAGTCCCTTTATCATCTAAAGGAGGATCGTTAAGATTACCCTGCTGCTGTTGAGCTTGTGAAATGGTCTTAATCTTCCTAGGCACAGAAGACAAAGCAGGAAGGAAGATAGGGGAAAGGTTATGCCTGAGGCCCCCACCTCTATTCAAGGAAGGATTTTCCAAGTTGGCATGAATGGATTCCTTGACCCCTCTCTCAAACCACCTATCTTCTCTGTCTAAAATGTGAACATTAATGTCCTCAAATGAGTGTCCTTTTTCCTTTAGATGAAGATAAACTGCTGACTCTGGTCCTGTGGTGTTACTTCTCCTGTGTTGGGCCATCCTCCTGTACAAAGGTTGTTTGGTTTCTCCAATGTAGAGTTCAGAGCACTCCTCACTGCACTGGATTGCATACACTACATTGCTTTCCTTGTGTTTTGGAGTTTGATCTTTGGGGTGTACAAGCCTCTGTCTCAGTGTGTTGGTGGGTTTGAAATATACAGGTATGTGGTGTTTGCCAAATATCCGTTTTATCTTTTCAGACACGCCAGCCATGTAAGGAATGACCAGGTTCTTCCGTTTACTCTGAGTCTCAGCCCTATCTGTCGCTGTTTTAGGTCTGGTAGACTTAGATTTGGTGAAGGCCCAATTTGGATATCCACAGGCCTGCAGAGCTGTTCTCAGATGCTGCTTTTCATTCTTTTTGGAATCCATGGAGGTGGGGATGGTTTCTGCTCTGTGTGACAATGTCCTGATGACTCCTAGTTTGTGCTGCAGTGGATGGTGGGAGTCAAACATCAGGTATTGATCTGTGTGTGTGGGTTTCCTGTAGATCCCTATTTCTAGCTTGCCACCGGTCCCAATGAGGACTTCACAGTCTAGGAATGCCAGTCTGTTGTCCTTGGTGTCTTCTCTGGTGAAGCTAATGTTGGCATCTATAGTGTTTATATGGTCCGTGAAGGCCTGTACTTCCTGGGCCTTGATTTTGACCCAGGTGTCATCCACATACCTAAACCAGTGGGTGGGCACCGTTCCCTGGAATGTGTTGAGTGCTTTCTTCTCCACTTCTTCCATGTATAAATTGGCCACAATGGCATAATTTGTTTGGTTTGCCAGAACACTTCTCTTATACGCAGAGGAGAAAAGGACATGCCTGTTCAGCAGAGCTGAACATTTTATTAATGCACATATTCTGTTACTTTTTCTTAATATTTTTATACTTTAAGATAATTGAATTTTTTAAAGTCAAGGGAAGTTTGCTGTTGAATGAAGAGTGCTGGGCTGGAGTAATTATTTAGCAAATTTGATATCTTTCTCCCCTTCCCCCCAACTGGCAACTGCTTTAGAAAATTATCCCCATTTGTTGTACAGTCCATGTGCACAAAAGGAAGCTACCTATCCTTTCTGCATGCAAATTATCTCCGATTTTTGAATTTCTCCTCCTGTTAATTAAGGAAATCGTTTGACACTTGCCTCAGTTAATTAGCTAGGTTTTTTATCTGAGGGCAAAAGCTTGGTTACAAAAGAGACAGTAGTTGTTGAAGCAGCTGCAAGCTTTGAGTTACATGCCTAGTGACTCATATATACACTTCAGCTTGTGGGAGGCTCGTTTGACAAGATTAGGACTGGAGCGAGATAGGTCGAATGCATGTTCAGATCTATAGAGGCTTCAATGTGCAGAGGAGGGCCATAAGCTGGAGTGGCACTTGAAATGAAAGGCCTATCTGGCTGGAGGAAGGGACTGGCACCGATTGTGCCCGCAGATGGCGGTGGACCAAAAAGCTGGTGGTATAGGGGGAAGAATAAGCAGTTGACAATGCCAAAAAAGTGCAGCGTGGAATGACGTTTAGGCGAACATGCAGAAATAACAATATTTAAGTCAAATGGTTCCAAAGTGTCTGGTTAAGAAAAGAGCTAGGCTGCCACAATTATCCCTATTGGATAAGTCTATGTAGACAATATACACTAAGGTTTCTCCCAATACTTGAGTTACACAATCCAAAGTTACACAAACAGTGTACACAAACAATCCAAAGTTACACAAACAGTGCACTCACACTATTTTCCTGGTGCTACCTCCTCTCTATTGTCTGGTTTTTCCCCCTTCAAAAACTACTTGTACTGTTCTTTTTTTATGGCTGCAGATGCACCACATTATTGAATCCCACGTGTTCCAACAAGCAGCACTGTAAGTCTTACCCATGGAAGTGGTATGAAAGTTACACAACTTTACAGAATGCTTTTTCCTACCTAGTCCATTGACTTCTGTTAGTGAGAAGGAATTTACAGGCAGTAAATCAATGTTTCTTCTCCCCATCTCCTGCCTGACTAATTTTCTCTACGCACCTACACAACGGCAAAGCTGTGAACAACCACACCATTATTCATTCTTATTTTTAGAATGGCATTCCTATGCACTTGAGGCGGACAATTACTAGCCTTTAAAATGAAAAAGAAAAAAAAAACCTGAGGGAGTAGCACAAATGAAAAATAAATTAAAACTAAATTCAAAGGACTCTACTGGAGGCTTTAATCTGTTGCTGCAAAGGAAGCTACATTGCCACACTGCTCAGAGATGCTCATGAAGTCAACTGTGGGGGGAGGACAGCCTGAAAGAGCCTGTCACCTCTTACAACTGAAGTGCTATATATGGACTATGCTATGGAGCAAAGCTAATAGCTCAAACAATAATTAAAAAAACCCTAATAATTTCAACCATACCTTCTTTGTCATGTAATTACAGAATTATTAATTGATGCGTTGAATTAGATCATGGCATAAATACAGGAGTTAAATGGTGGTGTTTGTAGACAAGCAATAACTGCACCTGGGGGACAAAAGTCCTCTATAGTACTGATTCAAAGAGTGCCAGTTTGGTGTAGTGGTTAAGGCAGAGCTTTCCAAACTGTGTGTCGTGACACACTACAGTGTCTTCAGCAGTGTCTTGGTGTGTCGCCAGACCACCTGGAAGCGCTGATTGGGGGGGAACTGGAAGAAGAGGCACCCCCGCCAATCAGCATGAGCCAAAGGAGGGCAGAGAGGTGGGCCGAGCAGCGCAGACATCCGCCGCCGCCCAAGTGTCCCCATTGGAGTCCCGCTGCCGGTAAGTGCCACTGCCTCTCCACCCCGCGATCAAGCCAGCCCCCGCCGCTTGGCCCCGCACTGCGGCTACACTGCCCTGCCCTGCCCTGCCCATTAACAGGGATCCCTGTTATTACTATGTCACGAAATGATGCATGTCTAAAAGGTGTGTCACCAACATGAAAAGTTTGGAAAGCTCTGGGTTAAGGTATATATATAAAATAAAAAAAAACTGCTTCAAAAGGAAAGGATCTAAAGTATATAAATCTTGTCTGAGACTGGAGAGCCCTTGAGATCAAGAACACTTTCAAGCAGAAGACAGTCCTGTGTAAACTATTTTACTTTAGTTCTTTGTGGTTTGTCCCATGTTAAAATTTCCCTTTCTAGAAATCACCACCAATGTCCCATTTTGTAATGTGAGTTAAGTTAGGGATACCCCCAAATCTAACTTCCAGCTCCATTTTGTTTTTGCTTAGACTCAAACTAGGTGGAATTAATTTTGCAATATTAAATGTTGACAGGCAAATTTTCCAGAATGTTCTCATCATTAAAAGGAAGCATTCTAAGTTTGAGAATTTGTTGTAGAACTAACCTGACAATTTCATTAATTTTGTCTATGCCTCCAATTTTGATGTGTACTGTTGGAATTCCCAGTTTAAAAACTTAACTCCCTCCCAAAAAAATTCAATAAGGAGTTACAGCATTAACTTTCTGCAGTAAAAAGAAAGAATCAAGCATAAACTAGTTACAATTACATTTTCATTATATTACTCAGAATTACTGCTTTATGGCTTGGAAAGGATAGTTACACAGCATTCTTGTTTTGTTACATATGGGATTTTAGTCTTCTGGCTTGATATTCTTTATGAGGTGATTTTTTTTGGGGGGGTGTCTTGTTTTGTAGTATTCTGATTTGTATCCAACTTATTCGCTAAACCTTTTCTCCATACTGCATAAAAGCTGGGTGGTCTTAATTGTGTTGCCTGTCTTTAAAAAAATAAATTTCTCTCTCTGTATACAAAAGCCCCTTTCTCCTCTGCTTTGCAAGGTAATGAAGTATAAGTAAAGGTTTTAGAAGCAGGTTCAATGAGCTAATGAGACTTTATGCCAACTCTCTAAGGCAGCACCCTATTCTCACCCTGAGATCAAAAGATTTGTTTGAAATAGAACAATAATTTTAGATGCACCCAAGTACTGCCATATAATTAGACCACACAGATACACACACAAAAGAATTTTTTTAAAAAAACTAAGAGCATAACCTGCCTTCTGTGTTTTGTTTTGTTTATAAAAAGAGGAAATTAAATGTTCATGCACATTAGAGAAAATAGGCTAATCAAATTATAGCAATTTGCAATGCATATAGCCATTGTATTGACCTTTTAAAATAACTTTGCTTGAGATAATATTTTCAAAATCCAGCAGTGAAAAAGCCATGTAAGGTTCATAAAAAGAATCTAAATGTGGCAAGTTTTTTGCAATTGGAAATTCAACAGCATGAAGATAAGAAGTTTTTCTAAGCTTTCTGAGTTATTATGAAACTATCAGATGATAGAAGGAAAGAGTCTTTTAAGTTTTTTTTCCCTCTCCTCTCCTCTCCTCTCCTCTCCTCTCCTCTCCTCTCCTCTCCTCTCCTTTTCAGGCCAAAGTCACCCATTTAGCTTCATGACTGAGTAGGCATTTGACTTGGGACTCCCCATTTCTAGCCAAAAGTCTAAAACTCACATCATAGTGATTTTAAGTTTTTACTACAGCACGACAGAGGAGTTTAGTTAGAATGCAGTAAGCAGGATCATGTCTATATGTGCTCACTGGCCCACATGTTCTATAACAGATAACTTGAGCTTCAGAAAATAGTAGATGGGAGGGAACCTGGCGGACTTCATGGAGGATACAGTTACTGATGGTTGTTAGTCATGATAGCTAACTATGACCTCCAGGATCAGAAGAGTGTGCCTTTGTTGTTGTTGGGAAATGGGGAAAAATGGCTATTATACTTGTATTTGGCTTGTGGGCTACCTAGAAGTATCTGATATCATTTTATGATATATCAGCAAGATCATATAATATATATTAATTTTATTAAAGAAGTTTTTCCACAGAGTAAAAACAATGTAAATTTTAAGTTAAAGATTAGAGAAATAGAGAAAAGTTTAGTCAGGCAGATTTCCCAGTCTCTAAAATAAGATTACAATGTAATAAAAAACTAGCAACTTTCACAGAGTAGGGGCTTCATTCTATATGTCTAATTATTTGGTGCCAAGAGCTACACTGGGTAGGGAATGATACAAAATGGCTGGACTGAGTAGGTTAGTAGACAAGGCTGGTCAATCAATCAGTTTTTATTATGGCCATAAGCCAGCATAAGGCACAGGGAAGGAATACAGTCAATAAAAGATATAAAAGAAGGCACAGGAGCATAAAAGGTATGGGAAGGCATAAGGAGCTATAAATGGGTGAGGATTGGATAAAAACTTATATTCAAGTGTTGAGCAATAGGGTTATAGGGGATGCAGGTGGCTCATGGGAGGCTGTTACCTTCTTTGTTTCCTGCTCTGGAGAGTGGCTTGGTCTGAAGCTTTTGGACTGCAAGACGGTCAACTTTCATGTTGGCTTCTGTGATGCAGTTTTCTTGGGGTGGAGGAGAGCCTGCAGCTGTAAATCTATTCTTCTTGATGGCGGGGTACTCAAAGTTTGTGGCATCTCTGAGGTGAGGTGGCAGGAGTCAGTTCTTTTCTTCTTCTCAACCTTATTGCATTTATAAATCTCAGTATAATCCCTAAGGTTAGTCCTGGTTCTTTTCTTGCCTCTGGGTGACATAAACTGGGGGTGTTAGACCAGAGGGAAGAAGGCAACTCACAGGAGAGGAGCTTGTATAAAGAGCTGCTGGCCAGTCATCATCTTGGCTTCCTCCTTTTCGGACAGAGCCAATATTTTTATTTTCATGTCTGCTCTCAAACTTATTGAAGGTTTTCACCCTAATTTAAGGCTTGAACAGATATTGGATTCTGTTTTACAGCCAAAAAGAAAAAAGAAAAGAGGGGGCAGAAAACTTTATGGCAGATTTTTGCCAGGAAGCCACCGAGTTTCCGCAAAGTAGTCAAAGAAGGTTCCAGGGCCTCAAAAACATGGTTTGGGGAATGCATGATGCCCACAGAACACTGGCTGCTCACTCTATTTACTATAAATACATTTTAAACATAACTCTTTGATGAAAGCACTCATTTTATATGGCTTTTGTATTCTCTGAGAGCTGGCAATATATTTTGCCAACATTTATGAGTCAATTTGTCTCTTTGACATAGATCTTTTCTCTACTATCCCCCACCATCCAAGCCTGGTGTTATGAATTCTGTTTATATAGTGGAACTCAAGGGAACCACAAAATTAAAATCTTAAGTCTGCAATCAGAATAAATTAATGTTTTACTGTTTCCCATATGAAGAATTAATTTATTCCATTCCTTATTCCTGCTATAATGTATGTGGACATTGGTGAAAGTGTGTCCTTCTTTAGTACCTTGTTTTGAACAGAGTTCTGCTTCCATCTCTGCCTTTGTCAAAGTGTTATCAGAAAAGCCCCAGGTAAATTTGCAAATAATGTGGAGGTGGAGGCATTTAGTTTTTGAGGAATTTTAGCAGTGTATTGCCAGCATTTTGAAAGGGGATATACTGTCTTCTTTATAGCTCTCTACTGGGTGTAGCCTTAACAGGACACATATTATGTGGTTATTTCCAGCTTTTCACAGCAGTGAACTCCTTCCAGAATGTTAATCACAGGGCTATGTTGTTGGAATTGTTTCTTCTTCCAACATCAACAATCCATCTGATCCATAAAGTAACACTGAGTGCTGGATCTTCCTTTTGGTGTTGTCTTCATCGTATGTGCATGGGAAGGCCCTTAAGCTGGTAACATATATTAACCTGGGGGCACAATGGCTCAGTGGTTAAGATGCCAGGCTTGTTGATCAGAAGGTCGCAAGTTCGGAGGTTCAAAACCCTAGCCCCATGTGACGGAGTAAGCTCCTGCACTCGCCCCAGCTCTTGCCAATCTAACAATTCGAAAGCATGCAAATGCAAGTAGATAAATAGGTACCACTTTGGTGGGAAGGTAACAGCATTCCGTGCACGTCATGCCGGCCACATGACCATGCAAGCGTCTTCGGACAACACTGGCTCTTTGGCTAACAAACGGAGATGAGCACCTGCCCCTAGAGTCGGATACGACTGTGCAGGGGAACCTTTACCTTTTATATTAATCTGCCCTAAAGGAGATTAACATATGCAAAACTTTTCCTTCCTTTTGCAAATTCTCATATGCCTAACCATATCTTTTTGTAATCTTTAGAACAATTCTGTAACTCAGTATATTGAGATGTATGGAAGGAGGAAGAGAGGATGAGACTGAGAGAGAACAGGTTGCTTAAAATTTGTCCTGTGATTGACTCACATTTTAAAATGAACACCTGGAAGAGAGTATGTCTATGAAGGTTCTCAGTCATCCAGGTGGAATTGTCTGTAGCTTGAATCATGTCAACTGGATTTCTATTTTCTCAGTGGAAACGTTTCACTCCTTATCCAAGGAGCTTCTTCAGTCTGAGCAAAGTTGGTAAGGGAATCCTAAATATGTTTCTAGGTAGCTGTGTGACCTTACACCTGGGGCTAGGTCATGGTTATATTGAGATGTTATTTTAAGTCCTTTTATCATCTAAAGGAGGATTGTTAAGATCACCATGCTGCTGTTGAACTTGTGAAATGGTCTTAATCTTCCTAGGCACAGAAGACAAAGCAGGGAGGAAGATGGGGGAAAGATTGTGCCTGAGGCCCCCACCTCTATTCAAGGAAGGATTTTCCAAGTTGGCATAAATGGATTCCTTGACCCCTCTCTCAAACCACCTATCTTCTCTGTCTAAAATGTGAACATTAATGTCCTCAAATGAGTGTCCTTTTTCCTTTAGATGAAGATAAACTGCTGACTCTGGTCCTGTGGTGTTACTTCTCCTGTGTTGGGCTATCCTCCTGTACAAAGGTTGTTTGGTTTCTCCAATGTAGAGTTCAGAGCACTCCTCACTGCACTGGATTGCATAAACTACATTGCTTTTCTTGTGTTTTGGAGTTTGATCTTTGGGTTTGACCAAAGATAGTGGGTAGTAAACTTGTATACCATAAAAAGGTAAAGGTACCCCCCGCACATTTGTGCAGTCGTGTCCGACTCTAGGGGCCGGTGCTCATCTCCGTTTCTTAGCCGAAGAGCCAGCATTGTCAGAAGACGCTTCCATGGTCATGCGGCCGCATGATGCGCACGGAATGCTGTTACCTACCCACCGAAGTGGTACCTATTCATCTACTTGCATTTGCATGCTTTCGAATTGCTAGGTTGGCAAGAGCTGGAGCTAGTGCGGGAGCTCACTCTGCATGCAGGGCTAGGGATTCGAACCTCCGAACTTGCGATCTTCTGATCAACAAGCCTGGCGTCTTACCCACTGAGCCACCACACCCCTAAAATAGATAAAGGAGATAGTAATTTTGAAAGATTACTTTTTGCTGAAAGTGCTTTTGAACAAATTTGAATTAAAACAGACAAACAGACCACCAGACCTTTGTGGGCATTTTTTTTTTGTTTATTATTAAAGAGTGCAGACAATTGGTAGATTTTACAAAACAAAAGATAAAGGTAATATGAGGTAGACTGTGATGCTGACTGTAACTATGGAGTGCCATTTGAGACGAAAGTATTAAGGGCACAGGAAGACAAAACAGAAAGAAGGAAACTTGCCTTTTACTTGCCCTTGCAATTGAGACACTTTCACTTTTGGATTACAATCATTATATCATTGGCGATCACTCGTAGCCGAGTAAGATTGTCTTCCAGGGAAGGAGAGGATCACTAGAAAAAACTGCAGAGAGAGGAATTACACCAGATTTGCTTCAGAAAATGTTTGAGGAATTCGGCAATAAGTTATCTGAATCACTTGACACTAAATTGATTAAATCACTTGAAACTAAATTGACAGTTTTTGAAAAAAGAATGCACTACTGGAACTGAGAGAGGAGGAATTTTGTTTGAGATTTAGAGAAATTCCAAAGGATTCTGGTGAAGACATTAAAGAAAAGGTTATTAAAGCTTTAGGAATTTTTTTTTGAATGGGATGAGGAACATACAGAGGCAGAAATTGATAAAGTATATAGAATAAATACAAGATTTGCAAGAATAAGAAATGTTCCAAGGGATGTCTTGGTGCACTTTGTGAGGAAGAAGACAAGAGATCAAGTTTTGCAATAGCATTTTAATACAAGACTGAAGATTGATAATATAGATGAAATTGTTCTTAAATAAATTCCTATTAGAATTTTGCGTAATAGAAAGAATACTTCTTTTTGAATGATAGACTAAAACAGAAAAAAGTTTGTCAAATGAGACTACACAAAAACCTTGACAGGTGTAACAGGAAACTGAAAGGGATGATATCTACACTACAGGTATCGACTTTTCTAAAAATTTGGCTTAATTGTTGATTATAGATGTTTAACATGTTTAACGGCCGGGTTTCAGGTGTGGCATCTGCCGAGACCTCGGGGCAGGGGAGGAGGGGTGGCGGTTGTAATTCGGGAGTCTCTGATGGCCTTCAGGGGTCCTGCTCCACAAGTGGCCGGGTGTGAGACCTTGTTCTTCAAGTTGGGTTTTCGAGAGAAGTTGGGGGTGTTGCTGTTGTACCAGCCTCCCTGCTGCGTAGCAACCTCCCTGCCCGAGCTGTTGGAGGCTGTCTCAGGGTTGGCAGTGGAGTTCCCTAGACTTATGGTTCTGGGGGACTTCAATCTGCCTTCCCTGGGATGTGCCTCAGATACAGCTCGGGTGTTCATGGCTACCATGGCAGCCATGGGCCTATCTCAGATTATTCGAAACCCGACTCGAGACAGTGGCCTCACTCCGGACTTAGTTTTCTTGTCGGAGCAGTGGCAAAGTGATCTGAAGGGAGTGTTAGATCTATCCCCATTGTCATGGTCAGATCACGCCCTGGTGGCCCTGAGATTTTCCTATGCCGCCCCACTCCACAGGGAGGCAGGACCCATTCGAATGGTCCGCCCCCGGTGACTAATGGACCCTGTGAGGTTTCAGAAGGAGCTGGGGGTTATTTCCGAGGATCTATTGTGCGGTCCAGCGGAGGTTCTGGCCGCAGCCTGGAATAGGGAGGCCGCCGGAGCCTTGGACAGGATCGCACCTGTGCGGCCTCTCTTGCCTCATCTGACCCGATACTCCCCGTGGTTTACGGAGGAGTTAAGGGTCTTGAAGAGGGCTAAGAGACGCCTAGAGCGCCGCTGGAGAAAAACAAAGACTGAATCTGACCGAACACAAGCTAGAGTCGCAGTTAAGGCCTACCTTGTGGCGGTAAGAGCGGCAAAATGTCAATATTTCTCCGCTCTTATTGCATCCGCAGAATGCCGCCCGACGGCCCTGTTTAAGATAACACAATCTCTTTTGGGTAGGGTGGAGCCTAGGACCCACCTGCAGGGCCGTGCGGAAGAATTTTCTGAGCATCTGCAGGATAAAATCGCTCAGATTCGATCTAGGTTGGACTCCAAGCATGAAGCAGAGTCTGGGGAGATGCCGAGGGAACGTCATTACCCGGTTATCTGGGATCGGTTTGATCCTGTTGGGCCTAAGGAAGTGGACAGAATCCTCCGGACTGTAAGGGCCACCACATGCCATCTTGACCCTTGTCCTTCCTGGCTAGTGCAGGCAGCCAGGGAGGTTACATCAGGTTGGGTCCGGGCGATGGTTAATACATCCTTGGGGGAGGGGGTGTTTCCAGATGCTTTTAAGGAGGCGCTGGTGCACCCCCTCCTCAAGAAGCCGTCGCTGGACCCCACCGTATTGGACAACTTTCGTCCTGTCTCCCACCTCCCCTTTTTGGGGAAGGTGGTTGAGAAGGTGGTGCTGCTGCAGCTCCAGAGGATTCTGGATGAAACGGATTATCTGGACCCCTTTCAGTCGGGTTTCAGGCCGGGATATGGGGTGGAAACTGCATTGGTCGCACTTATGGATGATCTCTGGCGAGGGCGGGATGGAGGGAGTGCGTCCATCCTGGCTCTCCTTGATCTCTCAGCGGCTTTCGATACCATCGACCATGGTATTCTTTTGGGACGGCTCGAGGAGTTGGGGGTGGCTGGCGTAGTTCTGCGTTGGTTCACCTCCTTCCTCGGGGGCCAGTCCCAATCAGTAGTAATAGGAGATGAGAGATCCAACTCTCGCCCCCTCGTTTGTGGGGTGCCGCAGGGTTCGGTTCTCTCACCTCTCCTATTTAATATCTATATGAAACCGCTGGGTGAGATCATCCGTCACCATGGGATGAGATATCATCAGTATGCTGATGATACACAGTTGTACATCTCCATCCCAGGTGAAGTAAGTGATGCAGTGGCCGCCCTTTCTCAGTGCCTGGAGGCTGTGGGGGTCTGGATGGGGAACAACAGGCTTCAGCTGAACCCTGGTAAGACGGAGTGGCTGTGGATTGATGGTTCTTCTGGATCTGGGAAATTATCATCTTTGGTTCTGAATGGGGTTGCACTTCCCCGTTCACAATCAGTGCGGAATCTGGGGGTCCTTCTGGACTCACGACTCCTGCTCGAGGAGCAGGTGGCAGTCGTGGCCAGAAGGGGCTTTGCGCAACTTCGTGTTGTGCGCCAGTTACGCCCTTTCCTGGATCAGGAATCCCTCCGTACAGTCACTCATGCCCTGGTCATCTCCCACATAGACTACTGCAATGCGCTTTACATGGGGCTACCCTTGAAGAGTATCCGGAAGCTACAACTGGTCCAGAATGCGGCTGCGCGCGCAGTTATTGGTGCCCCTAGATCAGCCCATGTGACACCTCTGCTGCGCCAGCTGCACTGGGTGCCGGTATGCTTCCGGGTGCAATTCAAGGTGTTGGTTTTGACCTTTAAAGCCCTACATGGCATGGGACCAGGGTATCTGAGGGACCGCCTCATCCCCATAACTTCAAACCGTCCCACTCGATTATGTAGAGAGGGCATGCTCCGGACCCCGTCGGTAAGGGAGTTTCGTTTGGCGGGGTCCAGAAGGTGGGCCTTCTCGTCAGTGGCGCCTGCCCTTTGGAACAACCTGCCCCCGGAGGTGAGGCAGACCCCATCGCTCCTGTCCTTCCGGAAGAACGTAAAGACCTGGTTTTGCCGCCTCACGTGGGATGGGAACAGAAATAGTTCTTCGTGGGGATGGCTGGTGCCATAGAGCCCTTTTAAAGATCGTGGGCTGCCTTCTTGGATTTTCTACTTAATTTATAATAATAATTAATTGTATATTGTATTTTTATGTGTTTTTACAATAGAATTTTAATCTCTATGTTTGTAAACCGCCCAGAGTCCCCTCGTGGGAGATGGCGCGGTGATAGAAATCGAAACATAAATAAATAAATAAATAAATAAATAAATAAATAAATAAATAAACATGGAATATAAATTGAGCAAATGCTCCTCAAAAGAGGAAAAAAAATCATTATTTGAAAAAATTAAAACAGGACATAGTTTGCCTACAAAAGACACATATTAGAAAAAAGGACATAAAATATTTGATTTATAAAAATTTGGGTGAAGAATTTATTTCAGCAGGAACTAAAATATATAAACCCCCAACTAAAACCAGAACTTGTATTGACTGATGAGCATGGTAGATTTCTTGGAGTGGAAGTTAATTTACATGAGACTGATTTTGGGAATTTATACCCCAAACGAGGATAAAGTACTGTTCTATAACTAATGGGTTTTTCTTACAAAAATTGGTGTTTGATGCGGGATTGGAATGGAGCAATCTCCCCACAACTGGATAGAACTTCTGAGAAAAATATTAAAATTACTCAAGGCAAATCACCAAAAGTTTTCTTTGATTTGATGGACAATTTAGGGCTTGTTGATATATGGAGACAGAAAAACAGCAATTCAAGAGAGTATATGTACTTTTATGAAAGACATAGATCCTTTTCAAGAGTAGACATGATTTGGATTTTGAAGAATTTGGCTACTAAGGTTCAAAAAGTAGAGATACTACCAAATATTTTTTCAGATCACAATCCTGTGAGTTTGGTTTATAAAAGGAAATACAGTTCTTTTATATGGAGACTAAAGGAGATGTTGCTACAGAAAAAAGTTATAGAGGAGGATTATAAAAAGAAATTAAAATATTTCTTTGAAAATAATTTAGATAAAGGAACTGATTTAAGTATGGTTTGGGATGCAAGTAAAGCTTTTATCAGAGGTTATTTCATACAACAATACAAAAGTGGAGGCAGTGACAGACTTTGTATTTCTAGGCACAAAGATTACTGCAGATGCTGACTGCAGCCAGGAAATCAGAAGACGTTTACTTCTTGGGAGGAGAGCAATGACAAATCTCGATAAAATAGTTAAGAGCAGAGACATCACACTGACAACAAAGGTCTGCATAGTCAAAGCAATGGTATTCCCCGTAGTAACCTATGGCTGCGAGAGCTGGACCATAAGGAAAGCTGAGCGAAGGAAGATAGATGCTTTTGAACTGTGGTGTTGGAGGAAAATTCTGAGAGTGCCTTGGACTGCAAGAAGATCAAACCAGTCCATACTCCAGGAAATAAAGCCAGACTGCTCACTTGAGGGAATGATATGAAAAGCAAAACTGAAGTACTTTGTCTGCCTCCTGAGGAATCTGTATAACGACCAAGTAGCAATGGTAAGAACAGACCACGGAACAACGGACTGGTTTAAGATTGGGAAAGGAGCACGGCAGGGTTGTATACTCTCACCTACCTGTTCAATGTGTACGCAGAACACATCATGCGACATGCTGGGCTTGATGAATCCAAGGCTGGAGTTAAAATCGCTGGAAGAAACATTAACAATCTCTTTGTTTGTGTGTGTGTGTTTATATTATACTCCAGGAAATAAACCCAGACTGCTCACTTGAGGGAATGATATTAAAGGCAAAACTGAAGAACTTTGGCCACATAATGAGAAGACAGGATACCCTGGAGAAGAAGCTGATGCTAGGGAAAGTGGAAGGCAAAAGGAAGAGGGGCCAAGGGCAAGATGGATGGATGATATTCTGGAGGTGACAGACTCGACCGTGGGGTTGTTGGGGATGGTGACGGCCGACAGGAAGCTCTGGCATGGGCTGGTCCATGAAGTCATGAAGTGTTGGAAGCAACTGAATGAATAAATAACAACAATTTCATACAACACAATAGTGAACTCAAAAAGAAGAGGCAAGAGAAAACATGAGCCATTTTGGATGAGATAAAAAGTAAAGAAAAATTAAAGTAATTTCCAGAGAAGATAAGTATTTCTCCACAAATTAAGCTTTTACAATGACAGTTAACTATGTTAACAGTAAGAGAAAAGAAAAGAAAAGAAAAGAAGAAAAGAAAAGAAAAGAAAAGAAAAGAAAAGAAAAGAAAAGAAAAGAAAAGAAAAAGTGATATTGAAACTACAAGAGAGATATACTATATTAATGGATAATGTGGCCATGCAAAAAGCATTTCATCAATATTATTCCAACTTGCATAAAGGACAAGACATTTTTCTGGAAAAAATAGATGAATACCTAAAGAAGCAAAATCTATTAAGGATTACAGAAGAACAGAAGCAGATTATGAATGGACTTAAAACAATAAGGGAAGTTTGTGAAGCTATAAAAATGATTAAACCAGGAAAGGTGTCTGAAGCAGATTACCAGGTTCTTATTATAAATGTTTTGAGAATGAACTTTTACAACCTTTACAAAATATGTTGAATTCTATTTTACAGGGAAGAAAATATAGCATTAATACCTAAAGAGGGACAAGATTTGACTTTTACAAGAAACTATAGACCGATATTTATTATTTTATTTATTTATTATTACATTTATATCCCGCCCATCTCCCCCACAAGGAGGGACCCTGGGCAGTTCACAACAAATTCAAAACAATTAAAACAATAAATATCAATAATAAACAATATAAAATTACACACACACACACACACACACATACATACATACATACAACATCATACAATTTGATCCAAAATTGGTAGATCTTATTCCACTGATCAACAAGGCTGGTCGGGACAGATCTAAGGGGCCAGCCAACCCCAAGACTGGCTATTCCCCTCCCCTCCCCACGCCTGGTGACATAGCCAGGTCTTCAAGTTTTTCCTAAAGTCCAGGAGAGAGGGGGCCGATCTTATTTCCCGGGGAAGAATATTCCAAAGGGCAGGGGCTACTGCAGAGAAGGCACGCCTCCTAGACCCTGTCAGGTGGAACTCTCTTGCCGACGGGGTTCGTAGCGTGCCCTCTCTGCAGGACTGGGTGGGACGGGTTGATTGAACGGGGATGAGCCAGTCCTTCAGGTAACCTGGACCCATGCCATGTAGTGCTTTAAAGGTAATAACCAACACCTTGAATTGAATCCGGAAGCAAACTGGGACCCAATGCAGCTCACGGAGCAAAGGTGTTATGTGTGCCGATTTTGAGGCACCTAAAATGGCCCATGCGGCTGCATTTTGAACCAGCTGAAGCCTCCAGACGCTCCTCAAGGGTAGCCCCATGTAGAGCGCATTACAATAGTCTATCTGGGAGATGACCAGGGCATGAGTGACTGTTTGAAGGGCCTCTAGCTCCAGGAAAGGGCGTAATTGGTGCACAACACGAAGTTGTGCAAAGGCCCTTCTGGCTACGACTGCCACCTGCTCTTCGAGCAGGAGTCGTGAGTCCAAGAGGACCCCCAAATTACGCACCAGGTCTGTCTGGGGTAGTGCAACCCCATCCAGAACTAAAGATGGTAAATTCCTAGGTACCGAGGGGCCATTAATCCACAGCCACTCCGTCTTACCAGGGTTCCCCATCCAGACCTCTACAGCCCCCAGGCACTTGGACAGGGTAGTCACAGCATCACTTACTTCCCCCGGGATGGAGATGTATAACTGTGTATCATCAGCATATTGATGATATCTCATCCCGTGGAGATGGATGATCTCGCCCAGTTGTTTCATGTAGATGTTAAATAGGAGAGGAGAGAGCACTGAGCCCTGCGGCACCCCACAAAGGAGGGGCTGTGGACCCGATCTCTCCTCCCCTATCAACACCGATTGGGACCGGCCCTGGAGGAAGGAGGCAAACCAGCGCAAAACCATGCTGCCCACCCCCAACTCCCTGAGCTGCTCCAAAAGGATACCATGGTCGATGGTATCGAAAGCCGCTGAGAGGTCAAGGAGAGCCAAGTTGGATGCACTGCCTCCATCCCGCTCCTGCCAAAGATCATCCATAAGCGCGACCAATGATGTTTCCGTCCCATATCCTGGCCTGAAACCTGACTGAAAGGGGTCTAGATAATCCGTTTCATCAAGAATCCTCTGGAGCTGCAACGCCACCACTTTCTCAACCACCTTCCCCATAAAGGGAAGGTGGGAGACTGGACAAAAATTGTCCAGTACAACAGGGTCCAGCGATGGTTTCTTGAGGAGGGGGCACACCAATGCCTCATTGAAGACCATCGGAAACACCCCCTCCTGCAAGGATGCATTTACCATCAACTGGACCCAGCCACACGTCACCTCCCGAGCTGATTGCACCAGCCAGGAGGGACATGGATCTAATTTGCACGTGGTGGCATTTACAGTCCGGAGGATCCTATCCACTTCCTCGGGACCAACAGGATCAAACTGTTCCCAGATAACAAGGTAAGTACGCTCCTCAGGCATCTCCCCAGACGAAGTTCCACACTTAGAGTCTAACTTAGAGCGAATCCGAGCGATTTTATCCTGCAGATGCCTGGAAAATTCCTCAGCACGTCCCTGCAGGTGATTTTCTGAATCACCTTTCCCCCAAAGGGATCGGGTGATCCTGAACAGGGCCGCTGGGCGGCATTCTGCGGACGCAATAAGAGCGGAGAAATACTGATGTTTCGCCGCTCTTACCACCACAAGGTAGGCCTTAACCGCGGCTCTAGCTTGTGTTCGGTCGGGTTCAGTCTTTGTCTTCCTCCAGCGGCGCTCTAGGCGTCTCTTAATCCTCTTCAGGACCCTTAACTCCTCCGTGAACCACGGGGACTGTCGGGTTCGATGGGACAAGAGAGGCCGCACAGGCGCAATCCTGTCCAAGGCCCCAGCCGCCTCCCTATTCCAGGTGGCAGCTAGGACCTCCGCTGGACCATGCAGCAGATCTCCGCGGACAACCCCCAGCTCCCTCTGAAACCGAATTGGGTCCATCAGTCGCCGGGGCGGACTGATCGAATAGGTCCTGCGGAGTGGGGTGACATAAGAGAATCTCAAGGCCACCAGGGCGTGATCTGACCATGACAAAGGGGAAAGATGTAACTCTCCCCTCAGAGCACATTGCCACTGCTCTGACAAGAGAACTAAATCCTGTGTGAGACCACTGTCTCTAGTTGGGTCCCGAATAATCTGAGTCAGGCCCATGGCCACCATGGTGGCCATTAACTCCCGAGCTGCCTCCGAAGACCGTCCCAGGGATGGCAGGTTGAAATCCCCCAGAACCATAAGTCTGGGAAATTCCACTGCCAGCCCCGAGACAGCCTCCTGCAGCTCAAGCAGGGAGGTTGCTACACAGCAGTGGGGCTGGTACAGCAGCAACACTCCCAACTGCTCTCGGGTACCCAATTTGAAAAACAGGGTCTCACAACTGGCTACTTGTGGAGCAGTGCCCCTGAATGCCACAAGAGACTCTCGGATGACAACTGCCACCCCTCCTCCCCTGCCCTGACATCTCGGCTGGTGCCACACTCGAAACCCAGCCGGGCACATCTCTGACAGAGCCACTCCTCCCTCCGGGCCCAGCCAAGTTTCGGTAATGCATGCCAGGTCAGCCCTCTCTTCCGTGATCAGGTCACTTATGAGGGGAGCCTTGTTGTTAACTGACCTGGCATTAAGCAGCAGCAGCCGGAGGCCAGGACCCCCATGAGCCCGCTGTCCAGGGCCTAGGTTCAAGTCTGGAGGGTCAGAACACGACACAGATAAAAGACATCTGGGGCGTCTTCCTCGACGATGACTCACCCTCCGGCTTCCGGCATAACATCCCCTGCCCGTCATCACCTTGATAAAATGCCCCGCCCTATATCCCACAGGGTCTCCCAGCCCATTCGCCCCCAATCCTGGACCTTTTGAATCCCTGGTTTGGAATAGGAATCCCTCCATCCTCTCATCCCACTCTACATACAACCACACAACCACATGGAGATGGAAGACCACCAGCGCACCAGCTCTCGCTCTCGGCGCTGGTAGGGTCAACCATCACCTACATACTTACCATGCCCCCCTCAGCCTCTCTCACTGGACAGTAGGGGGGCATAACACTCACTACCTCTCACCCCCTGTCTCTCACTCAGAGGGCGAGGGCTCTATCAAACACCATACAAACCCAGGCACTCTCCCTCGTCTCTCACACTTGGGAGGGAGCCAATCATTCACTTTGGAGGGACCCTAAAACTCTGCTGTGATCAGCAAATTAGAGGGGTTGAGAGCAGATAGCCAAGTCTTAATTGCGAGTCCTACGTCTGTGCTCGTTGGTCTGTTGCACCCGGGCTCACGTCCAGCTGGTCATCTTCGCCTGCACGCCGCGTCAGGGGCTCCCCATCCCGCTGGTCCCCTATACCACTCTGCTTTACTGTGGGCTCGTCGTCCTCTAATCTCCTGCACTGATTCCCCGTGTTGGAGTTTATTACTCTGCTGGGCCGCTGCGCTAAATCACTATAGCCAAGGCCCATCGTCCTGCCGGCCCGTTGCAACGGCCTGCCGTATCTAGGCTCACTGAAACTAAGGCTCGTCGCCCTGCCAGTCCATGTTGGAACTCGTTGCCACGCCGTCACGCCCCCCCAGCTTGCCCCTTCTCCAAACTTGCCATGCCTGGGGCTCTGCTGTACCTGGGGCTCGTTGCTTTGGCTGTCTATCACGCTGGGGTTCGTCTGCCACGTCTGGGCTCGTTGCGTCGATGGTCCTCCGAGCCAGTCCACCATATCGAGGGGCCGCTCCAAGGGCTGCTACACTACCAACCACGCCTCTGAGGACGATGCATTCGACCCCCATGCCGCCAAATCTCTCCAGGCCTCAAGTGACTGCCGAAGCTGATTGCGTCTGCCGGGGCTGTTACGTTTCGTCATGTTCCACTGTTCCTCCACCCCATCCAGGGAACTCCGACAAACTCCGGTAAACTCCAGCCAATATCAATATCAATATCAATATCAATATCAATATCAATAATCAATTATCAATTATCAATTATCAATTATCAATTATCAATTATCAATTATCAATTATCAATTATCAATTATCAATATCATTATTGAATAATGAGTACAACTTTTTTACAATGATTTTGACTGATAGGCTGAAAATAATTTTACAAGAGTTTATTCATGAGGATCAATGTAGGTTTTTACCTAAAAGACAGTTAAAGGACAATATTAGAAATGTGTTGGACATTTTGGAATATTTGGTGCAACATAATGAAAAACAAGGGGCGTGTGGCCAACCTAGCAATTCGAAAGCATGCAAATGCAAGTAGATAAATAGGTACCACTTCAGTGGGTAGGTAACAGTGTTCCGCGTGTGTCATGCTGGCCACATGACCGTGGAAGCGTCTTCGGACAACGCTGGCTCTTCAGCTAACAAACGGAGATGAGCACCTGCCCCTAGAGCCGGACATGACTGCACAAATGTGCGGCGGGGGGGGACCTTTAACTTTACCTTTAATGAAAAACAAGCCACAGTGATTTTCTTAGACAGAAGGCCTTTGCAATTTTAACTGGGCTTTCTTGTTCAAAATTTTGGAAGATAAGAACTTTGGAGAGAACTTTATAAAATGGGTAAGACTGATCTATAGTTCACAGAAAGTATACATGTGAGGATCAGAAATATGGGAATGGATGTACATGCAAACTCCATCCTTAATATTTCTGGGCACATAGGTATCTTGAAAGACTTTCATACATTGAGCAGGAAGAGTTGCAGGATGTACTGACAACTTTTCTTAGACTCAGGAACCTAACGTGCTTATAAGACAGCAGTACCCTCCCTCATTCCAAAGCATTCAGTGCATGGAGATTTACAGAGGAAGTGGAAGCATCCCAGTACATGTTTAATCCAATGTTTATGCAAGCTGGACACCTGCAGTGAGCTGGTGTACCCATTTATTTCTTTCCTGATTTTTTTTTTCTCTAGATCCTTATCAAAACTAATTTCACTTCTGGGGCCAAAGTTTCTTTTCCATCCTCTTTTAGCTACCTTTGTCTTTGGTAATGCTTATATAATGAGAGCTGCTACAATTCC
The DNA here is from genome assembly GCA_023362775.1 of Charina bottae. Taxonomy (NCBI): domain Eukaryota; kingdom Metazoa; phylum Chordata; class Lepidosauria; order Squamata; family Charinaidae; genus Charina; species Charina bottae. The sequence continues at coordinate 12,408,988 of JALMGJ010000003.1, forward strand.
AGTCTTCGTTCCGCAGGCTAGCTGAGGAGGAGTGTTTAATGGCCACTTGAAAATAAAATATGAGCCATAATAGAAGGCAGCTATTGAATTTTTAATCACCACCAGGGGACAAATAAATAACCCTTACCACAGGCATAGCTGCAGAGTCTTATTAAAATACAACACATCCTTTATAGATGAGCACCAAAATTCTAGGCACTGTACAAAATGCTTGGCTTAACTCAGATGCAGGGAGAGCATTTGTGTTAACCAAAGGCCTCAGTTCATGTTTGTTCCATACTTGTTGTTTTCAATTAGCAATTAAATGGATGTCAGTTAACAGACAAGAGATGGTCATGCAGTGTAAATACTTTTATGTAGGCCTGGTGTTCAGTTTTGTTCACCGCATATCTTTTATCCTGTTACTGAAATAACAGCTATTTATTCAACTTGAGCTAATCTCTATTGTCTTCTCCTTTCAGAAATCTATGGTAGAGGTCACATGTTGAAGAATAGCAAGCATTCATATTGGATGGTGGCAGCTATGCCAAGTCTGCTATCTATTTATAAACAAGCATACAAACTTCTTATATTCCACCATAGAACACAGTGCCATAAGCAATTTTTATGGCATTATAGTCAATCTTAGGTAGCTTTTTCAATTGCAGTTCAAATCTTCCTTTGTGCTAAATCAAAAATAATATGCCTGAGAATGTGCTTTCAGAGCTTTTGAATGGAGCTTCATGATATTAAATATAATCATAATTTGTTCTAGGGTCTTGCCTTTTATCAGTTATCAGTCTTGGGGTATATATACAATACTCTAGGATGGGAGGGGATTTGCAAGGTGAATTGGGAAGAGAGCTTTTCTGCTCCTTTTCTGCTCCTAATTTGATACTTTGATGCACAAGTCCTATATATGGTGCCTTAGCACACACTTATTTTCTTGGAGATCTGGTTGTCAATGTATGGACAGAAACCTGCTGTAAATTGTGGGCCTCCATAAGTTTAAGTTTAGATAAAGGAGATTAAGAAGTCTGAACAACAAAGCCTTAGGTAATTTCACTGAGGCAAGGAAGTCTTGCATGATTAAATGCAACCTATTAAGAAGTGCTGATGTGTATGCCTTGTTCATATGAATGGAATGTACATGGATTGACGTTAGACATTCTTTTTCATTCTAATCTATCTTGAAGTATCAGGCTAAAATGTGGATGATATAATTGTATACCACTGCCCTTATGGAAATAAACAAGATCATATATTGTCATAAAATAACAACACTAACTGCTGTTACATCCCTGCAACAGAAGTGAACATGACCTATTAACATACAGTACACATACAATTATAAAACTGTATCTACTGTTCATTTCACCAATTCTAAGACCACAGTACATAGTCCAGAATTATGTTTTATTCCACCATAATAATTAATGTAAAAATCTACTTTAGTATATTTTTAAGCAATGAGTCCAAGTGCATGGGCATGGCTCAATGGGTAAGATGCCAGGCTTGTCGATCAGAAGATCGCAAGTTTGGAGGTTCGAATCCCTAGCCCCGCACGACGGAGTGAGCTCCCACAATCGCCCCAGCTCTTGCCAACCTAGCAATTCGAAAGCATGCAAATGCAAGTAGATTAATAGGCACCACTTCGGTGGGTAGGTAACAGCGTTCTATGTGCATCATGCTGGCCACATGACCGTGGAAGCGTCTTCGGACAATGCTGGCTCTTCAGCTAACAAACAGAGATGAGCACCGGCCTCTAGAGTCAGACATGACTGCACAAATGTGCGGGGGGAACCTTTACTTTTTACCAAGTACAGGAGTTTGCCTTCTACCAGACATTTAATTATTTAATTGGAGCTTTGGATTTCTCAGTTGATGGTAGTACTCACTAATATTTTCAAGGAGTGCTTTGTGTCAAAACTGTCAGCACAGCCCATATTATCAGGTGAAGAAAAACACAGATGAGGCCAGCCAAAGTTTATTTGTTCTGTTGTCAATTCTTATTAATAATACACCCAGTAGGGGAAAAAAAGAGCATTAACAATATGCATCTAGGAGGTTTATATAACAGATTCTTGCCCTGGAGATTTTTGCTAAATGTTGAAAGACGAAGAAGCATAAATATTGTATATCCAAATGTTGACTGACAAAGGAGAAATCCAAAATTGTATAGGAGCAACTTTTCTTTTTTTTATATAAATTTTATTGAATTTTGATTATACACAGTTAAAAGTTAGAAACAGAAAAAGAAATAGAAATACAAATCAAAGAGAGAAGAAAAAAAGTGTAGTAAAGCAAAGAAAAAAAGAAAAAGATGAGTTTCCATAGATGCACTTCCAGTTCCTTTTTTTTTCTCTTTGTCTCTCTTCATCCTCAGTGCCATATTCGTCATAATGTAGATAATATTCCTGTAAAAAGAAAAAATGGGGAGGAGAGAGGGGGGAAAATAAAAAAAGGAAAAAAGAGATAATAATTGCTGCAATAATTATTTACAAAAAGGAGAAAGTAAGAAAAATACCAAAAATAAGAACAATCCTTTAAAAAATAGTTGTCATAACACCAGGATTGTAATCCATACAAAAGTCAAAAACAGTCCTTTAAAAATAATTGACATCATAATTCATTTGTATTCCATTAGATATGTAAATAATCCATTAGATATGTAAGTCCATGTAAAATCAGGAACAAAAAATAAAAAGGCAGATGGAAACTCCCCCCCCCACTATAGTCAAAATAATAATAAAAACGATAGGCAGTAGCAAGGTTTCTCACGCCCACTTATAGCTCTTCAATCCAGCCAAAAGTAACTGAAGAGAAAAAGAAGCAAAAAAAAAAGAAAAAAATTATATAAAATATGTAAAGAAAAGCTGCAGTAATCTAAATAACTTCTTCACCCAAAGTACATATTGAACTATCAAATTTCTATATAAAAAGAGTCCAAACAAAGTATAAAAATTTAAAAGAAGCTTATAAAAGAAAGGAGGGGTAAATTCTTTCCCAGTAGTAATCACCAAAAAAAAGCTTAAAAGGCAAAATGTTAATTATCCTTATAAAGTCAAAATCCAAGTAAATATATAAATCCACGGTATTTCAAACACCCAAAATAAAAAGCCAGTAGGGACTTTTTGTTCTCCTGAAGTCAAAATCAAAGATAAGAATAGTAAATATTCCCAGGTTTCACCTTCCCACTTGTAATTCTTCAATCCAACCACAAGTCACAAAAGGAAGATGTTACCAGAAACATATAAAAAAAACCCTCTACATTCCAAATAATAATCCAAGTTGAACGTTAAACAACTTAGCTTCTTCCAAAAAAGCAAGTCCAAACAGAATTCAAAGTTCAAAGAAAAAAGAGAAATATATATATATATATATATATATATATATATATATATATATATAAATAAAGTAATAAGGTTTTCTTCTTTCAGGCAGCAGTCCCAACATAAAAGTCATAAAAAACAGAGTATTAATCACTCCATTTATGTCCAAACTTTAGTATAATAATTCCACAAAACGAAAAGAAAAATACCAACAATTGTCCATAGGTAGGAAACTTAGACCAAACTGCAGGTAATAACGAAAGTCACTTTCAGTTTTAGCAAAGTCAATTAACTTCCTTTTCCCACCATTTAATCATCCTTTAACAAGAAGGGAGTAACACACCAGCAAATATAAATCAAGTCCAGAGACAAATCTTAGCACTTAATGTTTAAAAGTAAAAAAAAAAGTGTCTAAAAGGCTGATCGGGCAGCTACTTATCTTTTCCAGATTCACAGCTGCTGTAGAGCTTCGTTCCTCTTCCAGTCGCCTTTCGCTGCTTCAATCTCCCATCCCCCGCGGTGGAAATACGGGGGTCGTGGGAGAGCAGCTACTTCAGTGACCCTTGTGGTTTATCTTCTGATCACCCTCTCTTCGAGGGTGATTTTTCAGCGATTTTTCTTCTTCCAAATCGCCGCAGACAGCTAACTGCGGAATCAAGGCTAAGAGCCTTGGTTCTTCGCTGCACTCCGATCAATGCCCGGAAGTCGTATAGGAGCAATTTTTCATTGGTCAGCATTTTAGCTAAGATTCAGGGCATTATCCTAGCCTTCACTTTCATAGTGACAGCAATGAGAACTTACCATATTATTCATGTGTGACTTGTGGTGAAATGTTCAGTGCAACCACAATGAATCTTGTTAAGGTTTGGGAATTAAACCTAGAATTTACAGATAGGACAGAATGGAAATGTATCCAATGTATCTAGGTAAAAGGGTATAGAAACTGCTATGTCATTCTATCAGCAAAAAAGATGATGACACAAGGATGTAATAGGACTGATGTAACCTACTGGCAATTGTATGCAAATGTGTCATGTGGCTGATGCAGTGCTACTGTAATGTGGGTCCTGATTGGACAGATATATGTATAAAGGTACTGTGTAAGGTGCTATACTCTCTCTCTATTTGATGTGCCTCTGGACAATGTATCTGTATTTCTTGGACTGCTGTGTATGAAGACTGTGTATGTATAATTGTAAATAGACTTTTTATCTAAACCTCTTTCGTGTGAGTCTGTTTACTCCTATCAGGACTGGAAGAACGTACTGCTCTAACGTCTCTTGGATATCGGGCTGCATCAGAACCGCTGACTCTGACAAATCTGATGTCGTCTCAATGTGTTACCATGATCATGTTGGGTATGAGTTCTGGGAGCTACAGTGTTAATGCACCTGGAAGACCCCAGACTAGGGAAAGGGTACATCACACCAACCTTGGGGGGAAGAAGCTGAGAACACTTTTGGTGGAATACAGAACTTCTGTGGGGAAGAGGAGGTGGTAACTAGCTTGCATCCTAACTGCATTGGATACAATCTATTATAATCTACTTAATTAAAAATAATTTAAAATTATTTCTGTCTGCCTACATTAGAAGCCCTATCAACTCTGCAGTTAAACTGTTGCCAATGCAGTGAAATCCGCTATACATATGCAAAATGTATTTTGAACAGGGAACTATTTCTGAAATGTACTCAGTGAAGAAATGCTGGAGTTTCTGAAGGATTCATTTGGCCTAAGAGAAAAGGAAAATCAAAGGAAAAAAGAAAAGTATGATGTAAGATATATCTTCCACCATAATTACTGAATGAGGAGTTTAGGAAGCATGCTTGAACTGGAATACATCTGTGTGCATAGGAAGTTACATAGTCACAGTCTTCTTGGGAATAACAACATTGTCCATAGAAGAAGGACAACAAAGGCAATGTTGTTCAAGGAAAGTCTCAAGGAGGCTTTTTATTCACACTGCCTTGATCCTGTGTGATCAGAAATCTTGATAAACAGCCATGCTGGCAATGATGATGAGTTGGACTTGGAATGCACTCAGAGTGACTTCTTCATATCAGCTACCTTGCAAAACAAAGCTGTGGGTCTTGCTGGCTTCAAACCAAGCTGCTTCTCCTCAGCACATCCTTAATGTCTCTGTCTCTGTCTCTGTCTCTGTCTCTGTCTCTGTCTCTGTCTCTGTCTCTGTCTCTGTCTCTGTCTCTGTCTCTGTCTCTGTCTCTGTCTCTGTGCATGTGGTGTTAGCATTTCACTTTCTTGGTTCCTCATGGCCACCCTGCATTCTAGCAATTATAATTCAATAATGGCTTTGAGAACTTCCAGCAACATATGAGTTAATGGAGCTCAGCCACAGCAAGTAATATCATCTAGCCAATCTTGGCTAATTGTGGGGGGGAAAAGGCTAAGCAGGGTTAGTATTTGGATGGGAGACTGCCTAGAATTCCAAGGGGTCCTCCTGGATTCATGGCTTCTACTTGAGGACTAGGTGGCAGATGTGGTCAGAGGGGCTCTGGCACAACTTTGTTTTGTATGCTAATTGCACCCTATCTTGGCTTAGGAGACACTGCTCATGGTCACTCATGCCTTGGTCATCTCCTGAGTGTATTTCTGTAATACATTCTTCATGCAGCTGCCCTTGAAGAGCATCCGGAAGCTGCAGCTGGTTCAAAATGTGGTGTCATTGGGAGTAAGGAGTGCACTTGATGAATTCATGTTACACCTCTGCTCTGAAAGCTGCACTGGCTCCTAGTGTGCTTCTGGGAGCAATGCAAGGTGCTGTCTGTCACCTATAAAGCCCTTCATAGGCTGGGTTATTTGCAGGACTACCTATTCCTGATTGTTTCCACCTGTCCCATTCAGTCTGGCAGAAGATGCCTGGTGCAGGTCCATTGTTAAGGAATGATACATTGATGGACTCAGAAAGTATAACTTTTCTGTTGTAGCATCTACCCCCCAAGATTACAGTGGCCCTGACCCTGTCAGCTTTTCAGAAAGCCTTGAAGACATGGGGATGGTTAGTTGGAGTCCAAGCGGTTATTGTTTGATTTGCTGTATATTGGTTTTTTACCTTGGTTGTCATATATACTGTGATTTTTAACACTTAGTTGTATCATCTTTTTCATTTGCTGTTGGCTGTTCAAAGTTGCTATGGTGAAATGGGTGGCCATATAAATTGAATACATTTAAATTAAAAAAATGAAAATAAACTGAAAAGTACATCCCAGAAGAAGGCAATGGCAAACCACTTCCTTACTGTTGCTCAATAAAGCACAAGGACATGTCCACGTAGTCCCCAGGGATCAAATTCAACTTGAGAGAGATTTTGATGAACTCCATCTTGAATTAATATAAGGTATGAGGAATTGTGGAGAATAGTGGACTAGCCCTGCTCTTCCCTACCCTATTCTGAGCCAGTTTTGATGTGGTAACTCTTGGAAAGGTCTCTGTGAATGTTTTGTCCTGATGCTGGATCTCCTCTACATAAGGAATAGGGAATGATCCCATCTCATATGTGCAGCTCCCTCTCACACTTGCAAAAATGTGTGGTTAACAGAGATATTGACAATTGGAACAATGGATTGCTCATGTAGCTTTGAACATCCTGCTGAAGGCTTTTAATTTATTGATCTATCCCCCTTTGCATTTTATCACCAAATTTCAGTTGCCTGGAACAGGGCTTTCCAAAGTGCCGCCGCTGGCGACACACCAGTGGTGGTGGCGGGGGGGGGGCGCGTGCACGGCAGCGGCGTGGGGGGGCGTGCGGCAGCGCGGGTGTGCACGGTGGTGGCGCGGGGGGCGTGCGGCGGCGCGCATGTGCACGGTGGCGGCGGCAGCCTCCGCTAAAACGCGGAAACACTGATACCGCGCTGCCGCCACTGCCGTGCACGTGCGCGCCGCTGCTTCCGGGTGGTGTGGCGACACACCACGCTGTGTGTGGCGACACACTTTTGTGTCGCGACACACAGTTTGGAAAGCTCTGGCCTGGAGAGACAAACTAACTTACATATTAAATACATATATTGGGATACTTTGAGTTCACTATTGGTTGAAATGGTGTTGGATTCTGAACTTCTGATAGACCATGCTTCTCCTTAGCCTGAGCCATTGCTGCTTGAAAACCCCCATCATCAAATTAAGTTGATTATGTGGTTATTCATGTTTTTTGATTATGTGCCAAAATAGACTGCAGGTAATCAAATAATTTGGATTTGGTTATCATTTAAAGGCCATTTTTATAACCTACTGGATAGAAAGTAGCTGAGTTAGTATTAATAATGTCTCTGGTAATTTACTTCGTATTGTAATTATTAATTCAAAGCCATATGACTCCTTGGCAGGCTGCAGCAAAGAAATCCTTACTTTTGATTAATACCCCTCTAATGAAATTGTCTTCACAAAGTCTTGAAAGGCAATAAGCAGTAATGCTGCAGATGGGATACAGATAATTTGCCCATCAATGTCATATGATTTAAAGGGGCAGACCCTCAGCTTCTATTATTCAGCCACAATTCTTTTACACAGAGACAGTAGTTTATCCTTCATGCAGTGACATCCTTGCACCTGAAAAAATAATATGGGTGGGGGTCCTTTTTTTCTGCTGGAAGTTTCATTCCCTCAGGGACAAAATGCTGGGGAATATTTATTATTTATTTATTTATTTATTATTTGGATTTATCACCACCCATCTCTACCATGGTAGGCTCTGGGCGGTTTACAATCATATTATAAAAAGTTAAAAACCTATACATCTAAAATCTACTATAAAATAAATAAAAAATCAAAGAGATGGTGTGTTCTTAAAAGGAGGATATTACTAAGCTAACCACCCCCAGGAGGAACTATTAGTTCCTTCGTTCCAGGCAAGGCAGCAGAACCAGGTCTTTAAAGACTTCCTGAAGGCCAGGAGCGAGGGTGCCCGCCTCACCTCCGGGGGCAAGATATTCCATAGGGTGGGTGCTATCGCAGAGAATATTCTCTTTCTGCCACAGCCTAGAAACACTACTGATTGTCATCCCAAGGCATGACTGTTGGCTATATTGACTGGGATAATAGAAGGTGGAGTCCAACACACTGGACAGGGTCTGAGGTTGGACCAAGTTTCTGTGAGCTTGTGGAGAATGTTCTCATGATACCCATGTGCAAAACATTGATACCTTGTCTGGTTACATTCAACACTTCCAGGTTATTTGTCTCTAGCACTTCTGAAAGTAGGTTATGTCCAGCAGATCCAACAGAAACTCTATCTTTTTACTCTTACCTTTACATTACAACTGCTTATACCCTATCTTTGGCCATTTTCCTCCAGTTCCTCTATCTTCAATGGTCCAAAGTTTTCCTGGTCCTTTAAAAGACTCAGTCCCTTCTTCCTCCCATTACTTTAAATCTGAAACTTCATGGTAAATATTTATTTCCTTTACACTGCTACTCATAACCCATCTTTTCTATGAAGACTTTGGCCCTACCAATTAGTTCTTAGAATCTGTCGATGAAGATTCTCAGTCATCCAGGTGGAATTGTCTGTAAGTTGAGTCATGGCAACTGGATTTCTTTCTTTTGATTGAAACATTTTGCTGCTTGTCCAAGTAACTTCTTCAGTCTGGGCAAAAGTTGGTGAGGGGACCCCATATATGTCTTCCAGGGTGGCTGTATTGACCTTCCACCTGATTGGCTTGTTAATTGGGCAATTGAGGTGTAGATAGTCTTTAGGATGTCTTACTCCTAAGACCTTTATTCATCCCCAAGTAGATCGTTAAATGTGGCCTTGCTGGTGAACTTGTGAAGTTCTTAGAAACTTAGAATTAGTTCTTAGAATCAGCTTCAGGTAAACTTGTAACTGAGTTCATATTCTTTCCCTGTTTACCTCCTCTGCCCTTCTTGTTTTTTCTCTATCAAATTTTCACTGAAAAATCTGTTGGATGGGGAGTTGGTGCATACTGTAAGATTTTTGGGAAGTAGTTGTGTCCTATTAAAAAATGTTTGGTTTACAGTTGAAGAGATTTCAGCTTGAAGTCCAGTGATTACCAGCCTCCCCTTTCTCCTACCTGCTTTCCTGCCTGATGCCTGATGTAGAAAATAGCAAAGGGGCTGAATAGAAAGTGACATAGAACTGATTAGGAGTTATGACTAATTTATTTTGAAGAATGTTTGGGAGGGAGTTATAATATTGCTTTCTGATTTTAGCATACCTTGTATTTCCTTTCTTTTATGCCTTTTAATCATTTTCATTCCTCTAAGTAGCTAGATGATAACATATGATGTTAATAACCTGTCAACCTCAGATATTTTTAGTGGGTTATTAACAGACGAAAGATGTTTACCTGCACTGTATTTGGAAAAATGATTTATTGCAGGATTTACAGCATGCAAGCTCCTTTTTTGAGAAATTAAAACTAAAATAGAGTGAAATACTAACAATCGTCACTTTAGGTAATTACAAATGGGAGGCATTTGCAAAGACAAAAGAAAAGCCTCTCAGCATGTTGAATAAATAAGATTGGCTCCATTATTATTGCATGTTCTAATTTATTGCTGGAGTTTTTATGCATCCCTGGGAACATCTGTCAGGATGTACTTGCCCAATCAATCAAAAGCAATAGAAAACCTTGATTAGATATAGGCATGATAGAATTTCTGATATGTATCCAAGAATCCAGTTCAATGGTGGCATCTGAGCTGTTTTTAGAAGGAGGTTTGAAAAGTGATAATCAGAAATGGTGAAGCTGAATCTAATCTGTGGTGCCTCCTTGATGGGCTTGACCTCTGTCTCGATTAGGAAAAATCATCCTGTTAGAGCAGCAGAGGGCTATTTTTACAGGAGTTGGAGACCAGGACCTCTTCACCCCTCTGTGATTCTACCCAAATCTTCTCCTAAGCAGCAATTATTATTATTATTATTATTTTAAACGTTGAGTGGGCAAAACGTGTGTGTGTGAATGGAATATGTCTGGTTTTGGCCATGCCCACTTTGACTTTAACCCCAGCCAATACCCAATAGAACTAGCTCCTATTCACAGGAAAAGCTGGTATCATCTTATGGAGTCATATCAAGGGGGCAAAAAGCAATCAAGGCAAACATGTAAAGTTGGTCAAGGATGGTAAAATCAAGTCAAGATAGAAGCATTGTTATACAAGAGGCAAAATTTTGGATGGCTCTGAGTAACTCTTACATACTACTACTATTTCAATTATGAGATGTTGCGTAAGCAAGGAGCTAATTACAGCCTAAAGTTATGCAATAGAACCTATAGTATAACTCTGCCCCTCCTCTTCTTCAGGAGAGTTGTCTGGCCTAGACTTCCAAGGGAGGTATGGGGAACTGAAGATGCATCTGCAAAAGCGGAGCCAATGATTGCGGCAAGGACCAAGGAACTGGTGAGTAGACCAGACAGGAAACACGGTCAGATGAGCTAATTCTACTTTATCGTAAGGCTACATTAACAGAATCTTGCAAGTCTGAAAGTACAAATCTCCCACCATCTATTTTACAGCCTGATAAGTTAGGGAGTTAATATATAAGTTAATATATAAATATATAACTGATAAGTTAGGGATGCTGTAAAGAACAATATTGCATAGGAACCTGGAATGTAAGATCTATGAATCAAGGTAAGCTGGATGTGGTCAAACATGAGATGACAAGATTGAACATCGACATCTTGGGAATCAGCGAACTAAAATGGACAGGAATGGGTGAATTTAATTCAGGAGACCATTATATATACTACTGTGGGCAAGAATCCCTTAGAAGAAATGGAGTAGCTCTCATAGTCAATAAAAGAGTGGGAAAGGCAGTAGTGGGGTACAACCTCAAAAACGACAGAATGCTTTCAATTCAAATCCAAGGCAAACCATTCAACATCACGGTGATCCAAGTCTGTGCCCCAACCACTGATGCCAAAGAAGCTGAAGTTGACCGGTTCTATGAAGACCTACAACACCTTCTAGAACTAACACCAAAAAAAGATGTCCTTTTCATCATAGGGGACTGGAATGCTAAAGTAGGAAGTCAAAAAATAACCGGAATAACAGGCAAGTCCGGCCTCGGAGTACAAAATGAAGCAGGGCAAAGGCTAATAGAGTTTTGTCAAGAGAACACGCTGGTCATAGCAAACACTCTTTTCCAACAACACAAGAGACAACTCGACACATGGACATCACCAGATGGTCAATACCGAAATCAGATTGATTATATACTTTGCAGCCAAAGATGGAGCAGCTCTATACAATCAGCAAAAACAAGACCTGGAGCTGACTGTGGCTCAGATCATGAGCTTCTTATCGCAAAATTTAGGCTTAAATTGAAGAACGTAGAGAAAACCACTAGACCACTCAGGTATGACCTAAATCATATCCCTTATGAATATACAGTGGAAGTGAGGAATAGATTTAAAGGATTAGATCTGGTAGACAGAGTGCCTGAAGAACTATGGATGGAGGTTCGTAACATTGTACAGGAGGCAGCAACTAAAACCATCCCAAAGAAAAAGAAAGGCAAGAAAGCAAAGTGGCTGTCTGATGAGGCTTTACTAATAGCTGAGGAAAGAAGGGAAGCAAAAGGCAAGGGAGAAAGGGAAAGATATAAACAACTGAATGCAGAATTCCAGAGAATAGCAAGGAGAGATAAGAAGGCCTTCTTAAATGAACAATGCAAAGAAATCGAGGAAAACAATAGAATGGGGAAGACTAAAGATCTCTTCAAGAAAATCGGAGATATCAAGGGAACGTTTTGTGCAAAGATGGGCATGATAAAGGAAAAAAAAGGCAGGGACCTAACAGAAGCAGAAGAGATTAAGAAGAGGTGGCAAGAATACACAGAAGAACTATACAAGAAAGATCTTAATATCCCTGATAAATACGATGGTGTGGTCACTGACCTTGAGCCGGACATCCTAGAGAGTGAAGTCAAGTGGGCCTTAGGAAGCATTACTAACAACAAAGCTAGTGGAGAAGACAGTATCCCACCTGAGCTATTTAAAATCCTAAAAGATGATGCTGTTAAAGTGCTGCACTCAATATGCCAACAAATTTGGAAAACTCAACAGTGGCCACAGGATTGGAAAAGGTCAGTTTACGTTCCAATTCCAAAGAAAGGCAATGCCAAGGAATGTTCAAACTACAGTACAATTGCGCTCATTTCACATGCTAGCAAGGTTATGCTCAAAATCCTACAAGCTAGGCTTCAGCAGTATGTGAACTGAGAACTACCAGAAGTGCAAGCTGGGTTTCGAAGAGGCAGAGGAACTAGAGATCAGATTGCCAACATTCACTGGATCATGGAAAAAGCAAGAGAGTTCCAGAAAAACATCTACTTCTGCTTCATTGACTACGCTAAAGCCTTTGATTGTGTGGATCACAACAAACTGTGGCAAATTCTTAAAGAGATGGGAGTACCAGACCACCTTACCTGTCTCCTGAGAAACCTGTATGCGGGTCAAGAAGCAACAGTTAGAACCGGACATGGAACAACCGACTGGTTCAAAATTGGGAAAGGAGTACGACAAGGCTGTATATTATCACCCTGCTTATTTAACATATATGCAGAGTACATCATGAGAAATGCCGGGCTGGATGAATCACAAGCTGGAGTTAAGATTGCCGGGAGAAATATCAACAACCTCAGATATGCAGACGATACCACCCTAATGGCAGAAAGTGAAGAGGAACTAAAGAGCCTCTTGATGAGGGTGAAAGAGGAGAGTGCAAAAGCTGGCTTGAAACTCAACATTAAAAAAACCCAGATCATGGCATCTGGTCCCATCACTTCCTGGCAAATAGAAGGGGAAGAAATGGAAGTAGTGACAGATTTTATTTTCTTGGGCTCCAAGATCACCACAGACGGTGACTGCAGCCATGAAATTAAAAGATGCTTGCTCCTTGGGAGGAAAGCTATGGCAAACCTAGACAGCATATTGAAAAGCAGAGACATCACCTTGCCGACAAAGGTCCGTATAGTTAAAGCTATGCTTTTTCCAGTAGTAATGTATGGCTGTGAGAGTTGGACCATAAGGAAGGCTGAGCGCCGAAGAATTGATGCTTTCGAACTGTGGTGCTGGAGAAGACTCTTGAGGACTGCAAGGAGGTCAAATCAGTCAATCCTAAAGGAAATCAACCCTGACTGCTCATTGGAAGGACAGATGCTGAAGCTGAAGCTCAAATACTTTGGCCACCTAATGCGAAGAGAGGACTCACTGGAAAAGACCCTGATGCTGGGAAAGACTGAAGGCAAAAGGAGAAGGGGACGGCAGAGGATGAGATGGTTAGATACCATCACCGATGTAATGAAAATGCATTTGAGTAAACTCCGAGAGACAGTGGAGGACAGGAAGGCCTGGCGTGATATGGTCCATGAGGTCACGAAGAGTCGGACATGGCTAAATGACTGAACAACAACAAAAAAGTTAGGGAGGTTCCTTTCTGAGTTTCTTTCTCTTCCCGTTATGCATCTGCGGGCTATGTCCTCTCTTATCTGATTGTTCCCTAGGCAGCATCTCTTCCCTGTCTCCCAAGATCATTCCCACATACCATTACAGGACAGCTGCTCCTCACGAGGAGACTGCAGGACAGTGGTTTTTCACAGATTTGAGCAATAGGAGAATGAAGGGATCAGTCATCTTGCTTGCAACCACAGTGGAGCCTTTTAAAGGACACTATGTTCACAAACCTCACTTTCTAATCACTTTCAGAAATTGCCTATCAATCATTTTAAAGCTATTAGAGACCTTCGAAATGAAAAGTTTGAAAAGTCTTCATCAGGTGAGTTTATCTTTAACTCTGAACAAAAGAAAATTAATTATATGCTTAAGAACTTAAGAGTCTGAAATAAATAGCAAAAAGATAAATATGATTTTGATCTTAGAAAGTTATAAACAGACTAAGGTCCAGATAAATTTGGAATATTGAAACTTTTACAATAAGATTTTGGAATTAATTTTAAAGAACAAACAGTTTCTCATGGGAAATAGATCCTGTTTTGGTTTTTGGAAGACATAACTGAGATAAGTAATTTCATGATTTAAAAACTGGACACTAGAGGGGACTTGCTTATAAAATGCAAAACATTATAACAATGAAAATACTTTTGAAGAATGGAGTCAGAAATTAGTAGTCAGAATATCAACAATGTCAATAATGATGTCTGCGTCTATAGATAGACTATGTCCAAAATATGTTATTGAAGAAATGAGAGACGTAGAACAAATTTTATCTGACAAGATAGAGATGGTATCAGAAGTAGATTCACAACTGACAGGCCAAGGGAATGACTTGGAAAAGGATGTTTCACTTGATCTACAAAAGAAATTAGCTGATCTTTTAAAATTCAAAAGGGAAATACAAATGATAAACCAAGAGAGTGACCTGGGCAATTTTTTCTTATTGGATTTACAAAAGAAGCTTGTTAAAGTCTTGAAGAACTCTGTGTGATGGGACAAAGAAGAAATGAAGAGAAATAAAATCCTATGACAATATTTGAATGAACTAAAGATTAAGACTGTTAGATGTAAAAGGGAGGAATATACAGTAAAGTTGATTTATTTCATCAGAGTTAAAATAAGATAGCTTGTTACATCTGGCTACCCTTTTTGGACTTTCTGTTGACACCAGGACTGAAAAAAATATGTTTTATGAATTTCTCTATAGATAAGGGATGAAATATGGGATGAAGGGATAATTGTTTGTAAATTTAGAGAGGGTGAAGAATCACTAAATTTGTTTATAATTGTGATGAAGGTTGGAAATAACTACTTTATATATTTGTTTTGTCTTTCTTTATTATATTCTTCTCTTTCTCTTTCTCTTTCTCTTTTTTTCCTTGCACTTTTTACCCCTACTCTCCATTTTCTTTTCTTCCTTTAAGTTTAGTTTGTATAAAATTTTACTATCATAATCAAAATTCTTAATAGAAATTTTATACACACACACACACACACACACACACATACAGATATGTCTGTAGCTTGAATCATGTCAACTGGATTTCTACAGACAATCTACAGACAATTCCACCTGGATGACTGAGAACCTTCATAGACACATACAGATATGGTTTTCACAGGGGATCCTGCCAGTTGTTGCCCTAATAGATAACTCTCCAATTCAGGCTAAAGTAAAATGACTTTTATGTAAGATGTTTAAAAATATCTAGGGATGGACAAAAAAAAAAAACCTATAATGCAAGTGGAAAACTCTGGTTCTATCTATTTGAAGATCTAGGTCCCAAATACTCTGCTTGATTTTAACCTATGATTTTGTCAGAGCTGAGAGCAGCTAATGCCAGGAAGAAAAAGTTACAACAAACCAAATGAAGGAGGACTCAGACCTATCTAATAAGGTAAGATGAATCAAAGATGTTCCCCAGAGAATTTGCTTCAACCAGTAACTAAGACAGCATTACCTTCGATGAACACCAGAGGAAATGCTGTCTAATTCTAGCTGAATAAGAGAGTTATGGGTGGAATAAAGAATCGTGTCTATGGCCTTTAAGAATTTAGATTGAATAACTTCTAAGATGGAAACATCCTTATAGATACACAACTGTGTACCATGTAATATCAGCTATTGACTTAAATAGTTTAATAGCTGTTGATACATATGATAAATATTGCCTTGCATATTTAGTGATTGCAAAGGATGATTTTTGTTTTAGAAGGAGCTCCCTTGCTTAATTAGTCATATGAGTAGAAGTTTGAAAGAGAATACCTAAAAGATTTAAAGTTGTGACCTGCTCAATAGATCTGTTCCCTATGGCATGTTCCCTATGGTAGTAAGAAGATAATGCTTCGGGGCATCTACGCAGACTCACTTGGGTTATAGAAAGAATACCCCCATCATCAGCATAGAGAAGAATGGGAATAAGGCAAAGACAAAAGATGGAGAATGAAATACGGGTTTAGCAAAAACTTCAACAACATTGTTAATGTATAAATGAAACAAGAATAGGGCAAGAATGCAGCCTTGTTTTACATCTTTTAGAGTGTGGATGGGTTTAGTTAAGTTACCTTCACAGTTTACTTTAACTTTATGGTTGTGTCAAGATGCCAAGATATTGTCAATTTAAGAATACAGCCATCAATCTATGTTGTGGTTAGTGTTCTCCAAAGTCTCTCATGTGATATAGAATCAAAGGTGGCCTTTAGATCTATGAAAACAACATGAAGGGTGCCTTTGGGAAGACTATAATATTTAATGTATAGTCAAAGGCTTTCACGGCCAGAATCAAAACAAAAAGGACCTTCGAATCTCTACAAGCCAGCCGCATTTACGACCGCCTGGAACAAGCCCTCCTCCGCGAAAGAATTCAAAAAAGAAGAAAGCTTAAAGATCAGCAAAACCTGGCTGCCAGTCCTGAAAAACACAGCTTGCAAAAGGTCAATGAACTCTACTCAACCACAGAAATATACAAACAACTCACACAATAGATGTGCTAATCCCACACACAACAGCACCACACCCCCTAATCACCACAATAAACCCTCTCCTAATCTCTTGTAAATGACCCACAGAAGACACACACCCTCTCAGCAGCTATAAACACCAGCAGGAACACACACACCCTACACTTGGGCACAGAGAGTATCTTCTAGCTGTGCTCCTGTCCTCTGAAGATGCCAGCCACAGCTACTGGTAAAACATTAGGAACCAGAACTGCCAGAACACGGCCACACAGCCCGGAAAACCCACAACAACCAACTATAATATTTCTTGGCTAGGTGATGAAATATTGTACTTTGGTTCATAGTTGAACAACCAGGTCTAAACCCTGCCTGTTCTGGGGCCAAGATGTTCTCAGAAAGCATCCAATACCAAAGTTTATAGTATAAAAATCAGACATATAGTTTACTGATCACAGGTAACAGAGTGATAGTTTACAGGATTGGACTTGTCCCCTTTTTATGTATGTAGGAAGGGTTAGGGAATTAAACCAGTCTTTGGAGATCGGCAAGGTGTTATTTATGGCAGTAAAAAGGGGAGCTAGCACAGATGCCTACCAAGCAAAGTTATATGTTAAAAATTCTGGTAAAATTATGTCTTTGTCAGAGGCTTTACTATTTGTCAGTTGGGAAATTAATGTTTGGACTTTTGAGTGAAAGACGGGAGGTTACTCAGGAAGGCCTCCTGAAGATGTATTAAATAGGCCACAGAAATATCCAGCCCAAAACTCAGGAGAAATTAAATTGTTGTTGTTAGCTGGGTTAGATTTTACTGAGGAGTGGGAAATGAAGTGCCAGAACAGGCAGTCACCTTTATTTGTTATAGCTGGTTGGAGCTTAGCCCAGTTTTTTAATGCATAATTTTATTTCTTCTCTTTAAGAAGCGTCTTGTAACTCATTTTCAAAATACAGAAGGTTTTTCAGAAGGAAGGATTATTGTATATTGGGGCACTCTTATAAGCCAGCATTACCAGTGCTTTCTCTTTCTCTATATATATTTATTTAAAGAAAAAAGGCAAAAGTTCAAGGACCAGAGATGAAATTTATGTGGATTAAAACTTTAGAGAGCTGGGGACATCAAATTAGTCTGAATGCTTGCAGCTTTGCAAATATGCAAAGAAAGAGAGTGCTGATAAATGCATGGTGATAATAATACGGTGATCTTTATTACTCCATCAGCATCTAGAATGCTCTCCAGGGTACTGCACACATATATATAAAATGTAAAAATACAGAATTAACTGAAACAACAGAATATCATCCTTATTTTCTCAGGCTGATGCTAATAAATAGACTCATAGTGAATTTTTAAAAACAGAATGAGAGATGCTAGACCCCAAAAATATTATTTTATTTTATTCTCACAATATGCATGTCAGTCTTTAAAACAAGGTTTTCCCTGTTTGTGTGTGTCTGTGCGTGTGTGCCTTCAAGTCACTATTGACTCCTTATGATTGCCTGGACTAGTACCCTGCAGTTTTTTTGGCAAGATTTGGGAAGTGGTTTGCCCTTGCCTTCCTCCTAGGGCTGAGAGAGAGGGACTGGCCCAAAGTCACCCAGCTGGCTTCATGCCTAAAGCTGGACTAAAAGTCACAGTCTCCTGGTTTCTAGCCTGGTGCCTTAACCACTACACCAAACTTTCCCTGGATAGTTTCCAAAAAAGTCCTTGCTGAAAAAGGTTTATGTCTTGAGGAGCTTCTTATCTAGCAGGAAATAAAGGATCTTACAAATTTCTGTGGGCAAGGATTCCAAAGATGAAGAGATAAAATAAACTCTGTAATCTTAGCCCTAAAGAGAGAGGTACGTGCAGTCTAGAACTATGAAGAGTAGTTAAAACAGAAACATTCTAGGCTATCTTTCTGTCTAAAAATACAGCCTTGAAAGTGGCTTAAAACAAATAAGCTGGTAATAAGCAGCAGCACAAATAAAACAAGGGAGTAAAACAACAGCAACAATAACAACAACAAAATAGGCAGTAATAATTGGTAAAGACTGACAAACAAGACCCAGAGCTCCACAGTGTGAACCTTGGGGAGTGGGGAGGGGGCATTTCCAAACAGGCTCTGTCTATCATATCTCACTATGCTTAGAGGCCAATGTTAAAAATTAAAAAAAGAATGTAAGGAAGGAAAAGAAGGAAAAGATAAAGTCAGTTTGGGGGAACCCAAATGAAATGAGCATTTGATATTGGCAGAGGCTGTGCTTGGTAACATATAGTTAAAAGAGGTGAGCTTTCATCAGCACTGCTCGAAAAACTTACTCAAAATTGCAAATGTGTTTGGCTTGGCATTCGACAGTACGCACTTTCCGTTTTAACTTTCTGTTAGCACTAGTGTTTTTCTCATCCTCCGCTGTTTCTCCAGTATTGAGCATATGAAAAAGATCACTCATTGTCAGCAACCTGGCTTTATTGGAAGCAAAACAGTAGCTCAATCTCTGCCTCTGTGCGAATGAACCCATAACTATATCATAAACATTTTATAGAAGCAAGACGTAAAGAGATCTTCCTTTCTTTATTGGCAGTTAACACTATTGTAATACTTAATGCTACACTAGGAAGCCCAGTTGCAGTCACAATTCAGTTGTATATCTATAACTTTCAACCTTGACAAAAGAATAATAGTTTCTTATTAAACTCATGCATAAAAACTTTTCCAAAATCACGGGGGACCTTTTTATCTTGCAGAAATCTACTTGAAATTGGATATATGAGTGAAAAGCCATTCAGTGGGGCTATAGTACTCGATAGACTGAAACATACTATAAAATATTAAAAAGCACTATGGATGCTTTTTTCTATAAAAATAAAACCAATTCCCTCTGATGTTCAGTTTATAGTCTTGCTGCATTTCCCTGAGGGAATGTTTGCTCTTGGAAGAAGTGGTTTACAAAATATTTGTTTTCAAGTCCCTTTCTTTTCCCTTAAATCATTCACTTTTCTTCACAATAACTAGAGTATAATTTGACCTCTAAATCTGAGAGACATTTTCGTATTTCATTTGAAAATCACTCTGCCGCATGTTTTCATTTATTACTACTGAACTCTATTTATGGGGGAAAGCAAATATAGAGTAGAAATTCATTGGCTTTATAAATGTGCTGTTACACTGCTAAGTTTGACTATAATAGAAGGAGTTTATTTTTCTATCAGCTATGTATAAAGTATTCAAAAGGCTCGAAAGCCATGATTTTATTTCTATTTTAAAATCAAGAATATGACTGCTACGAATGTCTGCTGGATCAGGTAATGGAAGATAAAATCCCATCTAATGGGAATTTCGAATTCAGAGTCAACACACAGAACAGACGCTTGTTCTTTGTGCACTTTGCCTTATTTTACACACTCAAGATCCAATCTTGTGGGACTGCTCCACCATAATATATGTAACTGCAATGATATATAAGTGTGTTTGTGTGTGTGTTTATGTGTGTGTGTGTGTGTGTGTGTGTATACAACTCAGGGAGGCTTTTAATGGGGTTGCAGTAGCTCTGGAGTCTTAATAAGAACATATCTGTACTAGGCCATAAAGTGGATTTGTTTGGGTTTGGCTCAGGGTAAAGTATGAAGCCAGTATTGTGGCTTATTAAAAAATGTTTTAGCAAACCATAGCTTACTATGATATATGAACTCAGTTATGGTCTATTTTCATTGTGGTTAACTGTTCTGAATCTTGGAGGCCAATAAGCAGTCTGCTGTTTTTTTCAAGTATTTTCTTTTGCTGTGATCCCTCTGTTGTGTTGTCCAAAAGATTTATTAGTTCAGTTTTATTTTGCCATTTAATGCTTTTAGAATGTGAGCCTATATGTCAGATAAAATAAACTTCAATACCTTGGACAATAAAAAACAAGAAAGAAAGAAAGAAAGAAAGAAAGAAAGAAAGAAAGAAAGAAAGAAAGAAAGAAAGAAAGAAAGAAAGAAAGAAAGAAAGAAAGAAAGAGTGTTGCATGTTTCTTTCTTTTAATGTACCTGTACTCACACGCAAAATTTCACACTGAAGTATTTGAGAAATATCTGTTTTGCTTCTCCAACCCTTTGATACCATTAGCCACAATGCTGTGAACAGCACTGTGTGTAGAAATCCTGCTGAAAGAACTGTAATTTTAAATGTTCATAATTCTTCGCTGTTTCTGTGTATTTTAATCAAATGTTGCAAATATGCAAGTCACAGCACGATTGCTGTAATGTATGCTTGTAGTGTCCTTTCTATTCTAAGGAGCAGCATAAAAATAAAGTGTTTTGTTGAACTGTGACTGTCAAAAGATCATCTGTTTGGTAAACAGAATGGAAGTGCAGTGAAATGTGTAATTGCATTAAGAAACACATTGGCTTTTGTAGCATTTGAAAACCCTCTTTCAGTCTTCAATCATTTAGCAAAACATTTTGACATCAGTGTTTTAATTTATTTAACTATTTGTGGTTCTGAATCACTTTAATCCATATATAAAATGAGGAAAAGTGACATTAATTTGTCTGAAAGGTAAGTAAGCTGTGGTGTTTTAGATACCATTTGACAATACTTTGATATGTAGCTGCTTCATTTAGGCCACAGCTTTCCAAACTTTTCATGTTGGTGACACACTTTTTAGACATGCATCATTTCGCGACACACTCTTACAGCAGGGCACAAGGCAGGCACTAGGACCTGCGCGGAATCACAGCAGGTTTGGAGGCAGCCAGGCACAAGGCAGGCACTAGGACCTGCGTGGAATCCTGGCAGGTCTCGGAGGCAGCAGCAGCTGCAGCCGCAACACACCCAGACACTGCAGCCGACACACTAACGTGTCCCGACACACAGTTTGGAAAGATCTGATTTAGGCATTATCTCAAGGGCAAATGTATATGCCTTTGGTATCACTTTAACTGATGTGGTATAAATCCTGGGAACTCTAGCATGATAGGTGCCAATAATATTTTTATATGACATTTCTAATTCCTCATATAATACTATTCCAAAGAATCTGTGAGAATGGAATTATGTCTAAATCAGGTTAGTTTGGAATATATATTTTATACATGATACATTTTAAGGATATATTCTTATATTTAAATATAAGAACATATTCTTAAAATCTTTTTCCATAGTCCAAAGCTCCATATCTAGACTTGCATTTCCAATGGCTATCTCCATTTTTAACTGAATGTGATGCTTCAGAACAACTACCTAAATACTTTCAGAGTACTCTTTTTGATGTGGTATATGCTGGCTTAAAGGGGAAAAACCGAGGCTTGAGAATAAACAGACAAGAATGCAGCCGTTTAGGGCCAACAGTGTTTACTGTTTAGCATAGGGCAATAATGCAGATACAGTACATTATCGCAACAATGAAAAAGATGAATATACAGGATACATCATTGTAAAAGGAAAAACAAAACAAACTTATAAGCAGAGTTCCGTGTATTGATCCCAGGGCCAGAGTTCCTGCCATGGCCTATACCCAAAGCCAGGCATAGCTCACTCTGCCCAGTCCACGGGAAGTGAACACGTGAAGAACTACATGGCTAAGAGACACTAGGGACAAGAAGACATAGAACACCATTTTGCATGGTTGTATATTCAGTTCTTCTAGCACTCTGATTGGCTGGAAGTTAGCTGTTACACACACTAGGCCTCAAAGCACATAGCATGACCTGCTATTGGATGGCAGTGCTGCATCTACGCACTGAGTTCTGCCCCTCCTTGCTCAGGGGGGGCTTGAGCAAGGCTTCCCACGGAAAGATATCAGGAGACCTTGTTCCCATGCAATCTAGTCAAAACAATACACACGTGATTGTTGCTATCTTGCACCTGCACTTCACGTCACCATGAGAAGCTTGGCTTTGTTTTGTATAGGAATAATTCGCCAGGGCAACACAAGAACTCTAACACCCCTCCCGAATTATTTCTGTACAATGGGAGTAACAAAGTTGTTCAAAGCTTTAAAATACATTTGTACAGAAACAGAAAACAACAAAGGTTAATACATGTATTAATTTACACTGTTCAAGTTACAGTTTTTACAACCAATAGTCATCAAAATCAGAAATGGTTTAAAAACACTTGTTACACATATGTATAATGCACAATATACATTTCATGCAATGTTTTATTCAGATACATACAAATACATCATAATACAAATTATGCAGGAACAGAAACAGTACAGAGAAACAGAAAAACATTGCCCGCAAATGTTCTGTCCCCTCCTTTGCAAAAAATTGCAGCCAGCATAGATAAGGAATTCCAATCCTGTTGCATGCTGTTAGCTGATTTTTTTTTTTTTTTTTGAGGCTCATATCGAGGGCTAAACCATTTTGCAAGCTTGGTACCCTACCTGGGCAAAACTAATTCAGGGCAACTGCGTTCTGCAGAGTGATATACTGTACAACAAATTAAGGATAAGTTTCCTTTACACAAATGACACTCTGTAGGAAACCAAGAACCATCTCTGTTCTGGGCTTTTGTAACTTCATCACCAGGATAAATGTTTGAATTTGTGCCTTACTCCTTCAGCTGGCAATTACTACCTCAGCTGACTGACAAATTCTTATTCAAGGTGGAAAACTTCAGTTTCTAAGCAGAAAAACAACTCACATAAGTACGAAGTCCTACACAAACTTCTACACTTTCTTATGTACCACACAGAAAACAGCACGTGACTGTTCTCACATCCCAGTTAGCATCTGCACCATGCTAGCAATGACTGGCCTGCTTTAAAATCCATAAAGCACCCTGTTAAGTCAATGAATTGTTTGGGAACTGCCACATATGATGAGCCACAACGCTTGCCTTACACACACTGTTTTCAGGGAGATCTATATTCAAATATGCTGTGCCAACATCACAATATGTAAATGGACACCTGTTTCCACGCTACGCAACCAGAAAACGCACCACACGTCAATATTCTGGCCTAGCTGTGGGTGCATACACTAGATCCACAGTTCACAAACTCCTTCTTGTGAACAAATCCCTGGGCAACATTGGCTTTACACTGCAGAGTATTATCAGAAAGAAATGTCTTTCTGAACACTCATCTGGAACCTACAGCTTACTAAAACAAAGGATAGGTTGGTTACTTTTAACACTTCACCAAAACTCAAACTGACTATCCACAGCTGTGTTCCAACGTTCTTCTTGCCTCTCAAAGGCAGGAGCAACACATCTAGCAAAGACTGGGTTTTCTCAGGTAACTTGACACACTGTCACCTGCCAAATCACAAATTTTTCAGGCTTCACACCCTGGAATAAGAGGACCCATGAGGAATGACCACTGTGCTTCCTCCATCACTGTCTCTTTCCTTAATACCTGACTCCCCCTCCAGGCCCTGCAACTGCTCAGGTGAAATTTCCACTCCTTCACCTGAGGGGCCCTTTTCACACTCGGAGACTGGGGAACAGAAGAAACCTAAACTGTTTTTTTTTTTTTTGCCCATCTACTGAACTATGGACAGTGGGTTTACACTAGCAACACTTCTGCAACCTTAGCATATAACCTTTCCAAACCAGTAGGCTGCTTAAAAATTAAAGCACTTCTGGAGATTTGGATTTGACCATGGCTTAATGAAATACCGATAAGCCTTGGATTTTAATCAACAACCAACAACCAACAACCTGAAGCACTCTGCTTCCTTGGTTCTTCCTTCTCTGTGACCTGGGGTTGTGAACACATGCAAATGTTTCACAGACATGCAGGTCCTTCAGTGAAGGGCACTTGCCATACCAAAGAAAAACAACTTCTTTTCACAGTTGAATTCTACTACCTGTTAGTTAGAAACACACTGAAATCAAGGCAGCCTCTCCCCAGACATGGGATGGCACTTGAGCAACTAACAACAGGCTGTTTTTATGGTATTCACAACACCAACACTCAGCTAGAAATCCAACATTGGCAAGTCTTTGGGAGAATACTTTCCTGCAAAGCCAATTCTGGAACAAATGGCTCAGGAACATTCCACCACAATCTGACTGGAACTGACCTTATTTTCATCCTACCATTGCTACATACACTTCAAAGCGAGCACAGACCTTCGCTTTAGACTTCAACAAGTAGCAACAATACAAGCAGGTATGATCATCAACCAGAAGGAACATGAAACTCGCACCCCACCATTACTTGGGACATGGGGGCTAACTAGGTCTCTATGAACCAACTGAAATGGTCTAGTTAACACTCTGTCACTTTGCCTAGCAACAGACACAGTCCTGATTTTTAGATTGTTTATACACAACACAATCAAGAAACTTTTGCACATTTCCTGGGTTCTAACTCAGAATGCATTTGGCTATCTGAGACACACTCTCCCATCCCGGGATACCCCAGTACTTTGTGAAAACTTTATGGATGCATTTCTGATGTGGGGAACATTAAACACACAATGTCCTGTCCACACAATCTCCACAGCATCTCACACACTTGATGTTACAGGTTTGTCTCTAACACACTCAGCCTCAACACAAGCAGTTTCATATCGCAATGAAACATTCAGCACCAAGTACACTCAGACTTGACCAGGGCTGGAACACTGAGGAGAGAAAAACAACAAGTGTACACATACACATTTTTACACAGAAATATCAGCTAAAATTACTTGCTGAACTCAAGGCTAAAATTTGTAACAATAACCGTCCATGTTTACAAACTTTACAGCCCGCCGAATTCAAAAACAGAGTCTCTGTAGATAAATGCTTACACAACAGCAGCCGGTAGAGTAGAAAACTTGGATTCGTTGTTCAGCTGACTCCTGGCATCTGGCGTCCCCTCCCTTCGTAAACCAGGCTTCTTGCATCCGCTGGACATCGAGGCAGGGAACAGCCTTGTAGAAAGTTTCTGAGAAGCAGCACACCAAAACACGGCTATTGTAAATTCCATACCAGGTTTTACTTCAGCTGGAACACTGTTTGCAAATCTTAGGAACAGGAACAGATGACTTGCAATGCAGCTTCTGGAAGTGGCTTGTACAATAATCCACAGGAGGGAGATAGCGTCTAGCTTTCTCGACCAGTAGCTCCAGGCTTGACAAAAATCACGCATGCTTTTTCACAGTGCCAGAAAAATATGCCTTGTTGTTCATGCCTTTTTGCAGCAAACAAAGTCTTGAACTCACCAAGGTGGGTCATCACAGTCTCACTGGTTGCAGCTTCAAACCATAAAGCTGTTTTAATAGACCACCAAGGGCAACAGAACTCCACTGTGTATCAAAGGCTCCAACAGCCGCTCAGCACCCATTTCTCAGTCCTTGGGTTGCTGAAATAATTCCATTCAGAGGATTTGAGTCCCAAAAGCAAAAAAATGCCATAAGCACAGTCCAAACATGCTTGCACTTCTTCAGAGAGATTCTCTCTGAATCCTCCAGGGATCTCTGGAAGTGGATTTGCCACTTACTGCCACAAATCTTCTTGCAAAAAGGATGATTACATCTCCACACACCAGGTCAGATAGTTTGTGCCATCTAAAGCCTCAAATGGCAGACTGACCAGACACTGTTCAGCCATTGCTGACCACTCAAAGAAAACATGTTTACTCCAAAATCAGCCTCTAAAAACAAACTCCCTTTTACAGCCAGGTCCAACGCAGCAAAGAAAACGCAAATTTCTCTCTGGGCCCATAACCTGATGGGGTATATGCTGGCTTAAAGGGGAAAAACCGAGGCTTGAGAATAAACAGACAAGAATGCAGCCGTTTAGGGCCAACAGTGTTTACTGTTTAGCATAGGGCAATAATGCAGATACAGTACATTATCGCAACAATGAAAAAGATGAATATACAGGATACATCATTGTAAAAGGAAAAACAAAACAAACTTATAAGCAGAGTTCCGTGTATTGATCCCAGGGCCAGAGTTCCTGCCATGGCCTATACCCAAAGCCAGGCATAGCTCACTCTGCCCAGTCCACGGGAAGTGAACACGTGAAGAACTACATGGCTAAGAGACACTAGGGACAAGAAGACATAGAACACCATTTTGCATGGTTGTATATTCAGTTCTTCTAGCACTCTGATTGGCTGGAAGTTAG
Source organism: Charina bottae (assembly GCA_023362775.1). NCBI lineage: Eukaryota > Metazoa > Chordata > Lepidosauria > Squamata > Charinaidae > Charina > Charina bottae. The sequence goes on from JALMGJ010000003.1 coordinate 12,435,724, forward strand.
CTGTTACACACACTAGGCCTCAAAGCACATAGCATGACCTGCTATTGGATGGCAGTGCTGCATCTACGCACTGAGTTCTGCCCCTCCTTGCTCAGGGGGGGCTTGAGCAAGGCTTCCCACGGAAAGATATCAGGAGACCTTGTTCCCATGCAATCTAGTCAAAACAATACACACGTGATTGTTGCTATCTTGCACCTGCACTTCACGTCACCATGAGAAGCTTGGCTTTGTTTTGTATAGGAATAATTCGCCAGGGCAACACAAGAACTCTAACACTTTTGTCATATTTCAACAACAACACAGATTGTTAAATTATAAGACCAATTAAATTAAATATTTAAATTAAATTAAATTAAATTAAATTAATTAAATAAAATATCTCACAGAATTTTCAACCCTTATCTTTGTTTAGATCATTCCAAATAAGAACAGGTAGAAGTCTGGTTTTTGGTTTATTTTGTAATCCATGCTTATATCATTTAAGCTAATGATTTACTTTTCATTATCATTTTATTTCACAAAGTATAGAATTCTGTAATTAATTTTATGTCTTTGTGTACATTTTTTGAACCAGGCACTGTATCAGTTTGATTCAGGAACAATCACATGAGTTCAGTGAATAATGCAGTACAGATAAAATCCTTGAACAACCCTAAAAAATGTTTTCCTGCTATAATGTCTAATGGTAATTGGAACCTGAACCTGGATCCCAAATTCACAGTATCTCCAGAATTGGATACATTAGCCACTTCTATATGTCACATGAAGCATGGGATACAGTCATCTTGACAGTATAACTTAGTCTTGATGCATTGGTGAGTGGATCACATGTTGTTCAGGTACAAAAACTCTAGGATTGTTACAGGGCAAAAAGGATCAAATCTCTCTCTCTCTCTCTCTCTCTCTCTCTCTCTCTCTCTCTCTCTCTCTCTCTCTCTCTCTCTCTCTCTCCCCTCTCCCCCCCTCCTCCTCCTCTTCCCTAATTTATAAAATATAACAAATTCTTGATAGCTGATATTTTTCAGGGAGCTCATATTTCTGAATAACTAAAAACCCCTATTTTTGAATGTAATACTCATCAAATTTTGAGAAAGTTGACACCTGTGCCAATTATGCAAGGTGTATGGATCTATATCTCATGAAGTAACTTTAGAATTAAAGTACTAAAGAGAAGAAAGAGAAATAATGGTGGACCTTCTTACCACCTGAGGAAAAAGTGACTGAGCAGGAGATATACTGTATGTGGTCCAGTGAGGGTTGGTAGACAGATTTTTTATTTACTCCTCAGTCTATGGCTGAGAGAGAGAGAGTAATCCCCCAAAGCAGTCACCCAGCCAACTTCTGTGCCTAAGGGAGGACCAGAAACTGGGTCTCTCTGATCTTTGTCCAATTCCTTAACCAATATCCCTCTCTCCTTTCCTCCCAATGCATGCGAAGTTGACCATTATGGTCTTCCAGTGCAGGACCCCAAAAGGTAAACAGTTAAAAAATGAAGATAACAGATTTGCCAAAGGAACATCTGGGAATATTTAAAAAAAATGAGATTGGTACAAGATCAGTTATCTTTTACATAGATTTTTTTTAATCTTTTGTAACTTCATGTTAAAATGCAAAAGTATACATGAGGGCAGAAATTGCTCAATTTTGTCAATGCTCCTGTGACTTTGTTCACATAGAAACAACAGAGCATGTGCTCCTCCAGTGCCTGTATTATAGAGACATCCGTACTAGCCTCGTTTTACCATTATTGTATAAACACCCAGGGCGCTCAGGACAATTTTACACCTCCCTGCTACTGTCAGATACCAACCCTACTACAACATACAATGTTGCCAGGTTCTGCACAGCAGAGCTTAAAATTCGGCAGATTATGACCGGTGCCATAAACTTATATATAAATAAAAAGCTAGAATATTAGCTTTTAATGTATCTTCTATGCTTTTAACTGACTGTACCCCACCCTCCTTATGCTGGTCTTTGAGTGTAATAAAGATTTGTTGTTGTTGTTGCTCAATTTTGTTTCTGTAGGAGTCTTTGTGTATATATGAATTGCCTTAAATCTGCATTACACATTTGTTTTTGAAATTGCATATGCTTCTCTCTCTCTTTCTCTCTCTCTCTCTCTGCTTTTTGGAGGCACAAAACACAAATGTATATAGAGACAGTTTAACAGGGATATGTTTGAAAAATATTGAAAACACTTTGTTGCAGTCATTAACCAGCACAAGGTAATAAATATGCAAAAATCCAAAACTAAATTGACAGTATCAGGGTAATTAGGAGAAATACATACAAAGAATTTTGGCTAAGAATAATATTAGAGAAAGCTAAAATGCTTGCTCAGGCTACGTATGTGCGACAAAAGAGAAAAGACATTAAAATTAGCAATCCAGGTAGTATAAACTTTAAAATTGTAGCATAAAATACAGAGTAAGATTGATAAATAAAGCAATAAAATTGTCCAAAAGGGATCTGAGGGTTATAAACGTCTCTTATAGACCTCTGTCAAACTTGAGAAGAATATAGTATAATAATATAACAGCTGATTTATGATGAAGGTGAAGGAAGAAAGTGCAAAAGCTGGGTTGCAGTTAAACCTCAAAAAAAACCAAGATTATGGCAACGAGCTTGATTGATAACTGGCAAATAGAGGGAGAAAAAGTGGAGGCAGTGACAGACTTTGCATTTCTAGGCGCAAAGATTACTGCAGACGCTGACTGCAGCCAGGAAATCAGAAGACGTCTACTTCTTGGGAGGAGAGCAATGGCAAATCTCAATAAAATAGTTAAGAGCAGAGACATCACACTGACAACAAAGGTCCGCATAGTTAAAGCAATGGTATTCCCCGTAGTAACCTATGGCTGCGAGAGCTGGACCATAAGGAAGGCTGAGCGAAGGAAGATAGATGCTTTTGAACTGTGGTGTTGGAGGAAAATCCTGAGAGTGCCTTGGACTGCAAGAAGATCAAACCAGTCCATACTCCAGGAAATAAAGCCAGACTGCTCACTTGAGGGAATGATATTAAAGGCAAAACTGAAGTACTTTGGCCACATAATGCGAAGACAGGATACCCTGGAGAAGAAGCTGATGCTAGGGAAAGTGGAAGGCAAAAGGAAGAGGGGCCGACCAAGGGCAAGATGGATGGATGATATTCTAGAGGTGACAGACTCAACCATTGGGGAGCTGGGGATGGTGACGGCCGACAGGAAGCTCTGGCTGTGAGAGCATAAGGAAGGCTGAGCAGAGGAGCTTCAATGTTGCCAAAGAAAGAAGTCCAAAGTTCAGCTGATCATTTTGTGCCACATGATTAGCATAATTAGATCCATCCATGTATCCCAGTGAATACTCACTAACTTTGGCAGTTTATTTCATCCCTTTTAATGAGCTTAGCACAGTTTAACCAAGCTGTGATTTTAAAAAATCCTATAGTTTAATTTGTAATAAAACTAGGTCAACTTTTTGGATAACTAATATTAGAATAGCCAGCTTCCACCAGTCTTACATTTGGAGTCAGATCTCTTAAAGTTTAACAAACTACTAAAATGTCTCTTTTTCTTGGGCCTCTGTGAAACCATTAAATTTTAAATTAATACAACCAACACCTGTGCTTTCAAATTAATAAGTAATGTTTAAAATATATTATTTTTTAAATGACATGGGCTATTTAGTTTAGAGGCTGCTTATTTTATGTTATGAGTTTTACAATTGTTTGTAGTATGTTATCATTTTACTGGCTCTTTCTATCCTATGTATGTAATATCCTCAGTTATAGAAACATAACTACATTTATTATTCCTACTCCTATAATATCAATTGTACCTGAATAAATGTTTGTGTGAAAATCCATATGACAGAATAAACTGTATTTCTCAACCCATGCATGGCAGAGTTTGGGAGTTGTAATCCAACACATCTAGAAGCCATCGGGTTAAAGAACAAGGTCTAGAGACCCATGGCTGGGTCTCAAATGATACTGAGAAAGATTAACTTTGATGCATAACAAGAGAAAAACATGTTGTCTCTGAAGAAGGCTTATGCCAATGGAAACTGTTTGGGCATTTTATTATTTCATAGGAATTGATTTTTTGTATTTATTTTTCAGTACTGTTTAAAGTGTTTTTTGGCTTCCAGCTCTGGAGTATCAGATTCAGTGTGTTGCCCCTGGAACAGCCTGCCTCTTCTGCTAGTGTCTGTTGTTCTACTCATCTGCTCATCTCCTTCTGATTGATGACTAGACTGGATCCTGAATAAGAAGAGAAGCAAGTGCAAAATAGTAACAGTTGCAAGACAGAGATTGTTGTTGTTGTTGTTCAGTCGTTTAGTCATGTCCGACTCTTCATGACCTCATGGACCATAGCACGCCAGGCCTTCCTGTCCTCCACTGTCTCCCGGAGTTTACTCAAATTCATTTTCGTTACATCGGTGATGTTATCTAACCATCTCATCCTCTGCCGTCCCCTTCTCCTTTTGCCTTCAGTCTTTCCCAGCATCAGGGTCTTTTCCAGTGAGTCCTCTCTTCGCATTAGGTGGCCAAAGTATTTGAGCTTCAGCTTCAGTATCTGTCCTTCCAATGAGCAGTCAGGGTTGATTTCCTTTAGGATTGACTGATTTGACCTCCTTGCAGTCCAAGGGACTCTTAAGAGTCTTCTCCAGCACCACAGTTCAAAAGCATCAATTCTTCGGCGCTCAGCCTTCCTTATGGTCCAACTCTCACAGCCATACATTACTACTGGAAAAACCATAGCTTTAACTATACGGACCTTTGTCGGCAAGGTGATGTCTCTGCTTTTTAATATGCTGTCTAGGTTTGCCATAGCTTTCCTCCCAAGGAGCAAGCGTCTTTTAATTTCATGGCTGCAGTCACCGTCTGCGGTGATCTTGGAGCCCAAGAAAATAAAATCTGTCACTGCTTCCATTTCTTCCCCTTCTATTTGCCAGGAAGTGATGGGACCAGAAGCCATGATCTGAGTTTTTTTAATGTTGAGTTTCAAGCCAGCTTTTGCACTCTCCTCTTTCACCCTCTTTAGTTCCTCTTCACTTTCTGCCATTAGGGTGGTATCGTCAGAGATGGGACTAATTAAATAAGAGAAGCTCATGGAGGGTTACTTGCCCAAAGGCTCTTCAGTATCTGAAACGAGGGCTAAATACATTACACATGACTCTTCTTAGGAATAGGGGCACACAGATGATTCCCACCTATTTCTCACCATATAATGTGTCTCAGGCATTTACAATAGGAAGACAATGCATTCCTCCTGTTTATTGATTAATCTTCTCCCAAACCACTAGCCCCATCCTACATGTTACTATTGACTTACAGTAGGTGTGCCTGACATAAGGAAAGGAGCATCTTCCTATAGTGTCTCTTGTAAAATGTACATCATCATCTTTAGCTTGGAAGTGAATTCTTGTAGAAAACGACTGAAGCATAGCATGATGTTACAACCTAGGGCATGCCATTAGACTTGCATGCTCTTTAAGCCCTCAGTTTTGGTTGGCAGATGTTAGAGACAGTTTTTTCCCGTCATTATAAGAAATCAGTGCTTATAAATTAATTTTTACATCTTTCCATTGTTCCCTTTTTTCTCAGAAAAAGTGTCAGTTTTGGAAAGGATATTTCAATCCTCACACCTGTTTGATTTGTATCTCCCACCCCATTTATTTACCACATTGCTCACTGATGAGCTAATTTGTAGGATCTGTCAAAACAACTGCCTAACAGATTTAATTGTGGTATAAGGGATTAGACAAATCTATCTCAAATGTGTGTGCATGTGTTTAAGATAAAACGTGGGTGTTCCAAAACGCCCCATTCAATTAATAAAGAAACTACTAAAGCTTCAGCCTATCTATCTGATCTTGGCTGATCTTGAAAAAAGTAAGCAGGTTTGGGCAGGATTAATACTTGAATGGAAGACCATTTGGAAATCTCAAGGTTAACTGGGAAGTTCTAAAAAAAGTCTCATAAGACAGAATTGGAAAGTTAATTCCATATGGTTGCCCCCGCTCCCCCCCCCCCCCAAATTAGGTGGACAGAGAGAAGCTCCACACAAATCTTAGTTTGTAAAGAAGAAATGCATAAGATAGAAAAGGACAACTTGGGGTAGCATATCGCAGAAAGTTTTTTTTTAATCTTAATGGGAAACGGAAAATACTAAGCATGTAATTTCTAAGTTAATTTACACATGTCATGAGCAGGACTGGAAATTATAATGATTTGCAAATTATCTGCTACCTGGCAGATGTGTAACGATCCCCAAGGGAAGAGGCTGGGAAGTACATCTGTGCATTATAACTGTCCTCTACAGCAACTAAGCTCTTCAGTTCCCCCAAATAATACCTTTAATGAATGTGAGACAAGATGTAGCTAAAGCAAACCACTTTTAAGCTCAATTGATTTTAGTTATAGTCAATTAAGCACACTCATTATTTTCCCACTTATATCTTTTGGCCCATTCCTTTTACCTTTACCAACCTACTAAAATGAAACCTCAAATATGTGCAAGTGCATTAGCTCACTGTTTTATTTTTTTGAAGAAAACCCTCCTACCTGCACTTTTGCTTCCTTTTTTCTTTGCCTATTCCTGTCTCACAAAGTAGACTGTCAACTCTTCAAGGCAGGGACTTGCCTTTCTATTATGTCACCTTGTAACATAGCATGCATATTCACAATACTACACAAACTAGCATAAATACTGTATATCTGTGGTTTACAGACACTACTTAATTTGGCTAGTTCTTGCTTGAGTTTTCAAAGTTTTCTTTTTGAAAAATTGCTCACTGTAGAACTGCAACAGCCTAATTGTGAATTATCCCTCTAGGTGGAGATGCTTGTTCAAAGAGGTCATGTTATAGGAATCTGACTTTGCCCCACTGCAAGGTTTCTTCACTTTCACACCCCTCTTCTTTAATTTTTTATTTAGTTTTTAATTATTTCTGGTTAGCACAGGCAAAGTACTGGAATGAAGAGAGCATAGTACACAAATCCTTCCCACCCATTTATCTTATCTTTGTTTACACTCTGTTATAAATTGTGTTTTTCCTGCTAAGCAACCAATCTAAAGAAATCTCCATGAAAGGTGCAAAATGTTGTGCCATAGCAAATGCAGTCAGAAGGTGCTGAATCTGACTCAAAGGGTCCCATGCTGGCTTATGAATTACTTCACTCCTTTTTACTGCTACTATTATTACTACTAATGTTCTTATAGCCATTTTACTTTCTTCCTCTTTGCTTCCTCTTGTTTTATCTAATTTCTTATTGCACTTGTTGTGATGTAAATGATAGTTTATTTAATCAATGCAATGCAATGCAATACTCCACATAATTGCTGTTTGGGGTACCGTTAAATTCTATCTTAGACCTGATTGTAAAATGGAAAACAAAATCTAAAGATTTTTTGAAACAAAAAGATATAAAAATAGTTCCTGGAAAGATATTTGTTGAACTTCAGCATAGACAGCTAATGATACAACAATGCCTGCTGGGAATCATCAGGTTGCCTAGTGGCTGATAGGAGTGTAAGCTTGCTCTTATTGTTATCATACCTCTTTTTTTTCCTATATGCATTCCCTCAAGTGTTAAGTACTTCCAGCTGACAAAATGGCACAGAGCTATTCTTGTCTGCTATCCCTTAAGAATCTGCCTGCACTCCTGCACATTACACTTTGGCCTAATCAGTAGGATCTCATGACAATGCAGTCAGGGTGGGGCAGAGATGAGCTGCATTTGTGGGTGGCTGGAAAGCTGGGTTGGGCACCACTGGCTAAATGGCTGGTTGACTGTTGGTGGCATGATCAGAGACAAAGGAGGGAGCAACATTGCTGAGAGGTTTGAGGGAGCTGAGGTTAGAGGAGTGTAGATTGAAGCAGGATTGAAGTGGGATAGTATGGCTCCTGCTGATAGTACTTGCTCTGGAACACGAAAGAGCTGGAAACATATAAGGAGCAACAGATGCTACTCCAAGGACCCACTGAAGCTGCTTAGCAAAAGGGAGATGAGACTAAGGTGAAAGCTGTAACGTTGGCTATACAAATGACACTGCATAGGAAAGCAGCAAGAACATACAAAAGAAAGTCAGTGTCGGAGCCAAGGTTTATGCCTTGGTTCTCTCCCCATAATGAGATGCAAGTGAATAGAAGGAAGAAGTTGCTTTCTCCTTTTCAGAGGAGGATGGAGAAGGAGGCTGAAGCACCCTCAATTATTAAAAAGTCTAAAAGACCAGGGACTTCCACTGGAGGCATGGCGAGCTGAATTGATTCTTCAGAACCTCTCCAGACAAGGAGATCACCAACATGTGCGCCGGATGGCTGCTCCTCATGAGGAGACCACAGGACAGCAATCCCCCATGGGTTTGAGTGCCAGGAGACAAAGCAGATGAGCCTTTTAAAGGACACTAATTTAGCTAAACTCCCTTCTAACCACTTTCTGAAATTGCCTGTTTAACTGTCTTAAGGCAATTAGAAATCTTTGGAATGACAAGTTTGAAAAGCCACCTAGTGAATCTATCTTAATTTCTGAACAAAAGAAAATTAACTATAATTTTAAGAACTTAAAGAATTTGAAATAAATGGCAAAAAGCTAGATAAGATTTTGAGCCAGAAAGTTATAAATGAATTAATGGTCCAGTCAAATTTGGAATATGTTTCCAAATATATTAAATTTCACAATTCTTTATACTAAGTTTGTAGATGCTATTAATCAGGGAACAGCTGAGATACATATATACATATATACATACATACATACATACATACATACATACATACATACTTACATACATACATGGCGCGATGGCTCAGTGGTTAAGATGCCAGGCTTGTCAATTGGAAGGTTGCAAGTTTGGAGGTTCGAGACCCTAGCCCCGCATGATGGAGTGAGCTCCTGCACTCATCCCAGCTCTTGCCAACCTAGCAATTCGAAAGCATGCAAATGCAAGTAGATTAATAGGTACCACTTCGGTGGGAAGGTAACAGCGTTCTGCGTGCATCTTGCCAGCCACATGACTGAGGAAGCATCTTCGGACAGCGCTGGCTCTTTGGCTAACAAACGGAGATGAACACTGGCCCCAAGAGTCGGACACGACTGTGCAGGGGAACTTTTATCTTTATCATATATATCCAAATAAGGAAGAAAAGCTCACTATAGGGGGCCTAGAGCCTGAACGAGTGACCTTGTGGCTTCAAGTTATATCTTGACATGCTATCTCAATATGCCTATACAACATCCACAGATAATTAAGAAAGGACAAGCCCTGGATTTAGTGTTAAAATGACCAAGATCAAGTCTTGGTATATCCTTGATATTTTTTCTTTTATATATAAAAAAGCACTCAATCCCTCCACAGGTTTTGCATGTGTAAAACCTGAAACAGATCATGCTAAGTTTTTTTTTAGTGAATTCCCTGGTCGAATGCCCAGGTCTGAAGCTTCACTCAAGCTCTTATTTACCATCTTCAGTTAGGCGCCTTACAACTGTTCAGGTCATTACCATTCTGCCCCTCCTGTCCTCCAGCTAGATTAAAAATAGTTACCAAGCTTGAAAAACATATTCAATTATTTCAGTACACCCATAACTGATTTATTTAACTGTGCTTATAAAATAGCATTTTAGGAGAGGTTATGGCTCTGGCTAGCTGAATCAGTATGGGATGGAGGGAGCTATTATCTTCCTTTGGAAAGGGAAATATGCCCCAAGGTGATACTTGAATGGCCTTCTGAGTGATGAGTGATATGGAAATGGCATCCAAGCATTTCAGATTGCAATAGGATTCATACTATGGCAAGGGGAATCATCTTTAGGAGTACTGTACATTCTCTCTTCAGGGCCCCTCTAGGCTATGTCACCAGAAGGCACATTAGAGAAGAATCACAGCTCATGCTTTGCTTGTGTAAATACACAAATTCAAAGCAGGAGAGGCTCTGATTCACATTTTTCTTTCCACTCAGAATACCCCATCTTGAAAAATCTCCCCATTCAATTCAGATGTGCTCCACTCTGAAGAGAAATGGAAGGGATATAGTTGCGTCAATGTTCAGGCTAGCATGAAGAGATCTTTTTCTTTTCTTTTTTAATTTTTATCCTGCTTTTATTATTTTTATAAATAACTCAAGGCAGCGAACATACCTAATACTCCTTCCTCCTCCTATTTTCCCCACAACAACAACCCTGTGAGGTGAGCTGGGCTGAGAGAGAGTGACTGGCCCAAGGTCACCCAGCTGGCTTTCATGCCTCAGGCGGGACTAGAACTCACAACTTGATGATTTTCCTGATGGAAATAAACCTATTAAGTTTTGCTTGTTCAACAGTTTTGACTGCTTTGACAAAGGCACTTAATAGTTGGTTTTAGAAATGCAAATGAGACCATTTTCTTGCTGATAACTAATCCTAAGAATTCATGTGTTATATTTTATAATTGCTGATTTATAAAGGCACTATCATTCTAATGCTTCTTTTTTTTTAATTACAGGACATTTTTAATACCTGACAAATCTATGGTTTCAAACCTTTTTGGCTTTAATTTCATCAATATTTAATGAATTTATAATTAGTGCTAGCTCTGAGAGCTTTGCGGTACAATATATTGGTGCATAATTTTCATCAAGGAAAAAGAGTAAAATGTTATGACTGGACTATAGCTATAAAATCTGTGCTAAGGAAAAGTCGTGAGATTATTAACTGAATTAAAATGTGCAATTTAAATATATTTCTAGCGGTGTTTTTCTTTAAAAGAATTACAAAGCTAAAATAATCCTAATAATATTATATAAATAATTTATTCGGTTATAATACTGATGTCTGCAATATTATTTAAGAGCATGAGGGGGGGAAAAACCTCTGATTAAAAATGAATACAAGAAAATCTACGTATATAATATTATATATATACTGTGTGTATGTGTATGTATGTATGTATGTATGTATGTATGTATGTATATACACACACACACACATACACACACACACACACACACAACTGTAATTACTGTAGCTATTTGTTGGCTTTTAAGAAAAACTTTTTAAAATAAAGATGACTTCACATAAGTGTATTTCCATACTGGGGAAAGAATTCAACTAAATTTTGTTTCCTTCCAAAGTGGGTATATCAGCCCTATTCAGACTGATTTTGCCCAGCCTTCTGATAAACTCAGCTGACAACATCTCACCTCAGAATATTCATGCATACAGCATGAATGTCTTCAGGGGGAAGCTCAAGAAATATATTGGCTTCTGGCAGCAAGGACCATACTAATGCTAGGATCCTGTTCCCTTGGAAGTCAATATGCTTAATAATCATATGCACAGACCTTCCTCCTTAAGATATTCATGCTACTGTGTGGATGCCCTGAGGAAAGTGATCAATGGTCTGTCTGTCTGTCTGTCACCCTAATCACCAGAGTAACTCTAGGTGGCTTACATATTAGGGTTAAAAAATAGCAAATAGACATAATAATAAAATAAAATAAAATAAAATAAAAAAGAGATCCAGATCACCTCAAAGTATTCTATAACCCTCTGACATGGTATACAGTGTTTGAAACAATGATGTCTTCTGGAGATTTGACTTCCAGAGGAAGAAATGGCGGACTGAAGATGGCTCCGCAAAAATCGGAGCCAACGACTTCCGTGAAGAACAAAGATTTCATTTCAACTTGTTCTCCCTCATCCCACCCATTATTAAACTACTGATTGCTCCCTTGAACTTAGATGGAAAGGAGAAATCACATTGGATGTTATCAGATAGAGATGGTATCCCACTGCAAACCTCAAAAAGACTCATTGATTTAATTTACTGTTAAACAGGATGGGGAAGAAGATGGAATGCTTGGGAATACCATAGGTCAAGGGGCAAGGTGTCAAACAGTAGTTCCTCAGCCCTAGTCTGGAAGCACAGCAAAACAGCATTCCAGAGACTCAGAGGATTCCATAAACAATTATTCCTAGAGGGGAGGGGAAGTAATGAAACACCAGAACTCACAGTCCTCATGAAAACACATAAGGGGTGGAGCTTGTATGAGATCACATCAGGACTTCAGATAGTTTCTAATTTGTGCTCAGTTTGATCTGTCGTGAGATTTCTTCTACTTTTGTTCAGCTGTCATATTGCTTCTCTGCTCCCTAATAAAACAAGAAGCTGATGTGACATAGCAGAAAGATGGCACTTAGAACAGTTGTGACAATTGCCTGGGCTATCTCTATATCATAGAAATCAATCAGTGTTTCATCTAATAAAAATCAGAACATTCCCCACATTCATTTTAAAAAAAACTTACTTGAATATATCAGGTGCTTGGGAAAGACCATTTTAATCAGTCCTCTACCCTTTCAGAAGGGGGCATGGTGGTTCAGTGGGTAAGATGCCAGGCTTGTCGATCAAAAGATTGCAAGTTCGGAGGTTCGAATCCCTAGTCCCACGTGACGAAGTGAGCTCCTGCACTAGCCTAAGCTCTTGCCAACCTAGCAACTTGAAAGCATGCAAATGCAAGTAGATTAATAGGTATGTTCGGATCTTCCCCCAGAACACTGTCTGCCCTCCATGTTGTCTTCCTCCAGAACATGTAAAGGAAGCCCCAATTGTTAAAAAAGGTTACAAAATAGAATGAATTTGATAATGCCAGAGATTAAGATGGAAAAGGAAGCCCAACTGCTTAGACAAAGGATTCCCTTCCGATTCAATTGGAAAGCTTGGAACACAAAAGGTCAGCTTATTCACAGAACTTAGTCAGCCCATTCAGGTAGACCTTCTTTCCCAATCAAATAACAAAAGATTCCTTCCAAGGTGCACATTCCAAGTAGTAGGCAAACCCACAGCCTGCAGGGAACACAGACAGGAAACACAAACAGCAGGGGGCCCAACCACAGAGCACCTCCTCTCTGAAATCCGGAAAATTACACTTCTCTCAAGTTCCTAGGGGGCGGGAACACCTTTGCATAGCAACGACCAAGCTCTCCTATATAAATGGCCTGTGGGGGAAATACAGGTGTGGCCACCTTCCAACCAGCATACCCTGTACTTTGTACTCTGCATATGCTCTTGGGAATAAACCAGCAAACCTCTGTTCCAGCAACTGCCTGTGTCTACTCATTCCTGGCTTGGGACGAACCTTGGTAAGATTCCTTCTAACAGGTACCACTTTGGTGGGTAGGTAACAGTGTTCCGCGTGCGTCATGCCAGCTACATGACCATGGAAGCGTGTTCGGACAACGCTGGCTCTTTGGCTAACAAACGGAGATGAGCACCGGCCCCTAGAGTCAGACACGACTGCACAAATGTGCGGGGAGAACCTTTACCTTTTACCTACCCTTGCAGAGGGTGATGTCAATCTGTCCAAATGTTCTGTAATGGTAAAAACATAATTATGCATAATTATGTAGTCCATGGCCTAATTCCAAAAAGTTCTACTATAGCCAGCAAGTCAGTTCAGAAGTGAAAAGTGAAGTCTAGTCAAGATTGCAGAAAATCATTTTCTGGAATGACAAGTCTGAGCAACATATAGTTGGTATACCTGTGATGTTTGCTAGGGAGTCATGATTTAAAGGGGCGTGGTGGCTCAGCGGGTAAGACGCCAGGCTTGTCGATTGGAAGATCGCAAGTTCGGAGGTTCGAATCCCTAGCCCTGCGTGCGGAGTGAGCTCCCGCACTAGCTCCAGCTCTTGCCAACCTAGCAATTCGAAAGCATGCAAATGCAAGTAGATGAATAGGTACCACTTCGGTGGGATGGTAACAGCGTTCCGCATGTGTCATGCCGGCCACATGACTGTGGAAGCGTCTTCGGACAACGCTGGCTCTTCGGCTAACAAACGGAGATGAGCACCGGCCCCTAGAGTCGGACACGACTGCACAAATGTGCGGGGGGAACCTTTACCTTTACCTTTTTACATGATTTATGGGATGCTGAGTAAGACCAGGAGAAGACTCATCAAAGGGTAAGATCTGGGAAACAAGAGTGCTGAAGAGGAACAGCACTGTGAGACACTCATGTAGGTGATTCTGGGGTTGAAGATAGGTGGGAAAAAGAAGATCAAAGGCTTATCTGCCAGAAGATCACCAGCCTGCCAGTTCTTCAGACTGCATGAGGTAAAATGCTAATTAACTGTATAAGTCCTTTCCTTAAACTTAGATGTGTAAATAGGAATAGTTCTAGTAATTTGGAGCATAGAGGAGAGTGCTTACATGCTAGGAATATATGTGTTTGGCATATGTCATATTGGGTTGATTTGCTTATTTAGAATGCTTTAAAACAAACACAAGTCTAGAGGAAAAAATGGTAAGTAAAAAGGGCTTTGGTATTGTGCATTGGCTACAGAAGGCAGGAGATTCACTCAATAAAGAATGTGAAACAATTACTGAGGATTGAAGTTGGAAAGTAAAAGTGCTTGTCTGCTCAAATAAGGCTTGGCTTATACCCAAATTGCTTCTTTCTGTCTCCTTGAATTTGAATAATTGAGAAAAAAAACTCGACACTTTGTGGTCCTGCCTTTTTTCAATCAGATCTTGAAACCTGTATCCATGCATTTGTGGTGACACATGTTCTTATTAGTCTGATGTGGCTGGAAAATCATTCAAGCATGCTGGGTTTCATTTAGTAGACCCTGATTTCCATGTCAATATTCCTTACTTGGAATAAGCGGAAGGCCTATCTGATTTCTTATATTGAACAGGGTAGCACTGCTAGTCATATGGCTGTGGTGGCTATTCTTATAAGTCTCAGTCAAAAAAGGAGAGCACATCTGGCCCATGTACAGAACTCAACAGCCAGGTTTAGAATCTGCACCAGAAGCACTGCACATGTTTTCAATTTGTTTCCAGGTGAAATGAAATGTGATGGTTATTACCTGTAAAGCCATATAAGGCCTTGGCACAGATGATCAAAGTGAAGCCTCTTATGTGATCTATATTCCTGGTTATCGTAGGAGGTCCTGTACAGTTGTCATGACCATCTCTAGCAACAACATGGGGAGTAACCTTCTCAGTAGCTGTCCTAGTTATTTCAAATGTATTGTTCAATTGAAGTGCCTAACTTCCTTGCTGGCTTTTCAAAAGGCCCTAAAACACATCTTTTAAAATATGCTTTTAATTCTTGATTATAATTTTTGTTTTTAGTATCTCAACTTTTATTCTGTGTTTAAACAGCTGAGACACCTCAGGAGCTGGCAGTATAAATTAGATAAATAAATAAATGTTCAAGAAGTCTGTTCAACTTAGTTGTTGTATCCACAGAGTAAGAGGTAATTTTGTATTTGTAATTATACTTGCTGTAAAGGAGATCAGAAGCAACTTCTATTTCTTTCTATTTTTTCTTTTTGCACTTTTGACTTTTTCTTTGTTCTTCTTTCTTTATTCTAGTTCTTGTTTTAAACATTATCTTCAGTTTAAAATTATATATATATATATATATATATATATATATATATATATATATATGACATAAAAGCAATGCAATTAATAGTCCTCCTTAGTCTATAGAGAAAGTCTTGCTTACAAACCTTATAGTTCACTACTATACACGGTGGTGGGGGCTTCAGTTATCCTCTGCAAGCCACTTTAGTTCATTCCAAAGCAATAGAAGAACAAGAGCAAATGAAAACACTGAGACCAGAACAATAAAAAGATGACAAATATAGAAACTATTGCCCCCTCATCTTGCAAATGGACCATACAAACAGAGCAATTCAATTTACCTTCCACAAAATGGTAAGTACACTTAATTTTAAATAGCTGTGAAGGAGAACTGGCTAACTCCCCCCTAGCTCTTAGCTCTTCTCCCAAGGGTGACTCCCCCTCCCCCGCTTCACTGTTGTTTAATAAGCACAGTAGATAACCTCCATGCTGGAATCTTTTATATACATACATACATACATACATACATACATACATACATACATACATACAGTATATACAAACAATTTTTATTCAAGCTTTTAAACAAGAAGATAAAACTAACACAAACCCGCCATGTTGGAATCTTGATCCAGTTTGTCTCCCTCTCCCCATGTTTATACCTGACTTTTCAAAAGCTTTTCATACAATCCCCTATTTGGCAAGATGTGGCTAGGAGTCCTAGGAAATGTTCTTCTGATTGACTGTGATGGATGAATTTTTTGCTTATTCTGCTTTCTTGCTATAACCTTATGCTAATGTAAGGGATGGAACCAGTCTTTGAAATTCTAAGCCTTTTTTCTCCAAAAACTTCCTTCCCTATCCTTCATTCATTTTTGCCCTTGGACTATGTTCTGCAAAGGTAGGACACCTTAGGCATAATCTTAACCTTGTCTAACTGGCACAATCTAAGGATGAAATTGCATTGTGAATTGGTTATTTTTTTGTCATAAATTTGTTTTGTATTATGGATTTGGTTTTTCTACTATTTCTTAGAGGTTACTGTTCTTTTTGTGGTGGAACAAATGGCTAGGGTGTAATATTATTAATGTATGCAAAGTACAGCTTCCTTATCTGACACTATTCATCATAACCCAATTAATCATGTGCCAAAGAACGCAAGATTCTATTTCAAGCATAGACCAATAACTCTTGGTGAAATTAAATCATCTTTCAGGAATATTTCATTTCTCCAAGCTAATAATTCAATGCAAATGAATTTCTACAAAGATGACTAGGGCATGTTTTGTGATCTTTTCATTAGGTTCTCCATCTTGTATGTGTGAAATCTTTTACCACATTCAAAACTGACATCTGCTCTTAGTTTCCATCTTTACATACATAGTAAAAACAAGGCTACTTGCTGAGCTACAAGCTAATGTGGGTGTGTAGTGTTAATGCTTGCTAGATAGCTTTAGGCAAGTCAGTGTCTTTTAGCCTCATTTAGCTCACCACTTATTGGAAGAATAAGAGGTTGCCTTAATCTTTTGGGGGAAAAATCAGGATAAAGATACCATGAGAAAGATTTGGCATTCAACTTGGGAGCAATGTGAAGCCGCATCCAACAAATTCTAATGGATAGTTCATACTCTACATATTTTAGGAGCAGGGCTTATATATTTTGGGAGTTCTCAGTATATAAGAGAGTCACCATTGTCCAGTAGAAGACACGATAACCTCATATGTGCCATGACAGCATTGTGCAAATAATTATCACCCCTTGCATCCCCCTCCCCCTGTGGATACCCAATAAATTGCAACAGTCAAAGGGACGCGGTGGCTCAACGGGTTAAACTGCTGAGCTGTAGGCTGCCGATCAGAAGGTTGGCAGTTCAAACCCTGCGCAACGAGGTGAGCTCTCGTTGCTAGTCCCAGCTCCTGTCAACCCAACAGTTCGAAAGCCTAGCAAGTAGATAAATGGGTACCACCTTAAAGTGGGAAAATTTACTGGCGTCCTGTTCGGGGGTCGGCCTCCAACAGAAAAAAGATCTCGTGAATGGTGGCGGCATCGACAGAACCCGAAGCAGCAACATCCAGGACGTCAGCAGCCGGCTCCAACGCAAGGCATTGTGGGAGTTGTAGTCCACGGAAGAGCCGGTTCCCTTTCCCCTTCCCTTAAAAAGCACACGGTTAAAAATGTTGTTGTATAACATGAAATGTATAAATGTAATTACCATGTATGTAAGCTGCCTAGAGTCCTCCATTAGGGAGGGGATAGGCGGGGTATAAATACAATAATAAATAAAAACAGTCACGATTCCTAACTCTGGTTTTGTTAATGTTGAATGTAGAGATTTGTAGTAGAAAAATTGTCCATGACAGCAGGATGATTAACACAATTCTTTTCTGAAAATATCTTCTTAAACTATTTCTATTCCCTGCCCTGTCCTCAGCAAAACTAGATATAGTAGCTAGCTGGAAGATACTGTAAAGTGTGTTGGGTCATTTGCAAAGCAAATATTAGCAAGCAATGAAGGAATTAAGTATCCACCTACCTATCCTACTCTGTAGGTGCTTCATTTTTCTCCAAAATCTTATTTGATTGATTGATTCATTGATATATGCCATCAAGTCATTTTTAGTGACCACATAGATAGATTTTCTTCATGAAAATATATCCGTAACTTGGACTTTCAGATCTTCCAACGTATGGGTCAGTATGACAAATATGTGTCATAGAAGAATTGTATGTACATGTAATGAAAACTAATATTTGATTTACCTTTCAAATAGGGTGGCCTTAGATTAACTAAAAATGTGATAATGGTGCTAGAAGAAAGTTTTTTCCCCCCAAACTTTCTTGGGGATGGGATCCATATAGTATATGGATGACTCAGGGTCTTGTCTTGTCTTGTCTTGTCTTGTCTTGTCTTGTCTTGTCTTGTCTTGTCTTGTCTTGTCTTGTCTTGTCTTTTTTTCTTTTATCATGAATCATGTTAAACTGAATTAGGTTGTCCTTGAATCACAAATTCAAATTGAATCATACCCTCTGTGAGTACTAAATCATTATTTCTAATTAAATGAAAGCTGATTTGCAGAAACCTAATAGCTATTTATTTATTTTCTATCCCGCCTTTATTATTTTTACAAATAACTCAAGGCGGCGAACATACCTAATACTCCTTCCTCCTCCTATTTTCCCCACAACAACAACCCTGTGAGGCGAGTTGGGCTGAGAGAGAGCGACTGGCCCAAGGTCACCCAGCCAGCTTTCATGCCTAAGGCAGGACTAGAACTCACAGACTCCTGGTTTCTAGCCCGGAGCCTTAACCATTAGACCAAACTGGCTCTCTATATGCTATAGTATTCAGGGAATTGCCCTTTGCATGGAAAGGCAGTGGGACTGAGAAGGTGGGAGGGCTGTCACATCCTCGGATTTGTGGCACTATGGCTTCTGCTTGTCTCCCAAGTTTTTGGCTTCCATTCCTCCTTTGCCATGCATGTTAATGGAGCTCAGCCAGGGCTTTCCTCCACCTCCCCATATAAATTTTATCAAGAGTGGGAGGAGCCAGATATATAAAGTCCACTCATCAGTGTTTGGATTAGAATTCTGTAACATAATGATAATTATAAATAATATTCAGACTTCAAAATTGTGATGTTTGTATTATGAATCATAATACAAACATCACAAGTAGGATACTCAGGTTAATAGCAAGCAAACACATAAGTAGGGTTACCAGATATCAGTCAAAAGGAGGACATGTCCTCCTTTTTGTCTTCATGTCTTCGGCTGGCAGGCATAGCCTTAAAATCAAATATTGTCTGGCTTTTTGAGTATCTCTTCTGAGCAGCTTCTCTCCGTGGTACAGTGATTCCCTAATAAGTGCTAACTGCAAGTTAACCAGCTCTGCTCTGTGACCTTGATTACTATCCTCTGGCCTTGCCCTGCTGCCTGAAATGGACAAGAGCTCAATCAGTTACATGCTGAAGGCTTTTGCCTCCTAACTGGCTCTAGCACATTCCTGTGATTGAAAAACCAGTCTTTCTGGTGCTACAAAGTAATTTCATATACATGTAGGCCTAAGTACATTTTATTTAGTTTAGTTTAGTTTTTCACTGTAATTTTTGTTGTGGATGCCAAGAAAGTTAAATAGTGTGTCCCCTTCCCCCACCTTTGTCCTCATTTCCAGTTGTCTGTGTCCTCCTTTGCCTGTTCAGATATCTGGCAACCCTAAACATAAGGAAAGAAAAAAATGATTTACCAATAGACACAAACATACAATTTCAATAAAAGGACACATTTTACCACATGTCTCCCTAGCCACAACCAACTATTTGGATTTCATTTGACAAGGGGTTTAACATGCTCAAAACTCAGGAATTTTGAAAGAAGACCTGCACTGGCATGGAGGAGCCTGTAGGTTGGAAGTCCCAAACCTCTTCTTCCAGAAACCCTCTGGGTCTTCACCTCTGGCCTACATCCTGCCCCTTGGAATACCAGCTTGGTAGTTCTTGTTGCCATCAACAAAACAACATCATCTGTTTTGGTGTGTTTCAGTCATTTCTGCATGAATCCCTTCAGAGTTCCCTCTCCCACTCCCCCAGCCGGAGATCTCAACCAGCCTTAGCATATTCCCCTCTCTTGCCAACTTGTTGATTAGGATGGGACCAGTTTTGGAGAATGATTCTTATAAACAATGATTTTTTGTGTGCCCTGGCATTTGTCCTGTAGAGATCCTCAGAGGTAAGTGTTATGAAAACCTCATTCATTTGCTACAAGTCATTGAAGTAACAATGTGGTGTAATATTGAATGTTACATTAAATTGGTAGCCAGCACATATTTCTTTTTCTTTTTTAAAAAATAGCACTTCATAGATAACATGTAGAATAATTGGGAGAAATCTGAGATGTTATTTGAAACTGTGGCTTGAATCATGTCAACTGGATTTCTATTTTCTCAAATAGAAAATAGAAATCCAGTTGACATGATTCAAGCCACAGACTGTTCCACCTGGATGACTGAGAACCTTCATCGACGTTATTTGAAACTGTAAAGTTAAGGAATGGCAAAGTCTAGAAAAAATATTCAAAATATAAAACTAAAGTTTGTATCAGAAATTCTCATTAAAATGAAATTGTGGAATTGGAAAACTCAAAAAAATTTTTTTACAATAATATATACATAAAAATTAGGGACCTTGTTTCAGGCCCTGATATGGTTGTGAAATGCATTCCATCTTTCCTATACTGTACTCAGTGTCTGCTTAATTGTAAAGATTTTCATTTACAAACAAGGCAAATCCTAATGGCAGCAGGCCATTGGAAAAGATTTTATCTCCATCTGCTTTGAATTGGGAAGTTGATATTGTCATGTTAAAAGGGAGAGCAATTTAACAACACATTTAAAAGAATTAATGTTGCTCTGGAATACTTCTGCTTGATAAAATGTTTATTTATCAAAAATAATAGAACTGACATTCAAGAAGAGGCAAAGGGCATTTTTAATAGGGCTGTGCAAAACTTCAGTTCAAAGGCAAATTACCCTTTCAAATGCCTTCAGTTTGCTTTGTTACATCAAATCAGATATCTTCACATCAAGCCAAAGATTTGATGATCTTTTTTGAGTATGCAGATGTTATCAGCTTGAATCTCAGTCAATTAAATCAACTCACTGAATTGTAATTCAGTCATTGTAATACGAGATGGGCGTGGTATAAATAACTTAAATAAAATAATAAATAAATAAATAAATAAGAAAGAAAGAAAGATCTTGGATGACTTGCACACCCATATTACTTAAGCAGCAAACTTTACAAACTATGAAAATGTTTTAGTGTCCATTTCCATTAATGAGACTGATAGCAGATGGTGAAAATGTCAGTTAGTTTGAGGAAAGTTTCAGATTTATAGACTTAAGAATAATAAAATCAAGATTGCTTTTCCCCTTAGATGTCTATGACATTTTCTTGCCACATAAGGTGGGCTGAATGCATATGTACAAGCCTCACTCCAATAAAAACAATAATGGTAGCAGTTGATGTTGATTCAAAGACAAGACAGCTCCATTTTAAAGACAGCCATAGCAGAGGCCACTGAATGGCTGGCCATATATTCTACTCTGCATTGGAGAGTCCTTTATTTCAGTGAGATCAGAAAGTTATCTGAAGGCTGAACATAGCTTCTTAATCATGCTAAACATATATGATTAAAGAAGGTAGATGGTTCCAATTAGCTTGGTATTGGGGAAAACAGCTTAGTCTACAGACATTTCACAGAGGACCAAAGATCAGGTATGGTTTTACATGTGGTGGCAGAACTTAGCT
Organism: Charina bottae; assembly: GCA_023362775.1. NCBI lineage: Eukaryota > Metazoa > Chordata > Lepidosauria > Squamata > Charinaidae > Charina > Charina bottae. The sequence goes on from JALMGJ010000003.1 coordinate 12,457,368, forward strand.
GACCTTGGCTAATTTTTTTAAAAAAAACTTAGGTGAGATTTGGTTAGTACTAGTTGTCTCCCAAATACCAGAGCAGCAGATTAGGTATTGGGAAAAAAATCTGGAAGATTTTTCTTAACTGTTGGCAAGAAAACGGTAAGATTGTGTCCAAGTAATTCCCAATGGATGAGCTAATATGATAGACTTTACCTTACCTTTCTCTAGTGTCAACCCAGGGTTTATTTTGTCACACAAGGAAGTGAGCTATCATTTCATCGTAGTTGTATCCATGTAGTCACCAGGATTTGATCTTGACTAGAAAGGCTGTTCAGATTAAATTGCAGTACTTTATTGGAATTTGTTGCCCTATTCCATGTATATGGAATGTTAGACATAAAAATTAGCATATGTAAATTATATCAGAAAAATAAAATATTGGAGATGTGGATCTTCAGCAATTCATGACCTACTAACTTCAAGGGGACATGAGGCTGCATCAGAGATTCCCATTTATGGTTTCTAATACAAATGGTTGGTTCAGCTTGGATAGTATGAATGGAGTGGATGTCCACTTGACTGGCCCGCTGGATTTAGACCCTGAAGTCTTGCTGGGAAATTTGACATTTACTAAACACCTGAAATGTGTCAAATGAAGGGAAGAATTGTGAATAAATATCAGTATGTTTGTGGCCTGGCTGACTGTTCTGAAAAGTCGCTTGAGAAATTATGTGACAGGCTAACTCACACTTTAGATAAAGCTGTTTATTTATTACTGTGGAACTTGTTGAAAATGATTAATGATTGTCCGAGTGGCTTCCAGAGCAATCCACATCATTTTTTTTTATTTTTCACACCAAAGGCTAGAACTTGCATCAGCTTTTCTTTTTAAATGTAATTTCCTTGACATTTTAATTTAATTTTAAATGCCCAGGATCTGCTTTTAATATACTGACCCAATGTTTTGCTCCCAAGTGTGATCAGGCAAACATTTCTGGAAAGTCAGTGAGAAATATGGGGGCAACAAGCACCTCCCACTCAGTCTTTGTCCTCAGTATCTGAAGAGGTGCAATGGTATGTGGGAATGACCTTGGGAGGCAGGAAAGAGCCACAGCCAGGGCAACGGTCGGATAAGAGGAAACTTAGCCCACAGCAGGAATGTGGATGTGGCAAACATCTCAGAAGGAACCCTCCCTAGTGTCTTGGGTTCTAAAGGTGACAGGGGAGAAATGTATCTTTAGACTTGCAAGATTCTGTTAATGTAACCTTACAATAAAGTATAATTGGTTCATCTGGGTGTGCTTCTTGTCTGAACTACCTTACAAGGCTGACAAGAGGAGATGTAGACTACCTCTAAATTTAGAGGCTTCACAAACCAATAGGGCTTTTCCACAGCTCTTTCCTTGGGGTGTTGGCTCACCTTTTAATCTCAACCCCAGCCTTGGCCACAAAAGCCCTGTTCCTTAACACTGATCCCATGCAATCTTATACAGGTATACTCAGAAGGAAGCCCCATTATGTTTACCAGGCTGACTTCCTATGGGTGTTTCTGGTTAGCATGGCCCACCACTCCATTCCTATGGATCTTCATGTTGGTGCCTTGGTTTCTGCTGGCCTAGATCCAGCAGGCTAGCAATCCAAATGCTTCAATCTCGTCTTGGCTATTTTGAAGCCCTACATGGTTCATGACCTGGGTATCTTTGGGATTGGCTATTCCAACTGATAGGAAGGGAAGGTTCTCTTTTGGTCAGAGTTGCTACCCGCTTCTGTAGAAGAGCACTGATTCCCCCAGTAGAAGAACAGCACAACCCTTTTGGAATGTAAGAAAGCATTTTTTTTAATCCGTTCAATTGTGTCCAATTCTCAGAGACTCCCTGGACAAGTCCCTGCAGTTTTCTTGGCAAGGTTTTTCAGAAGTGGTTTGCCCTTGCCTCCTTCCTAGGGCTGAGAAAAAGTGACTGGCCCAAGTTCACCTTGCCTAAAGCGGGACTAGAACTCATGGTCTCCCCATTTCTAGCCTGATGCCTTAACACTATACCAAACTGGCTCTCAAGAAACCATTAAGGCTTGTGTATTCCAGGAAGCTCTTGAGGACTAATTTGAGAGATGAGATCTCCCTGCCCAATAAATGATGAGTTACTTGTTTTGGGGGTATGTTATTCCTCAGTGTAATGCACATTGGAATTTGCTATGGTTGTACTTTGCTACTGTTTATTGAATTGGACTCCTGGTTGTAACTGAAGCAGCATATAAATTTAAGCAATAAAGAAATAATAAATCTCTGACCGCAACTTTAAAACAGGAAAAATCTTTATGACATTTTAAACTGGCCCTTAAGGTATTATAATTGGAAATCTGTACACTGGACCTATTGCCAGCCAATTTTGAAAGACTGCCTGTCAGAATGTCCTTAATTTTGTTTTTGTCTAAATGAAGAGAAGGTAAAAAAAAATTGTGGAACTATAATTACTCATTCACCACAGACTATTGGCCAAGCTTGCTATTGATTACACAGTATTCATTGTTTGCCCATTTATTTTCAGTTTTCCAAAGTAAAAAAATGTGAGATAGACAGATGATAGATAGGTAGATTAGAATAATAGTTTTAATTTCATGAAGACTAGAATTGCCAAGCACTAATGTGATTAAATTTTTTAACACCTTCATCTGAATTATGGGTTTATTTCTGGTAATATCCAGTACTCATAATCAGATAAATTAGTATTTTCTTTCGCTATCCAAATTACTTGGGAAAATATAACAAAACTCATGTAGCTATTATTCTAAGGAAAGAAATCCCATAACTTTAGAGATCCCAAATGGAAGAAAACCATATAGTTAACTTACCATCTGCTACTGCATCTTTTTCTAAATGTGAATTGTTTTGTTTGTACATATGAGAGATATTCGGGTGAATTATCATTACCATTTCTGTTTTGAAGTGAAGTATGTATAATAACTACTGAAGCCAAACATGTATTACTCCTTTCGGAATAAGTATGATCAGAGATGTAATTTAATCCATATGTTTTCATGCAAGTAGTGTATTAATTATTGATTGCCCAATGAATATGCTAATTTGCCAAAACGGAGAGGCACAGCTGCCCTGTTCTGTTTTCCAAATCCTTGTAAATTTTTGAAACACAGGTTTAGTGGACAACAGCAACAGGGGATGTGCCAAATGTCACACTGAAGCTTACATAGTGCATTGTGGGATTCTCCAAAAAACAGACTTGGCATGGAAATGACAGCCTTTCATGCCAAGCATGTACACAACATTTTTAAAAGCTGGATGATTTTTTGCCCCCATCCCTCCTGTAGCAGGCACCTCTAGCAAAGCAATCTTTGGAGGTCCCTGTTAAAACAGAACATACACATGAACAAAGTGGGTGTAATTTGATACTTTCCCCTTTAAGGATCTTTCCCCATTTAAATCTCATCATATCACGAACGTGCCCTGGCAACCTCCTTTTTCTGCTACTTTTTTTTCCTTTTTGGTCCCTTTGAGTCAGTTTTTGACTCCTGGTGACTGCCTGGACAAGTCCCTGCAGTTTTCTTGGCAAGATTTCGGAAGTGGTTTGCCATTGCCTCCTTCCTAGAGCTGAGAGAGAGTGACTGGCCTGAGGTCATCCAGCTGGCTTTGTGCCTAAGGCAGGACTAAAACTCACAGTCTCCCGGTTTCTACCCTTGTGTCTTAAGCACTACACCAAATTGGCTCTCCTTTTCTGCGATGTCCTCATAATATTGTCTTCCTCTCATTCTCAACCCCTATCTGAGGCAGGTTAAGATTGTCAGTAGATGTCTATGAAGGTTCTCAGTCATCCAGGTGGAATTGTCTGTAGCTTGAATCATGTCAACTGGATTTCTATTTTCTTAATGGAAACGTTTCGCTCCTTATCCAAGGGGCTTCTTCAGTCTGAGCAAAGTTGGTAAGGGAATCCTAAATATGTTCCTAGGTAGCTGTGTGACCTTACACCTTACACTAGGAAGATTAAGACCATTTCAGAAGCTCAACAGCAGCATGGTGTTTTTAACGACCCTCCATTAGATGATAAAAGGACTTAAAAATTACATCTCAATATAACCATGACCTAGCCCCAGGTGTAAGGTCACACAGCTACCTAGGAACATATTTAGGATTCCCTTACCAACTTTGCTCAGACTGAAGAAGCCCCTTGGATAAGGAGCGAAACGTTTCCATTAAGAAAATAGAAATCCAGTTGACATGATTCAAGCTATTGTCAGTAGATGTTCCAATACTAGTGTTTTTTTTCTTTTAAGCAGGCAACAAGCCATGGGTGAAGTCTGAAATACTTAACCTGTAGCTGGGTGGGTGCCTCTTGCTCACATTCTGCTTTGGGCAGCATCAGCATTCACTTCTTTTATATGACTAGGCAGGGCTTTGAACTGATTCCTGGCTTGGCAACCTGGAGCAGCATGACTCCAGCGTTGACTCAAGTGGTGGCACAGAATCTGCATAGCGAAGCAGGAGAGAGCGAGAGAGGTAGCTGCCTTTCTGCTTATTTATTTATTAATTAAATTTATATAGTCGCCCATCTCACTTGCATGTAACTCCGGGTGGCATACACAATTGAAACAAAAACTAAACAATCTACATAATTCATTCATTAAAAACATTTAAAAAAACTATAATAACAGGGAAGAACACAGTGTAAGCTTATATTTATTTATTTTTATTTATTTTTTAATTATTGTATTTATACCCCGCCTATCCCCTCCCTAAGCAGAGGGCTCTAGGCGGCTTACATTCATTGACATCATACATATTATATTATACAGTATGTATATGTGTGTGTGTGTGTGTGTATATATATATATATATATATATACACACACACACACACACACACACACACACACAATGATTTTACCCGCGCGTTAGGGAGGGGATGAGGGAACCGGCTCTTCATCCGCAGGTTGGACTACATGTCCCAGAAACCTTTGCTTCTGAGCCGGCTGCTGACGTCCAGGAAGTTGTTATTTCAGTTGTTATTTATACCAGCCATTTAATGGGCTCCATGTTTCCATGGCAAAACCAACTTTTGAGGGCCTTCTGAAAGGACAAGGCTCTGTTCCTGGGTTCCACCAAACATAGCTCCTTGGCTGATGGGACCCACAATATGCCCTTTCTGCCAGACCTAATGGGATGTGTAGATGTAAGTGGGGAGATGTGATCCCTCAAATAACCTGGTCCCATGCCATGTAGGGTTTTAAAGGTCATCACCAGCACCTTGAATGGAACCCTGAAGCAAACTGGTAGCCAATGCAGCTTGTGGAGCAGAGGTATAACATGTGTCATCCTTGGGGCACACATAACTGCCCATGGTGCTGTATTTTGCACCAGCTAAAGCTTCTGGATACTTGTGGTACAATTCTCTCTTTGTCAGCTGTTTTCTGAGTGCTTTTGACTATGGGCTTAGTACTCTTCCAGAATAGTGCTTAACTTAATATTCAGCTGATATCAACTGCAAGTCAGACTCCTGTAGACAGTAAGCAAGATGACCTTGATGGAGATGTGCAAGCTCTGTTACCAAAGGGATGAGAGGTAAAACGTACCTTAAATCCACAACAGACACATAATATTCGGAAGAGGCTCAGACAGACACCTCCCTAATTCACAACAGTATAAGAAAGGGAAGATGTAAAGAACAATCAGACTTGCAAGATTCTGTTATTAAAGGCCAATCTCAATAAAAGTAGTCTTAAACCTTCTTCTGGATTTGATTCCTATTATGGTCTACCTGGTGACTCCCTGTGAATACACTTGCACATACATTTGCAGAACATCACAGCAAGTTTTGACCAATAGCTAAACCCATCAGTCTAAACTTGCCTCTCCCCAATGTTAAGGAGAATTGGTAGATTTTTTTCTCCATGCCTGGTCATGTTTGCTGGGAAGAGAGAAAAACAAAGATGTAGGAATCCATCAATCTCTTTCCTTTGGATTGGTGGCAGTGTCTGTGGCAAGATTGGGATCCAGCAGAGGGAGCAATTGGTTTTATGTTGGTAGAGTTGTTGACAGTCTGGGCAGCATACAAGTTTAGTAATAATAGTTTTCGGCTGATTCAAGGACTGGTCAATATTTGGTTAAATTCCTATGTAAACACAACTCCTCTCCCCCATGGGATTAACTAGGCAGAAAGAGCTTGCTAGAGGGCTTTTGTCTTGGAGTCTTCACAAAGTAAGGAGAAAAGAAGAGAAGGCTCTCAGGAAAAAATCAGAGAATTTATTTATTTGTTTGTTTGTTTGTTTATTTATTTATTGTTTAAATTTTGAGGCCACCTGACTCCTCAATGACTCTGGGCACCTTACAAATCTCCCCATGGAACTAAGACTCTTGTTAGAAAGATCAAAGGCAATAGGGAGCTCCTAACTCATTGATAAATGTGGGGAAAGGTTTCCTAGATTCTGTAATCTAACCCCTTGCTTCTTGCAATAACCCCGCCTCTCTTGCTCTGTGAGGATCTTGTTTGACTGTGATCTGCCATAAGGGGCAGCTGTGAGAAGCCACACTAATTGGCAACTGATATGCAGACTGCAAATTGGAACAGAAAAGGTGTAGAGGAAGGGAAAGATGTTGTCATCAAATATATCAAACAGTGAACTGTGAAGTGTTGAGTTTGTCTGCAGCACCTCTTTAGTCAAAGCAGTAACAGTCCAGAAGTTGCCAGCTTGAAGTTCTTGCTTTTTCTCTCAAAATGCACAGTTGTTTTCAAGAAAGAGCATCCCGTTTCAGATCTTTGAAAAACAAATTTCATGACAAAGCCATCAATAATCAGTAGGAAGGAGGGTACAACTCCAGCCTAATTTATACCTAATCTTTCTTTTTAATGATTAATGGATACTATTTATGTAAAATGTTTCTTCTATATTCCAACAGGAAATGAAATCTGAATTGCAAATTTTACAGTGGTATGTTTTAATGGTGACCCTTTCCCCAGTCAGAAATAAAAGAAATCCAATTATATTTGTAATAAAGATGCTAATACATTTCTTCTTTCTGAAACTACTATGCTCTACTTCAATCCACCCTTGTATCCTGCTCGTGCAGTTTGGAATAAATAATAATAATTAAAAAAAACTCTTTTCTTAAATGCTAGAAGACAGGTATGCATACATGAAGTGAGCCATTCCTGACTCTTATAGTAAGAAATAGCATTCATAGTGAAGTGAGTCATTTCTGCAACCGTGTCATGTTTACCCCCATTTCCCTTATATATTTAATGAAATGAGCATGGGTCGTTGTGGCAGAAGACAGAGGGTTGGCTGTTCTCAGGGAAGACGTCCCTGGTGTTTGGTACCGTTGTTGTGTTCCAGTCCTCTGTACTCAGGCCCAGGTCCTAGGCAGAAGACCTACAAAGGCCCGGGCTTTCAGCTGCTGCTGCTCAATGCCAGGTTGGTTTGCAATAAAGCTCCCTTTATTTGTGATCTTATCAGGGAGGAGCAAGCTGGCCTGGCATATATCACTGAGACCTGGCTGAGGCCTGAAGGGGGGTTCCCCTTTCAGAAATGTGCCTGGCTGGGTTGACCACTTTTCTTATCTTGACAGCCATCTATCTACATAAGCCAACATCGATGCTGAAATTCAGCTCTGTGAGTGTAGCTTTCTCCCGAATGAAGCGTAGAGTGTTTGAGGATCGGGACATTCACAGGTAGACCAAAATGCTTGTTTACAAAGCCATTGTACTACCGACCCTATTGTATGCCTGTGAAACATGGACCCTCTACAAACGCCACCTCCAACTTCTTGAAATATTCCATCAACGCTGCCTCCAAAAAATTCTGCAAATTACTTGGGAAGATAGGCAGACTAATGTTAGCGTATTAGAAGAAGCGAAAACCACAAGCATTGAAACAATGATCATCCAACATCAACTTCGCTGGACCGGTCATGTTGTTCGAATGCCTGACCATCGTCTTCCAAAGCAGCTACTTTACTCCCAACTTAAGAATGGAAAACGGAATATTGGTGGACAGCAAAAGAGATTCAAAGATACTCTCAAAGCTAATTTAAAAAAATGTAATATCAGCATTGAGAACTGGGAAGCCCTAACTCATGAGCGTTTCAATTGGAGGTCATCCTTTATTAATGGCGCTATGGACTTTGAAGAAGCACGAGTACAGGGCGAAAAGGAGAAAAGAGCTAAAAGGAAGGCACGTCAGGCAAACCCTCATCATGACCGTCTCCCACCCGGAAACCTATGCCCTCATTGTGGGAGGTTGTGCGGATCCAGAATTGGCCTTTATAGCCACTTACGGATCCACCGTTAAAATTTTACCTTTGGAAGACAATCTTACTCGGCTACGAGTGATCGCCAATGAATGAATGAGAGTATGGCACCAGCTGAGACCCCAGGGCAGGTGGGGGGTAGCAACTGTAATCAGGGACAATTGTCATCTCTTGGCCTTCAGGGGTGCTGCTCCCCAAGTTGCCAGTTGTGAGACCCTGTTTTTTAAGATAGGCTTGTGGGATCAGTTAGGATTACTGCTATTAAACCAGCCTCCCTGCTGCGTAGCAACCTCCCTCCCTGAGCTGCTGGAGGCCATCTCAGGGTTGACAGTGGAGCTCCCCAGGCTTATGGTCTTGGGGGACTTCAACCTGTCGTTCCCTGGGAGGGTGTTGGAAGCAGCTCAGGAGTTCATGGCCACCATGGCAGCCATGGGCCTATCCCAGGTCATTCATGGCCCGACATGTGAGTGACCACAATCCGGACATGGTTTGCTTGTTGGAGCCATGGCAATGTGATCTGAGGAGGGACTTATCTTTGTCCCCTTTGTTATGATCAGATCATGCCCTGGTGACTTTGAGATTCTCTTATGCTGCCCCCTCCCACAGGGAGTCAGGACCTATTTGATTGGTCTGCTCCTGGTTACTGATGGACCTGGTTGGGTTCCAGAGGGAACTGGGGGTTGTTCCTGGGGTTCTGCTGCATGGTCCTTCTGAGGCACTGGCTGCTGCCTGGAATAGGAAGGTGGCCAAGGACTTAGATAGGATCGTGTCCATGCAACCTCTCTTGGCCCATTGTTCCCGCCACTCTTTGTGGTTTATGGAGGAACTCAGGGAACTGAAAAGGTTCAAGAGATGTCTAGAGTACCACTGGAGGAAGACGAGGGAGGAATCTTATCAAACATGAGCTAGAGCCACTATTAAGGCCTACCTTGTGGTGGTAAGAGCGGTGAACGCCAATATTTCTCTACTCTTATTGCATCCACAGAATGCCGCCCAGCAGCCCTGTTTAAGCCATCACTGGACCCCACCCTCCTGGACAATTTTCATCCAGTCTCTCACCTTCTCTTCTGGTGGTGCTGTAGCTCCAGAGGATCCTGGATGAAACAGATCATCTGGACCACTTCCAGTTGGGTTTCAGGCCTGGATATGGGACAGAAACAGCATTGGTTGTGCTTTTAGATGACCTCTAGTAAGAGTGGGATGGGGGCAGCCTTCAATACTATAGACCATGGTATCCTTTTGGGTTGGCTCTGCGAGTTGGGGTTGGGGGGCACAGTTTTGTACTGGTTCACCTCCTTCCTCCGAGGCCATTCCCAATCAGTGTTGATAAGGAGTGAGAGGTCCAGCCCGTGGGCCCTGCTTTGTGGGATGCTGCAGGGCTCGGTGCTCTCTCCACTCTTTTTTAACATCTACATGAAGCCACTGGGTGAGGTCATCTGTCAGCACGGGATGAGGTATCATCAGTATGCAGATGATACCCAATTGTATATCTCCATCCCGGGTAAACTAAGTGATGCTGTGGATATTCTTTCACAGTGCTTGGAGGCTGTGGGGGTCTGGATGGGGAACAACAGGCTTCAACTGAACCCTGGTAAGATGGAGTGGCTGAGGGTATGGGTCTCTTCTGGATCTGGGGGTTTACCATCTTTGTTCTTAGATGGGGTTGCACTGCCCCAGATAGACCCGGTATGTAATCTGGGGGTCCTCCTGGACTCACAACTCCTGCTAGAGCAGCAGATGACAGTCGTGGCTAGGAGGACCTTTACCCAACTTTGTGTTGTGTGCCAGTTATGCCCTTTTCTGGAAGCCCTTCTCTCAGTCACTCATGATGTGGTCATCTCCCATATAGACTATTGCAATGCACTCTAAAAATATCCGGAAGCTGCAACTTGTGCAGAATGCAGTGGCGCAGGTAGTAATGGGCATCTCTAGGACTGTGCATATAACACCTCTGCTGTGTGAGCTGCATTGGGTGCCGGTTTGCTTCCAGGTCCAATTCAAAATGTTGGTTATGACTTTTAAAGCCATGGCCTGGGCCCAGGTTATCTGAGGAATCGTCTCATCCCAATTACATTGACCTGTCCCACCTGGTCTGGCAGGAGAGGCATGTTATAAACCCTGTAAGTTAAAGAATTCCAACTGGTGGGATCCAGGAGGACAGCCTTTTCTGCTATTGCCCCCACCCTATGGAACATCTTGCCCCCTGAGGTGAGGTTGGTCTTCTAGCCTTCCGGAAGAGCATCAAGACCTGGCTCTGCCAACTAGCATGGGGATCCAATAGTTGTATGCAGCCCTGGGGGTGGTTGGTGGGTTGAGTATGCTCTCTCCATCTGTTTAACTTTGTATATTTTATGTAAGATTTTTTTAATTCTCTTTTTTACTTGTAAGATGCCTAGAGTCACTTATACAGTGAGACGGGCGGTGTATAAATGGAATAAATAAATAAATAATATATGAATGGAAATTCCTAGACATACCATTGACAAGTGTGAATAATGAAAATGGTTCAGATGGTCCTTTCAAAGGACAGCTTCCTCAGGCTTAGTCAAAACAGTGGCATGATAACTACTACTTAATGGTTCTTCTCATATTATAGTGTACTGTATAACCTATATCCAGATCTCAGATTTGCCCAAAAGGCAGGGAGAGACAGTGTTAATGTTTGGGGGGGAAACTACAATGGGCAAGGTGATGAACCCAAACCAGCTGGATTGTGTCACTGATTCTTATACATTCCTGGAATTTGGGGGGAGTTTGGTGAGTTTTCTATGTTCTTTTAAAACTCTTTTTTTCTGCCTTTTTAAAGGATATATACCACAGTTTTTTGTGTTACTAGTATAAAATTTGCAGGAAAGCATGCTGATAGTTTTTCTTACTCATGATTGTAATGGACATCAGGGTCCATTACAAAAAAAAAAAAAGGGAGGGGGGGACTTCGGGTTACATGAAATTTGCTTCTGAGTCTCAGGGGTGCATCAATATGCTGTGTACTTCACTGGCAAGAAAACAAGCCAGTGATCATTTAGACCTTTGCAGGCCTCTATTGAGCAACAAATGCCAATAGAAAGTCATGGATAGATACAAAAAGGAACAGAGATGTTATCTAAATTAGGCACATCCAATTCCAATACACCCAAGCATACCCACCCACACCCCCATCTCTCTCTCTCTCTCTCCCTCCCTCCCTCCCTCTCTCTCTCCCTCTCTATCTCTCTATCACCCACCACAGTTGAGAGACTTTCACCAGCTTACACTCTCAACTGTCAAATCAAATAACTTTATTACAGCCATAAAGCCAGAAAACAGGGATATAAAACCTAAAACCTAAGTGAATATAAGTATATGTATATGTCAATTTACAAGTAGTAAGAAGTGTATAAATACAGGATATATAACAAAGAATAAGAACGAAATATAAAATATAAAAATCCAGACATAATTGTACAATAATGATAGAATAGAGCACCATAAAATACAAGTAAGTAGGTGAGAATCAAAATCTTCAAGAACAAGTAAGGTGAATAGCACATATAGAGGTGCAAAACTGAGCAACCTAGGAGGTACAGTATATATTTGGGTTCTTATCAGATAAGAGGAGCAACCAATAGAAGTTGTGTTCTCTGCCAGGACATGTCTTCAGGGTGAGATATACAGTATGAGAGTCATCCTAGAGTCCCTGTAAAGCAGGGGTTCCTAAACATTTTGCCATCACACCTCCCTTTAGTGTAATCTTAATGTACACACCTCCCCTAAAAATCCAAACACCAAAACAAACACAAATGGACAATTAAAACAATACAATGAAACTTTGGGAAAGGTGGATTGATTCTAACACTGTAACTAAAAGTTTCTTCACACCTCTGGACTCTGCACCTCCCCAATTTTGAGCATAGGGCTCAAAGACTCTATTGAACCATTTTCACATAGGCATAGATGCTGGTGTACTGGAGTATCCTTAGAGCATCCAAAGAGGACAGCTGAGGGCAAGGCATCAAGCCAGGCTAACCTACAAAATTTTGATACTCTCAACTGTAAAGTAGCCACAGTACAAATAAAATTGTTGTTGTTGTTGTTCAGTCGTTCAGTCGTGTCCGACTCTTCGTGACCTCATGGACCATAGCACGCCAGGCCTTCCTGTCCTCCACTGTCTCTCGGAGTTTACTCAAATTCATGTTCATTACATCGGTGATGCTATCTAACCATCTCATCCTCTGCCGTCCCCTTCTCCTTTTGCCCCCAGTCTTTCCCAGCATCAGGGTCTTTTCCAGTGAGTCCTCTCTTCTCATTAGGTGGCCAAAGTATTTGAGCTTCAGCTTCAGCATCTGTCCTTCCAATGAGCAGTCAGGGTTGATTTCCTTTAGGATTGACTGGTTTGACCTCCTTGCAGTCCAAGGGACTCTCAAGAGTCTTCTCCAGCACCACAGCTCGAAAGCATCAATTCTTCGGCGCTCAGCCTTCCTTATGGTCCAACTCTCACAGTCATACATTGCTACTGGAAAAACCATAGCTTTAACTATACGGGCCTTTGTCGGCAAGGTGATGTCTCTGCTTTTTAATATGCTGTCTAGGTTTGCCATAGCTTTCCTCCCAAGGAGCAAGCGTCTTTTAATTTCATGGCTGCAGTCACCGTCTGCGGTGATCTTGGAGCCCAAGAAAATAAAATCTGTCACTGCTTCCATTTCTTCCCCTTCTATTTGCCAGGAAGTGATGGGACCAGATGCCATGATCTGGGTTTTTTTAATGTTGAGTTTCAAGCCAGCTTTTGCACTCTCCTCTTTCACCCTCATCAAGAGGCTCTTTAGTTCCTCTTCACTTTCTGCCATTAGGGTGGTATCGTCTGCATATCTCAGGTTGTTGATATTTTTCCCGGCAATCTTAACTCCGGCTTGTGATTCATCCAGCCCGGCATTTTTCATGATGTACTCTGCATATAAGTTAAATAAGCAGGGTGATAATATACAGCCTTGTCGTACTCCTTTCCCAATTTTGAACCAGTCGGTTGTTCCATGTCCGGTTCTAACTGTTGCTTCTTGACCCGCATACAGGTTTCTCAGGAGACAGGTAAGGTGGTCTGGTACTCCCATCTCTTTAAGAATTTGCCACAGTTTGTTGTGATCCACACAATCAAAGGCTTTAGCATAGTCAATGAAGCAGAAGTAGATGTTTTTCTGGAACTCTCTTGCTTTTTCCATGATCCAGCGAATGTTGGCAATCTGATCTCTAGTTCCTCTGCCTCTTCGAAACCCAGCTTGCACTTCTGGTAGTTCTCGGTTCACATGCTGCTGAAGCCTAGCTTGTAGGATTTTGAGCATAACCTTGCTGGCATGTGAAATGAGTGCAATTGTACGGTAGTTTGAACATTCTTTGGCATTGCCTTTCTTTGGAATTGGAACGTAAACTGACCTTTTCCAATCCTGTGGCCACTGTTGAGTTTTCCAAATTTGTTGGCATATTGAGTGCAGCACTTTAACAGCATCATCTTTTAGGATTTTAAATAGCTCAGCTGGGATACTGTCTTCTCCGCTAGCTTTGTTGTTAGTAATGCTTCCTAAGGCCCACTTGACTTCACTCTCTAGGATGTCCGGCTCAAGGTCAGTGACCACACCATCGTATTTATCAGGGATATTAAGATCTTTCTTGTATAGTTCTTCTGTGTATTCTTGCCACCTCTTCTTAATCTCTTCTGCTTCTGTTAGGTCCCTGCCTTTTTTGTCCTTTATCATGCCCATCTTTGCACAAAACGTTCCCTTGATATCTCTGATTTTCTTGAAGAGATCTCTAGTCTTCCCCATTCTATTGTTTTCCTCGATTTCTTTGCATTGTTCATTTAAGAAGGCCTTCTTATCTCTCCTTGCTATTCTCTGGAATTCTGCATTCAGTTGTTTATATCTTTCCCTTTCTCCCTTGCCTTTTGCTTCCCTTCTTTCCTCAGCTATTTGTAAAGCCTCATCAGTCAACCACTTTGCTTTCTTGCATTTCTTTTTCTTTGGGATGGTTTTAGTTGCTGCCTCCTGTACAATGTTACGAACCTCCATCCATAGTTCTTCAGGCACTCTGTCTACCAGATCTAATCCTTTAAATCTATTCCTCACTTCCACTGTATATTCATAAGGGATATGATTTAGGTCATACCTGATTGGTCTAGTGGTTTTCTCTACATTCTTCAATTTAAGCCTAAATTTTGCAATAAGAAGCTCATGATCTGAGCCACAGTCAGCTCCAGGTCTTGTTTTTGCTGATTGTATAGAGCTTCTCCATCTTTGGCTGCAAAGTATATAATCAATCTGATTTCGGTATTGACCATCTGGTGATGTCCATGTGTAGAGTCGTCTCTTGTGTTGTTGGAAAAGAGTGTTTGCTATGACCAGCGTGTTCTCTTGACAAAATTCTATTAGCCTTTGCCCTGCTTCATTTTGTACTCCGAGGCCGAACTTGCCTGTTATTCCGGTTATTTTTTGACTTCCTACCTTAGCATTCCAGTCCCCTATGATGAAAAGGACATCTTTTTTTGGTGTTAGTTCTAGAAGGTGTTGTAGGTCTTCATAGAACCGGTCAACTTCAGCTTCTTTGGCATCAGTGGTTGGGGCATAGACTTGGATCACTGTGATGTTGAATGGTTTGCCTTGGATTCGAACTGAAAGCATTCTGTCGTTTTTGAGGTTGTACCCCACTACTGCCTTTCCCACTCTTTTATTGACTATGAGAGCTACTCCATTTCTTCTAAGGGATTCTTGCCCACAGTAGTATATATAATGGTCTCCTGAATTAAATTCGCCCATTCCTGTCCATTTTAGTTCGCTGATTCCCAATATGTCGTGTTCAATCTTGTCATCTCATGTTTGACCACATCCAGCTTACCTTGATTCATAGTTCTTACATTCCAGGTTCCTATGCAATATTGTTCTTTACAGCATCGGACTTTCCTTCCACTTCCAGACACATCCACAACTGAGCGTCCTTTCGGCTTTGGCCCAGCCGTTTCACACTTTCTGGAGCTACTCGGAATTGCCCTCCGCTCTTCCCCAGTAGCATTTTGGACACCTTCCGACCTGAGGGGCTCATCTTCCGGCGTCATATCTTTTAGCCTTTTGATACTGTCCATGGGTTTTCTTGGCAAGGATACTGGAGTGGTTTGCCATTCCCTCCTCCAGTGGACCACGTTTTGTCAGAACTCTCCATCATGACCTGTTCTTCTTGACCTGACTTCATTGAGTTACGCAAGCCCCTTCGCCACGACAAGGCAGTGATCCATGAAGGGGATAAAATTACATTACAATAAACTACAGTATAAGCAGGCTCCCAAAAAGAAACCACAGGTAAAATAATAAAACAACCAAAAAGCAATAAAAATAGATAGTGGAATTATAAATCCCCAAAGAGTTCTATTTTAGTGATTTCCTGAAGCTTACCAAGGGAGGGAGTTCCATAACTTTGCTGCCACCATAGAAACATGGATCTCCATCCTTCAAAGTTCAGGAGAGCTAGTAATAGATTACTGTATTCTGGAAGCTCCACAACAGGTAGATAAAAATTTAGAAAAGCAGGATATGAGTCAGGTTAGCCCTTCAAAATGAGAAAGATCACAGAAGCTAAAAATCAGGACATTGCCAATACATGGATACATAAAGTATGAATAAAACTGTATAGAGCTTTTTAAGCAAAAAAAAAAAAAAAAGTGAAAAAACAGGCAGATTTCTTATGGTCACTTTATATAGTTTTGTGGCAGGTTGTAGAACTCAGGAAACAATATAATAAAAGAAAACTTCAATAAATTGGAAGAAATTAAATAGAACAAACTAAAATACACAATGAATACAATGTTAGAATAAAGGTAAAGGTAAAGGTTCCCCCTGCACATTTGTGCAGTCGTGTCCAACTCTAGGGGCCGGTGCTCATCTCCGTTTGTTAGCCGAAGAGCCAGCGTTGTCCGAAGATGGTTCCATGGTCATGTGGCTGGCATGACGCCTGTGGAACGCTGTTACCTTCCGACCGAAGTGGTACCTATTCATCTACTTGCATTTGCATGCTTTCAAATTGCTAGGTTGGCAAGAGCTGGGGCGAGTGCGGGAGCTCACTCCCTCATGCGGGGCTAGGGATTCAAACCTCTGAACTTGCAATATTCCGAACAACAAGCCTGGCGTCTTACCCGCTGAGCCACCACGCCCCTTAATTTTAGAATACTAAGCAATTAACATATTTAAAACTATGTTACCTAATTATCAAACTTGTTTGGGAAAAAACTACTAAATTACTAAACTGCTGAATGAATAAAGTATTTTATTGGTGTATTAAGTTCTTAACACTAAAATACTGATTTGACAAGATGTTAAAATATTAAAATTAGCTGTGACAGGATTAATTCATTCATCAATTCCATTATTACAGTTATAAATTGGTGTCAATGCTTAAATTCCTCGCAATTAGTAGAATATAATACCTCCAATATGCTTTTTCCAGCTAAATTTTGGGCTTCTCCATATAACAATGCCATATTCAACATAAAAAAAGGTAAAGGTTCCCCCCGCACAGTTGTGCAGTCGTGTCCAACTCTAGGGGTCGGTGCTCATCTCCGTTTGTTAGCCGAAGAGCCAGCGTTGTCCGAAGACGCTTCCATGGTCATGTGGCTGCATGATAAGCACGGAACGCTGTTACCATCCCACCGAAGTGGTACCTATTCATCTACTTGCATTGGCATGCTTTCGAATTGCTAGGTTGGCAAGAGCTGGGGCGAGTGCGGGAGCTCACTCCGTCACCCAGGACTAGGGATTTGAACCTCCGAACTTGCGATCTTCCGATCGACAAGCCTGGCGTCTTACCTGCTGAGCCACCACGCCCCCATATTCAACATACTGTTAGACAAAATTTCACTACTGGCCATGTGATTTTAGCCAGTTTGTCTGCAAGGAGATACAGTAAAATCACATAGAGCTATTGGGAAGTTTTGACTGGGGGATTATCAGAGTTCTGGAAATATCCAGAAGGACATTCTAATCTACTCACATGGGCAGATCTTTATTTTTGGGGAGCGTCTGTACATCTACACTCAAGGATTTCTGATGGGAGGGTGCTAAAGAGGGCTAGGGTGAATACTGTGCAGTATGTTGCAACTGTAAATTATTTAAAGTAATTGGCTAGTTGGGGTTAGGCAACCAACTTGTAGCCACTAAATGTGCAGAGATCCTGTCATGCTCTTCTTGTTTGTTCATATCTGTAAACCTCAGGTTTGCGATGTTGCATGTAAGGAAATTCTCCAGAAGAAATTGTCCACAAAAAAACAAACATCTTGCTTGTATCATTTAGATTAAAAAGTTCACCTAAAAGTCATCCTAAATCCCATCATTGGGAGAGGAAAATGGCTGATTCTGTGGTACAAACAGTGAATGGCCATAACAAAATTGCATGTGTCAGGGGTATAAACATGTCATTGCAAATAGTGATTGAAGCAAGAAGCATGGTTTTGGGTCACATACAATTTGCATAATTTATTGGAAATATTATTTTGGGTAATTTCCAGTTAATTTGCACTCAGCAAACTTCCAGTCAATTCCTATATTCAGATAAGGGCAAGGACACACACTAGGTTGCTAGCAAAATTATAGCTTTATTTATTAAACATCAGCACAAAATTATTAATGGGACAAAAGGCAGGCAAAAACAGGGAGAGAAAAAGACATGAAAAACAGGCGACTGTCAGTGGACTTAATCTTAATCTAATTTGGATTTAAATGTAGTCCAAATCTACATTTTCTGTGTATCAATAGCTATGTATGAAAAGGCATGGGATTTTCCAGAGCACTGGAAAAAAATACTGTGGGCAACTGAGCATGGACAGTCCCAAAGGGAGTGGCCTTTGGTTGATCCAGCTTTAACCCTTTGATTTACACAACAGCAGCAGAATAGGGATGGAAAGCAGGATGCCAGGTGATCCCTTCTCTATTCTGAACAAAGAAACAGTTTATCCAACATGATTAATCTATAAAATCCCACTTCAATGTGGGGGACATGGGATTCATCCCAGGGCTTCATAGCGGATGTGTGTTACCTGAGAGTAGCCCCTACCACAAGCATTCTAATCCCAATAGAAGAGAATATATACAGCTCAGGGTTGAAGTGGGGAGTCCTTGGTGCTCTCTGAGCTTGGTTGCTGGCTTGCAGACATTTCATTACCCAGCTAGGTAACATCATCAGTGATGTTACCTAGTTGGGTAATGAAACATCTGCAAGCCAACAACCAAGCTCAGAGAGCACCATGGACTCCACATTCTAATCCCTCCTCTCTGTATCATCTGTATCAGAGAGCTATTCAGGGCACATTCTATGCAATTAAAGCATACAATTTTACTTCCTAACCCTAATTCTACTCTGTAAAGAAGTAGGGGCTTGGCCATAAAGAGCTTGGTGGCAGCTGGAATGGTTTGGCCTCTTCTTGTACAGAAGAAAGACCAAATAGCTGCATACTTTTGTGTGTGTGTATCAATAGCTATGTATGAAAAGGCATGGGATTTTATATGCCTGAGTAGCATATAAAAACGACCTTTCCTGTTGAGTGAAAATCTGTCCCAGTTTAGTTAAATCAGGCTACCTGCTACCCATTAATAATCCAGCTTAGATTTTTAGATCTTTGCTGAAAACATCATATTCTTTGTTTTACTACAGTTAAACTACAACTGCTACTTCTTGCAGAAAAGGGATAAAGATCACAAAGTCCTTTTTAGTGGTTTTGGGATCTGTGATAGAATCACTGCATCAACTGCATACAGCAGAATGGCAATAAACCTGCCTGCAACATTCAGTCAGTGAATTTGTTTTTGTTCAATAGCTGAACATGGACTTTATACAAAATTGAATATCAGTGGGGCAACAGGGCAGCCTTATTCTGCTCTTCTGGCATGGACTGAGTCAGAAAACTGATCTTCCTCATTAGATCTTACAGTAACTTAAGAATAGTGTTTCTGTACAACTTACAGATAAGAGGAAGCAGTCATTGGTCAATTGATGTGTCTATGAACTTTTCCCATAATTTGTTACACAATATACTATCAAGCACCTGCTTAAAATCAATAATGCAGTATATAGGGCTGATCTTCATTTTGCTGCATATTTCTTCACTAAAACAACTAATTATAAAAGCATACATAAAATACAACAAAAACAATAAAAGTCTGTTAGTTATGCTTTTGACTACTGATGAAGGCTAATAAGCCAAAACACGTATAGTCAGCATTATATCTGTTAGTGAGCAGTTGAAATATTTATGTCTGTTTACTGGTCTATACATGTTGGCTGTTTTGGGCCTTTTTATTATTTTTTATTGTTTTTTATTGTTTTTGTTTTATTTTATGTATGCTTTTATAATTCCATACGAAATATTAGTAAATAGCATTGTATATTTTAACCTTTGGCCCACCATATTTATATTTACTTGACCTTGTTGTTATTTCACATCATGCTCAACTTATCCTTCTCCTACTGGAGAGTCATTGCAGATCACTTGTTTCCTTCTACCATTTGTAGCAGGACACTTGTTTTGTTCCCACCAGTCAGTCAGCCAGGTAATCAGCTTGCTGGTGGAGACAAAATAGTTGGGATCCCTGTCATAAATGGAGCAAGGAAGTAACCATTATTTCCTGCAAGTCAGCTAATGGTCTGAATCAAATGAATGGCCATTATATGGCTCCAAGTGTCGAATATTTTTGGGGCTGGGAGCTACCTGGGCTCCCAGCAATAAGTAGGGTATTAGATAAATGCCAATAATGATTTCAAACATAGCATTAGCATAAAAAACACTTGATAATTACAGACCTGTGCAAATATATTAGGTAGAAAATAGATTTAACTTGACTGTTGTTTCACAGTTATTTTTCCTTGTCAACAGTCATGGGAGAGTCCTTATCAGGTCTGATAGAACCCAGTTTACATGTTCAAGTAAAAATCCATAAGGATTGCACTATAAAATATTATGGTCTGCAGTATGCCAATGCTGATGAAAGAAGAAAACCTCTTTCATCCTACAGTAGTCTCAGGTCACATCACCTGAGAATTTGGATCAAGCTTTAGCTGTCTTACAAGTCTAGTAAGACAATTGAATTGGTACCGATACTGCAAAATTGGAGTCTGAACTTATGAAATGTCCTTCTGTAGGAGTTCCTCATCATGTAAATGTCTTTAATGCATTAAATCTTTGGATTTCTGGACCAAGTAGTGACATAAACAACATGTACTTGGTCAAATTTGGGAGTGCTGTAATAAAAGTGGAGACCTGAAACACCCAGTGAAATGTCAAATGATTTCCTCCCATTTACAGAGAGATCTAACAGGCTGCTTAAATAGTGTATTAGAATTATCTCCTTGGGGAAGCTTAATGCTGCTGCTTTGCTAATTGAATGGTTAGTGTTGGCACTAACTGTGATTGACAAGTAATTTAAACTGTACCTCTCAATCTGTTTCAGGGAGATCAAAATGAGCTTGACAAAAACATCCACCTGAAATATTGTATGGGTGTGTGTATGCTTGTGTGTGTGCCTGTGCATACACATTATCTCTCTTCCAGTCAGTCCCAGATGGCATGCCAAACCACTCTATCCTACTTTGTTGTAAGATACTGGCTAGTTAGGCTGACCATATGTCCCGTTTTGAATGGGACAGTCCCATTTTTTAAGCATTTTTCAAGTGTCCCATCATTTTCATAACAATCTCAAATTTGATGGTTGTTGTGGGTTTTCCGGGCTGTGTGGCCGTGTTCTGGCAGTTTTGGTTCCTAACGTTCCTAAAAAAACCCCTCTCCTAATCTCTTGTAAATGACCCACAGAAGACACACACCCTCTCAGCAGCTATAAACACCAACAGGAACACACACCCTCCACTTGGGCACAGACAAAATCTTCTAGCTGTGCTCCTGTCCTCTGAAGATGCCAGCCACAGCTACTGGCGAAATGTTAGGAACCAAAACTGCCAGAACACGGCCACACAGCCCGGAAAACCCACAACAATGATCAGATTCCGGCCGTAAAAGCCTTTGACTATACAATCTCAAATTTGTCCCATTTTTTAAACCCGGCGGGAATGGCGCGGAAGGAGGATCAGAGCCGGAGCTGCCGATTGGAGGCATCCCAGAAGAGGAAGCCCTCCCGCCTATCAGCACGTGGCAAAGGAGGGCCAGGGGGCGGGGTTTGCAGGCAGGAGCCAATTGTGCAGATCGGGGGCAGGGTTTGCAGGCAGGAGCCAATCGCGTGGACTGGAGGGTGGGGTTTGCAGGAGCGAGCCAATCGCATGGACCAGGGGGTGGGGTTTGTAGGTGGGAGCCAATCACGCAGACCGGGGGGCGGGAACCCCTATTTTTTTTCATGAATATGGAATATTACATAAGACCCTGTCCTGTTTTTGTCTGAAGGAAATATGGTCAGCCTTTGGCTAGTGCTGTGCAAGAAAAAAAAATGTTTAAGGCTTCTATCCAACTTTGTGCATGCCTTCTTCCATTCAGATTTCTACAAAACTCAGTTCAGGAGTAACTGAATTGCGGGATGAAATGCAGAGGTAAATCAGAATTATTAGCACTGCATTGCTACAGCAGGAGGCAGCATCTAGCCAACCTTGGCTGCTTAAAAAAAAAGCTGAGCTGGATTGGACCTGGTTATTACTTGGATGGGACAGCAGTAGGAAAATTCAACATGTAGGCTAGACTCCGAAGTAGAAAAAATCCTAGAAGAAAACAATGGCAAACTACTTTCATATATTTGCTGAGAAAAAAATGTATGGTTTTGTCCCTGTTGTCTCATGAACTGAGCTTGTCTCGAGGGAATCTTTACCTTTACCTTTACCTTTACCTTTAGAGCTGCATTATTCTAGATACATGAGACACTGAACATGTAATTGGGTTATAAAGCTCCACCAAAGCCAAAAGATGGGGACAAACTATTCAGTGCATGCCATAGTTGGATTGGAAAGATTAATTAAAAAGTGGGACTAAAAAGGGGGTAAAATAATCCATTACCACTATGCTTGAATCATAGGACAAGGGTCTAACAGTAAGAGTAGACTAATAGGGAAATCCGAGGGAGGGAGATAATAGGCTCCCCCTTCAACGGAAGCAAAGGCGTGAAAATCGTATCCTGAGGATATTTTTAGTTGGATTCCTGCATTCAGCAGGGCTTGTCCCCTTCCAACTTTACGATTCCTGGATGTATGTCGATGAAGGTTCTCAGTCATCCAGGTGGAACAGTCTGTGGCTTGAATCATGTCAACTGGATTTCTATTTTCTCAGTAGAAACGTTTCACTCCTTATCCAAGGAGCTTCTTCAGTCTGAGGAAAGTTAGTAAGGGAATCCTTAAATATGTTTCTAGGGTGGCTGTGTGACCTTGCACCTGGGGCTAGGTCATGGTTATTTTGAGATGTTTATTTCTAAGTCCCTTTATCATCTAAAGGAGGATCGTTAAGATTACCCTGCTGCTGTTGAGCTTGCGAAATGGTCTTAATCTTCCTAGGCACAGAAGACAAAGCAGGAAGGAAGATAGGGGAAAGGTTGTGCCTGAGGCCCCCACCTCTATTCAAGGAAGGATTTTCCAAGTTGGCATAAATGGATTCCTTGACCCCTCTCTCAAACCACCTATCTTCTCTGTCTAAAATGTGAACATTAATGTCCTCAAATGAGTGTCCTTTTTCCTTTAGATGAAGATAAACTGCTGACTCTGGTCCTGTGGTGTTACTTCTCCTGTGTTGGGCCATCCTCCTGTACAAAGGTTGTTTGGTTTCTCCAATGTAGAGTTCAGAGCACTCCTCACTGCACTGGATTGCATACACTACATTGCTTTCCTTGTGTTTTGGAGTTTGATCTTTGGGGTGATGACAATGTTGAGTACACATTGTGACTTTTCTACTGAGTAAGAAGACTAATCTTGTGTTAGTTTATAGGTTTATATCCTTTCTGCTAACTTTAAATTGATGACTAATTGAGTGATGTAGCTCTCAGAGTTGTTAGGAAACTCTGCAGGACCTGAGAGGTATCATTTTCAGGTCAGCTTTTATTCTTCTTGCTAGGTACATTGTCAGCGCATGTCTGATGAAAATTAAATTTCCAAGTTTTCCCTTCTTCTGTGACAAAATCTTTACCTACTCTGATTGATTTTGAAGTCCTGGATAAATAAATAAACAAATTCTGCTATGACAATTCTACAGTTCTACAAATTCTACAATGTATGTTGGTGGAAAATAATTATATTTTACAGATGAACCTTAAACTATGTATCATGATGAGGTCTTCCAGTGTGTCAGTACATTGTGTATGGGATATTATGCCAGAGATGGCCAAATGTGACATCATATTGATTCCAACTGCAAAAAAATACTGTGAATATTAATGTATATTTCCAATTTTTTTATAACCAAGCTTTGAGGGCAAATGAAAAGGATAAGCAATGAGGCAAATCTAACAAGGATAATACAGCTGTGCAAATCCTTTGACAGATATGCTGCAATGCATGGCAATATGTACAAAGCATCTCTTCTTGAATTGTTAAAGCAGCTGTCTCTTTTTCAAGCTTATATGGCTGCTTTGAAAGCAGCTCCCTCCTGTCTCTGCATGACTGTGCATGTGCGGTGACTTTGTTTTGCTGGGGTTGGGGAGAAGGATGGGTGGAAGCAGAGCGGTTATGCAAACACATACATAGATAATCAGGAGCAGCTTCTAATGCAGCCATGTGCGCTTGAAAAAAGATTGCTTTAATGATTCAAAATGAGAAGCTTCATACATGCTCCTGTGTCTTCAAAATCCCCGCTTTGAAATGATTTGCACAGCCTTAATAAAGGGTTCTGCCAATCCAGCTTTTATTTGTGTCCTACAGGAGTGTGAAGAATTCCTATTTAGAATCCATTAGTTGGAGAAATAGCTGTGTCTCAATTTTAGGAAGTATCCTGTCCTCTAATAAAATATTTTAGAATTTACCAATTATTTTATTTCCCAGAAGGTACTATATAAGGTTGGGTAATATGTGATGAATAACACCAACAGAAACTTCTTTTTTCCCCTTGAAAGAATTGTTGATTAACAGAAGCTACCACTGTTAGTGGACCTCACAAAATGCATTTTATGCTATAATATTTCTTCATTTCTCATTCCATAAAACAGAATATGACTTCTGACCACACTCAACAGCTGAGGTGGTACTAAAGCAGGTCTTATGGAGTTTCATCCCTGATGGCTAATTAATGACAAGAAATCACCTAATGCTGCAGTAACCAAATGGTATATTTGCATGTACAAAGTGGCATTCAATCTCTTATATAGTTAAAAATGGCACAAGTAATGTTTCCGGGCTTTCTTTACAGTGAAGATTCCCAAACTTTAATGACAGATGGGAGAGTTGGGGAAGTTGACAGAGTGTGACTTGGACTGTTATCTATCTAGAGTCATTAATAAACTCAGTGAGAAAGAGTCGCTTCTTTTCATGATTGCACAGTAGGGATATGGAGATTTTTACATAAATGATTCAGTTGATGTATCCTTCTCAGAGTTGGTTATGGTTGGAGTGGGTAAAATTTGCATTCACCCCGTCATCCTACTCAAGTAAGCATCAACAAAGAAGTGGGGAAAAAAATAAAGAAGCAAAGCTGAAAATGATAGAAAATATTCATGGGAATGGTGAAGGTTGTATGTGAAAAAGGTGTGGTGCTCAACAACAACCAAACCCCTTCTTCGCTTGATAAGTTAAGAGCAAACATGACATACATATTACATTTATTTTGTGTGGAAGAGCAGCCTTGAGAACTGGCACAATAAAGTTTCTAGAGATTTTTGTAAGAAGATGAATTTCTACCAAATAAATGTTTTAAACATTTGGGCCACACACTTAGGACCTCTTCAGACAGACGTTGATCATATTTCCATTGTACACATCCATGCTGAAGGTGTGTGGTTAGTTGATGCTGTGTTTGTTATTTTCCTTTTCAGAGTTCAGTCCAAAATGCAGAAGGATGTTATGATAACTATTGATGTTTGCTGATTGCTGGCCCTGTTCAGAGATGCCTGTAGCTACCCAAGATACCTATTGGGTTATCAAGACAATGTGGTTTATTTGCTAGCAGAAGACAGAAACAAATCTAGGAAGAGTTTCAATATAGTGAGCAGGTAGGAGCTGTATGACCCTCATTTTATCAGACATGATGTGCAAGGGGCTCCTACTTCTGATGAGACCATGTCATAACCCAGTGGGGAGATTAACACTTCCTTCAATAGCAGTTGTGGGGTCATGGGATTTTTGACCAGATTTCTAATGTGAGTTCTGAGATCATCTGTGATATTTGGGACAGATGAGAAGTTCATTCCATCTTTTTTTTTAAAGAGAATTTAGCCAATTTGCACCCTGAGAAGTTACTGTAGAGACCAGGAACACAAAGTGTGCTGCAATTCACCCCTTTTTCAATTGTTCTGATTTATCAAAACATGTGAAAAAAAATTGTACAGAGAAATGAGTTCATTTGGGAAAGGTCTGCACAAAAAAAGCATTGTATTAGTGAAAACTGCTTGGAAAAAAAAAGACTAGATTAGGAAAAGTGTGACCCAAATAACCTGAATTAGGAGAAGAAGACATGGAACTGCATGTATGTTTTTGTGTAGTTTTTGGGAATTTACAGAACTGAAAAACTAAGCCAAATCAGACTAGATAACTTTATGTATGTGTGTGCCAAGGTTTTTGGTGTTTGTATTTTTGAATGCAGAGAGATTTTAACTGCTTATATGCTCTCAAAGCATCCCAGGGGGAAAAAGAAGAAAAAGAAGAGGGTCTTCACATAGGTGAGATAGATAGATAGATAGATAGATAGATAGATAGATAGATAGATAGATAGATAGATAGACAGACAGACAGACAGACAGACAGACAGACAGACAGACAGACAGACGATAGATAGATAGATAGATAGATAGATAGATAGATAGATAGATAGATAGACAGACAGACAGACAGACAGACAGACAGACACTGTAGATGATGATAGATAGATAGATAGATAGATAGATAGATAGATAGATAGATAGATAGATAAATACTGTATTCCTCCCTGTAAGTTACATTTTCCTTCCCCTTTTACATATCAGTTATAATTTCTCAGGCACAGCCGAGAAACTTACATCTATAGACCTGTGTTTTATGCCTACTTTTTATTATTTCCAGAACTGACAGCCAATTAGGGCCTCCATTAAAATACTAAATGGTAACCTGATGGCAGAAGGCTTGTGGTGTTATTGAACATTTTAATAAAAAATTCAGTGCCATCATCTCTTAATGAATGTTTCACTCAGATAAATATTGTATGTATTTCCATTCAATGGATTTCAAGGGGGGAAAAGCAAGGCCTAGAACCTTTTGTTGAAATCAGATCACTTCTATTTTCCCACAACTTTTTATGCAGTTTGAAGGGGGGATACCTTATATTTCCACTAAAAGCAACAGGACACTGATGATTAAGAACTGCGCATCTCTTTTTTTCTGCCTTTCATACATTCATGAGCAATTCCATTGCTTCTCCCTATGAAATAAATGAATGCAAAAAGAATAGCATCCTCCTCAAATGCTACATTTCAAAGACCACTTTGAAGAAATCTTTTCTGCCTAATTGTCAGGTATTTTGCTTTTCTCTCTGATTGCTTCTGTTCATTTCTCAGTTGTCACCTGATTTTTGCTGCTTGGAAAGTTGTGCAGATTATCAGAAAAGAACTGTCTTCCTTTTCTCTTTCCATCTCTCTTATCCTTAACAAGGTGTTCACCTAGAAACATTCACCTAGGTACTGACAATTCAACACTCCAGAATTAGATAGATATATTTAGCAACAAATCACTAGTTCAATCCTGCATAACCCTTAACCTCAAAACAGTGGGCATTGTTCCTCTGTAGGACTCATTGGAGAATCTTCCTTTCTCATTCTCTTTTTTTAGAGCTGCCATACATCTAAGCATTCAATTCAAGATCCCCCTCCCCCCATGCCACCCCTTTAAACATCAACACACCCAGTTTCCTTCCAGGCATTAGGATACAGAAAAAGCAGGAATGTTTGTTTGTTTATCCGTTCAGTCGCTTCCGACTCTTCGTGACTTCATGGACCAGCCCACACCAGAGCTTCCTGTCGGCCGTCGCCATCCCTAGCTCCCCCATGGTGGAGGAATAGATTGGTCAAAACCTGGGGGAGGACAAGTATAGTAGATACTTGGAAGGACATGGGTGAAATTCTTGGCTGGGTTAATAGATGGCAGAGCAACAAGGAAAAATTGTAATGATTGGGTAATCGTAGGATGCCTCCACAGGAACTACCTTGTTGTGGGTTAACCTATGTAAGATTGCAGTTATGGCACTAATCTGTACTTTTGATTTATCTGTTTACTAGCTGTCCCATCAGCTGTCCTACCCTAAGGAAGAACCACCCCTGCCTAAGAACAACATATGACATTTTTCTATTTTGCATGTTTCCAGAGTGCCTTCACTCAAATCTTATCCGCATTTATTCAGAGGTCAGACCCAATTCATTTTGGAAGTTTTGCACTCAAGTAAGTTCAGATAGGATTGCAGCCTTATTGGGCTGGATTTGAGAATTTTGACTAAGAGAAAGATCAGCAATCATTCTCATACTCTTGCCTTGCTAGAGCCCATATGTCCCCAAAAGCCTATCTTGAAGGTCAGATGTTTTTCAGAGTGACACGCGATGAGATGTGTTTGGAGGAGCTATTGGAGAAGGGTGAAACTGGGTGGCAGTATCTTCCATCCACACTGACTGTCAATTCTTCCTTCCCCAGAAAACTGTGACATCTCTCTTGGAAGTCATTTGAGAGCCCCATTCTTTGGTACCATAGAATCTTTTTGAGGATAGTAGAATAGATTATGAGGCAGAAGACTTGCAGTTCTTCCATCAACACACCCCTTGTGTCTAGGAACTGAGGCAGCCAGCTTTGTCTGCTTGAAACTGCCATCCACCTTTCTCCATCTCATATCATCCATTGCAGAGGTGGGCATTTGGAGCAGGATGGTGGTGGTGGCTAGGGCTGCACATGTCCTTTCAGTTACCATTTGCCAAGGCTGCACTCTAAAATGTAGTTAGTGGGACCAGGACAGAATGATTCAGTTTGTTTCTATTTCATTTCCATTTAAATTTAATTAAAATTAAATATATGATTGCTCTTAATCACACATTAAATATTTTCCTCTTATTACATTCCCATTTATAATTTGATTAGAACTTTTGGTAATTTTTGGGGACTGTATGCAAGGCTTTTGGAGGCTCCATGTGGCCTTGGATTGTAGGTTTTACAGATTGGTTGTACTGTTTTTTTCATGGTATGGAAACCAATATGAGGGAAGGGGGAAAAAGAAAAAAGGAAGGATCCTGTCTTAAAACTGGGAAAAGATTTGCTCCAATTATTAGCACTTTGAGGTAGGCCAGATCAAGAAACAGGATTCCAGGGATGTTCTTTCTTTAGTTAGATAGTATAACACAGTCTTGAAAGCCTGTCCAGCTTTTTCTCTGTCCCATCTTTCACAAAACAAACCCAAGGCAGGCCTATTATGAGTTTCTTTCTCATGCTTCCTTCTATCTCAGGACTGCGTAATATTTTCTGCCAGTCCCCCTTAATGACTCACTCCTCCCCTCCCCCATAACATAACGGCTCTCTCCTCTAAATTCCTTTACACCAGTGAACAAACATCATAAGTTTGTAAAAACTGTAAAACTAGTTTCTCTTTATAATGGAGGCATATCTTTGGTATGAATAGGGTTATACCTTCCAGGTTTGACAAACGGGAAGGGCAAAGTGAAGGTACAACAAATGAATAAAACCAGATGTCACCTGCTACTGACTTTACTTGTTTATTTATTTATTGGACTACTGCAACATGCTCTATGTGGGGCTGCCCTTGAAGAGTACTCAGAAGCTTCAGCTGGTGCAAAATGCAGCGGGGCAGGCAGTTATGGGTGCCTGTTGTTCGGCACATATGACACCTCTGCTCTGCAAGCTGCATTGGTTGCCAGTATGCTTCCAGGTTCAATTCAAGGTTCTGGTTGTCACCTTTAAAGCCCTTCATGGCTTGGGGCTGGGGACTGTCTCTCCCAATTGTATCTACCCGGCAGGGGTGGCATGCTCTGGGTCTTGCCCATCAGGTCTTGCCTTCTCCTTCTCCAACAGGTTCAGGTTGAAGAAAATGTGAAGTTCATGGAAATACAGACAGGCAAGACATGAAGAACTTCTGGGCCAAAAATTCTCTATTTCCATTTTTCAGGAAGTCAGTTTTGGACAATGTGTACTGAATAAATGCAAAGAAGGCAAAAAAAGAAATGAAAATCCACTTGTAAAAATTATGAAGAGTTGTAGGCAAATTGTATTCTCTGAGCTCTCTCTCTCTCAATTCTGTCAATGTAGATTTTGAATATGCATGTGATAACTACATTTTGGAATTCACACTTGAAAGTTAACATCCAAAATTCAGAAGCTACCTTTTCCAGTTTTGAGTGAACTCAGTGTTTATCTTGGAAAGAGTTCTACTTCCTTTTCATTTGTATGCTTGAATATGCATGCAGATATCAGATACCTTTGTGTATATGTGATGATATTCAAAATGTGATCTTAAGGCAGCCAATTTCTACCAGGTGTTATCGGTCTAGTCTCTATCCATCCATTCAGGGCTTCTCTAGTTTGGTTCCTCCAGTTGGCTGGACTATAAAAAGTAAAGGTTGCCCCTGCACATTTGTGCAGTCGTGTCTGACCCTAGGGGCCGGTGCTCATCTCCGTTTGTTAGCCGAAGAGCCAGCATTGTCCGAAGATGCTTCCACGGTCATGTGGCCGGCATGACGCATGCGGAACACTACCCACTACCTACCCACCGAGGTGGTACCTATTCATCTACTTGCATTTGCATGCTTTCAAATTGCTCGGTTGGCAAGAGTTGCTAGTGCGGGAGCTCACTCTGTCACGCGGGGCTAGGGATTTGAACCTCCGAACTTGTGATCTTCCGACTGACAAGCCTGGCGTCTTATCCGCTGAGCCACCACACCCTCAACTTATTTCCATAGAGGTTATGTGATTTTGAGAAATACAGCTGAACATGCCTGGAGGGCACTCACCAATTTCCCTAATTGATAAAATGTTTGAGGAAAATGGGTTTGGTTTTGCAGGGGACAAATACCTCAAGATGTGTGGTATTTTATAACATTTCTTTATATACAAATGTACAAGTATATGTGTTGGGTAGGACTGAGATCTTTCCTTCCTTCCTTCCTTCCTTCCTTCCTTCCTTCCTTCCTTCCTTCCTTCCTTCCTTCCTTCCTTCCTTCCTTTTTAAAACAGACATGTAAAAGTTTTCCTAACATTTGACAGGAATGAAAAGGTTGAAAAAAGATTTTATTTATGCTTTCTATGCATGCCATTTGCTAACCATATTCCTAATTAATTGCTCCTTTAGGCATGAATTTTGTTTCTGCTAATTGCTAGTGTCTTCTTGCAGGAATTGCATCCTGTGGAGTTTTTTGTGGGTAGTTTTCAGTCTTGGAGGAGAAGGAGGAAGCCATATGAATTAAACTCCCTGACTGCTTTCAAATCAGTTATCAGAAGGTAAAGTCACTTCCCGGTTATCAGAGCCGGGGATAAAAAATTTTATCTCATTACTCAACTAAGAAAAATAATTTCTGCCAATGAATGAATATTTTAGGAAATGTTTAATATTAAGGCAGTGAGTTAAATGGAATAATTTTGCCTATTGAGATAGCATCATGGTGGAGAAATTCAGCAAAGATGAAAGATAAGAAAAATGAGAATATGGACAGAGCATGAAAGATGCAAGATTTTTCCTTTTTTCATCTCTTTAAAAAGTCAGTGCTGGTAAATTGCTAGCAGATTCTTGCCTGTCCTTGCATTAAGTATCACTAGACCAACTATAACACAAATGTATGAACATGCAAATATAGCATTGTGGGAATGCCCTTCTGGGTATGCTTGAGTTCTGTTGTCAGAGCACCTGCATTAGCAAAAGGATTCAGCAGAATATCAGCAACAGGAACAGGCACATGTAGTCCAGTACCCACGGAAGAGTCGGTTTCCTTACCCCTTCCCTTAGCGCACGGTTTAAAAAAAAAATTAAAAAAAATGTTGTATTATATATGAAATGTATAAATATATGAAATACGATGTATGTAAGCCGCCTAGAGTCCTCTGTTAGGGAGGGGATAGGCGGGGTATAAATACGATAAATAAATAAATAAATAAATAAATAAATAAATAAATAAATAAAACAGTGCTGTGCATGGTTCAAAAATGATTGGGAAGTAGTGCTTGGGAACTCACGCAAGCATAGTAGCTCTCTGCTCTTCATTAAAAACAACCACACATTTTTTCAGGCTTCTGAGTGAGCTTAAAGAAAAAGATGTGGCTTTGGCGATTCAGCGATATCATTGGAAATTTGTGTCTCTCTGTACCAGGGCCAAGGGCCACATTTGGTCCTTGAGTAACATGCTGGCAGTTGTACTCCAAAAAGTAAAATGGAAAATTTCAGTTTGGTAACAGCTTTTGGAGGTTCCTGGGAAACCCATGCATCTGTTCGGTCAACTTTCTCTATATTAGAAGAGTTCTTGATCAGATCAGCTAGCAAGATGTCATAGATCACTCATAGATCACTCATGCCTGGGATAATTTACCTTTAGGAATTGTTAAGAGTTTTCTGGGCTTCCGGTGGGAATGGCAGACTGAACGGCTGTGCCCGCTGGTTCAGCGGGGGGAGCTGACAACGCAGTAACTTTTTTCAGGCTCAGGCAGGTTTTCCTGAAGCCCAGAAATGTTCTCCAGATCAAGGAGAATACCTGGAATCACCCTATCTGTCCTCCAGATGGCTGCTTGCAGCCAGAAGATCGCAAACAGTGTTTCACACGTGACTGGTAAGAGCAGCTGGAAGGCTGGGACGTCACCTTTTCCAAGCCACGCTGTAGCCTTAAAGGGACACTAAGACCGGCCACCCCATTTCTAAATCACCAATTTGTATTTTTTTTAAGTATATGTACCCCAAGAGAGGCTTTCTATAGCGAGGAGAAGCTGGTTCTCTTGGTGCTTAGTGTTATTTTTGGGATTACTTTAAAAAAAACCTTTTAAGTTTTGGATTTTGTTTTCCTTCCAAAGGAAATTCCAAAGATTGAGAGTAAACAATTGTCTTCCTGTTATTATTTTTGTATTAAATTTGAAGATATTAGCATTTTCCTATATGTTGAATCGGCTGATTTGAACCTTCAGCGTTCTGTTTTCACTTTCCTTTGAGAACTGTCTGCTATCTCACTCTCACTTTACGTAAACACACTTTGGAACTCTTCCATATCTTCGACTTTCACTGGTTAAGCTCCTAGGGGGTGCCATTATCTACTGTGTGAAACATGGAGGATTTCAAACAGATTTCTTCTGACTTTTATCAAGATTTTATGCAAGATATCCAGGACATTGTGGAAAATATGAGATCTAAAGTGTGCCATCAGGTTGGGGATGGGGTGGATGAAATTGAGGAATTTAAGAGCGATAGAAAGGGTTTTTTTTAAGACTGAGGTTGGGATTTTTATTGAGATGCTGGATGAAGATTGGATAATGGAGTTGGAGAAATCTAAGGGAGAAAGTGATCTGCAAGCCATGAATAAAATCTATCTCCTGGTGGAATGCCATGAAAAGAACCTGGAATCTTTGAGGGGGGCAGTTGGGTTGTTTGATTATTTTAAGAGGAAAGCTCTGTGCACATTGTGGGAATATGTGACTACTCTGGTTTATTTTGAAGTGAGATAACGTTTGAAGAATGTTCATCTGGTTTGCTTTAAGGATTTGATTGATGCTATTTGCCTTTAAAGATTTGGATTTACTGTTTTGAATTGGCTTTGTTTTTTGGGTTTATTAAGATTTAAATTCTTAAAACTGTTGTATTAGGGTTAAAGAATGTTTATTTGGTTTGCTTTAAGGATTTGATTGATGTTATTCCCTTTTAAAGATATGGAATTACTCTTTTGAATTGTCTTTGTTTTTTGGGTTTATTAAGATTGGGATTATTAAATTGTTGTACTATTAAGTATAATAGCAGACAATGTATGTGCTTTTTAATTTGATTCTTATTATGGTAGACAGAAATGTATAGAATAGTGGTAGGAAGGGAATAATTAAATATGTTTTATCTTTTGTAGGGGAGAAAGATGTTTAGGAGGTTATTATGAATTTATTTTTCTTTATTTTAATATAAGGCAGAGGACTAACTGTACTTAGTGATTTTTATTATGTGATAAAGTTGAATGACTTATAGAAATAATGTGGTGTTTTGGTTTAATATAGAGTAAGAGATTGATTATAGAAATTTTGTATATCCTTTCTGTTAAAAGTCGAAAGCCACATCTTTTATGATTTTTAAAAAAAAATATCTTGTTTTTCTCACTGTTAAAATTTTTTCTTTCTTTGTAGGTTTTTTTTTGGTAGTTTTTATACTTTTCTTGAAACCTAATAAAATTTAGTATTAAAAAAAGGATTTTTTTCAAATCTGGTTGTGGTTCATTTCTGCCAACACATGTTCAGAAAACAAGCAAGCAAGCAAACATACATACACACATACAAACCAGAAAACAGATTTCAGGCAACCCTGTGATTCTTCTATCTTTTTATCAAAGAAGAGTAGAGCATGGTTCTAATCAATGCTCATGACAACTCTTATCATGATGAATTAAGCCACACCAGGAGCAGGAAAGGAGCTGGCTTTCTGACAGGCTCTTTATTCAAAGGTGTTATTGAAAATACCACCTGATATTGATTTGTGAGGGACTTGTGAAGACAGAAATTCTTTGGAAATACTGTCACCTAATGCAGCCATCAATTACAATGGCCTTCTTGCTTGACTTCTCTTGATCGCACTATATAAGTCAGGAGAGCTGGGAGCAAAAGCTTCATGACCAAAGAAAGGACATTGTAAAAGCAATATATTTTTTTATCCAGGCTGTTTTACTAACAAATACTGTACCTTCTGACTTCCAGTTATTCTTCAAGTATACAGTCAGTTTCTAATAAGTGTTTGGATTTCCTCCCTTTTGTTTCTTTTCAATTTCTTCTTATTGCACTATACATGGAGAAAGATAAGATGAACCATTCTCTCATGTGTGAGCAAATACATTTTCCCCTGTCCACTCCCTGAGCACTATCATATGTCTCACAAATGGAGTCAGTATAATTTAATCCACACTGTTGTAAATCCATAGTTCTTTAAACATAAGAACAGCTTCTCTGTGTGGGCAGTTCCCATGATAACTATGGAGTTGAAATAGAAAATGCATGGAAAAGATCATCTCATGAACAATGAGAGTGAAGAAAATTGTGGAGTTGGAGGGGACAATGCATTGAAAAGATCCATTCCATGTCCAACAATGGTGAAGAAAAAAATAAGCAAGAACACAAAACAAGAATATGAAAATGCAGTGAATGTATGATTGTTCACACATTGTATAGAATGTACAGAATATGTTTTATAAGCAAGATCTAATTTATGCCTACACATAACTTAATTCCAGATGAATTCAATGGGACTTTCTTCCAATAAAAGCATGTACGATTACATCCTAGTTGTTAATCTATAGTAAAGCACATAAATTCTAGATAGCATTGATAATCAATTTGAAGAACTATATTGCAATGTATATACTGCAGTGCATGACACAATTCTTTGTTAGGACATGAACAACAATGAAATCCTATGTACATCTATATCAGAGCTTTCCAAACTTTCCATGTTGGTGACACACTTTTTAGACATGAATCATTTTGCGACACGCTCTTACAGCAGGGCATCTTTTCGCAACACACTCTTACAGCAGGGCACAAGGCAGGCACTAGGATCTGCGCGGAATCACAGCAGGTTTGAAGGCAGCAGGGCACAAGGCAGGCTCTAGGACCTGCGTGGAATCCTGGCAAGGCTCCGAGGCAGCAGCAGCCATGACACATTCAGACACTGCAGCCGACACACTAACGTGTCCCGACACACAGTTTGGAAAGCTCTGATCTATATAGACAAAAGTTTCACTGAAATTTACTACCAGGTAACATATAGGATTCCAGCTTTCAAGATACAGCTTTCCTAAAATCAAGTATTTTCAAGGTGCAGCTACTCCGCTTATCCATTTTGCAGCACCTTATTCTTGGCTATAAACTGTTCAGAAATTCAGTAACTATGTAAGCTTAAGTGTTCTTGCAGTGTATGTATAATTTAAACCTGATATCTAATCTAAAGCAAATATTATGCAACACTTTTTCTTGTTCCAGGGTATATACTGCAGGGAATTAGTTAATGTGAAAGATTGCTTTGCCTAAGTGCAATATTAATGTTCCAGCTACAAGATGGATTGACTACCTAAGATGTTATTGATGTTTCCAATGCATACTCATATACACACATATAGCTAAGATAAGTAGGTAGTTGCATTTGACAGGAAAATGGAGTGAACAATTGCATGGAAATCATTAGCCCATACTCTGCATTGTATCATATAATCTAAACACAGTCATACAGTAGTGAAAGTGTGGGCTTCTTTGTCCTTGTGCCACATATAGCATTCTCTGCTAATAGTAGGAACTGATCATTTATGACACATTTTGGTTAGTATGTCCCAAGAGTAACCAATTTTAACCCAATCATGTCCATGCTATTCTAGACAAGCTTGGATCTCTAGTCTAGAGACTGCCTGACAAGCCAGTATAGCATTGCCCACATCCCAGCCATTTCAATGTATAAGCAGTACAGTAACATACACAAAGATATCTGAATCTAATCTTAAAGTTCTTTAATAGAGTATCATTGTCTAGAGTGTATAGTTACTGCCCTTTTGTGATATTGGTTTAACATTTCTCTAGAGGCATTCTTTAATTATCTGATAAGAGTTAAACTTTATACCCTGAGGGGTGAAGAGGAGAGAACTTTTGAAAGCACAAAAATAAATACAGGGCAGGACAAAACCTTTCCTCAGATATCTTCTTATGGTCAGCTCTGCAGTTAGAGATAAAGGGAAAAGGTGTGAAGAAGGAAAACTGCATGAGCATGTGAATATTTAAGTTTTTCCCCCTCATCATCAGTGTATTTCAGCAAAACGCCTTTATGATAAATTTCTTGAGAAGGGACATAACCCTTTCTTTAATCATCTATGCATTTGGGCTGACACAAGAAAAAAGAACATAAATGCTTTACCTGAACTGACCTTACTCTAACTATAGTGCTATCTCTATTTTTGTTGTTATTATTAATGCCCATGCAAATCCCAAAATGTCAGCATTTCAGTCTTGTAAATGCATAGAACTACTGTATATTTTGAGATTTTAACGGTATCAGTCGTAGCAAATGAACAAGGATGCATTTACATAATGCTTGCAAACTCCCAATTTCCATTGGGCTGAAAATAGCCTCAACTTGAGTCTTTTTAAATGATTGTGCCTGAACATAACGAAACAGTGGCATTGGAAAACCAAGTGTGGAAATGTCTGACAGTGGCAAGTAGAGGCTTTTCCGCATGTCATGAGCCATGTCACTTGATTACTCAAATTATGATGTCCAACAACAGCTTGAAGACTTCCTTCGGTGCTACTTCAGGTTATGATCCATCTGACTTCTGTGTTGTTTCTGTGGTCAAATATGACAGCTTATAATAATTTTTCTCTGTTTGGTCCCCATGGCCATCTTTCTTTACATCACCAAGATCAATGGAAAGCCTCTTGAGATTTTTTCTTTGGTGTGTCAGGGGAGAAGGAGTAGTGCTATAGATAGGAAAGTTGAATCAGGGAGTACGGAACTTTTACAGCACCAGAATTCAAGCCTGAGATGGTGAGAAGCAGGCAGGCAAGACTGAGCAGGATTTAAGGCAAGCAAGGCTGACAAAAGAGCTAGAGAAAGTAGAAAGAGTGAAATAAAGTACCCTGATTTAAGAATTCAGGCAGTTCAGACACTCCAAACCAGTCTAGCTCCATAGCTTGAATCATGTCAACTATTTTCTCAGTGGAAACATTTAGCTCCTTATCCAAGGAGCTTCTTCAGTCTGAGCAAAGTTGGTAAGGGAATCCTAAATACGTTTCTAGGTAGCTGTGTGACCTTACACCTGGGGTCATGGTTATATTGAGATGTTATTTTAAGTCCTTTTATTATCTAAAGGAGGATCTTTAAGATCACCATGCTGCTGTTGAGCTTGTGAAATGGTCTTAATCTTCCTAGGCACAGAAGACAGAGCCGGGAGAAAGATGGGAGAGAGATTGTGCCTGAGGCCCCCACCTCTATTCAAGGAAGGATTTTCCAAGATAAAACGGATATTTGGCAAACACCACATACCTGTATATTTCAAACCCACCAACACACTGAGACAGAGGCTTGTACACCCCAAAGATCAAACTCCAAAACACAAGAAAAGCAATGTAGTTTATGCAATCCAGTGCAGTGAGGAGTGCTCCGAACTCTACATTGGAGAAACCAAACAACTTTTGTACAGGAGGATGGCCCAACACAGGAGAAGTAACACCACAGGACCAGAGTCAGCAGTTTATCTTCATTTAAAGGAAAAAGGACACTCATTTGAGGACATTAATGTTCACATTTTAGACAGAGAAGATAGGTGGTTTGAGAGAGGGGTCAAGGAATCCATTTATGCCAACTTGGAAAATCCTTCCTTGAATAGAGGTGGGGGCCTCAGGCACAATCTCTCTCCCATCTTTCTCCCGGCTCTGTCTTCTGTGCCTAGGAAGATTAAGACCATTTCACAAGCTCAACAGCAGCATGGTGATCTTAACGATCCTCCTTTAGATAATAAAAGGACTTAAAATAACATCTCAATATAACCATGACCCCAGGTGTAAGGTCACACAGCTACCTAGAAACATATTTAGGATTCCCTTACCAACTTTGCTCAGACTGAAGAAGCTCCTTGGATAAGGAGCGAAACGTTTCCACTGAGAAAATAGAAATCCAGTTGACATGATTCAAGCTACAGACAATTCCACCTGGATGACTGAGAACCTTCATAGACAGTGTAGCTCCATTACTGCATGGGTAGCTACAGGGAGGTTGTCTTCTTTCTAACCCACAAGAAGCACACTCAGAATAGAAGTGGTTCTCTTATGTGGACAGAGAATATGTTATCTGTTAAATTTCTTACTGATAAATAACATCTGTAAATGGCTAGATGTGGGAACTCATTTTGTTTCAGTTAATACATATAATTCACTGGTGGTTTGAAAAGAGTTGCTATATGAAGTAAGAAGTGCCATCCAGTGCCATCAGAATGACAAAAGAAGCATCACACTGTCACACTGCAAGCTCTGGTCCTTTGCACATGCATGCCATGTCACAACACATGTAGAAAACGTTGGAGTGTGTGTTTTCTTGCACACGCAGAGTATCAGAAAGCGTTTAGCTTCAGAGGCCAATAAATGACACCAGTCACTGTAGTAACTTAGTTGCAGTTGTATTAGTTATTCATACAAACAGATACCATTTACAGTTTTCTTCCAGATCCCTGGAAATGTTACAAAATCCACATACCAGGTAGTAGAAAC
This sequence comes from Charina bottae, assembly GCA_023362775.1. Taxonomy (NCBI): domain Eukaryota; kingdom Metazoa; phylum Chordata; class Lepidosauria; order Squamata; family Charinaidae; genus Charina; species Charina bottae. Next base: position 12,496,147 of record JALMGJ010000003.1, read on the forward strand.
AAACAGAAAGCAGTGAGCAGTGAGCAGCAAGGCGGGGCGGGCGGGCAGGCGGGCAGGCAGATTCTTTTATACTCTTCGGCCTGGATCACGTGATGCCTGACCTTTTAAAGTTTGCAGGTGTTTACCTAATAAGGCTTTATTGCTGAGACTTACTCCTCAAAAGGATAATACACCAACAGAAAAGAGGTGGGGCTTGTATTGTAATGCCATGATGCTATTTTCATCAGTTGCTCACCTCCTTCCCCCTACCTCTCCTGGATTGCCACTGATTTAGCAAATGAAAACATGATTTTTTTTTCCTTTTCCTATACCTGCTAGCAAGAATCTTAGGGAAGACTTCAAAAGGGGTAGAACTGAATTTGCAATCGTTTTTATTAGCTAAGTTCCTTAACCATGAGTTTTTCTTCCTGGGTTTCTGATTCCCTTGGGTGGGGAAGTAACTACTTTAAAATATGGGGTCTGTTGCTTTGCCAACAGCCTTAATTAATAGACACAGGTAGAACATTTATTTGTTTGTTTGTTTGTTTGTTTGTTTATTTGGCTTGTAGGCTGCTCCAATCACAAGCAACTCTGAGAAGTATACAGTTCCCACTCTATAACCTAGATTAAGACAAAACACAATACAGTCAACAAATGAGAACCATATGGGACTTCCGGTGGGAAAATGGCGAACTGAACAACCTTGCCTGTGAGTTCCGTGGGTAGAGTTGGCATCGTGGTATTTTTTCGGGCACAGGCAGGCTTTTCCTGTAGCCCAAAGCATTTTTCCAGAGTAAGGAAAACACTGGGAATTGACCCATTTGTCCTCCAGATGGTGAGTTGTAGCTAGGAGAGCCTGGACAGCGTGCGCGATCGAACAGTAAGAGTTCACCGGGAGGCTGGGATTTCATCTTTTTCCGAGCTGCATTGCAGCCTCTTAAAGGGGCAGCGTAAGTTCTACCTTCCCATTTCTAAAGCACCGATTTAGCTTTTAAGTTTTGTACTCTAAGAGAAACATTTTACAGTAAGAAGAAGCGAAATCTCTTGGTGATTGTTATTTTTGGATTATATTTTTTCTTTAAAAGTTTTGGCTTGTTTTCCCATCTAAAGTGTAAGGAGGGCTGAAAAAACATAACTGCCTATCCGTTACTATTTCTTGTAATAAATTTGAAGGATGGATTGTTTCCCTACACGTTGGAATTGATGTTTTAAATGTTTAAACGTTTTAAATTTTTAGCTTTCTGTCCACTTTCTCTGGGACCTGTTTGCCAGTATACTTTCTTTTGTCAATTTCAGGTGGAAGTTTTTCATTAAGTCATTAACTTTTATTTCTGTGATTTTTATCTTTGTGAGTTAACTATTTAGGAGGCGCCTTGGTTTGCTGCCTGAAGTATGGAATATTTTAAAGAAGATTTCTTAGAATTCCATTCTGAGCATAAAAAGACTTTTAAAGAAATCCTTTCAGAGTGTTGTCAAGCTGTTTTGCAGAGTGTTCGGGACATTGGAGAAGAGATTGTTGCTAAAATGTGTCATCTGGCTGGAAATGCTATGATGGAAGATGAAGATTTTGGTAAAGATGGGGACTTTGTTGCTGTTACTGAGATTGAAGTATTGCCAGCTGAAGATCGTGGTTTGGTGTTGAAGAGGTTAAAATGACAGTCTGAGTTTAAAACTGCAGAAGGACTTACTATGCTGGGGAAATGTTATGACTATTTGAATCAGTGTTATGGGAAAGAAGACAATATGATGTGTGGGAGTTGTTTTTCTGCTAAGAAGTCTGTATCTCTGGAGGCAGTTCGGCTGTGGGATTTTTATATTTAAAATGCCTTTTGTATAATGGGGAAATATGTAAATGCTCTGGTATATTTTGAGGAGGGGTAAAAAATTAAGAATGTGTAACTGGACTGAAAATGAAGTTATCATGATGTCATTTTTTTAATGATCTGGACTAATATTTACAGGATTTTTTATTTGTAAGATTTAGAAGTTATGGATAAGATATAATATTTTATATTGATTTTTAGGTTTCATAGGTTTAAGATTGTTGTAGTTTTTATTAATTATAAAGGCAGACAATTTATTTGTTTTTATAATTTGATGTTTATTATAGTAGACAGAAACATACAGAATAGTGGCAGGAAGGATATAATTAAATGGATGATGTTTTATGGAGGAGAGAAGCTGAATTAGAAATTTATATATATATATATATCAACCCTGAATGCTCATTGCTTCTTTGAACAGCAAAGTCTTTGTAGACTACCTAAATGTCAACAGAGCCCATTGGAGTTGGGTGGCTATAACAAATTTGAACAAACAATGAATGGGCGATTAAAATGTCTGAGGGGATGCTGTTCCAAAAGGGGGACAACAATAGAGAAAGCATGCTTCCACAAGGGCTTTTTTTTTTTTAAAGCCTAGCGTTCCTAGAAAGTAACAATTACTTTTATTCAATTTTTCATCCCTTTCATTATTATTTTTCTTGGACATAATCATCTGTAGCATTCATTTCAGTCCTACTCTTTGACATATTACGATCATTCCCAAACAAATCTCTAAAATAACTATTTGTAAAACAGAGAAAATACTTTTCGTTCAAGGCAGTAACACTTGTCAGTTAAAATAGAATAAATTCAAATAAATACATAAATAATAACTAGTCTTAACTCAGTATTGGAGGTCCCTCCCATATTTTCATTTACTGAAGAAAGTGTATATGGTGGAATAGGCCAAATGAATGGTCTACCCAAGGCTTCATAGGGTTAAGAGAGTCCTTGCCTCAAATATATTCACATTCAGTAGAGAAGTAGAGGAAACTTTACCCATGAGACACCCCCATTTTTATCCTATTGACTATATTCCCTGGGAAACAATGCTCTAACAAACTCTTGAACTGGACAAAATCAATATCTGGCTTAATGCATATTCTCATTTATGTTTAGCATGTGGCATGCTGAGTCAATAATTGTGCTTTCTCACTAGTGACAAATCATTTGCTAGCTGGTAGTGATTTTGGCAACTAGCTTACAGAATGAACAGTGTGGTTTGCTCTCCTTGCTAATTAACAGAGTTGTATGCATTCCACTGCAGAGTCAACATACTGCTTGTTACAATTAAGCCTTTGAAATATTTGGATGTGTTTCTAACTGTTGTCTGCTACAGATCATAACAACAGATGATCTACTCACTTGCTGATTTTACTGAGAAGAAAAGAATAAGAAATCGCCTCCCTTTTTTTCTTTTCAATTTATTTATTTATTTATTTTCTATCCCGCCTTTATTATTTTTATAAATACCTCAAGGCTGCGAACATACCTAATACTCCTTCCTCCTCCTATTTTCCCCACAACAACAACACTGTGAGGTGGGTTGAGCTGAGAGAGAGTGACTGGCCCATAGTCACCCAGCCGGCTTTCATGCCTAAGGCGGGACTAGAACTCTCAGTCTCCTGGTTTCTAGCCCATTGCCTTAACCACTAGACCAAACTGGCTCTCTTCCATCTCAATCTGAGGGCATATCTCATTTATTGTTTAAGATGCTTGTGTTCTGGGCTCATGCCAGTTTGATTCAAAACTGGCTGAAGAAAATCCTTTCTGGAGTGAGACACTTTCCAAATGACTTGCTAGTTATTCAGTCTGGACTATAGGCTACCACATCCTCCTAACTGCTGCTGCACTCTTGCAGTAACTGCTTCCCTTCCTGTGGGAAAATTTTCTGGAATATACTCTATCTATCTATCTATCTATCTATCTATCTATCTATCTATCTATCTATCTATCTATCTATCTATCATCTATCTATCTATCTATCTATCTATCTATCTATCTATCTATCTATCTATCATCTATCTATCTATTTTATATATATTCTACTTTTCCAAGCATTATAGACTTCTCTAGAGAGCTGTATCTTCACATAATGTGTCCAAACTATGACAATTTGAGCCTAGTTATTTGTGCTTCGAGTGAAAACTCTGGGTTGATTTGTTCAATGATCTGTTTGTTTTCTTGGCTATTCATGGTATTATCAGGAGTCTTCTCCAACACCAATGTTCAAAAGTGTCAATATTCTTTTTATCCTGCTTCTTCAAAGTCCAACTTTCACTTCCATAATGTGTCACAGGAAAAACAATTGCCTGCCCAATTCTGGTCTTTGCAGGTACAGTCACATCTTGGAATCTGGATATCTATTACAAGGCCTTCATTGCCAGTCTACCAAGTGCTAGTTTGCAGCAAGTTTTTTTGACTACTGGTTTCTTTACTGTTGATAGTTGATTCTAAAAGACAGAAACTATCCATAACTTTAATATCTTCATTGTCAGAGTTGCTCTTTGAGTGAGATGGGTGGTAACTAAATTTGAAATATAAATAAATAAATTCTAAGGCTGGTTGTTGTACCTGTTGTCATTAGTTGGTCTCGTTTATATTTAATTTTAGTCTCATTTTTTCACTGTGCTCTTTGACTTTTAGTACTAGAGCTTGCAGATTCTTTGCATTTTCAGCTGTCAGAGTGGTGACATCAGCATAGGGCAGGTTATTGATGTTTCTTCTTCCAGTTTTAAAACCATGCTCATTTTCTTCCAGTCCAGCTTCCCTCAATATTTATTCCACATTTAGGTTGAATAAATAGGGGAAGAGCATACAGCCTTGTTTCACTCCTTTGCCAACCTGGAGCCAGTCAGTTTCACCATGTTCTGTCTGTACTGTGGCTTCCTGATGTGTATATAGGTTTCACATGATGACAATATTATGCTTTGAGATTCCTACTTTTCTAAGCACTTTCCACAGCTTGATATGATTGACACAGTCAAAGGTCTTGCTATAATCAATGAAGCACATACAGACTACTTTTGTAATTCTTTGGCTTTCTCACTTATCCAGCATGCATCAGCAATAATGTCTCATCTTCCCCTGCCTTTTCTAAAAGCATCTGGAACATCTGGCATCTCCATTTCCATGTATAGGTCTAATCTGTATTGGATGAGCCTAAGCATTATTTTGCTAACATATGAAATTAAGAATATTGTATGACAATGTATAGTCAAAGGCTTTCACGGCTGGAATCCGATGGTTGTTGTGGGTTTTCTGGGCTGTGTGGCCGTGTTCTGGCAGTTCTGGTTCCTAACGTTTCGCCAGTGCTCTTCTAGCTGTGCTCCTGTCCTCTGAAGATGCCAGCCGCAGCGACTGGCAAAACATTAGGAACCAGAACTACCAGAACACGGCCACACAGCCCGGAAAACCCACACCAACTATTGTATGATAATTTCCATACTCTGTTAAGTCTCTCTTCTTTGGTATCAGGATGTAGACTGACCTCTTTCAATCTGTTGGCCATATGTTGTTCTCCACAGATGTTCTTGTAATATTGCTTCTTGTCTCTTCTAACAGATCTCAGACGTTCTTGGTTAACTTCCTTCCTGAGATCTTTGTATTTTTTGGCTTTGGGTTTTCTTCTCTTCTTGGCAGTTTTCACTGTTGGTTTTGACATCAAGTTTGCTTTCATTGGTATCTTCATCTTTGTCAGTCTCTTTTCACATTTATCCTTAACAACTTCTTTGATTTTATTCTACAGTTCCTCTAGTTCATTATCAATGAGGTTCAGTACTTCAAAGCAATTTCTGATGTTCTTTAAACTGTTGGATATATGGGCAAGGTCATATTGTGAAAACTGGTTGGCTTTCTTCTTTTGCTTTACTTTAACTTGGAACTTGCACATGAACAGTTTATGATCTGTTCCACAGTCAGCCCCTGGCCACCTCTTTGCTGTTATAACAGGTGTGTGTGTGTGTGTGTGTGTGTGTGTGTGTGTGTGAGAGAGAGAGAGAGAGAGAGAGAGAGAGAGAGAGAGAGAGAGAGAGAGAGAGAGAATGAACCAGATTGGATACTATTTGCTTCTTAGATTCAGTAATTTTGACTGGACTGCTTCTAGCACAAGGGTATCCTTATACACACAGCAGTGTGTACCAGATAGCAGAAGACTTCATACTTCAGCTTTGAAAAGTATGATTGCTGCAGGCACATACAGTAGTTATTTCCATTTCAGCTTATGCATTTAGCTATTGTGTGAGAAGCTTTTTGTGCACATAGTGTAAGGGTTGAAGACTGGAGTTCCCAGGAGATGGTTGACTGAAAATAAATTCCTTGATATTTAATGAGTTTCACCTGCTTGGGATCCCTTCTATCCACGAAAGAGGCTACAGAATTGCCAGTGATAAAAAAGCTACCTAGCCACTTTCTACTTGGAACAAGAGACATTTGGGTTTTTTTGCTCAGGGACTAAAGTATCTGAGGACATCCCTAATCTACCATGAAAAGCATCTCCAAAGGCCGCCTGCATGACATTGATTAGGTCTTCTCAATTCCCCCATAACCTTGCATTATTCTTATTATGACATAATATGTTCCTGTTCTCCAGGGTAGGCCACTTTTATCTAGACATCAAGGGATGGTAAATTTTCATGAATCAATGGTGGGTTTTAGAACGTCTAGAAATTCATTGCCTGGTTTGGGGCATATATTTATCTATGGGATTCCTCTTTTTGATTTTGCCTGTTGTAGCCAATTCAGACCTACTGATAGTAGCTGAATAATGTATTAGATAATATAATGCATTTGAACTAACTTCATTGCTCCATCCTGTGTGCTGCTGCAAACCAGTGATGATAGATGGACCTGAAGACTTAAGTGGCATATTTCTTTTATTAATAGGTTAAAAGTCTTACAGACACCAACCATCAAACAAACTTTGCATAATGCAGTCCAAGTGAGAGAAAGAACAGGATGCACCATATCAGAGGTGCCTGATAAATAAGACCTGGCTGCTTTGCTATCTTCATAATATACAAATATAGAAGCATAAAGGATCTGAAACTTTAATTATTTCCAATGGTACAAATGGCTCAGTAATCCATTAACAATGCCTTTAGGAGACAATATACATAAATACAAAGGCTTTCCGATATGCCCATCCCTTATTTACAGCAATGATTGTGGCACAATATGAAAATGATAGGTGTGCTGATGTGATATTTCTCCCTCACACTGATTACCAGGTAAGGCAGAATCTTATGTTGCTGACAGGAATGATGGCTGTTCCTGGATGCTTAAATCAGAGTTCTAACAAGTAATGCCTAACCTTATAGCCTGCCACTAGACATTCTTCCCTCTCAGTGGCAAATGAGTCCATAAATGTATTCCATTTACAAATAACTAATATTGCCACATATTTCAGACAATAGACCTGACAACCTAGTGTGCCTAGGAATGGAAGGGAAAAAGGAGAGGATGCATTACCATTTAAATTTAAAAAATGACCTTTTGTCTTGTCAAACAGCTTCCTTTATAAGCAGACATAAAATATGTTTGAGGTAACAGTATGTTTTGTAGGGCACATAGATTGACTAAGCATAAGAAAATAACAGGAAGGACAATTTTTGAAGACCAAAGTGTTTGATTGGCATAGATAGGTTATTTCACAAAGCTAACGTGACTTCATTATTGTTATGTTTATTTGTATGTATATCTGTATGCATTATACTTACAGAATACTGCCGCTTCCTTCATAATGTACATTGTATTTTCGCCTCTCCATTTTTATATTCACAGTAACCTGGTGATTGAATTGGGCTAAGAGCTAAGCCTAAAGTCACTCAGTGAACTTCTTGGCTGAGTAGGGATTTGAATCAGAGTTTTTCCTGTCTGATTCAACAATCAAATCAAACCTGTTTGGACAACTGAGCCACCATTTAAACAGTGGCAGAAGGATATATTTAAATTTGTGTGGCAGGGGAAAAAATGAGTGAAATATAAGATGCAAAGGAAAGAGGAAGATTGGGTTTACCTGATTTGAAATTGTATTTTGCAGCTTGCTGTTTGGTTTGGATGAAAGAGTGAGTGCTGCTGAGAAATAGAAGGCTTTTGAGTTAGAAGGACATGACCTGAGATTTGGGTGGCATGGGTATTTGTGGTATGATAAAGTTAAGATTAATGTGGTATGATAAAGTTAAGATTAATGTGGTATGATAAAGTTAAGATTAATGTGTATTTTAAAAATCATTACGTTAGACGTCCCATATTGAGAATATGGAATAGATACAAATCCAGGTTATGCCCAAAAACACCTTTGTGGCTCTCAGCACAAGAAGCATTTTATAGATGAGAAATAATAGGTAAACACAAATGGCTAACTTATCGTGAAATACTAGACTTTTATCAAGGGGGATGTAAAATAAAATCAAGAGAAGAACTGGTGGCAGAGGGATATAGTTGTCAATGGTTCTCTTATTTACAATTATTAGAAAGTTTTGAAGCAGACAAAAGAATTTATGGTTTTGAATATTGTAAGACTGAGTTCAAAATAGAATTGTGTACAAATTATGAACATATAATTGCTAAAATGTATAAACTTGTACTGAAATTTGAAACAGAAGAAGAACATGTGAAAGAATGTATGATAAAAAGGGCCAAAAATTTTGGTTATAATATACAGATGGAACAATGGGAAAATATGTGGCTGAAAGGATTGAAATTTATGCTATGTTATAATCTTAAAGAGAATTTTTATAAAATGATGTACCATTGGTATATATCACCAATGGGGGGGGGAACTTGGAGATCATTAAACTGTCGGTTGCGGGAGCTTGATTTACTCGAATCTTTAATGTGCGATGGATCACTGGTTTTAAAAAAGATTCCTTCATATCAGGAACTCTGATTTAATAGTTAACGGATCGGAGACATCACACAAAGATGGAAAGGTTTGGCACTATCCACAATGGAGGAATGGTTGGTGAAGATGATGGAACTTGCTGAGATGGCTAAATTGACTTCTTTGATCAGAGAAAAGACAATATCTACATTTATCACTGACTGGAAACCCCTTTTGGACTTTTTGTGTAAAACAGAAAAAAAAAACCTTATGATTTATGGTTTTGATGATTAGACAGGATAGATTATAGAAAGAAGAGAGTTATGTTGTAGCCATAGAGAAGAGGTAAATTTATAATTGTACTTATAACTGTTGTAAAGAAGATCAGAAGCTACTTCTTTGTATCATTTTTCTTTCTTTTCTATTTTTCTTTTACTTTCCCCCCCTTCCTTGCACTTTTCGCTTTCTCTTTGATTTCTTTCTTTTTCCTTTTCTTACTTTTTCCTTTTCTTACTTCATATTAGTTTGTATTAGTTTGTATCGTCCTTTTTAAAAATCTTTAATAAATATTGTATTTAAAAAAATCAAACAATCCAATCAAGGGTCTCCAGTCTTTCAGGCTCATGGCTAGATTTGGAATCATGAGAACAGGCTGTGTGTGCTTTGACAGACTGGGGAAGGGGGTTGCCCATTCATGAAATAAGTGCCATGTGGAATATAACCCATCACAAAGCCCCAGTTTACAAGAATGCTGCTTGCTTCTCCTTCTGCACTTCCTGCAGACCACTGCCTAGAGCAGGGCTTTCCAAAGTGCTGCCGCTGGCAACACACCAGCGGCAGCGGCGGCACGCGTGCGCATGGCGACGGCGCGGGGGTGTGTGTGGCGGCACGTGCGCATGGCGATGGCGCGAGGGGGCGTGCGGCGGCGTGCGCGCGGCGGCAGGGGGCGTGCAGCGGTGGGGGTGTGTGGCGGCGGGGGGGCGTGCGGCGGCAGGGGGTGTGCGGCGGCGGGGGGCGTGTGGCGGCAGGGGGCATGCGGCAGCGGGGGGCGTGTGGCGGCGGGGGGGCGTGCGGCGGCGGGGGGGGCGTGTGGCGGCATGCGCGTGCATGGCAGCCGCCGTGCACGTGCGCGCTGCCGCTTCCAGGTGCTGTGGCGACACACCACGCTGTGTGTGGCGACACACGTTTGTGTCGCGACACACAGTTTGGAAAGCTCTGGCCTAGAGCCTCTACTTATATTTGTTCTTTTATGGACAGGTGGCTTCATATCCTAGTAAAGCCCTGTGATATTGCTGACCATCATTTTTACTTCTTGACAAAGGCTTTGGTATTCATTGAAGATGCCCAGAAATAAAGTGGATGCCAGAGGCTGGCCCTTTCCTCTGTAGCATGTCAGCTTCCTTCTTTAAGGAAAATCTTTAAATGACAAGATTCAGGTGGGGCAGGTTGCTGGGTAGACACCAAGGATGTCATCTGTGGACATGTTGGCCTCCTCAGGCATCTTGCTAGAAATCATAGCTCTGCCTATTTCTCTTTGGTGGGAAAAATGACCACTTAAATAAGGAACCAAAGCATTTGGAGATAAATGCAACCAAGTATGCTTTATTGGCTTGCACAACTACAGTGATCACTGGACTCCAAAGCAAAGGAATACAAAAATAATATAAGTAAAGGTTTACACCAGAGCTTTCCAAACTGTGTGTCGCAACACAAAAGTGTGTCGCCACACACAGTCTGGTGTGTTGCCACACAACCTGGAAGCACTGATCATCATCAGCGCTTCCGGGTTTTCCCGCGGCGACACACCAATGGCGGCGAGCAAAAACCGAAAGCGGCAGCAGCGCTTCCGGGTTTTTGCATGCTGCCACAATGGCGGCACTTCCGGGTTTTCCCGCGGCGACACACCAACGGCGGTTGGTGTGTCACCACGGGAAAACTTTGGAAAGCCCTGGTTTACACCCTCAGAAATGTTACATAGGAATGATAAAGGAAGCAATGTAAATCATACTCTAACCTTTACATCCAGAATATAGCATCTGATAACACTATGGGGTGACCTTACTATATGCCCTAGCACTACATACATACATACTGTACATGCATACATGCATACATACATACATACATAATTTTATTAAGAATTTTGATTATAATAGTAAATTATAATACAAACTAAAATTAAAGAAAGAAAAGAGAATAGAAAGGAGTAAAAAGAGCAGAAAAAAGAAAGAAAAAAGTAAGAATACAATAAGAGAAAAGAAATATATAAAGAAGCGACTTCAAACCTTCATCGCAACAAGTATAAACAAATTTAGTGACTCTTTACCCCCTCTAAAGTTACAAACATTTATCTCTTCATCCCATATCCCATCTCTTATCTATAAATCCATGAAACATTTTTTCCCCAGTCCTGGTGTCAGCAGAAATTCCAAAAAGGGTAGCCAGAGGTAACAACCTATCTTGTTTTAACTTTGATGAAATAAACACACTTTATATTCCTTCCTTTTACTTCTTAATCTTTAGTTCATTCAAACATTGTCATAAGATTTGATTTTTCTTTATTTCTTCTTTGTCCCATCACACAGAATTCTTCAAGGTTTTAACAAGCCTCTTTTGTAAATCCAGCAGGAAAAAATTATCCAGGTCACTCTCTTGGTTTGTCATTTGTATTTCCCTTTTAAATTTTAAAGCCTCCACCAACTTCTTTTGTAGATCCAGTGAAACATCCTCTTCTAAGTCATTCTCTTGTTCTGTCAGTTGGAAATCCACTTTCGATATCATCTCTATCTTGTCAGCTAAAATTTGTTCTACACCTGTCATTTCTTCAGTAACATCTTTTGGACATAGTCTATCCATAGAAGCAGACATCAGTACTGACATTGTTGATATTGTGGCTACTACTTTCTGATTCCATTCTTCAAAAGTCTCCTTCAGTATTTTCACTGTTAGTACGTTTTGCAACATTTTGCAGGTTTGTAAAACTTTCCTCTACTAAAAACTTTAGTCCCTGTTAGTGTCCAGTTTTTGAAATCATGAAATTGCTTATCTTTGCTATGTCTAGTGAAAACCAAAACAGGATCTATTTCCCATGACAAGCTGTTAATTGTTTATAATTAATTACAAAATCTTATTGTAAATCTTTCAATATTCCAATTTAATTGGATCCTTAGTCCGTTTATAACTTTCTAAGATCAAAATCTTGTTTATCTTTTTGCTGTTTATTTCAGATTCTTTAAATTCTTAACCTTATGATTAAATTTTCCTTTCATTCAGGATTGAAGGCAGACTCACCTGGCGTTTTCAAACTTGTCGTTCGAAAGGTCTCTAATAGCTTAGAAGGAGTTAATTTCCAAAAGTGATTAGAAAGTGAGGTTTGCAAACTTAGTGTCTTTTAAAAGTCTCTGCCATGGTTGCAAGCACGATGGCTAATCCCATCATCTCGCAGCGCTCAAACCCATGGAAAACTGCTGTCCTGTGGTGTCCTCACAAGGAGCAGCTGTCCGGAGCATGTGTGGGTGATCTCCCATCCTCTCCTTATCTGCAGAGTTTCCAAGGAACCAGCCTACTCACCAGATCCTTGGTCTTTGCGCAGTTGTCGGCTCCGCTTTTGCAGAGCTATATTCAGTTCACCATAACTCCCCTGTAAGTCTGGCTGCACCAGGACTTCTAAATTCCACTCTATTAATAAGACTCTATACCTCTCCCACTAATGCTGGCAGCATGTACCATAAACAATTACTTTTATTGTGCCCATATACTGATTCCCTTTGCACCAGAGAAAAGACAACACTCTAGTTTCTATTATCTGTCTCCTCTCCTTCCAGGGTCATCAGGAGGTTTGCTTGATCCTTTTTATGTTTCTCTGCCATGTGCATATTACCCCTCCACAGTACACAGAGTATCACTACTTTAACCATCATATTGCAAATGCATTTCCATTTTTTTTTTAAAAAGTGTTTAATTGGTGGCAAGAACTGCTAGAAAATAAGAGATTTGTGGGATAACGCCAAGGGCCTACCTACCCTGTATGTGCTTCTATGGTGGCTGAACAGACACCAGCAAGAAGCTCTTTAATAGGACATGAGGAAAGTAATAACACCTCTCCCTTCAGTGGAGGAGATGGGCGGTGACAAATCAAATCAATCAATCAATCAATATTCCTCCCATAGTATTTCCGTTACTGAAATAATATACAGCCATCAAGATAAGTAGTCGTTAGAATAGCTTTATCCTCTGTAAATCCATGTAATCTTCTCTTAAATTAATTTTACAACAGTAAAGATAGTGTTTGGTTTTTGAGGCAAGATACTCTGAAAGCAACACAAGTGATTTTCTCATATCCTCTTAAAAAGAACAATACAAACTTTACCAACTGCCATGTCTGATGAATCAGGCCATACACCACCTGCATCTGAAGCCTTCATATTGTGTACTGATATCAACCTTGAGATGAAGGCATCTATAAGTTATCCTCCTCTCTTTTTTAATGGCCCAGCAGCCCTTACACTCTCCTTCATGGCATATTTGTGAACTGAAGGGGAATAAAGAGAATCAACTCTCTTTTATGTCTAGTTAGTTACTTTACTCAGCACAGCAGTACAGATAAATGTCTTTCACAAGTTTGTTCACCATCTATATTACCGTTCAGTTGCATCTGTCTCCTCTGCCAAAGTTATCTTCTGTAGAGAAGGGAGAAGGGTCTGAAACTGGAAAAATGCAGGTGTGTGTAGATTAACCAACAGTTTTGAAAGACACCCTAAAGGCAAGCTGGGATAATTATTTACCAGTGAAAGGCATCAGAAATTCAGCACTTTCCCTGGGAAACAAGGTTTTATCACAGCATGTACAAATAGCAGGTGTTTATGAGAAAGGTGTGATGATTGTGTAGATCAGGAGGATTATTGGTGGAAATATTTGAAAGGACAATCTGCTTTTTTGTTCATTAAAAGAAAAGCAACCCCAGCTGGATGATCGAGCTGGAGAGTGTGGATTACAGTCAATGAGATGCCTCTCCTTGAGATGAGGCATTGCACAGCTTCAGCACAATGAAGTGAGCAAAGCAAAATGGTGTGTTCCATTGAAGTGGGGATGCTACTTCATGGAAGGGTGACTTTGCTTGCGTCTCCAACAGAGTGAAGGGCTTCTTAGAAGACATGTGCAATCCTAATCAATGGGTTATTTACACCAGGGATAGGCAATCTGTAACCACAAACCAATTTATTTATTTATTTATTTCAATTTTATAAGCAAAATTTAACACAGATAAAAAAGACTTCATATATGTGTACGTATTATATGATAAAAATTAGTAAAACTTTAAAGGGAAGAAAAAGATCTATATAGTATTAATATAGAGCTATCTCAGCCCTTTAATCTATTTTTAAATCTAGACCACACCACATTCTCATTTCTATAATATAAAGACATTTCAAAAGACAACAAAGAACACATCTCTTGAACCTGCTCTTTAATATCTCAAGCATTGTTTTTTTAACCTACATTGGATAATTCTTTTAGCCAAACTCCAGCTTGATAAAGGCAGAGTTCTTCATAAAGTGTCTAATGCCATATTTCTGTAGTATATTCAGCATCACATTTACATCTTTAATTTTGTTTTCCCCCAAAGTTCTGCTAACTTACATAATGATATGAAACTAAAAGTAAGCCATAAAGGAACATGACCAAACCAAATGAATCAAAGCAGCATCAAATTTCTTACAACACCTACACCACAGATTACAAGTGACTCTTTAGCTGTCTTCTTCAGCCATAAGGATCCTTCTTACTTGCACTGCAGAAGTTCAGTGGAAAACACCAACATTCAGTGGCACAGTTTTCTGGAGTTTAGAAAACAAAATAAGAAGCAGCAGAAGTTACACCTAGCAATGGTTTAATTGTTTTGTCCTCCTTTGAAACAACTACCACCAAAAAACCAAAACCAAAACCAACAAAAAAAAGACCATTAAGAAAAAGGTCCTCTGCCCCTCCAGTCTCAGATAAAATCAGTGCAACCGTACAGTACCTTTGTTGCCCTCAAAAGCAGATGATTTGTTTTTTCTTATTTGTAAAGGAGTGTGTTTGATTTTGTTGCCTGCCCCTGCTTAAAGTCAGGAGTTTTGAAACACCTTGCCCCCAGGATCTTTCCCCACCTCAGTGATTGCTGAGAATCTCCGCATGTTGTAGAAGATACTCTGAGTATTCTGTTTCAGTTTCTTGGTTCATAACAATGCAGCAGGGCCTCTGAGCTCTTCATAAACTGAAAACGAATTTGGTGCTTGTGTTTCACAATATGAGTGGCAAGATGTCTTTCTGGGAAGCTTCGGAATCCTCTTCACAGGGAAGAACTTCAGGTTCTTCAGGATATAGTTTGGATTCTCTTCCTAAGTCCCTGAAATATCCTCTTTCTGCAGTGTTCACTTTTCAGGGAAAGAGGGTGCTGTTCCCAAAGAAATTAAAAGCTTTGATTTCAGCTGCACTATTTTAAAAGACAGAAGCCTAAAGAAATTTACAGTAAAAAGTGATGACTCTCTAAATTCTCTTGTGATCTGCAAGTATTTTCCATAGAAGTAGCTCAGAGAGTTTTTGTCTCCCATCAAAAGGCAACTTGATGATATCTAGAAGAACTTGAGATTGTGTTTCTAATGTTTCTCATAGAATTTTTTTTTAAAAAAAGAAAGAACAAAAAGACCTTACAATGGAGCTTTCTCCAATGTAAGCACTGCTGGATTTGTTTTGCCACTGTGTGGGTGTGCATCTGTGCATAAATGCACACACACGCACTCTCACACACAGTCTTCTGTGCCTGAGTCGATATTCTTAAACATACTTGGAAGATAAGCAAGCATAGCTGGAAAGTAAATATATTTATTTCAGCGAGACTTATTTCAAGTCATATTTAATTAAGGTTTGAGCCTTTTTGCACATGTCCTTTGTCTGGTGCCAACAAGCAATCTACTTGGGCAAATATAATGTTCTTGCTGCTGTTTCCATTATAGTTTGTCTGATTTAAGTGGCTGGCATCATGGACACAGAGAGGATATTATTAGGTTATAGGTCGCTAGTACAAACCTATTGTGATGGTCCCGGGTGCTATGTCCCAATAAAGGCTCCTCATGCAGAACTATGCGGAATGATCTTTAATAAGGCAACATGTAAACCCTATCATCGATGAAGCTCTGAATGCCCCTTCCCGCCAAATGATTTAGTTTTATGAAATCCCCCCCCCCCCAGTTCAGTTCATGCTGTCAATGGTGTCAGTTTCCTTCTCGGTGCCTCTCCCGCCTCGCCAGTGAATGATCGTGGTACTTGATATTGAAAGGTGTTAACGATCGGCCTCCATCTGAGTTCATTCCCCCCCATTGACTTTGATGGCTGGTACATCGATGTGTGACTGGGTGGAAGTTTTCTGATGGGGAACCTTACACCTATCTTTAAATTATGCAGAACTTCTGGGCAATCCTGGGGAAGGTGGGTATAATTTAGATGGCAATGCTGGAAACATCAACATATAGGTCACAAATATTTTTTCAGTATCATCACCAGGCTGCTTACAAAGGCTGCAAACAAAACTGGAGGTTGTCCACGTGGCACAAAATAGGACTTTTGGTCCACTTGCTTATTTCCTACTTCCTGGAGCTACTTAGCAAATGACATTAGTCTGTCCTTGGACTTCTCCATGCTTGTTCTCTGTAATGGTGGGAAAAATTACATCTGAAGCAATTGGCCTTCCAGGGCTGCTCTCAATATGGAAAATCTACTTACATTTTAGGCTGACTGCAAATAATATTAGATAGATAGATAGAGATGGAGATGGAGATGGAGATGGATAGATATGTGTATACTGTTTTTATTCTCATACATTTTGTCATATTTTTCTTTTGTGGTGCTCAAGACAGCACCCATGATTCTCTATCCTCCCATTTATTTTCACTGCAACCCTGTGAGTTAGGTTAGGCTAACTGTTGTCATGGTTGAGTGAGGATTTGTTTCTGAGAGTCCCCCATCCCTAGATTAAAAGGACATCACATTAACTGACATTTAAGCCCTTCATTCTTCCTCTACCTAGCTACTCATCTCACACAGAACGCTGCATTCAACTCAAACCAAGGCTAAATGTTTCAGTTTGACTAATCATTCACAACTTTTAGAAGAGATTAGTTCCTCCCTTAATTGCTGCTGAGCTCATTTGTATTAAAGGAATTAAATGTTGTTGTCTGGAGATTTTATTAGGCTTCAATGAAACATTTTCCTGTGGTTGAAGATCAATGTGCCAGACCATTTGATAGCATTCTTAGCACATGACTGAGTTCAGTGTAATTAATATCCTTTCTAGATAACACTTATACGAGAATGCAAAAAAGGAAATCCCTCAATTTATAAACATCATACTGTGATACACCACATATTTGGGTGGTCCTTTGCTCTGACCAAGGCTTAAGAGGAGCACCCCTTGAAGCTGCTTCTTCAAACAGCATAGCCCACCTCACTTCCACAAGCCAAGGGAAGTCCAAGGGAAGTCCTGCATTGCTTGGTTTGGCTGTTCCAGCCCCAACTGCAATAGCTGGAAGAAGCTTCCAGTGATTGGAGGTTTTTGGAAGAGACTTCTGCACATGTGTCAGAAGCTTCTTTTGGCTGCTGAAACTGCCAGTCAAGCCTTTGAGGCAATGCAAAATATCTTGCTGAGGCAAATCCCTTTTCCCTTAAAGTGTAAGCTGTCTGACACATGGCTAATAAAGACTGGGGGTAGGGGGCATAAAATTGAATTATTTCCATTTTTAAGTGCACATGGGATTTATGATGGGAGAGGCTTTAGAGAGATAGACTTTATGCCTTTTTATAAAAAAAATGTCCAGATTCTTTTGGTGGAAATATGCTCTGTTCTAAAAATTGTATTTCTACCATGGCGTAGCAAAAGGCCATTCATCAATACCATACCTTGGGTTGAAAAGCATCCATTCTTTAAAATGCCTATTCTATTAACAGGACCTGAAGGATAAATACTATAAATTCTGATGAGCCTGTAATGGCACTGTGAGAATAATAAGATGTGTAGCTCTGGGCACAAGGAAAGAAAAGAATGAATACACATAGTGAAATATTAAAGGTTTACATCAATTTGTGCATGTTTTCAGGGCATGTATATTTCTGAGACTCTATCTTTCCTTCAGGAAATATGAAAGAGGCAGCACTTTTCAAGTTGTAAGCCCTGAGAAATTGTTCTTACCTGTAGGGAGGGGAAATGGAAGGAAAAAAGAGCTAGTAGGGGTGATAAAAGACTTGAGTGGGGAGCTTCAATTTCTTCTGTAATGATTAATGACCAGCCCACCCATTTCCAGGTCTCCTGAAAGTGGCTCGAGTTAAAGTGAGCTACTTTCATCATAAAATAAACACCTGTATCATTTTCAGTCCATTCAAGTCAAAATGGATTTTAAAAAGGTAAAGGTTCCCCCCGCACATTTGTGCAGTCATGTCCGACTCTAAGGGCTGGTGCTCATCTCCGTTTGTTAGCCGAAGAGCCAGCGTTGTCCGAAGACGCTTCCATGGTCATGTGGCTGGCATGACGCATGCGGAACGCTGTTACCTTCCCACCTAAGTGGTACCTATTCATCTACTTGCATTTGCATGCTTTCGAATTGCTAGGTTGGCAAGAGCTGGGGCTAGTGCGGGAGCTCACTCCGTCACGCGGGACTAGGGATTCGAACCTCCAAACTTGCGATCTTCCAATCGACAAGCCTGGTGTCTTACCTGCTAAGCCACCATGCCGCCATGGATTTTAAAAGTAAAATGGATTTTACTGTGACTCTAATTGGGATTGTGTTTGGCATATATGGTACTCCCTTCTCCGGTCCTCTCTGCAATGCAATAATTATTCTGTATGGTAGGTTGGGCTGAGAGAGACTGTGAATGGCTCAAGGACATCCCATGAATTTCCGTAGCTGATGGTAGATTTGAACTCCTTGGCCCTTCTAACTGCTAAGGTGGGCTGAACCAATATTACACTGCTGGTACTGTTCTACAGCTTAGAATGGTAGCTTTTATGATGTCTTCACTAAATGTTAAACCTATGTCTATTCTTGATCTGCACAATTCAGATATTCAACCATACATACCATACTATGAAACAGCAGTGAAATACTATGAACAAAATCAGTTATTTAAATTATTTGTTTCTTTAATTCTGCATGAAATTCTCCTTATTGTCAGTTTATAACACATCCTCAACAGAAACAGGGAAGCCATCTGGCCAGAGAACTAAGATGGAGAATAGTTTGCTATTCTAGGGATGTGATTGATCACAATAACTCTACAGGACAAACAAGTGGACAGCATAAACAACAAGAACTTCTAAATTATGCTTTTAATTTTAGTCTTCCCTGTTGCGCTGAATTACTCCTTCCTTTTTGTCTTTTTCAAAGTCCTCTTGCAAATAGTTAGCTAAGGTTGCCCTTTGGGAATTTTGAGTGATGTTAGGGAATCCTTTGAACACAGAATGTTCTATTAGCTGGAAAGTAATTGGATCTGAAGGTTAGTTCAAAATAGCTTAGGAGTGTACAGGTGATGAGCTGTATATTGCTCGTGTCTGCTACATCAGTGAGCCTCTGATGAAATTTCCATTGTGCCAACATAAAACTAATTAATTAATTGATTAAACTTTAGTCATAACCTTAGTCATTACATTTTGATGATAGCTATTGTTTAAAATATGCATACATAAAGAGAAAAGAAAGAGAGAGAGAGAGAGAGAGAGAGAGAGATTACAGTACAGCTTCCCAGATCTAATTGGCATGAGCTCCATATCTTGGTAACAGATAATGACCTGAAAAAGAATCTTCAGGTCATACCTTTGAAATAGGCCCCTTATCTGTGCACAGTTGGCCTTCCAAATGTCCTGCTGCTTGTTCATGCTGTGGGGTTTGCTGGTATCAGGTGGCAAGGGTTCCTTTTCTTACTGTCCTCTTTTCTGCTTTTTTTCAGGGAAGGGAGGCATTGTTGAAAATATACAGTAGGTATCAAAATGCTTAATGTGAACTGGAGGTGTTGTGTGTCAGTGGGAGAAAATGGCAGAGGTTACAAAACATGGTGGTGAATATCCAGATCTCCCCACCCACTCACCCCCTACATTTATGTGTCATCTCATGGAAAAGGGAATGAGGGAAGAAAGGAGAGGGGGAAAATAATACCTTAGAAATATTTTCAAAAAACTGTTTCCTGAGAAATTTTGGAGTTGGTCTTTTTGAAACTAAGCAGCTCTTGCATTTGATTGCTGGAAAGTCAAACCCACTCTTGTTCTTATTTTCCTTTTATATATAGCTGCTCTTCTCAATTGCACTAATGAAACACACTGTTTTTAATTAGATAGACTTTTAATGCTAGCCAAGCTGAGCTTATTTAGCTAGAATTGTCCCTGCTGAGATTTTGTACATTTGGGTTGTAGTGCTTTTTAAAGTGAAGAAAAAAATTCACACCCTTAAAGGTGTGAAAGTTGGACATATGGCAACATTTAACACCTTCCAGCGCTGACTGTTAGGGTAACAACATGTAAGATGGGAGGTGGATGTTATTTTTAAATGGCAGAATGTGGACTAATTTGGATAGAACTGTGCAGAAAAAAATCACCACCCAATGACATTTCAAGGTCTGATGGCAATTTGCAAAACATATCAAAGATGTATCTGGTTGCTTCAGTGGCCCCTGTTAAAAACTTTTTCTAAGCTAACTATGCTCAGAAATTGCAAATCTATAAATCAGAGTTTACTTTTTGGTAGGGTATTGAAGATATTTATGGGTTCATCAACTTAGCCTGTAACTGAGGGATTCACGTGGTTGAAATTTTCTTCATGTGGAAAGTGAGCATCCCAGGGAAAAGGGAACTAGCCTAGGTTTTTTCTGATGTGCTAGTTTTCTATATGTACATTTTAACATGTTATTTAATTTTTTGGTTTGAATAGTCCAGCACTCCCTCCCCCTCACATGAAATTACACAGCTCTGATACTGATTTATTTGCATGCAAATAGATGATTTCATACATTGTTTGTTTCTCACACAGCAGATCCCTGTGCCATACAGCAATTCATTTCTAAAATGGAGGTTGTGGGACTGAAAGTTGGTCCCGTGTCCAAGCACGTTTTAATGTGGTACGAAGAACCCAAAATAAATTCACACCAAGACGAGAAATAGGATAACCCTTTTAATTGAGCTCAAGTAATAGGGGGCAACCTCCTCTGAAAAGGAGCACTCCGTACAAAAGACATTCGTATTTATACATTTCTGATCTCTAACACATACATCACACAGGATATGTTATTTAGGATTTAACAGAATTGTAAAGGTCAAGATTTCATTAAAAGATTACAGATATCACAATTTAATTTACAGATATCACAAGTTAGTTATGAATATCCCGGAATTTTGATAAGAGAAGGAGAAGGGTCTGGTGTTAGGTGGTTATCTCACAGGGATTCTGTGAGATAAACAACGGTGGATGCAATCAAGATTTCCTTCCTGTTAAGAGATTAACTATTTGTCCTTAATTAAGATTTTCCGTGGCATCCACAGTTCATACATTCTGCTGAACATGTACACATTCCGTAGGAAGGGGGGTTTAACAGAGTCCAATTCAACAAGGTGAGTTACATGATGAAAGTGAAAATAAAGTGGTTGTGGCCCCAAGGAGAATTGAAAACCAATGGAATACAAGCGAAGAGTTAGGCTTAAAGTTGCTCTTGGAACACGGTCCCAACATTTATTGTTGCCATGCTCCAAATCTGAACAGTGGCTGTGGCAGCATCTAGCTCTAGGGCTTTTCAACCCTCTGTGGCCTCTTAATTAAAATTGCATAAGCAGACATAGAAAAGGTAATGTAGCTAGGTTTTTTTCTTCATTAGGATGAGTGATCACTTTCTTGCTTGGCCTAGGAGAAGTCAAACACTGCTATCAAGTCTTCAGCCTCCCTTGTACCTGGAGGAAGGATGAGGAAAAGGAGGAAATGTCTGAACCTGAGATTGAGGCAAGTATGTTCTTACTGGGCAGAGAAATGCACTATTGTTAGGACAACACTTCCCATAATCCATTGCCATTGGCCAAGCTGGCTTGGGGTGATGGGAGCTGAAGTCTGAAACATACAGAGAGTACAAGTTTGCCCACCTTGGTGTAGTGTTATCATACTGTGTTATTGTATCATATTGTAATTTTTAGTTGGTTTAAATTTGTTTGTGTCAATACTATGGTTTTATTGCATCTTTCTCTCTTAAGAATGTAAACTGTCATGAGCTGTTTGATCTTGGCAATATACAAATGTTAAGCAAATAAATAAATAATACCGAATATGTCTATGAAGGTTCTCAGTCATCCAGGTGGAATTGTCTGTAGCTTGAATCATGTCAACAGGTCACACAGCTACCTAGAAACGTATTTAGGATTCCCTTACCAACTTTGCTCAGACTGAAGAAGCTCCTTGGATAAGGAACGAAACGTTTCCACTGAGAAAATAGAAATCCAGTTGACATGATTCAAGCTACAAATAATACCGAATGATAGTTTGGCATTACATACACACAAGGCTCCTGTTTGAGGATAGTCATGAGTTTCTGGTAAGACAGAGCTGTTACAGATGAGGCGAAGGGCTATAATTGCAATAAACTGAAATGGGGCCCTTGCTGCTGATCAGTTGGCTCCATTCCTGAGTGCTTTTCATCATACTCTGTCCTGTCTCCTTCCTGTTGTAGTCACAAAATACATTGCAAACAGGGAACTTCTATATTTAGGCAGTAAGTGTCAATGTAGAAGTGTCAGTGTTGTACAGTGTTGTGTTCTATAGGGTAGTCTTGTAAGTCACTGGTAGGACCCTTGATTTATTCTAACTTTCAGTTCCTGATAACATAGCCTGGATAACAGCAGGAAAACAAGAATGGGTAGAGGCCAAAATAGAAATGATACAGAGGTTGGTGACTTCTTCCAGCTTTTAACAGCTTTTTTTTTTTTTAAAAAAAGGGAGAGGGGATTTGTTGTCACCAAGATCAAAATGGCACATCAAGGCAATCCATCCTGGCTGACTAACCAGGAAACGTAAGCTCTCATTGGGTTTCAATTCTCTGTGAGGGCTGTAGTATCACAAAGATGTAAACATTTCCTTCCAGTAGCACCAGAAGATTCTGATAAAGCCCTGACACATCGTCATTGTGAAATCAGATGATCAGGGCAGTGGGAAGGTGAATCATCTCAACATGACTATTTTTCTAATCATAGTAAAGCAATTATGTATTAAATTGCGGAGTCGTTATGATGCACACATAAGACTCGGCAGAAAAATAAAACAGGAAAGTATTTCTTTTTTTCAGTCTGTAAACACAGAATAAATGTTCAGCTCTTATTTCACTTCCTCCACCCTGCAGCACTTTTCTTAATATCAAATTATTTCCATGATAAAACACACATTTCAGGTTTGTCCTGTAGACAAATGAGGTGTCATATTTTCTGTTCTGGAAACAATATATTTGTGAACTGAAATATTAACACCTTCGAAAGCATGCAAATGCAAGTAGATGAATAGGTACCACTTCGGTGTGTAGGTAACAGCGTTCCACGCGTGTCGTGCGGCCACATGACCGTGGAAGCATCTTTGGACAACGCTGGCTCTTCGGCTAACAAACAGAGATGTGCACCGGCCCTAGAGTCGGACACGACCGCACAAATGTGCGGGGGGAACCTTTACCTTACCATTGTAAACAAACAAAGGACATATTTTTTTCCCCAGTAGGAATCGGCAGAAACAGCAAAAACTTTTGAAATAGTTCTTTTATTGGCAAGAACAAATTTGAACCTCTAAAGCAGAGCTTTCCAAACTTTTCATGTTGGTGACAAACTTTTTAGACAAGCATCATTTCGCGACACACTCTTACAGCAGGGCACAAGGCAGGCACTAGGACCTGCGCGGAATCAGCAGGTTTGGAGGCAGCAAGGCACAAGGCAGGCACTACGACCTGCATGGAATCCTGGCAGGGCTTGGAGGCAGCAGCAGTCGTGACACACCCAGACACTGCAGCCCACACACTAACGTGTCCCGACACACAGTTTGGAAAGCTCTGCTCTAATGTCTAAAACCAAGACGGATGTGAAATCAAATGAAATTTGGGTTCTTCACCTTAGGAAAATTTAAGTCAGTCTGATATTACAAGAGGATGAAATATTTGGCATACTACACATTTCCATATGATGCCCATATTCTATTATTGCAGAATTCCATGCTTTGCAGCTCAACTAATTTCATGGACTCATTCCCACGAAGACCTATAGTTTCTGACTTGAATCTTCTGTAGGTAGAGACTCAGGTACATAGCACCAGTCTCTTGGCTGTGCTGATAGGAAAAAGAAACTGATTATGAAATTGCTGCTAGGAAGCAAGGCTTTATATATGAGCTGGGGGACTTTATATATTTTCCACATGAGTACACAGTCATCAACTGTCAGGATGAAATGTGGAACCATTTGGGTGAAACTCTACTTACTGTTATCCTGGTTTTAAAATGGTGCAGTTTTATGACTTAATGGTATTTTGTATCTGTATGTTCTCAGGATATTTTTAGTTATAATTACAAGCCAGTAATAAATGCTATAATTATTAATGAACTATGGGGGGGGGGTTGAAATTGAATTGTTTAGAATGAACAGAAGGCAAGATCTCTCTGTGGATAACATCTCGTTATGGAATTGCCTCCTTCAAGGGACACGTTGGCTCTAAATTTTCTCTTTTTAGAAATTTTTTGTCTGTGCCTCCAGATATTTCCCATTTTTATATAGAAAAAGAGTGATTAGTTGAGAACTGAAGCTATTCTATTGCTGTGCCCTGCTTTATATAACATTATCAAGATTTTGTCTATTTTTTCTAAATAAATATTTCCAACAGTTATTGTCACATTTATCTCTGTTATGTTGTAAAATGAATGTCTATAGGATCGCTTCAAATTAAATGAATTGGAAATAATTATCTGATACACCAGTTATAAATATTAGATAATATCTTCTGGCAATGTTTCTATAATTTTGTCGTAGTAATGTTACATTGTGTTATGCTGTACTGCCATAGCAAGAGGCATTACCTTAGGATTAATTTCCTTACAGGTTTCGATTATATGGGCAATCCATTCAGGTTTAGGTTTTTTAAAAAAGGTGACCATACTGTGTCAGACATTTTTTTGGGTGTGAGAGATGGATTGTCTCCTCAAACTTACAAAGGGGCAAATGAAACTAGGTGGGAGAGCCAAAGTGGATGGAGCCACCTTTCTCATATAGTAACTCTCTCATACCCTATTTATGCACAGATACAGACATACTGTATGTACACACCACAACTCATACAGATTCTTGGAAAACTGATATTATTCCAGCTTTCAAGGAATGGTTGTCAGAAATGTGTGATCTATCTGTTTTGGAAAAGGCCATCTTTTCTACCAATCAAAGGATGAAGCAATATATGCTATTCTGGCAGAGATTCTGTGATATCTTACAATAGTATATTGTACTGTTTATATAATACAGGGCTTTCCAAAGTTTTTCCCACGGCGACACACCAACCGGCGTTGGTGTGTCGCCGCGGGAAAACCCGGAAGTGCGGCAGCGCGCAAAACCCCGGAAGTGCTGCTGCCGCTTTCGGGTTTTGCGTGCTGCAGTTGGTGTGTCGCTGCGGGAAAACCCAGAAGCGCTGATGATGATCAGCGCTTCCGGGTTGTGTGGCGACACACCAGACTGTGTGTGGCGACACACTTTTGTGTCGCGACACACAGTTTGGAAAGCTCTGATATAATAGGAGTGAATTCATTGGTAAACCAGTGGGGATAAAGGCATGCCCCATACTGGTTGTATAGGAAAGAATAAGAAAATTACTGTCTTAGACCCCAGTCTGATTACTTTGGAATCAAGGAGCTGCCACAGTGATATGAGTAATCTGGCAATCAAGAAAGAGACCTCATCTCTTCTTTCATGGCCAGCTGGCTTGTTTTCTCTCAGAGAGGGGAGGGCATTCTTCTTTGACTCTTGGAACCGTGAGGCTTAGAGGAGAAAGAAAGGTCTTCACTTAGGTTAGGGTGGATGGATGAGAAGATCTTGAGGGCTGGATGATTCATATTCTTGGCTGATGGCCTGTTGCTCATGTGGATCTTATGGGTCCAGGTGATTCTCAATAGTGGGAATTCCTGTCATGAGCTCCTGCTACCTTACCTGAAAGGTAACTATAGTTGAGGACACAAGAAAGTGGGAAGAGGGGAAGGAAAGATCATGCTTCCAGAGAAAACATTGGAAAGGTAATGAGCCAACATTTCACATGGTTTAAATATAAAGGGACTTATTTCTTCCAAAAATGGCTTGTTGCAATCAAGCCCATTATATACAGGATATGCATTAGGATAATTTCCACAGTTTTAATTAATTAGGCAGTCTGTATAAGCAGAAGAGTTCCATGATTGCATTGAAGCTCCTTTATCAGGAAGAGGCAACTGGATGTGACTAACTCATTTTAAAGGTAAGCAGACAGATTTTTTGGATATATATGAGCTGCTTAGTTCCAGTTTCTCTGAAAGAATACCATTAAAAGTTAGGGTCTTCTGTGTTCCAATTTGTTCCAATTTTTCTGCAGCATACTGTACATATTTATGTTCAGACCCAAATTATATAAAACAGGCATGCAGCTGTTTTCTGCGTTACACGTTGCAATTATAAAGATGTATTAGTTTCATTCCTCTGAGAATGGGTTCATCTATTGATTTGTATTTTTCCACACCTATACAAAAGCCAATGGTTATTTTTTTTTTAAAAAAAATCTAATCTAGTTTCCTTCAAAATTCTTTTAATTACCTTATCTCTGCAAAGGAAATACAGTTGTTCAAAACTGCAATTACAATTTTGTAACCATTTTCCTAAACTGGTATGTCTTAAAACATAAAGCACTTTGCTTTTTAAGTAACACAGTGATTTTAACCAGCTTCTTGGGAGACTAAATTCAGAAATAAATACAAGCAACATACTGAATGGGATTTGATTCAGGAATCAAATTGCATTTTCCTAGGGGAAAAATAAGCTTTCAGATGATATTAATTAAACAGGTTTCCATATACCTATATATTAATAGGTTAGATTTCTCATTAAAAAACAGCATGTCCCTCAATTTGAGCTGGATTCTTGGTGATGACATCAACATGTCAATGTCTTTACAACATACAGAAGTAGTTTGCCATTTTTCTGGAATTTTTTTTATATCACAATCTATTGTGTTGCTCTGAGATTTTCTGATGTTTAATCAGTTGATTAATTAATATTTTGGATTTATTTCTTACATGTACTGTATGCTCATTGTTTAACACAACATCAAAAGATGTCTTGCATATATAAATAAGTTATTACAGTCCAAACTAGTCATACTGTGAGCTTTAGTATGATAATCAAATCAAATTCCTACTTCACAGTTAGATGTTTTATTGTATCAGATGCAACCGAACAGCATATTTCGTACCCCAAGCCCTTCAGACTTTCTCTTTATTTATTTCTGAAATGTATACACCATCTCAATCCAATTGGACTCTAGGCAGTTTACAGTATATATAGTACAATACAATACAATAGTAATTCAATCATACACGCGCGCGCACACACACACACACACACACACACACTATCAGTATAATTAAGGTAAAGGTAAAGGTTCCCCCTGCACATTTGTGCAGTCGTGTCCAACTCTAGGGGCCGGTGCTCATCTCCGTTTGTTAGCCGAAGAGCCAGCGTTGTCCGAAGACGCTTCCACGGTCATGTGGCCGCATGGCACATGCGGAACGCTGTTACCTACCCACCGAAGTGGTACCTATTCATCTACTTGCATTTGCATGCTTTTGAATTGCTAGGTTGGCAAGAGCTGGAGCTAGTGCGGGAGGTCACTCCGCACGCAGGGCTAGGGATTCGAACCTTCGAACTTGCGATCTTCCGATCGACAAGCCTGGCGTCTTACCCGCTGAGCCACCACGCCCCCTTTAATTAAACCCAGTCT
Organism: Charina bottae; assembly: GCA_023362775.1. Classification (NCBI taxonomy): domain Eukaryota; kingdom Metazoa; phylum Chordata; class Lepidosauria; order Squamata; family Charinaidae; genus Charina; species Charina bottae. The sequence continues at coordinate 12,523,800 of JALMGJ010000003.1, forward strand.
TATATTTTTGGCTCCAGAATCAATCCTGAAAAATCCTCCAGAAAAGCCAGGTCTTTATAACTTTTTGGAAGGCTATAAGAGGGGGTACCATCCTTAGTCCAGAGCGGAAACTGTTGTATCTGAGGGCAGCTAATTCCTTTTTATCAGTCCCCTTCTGTTACACCTTCTCATAGGTGATCTCAGACTACTCAGGTCAGGTAGGCAGATTTTATTAGGGAAGGGCCTGGAGCCATTACCAGCTTTAAAGACAGCAACCAACTCAATGAGCTTCACTTAGAAACCTACTGGTAACCAATGCAGTTCCTGCAGCAACTGTGTAATGTGGCAATATTGAGACTGGCCAGTAAACATGCTGCCTTTTGGACTAGTGGAAGTTCCGAGGTTGTCTTCAAGAGCAGCCCCATGAGTGACTGACCTCAGTGCATGCTGTTCCACTGTTCCAGGTAAGGCCACAACTGGGGCAGCTGGAAAAGCTAAGTAACACCCCCTGGCCATGGCCTCTAGCTGAAGCCATGAATCCAAGAGAATCCTCAAATTAGAAGCTGTTCTGTCTGGGGAGGCACTACCCCACTGTGAGTTAAAGATGGTATAGCCCTCCAGAGCCCTCTGTAACTATAGCCCCACCACATTCTCCACCACATTCCCCTAAAAGGTTAAGCTGGAGATAGGATGGAAACTGTTCGTTTCTATTGGATTCAGGCCTGGTTTCTTGAGGAGTCTGAGGATCAGAACCTCTTTCTATGTCTTCTAATAATAAAACAAAATTTTGTTCTATAGTGATGAAAACAGCTGTCTACAATGTTTTGCATTTCTCTGAATGTTGGGATACAAACTCAGGAGTTTAAACTTCAGATAAATACTCCAAAATCCATGCTCAGCTAGTACCTCAGGTGTCTGAGCTGCATATGAATGCCATCTGGACATTCAGGATTTAAGAAATGCTTTAGCCCCCCTTGCTTAGGCTGGGAGTGGCATTTAAATTAAAATTATTATTATTATTATTATTATTATTATTATTATTATTATTTTAATTATAATAATCTGCATAACTCCATCAAGGACATCTTTCTTACTTTCTACATTTTATACTATATTACATAATTTGCTCAGGCAGGGGCATCTCAATATTTTCTTTATGATCTTTTAAGAAGGTTGGATTTACCAGTCCATATTTTCAGGCTTACCACTGAGTGCTTATTGTACCTTGTTATTGACTGGGATAAGGAACTTCAGATATTCAGACCCTCTTTAGGATCAGCTTGGAATCCTGACAAATATTAGAACCTTTGTTCATTCAGTTATCGGGTTCAGTAACTGAATTTAATGCTGTAACTTATATATGGAAAATATTGGGTGACAGACATAACTTTGATTCTTTTACCCATGAAAAGATTACACTTTGGGTTAATGCCAGTTTTAAAATAGCTACTGAATCTGTTTTTGTTGATGATGTTTTTGGTAAATCAGGTATTTTACAACATCATTACTTTGGATCAATTTAGTTCAGATGAAGCTATTTTTAAAACATTTACAAAACTTAAAACTGATTTTAGTTTACCATATGTATGATTGTTGGTGGTCTATTCAACGTAAACACTTGCTGTTTGGGTTTTTTAATCTAACATTACTGCTGTCTTTGAAGACCCAGACTTAAGAAAGAAATGAAATGAAACTTCAATTTTGGTTTCCTAGTTTTATAAGAAGTTGAAAGAAGTTTACGAAACTGATATTATGAATAACAAGCTTGAATGCTTTGTTTTTGTAAATCAGTGGAAGGTTGCCTTAGGTAATATTACTTTAATTTTCTTCTGATCATAACATGAAGTTAACACAACAGAAAATGTTGTATAAGGATGGATGCTAGTTGGAGATGTAATTTAGAAATGTAAATATTAAACTATCACATTATCTGGACTTGTTCTACTATTGCCACATTTGAGGCTGAAGTCCATGGTATTAACATGACATTGTTATTGCTTATTGCAATAACAATAACAATAACAATACAGTCTAAGAAAACCAACAAGGTTTCTGCTTGGTTATAACCCTGGCATCTAGAATATATCAATCAATCAAGGACATTTTGCCCATGGGGGAAGGCCAAAGTCTAATGTGAAGCAATGGACTAACATGTGATGTTTCAATATTTGAATTAGATTGTTTTGATAAAGATAGAAATAAGAGGATATTTAAACAATCCACTCAGTTTCTGGGGAGTTGTTCTATTCACAAAATAAACATCCAGTCTTATTTTTCTTTCCTTCCACTTTTCTTTATTTATACTGTTAATTCTAAGTATTATTACATCCTTTTTTTACATTGTTTTATTAACTCTAAGTATTGATCACTGAAGATGGTGACTGCAGCCATGAAATTAAAAGATGCTTGCTCCTTGGGAGGAAAGCTATGGCAAACCTAGACAACATATTAAAAAGCAGAGACATCACCTTGCCGACAAAGGTCCATATAGTTAAAGCTATGGTTTTCCCAGTAGTAATGTATGGCTGTGAGAGTTGGACCATAAGGAAGGCTGAGCGCCGAAGAATTGATGCTTTCGAGCTGTGGTGCTGGAGAAGACTCTTGAGAGTCCCTTGGACTGCAAGGAGGTCAAATCAGTCAATCCTAAAGGAAATCAACCCTGACTGCTCATTGGAAGGACAGATACTGAAGCTGAAGCTCAAATACTTTGGCCACCTAATGCGAAGAGAGGACTCACTGGAAAAGACCCTGATGCTGGGAAAGACTGAAGGCAAAAGGAGAAGGGGACAGCAGAGGATGAGATGTTTAGATAGTATCACCGATGTAATGAACATGAATTTGAGTAAACTCCGGGAGACAGTGGAGGACAGGAAATCCTGGCGTGCTATGGTCCATGGGGTCACAAAGAGTCGGACATGACTAAACGACTGAACAACAAAACAACAATGCAATTGTTCTTTTTTTGATAGTTCTACAAAAATGTTAAAACTAAAATGTTTTAAAAGAAAATAAATTAATTCATATGAGTGTGGTGTTCATGCACTTACTTAAGTGGCCAAGAAAACTGTGCCTTTCACTGTATTATTACCACCCCAGTGGTCTGCAGCAGCATCCAGCTTCCCAGAATTAAATTAAAAACCAAGGGTGCCTCTCATGAGAGCACCATCACATTGGACTTTTCAGCAGCAGTAGTAATCTTACTGCTAAAGGAAACCCTACAATGGAGACATTGTTGATGGACTTCTAGCCTTTCAAACACCTCCATGAAATTTATAGTCAAAGCAACTGAATGGATCACTTCTCCAAGCTTTTCCAGGGAAGAAGGAATTCCAAATTTGTCAAGGGCAGGACTTACTGATTACAGCAGCACTGCTAATAAAAAACCCCATTTGGAGAGTTCCCTACTAATACTTTCCATCAAGATACAGTTGATGGATAAGAAGCCAGAGAGATAGCTGGCAAGAAGATAGGTCACCTAGTAACTTAGAAAAAATGCAAGAATATCACATTTCACCTTCAAAACTTTATCCAAGATTTTCTTCCTCTTTGAAAGAATATGTAAAGCAAGTTCTGTTTTATCAACTTGATTGAGAACTTGTGGGGGAAAAAATTCAAAAGAAAAGGACTTAGGTTTATATTGCCAAGTTCATTTTATATCTTCCCTTTCCATTTGGACTTTTGGAAGTGTTGCCACTTTTCCCCAATCATGTTACAGAGTTGGATTTTTTAAAATATTTGTATGTAGTGCAAGGAAATCATATGACTTTCTTCCAACAATTATCAGAGTTTCTGTCTCTTTTTGGCCCAGGTGGTTCTACCTAGCATGAAAATTAGATTCTAATTTAATCCTAAAAAAAGAAAGAAAGGATTAATTAAGGATTTTTTGATTCGTAAAAAAAAGGACCATGCAGATGATGTCAGCTAACACTTAATTATTGACCATTGCTTAATTGGAAGGATCACTGGAAAACAACAATGATGAGATGTCATGCTCTAAAATTATTAAAACAAATCAATTTGCAGTCTTTTTCCCATTACATTAAAGTCTAATACACTTGTTGCCCTCCCCTTTCCTTGGGAAGGTGCAAATATCAACACTAGAAGCATGTGTTTTATAATGGATAAAAGAAATAGGTAATGGTTTTAAAGTGCAATACCAAATAACTTTAAATCATGCAGGTAAATTATTCCATCTCCTCTAGCAACGGAAAAATGTTTCTATTACATAAATACGTACTGATCATGTTATTCCCTTTCAAGATAAGCAATATTATTCAAAGTAACAAAATGGAGTAAGAAATAGCCAAAGGAATTAATGAGAAGGAAAGGAGAAGGAAATATAGCTAATTAATATATACCTAACCATTAACTATACCACTGCATACCTTTTTATCCTTGCCAACTATCCTTTCTCTGCTTAATACACTGCCTTCTGTTCTTTAAACATCTCACTTCTCTTTTCCAACTACAACATTTTTGGTCTTCCACTTTCTTTTAACCTTTTCACTTTTCCTTCATATATTTATCTTGTGATTCAGCCACTTCAATGCTCTTTTTTCATACAGTTACTTATTTTTGTATTCAATCCACATTTATTCCTTACCCACTCATTCTTGACCGTATCTTTTCTTCTTTCATTGTACACATGTAAGTATTCCATTGCCACTGCATTTAACTTTGCTGTTTCTCCTGTCATTCCCAACTTTCAGTTCCTACAACATGGTGGACAGAAACATTATCTTAGACACAGCATTTTAAGTTACTTTGAAATAAAAATCTTTGCGACAGACCACATGCTTCCCACTACCTTTTCATAAGTATTTGCATGTCTTAAAATTTCTTCATCCATTTTCCATGTTTAATAAACATTCTACCATAGTACACAAATGTATCTACCTGTTCAAGTGGTTCATCATTTATGTTTTTCATCATTGTATTCTGCAATGATTCACTCTATTTCCCTTGGCAGACCTTGGCCTTTCTTCAAATCCATATTCCTCATTGCAATACAGAATCTTCAATATCTAACATTTACAGCAAATCTTTTGGGTTCTTAACCAACTACACAGATTAGTTTGCACAGAGAACATTAAAGTTCTCAACTAACACAGCTTTCATCCCACTACAAGCATTTCTTATACATTTTTTTTTTTCATAAATACTCCATTACACAAGATGGACCACCTTCATTTTTCTGTTATGGCCTTCTGTTATCTCTTAGTTTAACAGATGCACAACATGTCTACTTTGCTTTCTTTCATTTCATTTGCTAATGCATGCTTTTATTTATTTACTCCTCTTACATTCTAAGCCACAGACTGTCATATACCAGGGTCATCACCAAATGGGCCCATAGATATTGACCTCTGCTGTCCCCCATGGCTTGGTCAGTCAATGTTTCACATTAGACTTTACAGTAAGCTAGAGAAGGTGAAGACTGGCTTTCATCTTACATTTGCTCAATGCATCCTTCCCTTCTAATGGTAAGGTCAATTTTTGCCTCTTTGGGGCATTATGCCACAAGTGCAACCAAAACCCAGTGTTACCCCAAGCATGCTTATTATTATTATTATTATTATTTATTAAATTTCTATGACCGCCCATCTCCCTCTCAAGGAGGGACTCTGGGCGGTTCACAGCTATAACAATAATACAATACAATAAAAACACAATAAAATACAATACACTAAATATAATAAATATAATTTAAATTAAAACCAAGTGGCAGATGGTTTGCAGTGCTGCTGAAGACTATTTAAAATATTTGGGGTGTTATTGTATGCAAACTGGATCTCGAAGTTAAAGACTACCTTGCAAAGGAACATGATATTCCGATGTCACACCAACTAGAAGATGTGTGCAGTATACCTGACCCAAAGTCAAGATATGTGGAATGACTAATTATGGAAATGTTAGGGGGAAACTATTTTTTTGTCATACCCCCACATGATGAACATGAATATATCTGGATGTGTAGACTGTAAATTTATGAGGTTTAGGGATATTGGGGTAATTAGAAAACAGATTAAACATGTTTGATTCAAGAGTAGAAATCAAGGAATTGAAATCATACATCTTTACAAGTTTGGTCTAGGTTATTGGATGTCAGTTCTCATATCAGTTAGCCCTATAGTCATATAGGTTAAAATGCAATTGGCTGCTTTGTAGTTCATCTTATTATTAGGAATCCTATCATTGTCTTAGCATATTGTATGAACCAGTCAATCACACTAACTCATAATACATTTCATTTCTGAGGATGTAGCATGCCATATGAATGTTGTGCTTTATTGACCTAGCTTTAAAATTTAGCATATTGTCCAAAGGGTTTAGTAAGTACCTCTTACCAAGTTTTGAGTTTCTTGCCATTTGTGCCTTTTCTTCCTTTTCTGGAAAAGTGGAATGAGCATTTCAGAAAGTTTTCAGTTCTGTGCCTTGGTTCTCAAAGCAAATCTTAGGAGAACCTCCTTCTGAGGGTAATAATCTTTCTACCCAAACTCCAAGGTAACAGGTATACTGGCATTCTTCTTGGATCAATGGTATGCACTTCAAAAATATTGCACACAATATTTTAAGAGCCTCTGTTGGAGGAGGATGATTTTCACAAAGGTTAACAAGGCTTACAGGAACTCTGGCACACATTCTTCTTTCTTCAAACAGCTGAAGAAAGAAGCTATTGTGTCATTCCTTGCTATCTATAATGCTAGATGTCAGTTTTCTTAGTCCCGGAATTATAGCTGACAATTTGCTAAATCAGATTAAAATATGTCCAGTTCAGTATCTTGTTTCCAGTTACAGCTGGGTCAGTGCTTCTGGATATTGATAAGCACAAATATCAAATAATGATGTTTCCGTTGTTTGTCTTCTACAGCACTAAGTATTGCCCCAAAACATTGCACCTGAGGATTGATATTCCATTTCAGGAACAGACACTCCAGTAACTCTAAAGCAGAGGGATATGAGCTGTTTTAAGTCAAGGCCACAGTTCGCTTTGAATTTTAGTTTTAAAATTTGTCAATCTACACAGTGTGAACCAAGCAGCTGAAGCAGTGCTGTAAGTTTTCGGAAACTGTATTCAGAAAGTTGCTTTCTTGCAGCAGGACATGATGGTTGCCATTATTTCAGGGATGAACCAGATGTTTCTAGCCCTGAAGTCATTCTTTGTCTGTTGTATAACAAAGATATTTATTATGACTAACACATTTTTCAAACTTGATATCAGTGAGATTTATCTCTGGTCTGTGCATTCAGCCACAAATATCTTTGAGTCACACATTCAGGAAACTGAAAGGGAAAACAGTTGTATCATGGAAGTGCTAAGAACTTGAACTCAGTTCACACCATCCTTCTTGAATGTAAGATTCACAAGTTTGTGTCCCGGATATGAAGCACAAAGAAGCAAAAAAGGATATGATGGATAGTTTCTGTTGATATAAATCATCTGTCTTGGCATCCTGTCTATATAGCCTATTGGCCCAACTGCCAAAGGCCTCAACATATGGAACATTGTGACTTGGAATGTTAGGATACTAAATGGTAAAAAGCATAAATTAACACATGAAATGAAGGAAAGGAAAGGAAAATATATACATTGTCTCGGTGAAACTAAGAAAAAAAATCTACTGGAGTGAGTTGATTAACACATACAGGGAAGTTAAGGTATAGGTGTAATTATGAATGAAAGGGCTAAAATATATGTCAGAAAGTAAGACAATGTAATCTAGGTTGTAATACGTGCATAGGACTCCATACTTTAGTAATAATTGCATATTATACTCCAGTCAATGGTAATAAAGGAAGCAGAGATGTGTTCTGGGAAAATTGTGCAACATTCTGAATGAATACGATTCAGGGGAACTTTATTTTCTGCCAGATGACATGAATGGAAGGGAAGGAAGGAAGATGAAAAAGTACAAAAAAGTGAGGGAGCCAATTGGAGACACAAGAATGAATAAAAATAGTGAATGTGACTATCTGCTTAGAAAAATGTCTGTTGTTTAAGCATAGGTCCATTTATATCTACACCTGAAAAAAGAATTAACCCTAATTCTAAAACTAAGGGTATGAATGATTTCATTGTTTCTGATGAAAGACTGATAATTTTCTAGAACTGTATTTGTCAGGGACACAAATACTGATGATGCTCTTTCGTCAACTGAGAATCTGAATGATTTGTAGCAAATGTGAGATTGTATGAATGCATGACATTGGATCTAAAATCAATGTATTAGTGACCAAGGAACTGACAGGGAATATGGAGTGAAAATTATACATAAATAGCAAAACAACTAGAGAAAAATGTTTACTAAAGCTACTTTAGGAAAATATATGGAGAAACTTTAAAATATGCATATGCTAATAGAAAGGAACTGGGAAGTACATGGTCTGTTGTTCAAATAGTGAAAATGGCTGCCTATAAGATTGTTTATCTGTCCATCTTCTTATGCAGAAGTGAAAATTGGGTATGACATGAGAAATACAAGATTAAGTTGAATGTAGTGAGAATGGGGTATAAGATTGTCATAAAATAAGAAATAAAGAAAAAAAATGACAGGATGATGAACGAATGTGGACCAAATGCAAAAGTGAATGACAATATGAAAGGAATACATTGAGTCTATTTATTTATAAAGAGAGAATGAACGAGGATCGATTTGCAAAACACATATGTGAAAGAAGTGTGAATGGGCTGAGTGGAAGAGGAAAATGGAGAAAATCATGGTTGGGTGGAATTGATGAGATCCTGAAAAAGAAAGAGAACAAAAGGCAATGAATGAAGCAGTGTATGGACTTTGGCAAGTTCTGTCTGCCACAGCCAAAAAACACCCCACAAATTGTTCATAGAAGACATATCTTCACAATGTCTCATCTCCATCCCATCACTTTGGCTAGTACTGAGGCAGCCTGACACTGGTGTTAAGTGTCAGTGTGTATTCCTTCTTATTCCAACAGATTCAGAATAGCCATGCCTTAGAATCTCCCCAAGATACAGTATATCCATTAGGTTAGACTAGTCCAGGTTTAGTCTGGCAAGATTCTGTCTATACGGTGTAAGCAAATGAAGAACTGAACTTTGGCTGGATTGATTCTATGTCATTTTTGGGCTAGGCTTGACAGTAGGGCATGTTTCCACGGTGGTTAGAGGGATGTGAAAATCAGCCCAATCTGCTAAGCTACAGATCAGTAATGGAGAGCCTCATCCTGTCCCTCAATTTTGTGTCAAAAATTAAATCTGTTTTCTCCTACCCCCAAATAAAAATGACCTCCTCACTCCTGGGTTACTACTTCTGACTTTTTGCCTCCTCTATCCCAGTCTGCTATCCTTTGCTGAGGCTGCAGGAGCTGAGACAGAGTCATACTAGGTCACACTTGCAGAGCCTGTGCTGGCTGGCTGGCTAAAGACAACACTAGATTTGCATCAAACATTGAATTTAAATCTGGTAAGTTTGAGGAGGGTGGGGGAGCGGGGAGACCAAAAAAATACATATATATCATAACTCCAAAGCCTGCTACATTTTCTCCATGGAGTATGTTTTTTCTGAACTTGCCACTTAATTATTTCTAATCTCATATAATCACTGTGCATAATTCAGAGAAGGCGCCAGCATTAATGTGCATGATTTCTCATGGCAGGTTAGAGCTGTTCAAGGTGTCCTCTGGTAACCTGGATTTGTTTTTGTACATCAGCAAATAGCAGCTTTCAACGTTATTGATCAGGTAAATGAAAATATTAGCTCTTGCTTATATTGAAATTAGATATACAACAATGGCTTGGCCACTCTTGACAAAGTCACCAAACATTAGGTATGCTGTTAGTAAAAACCATATCAAATAATTTCTCTATATTTGCTAGACCTGAAGCTGGCTACTAGATCTAAATGTAGATGTGTTCTTACAGCTAAATTTTCTATTAGATTTCATGAAGTTTTGTTATGTCCAGTATCAAGCATCACCAAAAGCTCTCTTCCTACTTCATCATATTCTCCCATTCACCCATTTTCTTAGTTTTCAGTTGAATACAAGCTGTTATTAAATCTTCATTAATAGAACAAAGGTTCCCCTTCATTTTATATGAAGGATTCTAAATGCAATGTATCTGATACAACTGCAAGTTTCCCCAAATAATGTTATGATTAATTCATCTGGAAACAAATTTGGCATATTTTCATCAATCTACTGTAACAGGATTGAAGCTGCTAAATGCATGTATGCAATTTATTCTCCCCAAAATGTTTTAGTTGAAACTATATAACTCCCATTGGATGCTGTGATATTTCCACCCTCTTGTAACACTGAGTAATAAATTGAAAATGGGAAGTAATTTATTCCCACAGAAGAGCAAGACAAATCTGATGCTATGTGCAATCAACAGGAATTGAACTTGACTTGGGGTAGTCATTATCTTCAGAGGAAGACCACAATGAACCTTGCATGTCAGACATTTCTTTAGTTTTCTCACGCATCTCCAAATAATAATAATAATATCTCTCATGGATGAGATCCAATTAAGATCTAAACACCTCTATGGATAAATGCTTCTGCTGCTCATCATGGGTTAGGGCAAGGGTCGGAAATGGCGGCTCGCGAGCCAGATGCGGCTCTTTGGCCCCTTGAGTGTGGCTCTTCCGCAGCTGAACTCACCCCCGCCCCTTCCACGTGGTTGGCCCCCGCCCGCAAACCCCGCCCCCTTCCACGCGATTGGCCCGCGCCCGCAAACCCCGCCCCCTGGCTCTCGAGCATTTCAAAATGTGCACGAGCATGTCAAAATGGCTCCCGGCATAAAAAGTTTGCCGACCCCTGGGTTAGGGGAATCACAACATTATTATTATTATTATTATTATTATTATTATTATTATTATTATTAATTTTTATCTCACCTTTTTATATTTGGTCAACTCAAGGCAGAAAACATACCTAATACACCTGCCTCCTATTTTTCCTACAACAACAAACCTGTGAGGTGAGACAGAGTGACTGGTCCAAAGTCACCCAGCCAGATGTCCTGCCTAAGGGAGTCCTGGAACTCACAGTCTCCTGGTTTCTAGCCCAGTGCCTTAACCACCACACCAAACTGGCTGTTGGCTGCATCATTTGGCACCTGCCAGGTACCCTACTCCACCTGATGTTATAATTATTATGACTTCTAATAAATAAATGAAATAATAGAGCAAAGCTCCAATCTCCCTACCCACATGGCTCCAAAGCAGCTAGCTGCTGCCTGGTGTTTTGCTTGGTAATATGTTCGCCAGTAGTCATTAGAACAGAGACCTTGGCTGTGAGGACCTGGCAACCTTAATTTCACACTGAACAAATATGCAGGTTTTTAGGGAGAACGAAAGTCTAATCTGTTCATGATATAATCAGTTTTATGGTCCCCACTTCTTATCATCATGCAAAGATCAGGAACAGAAGCTCCAACTGGGAAAGTGGTCAAACATCACATACAACTTACCCTCTTCATCAGGTGTGCATGTGGTTTGTATGCATGGAGGACTCCCTACAATGTTCATTTTATTCACTGTAACTAAAAAATGTCATTCAAAATGCTAGTTATTCAAAAAGATGGCCAAACACCTTTTAAGGAAGTCTGCACTATATGTCTACATTCTTCTTCTCTTTATTCACTATCGTTTGGCAAGGGAGAAAATGGCAGTAAATTTTAAAGAACTTTTGACAATAATAAGACATGCCTATTCTGAAATGCAGCATATCAGACCAGACCTCGAGGATTTTGTCTACTTCTAAAGTGTGCCCATCACACATTAACAAGCATTCAGACAAGGTGGGACGGGGTCAGAGAAGGACAATGAAGATAATCAGGGAATTAGGATCTAAGTCCTATGAAGCAGGTTTGAAAAACAAACAAACTGAGGGGAGGTACAATAGTACCCGAACGAAAGCCACACAGAAGGCATCAAAGACAGAATATCAGAATTAAGTAATAGGAAAACAGATTCTGACTGAATGCTAGTAAAAAAATTTCCTTGACAGTAGAACCAATTATTGAGGGAGATGGTGGGATCTCCTTCACTGGATGGTCTTGAAGCAATGGCTGAATAACTACAAATCTAGGATGCTTTAGTTTAAATTCCTGTATGAAGTGGGGGGTTGATGGCTTAATTAACCCCTTTCAACTATGATACTATGATTCTATGTGCTGATTGTTTTGCAGTTCAAGCATTGGTTCAGAACTTGTTTTTATTCACCTTGGTTTTAAAGATTAATGATGGCAATTGCTTTTCTAATTTATGGACACTGATTATGTCAAATATCTGACTTTGATTTTTTTATTAATAATGTATTTTACCTTTTATTATAGTATCTGGATTATTTATCTACCTGGATAAATAGTCAAGCAAATGGATAAATAAATAACCATACAAATATTCCATAAGATTCTGTAAGATAATAATCATAACAGTGCCTATTCTGTCATACTGAGTAACTATGTTACAGTTCTTATCTGCTATCATTTGTGTGCTACTCAACAGGAAATAAGATAAAAATGATATAAAATGGTGGAAAGAAATTTCTGGAAATTTAATAAATTGGATTTGAAACGTTTTTATTTTTTGGCTTTGGGGCTTCTTTATATGGCATTATAAAAAGCTGTTGTTTATTTTCTATGAAAGTGTAAATCTATTATAATTTTTAGAGCCTTGTGTGGCACTTTCTACTACTTATTGCTGTAATTTTCTTGTTCTTGATATCTAAAGTAAATGAAGCAATCTGATAAGGAAAATAGTACATGGTGATATATAATTCAATTCCACAAGACTACATAAAGAAGAGGGAGAGGGATCTTCATATCTCATTAAATTAATCTGTGAGGTTTATCATTGCTTTAATACCTTCTCCTATGTTTTCTTAAGTAGCTAGTAGTTACAAATATGACTACTTCAGATTGAAGAGATAGTTTTTAATATTGCTGTTTTCTGAAATAAGCGATCACATACCAAGTCAGTTGGAGAAGCACATGTTCTTTCTGAACAACAGAAGGAATGTACCAATTACAATCATTTATGCCTGTGATGCAGTAGATGAAAGAATGGGAACTGCAAAATAACCATGAGGTGGTTTTGTAGAATTATATGATTTCTGCATAAGGATTTACAATTTCACTGGTTTTGTCATCCGCTCTGCTATCCACTTTACATTACTAGGATTGTCAGCTTACCAGAAGACAGTATTTGTCTTCTTGGCCACTGAGCAAGCAGGTGGTCCTTGCAATGGTTCTAATAGCTATAATGACCTTTTTAATGTCAACAAGCCTGTAAGATGGAAAACCAGGACTCTCACTGTGCCAGCATGGCAGATGGAAAACCTAAGATTCTCACAAGAACAAGCTCATTCTTTTTGGTTGAGCAGTCTTCCAGAACTAGTACTACCTGATATAGTGGAATAACAATTCCCAGAATTCCTGGGTATCATCTGTCACTGGAGGGGCATCAGGATGGGGAAGGCTGTATTAAAGTAAAATATGAGCTTTGACTTCTAAGTGGGACTAAGACTAGAAGCAGTTTTACAAAGTAAAACTATGTGTCCATCCAATCTGAGGACAGGTGATGTGGTGTTATTCAGAAGTTTTGAACTACATTTCCATTAATTAATTAATTAATTGATTGATTGTATATGACTGCCCATCTCCCTCAACGGAGGACACTTTCCCTTAATTCCATTACCATTGGATGTGCTGATTGGGGCTGATGGAATTTGTAGTCCAAAACCTCTGGAAGGAACCACCTTGCCAAAGGGCATTGGACTAGGAGTGGGAAGACCCAGATTCCAATTTACCCTCAGTCACAGAAACTCATAGGATGAATTTAGACCAGTCACTTTCAGCCTAACCTACCTTAACGTTGGGGGAAAAATGGAAGTAGTAGTAATAGTACAGACACCACTTTGAGCTCCTGAACAAAAGGTGGCATAGACACTGAATGAATAAATAAATAAGAGATTTTCCCATCCTTACCTCTATTCAGGTTCTACTCAATAACATGTTGAAATGGATTAGCAAAAGTCAGCTGCCCATCATATTAAAGTAATGCTTATTTTTCCTGGCCAACCAGATTATTCTCTCAGCTGAGGTAGAAAAAATGGACAAGTAGCTATTCTTCATCCTGACAATAAAGATATATAAGTAGTAAACTGCATAACAAATATTTGTTGTACTTTGATGATGTCCTAGATTAGCTGCCTTGCTGAGTTTAATGCAAGGCCCTGAATCTACTTTCAGAATGTGGCATGTCCTGGTGGCTGGCTATCTCATAGCTTTAGAATATCTTCCAATGACTTTCTTTTAAAGTTTCACATATTTCCATGCTTGCTTTATTTTTTCTTTAAGAAAAAAAATCTTATTCCACATTTGGAATACTGCAGAGTATTTCAAGGAATTGTGGTCAAGTGAAGAAATTCATATAAGTCTGTTCTGTGACACATTTCTGATTCACTGAGCTGGGTAAGATACATCAGTAGTATAATTAATTAATCAGTTAATTCAATTTGTATCCCACTGCAATTCATAGTGACTTTTGAGATCAGAGTTATAAATATAGAATACTAATAAAAGATGCCTGGAGTTAAGACATTGTTGTTTTTATAATCTGATGCAAATCTGAAAGGGTGATTTTATTAATGACTTCATTAGAAAATGTAGGGAATTAATATGGATTCTCGTGAAAAAGTCATTCAGCAGTTTTATACAATATAAATGTATATGACTGTTCTAATAAAGAAAAATATGTTTTTTAAAAAATATTAGACTTTTCCAACTGAACATTTCATGAGCAAAATAATTTTCTAAGCTATCACTACAATATTTTGTATTTGGAAATTGAACATGGTACCTATTGAATGTTGTCATGTTATTTTACTGAACAGCTGAAATAGTAGGTACAGATTCATCTAAAGGGAGAACAAACTTTTGTTAGATAAACCAATCAGCTGCATCCCCACTGAAAATAAAGCCCCAAATAGGGAGTATACAACATGAGCCCCCCAAAGCAATCAACTATGGCACCTAAAATGAATTGTAACTTTAATGTGAGTAGGGAAAATCATTACATTTATTCTGCTATGAGGACTGAATTTAAAAGAAGCTAAAGTGGTTAAAATAAGTTAAACTAAGCTAATATTTTAATAAGTGGTTAAAATAAGTTAAAATAAGCTCAAGTGGTTGTGTACAAGAGCATGGTTGTGAATATTTTGTTATATGGAAGTGAGGGTTGAGTATGTTAGCAGAAACATAAAGGTAAATTGAATGCAGTGGGAATAGGGTATTTCAGAAGTGTATGAAATAAAAAAAAAGTTAGGTCAGGAATGAAAAGTGAGTGATTGATTATGTGCCATCAAGTCACTATTGACTCCAAGCAACCACATTGATAGATTTTCTCCATGATGATCTATTCCTAACCTGGTGTTTTAGGTCTGCCAATGGTGCACTCATTACCACTGTAACTGAGTACATCTACCTTGCTGCTGGTTGTCCTCTTCTTCTCTTTCCTTCCACCTTTCCCAGCATTAGAGCCTTTTCCAGAGAGCTGGGCTTTCACATAATGTGTCCAAAGTAGGATAATTTGAGCCTGGTCATTTGTGCCTTGAGTGAGAACTCTGGGTTGATTTGTTCTATGATCCATCAGCTTATTTTCTTGGCTGTCCATGGTATTCTCAGGAGTCTTCTCCAACACCAAGTTCAAAGGCATCAATACTCTTCATATCCTGCTTCTTTAAAGTCCAACTTTCACATTGATAGAGTGTCACAGGGAATACCATGGCTTGCATGATTCTGATTTTTGTAGGTATAGAGACATCACAGCGTTTGATTAACTTTTCCAAGGCCTTCATGGCTGTTCTACCAAGTGCTAGTCTCCAGTGTATTTCTTGACTGCATGTTCCTTTACTGTTGATGGTTGAGCCTAAAAGGCAGAAGCTATCCACCACTATGAAAAAAGCCCATTAAGATGGCTTAGTTGTATAGAGAGAATGAATGAGTAGCAAACTGCAAACTAAATATATGAAGGAAGAATGAATGAGTCAAAAAGAAGGGAAAGACCATGGAGTTGATCAGATCTTAAGCTTAAGAACAAAAAACAATGAATGAATTGGTGAATGGACATTTGGAAGCAAAAACCGTTTTCAAGGATAGAAAAGTATGGAGAGGTACAGTGAATGGTGTTGGTGTAAATTAGATTTAGTTAGATTTTCCTTTCTTTTCTCTTTTCTCCTGATTTCTCCCTTAATTTCTTCTGCTTAATATTTCTAACTCTTTTCCTACATTTTGACTAACCATGCATATTCCAAAAGAGAACAGTGTGTTTGGTATGTACGTACGTACGTACGTATGCAATTCAGATTTTAAATAAATAAAATCAAATTTAATTTTTCTCTTGGTCACACCTACTATTTGAATGTAGCCTTCAGCAAGCTACTCAAGGGCAAGTGCACACCTCAGCCTGAAAAAAAGGCTACCACTTTTTAGCTTATACTCTGGCTTGCTTTATGTATCAGGCTAGACTATAACATATAGACAGCTAGTTTGGTGTTGTGGTTGCTTTATGTATCAGGCTAGAAACCAGGAGACCATGAGTTCCAGTCCTGCAAAGCCAGCTGGGTGACTTTGGTCCAGTCACTCTCTCTCAGCCCTATGAAGGAGGCAATGGCAAACCACTTCTGAAAAACCTTGCCAAGAGAACTGTAGGGACTTGTCCAGGCAGTCGCGAGAACTCAAAAAACTGACTCAAAGGCACACACACACACAAAAAAAAGCTATAACATAATTGTTTGGTGCAGTAGATCAGCCTATCCATTATGGGTTAACATTATGTATAAACCAAACCATCTCTGTGAGATGGGCAGCTATATAAATATGATGAAATAAATACTAAATAAATAATAAATAATTACAGCATATTCAAATATGGTTAAAAATCTTGGCTTAGCTTTATATGTGAACTGGAGCATTAACTAATCTCCCTTCAGTTGAATGCTTTAAAGCCATACCGAAGCCTGTCTTGCCCAGCTCACACCCCATTCCTTTTCTTGGCTTCTTGGCACTTGTAGTCCTTTTCTGATCAAAGTACCAACCAAGAATATTTATTTCATTTCATTTCATTTCATTTCATTTCATTTCATTTCATTTCATTAATTAAAAGATTTGTATGGCCGCCCATCTTAAAACACAAATCTGAGCGGCTCAAAACAACAATAAAACCCCCAAACTATAAAAACCATAAAACCGTAAAACCATAAAATATCCAGGGGCGCCCTCCTGTGCCGCAGTACTGTTCTTCATGGACAAACTGCCAACATCTATTCTAGTAATAGAACCCTTCCTCCTTGAATATAATAGAAAATCGCTTTACATTACTTGCAGCTTTGGGTCTGCAGTGATGAATTCTGATAAATACTCCAACTATCAATGAGTCTTAGATGACAACTCCTAACAGATCTTGGAGCTTCTCTCTTCCCCATCTCTCTTCCTAGAAAGAAAGAATTTTAAACCCCATGCTACCTAAAGTCAGTAGCTCCACCCTTATTAAAAGGTAAAGGTTCCCCCCGCACGTTTGTGCAGTCGTGTCCGACTCTAGGGGCTGGTGCTCATCTCCATTTGTTAGCCGAAGAGCCAGCGTTGTCCAAAGACACTTCCATGATCATGTGGCCGGCATGACGTATGCGGAACGCTGTTACCTTCCCACCTAAGTGGTATCTTAGCCCTACATGGCATGGGACCAGGTTACCTAAAGGACCACCTCATCCCCAGAACATCGACCCGTTCCACCCGGCTATGCAGAGAGGGCTTGCTTCGGACCCCGTCTATAAGAGAATTCCACCTGACGGGGTCCAGGAGGCGGGCTTTCTCGGCAGTGGCACCCGCCCTCTGGAATATTCTGCCCCTGGAGGTGAGGCTAGCCCCCACACTTATGACCTTCCGGAAACAACTGAAGACCTGGCTCTGCCACCTCGCTTGGGATGGGGGGAGTAATAGCTCCTCTTGGGGTTGGCTTGCTCCATAGGGTTCTTTAAAGCCTAACATCAGAGCCTCTTGGATCTTATATATTTAATTAAATTATGTATTCTATTTTATAAATTTTTATATGTTTTAATTGCTGGCTTGGTGTAAACCGCCCAGAGTCCCCTCCGGAATGGGGGGAGATGGGCGGTGATATAAGTTAGAAATATAAATAAATAAATAAATAAATAAATAAATAAATAAATAAATAAATCTATTAATCTACTTGCATTTTCATGCTTTTGAATTGCTAGGTTGGCAAGAGCTGGGGCTAGTGCGGGAGCTCTCTCCGTCACGCAAGGCTAGGGATTCGAACCTCCAAACTTGCGATCTTCCGATCGACAAGCCTGGCGTCTTACCCGCTGACTGTATTAAATCTTCAGTTTGTCCATGATTTAAAATCATTGCCATCATCAACTTTTTTTTCTACCTGAATAGGTATGATTTGAATTATTCATCGGGAGCATGCAATAGGCTAAACCTTTGCACACTTACCTGCAACTGAAGACACTGACTTGAAAAGAGATGACCATGTCCAACTTAGCATAGGATGAAGCTGAACATTCTTTGAGGGGTTTTTATTTAAATTTGAGATCTAGGGCAAGAAGACAGAAATAAGCTATTGTTAATTAGAAGGTAATGACACATGATCCATACCAACAGATGGAGGAATGGTTCCAAAATCTTACACATGGGAGAATATAATCGTGTTTAACAAGTCAACAATCAAACAGAACTGGCATTTGGATTGCTGCTGTCACCTTGGAAACTTGGAAACTTAATAGAGAAACTACATAAGCATCCAAGAAAATTAGAAATACTCAAAACAAGAGAGACATCAACAGTATCACACAGGTAAAAGAGTAACTTTACATGAATAACAGTAGGCTATTGAACTCAATAGGACAAATTTCCCTGTATCACACAGAGAGGCTTGCTTAGAGCTAGAGCTACACAACCAGCTGAGCAGCCTCCATAAATCTGCAGTATATTCCTAAGGTTCAGTACATAAAGGAAAAGCACCTACCCTTCCTTCCCTTGTGAAATACCCCCAGCAATAGCTGCATGTGCAAAAGCCTCATGCAAGTCTCTCTTAATCTTCCTTTGGGAATGGATCTCCTCTATCCTGGCCCAGCTGAATCTAGTCCATTTATCCTTCTCTCAGCTTTTAAAGCTGTGATCTTCCCCAACCAATTCACTGGGCAATTTCTTTACTGTTGAAATTTGCTAGTCTCTCCCTCTCCCTCTCCCTCTCCCTCTCCCTCTCCCTCTCCCTCTCCCTCTCCCTCTCCCTCTCCCTCTCCCTCTCCCTCTCCCTCTCCCTCTCCCTCTCCCTCTCCTTTGGCTGAGCTGCCTATCAATACCCCTGAATCCTTCTCCCCTGCCCCCAAGTGCCCTTCTCCCCTTGTTAGCTGTAGGGAGTGGAATCCCAGCTGGACAAAACTTCATAATTTCTCTCTTTCTACTTTTCCCATACTCATGAATAATCTGTCCAGGCCTTTTGCTTGGAGACTTTGCCTCTTATTCCCTTTTCTACATCTTTCCTACTTTGTTTCCTGCCTCTCTGCTCTTTGGGACACCTTGCCAGAGGTCTCCTAATTCTAAGTTCCTTCACTGTCTCCAACTTAACAAGAAGCTTTTTGATGCTTCCCTACCCCTCTATTTATCTTAACATCTCTGAGGATCCTATTTCTTCTGCTTCTATCTCCTTTCAGTTACCATTATCTGTGCAACTAGTTCCTTACTCCCCAAGCTAACTTTCTACTTTTCCATGACAAACTCCTGCCAGTTTTCACGAAATCATTTTAATTGATTTCTCAATTCTACTGCAACCTTCTCAGTTATACATATGTAAGATATCTTCTGATGAACGTACATTGACAAATGTTTTGCAAACTTCAGGCTTATTTGCTCATGTTTGGAATCCTCTCCATTCCTTACCACTACTATTTACCACTCCCTCCTTGTGAGGAAGATTGTCCTGACTTCGAGTGAAGGAAAAACACGCTGAGGCTTGGAGTTGAAGCTCTAATGTTTATTGTCCTACTCTCCTTGACAGAATCCAGCTAAACTAAAATGAACTGGTAATGCTCAGAGAAAGAAAGGAAATCAATGTGGGGCCTTCTTTAGCCTCTTGGGAGGAAAGCATAGGGATTCAGTACCACGCATGCGCTTCTCTCCCTGGAGGGAGCCCCCTCCTTCTCCACCAGTTATCTCCCTGACACCACCTTCCCCTCCAAAAACACATTTCATCGAGTACCCCTCCCCTCCAGTGTCCTTGTCTCTGTCCACTTTCTCATCAGAGTCCATCTCTCCCTCCAAATTCTCATGGGAACTGGGGAGCGGGGGCAGCTCTTCCATGGAAGGATCTTCAAAGGAGGAAGGGCTGCTGTCGTCCAGATCTGATAACATCTCCTGTGCAGATGGCTCTTCCTGCAAAACAGCTAGAGGGTTAGAGAAGTTTCCCCCCCTCCCTCTTGGGAAATGCATGCCAGAGGTGGAGGGCTGCGGCTCAGCCTCCTCCCTTCGCTCTGGCCCATGGGCCTCTCTTGGGGGTGAAAGTTGCCAGCTTACGAACTCCTCTGCTTGGGGGTTTTCTCCTTGTTCGGTCGAAGGATCAACTTCTGGGAGCTGGTGAGGCCTTGGCTTGTGAGGGAAAAGCTGATGGAATTTGTGCACCAGCAAAGGTGCATGTACGTCTTTGGCATTTTCCCAGGACCGTTCCATCTCGGAATACCCCTTCCAGTGTATCAAATATTGGATGCCCCTGCCCCGCCGTCTTGAATCTAAAATGTCTTTTTTCCCCCAAAGTTTTTATTATTTTTTACAACAAGGATAAAAAACTACAAAAAACAAAAACACTACAAACAAACAGAAAACATTGAAAGTGTAAGAACACAAAAGAGAAAACTTTTAGAAAGTTACATACATACAGGTGGCTTCCCGCTTTTCACAGCAAGAATATACAACAATTCCCACAAACAAACCCTTCCTCTATATCAAACCATAATCACATTATTTCTATAAATCCCTCCATTAACACACATATAAATCTCTAATACAATTGGTCCTTCCCCTTACATAATATATATATATATATATATATATATATATATATATATATATATACACATACATACATACACACACACACACACACACACATATACATACATATATTTAATTTTTTACTTCAAACTTCACTTCCTCTTAAAAATAATCCATTTAATATATTTTTTTCCTTCTACTACTGTTCTATATACTTCTGTCTACACAATAAACATCAACTAAACTAAACTAAAATGAACTGGTAATGCTCAGAGAAAGATTCCAAGAAATCAGTGTGGGGGCTTCTTTAGCCTCTTGGGAGGAAAGCATAGGGATTCAGTACTACGCATGCGTTTCTCCCCCTGGAGGGAGCCCCCTCCTTCTCCACCAGTTATTTCCCTGACAAGATGGACGGTAATATAAATAAGATGAATAAATAAATAAAATAAATACTATTTAAGCTACTCCACATTATTAATGTAGGATGTAGCTTTAAATTTTACTATCTTCACATCTCCCCTCCTTTCCCCATTACTTCAGTGAAGTCTAGTGCTACAAAGCTATTAAATCTAAATGCTAGAAATTACAATTACCCAGTTTGATCTCAGTGTTCTAAAGTCTAACAGCTCTATTTCATGCACAGTTCCTCAGACTGATGGAGATAATATAATTAAAGAAAGTACTTAATGCATTTGAGGAATAATTTTTTGTTCATATCTTGTATGCTATATTTTGACATTTCATAATTTAAAATTTGCAGACTTTTCATTCTACCTGACAATTCCATAGAGCAAGCAATCAGAATCCTAAAGACTAAAAGTATATGGCACACAATAGATTATATTGGTACTCAACCTGGTCTTATTTGCCCAATACCTCTTTCACTATTAGAGTATAAAACATTAATTTGGGAAGAGGCTTCAATTACAGTATAACACTGAAGCAAAAATTTGATTGAAATTAGACCAGGAAAGTTCCAACTTGGAGAATGTGAATTGAATTTTAAATGCCCCAACAAATGAGGAGATGAAAAAGAGCTGTTTGCTTTCTTGCTCTCTCCCACCCATCCTTCTTCCCCAGATATAGAAGCAAGATTTCACATTTTCAAGCAAGTAAGGAGTTCCAACTGGACTATGATGACTAGGGCTTCTGTGTCTCTAATGGTCATTTTGAATCTGATTCATGGCAATGATCTCATTCAAAGCTGAATCTTGACAAACGAAAAACAAATTGCTGTGCTTCAGCGTCTTAAATCTTTGAATTGGGTGAATTCTTGCAAATCAGTTCTAAGAGCTGCACTGGTTATTGGTTTGTTTTGAATTCAAGGAATCAAGCCCTATATGCTTATTTGTTATTAGCCAATTAAATTTGATTGTACGGGGGCTGCGGTGGGTCACGTGGCTAAGGTGCTAAGACGCTGAGACTGGAAGATCTTAAGGTTGGCAGTTCGAAGCCCATGTGAGGATGCCGTGTGACGGGGTGAGCTCCCATCAGTTAGCCCTAGCTTCCAATGTCAAGCTCTAGTGACAAACCAGTCGGTTAGCCCTCATCACAACTAAACGGATCAACCAATTACCAACTTCCAGTTGATCTGGAAAAAAGCGGACCCTGCAAAAAAGCAGGATAAATGCTAGGATGAAGAAGAAGAAGAATTAAATTTTATTGTAGTGGCACAGTATAAAACTCATACAAAACTTCAAGACAGGCTGATTTAGATTGACTGCTTGCTTCATTCCAGTTGAAAGATGTCTCTTTGATGGGAAGCATTGTTTTGATGGGGCAGGGGGTACCACTTTCAAAGGGCAGGTTGATTGAGACTTTGTGGAATGGATGTGACTTCTGGATGAGGAAAATGGTGAACTAGATGTCTTTGGAAGAGCAGAAACAATGATGTGGCAATGACTGATGGACCAGCAGCAAGGTTGATCCACTTGTGTTCCGGATGGCTGATCCCTGTGAAGAGACTGCAGGATAGCAGTCATCCCACAGGTCTGAGTGCCAGGAGATGAGGGAAGCTATCAAGCTCTCAACTGTGGCATAGCCTTTAAGGACACTGGATTTGACTACTTCATTCTCTAATCATTGATAGAGAATCATGGATTAGATTGATGACTTTCCAAGATGGCGACTGGGAGCGGATGCAGAGCCGTGAGCTGCTGTGAGGGGCGTCTTGGGGCTCGGTTTTAGAGTCCAGACCCCCACCTCTACATACCACCCCTACATTCCATCTGGTAGGGGGCCGGTTAGAGGTGTCATGTTCCAACTTAATACAGAGACTTGAATTGCTTAACAGTTTTATTAAGTACTATCAGATCAATTGGTGGCAGGCTCCAAGATAATCTTCTTCTGTTATAGGGCACAGTACTGTATTCTACTTCAATCTGATGGGTTTTGGGATCTGGAAACAATACAACAGGACAGGAACAAGGCAAGACAACACAAGCAAGACAATCAGTACAATCAAGAATAAATACCAGACTGGTTCTGGGGATTAACTAGCAAGACAATTTACACAACTACTAATCTACTAGGTGGTAATTACATCAAGAATTAATTCAGGCAATGTACAGTTTAACAAGAACAAAACAGACAGTTATGGTTTTTTGTCAAAGGTAGGCAAGGCTGGATTAGGAGGAAGGTGGAAAGCACTGGGTATTTTAAAAGGCTGGCTGGGTTTTAATAGGAAGGAATGGGAAGGGTTAATTAACTGGGTTGTTCGGAAGACAGGTAGTTGGGAGCTTGATAGAAGATCCTCTGCTGTAACAGACTTTCCAATAGTTGAGGTCTGAGGCAATTTAGGGTCAGAGTAATTCAGCCCAGCAACAGTATACTGTTTGACAGGTGATAAGCGGTCTTTGTTTTTAACAGCAGGGGGCTTGAAATAGCCGGAAGGCACTGGTGAGGCAGCAGCAGCGGCGAAGGAAGACAGCTCAGAGACAGATCGGTCAGCGTAGACAGGCACGGAGGGAAGCCACGGCTTTGACGCTGAGACAGCAAGGGAAGCAACTGCAGAAGGAGTCTCCTCAGAAACTGCGACGGAAGACAGCTCTGAAAGGTAAGGAAGGAGAACTGGTTGATCGGTGGATCCGAGGGCTGGAGTTAGTCTGAGGATGGGGAGGGCTAGAGAGATCGTTTAAGCAGGGCTTCTGTGGTGTGAGCAGCTGTGGAAGAAGTCTGGAGCTGAAGGTATGTGGTACTCCTGAAGAACGGTTGTCCCTGACAACCCGTTCTTCGTTGTTTCCTCCTTTTTTGTATCTTGTGCTGTTCGAATGCAGCAGCCAATAGGCGCGCTGCGTTCTTGGCTCTTTTTTTTTGAAATTGAGTTCAACTCTGCTGCAACGTTTTTATCATTGCAACGGAGTTTTACCCTTTACCTTTTCCTGCTGCCAGACTTGGCCTCTTTTGACCAGTCCTTCCTAACAAGAGGAACCCCAGACAAACAAGTGTCCTAGGCGAACGGCCAGTAGATCTTGGCACGAAGGACCTTCAAACATCTGAATAGGCCGGACCCTTAACCACTATTAGATTATCTGAATGACGAGCCCCAATGCGGCATTATAGTACAACTTGGACTTCCCCCTACTCTGCTAATGTTTTAATTGGACTCAGGAGATGTCGGAGATCGGGTCAACTTGGGAGAAGAAACCCGAGACTCAGACATTGGACGTTGGGCTGGCTTTAATATCTTTTGCCAGAAGGACTAACATCATAGAGGACTGTTTGTTAGAACATAACGACTTGGAGTGATCCATTTGTTCCTTCCCAGGCAAGCGGCAGTGGGTTGGGTCCCTTGGTGTGAGTGTTGGCCCCACAGTAGGTGAGAGATACTGGGTGGGGGCTAGGAGTGTTTGTTTGTGTGTTTGAGTGCTCCATGAGTGTTTCTCAGTGGGGTAGGAATGATTGAGATGCCCCTCCTCCACTAGTGAGAGGAGTTGAGGGGGGCGCATAGTATAAGTGTTAGTAGTGTATGTAAGGGAGTGGTTAGGATCCCAACAGTGCCGAGAGCGTGAGCTGGTACACTGGGGGGTCCCTCCGCTGCCTAGGATTGAATGTGATTGAGAGAACGAGTGTGTGGGGCAAGGGACCTATGTTTAGACCCAGGATTTCTGGGGGTTCGGGAGTGGAGGCTACCAACCTAGGAAGCTCTGGGAGCTGCAGGGCAGGCCAACTGATAAAAGTGGTGATGGGTCGGGGATGTTATAATGGGAACTGGAGGAGAGGCCATCATCGGGGAAGACGCCCCCGGTGTTTGTTACCAGAGGCATGTTCCAGCCCTCCAAGTTCATTCCCAGGCCCTGGACGACAGATCCTTGAGGGCCCTGGTCTCCGGCTGCTGCTCCTCAATGCCAGGTCGGTGAACAACAAGGCCCCTCTCATATGCAATTTGATCGCAGAGGAGGGGGCAGACCTGGCTTGTATCACCGAGACCTGGCTGGGCCCTGAGGGAGGGGTTGCCCTCTCGGAAATGTGCCCAGTCAGGTTTCAGGTGTGGCACCAGCCGAGACACCGGGGCAGGGGAGGTGGGGTGGCGGTTGTCATCCGAGAGTGTCTAATGGCTCACAGGGGCATTGCTCCACAAGTGGCCGGTTGTGAGACCCTGTTTTTTAAGTTGGGCTCCCGAGAAGTTGGGAGTGTTGCTGCTGTACCAGCCTCCCTGCTGCGTAGCAACCTCCCTGCCTGAGCTGCTGGAGGCCATCTCGGGGTTGGCAGTGGAGTTCCCCAGACTTATGGTTTTGGGTGACTTCAATCTGCCGTCCCTGGGATGGACCTCGGAAGCAGCCCGGGAGTTCATGGCTACCATGGCAGCCATGGGCCTGTCCCAGATAATGTGCTGGCTCACCTCCAGAACAGATTGGAGAGTCTTGGCAGTCAGCCCGAGGTAAGGAATGCAGCCCAAGGTTACTTTGCAAGACTGGCCGAGAGAGAGAGACAAACCAGCGTGTGCCAATAATCAGAGTAGTGAAGCAAAGGGTAGTCAATAATCCAAACCGGGTCAAGGGTTCCAGAAGTCTGAGCCATGATAATCCAAGCCATGTCCAGGGGTCCAGAAGGCAGAGTAAGATAGTCCAAACAGGGTCAGAAATGCAGGAAACAGAACAGGATACCAGACTGGTCGCAAAGCCAAAGTGCAACGTTGCTCCCACAAATCCCTCACTGCTTCGTTGGTGATTTATCAGGAGCTCAGGAGCTGTCCTCTGGGTCCTGCAAAGACTCTCCCTGCCCTCTGCATAACTCCCTAGCAGCCAGCCAAGCACTTTTCCTCCTGTCCTTTAAGGCGAGGCGCACACGCCTCCGCCTCTGCCCTTTGGGGGATTCAGGAGAGTTGGGAGGCTGATGGGATCCAGCTGGCTGCTGGCTAAAGGGTGGGGACAAACCGCAATCCCCAGCTTGCTCCGCTGTAGCCTCGGTTGCTGGCTGCTGGCTAGAGGGTGGGGCCAAACCACCATCCCCAGCTTGCTCTCCTGCAGCCTCAGGTATTGCTGCCTCCTGCGGTGCCGGGTCATCGTCTGGGCCCGTGTCCGCATCTGGGGCCTCGCCTGGCTCAATCCCCTGGGGGTTTGCCAGGGGCAGCTCATCCTCTGACTCATCGCTGAGGCCCTGGGGCAGAGGCTGAACTAGGACACTGTCCCCCCCCTCAGGGCCCCCTCCCCGAGAAGCTACGGGTCCAGGCTTGCGAGGATAAGCCCGGTGGAAGTCCTGGACCAAGGCGGGGGCATGGACCTGAGCCGTGGGCTCCCAGGAGCGGTCTTCCGGCCCGTACCCTTTCCAGTCAACCAGATATTGGAGGCGCCCTCTCCGCATGCGGGAGTCCAAGATACGGGCCACCTCAAACTCCTCCTGGCCATCCACCATCACCGGTGGCGGGGGTGGCACCGAGGGACGATGGGGATCCGGAGGGACGGCAGGCACCAGGAGGGACCGGTGGAACACGGGGTGGATCCGGAGAGATGGGGGTAGGTCCAGGCGGAAAGCCACGGGGTTGACGCGTTCCACCACCAGATACGGCCCGATAAAGCGGGCGTCCAGCTTCCTGGAGGGCCTCGAGCTGGGCAGATACCTGGTGGACAGCCACACCCGGTCGCCTACTTGCAGGTCCTGGCCTGGCTGCCACCGCCGGTCCGCATTGGCCTTATAGGCCCGTTTAGCCTGCTCGAGGTGTTCCTTGAGCACGGAGTGCTGAGCCCGAAGCTCCTGGACGAAGGCCTCCGCTGCCGAAACTGTGGTACTGGGAAGGATGGACGGGAAGAAACGGGGGTGGTAGCCGTAGAGGGTCAGGAAAGGGGTCTGCTGGGTTGAAGAATGCAGGGAGTTATTGTAGGCAAACTCCGCCAGAGGGAGCAGGTCTGCCCAGTCATCCTGCTGGTGGCCCACGTAGCACCGTAGGTACTGCTCCAGCACCCCGTTCACCCTCTCGGTCTGGCCGTCCGACTGGGGGTGGTGCGACGAGGAGAGATGCACCTCCGTGCTGAGCAGGGTGTGTAGCGCCTTCCAAAAATGGGAGGAGAACTGGGAGCCCCGGTCGCTCACCACCTGCTCCGGGAGGCCGTGTAGCCGAAAGATGTGCTGCATGAACAGCTGCGCCGTCTCCCTAGCCGTCGGGAGGCCAGCACACGGGATGAAGTGTCCCATTTTACTGAGGAGATCCACCACCACCAAGATGCAGGAATAGGAGCTGGCCCTGGGGAGGTCGGTGATGAAGTCCATGGATAGGGTGTGCCAGGGGCGTGGTGGAGTGGGCAGAGGGTGCAGGAGTCCTGAGGGTTTGCCCGGCTGATTCTTCACTCGGCGGCACACTTCGCAGGTCTGCACATAGCGTGCCACGTCCGCCTGGATCCGGGGCCACCAGAACTCTCGGGTCAGCAGGTGCAAAGTCTTAAAGCGCCCGAAATGTCCAGCCGGGCGCGTGTCATGGCACAAGGCGAGAACTTCCCCCCGTAGGGGCCCAGCCGGTATACACAAGCGGCCCTGGTGCATTAGGAACCCGTCAGCAACCGCGTAGTCCGAAGGGCCCGGTGCACAGGCTTGCTGCAGGCGGCCCAGCTGCTCCCGGGTCCAGGGGTCCCTAGCCTGCTGCTCTCGGAGCCGGTCCCGAAATGTGGGCTGGGGAACGGTGGACGCGAACACCTCTGGGGCCAGTACGGTGGTCGGGGAGGCAGTCAGGTCCGCCGTGGGCGTGTACTCCGGCTTCCGAGATAATGCGTCGGCCCGCTTGTTTTGAGCGCTCGGAATGTACTCGATCCGGAAATTGAAGCGGGTGAAGAAGAGCGACCAATGGATCTGCCGCTGGTTCAAGCATCGGGCCGTCTGCAGATGCTCCAGGTTTCGGTGGTCCGTCCGGACAACCACTGGATGTCGGGCACCCTCCAAATGATGCCTCCACGCCTCGAAGGCCGTCTTTATGGCTAGCAGCTCCCGCTCCCAAATGGTGTAGTTACGCTCTGCAGGGGTGAGCTGGCGGGAATAGTAGGCACAGGGACGCAGTGGCTCCGTAGGGGTGGCCTGCTGCGAAAGGACCGCCCCGATGGCATAGCTGGAGGCGTCCGCCTCCACGACGAATGGGAGCTGGGGGTCTGGGTGTCGCAGCACTGGTTCTGTGGCGAAGCGGCTCTTTAGGTGTTGGAACGCCTGCTCTGCCTCTTCAGTCCACCGGAACGTCTCACGGGGTTTCAGTAGCCAGGTGAGCGGCACCGCCAGAGCGGCATAGCCCTCAATAAATTGCCTGTAATAGTTCGCGAACCCCAGGAACCGTTGGAGCTCCTTTCGGTTCCTGGGAGCTTGCCATTGCGTCACCGAGGTGACCTTGGCTGGGTCCATGGCTATACCCTCGGGAGTAAGGCGGTGGCCCAGGAAGTCCACTTCCCGGACATGGAACTCGCACTTCTCCAGTTTCGCGTAAAGCCGGTGCTCCCGGAGCCGCTGCAGAACTGTACGGACATGCTCCACATGCCGGGCGGGGTCCCTGGAGTAGATCAGGATGTCATCGAGATAGACCACTACAAACCGGTCCAATAGGTCCCGAAACACATCGTTAATAAAGCGCTGGAAGACGGCGGGCGCATTACAAAGTCCGAAAGGCATGACCAGGTACTCGTATTGCCCATAGCGCGTCCCAAAGGCCGTCTTCCATTCATCCCCCTCCCGGATCCTGACCAGGTTGTAGGCACCGCGCAGGTCCAGCTTGGTGAACAGCTGGGCCTGGCGCACCCGATCCAGTAGTTCTGGTATCAAGGGGAGTGGGTACCGGTCCCGAATGGTTATCCGGTTCAGTGCCCGATAGTCGTTGCAAAGCCTCAGCTCCCCGCACTTCTTTTTCACAAATAGCACGGGGGCTGAGGTCGGGGATCTGGAGGGCCGAATGAAACCCCTCTGCCGGTTCTTGGCTAAAAAGTCCCGGAGGGCGGCCTGTTCCGGCTCCGACAAAGAGTACAGCCGGCCTGCGGGCAGGGGAACATCAGGCTTGAGGTTGATCCCGCAATCGTAGGGCCGATGGGGCGGTAACCGGTCTGCCCCCTTCTCCTCAAAGACATCCCCGAACTCCTGGTATTCCGGGGGAAGGGCAGGAGTCCCCTCGGCGCTGGCAGCCCCCAGGAGTGCCTTGACGGCCAGGTGCGGGCAAGGTTCCCGGAACTGGAGTCGCTGACGCACCCAGTCTATCATGGGGTTGTGCCGCTCCAGCCAATCTATCCCCAGCACCAGCGGGAACCGGGGCATCTTGGTAATGTCCATGCGCAGCCGCTCCTGGTGCTGGCCCACAACCATGGTGAGGAGCGCCGTCTCCTGGCTCACCGGGCCCGACTGCAGCAGCCGCCCGTCAATGGCTTCCACGGACATGGGCACCTTTTTTGCGCGGAGCGGGACCTGCTGCTGGGCTGCAAAGTCACTGTCCATATAGGAGCGGGAGGCCCCTGAGTCCACTAAGGCATGGGCCAGGAGCCACTGCCCTGCCCGCAGCCGCAGCTTGACCGGCAGCAGCAGGTGCTGGAGTTCCTCTCCTGTTGGCCGGTGGGCAGAGGCTGCACGCCCCAGGTCGCTCGGCCGGCACTGACCTGGGGCTGCCAGTTTCCCGGCACTGACTGCTTTTCGGGGCATGAGCTGGCATAATGCCCCGGCCCGCCACAGTAGAGGCATAGGTTGGCCCGGCGCCTCCTCTCCTTTTCCTCCCGAGTAAGCCGGGGTCGAGCAGCCCCCAGCTGCATTGGCTCTGGCGCGGTCGGGCTGTGGCCACCAGGGGGCCAGGGAGCCGGAGGTGCGGGAGGCCGGTGGCGCCCTAGCCTGGGATCAACACGTCCCCAGCGGGCCTGGCGCCTGTCCTCCAGCCGCCCATCGATGCGGAGGCACAACTGGATGGTTTGCTCCAGGGTGGTAGGGCGTTCCACCCGGGCTACCTCGTCCAACACGGCCTCAGACAGTCCCTCTAGATACTGGTCCCGCAGGGCAGCCTCATTCCAGTCCAAATCCTGGGCATAGAGCTGAAACTCGGCTGTGTAGTCTGCCACCGACCCTTTGCCCTGTTGCAGCCGCCTGATCTGCCAGTTGGCTCTGGCCAGGGCTTGAGGCTCCTCAAAGACGCTCCTGAATTGTGCCAGGAAGGCAGGGTAGTTGTTCAGGAGTGGAGAGTCAGCCACCAGGAACGGGGTGGCCCATTTAGCCGCACGGCCCTTTAAGAGGCTGATAAGGAAGCAGACCTTGGTTTGGTCTGACACAAACTCCCTCTCCCGTACCTTCATGTATAACGTGCATTGTCCCAAGAAGGCAGGAAAGTCCTCAGGCTTGCCCTCATATTTCTCAGGAGGGCTCACTGGACACTTGCTGGGCACGGCAGCCACCGTGGCCAGCTGCAGTTGTAGCTGGCTCACAAGCCCCATAAGCAGGTCTACTTGTGTGGCCAGCGTCTGATTCTGAGCTGCCAAATTGGCCATAGCCTCGGCAGCTGGGTTAGTCATGCTGCTAACAAAAACGTCCTTCTCTCTCCCAGCGTTTGTTGGTAGTGGGAGCAAACTGTGCTGGCTCGCCTCCAGAACAGATTGGAGAGTCTTGGCAGTCAGCCCGAGGTAAGGAATGCAGCCCAAGGTTACTTTGCAAGACTGGCCGAGAGAGAGGCAAACCAGCGTGTGCCAATAATCAGAGTAGTGAAGCAAAGGGTAGTCAATAATCCAAACCGGGTCAAGGGTTCCAGAAGTCCGAGCCACGATAATCCAAGCCAAGTCCAGGGGTCCAGAAGGCAGAGTAAGATAGTCCAAACAGGGTCAGAAACGCAGGAACAGAACAGGATACCAGAGTGGTCGCAAAACCAAAGTGCAACGTTGCTCCCACAAATCCCTCACTGCTTCGTTGGTGATTTATCAGGAGCTCAGGAGCTGTCCTCTGGGTCCTGCAAAGACTCTCCCTGCCCTCTGCGTAACTCCCTAGCAGCCAGCCAAGCACTTTTCCTCCTGTCCTTTAAGGCGAGGCACACACGCCTCCGCCTCTGCCCTTTGGGGGATTCAGGAGAGCTGGGAGGCTGATGGGATCCAGCTGGCTGCTGGCTAAAGGGTGGGGACAAACCGCAATCCCCAGCTTGCTCCGCTGTAGCCTCGGTTGCTGGCTGCTGGCTAGAGGGTGGGGCCAAACCACCATCCCCAGCTTGCTCTCCTGCAGCCTCAGGTATTGCTGCCTCCTGCGGTGCCGGGTCATCGTCTGGGCCCGTGTCCGCATCTGGGGCCTCGCCTGGCTCAATCCCCTGGGGGTTTGCCAGGGGCAGCTCGTCCTCTGACTCATTGCTGAGGCCCTGGGGCAGAGGCTGAACTAGGACAGATAATTAGAGTTGACTAGACAGTGGCCTCACCCCGGACTTGGTTTTCTTGTCTGATCAATGGCAAAGTGATATGAGGGGAGAGTTAGACCTGTCCCTGTTGTCATGGTCAGACCACGCCCTGGTGACTTTGAAACTCTCGTGCACCGCCCCACTCCGCAGGGAGGCTGGACCCATTCGATTGGTCTGCCCCTGTTGACTGATGGACCCTATGAGGTTTCAGAGGGAGCTGGGGAGTATACCTGAGGATCTGTTGCACAGTCTGGCAGAGGCCCTGGCGGCAGCCTGGAATAAAGAGGCCGCCGGGGCCCTGGATAGGATCGTGCCTGTGCGACCTCTCCTCTCTCATTCGGCCCGTCACTCCCCATGGTTTACGGAGGAGTTGAGGGTTTTGAAGAGGGTTAAGATATGTCTGGAGCGCCGCTGGAGGAAGACAAAGACTGAACCTGATCGGACACAAACTAGAGCCGCTGTTAAGGCCTACCTTGTGGCAGTAAGAGCGGCGAAACGTGTATATTTCTCCGCTCTTATTGCCTCCGCAGAATGCCAACCGACGACCCTGTTTAAGATTACAAGATCTATGTTAGGTCAATCAAAACCAGTGACCTATTTACAGGGTCGATCGGAGGAGTTTTCAGAGCATCTGCCGGAGAAAATCGCTCAGATCCATTCTAGGTTGTACTCTATGCATGATACACGGTCTGGGGAGATGACGGAGGCACGTACTTACTCTGTTATCTGGGAACAGTTCGATCCTGTTGGACGTGAGGAAGTGGACAGAATCCTCTGGATTGTGAAGGCCACCACTTGTTATTTAGATCCATGTCCCTCCTGGCTAGTAAAATTGGCCTGGGAGGTGACTTATGGTTGGGTCCAGGTGATGATTAATGCATCTCTGGGGGAGGGAGTGTTTCCAGCAGCCTTTAAGGAGGCCCTGGTGCACCCCCTCCTCAAGAAGTCGTCCCTGGACCCTACTGTTCTGGACAGTAGGGAAACGCCAACAGTTCCTCTTGGGTGTGGTTGGTCCCTTGAAGCCTCCCAGTATCTTATTTTAACATTTTACCCTTGGAATTCATAGTATGTATTGCTGTAATTTTATATTTCTTTTAATTCTATTTTATTGTGCACCGCCCAGGGTCCCCACTGGGGGAGATGGGCGGTAATATAAATTTAATAAAATAAACAAATAAATAAATAAATAAACAAATCACCTTTGGAATAACAATTATTTTACAGTTAAAAGAGGCCTTCAAAACAACAAGTTTGAAAAACTTCTGGTGAGTAAAACTCCATCCCAAAATAGAAGAAAAGTTAACTAGCAGTTTAAAGAACTTAAAGAATATAAAACAAATTGCAAAAAGCTGAATAATAATTTAAGAAAGTTTTAAATAGAGTAAGGGATTAGACTTTCTGCTAAGACTTTTAAAAAACTGAGCAAACAAAACAATATTTCCATGGGAATACAAATTGTTTAGTCTACCATTAAAGAGATCATTGGCTGAAAGTTGAAAAATAAACAACAATAAAACCTGAGACTTTGTGAATATAGAAATGGGTCACTAGAGGAGACTAAAATTCCAGACAGGAAAAAGAAAAGTAAAATCTGCAAAATGACAAATAAAGAATGACACTTGAGACATTTCAAAGGATTTTTGAGGAACTTGGAGAGAAACATTAAACCAATCTGACAGCAATAATCTCTGCATCTATAAATATATTTTTTTGAAGAAGATTATAAAAAAGTGAAAGATGTGACAGACAAAAAACCAATTTATTGATAGACAAGATGAAGAGGGATACAAATTGAGAAATATTGGAAAATAAAGAATGGAGGATTATAAAACAGCGATGACAGTCAGAGTAGAAACACAAATGATAAATGAAGAGATGAAAAAGGACCTGGGCAAGGACTTATTTTTGGATTTACAAAAGGTGGTTTCTAAAACCTTGAATAAATCTTTGAGATGGGAGAAACAAAGTCTGCATGGAAATTCAATCGTATGACAGCAATGTAATGAACTAAAGATTAAGATTGTTAGAAGCAAAAGAAAGGAATATAAAGTTGGCTTGTTTGATCATGGCTAAAATATGGAAATTTTTAATAACATTCTGGAAACCCTTTATGGACTTTTTGCCAACATTTGGACAGAAATGACAGAGATTTTTGGATTTGTGTACAGATAAGTGGGGGGGAGCTATGGGAAGAAGCGAATCACATCTGTAATCTCATAGAGGGTAGGGTACTATTAATTTGCTTGTATTTGTTGCAAGGAAGATTGAGAGTCACTTCTTTAAAGATTCTTTTATTTCTATTTCTATTTCTATTTTCTTTTTTTTTTTCTACTTTGTATCTCTTTTTCTATTTTTTTTCTGATTTCAGTTCGTATTATCTTTTAGCATTGTAAAACTCTTTAATAAAAAGTATTTTAGAAAAAAAGAGAGAGACTTTGTGGAATGTATGTGTCCCTTTGAAGTTATACCCTTCCAAGGCTGCTTCCATAAATTGATGCTGTCTATGGCATGAAAGTTAATGGAACCCAAAATATTCTTGGAGATATTTAGGCATTCTGGGGTTGATATAATTCAACCTGAATTCCTGAGTCTTGATGAGGCATTAAAAAGGTCTTATATATTTGTACGAAATTCTTTTTGACATGATGCAATTTCATATGGTTTCATTCATGCACTGGTAGAACACACTGAGGCACAAAATATTTGCTGGAGAATTAGTATTTTGTATTGTGGAACTTCTTCCTGTTGGGAATCCGAGACTTTTATAAGGCTGTTAACCTTAATATTAGGCTGACCAAATCTGAATAGTCTTAAAATCAGGTAGAAACTGTAGGCAACGGAAGATAGTTTTAGCTTTATTATGTCCATTGCTTCAACAATGGAAGTCTATGTTTCTTGGTCCTTAATTTTATAACTGTGTATACAGGTCCTTTCAAAATGATACCTATTCAAGTATTGCTCTGTTTCTTTCATTTTTATATGATTAAAAACCCCTCACTCTTATTGTCACAAGTAACTTTCCCTAAAATTCACATTTTATGTGCAAATCCTAAACATATATTTGGGATGCCTCTTTCCATACAAGTTTTGACTTGAAAAATATTTTGAGTCAGATGCTAACAGATCCCATGTATTACATCCCATAACAGATTCCACTTGATGGTGTATACCAGGGGTGGGCAACGTCAGGCCCGGGGGCCGTATAAGGCCCACGAAAGCAATTGGTCTGGCCCAGGGCAGCAGGGGCGGGCGTGGTGGGCATGGAGGCGGCAGGCGCAGTGGCGGCAGGCGCAGGGGTGGATGTGGAGGGGGCAGGAGCGGCAGTGGGGATGCTGGGCGTGGCGGCGGGCGGGGTGGCGGTGGGCATGGCAGGTGGGGCAGCAGTGGGAACAGAGGCGGGCATGGCAAAAGCAGGCGCAGCAGCGGGCGCAGCAGCAGCGGATGTGGTGGCGGCAGATGCAGCGGCGGGCATGGTGGGCGTGGCGGTGGTGGGCACTGCAGTGGCAGGCGTGGTGGCCCCCCAGTCCACGCGATTGGCTTCTGCCCACAAACCCTGCCCCCTTCTGCGCGATTGGCTCCTGTCCAAAACCCCTGCCCCCTTCCGCGCGATTGGCTCCCGCCTGCAAACCCCGCCCCCGGCCCTCGAGTGATGTTATAAATATCAAAATGGCCCTTGGCATAAAAAAGGTTCCCCACACCTGGTGTATACCATGACATATTTATTTTATATTTCTAAGTGCACCCCTACCTGTCATATCTCCTTAGATCAAAATTTTAACATGGGGAAATCAATCAATATTTAACTATTTATGCATATTCCATAATTTTTAAGTAATGTATGCCAAATGATAAATTATATTATGCAGGGAATGATGTGCAAATAAGATCTTCTAACTAAACAGTATTTAAAAACACATCCCTATGTGAATATGGACTTCAAAAATGGCAACTCACACATAGCTTAGAGAAAGAAGTTCTATTTTTTTGAGGAACGACACAGTGAATATGTAGCAGTGGAAAATAGCAATGGAAGATAAAGAGAAAGGAGGCCGAAAAACCATCCTGTATGCAAAGACAAATAATAGTCACAGGGGAACACAGGGGGAACATACAGTAGGAAGGCTATGTTTCTGAAATCTAAGGAGGCAGCAAACTGGAAAGACTAAATTCAGCTCCTAGAAAGCCCAGGAGTCAAACAAACAATAAACACACAGCCTAAGGAATGCCATAGGGAAAGATTGGATAAGACCAGTTTAAAATTCAAAGGGAATTTGATACATCCCAACAAAACACCGATAATGCTTCAATCATTTCATATCCTTTGTTTGAGACAGTATATTTTCATGTTTGCACACTGTTACATATTTTAGTTTGTTTTCCTTTGAAATCTTTGCCAGATTTCCTGTCTAAACAATTATCTCTAAGGCAGCCTATATTAAGACTGCTTCTGAATGATTTATGTTTTTATTTAACATACATCACTGACGCATTCAGTTTGGCAAACAAGCCCTTCATATTTTCAGTTAGTCAAGTTATCTTTCACATGATTATTATTATTATTATTTTGGGGAAAAAAATGGCAATACCTAAAAGACCCCAAACATCAAAAATCACAAGGCTTTACTGCTATTGTTAAATCTTGTCTTCAGTTTTTCCATGGATGACAGGAGACGGTAATGGGAAAATGGGTCAAGAGAGTTCTTAAAGAAGGAGATAGCAAAACTGAAAACAGTTTCAGTTGGGGGTGGGGGGAACAGAGGACAGCAGAAGAAGCCACTGGGACTACATAGAAAGCTTAGGGTCACATCACAAAGGAAGAGGAAACAGACAGGTATCTTGGAACTGTACAGTTGGTGTCAGGCAAGCAGAAGCTCAGAATACGCTGAGGTTAACAAAGGATGCTAAGAATAACAAAAGGAGCTTCTCTAGACACAGTCAAAATAAAAGGAAAAGAAATGAACCTGTATACCAGCTGCTCCATAAAGATGGCAAAATACGAACAGATAACAAAGAATCTATTTTGGTTATGTCTTCTCAATTTTTTTAAAAAAAGAATGTATTATATCAGGAAATTGTAAAGGGTGAAGGAGCAGAATTGAGGCTTGGATTGATCAGGGAATGCCTCTTTACTCCAAATGAATTCCAGTCTCCAAGACCGGATGATCTGCCACCTAGGGAACTGAAGGAACTACTGGAGCTAATAAAGGAAGTGTTGTCCTTGTGTTCAAAAAGAGGAAAAGACAGATTCAGCAAACTATGGAAAAGTTAGTTGGACATTGCTACTTGGGAAAATTCTAAAACAGATTATAATGAGTTTGATTAGTAAGCACTTTTATTATGTGGTAATAACCAGAAGCCAATCTGGATTTGTTAAGAACAATATTTGCTGGATGAACCACATCTCAGTTTTGTTTGGGTAACTTCTTTAATAGAGTGTTGGAATCCTGACTTAATGTATCCTGACTTCAAGCAAAGCATTTGACAAAGTTTTCTTTGACATCCTGATTAACAACTAGCTATGTGTGTCCTGGCTGACATGACAATTACATGGAAACATAGTTGGCTCAAAAAGAAAGAGTGTTCATCAATAGTTGACCATGAAGTTGGAGAATGGTATCAAATGAGGAACCACAAGGATCAGTCCTGGATCCTCTATCTACTCTTCAGTATTTCTATTAATGACTTGGATAAAGAGGTGGAAGGACTGCTTGTCCAATTTGCAGTTCAAGACCTCTTTGTTCTCATTCAAGACTGTGGGATATATAATGGAGTTAAGATCCAAAAGGGAAAACTCCAATGTAATGTTAGAAAAATTTCCTAATGAGAAGAGCAATTCAACATTGGATCCAATCACTCATAGAAGTAATAGGCTCCTCTTCATTGGATGCTAGGTAGAACCTACACAGACATCTGTCTGGAATGTAATTTGGATTCCCACCCTGAGCAGGAGTTTGGATTTGATGTCCTAAATGGCCCTGTTCAACTCTAGGGTTCTAAAAATGGGGTGGCCGGTCTTAGTGTCCCTTTAAAACTACAGCATGGCTTGGAAATGGTGATGTCCCAGCCTCCCGGATGCTCTTACCAGTCGAGTGTGAAACACTGTTTGCAATCTTCTGGCTGCAAGCAGCCATCCGGAGGACAGACCCACCCCATTTCTAAATCACCAATTTGTATTTTTTTTTAAGTATACGTACCCCAGGAGAGGCCTTCTACAGCGAGGAGAAGCTGGTTGTCTTGGTGCTTAACGTTACTTTTGGGATTAATTTAAAAAATAAAATAAAATTAAGTTTTAGAATTCGTTTTCCTTCCAAAGGAAATTCCAAAGATTGAGAGTAAACAATTGCCTTCCTATTATTATTTTTGTATTAAATTTGAAGATATTAGCATTTTCCTACACATTGAATACGCCAATTTGAACCTTCAGCTTTCTGTTTTCACTTTCCCTTGAGAACAGTCTATAAATAAATAAATAAATAAATATTCATTCATTCATTCATTCATTCATTCATTCATTCATTCAAATTTATCACCACCCATCTCTACAGCAGTAGGCTCTGGGCGGTTTACAATAATAGTATTAAAATTAAAACCTAAACATTTTAAAATACAGTATAATAAAAAATAGAAAAAATCCAGATTATGATGAGATCTTAAAAGGAGGATATTACTAAGTTAACCACCCCCAGGAGGAACTATTACTTCCTTCGTCCCAAGCAAGGCGGCAGAACCAGGTCTTTAAAGACCTCCGGAAGGCCAGGAGCGAGGGCGCCCGCCTCACCTCTGGGGGCAAGATATTCCACAGGGCGGGTGCTATCGCAGAGAAGGCACACCTCCTGGACCCCGCTAGATAAAGGACACATTGACACATTATATCAATGAAATCTCATATAAGCCCGACTTGTTCATGTTCATGTCTTACTGAGCTTCTATTGTAAAAATAATTTAAAGAAGATACTTTAAAAAAAAAGGATATTGTGAGTTATATTGTGATTTTATCCAAGTAGAGAATATTAGAACAAATGAGGGCAAACATGTTGAAAGAAATAGTTCAAAGTGTTTTGCTGCAGTGAGGAGGAAATCGCATATGTACCAGTGAAAATTATGCTTATGTGACCCTTTCTATTTTAATAGGCCTGTCAGAGACTGGAAAAGCAGGAGAGATGGTTCAGTGAGTTACCTATGAACAGGAGAAAAAAATGGAAATTTCCTGTGAACCATTTCAGCTTAATATTTTCATGCTCATATTAATGCAAAGTAAAATATTAGTGCTTTCTTAGATATGAGATAGAGCATTTTCTGATTTAAAAAATGAAGCCTCCTTCAAGTGAGTCATAGAGACAAGACAGGGAAGGAAGGAAGGAAGGAAGGAAGGAAGGAAGGAAGGAAGGAAGGAAGGAAGGAAGGAAGGAAGGAAGGAAATGTGCTTGCTGCAGAAATTCAGTGACAAAATGGAAGAAGGCTATAGGGCTGTAAGCCAAGATCTTAGGGGTTAGAAGCATGTATGTACATAACTGCAAGTTATAATCCAGTGTTAGGATTTTAGACAACTCTACTTGAGGATGTTAGGAACTGAACTTTTAAATGGAGAGCAAATGTGAAATCACACACTAAGAGATGGCAGCTGCTTTTCTGTGCCTTTAAGGACATCCAATTATGCTTCAGTGATAAAAGTATGAAAAAGGACTTGATGATTTGTACCTGCATGTGTTAATTGATTCAAAAGCATTGTATAATCAAAGAGACAGAAATAAAACAAAAGAATACAAAAATATCTCTGAAGTTATTTATACACAGTCATACCTTAAACTTTCTTCAGGTAAGTAGATAAACAGGTAAGCTGTAAGTGAAATGTGGACACATACATGTACCCCACCTCTGTGATGCTAGTGCTGATACAAAGATCTGAGAGAGATTGTAAATCTGTTCTGTACCAGTCTGAGCTCGGGATTGCTGCATTGCTTGTATTTGTAAAGAAATAGCTATCTGAATCTGATAACTCATTAAAGGGAATAATGCACAAGATCTCTTTCACACCTTACTCAGAAGCAGAGTAAGGAATCTAGCAGCATGGAAGTTAAATGTACCGTACAGTTTGCAACAGCTGGAAATGTGGAACCAGAAGAGATAAATGAATGGATGAATCACAGTATTGCATATGGAAAATAAAATAATGAAGGGTTTGTTCATCAGCAACCTTGGCTTTGTATTGTCGAAGGCTTTGACAAATGCCAACATTGGTAAGGTACACTGGAGTCCAGACTTCCCCAACTTAGCACTCTTTAGGTATGTTGGAGCTACTGTTGCTATAATTCCAAGGCAATATATATAAAATGGCTTATTAAGAATTATGAGATCTGTAGACTCAATATACATGGTGGGTGGCAATTATAATCTAAAAATAGTATTGGAAATGAGAAAGCTAGCTCACTTTGGTGCTACCTAAAGATTCTTTCCACCTAATATAATTTTGAAAGTTTAATTGCTTGCAAAAAACTGCATTGTTTGGAGTTGCCTTTCTCTTTCTCATATGGATATATTCACATTAATGTACTCATTAATAACTTTCTCCTCTTTCAATCATTTATTAGATGAGTAAAATTAGCAGGTTCTCCTTTACAGATCTGTGAAGAATATTCAGATATGTGCACAGTTTCATTCTTGATAGTACTTGAACTTTCATATAAAGTGTTCTGCGTAGAGAGAGAACATTTGATACAAGTAATCAGTCTCTGATTTGCCAGGTCAAGAATTGCAGATTTTTAACAATGTAAACAAACACTGATAGAAAATTTATCTGTCAGACTTTAAAGGAATGATGACCTCATGTAGTACAGTTTCAAGAATTCTTCAGTGGAGTTTCAGTATGATAAACCAGCCAAATGTTAGTTCATAGAATGATTAAATCAAAATGATTAATGGAAGAACATCCTCATA
The DNA here is from genome assembly GCA_023362775.1 of Charina bottae. Classification (NCBI taxonomy): domain Eukaryota; kingdom Metazoa; phylum Chordata; class Lepidosauria; order Squamata; family Charinaidae; genus Charina; species Charina bottae. Next base: position 12,564,572 of record JALMGJ010000003.1, read on the forward strand.
CTGGCTTCAGTAGGCTGACAAAGGTAGGTATGGCATAGCTTAAAGCTATATATTCCAGTGTAATTCATGGAGATATGGATATGGATTTTCACTATTTCTTGAAAATATGTGGAGGTAACATGGGGGGGGGGAGGATTTATTCAGTGTTTCAGGTGAATGGGAGGCTTATCCATTTCTGTTTCCTTTAACTGTTAAATGCCCTGTTCATTCATAGCAGCATGTGGCTTATTGCCTAGAGACTTCTCCATATTCAGCACTTCCCAGCAAGCTTATGTGACAACCAATGCTGTGTAATCATACAGGAATTCCAGGAAATACTTCAGGAAAGGCAGCTTCTGGACAAAGGTCACTGCCCTGCTAAGAGTTCATAGAGCATTTTATTGAATGAAAAGACAAATGGAAGACCTTCATGAACTGAAAAAAACCCAAGTCCATTTCTATAAATTAGAAGCACACCATCTGAGACATTGCAAGTGCACAGATCCCAAATATTTTGTGTGCAGCTTTGGGGGTCTAAGCTGTTCTCAAAAGGTTATCAAGTTACAATGTTTAATGTGGTATTTATTTTTTTACTAAATTACATTTGGGAACTGTCCAACTCCAGTCAACTCTGGGAGGCCCACACTATAGAAAACAACAGCAATATGCAATCCAGATAAAATAAACAATGGAAAACAGCAACCCAGTTTGGTCTAGTGATTAAGGTGCTGGGCTAGAAACTAGGAGTCTGTGAGTTCTAGTCCCGCCTTAGGCATGAAGTCTGGCTGGGTGACCTTGGGCCAGTCACTCTCTCTCAGCCCAACTCACCTCACAGGGTTGTTGTTGTGGGGAAAATAGGAGGAGGAAGGAGTATTAGGTATGTTTGCTGACTTGAGTTATTTATAAAAATAATAAAGGTGGGATAAAAATTAAATAAATTAAAATAAATAAACATACATATACCCTACAAGTGGCTCCAACCACCCTAGCCTGGGAGAAGAGCCAGGTATTTAAAGCCCTCTGGAATGCCATCAGGTTGGCAGCCACCCGGATCTTAGAGGGAACCTCATTCCAGAGGGCAGGTGCTGTGACAGAGATCCAGGGTCCCAACAATTGGCATTGCTTGATCGAAAGAACCCAGAGTATGCCAACCCTGCTGGATCGAACTGGCTAGGTTGATACCATGGCATATAGACTTTACATATACTATATTATATAAATGAAATGAAATCAGGTTGTTTTGTTTTTGACGTGGCCTCACCTATGACATTGTATAGTTTCATACCTTGGCATGCACTCCCTCCTAAAGGACCAAATGTAGCCCTCAGCTCAAAAAAAAAAAAAGTGTACACTGCTCTAAATGATCTGCTTCTTTTTTCCTACAGAAAAAAAGTATGAAGAATCAGGAAGAAATTATCATCAAACCTCTGTTTATTTAATCTGCCTTTGGCAGTTGGCTATGTAAGTTAGACCAGCCCTGGTGAGAACTATCCATTTCCATTCTATTTAGTAACTCATAGCTTTCCAAACTGTGTGTTGTGACACTTTAGTGTGTCGCAATACACAGTTTAGTGTGTCACAAAGCGGCAGTGCGGGGGTATGTGCAGCGGGAGCGCGGGGGTGCACGCGGCGGCATTGTGTACGGCTAACTCATTGTGGAATAGTGGTAGCTTGAATTGATGGCGCGCCATCAGCGCTTCCGCATTTTAGTGAGGCCGCCGCCGCTGCCGCCACCGCTGTGCAGGCCGCCGCCGCTGTGCAGGCTGCTGCCACCACGCACCCCCCCGCACGCACCCCCGTGCCGCCGCTACTGCCACCGTTGGTGTGTCGCCAACGGTGGCAGTTTGGAAAGCATTGTAGTAGCTGAATGAGTCTAATTTGGAGTATCTTTTCCCATTCTCATTAAGGTAGGCTCTGTCCAATGATCTCAATTAAAATCTAATGCAAACTGACAGGGAACAGGAAAATCAAAGGAGCTGCATTTATGCCATTTAGCTCAACTCTGTATTTCATATGCTACGATGCAAATGACATAGCTCATGCCATAATGGCTGTAAATGACCATAGTGCAGCTAATTTTTACAGCTTCTTACTCCATGTGGCTTGCACGTTGAGTTAATTTCAAGCTACCACTATTCCACAATGAGTTAGATAAGGAAAAAGCAGGCTAAATGAATGGCATAAAATGCATAAAATAATGTGTGAAGAACTCAATGCATGTCAAGGCATTTATCTCTCTACTTCATACTGGCAAGGTACAAACATGAAAGTATGTCATTTGTTTTGTTGTGAAATGTGCAGAGACTGACATTCAAAAAGCCAAAGTAAGTTATATCTCTGTATTTCCTCTGCTCCAGCCCAGTAATGTTAACCATAGGCCATTGCTAAATAGAAGGGTGCCTTGACATGAAAATATTTCTAAGCAGACTTTGGAGCATTCCATAAATGTTATCACCACCACCACCACCACCACCACTACCACAATTAAATCATTAAAATTACATTCAAAAGGCTTCAAGTAAATCTCTTGTTTTCCTATTCAGAGTTGTTTTGCACTTCTTGCAAAGGATTCTGGGAGCAAGGTGGCAGTACCTGGGGCAGAGATTTGTTGTGCTCATGATATAGATATATATCATATCATCCTGATCACATCTACCCGCCCCACCCGGTCATGCAGGGAGGGCATGCTACGGACCCCGTCAATAAAAGAATTTCATCTAGCGGGGTCCAGAAGGCATGCCTTCTGTGTGATAGCACCTACCCTGTGGAATATCTTGCCCCCAGAGGTGAGGTGGGTGTCCTCGATCCTGGCCTTCATCATCATTTGGATTTTTCCTATTTATTGTTGTTGTTGTTGTTCAGTCGTTTAGTCATGTCCGACTCTTTGTGACCTCATGGACCATAGCACGCCAGGCCTTCCTGTCCTCCACTGTCTCCCGGAGTTTACTCAGATTCATGTTCGTTACATCGGTGATGCTATCTAACTATCTCATCCTCTGCTGTCCCCTTCTCCTTTTGCCTTCAGTCTTTCCCAGCATCAGGGTCTTTTCCTATTTATTATTGTATTGTATTTTAAGATTTATAGGTTTTTAATTTTAATATTTTATTGTAAACTGCCCAGAGTCTACTGTTGTAGAGATGGGCAGTGATAAATTTGACTAATAAATAAATTAAATAAATAAATAAATATAGTTTATTGCATACATTGGTGCTGCTATGGAAAAAAAAATCAGCCTTATATCACTTACGATTTAGTCAGCAAAACAGAGCTAATGGAAAATATTCCACAGTATGTATGTATGTATAAATGTCTTTCATTAGATTGCAGAAATGGCCATAGATGTTTGCTGAGCACCAATATATAGCAGATTGGCCTGCCCTGAACATTTTACTACATAGACTTTTTCAATGGAAGAAGCAAAGTGCAAAGCTCTAGAAGTGTGGGTGGAATAGCGGAATATGCTTAATAGGTTGTTCACCATAATAAGAAAGTTATTATGGAGATGGTTTACTTGTACACTCTAAGAATTTTTATGCTAATCACAATATGAAAGGTAAACAATGGACTAGAAGAAATATTTTATGGCTGATTCCATAGCTTTCGGGTGGGTACCTGGAAGATCTATTGTCTTCTTCTCAGTAATGAAGCAGAGGGAACAGAGGGAAGTATAAAGAAACAAATGTTGCTTAGCAGGAGAAAGGCAGTTTGAAACAAGAAACTTATAATTATTTAAAAATTCTGGATGAGTGATTGGGGATGGTGGTAAATGCAACATGAGATATATTTTAATTAACTAAAGTCTGAAATCATACTTAATATGCCCTTAGCAGTAAGGGCATAAGGGTAGTATAATTGAGGGAGAGAAAAGTTTTTGATGACCTGTAGGATAGTTTGGATGTTGGAATTTGTCAGGCAACAGATTTGTAATGATTGTTTGGGTTGTATTATTTGGCTATGCATACAGTGACTAGACAGCTGGAATATGGTGGATATTTTGGCAAATCCTAGAAAAAGCAAGGCATAGGGTAAAGGTACAGTGGAAACCAATGGTTCTCAGGATAGGGAGAGCCTATCCCTAAACAGATCTGCCCTGCAGAGACTGGAAAAGAATAAATACTATAGAAAGAAAGAAAGAAAGAAAGAAAGAAAGAAAGAAAGAAAGGAAGGAAGGAAGGAAGGAAGGAAGGAAGGAAGGAAGGAAGGAAGGAAGGAAGGAAGGAAGGAAGGAAGGAAGATCAATTTTAAATTCTAGTGTGCAGCCAATATTTCGGTTTAAGTTGCTATCCTCTGCAGTAGGTAGATCTTCTGCATGTACAGTATATGGCTTCATTTTTGTAAGCAATCATTTTAAAATGCCATATCCTTCTATTCTGTTTATTCTTCTTCTATCAAGCTTATTTACATCTTTTTTCAGCAGGTTCTGGAATTAGTGGAATTAGTAATGCAGTGTTATTCCATAATATTATCAGATTAATCTGATCCAAAATTACTTTTCAACACACACCCGTGCATACACACCCATGTGCATGGAGAGAAATTCTTAGTATGCTTTTGTCAAATGAAATGGAACTGTATCATTGTGAATGCACCATGCAGTTATTAGGGATGTACATGTCAACAAATCAATCATTCCAATAAATCTTTTTTTTCCAGTGTATTGTTAAAGAAGAAATGGTCAAAAAAGTTCTTAGCTGTGTAGATGTGAGTTGGATGTTTCATTAACATACATATTTTCAGTTGAATATTTTGACTGAAGTGTGCTTAGTTCAGCCAGTGAAGTTAGGTGCACTCAGGTAGTTGCTAGCTTGAGGCAAAACAGGGAATAAAACTGCCATTAGATGGAATGTATGGGCAGATTGGTTGATTTGTAATTACTGAACATGCTTTCCCTGTGGAATTCTGTTTTGTTTTAAAGGGTTCTTGGAGCACATTGCTTTTGCTAGACAAGCTGGCTGCTCATTTCTGTTTTGAACTGTTCTGTGCTCCTAAATGCAAGGATCAGATCCTCTGCAACTGATGCTGAACTTTGGAATTTCTCCCTGCAGTGAGTTTTAATTATTCTGTGCTAATTAAGCAACTGAGTCCTGCTGTGAAAAATTCTCCCCTCGGAATCATGTGAGCAAAGGTGGATGCATAAATTTTCTAACATATGCATAAAAGCGTCAGTTTTTTATTTCCTGTACTAATTTCATGTCCTATTATTCAGTAAATGGATTAATATGGATCTTAATGCCACATAGATGCCCCACGAAATAATCAGTTCTACTCTCTGCTCTCCTATAAAAGACTAGACAATGTATGTGCTCCTTCTGGAGCTGCCTGTAAAGATGGCTCAAAATATACAGGTAGTGCAAAAAATTTGATATTTACCCCTTGATACCTAATGGATATACGTAAGAAACATATTGGGCTGATTTTCCAACAATTGCACTGGCTGCTAATTTGCTTCCGGGACAAATGGAAATAGCTATTTTTGCAGCAGTGGTGGTCAACAGTTCATACATCAGGCCTTTAAACCAAATAACAATATGATTGGATCAATCAATTAATCCAACTCTATCATGATTTCCTCTTGTTTGTTCTGAGCCTAATTCTAATAAGTTTATTCTAAAACAATGGTGAGAGGGAAAGATTCTTTCCCCCCTCTGTCAGCTCCACAAGAGACCAGACCAGGAAATCACTGGAAGACTAAAACTACTTTTATTAAGATTGGCTATAATAACAAAAGCTCCTCCCCCTTCTTATACTCCTGGGAATTAGGGAGGTGTCTGTCTGAGTTTCTTCCAAATATCATGTGTCTGTCGTGGAATTAAGACATATCTCACCCCCTTGTCACTTTGGCAATGGAGCTTGCATATCTCTGTCATGGTCATCTTCTTTGGTCTTTACATTCTCCAACCTGTTGCCATACTCCAGAAAGGTTTGTGACGTTTATCTTAAATGAACTGAACATATTTCTGAGAAAATTAGGTTTTTTTTCTCATCATTCCCTAGGCAAAGAAAAACCAATTTCAGAAGTTACTTCAGAAGTTTCAAGGTATGCGAGATAACCTTGAAAAAGGTATACAATAACAGTTAAGGCAAAATAAAGAAAGAACTCACTGAATTCAGTCCTGAAGGCATGAGAAAGAAACTCAAAATACCCCCCCCCCCCGCCCCAAAGTCTGTTTGGTATAAAAGGTATAGAGGAAAACTGTCAGGCTTTCAATATTCTGTTATTATACCTTACAACAATAGAGTTCCATTAATCTTCATGGCTTACTTACCTGGCCTACCTCAAAGGGCTGATAGTTTCTTTGAATATTCTCATTTTCTTTATTTATTTCTGATAGTTGCAAAACAAAGGTATCATGCAGCAACCACCACCACCACCACCACCACCACCACTTCAGAAAAAATGGAAAAAGGGGCATCAATGTCTTTATAACCACTGCTGAGCTGAAGGAGACCATCTTTTCCTGGAGAAATCTGTGGAAATGGTCCCTCCCCACCACCCCTAAGTAATATGGAAGACTTCAAGAAGCTACCTGTGCACAACTTTAAATGAGATAAATTAAAGGTTATTTTTTCTTCATAGGAAAGTGATTTCCCTCGCCCTAGTTTCTTAATAATTTTAGTTGCCGATTTCAAAACTTTTCTGATACATTTTTCTTGTGGCAGGGCAATAGCAATATGACATTTGTCAACATCTGAATGGAAAAGACTTGTGACACCTGAATGGAAAGCACTAATCTATGTTGTCTGTACAACAACATTCAGGTATAGGAGGAGGACAGTAAGAAATATAAGTTATGGCCACAGTTATTATTTCCAGATGGAAAGAGTGACTTAGTTGTCAAGCACCAGAAATACTAGAGAAGTAGCAGTCGTCGTCGTCGTCATCATCATCATCATCATCATCATCGCTACCACGACCATTATTGCTCCTAGCAGTGACAGTAGAGTTACTCTTGGTGGTAATTTTTCTTCTGGAATGCAATGAATATAACATCCTTTCAGAGTATTCTGAGGAAAAATTGTTGCTGCTATTATTTATTTCCTTTATGACAATTTATCGTACCTGCCCCTTGAAAATGCCACAAAAGAAGCCACACACATATTATTCTGAAAAAGAAAATGGTAGCTTTTAGCTGCTAAAATGAACTCTGTGCAGCTAAAAGAAAGCTTCAGTTGGGAGGGGGAAAAGGGACTGCTGCTGTTATCATTGATAGTAAGCTCCTGGATTTCTAGAATAATAAGGCTTTGATTCTAAAATATCTAAAATATTCTCTAAATGTTCCATCTATGAAGAAGATAAGGAACTAGGTGGGGGCAAGCCATAGGCATCGAGTATAAACTAGAAAGATAAAATGTGTGTTGTGACCTCACAATGCAAACCTCAGTATTTTGTACTTGCATTATGAAATCACATGCAAGTATATCAATCACAGGATTTGCATTACCACCTTGTGACATCATTTCATCTTCTACCATTTCTTGCCCCTACCTGCAGGCACCTGTGCAAGCATTTTTCTTCTGTCCTAGGCCACCTCTGAGTTCTGGAAGCTGAAGTCCATGCATCTGAAGGGTGCCCAGGTAGGGGAATGCTGCCCTAGATTACTTCCCAAATTGCCTAATGATATATCCATTGTCACAGTATGTTCCAAGTTGTGTTAAAACATTTTTAAACTAGTGACATGTTGAACTAAAAGGCTTGAGGAATGAAGGTTGTAAAGCCATTCCTTTTCTCCACTGTAATTGCTGTCACTTACTGGAAAGGTCATACCCGTTCAAATAACCGCTTTGTTCCTTCAGTAAACAGTTTGCAAATCAGTAATAATCTTGGCAGATAATTTCAACTCTTCTCCCAGTAGAAAATTTGGAATTAACTCAATGCGCCATCCTGTGGTTTGCTGTTCTCACTAAGCCAATGTTTGTCACCTGTTGGAAAAGTGCCAATATGGCCCATTAATCTGAAACCTGTTCGTATCAAGTGGACACTTGTAAATACCAGGGGAAGTTCTTTGACCCACAAGATTTGAAAAATTGAAGATATGTTGTGTCTTAATAGCATGGCCATCTGGTACCTTGATTTCAGGATGGAAAAGTGAGGCAGCTTGAAAAGGTGGCCTAGAAATGCTGGCACTAATTTGTAGGTATACAAACTGCAACCAGCTCTCATCAGGAACTCACCATGCTGGGTGAATGGCAAAGAACATGTGATTTAAGGTAAAAAAAAGTACAAAGGGATGCACATTGGGTAAAAACAAACAAATAAAAACAAATAAAGATAAAGCCAAGCATTTAAAGAACTGAATCCTATTCTATGAAAAAATAACATAAATTGCTATTAATTAAAGTATGTGGTGAACAGAGAGTATTCTGTCTCAGTCTTCTCACCCACATGGTGGTTTCCTGTCGGAATTTCTTTTCAGTATGGAGAATGGTTCAACAGATCTCACATGTAGCCTTGCAATTTTCCTTTACTTTCTCCTACCCCCATTAAAAAAAGTCTACTATATTTATTTAGATTATAAGCCTCAGTTTAGCAATTCTTTCTACCCCCCCTCTCTCTCTCTTTTAATTATTTGTCTGAAGAAGAAGTATAGATACTTTAAATTTAAAAATCTAGTCTTATTGTTAGCTATTGTTAGCAAAGAGATTAGAAATAGGGTGGATATATTATGGTCTCACATTCTCATATCTGCTCCTAAGCCAATTCCATACCAATTTCCACATTAACCTATTGCATTTTTAAATATCTTCATGAATATTAGTATTTAAAGATGAATTTGTTCTAAGCATATGTTCTCACAAAATACAGTTTCCTCTACAAATACCCTTTCAAAATTGGCATTTTGACCATATATATTTCATGAAGCATATGCATTTTGAAACTGCAACTTAATTACAGTGAATTACATGTTTTGAATTGATTTGGATAATTCAAGTAGTACAAAGCAGGGTGTATAAATAAATTCCAATTTACAGATAAGATGCAGATTAATTCAGCTTTTTCTGGATTGTTTGTCAAGCACCTCTCATTAGAGATAGAACAGGATGTACCATAGTGCCATTACACAATTTATATAATCTATAAAAAATCAGATGTTTTTCATATTGTCCAGAAGTAAGAGCAGCACATGGGAATTCATGTTCATTTACAGAACCTGAAAGCAACAATGTTCTCAATAGATCATTGAATAGAATTTTCTATTTTGATTCTGAAGCATTTTAACCATTTCAGTGGACTGTCTTTAAACTTGTTGCAAAAGTACAGGGAATATTTTTACGTTAAAGCTTCTACTCTTTTTGGTTAGGCCTACTTTTCAAATTTGCTCAGGTAAATTAGATGCTAGGCTTCCAAATGAATTTTTGCTGCAACCTGTGTATCTGGCTTATTTAAGTTTCTGAAAAGCTGCCATTAATATGTACAGTATTTGAGTGAACATTCATAGTAGCAAGTCCAGAGGGAACATTCACAAATATATGAAATATTCATATTACATATATGAACATGAAAATTAAAAGGGTACTGTTATTATAAAAAAGGTAAAGGTTCCCTCCGCACATTTGTGCAGTCGTGTCTGACTCTAGGGGCCAGTGCTCATCTCTGTTTGTTAGCTGAAGAGCCAGCATTGTCTGAAGACGCTTCCACAGTCATGTGGCCGCATGACGCGCGCGGAACGCTGTTACCTACCCACCGAAGTGGTACCTATTCATCTACTTGCATTTGCATGCTTTCAAATTGCTAGGTTGGCAAGAGCTGGGGTGAGTGCGGGAGCTCACTCCGTCACCTAAATGTGTTTAAGTCATGTCCTCCAGTTTATAAAACCATATGTGCCATTAAAGAAGGCAATAGTGAGACCTTTGTTAAAGGACACATATCTATATCTTGCCAATTTGAACAACTATTGGCCAGTATTAAATAGTCTGTATTTATATGAGCTGATGGAAAAAGAAATCATGCTCCAGCCTCAGGAACTCTTAGAGAAACCTGATAACCTAGACCCATTTCAGTCTGTATTTGGACCCAGGTTTGGTGAAGAGCCAATGAGGATATTCCTATTTAGTAACTAAAATCCAACTTTAATAACTAAAATCTTTCAGCAGCTTTTGGTGTCATTGACCTTTCAGAGCACTTGAATGAGATGGGAGTTGGAGGTGCTGCTTTCTAGTACTTCCCAAATGACTCTGGAAAACATCTGCTTGGCCTCATAGGAAATGTTTTGAATGGAGGATTCAGTTAAGTTCTATTTTGTCTCCTGTGTTATTTAATATCTCTATGATTAAATGTTATTGAAGCTGAGGCTGGCCCTTTTGTGTTAAAATTTAGAACTGTAAATTCTTTTTCCAGGTCTTTTCAGAGTTTTGGAGGTTTTAATGTTTATTGTATTGCTGATGTAATGTAACTTTGCCAGTACTGTCCTGGATGGTGACACATTAGGTAACACAAAGAACTGGAGAAAGTGAGTGAGACTCTCTGTTCTCCAAAATATCGTCCTCTGCATGGTTACTGCAAAATCTCAATATTTCCCCATCCTTTTTGAATCTGCAGATAGATGTCCAGCAGCCCTTTTTAGGGAGACCCAGTTCCTGTGGGGTAGGGGCAGGCAACTGGACCATCTGCAGGGCGACTGTTTGAAATATTTTTGATATTTCAAAGTGGCCGGTTGTGAGACCCTGTTTTTTAAGTTGGGTTCCCGAGAACAGTTGGGAGTGTTGCTGCTGTACCAGCCTCCATGCTGCGTAGCAACCTCCCTGCCTGAGCTGCTGGAGGCCGTCTCGGGGTTGGCAGTGGAGTTCCCCAGACTTATGGTTTTGGGGGACATCAATCTGCCGTCCCTGGAATGGACCTCGGAAGCAGCTCAGGAGTTCATGGCTACCATGGCAGCCATGGGCCTGTCCCAGATAATTAGGGACCTGACTAGAGACAGTGGCCTCACCCCGGACCTAGTTTTCTTGTCTGAGCAATGGCAAAGTGATCTGAGGGGAGAGTTAGACCTGTCCCCGTTGTCATGGTCAGACCACGCCCTGGTGACTTTGAAACTCTCATGCACTGCCCCACTCCGCAGGGAGGCTGGACCCATTCGATTGGTTTGCCCCCGGTGACTGATGGACCCTGTGAGGATTCAGAGGGAGCTGGGGAGTATACCTGAGGATCTGTTGCACGGTCCGGCAGAGGCCCTGGCGGCAGCCTGGAATAGAGAGGCCGCCGAGGCCCTGGATAGGATCGTGCCTGTGCGACCTCTCTTCCCTCATTCGGCCCATGGTTTACGGAGGAGTTGAGGGTTTTGAAGAGGGTCAAGAGACATCTGGAGCGCCGCTGGAGGAAGACAAAGACTGAACCTGATCGGACACAAGCTAGAGCCGCTGTTAAGGCCTACCTTGTGGCAGTAAGAGCAGCAAAACATGAATATTTCTCCGCTCTTATTGCCTCCGTAGAATGCCAACCGACGACCCTGTTTAAGATTATGAGATCTCTGTTAGGTCAATCAAAACCAGTGACCTATTTACAAGGTCGATCGGAGGAGTTTTCAGAGCATCTGCAGGAGAAAATCGCTCAGATCCATTCTAAGTTGGACTCTATGCGTGATACACGGTCTGGGGAGAGGACGGAGGAACGTACTTACTCTGTTATCTGGGAACAGTTCGATCCTGTTGGACGTGAGGAAGTGGACAGAATCCTCTGGATTGTGAAGGCCACCACTTGTTATTTAGATCCATGTCCCTCCTGGCTAGTAAAATTGGCCTGGGAGGTGACTTATGGTTGGGTCCAGGCGATGATTAATGCATCTCTGGGGGAGGGAGTGTTTCCAGCAGCCTTTAAGGAGGCCCTGGTGCACCCCCTCCTCAAGAAGTCGTCCCTGGACCCCACTATACTGGACAATTTCCGTCCAGTCTCCCACCTCCCCTTTTTAGGGAAGGTGGTGGAGAAAGTGGTGGCGTCACAACTCTAGAGGATTCTGGATGAAACAGATTATCTAGATCCCTTTCAGTCAGGTTTCAGGCCAGGATATGGGATGGAGACTGCATTGGTCGCGCTTATGGATGATCTCTGGCAAGGACGGGATGGAGGTAGTGCATCCATCCTTATCCTTTTAGATCTCTCAGCGGCTTTTGATACCATCGACCATGGTATCCTTTTGGGACAGCTCAGGGAGTTGGGGGTGGGCGGTGTGGTTCTGCAGTGGTTCGCCTCCTTCCTCCAGGGCCGTTCCCTGTGGATGTGATGATAGGGGAGGAGAGATCTGACCCATGGCCGCTCCTGTGTGGGGTGCCACAGGGTTCAGTGCTCTCCCCTCTCCTGTTTAATGTCTATATGAAGCCGCTGGGTGAGATCATCCGTCACCACGGGATGAAATACCATCTATATGCTGATGATACACAGCTGTATATTTCCATCCCGGGTGAAGTAAGTGATGCAGTTGCCACCCTATCTCAGTGTCTGGAGGCTGTGGGGGCCTGGATGGGGAACAACAGGCTTCGACTGAACCCTAGTAAGACAGAGTGGCTGTGGATTGATGGCTGCTCGGGTTCTAGGAAGTTGTCATCTTTGGCTCTAGAGGGGGTAGCACTACCCCATTTGGAGCCAGTGTGGGCTTCTCCTGGACTCATGACTCCTGCTGGAAGAGCAGGTGGCAGTCGTGGCCAGGAGGGCCTTTGCACAACTTCAGATTGTGCACCAGTTATGCCCTTTCCTGGACCGAGATGCCCTCCGAACAGTCACTCATGCCCTTGTCATCTCCCACATAGACTATTGTAATGCGCTCTACATGGGGCTACCCTTGAGGAGTATCCGGAAGCTTCAACTGGTCCAGAATGCGGCTGTGCGGACAATTACTGGGGCCAGAAGATCAGCCCATGTGACACCGTTGTTACGTGAGCTGCATTGGGTACCGGTTTGCTTCCGGGTACAATTCAAGGTGTTGGTTATCACCTTTAAAGCCCTACATGGCATAGGACCAGGTTACCTGAGGAACCGTCTCATCCCCAGAACATCGACCCGTCCCATCCGATCAGCCACAGAGGGCTTGCTGCAGGCCCCATCGATCAAAGAGTTCCACCTAGTGGGGTCCAGGAAGTGGGCCTTCTCTGCAGTTGTGCCCACCCTTTGGAATATCTTACCCCCGGAGCTGAGGCTGATTTCCTTGCTCCCAGCCTTCCGGAAAGGCTTAAAGACCTGGTTTTGCCATCTTGCCTGGAAGGGAAACACTAACAGTTCCTCTTGGGGATGGCTGGTCCCTTGAAGCCTCCCAGTATTCTATTTTTAACATTTTGTCCTTGGAAGTCATATTATGTATTGTAATTTTATATTTGTTTTAATTCTATTTTATTGTGCACCGCCCAGGGTCCCCACTGGGGGAGATGGGCGGTACTATAAATTTAATAAAATAAATAAATAAATATTTGGCAGATAAAGTCACTCAGATCCACTCTGGACAGGTCCAGCTGAACTGCCAGGGGCACAGTCTGGTGATATGATTTGGAATTAGTTTAAGCCAGTGACTTTTGAGGAAGTGAGCAGGGTTGGCAACCTTTTTGTTGGACACAGACTCTTCCTGGGTACAACAAGAAGCCAGAGAAGTCACCTGTAGTTGGGTCCATGCAGTGGTGTCATCTTCTTTGAGGGACTGGGTGGTGATAGCAGTCTTGAAGAATGCTGTGATGCACGCCCTCCTCAAGCAGCCATCCATAGACCCAACTGTTTTAGACACTGTCCTGTCTCCAACCTTCCTTTTTTGGGTAAGGTTGTTGAGAAGGTAGTTGGGCTGCAGTTACAGAAGACCCTGGAAGAAGCTGATTATCTAGACTCAGTCAGGGCTCAGGCTGGGATTTGGTATAGAGACAGGGTTGCACTTGTTGATGATCTGTGGAAGAGCTGGGTTGGAGATGTTGGATCCATCCTTGTGCTCCTTGATCTCTCAGCAGCTTTTGATACCATTGACCACTGTATCCTTCTGGACTGACTCTGGGGGTTCGGAATTTGGGCACTGTATTACACTGGTTTTCTTTCTTCATGGCTAGTTCCAGTCAGTGATGGTGGAGGGGAGAGGTTGTTCCCTAGGCCCCTCCTTTGTGGGGTGCCATAGGGCTTGACATGCTCTCCCCTCATGTTTAATATCTAAATGAATCTACTGGGTGAGGTCATCTGCCAGTTTGGAGTCTGGTATGATCAGTATGCTGATGATATCCAATTATACCTTAAATATCTTAGACCCTAGGCTGACCTAGACTGACTAAATGATGCTGTCAAAATTCTGTCCCAGTGCCTGGAGGCTGTGTGGCTTGGATGGGGAGAAACTGATTCTGGCTTAATCCTATAAAGATTGAGTGGCTGTGGCTACTGGGACCACCTAGATCTGGAGATTTACCATCTGTACTCCTGGATGGGGTTGCACTTCCACAGTCAGGAGTGATGCACAAATTGGGGGTTCCCTTAGATTCACAGTTCCTACTTGAACAGCAGGCTGCATGGGTGGCCAAGAGGGCCTTTGCACAGCTCTACCTTGCTTGAGTATTGCAATAGACTCTACATGGGGCTGCCCTTGAAGTGGTCTAGAATTTATTTATTATTTAAATTTATTGTTTAAATTTTAAATTATTATAGAATGCAGCTGTGTGAGCAGTGATGGGATTGCCTTGGCATGCCCACATGACACATCTGCTTTGCAAACTGTACTGGTTGCCAATGTGCTTCCAAATGCAACTTAAGGTGCTGGTTATTACCTATAAAGCCCTATATGGCATAGGGCTCAGTTTGAGAGGCTGCCTGTTTCCCATGGTTTCTGCCCATCTGGTATGATCCAGTAAAGTGGATGAGCTCTGGGTCCTCTTGATTAAACAGTGTCATCTTTTAGGACCCAAGGAGTATGCCTTCTCTGTAGTGGTACCTGCCCTCTAGAATGAGGTCACCCCTGAGATCTGTACGGCTCCCACACTGATGACATTCTGGAAAGCCTTGAAGACCTCACTGTTTGCCTAGGCCTTGGGACAGGGTGGATGGGATTCCTCAGTTTATGAAGTTCTACATTTTGATATGTTATCTGATTTATTCTGCAACTACTTTGTAGCTATTTTTGTTACTTGTTTCCGACTAATTTTTTGCATTTTGTTGTTTTTTGCATTACTCTTTATTTTTGTGAGTCACTCAGAGTAAGCTGGAGTCAGGCAGCATTTAAATTGAATGAATGAATGAGTGAGTGAATGCGTTAATGAATACTGTGATTTTGTACTGCTAGATCCAAAAGCAGGGGTTATATCTTGATTAGTGTCTGGCTGAGTTAAATATGTTGTGCAAATGCAGCTGGTAAATTAGACCTTTGAGAACAAGATATGAAGGTCACACAAAAGACAGGATTTAATCTGAGTATCTCAGAGGCATCTGGCTGGCTATTCCTGGAGACAGCATTCTCGATTAAATAGTCCTTATTTTAATCTAGGCTAGTCTTGTGTCATTACAAGGTATCATGTTGGAGAAGAAAGAAGCAGGTAACAATGTAGTGGGTGATCCACAAAAAAGAAGAGTTCCTCATAAGCATGCCAAGTATGATCCATGGACGTATCCACAGCTGAACTACAACCATCTGGACAACCACTAGCTGGCAGGAAAGAGATAATGGTTTCAGCCTAGATCCTATAGCCCTGTGTTATATACCTAAGATATAGTCTGACTGTCAGTACTTATATATGAGGTGGATATGGATGGTCACACACCTTTTGGCTGCAAAAGATACTTGCACAATATAAGATTTTCTGCCACTGCTTCCCATGGGACTTGTCCTTTTGGCATAATTAAACAATTGACAGCAAATACATTTGGGAGGAACTGTGCAAAAAGCTTTCCTCTGAACCACCTCTAATGAGCAAATACTTGCCTTAAATCTAACAGCTTTGATAAAAGATGTAAGCAAAGATATTTATGAACTTCCTTTACAAAGTCCTTCGGCATAACTTACTAACTTTGTTGCATTTCTCTAAGTTTGTTTTTAAAGCACTGATAAAAGATTCTGTTTTTCCTGGCTGCTTTTCAGACCAGTGTAAATTTGTATCTTACACCAAAGGTTAGTCAGTGCCCTTTGTATACAAGCTCCCAGAGCAAGGCATATAGATTTTTGAATCCAAATACTGTATTATCTG
This sequence comes from Charina bottae, assembly GCA_023362775.1. Taxonomy (NCBI): domain Eukaryota; kingdom Metazoa; phylum Chordata; class Lepidosauria; order Squamata; family Charinaidae; genus Charina; species Charina bottae. Next base: position 12,580,671 of record JALMGJ010000003.1, read on the forward strand.
TTCTGTACTGAGATTTGAAGGTTTGAAAAGTGGGGGGAAAATGTCAATCCCGCAGGATATCAAGATTGTTTTGACTTTGATGTGTTCATTAAGGATGCCGTGGGTATTCATGGCTTTTCATTCTCTAACCAATAAAAAAACATGCTTATTTTGCAGCTTTTGATACCCATCCTAATTAGTGTAGATGCAAGTATCTATGAGGAAAAATGACTTGCTCTTCAAGACACTCCAGAAGGAAGCCACTTTCACAAACTCTTTCAGTGAACAGTCTGGCTATAAAAAAAAAAAAAACCCTCTGACCTGTGAGAGAGGTTGAGGGGGGGACACAGTGAGTGTGGATTGAGTGTTTAGGGGGTGGTTGGGTTCTCCCTTCTTTTTCTTTATTTTGTTTTTTGCAAATACTAAGAATTTCAAAAGCGTTGATCAATTTTCAGTTTCAATCATGCTTGATTTTGGGTTACAGGAAATTCAGCGCTTACAAGAAGAGGCTGATAAAGCCAACAAGCATGCTTCCGTGTTTGAAAGAGAGAACCAGAGGTCTGAAATCCAAGTCAAAGATCTTTCGCAACAGGTTAGTTCGTAGACCATTTCTTGTTTGAAGCACTTGACTTGGAACTAAGAGGCAGGAGCCCATGCTTCCTCCAGGATTGCCAGCAAATTGTCCTGATGGAAGTATCCTCTGTGCTTGCGCATGGATATTCAGATATGGGGAGGACTTGCTAAGAACTCCGCTCTTCAAACAGTGCGTACAGAGGGGCATTTGCCCATTGCCCTTCTGAATGGTTTTGCAGAGCCTTAGGAATTAATTCCAAGTATGCAGAATTAAGACTATTTTCTTAATGTCATGTTTAGATAATAGTCTCAATCATAGCCTTATATTTATTATTTATATATATAAAAATTCCCTTCTCACCCCTATGGGTGGTATGTGTCTTCCTCAACCTCGGGTCCTCTACCAGAGGCCTGGGAGTTTGAGGGTTCTGCACGTATCTTAACTGTTCCTAGCATTGCACTCTTCTGGACAGAGAGCTCTGATGTTGCTCCTGGGATCTGTCGGAGCCACTCTCCCAGTTTGGGAGTCACAGCCCCAAGTGCCCCTACCACCACTGGGACCACTTTGGCCTTCACTTTCCACATCCTGTCCAGTTCTTCCTTCAGGCCCTGGTACTTCTCCAGCTTTTTGAGGCCAAAACATTGGCTCAAATTCTCTGTCAGACACAAATAGGAATTTATGTGAAGAAGGAGCCACAGGAAACAGTGCAAACAAAATTCCTGCGATCAATTCTAGCCACAACCAATGGCACATCAAATGCCCAGTTAAGGCTCAAGACAGGAATGCCATCAATTCAGGTGAGGGCCTGGAAGTTGATGATAAATTATTGGCTAAAAATGCAGTTCTTCCCAGTTGGTTTAACCCCTCTAGTTCTAAGAGATAACTTCTCTTCACCCTGGAAGCTGGCAGTAGAATATAAGCTGGCTTCATATGGGCTCTCTCCACTATTCTTAATATCATTAGGTTATGACCAAGCTAAACAACTGGTCATTCAAAGATTAAGGGACATGGAATTCCAGATTGAAGTTAACAGGCTGCCACAACACGACAGAATTTGGATAAACAGGGGCATATAGGAACCAGCAAGTTATTTGCTAAATCTAACTTTCCCTAAGCTGAGAATTGCATTCTTCAAAGCTAGATTCAATATTCTTCCATCTGGACTACTTCAAGGCAGGTATAATAAAATCCCTATAGCTGAGCCTATCTGCCCATGTGGTGAAGAGGAAGTTGAAACCATCTCACATGTACTGTTACATTGTAAATTCTATAGGGACATTAGGTCAATCTACATTTTGCCCCTAGTAGATAAATTCCATGGGAATCCAGATAATTTTTACATAAACCATCTTCTTCAGGATCCAAAACCATACATTACGTGTGCAGTAGCCAAATTTTGTGTTGCCGCAATGAAAATAAGACAAAACAAGTTAAACAAGTAATTCCCTTGTTTTAAAAATTACTATTAAATTAAAATATCTTAATTAATAAATTGTTAGGGGATATATATATATTTATTTTATACTTACTAATATTTTAGGCTCACACTACCTAGATAAAAATGCATTAATACAGTAATAGCAGAGTGAATGCTATATTATTATGTGATATTTTTCTCCTTTTAAATTTTGCTGGTCATTGACTGAATAAATATTATTGATTGATTGAGGGTTCTGCGCAGTATCTTAGCTGTTCCTAGCATTGCACTCTTCTGGACAGAGAGCTCTGATGTTGCTTCTGGGATCTGTTGGAGCCACTCTCCCAGCTTAGGAGTCACAGCCCCGAGTGCTCCTACCACCACTGGGACCACTTTGGCCTTCACTTTCCACATCCTCTCCAGTTCTTCCTTCAGGCCCTGGTACTTCTCCAGCTTCTCATACTCCTTCTTCCTGATGTTGCTGTCACTTGGCACAGCTACATCTATCACCACCGCTGTCTTCTGGTCCTTGTCTACTACCACAATGTCTGGTTGATTGGCCAGTACCTGCCTGTCTGTCTGGATCTGGAAGTCCCACAGGATCTTAGCCCTGTCATTCTCCACGACCTTCTGTGAAAAGGATTCTGGATTTTGGAGTGTATATATATTGAAGAAAATATTTGTAGCTGAGGGTTGAACTGTGGAGTCCTTGGTGCTCTCTGAGCCTGTTTGTTTTCTTGCAGACGTTTCATTGCCAGACTAGGCAACATCTTCAGTGTGAAAAGAGAGTGGGGTTTTCTCTCTGTTTATATACCATGGTTTGTCCTGCTTGTGTTGGTGGAGGTGTTGTTCTTCCATTAGGAGTTCCTTGATTGGGCTGTTGTTTTCTGCTTGGTTGATTGACTGAGTTAATAGTTCCTTGATTAGGGTATATTGTGCTGTTTGATTGTCCCTCTGGTGCTAATCCTGGTGTTAATCATTGCATATCTGGGTGTTGATTGCTGGCAAGGAGGTGTTCTGGTCTTTTGGCTTTTCTATTGTCTCTTATGAATGGTATGTAAATGTTGTTTACCTCTATGTGTCTGTTGCTGACTGCTTTGTCTGAGTGCCAAGCTTCCAGGAATTCTCTAGCGTTTTTGGGTATATATACTGTATATCAGATCTTTGATAGCAGACATTGATTGGTGCTCATATGGAGAACAGTGGACCATAACTTTACTTTGTCTTTACTGCCTTATCTTTTCTCCTTTCCACTTAGAGACTGGAGGACCCTTAGGAGGGTTCATTATGGTTGCCTACATATAAAACAGGGTGTGGTTAATAATTGCCTTTTCCCTATGTAAATGAAAATGCAATTTAAGATGCATGTTAAGCAATGGTCCAGAGCAATAGCAAATTGGTTCATGCTTAAAGGTTTATATACACTGTACTTTTCCTGGGATACAAAACAATCATTCAGAAAATCTTACCCTAGAAAAATATTACATATTGCCCTCTGTGGATAATTGTCTCAGACATAAAATGTCATTTTTTTGCTGAGGCAGAAGTATCTATGGAAATAATAGGAACAATTTTTCACATTCCAAGTGGTTATTATGCAGGTGTACCTGCTGATCTAATTTCTTTGAAAAGTCCACTTTCCCCACTCCCTTACTTCAATAATGAATTTTGAATTGTTCTGATCAGTTCTATTTTTCTTTTTTGGACCAACAAATTTGGCTAACACAAGGGCTATTTTCATATCTGTAATAGTCCTCATATTCAAGCAACATCTGGAGATGGGCGGGGAATAAATTTGAAAAATAAATAAATAAATAAATAAATAAATAATTTCCCTAGGACACAAAAAATTACATTCCCAGTTAAAGGTGTTTTATATAACCCACATTACCTTTCTTCCTCAATAGATTTACTAGGAATATTCATATAATTTAAATGAAAATAAAAGACATACAAAACCTAAAACTGAACATCTTTGCCCTCCCGCTGTGGTAACCAGCATTGAAGGGACTGAATCACACAAATTATATCAAAGTCAACTCTTAAATTCTCAACATGTCCCTCCAAATAGAAGTATCAGCTAAGATAAAGTGTCTCTGAAGATAACAAGTCCTCACTGTGTATAAAGACTGTATGTGCTTGTGGAAATAATCATGATATTTCCTGTCCATTAAGACATGAGATAGATAGATAGATAGATAGATAGATAGATAGATAGATAGATAGATAGATAGATAGATAGACAGACAGACAGACAGACAGACAGACAGACAGACAGACAGACAGGTTTGTCAATTATCTGGCAATTCAAATAAATAATGAAACAAACACGTTCTGTTAGGCAGATTAGGAAACTTGAATTCCTAAGTAAAAGTTCCCAGTCTGACATGTTACAGATATGCTGGGACTGCAATTCCCAGAATTTGCAGTTGGCATATTGTCAGTAGTCCCACTATTTCTGGAAGGCACCAGGCTGGGAAAAGCTGATTAATCCTCCATCATTTCCCTCATAATGTTAAATCCTCTTTAAATAACACCATATCAGATGTGTCAGCTCATCAACTCTCTGGTATCCCTGAGAGGTTTCTGCAGCTTGAAGTATCACACACTGCTCTGTAAAGAATTTTCCCTAATATTGACTTTTAGGTTTTCAAGGTTACTGATGGCACCTTCGTTTTCATTAATCGTCCTAACCATCTCAACAAAGCTCATTAAGAAGATAAATATATTTATCAGCCCAACCATCTAGCTGATTGTGTGTTTCCTATTTTACCAGTGATGTACAGTCTCTTGTCACATTATTAAATATTGAGAAGCACTTATTTCAGTTCAGGCCTGTATCTTAAAGGATTTGAAAATTAGGATAAAGCTGTACAATATTTTTTCATTCCTAATTCTACTGGGCCAAGCCAAGCAAACTCTCAGGCTTATTATAACAAGCACAACCAAGAGAAGGAATCCACCCAATTAGTGCCCTAAATTTAACTTTTTCTTTTCCCCATACATGTGAATGGTCAGCACTGTCAGATGGGTGGTGATTTAGGATGCAAAGCACTCCACAAGAAACTACATATAGGTAGGCTGACCATATTTCAGGATGGCAAAACAGGACGGGGTCTTATGTAATATTCCGTATTCATAAAAAAGACAAGGGTCCCCGCCCCCCGGTCCGCACAATTGGCTCCTGCCTGCAAGCCCCACCACCCAGTCCACGCAATTGGCTCCCACCTGCAAACCCCACCTCCCGGTCTGCGCGATTGGCTCTCACCTGCAAACCCCACCCCCGGTCCGCTCAATTGGCTCCTGCCTGCAAACCCCGCCCCCAGTCCGTGCGATTCGCTTCCACCTGCTAACCCTGCCCTGGTCCGCACTCCGGCTCGGATCCTCCTTTCGCGTCATTCCCGCCGGGTTTGAAAAATGGGACAAAATTGAGATTTTTATGAAAACGACGGGACAGTTGAAAAATGCTTAAAAAATATGACTGTCCCATTCAATACGGGACGTATGGTCAGCCTACATATAGGGAAAATCTGCCTTCTACCTTGTAAAATGAGGAGCCTCGAATATCTGAACCTCCGGCTTTAATATCTTATGCTGGAGTAGGGTAGACAGAGCTCTTCAGAATTGCAGCCTCCGCAGCTCCCAAACACAACTCCCGAATGGACAACTGAGGGGAGACAGAATGCATGGTCGCAGATACGGAGCTAACACCTTTTTAATCCAACTATCCACCAACTATTTACCAACTTACCAATGGGTAGGGGACGGCAGAGGAACCTTAAATACCCGAATCTTCGGCTTTAACATCCTATGCCGGAGTAAGGTAGACGGAGCTTCTCCTGAACGCAGCCTCCGCAGCTCCCGAACGGAGTACTGGGGGGGGCAACGGAGTGCATGGGTTTTGGTGTTGGTGGACTTTTGTGGGTCCTGGCTGACTCCCTTAGGGGTTTTTTGGTGGGGGAGCCTGGCACGGAGAACATGGTAGCCCAGTTGTGCTGGGCCAACTCCTGCGGATCCCGACTGCACAGTGACAACACTGGATGGCGGGGAGAGGAAGCCAGACAATCTTCGAGACCTCCTCACCTAACGAAGAAATCTACAGAGCGGCAAAGCAGCGACGGAACACGGAGCACAGAGTAGTAAAGCGCGGGCGTTACTCCCGTGGACTCTGGCATGCTGATGGTGAGCCCAGCAGACTGGCGGTCCCCCTGGCAGACTCCCTGGTGAGCCCCTGTTACCTTGGGCTGAGACGTATGAAGGGCCTTGTGTCAACAGTGGAGCCCTATAGACTTTAACATCTACTGACAACCAGAGAGACTTTGAATGCTGGGTGTAGGGGAATTCCCATGGATTTATGGACTAATTGCTTGGACTAACACCATTGAGCTAAGGCGGCAGAGAACTTGGAGGAGTCCCTTGGTGTGAATGTGGACCCCCCCCCGGGGTGAGAGATGAGGGAGGGGGGTAAGATTGTATGAGTGTGGAAGAGCACCCCCTGGGTGAGAGTCAGGTGGGGCAGGAGTGATTGTGGTGAGTGTTGGTACCTCTCCCCGACCAGTGAGAGAAGTTGGGGGAGAGGTGCAGGGTGTGAGTGGGGTGGTGCTAGACCCTACCAGTGCCGAGAGCGAGAGCTGGTGCACTGGGGGTCTTACCACTGCCCAAGAGTGTATGGGAGTGCATGATGGATGGTTGGGATAAGGGACTCGTAATTAAGCCCAAGAATTCCGGAGGCCTGGGAGTGGACCGGAAATCTCTGGGGGCTATATGGCGGGCCATTTGATTCGGGTGGTGATGGGCAGGGGACGGTATGACGGGAACCGGAGGGCAAGCCATCTTTGGGGAAGGCGCCCCCGGTGTTTGTTACCGGTGGTGCGTTCCGGCCCCCCGTGTTCACACCCAGACCCTGGTAAGCAGATCCTCGTGGGCTCCGGTCTCCGGCTGCTGCTGTTGAATGCCAGGTCGGTGAACAACAAAGCCCCCCTTATAAGTGACTTGATCACGGATGAGGGGGCCGACCTGGTGTGTATTACCGAGACCTGGCTGGCACCAGAGGGGGGAGTGGCCCTCTCGGAAATGTGCCCAGCCAGGTTTCAGGTCTGGCATTAGCCGAGACACCGGGGCAGGGGAGGAGGGGTGGCAGGAGGGGTGGCAGTGGTCATCCGAGAGTCTCTTGTGGCTTTCAGGGGCGCTGCTCCACAAGTGGCCGGGTGCGAGACCCTGTTTTTCAAGTTGAGTTCACGAGAACAGTTGGGAGTGTTGCTGCTGTACCAGCCTCCCTGCTGCGTAGCAACCTCTCTGCCTGAGCTGCTCGAGGCTGTCTCAGGGTTGGCAGTGGAGTTCCCCAGACTTATGGTTCTGGGGGACTTCAATCTGCCATCTCTGGGACGGGACTCGGAGGCAGCTCGGGAGTTCATAGCTACCATGGCAGCTATGGGCCTGTCTCAGATTATTCGTGACCCGACTCGGGACAGTGGTCTCACCCCGGACTTAGTTTTCTTGTCTGAGCAGTGGCAATGTGATCTGAGGGGAGAGTTACATCTTTCCCCATTGTCACAGTCAGACCACGCCCTGGTGACCCTTAGACTCTTTTGTGCTGCCCCACTCCGCAGGGATTCTTATTTATTTATTTAATTTTTATCCCGCCTTTATTATCTTTTTTTATAAATAACTCAAGGCGGCAAACATACCTAATACTCCTTCCTCCCCCTATTTCCCCCACAACAACAACCCTGTGAGGTGAGGTGGGCTGAGAGTGTGTGACTGGCCCAAGGTCACCCAGCCGGCTTTCATGCCTCAGGCAGGACTAGAACTCAAAGACTCCTGGTTTATAGCCCAGCATCTTAACCACTAGACCAAACTGGCAATAGTTAAGATTAATCTTCCTCTCTCCTCTCCCTTATACATGTTATCCCCCTGCTGCTGCATTTCTAGTGATATAATTGAGTGTGGAATGTTAGGGGTAACAGAGAGAAACTGCTGATATAGTCCTGAGAATGGGAAAGCAAAACTACTGTGGCTGGTTTTGCATATCCTCTTTAGCAGGACTGTTCCTGTTCCATACATCTCAGTGCTTTGGCCTCCTACACCTGTCTAAAGTGCATGGTGTTTGCGACTCCTTGCTTACTTTGTTTCTAACCTATAATATTGGGGTGTTGATGGATTATTTCCCATGAGTGGACAAAGCAGCGTGACCATAATACATCATTTCAATGTAGTCCCTTTAGTCTTTCTTAGGGAATTTTACACACAGACACAGACACAGACACAGACACAGACGCACACGCACACGCACACGCACACGCACACGCACACGCACACGCACACGCACACACACACGCACACACGGCATGAATATAAAACAGTCCATCACATTGCAAAATGAAGAACATAAACAATGGCCACTTGGAACCACAGTTGAATTACACTTTTGTGATAAAAGTAAAGACCAGGAGAGTGACCAGCCTTTCTCTTTCTCCTCCTCTCCATATAGGGATACTTTCTTCAACTTTGGTATACATGAAGGGACTCTGTTGTGGTTAGCTAATCTAGGGAGATTCATGCATGGAAGCAAACATCTGCCAGCACATTCCTTGTTGGGTTGGATACTGAATATTTCAAGAGGAATGGCACACACAATTTCCAGCTGCACCCAGCTTTCCATTGAAGCAGGTGCATCATTTTAATGCCGCATATTTCAGGGAAATCTGGGCTATTTTATCATAGGTTTCTTCAATGATCTCATTGGTGAGAAGACTGAAACCAATAGGCCCATAAATATCCAGGAACTTTGGCTAAGCTCATTTTATTGTAGAAAAGCTAAGAAGCCATTATGAAAGAATTACAGCAATTACAGTATATAAAATATGTGATCTCTTTATACACTCAATATTCTCCTTCTCCTTCTGCAATTACAGTATATAAAATATGCTATTTATAAACTTATTATTATTATTATTATTATTATTATTATTATTATTATTATTTTCTCCTTCCTACTCTACAGAAAGACCCAGAAGTAATTCTCTTTTTGGGCAAGAGATACAGTTTCCATCTGTTTCTTGTTGTTTGGGTCATGGCTAGAACTAGTATCAGATTATTTTCTTTGACCATCTGAGAATGAACTTTCACACCAAGTGGGAGAAAAAAAAGGATGTGGAATGGCTTTCAAGCAATGAATTTTAAAATGGAAAGGGGACAGTTGGATCCCAGTCCTTTTCATCCATACCTGAAAAGAAGTAAGATAACATCTGATTCCATTTCACCCTTCTTCAAAGACTACTTTTTCACAACAAAGACTACTTTCCCCCATATAAAACAACAGCAACAATAATATTCCTCATAAAGCTTTATCATAAAAGTTGAATGCATTCTAAATAATATCTCAGTTTCTGTAGACCTGTGTTTGTGTTCATTATAAAAAATATGCATTATAGAATATGTCTCAAACTCTGACTTCCGGTGGTGAAGCATGGCGGACAGCCGAACGTCGTATTAGCTCGGTATACTTTCACTTGCAGCGCGATTACTCAGCTTTTCTGCGGAGCTGTAATTGACAAGCAGACCACGGCGGAATCGCTGAAAAGGAGCGGAACCGAGAGAGAGAGACTCCAGTGGCTTCTGGATGGCCAGCAAGAGAAACTTTTTCACTTTCACTTTCTGACTCTTGCCGCAGCAACAGCCGGGAAGCCTGGAGAAGAAATCCAAGTAACGCGTTTCTGCAGCCTTTTTTTTATAAAGGCATTGCCACTGTGCCAGCCACTTCACTTTCAACTCAATTAACTTATAACGAAGAAACAAAAGAAGCTCTCCATAAGAAGAAATTTTGAAACATTCTGGGTGAGACTATCTCTATTTCAAAACGCTCCAGAAAAAGGGACTTAATTATTTATATATAAGTGCCATATTCACTAATAACAAGCTATTATAAGTGCACTGATAAGTTTTTTTTCTCTGCCTATATTGAAGTGTATTAGTCTTAAAAAATAACTGTATTAGGAATAAGTTATATAATAATTGTATAAGAAATAGATAGAGATAACATAGTACACAAGTAATTATATATTATAATAGTTAAATCACTCTTCAATGAACATGTATACTAGGAGACAACAAAGGAGGAGTTCTGAGACAGGAGAAGGAGAATGGATGAAATCTCTCTTTGAGGATTTTACAAAAAAAGCAATACAAAGCATTACTCAAAATGTAACATCTCTACTAGAAGAAAAAATAGATGGTTTTGAAAGGAGACTAGATCAGAAATTATAAAAAATGGATAAAAGGTTTAAAGCAGAAATCCAAGAAGTAAGAGAGAAAGTAGAAAAATTAACAGAAGAGAAAGACCATGACTCAGATCGTTTAACCCTAATAGAACTAAAACAAAAAGAAAATTGTGTAAGACTGAGAGGGGTACTTGAAAAAAAAGAATCAGAAACAAGGGAAATAATTATACAAATGCTAGCCAACTTAATTGAATGGGAAGAAGAAAGATTAGAAGATGAAGTAGAAAAAATGTAGAGTCAATTCAAAGTTTGCAAGTGCCAACATAAAACCTAGAGATATTGTAATAGAATTTACCAGAAAAAAGATTAAAGATTTGATTATCCAAGCCTCCTTTGAAAAAAAATTAATATTGAGGGTAATGAAATTATGATATTTAAAGAAATACCTCTAAAAATTCTGAAAAAAAGAAAAGAATATATTTTTCTTACTGAGGTAGTAAAGAAAAACAAAATCCCTTTTAGGTGGGAAACAATTGAAGGTGTAAGTTTGACATTCAAAGAACAAAGATTTAAACTTAATTCCATACCCAAAGCTAAAGATTTCCTCAAAAAATATGAAAAAGAATTGACACAGTGTAAAAGAACAAAGGAATTAAAGGAAAGCATAAAAGAATTTCTAAACAATGAAGTCCAAAATTTAGAAGAGTCAGCCTCCAGTTCAAAAGAATTCGAAACTCTACTTACGAATGAATGAAATAAATTGCTTATCTTGGAATATTAATGGATTTAACGCCCCAGTCAAATGGAAAAAAATCTTTCATTCTTTATACTAATTAAAACAAGATATTATACGCCTACAAGAAACTCATGTTAGACAAAAAGATACCAAATATATAATAAACAATAAATTAGGGATGGAATTTGTTTCTGCGAATGAAAAATAAATAAATGGTATAGTTATATATGTTAAGCCCTATCAAAAACCTAAATTGATATCTGCAGATACAAAAGGAAGATATATACTACTCGAAATTGAAATACAAAGTCTAAAAGTAATACTAGTGGGTATATATGCCCCTAATGAAAATTTTATAAAACTTTACTGAATAATCTTTCAGAATTTCCCAATAATAATTAAGTGGGAAAATATGCTGGCGTCCTGTCGGGGGTCAGTATCCACCGGATGGAAGATGGAAGATCTCTTCGAATGGTGGCGGTTACGGCAGATCCTGGAAGCAACAACATTTACAGGACGTCAGCAGCCGGCTCCAACGCAAGGCACCCTGAGACATGTAGTCTGGAAGCCAGGAAGAGTCGGTTCCCTTACCCCCTCCCCTTGTGCGCGGATTAGGAAAAAACATTGTATAATTTGAAATGTATAACGATGTATGTAAGCCGCCCAGAGTCCTCCATTAGGGAGGAAATGGGCGGGGTATAAATACAAGTATAAATAAATAAGTAAGTAAGTAAGTAAGTAAGTAAGTACTAATGGGTGATTGGAATGGAGTTACACATCCATTAATTGACAGAAAATCTGACCATCAAATTAAAAACAATCAAGGAAAGCTGCCCCAATCTTTTTTTGACCTTACCAAAAACTTGGAGTTAGTAGATGTTTGGAGACATAAAAATGGAAACACCAAACACTATACATTCTATTCAAATAGATTCAAAAGTTTTTCTAGAATAGATATGATTTGGATATTCACAAATTTAGCTAATAAAATAATAGATACATAAATTCTCCCAAAAACATTTTCTGATCATAACGCAATTCAGCTAAAAATAAAATTCCACCCAAAGACCTATAGATGGAGGTTAAATGAAGTCCTCCTTAGAAACAAAGAATATTTAGAAGATACCAAAAAGAAATTAAAAGAATTTTTTTATTGGAATTTAAACAAAGAAGTAAATATAGCCACTGTTTGGGACACAAGTAAGGCCTTTATAAGAGGGCACTTTATGTCCTTAAACAAACATTATAAAACAATAAGACAACAAAAATTATCAACTATCCTGCAACAAATAAAATTAAAAGAAAAAGAACTACAATCAGACTTATTAAACGAGACTATAACTCATCAAATCAAAATATTACAAAAACAATTAGATATACGTACAATAGAAGAAATTGAAAGTAATTTAAGATACGTCAAGCAAAGGAATTTCCAACATGCCAATAAAGCAGGAAAATGGCTTGCATATAAATTAAGAAAGGATAAAGAGAAAAATATTGTTACTGCAATACATGAAAACGAAGTAAATCTAGTAGATAATTAAAAAATCAAAAAAGCATTTTATACCTTTTATACAAATGTATACAAAAAAACGACAAGTCACAATTGAAAAAATTGACAAATATCTACTAGATAGCAATTTAAAGAAAATATCTAAGGAACAAAAAGAAACAATTAACAATTCCATTTCCACTCAAGAAATTATAAATGCTATCCAAAAATTGAAATCAGGCAAAACTCCAGGTCCTGATGGTTTCACTGCCGTTTACTATAAATATTTCCAGGAACAGCTCATAAATCCACTTAAAGAATTATTAAACTCAATACTATCTGGAAACAATATACCCAAATCCTGGACAGAATAATCACATTAATACCAAAGGATAATCAAGATCCAACTCTCTGCAAAAATTACAGACCTATTTCTTTACTAAATAATGACTATAAAATTTTTACCACAATTTTAACGGAAAGACTAAACAAAATACTTCGGAATACAATAAACCAAGATCAAAGTGGCTTTCTCCCTCAAAGACATATAAAAGACAATATTAGAACAGTTTTAAATATAATTGAATATGCTCAAATTCACATTGAAAAACCAATTATGTTACTATTTTTGGATGCGGAAAAAGTGTTTGATAATTTGAATTGGGATTTCATGTTAAAAACTTTAAAAATTATGAACTTCGGTGATAGATTTATAAATGCCATACAAGCAATTTATACAAACCAAACAGCAAAAATTGTAATAAATGAAGATACAACACAAAACTGTACAATACAAAAAGGAACAAGACAGGGATGTCCACTATCCCCGCTATTATTTATTTTAGTATTAGAAGTTTTAAAAGAAAATATTAGAAACAATAATCAAATACAAGGAATAAAAATAAAGCAAGAAAGATACAAACTGTGAGCTTTTGCTGATGATATAGTAATTACGTTACAAAATCCACAAGAATCAATTGATTACTTAATAGGAAAATTACAGGATTATGGAGAATTGGCTGGCTTCAAATTAAACAAACAAAAAACAAAAATGATAAATTTAAATATATCTCCAAATAATCAAAACATCCTTGAACAGATAATGGGTTTCCAAAGCGTAAAGAAAATTAGATATTTAGGAATACAAATCACTCCAAAAAAGATGCTCTACAGTCACCAGCTAGTTAAATTCAGGAAGCCTACAAATAATGGAGGTGAAGGTAGCTTTCTACCACTCTTGCTCCTCCTTAGCAGCTACTGCAGTATTTAAAGTGTGCCACTTACAGCCTGTTTCCTCCATGATTCTGTTAAGTCTCCATGTACATTTGTTTAAATTGGTGGTCATTATCTTGTCTGATTTCTTCATTTAGTTACGTTGAAAAAACTTTTCAAGGAACTATTGTTATTGTTTCTTAAACATTTCATTTTGATCTCACATAGATGTTAAGCATCTGGTGCTTTTCCTTTTGGAGGAGGAGAATAAGAGGAGGAAATATTTTGCTGGGTTCCAGCAATATTACTTTGATTTCACTTCTTTTGATCACAGCCCTCAAGTCTGCTAGTTTCTGTTTCCTTCTCAATTTTAAAAACAGTGCTAAAAGCACTATAGACACAGTATAGGTTATAGTTTCCTGACTACCTGCATAGAAGAAATGCAGGATTTTGCAAAACAAGCAAAAATGTCAGGTTTATTGGTATTGTACAACTTAAATAAAACAACATTAAAAATAATCTAATTATCTTTCTTTCTGTAAAAAGGCACAGTCTTCTTGTGACCTTCTCAAGCTGTTAAATGGACTTGTTCCAGTTTCATTGATTGGGGATTTAAACAGTGGTGCTATGCTGAGACTGATTTCTGTAACTAATCCTCAAATACTTAAGGATCTTTTTTTCTCCTTGAATGGAGGAAAGTACTGGAGAACTTCAAATTTAGTCTCGATTTAGACTCAAGAGTAGATTTTCTCCTATGACAAAAATACACCTTTAGAAAAGAAAGACCCACAGTTGAGCTGAGCATATTTGTTACTATTTTTACCGAGGGCCTCATTTCTTAATCTGTTGGAAGGATTACAAGATGGGTGGAAATGAAAGAAACAGTGGTTGAAAACAGTGTCCAAAGTGAGTAAGGACACCCATTCCCTTTTTACTCTTTTTCTAATACCCTTTTATTTTTCTTTCCCAAACAGCAATCTCCATTAAGGGGGCAGACAAAACTTCCCAGCAGCCAAAAATGATAAATTGCAAAGGGGTTGGAAATTAGTTTAAGCAGTATGTGAGGGTCTTGGGTTGCTTGTTGCCCACTTTGTCCAAAATGTTAGGTGCTCCATATGGTGAGTGAAATACAGCAGTCCCTAGTATGGGGCCATGCTACTGGGGATGCTGGGAAATTTAGTCCTAGCAGAGCTATCTGTATAATAAGATAGCAGTTACTGAGGGCAGATGGATGGCAGAAGGCACAAAGAACAGGAGGACAATGAGTAGGCAACTAATAGTGGCGGTTGCTGCCCTAGTACCGGTGTTGATATTATATACACCGATCAAATTGGCTTCTGTAAATGGAAAGGGCATATACGTGTCTGTGAGGAGGAGGTATCTTAGTCTATAAGGGTGAAGTACCTTGCTTTCTTATTCATGTTTCTTTCATTCTCATTGATCAGGTGGTGCTTTGGCTTTGTGTCCAGTGAGAGTAAATGGATTACTAAACCATAATGCCAGGGCAGTGTTAAACACACATGAGAATTGCTATGGCATTGCCTCAGCCCAAGTGATCAGCTTTTTTCAGAAATAAGCAAAGGGAATATAGATGTAACTACATCACTGGATAAACTGTCTTACACATTAAATGTTTTAGCCTCATTGCAGGTTGTAGACTGAATTTAAGCATTAACTGAAACATTGTCTGCAAAGATTTATTTGCCAATAGAACAGAATATCTGTAGCTTAGGAACACCTCCTTGCCAGCAATCAACACCCAAATAAGCAGAGATTAACACCAGGATTAACACCAGATGAACAATCAAACAGTAAACAATACCATAATCAAGGAACTATCAACTCAGTCAATCAATCAAGCAGTAAACAACAGCTCAATCAAGGAACTACCAAGGAGAGAACAACATCCCCACCACACAGGCAGGGCAAGCTACAGTATATAAACAGAGAGAAAACCCAACTCCCTTCTTGCACTGAAGATGTTGCCTAGTCAGGCAATGCAACGTCTGCAAGAAGACAACCAAGCTCAGAGACCACCAAGGACTCCCCACTTCTTTCCTTTGAGTCTTGCAATATTTTAAAACATGCCCCCCACACACTCCATATAAATTTATTTATTGTTCTTTGCCAGTCCTGCAAGCTTTTGTCTGAGACAGGAACTGGAACCATTTAGAATAGGTATTTGACATTCCTTTGCTACATCCAACATTGTGAGAGCATTTAAAAAAAAAAAAAAAAAAAACTTATGCACTAGGGCTGACAGCTCTGTACCTAAATGTTATGTTCCCTGAAAATTTGTCCACTAACTCCCAAAAGTAGTTTTGGGGTCTGCATGGGAAACTCTAGGGGGAAAGGACAGTCAAAATTGATTTTATCAATTTTATCAATTTCTGCTTGTTGCATCCTCACTAGCCCTGCTTCTCCCTTAGGTTCAACTATATGATCTGCCTTTATTGCAAACCTAGAAGACTGACCCAGTCTATGACTAAATGCCTGTTAGCTGCCTTAGTCATTGGGGTGGGGCTGAGTATAAATATAAAGTAAGCATAAAACAGGAAAGCGCCTACTGCATTCATGTTTTCAAAATAGAGTTCAACTATATTCAAATAACAACTTTATAAAATAATTAAATAAAATAATTTCAATAAGGTTGTTAGTTATTACATTTGATTGCTTTGAGTGAGCATTAAGCAAGCAAACATGCCTTGAGGAGTGGACAAATGACTAAGTACATCAGAGCTTTCCAAACTGTGTGTGGCGACACAAAAGTGTGTCGCCACGCACAGTCTGGTGTGTCGCCACACAACCCGGAAGCGCTGATCATCATCAGCGCTTCCGGGTTTTCCTGCGGCGACACACCAACTGCAACGCGCAAAACCCGAAAGCAGCAGCAGCGCTTCCGGGTTTTTGCACGCTGCCGCACTTCTGTGTTTTCCTGCGGCGACACACCAACGCCGGTTGGTGTGTTGCCACGGGAAAAACTTTGGGAAGCTCTGAAGTACATCAATGAAAGACATCCATCCAGTGAATTCCCAGTGAAAGTATTGACTGGTGAGCATCATCAGAGAAAGGAAGGAAGAAGATTCGAAAAGAGTTCAGACTTTCTCCTACATATGAAAAGAATCATACCCAGATTTTTTTTGTGTGTCATCAGGTTAGAATTTCAAAAGCCAAATAAGACATCCAGATTTTGAAATTATAGCAAACTTGGAATGTACACAGTTCCTAATTATCATTTTGGCAATATATATTTATCTTCTCATTAGCTGATCTTATTACTGAAACAGAGATGTGAGTGAATGAGGCCGCAGCGAATTCATTAGATTTATCTTTAGGGTTCTATTTACAAGCACACAGGGGAATTTACTCTTCCCTGCCTTGCTTAGCAGATGAGCCATTCAAGGGCCCATGAAGCATGAGGTTATTTAAAGATATTTCTGACTGCTTTGTCAATAGAGTTTGGAAATCTAGGCTTTGAAAGTCTTTTAGCGTAATTACCGAGATATGTAACTTTTAGAAATGAGACATTAACTCTAAATTTATGATACTTAATGGCTTTGGAGAGTATGCATGTAAATGGGAAATTTTATAAGGTATGTTGAGGATTACAGTATCATACATCCTTTCCTACATGACTTTGGGGAATCCGCAGCAAATCAATTTGAAAGTGTGAGTTATGGATTATAAAAATCCAAAGAACTAAGCAATAAATAACAGCATTAAGAATTTACCTTACAGTTATTATTGGTAGCACAAGTACATTGGAAAAAGTTTGACTCACAATGGCCTCTGGTTAATTTTATTTATTTCTAAAGTTTAGAAAATACTGTACTTTTCCTTCTCCACATCTTCATGGAATTATTTTACCACATGAATGCACAAAATAATATATATTTCTTATAACCTATAAAATAAAAAAAGAACTGCATCAACAATCTAAACATTTCAAATTGATCAAAATAAAAAAGTTACTCTTGTTCTAGAAATCAACAACCTTGGAAAAGAACTATAGAGAGTTACAAGTCTTAGAAAATAACACTACTCTTACCTATCTGAGTGTCTACCTCACTCAACAAAAATGGGACTTTTGAGTAGATATGGGGAGGACATAATTTTGTGCTGATAAAAAGTGCAAAAAGAACGGATAACCATAGTTATTTCCATAAAATGTGTCCATACTGGGAAAGCCAAGATTCATCCCTTTTCATATTGTAGACTGCAATCCTATAATCCCTCAGAGAGTATCAGCATAGAATAAATATTCCGATAATAATAAAGAAAAAGAAAAAAAATCTTCCTCCTATGATCCAAGAAGAGATATCCAACTTTAGGACCCTTCCCTCCTCAGGATCTGTGGAAACTTCTGCAATTTCTCAAATATCAAGGCTTTAACATCAATGTGTGATACAATAGATGGGATGTTCCTGAGCTGTGCTAGGAGATTCTTTGGTTCTTAAGACCCAGCCCCTAGTTATTCCCCCCATCTAACCCAAGCAAGTGGGGGAATGTACAACAGCTTTGGTTGAAAGAATCCTCCTGTGAGAAGATGCCAGCGGGAGGGTCACTCTCTTCCATCCTGCTGAATTTATGCTAGCCAAGCTTCAAATGCCTTGGAGGGTCCAAAATTCTAGCTGATTGCCAGGGTAATAAATAATAGGACAAAGAACCACACTTCCTTTGTTTTTCTGAGAGTATAAAGAAGTATAAGGAGGCAGGACAACTACACAACTTTTTCTGGGCTAAGGATCGCATTTCCCCTGTTACTGATATGCTCTTCAAGACTGCACTCCGAAAAGCAGTGGGCAGGGCTAGGACCAAAGCTATATTTTAAATTTTCATTTCCCAGGTAATTTTTCATCTAGAGATTGATTTAGAGTTTCATTTAGAGTTATGTAAAATTGCATATAGAGAGCCAGTTTGGTGTAGTGGTTAAGGCACCAGGCTAGAAACTGGGAGACTGTGAGTTCTAGTCCCGCCTTAGGCATGAAACCATCTGGGTGACTTTGTGCCAGTCCCTTTCTCTAGGTAGCAGGCAATAGCAAACCACTTCTTTAATCTTGCCAAGAAAACTGCAGGGACTTGTCCAGGCAGTCACAAGGAGTCAAAGCTGACTTGAAGGTGCATGCACACACACCCACACACACGCACGGACACCATTCAATTACTTTTCAGTAATTTCTTTCATACTTTCCCCATTATGCTATAATAAAAATTATAATTTGATAGCAACATCCAAAACTTCTGGGACTGCAACCTACAGACTTATTATACATCTCTGGCTTTGATGCAAGCAACTGATAAGATATCCAGACATTTTGGACTTTACCTCCTATCACATCCATCCAGCAGAAGAGATTATGGGAGATAGAATCCAAAACATTTGAGCAATATCAGATTATTGTTATGATCTAGTTTTTCCTTCCACACAAATTCTCTAACTAAAATGACTCCAAAGTGATTCTTTTACATATATAGTTTTATTTTTGTGCTTAATAGCAGCTTGAGGAAACAATCTGAATCAGGCTTGTGTTGTGGAGTCAAAGACTTAAAACTCTGCTCTATATTACAACCCAGATCCACATGTGTGTGTGGTTGTGGGGTGGGGTGGGGGTTGGAAGGCAACAGTGTGGGGAAGTTTGATTATGGAATTCATGGTATTTCTTCTAAGGAGCAGCTTCCATATTTATCTTTCATTTTACATAGAAGTTTTGAGAGAACTTCAGTGGTGACAAGTTCCACAAAGACATAGGTGACAGTATTTGTTTAGTTCCAGATGCCACTATTTTGCTCCAACACAATCAAGGTAACTCCCAATGAAGGTTTGCAAGAGAGAACATTTTATTTACTCCAAGCCAGGTTTAAATGTTCATGTATGCCTTAAGGTAAAAAAAGTAAAGGTTTTCCCTTGCACAGTCGTGTCTGACTCTAGGGGGCAGTGCTCATCTCCATTTCTTAGCAGAAGAGCGAGTGCTGTCCGAAGATGTTTCCACGGTCATGTGGCCGGCATGACGCACATGGAACGCTGTTACCTGCCCACCAAAGTGGTACCTATTAATCTACTTGCATTTGCATGCTTTCGAATTGCTAGGTTGGCAAGAGCTGGGGCGAGTGCGGGAGCTCACTCGGTCACGCGGGGCTAGGGTCTCGAACTGCCAACCTTCTGATCAACAAGCCTGGTGTCTTAACCACTGAGCCATCATGCCCTCATCGTGTATCATCATGTATCCCATTTTTAACTCCTGGGTGTCATTATCCTTTCCTTTACCTTCCTGCATAAATGCAACTTAATTACACACAGACCTTGAATGTCATTTTCTAATCCTTTGTGGTTCATTTGAAAGACTTGTAAAATAAAACTAATTGGTGTGTTCATTAAAATGTCAGAAATATTTTTGAGTTCAATTAGATGGTGCAGCAGTTTTATTCTAAGTGTGTTCTTCATACAATAACTATGTCAGGAGGGTGTAATTAGCCGCCATTTGAATATACAATTGTCTTACATTTCCCCACTTCTTCATGCATAACTTAATCAACCAGCAAAGTTCGCACAAACTTATCCATCTGAGAAAAGTGAGCAGAGATACCATGAAATCCTATTTTTTAAAGGAAAAAAAAGATTATAAGCAGTGGAACTATTGGGATGAAAAATGTCAAACAAATAATAAGGCAATATGAAAATTCATTCTGGTGATTAAGGTTTCCCAAGCAGAAAAGTAATAAGTAAAGGCAGATATAGATCTGTTATTATGAAGCAATCTGGAACTGCTTATGCTGCAGCATAAGTAACTGTTGTAAGGAAGATGGGCAGCACCTCCCATGTTTTTTCTGTTCCTGTATAATGTGCTTTGATTCTTCCCTATATGGGCCTTCAAAATCTGTTCTAGGGGAGTTGGTTTTGCTGTTTTGCCATGTGAAAAGCTTACTCCTCTGCAGATTGAACTGTTTGCTTCTGGGAGCACACTGATCCTGCAGTTCCGTGAGTGGTTAGGTAGTTTTCCAGAGATAAATCTTCCAAAGCAGGAAGTAATTCACAGTGTTCTGGATGTGATATTTCAGATGTTTCAGGGCCAGATCACCTCTGAACCATTTTCTGTTGGGGAAGGTTTGCTTCCAGAAAACAGCTGAATAACCAGACAGGCACCATCCAAAAGAAAATGGAACATTCCTGTGTTCACTGGAATATCCCATCCCCAAACATTTATTTTTGCATAGTTTGGAGCTTTCCATATCATGTTGGTAAGAAAACATAATTCTTTCCCTTATGAATCTCCTGACAGAAGAAGTTCCATCTGGAAATACCTAATTTATGGGTAGGTAATTTGTTGCCTCTGTGCTGTGCTCCAGATATTTCCCTTGTTATGAAAGTACCTACCGTACCAGCAAATATGCTATTGAACCAGAAATGTCACCTGTTTCCCCAATCTAATTGCAGTTAACCTTTGGTGCAGAGAATATATAACCTTTCAGGTCTGCTCAGGTAGAGTTCTTAAATTTATAGAATTAACTTAAATTTATAGAATTAATCTCCCTCATGGAGGAGATTTAATTTTTTTTCTGAAGTCTTTCACATGTTCTTATCTGAAGACATGGGGAAGACAAGAGAAAGGACTCCTCATGTTTAGAAAAAGAGCATGAAAATAGCTATACCTGTAATATATATGTAGTAGTTATAATGTGTACTCAAGAAATTCAAACACCATTTTATTTTATTTATTTTATTGATTTATTTTCTATCCCACCTTTATTATTTTTATAAATAACTCAAGGTGGCAAACATACCAAATACTTCTTCCTCTTCCTATTGTCCCCAGAACAACAACCCTGTGAGGTGAGTTGGGCTGAGAGAGAGTGACTGGCCCAAGGTCACCTGGCTGGCTTCATGCCTAAGGCAGGACTAGAACTCTCAGTCTCCTGGTTTTTAGCCTGTTGCCTTAACCACTAGACCAAACTGGCTTTAGAAGAGAAACATTTTGTAAGTCAAAAGGTCCTCAGTTTAAATCTTGAACCTCCATGAATAACCTGGATCTCCAAAGCCCTTAACTACTATAACATGCTGCTTTCTCTTTCAGCATTAATATCTTTCTCTCCCACTTTAAGGATTATAACGAAATGATGCATGTGAAGGTCTATGAATATTGTAATGGTATGTAGGAATGACTAGACAACCTTCATGCAAAAGATATCTTAGCCCACATAAACAGAGGGGTGTGGGAAGCATTTTAGAAGGGAGCTTCCCTAGTTTTCTGGAGAGTAAATGTAAAGGAGGAGAAATACTTTCAGGATTGTAATACTTGCAAGATTGACATTGCCCCTCAAGGTAGTCCAGACAAGAAGCACAAAACATGAGTAATAACACTATATTTATTGTAAGGTTACATTAACAGAATCTTGCAAGTCTGAAAGTATTTCTTCCATGGTTATTTATGGTATGATAAATTAAAAGTAGATTTTAAAAATAATTATATTAGGAATGCCATAGTATAAATTTGGAATAGATACAAAGTCAAGCTATGTCTGAAAATACCTTTGCTGGCCTCAGCCCAAGAAGCGTTTTATAGAAAAGAAACAGCAGGCAAAGACAAATTGTTAATACTTAAAGCAGGGCTTTCCAAAGTTTTCCCGCGGTGACACACCAACCGCCGTTGGTGTGTCGCCGCAGGAAAACCTGGAAGTGCCGCAGTTGCGGCAGCATGCAAAAACCCGGAAGCCGCTTTCGGGTTTTTGTGTGTCGCCGTGGGAAAACCCAGAAGCACTGATGATGATCAGCGCTTCCAGGTTGTGTGGCGACACACTTTTGTGTCGCGACACACAGTTTGGAAAGCTCTGACTTGCTAGTACAGGAAGACTTGCTAGTACAGGAAAATGGGGAGCTTAAGATGAAATCAAGAGAACAATTGACTGCAGAGGGAGTTAGTTTTCAGTGGTTCTCATATGCACAATTAAGAGAAAGAAAGATTTAATATAGATAAAAAAGTGCCAGGAATAAAATATGATAAAATAGAATTGGAGAATGAATTATGTACAAACGCTGAACACATGATTGCTAAAATGTACAAACTTTTGCTGAGATTTGAAATGGAGGAAGAGTAAGTTAAAGAATGTATGGTAAAATGGGCCAAGAATTTTGGTTATAATATTCAAGTGGATCAATGGGAAAGAATGTGGTTAAAAGGTCTGAAATTAACATTGTCTTACAATTTAAAAGAAAACTTTTTAAAAATGATGTACCATTGGTATATGACACCAGAGAAATTGTCTAAGATGTATAAAGGTACTTCTAATCATGTTGGAAATGTGAAAAACATGGACATTTTATCATGCATGGTGGACTTGGGAAAAAGTGAAAAGATACTGGACACAAATACATATGGTGAAGTAGAGAGTTTAAAAAATTAACATTCAGATGAAACCGGAACTTTTCTTATTAGGACTTATGGACACTCAATTATTTATATATGATAACTGCAGTGAGGCTATTATATACACAAATGTGGAAGACTACAGAAACACCAATAATGGATGAATGGATTATGAAGGTTTGCAGAAATGGCTAAATTGACTTCTTTGATTACGGAGGGGAACTACAACTATTCTATAAAAGACTGGAGACCCTTTATAGACTTTTTGCTGAAAATGGATAAAAATGAACTGAGTTTCGGATTTATTGATTAAAAAGTTTTGTTTATGGGAAGAAAGGAACCATATAATGTAATATGGGAAGGTGGAGATGGTAACTGCTATGTTTGTAACTGCTGCAAAGAAGATCGGAAGTTGCTTCTTTAGATATCTTCTTCTTTCTTTCTTTTTTGTTATCCTTCACTTTTTTTACCCTTTTATAATTTCTTTTTCTATTTCTTCTTCTGTGTTTATGTAGTTTTTAAAATCTTTGTAAAATCTTCTTTTAATAAAAATTATTTTTTTAAAAAAGAAAGTATTTCTCCCGTCCTTTACTATTACTCTCTGGAAAACTAGGGCGGGTCCCTTCTGAAATGCTTCCTACACCCCCCCCCCTTCTGTGGACTGAGATATCTTTTGCATGACAGTTGTCTAGTCTGTGGCTCTTCCTGTCTCCCAAGGTCATTCCCGCTACCATTACACATATAAATGTTAAGGATTATTAAGTACTGCTAATAATTTAGCATCTTTCTGATTTAGCACCCTTTTTGTTTACCACTTGAAAAGAAATTGGAACAGTATGTATGCACAAATGCCACAATGCAATTATCTTTCAACACTGAGGGAGTAATGCAAATGTTAGAAAATATAATTTACAAGAGTATATTATATTGCAGGGGATCATGCAAAATGTCACAACCAAATGCATGTATTGGAAGAAATGTACACCAAAATGCATACAAATGTTTGTGCAGAGGTTTTTGTTTTGTGTTTTTAATGGAAACTAATAAAACAAATGAGATGGAATCGATGTAAGCTTAGGAAATGAGGAACTGAAGTTGGCAAACTGAACCATCCATAACTGGAGGTATACAATTACCTAAGCAGAATAAACCAAAACTATGCAAATAAGTATCAAAGCAACAAGTTCGAAAAAAGAGGAGTGGAAACAGGGTTAACATAAGCATGGACATGTTTCCCTAGACAAACAAATAAAGGAAAACATTACCAAGTAAAAGAGCATAGTATTAGCATCATGTCATTTGCCAGTCAATTTGGTGTAGTTTATTTTTAAACTTCAACTTGCAGAGCAAATATATATGTAAAAGTCAGTATAAGACATAATTCTAAGAAAAAATATAAAGGACTTAAATAATTGGGTAGTGATGCCAGAGGGTATTTATTTATTAGATTTATTTGGTTTATATCCTGCCATTTGTTAACAGGATCTTGAGGTGGCATACATAGCGCTTCCTATTCCTACTTTTCCCCACAGCAACAGTCCTGTGAGATAGGCTGGACTTAAAGAGGGTGACTGGCCCAAAGTCACACAGTGAGCTTCTGTGCCTGAGGGTGGACTAGAACCCAGGTCTCCCTCTTCCTAACCCAATAACCATCCTGTCTCTCAAGACAGGGGATCCAGAAGAGACCAGGACAATAACTGTCAGGAGCAAGATAGTTAGAAGGTATCTATCATCTATCTATCTATCTATCTATCTATCTATCTATCTATCTATCTATATCTATCTATCTATCTATCTATCTATCTATCTATCTATCTATCTATCTATCTTACTGTCAGGAGCAAGATAGTTAGAAGGTAGGTAGGTATTATGTATGTATGTATGTATGTATGTATGTATGTATGTATGTATTTATTTATTTATTTATTTATTTATTTATTATACTTATATCCCGCCCATCTCCCTCTCAAGGAGGGACCCTAGGCACATTTGAACAATGTGAATGAAAGTTATATTTACATTTACTCTAGACTGCATAGAAATCCATTTGGTTGAAACAGCCATTGATTTGCTTCAGGTCATTACAACCTGCAAAGCATTCAGAAAATGCAAAGAAGCCCATCACACAAATGGCTCAAATCTAGTTGGCCATGATTTCCCTCCCAGTGTCTACCACCGCATAAAGCAAGCAAGATAGAAACAGACAAATGTGAAACAATCTTGTAGAGCAGAGCTTTCCAAACTGTGTGTCGCGACACAAAAGTGTGTCGCCACACACAGTCTGGTGTGTCGCTACACAACCCAGAAGCGCTGATCATCATCAGCGCTTCCGGGTTTCCCCGCAGCGACACACCAACTGCAGCGCGCAAAACCCGAAACCAGCAGCAGCGTTTCCAGGTTTTTGCGCGCTGCCGCACTTCCGGGTTTTCCCGCGGCGACACACCAACACCAGTTGGTGTGTCACCGCGGGAAAAACTTTGGAAAGCCCTGTTGTAGAGCAAGGATGAGTGTTCCGTTGGCCATATTCCCCACTATCTGAAAATTGCCTCTGCCCTATAATCATGTGCTTTAATCATTCTGCTGTAATAATGCCTGAAAATAGGACATACGAGAACTCTCCTGTGGCCTTTTCCCCAATACAGAGAGACTCTCTACAGTTCAGCAGCCATTTGGTAATTATCTAAGAAAAGAGGGGAAAGGTCAAGTGAGGAACATCACCCTTGTATAACTTTTTCTCCAGTATCTTGGGATGAAGCTTGTACATGTGCATAATGTTTTTTGCCAATGGATACAAAGACGTGTTGCACCTTAATTTATAGCTGAAAATTAAGCAACTACTAAAAAGGCCAATTGCTGGCAGGGATCAAGAAGAGCACATGGTGGTCATAGTCAGCTTATCCTCCCATCTCTAAAATTGACCACAACCCTGAAATTAAAATCAGAATGATCTTCCCACTTGGCCACCTATGGATGGGATGGCGAAAGGGAATGGCATTTAGACTCAGCATTTGGTGAAATTCATGTTTATTATGAAATATGTGTTGCCAAATATCTTCCTAACTACTCTCCTTCCTCCACCTGAATTTCTAAATATACCTGGAAACTTGTATGCCAGCACACTAGAGGAAGTTGCAATAAAAAAAAGAGAGAAGTGAGCAGAGAAAGTTTTTGCATCCCCCTTCTCCATACTGTAGCTCAGGGCTTTCCAAACTTTTGCCATTGGCGACCCACCAACGACTGGCCCACAAAATCCCGGAAGCGCCGGGGCCAGTGCCGGGCAAAAACCGGAAGTGCCGGCGGCAGTGCTTCTGGGTTGCTGCAGCGGCAGCCCCTTCAAAAGGGCAGGCTCCGGAACACCAAAAATGCCCTCGGTTCTGGCAGCCCGCGTGCTGATGGCTGGGGTGGAAATTCTCCCCGCGCATCAGCTGAGTAACGGAAAACTTGGCAGCGAGTGTGTGCACGCGGGGGAGGCTTTTCGCCTCCCTGCCGGAACCAAGAGCATTTTCAAGGTCCCCGGAGCCTGCCCTTTCCACTGCTGCCGCTGCCCCTTCGAAAGGGCAGGCTCTGGGGACCCCGAAAATGTTAAAGTTATTCTATGTAGGATTTAAGCGAATGGATTCCTTCACTATGAAATCCTAGCCTGTAAAGTGGAATTTTACAGGTTCCTATGCTGTAAGCAGTTTCCCATAACAAAAAGCATGAAAAACACCAGATGTGCTTTTCTCTAGTCAAAACAATGGTGATAACAGTCCTTTCCCATGCAAACAGCGTCCCGAAGGGAAAGCCAATACGCAACACCGCCATCCCATGGCGGTTTATAGTAAGTACAACTGTTACTAAAATGTTAAGCTGAGAAGTGGCCTAGCCCACATTAGCCAATCAGAATGTTGAACCATGGGTATAATTCAACTATGAACTATGGGTACTCATCTCACTCATTTTCTATGCTTCTTTTGACTGCTATCTACATGTACTTTGTATCTGAACTGTAACTACGCCTGGTCTTTGCACAGACCATGATTTTTCTTTCCTCACATCTGCACCATACATCCATTATTGCCTTATGCTATCAATAAAGATATTGTTAGCCTTAAAACACGTTGTTTGGATTACTCTGTGCCTGGAGCCCCAAAAGCCAGCAACACCCCACAGGTTATGGGCCCAGTCTGGATGGTCTGCTGCGCTGGATCTGGCTGTAACAAGGGGGTTTGTTTTTGAGGCTGCATTTTGGAGTAAACGTGTTTTTCTTTGAGTGGTCAGCATGGCTGCTGCAGGGCTAACTAGTCTGCCTTTTGAGCGTTTGAATGGCACAAACTATTGGACCTGGTGTGTGAAGATCAAGTCTTTCTTCCTAAAAGAAGGTTTGTGGAAGTATGTGAGAGACGCACCTGCAGCTGGTCCCGTTACTGATGAAGTGCAGTTGTGTTTGGATCGTGCTTATGGCAATTTGATTCTGGGACTGGAATCATCGCAGCTACTGCATATCAGCAATCTAGACACTGCACATGCATGTTGGGAGGCTCTCAAAGCCCTTTATTCCAAGCAAACCTCTGCTGCCATCGTTGGTCTATCATGTCAGCTTTACAACTTGAAGCTGCAGCCCGGTGGAAATGTGATGACCCACCTCCATAAACTCAAGACTTTGTTTCTTGAACTTGAGGAGCGGGATGTTGTGATCCCTGATACCCAGAGAGCTTGTGTCATCCTGTCAAGCCTGGACAAGAGCTTTGACATGCTCATCGAGGCAACTCAGAGGTTGAGGCCCCAAGACCTTACTGTGGATTATCATACAAATCGGCTGCAAGAAATCCAGCAAGCTCGTGACCTGGAGAAGATGCAGGGTAAGCCATCTGTTGCTGTTCCTGAGACTTCTGCACAGCGTTTTCCAGCTGGAACAGAGGCTGCGTGTACTGTAAGAAGATGCTTTCAGTGCAACTCGAGTCAACACTTCATGAGAGATTGTCCCCAGCCTCTTCGCCCAGCCGGTAATGCCAGTGGAAAGAGGTTCGTGAGAAAGAATGGGAAACAACCGCCTAGACAACGTACCCAAGTGTCTGCTTTGCTCACGGCTGTGAGTAAACGTTCCCCAGAAACTTGGCTTTTGGACTCAGCTTGTAGCCAAATCATTGTAAACAATGAACAGTTGCTATTAACAAAGAACAGGCCTAACCAACCAACAGGTTGCTCTAGCTGATGGATCCATGGCTGATGTGTCTTTTCAGGGTGAAGTATACATTCCTTGTTTGGGGATAAGTGTACAAAATGTGTTGTGTGTTCTTACACTTGACTTTTCCCCCCTGTTCCAGCCCTGGTGAAATCTGGATATACTGTTGTGTTCAAGGGTACTGGATGTTCTATTGAAAAAGATGGAATTGAATGTGCTAGGGGGAAGTTAGTGAATCAATTGTATGAAATGCTTCCTAAACAGGGGATTGTGTCAGGAAATTGTATTTCCAATGTTCACCCACATAACAAATGCATTCACTATTATCACAGAGTTCTGGGACATCCCGGGTGGGGAAGTTTGTCCCAAATGGCCAAGGTGTATCCTGAGCTAGGATCCAAAAAGTGAGATGACTTTCTTGATTGTACTGTGTGCAAACAATCCAAAATTAAGGCTGCGCCTGTTGCTAGAAAAAGTGACAGGGTGTCAACTAGGCCTTTTCAGTTGGTTCATGGAGACTTAGCCAGCCCCAATGCTCCTAGTGAAGGGGGGGCACGTTTCATGTTTCTTCTGGTGGATGACCATACTCGGTTTACGTTCTGTTATTTGCTCAAATCTAAAGCGGAAGCCTTTGCTCGCTTTAAGGAGTTTGTTGCAATGGTGGAGAGAAACTATGGTTATCAAGTAGGTCAGTTTCAATTTGATTGTGGAGGAGAGTTCCTAAGTCATGAGTTCCAAAATTGGCTTCGTAGGAAAGGAATCTCCCATAGACTTGCCAATGTTGGTGTTCCTGCTGAGAATGGAATAGATGAAAGGAAGATTGGTGTTGTTAATACCATTAGAAATAGCCTGATGTTAGATGCTCAGGTGCCAGCCCGTTTTTGGGGTGAGGCTACCATGACTGCAGTGTATCTAACCAACAGGGTGTGGAATTCAGCTGTAAATGAAGTTCCTTACTTCCTTTTGTTTGGCAAGCGCCCTTCGCTGAAGCATCTGCGTGTTTTTGGAACATTTGCGTATGTTCATATCCCTAAGTCTCAGCGAAGGAAGAACCAGCCAAAAGCACAACGCTTAAGGTTTGTTTGTTACTCCTCTAGATCAAAGGGTTACCGTTTTTCTGCAGGCTATGGTCGTGTGGTAGTCTCCAGAAGTGCTAATTTTGAGCACCCTACTGGTTGGGATAGGTTGAATGCTAGTTCAGAGGTATTGTTGCAATCTAGTGCACAGCCAACTGTCCATGCTCCTGTGGCTGGACAACAACCAGTTCAGCTGCCTTCTGGTTCCCAGTCTCCTAGTGTGGTGAGAGGGTCCCCTCAGGTGAAGGAAGAGGAAATTTCACCTGAGCAGGTTCAGGACCTGAAGGGGGAATCAGGTAGTGAAAAGACAGAGGACAGTGATGAGGAAGAGGCAGTGGTAATTCCTCGTAGGTCTGCACATTCCACAAAGGGTGTGAAGCCTGACAGGTTTGTGATTCAGCAGGTGAGAGTGTGTCAGATTACCTGTGAACCTCAGTCTTTCCAGGAGGTGTTGCTTCTGCCTGTTGAAGAGCAGGAGAAGTGGAACACAGCGATGGATAAGGAGTTTGAGGCATTAGTGAGTCAAAAGGTGTTTGAAGTCACTGACTTGCCCCCATCCCAGAAAGCTGTTGGTTCCAGATGGGTTTTCAGAAAGAAGCTTCTTCCTGATAATACAGTGCAGTACAAAGCCAGGCTTGTTGCTCAGGGGTTTTCACAAGAGAGGTTTTTGAACTATGATCTCACATATGCACCCACAGCTAGACCAGAGTCTTTACGTATGGTACTTTCTCTGGCTGCACAGCATGAACTTGTTGTCCATCATTTTGATGTTGACACAGCATATCTGAATGCAGAGCTCCCTGAAACAGTGTACATGAAGCAGGCTCCTGGCTATGCTTGTGGCAATTCCCAGAAGGTGTACAGGCTGCGCAAGGCGCTTTATGGATTAAAGCAGGCTGGTCGCTGTTGGCATCAGTGCTTAGATAAGGCTTTGATGGAGCTAAAGTTTAAAAAGTCAGTTGCTGATCCTTGTGTGTACATAAGAGGTTCTGGAAGTAGCTACACGGTGTTGCTAACGTATGTTGATGATTTTTGCCTAGCAACTGGTTCTTTGCACCTTGTACAAGAGTTTGGAACACAATTAAGACAGTACTTTCAATTAAAAGACCTAGGTGAACTGAAATACTATCTAGGTGTTGAAGTCACTAGAGCTCAGAATGGTGAATTCTATCTGAGTCAGAAGAGAAAAATTGTTGAGTCAACTTGAGATGTCAAATGCAAAACCTACCAGAACACCAATGACTCTTGATTTCCTAAAGGGTGACACATGTGAGGAACCTTGTCCTCAACCTGAATTGTATCACTCTGCTGTAGGAAGCTTGCTACACTTAACACAATGGACACGTCCTGACTTAGCTTACTCAGTTGGAGTACTCAGTCGTAAGGTTGCCAAACCATCCATGCGAGATTGGCAAGGGTTAAAAAGGGTCCTACGTTACCTTAAAGGTACAGCTGATTTTTGTCTTAAAGTATCAGCTACTAAAGCTGAAATGCCTGTGATTTATGTTGACAGCTCTTTTGCAGAAGAGGGAGACAGGAAATCTGTGAGCGGTTTTATTTGCTTGTTTGCCAATACAGCCATCGCCTGGCGGGTGAGAAAGCAAAGTTCAATTGCCGTTTCAACCTGTGAGGCAGAGTACAGCGCCCTCAGTGAGGCAATAAATGAGCTACACTGGTGTAAACAACTATTTGGAGATCTTTCCGTAGATATAGCCTCACCAGTCACAGTGTATGAAGATTCACAAGCATGCATTGCACTTGCTCTCTCTGAAAATGTAAGAGGCCGGACAAAATATATCGATATAAAATTCAAAAATGTAAGACATGCAATTCAGGAAGGATTTATCTAGTTAGAATATTGTCCTTCTGAACTGAATGTGGCAGACATCTTCACGAAAGCTCTACCTCTTGATAAACATACTACCATGGTTACCAAGTTGGGACTAGAGCAAATGTGTTTGAAATAAAATCATTTGTGTCTCTGTGTGCTTGTAAAATGACAGTTTTCACTCCCCAAAGCGTTTCGAAATCCATCCGGAAGGAGTGTTAAAGTTATTCTATGTAGGATTCAAGCGAATGGATTCCTTCACTATGAAATCCTAGCCTGTAAAGTGGAATTTTACAGGTTCCTATGCTGTAAGCAGTTTCCCATAACAAAAAGCATGAAAAACACCAGATGTGCTTTTCTCTAGTCAAAACAATGGTGATAACAGTCCTTTCCCATGAGAACAGCATCCCGAAGGGAAAGCCAATATGCAACACTGCCATCCCATGGCGGTTTATAGTAAGTACAACTGTTACTAAAATGTTAAGCTGAGAAGTGGCCTAGCCCACATTAGCCAATCAGAATGTTGAACCATGGGTATAATTCAACTATGAACTATGGGTACTCATCTCACTCATTTTCTATGCTTCTTTTGACTGCTATCTACATGTACTTTGTATCTGAACTGTAACTACGCCTGGTCTTTGCACAGACCATGATTTTTCTTTCCTCACATCTGTTGATGGAACTCTGCGTATGCTTTGTTTTTTCCTTTTTGCAATAATGCACCATACATCCATTATTGCCTTATGCTATCAATAAAGATATTGTTAGCCTTAAAACACGTTGTTTGGATTACTCTGCGCCTGGAGCCCCAAAAGCCAGCAACACCCCACAGAAAATGCCCTCGGTTCCAGCAGGGAGGCGAAAAGCCTGCCTGCCCGCACGCACGCACGCTGCCGGCACAGCTGATGGCTGGCATGGAAATTCTCCCTGCGCATCAGATGAGCAGCGGAAAGTTTGGCAGGGTGCATGTGCGCACAGGGAGGCTTTTCACTTCCCTGCCGGAACCAAGGGCATTTTCAGGGTCCCTGGAGCCTGCCCTTTTGAAGGGGCAGCCCCTGCCGCCATGCGGCAACCCAGAAGCACCACCGGCGCTTCCGGGTTGTCACGCGACACACTTGGGGCCCCCAGGCGACACAGTATTGTGTCGAGACACACAGTTTGGAAAGCCCTGCTGTAGCTGCATATCAAATCTCCCTTCTTAAGTGCTTTTCCTAGAAGAAAATCAGCAATCTGAATTTTGTTATACAAAGATGTGGGTGATATTTTCAAGCTCTAACTTTAGAGGTATCAGTGCAGCCATTTCTCTCAGCTCAGTGTTAATGTTACAATAAGACATCATATTGAGAGGCAGTTTGATATAAAGCACTTTCTAGCTCTTCTGCTGTGGCCTGGGTACATTCTTGATGCAGCAGATCACATTTATGAAATAATCAAAGAGGTAATAAAATGTAGCTGAGGGCATTCCTCTCCTTGTCATCTAGCACTTGAGAAATGCCACTTAGTAAGCTGCCTGGTGCCCGTTTCCACTTATCTTTTTAATCACCCCTCTTAGACTAAAAGAAGAAGCTTGACAAACTCTGTCAACTTTCACAGGATTATGTGGCCATCAACTGACTGACAGTGAACTCCTCCTCTATCTGCAAGTCCAAATCTGCTTGTTGAGCCTGGCCAGAAGATATGGATGAAAGCCTTTCTGAAATTATTTGAGTCATCCAGTAAATAAAAATGTTTGCTTTACTCATATCACAAGGCTGCAGGCCCAACTATGTTTCTTAAAAACTAGGCCCCACTGAACTCAGAGGGATTTACTTCCATGTGAACATATGTAGGAAGATCAAGCTTTAAGCCTATTTTCAAAAACAAGCAAATTGACACTGCTGTCTCATAAGGAAAAGTCCCATCTAATTTCACAAATCTCAGGCACTATGGAAAAATTTCTCTTTGAAATGGACAATGACTTTGACATTTTGTCTTATATTTGATGGCTGTTGTGGGTCTTCCGGGCTGTGTGGCCGTGTTCTGGAAGTTGTGGTTCCTAACGTTTCGCCAGCATCTGTGGCCGGCATCTTCAGAGGGCAGGAGCACAGACGGAAGCGAGCTTCCGTCTGTGCTCCTGCCCTCTGAAGATGCCGGCCACAGATGCTGGCGAAACGTTAGGAACCACAACTTCCAGAACACGGCCACACAGCCCGGAAGACCCACAACAGCCATCGAACTCCGGCCATGAAAGCCTTCGACAATACATTGTCTTATATTCCTTGAATATTAATTAATTGGATAGTGAAATGAAACCTTTTATTGCCCCGAAAAAGATGTTTCTAGAATAATTTTTTTTAGGATGGATGGGAAAGAAATCCACCAGATTTCCATGAAAGACGATTTGTGAGATCTGCTGTAATGAACAGTAATATTGAACTGGGAATGCTTTTATCAGTTTTCCCGATTAAAAAGTATGTGCATGTGGTTGTGCACACACATACACATGCACATGCAGATAAACACTTGTCTGTGAGATAGGCATCTGAAAAATAATTTATGTCTATAAAGCTGTGTACAAAAAATAGTCACATATAAAAGAATTACACAAGGGAAATTTACCTGACAAAGGACAGGGAAATTTGCATTACAGGGAAAAAAGATTTCTTGGGAAACTGTTAATAACTATACAGTATATACCAGTGGCAGACATGTACTCCATATGTTAGAGAGAATGATAACAAATGCAGAATTCTGATATTGTTGCCAATATTCTTCCTTCTCCAGGAGTTGTAAATGAGTCCATGATGCTCCTATCTGTCCAAATAAATGTGAGGAACTAAGCATTTCCACCACTGTAGCAGACAAATTAACTGTCCTGTTGCCTGGGTTTAAACCAATAACATAACTATTGCTGATATTTTTGTTTCTTTGTTTTAAATATTTCCGCCCCCCCTTGGATTCTAATAAAAGTGCTTTTAAGAGCTGTTGTGGGGTTGAGGTGATCTCTTTGAATTTCTCCTCAAGGAACAGCTACTGTTTTTCATCATGACCCCTGCCTAGTGCAATCAAAATCCAAAATGACTCCTTCCCACACTTTGATTGAATCCAATCATTCCTGTCAGTGCCTGGGCTTGAACTCTGCAGGGCAATCTAAAGGGTCACCTGATTAATTCAGGAAGTCCTCATCCTAGGTTGGGTAAACATAATTTAATAAGATTTGAGCTGCATTGCAGTGCTGGAAACTAAGTTCCCATGCGAGATTGTTGGTTGGTGTTTTAGCCTCACTGGAAAATTTTTCTCCAGAATTAAATTATATCTTGTCTAGTTACAAGATACATATTGCCTCAACTGTTATGAAGTCATGACTGGAGTTGACATGCAGAAGTTTCAGGAAACACTTGGTATTTTGATTTTTTTTGTAATTCTGTATATTCCCCAATGCTATATGATTAATATTGTCGTTGAACTTGAAAGAAATTTGAATTTAAAAAAAATTAAATGGAATTGAGATAAAAGTATGGTATGTGGCTTTTTAAATAAAATGTTATTTAAAATGCGATATAAAGTTCAGGTGATTAACTACAACTTTGCTGACTACAAATACCCTTATGTCAAGTAGTACAGGCAGTCCTCACTTAACAACCATTCGTTTAGTGCAGGGTTTCTCAACCAGGGTTCCGTAAGGGTCACTTGGGGTTCCCTGGGAGATCACGATTTATTTAAAAAATTATTTCAAATTCAGGCAACTTCACATTAAAGAGGTAAGTTTCATTCTTTATTTTTAGTTTAAGAACACTGTTAATGCATATATACAGGCATACAGATGAAATGAATATAATAATTTTGTAACTTGCAGCCTATATTTGAGCCTGAATGTTCCTTGAGGCCTGAAAAATATTTCAAGGGTTCTTCCAGGGTCAAAAGGTTGAGAAAGGCTGGTTTAGCAACTGTTCAAAGTTATGACAGTGCTGTAAAAAGTAACTTATGACCAGTCCTCACACTTACGATGGTCACAGCATCCCCACGGTCATGTGATTATGATTTGGATGCTTGGCAACTGTCATGTATTTACGATGGTCGCAGCCTCACATGATCTCTATTTGCAACCCACAGTCACATGATCTCCATTTGCGACCTTGCCAGCTGGTTTCTGACAAGCAAAGTCAATGGGGAAGCCTGAAGGTGGTCACAAGTTGCAGTCATGTGATGTCTCACTTAACAACTGCAGGTGATTCACTTAATGACCACAACTGAGACTGCTGGGACTGCCATCACTAAGTGGGGTGGTCATGTGATGTTTTGCTTAATGACCTCTTCACTTAGTGATGGAGTTGCCGGTCCCAATTGGGGTTGTTAAGCTAGGACTGCCTGTATATTTTCTGAGAGGTGTGTACATGTATGTATGATGTATGTATGTATGTATGTATGTAGGAGCATCTGCAGGGAGGTAAACATGGTGTATGTGATCAGGTGCTTGAAGGCCCACCTCTTTTTAATATGTATTATGCACACCATGAATGCACATCACAAGTGGTAGTGCTTCAATTCAATTCAAATTTAATAAGTTGAAATGTGTCTTGCTGGGTTGCTGTTTTTGAGATAAACTGATAATGGACATGCCATCAATATCCTGATTATATGTCTACCCTCTCTTCTGCCCCTTTCCCAGCCTCCCCACAATCTCATGTTAATTTATGGTAAAAAATTGTGCTCAGTCATGGTCCTTTCTGGATACTGAGTCAGTCAGTCACTGTAACTCTGCAAAGCATAAAATGGAGAGCAAAACTCCTCCAGATAAATAATTGATGTCCTGAATTTTCAGCAAGAAGAAATGGCTCAGCCCTGCCATGCAGCAAGGTGATGAGCTCCAGGCAGCAAAGTGCCAGGGAAGGTCAATGCAGGCAGAAACTGAAATGTGTCTGAAGTGGTACAAAGAACTTACGTTTGGGAGTGCTGCATTGGCTTTGCTTCAGGCAGCAAAATGCCCTGTGGTTGGCATTAAAAAAGAGCAAATTGTATAGGAAAAATAGCAAATGGGAAGAAAGCACAAGGGAAGTGTTACTTGGCTCCTACTACTTTCCTCCGACAATGAAATCCACAAACCATTTGCTCATTAAAGGTCCTCAGCATTTATTGGGAACAGGATTTAAATACCAGAGTTGCCATGAAATGACTGACTGATTGCATGTTTTGTTAGAGACCTTGCTTAGTTCATAAGATCTGGATCACAGCAGACAGTTTAGCTGCAGGCCTTTTCCTTTAACGGTTAGAAACAAAAGGTTTTTTTAATAGTTTGCCTATATTGGAGTTGCCAATTCTTTACCGAAAGTCTATACAGTAACTTTCTGCTCACACATACTAGGTGTTCATATTTCACTTCAAATCTTTTTATAGCCTAGAGATATGATCATTCTCTTTTATTTTAACTCAAATATGCAGTTGCCATGGTGATGCCACTATCATGTAAATCTAGTATCTAAGGAAGAATGCACTTAATTCATTGCTGCTTGTGGACGATAAAAGTCCACAATGCCATTTATCACTTTGTAAAAATGATATCAATCCATCAACAATTTGGAGTGAATTGTAGAAATTTCTTTGTACCAGTAAGTTGGTTATGTCCTGAAAGATGAAGTTGAAATCTGAGGTAACACTTATTTTGGAGAGGCCAAACTATAATTTTGACCTTTTTCTAATTATCCATAATTTTGTTAGATGAGGATGGAATACATAATGCAAAAAAAAAATATTTTTGGAAAAAGAAAGCAGCAATCACTGGCAGTGGGGGAAAGATAAAAAGGAGAAGCAGTTGGGGAAAACAATGGCATCAAACTATCTAGGATAAAGGTGACTATATTTCACAAACAAAGCAATTTGAGGAATATATATTTTAAGCTGTTGTACAAAATTTAATTTTCATCCCCAAAATAATCATATTTCAAATCACTGCAAAGTTGTTTTGCTTGCAGTGTATTCATATGCAGTGATAAATATGTCAGGGCAAATTATATAAATAAATCGAAGGAACTATAATACTGAATTTGTGTGTTTGTGTGTATGTACACATACACATACATACACACACACTGCTAAATATGGAGCCAGTGAATGAACTTGACCAACCAGGTTTATCTTAACTTTTTCCCTATAAAAGGGTGAACTGTCCACATAATTGGAAGATTTGTGAGAGAAAGAGAAGAATATTCATCAGAGATAGTACAGAGACCTGAGGCAACTGATAAATTGGAAGGTTTTGAATCTGAGTTGTGATTCTTTAAAGTAGAAATTATTTTCAGAAGTCAAGGAGACAGGACCATGTTGCAAACTCAAACTTGACAAAACCAGGAGAAAAAGAGATGATGAAAAAGCAACTGGAATGATTTGCCTGGTAATAAGTGATTTCATTTTGGTTCATTTAAGGAATAGGAGAAAGGCAAAAGACACACCACACTCGATTTAATCCTAACCAGTGTCCAGAACCTTGCTGAAGACCTAAAAGCTATTGAATGAACTGGAAATATTGATCAGAATGCTTTAGCCAAGATGTAGGTAAGTGGAGGCTTCCCAAGAAACTCCATCTCTGTTGTGACTTCTGAAAGATGAGGGGATTAGCAAAAAGAAATTTGAAAGAATGTTAGAATATTTCAAAGTTGCAATAACAACATCTCAGTTAGGATGTATATGTCTGAATAGGATAGGTAGCAAGAAGACACCAGAGTGATTAATTAGAAGGGTCAGAAACACTAAAGGAGAAGAGGACTTCCTTTAAAAAAATTGCCAAAATGAGAATGAAAAAAAATTCTGGCGTAAGATATGCAAATAGTAGATAAAAGTTTCAAAAAACGTCTTTGAAAACATTTGGTAAAACATATTAAGCCAAACAAGAAAAATATATTCAAATATATTTAAAATAGGAAACAGATCAGGGAAAGTTTAGGCAACTGGATGATGGGGCATTAAAAGTTTGCTAAAGGAGAATGAGGAGCAGAAAAACTTAATCAATTATTTGCTTCTGTCTTGTATTGATGAGGTGGGACTGATGTTCATATGCAAGCTGGCTTTTTCAGGAAGAAGGTCAGATGAACTGAGGGAAATAAAGGGAAATAAGTCCCCAGATCCAGACTGTATCTACTCAAAAAATTTAATAACTTTAAAATGAAGGTGCAGGTTTTTTTTTCCTCACAAAAACATGAACATTTTCTTTAACATGAGCATCTATTCTTTCTGCCAACATGACTCCAATTTTAAAAGGGAATCAAGAGATAATAAAGGAAACTACAGACCAGTTAACTTAATATTTGATCCAAAGGAAATGGATGAAAGTATTATTTATGAGATAATAAGAAAGCAAACACATAGGAGAACAAGCCTTGCTGATGAACCAGGTTTTCACAAAGGTAATGTCAGAGGCTGCGTACAACTGAAAAGCAAGATTCTCACAGTTTTCTTTAATTAGATTCATTTAAAGAGAAAAGGGATTAGGTTACAGAAATCTTGGCAGTTGGGTACATTTACTTTAGTATATTTACTTTAACACCCAAGCTCATTAGAGCAGAGATTTCTTCCAAACTATCTATTGATGCACTGGGGAGGTGGTTATCCATTTTCCTGATAAAAAAAGAATATGCAGATGTTCTGGGCTTATATAGTTTGCAAACCACCATCCTCATTCCCAGCTGAGAAGTCCATTAGAGGTAAGCCTGGTCTCACTGAAGTTCTAGACTTTTTTGATGGTTCCAATTAGTATGTAGACAAGGATGACCCAAAAGATACTGTATACTTGGACTTTCAAAAAGCCTCACCAAATATTCCTGAGCAAATTCAATTGCCATCATATAAAATAACAGGTGCTCTCATTGACTGGCAACAAATTATAACACAGGAAACAGAGTAGGAATAAATGGGCATGTCTCACACTGTGAGATGTACATAGTATGTTGACATACTGTAATCTGAATATACTTGATCTGATGTTAGGGATGAGCAGTAAGGTATTCATGTTTGCTAATGATACTCTGTCGGTTCGCCTGGTACAATAGCCAATGACCACACAGGGCGGGAGAATCAAGCTCATTTACTCCACATGTCTAGAGGAAAAGAGAGTGCTCCCCATGCAAGGGGAGGACACACCAAACACACAACGCAGGGCAGTTTTGTACAGTTCCACAGTGGTTTATCAATAAACAAAAGCTTCTTATTGGTTAATTCTTGCAGCACCTGTGCAGTACCTTTACATGCTACATACCACCCCATGATAGTCCTTAGCATGTTCTATGTTCTCCAAAATCTCTGCCTTAGGGATGTGTTTTTTGGGATGCTAATTAGCTAGGGGTCATTGCCCTATAGTCCGGGATGCCTAAGTTGTCATGTACTTTTCCCTACCCTTGACTTAGACACTGATAACACAGGCATCCCTCTTCTCCTTCCTGGCACGCACACAGGTAGCACAGGCATCCTGAGTTTGTGGATTGAGTCCAACAACACAGCCCCCTGCCAAAAGGAATTTAAAATAAAACAGTTGATGTAATATAGGTCACTGCTCCTTAAGAAGCATATTACAGAGGTAGAAAATGTGCAAAAAAAAGGACAACCAAAATGATGAGGATGTTGGAGCGGTTTTCCCTTAAGAAAAGACTACAGAACCTGGGAGTTTTTACCTTGGAATGGAAGAAAGTAAATGGAGATAAGATAGAGGTACATAAACTCATGCATTACTGTTCCTCTCTATTTTGCATTGGGTAGACCACACCTAGAATATTGTGTCCAGTTCAGGGTATCACATTTTAAGAAGAGCATTGACAAACTGGATGGTTCCCAGAGATGAGGGGCTTGGAAGGAAAAAAAATGAGGCTTTGTTGGGTGCTTTTAGCTTGGAAAAGAGGACTATAGGGAAACATGATAGCTGTCTTCAAGTATCTGAGGAGCTGTCATGTAGAAGACAGGGCAGAGATATTCCAGAAGACAAGGGGAAAAAAATGAGTTCAAATTGCAAAACAGATGTCAATAAGACATCAGGAAAAATGCCCTAATAGTAAGAGCTGTTCATCAATGGAACAGACTGTCTCATGGAGTGGTGGACTCTCCTTCACTGAAGGTCTTTGAATAAAGATTAGATGGTCATATCTCAGTAATGTTTCTGCAGTAGATTTCTGGGGATTTAGACTAGATGATATACAAGGCCTCTTTCAGCCTTTATATTTCTATGGTTCTATGAAAATCATGCATGGTATAAACAAACAAAAACAGATATTAGAAATCATCCATTGAAATGAAAAACAGGTAGATTCAGGACACAGGTCTTCTACATAGCATATAGTATATGCCATAAGTTCTAATAATGGCAGAACATTTAGTAGAGGACTGGGAAATGCTGGAGAGACCAAAAGTTTATTGTTTCTAAAGTTCACCTTGTTCTAAGCTCATGTGGCTGAAAAAAGGAGGAAGTTTATATCCTCATGTCAATGAGATATTGGAGATATCATGCACTGTCCAACAGTGACTCTATCTGAAACAACCTCAGATAGATTAATGCTAAACATCCTCCCAGAATGTTTTGAAATTCTTATGAATGCTCTGGAAAGGAGAGAAGATGTAAAACTTGCTACTTGTTATAAACCACATAGAATATTTCAATATATGGAAAAGTGCCAAAAAGGAATTGAGAAGTTGCTGTTAAAACTCAGTAGAGATAGAAAATGTGACTTCTAAGCATATGCAAATTAAGTGCCCCCAAAGAAAAGCAACTTGCTGGCAAGAAACAAGTCAACCTATATTTCAGAGAGGATGATTTATCAAGGGACAATAGAAGCCACCGTGTGATAAACCTGGCAGACAGAAATTTTATACAGAGAAGGTTTTTGGAGCTAACTCTGAAAAGCGTTATGAAAGGATCTGCACTGACTATGGAGCAACCAGTAATTTAATTAAAGAAAGGGAGAGATTTACTGAACTGAACATGAATGGCAAAACTCCTATTTAGTCAGCAGATGGAAAACAACTCTTTGAAGGCAAAGGAGCAGCAATACTGTATTGCAAACTAGGGAAAGGAAAACAATTGAACTGATTATTAAAGACGCATTATTTATATGTCAGTAAACTATGCCACTGAAAGAGGCAGTTTACTTATGTTTTGGATGGGGATGAGCTGCTTATAGAATGGATTGTCAAATTGTTCTCTGAGTAAGGCTAAAAGGGAGAAGGGAAGTTAAGCATAATCCACAATGGGGATGAGGGCAGATGGTGGTGGTGGTGGTGGTGGTGGTGAGTGTGAGGGAAGTCAAACCACACAGAAGACAGAATTCTAAAATCAAACCCAAAAGGAAGAAATGACAAACCACTGTATTCTTTACAAATATACTGTATAAATATGGCTGGTACATTTACGTAAATCTTGGAGTGAGATGATGAGATCTCAAGTCAAAAGGCCCTCCTCCAATTACTGGGAGAAAGTATCAAACATTGAAAAGTAGTTCTGGAAGTGATGATGTGATCAGAACAAAGAAGTTCGTCACTCAGTTTGTCAATATTGATTTAGGTCCATAGAGTTGGAATACAGAATGAACCAAGGAATCTGAAATTAAAGAGGAAATGACATAGTCCAAACTGGATGTTCACTTAATTCAAAGTGAATTTAGTTGGACTGGACCATTTTAACTGAAATGATTACATGATAATACAACTCAAGGCACAGGTGTATGCATCACAATGGAGAGACAAAAAGGGATATTGAAAAATAGGTGTTTGGCTATAATAAAATAAGCACAGTGTCCTATCAGTTAGTATCAGTGAATATACAGACTTCCAGGGGAGGCATGGTGAACTGAAGACAGCTCTGTGAAAGCAGAGCTGATGACTGCAGCAAAGACTTAGGATCTGTCAGTAGACCAGTCCCTTGGAACCTCTCTGGATAAGGAGAGGATGGGAGATCGCCCACATGTGCTCCAGATGGCTGCTGCTTTCAAGGAGACCACAGGACAGCATGGGTTTGAGTGCCGGGAGATGAGGGGATCAGCCACCTTGCTCACAGCCATCGCGGAGCCTTTTAAAGGACACTAGGTTCGTAAACCTAACTATCTAATCACTTTAGGAAATTGCCTATTAACCATCTTCAAGCTATTAGAGACCTTTGGAATGACAAATTTCAAAAGTCTTCATCAGGTGAATTTATCTTCAATTCTGAACAAAAGAAAAAATATTTATAAGCTTAAGAACTTAAAGAATTTGAAATAAACAGCAAAAAGCTAAATAAGATTTTGATCTAA
The DNA here is from genome assembly GCA_023362775.1 of Charina bottae. NCBI lineage: Eukaryota > Metazoa > Chordata > Lepidosauria > Squamata > Charinaidae > Charina > Charina bottae. Next base: position 12,622,970 of record JALMGJ010000003.1, read on the forward strand.
GAAAGTTACAGACAGATTAAGGGTCCAGTTAAATTAGGAATATTGACTTTTACTATAAGATTTTGGAATTAACTATAAAAATTAAATAGCTTCTTATGGGAAACAGACTTATTTTGGCTATCCTGGCTATTTTAAGACATAACAAAGATAAGTGATGATTTCATAAACTGGACACTTGAGGGGACTAAAGATTTTAAGTGGAAGAAAAAAAAATACAAAGCCTGATGCCAGTTAATACTGGGACTTACAAAATGACACAAAAGGTCGGAACATCGGAAACATTGGAAATATTCAAGGAGATCTTTGAAGAATGGAGCCAGAAATTAGTAAATACAATATCAACAGTGTCAGTCATGATGTCTGCTTCTATGGATAAACTATGTCTAAAATATGTTAATGAAGGAATAACGGATGTGGAACAAATTTTATCTGACAAGACAGAGAAAGTACCAAAAGTAGAACTACAAATGATAGACCAAGAAAATGATTTGGAAAATGACTCTTTACTTGATATACAAAAGAAACTGGCTGAATTTTTAAAAATTAAAAGGGAAATACAAATGATAAACCAAGAGAATGACCTGGCAAATGTTTTCTTATTGGATCTACAAAAGAGGCTTGTTAGAGCCTTGAAGAAACCTGTGTGATGGGATAAAGAAGAATTGAAGAGAAATCAAATCCTACAACAATATTTGATTGAATTAAAGATTAAGACTGTTAGAAGTAAAAGGAAGGAATATAAAACTGGTTTATTTGATCAAGGTTAAAATAAGACTTTTTTTTTTTTTTGGCAAAGTTCTGGCAACCCTTTATGGACTTTTTGCTGACACCAGGATTGAAAAGTTGATGTTTTATGGATTTGCTTATAGATAAGGGATGGGATATGGGATGAAGAGATATCTGTTTGTAACGTTATAGGGGGTGAAGGGCTATTAAATTTATTTATACTTGTGATGAAGGTTGGAAATCACTTCTTTATATACTTCTTTTTCTTTATTGTATTCTTCCTTTTCTTTTTCATCTTTCTTTCTTTTTCTTTTTTTCCTGCACTTTTTATTCTTTTGTTCTATTCTCCTCTCTTTCCTAAGTTTAGTTTGTATTAGTTTTTACTATTGAAATTAAAATTCTTAATAAAATTATATTAAAAAGTTTTAGTGGATATACAGTACAGTAAGCATTAATGCTATGTTGTTGTTGTTCAGTCGTTTAGGTCAGAGCTTTCCAAACTGTGTGTTGCGACACAAAAGTGTGTCGCCACACACAGTCTGGTGTGTCGCCACACAACCCGGAAGTGCTGATCATCATCAGCGCTTCCGGGTTTTCCTGTGGTGACACACCAACTGCAGCGCGCAAAAGCCGAAAGCGGCAGCAGCGCTTCCGGGTATTTGCGCGCTGCCACAAGGACGGCACTTCCGGGTTTTCCCGCGGCGACACACCAATGCTGGTTGGTGTGTCGCCACGGGAAAAACTTTGGAAAGCCCTGGTTTAGGTAAACATATGCAATCTCTAAAGATATAATGGAGAAAGACATTTAGGAATTATATGGCAAATTGCAAAAGGTGTAAGTACACAACAGGGAAGAGACACCATGAAAACTAAAGTGGAAAAAAAATATTTCCAGAATTTCAGGGAGGAAAAGAACAAGGTGGATTGTAGAACACATCCAAAGAAAGATGAAAGTTGAAAGTCTTATGTAATAGGAAAAACATACAGCAGTTTCTAATCTCAAGCAAGAAAAAAAGAGAGGAAAATTTATAACCAAGATTAATGAGGGAAAAATTATGATAGAGGCAAATTTGCTAATGGTTCTGTGTCAACAACATGGAAGAGGAATGTGTGGCTTAGTGTCTATACAGCACTAATTGCTCACACAAGTGAAGCTTTGCTAAAATTCTTATAAAAATAGGGTTATATAGAAAGAGAGAAGTGTCAAAAGAACAGACCAATTTCAGAAAAAGCAGAGAGACAGCTAGCAAAAACAGATAATGAAAAGTGAAAGAGAATAGTGTAGATTGCGTAGATCATGTCAGATCAGGAACATACTGTATAAAGACTAATAGGTGAGCCAGAACAGCTGAATATTCTTCAGTGAAATAATTACAATAGTTTCAAGTTCATAGTAACCACTGAATTTTGATAAACAGACCAGTTTAGAATTGAGACAAAGATAGATATTATCTCCATATCTACTTACTTATGCATCAAATATATGAATGGCAGGGATTAGAAGAGGTGACAGTTGGAAACAAAATTGGAGATCAAAATGCTAAAAATTTGAGATCTGTAGATTGCACTGTATTGTTAGGCACAAATGAAGAAAACCCAGAAACACTCATTATAAAAGTATAAAGGAAAATTGGACAATCTGGGATAATGTTGAACATTAAGACCAGCATGCTTGGTGAATTTACAACTGACAGTGAAGAAATACCAGGAGGTAGTTTTGTTTTTTTAGGTTCAAGAATAGCTAAAGGTGGATGGTGCACTGGAGAAATAAAGAGATTAAACCTAGGGTGTAAGATATTGGAAGGATGAGAACATTTCAATGACAAGAATAGTTAAAGCAATTGCTTTTTCAGTGGCAGTTTACAGTTGTGAAATGGGAACATTGAAAAACACTGTGAGAAAGAAAATAAACACTTTCGAATTATGGATTTGGAGATGGCTGCTAAGAGTATCACAAACTTCAAGAACAACCAATCAATATGCCTGTGCAACTTAAAGTAGAAGTTCCAATGAGGCAATTATCAGCAAGCAGAAACTCACATTCACTGGGCATGTGATGTGAGCAGATGATGGATTAGGGGAAAAATATTATGCTTGCCAAGAAGTGATGGGAAGAATCTCTGATGGAAATGGTGCATGCTTTGGGATGGAGGTTGATCAAGGCAAGTTCTTGGGAGAAGCACAGGAAAACCGTCATTGCTAAAGAGAAAGGAGTCATGGCCGTTTGTTCTTTTCACTAGCTGCCTTTTTGGTTCTCATCTTTTAATCTTCTCTTCCTTCTACCTACTAAAATCCATGAGCTTGCCTTTTCCCATTGACCTCCCAAAGCCTGTCATTTAGGAACTAAATCCCACTTGGCCTTTTGCTTATGAGGCAGAAGCTAGAAATATATCAAAATGCATTCCACTCATCCTTTCTGCAATAATCTTCCTGATCCCTAACATATAATACAACTTAAGAAACCCCCATTCCTTCTGCAATTATTGAACTTAGGGAGAAACTGTGTATTGTCGAAGGCTTTCACGGCCGGAGTTCAATGGCTGTTGTGGGTCTTCCGGGCTGTGTGGCCGTGTTCTGGAAGTTGTGGTTCCTAACGTTTCGCCAGCATCTGTGGCCAGCATCTTCAGAGGGCAGGAGCACAGATAGACAGAGATTTTGCTTCTATCTGTGCTCCTGCCCTCTGAAGATGCTGGCCACAGATGCTGGCGAAACGTTAGGAACCACAACTTCCAGAACACGGCCACACAGCCCGGAAGACCCACAACAGCCATTAGGGAGAAACTGTTAGCTTAATGAAAATCAGGTCATGTAATGTGAGTCCTCCTGTGGATGAACAGCTGTCAGTCAGAGTTTAATGTAATAAAAGCCCTTGACTGTCTTAGAGAAAATACCATATGTTTGACAGACACCAAACTCACTTCCCCACTCACCATGAGACTGATTTTATTTATTTATTTATTTATTTATTTATTTATTTATTTATTTATTTATTTATTTATTGAATTTATATGGCTGCCCATCTCACTAGGAGCAACTCTGGGCAGCGTAAAACAATGAAATAAAACAATATATGAAAACCATCATTATAAAAATATAAAACAATCATTAAAAGTTTAAAATATCATGAAAAATTAAAATATACAAACCATAAGGCATGGAAAGAGAAAATATATCAACCACAGTAGTGGAGCCATCTTAGGATATTACCGGTTCCCTGGCGCCCCCAAACCTGGTGACCCAAGCAGGTCTTGAGAGACTTCCAGAATGTTAAGAAGGATGGAACTAACCGAATTTCAGGGGGGAGAATGTTCCATAGTAGGGGGTGCGATGGCTCAGCGGTTAAGACGCCAGGCTTGTTGATCAGAAGGTCGCAAGTTCGGAGGTTCGAATCCCTAGCCCCGTGTGACGGAGTGAGCTCCCGCACTTGCCCCAGCTCTTGCCAACCTAGCAATTTGAAAGCATGCAAATGCAAGTAGATAAATAGGTTTCACATCAGTGGGATGGTAACAGAGTTCCGTGCGTGTCATGCCGGCCACATGACCGCGGAAGCGTCTTCGGACAATGCTGGCTCTTCGGCTAACAAACGGAGATGAGCACCGGTCCCTAGAGTCAGACACGACTGTGCGGGGGAACCTTTACTTTACTTTAATGTTCCATAAAGGCAGGCGCCATGGCAGAGAAGGCCCACCTCCTGGGACTCACCAAATGTAAGTCCCTAGCAGATGGTACCTGCAGCATGCCTTCTCTGCCAGATCAATTTAAGCATCAGGTGCAAATTTTGCATGATGTAAAGAGTTCTGTCTATTTATTTAGAAATGTATGTGTAATACAATATTTTCATGTTCTCTATGATTGGACACTGGCTGAATATACCTTGTAACGAACAGTTATTGATTTATTCTAACTTATAACTTGTCTTTCTTTTCACTGAAAGTTCAAGGAGGCTAACAAGGCCAAGAAGTGATGGGAAGAATCTCTGATGGAAATGAAGAGATGCATGCTTTGGGATGGAGGTTGATCAGGCAAGTTCTTGGGAGAAGCACAGGAAAACTACCATTGCTAAAGAGAAAGGACTCATGGCAGTTTGTTCAGGAGAGAGAGAGAGACAGACAGAGAGAGACAGAGAGAGAGATATCTCAAATAATAATAATAATAATAATAACTTTGTTGTCATCCCACTATACACTATACACCAAGTGCACAATAGAATGAAATTTCCTTGCAGTTGGCTCACAATTTCAATCAAACACTAACATACTAATAAAAAAAAAAATCCATAGTTACTATAAAATATACATTCTTTAGCTCACAATTTCAGTCAAACACTAAAATACTAATTAAAAAATCCATAGTTACTATAAAATATACATTCTTTACACATCCAACATTTCACCTAAAAGAACTTACTGTATTTAAGGATTCAAGAATCCAATAGCTTGGGGGACAAAGCTGTTTCCCAATCTGCCTGTTCTACATCGGATACAGCGGAACCTCTTCTCAGAGGGTAACAAAGAAAACAAACCATGATGAGGATGGGAGGCATCACTGATGATCTTTCGAGCTCTGGACAAACAGCGTGCATGTGCTAAATCTTGGATGAGGGGCAGAGATATCCCAATTATCTTTCCTGCTGCCCTTACCACTCTCTGCACAGACTTTCTATCTGAGGCACTACAGCATCCATATCTTGCCTAAATCACTGTTTTACTAAAGATGGAGGGAGTAGAGCCTGAATGTACCCTAGAAAGGGCTCCATAGGATGTGAGTGAGCAGGGAGGACCATTTCTGATTTACATGATAAATGCAGCTCTGAAAGTGGGGGATATCTTTTAAAAGGCTCTCCAAAAGATGTCCGGAGAGGTCATCTGAAAGGAACCTCTATAAATCTAATCTATTTTTTTTCCCCAGCAGTGTTCAAGCGTAAAATGGGTGGAAGGGAAATTGTGATTACTGCCCTGAACAGTTTGGAGGGGGGGGGGAGAAATAACCTTACAACTTGATGTGTTACAAGGAAGTGAAGTTCTCATCACACTTCCATATTGCCAGGGCACCAGCTAGTATATCCCCATAAGCTGGGATGAGACCATTGTAGATTGTACGTAATTCTATGTCTCTATGACTAGAAACCAGAAACTAGAGACTAGAGATCTCTGTGTGTTTGTGTGTGCGCGCGTGCGCGCGCTTAACAAGCATCCTGAACTCTGCCAATCATTGCCTTGTGCAAGAGAATCCAATTAGAATTAAAGCAGTAGCTGAGTAATAGAACACACAGGATCTCATAGTTCTTTCACATAAAAGTATATTTTGGAACCATCACTTTCCCAGATATTTTCATTTCAACAATATGATATAGAGGAAAAATAATGTTGCTGCTACCATTGTTTAACAACTGGAAATAGAACTGGTTTATTGTAAATCACCCAGATTTCTTTTCCAGTAGATGCAGATCGACGTCTTCCTTCCCATGCTCTAAATTAAATGGACAGCCTAAACCTGTCAGAGCCAATAGAAATGCAGATGGGTTATTAAGGAAAATAAGCACAGGTGCATTGCCATGTATTATTATTCTATAATGTTATTGGAGGTACTATTATTCCAGTTTTTATTGCACATGTTTGTACTGGATTCAGCAAGTGTGGGAGCTCTTCCCTTTATATGCATGAATGATGGCAATATTTCATGCAAGCATCGTTAATGTAAGTCCCTCCTGGAAATGGTTTCCCTGAAGAAATCCTTTATTTTCATTAAGCTGACACTCTCCCCATCCTCTGCTCCCTGCATCTTGTAACAGAAGTGTCTGCATCTGATGCCCATTAATTGAAGATGCAAAATGATTGGAGAATGAGAAGAGATGGCTGTGATAATTTTGTTCACACATAACCTATGTACAAAGAAAACTCTTCATTATTCTCTGTGTTTTCCCATTATGCATCAGGTGCAGCACCTGGAACCAAACCGAACAAGTCATTTATCACAGCGTGTAATTGCTTTTGCAGCGCATCTGACTCAAACAGTTCATTAGTCTGGCGTTTGGAAAACAAGAACCAAAAACAAACAACAAAAAAAGGTAGTGATTTTAATATGCCTAAATGTTATAGATTTATTCTCTCGATTATAAAAGTGGTATTTGGCTGTTACCTGGGCTGAAAACCACACAATATCCTACTACAACAAATGGAGGCATAAATTTCCACAGGGCAAGCCACAATCCAATGCAGGCAGTTAATTACCCACCGAATCTTTTTAAGCACACAAATACACATGCAACCTAATGTTGGGCAAAGAAGTTGGTTGCATCTTTTCTACCATTTTCTCACTCCAATTTACACTTGAAATTCTTTCAAAGGAGATGGTCTTGAAGCAATTCTCATCAGGGGAGTGTGGCATTCTTCATCCGTTTAGAGAGACTGTGGCCAAAGGCTGGGTGTGAATGTCCTGTTTTTCATTGTACAATGATCTCTCCAGGAGGATCGGTGGTCCACTCAGTTTCTCTGCTCACAAATCTGGTGGAGAATTTTTAGGTGACATTTGTACTCCAACACATACAAAAGGAATAGTTTGCAAGTGTTAAGAGAGCTCCTTTCCTTCCCTGTGGTTATGGGTAATGCTTTCGTAATATCTGCCCTTTATTGAATTATTGATATCATGTACCATCTAGTGCAGCTGAAATTTGAAGGTGGGGTGGGGGTAGGTATTTCCCTTCTTCCTCCCAAAAAGAGATCTCTCAGCCTTTGTTTCCTTTTTGTGGAAGATTTTTTCCCCATCTGAATGCAATAAAATGATGGCAGTTCCAGAGCACTGTGGAAGATGTAATACATTTGCTGCAGCTGCTGCTGCCTACTGCAGTGATAGGAAAAACCAAAGCAACATCAGCAACACAAGCCAGGAGAAAATAAATGAACAACTATTGCTATTGCTAACAGCAACTGTTGAAAAACTGAAACATTTATCCTTCCTTTGCAGAATTTCTATGAAATTGTCCTGATAGTGTCTCTTTCCAAACCAAAAATAGGCCATTTATTTATAATTTGGCTTATGTAAGAAACAAACATAAATCTCATACCAAATGGGACCAACATACAAGTATACTTCACGATAAAAGAATATGACCTATCCTTGAGCATCAAAGATGGTTCAACAACATGTGTTCTCCTGTGGGACATCATAAAATGGCTATAATGAGAGATTCTTTTCCTTTTCTGGTGGAGAACCATGTCAAAATTTAGAAGAATGAAAGAAATCTAATTCTCCTATCATTCCCCATAAAGAATTGTACCTGGCCAAACAGTCCAATAATCAAGAGAGGGCCTGTTGAGATTTTACCCCCTCTCCATACACACACTCCTTGCAGGTTACATGGGGTATGGATGAGATGAGGCCTTTGCCCCCATTTTGTGGAACTCTCTCCCCCCAGATATACATGTAGCTGCTACCTTGTGTGGAGGCAGATTGGCTAACAAAGAGAGAATATGAAACAAGCAGAATATGCAAACAATAGCAGGAGATGTGCTTAGCCTTGGAGAAATCTCCTGCTGTAAATGCTAGCTGAAACAATACAGTAAGTTGGCATGACCTGCTAGCTTCAGGCTGGTAAAAACCAGTTCTTATATGTTCTCAACATATGTTTATGTAGTTAGCAGGTGCACCGAATCTTCTAGATCAGTGTTTTTCAAACTTGGCAACTTTAAGATGTGTGGACTTCAACTCCCAGAATTCCCCAGCCAGCAGAATTCTGGGAGTTGAAGTCCTCACATCTTAAAGTTGCCAAGTTTGAAAAACACTGATCCAGATGAACAAATGTGCTTGACCAAGATGTAACCTTGCTTACCTATTCATAATTAACTATATGAAAATGTGTTAAATGTATATGCATGTGGGGATCATATATATTGTGTCCATGTTTCCACATAAGTGCTTTTTCCTTTGTGGAGAAATGCCCAATAATCATTGTTAAAATATGGTCAGCTTAATTCTTGCCAAAGTGCTTGGTTTTTCCTTGGGAGAAGCTATTCATTTCCCCAGCTCTTGTTAACATTTGGTAAACAAGTTGGTTAAATCTCTTTCAGCAAACCTAACTTGAGTGTTTTGAGTGTGATTTTATTGTTACATCATTTTTTTATTTTGTTTTTGCTGTTGTATGCCTCCCAGAGTCCTTCGGGATTTGAGATGTTTATAAGCATCATTAATAAAGAAATGTTTGGGATGCCTTATCTTGAAACACCTGGAATGTGGTTTCTTTGAAACATAGAGAGGCAGCCTTAATTTAGTACAAACTAGTTTCTATCTACCTTCATTAGACTGATACTGTCTGCCTCCACTCCTTCCTCCCAATGTGATTTCCAGCTCTAGCAACCCTAGTATTACAGACACAGAATTTGCAGTTCTGGAGGAAGAGAACAGGGAGGTGAAGGTAAAAAAGGTAGTTGGAATAAAGGAATGAGAGGTAGTTAGAATTCAGGGAGAAGAAATTGTAAGTGATGGCAGTAACCTATCTCTCACACACCTAGAAGCTATGGAGCATTGCTCAATCACACCTACCATCCTAATTGGAGAATGGGTCTAGAATTGGCCAGTGTGATATGGTGATGTGGTGGTTAAAATATTGGACTACAGCTTGGAAGACCCAAGTTGAAATCTACTCTCAATCATGGAAGTACACTGGGTGACATTGGGCCTCTCATCCCAACCCCTTCACAAGGTCATGGGAATAATATGAAGTAAGACCCATGTAAACCACCTTGAGTTTCTGGAACAAAGGGGAGATATAACTCTAAGAAAAACTGTCATCACTGATCAAATACAAGGAGATAGGCCATGGCCCCTATTATTTCTCTTTGAGACTGAGGATTTTAGTATAACTCTTTATATCACTTTTGCACTGAGCACAGATGTTTAGTGTGCTGATAACATTAAAAAGTGATACAGAGGAAAGTGGGTTATCTCTCACCTTCCCTCAAAGAAGTTCAGATTGTATATATGATTTTTCTAAATGTACAAACAATTTATTTTCACAACAAACCTATGAGAAATAATACATGGCCTATAATCAATTCAAGGAACATCAGGGCTCAGTGCAGATTTGAATGGGTATTTCCATAGTTCTTGTCATTCATTCTAGACATTATACCACCTAGATACCACATCACATTGATTTTTAAATCAGAAGTGGAGTGAGATATTGTTGGGATTTGGGAGGAAGTAAAGTACAGTATTTTACTTTACAGTCCTTCCAACCTAGCAGTTCGAAAGCACATAAAAATGCAAGTAGATAAATAGGTACCACTCCGGTGGGAAGGTAAAAGCGTTCTTTGCACCTTGGCATTTAGTCATGCCGGCCACATGACCACGGAAGTGTCTATGGACAACGCTGGCTCCCTCAGCCGAGAATTGGAGATGAGCACCGCCTCCTAGAGTTTATTTATTTATTTATTTATTATTCATATTTATACCCCGCCTATCCCCTCCCTATCGGAGGACTCTAGGCGGCTTACAATATCACAAATCCAATTACTAACAATTCATATTTATTTTAACAATGTTACAACCGCGCGTTTAGGAAAGGGGTAAGGGAACCGACTCTTGAAGTATTGGACTACATGTCCCAGCATACCTTGCTTCAGAGTCGGCTGCTGATGTCCTGGATGTTGCTATTTCAGGATCCGTTGTCTCCGTTCTCTGCTCTCCGTTTCCGCCGCCATTCGCAAGGTCTTCTTCGCTCCGGAGGCGACCCCCGCCAGGATGCCAGCAAATTGACCCACGTGAAGTGGTACCCATTTATCTACTCGCAATTAGCTTTTGAACTGCTGGGTTGGCAGAAGCTGGGGCAAGTGACGAGAGCTCACTTTGCCACGCGGAGGTTCAAACTGCTGACCTACTGATCCTACTGATCCTACTGATCCTCTACTATCCTAGAGTTGGATACGACTGGAAGGGGAAACCTTACCTTACCTAAAGTACAGTACAGAATGGCAAATATGTGGAGGAGGGAAGGAGTAGACAGCCAGGGAGATAACATAGAAATCCACAGGATATTGCCCTGACAGAGGAAGAGGAGGAAGTTTAGGAATGGTGGATCAAGGCTACTTAACTTCTGAGCAATCCTGTATATGTTGGTCCTTTTAGATTCCCAGCTAAACAGAACAGAACAGAACTGAAACTAGATCCAGACTTGTCCGGGAACTGCCAGATCCATAGTAATCCTGCATTGACCAAGCCATTATAATTGATTCAGCAATCATGATTAAATAATTCCTTGTTTAAGGCTGTTTGTGAACCCAGCCTAAAATTGGTCAAAATAAAATTAAAGATTGTAACACCAAAAGGAAATAATTGCAAGGGGGAAAAAATTCTAGAAAATTGTTCTGTCTCATCAAATCTTAATGCATTTCCATTTAATTCACTAGAAGCCTTTTTCCAGGATCAGATACTGTGTGGATCAGACACTCTAGCATGTCTGACACTTTTCTCTTGGCATACCTTTGCAAGAGGTAACCTAAGATAGCCATTGATGGACAATATTGCAGGAAGACGTGATTTGTGTGCTCAGTCCTACAATGTGTTAGCCTTTCATTTTGTCTCTGATATGATGAGATTGGAAGAAACATACCAAGCAAGTATAAAATCTATGCATAAAAGATTCACATTCTTTTGAGGGTAACAATAGTGTTTGCCAACAGTTAATTCACATATGACTATTGTGTAATAAGAGACAAACAAAGCAAAACTTCAGGAGTCAAGTTTGACTTCATTCAAAGTCAACTTTGTATAAAGTCAATTTGTTGAATGCAACCAATCAGCCATGTACAGTATGACATGGCAACTCACCAATGGTTCCTGGGTTGTCTTCTCATTTATTCCTAGAACAGTAAAGCAGGCAACAGTTTTTGGAATGGTAGAATTCATCTCATTTGAGGGATCACAAGCAGCAAGTCACATAAGTAGATGTGTAAATAAAGTTAATGAAATAATCTTGGCTCCTATTAAGGACAAGATGGCTGGAGAGAAAGGACAATATTCTCGGCTCCACTGGAGAGCAATATGATTTGTTTATTTGTTCTGCCTATATTACTTTAGGATTGAAGTTCTAGTGTAGTATCCATGATGACTGCCCTGCTTTGGTGCTCTTTAGGGTCCCTGTCCCACTTGATTTTTTTGTTTTGTGATTGGCTAAAGTTTTATATATCTCCACCAGTCAATAAGTTTGGGAACCCCTATTTTAAGAAACGTAAGAATATGGGTTATATCAGGTTAGCTCATATGACTCAGTATTTTCTACATTGATTGTTAATGACTAGACATGGTTTAAGACATGCAGTTTTCATACCATACCTGGAGAATTGAAACTAGGATCTTCAGGCATAACATAAACTATAGCTCCAATCTATAGCCCTTTCCCAAAGTGCAATGCATGCTGGTGATGCTATATATCTAATACTTGGCTAGTTGCGAATCACAGAGATCAATGTTTTAATAATAACATTATGTAGACATCTGAAGGAACAGAAAAGCAATTCCTGCCCTTCCCTCAAAAAAAAAAAAGTGAGCTACAGCCATATTTGTTTCCTATTTAACCTATATAATAAAACCCTACTTGAATTAGACTTATCTACACTGTTGCTCTGTCACTAGAATAGGGAGGCAACAATTTCTGGAGGTCAGAAACAGACAATACTGCCCTTATTAATCTCTCACTCATTGTCAGGATGAATTTTTATATTGTTTTGAAGCACTCTTTTCCATATTATGTCACACTGAGTATTCTGTCCACAGCACCCTTCATTTTTTTTTAAAAAAAATAAGGGTTAAACTCTTCTATCACAGGTGCCTGGAAAAATAATAAAACATAAAATTAAAAAAAATAAAAATAATGTCAAGATCTTTACAAATGCCTGCATTTTCCACATTGTGTCAGCACCATAAACCTGATGTTGCCAATGTATATTCAGTGGTACTGTTCTGTTAATTTCTGTCATTTCATGAGCATGAAATCTTATTTTCCTGCTCACATTACGATTTTTGTATTGGCTTCAATTTTGCAGCATTTTGATTGAGAGGCTAGATGGCAGCAGAACTGTGATAAATCCACTATGTTTGCTGAAGCAACCTGAAAAGAAAAAAAAAAGCTAGATGGGTCTGTAGGTTTGTAATAATAAGAGGAAAATACCAGAAATTTAACTTTAGAATAGTATATAAATTACTACCTTTTGAATACATGTTTAGAAAATTATAGGGGCCTCATGTCTAATAGCACAGGTTGTCTGTATCCCTGGTGTCCACATTGTATGGCTTTATAGGTATTTATTGTAGCTGATAACATGCTTTACACTACACCATGCTAAATGAGAGCAATGATTAGAGTTCCTGTAATGGAAATCATGAATTTGTTTGCTATCCTCAGCTTCTCCCTCTTCCCCACGCAACTATCAATTATCAGCATACAAAAATGATGGTGCCAGGAAATGGAACATAAAGATCACAGTAATACAGTAATTCTTAAATAACAACTACTGTATACAAAAGGTATCCATGCTTTCCTTGGCTTTGCTTTCTCTTCTTACATGCGGAAAAGCAATGGGCTTCATCCTCTAAGCCAAGATCCCATACAAGCTACCAAACCATTGGGGAACAGACCTTGACCTTAAAAAAATGAAGATTATCTTATTTTATGTTATTGTTATATGCCATCACATTGATGATGACCTTTAGCAACCACATAGTCTTTTTCTCGGGACATTCTGCTCCCAACATGATCCTTCAGGTCCTCCAACAGTACACCCATCAATACTGTAATTGAGTCCATCCATCTTGCTGCTGTCATCCTCTTCTTCTCTTTCCTCCTACTTTTCCCTGCATTATAAACTTCTCAACAGAGCTAGGTATTTGCATAATGTGTCCAAAATATGATAATTTGAGCCTGGTCATTTGTGCCTCGAGTGAGAGTTCTGTTTAATTTATTTGATGATCCATTTGTTTGTTTTCTTGGCCATCCATAGTAGTTTTAGGAATCTTCTCCAAAACCAAAGTTCAAAAGTATCATTATTCTTTTCCTCCTGCTTCTTCAAAGTCCAATTTTCACTTCCATAGAGTGTCACAGCGAAAACAATTGTCTGTACAGATCTGATCTTTGTAGGTATAGACACATCCTGGCACCTGAATGTCTTTTCCAAAGCCTTCATTGCTACTTTACCAAGTGCTAGTCTGTGGTGTATTTCTTGATTACTCTTTTTTTTTATATACTGTTGATAGTCGATAGGCAGAAACCATTTGCCACTTCAATATCTTCCTTGTCAGTTCTAAGGCTGGTTGCTGTACCTGTTGTCATTCATTTGGTCTTCTTTATATTTCATCTTAGTCCTATTTTTTCACTGTGCTCCTTGACTTTCATTACTAGAGCTTGCAGATCATTTGCATTTTCAGCTATCAAAGTAATGTCATCAGCATAGCCCAAGTATTGATGTTTCTTGCTCCAGTTTTAAAACCACCCTCATCTTCCTCCAGTCTAGCTTCCCTCAATCTACAGTATATTTCACATATAGGTTAAATTATCAATAATTTTATATTGTTTTACCATGTGGTTTTCTTGGTAAATAAAGCAGTGGTTTACCATCGCCTTCTCCTTTCAGTATAAAATAATTCCTTTGATGTTGTCAAAGTGATCACCCACCTCTAGCATCTTCCTATATTGGTGCTGCACAGTATAGGTGCCTGCTTGCTTAAACTAGGCAGCTGGGATGAGCTTCATGCCTAGGGTGACCCTGCTGAGATTATATACTCTTTGCAGATACTCCCAGCATTCTTCACTCATCCCTCCCAGGAATATTCCCTCCCACCCTCCAAACACACAATAAGCCAGAACAGCATAACCTGTGGAGAGGGAGATTGATAATTATCCACTTTTTCTCTCTTCAAATATCTTACACAATTGAGTTCTTCCAATTCACCTGATTTTGATCACATGAAGCATCTGGTTTCCAGCCTCCTGGTTTGCATATCCAGGACTGGTTAAAAGGGTTGTGACTGATTTCTTTGAACCCTCTATTGCAGGAACACTAGAAATGTGTCCCAACGTTTGCCTAAATGCATGAGGTCACAAAACTGAGCAGCAAACTAGACCTCCAAGACCCATCATGCTTCTTTGCTCTTCCCACTTCCTTGTATGGAATGTAAGTAAGCAATAGAAAAAGTTCCAGACTTATATGAGGTGCTATAATCAAATTTATAAATCAAAACAGGACAGGTGGTCTTTGAGGAGGCAGGTGCATGGTCATTATGCCTAGTCATCCTGTATTCAGTTTCAACCTTATGGTACAGAGCTCAGATCAGGATCTAATCCAGAACGGACAATAGTCTTCATTACTATTCCAGGTATTTTGAGTACATCTGAGTGTTTTAATTCAATTATTTTGAAGTAATTCTGGATCAAATAGGATTAATTCAACTGCCTGATAAATTTGCCTACTTACTTCTGAACAGATTGTACTTCTATAAAGTTTATATAAGATTGCACTGTAAGTATCATTGAATACATTTGAGCTCACTTCTGGGTCAGCCATTTGAGGACTGTGGTAGTGGGGCTTAATTATCCATGTGGTCGTGGGGCTTAATTATCCATGCTGACATTAAATGCATCATCTGTAGAGTTATGTGAGGTTTTTCTTTAAAATTTAGTAGTGTGCTTATCAGAGATTTGCTTTCAGTTGGAATGAAGGGACGTAGGAAGGTACGGTTTAACACTTCTCTCCCTGTTACAAGCCTAATATAATATAGAACTGGGTATTTTGCTGCTTTCCTTTTTAATGTTGCTGTTTGCAGCCTCTACAGAGTGGTAAGGTGGTGGTGGTATGGCAGAATTACAGCAGATGAAAAATTGTTTTTTTCTATCCCTGTACATTTTTATTTTTATTTTTATTTGTCCTAGTTACAATAACACCAACTCCAACACACACACACTACTGCAGGTGAGGCCTTTAGCAAACTGTCTTTCTCTCCAAGAAACACATTGCATCACTTTAGTGTGGAGAAACCCCTCATAGTGGAATCTCCTTTAAGGCAAAGCTAAGTCAAGGCAGGGCTAAACTGCTTTATTCTGCAGATTCACCTTGAAAATAACAGCTCCTATGCAATTGTAGAAACCAGCTGACCAAGCAAAATGACCCATCTCTACTGAATAGAAGCAGAATGCCACTTTCTGCCACCATGCTTTGAAGGGGCCCTTGCTCTGATATCCGTCAAAGCACCTTGAAGATCAGCACAACTCTTGTAGCTAGGCCCTTAGTTAAAGGAAGCTTAAAGCAAAACAAAAAGACATGCCTTCCCTTATAAAAAAAAATAATTGTAAGTCTGTTCTGTGCTGATAATGCCAGATAAACTGTTACCATATTTGACATTTCATAATGAAAGTGATTAGCTACAACGTATGGAACTGTTCTGCTACCCATACTTAACCCTGGTTATTGGGTGGGAAGTCCAAGCAGTTTGATGCTAAATAATAATTCAAATATCAAAATTGCAAGGGACATGTGGAGAAGGGGAGGGGGGCTGGCCTTCTGTTAAGCTACACAATAAGGCCTAGTTTTCACACTGGAGGGAAAAAAAAGTAACTTCAGACCTTCTCTCTCTGCCTTAACTTTTGTTATCAGTTCCTACCTCTCTTTCTCCCCCTCAACCAACCATCCTTGATCCCTTTTCTTTCCTAAAGCTAATGCTTGTGTGGTAGCAGAAGATCTCTGAGGATAGAGTTGGCTCCAGCCTGTCTTCAATTACAGTTACTACTGAAAACTGGGAAAAAATAAATTCCAGTTCGTAAGTTGATTTGAAACCAGGGCAAAGGCAAGAACTTGATAATAACATTTCGCAAGATTTTTCGCCAAATGACGTCATTAAACAAGAGGAGCAAGCTATAAATCTAATGAGACAGATGCTACTCAGGAAAGTGAGGGAAGACAGAATATTAACCCTGTTAGCCCTGTAATACCTCGCAGATCGCAGAGGAGTAATAAAGGAATTCCTCCTCAACGTTTTGAGGTGGATATGGTTAAAGCCTTCCATGTTTACTCTGAACCAGAGTCTTTACAGCAAATAAATGATATGCCACCTGAGATTGCAAAATGCTGGTATGATGCAATGCAACAGGAATTAGATTCCTTGAAAGAAAATAAAACGTGGAAATTAGTTAATCTACCTCCCAATGAACGTTGTCTGGGTTGTAGATGGGTCTTCAAACTAAAAAAGGATGCTAGTGGGAAAATTAAAAAATACAAAGCAAGTTTAGTTGCTGAAGGATTTTCTCAAAGAAAGCAATTAGGCTTTGACAAAACTTTTGCACCTGTTACAAAGGGTGAATCAATCAGATTGTTGTTGTTTAAAGTTGCTGCATTAAAAAGAATGTCAGTTTATCATTATGATATTCAAACTGCAGTTTTGTATGGTGAGTTAGACCAGAAATTGTACATGCAACAACCACCTGGTTTTGAACAAGGTAAAAATTTGGTGTGTGAACTACAAAAATCAATTTATGGTTTGAAACAAGCAGCTCACTGATGGAACCTAAAATTAGATGAAACACTGCAAAGTTTCAGTTTTGAAAAAGGGAAGGCAGATCCATTTGTTTATGTTAAGAAAGGCCAACAAAGTTTTATTCATTTGTGTTTATATGTTGATGATTTACTGTTATTTACTTCATCAGACAAACAGCAACATGGTTTTGAAACAGTAATTTTGAAATTACTTAGGCTTGGAAATATAAAGAGAAAAAGATGATAGTTTCCTGGTGAGCCAAAGTAATAAGTTCAAAAGACTCCTAGAGGTGTTTAACATGCAGGAATGTAAATCAGTCTTAACCCCTATGCTTCCTGAATTCCAGAAGGAGGTGGGAGAACTTGAATTATCTGAGGCAGATGGGTTTAGATCTGTGATTGAAAGTTTATTGTAATAAATCATTCTCGCCCAGATATTTCTAATGCTGTTTCAATTTTAAGCAGACAAGTAGAAAAGCCAACTTCTACTGGGAAAGCAGCATTGAAAAGACTGTTTAGATATTTGCAAGGCACAAAGGATTACTGTCTGAGGCTTTCTGCTTCTGGGACAGGAGAATTACAGGCATATGCTGATTCAGACTGGGGAGCAGAGCTAAATGATCATAAGAACTTCTGGAGCTAAAATACAGTATGCTGGTTCAACAATTGCCTGGCATTCTAAGAAACAGACACTTGTTGCTCTTTCTACAGCAGAAGCAGAATTTTATAGGCTGGCACAAATGTGTAACAAGATTGTATGGTTTAAACGATTGTTAAAAGATATAGGCATGGGATTGCACCAGCCTGTAACTATTTTTGAAGATAATCAGGCTTGTATTCATATGGATCAGTCTGGGGGTTGTAGGAACAGAACTAAGCATATTGACATACGATCATATCATGTCAAGGATTTAATAGCCAAAGGTGAAATCATGTTGCAGTACTGTAATTCAAAATACACGATTACTGATTTTCTAACAAAGCCCCTTGCTGCAGTAAAACACAAGAAGTTAACTGAAAAATTGGTTTGCGACTTACACCTCTAGCATAATAAGAGGAGTGTTGGTGTATTATTCTTTGAGGAGTAAGTCACAGCAATAAAGCCTTATTAGGTAAGCACCTGCAAACTTTAAAAGGTCAGGCAGCACGTGATCCAGGTTGAAGAATATAAAAGAACCTGCCTACCTGCCCTTCCTTCCTTCCTGCTTGCTTCTAGTCCTGCTTGCTTACTACTTCTCCCTTCTGGTATGTGGATTTGTAACACTTCCAGGGATCTGGAAGAGAACTGTAAATAATTTCTGTTTGAATGAGTAACTAATACAACTGCAACTGATTTACTACAAATGACTGGCATCATTTATTGGTCTCTAATGCTAATCACTTTTTGATACTCTGCATGTGCAAGAAAACACCCACACCAACACCCACAAGAGCTGGGGACACAGGTGTCCCCAAGTGAAGCCTTGCTGATCATACTACATATTACATTCACATCACAATGTCAGTATGCACTTATTTATTTATTTATTTCATTGGACTTAGAGACTGTCTGACTCCCAGACCGCTCTGAGTATTACATTTTAAAAGTAGCAACAATAAAATGAAAAAAAAAATGGAAAAGGTTTAACTGCTTGAGGGATCCAGAGCCTAAAGAAGGCACCTAATCTATGGCTTTTTATGTTCTCAAAAGATAATAAAACGGGAACAGTAATTTAAGAGGGAGGGAAACATGAAACAAGGATGCTTAGATGTAATAGAGTCAGCATTTACTACGCTTTGTCTTGTCTATCTAAAGAGTTTCAAATCCCTTTGTCCAATAATTTTTTTATAGTAATAATAACACTTTATTGATTAGCTATTAGGCCATTTCAGAATACAAAATATAAAACACAGAACAATAATGAGACCATATGTTACAAAAAAGACATAACTAAAAGAAAATGCAAATCATATTTCTGTGTCACCCCTACAATTTACCCCAATCAGATCCGCATATGCAGTTCTCAGTTGTTGTAATGGTGCACCAATAATTATATACCCTGATTTTAGACAAAGAACAAATTATATAAATTCCCAATTCAGCTCTAACTGCAGCAGATGAGGTCCTTTTATCCAATAGATATTTTGATTGAAGCTATCTGTTGTTTCTTGTAGAATTTCTTCTTTATTTTTTTCTTTGATTAAACTCTCTTGTTTGACATATGTACTGTTTTCTACTTGAACTTCTGTCCACATTTTTCCTTGGTGAACTTGTGATCAGGACCATTTCTTTCTGTGCAATGCCTAGAAGGTGACGTGGCCAATTACTACCCCTCCCCCTGGCTCCTCCCTTTATACCAGAGGGTTCCCACACTAGCTCAGTGGTCCTGGAGGCCAGCCAAACTCACAGAAAACACACAAAAATGAAAGACAACTTACATCTCCTCAGCATACAACTTATTCGGTTGCCATCTATTCTGTACTGTGTGCCCATAAAGGCCATACTTTCACCCTTCCTTTTTATCCAGGATCAAAAATCCAGCTTCAATTTTTGGCTTACAGAAACAGATGCACATTAAAGCTTTAGCCCCAGTTTTAAAAATGCTGCCTTGTTGAATGCATCCAGAATTCTAAGCTCTCTCCCTCTCTCTCTTCCACACCCACACCCCCCCACCCACAACGAGAGAGAGAGAGAGAGAGAGAGAGAGAGAGAGAGAGAGAGAGAGAGAGAGAGAACAAAGTGAGGTTTTGCATTTGATAAACATTGTATTAAGCAAGGGTGAATGTCTTTGTTGAGATTGTGGACTACACAGAGGCCACAGGGGAGAATTGGGCAATTTGGGATGTTTGAAGGAGCAAAAATTATCCATTTATTCTTATTAAATCAAAAATTATCCATTTTTGCCCCTAAATGAAACAAAATACCCAAATATGCTAAAAACATTGGCTGTGCTGACTGCACTAGTCTTGGGGATGGAAAAGGGGGGCATATGCAGTGTTAAGGGATGTCCATTGACTAAACATATTTCTACACTATATTGTACAATACATTTTGAATCTATAGGAGAAAGGGAAGCAGATTATTTCAAAGTGCCTTTTTCAACACATGTATCCATCAACATGTTTTACTTTGCTTTTTTCTGACTTGGGGCAAAATCAAATACCATATTCTGTCTTTATGATTGAATTAATAAATCAATTCCATAAACTGTTGGTTTTGAGGTCTAAGTTCTTTCAGTCTTTTTAGAATTTCATTACAGTATATGTTCACATAGAATATCAGAAAATATGTTCCCATATGTCAAAATCATGGAATGAGTTGTGTTACCAATAGCATCATTCCCTTCCATATCATATCCTGAGAAAGTAAAGAACTCTGCCTTTTTCATGGAGGAACTGGTTTTGGTCCACACAATGTATGAAGAAAATTGCAAGGGTTTATTTTTTATTCTTTTATCTTTTCTATTCTTTGTTGTTATGGTTCTATTTTGTTTTGCTTTTTTATAGTGTAAGAATAGCCATGTACTTTCTGGTGATCATGAGATCATTCTTTTCTAAGTGATTTTGACATGCGGTATTATAGTTACTCACACAATAAATCTTTAATCTGATTAAGGAAATAGCAAAGAGTTCTAGAATACTCTACACGACTAATTAATACACTGCTGGGAAATTAATTAAAAAGTGGTGAGCTCCGATGAGGGATAACATTCATCCCTCACACATTAGCTGTTATATAAATGAATAAGGGAAAGTGCATGCTGGAAAAAAATGTATAGATGTGACAAATGATTATGTGACTTTCTGAAGGAAAACAGAAAAGGGGAAAGGAGCAAACACCAACACTTTCTTAGTGAAAGTGTTAAGAACACTTAGTTCTTAGACACCACATTGTGATGTTGAAATACAGAATCTTAAAAAGTCATATATATTTCCTAGACAAGACATCCTGTATAGCAGTGTTTCTCAACCTTGGCATCTTGAAGATGTGTGGACTTCAACTTCCAGAATTCTCCAGCATGCTGGCTGGAGAATTCTGGGAGCTGAAGTCCACACATCTTCAAGTTGCCAAGGTTGAGAAACACTGCTATATAGGAACAATTGCACAGGAACCATTTTAGGGATTTTGACATCAGTGGAAGGAGTTCAAGAGGATCCCCCTACACACACAGACAGACAGAAAGACAAACAGACACACTCACACACACTGTTCTAGCCCTGAATGCCTCATAACTCCTTTACACCCTTCCCTATCTGCTACCTGTACTGGTCATATTCTGTCTAAAAACAG
Organism: Charina bottae; assembly: GCA_023362775.1. NCBI lineage: Eukaryota > Metazoa > Chordata > Lepidosauria > Squamata > Charinaidae > Charina > Charina bottae. The sequence goes on from JALMGJ010000003.1 coordinate 12,644,480, forward strand.
GGTTGGCTCTTGCACATACTTTCCAAACAGCAATAAATCACCCCATCCATAATTTCAGCAATATAGTATTTTTATATAGACAAATTTACCTTTTAAGAAGACAGTTAGTTACCACTGGTTAAGAAGAAAGGGTGTGGTGTGGTCACTGACCTTGAGCCGGACATCCTAGAGAGTGAAGTCAAGTGGGCCTTAGGAAGCATTACTAACAACAAAGCTAGTGGAGAAGACAGTATCCCAGCTGAGCTATTTAAAATCCTAAAAGATGATGCTGTTAAAGTGCTGCACTCAATATGCCAACAAATTTGGAAAACTCAACAGTGGCCACAGGATTGGAAAAGGTCAGTTTACGTTCCAATTCCAAAGAAGGGCAATGCCAAAGAATGTTCAAACTACCGTACAATTGCACTCATTTCACATGCTAGCAAGGTTATGCTCAAAATCCTACAAGCTAGGCTTCAGCAGTATGTGAACCGAGAACTACCAGAAGTGCAAGCTGGGTTTCGAAGAGGCAGAGGAACTAGAGATCAGATTGCCAACATTCGCTGGATCATGGAAAAAGCAAGAGAGTTCCAGAAAAACATCTACTTCTGCTTCATTGACTTCGCTAAAGCCTTTGATTGTGTGGATCACAACAAACCGTGGCAAAGTCTTAAAGAGATGGGAGTACCAGACCACCTTACCTGTCTCCTGAGAAACCTGTATGCAGGTCAAGAAGCAACAGTTAGAACCGGACAAGGAACAACCGACTGGTTCAAAATTGGGAAAGGAGTACGACAAGGCTGTATATTATCACCCTGCTTATTTAACTTATATGCAGAGTACATCATGAGAAATGCCGGGCTGGATGAATCACAAGCCGGAGTTAAGATTGCCGGGAGAAATATCAACAACCTCAGATATGCAGACGATACCACCCTAATGGCAGAAAGTGAAGAGGAACTAAAGAGCCTCTTGATGAGGGTGAAAGAGGAGAGTGCAAAAGCTGGCTTGAAACTCAACATTAAAAAAACTCAGATCATGGCTTCTGGTCCCATCACTTCCTGGCAAATAGAAGGGGAAGAAATGGAAGCAGTGACAGATTTTATTTTCTTGGGCTCCAAGATCACCGCAGACGGTGACTGCAGCCATGAAATTAAAAGACACTTGCTCCTTTGGAGGAAAGCTATGGCAAACCTAGACAGCATATTAAAAAGCAGAGACATCACCTTGCTGACAAAGGTCCGTATAGTTAAAGCTATGGTTTTCCCAGTAATAATGTATGGCTGTGAGAGTTGGACCATAAGGAAGGCTGAGTGGTGAAGAATTGATGCTTTCGAACTGTGGTGCTGGAGAAGACTCTTAAGAGTCCCTTGGACTGCAAGGAGGTCAAATCAGTCAATCCTAAAGGAAATCAACCCTGACTGCTCATTGGAAGGACAGATACTGAAGCTGAAGCTCAAATAATTTGGCCACCTAATGCGAAGAGAGGACTCACTGGAAAAGACCCTGATGCTGGGAAAGACTGAAGGCAAAAGGAGAAGGGGATGGCAGAGGATGAGATGGTTAGATAGCATCACCGATGTAACGAACATGAATTTGAGTAAACTCTGGGAGACAGTGGAGGACAGGAAGGCCTGGCGTGCTATGGTCCATGAGGTCACGAAGAGTCGGACATGACTAAACGACTGAACAACAACAAGAATAAGAAAGGGAAGGGCTACCTTATTTTGGGGATGAGCCCAATCTGAAATGATTTCAGAGTTGGAATATGTCATGGTTCAGCTTTAGTTAGGCTATATTGTGGTGTTCTGTTATTCGTTCTCTTGTTTTATGTTTTTAACCCAATGTAAACTACAAACAATAAAAAAGCAAGGGTATTTCATAGGACAATAAACTCCAGATTTCCTATCAAGCATTACTATTAAGGTTTGGGAATTAAACCTAGAATTTACAGATAGAACAGAATGGAAATGTATCCAATGTATCTAGGTGAAAGGGTATAGAAACTGCCTCATTCTATCAGCAAAAAATATGATGACACAAGGATGTAATAGGACTGATGCAACCTACTGGCAAGAGTATGCAAATGTGTCATGTGGCTGATGCAATGCTACTGTAATGTGAGTCCTGATTGGACAGATATATGTATAAAGGTACTGTGTAAGGTGCTATACTTTCTCTTTCTATTTGATGTGCCTCTGGACAACATATCTGTATTTCTTGGACTGCTGTGTATGAAGACTCTGTATGTATAATTGTAAATAGACTTTTTATCTAAACCTCTTTCGTGTGAGTCTGTTTACTCCTATCAGGACTGGAAGAACGTAGTGCTCTAAGGTTTCTTGGATATCGGGCTGCCCCAGAACCGCTGACTGACAATTACCACTTTGCTAAATCTGTAGGAGAGGCCCTTTTAAAGAAGTCCCTCTTGTCAATGACTCATTGATCTGGCTTGTGGGGAAAAAGCATTGCCCTGTGTTGCTCCCAGGCTCTGGAATGCTCTCCCTTAGTTGTATATGCTCCCACTCAGCATTTAGAAGATCTGTCAAAATGCATATCTTTTGTCAGGATTTCAACTGTTAATTGATCTTAATAAGTATTTATTTTTTATTTTTTTTAATATTTTTTTTTCATGTTGTTAACCACCTTGAATGCTCATCTGGACCTTCACTGAAGCAAAGCATGGCTTTCTACAAGATTTACACTGGTCACAAGTCATATTGCTCACAGGCACATCTATGTCTCTGGATAAGATTAAAAAAATATATTCCAGGTGGTTTTAAAACACAAGGGATTATTTGCAGTTTTGTTCTAGGGCATATTATATTTTACAGTGAGGTTCTGTTTATTTTTATTTTATTTTATTTTATTATTTTATTTTATTTTATTTTATTTTATTTTATTTGTTTTGTTTTATTATTTTATTTTATTTTATTTTATTTTATTTTATTTTATTTTATTGTTTTGTTTTGTTCTGTTATTTTATTATTTTATTTTGTTTTATTTTGTTTTGTTTTGTTTTATTTTATTTTGTTTTATTTTATTTTATTATTTTATTTTATTTATTATTTTATTTTATTTTATTATTTTATTATTTTATTTTATTATATTTTATTTTATTATTTTATTTTATTATTTTATTTTATTTATTTTATTTTATATTATTTTATTATTTTATTATTTTATTTTATTTATTTTATTTTATTTTATTTTATTTTATTTTATTTTATTTTATTTTATTTTATTTTATTTTATTTTATTTTATTTTATTATTATTTTATTTTATTTTATTATTATTTTATTTTAGTCCCTGAAGTTTTTTTGGCAAGGTTTTTCAGAAGTGGCTTGCCATCACCTCCTTCCTAGGGCTGATAGGGAGTGACTGGCCCAAGGTCACCCAGCTGGCTTTGTGCCTAAGGCGGGACTAGAACTCACAGTCTCCCGGTTTCTAGCCTGGTGCCTTAACCACTACACCAAAGTGGCTCAGTTGTAATATTCCTTCATATTACCTATAATGATGTTGCAGCAGCTGCATTATTGTCCAGTAGTGGTGACTGGACCTTCAATGGATTGACAAGACTACAGCAGCTATGCCTGTTACCATATTCCTTTCCCATTCTTCATTTGATGCTCTTGCCTTATATTCTTCACCTACTGTACCCTTCAACCATTGCTCTCTGGCTGTCTTGTTATATTTAAAAATAAGGCAGCATTTACGAAGAAGGGTTCGGTGGTGCCAAACGATTAGGATAGTGATTTCTCTAGAGGCAAATACATGCACCAAGTAGCATTTGAAAGATGGAGCAAGTGTGTATTTTTTGTAGGCATGCTCTCAAGTGTTGCATTCTTGCCTAAACAAACCCAACAAATGACCTTATCAGTATGTAGATATTTTATCATACCTAGATATGAAAATATACTGTATATATATCTAGTATGAAGTTTCTAATACTCACAGTTGCGAACGTAAGATGCTGATTTCTGGGAACCAGTATAAAATCTCAGAAGAAAAAAAGGGCATTTTTTTTTTGGGGGGGGGGGAAATCTAATTGATAACTCCTCAGAACAACCTGGTCTAATCTTTTCCTTTTAACAACAGCTTGAGCTGTAAACATTAACAAGTAATGCTTTTCATAGCATGGAGATAAATGTTTCCAGCTGATTATATCAGAAGATTAAGCTGCTATTAAAACACAGGAGCAAGGAGGGGACTGTCAACATGTTGGCAACCCTAAATAAATGGTGATGATGAATGAGAAGAATTTCAAACAGCTGTAATTTGGACTGTGTGCAATTAGAGGAAAATTCGGCATAGCTTCTTTGTCCTTATGTAGAGAAAGATTCTCTTAAACAGGTGCACACAGCTGGGGGGTTATCCTTTTGATCTATTCTGTAAAAAGGATAATAATTTTATTAGAGTGTTTTTGGCTGACTGCTAGAAAGTGTCTAACTTGATATGGGAAACTTTCCTTCTCAAGAGGCATAGGCATGTCACTATTGCTGATTTTATTAAGAGGCTTTCTTCCTCTGGCCAAGCATATGTGATTAACTTTCATTTCAAAAAGAAAGTGGAATGGAGTAAGAGAAATGAAACCGAAGTGCACTAGTTAAGATCAGCATTGGGGGAAAGAAAAATAACACAGAAGAAATGTACTAGTCTTCCTTCTTCCCTCCCTCCCTCCCTCCCTCCCTCCCTTCCTCCCTTGTACAAGTAAAGTTCAGCAGGGTTTAGATCAGAGCTTTCCAAACTGTGTGTCGCGACACAAAAGTGTGTCGCGACACAGAGTCTGGTGTGTCGCCACACAACCCGGAAGCGCTGATCATCATCAGCGCTTCTGGGTTTTCCCGCAGCGACACACCAACTGCAGCGCGCAAAACCCGAAAGCGGCAGCAGCGCTTCCGGGTTTTTGCGCGCTGCCGCACTTCCGGGTTTTCCCGCGGTGACACACCAACGCCGGTTGGTGTGTCGCCGCGGGAAAAACTTTGGAAAGCCCTGGTTTAGATGAAAGTGTTGTTGGGTTCATATGTGGTTAATTAATAATCAGATATGCTTTTACTCGCATAATGGAGTCTGGCAGGAAAAAAAATGGGTTTGAGAAGAAAATATGGATTTTACGAGCAGGCCTTTTGCTTGGGTTAATGACACCTTGTTACAGTTGGTAAAATAATCTGGATGCAATACATGGAAAGTTTTACAGTAGAAAATAAAATGTAAAATATAAAAGTAATTTGTTTGCTTTGCCATCTCCTTCAAAAGGTATATACTGTATCATACCATTGCCTGTGGACCACATTTAGATCCCACCAGTTTGAGATCATGTCAGCAAAATGGCTGAATTTCAACAGTGATTTTTCTTTTTCTTTTTGGTTATCCTCAGAATTAAGGGTGAAAATGGGAACATGATGCCTCAGAACATTTCCTCCCTATTCTTTGCCTTAAGACTTCTCCAAACATCTGGAATTGCTATGGGTGTGTATGTTTGGAGACTATTCTTCCATAATGGAGAGGTTATGCTTGGGAATAGGAATGGGAACATTCAGAGACAAAATGCTTTCATTATTATGTTAAATTCCCCCAGCTTCTAAAAAAAAAGGTGCCTGGTGAGCCCTCCAAACAGTGGGTTTGGGCAGGGTTCCAGGAAAGGAGGTATTGGTTTGTAAGTGGGGAAGTGGGAATGTCTCTGAGAGGTATTTTGCTCATATTCTTATCCTTAATCCCTATCCAAATGTGGAAATACAGTCCTTCTAATGATGCCACGATCTATATAACAATTAGTTATATGAACATTTTCTTCCTGCCACAGCCATGTACACTCAGTTCTTTCCCTGGTTTTATCTAAACACCTTTGGGTGTACTTAAAATCCTTGATCAAAATACCTTTGAGTTTGAAAGATGGGTTATTTTCTCCTTTTATCCTGGGTTGTTCCAGTAAATTGACAGAGAGTGACAAATGAATTAAAATTGGTCCAAAAAGAAAAAGAAAAAAGAAAGAAATTCAATTTAGCATTTATTGAAATAATAGATGAGTGACAAGTCATATAAAACTAGTGACAGCATGATATGAAATGATCCATACAAGAAATAATAAATGAAGCAATTGTAGTATCATTGACTTAAATGATTAAATCATAATTGGTAAACCAATTATCAATCAACTAATCAACACATCTTCAGTGGAAAAAATCTTTAAAGTTTTAATCTTTAAAGAAAGGAAAGAAATTCTGAAAAGAAAAAAAATCTTAGCAGCTGAACAGAGTCAAAGAGTTGTATGGCTTGCCTCTCCTTTTGGGCAAAGAGGCTAAAGGCTTAGAAGGAAATCAGCAAGTCAACTAGATGAAGATTTTCTTTTTCTTTTTATTGTTTCAGTATTAGCATTTTAATACATACCTGTATCTCTTAGGGACATGTCATTGACTCCTACTTATACCCTAGGGCAGGGCTTTCCAAAGTTTTCTCGCAGCGACACACCAACAGCAGCGCACGAGAAAACCCGGAAGTGCCATCGCTGTGGCGGCACACAAAAACCTGGAAGCACCGCCACTGCTTTCGGATTTTCATGCACCGCACCGCAGCGGTGTCGGTGTCGTTGTGTGCCGTGCGAAAACCCAGAAGCACTGGTGGCCTGCTGCCGCCACACGCGCAGCCGCACACAGCGGTGGCGCGCCATCAGCGCTTTCGGGTTTTGACGCGGCACACCTGGGCCCCGCAGGCAACACACTTTTGTGTCACGACACACAGTTTGGAAAGCTGTGCCCTAGGGCCTAGAGATTAAACTTAACATTATAGTGATAGTTTGTTAGATCAAAACATCAATAATTTTGTTGATCACATATTTCTTAATTTGCTTTATTGTGTCTGGACTTTCCTATAAATAGCCAAATAGTAACTTTGCTCAGTCCAAATTTTTTATTTTTAGTACCCCAAAATTTGATTGCCTAGGATCTACTATACTTCCCACATGAAGTCTCAGAAACCCTTTCTTCAAGAGTAAAAAAATTAAAATAAACATAATTCTATAGGACAACAATATACCAAAGAAATCAACATATGAAACTCTTGTCAATTCAGATATATTGATTATCATTGCTATATTGCAAAGCTAATCAAGGGTAATTCTAACTTTCAAAGTTACTAAATCTATATTCAATCAATCTTGCTTTTCTATATATTATTAAAATAAAATTTCCTTCTTTTTAGTGTATTACAACAGAGGTATGTGAAAAAAGTAATAATTTAACAACAGTAACATATAATTAAATGCATTCAGTAACAGCAATGTAAATTTAGAACTACCAGATCTGAGCTGCAGAAATCCAGATTAACCATTAGTTGGCAGCAAGGAATAGAGAAAACACTAATTCTTTATTACTATGTTTGTAAATAGTTATTAAACCTAGATCTGGTAGTTCGACTAAATTTCTCTTAACATTATTTCTATCTGCTAGTTTTATAAGTTCAGAGAAGGTCTAAATTCTACATTCATGCATAGTCAGATGGGTTGCTGTGGACAAGGGTAAATGTCATATTTTAATTGCTCATTTTAATTATAAGGAACTGCAGGTGCATTATCTTCACTCCTCCAGAATTCAGTGTATAGTAGCACTGTGATTTATTGTTTCTCAAAGCTTTCCATGAACTTAAGTCACATGCCAATTTTTATTCATAGAACTTTGCCTCTTTTGGTTCAGACCATGGCTGTTCAGAACAAGTCCATGTGATGCAAACTTTTGGTTCAAACCATGGCTGCAAGTTATCTAACCAAGTCCAGAACAAGTCTCAGTCAGCCTTCATTTGATTTAGATTGTGATAGGTTCTGTCTTTTAACAGATCTGATTCTTTGTTCACAGCATCCATAAATCTGGTTTTGGCTCAGGCCTCATTTATTCCAGACTTCAATAGGCCCTATCATTGATCCTTGTTCACAAAGCATCACAAAGTGACCCAGTGAACAGGATTCACTTGAAATCTTCAAGCCTGCCTCAATACTCTTCTTGATGAGAAATTTGATGGCAGCTCATACATCTGTGTATCCCCTTCTGATGATTTTCTTGTTAGTGAGAAAAAGGGGGCTTCTTCAGAATTCTGCAGATTTTTCAGTTTAGCAGGCATCCCGAAACTCTCTTCAGGCATATGATTCATCCAGATCTAAAGTATTATATATCTGTTTAAGACTGAACATAATCTGATTAGCAGCAAATCATTGCATGACCAAATATATGTAATTTAAAAACATAGAGTGGCTATGCTGTACAGCTGCCTTTTCATACACAATTGCTGTTGAACAAAAGCAATAAAAATAACATGTTGATTAAAAGACAAGACTTTATTAATGTGTGTCATTAATGTGCCAGTAATTTTCCTATAAAAGTCATCCTGCAAAACCTATAGTCTACATTCTGCACAACGTTCTGATGAGTATGAAGATGTAGAGCGCAAACAGATCCAAAGAGCTCATGTAATGGTTACATAGAATATACAGTAAATTCCATACATGGATTGGGGAGGTAGTAAGGGCTTTTTCTAATAAAAGTTTCTGATTCTTTAAAAGGCAGTTAAAGATTGTTGCTTATACTACATGCCAGTTCAAGGAAAATCAACACATTACATTTTTACAAAATGCCCTGCAAGGATTCATGCTACTTATATGAAGCAGGTAAATACTTCATGAAAGACAGTTAATACAGATATGAATATAACTAAGCTATTTCCAGATCTTTGCATTTGTCTGACAATCTGAATGTTCACTTACCCTTTCCAATGGGGTAATATTTTCACCTACTTCCTGAGAAAAAGAGACAAATGATGGGAAATTGGGGTGGTGTAAAGAGCAGAGTATTGGATTAGTATAAAGATTCAGGTTTAAATACCATTTAAGCCTGAAAGCATACAGGCTATTTTTGAGCTGGTCACTTCTGTTTTAGCCTAACGTACCTCATCAGTTTGGGAGAATGATTTGTTTGGGAAGAATCATGTCTGAGCTGACTTTGAAAGAAGGGAGGAAAATAAAAACAATGAGCAAGCAAAATATAGGCATGGAAATATACTGAGTATTTATGCTTCCTGTTTTACACCTATTTTCTACCTGGGAAGAAGTGTAGTTTGATGCCTTTTTGTGTTTTTATTCATTTGCCTGCCAACAAAGAGATGGTCTGGATCCAAAGTTTCCTTTCAGTGTTGGAAAAAGCATCATATAAATCCTGGAGGAAGAGTCTTTGGTTGTCAACCCATTGCTTTCATTAGGCTGTCCTCCTCTTCATGTTCTCTGCCTCTTCCTTGAGTTAACTCCTGTAGATTTTGTGGACACGTCCATATAGTTTTCTTCACAGCAATGTGGAAATGGTTTACCATTGCCTTGACCAAGGAATTATTTTGACTTCACAGTTCTAGCCTATAGCCCTGGGATTTTCTAGTGTGTCCCATGACCCAGGATCAACCTTGGTCAGCTTTTTCAGGTCAGGATTGGTTAGGTGTTAATAGACGTTATTTTCTGAATGTAGGTGTGTTTGGCCCAAATTGAAAGTCAGGAAGAAGTGCATCTATTTTCTATGTGAGGATCCAGAAAGAGGAAGATCCTGAGGCCTTACTCATTGTCATATCAGGCTGTAGGCAGCTGAGAAATGAAATTTATATGTCCCTAGCCAAGAGGGGTGAGTGAATTTCTTCCATGCCAGTAGTTTATCATTCTGCAGAGCTTCCCTTTACTGTCTGTAGCTTGAATCATGTCAACTGGATTTCTATTTTCTCAGTGGAAACGTTTCGCTCCTTATCCAAGGAGCTTCTTCAGTCTGAGCAAAGAAGCTCCTTGGATAAGGAGCGAAACATTTCCACAGAGAAAATAGAAATCCAGTTGACATGATTCAAGCTACAGACAATTCCACCTGGATGACTGAGAACCTTCATAGACATATTCCCTTTACTGTGTTTTATTCTGTATTTCCACCACATGCATAGTTTGTTGGTAGTTACTTTGCATGTGTACACAATTATTATATGAGTCTTATTTATGAGTTTGCTTCGTTACAAGTAAAGTGATCATCATCAGAACTGTGCAAACCTTTGAAGGAGGTGCTTTGGAATATGTGGAAGTCTGTGCTGAGCATTTCTTTTCAAATCTGTAATGGGCTGCCTCTCCCGCCCTTCAAGTTCTGTCCCACCCAAAAGTCAGTCAGGCTGATAAAGCAGTCATTACATTCAAATAGGAATTCATGGCCACCACCTTCTTTTCCTCCCCTCAATCAGGGCTTTAGTTGAGCTGCCAGATTTGGTCAGCAAAAAGCTGGGGCTGGGGAATTCTGGGAGTTGAAGTCCACACATCTTAAAGTTGCCAAGTTTGAGAAATACTGTTAAACTAATTCTTTGCTACCATCTAGCGGTTGGCTGGCTTTTTGCTGACCAAATCTGGTAGCCCTAATTAGGAACAAGGAAGATGCTTTTTCCCTTCCTATTACTTGCAAAATACCCGAATTAACAATATATTGGTAGTCAGTTTGTTGAGGCTTAGGCCTCCTGAAGCATATTACCCAGATTACAACCCCCAAGAAATGAATTGGTATCAAAATAACTCCACAATAGTATTTGAAGTTTATTAAGGTATACAGTACAACAGCAAATAAAAACACAGATGAATGTTAGGCTTAAATTTAAAAAATGCATTTCAAGGAGGAGGTGTGGACAAAAGTACAGTAGGTAGGCTCATCCAAGATGGAAATTAAGCCTCAGAGATAAGATAACATTGGGAGAAAACCAGGCAATTTGCCTCAAATGCAATAAATCCTAACACAACTCTGATCATTCACTGTATCTATAAATCTGGGTGAAGTGATATTCCTTCTTCAATAGAACTATTAGTTCTGCTTTGCAACAAATCATATGACCAAAGAATTAGAGTTTTCTATGTCTCTTTCCTGCCCATTAAGAGCACTCTGATTTTTGCAGTCTGGATCTGATTATTCTATTCCTGGACTGGGATTAGATTCCCTCCTATCCATCCATCTATCTGCTGTTCCTGGAGAACATCAAACCTCCCACCCACTCCTCCTTCACTATTTAACCTCAAAGGGGTGTGTGTGTGTGTGTGCGCGCGCGTGTGCGTGTGTATTGTGCCTGCTCAGGGATTTAGACATCTCATAAACTTCCTTACTAGAACTAGAAGGGATTAATCTACAGTCAATAAAGAACCCTGCAGAACACCAGAGCTTGCTTAGTGATAAGTGCTCATTTCAGTATTGTTAAATCAGCTGTATTTTTTTCCAAGCTGTTTGGCTGCTTCAGACCCTGTTCTTGCATGCATAGCCACTTCTCTTTTTTAAAAGGATTTGTACCCCCAGTTAAAGTCTATTTTTGCTTCTGCCATCTTTACAACCCCCCGTTCCACAGTATCCTTAGTGAGAAAAGATAAACATTGGACTTTTTTCTTGAGTGAATATTGGGGCTTAAACCATAAACAAAGATTTCTTTTTCCTTGCACTGAGAAGGAGCAGAAGGTGGTGTCACCATAATAATATCCAATAACTGATTTATCTGAATCAGTACAGTAAACATACTTTTCTGCAGAGGATTAGTTTAGCTATTAAAAAATGTCATTTGGAGGAGGAAATCTGAAATTAATCCTCTTAATTTGCCATTTATATAAATACATTGAAGAGCCTCAAGAGTTTTAACAAACATCTGCATTGCTTTTCTAAACATATCTTTGGGTACATTTTCTCCTTAACATCAGATTTTAAAATAAAATAGAGCAAAATAGAGCAAAAGCAAAAGCAAAAGCAAAACAAAACAAAAAAAAATAAGCTTGGGTGTGTTTAGGGTTTGAGTGAAGGTGACATCGGACTCATACACACTGCTTGTCAGCAGAACAGGCAAGCAACCATTGGGATGGGAGTGGACAATGTATTATCCCCCACTCATCCTCCAAGCAACTCCAGGGCAGGTTTTCCTGCTCTACTTCCAAAGTACATTTTTTCCATATTATGTCATCCTGAAACTTTTGCCCATTTGGGATAGCAGGCTATCCTGTCAGTTAATTGCAGGCTAATTCCAGCAGTTCATCAGCTACATTGCCGAGGAAGGAATGCCCCTTCAACTGAGTCAATGCTTACCATGCTCTCTAATTTCTTTTAATGTAGCCTTTTTTAAAACCCATGGGTGCTACAATGGCTGTAATTCTTGCAAATGGAAGGTAGCTGGATTGCAACTCAGCATAAACATTTATAATTACTCCCACCCCAGCTTTATATTTTTCTCCTTCCTCCCTTCCTTATCATTTCACCATTTGCCTAGTCACTTGAGGTAGAAGAGTTTAATCTCCAGCTCCAAATTGCCTACACCTAACCTAGGAGACATCTTAGCATGTTCTAAGAACTTTCTTAGCTAACTGCTCCTTTCTGGAGCCATCCAGCCTGGAGGACTACTACGGTCATGGTGCAAAAGAAGGTTCTTCTCAGTCTTCTACCTTTCTCTCTGCAGGAGATGGCTGAGAGGGCTTTAAGCAGATCAAAGCAAAGCAATATGGTTGCTTTGCTTCAGTCCTAGATGTGAAGGAACCACTGTTGCTTTGCAGAACACCTTCAAGGGGATGCTTCATTTGAAATTTTGTTGAAATGAAATACTCCTTTGAAACTTCACTGTCCTCATTTGTTTGCTTGAGAGGCAATGGTCAGAAGAGAATAGAAATTCATCAGGTTTGCATGCTAATATAATGTAATCCAACAATATCAAGGCATCACTCTAATTTTATTCAGGATATCAAAGATTTTGCATACTGTTGTTCTTAACTTGATCAGGACTTTAATATACTATTTCTATTTGAAGCATGCTTCTTTGTGCATATTCTAAGGGGAAAATGGAAATTATGCATGTCACTCCTAAATAAACTTGCCAACTGGATCTAAAAACTTGTAGAGCAGTTTGATCTAAAGAAGTCAATAAGTGAAGCATTTTGTGACAAGACTAAGCTGTAGTTAAAAACACAGTTGCTGAATTAGAAATACTGGCAATTGTCCCTTCTATCCTGACTGGCCTATGGAGCTACGTGTGCATCAGATGGATTGGAGACTACCAATTCCAGTTGGTTGCAGTACATTGTCTTAGCATCTAATGCATGCAATTTGCACCAGCATCTAAACCGCAACTTGAGAACTCGTATGGTTTAGCAATATTGCAGCTTCTTGCACACCTAGAATGCATGGCACTATAATTCTCAGTTAACAGACAAAGGTGACTGTGCCAGATCCAGATTTTAAAAGGCTTTGGAGTAAGTAGAAACTTCAGGACTATGGTTTCCTTAAAGCAGGATAAGCAACCGTTCAAAAGGCAGAATTAGACTTAATGTTTTGGGATCTGAGAGCCAGGCTGATTACTGTATATGAATTGGGTGGGGTGGATAATTCATATAGATAAGCCCAGCATTTTACACTTTCCCCCCCTAGGTATTGGGGAGTCATTTGTGCTTTGTTTGCAAGGCTTGCCCAACTGCTGTTGGGGACTGCCTACTTCAAAATGGCCAGAAACCACACCATTAAATTGGGCAATCATGTTGGAGTGGTTCAGGGGACTGTGAAAAAGGAGTTTGGGGACTGTGTGATGCCGTAGGGAGACAAGTTTATTTATTTTATTAAATTTATATTACCGCCCATCTCCCCCAGTGGGGACCCTGGGCGGTGCACAATAAAATAGAATTAAAAGAAATATAAAATTACAACAATACATAATATGAGTTCCAAGGGTAAAATGTTAAAAATAGGATACTAGGAGGCTTCAAGGGACCAGCCATCCCCAAGAGGAACTGTTGGCGTTTCCCTCCCAGGCAAGACGGCAAAACCAGGTCTTTAAGCCTTTCCGGAAGGCTGGGAGCGAGGAAACCAGCCTCAGCTCTGGGGGTAAGATATTCCAAAGGGCGGGCGCAACTGCAGAGAAGGCCCGCTTCCTGGACCCCGCTAGGTGGAACTCTTTAATAGATGGGGTCCGCAGCAAGCCCTCTCTCGCTGAACGGGTGGGACATGTCGATGTTCTGGGGGTGAGACGGTTCATCAGGTAACCTGGTCCTATGCCATGTAGGGCTTTAAAGGTGATAACCAACACCTTGAATTGTACCCAGAAGCAAACCGGTACCCAATGCAGCTCGTGTAACAACGGTGTCACATGGGCCGATCTTCTGGCCCCAGTAATTGTCCGCGCAGCTGCATTCTGGACCAGTTGAAGCTTCCGGATACTCCTCAAGGGTAGCCCCATGTAAAGCGCATTACAATAGTCTATGTGGGAGATGACAAGGGCATGAGTGACTGTTCGGAGGGCAGTCCACCATTGCCTTAAAGTTACAATAGGCTTCTCTGGATTCAGGCTTCTCTGGATTCAGGTGGAGCAAATTTATTTTCTTTTTTCTATGGTATAGTTTGCCTCCTATTTCTAGACCTACCTCTGTGCCTTCCGTAGCAGAAAACGTTTTTTCCAGCAAATAAACTGAGAAAAAATGTGCCAATTTATTTTCTTTTTGCTTGGTTTTAGCGTTTATAAATAAAATGCATCCTTACTATAACTCTGCTCTTACAGGTGCTTGATCTGAGAAAAAATGACAAAATTTTTACTAGCTACTTGCTTCATTTCATTTTTGGAATAGCTGCAGTGGTTTGTTAGTGTTGGTGGCCTTATTTTCTATTATCCCTTGTCTGTTGTCTATCCTGCTTTAGCAAATCTTGATTTTAGCAGGCTGTGTTGGGAGCTTCCATTCAGTTTTAGTGGACCCAAATCTTGACTCGCCTTTAATGGCTAGCAGTTTGAGCAGCTGTTACAAACAGGCCTTTCCTCTTTGCTTTCTGAAAGTCTATCTTGCTAATATGTTACGTGTTAATTTCAACTGCCCTCCTGAGGTAAAACATTGATACAAGATAAAATAAATGCGCTAGGATTTATTTTATTGTAGTGCCCAATTTTCTTTTAAATCTTTTAAAATACTGTGATTCTGAGTTTGTTTCATGGAGGGGAAAAAGAAAATCAACAACATAGATGGAAGACACTTAACGGTGCCAAGTGGTTTAGGTGATGACTATCTTTTCCCTTCCCTAGGTATTCCAGTTAAATAAATTCAGCATTGTTTAAACATAATGTCAGTTTGCATAACATTGTACAGCACATTCTA
This sequence comes from Charina bottae, assembly GCA_023362775.1. Classification (NCBI taxonomy): domain Eukaryota; kingdom Metazoa; phylum Chordata; class Lepidosauria; order Squamata; family Charinaidae; genus Charina; species Charina bottae. The sequence continues at coordinate 12,659,593 of JALMGJ010000003.1, forward strand.
AACAATGTTGGATCTTTGCTGATTGCATTGCAACAACATTGTTTCGTGCTTCCTGCTTCCCTGAGCAATTCCAGGATACTGTCTTATAAGATCAATTCCTTTAAAATAGGCAACCAGGCAGTCTCTATACTTTCTAGATTACATCACCCATAAGCCCCAGTCAGCAGGTGCAGAGTGCCAGACTGCCTACTTCTTAATAGACTTTAATACCCATCTATCCTCTATCCACTACCAGATGACAAAGGAGAAGCAGGCAAGAACTTAATGCGGCTAAAGGATATAAAAAGATTTCCTATCCCATGCTGCTTACTTCAAACTTGTATTAACAGTCATAGCAAGTCCACCCTTGGTAACCATGGAAAGCAATCTTTTTAAAAACATTTATTTATTACTAGTGCTTTTATACCATTCCAGTTTCTCTTTTTTAAAAAAAATAAAGAATCTAAGAGTCTTACAAAAGTGGCATGCAATAAACTATGCAATACTTTTAATACATATGGATGTACATCATCGGTATATACTTCCTTGGCATCTCTATCCCCAAAAGTTTACCCTAAACAAGTTTTCACTAATTTTCTAAATATTAACAAGGAAGGCACTGGTCTTAGTTCTGGAGGGGAGCACTGGCTATTAATACTCATTTCTGAGTCCTTCCCACCAAAACTCGTTGAGTGAGTAGGGGTGACTTTCAGTATGGTTTCTCTGCTGGGGATGGGAGATTCTGTTTGGAGTAAGTGGTCCCAGACATAGATAGCTCCCAAACCATGCAGGAGTTTATAAGTTATTACTAGCACCTTGAATTGCACCTGGAAACCAATTGGTAGCCAATGCAGGTCAGACTATTAGGATGTCCCTGTGAGAACAGGGTTAGCTGCATTCTGCACCAGCTGACGTTTGGTAGTTTTTCAGTCACATGTAGATTGGCACATTACAGGAATCCATTCAGGAGGTGATGTCAATCATCTTTGATGGCCTATAGGATATCAACCTTGCTTACCTAAAATGATTCTCTTTTTGATCTCTGCTTCCCTCATACTTTATTGTTCTTCATATTCAATCTCTTACTAAGCCAGACAACTTCCTTCTAGGTAGCAGTAGGAATATGTTATTTTGCTGTCCCCCTCTGCAAAAACTCTGGTTGATGTTCTAGTCAGCTGTCTCATGGTGACTGGGTTTACACATCCTGCCAGGTCATAATGTGGTTGGTTTGTGGTTGAACCCACCTCATATGCTAAGTGATTCAGCAATGCATGGTTTAAAAAGCCCTCACTTTGCATTGCATGTGAACACAACCAGTAACTACAGAAACCTTCCCTGTATCTTTCTCATCACAAAATTCAAACCTTTTGCCTTTCACAGCTCAGAGTATGTTTTATCATTCCTGAGGTCCTCTCTATACTGTCCTTGTTTTTGCTTCTGGACTGAACATAATCACCTCATCTTCATGGTCTGCCATTTATCATTCATTCATTCATTCATTCATTCATTCATTCATTCATTCATTCATTCATTCATTCATTCATTCGTATAGCCACCCATCTCACATTTGTGACTCTGGGCAGCTCACATAATCAAACAACCAAACCATTAAACAAGATACAAAAATCAATAAAAATAATAAAAACAATAACCCCTTTAAAACCAGATTAAAACTCAATTAAAGCCAGAAATTAAAACCAGGAAACATAATAAGCAGGCAAGTGCAAGTCATGCATCAACCAATATAAACATCTAACAGGCTCCGAACCATAACTGGATCCCCAGGCACATTGACCGAGCCATGTCTTTAGAGCTCTGTCAATTTTTTATGCCTCCACCCTCATGATCTTCAAATCAGTCATAACTTCTACTTGGGATTGGGGATATAAATGAAATTATTGCTGGCCAGAGTCTTTTTGGAGTTGAGCAGCCTTATAAATAAAATCAGAATGGAATCTTGAAAGATATATAATTTATGGACTCTGTTAACCTTTCTTCATAGGTAGAGCCTTTAGTAGTGTCTCTCCATGTCACACTACTAAGTACGTAAGTAAGTAAGTAAGTAAGTCATGTCTCATTGTGATGTTGCAGTACTCATTTCATCATTTGCATTTCCTTGCCTCCCCCAGGGAATCCAGCAGTCTAAAACTATTCCCTCCAGAGTATCTAGACCTAATTTTAGGAAGATCCCAATCTTATGTCAAATACCTCTTCAAGTGATTAGCACAGACCCTTGGAGAGGATTCTTTATTTTTTTTCCTTTATTTTTTCTATCTGTTTCATGGGAATGACCAGAACATCTGAAAGAAAATAAGAGAGGCTGATCCACTTCTGACTTTGCCCTGTCTCTTTTTTGGTTCAGCCATCACTGGCATATACAGTTCTGAAAATGGGGGGGAAAGCCGCTCTTGGCTTAAAATATTAACTTACACACAACTTTTATTGTTCTACTCACACCTACATTTTCCCCTGGTCACACCCACTTTTTGAATATGTTCTTTGGCAGCCACTTAAGAGTGAATGAGACCATGAATGAGTGAATGAGGAGTTGAATTGTCAACTCCTAATCAGAAAGACTTGAAGGAAGAGGGATATTTTTTTCTCCAAAACATTGGGCTTGTACAATATAGTGGCACCTTTCTTTATGGTTTTAATTGTAATTACTCCTTATAATATTTAACTTAAGTGGGTGTCAACAGAAGTACTGATAATTTTTTTTTTAGGTTTTTGGTACTGATACTAAGGAATTATTTTTAGATTTTTTTATCCCGCCTTATTATTTTTATAAATAACTCAAGGTGGGGAACATACCTAAAACTCCTTCCTCCTTCTATTTTCCCCACAACAACAACCCTGTGAGGTGAGTTGGGCTGGGAGAGAGTGACTGGCCCAAAGTCACCCAACCGGCTTTCATGCCTAAGGTGGGACTAGAACTCACAGTCTCCTGGTTTCTAGCCTGGTGCCTTAACCAGTAGACCAGTTAACAACAACAACACAACCTGTCAGCATACAGTTAGTTTTTAGGAGATGAGGCTAATTTTTTAAAAATACAGCTGGTCCTCGGTTAACAACCTCTCATTCAGCAACCGTTCAAATTTACGATGGTGCTGAACGAACAGAAGTTACAACTGGACCTCATACTTATGGCCATCACAGCATCCCTGCGGTCACTTGATCATGATTTGCAACCTTCACTGCTGGCTTCCCAGAAGCAAAGTCAATGGGAAAGCTGGCAGGAAGTTGGAAATTGCAGTCATGTGAGGTCCTCGTTTAATGATCTACATGGTCCACATTTAATGATGGCAACCAGGACTGCCAGAACTGCTATTGCTAAGCTGGCACAGTCACATGGTTTTTCAACTTACAACCATGTTGCTTAAAGATTGAGTTTCCGGTCCCAATTAGCATTGTTATATGAGGGCTACCTGTAAACCCTAAATCAGCCAATTAGAAAGTAATAAGCACAGTAGAATGTTACATATCTGTTGGAAAAGAATAATATGGAATGGTATGGAAAGTAGTATGGAAAGTGGTATGAATATTGTGGAGTGGCATGGAAAGAAAAGGAGTGAAATAGCATATTCTGAAGAGAGCCATGGCTGGCTGATAGAAACCCTTAAGAAGGCAATTCCTATTAGATTCCCACTGCTACTATTACTGCTACTACTAATAATAATCAATTTGTTTGACATAACATAATAGTACTCGCATACCAATATACTCAATGTTTTCCTGTAATAGGAAATGCTGCCATTGGTGACTATTGTGCATTTTTATATTGGTTTGTTGTAAGGTGGTGGGGCTGGGGACATGAGAAATTCTATTTGAAGGTGTGCATTTTCTTTGAATTCTAATAAGCCTATTTAGAATCATAAAGGATTTTGTTCTATGTTCAAGTCACACAGCTCTCTTTCCAGTAGCCTGAGCTATTATGATTAATTCTTTCAACCTACATTTGCTCAGCTTGAACAAAAATATGTGCATCTTTTAAACATTATTGTTAAATAACCTGAAGATAGCTAGCAAATGTTTTCCTTAAGGAAACAAAACAAAACAAAGCAAAACTTCACTTTGCAATTTATTTCTTTTTAGCTGATCTCTAATGCATCCTTGGTCATTTACAAAATGGCCTCTTATCAAGTAATATATCCAGATGGGAAGCTGCCCAGCCAAGTGTTGAGAATAATTTGTCATGTTTTTGTCCCAGATAAGAAATCTGGGATGCAGTGGGGAGGTGAAATGCTCTTTGATACTCAGCAGGATACAACCAAAGACAGTTGCTGATTACCATGTTCTTACTTGAGATAACTATAAACTTCTCATAGGCAGGAGGAGGAACCCAAGGGCAAATTAGGATCTAGAGTTTAGCGTTTGAGCACCTAATAATATACAACAAAAGTTTAAAGGTTCAGAACTTGGCATTTACATATAAGTCTGGAAAAATATCCACTTGAAAACTTGAACGACAGCTGTAAGTCGGTGAAAACAATATTGAGATGGGAAGACCCATCACTCGAGCCAAAGACTGCGGTTCAACTCAATAACTTCCTAAAGCCTTTAATGAGATAGGTTTAATTTGTCAATAAGAAAGGGTGGATATGTTCATTGTAAACCATGATCTTGGTGGAGAATTTTGTTTTGTTTATATGGCTGCAGAAAGCAAGATATTTTATTAGCATAGGTTATGTTGTCTACATCTGTCTGAAATGACTATCCTCTGTTTAACAGTTGCAGCTGCATTCGTAGGCTGAAGTCTGATTCATATGCTACCGGAGCAATGCCTGAAAATGTGTGTTTAAAGAAGTGAATGCATTCACTATAATCGTGCTGTATCATCATGCCAGAGTTGTTATGGCTATGAAGATTCTTTCGGAGATGAACCATTTACAGCTATTTTTTGCTTGAAGGGGAAACAAAGATTTTGTTTTGTCACAGGCTATAATCAGACTGTGTTAACTGAAAGTGTAATATACATGGTCATCAGAGAGATTTCCTTATATTATGGTGTCATAAAATTTTAAGCTGTGACTCAGTGATACTGCACATGTTTGGCTTGCCAAATATCCTAGATTAATTCACTGGCATCTACTGGTAGGTCTGAGATCCTACAAAGCTGCTTCCAGTTGCATTCAGCCAATTTCTGAGGATATTTTGGACCTTCCCAAGGTGAAATTTGCTTGTTGGAACTTCTCAGTTCTGTCAACGAGCAATGAAACTATATCCAGAGCTTGTTTCCCCATAGAACACCAAGAAGAGGAAAAACAGGAAGCTGTTTGAGTGACAAAGTGGTCTAGATTTCTAATTACACAGAATTATTCATGAGTACCTTTAAGGAACTCGTTTGTCTTCAGAAAATGTCATTTCAACCCAAAATCTGAAAATTTAACATGTTTATTTTGGGACTTTAGAACAAACAAACAAAATCCAAACAGTCTTATCAGCAAAAACAAGTGATTTGCCCCCAAATTTCAGAGATTTAAGCTTGAGGGGTTCTGGAGTACAGATAAAATATTGGGGGATACACTGATTATGGCAACCATGGCTAGGGGGGCCTTTGCACAGATCTTTCTTGTGTACCAATTGTGCCCTTTCATGGACCGGGAGGCCTTGCTCACAGTTACTCACGCCTTGGTCACTTCCTGTTTGGATTACTACAATGTGCTTTACATGGGGCTGCCCTTGAAGACCACTCGAAAGTTACAACTGGTCCAGAATGCAGTGGCGCACACAGTATTGGATGTTCATAGGTTCGCCCATGTTACACCTCTATTGTGCGAGCTGCACTGGCTCCCAGTTTCCTTCTGGGTGAAATTCAAGTTGCTGGTTATCACCTTTAAATCCCTACATGGTACAGGACCTGGTTATTTGCAGGATGGCCTCTCCCTAAGAACATCTGCCTGTCCCACTAGATTGGATAGGGTAGGCATGCTCCAGATCCCTTCCCTGAAATCCTGCCACCTAGTTGGACCTCAGAAGCGTACCTTTTCCGTGGCTGCTCCTACCTTATGGAATACCCTCCTCCCGGCGATTCAGCAGGCCTCCACCCTTTTAGCCTTTCGGAAGGCCAACAAAACCTGGTTTTTTACCAAGGCACTGGGATAGGATAGGATAGGATAGGATAGGATAGGATAGGATAGGATAGGAAGAATGGAATGAGGGTAATTGGAGCTTGCTGCAGGGCATCCTAAGGGGATGATTAAAGTGCAGGGTTTTTTTTTTCATTTGATCATTTCATTCTGTAATGGTAATGTTTTATAGTTACTAGTTTTATTGCTGTTGTGAGCTGCCCAGAGTAGTTTAAGATGGGCAGCCACACAAACATTTTAAATAAATGAATAAATAAATAAAATTATAGATTACCTTTCCCTACATAGATGATTTGGGATGAAACTGAGAAGAGGTAAAGGGAAATTGATGCTAACTATTGTTCAGCCCTTGCTACAGAACTTGGCTTAGAAGAGGGCGCTGATCTGTTGGTTAGTAGCTTTGATAAAGCCATTTTAGCTATTGGGTTGGAAAATTCAGATGATTATTATTTAATTTTTGAAGAAGAAGAGTTGTGGCTTTTAGATTATTATGACATACCTCAGCACAGCATACTGTAGATTATTAAGCTGAGCAGAATGGGTAAAACTGGTACTAGTTTTCCTTTCTTTGTAGTTTCAAATGAATAAGATAACTGCTGGAAGAATATTTTGGACTCTGAGAGTTGAGTGTCCATTCCCCAAATGGAACGTTTATAACATTTGCAAGATTTTGTGATTAGAGAATGGCATGTCCATCCTGGGCCTGATGCAAATGTTGAACTTAATTGAATCCACTCAGTACAGTCAGATGTTTCGATATTAGTGTCTGTTATTGATATTCCTGCTGCATTATGTTATAATTTAAAGCACTGGTTTTTAAATCTGTGTATTTATTAGAGTTATATCCTGCTTTTCATTCAGGAACTCAATGCAGTGTACACAGCACTTCTTCCTTCCATTTTTTCCCTACAGTTACAGCCCTGTGAAGTAAGTTATTGAGAAAAGTGTCAGCCCCAAAGTCATCTGATGGGATTCCATAGCTGAGCGTGGGTTAATCAGCAAAAACAAGAGATTTCAGTGATTTAATCTTGAGAGAGCCTGGGTTTCCTCACTACTAGTCAAGCACCCTAACCAGTGGTAACAGTCTTTCTTAATAAGCTCCCAATCTGCCTTGAAAGAATGAAGAATAAAGGGAAAGGGAGGGCATGGGGTTTCTTTTTCACTTAACTCATTTCCATCAAAGAGGGAATATATTACAATTTTTTTTTCCTGCCGTTCAATTGTGTCTGATTCTCGGCGACTGCCTGGATAACTCCTTGCAGTTTTCTTGGCAAGATTTCGGAAGTGGTTTGCCATTGCCTGCTTCTTAGGGTTGAGAGAGAGTGACTGGCCCAGGGTCACCCAGCTGGTTTTGTGCCTAAGGTGGGACTAGAACTCACCGTTTCCCCATTTCTAGCCTGATGCCTTAATCACTACACCAAACTGGCTCTCACTTGATAAGCTAGCAGTACCAAAATACTTATCCTGCACACAGAGGTCAGAGGTCATAGCTTTGGTAAGACAAAGGAGTCTTGCTTTGGCGGTTCCACAGGTTGGGTGAACCCACCTACCTTTCCATCATTGGCATAGATACAGAAAATTCTAAGCATGGGCATGGTGCTGGATAACCATGTTGTGAGGCTGAAGAAGAGAATTGTGCATTACCACAGTCCAACCCAATCAAACATTTATACGGCAAGAATTATATTACATGGCATAGACATTCAGCTAAACACAGAAGCAAAATAATTTTGTTGCCCTCTTTATTATGCTTCCCCTTTATTGTTTTTAATTTTTTAAATTGAAAATAATTTTTAAAAGCCAATCTGAACATCTCAGCTTTTGCTCATTATTATAAAGGATAGGGAAGTTGATTGAACACATTCACATTCTTCTAGGCAAACTGATTCTGCAATAAAGTTATTGGAATCAACATGCATAATGCCATTAAAGCAATTAAAACAACTAAGACATTAATTTCAAAGGAAAAATGCATCAGTATAAACACTGATGCAGAGAATGATTAAATTAGACTTGTAAAAGGTTAATGCTGCCATTTACCTTGTCTTAAAATTTTAATTTAGATAATTGGGTGGAATTTTGTGATAAAACAAGTCCATTTATCTACTCTGATTTTTCTGTGCATTTTTTATACAAGTTAATGTTAATGTATTGTTCAAGTCTAAGTTTTGAAATATTATAAATTAGCAGGCTCAGATATAAATTACTAGCGGGTAGATTAATGAAAGTCCTAAATTAGGGATGCATGGCAAGTGATCCAAAAAGCAGAGATAACCCACTGCTTAATTTCATGAAAATTATAACACAGAGGAAGAAAGTCAGAGAAAGAGAGGAAAATGGGGCAGGGAATAATAATAATAATAATAATAATAATAATAATAATAATAATAATATCATCATCATCATCATCATCATCATCATCATCCTTTGGGTTCGAGGAAGACACAGTTGTGCAGTTCATCTGTGAACATGGAGGTAGTTCTGCAGTCCCAGTCTGGAAGCGCAGAGTCTAGCACAATGGGGGCACTGGAAGTCCATTGATACAATAACTGTGGGTGTTATGCTGTGATGCCACTCATGGTTTTCTATCAGTTTTTGGTGGTGCCTGTCTTCAAAGCCAGTGGAGGCTTCATATATACTGAAATGTATATGGAATACTGAATGGAATACTATGTGCAGTATATGGAATACTGAATGGAATACTGAAATGAGAAAGAAATATAAGGAAGTGTTATCAGAAATGCTGGTATTGTATGTGTGTGTGAGCAAGTCAGATGTTATTTGTATCTGCATCTGCATCTAGGAAGCCTTACCCTCAAAGAGACAAAGCAACAGTCAAAACATTGTTGACAGGGTAATCTCTCCCACTTTAGAATGCCTAGATGTGTTCCAAACATGGCCTTGGGACTAGAAGCTGGGCTGATTAGAATTGACACTAACATTTAACAAGCTATCTTAGTGTGGCTGAGGATCCTACTAACCCCAATTGGACTGTTTTCCTTTCTAATATCTGATAATTATAGGCCATTATGAAAAAATTGAGTTCATATCATCCCTCCTCAGAATATTGGTTATTCTCAGGGTTAGATAAGGCTAAAGAGGCTATCAAGCAATGTTGTCAAAAACGGCCCCTGCCGTGGAGCCATTCGTGACACGAAGTCAGCTAGCAAGTGCTGGCAGATGTTCAGGAGGGAGACAGCAATGTGGATTCAGCACCATGCACACCAGACAGGGGGCTCAAGGCAGATAAGGTGCGAGATGAGAGGAGGCTGCAGCTGGCACGCACTCAATGGGAAAAGGGGAGGGGAAAGAATGTACTTAAGTTGTAACTTTAAGAAATGTAGCCACTTGAATCTTTAAAGTGTCATGGATCATGAACTGCAATAAATATTCCTTTTGATTCCAAAGTGTTTCGTGTGAGGAGTGCTGATTGCTAGCTCAGGATCATCACAGAAAGACTCAAGTCAGCAAGAATGGACTCAAACGATAGCAGCCAGATTTTCGAGGGGAGTCCATGGATGGGAGAAATGGAGCCTGAAGGTGAAACCTCAACCCCAGCTGAAGAGGCTAGTGGAGCAGGCATCCAAACCCCACTGACTCTCGGCACAATAGCAACTCCATCCAACTGGGGAACCATGCTACAATGACAACTGACACTGGGATATGATCCCCACTGGGCTCAGCACATCGGAGACTACGAAGGGTGATCAATCTCAGCAACACCAAGTTATGGAGGAAACTCCGAATTCGGAAGTTTGATAGCGAACCGAGCAGCAGACGAAAGGTTTCAGCAAATGGAGGAATGAATGGATTGCCTGCAGGGAATGCTGGAAAGAGTGCTGTTGAAACTAGAATCACCAGCAATGGCAAGAGCAGGAATGAGCACGCAACTGGCAATGGGTGAGAACCTTGGAAGTTCAGGGATGGGAAGGGGACAGCAGGCAGCAGGAAGAGCTCCCAATGACCACCCCTTCTCGAGAACGTCTCTAAGGGAAGTGAGCCAAGCACGCAGTACCGATGGCTATGTCGGACCCAGGGAGCTAAAAACAAAGTAAGTTGGTGACCCAAAAATATTAGCCTGCTTCCTGACTCTAGTGAGGGGTTTTATGAGGCAGCATGGGGGTTCTTTTTCCTCCGAAGAAGCCAAAATAAACTATGTTTCCTCCTGCCTAGAGGGGGAAGCAGCGGATTGGTTAGTGGGGCTCCATGATGCGCAAGCTCTAGAACTGAGGAACTTTGATGAATTTATGAGCGTTTTAAGAGAAAGATTTGAAGATCCTTTGCTAAAATTGAAAGCCGAGGCAAACATACAGCGCCTCAGGCAAGGAGAGAGGTAAGTTTCCAAATATTCACTGGAATTCCAAAAACAGACCAGAAGGCTATCAGAGTGGCTGGAGTCTCTGAAAGTGCAATGTTTCTGGAGGGGCTTGCAAGCAGAAATCCTGCAATCAGCCTTAATGCGAGGCAACCCAAAGATGGTAAGGGAATAGATTTGCCTGGCCAGAGAAATAGAGAATTTACAGGTGCAAGTCAAAGAGCAACAAAGAGACGAGGTGAGGAGCAAGCGTGCAACAGGGCACAACCCCCAATCGGAGAACTGCGGAGCCCATAAATTGTGGGAGGAGAAGGAACATCGGACAAGAAAGAGACTCTGCTTCAAATGCGGTGGGGAGGGACACCAGATCACCGAATGCTCACAGAATGCAGTGCCTGGAGGAAGCAAGAAACGGGGTGCCAGCTCAAAAAATCCATCTGCAAAAATTAAGGTGCCCATAGCTATAGCAAAAGGGGGAAAACACTGTAGTCCCTTATGGGAGGAAGGGAGGTCATCTGAAGAGGAATGAAAACAGGCAGGAAACTATGACAGCTTTTTTCTGGGCACCGATGACCAGGCTGAGCATGAAAGGCACGCAAACTGGATGGTGAGTGGGGACTGCCCAGCAATGTTGGTAAAGTTATGGATAAAAACAGCTGGGGGGAGGGGCAGTCTGGAACTCATCGGATTGCTAGATTTGGGTTGTACTCGAAACCTCATACACCCCAACATTGTAACAAAATTGGGGTTAAATGTAGAGAAGTTAAAACAACCAATTGGCTTTGTGGGTCTGAACCTGATGGGTCTGAAATGAAGGGTGGGCCAGCTAAGAATTACACCGAACCAGCCTACATGAAAATAGGGGATCATGAAGAGATGTTATGCTTTATAGTGGCTCCTATCTCAGACCCACCAGTAGTTTTAGGGTTAGCGTGGCTATGAGCCTGGAATCCCCAGATTGACTGGGTGAGTAGCAGCTTAAAATTTGGAAACTAGAAGGGCAAGGGAACCCAGCCCCTGGGACAGTCAACCAACCATGAACTGGTAGGGGCAGCCTCGGAGCTAAGGGTAGAGGTGCACCCCCCCTGCATGTAAAGAGAAACAGAGGATATCCCTGAACAATATAGAGATCTGAAGGAAGTGTTTGGGGAGGAGGAATCGAATCAGCTTCCCCCCCACCGAAAGACTGACTGTGCAATTGAATTAGAACCCGGGGCAACATTGCCTAAACTGAGACTGTACCCATTGACTCCCAAGGAATCAGAGGCACTGAGGGAGTTTGTGGACAAAAATTTAGAGCGCAGATTCATCTGTGCATCCAACTCCCCAATGGCAGCACCAGTGCTGTTCAGAAGAAAGAAACACAGATCCTTAAGAATGTGCACAGACTATCGAGGACTGAATGCGATTAGCATGGCAAACAAGTACCCATTGCCACTAATAAAGGACATGTTGGCTCATCTATCAAAAGGGAAATTACCAAATTAGATTTAAGGGAAGCGTACTTTAGGGTACAGATTTGGGAGGGGATGAATGGAAAACAGCATTCAATTGCCAACTGGGATGTTTTGAATTTTTGGTATTACCCTATGGGCTAAAAGACAGGGCTGGGGTATTCATGCAAATTAATTAATGAAATTTTACATGATTTATACATGTACAGAGGGGTACTTGTGTATTTTGATGACATTTTGATATTCACAGAAACAATTGAAGAACACGTGGAGTTAGTGAGGGAGGTCTTAAAATGCCTGAAAAAAATCAATTGTACAACAAACTTTCAAAGTGTGAATTTCACAGGGAACAATTAGACTATCTAGGTTACAGAATTTCAGGAAAAGGAATTGGCATGGACCCGAGTAAGGTTCAGGACGTAGTAATGTGGGAGCCCCCGAAAACTAGGAAACAACTCCAAAGTTTCCTAGGCTTCACGAATTTCTATTGCCAAGTCATACCGCAATTCACTCAAGTCGCAATGCCCCTCACTGATTTACTCAAGACCAAAAGTAAGGGAAAGTCAGGGAGAGCAACCATACTTAGCACACCCATAAAATGGACAGCAGAATGTCAGGAATCATTTGAGCATTTAAAGGCATTATTCACATCAGAACCCATACTAAAACACCCAGAACCTGACAAACCCCTAATCATACAGGTGGATGCAGCAGAAATGGCAACGGGGGGGGGGGGGGGTATTGTTACAAAAGGACGAGGAAGGGAAATTACAGCCCTGCGCTTATCTTTCCTGCAAATTCAATGACACAGAGCACAGATGGCATGTTTGGGAAAAAGAGGCATATACTGTCAAATCAGCGCTTGGAGCTGATACTTGGAGGCATTTACTAGAAGGAGCAAAACACCCATTCAAAATGTGGACTGACCATAAAAATTTGGAAGCACTACGAACTCCAAGGAAACTGAACCCAAACAGGTTAGATGGGCTCAATTCTTCAGCTGATTTGGTATTTACTGGGAGGGGGGGAGAAAATTCCTGGAAGATGCTTTGTCTCAGCTGCCACAACACAATAGCCAAAGAGAGGAAGTGATAAACTCAATCATCCCCACCAAGCAAAAAGGCAGAGTGGCAATAACTAGAAGCCTGGAGAAAAAGCCCACTTTAGAAGCAGTAGAAGGGGTGAGGGGGAAGTTGAGTGAAGCGCTGAAAGCCGATGACTGGCTACAAGCCAACAAAGGCAGCCTTATAGAAAAGGAAGGATTTTGGTGGCAGGGAGACAGACTATAGATCCCAGAATCCATTAGGGGAAAGATTTTAAAAAGGTGCCATGATGGAAAATCAGCCGGCCATTTCGGATTTTTGAAAACCATATGGTTTCCATAAGGAGGCAGTTTTGGTGGCCCACCCTTTGCAAGGATGTAGAAAGCTATGTGGCCAGCTGCCCAACATGCACCATGGGAAAATGCATGGGAGGAAAACCTAGAGGGCTATTACAAGAAGTAGGCAATCCCACACACCCAAGGAAGCAAATATCCATGGATTTCATAGTAGATTTACCAGAGAGTCATAAGAAGACAGTGATTTGGGTGCTCACAGACTTATTCTCCAAGCTGGCTCACTTTCTACCCTGCACCAGTATCCCAACAGTGGGCCAACTAGCCAAATTATTTTTACAGCATATATACCGGTTGCATGGGGCACCTGAGCAAGTAATAAGTGATTGAGGAGTCCAGTTCACTTCAAAATTTTGGAAAGCTTTTTTAAAACATATGGGGGTGGAGCAAGGCCTGAGTTTGAGTCACCACCCAGCCATGAACAGAGGTTGTGAATGATCCACCCAAGTATTAGAACAATACCTTAGATGCTATGTTAATTACCAACAAGACAATTGGGTAGAATTGCTACTGTTTGCAGAAGTAGCTTTCAACAACTCAGTACATCAAAGTACTGGATTCACACCATTCAAGATAGTAAATGGTCAGGATTTCATAGCATTTCCAGATTTACCTAAGCCTAATGAAATCACAGTCCCACTTGTTGAATGAGCGAAACATATAGCTGAGGGATGGCCAGCAATACAGAGAGCACTAGCACACGCAAAGGAAACTTACCAAAGTTACGCTGATCGAAAGTGGGCCCCGGAATGGAAGCTAAATGTGGGGGATAATGTATATTTATCCACGAAGTTCTTAAAGTCCGCACAACCTTCCAGAAAACTAGGTCTGAAGTTCATAGGGCCCTTCCCAATCACCAAAGTAATCAATGAGGTAGCAGTGCGACTGCAATTACCAAAGAACCTCGAGAAAATCCACCCCGTATTTCACTGTAGCCTACTGAAATCAGCTAAAGAGTCAGAATGCTGGCACCCACAGGAAAAGGTGCCAACTCCAATAATGATAGATGGAGAATGTCACTTTGAGGTACAGGAAATATTAGATTCTATATTGTATAAAGGAAAACTGCAATACCTGGTGCAATGGAAACAATTTCCCAAGTCACAGAGCGAGTAGGTTTATAGCCACGAAGTAAAAGCACCCTAATTAGTAAACAACTTTCACAACAAATACCCGGGAAAACCAAAACAAGGGAGGGGTTGATCTTTGAGGGAGCAGAATGTCACAAACGGCCCCTGCCATGGAGCTATTCGTGACGGAAGTCAGCCAGCAAGCACTGGCAGATGTTCAGGAGGGAGACAGCAATGTGGATTCAGCACCATGCACACCGGACAGGGGGCTCAAGGCAGATAAGGTGCGAGACAAGAGGAGGCTGCAGCCGGCACACACTCAATGGGAAAAGGGGAGGGGAAAGAATGTACTTAAGCTGTAACTTTAAGAAATGTAGCCACTTGAATCTTTAAAGTCATGGATCACGAACTGCAATAAAGATTCCTTTTGATTCCAAAGTGTTTCATGCGAGGAGTGCTGATTGCTAGCTCAGGATCATCACAAATGTATTTGGGGCACAGAGTGGCAAAATAACATATCCCAGACTACAGGGATCTATCACTCTCTCATGGAAACCCACAGTATCTTCCCTGAGGCTTATCTGTTTTCACTTACTTACTCAAAGTACTGATAGACCTTCTCCAGAGCACCATTAATTACTTCTCGTTTACCTCATAGACCTGGATACAATGAAGTTGCAACTTCCCAAAGATTACAGTATGTCCTTGCAATGCAGGGAAGGTTGAGAAGAACAAACATACCCTTTTAAGCTGCACATTTTATGCTGATTTTTAACTAAGGCTAATTCAACCTCTCTTAATCAATTTCTCCAGTCATGCAGACAGACTCTGTATTGATTATTTACTTTCTGACAGGAACCAGAGATTAATTCAGTCATCTGCAAAATTTTGGTTTTTTGCAACAAGAACCTGTTGTAATCCTGTATCCTCCATGGGATCAGATAGACAATTATGTCATCTAGGACAACAGAAGATGACCTTTACTAACTTTATTAGTCTACTATATTTTGAGTGTTTGTAACACTACTTTCAATCTGATCTAAGGTTATCATAATGTCATTGCTGTTGGTGTGATACTCAGCTAGGCAGAGGGAGTAATCTGGACTGGCAGTCTTTCCCCCAGAGACTCAGCCAACTGGCTCCATTGAAATAATTGTTGAGTACATCATTCTCATCCACCAAATTGTTTCCTTCATAGTACAGAATAGAAGAGGGATCACCTGATGTCTTACTTTCCATCTCTATTCTGCTGCTGTTATGATCATAAAAAGGTTAAAGCTGGGATAACCGAAGAGCCCTCCCTTTGAGCCTGTCCATGCTGATTACCCGAAGTATTGTTTTCAGTGACTTTTATTTATTTATTTATTTATGCTTCAATTTGTATACCGCTCCATCTCCCCACAAGGGAACTCTGGGCGGTTTACAGAACACAGCAATTAAAATTTAACAGTTAAAACAGCATAATAAAATACTCTCATATAATAAAATTAAATATAAAATCCAAGATGTGATGGTTTGATGTTTAGATGTTTAAAAGGGCCCTATGGCACCAGCCATCCCCAAGAGGAACTATTCCCCCCCCCCATGCAAGGCGGAAGAACCAGGTCTTTAAGTTCTTTCTGAAGGCCGGGAGCGATGAGGCCTGCCTCACCTCTCGGGGTAGCATATTCCAAAGGGTGGGTGCCACTACCGAGAAGGCATGCCTCCTAGACCCCGTCAGGTGACATTCCTTTATGGACGGGATCCGCAGCATGCCCTCTCTGAATGACCGAGTGGGACGGTTTGATGTTATGGGGATGAGACGGTCCCTCAGGTAACCTGGCCCCATGCCATGTAGGGCTTTAAAGGTGATAACCAACACCTTGAATTGGACCCGGAAGCACACAGGCACCCAGTGCAGCTGTCGCAGCAGAGGTGTCACATGCGCTGATCTTGCCGCACCAATAACTGCGCGAGCAGCTGCATTCTGGACCAATTGAAGCTTCCGGATACTCTTCAAGGGTAGCCCCATGTAGAGCGCATTGCAATAGTCTATATGGGAGATGACCAGGGCATGAGTGACTGTACGGAGGGCTTCCCGATCCAGGAAAGGGCGTAACTGATGCACAACGCAAAGTTGTGCAAAAGCCCTTCTGGCCACGGCTACCACCTGCTGTTCGAGCAGGAGCCGTGAGTCCAGAAGAACCCCCAGATTACGCACTTGGTCTGAATGGGGTAGTGCAACCCCATCCAGAACTAAAGATGATAACTTCCTGGATCCACAGGAGCCATCTATCCACAGCCACTCCGTCTTACCAGGGTTCAGTTGAAGCCTGTTGTTCCCCATCCAGATCCCCACAGCCTCCAGGCACTGAGAAAGGGTAGCCACTGCATCACTTACCTCACCAGGGATGGAGATATATAATTGAGTATCGTCTGCATATTGATGGTACCTCATCCCATGGTGACGGATGATCTCACCCAGCGGTTTCATGTAGATGTTAAATAGGAGAGGGAGAGAACCGAACCCTGCGGTACCCCACAGACGAGGGGGCGAGGGTCGGATCTCTCATTTCCTATTACCACCGATTGGGAACGGCCCTGGAGGAAGGAGGTGAACCAGCGCAGAACTACGCCTCCCACCCCCAACTCCCTGAGCCGTCCCAAAAGGATACCATGGTCGATGGTATCGAATGCCGCTGAGAGGTCAATAAGAGCTAGGATGGATGCACTCCCTCCATCCCGCTCCCGCCAGAGATCATCTGTAAGCGCGACCAATGTAGTTTCCACCCCATATCCCGGCCTGAAACCTGACTGAAAGGGGTCCAGATAATCTGTATCATCCAGGATCCTCTGGAGTTGCAACGCCACCACTTTCTCAACCACCTTCCCTAAAAAGGGGAGGTGGGAGACAGGATGAAAATTGTCCAATATAGTAGGGTCCAGTGATGGTTTCTTGAGGAGGGGATGCACCAGAGCCTCTTTAAAAGCAGCTGGGAACACTCCCTCCCCCAGAGATGTATTAACCATCACCGGGACCCAACCACATGTCACCTCCCGGGCTGCCTGTACCAGCCAGGAAGGGCATGGGTGCAGATGACATGTGGTGGCCCTTATAACCCAAAGGATCCTGTCCACTTCCTTAGGTCCAACAGGATCGAACTGTTCCCAGATAACCGGGCAAAGACGTTCCCTCGGCATCTCCCCAGACTGTGCTACACGCTTAGAGTCCAACTTAGACCGAATCTGAGCGACTTTATCCTAGCGACTTTGGGAAGTTCTGTCTCATTTTGATAGAGATAGAGATAATGGAAATTGTTGCCTGTTGTCTCTCTCTGTAATGGTATGTGGGAATGGCCTTGGGAGATAGAGGGAAGAGCTACAGCCAGGGGAACAGTCGGATAAGAGGCAGCTTAGCCCACAGGAGAAATGTGGATATGGCAAATGTCTCAGAAGGGACCCTCCCTAGTTTCTTGGGCTGTAAAGGCAATGGGGGAGAAATGTACTTTCAGACTTGCAAGATTGATGTCAGCCTTGCGAGTTAGTCCAGACAAGAAGCATACCCAGATGAACTCATTCTACTTTATTGTAAAGTTACACTAACAGAATCTTGCAAGCCTGAAAGCACATTCCCACATACCATTACACACTCTCTCTTTCTCCCTGCTTTTGACTGCTTTTTATCTTGTTTTTGCCAGTTAATTGTTTGGATATTTATTAATGTTTAATAAATGAACATCAAGCTATATTTTTGCTAGCTATACTGAGTGGGGTGTCTGCATGATCTGATCTGAACATAAGGACTGATTGGGAGTGTGCTGGCTGCAAATTAAACTGGAAATTACTCTCAGTAATTTTCCAACAATAATGAGGCTTCATTATTTTCATGTTGAGGCCCAACAGCATTCTAGTATTCTTGGGTTGGCTTCCTCCTCCAATGTAAACACTGAGAGGTTTTATTGTGTGGAGACTGACACATCCTCCCCCATTATTCATTTCTGTCCCTTGTTCTGAACCTTTCTGTTAGCTATAGTTGAGCAGTTGCAGCTCCTCAGAGATTCAGTGTTGTCCTGAATGTTCGCTTGCTTCTGTACCCCCTGAGGTACAGGGAGTGGGGATGTAGAAGGGGAGGGGGGATGAATGAACAAATTTCAAGACTTTTGGTTGCCTGAATTGGTGAGCAGTGGGCATTCCCATAACCATCCACAAGAGTCAAATTCCATCAGGCTATGTTCTATTGTGAGACATGGCATCTAATATCTGACACATTCCTTTTCCCATCCTTGGGAAACCTCAGTTCATCTGGAGGGTACCATGCAAAGGAAGAATTTTGAAGTAACCACATCTGTTGTCTATGACTACTAAGATGATATCAAGATGCTATTTGTTACTTTTAAAATCCTAAATAATTCAGAGTCCAAATAACTGAAGGAGTGCCTCTTCCTATTTCAACCTGCTTATACATTTAAAGATCTGGGACAAAGATTAGGAATATGATCATTATAATTTTGCTGAATTTCTCTACCTATTCAGGAGGAAAGTTATCATTTTATACATTTTCTTACCTACTTCTAATTAATGTATCAATCCATTGTTTATACATACTTTCCCTGGAGTTTTGTAAAATGTATTTTCTCTGGCTAAGTTCATTTGTGTGAATGTTTTCCTCTATCTATTTATTTATTTATTTATTTATTTATTTATTTATTTATTTTTTGTATTTATACCCCGCCTATCCCCTCCCTATCGGAGGACTCTAGGCGGCTTACAACATTGCAATTTCATATATTTAACAATTCGTATATTTTAACAACGTTTAATTACCGCGCGCTCAGGGAAGGGGTAAGGGAACCGACTCTTGTAGTATTGGACTACATGTCCCAGGATACCTTGCTTCAGAGCCGGCTGCTGACGTCCTGGATGTTGCTGTTTGGGATCCGTCGTCTCCGTTCTCTGTTTCCACCATCATTCGCGAGGTCTTCTTCGCTCCGGAGGCGACCCCCAACAGGACGCCAGCAAATTCTCCCACGTAACGTGGTACCCATTTATCTACTTGCAATTAGCTTTCAAACTGCTGGGTTGACAGGAGCTGGGGCAAGTGACGAAAGCTCACTTCGCCACGCGGAGGTTCGAACTGCCGACCTGCTGATCGGCAGTCTTACAGCATCAGCGGTTTAACCCGCTGAGCTACTGCACCCCTATTTATGTATTTATGTTTATAGGAATAGTCTGGGGCTGCTCTTCTCCTTGTCCTTCTCCTTTTTCTTTCTCTCTTTATCAAACAATATTACTACATCTATGTAATGGCAACCTGCGGAAGACCTTTGTATTTCGAGGAGTTAGGTGGCATGTTTTGATTTTCCTTCCCCACACCTAGTAGATTAGAGTTTATTTTGAGTTATATTGATGTTTAATTGGCTTGTTTTTGTTGCTGTTTAGCATGAGAGCGGGGAGAGAAGAAGCATATGTGCACTCCTCCAGCCACTCCTTTAGAACATATCTCTGTGGGAAGTGGGGGGAGAGAAAGTCCCCAGCTGATGAAGTTTAAGCATAGGTTCACTCCTCCAGCCACTCCTTTAGCGGCTTGGAATGGGGGGGATTATAAGAGATTGTTTTGCTTAAGCACTGGCTTATCTGATTGCTTTCCCAGGTTATTGGAATGATGTCATGGTCATGTGCTGGACCACATGAAGAATCCCAGTCAAGGTCAGGCCATGCAGCTTCAGTGCCATGGAAACTTGGTCATGGGGTTTGGGAGCCAGGCTTTGATAAAAACCTTAGGATTGTCTTTGGAGTTGGGGAGTCCACACAGACCTGAGTGCTGGGTGCTGTGAAAATTGCCACCTTGGGGTATCTCCGCTGTCCTTATTAGAGGGCTCCTGGCAGCCTATAGGAGATTAGGTATCACCTTGTTTGCTTGGTATGTATGTATTTCTGTATGCTATGCTATGCTTGTTATGCTTTGTAAACTGTGTTTAGACTGTGTTTAACTTTCTTTGTTTATAATAAAGCTTTACGTTTCTTTATCCACTGGTGTGCTATTATCTCTGGATCTAAAAGAACTAATTGCCCTAGCCCCTGATCAAAGGGGCGTGTACACTTGGCAATACAATCTATTGTTTTAATATTGTATTAATCACTGAATATCTTTTTATATAAGATTTCTTTGGCTCTGGATCTGGATATATATGTCTGTATGGACGTGATCTCAGCTAATACTGTTCCCTGACTCTGAAAGTAAACAGAAGGCAGATGCAGAAGGAGTGATCCTTGAAAACCCAGTGGAGCCCCAGTGCTTGAAATCCTTGGGAGCATTACAACATGGGATATGACCAAGAGAGACAGATTGTGGCACTGCTCTTGGATTTTGTCACCATATTTTCCCTCAACACTTCATGATCATTACCTCACTAGGATTGAAGCATCTCCAAGAATAACTATTCTTGCCCTCAAAACCCTCCTAAAACATACCTGGATCCACATAATCAACAACTATGGTGGATACATTTGCAGATATAAGCACTGACTCATGAAACGTCTACAGCTCTACTACAGAAAATAGAATCAAGGCTGAATAATAGCTGGACCATGGAAAGATATAAAGGCTCAAGTTGGCTTCCAGAACTTTTAAAAACATGTATCAGCTCAAGGTCTGCTGCTCCAGTGTGATCAGGACTATGCGATGGAGTAAGGACATATCTGGTTGCTGGACATTATGGGCATCCATTTACCCTCTTCCAGAAGGGCCCTTTTGTATTGTGGGACCCTACTCAGAAAACAGCCTAGGAATCTTCTTTCCAGTGTAAACCTTTAATTTTTCTTGTTTTCAAGATTGCATGAATATCTGATTGGAAAGGAATATTTTTATCAAAGAGGAAATGCTTTCTACTTATAAGGAATTAAACAAATCATCTTTCAATTTTCATTATTTAATTTGGTGAAAAAGACAAGAATATTGGAAAAATTCTAATGGGTAGAATGGGTGGAGTGTGGTGCTATACTTATTTAGTAATGTGGTGACCAAAGATTGCCCCTGAATGTCCTAGTTTTCATAGGACAATACATTGCTTAGTGTCCTTCAACCTCCCTGGCTTTCCATGGTTCCATTAAATCCCAAGGGAAGACATATCCAGAAAAAACCTTAGGATTCATTTCCAATTAGAAATACAGCTCTAACTGAAAGAAAAGCTTAAAAGTGGATAATAGAGAACATTAAAAGTTACATCTTGGCATTCCTCTCTCTCCCCCCCTCCCTCCCTCCCTCCCTCCCTCTCTCTCTCTCTCTCCACCCCTTGACAGATCATCCTTGGCTGGTAAGTTTTGGTCCAGTAAGAATAACACTTTATTTTTTTTAAACTGACAGCAATTGTTGGACAGTACCACTCCTTAAAAAATTATGCTACACTTACAATGTAAAAATCAAATGCTTTGAAAACAGAGCTGAGATATTAATTCCATATTACTATCCCCTGCAATTGATGTACTCAGCAGGTATCACTACATTTTCCTCCTGTTTTTTGGACACTTGTAGGAAATTTGAATAACAATGGTTTATTTTAATATAATCTTATACAAGATGTTAATTGGTTCTGAAGATATCTTTGTTATACCCATGGCCTGCCTATTATTCATGCTGCTTTGATCTGTACATTATTTTCAAAGCAGCAGGTGAAGGAAGAATAGAATTGCCAGCATTTCATTGTAGTTGGAAATTCATAGTCCAGGGCCAAAGCTTTGAGAAATATATGATGACTATAACATGAAAAAACAAAGGAAACAGCTTGCTGGAAAAAGGGGATCCAGAGAGTCAAACCTTAAAATAATATTTAGGAGAAAGAGTAACTGTGAAATTACTTTTCCCTTTCTAAATAGATATTTAAAAGACACACAAATTCACTGCAGTATTAGCCCAATTTTAACATAAGAATGACACAGGGAAGTATGATACATGGTTGATAGCATAAAGTGTGTAAAATGTGTATCTACAGTGCATTTAGATGTTCTTGATGGGCATTATGAAATGGCTACAATGTGGCAATGTTAACATCTGATGTGCATTCAGAATTGTATGCATTGTGCACCCTTCCGTGCATTGTGAAACTGCTCTTTCAAAATCTTTGCAGAACCATAGGATATAGTACAGTGTGTGTGTGTGTGTGTGTGTAATTGTCTAACACTTCATTCTTGGTTTTATTCCCAAAATCTATGCCCTCTTAAATGTTGATCACATACATTTATCTGTACCTCTTTAGGTACTAGAATAGGATTATTTTACGAGAGAAAGTCAATTAGAAATAATTGTCACCTGCTGTTAATTTGAGAAATTGTAGACACGGGATTCTGTTGCCCACAAAGGACATCAAGGTTCCTGTTACAACGTTCCTGGCATAAAGTTAGAATATTTCATTTATCTTAAACCAATAGAAGGGAGCACTCTAGCTCAGTGGCCAAGAATATGTTTTCTCAGCAGGTCTTCAGCCACAAGAAGACTCTTCCCTGAAACTCTGAAAACTGACAGCCAGTTGGTTAAGACAATACTGAATTAGATGGACCACAATAATAAGGCAAGTGTAGAAAACCTCCAAAAGAAGCTGTCACAAAATCATAAATCACTCTGAAAATTATCTCGAGAAACAGCAGTCTCTTTTGCAGGGAAAGAAAACTTTGGAGGAATTGGAAGACAGGTTTCAGCTTTGGCTCAACCAAATTTAGCATATTTATATGCATCACACCCTTGCCAAGATATATGACTGACTACTACTTTATATATAACTCACACATTTTTCCATGGTCAGATAATGTGTATCTCTATTCTGAAATAGCTTCCTTAGGCGAGTTTAACGTACAACAGATCCCAGGTGTTATTAGTGCTGGAATCAGTTTTGCCTGTTGCTTTCCAATGCCAGAGATTGATGCCAAGCAATTAATAGATGTAACTACATCTGACAATTAAAATCAACAATAGAGACAACTTGATTAATAGCTTTGAGCAATATGAGGACTCTGAAGAGTTGGCATGCATGCAGCATTTATGGTTTATCTTTGTAAAGTAATTGGAATAATTGATAGTTAGGAAAGAACACCAGCTTACATATCATAAGCTATAAATTAATTGTTGATCTTCCAGAGCAAGGGGGGGGAAAGAGAGATTATCTACACTTAGAAAAAACTGGGTAAAATAATGGTACAACTAATCTTTATATTATACTGTAAATTATGTCTTCTTTGTCCTCCATTTAGTTTTTCCTCTCCAGCTTGAGGATGAAGAAATAATTAATTGCATCCGTGTTTCAGGACATTGAAGAGGTGTTGATGGTGACATGCTATAGTTTATGGGCTATGATATGATTTCATTATGTCAACGACTTCCCTATTTCCATATTGATGTTACAACAGGGAAAATTAGGCAGCCTTGTTCTGCCTATTAAAAACAGAATAGAGTTAACACAAAGCATCCTTGTCTGCTAAATTCAATCTCAACAGAACTTGGAAAAATGCTAATAAATGAATATCTCTTTAGAAAGCATCATTATTTTTTTCCATATAATTGCAGTTCAAAACTGCCTCTGAATCAATCAGTGATAATGCTGCATAGATTAAAATCCCACATTGAGGCAGATCTGAAGAACAGAGATGGCATCAAGTTTCAATGCTGGGATTAAGGAAAAGTGTATCTCCCTCAAATCAAGCTCAACTCTTGAGCACAGGGACAGACCCATATTGTTTTCTTGGAAACAATATGTAAATGGATTGTCTTTGCCTTCTTGTAGGATACTTCTCTGGCTACCAATCTCGTCTACAGGGATTTTCTTGTGGTCTCCCATCTTACCAGGTCAGACCAAGATTTTCTTTTCCAAGAATACCCAGATTAACTTCACACTGTCATTTTCTAGTGGTGGAAGTAGTCCATAGTATGGATAGCCAGACAGGGAAAGATCTGCTCTGTTAATATGTGTTAAGGGGCAGATTTAAAAATTAAATATCTGTACTAAAATTTCTCACATCAGATATAGACAGGGTTAGGGTATTTAGTTTCTAAAATGTATCCATATTCATTCACTGATTTCAAGCATGCACATTTTTTGAAGCTTCTTGGAATGGCCATGTGACTATACAGTATAAGCAAATATATATTTAATTCATGTTATTGGAGAACTGCATGCAAAATTCAGAGGACAGGGAGACTAAGACATGCATAACTGTGTTTCAGGCACATAATAGTTATGGAAGCATAAATTAGGCCACTTTGTATTATCTACAAAGCAGTGAATTTTGCCTCCATTCCTATTCTTCCCATGACTTGCCAGTCATGAACTTTAATGAGAGCAAATAATTATTTAATTGAGGAAGAATATGAAGGTAGAAGCTAAATCTGCTCCATGCCTTTAATGACCCCAGTGACTTCACCCATGCAAAATTAAATCTGCTGTTCCTTTTACCTGTAGTTCAGACTGTGGTACCACTTCACTGAGTACTAGATCCAAGAACTCATTAGCCATCTTTCAGATTTTAGTTTCACTTAGTTATGTGAGGCTGTAGACTGAGTCATGTTATTGGGCTATCTACCTCAGTCTCAGCTTTCCTAGCTATCAACAGAGCTTCCAGCATTGAAACAGGGCCATTCCATTCCCTGCTACCCAATATTGTATCTGGGCTTCTCTTGGAATTA
This sequence comes from Charina bottae, assembly GCA_023362775.1. Lineage (NCBI taxonomy): Eukaryota > Metazoa > Chordata > Lepidosauria > Squamata > Charinaidae > Charina > Charina bottae. The sequence goes on from JALMGJ010000003.1 coordinate 12,684,541, forward strand.
GCACAAAAGGTTTTTGCCATTTAAACCCTCACCCCAAATTAACTTCTGTTGGAAATGGGGTGAGAGGGAGGAAGAATTAAGAACTAGTCTCCACCCACCAGACTTCTGCCACCCTGCACTTGTTAAGTAGTATTTGTTTTTACAGTTGGGTGTGATGATTTTCTCATGCTGTTTCCATTGCAAATGAGTCCTCCCTCCAGCTAGTGATTTACTAGCTGGCCTTGACTGATATTGAAAAGTCAAGCAGGCTCAGACCAGTTAGTACTTGGATAGGAGACCATTTGGAAATTCCAAGCCAATAGACTAGATTGGGAAGGAAAAAAGGGGGGAAAAAAGAAACCCTGGAAGAAGGCAATGGCAAAACACTTCTGTATTATAGCCAAGAAAAATCCATGGAGATGGCCAGTACGTCACCAGGAGTCAAGTTTACTTGAAAGAAGCTCTGCCTTTAATATTATCTACCTGTAAGATCTCCAGCAAAGGAGATCGTTACCTTGTCATTGTGCTGGAGCTTGAGCACCTCAATGAAACCATGAGCTAAACCGTGAAGGGACACCCAAGACGGGAAGGTCGTGGCAGAGAGGTCAGACTAAATACGATCCCTGGGGAAGGTAATGGCAACCCACCCCAGTATTCTTGCCGTGAAAACTAAATGGATCAGTACAACCAGAGATATGTCGGTATACCGTCGGAAGATGGGACTCCCAGGTCGGAAGATGGTCAAAATGCTACTGGGGAGGAACAGAGGATACGTTCAACTAGCCCCAGATGTGATGATGCAGCTAGCTCAAAGCCGAAAGGACGGCTAGCGGCCGACGGTGCTGATGGTGAATGACGAATCCAAAGTTCTAAAGATCAACACACCATAGGAACCTGGAATGTAAGATCTATGAGCCAGGGCAAATTGGATGTGGTTATTGGTGAGATGTCAAGATTAAATATAGACATTTTAGGTGTTAGTGAACTGAAATGGACTGGAATGGGCCACTTCACATCAGATGACCACCATATCTACTACTGTGGACAAGAGGACCACAGAAGAAATGGAGTAGCCTTCATAATTAATAATAAAGTGGCTAAAGCAGTGCTTGGATACAATCCAAAAAACGATAGAATGATCTCAATTCGAATTCAGGGTAAGCCATTTAACATCACAGTGATCCAAATATACGCCCCAACCACAGATGCTGAAGAAGCAGAAGTAGATCAGTTCTGTGAGGATCTGCAGCACCTACTGGATAATACACCAAAAAGAGATGTTATTTTCATTACAGGAGACTGGAATGCTAAGGTGGGTAGTCAAACGACACCTGGAATTACAGGCAAGTATGGTCTGGGAGAACAAAATGAAGCAGGACATAGGCTGATAGAATTTTGCCAAGACAACTCACTGTGCATAATAAACACTCTCTTCCAACAACCTAAAAGACGACTTTATACATGGACTTCACCAGATGGTCGACACCGAAATCAGATTGACAACATCCTTTGCAGCCAAAGGTGGTGGACACCTATACAGTCGGTAAAAACAAGACCTGGAGCTGACTGTACTTCAGATCACGAACTTCTTATTGCAAAATTTAGAATCAGACTAAAGAGAATAGGGAAGACCCACAGATCAGTTAGATATGAGCTCACTAATATTCCTAAGGAATATGCAGTGGAGGTGAAGAATAGATTTAAGGGACTAGATTTAGTAGCTAGGGTCCCAGAAGAACTATGGACAGAAGTTCGCAACATTGTTCAGGAGGCGGCAACAAAAAACGTCCCAAAGAAAAAGAAAACCAAGAAGGCAAGATGGCTGTCTGCTGAGACACTGGAATTAGCCCAAGAAAGAAGGAAAGCAAAAGGCAACAGTGATAGTGTGAGATATGCCCAATTTAATGCAAAATTCCAGAGGTTAGCCAGAAGAGATAAGGAATTATTTTTAAACAACCAATGTGAAGAAGTGGAAGAAGAAAATAGCGTAGGAAGGACAAGAGACCTCTTCCAGAAAATTAGAAACATTGGAGGTAAATTCCAGGCAAAAATGGGTATGATCAAAAGTAAAGATGGTAAGGACCTAACAGAAGCAGAAGAGATCAAGAAAAGGTGGCAAGAATATACGGAAGATCTGTATAGGAAGGATAATAACATTGGAGATAGCTTTGACGGTGTGGTCAGTGAGTTAGAGCCAGACATCCTGAAGAGTGAGGTTGAATGGGCCTTAAGAAGCATTGCTAATAACAGGGCAGCAGGAGACGACGGTATCCCAGCTGAACTGTTTAAAATCTTGCAAGATGATGCTGTCAAGGTGATGCATGCCATATGCCAGCAAATTCGGAAAACACAAGAATGGCCATCAGATTGGAAAAAATCAACTTATATCCCCATACCAAAAAAGGGAAGCACTAAAGAATGTTCAATGGGGCGTGGTGGCTCAGCGGGTAAGATGCCAGGCTTGTCGATCGCAAGTTTGGTGGTTCGAATCCCTAGCCCTGCATGCGGAGTGAGCTCCCGCACTAGCCCCAGCTCTTGCCAACCTAGCAATTCGAAAGCATGCAAATGCAAGTAGATGAATAGGTACCACTTCGGTGGGTAGGTAACAGCGTTCCATGCATGTCATGTGGCCACATGACCGTGGAAGCGTCTTCGGACAACGCTGGCTCTTCGGCTAACAAATGGAGATGAGCACCGGCCCCTAGAGTCGGACACAACTGCACAAATGTGCGGGGGGAACCTTTACCTTTTTAAAGAATGTTCAAACTATCGAACAGTGGCACTTATTTCACATGCCAGTAAGGTAATGCTCAAGATCTTGCAAGGTAGACTCCAGCAATTCATGGAGCGAGAATTGCCAGATGTACAAGCTGGGTTTAGAAAAGGCAGAGGAACTAGAGACCAAATTGCCAATATCCGCTGGATAATGGAGAAAGCCAGGGAGTTTCAGAAAAACATCTATTTCTGTTTTATTTACTATTCTAAAGCCTTTGACTGTGTGGACCATAACAAATTGTGGCAAGTTCTTGGTGGTATGGGGATACCAAGTCATCTTGTCTGCCTCCTGAGGAATCTGTATAATGACCAAGTAGCAACGGTAAGAACAGAGCACGGAACAACGGACTGGTTTAAGATTGGGAAAGGAGTATGGCAGGGTTGTATACTCTCACCCTACCTATTCAACCTGTACGCAGAACACATCATGCGACGTGCTGGGCTTGAGGAATCCAAGGCTGGAGTTAAAATCGCTGGAAGAAACATTAACAATCTCAGATATGCAGATGATACCACTTTGATGGCTGAAAGCGAGGAGGAGTTGAGGAGCCTTATGACGAAGGTGAAAGAAGAAAGTGCAAAAGCTGGGTTGCAGTTAAACCTCAAAAAAAAAAAAAAAACCAAGATTATGGCAACCAGCTAGATTGATAACTGGCAAATAGAGAGAGAAAAAGTGGAGGCAGTGACAGACTTTGTATTTCTAGGCGCAAAGATTACTGCAGACGCTGACTGCAGCCAGGAAATCAGAAGACGTCTACTTCTTGGAAGGAGAGCAATGGCAAATCTTGATAAAATAGTTAAGAGCAGAGACATCACACTGACAACAAAGGTCTGCATAGTTAAAGCAATGGTATTCCCTGTAGTAACCTATGGCTGCAAGAGCTGGACCATAAGGAAGGCTGAGCAAAGGAAGATAGATGCTTTTGAACTGTGGTGTTGGAGGAAAATTCTGAGAGTGCCTTGGACTGCAAGAAGATCAAACCAGTCCATACTCCAGGAAATAAAGCCAGACTGCTCACTTGAGGGAATGATATTAAAGGCAAAACTGAAGTACTTTGGCCACATAATGAGAAGACAGGATATCCTGGAGAAGAAGCTGATGCTAGGGAAAGTGGAAGGCAAAAGGAAGAGGGGCCGACCAAGGGCAAGATGGATGGATGATATTCTGGAGGTGACGGACTCAACCATGGGGGAGCTGGGGATGGTGACGGCCGATAGGAAGCTCTGGCGTGGGCTGGTCCATGAAGTCACGAAGAGTCGGAAGTGACTGAACGAATAAACAACAAAAACCTCTAAGATCAGGTGGAACTCTATTGGCCCCTTATTTCACCTTAAAATCAAGTGATCATCTTTCAGTGGTTCTATTTCTATAAACTTTCAGCACAAATTTCTAGCACAAATCACAGCTAATACATGAGCATGTAATACAGGAGGAGAATACTCACCCTCTGTGAATATAACAATCGCAAGATATATAATTTCTGCCCCCAAAACCCCAAATACTGCAAGACAATTGCAATTTGGTCCAATCCATATGAAATACTGCTCTATATTAGCAGGAGTGACTTATTGTGATACCCGAATGGCTAGAACTGACTGCAATTCCCAAATTAATTTACTGCTCAAGTATTGTTATTGTCTGATTTTTGCACTTCCTGAATGTTCTTACACATTTCAAAATATATTAAAAATTCCCAGCTTGAGAGAGAAACTAGGTTTAGAAGTAAGTATTTAAGTATATATTTAAATGTGAAGTTTCACGCAGCTTTTTAAATGCAGATTAATGCATTAAAAATGTATTCATAGCATCAATTAATGGATGGTATGAATAATGGAAGAATTCATCCAAAAGTAATATATCTTGATTCATTAACCCATGCCAAATGTCGCAGTTCGTTTATAACAGAGGTAGACAACCAACAACTTTTATGTTACATGCAGCTTTCAAAGTCTAATTTTGAGAGGCCAATTTCCCTGCTAAGTTCTACAGAATCAGTCCGGTCCTATCTATAAAATAATTGTGTCCATCTTCTGCAGCCTATGGCTTCCAAGTACAATAATTCCTGATTTACATTTATTTATTTGTTATTTCTCAAATTGCTAACACCACTCAACTCCATAAGAACTCTGGACAACATTCAATATTAAAAAAAAGTTGGAAAATATATGACAAATAAAATGATAAAAGTCCAGTAAGAGCAATAACACATGCAGCCTAAATACAAAACTTTGCCATAAGAGGCTGGCTCCATACTCTAGTCCAGTGTTTCTCAACCTTGGCAATTTTAAGGTTGAGGGCAACAATGTACAGCACATTTCAATTGTCTACCTGGGAGGTGATCAAAGAGTGAGTGACTGTGAGGTAGATTTTCTGGTCAAGGAACAGATACAATTGGCACACAAAATGAATCTGTGCAAGGACCATCCTGGCCATAGCTGCCAACTGCTCCTTGAACTGGAACTGCGAGTCCACTGGGACCCCCAAATTGTGCACCAATCCCAAGTGGAGCAGTGCTACCTCATTCAGGGCTAAAAATAGAAAATTCACGGTTCTATGTGATTCAAATATCCACAGCCACTTGGTCTTGCTAGGAGAAAAAGACCTTGACAGCATAACTTGGTTGGCCCTGGGTCAAGACATACAATTGGGTATTTTCAGTGTGTGATGATAGCTGACCCTTGCACTGATGGATGACTTCATCAAACAGCTTCATTCAGTTGTTAGGCAGAAAAGAATGAAGCCTTGCAGCATCCCACACATCAGAGGCCTCAAGTTTGATCTCTCCCTACCGTTAACACCAGCTGAAAGCAACCAGAGAGAAAGGAGGAGAACCACTGCAACATATAAACCATATAGGCAGTTCAGAAGATTACCATGATCAGTGGTATTGAAAGCCACTGAAAGATCAAGAAGAGCCAGGACATGGATTGAACCACCCTTGCCCAGAACTATGCTGTCCCAGTACTCTGACTTGGCCTGAATCCCAATTTAAAATAGTCTATATAATCTGTTCCCTTCAGGGCATTCTGAAGCCATAGCCTGATTACCTTCTCAGCAACCTTCCTCAGAAAAAGAAGGTTGGAGCCTGGATTTAAATTATCCAGGACTGTTTGGTCAAACAATGGACTCTTGAGGAAGAGGTGTACTATCAGCAGGTTCAAGGTAAGCACAACCACCCCCTCCCTGAGAGAGGATGACACAACAGCATGGACCCATGAAATGGCATTGCAGATGATTAGGGAGGAGATAAGCTATGTGGGAGAGCCAGTTTGGTGTAGTGGTTAAGGCATCAAGCTAGAAACCAGGAGACCATGGGTTCCAGTCCCGCCTTAGGCACAAAGCCAGTTGGGTGACCTTGGGCCAGTCACTTTCTCTCAGCCCTAGGAAGGAGGCAATGGCAAACCACTTCTGAAAAACCTTGCCAAGAAAACTGCAGGGACTTGTCCAGGCAGTCTCTGAGTATCGGACATAACTGAACAGATTAAAAAAACAAAAAAGCTATGTGGACCACCTTTTCCCTTTGCACACATAAGATATACCTGTGTAGAAAGGGTTACTTACCAACTAAGGCAATATGAGTGTAACTTAGCAAAATTTGTATTGTAAATTTCTCCACATGTATGCACTTAAGTTATTTAGCAAGTTTTGTGGATTGCATCATTGTATTATAAATCACTCTAACCTTTGAGGCTTTTATCCTATTTGGAATACAGTTCTCTAGTCTAACACTTTCAGGACTGGGAACTAGGGTGGTAGATTGTGGTGAGCAGCTGCATACTAGAAATAATGTTTCCCATTAAAATATTCTTAGCAAAAGGTCAGCTGTCTGAATTCCCAAGTTATTGACAAGACTGGTCATTAGACCATCCCCTGGTGGTGTCTGCTAGAGCTGATACCTTATTTAAAATATCTTTGGCAGAGGGTCAACTGTTTGAAGTTATGACTAAGTCACTACTAAATCATCTCCAGGTATTATTTTTGTATTCTTGTCCATTAAGAAAAATATTAAAAGTTGGCAACAGCCCCAGACACTTTGAATCTTGGCATGGACCCAAAGCCCCCAAAGAGTCCTGCACAACTCAAACAGCTCCAGGGAGATGCTCTGTTGCCATTTTGTGGATTCCTGGCAAGGATAGGGATTGGCGCTCTCTCTCTCTCTCTCTCTCTCTCTCTCTCTCTCTCTCTCTCTCTCCCTCTCCCTCTCCCTCTCCCTCTCCCTCTCCCTCTCCCCCCCCCCCCTCTCTCTCTCTCTCTCTCTCTCCGCTTAGTGTTTATTCAATAAAATCCTTTTTTTGGCTTTTCACCCTGCTTTGACCCTATTGTCTCCAAATCCTAAAGAACCTATTGGCTTCCAGCTTGCCACTGGGTGGCAACTCAAGCCAATCACATGTCACCTCCTGGGTGTCCTTCAACAGCCAGGAGGGGCATGGATCTAACAAAAAGGTGGGTGGGTAACAGACCAAGGGCCTGTCCAAATACTCAGGAGTTACAGAGGCAAACTCATCCTAGCTAGCCACACGAAATTGTGGTTCTGTCACTTTAAGCATGTGCCCAGTCAGAGTTCAACTCCACAGGAATCTGAGTGATCTAATCTACCAGTTGCCTATAATATTTTTCACAGTGGCCCTTCAGATGGTCTTGTGGCCTGTCCTCCACAGCAAGGAAGGGGGAACACTGGGCAGCTAACTGTGGACACAATAAGAGCAGAAAATAACTACAGTTTGTCACTCTTATCACAACAATGCAATTCCCTAATATGGGCTCTTACTCATGTTTAGTCGGATTCATTCTTTGTCTTTCTCCAATGTCTTTCTATGCATTTCTTGTGGTATTCTATCTCCCAGAGTGCCTCAGAAAACCAGAGAGCAACCTGGGATTGACACATATTGAGTGACCACAAAGAAGCAATTTGATTGAAGGCTCTCATCACATACCCATTCCAGGCTATCGAATCGAACTGCCTACCAGATCCTTGGAGAAAACCCCAAGCTCCCTCTGATGCTCATTAGGGTCCATTAATCACCCAAGGCAGATTAATGTAATAGGTCCTACTCCCCCAGGAGGCACAACACCAGAAAGCCAAAAAAGCAATCAGAGGGTGATTTGACCAAGACAAAAAGCTCATGGTAATGTCTTCCACTACCAGATTATGTTGAAACTGCTCTGAGACAAAGAGCAGGTCTAACATGCAACTCCTGGTATGTAATTCATCATGGCCCTTGATAGGTCAGGGTCATGGTGGCCATGAACTCTTGCCTTCGACTCTTGCCCTAGACTCCATGTTACCTGGGGGCAGGTTGAATTCATCAAGGGCTATTAGCCTTGGAACAGAGTTCAGCAGTTCAGGCAGAGATGTCACAGTGCAGTAGGAGGCTAGTAAAGCAGCAACAGAGCCAACTGTTCCCTAGAGCCCAACTTTACCAGAGGGTCTCACATCTAGTTACCTATGAAGCAGAGCTTCTAAAAGCTATCAAGGCTATGTGGATGACAATTGCCTTCCCCCACCCCCAATCCCCAGATCATGGCTGGTGTCAGACTTGTAACCCAGGTTGGCACAGCTCTGAGAGGGCAACACCCCCCTCCAGGCCCTATTATAAATGCCAGATTGGCTTCCTTATCCACAATCAAATCATGGATGATGACTACCTGGGTATATATAAAGAAACCTGGGTTATATTAATCTAAGATAGACTGGGAAGGAATATAACTTACTTTCAGACTTGATGGTTTTCCCCATCCAAAACAATCATACAGATTTCCTAATTATAACAATTCTGAGCCAATAGACAAACAGGTTCCATGATAAAAGGAACAGGCAGACCAACCCTTTGGAAATGAGGAAGTGGGTGATCACTGATATCAATTCTAGCCAAGCTCAGGCAGAAGTTACCTTGTGGGTCTATAGTAGAGCTTTCCAAACTGTGTGTCGCGACACAAACGTGTGTCACCACACACAGTCTGGTGTGTCACCACACAACCCGGAAGCGCTGATCATCATCAGCGCTTCCGGGTTTTCCCGCGGCGACACACCAACGGCGGTGTGCAAAAAACAAAAGCGGCAGCAGCGCTTCCGGGTTTTTGCGCGGCGACACACCAACGGCGGTTGGTGTGTCGCCGCGGGAAAACTTTGGAAAGCCCTGGTCTATAGGCATCAGTGTGCTGGACAGCAGGAGTGGAGCAAATATACTTTTTTTTCAATAAGGAGCTTTTCAATAGGGCAGGCATTCGTGCAAGTGAAATATAGGGACCATAGTCAGTTCCAGCAGGAATATGTACAGATTCAAAGTAAACATGTAGTTGGTAACTCATCTGTAACAAAACAAGACAAAAACCCCTTCCATCTAGACCTTTCCACCTTCAGCTGTATACCTTCAATCAAAGAAGTATACCTAGTGTATTCAGATGGACTAATGCTATAAACAACAGTCAATATGGCCAGTGGCCAGTGATTATGGGAACTATAGTTTTTTTTAAAAATGGACACTAACCCTTTCCCTTACCCATGACTTAAGTAAACAGCACATATTTGCTACTTCCAGATGTTGGATCTACTTAATGCCATCCCTTGACTTAGATGACTGGCTCCACCCAAGTTCTATCTTGAATCCAGACACTAGAAAACTTAGGTCAGGAGAAGTGATAGATGATGTGATCCTGTTTCTATCTGCGTTTGGTATTAAATAAACCTACCATCCTTTCTGTGGTTTGATTTAAATGTTTGAAGCTTTTACAATTTAATGTTGAGTCTCCTATCTGCAGAAAGCAGGCTGCTTAGTGTGGAAATATTTAATTATTTCCATTATGTGACTGATGGTGCTTGTGAGCTTTGCCAGGGCACTGCAATGTAAAACACGGATTACATTTTACTGTATTAAATAATACAGATTAAATAAGAACCTTGTTCAAGGATGATCTAGACTTGAGGAAGGTTCCTTTTTAACACTGATGAATGTACTGCTGTTGTATTCTGTTGCATTTTGCTTTTTAGTTGAGCCAAATGCTAAAGGAGACATTAACTGTAAGAAAGCACCTGCTTAAGCCTAAAAAGGTTATGTTCTTTATTGCATAAAAATAATACTAATTAAATAAGAAATGTAAATAGATCCAGTCTTGGAAAAGATGTGTGCTGAAGATCAAAATGGATGGAGCTGGTTGTTAACACATTTAAACTTATACTTCCCTCTCAAATTATATTAAATACATACTGCATTATAATATGTTTAAACCCTGAAAGATTGAAGCACAACATTCAACGAAATGTAAAAATTGTCATGGGGAGACAAAACTCCAAAAATTGTGAATCTAAACATTTTGGAAGAAACCTTCATTCATGGTTCTTGAGGCTGAAAATCACTATTCAGGAGCTGTTCCTGGATTTATTCACCCCCTTTTCATTTTCAAACAGATGAATGAACTATTTCTAGAGTTGATCTGCACAAAGTTCCTCGACTGGACTTCCTAACCAGATAAAATTCATGTATCATACCATTTGTATGGGAATAATTTTAGGCCTGTTGAGCAAATTAAACGTGGGTGTAGCAGTGCAGAATGGGTAGCTGTCCAAAATATGCCTCTGGGCGTGTATGGGAATGATTGTGAGGGTTAGTGGCTACTTACTTTTCAGGATAAGGGCTAAATGAATTAAGATAAGACAGGACAGTGGAAGAAAGATTAGCCAACTATGAGCATCTACAGATAAAAGACAATTGCCTAGACCAATCGAAGAGAATATTTGTAGCTCAGGGTTGAACTGTGGAGTCCTTGGTTCTCTCTGAGCCTTGTTGTTTTCTTGCAGACATTTCATCGCCAGACTAGGCAACATCCTCAGTGCAAAAAGGGAGTGATGTTTGCTCTCATTTATATACAGTGGTTTGCCCTGCTTGTGTTGGTGGGGTGTTGTTCTCTCCTTGGGAGTTCCTTGATTGGGCTGTTGTTTACTGCTTGGTTGATTGACAGAGTTAATAGTTCCTTGATTAAGGTCTAGTGTACTGTTTGATTGTTCATCTGCAAGAAAACAACAAGGCTCAGAGAGCACAAAGGACTCCACAGAATTGCCTAGATTTGTCTCAGGGATTTCTGATAGTTTCCCAAAGCATCCACTCTTAATCTGAGAAGATGGTAAAGCTGATGGAAGAAGGACACTCACAATCAAAAGATGGATGAGATTAAGAATCTCCTAAATTCCTAAATATGAATTAACTTACAGGAGTTCTTTATTTAGTGACTTACTGTAACAGAACAGCCTTGTTCATCCTAAATATTTGGTTTACCTCTTTTCCACTGTGATGGATACAAGGTCTGAACTGTTACTCCACGCTGACTTTAAATAGCACCTGAGGCTGATGATGGAAGCTGATTATGAAAAAGTGTTTGGGATTAACTTCAGGAGATCCATCTCAATACCTTCCAGTATTCCCAGACATCAGGACAAAAAGCAGCACAGCCAAACAAGTTCTGACTACCAATATGTTTTGTTCAATGTATTATTGCTCCATTTGTCTGCCTTTTAATAAAGAGCAGTTCCCCTTGATTATATCTCATTCTTTGGGTGCAGCATCCCAAGAAAGAGATGTGGTTCCAGTGACAGCCATCAGCTCCTGAGCTGTCTGTGGAAAAATTAGAAATAAATGTCTAGCCAGGGGCATAAGAGCCATAAGGCAAAATAGTGGAGGAAAATGCACAGTACTGCCAATTGCACAGTGTAATTGACATCTTTTGTCTGAATCCAATCTTTAAAACCCAATTGCCTTTTTGATGTTGTTCTCCTTATCTTTCCTTATGCTGTTATAGGTATTGTCTTTTCATAATGGACATCACCTTTTGATCAAAGTTCATCTGAGGACTTCTTGCCTCATTTTGAAAGAAGCAAGAGCCATAAAGATATGAAAAGACATTAATTTCATGATGGGAAGAGACAGGGTCTAGTGCTAGAAACTTGAAAGAGTTCTGTAATAATTATTTTCTAAGGGAACCCAGAGTGTTCTGGTTCTGTGTCCATTGGACAGAGTTGGAGAAGAGAGAGATCAGTAAGGATAAATTCTCAGCCACTCAATTCAAACAGCTGATAATTCATAGGGCTGCTTTTTTGAGGAAAGCTTCAATAATTGAGAAATCAAGTAGGTATGGAGAAAGTTATGCCTAATTATACCTGTGTTGTACTTGATTAGTTCATTGGTCTATCGAGCACTGGATTCTTTGCACAACTGGATAGTCTGTGAAAGCCTGGCTTTGAAAGGCAGCATCAAAACTAAGTAAGTAAAAATGTTCTCAGGAATTGGTGTTGAGAATGATTCTGGATCCTTCTGCACATGGGAATCCCTTTCATGATAGCCAACATTTCTTAAGGGTGCTGTTTTATGCTCTGTCTAGTAGCAGGGCTGGTTCTGCTTGTCCACTTGATTTACTGACTGACTGACTGACTGACTGACTGACTGACTGACTGACTGACTGACTGACTTACTGTTTTGGCTGCTATACAAAGTATATTTACCAAAGAATTAATCCCGTGTTTCTCAAAGTCCGGCTTGCATCTGTAACTAGATTGCTAGGGAGATTGAAGTAGGAATATGTCAATTTAGGTCCCATTGATTCAGCTGTGAATGTTAACACACACACTTAATACATAAGCAACAGGATTTAGCTGCAGTTGACCTTATTACCTCTTATTTTAAACATACATACTTAGATATCCATCATGCAATTCTCTTTCAGGGTAAGCAATTTTATAAAAAGTGCAATAAAAGACTAAGAAATAGTCAGAAATTGCTGGTGGGAGATAAATAAACCTGGTTTCATCAGATGAACTACTGAGATTGACCACCCCCAGCATGGCTTTGGTCAGTCAAGGCTTTCATAGTACACTTTTTAATAAGTCTGAGAAAGGGTAGACAAAATTACCAGCCTTAGATACACACAAGTCACATAAGGCAGTCCCTGCTACTTGTAAGGGCACAATTTTAGTTGGTTTTGGCATATTTTGGCCATTATGCTAGAAATGCAGCCAAAGAATTTAGGAATGGAAGAATCCTGAAAATTAAAGATGTAAAAATAATGTTAGTTAAAAAGAGCACACTTTTCATCACGGAATATTAAAATTACATTTCCTAGCAAGTTCTTTTTGCTAATAAAAGGTATTTTTATAGGAAAGTTTTCCTAGTATCTGCATTCTAATGTGTACTTTCTACATAGATTGAAATTCTGATTGGCAATCATTCAGTTAAAGAATGTATAACTGTAAAGAGGACTTTTTAAGGGGGGGGGGGAAATTCTATAAATTCTACATTTAGCTGTCAAATATGATATGAAGTACAGATGGTACCTGTGGGCAGAATGTACTATGTGAAATACTTGCAGAAGATTAAAACCTAATATATTTTCACCCAGTGGGTGAAATGTCCCACGAAGCAAAACTTGGGTGGGCACTGGTAACATATTGGTCCTCTGAACTGGCCATGTTAAGACCCAATAAATAGCTGAATCCAATTTGGCTTTGACAGAAGGAATTTGATGTGAAACACCACAGTCAATTAATGGGGGGAGATTATGGTCTGCATTTGGATTGGCACATTTATGACCAACCTAATTCCTTCACCAGTGTATTGGTTTGTAACAATAACTAAACTATAGTAAACAAATCTACTCTAATATTCTAATAATCTAATCTTCTAGCTGGGCTTTGTTTGCTACAAATAAAATGATCTTGTCCATGACTGTGACATCTTTATTCCTATGTGCATTAGAGTGCCATGCAAAATTGGAATCACTAACTTGGTGTCCCTTTCCTGAGAGAAAACAAAATGGTGGAACAGAATGGATTTTAAAATAAAACATTTTTTTCTGAAACAGATGAGGAAGAAAAGCTTTGAGTATACATTTGATGGATTTTTGTATATTTTTGGAACTTCAAACTACATCACAATGTTCTGTAAAAGGTGGATTTGGGCAAACATCTTTCCAATATGCATATAGGTTCATGATTGCAAGTAGGCCATGTTTGTATAAACCTCCATAAACATATTATAAACCTCCACCATCTCTTTATATAAGACAGAGAAAAAACCCACAGTTTTTAAAATCTACTTTCTCTGCACAATGTCTAATTTTAATCACTTTGATCATGATGTCCCTTTCTTTATATTTTTCTAAGCAAAAAAAAACCCCTCTATATAAAATAAGCTATATGTTTGTTGATATATCCAGTGTTCTAATATGAAAACCTTCTCAAAGGACTGAACAGAGTTAAACCAAGAAAGGAGGGGGAGGGGGAGGTTGTTATTATATGCCAGATGGCCTACTCCCAAGTTATTTAGGGTTTTATATGCCAAAAGCAAAAAATTATACTTGGCTTAGCAGATAATAGGCAGGCAGACCTGTTGCTTCAATATTGGCATAATATGTACATGGCTAAATGCTTGATACAACAACCTGGCCATTGTATTCTGCTTCAACTACAACTTCCAGATTGAGCATAAGGGTAGCTCTACACACAGCTCATCACATTAAGAGAAACATGAGATCAATGTTAGGCTATCTCTCTCTAGGAATGCATGTAGCTGGCATATTAACTGTAGCTGATCACAGGAAACTGGGCCCAGAGGTCATGTTGGGCCTCTCATACAGTGATGACTCTAGGAGCATCTCAGACTGTGTATTTATTTTTTCTAATGACATGCAGCGCCATTTGGAACAGGCATTTTTCCTGATTCCTGTATCAGGTAACCATCTACTGTGTCAGGGTTAATCTCGGGTAGTTATCTTTTATCCACTCCATCCCTACCACCGGACACTGACTCAAGACATGCAATTTGTCTTGATTCAGATGTTACAGAAAGGAAGAGCTATCATTATCCCCATATCATCCCAAAATGGCTTCATATAGATGTTAAATACTACATTGGGACAAAAAATGCTTGTAGGACCCACAGTACAGCTGTCAGAGGTCAAACATATCAATGAAACTCCCTGAAACCACTTGTATAGGTAGGAGTGGAAACATTGAAATGAATGTTGCTAACTCTGAACTCATGGAGATGGTCCAGGAGGAAACTGTAGTTAACAGAATTAAAATCCATGGAAAGGTGAAACAGCATCAACAGAGTTGTACAGTATTACCTGGTTCTCACAGGAAATCATAAAGTCATTAATCAAGATGGCCAAGACCGATTTTGTCCCCATACTGTGTCTGAACATAGTCTGGAAAAGGTTGAGGTAATCAACATATTTCATGAACATTAACAGCTGCCCAGAAACCACCCTCCCAAGCACTTTGCTCCTCCCACGCACTGAAAAAAGGGGGTATTGTGTATGGTCCGGGAAGGTTTTTCCAGGTGCGGCTAAACCATTGCCTTGTTTTAAGGCTGATGATACCACCTCAAAACACAAAGATAAAATAATCATTCACCAAATCTCTCCAGACAACCCCTCTCTCATGTGGAAGTCTGGACAACTACAAGATTTTGTCCACCTCCTTCAGCCTTAAAAACTGAAAGCGAACCTGGAACTTGATGATGGCCTGATGTCTCAGCAGCTGATGATGCTCTGAGGTCTCAATAGATACTGCACCAAAAGTAGCATAGCACACAAGTTGGCATGGAGATATGTGTCTGTATTCCCAAAATGCCTTCCTATAAAAATGTGTTTTATTATTGCTAGTATTATTTTTCTTTTTACTCTTATGATTATTATGAGCAGCAACTGATTATTATGCATTAATAAATTTTAATGGTAATATTAGATTCAACGTTTTTACAGTTTTTACCCAACAATTTGTCTGATGGTGGCTTTGCTTCTCAGAGGGAAGTTATTCTTGCATGGCCATTGTAATTGTTTCTGTCAGGATAATGGAAACCTTATGGATGTTTAGCAACATACCTTCGAGAGCATGTAACCTTGGAGATATGTGTAATGGACCTTTGGATAATGGAAATTCTGCACATCACACCTAAAACACTAGAGAACTGTTTTCCCCTCCCCTCTTTGTAATAGCTGCACTCATTTCAGAACAAAGACTTGCCCTTGGCAAAACAATTTTCTTACATTAATGTTTATATGCAGCACATGAACAAGGTATCCTTCAGAACTGTCACATCGTCATTGGCACAAAAGTTTTGTCATTCACGAATGACAGAAAATTATGTTAATGAAATGTCCTGTGTAATAAAAGGGTATTTGCAAAATATCTAAAATAAATATTAAACAGGGGCTCCTTGAGAACGAAGTGACTTTATGAAGAGTCAGATTGTATGTGGAATTAAGGCATGTATGGATGCATGTCATTTCAGAAGCTGTCATTTGGGAAGCATGCACAGAAATTTTTACTCCTCTTCTAGTAGGGAAGCAAAAAGCGTGCACCAAGGGATGCAGATCTCCAGACCTTTCCCAGACTAGATAGAAGAAAGTATTGCCCATTAAAACAAACTATCCACTGAGTTTGAACGGGAGTTTACAAACTCCTGTTTTATATATTTTGCAAATGCATAAAATGGGAATAGGATTTTATACTTGTGACATTTATTTATTTGTTTGTTTGTTTGTTTGTTTGTTTATTGGGCTTACATGCCTGCCTATCTCATACAATGACTCTAGATGGCTCAAAACAATCCATAAAACTTAATTAAAAACAAAGGTACCCTTCCTTCCAGGTACCAGACCAAACATCCTCACAGCTCAACCCCCATCCTAGCCCAACGCTTGGGGGAAGAGCCAGATCTTCACAATCCTCTGGAAGGCTAAAAGGGTAGGGATCCCTGTGATCTCACGTGGGAGGCTGCTACATATGCATGAAATGACAAACAGAAACTTACAGTATGTCTATGAAGGTTCTCAGTCATCCAGGTGGAACAGTCTGTGGCTTGAATCATGTCAACTGGATTTCTATTTTCTTAGTGGAAACGTACTCAGACTGAAGAAGCTCCTTGGATAAGGAGTGAAACGTTTCCACTAAGAAAATAGAAATCCAGTTGACATGATTCAAGCCACAGAAACTTACAGTATATGGACAGATTTTGGCTGTTGCCTCTGAAGTCCACTGAACTCTAAACTGATGGCTTTCATATTTACATGATTTAGCACACCTTGCCAATGATCTGCCCCCCTTCATGAACTTTAAATATATACAGTTTTGTTGTTTATTCGTTCAGTCGCTTCCGACTCTTCGTGACTTCATGGACCAGCCCACGCCAGAGCTTCCTGTCGGCTGTCACCATCCCCAGCTCCCCCATGGTTGAGTCTGTCACCTCCAGAATATCATCCATCCATCTTGCCCTTGGTCGGCCCCTCTTCCTTTTGCCTTCCACTCTCACTAGCAAAATATATACAGTATGTATGTATGTATGTATGTATGTATGTATGTATGTATGTATGTTTGTTTGTTTGTTTGTTTTCTAGAGAGAGTTTCTGACCATGCTGACTCCATTAAGCAAATATGACTAACGACAGTTTAGAGACTTGCCCAACAGGCCTTTGACTAATCCCTTTTTAAACTAGGTGCCCAGTTCAGCTCCATCATAGTCTGAGAACATCCTCCTTACCTCTCTGCTACTGGAGCATCAATGGCCAAAGAGGGTTAACTTTGCATTTTTCTGTGGCAGCTGGGAGATACCTCTGAGGATGAACTTCCATCTTCTATTCTGAACAGATCTATATAACTCTTTGATCCTTGGATAGTACCCTGATTATAGACCCTTCCTTCCTTCCCTCCCTCCCTCTCTTCCTCCCATTAGTCTTATTTTAGAGTAATATTATATGCTTTATGAAAGTATGATGTTGCAAAATGTTCACAGAATCGTCTTTGTTCCTGTTGAAATAGTGATGGCTGGAAATTATACCAAAAAGTCAGTTAAGGTTTAATTTCTCATTAAAGTCATGGAACTATAGTCAGAATGCAGAGGTAATTATAAGTTAACTTTCCATGTTGCCTAGCAACTAGATGATGAAGCTAATGTAGCTGGTGTTGATCTTCTTATGTGAGTTCTTAATAAGTTTCTCCCAGTATTCTCTGATTCTGTCAAAACTAAACCAACTTTACTAAATTCTTAACTTCCTGGAATCGGTTGACCTTTTCAGATTTGCAATTTATTTTGACAAAAGATCCCACATGTTAGGGCTGTACAGGCTTTGAAGATGATTCAGAATAAGTATTTCAACCTTCACTTGAGCCAGTAAAGCATATTAAAAAGGGGTGGGGGTTGATTACACAATCTTGATTTTTTTGACCCCCCCCCCATCGATACCCCTGACATAAGCACTGCTATTCGTTAAAGCAGCCCAACTTTTTTCAGGCTCCTGGGCAAGCTAAAAAATACGTGGCTGTTGAAAGAATTGCATGAGAACTTTTATTTATGTATATATTTATTGCTTGATTTGTTAATCATTAAAACCTATATCTTAAACCTCTGCTGCAGTCTTCTCCCCACTGTTCTGATTTGGGATTGATGGGGGCAGGGGGAGGTGGAATACCACCACAAGATGCAAGTTGTTGGGAATAGAGGATCCTAGGTTCTGGTCCCCCTTCAGTCACATAAGCTCATTGGGTGACTTTGGGCCAGTCACTTTCTATCAACCCAACCTAATTTATATACTTCTTGTGGGGAAAAAAATAAATAATAAGAGGAGGGAATGGTTTGTATGCCATCATAAACTCCTGTATGAAATGTGGGATATAAATCTAACATATTTATAAGAAAATAAATACTGTTGAAATGGTAGGTGGTGGTGGTGGTGGTGGTGGTTGTTATTTATTTTGGCAATGCAATTTACAGACATGTTGTAGGAACAGTATTGCAAGTGTGTAAGGAAAAATGTATGGTTCTCTTACTTGTCACATTTGGTCCTGACTTTATTAGGACTTCTGAACTTACATTGGAGGAGGAGGAGGAGGAGGAGGAGGAGGAGGAGGAGGAGGAGGAGGAGGAGGAAATATGTCAAAAGAATGTATACTTCGGCAAAATTTTTAGACTCTCACCTAAAAAAATTAAAACCCTATGAGTAGGCCTAGTATATGCTTTTAATCAAGTTAGAATTATGTTTTTAGTTGTGGAAAAAGTGCTTTCAATTTTTTTAAAGAATCAAAGTAGGTCATTTAGTATAATATGGAAGGAGGAGGAGGAGGAGGACTGCTGAAATATTGGCCATTAAGCATTTCTTATCAATTGTCCAACTTCATATTTAATAGTTAAAATATGAAAAGAAGTCCAGCATGGTCACCAGTAGTCACAGTACCTCTTCCTTTCACTGTGTTGTCATATTGCTTCAGGCTATAATAGTCTACAAATTAAAAGTTAGCAATCCGTAGATGGATAAATGAGATTTATAATCCCTCTTTCCTTTCATGGCATTGTGATAATTGATTCTTACATAATATTTACTCTGAAGTTCCAGAAATGAGCCCCATTAGTGATGCAATGGCTGATGATAATGAAATCCTATTGACTCTATGAATGTGACTAACTGGTGTTATTCCCTTATTTCCTATGATATATTATTGCTCTGAGTCATATAGGCACAATTACTGTTGACCATAATTGCTGTAATACTTGGCTATTTAAGTCAACATTAGTATCATCAAGGGTATCTCTATAGTGTCATAATTACTCCCATAAAACTGTCACAGATCTGAGGCCTTACAGTTCTATTTCAGGTTAGCAAATGCAGTTGAAAGCAGCACAGCACTTCAGTGCAGATGATGAGGAAATCCAAAGTATCATTCACTGATTTATCCTGAAGGTGGGATAAATTGCCAATGATTTGCAGTTCTCCTGGTCTTTTTGGATGGGAATGATGAGTAGGAGAGCTAGTCTGCTGTAGTGGTTAAGGCACTAGGCTAGAAACTGGGAGACCATGAGTTCTAGTCCCCCCTTAGGCACAAAGCCAGCTGGGTCACGTTGGGCCAGTCACTCTCACTCAGCCCTGGGAAGCAGGCAATGGCAAACCACTTCTGAAAAACCTTGCCAAGAAAACTGCAGGGACTTGTCCAGGCAGTTGCCAAAAGTCAACACTGACTCAAAGGCACAAACAGACAAACGATGAATGGGCATTTGAGAAGTGGCATATCTTTTATGAAGGGCTCAGTGTAAAGATTTTTAAAATAGGAACTGTATTATAGGAAAAATCCTAGATTGCTCTGGAGCTCTAGTTGCTTACCCAGATGAACTCAATAACGTCAGGCATTCTAACTTAATGTGTGTGCATGCATGTGTCTTGATTGCAGATAATTTTGATTCTTGGGTCAACAGGAAACCCCAGATCAGTCACACTATGCTGATGGTTTGTATAACTGCTAAACTTGCCCAACCATCTGCACATTGTTTTTTGAATAAATGAATCACAAGCAATTTTGTTTATAACTGAATCATTTGGGTGCAGGTAAACATCTCCACTGGTAAAAGAAAAGATATATAAAACAAAAGATATATTAAAAGAAAATATAGACAATCTTAAAAAAAGTAATACATTAAGCCACCAAATGCCTTTTAAATTAATTATGTCATTACTGTATGAAAAAAAGCCTGTAGTTTTTGCAGCAGCATGGGAAAAAAGAAATGATTTAATCAAATTATATTTAATTAGGGAAAATAATTATAGTGCAATACTGATCACTTTGCAGGGAGGAAAAAGAGTCCTCTTAAAATGTAATGATTCTGAGAATGATCATTTTGTATACTTCTGCTTTAACTGATATTGCATTAATTGTACAGTAGGAAGTATGTTTGTGAGATTCTCTCTTCTCTAATTTTTTTTCCAGTGTATAGAGTTGCTGTGAGTCATAATTTTTTAACCTGTCATGTATCTGCACAATCCTGGTCCCCAAAAGCCTTGGATGTTTCCTTCAGAGTGGCTCCTTCAAATTGCCACTAAATCAGGGGTGTCTACAGTGATGGTCACTGGCTTCAAAATGGTGGGTGCGAAGAAGGGATTGAAGCCCCACCCCCTATTACATGTGTGCAATGCACATTAAAAAGGGGCTGGGCTTTGATGGCTTGATCACACCCACCATTTCGAGCCAGTGACCATCAGTGCAGATTCCCCTTCACCAAATTATAAGTTTAATGTGATGGAATGGGGAAAAAAAGCATACAAACTGGCCACAATTTAACAAACACATACTGGATACAGAATAATGGTTGCCTGTTTTTGTGTATGAACAACCAGAGATAGATAGATAGATAGATAGATAGATAGATAGATAGATAGATAGATAGATAGATAGATAGATGTGTGTGTTTGTATGTGTGTTTATTTTTTCTTAATTCTTTATAGTCATGATGACTAGAAATTTTAACAAGCTGACAAAAGAAAATCTTCATGCAATGATGCTCCCCATCTCACATATTTAGAGCAGAAGTAGCCATAATTAACTGGTGATTCAAAAAGAAAAAGAAAGTTTGTCAAGAAACTGAATTATACACTCAGTATCATATTCTGCTCTTATGCTTACTGGCAGTACTATCACAGTAAAGTTTGACACTGTTTACTACTCTCCGGTATTTTCTTTACTTTTTTCCCTCTTCTAATAAGGAGAATTTGCATTCTCGTTCTTATATCATTTTCTACAGCTTTTCTAATCAACAATCTTTGGAATGATAGAATGCAGAGCAAAATTGTGAGGGACAGCTATACAAAACAGAAATCTGGAACTGTCAAGGGTTGATTTACAACTACGGAAAGGCATTAACAATTTGAGAGAGAAGAGTAACTATGCTTAAATCACTCTCTGGAACTGTTAACAGGGAAGCTTCAATTAACAGTCTCCTTCTAATAAGTTTAGAGAATCTTCTGTTCACAGATGATTTTCACTAAATGTATTGCAGAGGTTCAAATGGTAAGAGAAAAAATAATGGAAAAGTCATTTGCCTGTATGTCAAAAAGTTCCACAAAGAAGTTCTTACAACAAGCCCTACAATTTGGAATTATGCTAAAATATTAAGGAGTGAAACAGATACTTGTTTTCTACCCTATAAAAGCAATATAAAGAGACAGAGAAGTAGAGTTGCAGTGGGACTGAAATGGCAGGATCATGAAATTGTATAAAACTGTCCCCAAAGGCAACCTCATGCACCCTCCTTTTCCTTTTCCTTTTCCTTACTAATTCCCTGCAAAATTATTAAATCTGTAATCATGCTATGAGTTTCTTCACCTCCACAGCAACGGATGTGCTTTCAAAAACACACTTCAGATTTTGTTTTCCCTTTCCAGAAGATAAAAATGTAAAAAGCTAGCCATTTTTCTACTCATCTACAAATTCTATTGGTTATTAAAAGATAATGAGAAGGCGGAGCATTTTTTTCAAGAGGAAATACAGATGGGGAAGATTTTGAGAAATTTGAAGGGATTGGGGAACTTGATCAGATTTTATTCCAAGTTGGGAAATATTTCAGAGATTTAAATTTTCTCTTCTGGGTGGACTTTCTAAATCTCTAGAGTACACTATAGGTAAAGGTAAAGGTTCCCCCCGCACATTTGTGCAGCCTTGTCCGACTCTAGGGGCTGGTGCTTTTATGGTGCTCCGTTTCTTAGCCGAAGAGCCAGCGTTGTCCGAAGATGCTTCCACGGTCATGTGGCCGGCATGACACACGCGGAACGCTGTTACCTTCCCACCGAAGTGGTACCTATTTATCTACCTGCCTTTGCATGCTTTCGAATTGCTAGGTTGGCAGGAGCTGGGGCTAGTGCAGAAGCTCACTCCGTCACACGGGGCTAGGGATTCGAACCTTCGAACTTGCGATTTTCCGATCGACAAGCCTGGCGTCTTACCCGCTGAGCCACCACGCTACCAGTTCCTTATTCATCTTCTTGTGGCCAAATTTGTTTATTAAAATGGCATCCTCCTTGCATTGTTGTGAGACAAGACAGAATACATTTTAGAGCTAAATCATTAGAGCTTTATATCTTAGAGCAGGTTTCCTTAATGTGGGTGCCCTCCAGTTGTGTGATCTTCAACTCTCAGAATTTTTAGTATGTGGGGGGGAAAGCTCAGGTTAGTAAAGGCTGGGTTTGATCTCAGATTGTACTTGGAAAAGATATAGGAAGCAGTGCAGACTTCAGAACAAGGGGAATGGGGGCAGGACATTTCTTTTGACTGGGTCATGGTGACACCTCCTACAGCCCATGAAAATTCGAAACAATCTTCAAGGCTGACACATTATAAAGCCTTTTACTATAATCTAGTTGATAGAGTGCTAGAGATACTGTAGGTATGCCTAGAACCTACTTAAATGGAAAGTAGAGGTTGAAATTTACAAAGTGTATTCATTACCAATGAAACAAAATAGGCTTTCAGGAATAGTAGAGAATCTACTTCTCCCCCACTCCCAAGTCCTATGGATTAAGAGATGAAGATTTAGAAAAACAGGCAAAAGTTCAATATATCTAAACTGAGGAAATGAATACGACATAATGTTTGCCTGCCTCCCAGCTCATAAATCATCGACAAGATTTTGTTTGTTTTAAATAAAATGGATTTTGCTTCTGTGATTGGCTCATGTTGTGCAAAATTTTATTCATTAATTAATTTAAATAATATATGCCCACTTTTCAGATTTTGCCCATCTTATGAATTCTAGTTGAAAGCAATGATGGTTCATAGATGAATATTTTTTGCCTCCAACTTGAATGAAACTAATCAAGACCTGGAGGGCACATGAAATGCTGACTTGACAATTTCATCATATACTGTTGTATACTTTGTATTGTCAAAACCATCTGCACGTTTAGAAACCAACATATCTCACATTGTGAAGAAGGTCAAAGATAGCTCCCAAGTTAAGGTCATTGCAAATTAATTCCATATCTGACTTGAACATTTGGTGGCACTTTTTACTAGCTGTTTGTGATGTGCTGGATCTTTGAATACATACAAATTAATTTAAATTGAAAATGAGGATTATAGAACTTTGCTTAAATGATTTGAACTTCAAAAAACCTTTACTAACCACCATTAAACATCTATAATATATTTTAAGACAGTGATTAACTTCAAAAGATTGTTTGTAATGAATGCTTCAAATCTGAATTCTATATAATATATTTGGAAAGAAAATATGGATTCATAAGTTAGTGAAGTCAGCCTTTAAACACAGTTGCTTATTAAAATGCACTCAAATGGTGTGTATAGAGTATTAAAATTCACATTTCATTCTTATCATTTAAACATGCAGCAACACCGCTGAAGTTCCAGAATTGCTTTTTTTAATCTTTTTGTCTAATAGACTAATTTCCTTGTATCAAAGAAATAAATTGAATCATGTAGAAGTGATTATTATTGCAGCATGCATTGAATTCACAATGATTTTCTTTAGGAATAAATATAAAGGAAAGTCCATTAGATTTAGACTTACATCTTTTGATTGTTGAGCAAAAATCTATTCTTTTCTCTAAGCCATAATGAAGTTAAGGACCAGAGACACTTGGTGGTGATGCATCTAGGGCCCACATGGGGATTCCCATTGCTTATGTACATCATGTGATAAGGAAAGAGTCATTAAGAGACTGATACCTACCTGTCACTGACCTTTTCTATAGTGGGTGGAATGAGGGGGAAATGGGATGGTCAAGATGTTTGTTGTCGCGTCCTCAGGGAGAATTAAGGACCACCCCCACCATTTCACTGTTTATTTACACATTTGCTATGATTGTTTACAACTGTTTGTATCCCATGAGACTTACAGGAGCAATGAGCAACTAGAAATTCTATGGACTCTTCTTGAAAGGAATAGTTTATCTCTGCCAAAGATCTCACTTTTCCCAGATTCTGTTTCAACCCTGGATGAAATTTAATCAGAAATAAACAGAGTAGAGACAAAGGCATTTGATAGAACTATGTACCTTGGAGTTGATAAATGCATCCTTAAATCATAGGATAAGGGGGGAAAAATAGTATTAGAAATGGAGGACTCCATCTAGTTTAGCCAAGAAACCTGTTTCAAAGTGGTAACATAGAAATTGAGAACTGCAAACTAATCAGGAAAATCTCTAGTTGTACTGCAGGAAAGAACAGGCAGGGCCCGGTAGAGCAACTGCTTGAGTGAGTGACACAGGAATAGAAGAAATGTGTGCCTCTTCTGTCTCTGAAGGGTTTCCACATGACGGACATCCTGATTTTCCAGGGTCCCTGTCTGCCTGGGATTCTCCATGGGTTGAGATGGGTTGCCATTACAAACATTTGCCTTCTACATATGAGAAAAAATGTGCAGTGAATAGGGCCAGTGCACTTATCTAGACATATGAATGAGGGCTGCAAATGCCTGGCTGATAATTAGAGAATTGCAAAGATTTCCTGCCATCCATTGGTTGCCCAGATTTTTCCAACCCAGGTGTGGTAGCCTAGCTTATCTGCACTTCCCAGATAAATTCTAAATACCTTTATTAATTTAGGAAAAAGGCTTTTAAAGCTATGGAATACATGGTTTCAGTGTCAGCCATTTATTGTGTCCTCCTCTTGGTTTGATTATCTCACCTAGGGCTGCACATATACATCCTTTTCAAGTTCTTCACCAGATTTGTGGGCAGGAAATCTTGATGGACAGCTTCTCTGAATTTCTTTAGGATAAAAGAAATTCAAGAGTGGCATTCCATTTTAGGACTGTACTGAAAAATTACATGGAATGAGTGCTTCATGATATTCTTACTTGATATTTAACTTGAAGTGTGGGAAATCAGGGAGGCTGTAGACTTAGAGAAAGATGATCATACAATTTAAGACAGGACATTTACTCATTCTCTTCACTCTTCACTCTCAAGAGTTCAAGAATTTTTGAAATTTTCTTCTCCTTTCAAAGAATTTGTAAAGAAATTTTATTTCATGAAATTGATTTTATTTGAAGTATTTATAAGGCCACCTAATCCATAATTTATACTATACATGACATATAAATATAAAAGCAATGTGAAAAACCTCAACCATACTTACATAGCCAAGGCTGGAAATAACAACCACTCTCTTTCCTACGGCAGGAAGCAGGCTCACATACTATCCTAGCCCAATGCGCAGGAGAAGAGCCAAGTCTTCATGGCTCTATGAAAGGCTGAATCTAAGGGGGTGGGGAGCTCATTTCAAAAGGAGGCACCTCTTCTTGGTCCCATAAGATGACATGGGCTCAAGAAAGGGACCTGGAGCATGCCCACTCTGTGTGACGTAGTGTTATTGCCAGAAACAACGGGAGATAGAACAGGATTCCTGATTCCAAAATTCAGCACATTACCTCTGGTTCCAAATATTTTTGGTGATAAATATCCTGTCAGATGTAATGATGCATCACCAGCTCCTGTATCAATCCAATATTGTTTTCTAAAGGAGCACAACTGTGCTTGTTGGTTTGCTAGTAATTTGTCTTTCATGGACAATAACAATGATATAACTAGGAAGATGGAAGTAAGAGAAATGATTGAGACTCAAGGCCAATGCTTTGGTGCTTCAAAACAAAGCAGTATTCCAAAAGTGTCAGGGTGACTGGGAGAACCAAGTACTTACTTGTGAACTTTAATTTAAACTGCTACTTCAGGTTAATAACCAGGACATGAATTCATCAGCAAGAATAACATGAGAGGAATGGACAGCATGATTCAGCTAAAATTAAGCACTTTTGTAACTCACCAAAATCATTTGTGGTCATTAAGAAGATATTTGTCTGAGTCTGATGGAAATTAGTGGGCTTACGATTGGCTAACTGTAGATGGAAGAGAGAATATACTCCTCCCGCCCCAGTATAAAAGAGGGAAATAAAATGAAATATGTAAAAGAGGCCTTGCAGTAATATGTGAAAGAGAAAGAGGCCTTGCAGTTCTTTTCCTTTACTCCTCTACCCAGCCAGCTTCTCAGTACTGCTGTTTCCCTCCTTCACCCTCCACACAATCATTGAAATTACTGCTGATCTGCCCATCTGATATTTCATTCTATCTATGGACTAAGGCTGGTGGCTGCATTAACTACAGTGTTCTATTTTGTGGCTACAACTTGCAGATTCAGGCCCCTCTTTTTGATGTGTTCCTGGCATATAAATAACTAGCAGTAGTACCATAGTGGTGCCAAACCTCATCATATGGAAACAGCAGCCACATAGTAACTGTAGACTCTGCCACACCACTACCTGCCCATAAGATCGGCACATGTGACACCTCTGCTGCGCGAGCTGCATTGGTTACCAGTTTGCTTCTGGGTCCAATTCAAGGTGTTGGTTGTCACATTTAAAGCCCTACATGGCATGGGACCAGGTTACCTGAGGGACTGTCTCATCCCCAGAACATCAACCCACCCCACCCGGTCATGCAGAGAGGGCTTGCTACGGACCCCGTCAGTAAAGGAGTTTCACTTGACGGGGTCCAGGAGGCAGGCCTTCTCTGCAGTGGCACCTGCCCTTTGGAACATTCTGCCCCTGGAGGTGAGGCAGGCCCCCACACTCCTGATCTTCCAAAAACAATTGAAGACCTGGCTCTGCCACCTCACTTGGGATGGGAAGAGTAATAGCTCCTCTTGGGGTTGGCTTGCACCGTAGAGTTCTTTTAAATATAACCTCATAGCCTCTTGGATTTTATATTTATATCTAATTTATTTTTTAGAGTTGTTATATTGTATTTTATATGTTTTAATTACTGACTTTGTTGTAAACCGCCCAGAGTCCCCCTTGTGGGCAGTGATAGAAGTTGGATAAATAAACAAATCTTCAAAATGTCCCCAACATACCACAAGCCTAAAGCACACAAACGTTGCCTTGCCGTCAATGGTTCATCACTAGCAGAGGCAGAGGGACAGAAAAGATTGTCTGGGGGACTTCATAAGCAAGCGTTCGTTTCACTTAAAGCCAGCATCCTACAAATGCCAAGAATGCCTCCAGAATCAGAGTGGGGTTTTCCTACAGGTGGTAAGACTTGTCTCATTGGAATTGGTCCTTAGCTAAAATCATTCAACCAGAGATGATACTCTGGAATTAATGCTTTGAGATATGCTGTAGGCAACGTGCATAAAATTAACTTATTCCACACAGGCTAATTCTGTATCTGGGAAACACTCCAAGAGTTAAATGGATAACGGTTGTTCTGATGTATAAAATACCCCTGTTTCTAATTATGCTTATATGATATAGCGTGAACCTCCCTCGCCTACCATTTAAAGCTTCAATTATAATTATACAATTCCTGGCCAAGAAAGCGCAGTAAAAGAAAAGTGATATTCCCAAGGTTAGATAAAATTGTCTCCATACATTCTTTGATTCTGCTTACTTCTGTATAATGATCTGTTCATTTAAGTGGAGCTTCACATATATTTTGTATTATTTCCATGGAAGACCTGTTGTATGGAGGGGTTTTGCCTTAACAAGCAACCTAGAAATACTTTAATTAATATTGAGGTTCCAATACAGAGATGGATAGTTTAATATCCACTTCGATCCTTGTGCTAACCTTTTTTTTTATGCCGAGCAAAGCATGATCCAGATGAAATCCCAAATAGAGATATATTCTCAAACCCTTAGTGAATAGAGAAAAGAATATGGCAAGCAGTGGTATATTGATTCAAGCCAACTAGCCCTGAGCTGCTCCTTATTAGAATGGCTTCATGAGTTTGGCTGAATTTTTACTATTTTTTTTCTTTTTATGAGGAAAAGCTGGCCTATATATTGAGAAAAATAATCTCAAGCATAGATTTAAGCACATCTAGGCTAGGAGGTTGAGAGCCAGTTTGGTGTAGTGGTTAAGACACCATGCTTGAAACTGGGAGACTGTGAGTTCTAGTCTTGCCTTGGGCACAAAGCCAGCTGGGTGACCTTGGGCCAGTCACTCTCTCTCAGTCCTAGGAAGAAGGCAATGGCAAACCACTTCCAAAATCTTGCCAAGAAAACTGCAGGGACTTGACCAGGCAGTCATCAAGTGTCAACACTGACTCAAAAGCACACATACGCACACACACAAAGCTATGAGGTTGCCTCCAAACAGTGTTCTCTCCCTCAATAACTTTTCTGATCACATCAATAATAAGCAAATAATAAAACAAATTAATAGTAGATGTTATTGCTACAATAGGATAGCGTCAGACTCCATACCAGGAGTAGCAATGCCAATTCTCCTAAAACTCAAGCCCACATTCAGTAACAACAGAAGCTTCACTAACTTGATAGGCTGCCATCGGGGTTCTTAGTATGGTTCTGTCTATGTGCATTGGATAATTTAGAACTGAGATATGCCTCAAAAGGAAAACAGTCTGGTGGGTAGAAGACACCAATTATAGGTTGATAGTTTCCAGTAGGATTGATGTTGCTTTCAACACTAGCAGTATCCAGGAGCTTGCCTGCTCCTTTATGGCTACTTTAAAGGATGGAAATACATTTCCTGATTGTAGAAAACATAAATGTCCTGTCATTTGATGAGATGAAGAATGAATTAGCAAAGATGAATTGAGTGGTTTGGTCCACTTGGCTGAAATATTATAAATGCAGTAAAGCAAGGGATAGGTAGTGCAACAAAAGTTAAAGCAGGATGTTGTACTGAATAATTTGCTGTAATAAATAGTGCTATCCATAATAACTATCTGTACATCAAATATTTAATGTAAGTTGCCGCCATTGTTTGATTCATTCATGCAAAGCTATGGATTGCCAAATGTGCCATGCCTGCCTTGATTGAATCCTTGCTGAATGTGCAGTGGTGTGCAATGAATAACAAATGAATGTGCATCCTATTGTTTTATGCAAAATATACTAACTGCCCAAATGTTTTTCCATCATTTTATTTAGTTGACAAAGTCCCTTTAAGGGGACTTTATTTACTTGACAAAGTCCCTTTAAGGGAAAAAAAATCTCCAAGTCACCGAGTTGCTCCACTAGCTGAGCTTCATGTGTTCAGCAGGTGCCTAGCTGAAATTAGAGGCTTTGGGTTTCTGTGTGATTCTTCCAAGGCTGAGTAGATTGTACTAGTTTTCCTTGTAGGTGCTGCTGATCACCATAATCTACCCTTGATAAATCACAGCAATTCCACAGCACTTCTTTCCAACTCTGACAAGCATTCTGCTCACTTTCAGCTTCTCAAAGCAGAAATCATTGGCTTCCATTTCTAGCCCTATTTCTTTTTCTACAGTATGAGTTGGAAGAAATAAGCAAACAAATCAGTTATTTATTGAAGGAAGTCAAGTCTAGTTGTATAGATGGATTAAGCTTTCTGCAGAAAATAACACACATAAATATCATAGAATCACATCTAAAGGGGCTTCTGGGAGAGGTATGGTGAGCTAAACAAGTCTCCGAGAGAGCAGAGATGCCAACCACAGCAAAGACTGAAGAACCAGTGAGTAGACCATTTCTTCAGAACCAGATAAGGAGAGGATGGGAGATTGCCCACATGTGCTCTCTATGGCTGCTCCTCATGAGGAGACTGCAGGACAGTGGTCTGAGAGATGAAGGGATCAGCCATCGTTTTCAAAGCTGTGGTTGAGCCTTTTAAAGGACACTAACCTCACTTTCTAATCACTTTCAGAAATTGCTTATTTAACCATCTTAAAGGTATTAGAGATCTTCAGAAAGACAAGTTTGAAAACTTGGTGAGTCTATCTTCATTTCTGAACAAAAGAAAAATAAGTTTAAGAACTTTAAAAAAATGAAATAAACAGCAAAAAGCTAAATAAGATTTTGAACTAAGAAAGTTATAAACAAATTAAGGGTCCAGACAAATTTGGAACATTGAAACTTTTACTGTAAGATTTTGGAACTAACTATATAAAATAAACAGCTTTTCATGGGAACCAAAATTACTTTGTCTACTGTAAGTCATAACAGAGATTAAAGACTTTATTATTTAAATTGGACACTAGAGGGGACCAAAGATTCCAGGCAAAAAGAAGAAAAAATGTAAACCTGCTTTTGGTTTGGATCAGTATTGGGATTTAGAAAATGCCACAAAATGCCATAACACTTGAAATACTAAAGGAGAGTTTTGAAGAATGGAGTCAGAATTTAATAGCCACGTTATCACTAATGGTCCCTACTTCTATGGATAGACTATGTTCAAAAGATGTTAATAAAGGAATGACAAATGTGAAAAAAATCTTGCTTGATACAGAAATAGTAGAATCAGACTTCCAGGGAAGAAATGGTGAACTGAAAAGGCTCAGCTAAAAGCAGAGCCAACAACCACAGTGGAATGGAGAGCCAGCAAGTAGACAGACTCTTCATAATTCCTCTCTGGACAAGGAGAGGAATTGAGATTGCCCACAAGTGCTCCATACAGTTGATCCTTATGAGGAGACCACAAGACAGTGGTCTCTGGTGGGCATAGAGCTCTGGGAGATGAGGGAATAGCCATCTTTTTGCTCAAACTGCAGTCAGCACCTTCAAAAGGACACTGGGATCACATACTTCCTTTTCTAATCACTTTAGGAAATTGTTTGTTAACTGATTTTCAGCTATTGGGAACCTTTGGATCAACAGGTTTTATAGCACTGGGTGAGTTCCCTTCAATCCTTAGTGAAAGAAGTTTAAAATACAAGTTTAAGGACTTAAAAAAATTCTTTTGGAATAAACAGAAAAAGGGTGATTAGAACTTTGATTTTGGAAGTTACAAACAGAATAAGGGTCCAGATGGATTTCAAATAAGATTTTTGGAATTAATTATAAGAATCCTTCCCATGGGAAAATGATTTTGTTTTGAATTCTCTTAAGAAAAAAAAAACATGATAGGATGAGACTTTGAAGGTTGGACACTAGAGGGAACCAGAAGTAACTAAAGATTACAATTAAAGGAGAAGAACACTTAAATTTGACTTACTAATACAGAATGGAGGAAAATATTTTAACATTGGACATATTGAAGGATATTTTTGAACAATGGACCCAGAAGTTAATTTTAAGAGTGTCTGCCTCTATAAATAGACTTAGTTTAAAAGATGTTATGGAAGAAGAACAAGTTTTATCAGAGAAGATTGAGACTGATCTGAAAGTGAATTTATGCTACACTGGACATACAAATGAAACTGTTTGATATCTTAATAATTAAAAGGGATGTACAAATAACAAATCAAAATAGTGACCTGAATAATTTTCCTATATTGGATTTACAAAAGAGACTTATGAAAGATTTGGAGAAGTTTGTGAGAAGGGACAAAGTAAAAATGAAAAGAAATCAAGTTCTATGACATTATTTGAAGAGACTAAAGATCAAGATTGTTAAAAGTAAAAGAAAAAAATATAAAGTTGGTTTATTTGATCAAGGTTAAAATAGATATGTTGTTATCTCTGGTAACCCTTAATAGACTTTTGCTGATCAGGACTGAACAACGAGGCTTTAAGCATTTGTTTATAAACAAGAGGTGGGATATGGGAAGAAGAGATCATTTGTTATATTATAAGAGAAGGTGATAAGTTATTAAAATTGTTTATACTTGTGATGAAGGGAGAAGTCATTTCTTTGTATATTTCTTTTCTTTTTCCTTACTATATTCTTATTTTTATTTCTTTTCTATTTTTTTCTTCTCTGCACTTTCTATTTTTTCTTTTATTTTTTATTATGTATTTTTTATCTTTTTAATTGTAATTTTTAGTAAAATTACTACAGAAATAGTAGAATCAGAAATATTGCATTAGAAAAGAAGTGTGGATTACAAGACAGAAAAGGCATTTAAAGTGGAAATACAAGTGACAGGCCAGGAGACAACCCAGATAAGGATTCTTTACTGGATGTACAACCCTTTACAGACTTTCTGCTGCTACCAGGATTGAAAAGCTAAAGTCTTATGGATTTGCTTATAGATTAGGGATGGGTTATGGGAAGAAGAGATATTTGTTTGTAACCTTATAGGGGGTGAAGGACTACCAAACTTGTTTATACTTGTGATGAAGATTGGAAATAACTTTTTAATATATTTCTTTTCTTTTTCTTTATCTCACTCTTTTTCTTTTTCTTTTTCCTTCTTTGCACTTTTTACTCTCTCTTTTCTCTGAGTTAAGTTTGTATTAGTTTTTATTACTGTGATTAAAATCTAGGCTGGGGCATCCACAGTGACAGTCACTGCCTTCAAAATGGTTCTCTGAGCTCAATTATATAGCCATAGTGGTGGCTGTTTAATTGTCATGTTCTTAAAAGTGTTACTTATGAAATCTAAAAATTCTCTTCTTCACAAATTGAAGTTTATTTGTCTTTTTTGTTACATGGAGAATAAGGACATAAGGAGAATGTCTTATTTGAATCACCAGGTTGTTTTCCTACTTGTTGTCTACTCTCCTTGTATATCATAGACATGACTTCCATTGAATGTTTTCCGATTTTTTTGCTGATGAGGACACTTCAGTTTTCCATATAATGATCATGTGAACAAAATCTAGAGGTGCACCATTACCTCTGTTGGATGTCATATCCCTAAATATTCTTCTCTTGATTTTTTAAGGATGTATCTTTAAGCAAACTATATTCATTGAACTTCTAGAGAGATTTTCCTTCCTATTTGAAACTCAATTTTCCCAAGCTCAGCAACTCTTTTTTGTGGGTGTTTATTGGACTTCCATCAACTGAAGGTAGGTAGGTAGGTAGGTAGGTAGGTAGGTAGGTAGGTAGGTAAATAAATAAAGTGGA
Source organism: Charina bottae (assembly GCA_023362775.1). Lineage (NCBI taxonomy): Eukaryota > Metazoa > Chordata > Lepidosauria > Squamata > Charinaidae > Charina > Charina bottae. The sequence goes on from JALMGJ010000003.1 coordinate 12,717,836, forward strand.
TCTCTCTCTATGGATTTGTCCATATATGAAAAATTAATTTACTTACATTTTATTACAAAAAAATATGTGATGCCTAATACAGCCGACTCATTTAAACAAAACTTAATCTCTTCCTCCTTCCTGAAGTGATAACATCCGTTTGTATTTCAGGTCACTACTTTTACATCTCTCAGTGCTGATAGTATTCAGGTTTCTTACAAATGAGCAGAATATGAATAAACAGATCAATATGTGGCTGCTAAAGCAAATGCAGATTTCAAGTAATGGAAGCTAAATGGAAGTGTTATCATTAAGTACAACAGAGAAAAGTGGTTCTACCTCCCATCTGTCTACCTTAGTATGTCTTAAGCTAATTATTTCTATTGGATTGGACAGCCTACTACAGTCTAATAATCAGAGACTGAATCTGATAGGAATAGTGGACTAGGAGGAAGTAGGCACTTTCTTTTATCAGTTTAGGTTCTGCCACAGGAAGTTCTGATGGTAAAGAAAACTTCTTCTTGATAGTAAATGGGAATGTTTTCAGTAAAGTACTCACACACACACACACACACACACACACACACAAGTACATAAATTATGAAGGTCTTCTGACTGCTCAGTGACTTCTAATAGAAGGAACCAGGCTAATGAACCTGAAAATCCAACTACTTAGACCCCTGTGGGTTTTAATTTTGTGCATAAATGTTATCATTTAGTTATTTGTTTGTTTATGAAATGTATAGACTGGTTGACCCCACAGGCCACTAAGCAATGCACAAGGAGCAAGGAGCAATAACAATATACAGTATCTATCATACAGAATATTGATTATCAACAACATCTACATGTTCTGGTGCTGACTCCACTTGGGTTGTTTGATTTCCAAAGGACTTCTGGAAAAGCCAGGTCTTGGCCAATGTCTGGAGGGCCATGAGAACAGAATCTGCTCTCACCTCAGTGGGCAAGATGTTCCAAGGTAGAGGAGCCACCACCAAAAATGCCGGTCTCTGTGGCCCTTCCTTTCATGGAGGGGACCTTTTCTGTTCAACCAGATTGAGTGACAGAATTTTCCTCTTGAAGATTCACAGGCCATGAGCCATATACTATAGCTTTATAGGCAATGATCAGCCCCTTGAATTGCACTAAAAAACAAACTAATAGTCAATGTACCTGCCACAACTGTTATGTGCCAATATTGTGGTTGACAAATAAGCGTAAGGATAGCCACATTTTGCCAGATGGGGTTTCTGGTTGTCTTCAAGGAAACTCCTATGCCAAGCAATTTACAGGTAGTCTTCGCCTAATGATGGTAATCAGGACCAGAATTTCTGTTGCTAAGCAATGCAGTTGTAAAGTGTGGCATCATGTGAACACATCACTTAGTGACAGCAATCCAGGCGGTCCCTGTTGCCATTGTTAAGTGAAAATTGTGGGTCGTTAAGTGAGGAACTCACATGATTGCAACTTGTGACTTCCTGCCAGCTTCCCACAAGCAAAGTCAGTGGGGAAGCTGGCTGGAAGTTGCAAGTCCCAGGTGGTTTGCAAGCAGGCTGGAGGGCTGGTGAGTACTATGGAGTGAGGTGCGGGTGGTGCTGTGTGAGTGCATGCAGGCTGGAGAAGAGTTGCTGTGGCACAAGCACACTACTGAGTATGAGATCCCTGGGATCTTGTATTACATAGCAGGGCTCCTTGGGAGCAAAAGCAGCAGGAGCAACTTGCAACCTTCCCTGCCAGCTTCCCCAAAATCTCCAATTTTACATGGCTTGACTCTGCTGCTAGACTTGAACTCAACAGAACTCTTTCATCCCTTCAATATGGTGCAGATTGATAAAAATATTTATTGCAAATGAAACTGAAATCACATTAAATCATGGATTGCCCTCTGTCAGTATGAGGATGCAGTTTCTTCTTGTACCCTAGCATTTAAACATATTGATTCTTCCTGTCTTTCCCATGTTTCAAAGGACTGTTTGCCTTGCATGTTATGACCTTGAAGCTGAGAGTTTGTTGGTTGCTGACAACTGACATCTCCATCCTGAGTTCTTGGCTTATCTCTTACACTGATATTTCATACTCTGGGAAAGATGGTTTCTGTTTTTCAGCCTCCTCAGCCTGCTTGAATATTAATTTTGGATTTCTCAGTTATGTTTTAAAGCTTTTTCATTGTAGGAGATGACAGAGGATGTTCCTGATAGGGTTGTTGTTTCTTGTTACACTTTTTTCTATCACTCTGTAGTCTCCCTGGCTGCCCACAATTCCTATTCTGCAAAAGTTAAATGACTTGGGATATACAGTAATTCCAACATGGGAAGACAAGGTAGCATAGACCACTGGAGAAATTATTCTATAATGAAACACTGGACATTAACATGTACCCCCTGGTCACTACATAACTATACAAGTGCAATAGTGTACTCTACCCCTGACAATTTAATGGAAATTGTCTTGCTGGAATGGATTTTGAAACCAAATGTTATTTCATTAAATAGAATGAAAAGTAGTAGAAACAATGCACAGCACATTAGAGATAATGCTGAAAATTCAAGTCAAGATTTTACGCACTTCTAAAATGTAAGATCACAGGTAAATATGGGTGCACATTGGGAATAAAAGATTGATTCTATGGAAACACCCCAGCTAGTAATTGATGTGGGCATCTATTGATCTGAGCTGGAATTATCACAATATGTGTCATTTTAACTGAATATTGCTTTATTTTTTAAAAAAGTTGGAATGTAACAAAAACGCTTTAAGTTGCCTATCAAATCTACTGTTAGATCCAATGGATAACTTGTCTCCCACACTGAGGGGCAGTTTTCTTTCCGAGTCTGTTTTACTTCAGGATATGTTAATAGTGAAGTGGTGAGAGTAAATCAGTTTGTCAATGTAATTACATTAAGCACCTCTCATCTGGGTTTGGCATCAGAGAAACACACAAAAGTGACAGAGATAGAGATTAACCAGGAAACATAATGCTTTGATCACACCACCTGATAAATCACCTCCCCAGTAATTTGTTACATTGCAATATTCTGTTTGCAGGATCACCTTTGTGAATTTTCAGGTTCTGGGAGAATTCGTAAAAACTGATAGTGAAGTTAAAATTAATCTGACAATTTTGCTATTGATTAAAATAATGAGAATAATGAGGAGGAGGTCATCTTAAACATTTATAAAGTGCAGAAACTAATGAAGAAAAACAGTGTCTTGCTGTGATCACATGCAGAGTTTATAATACAGGCAAGTTTCAAACTAGGGATATCTTGATTCTTGATTCTATTAGTCTGTTCAGGTCTTCAATTTATAAAAACCCATGACCCTAGAGAATGGCTATTAAGTGGAGTTAAGCCCTCAGAAATGCAGGTATTTTACAGCTTCCTCACATCTAGGTATGATGGGGGAAGGCTGGACTTTGTGACTAATATCTAGGCCCCACACCTCCAATGAAAGCTGCAAGTAGTAGAAACAGTGGTGTACTAGTTTGAGTCAGAAAGTCTGACACCATTCATCACAGAATGTTTAACTTTAAAAATGTTCATAGTCGGGGGACAATCAGCGAGGCAAGTACATAATTACAGATGTTCCTTTTATTGTTAATTTAAATTAATAATAATCTTTTTCTTCAAGCATATTTTTATAAGTGATTCTCCTTTTCTGCAAGTTAAGTCATTTGCATGGCTCCCTAACAGCCCCTTATTCTTTGTAGAAGACTATTAAATCCAATGTCTGAAATGACACATTTTACAGGTATCCAGGTGCACAGCACCACCTTAAGGTGGGACAGGATGTTCATCAGCAATCGATCTATGTGGTGCATGAAGACTCGAGGAATTTGATCTTTGCAAATGAATAACTGTGTAAATTGGAACTTGTTTGTCTACTCGATTTTGTACTTCTCTGACTATTGCAACACAGTGCTTAGTAGTTTCTACATACACAAAATGTGAATTTAAATACTTGAAAGCAACATTTCTGCAGTTATATATTGGATAGAAAATACACATATAACTGCATTCTAAGAAAATATCCATACCCATGGTATATTTATAAAATAAAGTGTAATAATATCACAGATTGATACAAAAATGGAAAGAATTGGGAAGGAGATGGTACTGAGATGTTTAAATGGCACAAACCAGAAATAGAATTGCCCATTCTTAATTGTACTTGGTGTGTACTTGGATGGAGTTGTAACTTAGATTGGAATTCCTTAGTGTTTGCCAAGAAAACTTCATGGTTGTGTCCATGTAATCACTGGGAGTCAAGTTCAGCTCAAATATATCTTTAATTTTTTATTGCATAAATATGCAAGAAAGCATGGATTGCTGAATTAGACCTTACAGCTTAGCACAAAACATGTCAAAATGTTTATTAATATATGTTTTAGGATTAAATGCATACAAATTATTTTTAATTAAAAATTAATTTTAAGTTTTAACGTTTTTTATTAAAAAAAAAACCCACCACATTTAAAATAATTGAAATTGAATGGTGATATGGGAATGGGATGGAATGGAATGGACTTGTGAATTAAAGCATTAAAGTGATATTGATGGGGAATAGACATTTGTTCATCTTTTGACTAGGTAAACTTTGGTTTCTCGAGAGGTTGTTCCCAGTATATTCATTAGAGAAATTCACATTCGGTACAAAATTTATGGATCAAGATGGGAATATTTCCATCAGCAGAAGCTTTAGTTTGGTTCCCAGATTCTCCAATTGGCCAGAGCAGATTGTACAATTGCACCACAGGACGAAAGGAAGACAGAATCCCATTGCATGAATGAAAATGTTTTCATGTGAATGTCTCTTGTGATACTCATCCATAACTATCACCACTGGAACAGATGGTATGTCAATTTCTGTTGATGTCAAATGCCGGGTCCTATCAGTTTATCATTGATATATGTCTGAAATTACCTGCTTTGCCTGTGGCTATTAACTAACATATTAATCCAATCAGTTATGACAAGTCATTGAAACACAACACCATTATGGTTCAATTTATTGCTGTCTTCCTAGCAGTTAATGTCACAACAGCATTTTCCTTATATTTGAACTCAGATTACCTTAAACACTAGGAATGGATCAAAGCAGCACAATACAGTATTGGATTTGCCTGACTGGAGATCTAGCATGGTCCTTTATGCTTTTCAGTGAAGATCATAATTTGGTAACAGGGCTTGAATGATACAGCAGGGGGCAGAGGTCCTTTACCTTTTGTGATGGCCCATGTAGTTATTGTGTTTTGAAGATTATAGGAAAGGAAATGGATTTCTCAGAAAATGGGAAGAAGACCACCCCCCTTGTTTCTTGTATCAACTGAGCCCCAAACATAAAGTGGAAGTATGAATAATAATAATAATAATAATAATAATAATAATAATAAGATGATGATGATGATGATGATGATGATGATGATGATTTAGGGAATGATTTTTTAAAAAAACTACCTAAAACTCTGATGGAATTGAATCAAATAATTTTAGATTCTTTTAGATTCTTGTTTTTTATATATAATTTCTGTTTTAATAGATATATCTTTTATATCTTCTAGCTTTTCATTAAAAAATGTTTAGTCTCTGATGTATTCTCTATGCTTTTTAAATGACTGTATCCCACTCTCCTTATGCTGGTTTATGACCATAATAAAGATTTGATTTCATTTGAACTCTCATGAAAAAGCAAAGCTATTTTCATGATTCTATGTTTAATGTCTATTGAAAAGTTTACTTCTTAAACGTTTTGTTGGAAGCTTCAAATCCTCTGGGGTCACTGAATTTTTTCAAGGTTATACTTAGTAGATTCACATGTCAATGTTATATTGCACCAGACTGAAGTTATATAATGTTGACTGCCTGGAACAATGCTGAAGAAATGGAACTGAATACTCTGATCTGTACTATGAATTAATGTAGAGTTGAGTGTGTGAATGTGCATCCATGTCCTCTGGGCCCAAATCATCTTTAGATCTTCTTGTAAAAAACTAAGAAGTGTGAAGCTTCTGGGGGAGGAATGGTGGACTGAAGATATCGCTGCGAAAGCGGAGCTGATGACCACAGTGTAGAATGAAGAACCAGTGAATAGACTGGCTCTTTGGAACCTCTCCAAACAAGGAGAGGATGGGAGATCACCCACATGTCCTCTAGATGGCTGCTCCTTGCAAGGAGACTGCAGGACAGTGGTATCCCGTGGGTGTGAGTGCTGGGAGACAACGGGAATAGCCATCTTGCTCACAACCATGGTCAATGCCTTTTAAAGGACACTAAGTTTGCTAACCTCACTTTCTAATCACTGTCAGAAATTGCTTAAAATTTTTAAGCTATTAGAGAGCTTTGGAACAACAAGTTTGAAAATGCCAAGTGAGTTTGCCTTCAATCCTGAATGGAAGAAAACTTTAATTCTATATTTAAAGAATTTGAAATAAACAGCAAAAAAGCTAAATAAGATTTTGATCTTAGAAAATTATAAATGGACTAAGGGTCCAGATAAATATGGAATATAGAAACTTTTACAATAAGATTTTGGAATTAATTATAAAGATCAAACAGCTTCTTGTGGGAAATAGATCTGTTTTGGTTTTTGCAGGACATAACAAAGATAAGTAATTTTATGATTTTAAAAACTGGACACTAGAGGAGAGTAAAGATTCTAGGCAGAGGAGGAAAAAAAAAGCCTACCTTTTCTGTTAATTAACTGGGACTTACAAAATGATGCAAAATGTTTTAACATTGAAAATACTAAAGGGAACTTTTGTAGAATAGATCCAGAAGTTAGTATCCACAATATCAACAATGTCAGTCATGATATCTGCCTCTATGGATAGACTATATTGAAGAAATGACAGATGTGGAACAAATTTTATCTGACAAGATAGACATGGTACCAAAAGTGGATTTACAAATGACAGGCCAAAATAATGACTTGGAAAAGGATGTCTCACTGGATATTATTATTAATTAATTTATTTATCTTATTTATACCCCGCCTATCCCCTCCCTAATGGAGGACTCTAGGCGGCTTACAACATCATTGCATATATATTTTAATTATACATCCATATATATTACAGTACCCGCGCGATTAGGGAGGGGGTGAGGGAACCGGCTCTTCTTTCCAGGCATCGGAACTACAAGCCCCAGAATGCCTTGCTTTCGGAGCCGGCTGCTGACATCCCGGAAGTTGTTAATTGGGATCCGTCATCCTCTGCCGCCGTCCTCAGCTGCCATCCACGGGCTTCTCCAGATCTTCGTCTTTGTCTTCAGTTTCGAGGCGACTCCCCGACAGTATGCCAGCATATTTCCCCACGTGAGTGGTACCCATTTATCTACTTGCTATTTAGCTTTCGAATCGCTGGGTTGGCAGAGAGCTAGGGCTAGTGACAAGAGCTCACCTCGCCACGCGGATTCGAACTGCCGACCTTATGGTCAGCAGACTAACAGCTCAGCGGTTTAACCCGCTGAGCTACCGCGCCCCACTATACAAAAGAAACTGGCTGAAGTTTTAAAAATCAAAAGGGAAATACAAATGATAAACCAAGAAAGTGACCTGGATATTTTTTTTCTTATTGGATTTACAAAAGAGGCTTGTTAAAGACCTGAAGAACTCTGAGTGATGGGATAAAGAAGAAATAAAGAGAAATATTTGAATTTAACTAAAGATTACGGCTGTTAGAAGTAAAAGGAATGAATATAAGGTTGGTTTATTGGCAACCCTTTATGGCTCTTCTCCCTTCTATTATTCTCAGTTCCCTCATATATAGAGGACATTCTTCACTACCTAACCATGCAGTTCTGAGAAACTTGGAATGCCATTCCAGGCAGATGTTGCTTGTAGTCCTTTCTCCAAATCCTATTATAGATGAGGCAATCTTGTCCCTATTTATGTAATTTGTCCTTTGTTATAGCCAGCTGTCTAGTTTCCAGGCTGGTTGGCCCTGTTGACTCAGATTCCTCTACCTCAGGACTTTGAATGTGTTTTCTTGTGTAAGCCACAAACGATATAGATGAAGATATTGTCATCAGATGTAGCTTTTCATGTGAAAGAAGGGGGAACTTATTAAATACTTGGAAAGGAGTAATATAAATTGTGTTTTATTTTATTCTAATTAAATATTAATTAAATTAAATCAAATTTTGTCCCACCCCATCTGCAGCCTTTCTGGAGTGCAGTTTTTGGCATAACATGCAAAGGGAAAAGACAGCCCTATTTTGCCACTTTTTTTTTCACTGTTCACTAATGACTGTCATCTTTCCTGCTGTTGTTACTTTTTCCTTATTAATTTCATTGGTCAGGCTTCACACCGAGGCTCCAAAGTAAATCACAGATTTCTCAGATGCTCAGCATTTAAGTCAGTTCTTGGCTAGTTTAGGTAGAAATCTTCCAGACATGACACAGGTAATTTAGATTCTTTGTTGCAGAGAGGAATGTTAACACAAGAGTTGACTGCCAAGTGCAAAGAAAACATTCAGAAGTTTTAGGTAACAGTGCCCTATCATTTCAATTCTAAATTATTTTCTTCCATATCTCGAAGTTAATGGATACTTATGGGTTTGTTGATGGCTATAGGATGTTGGAATAAGTTTACAAAATGTTTACAATTCTGGAACCTAGAAAACTGTAACTCTCACCTACTTCTATCATCTCATAAATTCTTCCAGTTTTCCAGTTGACATATTCTTAGTTTTCTTGATGCTCAAGGAAAGCCCTGTTTTTCACTCTCTTGTTTTACTTTTAGAATGATCATTCTTAAGTCTTCTTCAGTTTCTGACAGGTAATGTCATCCATATATCTCAGGCTATGGACAGTTCTTCCACTGATTTTGACTCCAACCTTCAGTTCTTCGTGGAATAACTGCAGCCTATATAGATTGAACAGGTATGGGGGTACAATACAGCCCTGGCTGACTCCTATTCCAATGGGACAATAGCCCCAATGTCACATGTCAGCAAGATAGTGTTGGAAATTCTGCAGAATAGGAGAGAAAAGGGCAATTGAAACAGGTTTCCAAAGGAACACCTTTGGAAGGAGACCATATAGCTAATAATTGGTGGATGATGGAAACAGCAAGAGACTATCAAAAAGAGCTTTACTTCTGTTTTATAGATTCTTAAAGCCTCAGCAGAACTTTAGACCTTTTTATCTTCATACTGTATTTAATCTTTCATCTTATAGAATCCCCTGAGGCTCTTTGGAATGATAGTCCTTCATTAATGACATTTTCTCTAATACACTATCTAAGACAGTGAAAAGCAATTGATTAAAAATTGCAGGTGGGATCCATGTTTAGTCAGATTTAGAGTAGACCCATTAAAGTTGATGGGATTTAAGTTTGTCACTAATGATGTCAGCCCCATTGATTTCCATGTTTCTGCTTAAGGATGACCAAGTAATTCTTTGTAACCCAGCAGCTGAAGTCCAAGAGAACTATTTCAGAGAAGTGTTTAACCCCTTAAGGTGCCAAAAAATGCTTCATCCTTTAACAGGGAGATGAAGACTGTTTGTTGTTTTGTTGTTTTGTTTGTTTTAAGGATGTGGGTAGTGGAGATCAGGCACAATACTGACTGAAAGTCATGGAAACCAGCATCACATTCTAATTTAAACTACTTAGGGATCTATGAGTAATTTACTGCTGCAGGACAAGTTTACAAAAATACTAATTTCAGATCTCCTGAGTAAGTTGGTGAGCCCAAATACAGGTGTCAAAATGTGCATTTCTGAGATAATTTGACATGATTTAGAGGTCAAAGAATGCATACAAAACTAAATACATTGGGGGGGAAATACGCACTAATATGCATGGTAAAAAGCAATGTCCATGAAATTTCATTTTCCCAACAGGAAAAAGTACAGACCTGAGAAAATATATGCACAAAATGCATAAAAGCACATAAAGTAAATGAATATAAATGTTTATGCATTTTTGTACTGTGTATAAACAATAGAACAATCTTGAGTTTGCTTAAGAAAAAAAAAGACAGAACCACCTCTCTTATTAAATATTATACTGATCATGTTTTCTGTTCAAAACAAAATCCAGCTATTATGCCTCCAATCTAATATGTTTGCTTGATTGATACAATCCAATCTAATATGCTAATCAAAGCTTCCCATTTAAATGCTCACCAAGTGGCTATTGAACATTTTCTGTATTCTACAAAATTGAATTGCCCAATATCCTACTTTTTCCTATGTACAGTATGATCCCATAGTAACTGCTTGCAAACTTGTTGCTGCATGTGAGATGCTTCTGTACAGCTAAAAGTATAAACTATTCATTCTTTGAACTAGATCCTGAATATTTGCTATCTCACTCATTAAAATAATGTCAAGCTTGGAAGCCTAGGTTTTCAGTGTTGTTTTCTTATTGTACAGAAATTAAGCACTCTCTGAAATCCAGGTCATGAATTCAGTCTACTCTTCAGAATGCAAGTCTGCCTCCTAAACTGAAATTCCACAATTTTATCTCAGTTTATTGCTGAGATATTGCCTTTTCAAGCTCTGACCTATAAAGCTAGATGTCAAGCACTCAATTATTTCCTCAGATCACAAAGTTCTCCCAGGAACTGATTGAATTCTTCTGGAGTAGATTTTTTTTTCTTTTTGCTAAGATGCACTGAAGTGTCTTATAAGGTTATTTCAACTGGTTCAGCATTAATATTATTGCATCCTCTCTATGAGAGGCACCTGACTGTAATAAAAAAAAATAAACAAGTTAGTTCCTGAGAATAGATTTATAAGCGTGAAAAGCATTCTTTGTATTATTTTATTTCAGCAAACTTCCCAGGAACATAGACTTAAGATGAGGGCTTTTAACATATAATAGAGATTATCAACCTTGCTACTTATCAGTCAAAAGCAGTCCCTTGGTTTAGTCTATTCACATTTTAATTTTATGTGTGTTGTTGGAAAGAGTATGTAGACATGTGCAGCTAGGAGCCATTTCTATCCAGGTTCAGGCCTGCTACAACCTTAGTTGCCCTGATGAATGACCCTATCAAGAGAGGAACAAGAATACAACAGGAACTGTGATATCTGAGTAGCTTTTGATACCATCAATCATAGTGTTTTATTGGACTAGTTTTGTTTATAATATATTGGTTCTTCTTCTAAAATGGCTTTGAGTTTTTGCTCCCTTTTCCATATGATCACTTGGCAAATGAAGATCATTGTTCGTGTATAAGATTGACCATGCACTTAGGAAAGCTTCAGCCATACAAAAACATATTAGTTAAGAGGCAACAAGCTGCAACAGACTAGCACAGTTATTCCTCTATAAATTATTTAAAATTGAAGAACTGAGCTGGCCTATGACTCCTTTAGGTAAACACAATCCACATCCACAATAGCAGCTCTTTTATGTTGGCATAGCAAGGGGATTTTCTAGTTTTTTTTCTTCCTTTAACTGCTGGGGGCTGGTAAAATGGTAGCTGTTAGGCCACAATACATAGTTTGATCATCACTTGCTTCAGAAACTGTTCAGGCAACTCTAGCAGTTGGAGTGGCTCATAAATTAAGTCATACACCCTGGTTTGACCATATGTCTTTCACCAAAACTTAATTGTCTGGGGATTTTAGTCCCCACATTCCATAGGCATCCATGGTGGGACAAGGGAGGGTAAATGATGACATGAGCATAATGATGGCATCGTGTTACATTCCTGCATTAGTCATCTTGATGAAAATACATAATTACATCATTTGTATGACAATGCCATCATAAAGGTAAAGGTTCCCCCCGCACATTTGTGCAGTTGTGTCCGACTCTAGGGGCCGGTGCTCATCTCCATTTGTTAGCCGAAGCGCCAGTGTTGTCTGAAGATGCTTCCACAGTCATGTGGCTGCATGACGCACGCGGAACGCTGTTACCTACCCACCGAAGTGGTACCTATTAATCTACTTGCATTTGCATGCTTTTGAATTGCTAGGTTTGCAAGAGCTGGAGCTAGTGCGGGAGCTCACTCCGTCACACGGGGCTAGGGATTCGAACCTCCGAACTTGCGATCTTCTGATTGACAAGCCTGGTGTCTTACCCACTGAGCCACCACGCCCCTTGTGAATGCCATCATACATGTCTTCATTTTAATGTTGTTGTGTTTTGTTGCAGACACTGCTGCATATTACCTCAGCTGTGTACTCAAGAAATTTGATAAATGCTTAGGAAGTGACTGTGAATCAATGCCCAAAATCTGCTCATACCACAGTCACAGAAATATATGCTTCATATTAAGCCTGCAGAATTTGTGATCCAACACCCCAAAGCAGTTTTGTGATGCAGGAGACAAGTGTGTAACACATGTAGTCCTCCAAGAACATTGATTAATATGAATGGAAATGCAATTTCACATCCATGTTGCAGTCAAAATAGGAAAGAAGATCAGTGGACACATTGTACATGACAGAGCAACATAGAACTCACATATATACTGTATATCATACATATATGCATCATACCTTTCAATTAAGTGATAAAAATATCCACACTTGGGTAACATACAATATCTGTCTTACGGTTTTGGCAGTCCAAGCCAAAATGGACAAACAGGGCAGTGCCCAACTACCAGATGGAGAGGGTACATGCCAGCAGTAGACTGAAGCAGCTAATGGGAGGTGGGCAGGCCCCAACCTCTGACAATGTTGTTGACCACATCATCAGTGAGGTGTTGCAGATTGTCCCTATAGCAAGATGTGTATTGGAAAAAAGAGGGAAAACATCACTTTAACAGTAGAACAACTACATTTGTTTTTAGGCGGATTCCACAGCAGGCTGGGAGTGAGACCAAGGTAATATCCTAAGAACATGTTCTTTAAACATGTTTATTGAGGAGGCTAAGAACTTTGGTTATAATATACAGATGGATCAATGGGAAAATATGTGGCTGAAAGGACTGAAATTCACATTATGTTATAATTTAAAAGGGAACTTTTATAAAATGGTGTACCGTTGGTATATGACACCAGAAAAAACTTCTAGAATGTGTAAAGGTATTTCATGACGGAAATGTGGAAAACATGAAGGGTCATTTTATCATGCCTGGTGGACTTGTAAAAAAGCTAAAAAAATTGGGTTCAAATACACACAGTGATACAAAGAATTTTAAAGATTAATATTCAACTGAAACCAGACCATTTCTTGTTGGGACTAATGGACAGACTTATGGACAAGTGTTTTTGTACATGGTAACTGCAGCAAGATTATTATATGCAGAAAGATAGAAAGACTGTGAAATACCCACAATGGAGGAATGGTTGGTGAAGATTACAGAATTTGTAGATAAGGCAAAAATGACTTCTTTGATTAGGGAAAAGACAATAACTACATTTGTCAGTGACTGGAAACCCTTTATGGACTTTTTGCTGGAAACAGAAAATAATGAACTTATGATTTATGGGTTTGATGATTAGAATGGGTAGAATATGGAAAGAAGGGTGCCATGATGTAACCTTAGAGAGAGAGTACAAAATATAAATGTATTTATAACTGCTGTAAAGAAGATTGGAAGCCACATTTTATATCTTTTTTTCTTTTTCTTGCTTTCTTTCTCTGTCTTTTTTCTTTTATTTCTTCTCTATTTACTTCTCACTTTACTTTTACTTTTACTTTTACTTTTCTTTACTTTCTTTTTACTTTAAATTTGTATTGTTTTTATTTTGTAAAAAACCTCTTTAATAAAAAATATTTTTTTTAAAAAATAAACATGGTTATTGAGGAGACTTCATGCCATAGAACAGAGCTTTCCAAACTGTGTGTCGGGACACGTTAGTGTGTTGGCTGCAGTGTCTGGGTGTGTCATGGCTGCTGCTGCCTCCGAGCCCTGCCAGGATTCCGCCCAGGTCCTAGTGCCTGCCTTGTGTCTTGCTGCCTCCAAATCTACTGTGATTCCGTGCAGGTCCTAGTGCCTGCCTTGTTCCCTGCTCTAAGAGTGTGTCGCGAAATGATGCCCTGCTGTAAGAGTGTGTCGCGAAATGATGCATGTCTAAAAAGTGTGTCATCAACATGAAAAGTTTGGAAAGCTCTGCCATATGAGGATGGGCTCTTCGTCACACCCATACCACATCACTATTCTCTGCTAACAGTAAGGAGAGTACTTGTCTGTCTTGGCATATTTAGGCCAGTGCAACCAAAGACCACCTTTACTGTAAGCATGCTCAGTGTGATTCTGTGCAAATGAAGATTGGTAATCTAGCCATGACCTTACAAGCCAACATGTTGCTGCTTACAACTCACCAACTATAAGGTACATGCAATGCACTGGCACACAAGTTAATTCCTCTTCTTGCATCATAAAAATAAGCTTGCTTCAACTATCACAGCTACATTTTGACAATACTTTAGGATATTTCAGATATACAGCATATAGACAAATAAACCACTTAATTATTAATGGGGTGATTACTCAGATTGGAAAATTCTTGGTTTGTTGTTATTTCTAAAATGGGAAATGAAAGCAGAAGAAAATAGTTGGCAGATGTTGTTTTTTTAAGTTGCATGAAAAGGTTCAGTTTAGGGAACTGAACCTACCCTGCTAATTGTCTCAGCTCTGAAATATTCCGGAATGTTTAGTAATTGTAGTAAATATACAAATCCTGCTTCACTCAGACCAGGCAGGGCAAGCAGTCCAGGAACACCATTATAAGACAAGGATTGGTAAAAAAAAAATCAATTTGGCCCAAGACTAGTGAATGTAATTGGGGGAAGGGACTTTAAACTGAATGCTGTGGGTCTTGGAAATTAAACCTTGAAATAAAAACTGGTTAACTATAGAAGGAAATAGTATTGCTGTAACAGGGTCTATTAAATTACTCAATGAAAAATCAGAATAATTTCACTCTTTATTTCCTATACTCAGAGCTTTCACTAATGCTCTGAGTATAGGAAATAAAGAAGATGAATTTGAGTCCTTAACACTGAAAGCAAATACAATGTATTAGGTACAACAAAGACTTGTGCAATGATTCCCAAGACTGGCATATAATTACTGAAGGATGCAATGCAGCTAAAGCATTAGAAAGGAGGGAAGGATAGCACAATATGTTAGAAGGTATGACCATCTGCTTAGAAATCTAAGTGGATGAACTTGTCAATGTTATAGAGAATGTGGAGTTCTTGATTTTAAGGGCAACTAAATCTGAGGATAAATGTTTAGTAAAATTCTATGAAGCTAATGGAAATGGAATTTAAGATGGGTATGAGTTCCTAAAAAAGAAAGATACTTGTACAACTGCAAACAATTGTACAGATTGATGTCAGCCCCACTTTATAGACCAGAGCAAGAAATCAACTCCACAGGAAGGCTAAAGCTACTTTTATTGAGATTGACTATAACAAACTTTGTAAGTCTGATCGTGCTGTACCTTCCTTCTTCTAATACTCCAGTGAATCAGAGAGGTGTCTGGGTCAGCTGCTCCTGAATATTATCTGTCTGTTGTGGGCTTAAAACATGTTTCAATCCCTGTCGCCCTGGTATGGATCTTGCATATCTCCATCAAGGTCATCTTCCTTACATTCTATAGAATGGCTGTGGTCCTGTTCTCCACATATGTTCCCACAAACATTTGTTAAGAATATTCTGATACATATGAAGTTAAGCCAGAGATACCTTGAATGAAGATCTGAAAGACCTTTTGCATTCTAGAGGCTTCTGGATTTCAGTCAAGGAGAGCACTTTGGCCTCATGAAGTGTTTAACCTATAGTCATGTTGCTTTGAGACTAATTGCAAAATTATTTTGAAAGAAAACAATGCAGAAGTCTTGTGAGGAACTACCTGTTATTTCTCTGGGAACCTCCTGTCTAAGAGACAGAAAAGAATGCATCAGAGAGAGACAGACAGACAGGCAGAAAAGAGAATGTGAAAAAGAGAGAAAATGGGTAGCTTCAACTACTTTGGGATCTGCTCCCATGGGTTGTATATTTCCATCCCTGCCCACCATCAGAATGTGGTGCCAAGCAGTTTGGCACTGTGGTGCTGAGCATTCCCATAAGAGAATGTGGCTCTCTATGGGAAAAAGATTCTTGGAGTACTCTGGACTATATTATCCCGAAGTTCCAACAGTTACTTATACTGGTCTGGCTGATGGGGTTTGCAGTCCAACATGTGAAGAATCATTGGATGCTCAGCTTTGCCTTAATAGAAATATCTGTTCTCTGAGCAGAACTAGGATTGTTTGGGGAAAGTCTGGTGAACCATTGTGAGCAGCTATTCAGTACAATACACCAAGACTTGTTTGGTCCCTATTCGTCTGTGTTTGTGTGTCTTTTCTCTTTACACACCATTAAGGCTACAAGATGTTGAGAGTGAAAAAAAAATTGAATGCCACAACAATCAGTTTTACTTGAGGGGATTTGTTTTTTGAGCAGGAGATTTTTCAGAGCAGCAGACAGCTGGCTGCCTTTCCTTTAAAGCTGTTTTCCAGGTAAGTCAATATAGGCACCAGAAAGGTATATGCGTGGCATATGGAGATCCAGAGGAAGTCTGCTGACATTACCATTTATTTTCCAATGGATGCAAAATAAAATCCCTTAGGAGAGAGCTGCTCTCTCTCCCTCTCTGGTGCTAGTTAAAATTGTTTGAGTGTAACATATGGGAAATTCACTGATAAGGACCCACCCCTTTCACATAATAGATGGATGAACAGGGGATAATTATCATAAGGAAATCTAGGTCTTTGGCTAGGTGCATTTTTAACATATTACAAAAATTCCGAATCCCTCCTACTCCTGTTATCCAATTGTCCACTCATTTAATGAAGATTGTTAGAAGAACATGATGGGCAGAACCTCTGTATGAAACATGGGAGTGACATGTGTTGGGCATCTGAAGAATGGGGGTGGTGACCAAAAGCTTCACTAATTCTCTTGCATACAACTCCATCTGTATGTGCAGAAAAAAAGGTGCTATATTAGTTATACTAGTGAATAATTTGCATGAACTGAATTAATAATTGAATTTATTTTGCATTTAGACATTTACTTTTAAAGAAGTAAAATAGCTTCAAAGAATTATTGCTGGCAGCTTCCTGAAAATAAAACATCACATCCATGTATATGTGGAGCTTATTTTTTCATTCAGTCAAAGAAATAATATCAGGAGAAACAATGAAAAAGGTTCGATTTATTTATAGCAAGGGATAAATTTATTTGGAGTTGGCTTGGTATTTACAAGCTATCCCTCTGGAGAAAAAACCCTAATTCCTGAGAGTTCTCAACCAGCTCCTAACCTTGGCTTGTTTTCTGGGGTTCCCAAACAGATTTGCACTTCAGACATTCCAAATTTAATTGCATTTCCTTCCCTGGGAATGTTAACTTGCTTTCGCTTGTCCTGTACCTACTCCACAGCACCAGCAGTCATCGAGAACTGCTTGGATATGCCCTCTCATGTGAACAAGAGGGTGCTTTTGATTTCTCTAAAATAAGTGGTGTTTTTAAAAGAAACTAAAATATTCTGACATTGAGTGGCTGCTTTAGTCTCAACCTATCAGTTTGTTCTGTTCCTTATAATTCCACTGGGAATTATTCTCTGCAATGATGTAGCATTATTTTGTTTATTTTAAATATAACTTTTATTAAAAAAATTTTTTACATGAGATTAAAAAACTCCAGAAACATCAAAGTAAAAGTAAAAAAGAAATAAATTATGAAAGCATAAAAGCAAAAGTGAAAGAGAAAGAGAAAAAAAAGAAAAAGAAAAAGAAAAAGAAAAAGAAAAAGAAAAAGAAAAAGAAAAAGAAAAAGAAAAAGAAAAAGAAAAAGAAAAAGAAAAAGAAAAAGAAAAAGAAAAAGAAAAAGAAAAAGAAAAAGAAAAAGAAAAAGAAAAAGAAAGCTAACTAAAGAAATGACTTCTGATCTTCTTTGCAGCATTACCAAAACCAGGAGACTGAGAGTTCTAGTCCCGCCTGAGGCATGAAAGCCGGCTGGGTGACCTTGAGCCAGTCACTCTCTCTCAGCCCAACCCACCTCACAGGGTTGTTGTTGTGGGGAAAATAAGAGGAGAAAGGAGTATTAGGAATGTTCGCCATCTTTATAAAATGTCCGCCATTATTTATAAAAATAATAAAGGTGGGATAAAAATAAAAATCAAAAATAAATAAATAAATAATAAATAAATAAATTAATTTCACCCTCCCAAATTATATATCATGGTTCCAGTGTAGCATTATTTCCAAAGTCAAGGTCGTACGAAACTGTCCTGATGTGCAGCCACTCACTGCTCTGCAGGACCTCTGCTCATTCTGTATGCAACACTGTGGGGGATATCAATGAACGTCACCCTTAACCTTTAGTTCCATGGTCTGCAGTTTGGTTGTCTGAGTAGCAATTCCCCTTCCCCCTTTAGCATTACATCAACATGTAGGAAACAGCTACCATTTATTTTAAATTGTCAACCGCAAATAAATTAACAAGAAAATACAGATATATTCAAATTTGAAATATTTTATAGTGCCTAACGCTTCCCTTTCCTTTAGCTCACCTGCATGAATTTGAAGACTATGTCCTCAGATTGGCTGTGATGGCCAAATTTTGGGGACTGTTGAAATGTATATCCAGCAATAGGGTGTGTAGTAGATTTCAGGTACAAAAAATTGGGGTGCATAGCAGTGGTAGCAGGGGGATCATTGCAACTGTGTTTTTGCTGTTCCTAGGCCATAGACTGGCTAGACAGACATGACTGCTTTAAAAATTCCTTGTACTGGATATTAAAACTACTTACTGTATTCTGTTGCACCAATGCTTGCTTAAATTACAGTTCAAAATATAGATTCTGAAGCAACACAATCCATTAAATTCTTCAGTGAAATCACAGAGAAGCCCCTAAAAACGTATCTTAGTATCAAGCATACTCTTCTTTCCCTCACAGGATTTCTCCCCAACAATCATAATCCACTGCACCACTAGATTGGCTATACTCTTTCTTTAGCTTTACACATATTGTATGGTGGCTGCACCCACCAAAACAGACAGCCACCATAGTCATACCAGCATTCTTTGCTCTGAAGCAGAGTTTCTCAAACTTGGCAACTTTAAGACGGGGGGACTTCAACTCCCAGAATTCCCTGGCTGGCTGGGGAATTCTGGGAGTTGAAATCCACCCATCTTAAAGTTGCCAAGGTTGAGAAACACTGCTCTGAAGAGTACCTGCTAAATAATGCTTGGGGTGGTCAGTTGGCCTGCTGGCCAGCTAGAATTTTAATAGCACTGGTACTGCCCTCAAGGAAGAGCTGCATGGGAAGGATATAATTGGGAAAAGAAAATGGAGGTTTGTGGCTTGAATCATGTCAACTGGATTTCTATTTTCTCAGTAGAAATGTTTCACTCCTTATCCAAGGAGCTTCTTCAGTCTTGGATAAGGAGTGAAACGTTTCTACTGAGAAAATAGAAATCCAGTAGACATGATTCAAGCCACAGACTGTTCCACCTGGATGACTGAGAACCTTCATCGACAAAATGGAGGTTTCCAAATTGAAAAGAAAGAATAATGTTTATGCCCTGAAACTCTACTTGGAATATGAAATATGTTTTAAAAAAAGCCTCTACTATTTCCTTTTTGTTATATTTCTCAGATATTCAAAAGTTGGGTAGACTTCACCCCCATCTTCCTAAAATAACCACGACATTCAATGGGAATGGGAGAAAACTTATACAAATGTTCAAATGCTCATCGATCTTCATCTAAATGATAGGGATATGCCCATAGCTGTTGTTATTGAAGTTGGATGAGTAGGACTTTGTTCTACAACACTGGAAAAGGCTGATTAACAAAATGCATATTCTTTTAAAAAAAAATCCAGGTAAGCCAAATAACTACCAAATTTTAATTATAAAGCACACATTTGTTTTACTGTTACTTGCATGGAACTAAAGGACATGCTAATACAGTATAATCTAAAATTAAATTATAAAAGTGTGTGTATGCTTAATTAGATCCAAACTCATAATGGAATCTATATGTTCCCAAGAAGTTTTCTCCCACTGTACTTAAACAAAGATTTAATGAGTATTAATGAAAAATTAGCAACCAAGAAAGCAACCTGCATGTGAAATTAGTTTTCTGTTCATCTTACTGTAGCATCTAATTGTTTTAGCATTTCCATGATAAAGAGAACGAACAATATCAGAGTATGTTTTACAATCTATGTGATACTCAACACTCCAGAGTGTAAGGTTTATGATTCCTTTAGCCATATTGTCCATGCATTCTGCAATTAATGAACTGAAGGAAACCTAAGCCAGGGTTCCGATAAAGTGGCTATTTGATATTTGGACGCAGGTTTCAGGTTATTTGATTTCATTCTTGATGGATACATTTCCACATCACTTCTTGGCTCAAAGCATTGTAAGTCCTTTTGCTCTGCCAGTTAAGTTCTTATATGGGAACAGTGCTGACAGAAAAATCTTTTATTTGAGAATTCTTTCAACTGTTCACAGATCCCCCCCCCCACATTGAATGTGACACTTGTCCTATCAGAAATAGATGGAATAAAAAGACAGGATTATTAAAAGAAGATCACAATGGTGGGGTTTGGGTTTTTTTTTTTTTGACACATGTAACTGACAAAGTCTGGAGCAATGAATATGGCAGAAAAACATTTTGATTCTGTAACAAGGCAGAGAGGTGCTGCAAAAGATGTCATTGAACTACAAGAGTGCCAAAAGCACAAGACAAAGTTTTCTGCAAAATTGTCAAGAAATTCATATTGGGATTGGACTATGGTGTGTGTATGTGTGTGTTTCCCTTCAAATCAGTTTTTGACTCCTGGTAACTGCCTGGGCTAATCCCTACAGTTTTCTTGGCAAGATTTCGGACGTGGTTTGCCCTTGCCTGCTTCCTAGAGCTGAGAAAGAGTGACTGGCCCAAGGTCACCCAGCTGGCTTTGGGCATAGGGCGGGATTAGAACTCACGGTCTCCCAGTTTCTAGCCTGATGCCTTTAACCACTACACCAAACTAGTTCTCCATTGGACTATGGAACCCCACCCCCTTTTCCCCTCCCCACAAAAATCAAGAGGCCCAGGTGAAGAAACACAATGGTTTTCTTTCCCACATCTCTGAAGGATAGGTGATGGAAATATATCTTCAGTATGCCATAAGGAAGCCAAGGATTTCAAACATAAAGCCACTTTTTGCATACCTTTCATACAGTAGTTGTTCAATTTATCAGAGAAATGCTGAAATCTACAACAGGCAACTTTCTAGTAGTTAGAGAGCATTTCTAATATACATCACTACCACTTCTACCTTTGACTATAGTAGGAGAGGTAATGATGTGACGACATCATGGGTAGGGGTCAGAGATGGCCCTTTTTTCACTCAAGTGTAGTGATATTCTTATAACAACAAATTAACAACAACAACAACAAAAATACATATATTTTAACAATTCACAGTCCACCATACTGAATATCAGAGACAGTCCTGATCCTATGGCGGGTATTCCATTTAAGGGAATAGTATTTTCCCCACTGATAAATCAAACACTTACTGTATTTTCATTAGTTTTTTTTCCTCTCTGTTTCTCAGTGATCACGAACATGAACATCACCATCATCATCATCTAGAAGCTATTTTTTTTCCTTCAGATAAAAGGTTTTAAAACAATGTGCATATCAAATTTCCAAATGTCGAGTCTGCAAGCAAATGCTAATTAATGTATAACATTGAAGGAAAGAAATATAGAAACCTTAAATTCACTATCCAGGAAACAGACAATCTAAAGTAGAGTGTTTGTCACAATCCTATTATGCATCCTACTTCTAACGAAAAAACTGCCAAAAACCTGTCTAATGAAGGCAAGTGATTTATGTGCAATATAATAAACCAATTAGACGATTAGGAAGTGATCAAACTGCTTTCACAGAGGAGTAGGCAGACATCACACCAGTGAATCTTTTTTTCCAAAGCTTGAATCAATTTATGTTATTCAGACTGAAAGTTAAGCACTGTAATCTACTTAGACCAGAAAACAGATTGAAGTTGTCACATAGTGCATATTTAATTTTCCTTTCCCAACAATTAACATAGTGAACGAGGTTAGCTGACTGAACTTGTCTGCTTCCTTCTGAACTGTATCCTGACATTAGGTTCTTATATTTTTAAGGCTTAAAAGAAAAGTATGACATGAAAAAGACAATTAAAGCATGGCTCATTTATTTGAAGGAATAGCGGAAGCCTTATTGCTCAGAAGGATTAGAAATTGATGGCAGAAAAGCTAATATATAATGTTTGCAACCTTGCATTTAACAGCAGAGATACTATGGATTTTTGTTACATTCTAATATTTTTGTTAAGCAATTAGGCAACAGCAATGCCTCACTTCAGTGAATGCATACATTTTTCCCTTCTCAAAAAAAAAGCCATTTTCAGATATCAACTTTCAGTTACATATCAACATTCTCAGTGGTCAGGAGACAATCAAATGCAAGTGAAAAAACCCACACATTAGCTAGAAGTTTAACATATTATTTTGTCTCTTAGCTTGTTTTTAGTTCTGGTAACTAGCAGATGGAATGGAAAAAGTCTCTCATAAATCTAATATAATTAGCCAGTGGCAAATTGTCTTGAAATGTATTTAGATGACATGAGACCTTTGATCTGAGGGATTGTGTGCAGAGCCAAAGAATGGACATGATTCCTGAAAGTTGATTGGAAGAAACAAAAAAATGAAGTGACTTATGCCTTCTTATCTGATTTTGGGTTGTCCTAAACAGTTTGTGGGTTTAGGTATGCAATGATTAGCATACAAAACAGGTCTTATTTTAATTGTTCTGAATTCATGGAAAATTGTTTTTGAACCGTTTCCTCCCTTGGGATTTGAGTTTCATTTAATGAGTGAAAAGTGAATGACAGAAAGAGAGATGAGAGAGTGAGAGAGAGAACTAGGAGAGGGGAAAGGATTAGGATAATATATTACTGGGGCAGCGGGAGCCCAAAATCATAATATGATATAACACGGTGGCTCAGCGGGTTAAACTGCTGAGCTGTAGGACTGCCGATCGGAAGGTCGAACCCCCCGCGCAACGAGGTAAGCTCTCATTGCTCGTCCCAGCTCCTGTCAACCCAACAGTTCGAAAGGTGGAACTGTTGGGTTGACAGGAGTAGATAAATGGGTACCACCTTAAGTGGGAGAATTTGCTGGCGTCCTGTCGGGGGTCGCCCACCAAAACGGAAGATCTTGGAATGCGGTGGTACGATGGATCCCGGAAGAACAGCTCCATCTACAGGACGTTGGCAGCCGGCTCTGACGCAAGGCATTGTGGAACTTGTAGTCATGGATGAGTCAGTTCCCTTACCCATTTCCTTAACTCGCGGTTAATTGAAATGTATAACAGGAAAAATGTGTAACATGAATTGTATATGTATGTAAGCCGCCTAGAGTCCTCCGTTAGGGAGAGGATAGGCGGGGTATAAATATCAATATAAATAAATAAATAAATAAAAATATGTCTGAGCTTTATGTGGAAATAAAAAATATTGAGCTATCATAGCAATGGAATGCTGTGAAAGGCTGAACTCTTTCCTTAACAGGCAAAGGAACGTGAACATTGAGGTTATTTAAAGCAGAAATGGGCAGTCTTCTTGTGGGAATAGACAGTAGGTTGGGGCTTACCTACCTTGAGTGGATGCAAATGCATATGCAAATTCTTTCCCTACTCAGAAGCAGAGACATATCCATACATGGATATCTCTTTCTATCTTTCTATCTTTCTATCTTTCTATCTTTCTATCTTTCTATCTTTCTACCTTTCCACCTTTCCACCTTTCTACCTTTCTACCTTTCCACCTTTCTACCTTTCTACCTTTCTACCTTTCTATCTATCTATCTATCAGCTCAGCAGGGAAGGGAACAAAATTGAAATGGGAAAGTTTGTATGTGGGAATAATTCTATCTACTTATATGATCAGCAGTCTATACGTCAATTTCTGTGGATTACTGGCATGGTATTAAAGACAGACTTCAGAAACATTAGGAAGGAGACCACAATAGAACTGCATATATATTAGTTTTTCCCCAACTGCTGCCTTCTGGATATTCTACAATCACAAAAACCTCCAACTAGCCGGCTGAAATTGTAAGAATAATAGTCCTGCACATTTATAACCCCACCTTCTCTGAACTTGTTTTGTGGGAGAAGAGTTTACATTAATTTAAAATAGATTTATAAAATATGTTCAGAAAGGTAATATTTCCAATTACCTCACCTTTCTTGATAATATCATGAAACCTTTGTTGAAATATTTTTGACTGAACAGATTTTAATCAGTTGGGTTATTTAATAAAGGGCAAGAAAAGATCTAATTTAACTTTTGATATTAGAATGGAACAGATAATGTCAAAATGACAAATACTCACCCCATCTTTAGATACTTTTTCTCCTCCTGTTAAAGGTTACACTTTTAGGTAATGCCACATGTCAACAGAAGCATCACCAATAGTGACAATATAACTACAGAGTCCAAGTAAGGAACCCTAAAGTAAATTTGACATAGGATCAGCACAAAAGTTAGGGAAGAGAAGAGAAAGAAAATCCAGGCTATGGACTTTAACTGAGTAGGCACTTCAGGTATCATGGAAGAAATGGATGAGATCTGTTGTTTTTCCAAGTTGGAAATTCCATTGTCCCACCATCCTTACTTTCATCCTGGCTTTCCCTGATTGGCTCTCTGTACCTTATAGATGCTTCTCCTTTCTGCTTCTGCCCAATTGTCTTTATTTGTATTGTAGTCCTGCATGCAGGGCTTGTTTTCCTTTGAGAAGTGTATAAGAAGGTAAAGGTTCACCCCGCACATTTGTGCAGTTGTGTCCGACTCTAGGGGCTGGTGCTCATCTCCGTTTGTTAGCCGAAGAGCCAGCGTTGTCCAAAGACGCTTCCGCAGTCATGTGGCTGGCATGACACGTGCGGAACGCTGTTACCTACCCACCAAAGTGGTACCTATTCATCTACTTGCATTTGCATGCTTTCGAATTGATAGGTTGGCAAGAGCTGGGGTGAGTGTGGGAGCTCACTCCGTCACACGGGGCTAGGGATTCGAACCTCCGAACTTGCGATCTTCCGATCGACAAGCCTTGCGTCTTACCCGCTGAGCCACCATGCTCCTGAGAAGTATATAGGAACTTCATAAACCACTGACATTATTTTGGAATCTAAAGCACTTAGGTGTACAGTATGCAAAAGTTATATTGATTGGCAAACTTGCTGGACTTCACATTATCTGTTTAGTAAAACTTTTTGAATATAATCACAGCTTAGTGGGCTCCCTGCTCCCCTGATAAGATCTTGGAATATAAGAAATGGAAAACTCTGAATGTTACATATGGTGAGAGCTTTTCAGGTTCTTCTCATTTAATTTATATTGTCTTCAAATTTATTAATTCCGTCTAAGATATGAAAGATTTTGCCAAATTTTGGAAGGAGGGATTTTGCTTTCCCAAAATTGCAGGGGAGGAAATGGAGAAACCAAGAGGATCAAGATGTTGTCTTCAGAGCATTCAGCGGCACTGCAATGATCAAGTCACAGGTCTCAGAATAAGGGATCCAGAATCCAGGAGGGCCTCTAAAGGATTCTCAAAATCACAGTCTTTGTAAAAAAACAAACAAACTGCAAGGCCAGACAGCAGATCCAAGAGCTCAGAAACTATAGTATGCAGCATTTAATTGTTTTGAAAACATAATCCAAGCGTATCAGATGCTGCTCTTTGGGATCAATTATTTTATTTAAAATGATGTGCAGTATGATTCCTTTAGCCTTGACCAGCTGCAGAACTCTATTATAATGCCCGATAATTGGTCGTCTGGCAAGTGAGAGGAAGTACAGGACAATGAGAAGGGTTGTCCCCTTTTCCAGGGACCCAATTATCACATAAATATATTTGCAACTGAAGCACTGAGAGTTCTTTGGAATGATAATAGATCCCAAAGTAAAAGCCCTTCATTTAGAATGAAAAAAAAAGGTTAAAAAGGGTCAGAAATTAAAGGACAAGACATACATCTATATTCATTTTATCTTACTTCAGATATATTTTTATTTTTAAAAACTGAGCTGTTTTGGAGGGTCTTTCCTTAAGTCCATACCTGATGCCATCTTGCTTTCTGTTTCTTGTTTTATTCTTTATTCTTGTCATTTTTGTGTCTCCCAGTTTCTAGCCTGGTGGTGCCTTAACCACTACATGAATCTGGATCTAGAAGTATAATATAGCCACCCAGAGTCCCCCGTTTGGGGGAGATGGGTGGTCATATAAATTTGAATAAAAAATAAATAAAAAATAAAATAAAATAAAATAAATAATAGATAAATAAATAAATAAATAAATATTGTAATAATAATAGTTAAAATAAAGACATAAAGACAATAATAATAATAATAATAATAATAATAATAATAATAATAATAATAATTTTTTTTGACCGCCCATCTCCCCCTCAAGGAGGGACTCTGGGCGTGTGATAGACAGTAGGAAGGACGTTGAAATCCCTGATTATGAGATTTAGACCATCTGAAGAGGTGAAATTATGTCCAGTTCCCCAAAGAGGAGATGATGATACCACAGTGATGATGTCACAAAGTGAAGAGTACAGTGGAAAATCTCCAGAGGCTATTAGGGCCTCGGTGGTGGGCAATTCTGCAATCTAGATTTCCAACCCCACTAGGATCAGGAGTTCATCCCCCAAACATGGGAAGGCTGGTGAGGTCCTGGTGCTGAAACTCTGGTTGAACTTGAACTGGCAGTTGCCATTATGGTTGCTTCCCTACGTTTCTTTTTCCTTGCATCTGAATCTACTGACAACGGAAGCAGACAGGACCTCCAAAGAAAGGATTGTGCTGGTTGTATGGCATATAAATTGGTGGCTGCCAGACTGGTTTGGAAATCTGAGTTCCCTAGCTGGAGTTTGCTATAGGGTCTTTGTATTATATCAGGTTTGGTCCAGAGGAGATTATGGAGGGCTGTGACTCTAGGGCTTGGCAAAAGCATCTTCAGACAATACTGGCTCTTTGGCTAACAAACGGAGATGAGCACCGGCCCCTAGAGTCGGACACGACTGTGTGGGGGAACCTTTACCTTACCTATATGTGAGATTGCATATGTATTGGTGGGAGTCATCTTGTAGTCAACTTACTTTAGTACTTTTTTCCAATTACTAGAAAAATTACAGGGAGAGTCATTGACAGGTCCCAGTAGGTTGACTGAGTGAGTTAATGCAGAAAGTCAGATGGGGAAATATCTTGGATTTATGAATAAAGTAATTAATTGGAATGGAATTTCTGCATATGACTGGCTCCTGAATCTGCTAGTACTGATGATATAGACATACTAATGAGATAAAATTTCAGAAAGTTTCCCAGTTACTTGCAATATGCATTTAGAAGAGATAAGTTTCTCAGCTTCTTTTTAAACTAGGAGTTATTGTGCCAGACAGTCTTATATTTTGTTCTAATCAAAGTATAAATTAGAACAATGTATATTGTTCAAACAGAGAGCAGAAAATAGAGAAACAAATGTAATTCACAGAATATACATCTTTGATTTGAATGGGCATTAGAAATCAGAAGAGATTCTTAATTATATGTTAGGTCCAAACCTCTACACTATATAAACAATTTGTTTTGTGGACCTGCTAATATACTATCAGGTCTAAGTGGAACAATAGAAAACATGGTTCATCAAATTCAAATTCAGAGGGGGGAAAAGGAGATTGACTCCCATTGCTTTCAGACACAGAGCTTATTTTAAAGAAGCTGAGATGAACCCTGTCAGTTGCGTGGACACCATATCATGTAGAATTCACACAGCTGTTAGCAGGATTGGATTTTTATATTTATTGTATTAGTTTTTGTAATGTATTTTAAATTGTAGTTACTTTTAAAGATTTTAAATTGTTGTACTGTAAACCGCCCAGAGTCCCCCTCGGGGGAGATGGAGCGGTAATACAAGTTAACATATAAATAAATAAATAAAATAAAAAAATATTATTATTAATATTTTCCTGGAAGACTAATTTCCAGAAAATTATAAAAGTCATTGTCGCACCCTTGAATGGCTGAATTGGCATACTCTGGAAGAAAAATGGAATGTTTCTGACTTCCCAGAATGTTCTGTTCCTGAATCAGTGAGCTTTGCACACAACTAATTACATTACGCAAAGATTAAATTTCATAACATGACATTAGCATTCACACCTTCTTCAAAGTGGCCTATACCATGGCAACTTTGTGAGCTACATTAGGCAACATGTCACTAGCTCAATAATATCCCAGAGCATGTACTTATTCTTCCCTCTTACATGTAGACCAGTCTCTCACTAAATCAGTCCTAAAGTAACTATATAGAGAATGGAAGTTTGCACTAATTGCAAGACTCTGTTGAAATCCGAAGTGGGGGATTCAGAAAACACTCTGATTTGATTCAGACCAATTTGGAAGTCATCAGATTCAACTCAGTGGTAACTCCTAAATTAAATTCAGAAAACTAAAGCTTTATCCCTCCTAGGTGGAAATTCACTGGACTGGAAATTCACAAATAGCTATTGATGTTTTTTCATATGGACAGACACAGACATACACACACACACACACACACACACACACACACACACACACACACAAAATCAGATATAATACATCATGCTGAGAGCATGAAGCCTGCCAAATTTCCAATATATAATTGCAGGAACACATTTGTGGTAGTATAGTGCACTGTTCTTTAATCCTGCTTGGAAGTTTTTTGAAGTGCAGGCAAATCAGTTTGCTGGGATTCTCCACCATTTGAGAGTGGTCCTATACCATACCTTCCTTTTTCTGGAATATTCTAGAATCTCTGCCGACAAAGACCCAATGTCTGATTTTTTGGGGGAAGGATTCAGCTGGCCAGCACCCCTAATGCCTGTCAGACTGGATCCCAAATAACACTGCCTCCATTCCTTGTCCAAACAGAGAACTCTTCTTCTCCTTTTTTTAAATTAATTATTTTGTTTAGCATTCTTAATATACACAATTAACATAACAATCTTTAAACTTTAAAAAAATTAAAAAGACAACCCCAAACAAACTAAAAACTAAGAAAGAAAAGAAAAAGATGGGGAAAATCTACCTTATATTTTATACTTCTCAATAGCCACTGGTTTACTAATACTGTATATACACCACTATAATCTAATCAGAACAAAATGTTATTGTAAAATATCACAAAATCTCTACATAGTAAGATATATTGCTGCCTCCTTTGATTAGTAGAAAATATTGCCTTTTCCAAAACAAATAGATCACACATTTCCGACAACCATTCTTTAAAATCTGGAAGAATATCACATTTCCAATTTCTCAATATGTTTTTTTTAGCCCCCCAGTTCAATACAACCACAATCCCTGATAAACAGTCAGATTCCAAAGTATATTGGTATATAGTTCAAAATCACATTAAAATCTTCAACGTTTAAAGATTTTCCCATAAATCTGCATGCATACATACAGTCCTATCAGCTTCTTTCATCATCACCAGCATGCAGAAAGCCCTAAAAATCTCTATTGAAAAAAAATCATTTAAAAAGTCTTTATATTTCATATTTTATGATATTTGACTAAATATCTTGAGCTAAATTAATATGCAAAGAATGAATATATATATATATATATATATATATATATATATATATATATATATATATTTTAGCGGAACACAAAAAGGGGGACTATTATTTCTACATAAAAACTCAGTCTATGCATTATGAGGTGTATGGCTGATGATGACCTGACATTCTCTGCTCCTAACCAGCATTTTTTTAAGGAAAAAAAAAGAGAAGGGAGGGAAGGAGGGAGGGAGGGATGAAAGAAGGGAGGGAGGGGAAAGTAAAGGAATAACCCAAGACAGCACCAGATTTACTCTTCCCATACTCTTTGATCTGCCGTATATGTGAAGTAGGTATGAAACATAGAACTTAACAAACATCCTATGATGCCACGGGGTGAGGTGACATGGTTAGTGACAGCCCCAGTTCTCCTGAAACTTAGAAGGGAAGAACTAGAAGAATTAGAAGGAAAGAATCTAGCAGACCAGAAATCCATGGTGTGTGTGTGTTTGTGTGAGAGAGAGAGAATTCCAGAGCATAGGAGCAGCAATAAAAATGCTTACTTCTGAGATCCCATCAGAACCCATTCTCATATTGGCAGAATGGTAGGTTACTTGCATTCCACTAAATCAGATAAAATCAGGTAAAAGTATCCATTTTCTTAAGGAAGGCAAACAAAAATGAAAAGAACTTAGGGAGAAAGAAGAAAGCGGCACTTGACAGTTGACATGAGTAAGTTAAAGTAAGGATGCAGAGCATGGCTTCTGGAATTCTTTTTCAATCTCTTAATAAAACTTTTATTCTGGGTCATGTGGCTGGGAAGGTAGGGGTGCATTTTTTTCCTTGGATTGTTTTTTCCCTCTGGTGCCCCAGCTGGTTCCAGACCATTTTTAAAGGTGTGTTTGTGTTTGTTTGTGTGTGTGTGTGTGTGTGTGTGTTTGCTGGCTTCCCCTCCATACCAAATTTGGTCCCATTCTAGTAAGTTTTCAGAGGTTCTGATCCATCTATCAGTTGAAGGACAGCCTGAGTTCTGATCCTCTTTTCATAATTTCTTTCCAACATTCTGCTGGGTTGGATAGATGAAAAAGAAGAAAAAGGAAATAACCAATGTATATAACACAAAAGAAAAGGAAACATGGCTACTCTTTCTGACAATTATTCTACAATTAAGTACTAATTGACATGCCCGGGCATGCCACGACCGGATACTTGCCGCCTGCCCGCTTGCCGCTTGCGAGTACTTAAATTCCTGTTAATATTCCTTGTCTTTTGCTGTAGGGGTGGAATAAATTTTATTAAGGCCTTTCTTGAAACGCTTATGCGTACGTGTGGCTTTGAGGGTACCTCTGGCAAAATATGTGTCTTTAGATTTTTACAAAGGTAAAAGCTGGGGGCTAGGTCAAATGCAGGCTGTGGCTGCCTTTTAGGGGCTCCTTTTTCCAGCATTCGAGGCGCTGATTTTTAAAACATCACAAAAAAATTAAAAGCATCATCAGGCTATTATTTTTTATTTCACAAAGTAGGATATGTTTCCCAAAAATAAAGCTCAGCCTAGGCCTCTGTTAATGACTCACATTACTTAGGTGTTTTAAATGTATTTATTTTTTATTTTGGATGTCCCATAGAATTAGGCTAGGGGTTAATCTAATCACTTTGTTGATGGGGGCTAGGTTCGACACGCCTTATCTGATTAGGGTTACTCATGCTTTTCTTGATGGGATTAGGCCCTCACGTCATATCCGGCTAGGGTTACGACCTTGTGACCCCTTCACCACATGGGGGGGAGGATTATGCACATCACATCTGGGGAGGAGGGCTATGCACGTCATATCCGGAGGGTGGGGGCTGGGTACGTCACTTCCCCTTGGGGGCATGACCTGGTGACGTCAGCACCACGTGGGTTTGTTTACTTTGATGACGTCACTGATCAAAAGTGCTGATAAGCTCCATTAAAAAACGGTATGTACTATATCTACTAACCTATATCTTATAGGAGCTGGTTATTCAATGTTATTAAATAATGTTTTAAGTATTTACAGTATAATCAACTGGTCCTCTGAGTAAATCAGAGACAGAATATAATAACCATGCCTAGGTTACTATATTACCGGGGGGATTAATAAAAGATAAGATAAACATTAATATAAAACCACATGTCAATTTTACAGCTCTGTTTTTAACATTTTGGGGTGGCGGCAATGAGATTCTGAAGTATATTTATCTATCTCTAAAATAAACTTAAAATAAAATATGCCAATCTAACCAAAAACCCCCAGCTTCGCCACATTATTAAAAGCTATATATTTATCACAAAGTATAGTTTGACCCTAAACTTGTATGAAATTAATTAACCTCAAGAGGAGTATTCTGTCCCATAAAATACACAATGCCTTTAATGTATGGATGTTTTTAATTGGAATTTTTGGCTGCCTTCCACTGTTCTATTTGCAAACTGTAGATTTCCAGTTTTGTTTTGGAAAATCAAGAAATTGAAGGAAAGGCCAGGGCAGATTAAAGAAAGTATAATGGTATGTCGGAATGACCTTGGGAGACAGCAGGAAGAGCCACAGCCAGGGGAGTGGTCTAATAAAAGGCAGCTTAACCCACAACAGGAATATAGGCATGGCAAACATCTCAGAAGGGACCCTTCCAAATTTCTTCAGCTGTAAAGGTGAAGGGGGAGAAATGTACTTTCCGACTTGGAAGATTCTGTTAATGTAACCTTACAATAAAGTAGAATTAGTTCATCAGGGTGTGCTTCCTGTGTGGACTGCCTCACAAGGCTGACAGAAAGGGACAGCAATAGAATTTTTACTATTCATAAAAGATCTACTCTCAGTCTTATTGACAGTATTCTACCTTGAAAGATGCTAGATTTTAAATATCAACTTCTGGGGAATGACAGGGGGGAGGATGATCATACTCTTGATGATTTTTATAAAATTCTTGAATTCATCTGGTTGACCATTGTGGGCCACAGAATGCTTGACGAGGTATACCCTTGGTCTATGTGAAGCTACAGTATTCATCTTATTTTGTTGTGATATCCTTATGTATTGAATACGCACTGAGTTTTCTTTTATTCAGACCGATTGATTTGAAGGTTTACTCATCACTCTCACAGAAACTTCCAACCATGTAAATATAAATTACATTCAGTACCATGTTAGAGCAGAAAAATATTGAGTTTTGCGCTAGAGTCTTTCGGACTTTTTTCTTTTGTATTGATCTGTAGAAAAGTGTTTTTAATTTGCAGTCTTCACTGACATAATGCAGCCAGGTATTTCTGTAAATTGTATTTGACTGAGGCTAAGTTGAATACATACCCCAATGCCATGAACTGGGATCACTGTCTAAATAAGTCAAATGACTGACGTAGAAAGATTCCTGTCTTAAATTAATGGATTTGGCTCAAATGGCTAAGTTAACAGCATTAATAAGAGAATATTCTGTTTCTGGATTTATATCTACTTGGCAACCACTTTTAGAGTACTTGTTTGTGTTGGAAAAAAAATGAAGTTTTGATTTTGGGTTTTAGTGATTAAATGGTTTGTTTTAATAGAAATAACGTTACTATGGTTTAACTAATGGTAAGAGATTATATTTGTAAATTTATCTATATCTGTATTGGAGAAAATCAGAAGTCACTTTCCGTTCTTGTTTTCTGTCTATTTGCACTTTTATAGATTTTTCTATTCTCCATCTTTTCTATACCTTCAGTTTTGTATTTTACCTATACTTTGAAAAATAATAAAGTTCTCCAATAAACAAAAGATTCCTGTCTTTGCAATTAATTCTCCCCATTACAATACTCCATCACTGAAGAGGTTAAACAAACTTTTCTTGTATTTATTTTCTTATAAATCAATAGCTAGCAACTGATAAGACTGCTGGTCTCAGAGATAACCTATGAATTTTTTACAGTCCACCACTGAGGAGTGCTGAATACTTGGTGTTTATAGAAAGAGGAAAATGTCCCTAAAAGTGATTGCTAGATACATCATTTCAAGGCCACTGTAATTCACCAACTTATTTGCTAGGAGATGGTTCTGAAAAGACAACAGCAGAATTTTTTTTGTAAAGATGGGCATGAGCTGCTCATAAAGTTGTGGTTTAAGAAATGCCACATCTTCAAAAAAGGAACATAGGAAGATTACTTTTCTCAGTGTTACATTTCAGATACTCTGTTCCTCAGGGTAGTGGAAATAATTTGTTAGTTTGAGATGCAGAAGGGTTGAGATGTGGATGCTAGAACTTTCTGATATTCATGTATGGATAGAGCTAATAAGAGATGATGATGATGATGATGATGATGATGATGATGATGATGATGATGATATATGCTTCCTGACTCCCAGTGATTTTGAGTAGTTGAGAGAAAAGGGTTGGCACTTTCTAATTCAAACTTTGGAAGCAGCCTTATGATAGCACCTTCCATTCCATCCATTCATTCTGAAATGCTTTTGTTCATCCCCTCTTCTAATTTTTGCATTTCTGAATATATGGCACAAAACAGCAGAAGAGATGGAAGGAGAAAATAAGAAGGGAAGAGCCATAGTTATCTTCTGTTTGATGTCTATGTCCAGCACCTGAATTTCAGTTCAAATGGAAAAACTATGAACCTTTATGATATCCTGTGGAAACACTTTCTAAAAAAAAAAAGGAGGGGGTCATTAAAGAAAAGTCCATGATCGAAAGAAAGGGAAAATAGCCCCACAGAATAAGTATTCTCCAAAGCTCATTTGTTCTTTCTACCTCTACCAGTCCCTGAGGAAACATTTATTAATTGCAAGCTCTTTCTATTTATTTTGTTCTTCAGTTCTTCTCCACTGCCATATCTTGTTCAGATCTGTTTTCTGAAATGATAGCAATAAAAACTTTTCCTTTTTTCCCCCTAGGATATTAAGAATCCCATTATGAATCAATCACTGAAGTCATTTGGTTCATTAGCCTTATTTTCTTCATTACAGCTAATGTTCTTGCACCAGGTGATCAAAGAGCACAA
Organism: Charina bottae; assembly: GCA_023362775.1. Taxonomy (NCBI): domain Eukaryota; kingdom Metazoa; phylum Chordata; class Lepidosauria; order Squamata; family Charinaidae; genus Charina; species Charina bottae. The sequence continues at coordinate 12,752,376 of JALMGJ010000003.1, forward strand.
ACAGGAACACAGGGAAGTAACTGAAGCAGCAATTCATTCTGCATAATGTCATATTAAGCTTAAATGAAAAATCTCACATTATAATACTAATATCTCCTATTTGTAAAATCATTCAGAGGTTAGGAAAAAGACTGCAAGAAGACGGGGAGCATGATTTGATTTCCACTGGCAATCTGACCTGAACTCTCTTGACATTAAATTTGAGGGGGGAAAAAAAGATACTAGACTATAATGGGGACATATCAAAATACCTGCAGCTCCTTTTTTTTTCTTTGCAGAATAGGATGAAAATAGTGTTGGTGTATTATTCTTTTGAGGAGTAAGTCTCAGCAATAAAGCCCTATTAGGTAAACACCTGCAAACTTTGAAAGGTCAGGCATCACGTGATCCAGGCCGAAGAGTATAAAAGAGCCTGCCTGCCTGCCCGCCCGCCCTGCCTTCCAGCTCACTGCTTCTTTCTGTTTACTCCTGTTTGTTTGTTTCTACTATCTGGTATGTGGAATTGTAATACTTCCAGGGATCTGGAAGAGGACTGTAAATATCTTTTTTTATGAGTAACAAATATAACTGCAACTAAGTTACTAAAAAGACTGGCATCATTAATTTGTCTCTGGTGCTGATCGTTTTCTGATACTCTGCGTGTGCAAGAAAATACACTCTCCAACGCATAGAAGGGATGGCAATGTTCTATAAGCACAAGCAAACAAGATGAAGAGTTGTACCTGGCCACCCTAAAGAAACTGAGAGTAAGCATGTGAATGAAGCTCAATGCAATGTCAGCTTCAAAAGGGGTATGATAGGCAGAGATACTATTCAATTGTCCCTTAGTATTTTTCATGTACAGAACTGAAATGGCAACATTGCATATGTATGTAACCATCCAGGAAGCAGCAGGAAAGCCATTGAATCCATCTAGCACTTTGAAAGGCGGCAAAGCACTGATTCAATTTGGTGCTTTGAAATTTGGTCTTTTGGGGCTACAAAGCACCTGCTTCAATTTGTGAATCTGCTGTAATGGATGATATGATCAAAATTTTTATCTAACTGAAGCACTTTTTTGTCACGTTGCACAAAACCTACTAACTGGGGGGCTAAAATCCCCCTGCTTGGTTGAAATGTTTCGAAAGTTTTCTTCTCTCTTTTTTTGACATTTCTGCCTCAGTTTCAGAGGTTTTAAAGAAACCATTTTCACTTCCATTTGTGGATATTTTTTAATCTTATCTGGTCACTGAAATATTGTCATTTGGACTGTTTTTTCTTCCCTCCATCACCCTGCAGTCTCTCCAGCTGGTTACCTGTTCTGAAAAATCCCCCTAAAAGTTGTCTCATCCTCTAGTTGTTTGATTAAGTGTGGGAAACCAGGAAGATTGCTGATTGTGGTGGAGGTGATTGTGCAGTATAAGATAGGACACACAAACATACCTCTCCATCATCTCATAATTAAAGTAAGTGAAAGAAGTCCACATTTCACCTGTAAAGGTGCCATTAAAACCTGTATGTCTGTTGAGAATGTTTTTGTGAAAACCCTGGATTTCATATCAGGTTGAATGAAAGCAGCTTTTACAAAATACTGAAGACAGGTTCAGCATGATCCTAAAAGTCAGTGAGCTCTGTCTGAAAGCTCTCAAGTAAGCCATATAGGCAGAGTGGCCTATATGGGTAACCTATCTGAGTAACCATTAATGGATTAATTATTTTGTTTTGTTTTAATATGGAGGTTGCATATTTACACCACTTTCATTTAGTTAAGTGAAGCTTGCATGGGATGAGTTTCCAGTGTGTTGTACATCATTCTGCTTAGAATTTCTGTTGAGAGTTCAATCTTTATTGTCTATGCCAGATCCTAAAACCCCAAGGCCTATCTCGTTGAGTTGTTTTACTAGGCTGCATATAAATCCACAGCACAATGACTACAAAAAGAAATTATGGAAGCTAGCCATTATTTTTATTTTATGCATCAAAAACAATCTCTGGCCTACCACAACTGAAATTGGTCTGAAGCAAAGTCTTCAGATACTTCAATTGTATTTTCTTGTCCAATATTTTTATCATCAGTCACATCTGAGACATATGGGAGGTTTTCATACTGTTTCTAATCAATTGTTGAATATTCTGATTTTTCCCCTGATTCTTTTCATTACATATAATGCTGACATAAAAATAAGGGGAGCAACTATTAACAATGGTGACTCCATAGCTAGTACAGATTTTTTGTTCAGAATATTCTCCATTCCATAGGAAATAAGTGGTATTGAGGCAGAATTTTACTAAGTGTAAAGGGCTATCTTCAGATGGCCCTTTGGATATGCATATCTGGTAGACCAAGGATACTGAATTTTCCAATTGAACATTGGTAATGTCAAAACTACCTAGAATGTTATTATCATCAATTTTCAGTGTTTTATTGGTATCAGTATGATCTAAAAACAAAGCAAAACAAATGATGCTGTTTCTCCCACCCCCACCTTCCATGAAACTTTGATGATGTTTTACAAGATAACATGCCAATCCATGCTCCTGACATCCAGGCATAATTGGATGTTAGATTTTTAAATGTTGGGAAGATCATGATGGTAAGGGTCTTGGATGGTGAGGCAGAATAACCTACTGTTCAATTTTGAGAATATGTGTTTGTTTGATAATATCACAGTTGACTATGGGCATTACATTCCACTTAATGCTGGCAATATATAAGGATACAACATCTGTTGCCAAGTTCAGTTTCAGATTTGCTCTTAGGAAACTAGCAGCATTTCTAGTGAATTATCAGCACACATTCATTGCGTCTCACAGCACCAGTAGTCATTTCCCTGATAAATAGCACCTTGAAAACCTATGCTGTGTGAGTAAACATCAGCTTTGAAAAGAGGTAAGCTTAACCTGATCATGTATCAAGATAGTTACAGAAGGAACAGATTGAAAAGCATTACTGCTGTAAGCAGATATAAAATCTCCTGTATTTTGACAACTTAGTGGAAATTAGACAATATGACCAACTGATATGTTACTATAATTTATATTAAAGTTTTCTCTCTTTCTCTGCATTAGTCCTCTATGGAGGTATTACTGGTGATATACAGTACTGCAGCATGCAATCACTTCTGAAGCTATACTACATCACAGTTTACCTCTTCGAGGCTAAATAGTTGCAGATTCTAATATTGTTATGAAAACTTTTGCCAACATCCATGGTGAAAGTATGGATGAGAAGTGCATTCAACTGGGACAATGTCAATAATGGGGAAACAGCACCACTGCTCTTCTCAGAATTAAATCCTAATTGGTCATTAAATGAATGGAAAGACTCCTTTTGGTCACTAAAGATGTCAGGACTGAGTGATTTTCCACCTTAAAAAGGGAGCAAATGGGCATTTTTTTCAATTCCCTCCTGTGACTTCAGGGCCCGTGGACAGCTCTTCAGGAGATACAGGACCTGCAGAAGGAATGAGGAATAATGACAATCCTATTCCCATCCTCTTTCTTTCTTTAACATAATTAGAATTCCTTGAAGTGTTACTCTGGATTCAGCCTATTATGTTCTGTAACACTTCTAGATTTAGCAAACCTGACAGCTGAGAAATTACCATAAGAGTACGTTGTAGATACAACATATGGACCATCTCTTGCACTCATTAATAACTACTTTCCTAGAAAATAACTTCTAAATTATATGTGCCTGTCATCACCCATATAACTTAGATCTTTCATCTTAACACAATCTAATACTCTTACAAGATAATTTAATATTCTGCTCTCACACCTCCAATGTTCACAACATGTTAGGCAGTTAAAGAAATGTATGGTGTGGAGGTAAGGGAGGAGTGACTCATTTTATTTTATTTTTATTTTTAATATGAGAACTTTCAGTGAGATCTTTAGGTCAGGCAGATCTAGAACCTTTCAAGTTCTTATCATGAAAAGAATCTGTTCATTCGTCTTCCTGACCCAGAACTGTCAGAGTAGCAATAGATACAGGTCTTTCTCAGGGGATATAAAAGGAGATCCAAAATGGAATGTCCTTATTTGAAATAAAAACTATTTATCACATGGTTCCTGAAGTACTGCCCGGGCAGTGCAAAATCTTTTTATTTCAGTGGAAGCTTGATTATATGAAACATTAGTAATCTTGATGATGCAAGACTTATGCTGCACAATGAATTACGCTTTTGGATTCTTATTAATGATGATGTTGAAATAATAAAATAATATCACCAACAATAACATTAATGTCTCCTAAAATTAATGTCTCTTAGAAACCACCATTAAGAAGTATACTTTAAATGTGTGAGCTATTTAATAAAAGAGGAAACGAATTGTAATAATTGGATATCATCATGCTGTTTTTTTCCAAATTGCCTGTATACCTAATGATCCATTTGTTATTCAGCTAGCACTAATAGTTTCATTTAAAAAACAAAGGAAAACAAACTCACCACCACCACCACCAAGCCCTACTAATTTGCAAGCTACGGTTGCTGAAATGATTTGCATTTAAGCACTTTATTTCTCTAACATTCTATTTTTACCAAATGTTTTGGCATATATTGATGATCATTGCATGCAAAGAGAAGTCTGAATTTAATAAAGGTGATAAACATAAAACTATTTTCTTAGATTCTAATAATCTAATTCAAATGAGGTTTGCATGGTCTTTTTAGCATTGTACCCAGTATGGGAAATATTCCAGATCTATTTATATATGCCCAATTAGAAATAAATCTTCTAATTTAAGCCTTCTCATCTTGGCCCCCTGAAATGATAAATGAATCTCTGTGAGGCCTCCATCTACCCCATCCACCCCATGAACAGAATTGCTCTGTGCTTTAATAAGTCACTTGTTTCAGGAGATTTGTTAACATTATTCCACAGCCATGCCAATCTTCAAGCCATGGAGCTGCAGGAATGTGAGATGTGCTTCTGTTCATCCAGTGACAAGATATCAATATAGCTACAATGGAAGCAGAAGCATTCAAAAGTGTATTTTAAAAGAAACACCAGGCTGCTATCAAAGGACCTTCCTAAAACCCCAAGGTGTTTTCAGATAAATATTTGTTACAGTTACCTGTAAGGAGGATTGTTCTGTAGAAAGCCTACCTTTCTCTCTTACAAGTCCAAACTAAGGGAGAGATGCAAATAGTAAGACCTCAGGCTTGTTCTCCTAATGTCATTGTTCTATGCCAACCAACAGCAAACAGCTAGCCATTCCCCTTCCTTGAGCTGCTTCTTGTAGTGACCTCCAGCAGAAAGACACAGGTTCACAATAAAACATTACCAAGGACCTATAACTAACCATGGTCTTCCCTAGCGATGAAAAAAATACTGGTTTGCAGAATACCTCTTAACCAATTTGCCTGATTACCTGAGGCAGAGTGTCCAGGAATAGTTGGCTCTAGTTTGTGAATTAGAAATAGACCTACAAAATCTGGCTGTAAAACACGGATGACAACTGGAAAGCCACAGTGAGATTAACAAAAAAAAAAACCACTCTCTCTCTCTTTGCTACTATTTGGTGGTTGTCTAGATTCTTTCTGGTTTAGGAAATGAAATCAACAGGTAGCCACCAAGCAAAGGTAACTGGCCCTTGAGCCAATGGAGTCGTGTGCCTGTTTTAAAAGTAACACTTCACTCATGAAGTGCTAAAGGCTACATTTACTATGCAGCACAGAGCTATAGCTGTCAACACTTTCTAAAATTCACAAAGTCCTGCAACCAGGCTCAGCCAATTCTCATTCACATGACCATGTATGCCCAATATGTCTTCAGGGACAGCATCATATACCTACTATTCATCCCAAGGTGTGCATTCCAATATCTGTTTTAGAATGTTGGACTTTCTGTAATAAATTTGATAGGGAGAAGAGGAGGAAGAAAATGAAATGGATTCCCATTGCTTGACCAGAAATGTACTCGTGTACCATTGGAGATATACCTATTTGTAATGTATCTTATCTTCTCTCATCCAGGTATTGGTCAGGCCTAGATCTTTTGTCTCATATCAAGTACCACTACCCGAGCATCTTCCTCTCTCTTAATATTGCTGAAAGTTCTCTCTTTTCCCTGAAATATGCAATTTAACTCCATAATTCCTTATTTGAGATTGTGAGATGCCTATAAAAAGTGACCATAATAATGAACTATTACTAACTTTAAAAAAATCCTTTTTAGCTTGCTATTTAAAAACAGTAACATAGGCCTATATATGAGTGCAGTTTGATATCCATTTTTATGCACATTTTTGTGAAATAAAATTGAAAAGAATTTTTGATTTTTTTTCTACTGATATCTGCATTTTTACAATCACTGTCTATAATCTAAATATAGAATGTGTATTTTTACCTGTCTCTAGCACAATTTGTTTTCCGTATACATTTTATTAAGCAAAGGGCTGCACTATAATATTTGAAGTAAAATTTTGGAAAGTATGGAAAGATGAAAAATAATTACATTAACCTTCTGAATCTATGGATATTTGATGCAGTGCTTAGGGACCTGGAATTCAAGCAGTTGTTGCATGTTGACCTCAAAGCTATCTCTGACCTTTAAAAAATTCATAACTGTTCCAACATATTTTGGGCTGCCTTCTATAGACTAAAATAGCTAATATATAGTTTATGCAAGCATATTTAAATGATATTCTGTATTTTTCATCACCACATATGCACCCATACATACCCATCATGCTATTTCCTTTCAAGTTAAGAATCATTGTGGAAAATACAGGAAATGAGGAAGAAGCATGAATCAAAAACAGGGGGGGGGAGAATAAAAATAAAATGTGTTTATACCAACACCATTCACTATACCTCTCCATACCTTTCTATCCTCATGAACCATTCTAGCTTCTACCACATCCTTGTAGAACTTCATGCATTGCCTTTTGTTCTCTAAATTTCTCACCCCTTCTTTGTCGATGAAGGTTCTCAGTCATCCACGTGGAATTGTCTGTAGCTTGAATCATGTCAACTGGATTTCTATTTTCTCAGTGGAAACGTTTCGCTCCTTATCCAAGAAGCTTCTTCAGTCTAAAGAAGCTTCTTGGATAAGGAGCGAAACGTTTCCACTGAGAAAATAGAAATCCAGTTGACATGATTCAAGCTACAGACTCACCCCTTCTTCTTTTGAATAATTTCATCAACTCCAACCAATAAGTTTTCTTCTTCCTCTCAAGCTTCTTCCTTCATATTTTGTTTTGCATTTCAACCCATGTTCGTTCTCTCTATGTGACCAAACCACCTCAATACATGTTTTTGTACTGATCACTCTCTTTTGTATTAAAATCATGTATTAAAACATTCATTCAGCCCCCAATCAATCTTGACTCCCTCTTCTTGTTCTGTCACACACACTTCTTAAGTACCACTTCCCACTGCAATCAATTTTGTTTTATGTTTCTCCTGAATACCTAACTCTCTGTTTCATATAACAAAGGGAGGACAAGCACGCTTTTATATATAGGCATTTTCACTTTTTTAAACAAACACTATGCCTCACTAAAGACCACATATTACCCACTTTCTGCCAGCATTCACAAAAAACATTTCATAATTCAAGGTTCACACTGAAGATGTTGCCTAACCTGGCAATCAAACATCTGCAAGAAAACAACAAGGCTCAGAGAGCACCAAGGACTCCACATAATTCAAGTTTATTTATTTTTTTTTTTTGTGGATTTTACTCTGGGAATGTTAATTTCTAGTATCACAAACATCCATCTGAGGCCCCAACATGTTTCATGAATTCCTTGATTTAATATTGTAGTTGAAGGCCAACATATCATTTTGACTCTACATTTGGGCCAATTGGAACTATTCAAAATTTTGCAATTTTTATATAGCACAACATGCTTTATTCATACTGTATCTTCTGTTGCTCTTTTATATGATTGTGGTCTGGTAAAATAGACTATGGTGGGGGAAAGATATTATGGTAATTTATCATTAGGCTGTAAGAACCTTTCAAGTGCTATCATGTGGTTATGGCTGAATTTCCTTCTTGTGAAGATGTAAAAAAAAGAAATGGTTCACTTGATCACTATGTCTTTGAACTTCTAATATATGTGTAGATTTCAATCTTGGATTACAAGAGAACACGTACCTTGAAGTATTTGTCTTTGGGATCTGAACATTCTATATGTTTTCCCTCTCCCCTGAGACATTCTCTGCTTTTCAAGCAGAAAGCTTCAACAGCAGAAAATGACTAGAAATAGTATAAAAACAAAAATTCATAAACTGGTTACTCACTTTTATTAAATGGAGATAAAACTAAGAAGTTTCTTTCCTATGATCTGATCAGATGCTGCAGTGTCACAGGATTTGATCTTTCTTCATATAACTAATATCATATACTGTATAAACTGTTCTGTAAGTAATAGTGTGTAGAAACTGTAAAGATACTGAGCTGAAGTGGGTGGAAATAAAAGTGTAGGCTGAATTGATTTGGGAACTTAAAAAAAAGCTTATATCCTCTTTAATGTAAGTATCATCACCAAATTAGCTGGGGAAAATTAATATTGAATTAATCCCCATTCTTACTTCTAAGACATCTCAATGACAGGCAAAAGCAAAGTGGTTCATAGGGAAATCATCTAAATAAATTATTTAGAATGTGAGGACTAGAGGAAATAGAATGGAATTCCTAACACAAGGTCTTGTTTTGGGTTTTATATTTATATTTTTAAAATTTTATATCTCAAATAAATATTACAAATACAATAATCAATATAAGTTCCTAATCACCGCTGAGTTAGTTTCATTTTGGTTTTGGAATTGCTATACTACTTGAATATGACCAGTGTGTTAACTGGACAAGGGATTTAAGTGTTTTGGAAGTAAAATATCCACTCTATCTTGTGAATTCAAGGCAGCCAAATATAGATAGGTATCTACATCTCTTAAATGATACATGGACACTATCAAGTCTTCAACCCTGATTGCCCATATTCAGGAAAAAAGGCCATGATTTGAGATGAGCTGATAAAGTATGGAAGATAATTATACCCTACAACAGAGCTTTCCAAACTGTGTGTCGTGACACAAAAGTGTGTCGCCACACACAGTCTGGTGTGTCGCCACACAACCCGGAAGCGCTGATCATCATCAGCACTTCCGGGTTTTCCCGCGGCGGCACACCAACGGCAGCATGCAAAAAACGAAAGCGGCAGCAGTGCTTCCGGGTTTTTGCGCGCTGCCACAACGGCGGCACTTCCAGGTTTTCCCGCGGCGACACACGAACGGCGGTTGGTGTGTCGCCACGGGAAAACTTTGGAAAGCCCTGCCCTACAACAATGCCTGAAAATTCCAGTTTCCCTGTAGTGCATGCCAAGAGATGGAGCTTCTGTCCTCAAAATCAGAATTTTGGTCATAGATCAAAAGGGAGCCACTCCCATCAACTCTGCTGATGTTAATAGTTGCTAAAAAAAGGCAAGGGCTTCCAGTGGAGGTGAAGTTAGCTAACCAACCTCAGCAACAGCCTAACTTAAGCCTTAGTTAAATTTCAGGAAGAGATATCCAAAGGATCAATGTCAGAACTTCACAACACAAGCTCTTCCATGTGTGCAGCATCACAACGCACATACGTAGAAAAGGGTCTATGATGTTGTTCAATTTGTGTGTTGCTGCTTTTTCCATTTTCCTCCCTTTATTTATTTATTTGATTTTTATCCCGCCTTTATTATTTTTATAAATAACTCAAGGCTGCGGAATAAGCCTGGCTTTATTCCCTCCCTATGGATGTTGCTGGCTGCAGATTACCCTTGCTGTTGTTCAAAGAATACATGATACTGCTCTTGTGAGCCCACACAATACCACATGGAGCTGTCCAGGTTGTGGTTTTAATTGCTTTATTTTCACCTGAAACCCCAACTAGCTGAGTCTATCAGATGAAGAAGACTATGTACTTAAACTATGTAAGTGGACTTAGGTTGACCATATATGAAGGGGAAATATGAAGGTTGACCAGATATGAAGGGGAAATAGGAACAGCATGAAGGAAAAAGAAAATTTAGAAAGAAAAAACTTCACAAATCTATATATTGGTTATAGCTTCTAAACAGGGTTTGATTGATCTTTCATGGTCACTTTGTAGCAGTGGAAGAATCAGCAAAACAAAACAAGATGGATGATCTCCAACAGAGGTTTCATGTAGATGTTAAACAAGAAAGGTTGAGAGTGTCCAGCCTTGAGGCACCTACAAGTGAGGGCAAAGTCTTTCTGCAGGCAGCCCTTAAAGATGATCTGGCAATTGCAGCAAGTCTAAAATGCAGCAAACAGGCTGGTGAATAGCAGTTCTTAACTGACCATTTTAATGCCTTTGATTTGATGTTCTGTTGTAAACTGCAAAGAAACATTGCTAGTCAGCAGTAAAAAAAAGGTAAAGGTTCCCCCCGCACATTTGTGCAGTCGTGTCCGACTCTAGGGGCTGGTGCTCATCTCTGTTTGTTAGCCAAAGAGCCAGCGTTGTCTGAAGACGATTCCATGGTCATGTGGCTGCATGACAAGCGTGGAACGCTGTTACCATCCCACCGAAGTGGTACCTATTCATCTACTTGCATTTGCATGCTTTCGAATTGCTAGGTTGGCAAGAACTGGAGCTAGTGCGGGAGTTCATTCCGTCAGGCGGGGCTAGGGATTCGAACCTCTGAACTTGAGATCTTCCGATCGACAAGCCTGGCATCTTACCCGCTGAGCTACCACGCCCAAGTCAGCAGTAGAGCATCTTTAATCAGAGTCCATTGGAGTTGGGCGGCTTATAAGTTCAAATAAAAAAATAAAAAAATAAATGGGGCACAATAAATAAACAAATAAACAAACAAGCAGAGCACTCTTGGCAGTCCCACCATCAACAACCTTGAGTAGCCCTCATAGTCAATAAAAGAGTGGGAAAGGCAGTACTGGGGTACAACCTCAAAAACGACAGAATGATCTCCGTTCGAATCCAAGGCAAACCATTCAACATCACAGTAATCCAAGTCTATGCCCCAACCACTGATGCTGAAGAAGCTGAAGTTGACCTGTTCTATGAAGACCTACAACATCTTCTAGAACTAACACCAAAAAAAGATGTCCTTTTTATCATAGGGGATTGGAATGCTAAAGTAAGAAGTCAAGAAATAACCGGAATAACAGGCAAGTTCGGCCTTGGAGTACAAAATGAAGCAGGGCAAAGGCTAATAGAGTTTTGTCAAGAGAACACGCTGGTCATAGCAAACACTCTTTTCCAACAACACAAGAAACGACTCTACACATGGACATCACCAGATGGTCAATACCAAAATCAGATTGATTATGTACTTTGCAGCCAAGGATGGAGGAGCTCTATACAATCAGCAAAAACAAGACCTGGAGCTGACTGTGGCTCAGATCATGAGCTTCTTATCGCAAAATTTAGGCTTAAATTGAAGAACGTAGGGAAAACCACTAGACCACTCAGGTATGACCTAAATCATATCCCTTATGAATATACAGTGGAGGTGAGGAATAGATTTAAAGGATTAGACCTGGTAGACAGAGTGCCTGAAGAATTATGGATGGAGGTTCGTAACATTGTACAGGAGGCAGCAACTAAAACCATCCCAAAGAAAAAGAAATGCAAGAAAGCAAAGTGGCTGACTGATGAATCTTTACAAATAGCTGAGGAAAGAAGGGAAGCAAAAGGCAAGGGAGAAAGGGAAAGATATAACCAACTGAATGCAGATTTCCAGAGAATAGCAAGGAGAGCTAAGAAGCCCTTCTTAAATGAACAATGCAAAGAAATCGAGGAAAACAATAGAATGGTTATAGAGACTAGAGATCTCTTCAAGAAAATCAGAGATACCAAGGGAACGTTTTGTGCAAAGATGGGCATGATAATGGACAAAAAAGGCAGGGATCTAACAGAAGCAGAAGAGATTAAGAAGAGGTGGCAAGAATACACAGAAGAACTATACAAGAAAGATCTTAATGTCCCTGATAAACACAATGGTGTGGTCACTAACCTTGAGCCGGACATCCTAGAGAGTGAAGTTAAGTGGGCTTTAGGAAGCATTACTAACAACAAAGCTAGTGGAGAAGACAGTATCCCAGCTGAGCTATTTAAAATCCTAAAAGATGATGCTGTTAAAGTGCTGCACTCAATATGCCAACAAATTCGGAAAACTCAACAGTGGCCACAGGATTGGAAAAGGCCAGTTTACATTCCAGTTCCAAAGAAGGGCAAAGCCAAAGAATGTTCAAACTACCGAACAATTGCGCTCATTCCACATGCTAGCAAGGTTATGCTCAAAATCCTACAAGCTAGGCTTCAGCAGTATGTGAACCGAGAAGTACCAGAAGTGTAAGCTGGGTTTCGAAGAGGCAGAGGAACTAGAGATCAGATTGCCAACATTCGCTGGACCATGGAAAAAGCAAGAGAGTTCCAGAAAAACATCTATTTCTGCTTCATTGACTACGCTAAAGCCTTTGATTGTGTGGATCACAACAAACTGTGGCAAATTCTTAAAGAGATGGGAGTACCAGACCACCTTACCTGTCTCCTGAGAAACCTGTATGCGGGTCAAGAAGCAACAGTTAGAACCGGACATGGAACAACCGACTGGTTCAAAATTGGGAAAGGAGTACGACAAGGCTGTATATTATCACCCTGCTTATTTATTTATTTATTTATTTATTTATTTATGTTTCAATTTATATACCGCTCCATCTCCCCGCAAGGGAACTCTGGGCGGTATATTTAACTTATATGCAGAGTACATCATGAGAAATGCCGGGCTGGATGAATCACAAGCCGGAGTTAAGATTGCCGGGAGAAAATTCAACAACCTCAGATATGCAGACGATACCACCCTAATGGCAGAAAGTGAAGAGGAACTAAAGAGCCTCTTGATGAGGGTGAAAGAGGATAGTGCAAAAGCTGGCTTGAAACTCAACATTAAAAAAACTCAGATCATGGCTTCTGGCCCCATCACTTCCTGGTAAATAGAAGAGGAAGAAATGGAAGCAGTGACAGATTTTATTTTCATGGGCTCCAAGATCACCGCAGATGGTGACTGCAGCCATGAAATTAAAAGACGCTTGCTCCTTGGGAGAAAAGCTATGGCAAACCTAGACAGCATATTAAAAAGAAGAGACGTCACCTTGCTGACAAAGGTCCGTATAGTTAAAGCTATGGTTTTTCCAGTAGTAATGTATGGCTGTGAGAGTTGGACCATAAGGAAGGCTGAGCACTGAAGAATTGATGCTTTCGAGCTGTGGTGCTGGAGAAGATTCTTGAGAGTCCCTTGGACTGCAAGGAGGTCAAATCAGTCAATCCTAAAGGAAATCAACCCTGACTGCTTATTGGAAGGACAGATCCTGAAGCTGAAGCTCAAATACTTTGGCCACCTAATGAGAAGAGAGGACTCACTGGAAAGACCCTGATGCTGGGAAAGACTGAAGGCAAAAGGAGAACGGGACGGCAGAGGATGAAATGGTTAGATAGACTCACCGATGTAATGAACATGAATTTGAGTAAACTCCGAGAGACAGTGGAGGACAGGAAGGCCTGGCGTGCTATGTTCCATGAGGTCACGAAGAGTCGGACACGACTAAACGACTGAACAACAACAACAACAATACTAGCTTGTAGATACAAATGTAAATATGAAGCAACAGATTTAACAACTTTTAGTTCAACAGTACTTTTATTACATTATAGATTTTGAGGGGTTTATACGTATATTTTGAAAGGGAATAGAATAATTGACCATCTAGACTTGAACTAAGCTTTCAAGGCCCCTAAGCTTTCTTCCTTCAATATTCTTTTCTAGTTACTGACATCTACATTCTGTGTTTTTGAAGTCCCTATGTCATCTTGACTCTGCTAAGAAAATGGGTTTATCATGGTAGTGAAGTAGTTTTGTTCCTGATTTTAATTAATTAGTAAAATGAAAAGACTAAATATCTTGGTCTTTCAAGGATAGTAACATACAAATATTTTATTATTAAATAATAACATTTAATGATACATTAGACATGAATGAATACAAATAAAGTCAGCCAGTATATTACCTAAAAAACCTAGAGAGGTCCAAGATGAATTAGCAAGAAGAATATTTAATCAATTTTCCCCAGACATCTGGTCCTGTTGCCTGTGATTCCCCCCCCCCATCTCTTTTCTGGGCAATTATCCATCAGTTAGCACAGATTTGTATTTTTAATTGGCCTGGCCCACACCTGGCACATCCAGATTCCCTGTCCTCAGAAGCACAGAGATTGAAAATTAGTATCTAGAGGGAGGAGGAACTTAATCTTAAAGCACTCTGGGATGGACCTGCTTAGAAATCATTAATATGGAAAGGCAAGAATGATATGCATGATAAGGAAGAGGACTAAAACAAAGAGATTAATACAGCAAATCAGTTAGGCAAAGCAGAAAGATCACCTCTCTGATAACTGCCAATGTCAATGAAAACTCACCCTCACCGGCTTTGGTATGGGTTGGGTTCTTTCCCTGTGTATCTGTGTCTGATTAATTAAAGAGATAGAGAGAAAGAAAGACAGAGAGTGGAGGCCAGGAAGAAACTATTTTTTCCCAATAAAGCTCCGGTAAGGTATGTGAGAGAAAAATAGTGAACAGGTGTATAAACCACCTAGAGGGTAGCACCTCTCAGCTGGTTGGCAAGCCAACAGGATGGCATTGTCAGCTCCTCAGCAGGTGTGTAGACAAACTGCACGTCACCATCACTTGCTTTTGACCTTGTGTACTTCTCAGTACTTTTAAGCCTTGAGTCAAACATTGAAGTCCAGAACTCTGCTAAATACTAAATATCACAGAAGTTAATGTATAGCTGGACTTAAATAAGAAAATCCCCTTCAGGAACTCAAATAGATCCAGACCTATTAATGTTCCCTTGATTCCTTAGAAAATGAAAAGAAAGAATTCCACCCACAAAACTAGAGAAAATATTGGATTCTTAAGTGTCTTTATCACATAGTAGAAAATATGCTTCTTGGAACTCCAATAACTTCAGAACTTTATAACTCCTGCAGCTTCTATCCACCAGTCCATTCATCATGTTTTTAAATAATGGATTGCTCTTTCTGGATCTTCCTTTATTTCTAAAGCCATTCCTGCTACCACATTGGTTCTCCAGTAAGGAGCATAAGCAGTCCAATATAGGAGTCTGATATGCATTGTTACATGTGGTTTGGAAAAATAAACTCTATAGATATGAAGAAACATAAAAGTTTTTGGGTTCAAGCAACTTGAGATCAAGACACCAAGACTGAGATCAAGACACCAAGAATGCAATCACAGGAAGGGAACATCTCAAAATATGTCTGAGCCCTACATACTGTACATATTCTATTAAATGTGTCATATATGAGACATCAGAGTGTTTTTTTTAATAATAGACTTTCTAGACTCGACCGTGCATTGCAGAAATTTGAGCAAAAGCAGAAATGTACATTAATAATATTCAACTACGCTTTCTGACTGCCCATATTGTTATAGCAGGGGACTTTAATGCTAGACTAGGCCCACATGATAATCAGTTGTTTGCCAAATTCCTTCAAACTCCACCTAACGTGCAGACTGTCTCTCCCTTTTTAATTAGAGAATCTAAGGATCACGTTGGAGATTTTAGGGGCCTATATATGTTGCAGACATTGTACAAGTTGGATCTCCAAATTATGAATGGCACCATCATTACTGACTATCCTGCAGAGTTTTCACATTGGGCTGGTACAAGGCCCTCTTTGATTGATTATACTGCCATATCAAGAAATCTATGTTCTTCGGTCCTTCAATTTCAGATTGACAACTGCCCCGAGAGTGATCACTGTCCCAACGTGCTGTCTTTGAAGCCCTTTGGTGTTTGCTTTTTGGAAATATATCCTATTCCATCTGAAGATACCCCCATGGGACAAATACGAATGAAATGGACAGCTCACATGAAGGATAAATTAACCCAAATGCTCTCTACTGATGAGGCACTCCAACTTCGTACAGCTATTCTAGTTGACAGGTCCTCCAACCAAATTTTGCCATCTTATACTCAACTAGTTCAGCTTCTTCAGCCAATCCTATTCACTCACCCAGCTGGTGTAAATAGGAATCAGCACTCTTTCAACCAATCCTAGTTTGATAGCGAATGTCATGCAGCTAAGAAACAACTGATCTCCTGCTTTAAGTGTTATAAAAATGATCCTCTCTCATATTCAACTCAGGATCTCTGGCACTCCAAGCCTGGCTGGCAGCTCGACAAGTCAGAGTTTCTCAGAGCTCTGAGCTCTGAGACCTGGCTAACTTTCTATCTTGTTTGCAGGGGTCTACAGACCACTGAAGTTTCCCCCTGGAGAAGGGGGAACCAGAAGATTGCTCACAGAGCCATTGTAATTGCCCACTCCTGTTTTTCTTTGTTGTTTCCACCGCGGAGAAGAACGGGGGTGAATGCAGTGAAATGGCCGAAGGAGGATCCTAGCTCTGCAGAGAACGTAAGTCTCTCGGGAGACACAAGAGTGACAGCCAGCTTTTAGACCACTTTATATTAGTTTTCTTTTTTAGATTAGTACATTTTTATTATCTAAAATTTATCTTTGGACTTCGTTCAAAATGTTGGCTAATTTTGTGTTTTCTTTGCTATAATTAATTTTGGTGGAAGTTTGATAGATTTTATTTTGGCAACATAGTGAACAAGTTTGTATTTTTCTGCCTTTCTTTTGTATCAGAGAAATTGGGACTTAAGAGACTTTGTTGGTATTTCTCACTCGACAAACTAACTGATTTTTGAGAAATTGTCTGTTTGGGTTAAGCAGCTTGCAGCCTGAAGAATAAAGAAGAATAGAGAATAAAGTATAGAGAATGTGTGCCTCTTTACCTTTTTTTTTTCTACTTTTTTTTAGAAAGGACTATCTTTCATTTGGAATATATTTTCATCTTTCCTTTTACAAACTGTTTGAAATACTGCTCTGTGGAATTTTTTCATTCAACCAATCCTAGTTTGATAGCGAATGTCATGCAGCTAAGAAACAACTGATCTCCTGCTTTAAGTGTTATAAAAATGATCCTCTCTCATATTCAACTCAGGATCTCTGGCACTCCAAGCCTGGCTGGCAGCTCGACAAGTCAGAGTTTCTCAGAGCTCTGATTCCAAGATGGAATTTTTTCATCTTTTACTTTAAAAGCTTTTCTCACTTAAAGAAATAGACATTATTGATAAATAATAGAACAGCTGTTCCCTGCTCCCTGAGAAAATTTTTTGTTTTGGCTACGGCAGCTGATTATGGTTTGAACAACAAATAATGGCATTTCTCACAGCACTTCAGGATTTTAAGGAAGAAACCAGCAAAAATTTTTTGCAAATTAAGAAATCCATAGAACGTATATTAATAGTTTTGGTGGCTCAGGAACAGAAGATACAAGGGACAGATTTAGAAACAGAGGAAAGACCTTTCGAACCAGTAGAGAAACAGGGAAAGAGGACTTTGAATGTATTGGTACAGAAGAAGATTATGACATTTATGAGAAGACAATGAGATGATGAGATGGAATTAGAATGTAGGTTATTACAAGAATATGTTGTATGTATTAGGTTATATGTTATGTTAGGTTTTGTATTTTTGCTATATTATGTATTATGTTATGTAATATGTTAGATTATGTATTAATGGAATATATAGTCATAACATGAACAGAATATACTGTATTTTATTAGACGTAGATAAGGCCTTTATTTGTTATACTAATTGGACTTTATTGAAGATATAAATATAGATGTAAAAATGGAAAGAGCAAATGGAAAACATTTAATTGATGCAACAATGAACATTTGATTACTATTCTAAGGAGTAGAAACCAGAGATGGATTGTTGGAAGATATCAAGAAAGGTGAAACCTATATGAAGAACAGAAGATTGGATTATAGAAATCATAGGGTATATGACAAAGAAAAGTTTCTGTGTATTGTATGAAGGACTAACATTTAAAGTTAATTGCTGTACTTAAAGTTCAAGGATAAATTGGAGGACATCTATTTTCTATATTTTCTTTGTTTGTTATTTTTTGACTTCACTTTTTCTTTTCCTTTTTCTTACTTTGTATTTCTATTTCTTTTTTTTGTATTAGCTCTTAATATGTATTTTAAAATTTAATAAAACTTATGGAAAAAAAAACCTCAGGATCTGTTGCTCCTCAAGAGGAAATATAAACAGCTGCTACAGACAAAGTAGAGACAGGCTTTGAGAGAGTCTTGGAATCAACTAATTTCTGCTACTCGCTCTAAGAATTCAGCTCTATTTTGGAAATGTGTAACTCTCCAATCTGCTTCTTCTAATTTACGAATCTCGTCTCTTATTCCTGCTTCAGCCTGGGAAGGCCACTTCAGATCATTGTATACACAGGAGGAATCATTTCACCCAAAGAGGGAATTAGACTATGAAGCTCACTTGCTACCCCCCTGGCCCCCTGTCTCAGGCTCTGAGATTATAAACCTGATTAAACAGCTGAAATCGAACAAAGCTCCAGGATACAACTTTATCTCAGCAGAGGTCATTCGCAACAATTTAGATTGGTGGGCACCTGTGTTGGCTTCCCTATTCACCTATATTGACAACTATGCTAAGATCCCTGATGACTGGGGTCTAGCTTTGGTGATTCCAATCTATAAAAAAGGAGGCAGAGATTTACCTGACAATTATCGGCCCATCAGCCTTCTCAGTGTGGTTAGCAAATTATATGCTAGACACCTATACAATAAGCTCCTGGATTGGATTATAACTGAGAATATCTTGTCTGATGAGCAGGCAGGCTTTAGAGAAGACCGCTCAATCTTTGACCATGCTCTAACTCTTCAACATCTAGTCGAGAAATATTCCTCCGGAGCTTGCTCAACACTCTATGCAGCGTTTATTGACCTTAGATGTGCTTTTGATTTCATTGCTAGAGCCAAACTATGGGAGAAATTGAATTCTTCCTTGATTGATAGAAGTTTACTTGTTCTTATATATAAACTTTATGAAAATTCCCGGATGAAGGTGGGATGTAATATGTATGGACATTGCACCAAGGAAATCCCAGTCAAGGGAGGAGTGAGACAAGGATGTATTCTAGCTCCCCTTCTTTTTAATCTATATATTAACTCTCTTATAGACAAATTGAATAACCCATCTCTTCATCCCCCAAAACTGGGAAATAGGCACATCTCTGTTCTTTTATATGCAGATGATGCTGTGTTGCTTTCTCGGACACAGATTGGCCTAAAGCGGGTGCTCTGTATGCTTGCTGAGCACTGCCGAGAAGAATGGCTGGAAATAAACTACTCAAAAACCAAGGTTATGGTTTTTGCCAAGCGCCCTAAGGCACATGTCTGGCGGCTAAACAATCATTTAATAGAGCAAGTTAAGACCTTTAAATATTTGGGGATTGTTTTTCATGCCACGGGTAACTGCAAATTCCATGCCGACTATGTCAGCCTGAATGCACAAAAAACAGCGGCAGCACTACAATCTTTCTATTTCTCCAAAGGAGCTCAATATATACCAGCAGCGATAAAAGTTTTCTCAGCTAAGATCAGAGCTCATCTCCTTTTTGGAGCTCAATTGGGCCCCTAAAGGTCATTCCTTTCTCTTCAAAGAGTCCAATCCAAGTTTTTAAGATCTATCTTTCAAGTACCTCGCTGAGTCCCCAACATGGTGCTTCGCCGTGAAGCTGGTCTATTAAAAATAGAAACTTCTGCTTAGATTAACACTTTTACTTACTGGCTTAAGCTTTCTTTTTTCCCAGTTGGCCTGGCCCCTTTGATTATGACCGATCGTTTTCAATCTTCTTGGTGCCAGGCAATACATGCCAAGCTGCAATTATATGGCTTTTCAGGGGCAGCCATCATCTTGTTGGGCTATGAACGTGCACTAGCTGATCTCAAACAACGGGCCATCGATTTAGAGCTACAATCCGATTTATCAGTTTTACCTAAAAACATCTTTTTGGGCCACTCTGCACGTCTTCTCCAACCAGCTAGAGTTGCATAACAATTCCAAAATTTAGAAGGGGCTTATCCTTGGCTAGATTCAATGCCCTTCCAACAGCTGTTATTGAAGGGAGATATCGAAATATCCCTTTTGATCAAAGACTGTGCCCATGTGGCAGAGGAGTAATTGAAACAATGGATCACGTCATTTTATATTGTCCTCTCTATGCAGATGCTCGCCAGGAATTATTATCTCAATTTTTTACCAAATATCCAGGTCTTTCGGATTCTTTTTACCTCAAACTGTTTTTATCAGACCAATCTGATTTTACTTCATTGACCACAGCTAAATATTGCTCTATAATCTGTACAGCACACCACAATATCTCTTCTAATTTTTCTTAGATTTTTTAGAATTTTAAGTATTGTTTCTTTTATTCTAACCAGATGTGAATTTTTAGTTTTGTTTGCTGGTCTAAATTGATTTGATTTGGTAATATAAGTTAGCATAGCTTTACATTCTCGTAGTGTTATACAAATTCTAGTATTACTTCTGCCCTTTTATAGCTATTTGCCCTAGTTATTTATAGTATATAGATTATTCATTGTAAAATTAATTGTAATTTTATAGGATTTTTTTTGCTTTTTAATACCTGTACTCTGTAATTTTACCTTAATAATTTTATCTTTATCTTATTTTATGCTATCAATATGACTTTTTATATTTATTTTATTTCTATTTTAGCGTAATTGTTATGTTACTAGTTGTATGCTGGTCTATGACCGAAATAAAAATTGATTGATTGATTGATTGACTTTCTAAATTATTTGAATTAATATGCAACTGGCAGCCTTGAAGTAACATGTTGATAGGTGCTGAGAAACCCTATGCTTGATACAACCCAGATTAAAATACCTCTGTAAAGATCTACAAGCTCAGTAGACCTTGGGTAAGAGTGAGCAGTTATGATAGCTCCTGTTTCCTACCTTTTTCTCTTACAGCAGCATATGAAAAACTGCCAAGACTAAAAACAACAACAACAAAGTAGGAATGAACTACAGCATCAGCAGCAGGATGTTTGTGTGTGTGCGTGTGTGTGTGTATGTGTGTATGTATGTATGTGTACATAAATATTTGGGAATTTTCATAAAAAAGTAAGTACAACCCTCAACTCTGATAAATCTTTTTTAAAACAAATCTTTAAAAGAAATTACTCATCTTCAGATTAGCACCCTCATACTCCTTAACATGCTGATAAAAATACTTCCAACTATTTCGAAGAGGGCAGATATCTGGGAAAATCATTAGGTTTTTGGAAGGAGGGAGTAGTAGTGTCTTATATAAAAATAAGCTATATTCATATGGGTATTCATAAAGATTGAATTCCTGATATTCTTTGTTTTACTACAAGTATTTTTAATTTTACTGCAGAACTATGTTTGAAAGTTTGGTCTCTGGAGAACATATCTTAACAAAGATATTTTTCTTTGGCTGAGAATTTTATTGTGGAATGATGTAATGGCACAACACATGAAAGATACCTTGATGTTTTTTTCTATTTTCAACTGATCAGCTTTAATTTTTTGCAAAAGATGGATTTATTTTTCCACCAGTACACTTTTAGTTCCTCAAAACTGCCCCCATTATGTCAAATGTATATTTTTACTGCACTAACTTCAACTACTCCTGTGACTCTGAAGAAAGTTCAACTTTCTGATCTTTTCATTTTTTCTTTTCTGGTTTTTGACCCACTGTAGCTTTTGGGGGTTGAAAATATAACTTTGAAGCAGAAGGTTTTTAAAAAATCGTATTTTAATGTATGCTTAGTGAGACAAGTGCTGTATATTCAGAGAGTCAATAGAGATAATCCCTTCTGAAAGTTAAATGTAATCATTTTCTTTTATGCAGACCATAAAGCACCAGCTGACTTGCCATATCCTCTTCACCAGCCCTCTATTCCTCCTCCTCTTTCTCCTCCTCCTTTAGTTTGTATTCTGCCTGACTCCCAACAACTCTGTGTGGCTCACAGGTGAAACTTCTTAAGAAATACAATAAGACACAAAAGAATAAAAGATGACAAAGATGACAAAAACCAGACTGGAACAAAAGAGGAAACAAACCCACACAATCCAAGAGGCTTCACTCACCCTCACCAAAAGCCTGGGAGAAGACCTTCAAGCCCCATCAAGACAGCAGCAATTTGGGGGCCATCTGGATCTCAGGAGAAACCTCATTCCAAAGGACAGGTGCTGCTACAGAGAAGGTGTGCTTTCAGGTTGCCGATAGTTGGCATTGTTTTATCAAAAGGACCCGGAGCATGTCAGCCCTGCAAGATCTAATTAGCTAGGCAGATACTATCCATATTCCTGTTGCTGAAATTCCATTTAAATCAATACTTAATAACCTATTTATGGATTGAATGGTTGGAGAAGAGCATTCTAGCTTCAATCACCTGACATCTGAACCCACTTCACATAGGTTACAGGGAGGAGAGGGCATGACAGCAAACAAACTGGAGGGGCATGGCCCAATTCAAGACCGGGCTGGCATTTTAGGTGACAGGACAATGTCCAGCAGATGTCCCAAGCCCAAGTTATTGTTATCTCACTGACACAAAGCAAGCTGCTTAATGATGGAGTTTTGAAGGTTAATAAAAGAACTCCAAGCAGCTAACAACAATCTTGCAGAGTAGAAGCATGGACCAGCAGGGAACTTGCACTTTAAGCTTAATTATGTTCAGAAATAAATTCAGTCTTGACACATTAGTTAGATGAAGAAAAAAAGAGATAGCTTACATTTATTCAGTAGATCTGGATACAAGTAGATTCATTGTAGATCTGAGTGCAAGCAAGATGTAATGGACGAGAGCTGCATTGTGCCTCCTGCTTGCAGGTGTGCCCAAAGAGTAATGGAGATTGTTAATCCCCCAAACCAAGGAGGAGGAGGAAGAGGAAATCAGGTGACTCAGGCAACATCTCACAAGCATAATAGAGATGCGTTTTACTAGAAAAGACCCCCCTTATGCTTATGAGACAATGCTGAGTTGACCCCTGATGATTCCAACACTTAAGCCACCATTCTTTATTTGCTTTGCACACTGCTCTGAAGGTTCAACTACAATTAAGTCTGCTCTTTCCTATTTCTTGACTCATAGAAAAAGGAGAAGGGTGACAAATGCCCTGTACAGCAACTGTACACAAGTGCCCAGCTGCAGATGCTGCAATATTAGGAGCCATACTGTCAGCCACCCAGGTAGACCAGACAGGAAACACAACAAGATGAGCTAATTCTACTTTATTGTAAGGCTAAATTAACAGACTCTTGCAAGTCTGAAATTCTCCTGCCGTCTCTTTTTACAGTCTGTTATGTTAGGGTGGATCCTTTCTAAGTTTCTTTCTGTGCCTGATATGCAGCTGTGGGCTCCTCCCCCTTTTATCTGATTGTTCCCTAGGCAGCATCTCTTCTCCTTGCCTCTCAAGGTCATTCCCATGTACCATTACACATACCTCCTAAGAACAAATAATCTAAATAGCACACTCTGCAAGCCTCTGTATACATCTTTGCCAGATTTCATTGCCAGGATGTGAAGAAAGATTTCTTTCTTTCTGTTCTACAGCTAGGTTGTTTGAGATGGCTTTCGTTCTTAATTAAAATCATAGTGAAATCACAGCCTTTAATAAGCCAGCCAAAAAACTATACTGCAACAACATAAATACCAACTGCATTTACAGTATGGGAACTGTGTACACAATTAAGTTGATTCTGTGCTAATGTATTCATTTTTCTTTTCAATTGTTTTTTTCTGTATGCTTACTTGATGCTAAAGCCTTGACCTGAATCCAGAAGATAGTATTTGTCTTCTTTGAGAAAAAGGAGTCACATATGAACAGGGGAAAAAAAATCAAGATTTTATTTTTGTGAATGCATTTTCTTGTGCAATATCTCTCTTTCGAGTTGGCATATAAAGTCTTCTGGAGGGGAAATCATTGCAAATCAAGAGTTTTCTCTACATGTGAGGAATGTTAAGGATATCCTGAGAAATACTGATAGGACTAGTGCCCTCCCACCCCCAAATAAGAAAGAAGGAATGAAAAATACAGGTGCAGGTAATGATGATTTATCAGTCCAATTAAAAGTAAATCCCATTTAGGTATCTGCAAGATTAGATTGTCTTGCAAGCCAAGACAACACTCCATGAATTCTGGTTAGTATGGTCACATAGTCAGTCCCAGAAGTGCTGCACAGCAGTAATCTGTGAGAAAAACGCCATGCTGGGGTGATGGTATAATGTATTTTTGCTGTGAAAAGCAAGAGAAATCTAATTGTAAAAACTACCTCTTATATTTTCAGAAATAAGTAAACCCTTATTTCTGTTCAATATATTGAATCACACATTAGATCATAGCTTTCCAAACTGTGACACTTTAGTGTGTCGCAACACACAGTTTAGTGTGTCGCAAAGCGGCGGTGTGGCGGTGGTGGTGTGCACAGCAGTGGCAGCGACGACAGCAGCAGCGTGCCATCAGCGCGCCCCCGCACCACCACTGCTGCCGTTGGTGTGTCGCCAACGGCAGCATTTTGGAAAGCACTGCATTAGACAAATGGCCCATTTGGGATCCATACATTAGGACAATGTATTTTATGTCTGATCAGAACTGAAATATTACATACAACAGAGCTTTCCAAACTCTGTGTCGCGACACAAAAGTGTGTCACCACACCACCCGGAAGCGGCGGCGCGCATGCACGGCGGCTGCCATGCACGCGTGCACCGCCGCATGCCCCCCATGCCACCGCACGCCCCCCCGCACCGCCACACGCCCCCCGCGCCACCACCGTGCTCACGCGCACCGCTGCACGCCCCCCTGCGCCGCCACTGTGCGCACGCGCCGCCGCACGCTCCCCGCGCCGCCGCCACTGGCACTTTGGAAAGTTCTGACATACAATATGGCTTTTATCTCAATAAAACCATATAATTGAGAACTGCACATATGGATCTGATTGGGGTAAATTGTAGGGGTGATACAGAAACCATGGCATAGAACCTGGTTACTTGAGGGACCACCTGTCTCCCATAGTATCTGCCCAACCACTTTGATCTTGCAGGGTTGGCATGCTCTGGGTTCCTTCGATTAAACAAAGTCATCTATCAGAACCCTGGAAGCATGCCTTCTCTGTAGCAGTGCCTGCCCTTTGGAATGGGGTTTCCCTGGAGATCCGGATGGCCCCCACTGTGCTGTTGTTTAGAAGAGCCATGAATACCTGTTTAGAAGACTTGTGAGGCCTTTGTTGTAAGCCACCTGTCATGGCCAGCTCCTCTATGAGAAGTCTGAGGAAGAGGAGGAGGTAATTTCAAAGGACCCTGTGGAATAGCAGCCTTCTTCAGAGAGCAGCAGGGAGACACCTGGGGCTGATTTGGTTGCAGAGCTTGTGGAGCAGCTGGAAACAGCAGAAGATGACGGGTCTGATCCAGGACCTCCTCCAGCCCTAAGGCATGTAGGGCTCAGTGAGGGGCAGAAGAGAGAAGGACTGCATGGCTCCTTCCAAGGCAAGGGCATTTCCACAGGTGGTTGCTTGCACCTGGTGGGGCTCTATTTTAGAGCCCCTGCTAGCAAGAAATCCTTTATTGGGAACAACTGCTCTGTTTACTGGAATATCTTTCCATTGTGCCCTGAACTCTTGCCTTTGAAAACCCTGTGCTTTTGAACCCAGACTGGCTGATGACCTACGATAACACTGTGACCTCTGGACTGTGCCCTGACAATGCATCTGCCTGTTGCTTGGAACTTTTGCTTACTGGGATCTTGCTTGTAAGCTTCCAAGGGATTTGGGACTGTTTGAAATTGTGTGTGTGTGTGCATATATGCCCTGCTTCCTACTGCTGTAATTACTCAAACCATGTAAAGCTTTTGAACTCTACTCCTTTGTGCATGTGTGTGTGCGTGTCACGCCTGGGACAGGATACCATCCAGAGTCATTGGGAGTCAGATGGCATATAGATTTAAATTATTATTATTGTTGTTGTTGTTGTTATTATTATATTCACAACAATGTGAAAACACATTATTATTCACAACAATGTGAAAACACAACTGCCAGTTCTTTAGTTGGTGTCAGCCTTCATTCGCAACGAGTTCTTCCTAAGAACCTAGGATGTCGTAATGTATCGGCGTAGCATATGTGCAGATCCAAGCACTGTGGCCTTTTGTAATTGACAGATGGAAAAATTATTTATTTATTTAATTTATTATTAAATTTATACATTGCCCATCTCACCATAAAAGTGACTCTGGGTAGCTTACAAATAAAAGTTATAAAACCATTATAAAAATACAAAAGGTACAAAAAATAGAAGATAAAAGAGGGAAACTAAAAGAGAGAGCATCTTAAGCCACCAACCACCTCCAGGGTTGCCTATCATTCTTGGATCCTCAAGCTAGTTGGCAGAGCCAGGTCTTGACGCTCTTCTTCCTGAAGGCCAGAAGGGGGGTGACATCAATGCACAGATTTTCTAAGTGCCATCCAGGCTTGGTATGGCACCCAGTGTTGTTATTATTATTTTGTTTCTTTTAGTTTTGCCTTTTACTCTATTTTGTTAGGTATGGTCTTATTATTGTCTTGTATTTTATTCTGATACTGCCTCACAGCATTATCATTATTATTATTATTAGTAGTAGTAGTAGACCCCTTCCCTCTGGCCCTATGTGTATTATCAAGTCTTTGTCTAGACTAGACAATTTATTAAAAGTCTATACTGTACATAAATATGCCAGAACAGAATTTTTTCATGCAAAATGGAAAGTAACATGCGTCAGGCTTATATCAACCTCTACATCTCTAGGTAGCTGTTTTCAAATATCCAGATTGGATCTCTCCATTTAGATCTGATTGCCAATAATAACTGCACCAGGTTTGCTATGTCATCTTGTTTATTTATATATTTTCAAAATGATCCACCTAACTCTAACCTTCCCTTTCATTCAAGCAGAGACATCAGGAGTTGGATTGTAAATATACACACATACTTACATAAAAATTCAGGACCACCTTCACATGCCTTCCTCCTCCAGTAGATGCTTATTTAGCTTAAAAGACAAATTGTTGAGTACAATATAAAATATGTTAAAATAGCTGAAAATTACAGGCCACTGTCTGCAATTTTGAATAGCTCCTTAACTCAGAGCTTTCCAAACTGTGTGTCACGACACAAAAGTGTGTCGCCACACACAATCTGGTGTGTCGCCACACAACCCAGAAGCGCTGATCATCATCAGCGCTTCCGGGTTTTCCCGCGGCGACACACCAACGACGGTGTGCAAAAACCGAAAGTGGCAGCAGCGCTTCCGGGTTTTTGCGCGCTGCCGCAATGGCGGCACTTCCGGGTTTTCCCGCGGCGACACACCAACGGCGGTTGGTGTGTCGCTGCAGGAAAACTTTGGAAAGCCCTTCCTTAACTGCTTCACACTTGCATATACAGTATGTGTTGATGTGTATATAGATTAGATATATTTAGGATATGATTTTATGCAAGCCGTAGCAGAGAAAATGTCTTGAAGAGTAGATAAAGATTTGATAAGTTTAAGGCTTTTTGTTAAAATGATTCAATTATCATGTCATCTTATTCTGAGTGCTCGAGAGGGATATTTTTGGTGATGTTTAAAGGGAACAATTCAATCTTGCACAAATATTAAACTTAATTGCTCCACAGAATACTAAATGGATGATTGTATTGATGATCCAAATGAAAATTAATCAGTGGATTTGGGGGGGGGGTCACTCTTGTGTCACCTGAGTGAACATTTCAAAAGACAGAATGCACTGAACAATATTTTCAGCTTTATATTTTTATTTATTATTTATTATTTATTATTTAAATTTATCCCCGCCCATCTCCCGAAATAGGGACTCTATTAACTGGGCTATTTCTGAACACTAGTGCTCTTCTGAAGAAATATTGCCATCACACATATGAAGCTGTCAATATAGTAGAGCTAAATGAAGCCCACTATCTTTTGACATGGTGCAGCACCATCTGGAGTATGTGCAAATAAAAGAATTGCAAAGTACATTGAAAAGCCCACTCTAATACTCCAGAATCCCATCTGAGTGAATAAAGATTTCATTTTGCTCCAGCCCATTTCATTCTTTCAAATATTCAGTAACATTCCTATTGTATATCTGCTGGCTGTGTAAGTAGGTAGGCAACGATTACAATGGTCAAATTATTTTTAGAACTATGCTCTATCCAATGATAAGTTGTGAAAACTGATTTCAATTTATCAATAGATAACTTGCAACCTGAGAAATGTGTCTTCTAGTGCAGGGGTCCCCAACTTTTTTGGCACCAGGGACCTGTCATGGAAGACAATTTTTCCACGGACTGGGGGGCGGGGTTTGCAGGTGGGAGCCAATCGCACGGACTTGGGGGCGGGGTTTGCAGGTGGGAGCCAATCGCATGGGCAGGGGGCGGGGTTTGCAGGCGGGAGCCAATCGCGTGGACTACCACCGCTAACCTGCTGTGCAGCCCACTTCCTAACAGGCCGCCACCCACAGGTTGGGGACCCCTGTTCTAGTGGACCTGCCCAATGCAACTTTAAGGATTGAATCTGAGGGTACAGCCAGATGGTTGTGTTAAAGTATAATCTTCCAGATTGTGAGCTAGCAAAAAGGTATACAGTACTGGCCTAAATTGTGCAGCCCACATTGCTGATCCCTTTTCTGCCTCAGTAACAGGCTGGTGAATGGTGTTGTCCATCCAGTTTTAATGCAGGACAAGTTAAAGAAGGTGATTAGTGGATTCCCCTCCCCCTGAGAGTCACTTGCTGGCAGGGAAACAACCAATAATCACTTCTTTAATATGTGGTGGGCACTATTAGTTTGTGTTAGTTTTTATCTTCTTTGTAGCTTGAATCATGTCAACTGGATTTCTATTTTCTCAGTGGAAACGTTTCGCTCCTTATCCAAGAAATCCAGTTGACATGATTCAAGCTACAGACAATTCCACCTGGATGACTGAGAACCTTCATCGACGTTTTTATCTTCTTGTTTAAAAGCTTTAATAAAAATTATATATATAGATATATATATATATAAAAATATGTGGTTGGGCACTGATGGGTGAAGGTAGGTTGGTGCTCAGAATGGCTGATTTACTCACTTCTGAAGTAGCCCAGATAATAGTTTAAAGGTGCAGAGGTCCTCCACATCTATTACCTATTAACTGGGCTATTTCTGAACACTAGTGCTCTTCTGAAGAATTGCTAAATCTATGTCCAAAAAGTGCCTGGATGACAAGCCACACGCATGAAAGAGGGGTGTGGTATGAAGTGGAATGGAGCACTCACTAAAAGCCAGCTCCATCTTTGATTAATGCTACAGCACAATGGCACTGCTAGTAGCAGGTAGCATGTAGTAGGCAAAACCCCATCCCTCACCACTAAAGTAATAAAAAGAGTAAAAAGTTCAGACAAAAAATCCCTTTGTCACCAGAAGCAGAGAACAGGTAGCACATTCATTAATGTCAGAAGCAGCAAAAGATAGCTGGCAGAATCTCGATTTAGATTCTTTATGGCCTCTACAGCAAAGACAAGGGTTGCTCTGTCCATGATATAGGAAATGCCTAGAATTCCCAGCAAGCATATCTGACACCCCATGCAACTCAAAGTACCCTGTTGTGGGGACTGATTTGCAACCTATTGTAGCATGTCTCCTTCCTGAGCCACTTCATAATTTTTCAGCAGGCATCCTACTAGAACAGCCTAGCTTTAAAGTAGTGTTCAAGATAAACATGAGCATCTCAAAAACTGGGGCATTGGCTGGACCTCAGTGCCCTAGCTGAACTAATGATGACAATTGTTGATCCTTCCCCTTAAAGCAAGATAGCTAGCCTAGCATTTTGATAGGCCTGCCATTTCAATATTTTGCCCTGCCCCTGACATAATGGCATTCTATGGGGTTGTGAGAAATTGAAACAGTGGTTCCAAATTGTAGGGCATATTCATATAAGTCTCTTGAGTCCTCCCAGAATAGACCATTTTCCACAAGACACAATGGATTCCTAGTAATTATTGTGAATGAAGAAACGTTGTTTACTTCAATTGTATATTACATCAGATTGGAAATATACAACAAATAAATGCATGTATCCAAATGGTTTATCTATAAGATGGAGAAAGCAGGGAAGTTTCAGGCCAAATAAAATCCATACAATGAATTCATACATACAGTGTAGAGTTGCTACCAGAAGATACAATAAGGACCAACAACTCAGATGGCTTAAAGAGGAGATTATAGAAATGCACAGAGGGCAAGGCTATTGATGCTAGTCATATTTTAGTCATTTCTGCTCCAGGATCAGCTGTGGAGAGACAGAAGCGGGAAGCTTCTGTTGCACTGAAGTCCTGTTTGCAAACTTTCCCTAAATACAGCCATTTGCAGGAACAGATGCTGAAAGAAATAAGCATTATTTATTTATTTATTTATTTATTTATTTATTTGATTTATATTACCGCCCATCTCCCCTATCGGGGACCCTGGGCAGTTCACAATAGAAACTTTGTTTCTCCCCTCAGTCTCATGCTCTTGTTTTCACATTTATGATTGCAGTAATCCTTATAGCAATGTTGTTTAATAGGTTAAGCTTATTTTCCTTATATTACAGATAAGGTGCTGAAATACAGCATATCTATCCAAGACTGCAACCATATCAGCTCTATAGAGCTCAGTGGAGGTTTCTCCTGAGGAAACATGCAGAGGATTGAATCCATCATCTTGTGGGTACATTTTAGAGGTGGAATTTGCACAGTGAATGATCAGCTCCAGAATTAGTCAGTCAACCTGCACAATATTATTGACTCTGATGCCATAAGAAGTTGCAATAACCACAAGCCATATAGTATATAAATGGATTAGATGGATTTGGCTAGGGGCAGCATTCAGGATCTGTGTAATTTTGAATACCATGTGCTGGGGAAAAACAGTAGTATACTGCTTTATTGCCCATATAGCATTTACTGCATTTCCCTAGGAAGTCTGGTTGACACCTGTGGTCACTTGTGGTGGCCTGTGACTGGATCCAATAGAACTCTTGCATTCTTATGTTGCTGGTTTTTTTTTAAGTGACAGATGAGTTTCAAACACACTGATTAAAATATGCCCAATTCATTCAAATATGTCTCTCACCATTTAATCAATGGATGTTCTTTTATATTAATGTAATCATGCTGCTTCAAGTTACAAGTTTTTGTATTTTGATGTTTTATAATACATTGTTTTGGTATAAGTTGTGAGCCGCTGAGAGTCTTTTTATGTTTCCAGGAGGATTTAAACTAACCAGCTAAGTAAATACATTAACTAACTAAATAAAACATATTGTCCTAATTAAAGGAATACATGTTTCAGGGAAGACTGCTTGCTTTTTATCTATGGCAACATTTGTGGGTCCTCCTGGACTAACAGCTTTTCCTTGAAGGGCAGGTGATAGCTGTAGCCAGGGAACCTTTGCACAACTTTGTCCTGTGTGCAATTGCACCCCTTTCTGGATCTGGTGGCCCTGCTCAAAATCACTCATGCCTTGTTGTTGTTGTTGTTGTTGTTGTTGTTGTTGTTGTTGTTGTTCAGTCGTTTAGTCGTGTCTGACTCTTCATGACCTCATGGACCATAGTAAGCCAGGCCTTCCTGTCCTCCACTGTCTCCCGGAGTTTACTCAAATTCATGTTCATTACATCGGTGATGCTATCTAACCATCTCATCCTCTGCCGTCCCCTTCTCCTTTTGCCTTCAGTCTTTCCCAGCATTAGGGTCTTTTCCATTCTTCTCTTTTCGCATTAGGTGGCCAAAGTATTTGAGCTTCAGCTTCAGTATCTGTCCTTCCAATGAGCAGTCAGGGTTGATTTCCTTTAGGATTGACTGAGTTGACCTCCTTGCAGTCCAAGGGACTCTCAAGAATCTTCTCCAGCACCACAGTTCGAAAGCATCAATTCTTCACCACTCAGCCTTCCTTATGGTCCAACACTCACAGCCATACATTACTACTGGGAAAACCATAGCTTTAATTATACGGACCTTTGTCGGCAAGGTGATGTCTCTGCTTTTTAGTATGTTGTCTAGGTTTGCCATAGCTTTCCTCCCAAGGAGCAAGCGTCTTTTAATTTCATGGCTGCAGTCACCGTCTGTGGTGATCTTGGAGCCCAAGAAAATAAAATCTGTCACTGCTTCCATTTCTTCCCCTTCTATTTGCCAGGAAATGATGGGACCAGATGCCATGATCTGAGTTTTTTTAATGTTGAGTTTCAAGCCAGATTTTGCACTCTCCTCTTTGACCCTCATCAAGAAGCTCTTTAGTTCCTCTTCACTTTCTGCCATTAGGGTGGTATCATCTGCATATCTGAGGTTGTTGATATTTCTCCCGGCAATCTTAACTCCGGCTTGTGATTCATCCAGCCCGGCATTTCTCATGATGTACTCTGTATATAAGTTAAATAAGCAGGGTGACAATATACAGCCTTGTTGTACTCCTTTCCCAATTTTGAACCAATCGGTTGTTCCATGTCCAGTTCTAACTGTTGCTTCTTGACCCGCATACAGGTTTCTCAGGAGATAGGTAAGGTGGTCTGGTACTCCCATCTCTTTAAGAATTTGCCACAGTTTGTTGTGATCCACACAATCAAAGACTTTAGTGTAGTCAATGAAGCAGAAGTAGATGTTTTTCTGGAACTCTCTTGCTTTTTCCATGATCCAGCAAATGTTGGCAATCTGATCTCTAGTTCCTCTGCCTCTTCGAAACCCAGATTGCACTTCTGGTAGTTCTCGGTTCACATACTGCTGAAGCCTAGCTTGTAGGATTTTGAGCATAACCTTGCTAGCATGTGAAATGAGCGCAATTGTATGGTAGTTTGAACTTTCTTTGGCATTGCCCTTCTTTGGAATTGGAATGTAAACTTACCTTTTCCAATCATGCATTAGTCAACTCCTGGCTGGATTATTGCAACACAGTCCACATGGGGCTTCCCTTGAAGACAAGTGGTCCAGAATGCAGTGGTTCAGGTAGCTATGAGTACTTCTTGCTATGCCTATGTGACACCACTATTCTGTGAGCTGCATTGGCTCCCAATTGGCTTCCAGGTGCAATTCAAGGTGCTGGTTATCACCTTTAAGGCCTTAAATGTCATAGGACTAGACTACTTGAGGACTGCCTTCTCTCTAGGCTATCTACCAGCCCAACACACTCAGTTAGGGAGAGTGCACTCCAGTTCTCATCTTGTGGGACCCAAGAAGCATGTCTTCTCAGTGGCATCCCTTATTTTATGGAATGACCTTCCTCCTGATATAGGGTTGGCCCCAGGCCTACTGGCCTTTAGAAAAGCTGTCAAGACCTTGCTCTTTCCCCAGGCCTTGGTGTCATGATTGTTGGAACCCGATTGGTTGATGATGTTACTGGCCATATAAATGTTATAAACAAACAAGGAAATAGGCCCCCAGAGTTGTCTTCTCTGAGTGCACTTGGAAGTCATACAGGCCAGCATGAGCTGTATTGTATAATTCTGATAAACGTATTATTTGGTTTTTATTTAAATGAACATAGGTTAGAATACCATGAGTAATCTTACTCATCCTGGCCATGTTTAATGGGAAAAATAAGATACGAGTATTAAAATAGTCTTTCAGATTGCAGTGGTTGATTGCTTGGCCTGTTTTAAAGGTTTTTATGAATTATTTTGAAGGATCTCATTTATGAAGAGGGGATTCTTTTCCAGATATTGACAGACTGACAGTATATGGCCTAGCTAATGTATTGTTTGTGTTGAAAGAGATCTACCTATCCATCCATCTAACTTTCTATCACATTCATATCCTATCTGTCCTTCAACAAACTAAGGATGACATGCAGGGGGTTTCTGATTTTATACTTACAAAACTCTGATGAGAGAAGCTGAAAGTTAATAACTTGCCTGTAGTAACTGTATCTGTTTCACGGTTGAGTGGGGATTTTGAAAGAAATCTCCCCTGCTGAAGTCCTGTACACAATGCCTGCTGGCACACTGGATTTCAGTGAGCATCAATCAAAGCACCAGCAGCATGTGGGGAGTTTTTCTAACAACCGAGATTGCCCTCTAGAAGCAGGCATGTTCACTCACAGCATTGGTTATGAAAGTGTCCAATCCCACATGCCATGTCAATCAGAGGCTGTGAACTGATGAATCGACAACAGAACAAAAAGACCAGGCTATAGCTTCAAATTACAGGGACTTTGAATACAGGGGTTAAAGATTGGTGAGGACTTCAGGATCAGGAATAAAGTCCTTCCTTGAAAATGATTTTTACCGAAGCAGACCAAATCATTTTAAACCTTTCTTCTGATGGTTTAGGAAAATGGGGCAGGGGAATTTGACTTTTTTTAAAAAACAAGATTTAAAACCGTGAAGTTTCTCTATTTAGAATAAGACAGTGAGAACAGCCCACAGTGAGATGAGGACTGCTGCACGGATATTTTATTAACATCTGGGATGGAAACATGTCTTCCCTTACACAGAGAAAGGAAGAAGAATGTTATCTCTGCAAAACCCCTTTCCAGAATGGTTGGAGCAATCTGGAATGCCACAAGCTGTGGAGAAAGCTGTGACAATGAGAATTCTCATAACTGAAATAAAAAGACAAGTTATAATCAGGAAAAACTGGAAATGCAGGCTGAACTCTGTGTGTGTGTGTGAGAGAGAGAGAGAGAGAGAGAGGGAGAGATAGCTTGATTTCCTTTGTTCTCTGTGTAATTTGAATTCACCTTCTTTCCAATAAAAATATGATGCCACATGTGGAATATCCTATTTTCTCTTTACAATGACAGTGAGAGACAACTTAATCTAAGAAATGGTGAACGATTGGGCCAGAAGACTGTGTTGGTAAAATATCAATCAAATCCACACTTCATGCCTGCTTGCTGTGCGGCTCCAAAGGAGATATGGCTATACAAAAAGAAAAAAAAGGGAAAGGAATGAATATTTTGGGGGAATTTCATAGTACTGGAACACCCAATCACGGGAGCCACTGCCCTGTTGAATCTCTACCCTATTGAGAGAGAAGATATTTTTCCAACCGTGGTTAGCCAAATGATATTGGATGCTTAAAGTCAGTATGATAAGGCATCATCCTGGAAGAGCTTTACCACAAGAGATTTCTGAATTAATTTCTATTTGTGCAATTCTAGAAAATCTGTATCAATTTAACTTGTGTCTTGTTCTGCTTTCTAGGTTCAAGATTTCATGAATGTGGATGTTGAAGTTCAGGGCTTTGGATAGAGGTTATTTAATCCAATTCAATCTCTGTGAATATATTTATGTGTGATGAGCACACTTTCAAATTTCTGGCATCCCTACATATTCCACTATAAGATGACAAGATAATATGAAAGAGAGGAATGCTTTAGATGGAAAACAGAAAAGCAAATTGCCACACAATGGCATTCAAAATAAATGCAGCAGAAAAGCACAACAGCAGGTAATTATATAAGTGAGGTAATCATTATTGGGCTGTGAAGAATTAATTTTATCACATTCTGTAGTGTTGCAGTCAATATAGATAACAGACTTGTGCTGATATTAGCTGTCCAAACACATTCAGCTAATTTAGCAAGTGTACTTTGGTAATGAGAATCATCAGTAATGAAGTCTTTGTTGTAACTGTAGTAAAACAGAGATATGCCAAAGACTGAAAATTGCTGAAATGAATTAGGAATGTTCATAAAGTCTGCAGCTCCCATTCACTGCGG
Source organism: Charina bottae (assembly GCA_023362775.1). Taxonomy (NCBI): domain Eukaryota; kingdom Metazoa; phylum Chordata; class Lepidosauria; order Squamata; family Charinaidae; genus Charina; species Charina bottae. The sequence continues at coordinate 12,788,058 of JALMGJ010000003.1, forward strand.
AGGAGAGGGGATTCCACTTAATCAGGTTCCAGTTTTACAATGTGCACTCCAAATACCCAGAACAGAGTGCCGAGAGAGTCTAATTCTTGTATATAGTTAGGATACCAATGGTTGAGACCCGAAGAGCCTGAAAGAGACAAAAAAATGGCGACTTGGTGGAAAATGAGTCAGGACTATAGTTCCTTCCTTTTAAACTTTGAATGCAACAGGAATGGACAACCCAGGCTACTACAGTGTGACACATTTAGAGAAGGTTACCATGATAAGAGGGAGCCAGTTTGGTGTGGTGGTTAAGGCACTGGGCTAGAAACTGGGAGACCATGAGTTCTAGTCCCACCTTTGGCACAAAGCCAGTCACTTTCTCTTAGTCCTAGGAAGAAGGCAATGGCAAACCACTTCTGAAAAACCTGCCAAGAAAACTGCAGGGACTTGTCCAGGCAGTCTCCGAGAATCAGACACGATTGAACAGATTAAAAAAAAACATTATAACAGATCAAATCATTTTCTAAACAAAGAGGAAGATGGAAATAGCTTCCCTCTTCCCAAAAGAGGGGTCTAGTAGTCCTTTCCATTGGACAGGCAAAGGGAAAGTTCTAATATTGAATCTAAAAATAGAATTATTGCTTGAAATACTGTAGTTGTTGGAATTCTTTCATTATAGCACAGATACTTTCTGCAAGAAAAAGCTGCTTAGCAAGTGTTCTTGGATTCTTATGAGCTTGTCTAATTGGTTCGACTCCTGCCTGGATTGTGAAGAGTACAATCATTACAGGGTAAATAATCCCATTCTATCTCTGCTGTTTTTGGATCTTGCTTTCTTGCAAGTCTATGTATATTATTAGGTTTTTTTAAAAAATCATTCTACAATATATATATATGAATGATTTAAAAAAAAACCCTAATAATTATCACATCATTAAAATAACAATTAAATAAATAATAAATATATGTATTAAATAAACAATTTAATAAAATAACATTAATGATTATTAAATTATTAAAAATAATAACTAATAATTATCATCCTGCTTTCATTGCAGGAAGACTACTTATGAAGATTTTACAAGGTGGTAGCTCTTCATCTCAGGGCAGTGGAAATAACAACTTGATTGGCAATACTGTTTCAACAACTCCAAAATGATGAGGTGAATTGCTCTACTACAGCTGGCCAGGTCACATTGCCAGAAGTGTGAGCAGAAGACCCTAGAAAGGGTTGGCTTAACATGGTTGGTTGCATCAAGCCCTTTATTAAATACTGGGTTTGAGCAACCTCAAAGGGATGCTTATTTCAAGGCTGATTGTGCCTTTGGAGCCTGCATAACTGTAACATTTATCTTTCCTGCACCCAAGATATACTGCTCTAACAATAAGCAAAAGTAAACAATTATGGGGGTGTGGTGGCTCAGCGGGTAAGACACCAGGTTTGTCGATCGGAAGATCGCAAGTTCGGAGGTTCGAATCCCTAGCCCCGCGTGACAGAGTGAGCTCCCCCACTAGCTCCATCTCTTGCCAACCTAGCAATTCGAAAGCATGCAGATGCAAGTAGATAAATAGGTACCATTTCGGTGGGTAGGTAACAGCATTCCGCGCGCGTCATGCAGCCACATGACCATGGAAGTGTCTTCAGACAATGCTGGCTCTTCGGCTAACAAATGGAGATGAGCACCGGCCCCTAGAGTTGGACATGACTGCACAAATGTGCAGGGGGAACCTTTACCTTTTACCTAAACAATTGAAAGATTAATATTCGAATTATACTTTTATTAGAAATAGCCAACAGTCACAAATGAGACTGCCAGCGTTTGATATATCCATCACTTGTGAACTCTGTCATGTTTCCACTAGCTGACAACGGCTATTTTGTCTGAACTGGTCACTAGATTAACCTATTTTCTGGGTTAGGAAGTACATTTAGTCTTCAATGAATCAAACAAGCTGGATTCTCTCATGCTAAGTCACCGAATAATATCCAAAATCAGCACATTGTGTCAGTTCAACTACTAGATTTTTTACAGACCTATTTAAGTACAGCCACTAGAATTTAAGAAGCAAAACAATCTTTTATAAGAATTATTAGCAAATTTTCCAATTGCAAAAATCTTTCAGGGACCCAAAAGTCTAGAGGTTTCTTCAGCCCCCTGTAAAGAAATCATATTGTCACCTTTGACAATTGAGCAAAAAGCAAAGCAATTACATACTTTATAGTGGTGCTGTTAAATATCAAGAATCATGTACTAATTAACCTTCCAAGTCCTATAATTAGGACAAGAGTCCTGGGAGATCAGCAAGCCCATTTGTCTTTGGTTTGTCTTGTTTGCCCATAGGGACATATTGACAAAGTTTAATGGCCCCTGGTTTTGATAGTTCCATTTCTCTGAGAACTTAAACTTGTAGCAGAATCTTTAGTGTGTATCTTCAACACAACTAAAACCATTTTTAAAGGGGTTCAGCATCTCCTAATCTGGAAAAAAATGAAGGTTGGTAGAACAAAACTAATCATGAGGAGAGAAGATGTTGAACCAATAAAAACAATCAGTACCCCTCCCTTACTTCAATTACTTTGATAATCCTTTTCATTCAGGTAGGTTCACCACCCAAAGTGACAATTTCAATAGATGCTATAAGTCTTCTAGAAGACTCCTCCAAAGACACTGCCCTATGTCTGCTTTGGTGTGTCCTTTGTGTGTCCTCTCTGTCAGTTGTTTCTAACAATAGATAGAGGGCTTCCTTCTACAACTTGCTAGGCCTGGAGGAGATGCATCTCTGAAGCTTCCAGCCTTCAGACCTTTCTCCACCAATAATTTGCCTGTCCTTTGCAGTAAAGAGTCTGTGCTCAGTCTTTTGTGGTGCTTTTGTTTGTTTCATTTTCTTCACATCTTGACCTTACTGCAGGGTGTTTCCCACCACCACCACCTGAAAGAGTCAATGCTGGGGGCCAGTATCCCCTCTACCCCCACCAAAAATAACAACACTGAGCAGTGAACTCAATCTCCTTAGGGGGGAAATGGTTTTGATCTATTTTGAAAAGACCAGAGGAACAAGACTATATACAGTAAATACCTGTAATGGGTGGTGAGAACATTGAGAGACAGGAGGAAGAGCCACAGTCTGGACAATGGTCTTATAAAAGAAATCTGAGTCCAAAGGAGGGATGGGGGCAGAGAAAGTATTAGTACTTGTGGTTTTGGTTTCTTGCCTGGACTACCTCGAAGGGCTCACATCACCATTAAAGCAGGCAACCTAAAGCACAAAAACCACAATAGAAAAGTCCCAGTTTCTTATGGAAGCCAAACCAGGAATTCAAGCATATACATTTTAATACATATGTGAAGAACGATGTGGAAATGTCTGTGTATCCTCACACATGACAACCCTTTTTTGTGTGAATCCCTCCCCCTCAACAAAATAGAAGTAAAATCTGGAACAAGAATGTATCAAAGCCTCCTTGGCCCAGGTAGGAGTAGGGGATTTGTCAAGCCCCATGAGGCTGGAAACTCAGGAAACAAGAACCATGTGGATGTATGGAAAGATCTTTATTGCTAGTAGGCTAAGGCAACAGAATCTTGAGAGCCTCCCAAGGTAACTCTCCCACACAATTTATACCTACTGTAATTAAGGCAGAGTTACTCTGAGTCTTTTTCTCATGCTCCCCCACTCTCCTATACTCAAGAATCTCTTTTGTAACAGTTTTCTTTCCTCCCTTAACTGTCCTGCTGCCTCTTCTGTTTTCCAAAAATCACAGGGACAGAGAGTGGAGCATGTTTTTATGCTCCACGTTTGAAAGAGCAAAACAGCATTTCATGCCAGATTAACACTTATTTTCTGAAGCCAGGGCACATCTGTATGATGTGAGTACAGGTGCAGGTACAGGTGCCATGGCTGTTCAAGTCTGTGGCAATCTCAGTGGCCTAGTAGCCCAGAAATATGTGGCAGTGCTACTAGACTACACTCAGTCAAGGCTTCTCTATTTGCCCTCCATACAGAGCTCCAAGATCAACTCAACAATGACTAGTAGTATACAGGGACATTTGTGGTGAGTGGGAGTCAAGACATCAACCACAACTGCATGATTGAAGCCCCACCTCTTTTTTGTATCTGCTTGTGACATATGTAAAAAAAAAGCCATGATCATGTGGTCATTGCCACCACCTTACTTTTTCAACCCCCCACACAAATACCCCTAGTGGTGTTGGACTCTTAATCATAGCTTATGCCATTGATAAATATTTCATTATAATTTAACAAAACAGACTGGGTCCCCACCACACACTAATGATGTCAGATATGCAGCAATCAATATTATATTTGTTTTGAGAGCTCACCCTGATATGCAGCAGCAATCAGTATTTAATAATGTAACAATTTACTTTCAGAAGAGCACAGTGCCTTTTTATATTATACTCCTTCATTCTGCTGCATAAAAGAAAGAAATGTCAGAGGTTATTTTTTCTAAAGAGCACACAGTGAATTTTGAAGTGAATCTGATTATTCATATCCAATGGTAGTTTGAAGCATTGTGGATTTTGACCTCTGCATCTGCACACTCCACAATTCCATTTCATTTCCTGAGTTTAGCAAAAGCAGGAATCATGGCAAAAGACCAACAAGCCTCAAGCTCATAGAGCAAGCCAGAAGGTAAAAGCAGACAACAAGGAGAAGAACATCATATAAGCCGTCCTTTTTTGGCTTCATGTTCCACAAAATCCCTTCTTCCTTCTCAGGAGAAGCCAATAGCCACCATAGATGGACTCAGTACTGATGGGCTTGTCCTGAGAAACTAGCTTGCTACAGGAGCCTTGGAGTGGATGAAATGTCCTAACATTTTACTGACAAGCTACATTGATGTAGCTCACCATATGAAATGGTGGTCAGTAGCTCCCCTTTCTTCCTTTCATGAACCAGTACAGTTGCTTTAGCAAAGGCTATTGCCTCTGTTTCCATTTCCCAAACCAAAGGAAGCTTCTCACTCTCTTGTGTTAGTCTTCAGCACAGCTGACTTGAAAGTTCTTAGCTCCAGCCTTTCTACTGGCAAAGTATCTTCAGAGTAGTTTATATACCTGAGCTGGAAATAATTTAGAGATGGCAGTGAGGGACTACAGGAACACAGCACTGATTTGGGAGTGGTGCAAATGTCATGTGGAAGTAGATAGAACCTTCCCTCTGCTCATGGATCAACTCACTCCAAGACATTGACAAAGGATGCTTTGACTCATCCTTTTCCTCTTCGCCGTCTATGAGAGTAGCAACAAGGGTTTTGTCAGAATAGTAGCTCAGATGTCTAAAATGAATAATCAGCTTTCTGCTGATGGTTGTTTGGTGTTGTGTTTGTGTGTATGTTTAGTTAGCTGGTGTGCAGATAACTAAAGAGTATTTAGCCAGTAGCTGTCCTAGGAGTAAGTTAATAAGCAGAGGAAGCGCTGTCAAGCCTTTGGCAATTGCCTAAATGAAAGTGACCCTTCTTAAAAAAATAATTCCTGCCCAGGTTTGAGGAAAAGTTCAGATTATTGTTGATGGAGTTTTGAAGGTTAATAAAATAACTCGAAGCAGCTAACAACAATCTTGCAAAGTAGAAGCGTGAACCAGAAGAGACTTGCACATTACACTTAATTACGTTCAGAAATAAACTCAGTCTTGACATAGTAGTTAGATGAAGAAAAAACAGAGATAGCTTACATTTATTCAGTAGATCTGGATACAAGTAGATTCATAGTAGATCTGCGTGCAAGTGAGATGAAATGGACAAGAGCTGCATCTTGCAGCACCTCCTGCTTGCAGGTGTGCCCAAAGAGTAATGGAGATTGTTAAACCCCCAAACTCAAGAAGGAGGAGGAAGTGGAAATCAGGTGACCCATGTGACATCCCACAAGCACAATAGAGATGTGTTTACTAGAAAGGACCCCACTTATGCTTATGAGACAATGCTGAGTTGACCCCTGATAATTCCAACAATTGTAACACTGATTTTTTTTAACTTGTCCCTCTTCCCTTACTTTTTTCTTGCAGTTGCAACAACTATAGAATTAGTCAAAGATTGTCTCTATGAATTTTCCCATTCTGTCTGTCTGTCTGTCTCTCACAAAGAAAACACCTTTTCCATCCTATATACTTGCAACAACTTCTTTTACTGCACTCCCACATAGAGGCATTTGGTTTTTATTCACAATTACTGGGAGGAGAAATGGGGAAAGATTGTTACTTTTGGGGAGTGGATTACACATTCCATAACCCTTCCAGTAATTCTTTATACTGAACACTAGTTTTCAGTGACAGGAAATCTGCCATCAGCAAAAATGCTACTGGTGGTGGTGTGGAATGCTTTCATGTTTCTCCCTCCATTGTAGCATCCCTTGGAGTGAAAAAGAGAGTTTTGTTTCAGTTTTTCTAAGTGCATATATGAGTATGCTTCCTCTCTTTCTTAAAATGCTATTTTCAAAAAGGAAAAATGCACAAGCTAAATATTTTTTTTAATTCACACCAAGTTCAGTATTCTAATAAGCAATTTATTGGGGTGCTTGAGAAAGTAATTATATGTCACATAAACTTGCATGGATCACAGTCGGCTTTGTGATTCTCATAAGGGAAGTGCATATCATAATCAGTTTGTTTTTAAGGTACCACAAGACTCTTTGTTGGTGGTGTTGCAAAAGATTAACATGGTTAATCCTTTGTTAGATATCTTTTGCTCATTCGTGTGCATGCTTGCACACATATAGACAGCCACCCACCCACAAATGGATTTATTTATTCACAGAAAGTGAAAAACAAGAAAGTAAAAAAAGAAAAGAAAAGGCCGAAGCAGCTTAAAAAGCAATTTAATGACAAAGTGCAGGGGAGAATAGATGTTTCCTATTGTTTATTCTGCAGCAATTTCCGTAACAGGCCAAATCTATCAAACAGATCATTCTTTTAAAAACTTAAATGAAACAAGAGACATCTGTAGGCTTAAGGTGAAGAATATAAACATCAGCAACACATTCAGATTCTAAAAATGTACAAAACACAATTCTGCTTTCAATCTATAGACATTCCTCCCTCTACATTTTCCTGCATTTTCTTTCTAGGTAAAGAAGCAATACTCATCAGCTTATAGCTGTGAAGATTGATATTGAGAAGAATCAAGGAAACAATATTCCACAATTCTCTTGTCCTATAAGATAAAGGGGATATTTTATTACTATTCTATATAGAAAATATAATTTGCATACAAAAGATCCTGGGAAAAATCCTGCTGGAAATCTGGACAGCTGCCAGCCAGTGTAGTAAATACTGAAGCCAATGAAACAATACTCTGACTCAGTATAAAGCAGCCATGGCTGTTTATATTTATCCCTATTAATCATTTAGAACAAATTTCACTAACCTGAGTACCTTCCAGATGTGCAGATTTCAATTCTTAGGATTGCCCAGCTAGCATAGACATTGCTTCAAATTCTGAGAGTTAAATCCATGCATTTATGGGTGAAATAAAAAAAAGGCTTTTTTTGTACAGGCACATATCGAAAAGGGGTGAGACTTGCTTCTACCATCTTGCCTTTTTTGACTCCCCTGACCCCAGATGCTGCTGCAGCCAGGTTGGGGAAGGCTGATGTAAAAACTCTCATGCAAAAAATTTAGATGGGCTGTATTGTCAAAGAAAACTTGAAGCAGAAATCACTAAGTGTGCTCTCTGTTTATGTTGTTCTTGAGATGCAAGCAATTCAGGATGAATACTTGAAATGAAAGTAAAAAAGGACACACTGATTTGATGGAAATGCGGGAATTTATCCTTCCTTCCTCTCTCTTTCTTAATCAGCAGTCATTAACACTGGAGATTTCAGCAGAACAGCAGCAATTTAGCTCTGGCCAAAATTGTCAACTTTTTTCTTCTCAGGAAGCTCATTTTTAAATAGTTTTACAACTCTAGCTCGCTCGCTCTCTAAACCATATCCTTTGTGGATAACTTTGGGTAGGGGCATATTTCTTCTGCAATTTAAATGAAATTGTGCCATTGCTTTTTAATTTTATCAGGGTTCCCCAAACATTGAACTTGAAATAAAGTTGCACAATATGTAAATCTTTATGTACCTTTTTAACACAGATGCAGAGAAGGAGCAAAAGGCAAAAATTCATCTGTATTCTCTGCTTAAGGAAACCCCAGGACTTTTGAAGAGATTAGAATTAAAAAGATGAGAAATGGGGACTAGAAGGCAAAACGTTTCCCCTTATCCAATTTGGAAAATCTTTAGATAGCTTTTGTTTGTATCTGTGCATGTCTGTCTGTCTATCTGCTGTACACAGAAGATAGTGTTGTCAAGCTCTAAAATCAAAGAAGCTGTACTGCTTGATTTTCAGCATGCCCCGTTCCTTAATTTGCTACTGCAATCCTCATGGAATATATCCATCAGTTGTAAATTCAGCTGATCCAAATCAGTTAGGTAAAAATAACTGATACTTTACATACTTCATAGGGGTAAACATCTGTTATTTAGGAAACAGGGCATTGGTTACATGGGGCACATCTGTGCAGAGCCTGCAGTTGATTTTGACTTTTTAAAGGCTGGTGTGCTTTTGAAATATAAAGATTTTTAGGGTAGTGATCTCAGGTACCATACAGAACCTTAAAGATTCTGCAAACCTTTCTATATATATATATTTTAATCTGCTCAATCATGTCCGATTCTCAGAGACTACCTGGACAAGTCCCTGCAGTTTTCTTGGCAAGGTTTTTTGGAAGTGGTTTGCCATTGCCTTCTTCCTAGGGCTGAGAGAAAGTGACTGGCCCAAGGTTAACCAGCTGGCTTTGTGCCCAAGGCAGGACTACAACTATAGTCTCCCGGTTTCCAGCCTGATGCCTTAATCACTACACCAAACTGGCTCTCTCTACAACATTGGTGACGTAATAATAATTGGTTGACTATTATGGTTGGTTCCACAATCAGCCAGATGTTTAGACTGGATTTGGTAATTTTGTCCACCTATTGAGTCCTTCTCAAGGACCTGGGAGGAGGAGGAGGAGGAGGAGGAGGAGGAGGAGGAGGAGGAGGAGGAGGAGGAGGAGGAGGAGGAGGAGGAGGAGGAGGAGGAGGAGGAGGAGGATTAGAGACCAACAGACAGCCCTGCTTCTTCTGCAGCCATAGTGAAGTTCTTAGAGTGATAGATTGGGAGCACACATTTCACAAATTACAGTACCCTCATGCTGTGACCTGTGGACTGCCCTCTGTATATGTGTGTTTGAACCTGAACATACAGAACCTGTCTAAAGGAATGTTCTATGAACAAATTTTAAACCTGTACACTGGGGAAAATGTTAAAAGTGACCACATGGCAAAACAGTTTCTAAAACTAAAAGGATTGCATAGGAGCCTGTGCCTGGTATCATTGTACATAGGAGTGCCTGACTAACTGCAAAATAACAAGGACTTAACCTAGTTTTTCATTGTGCTTTGTGTTCATTTTTCAAACTGAGTCACCAAATCTGAACATATTTCTAGGATTTAGCATCCAAAGTCTGGAAGGGATGTTGGTAAACAAAACATCTGATGTCCAAAAGAGCTGGTTTATCCAGGACTGCTAAGTCTCTCTCCTCCTTAGCCCTTCACTTTAAATTAAACAAATCAACTTCCATGTTACTTGGGGGTGGGGGCGCTCTGCTTCTTCCCTGATGTGCCAGAACATGTAACCAATGACCCTTTTACTAACAGAACTTTAGCTTTACAAGTTATGCTGTGTGCATGCCTAACATCTGGGCATGACCAATTACATAACTGACCTTGCTTTGCAGAATATGCTTTGTACATGTCTGCAGTCATTGCATATTTCTCTACTTGGTTACAGACCTGTAAATTTTACCTTTGCACAAAGGAGTTGTTATACTTTTTATTAGCTTTATTTTCCTTCAAGAAGGCTCAAATAGGGTTTGTTCAGTATGTTCATTTTTTCATTGCTTGCTAGAGGGTTGGAAGGGTATGCTTATGTGTTTCAAGTTATACGTATATTTATATATGTATTTAACTTTCAGAAAAAAGAGCTTGCTCCCCCTGTCTTTCTTTGAACTTGCTCTTCTTCTTTCTCTCACTCAATTCAATATACTAAATTCTCCATAGACTCCTAACTGCTTAAGATCTTCACGTTGGCCTTTAGATTATTAACTTCTTTAGATCTCTCTTAGGCTGTAGACCATAGCTTTCCAAACTGTGTGTCGGGACACATTAGTGTGTCGGCTGCAGTGTCTGGGTGTGTCACGGCTGCTGCTGCCTCCGAGCCCTGCCAGGATTCCGTGCAGGTCCTAGTGCCTGCCTTGTGCCTCCAAACCTGCTGTGATTCCGTGCAGGTCCTAGTGCCTGCCTTGTGCCTCCAAACCTGCCCTGCCAGGATTCCACGCAGGTCCTAGTGCCTGCCTTGTGCCTTGCTGCCTCCAAACCTGCTGTGATTCTGCGCAGGTCCTGGTGCCTGCCTTGTGCCCTGCTGTAAGAGTGTGTCGCAAAATGATGCCTTGCTGTAAGAGTGTGTCGCGAAATGATGCATGTCTAAAATGTGTGGCACCAACATGAAAAGTTTGGAAAGCTCTGCTGTAGACTTGATTGGAGTGACTGAATAGTAAAATGATTATTGGATTGCTTGGTATGCCATTAGCCTCAAATATCCTTTAAGAAAATTAATTTATTGTTTATTAATTATAGTCTCTGCTTTGGAACTCCAGTATACATAAGCCTCTTTAATAAACTTTAGTGTGCCAGTGCTAACAGAACTGGCACTGCGGGAGGCCATAATTCATTACATTATAAGAGGAACCCTAGAACTGGGAAGGAAACCTACTTAAAACCAGCTCTTTTGGACCTCAAATGTTTCTATTTACCAACATCCCTTTCAAACTCTGGATGCTAAATCCTAGAAATATGTTCAGATTTGGTGACTGACTCAGTTTGAAAAATGAACACAAAGATAACAATTACTTCCAGTAAAATCACACACTATTCCTTGAAGCAAGGCAACTAGTACACTGTTATTTTGAAATAGCATTTACTTTTGAAATACCATTTCCCTATTCAGAAATAAATCAGAACTGGCATGAAGGGTGATTGCCAGTGTAAAACCCTGGTGCCAATGTCATGTAAATTATCATTCCATGCCATGACGGCTGGAAGACTTCTTAGCTTAGTTAAAGTTAAAAATACTTAGCTTACACTGAAATCAGTTGGACAAATACTAGCATACTAGAGATGATGGTCATTATAATGACAGTGATGAGTAAATAATGAGCATAATGTAAGGTACATGCCACACATTAGACATTAAATAGCAAGGTACATATAAAAAAACAAGTGCACAAGAAAATCTAACTCACTGAAGACTCTAGTCCCATAGTTTTCAGTGAGAAAAACAGGTCCTAGAGCATCAAAGCTTAGGCTCTAATGAAAACGTTTTCATTAAGGTGCCACAAGATTTTTGTTTTCATTGGAATAGATTAACGTGGCTATTGCAAATAACTTTGTTTGGATCAGAAGAGTCATTTAATTCATGAATGTTTCAGCATGCTTCTCTAGCCTACACTGAAATTAAGGTTTGTTCTATTTGTAAGGCAAGGACTTTCATTTTTACTATATAGGAACCCCTAATTAAAATAGAAAAGTAATGCCACAAAGCATTCCAATAAGACTAGCAGCATATTTCAGGAGGCTTTTAGAGATTCACATACGACTGTCTAAAGCCAAGTTGAAATTAATCTCAAATAATATTTCAGTTGTTCTTGGAAGTAAATTCCACTCAGGGAAAAAGTTTTACTTCCTTGTAACAAATTGTGGCCTGCTTAAGTTTCTTTCTGCATCCAGAGACTGCCGCAAAATTCACATCAAAGGCCTTATGATTGCAAATATAGTGCAATATGAACCTCTGTTCATCAAGAAGTTTCCTTGGAGAAGACATTCTTCAGGTGAAAAATCCATGTCTTGCTATATCAAGAGTTCATATGAGGTCTGTGCTGCTGCCCAGGTACTCAAGGGAATGTTCAATACTTCAGTGGTTCTACTGCAGGACAGAGATACTAAACCAGAAATATGTTCCCTTGGAGAGTTTGGGAAGAATGGTGAACTGAGCAATGAAAATAATAATGAGGAGTTGGCAGCCTATAGTATTTGTTCCCTCCCATGAATCTCCTAAATTTTATTTTTTTGCCCGGTATGTCTCTATTCCAGGTGTAACATAACATACCTATAATCTCTTCCAATAAATTATGCCACCAGCCAAGAGTCCATTCGCTCAAATTATTCAGTCCAGGGCTCTGTTGCTTAAATCACACTGCTGAATTCTCTAGCCAGTCTCCATTCATTAAGCATGTGCTTGTCCATTACCAGACTTTATAACAGGGCTGTGAAGTAATGCAACTGTTAATTAATAGTTAGAAGTATTAACTTGTTTTTAAAGGAAGTGCAGGGAAGAGGAGTCAGCAATATATATAACAAAACACAGCAGGAAATGTGGAAGTGCCCTTGAATTTCTGAGGCAAAGCAGCAATGATGCTGAAGGAGATAAAAGAAAGAACAATTTCATGACCCAGCATAATTCTTTAGGGAAAGGTTAAAGCAGTGAAAGATTTTTTTTTAATTTGGTACAGGAAAAAAATATATGGCTAATATAAGGGAGAAATCAGGTAATTTTGTAGAGGAAAGTCCACTGGGGACAATTGCCCTTGAAACCTAGGTCAACCAGTGAAGTTGAATGCTGGTAGATGAAAACAAAACAAAGCAATTTATAATTTGAGAGAAAATGATGGCTCTCTTTGTGTGTGTGTGCCTTTGAGTTACTTTTTGACTACTGGCGACTGCCTGGACAAATTCCTGCATTTTTCTTGGCAAGTTTTTTTGGAAGTGGTTTGCCACTACCTTCTTAACACAAAGAGAGAATGACTGGCCCAAGGTCACCTAGCCAGCTTTGTGGCTAAGGCGGGACTAGAACTCATGGTCTCCTGATTTCTAGCCTGATGCCTTAACCACTACACCAAACTGGCTCTCATTATCTCAGTAATAATGACCAGAATTAGTGTAAGGGTTTTTTTCCCTTAAAGGGTTAAAACAATTCATGGAAAAGTAGGGTGTCCAAAAAAATACACATATACTCACTCATGGAGAAAGTGGAGACTAGCAGAACAAAAGAATCTAGGTCAGGATCAAGGTTAGCAATGCAGTGAGGGGCTAGCAGCCTGATATTTTTTTTTCTATCCAAACTCAGGAAAGCAAATGAAACACATATTCCAGATATCAGCTGTTCCAGAAACAGAAAAATCTCCATTAAAACTACCGATTCCTCTTTGCTCCATGCCAATGCAAGGCTTTTCAGGCAGTAGCTGTCTCCTCATATACTGAGATCAGAAGCCAATTGTCTAGAACATATAGGTAGCATGACTGCTCATCGTGTGCCTGAACTCTGGGCATCTAGAAACATGGCCATGATTGGAAAGGCTTTGTACAGCAACATATTTGGCTTTGATATGCTTTATCAGCAAGTTGACATTTTCTGACATGTTCATACTTTAAAAAGGTAAACCAGAGCTTAAGCTGAATTTAAATGTAGTCCAAAACCTCTAGTGTATTACTTGTCTGATTCCATGATAAATTATTGTGTAAGAGAGATCAGTGCAGCAATAGGAACTACTGGGTCAGGATGTCCCTTAGGACACTTCATAGAGGTTGTACAATGTTAGTGGGGAGGGCCAGACCCCTCTCAAAAGTTCTGCTTCTTCTCTGAATTCTTCTCTCTCAAGATGAATAAATCATTTCATAGTTAAGCCTTTTTCTTCATTTCCAGAATGAAGACAGGAACTATTTTTCTCCACATACCTAATCAATCAATCAATCAATCAATCAACAAACAAACAAACAAACAAAATCATATAGCAATAGACAAAAGAACAGGAAGACGATTTGTTAGAGAAGCCAGGAAAAAACAGTACATCATGTGTCTGTACAGTCTGTACTGTAACTATCTTAATAGAACATAATGTCTGCATTGTGGGGTGATCCACTGTTGATTATCAAACCAATCATATGGTGGTAGTGGGAAAATAGGCCAAGAAAAGAGAATGGTAAGATGATTGACCGACTGACTGACTGACTGACTGACTGACTGACTGACTGACTGACTATGCACCATCAAGTCAGTATTGACTTTTAGTGACTACATGGATTGGTTTTCTCCAGGACGATCTGTCCCCATTCTAGTCCTTCAGGTTTCCCAAAGGTGCACCATTCACCACTGTAATTGATCCACCTTGTTGCTGGTTGCCCTCTTCTCTTTCCCTCCATACCCCGCATTTATAGACTTTTCAAGAGAGTTAGCTCTTCACATAATATGTCCAGAATATAATAACTTCAAACTGGCCATTTGTTCCTTAGATGAGAACTCTGAATTGATTTATCTATGATCCACTTGTTTTCTTGGCTATCCATAGTATTCTCAGAGTCTTCTCTAACACCAAAGTTCAAAAGCATCAATACTCTTTCTATCTTACTTTTTCATGGTCTAACTTTCACTTCCATAGAACATCACAGGGAAAACCATTGGCTGCATGATTCTGATCTTTATATGTATAAACACATTATGGCATCTGAATATTTATTTCAAGGCCTTCATTGTTACTCTGCCAAATGCTGGTCTGCAGCATATTTCTTTCTTTTTTAATAAGAATTTTATTAAGTTTGAAGCAAAGATAAAAACTACAATAAAGAAAAAAATAAAAAAGTGAAAATGAAAAAAGATTTTTAAAGAGATTACAAGATGACTTCCAACTATATACAGCAATTTCCCCAGTTAAGCCCTTACTCTACTGTATATCCAACCAAGATCACGTTGTTTCTATAAGTCAATCCATTAACACATTACAAAACTAAAAAAGCAATTGCTCTTTCCCCTTATATAAAAAGAAATAGACAAATATATAAACCTCCAAATCCACTTTACCCCCAAAACAGAACTCATTTATTTAATATTTCCTTCCTACCAGTATTCTATATTTTTCTAACCACTATAATAATAAAGAAAAAAAATAAAATTATATTTAATTTTTTTACTTAATATTATTATACTTAATAATAATAATAATAATAATAATAATAATAATAATGGTATAATAATCTTAACCCTATTAAACTATAATCAAACTCTTATTATTATGTCTTATAAATCTTAAAAAACCAAACAAATTTTAAAAATAATGGGATACATCTTAATCCAAATCATTAAAGGGAATAGAGTCATACAAGCCTTCTTACTTTTATGCTTGGTACTACTATAACAATCTTATCCCTATTAAACCTTAAAAAATCAAACAAACTTTAAATCATTATGGAAAAATAGAATCATACAGCCTTGAAATCAATTCACATACTTATTCTTAATTTCTTACCCCACCTCAAAGTAAACCAAAAATTTATTTGTCTCCATATTATGCACAGGACGTTTTTTATAAAAAAAATCAAGAAACCCAGCTGCCCCTCCTAAAAAGTCAGCAAAAATTTTCCCACATAGCCAAGGCGCTTGTCAAAACAAAGCCTGAAATAAACAGACCAGTTTTTATCTTGCAAGTCAAATTGTAACTCTTCCATGACCAGCATGTATTCGTTAACTGGCATCTCTTCACAGTCTGGATTCTCAGAATCAGGAAGGATACCTCCTCCTTGGTAAATCTCCTCTTCTCCCTTCAGAAAGTTCACAGGCACCTGATAAATTTCAAAGATAGTATCCTGAACATCTTGCAAGATAATTTGAATAGTTTCATGTAGAATTTCTTTAAAATCAGCACGCAGCTCTGAAACTGTTTTCTTAAGGTCGTCCATAGTCCAGGCATCTAGCACCTTCAGTAAATACAGCATCCAATAAAAATGAATAGGAAACTGAAAACTCAAATCATCAAATTAGATGTGTAGGAAAATGTTAAATCCTTCGAATTGGATACAAAAATAGTAATGGAGAGATGATTATTTATTCTCAGTCCTCTTTAAATTTTGAATGGGAAATAAGCTACCAGTTGAAAGAAAGTTTTAAAGCTCCTCCAGAAACAACGATAAGCACGAAAAGATTTGTATCTTCTTGCTGTTAAAGGCCTCTCTTGGGGTACAAAAAATTGAAAATATACAAATTGGGTGACTTAGAAATGAGAAAGGCTCGACCTAATGTCCCAATGGGGCTGCAGCGTGGTCTGGAAGTGGTGGAATCCCCGACTCCCGTCTCCTCTTACCGGATTAGCGCCAATGCCGTTGATGATCCTCAGACTGCAAGGTGACGTTCCAAAGTACAAATGGGATGATTCCGAGTGTTTTCTGTCCATGAAAACACTCTAGGGCAACAGGAAAGCCTGCCTGCACCCCCTCCAAAAAACCCATGCTGTCAGATCTGCCCGCTGGGCTTGCGGGCAGAGTGTTCAGTCGGCCATGTTCTCACCGGAAGCCCTAGACTGCAGCATATTTCTTGACTGCTGATTCCTTTACTGTTGATAGTCGATCCTAAAAGGCAGAATCTATCTACCACTACAATAACTTCATTGTCAGTTCTAAGGCTAGTTGCTGTAATTATTATCATTGGTTTGGTCTTCTTCATATCTTAGTCCCATTTTTTTTTTGCTCCTTGACTTTCATTACTGGAGCTTCCAGATTATTCTGCATTTTCAGCTATCAGAGTAATTTCATCAAGGCCTTTCTATAATCAGTGAAGGACATATTGACTTCTTTTTGGAAATTCTGATTTCATAACTTTTTTTAATGAACACTACATTTCTCAAAAGGGTGAAAAACTTTCTGAAATTGAGTAGTAACTTCCTTCATTGCTGACTTCATTAAAAGAATGGCATCAAATATAGACCCAGGATTCCAGAAAACAGAGTCTCTTATAAGGTATTAGAATATTACAGAAGCCACAGAAATTCTGAATTGGAGACACTTAGCTTGGAGTTTTCCATGATGAATGATGATAGTTGGACATCTGCTGTAGTGTTGTAAGAAAAAAACACCAAGCAGTTTATGTCTATGAAGGTTCTCAGTCATCCAGGTGGAATTGTCTGTAGCTTGAATCATGTCAACTGGATTTCTATTTTCTCAGTGGAAACGTTTCGCTCCTTATCCAAGGAGCTTCTTCAGTCTGAGCAAAGTTAGTAAGGGAATCCTTAAATATGTTTCTAGGTGGCTGTGTGACCTTGCACCTGGGGCTAGGTCATGGTTATTTTGAGATGTTATTTCTATTTGAGATGTTATTTTTATTTGAGATGTTATTTCTCCTTTAGATGATAAAGGGACTTAGAAATAACATCTCAAAATAACCATGACCTAGCCCCAGGTGCAAGGTCACACAGCCACCTAGAAACATATTTAAGGATTCCCTTACTAACTTTGCTCAGACTGAAGAAGCTCCTTGGATAAGGAGCGAAACGTTTCCACTGAGAAAATAGAAATCCAGTTGACATGATTCAAGCTACAGCAAGCAGTTTATTAACTGAAGATAGTCGATAGAGGTAGTATTTAAATGCTGTATTTAAGTCTCAGTCATTTATTTATTAATCTGTTTAGGTGCAGCCCAAATCTGGGCAGCTCACAATAAAACAAACAAAATAAAAATATAATATAAACAAGAAGAAGGTAAATACAAGGTAATACAAGAACAATCCAAGAAAAGAACATATACAATAATACAATAACACAAAAACATATACTACATACAGTGAGGGGCTCCAATCATTCAACCCAGGACCTAGGAGAGCAGCCAGGTCTTTAAGGCCCTCCAGAATACCATCAAAGTGGGAGACACCCAGATCTCAGAGGAAAACTCATTTCAGAGCACAAGCTTCCTGTGTCCCAATAGTGACACTGTTTGATTTCAGGAATCCAGAGCATGCCAATCCTGTCAGCTCATGTCAGCTGGAAAGATAGGCAGTCACTCAGTTAATGGGGCCCTATGCCACATAGGGCTTTATAGGTCATAACCAGCACCTTAAATTGCACCCAGGAGCAAACTGGCAACCAATGCAGCTCATGGAGCAGAGATGTCATCACTGCCTGCACTTCTGCCTTCTGGACCATTTGAAGCTTCCAAGTGGTCTTCAAGGGCAGTCCCATGTAGATTGCATTGCAGTAGTCAAGCTCTGGGGTGACTAGGATATGAGTGACTCTCTGAAAGGCCTCCTGATCCCTTAAGGAAAGGGTCAACTGGTGCCCTGATGAAGCTGCACAAAGGCCTTGTCGCCCATAGCTGCTACCTGCTCATCGAGCAGTAGCTGTGATTCCAAGAAGATCCCCAATATCCACATACTATGAACTTTTCTGTAGGTTTTCAATCCCCAGAATGATAGGTCTAACCCATTGGGTCTCTGAATGGTTCAAGAATTATTGATTTGCTAAGGTTTTGAAACTTTTCTTCAGTTGTTTCCATATAGGGCAAAAGGCACATTTCTGGCTTTCATGCATACTGTTGAAACACATAAATAGAATGCCACTGACTTGCCTTTGTTTACTATATTTCCAATTCCACATATAATACTTTTGAAAATCTGTTAATTACTTCTGTTCAGTGATCAGTGGTAATGGTGTCAACTCCCAGATGCTCATACCTAGACGTAAGAACCAGTTCCTTCCTCAAATGTTCACAGAAAAAAAGTGAACTGCACATCCACATTGCAGTTTCCAGCAAGATAAACCTTCTTTCCATTTTGGTCACACTCCTTATGAATTAATTATATTATATAAGTCCTACATCATATTGGGGCTTCCAGTTATAAACTTCTGAATATGATACAGCTGCTCTCCTGCTTTTTTCTGTGAATAATCAAGTTCATGTGAAACTAGGGAATGTGACTCCTTAATAAAATTCTTTGGTTTCATATTAGTAGATTTTGAATGTCATCTCCACTCAACATTGCCCTTCCTTCCTTACAAAACCTGCATTCCACATTGTTGAATTTGCACACAAACCCTCCTGCAGCCTGAGCAAGGTCTGGTATGTCTGGACCTGTCTGCAGCCAGTGCAGAGAGTGCATTCTCCATATTCAGCTGAAGACATCCTGAATTTTCAGTCTGTTTGGTGTGGTTAGCAATGACATCATTTCCTGTCTTGTTGATTTCTGTGACTTGGATTAGTGCAGTTTCACTGGCTAATGGCTTTTTTTTATTGTCAATTTGGGTTCATATTCCTCCTATCATACAGAGGTGTGATCAGCTCCAAATATATACTGTATTAGCAGCTATAGGACCATGATCAGGGTTGGTTTTGCCTACGTAAAAAGACAATTGTGGAAGCTTCCTTATTTTTCTCCCCTAGAAATAATGTACTTCTGATGTTACGCATATTAACTTGAATTCACTGCTTGCTACAGATCATTCTTAGCAATAACAACACTTTGGGTCTTTATACCCTATTATCATCTTATGGCTTCTTCATTCAGTTGTGTGAGTGGATATTTTCAGCTTTCTTCTCGCTCTTTTTCTCTAATTGCAAATTGTTCAAAATTTCTGTTAGCAATTCTGCTTCTTTTGGATTAATTTCTTTTGACCTCATTATTGTTTGCTCATTGAAGGCTTGTTTTTACTGAAAATGCATGTGCCTCTTTAACTGGAAGTCTTGTCATCTAAAGGACTAAACATTCCTATTACATTCCTATTCACTGTTTAATATGCATGAATGAGTATCCTAGCTCTAGGAAGATAGGTTAATAGGATAGTTTGAAATAATGACAAATTTTCCAGGTTGCAAATCCACTTTTACTGTATCTTCATCATTGGCCTCACTTGCTGAGGATTTTAGGAGTCACTAACAGTTAATTTAATTAATTAATTAATTAAATTAATTAAATTAATTAATTAAAAAAGGTAATTAAGAAAGATCTTAATATCCCTGATAAATATGATAGTGTGGTCACTGACCTTGAGCCGGACATCCTAGAGAGTGAAGTCAAGTGGGCCTTAGGAAGCATTACTAACAACAAAGCTAGCGGAGAAGACAGTATCCCAGCTGAGCTATTTAAAATCCTAAAAGATGATGCTGTTAAAGTGCTGCACTCAATATGCCAACAAATTTGGAAAACTCAACAGTGGCCACAGGATTGGAAAAGGTCAGTTTACATTCCAATTCCAAAGAAAGGCAATGCCAAAGAATGTTCAAACTACCGTACAATTGCGCTCATTTCACATGCTAGCACGGTTATACTCAAAATCCTACAAGCTAGGCTTCAGCAGTATGTGAACCAAGTACTACCAGAAGTGCAAGCTGGGTTTCGAAGAGGCAGAGGAACTTGAGATCAGATTGCCAACATTCGCTGGATCATGGAAAAAGCAAGAGAGTTCCAGAAAAACATCTACTTCTGCTTCATTGACTACGCTAAAGCCTTTGATTGTGTGGATCACAACAAACCGTGGCAAAGTCTTAAAGAGATGGGAGTACCAGACCACCTTACCTGTCTCCTGAGAAACCTGTATGCGGGTCAAGAAGCAACAGTTAGAACCGGACATGGAACAACCGACTGGTTCAAAATTGGGAAAGGAGTATGACAAGTCTGTATATTATCACCCTGCTTATTCAAATTATATGCAGAGTACATCATGAGAAATGCCGGGCTGGATGAATCACAAGCCGGAGTTAAGATTGCCGGGAGAAATATCAACAACCTCAGATATGCAGACGATACCACCCTAATGGCAGAAAGTGAAGAGGAACTAAAGAGCCTCTTGATGAGGGTGAAAGAGGAGAGTGCAAAAGCTGGCTTGAAACTCAACATTAAAAAACCCAGATCTTGGCATCTGGTCCCACTTCCTGGCAAATAGAAGGGGAAGAAATGGAAGCAGTGGCAGATTTTATTTTCTTAGGCCCCAAGATCACCGCAGACGGTGACTGCAGCCATGAAATTAAAAGATGCTTGCTCCTTGGGAGGAAAGCTATGGCAAACCTAGACAGCATATTAAAAAGCAGAGACATCACCTTGCCGACAAAGGTCCGTATAGTTAAAGCTATGATTTTTCCAGTAGTAACGTATGGCTGTGAGATTTGGACCACAAGGAAGGCTGAGTGGTGAAGAATTGATGCTTTCGAACTGTGGTGCTGGAGAAGACTCTTGAGAGTCCCTTGGACTGCAAGGAGGTCAAACCAGTCAATCCTAAAGGAAATCAACCCTGACTGCTCATTGGAAGGACAGATGCTGAAGCTGAAGCTCAAATACTTTGGCCACCTAATGCGAAGAGAGGACTCACTGGAAAAGACCCTGATGCTGGGAAAGACTGAAGGCAAAAGGAGAAGGGGACGGCAGAGGATGAGATGGTTAGATAGCATCACCGATGTAACGAACATGAATTTGAGTAAACTCCGAGAGACAGTGGAGGACAGGAAGGCCTGGCGTGCTATGGTCCATGAGGTCACGAAGAGTCGGACACGACTAAACGACTGAACAACAACAAAAAAACAGGTAATATCTGATATATTAGCTAATCACTTATTATCAGTTTTATTAAACAATATCATAGGCTGCCTGTGTATTTCTAATGTATTTTAAAGCAAGCCTGAAAGAATTGGAAGGCAGTTATTAGCTGATCCTTTCAGTCTAGCTCCTAGTGTGATTGGAACTAAGAAATGACTTAACATAGCGGAATGTTATTTTTAAAATTAAGTTTGTCTAATTAGATTTATAAATGTTTTTTAAGTCATTGGTAAGCTTCAGTTGTACTCAGGAAAAATAGATAGAAATGAATGAATTTAAAGAAAAAGGATACAATTTTATTACTTAGGTAACTCTGAGAAATGTTAGGGTAAAACTTTAAAAGTACGTAACTTGCAAATTGTGTGACATCTGCCAGCATGGGGTCAGATATCATCAGTATGTAAATAAAACTCAGCTGTAAATAAATTAGTATGTAAATAAAACTCAAACCCTATGAAAATGTGTATGGTATAGAAGGACTATAGGTGATAACGAGAACACATAGTCACTGAGATAAAGTATCCTGGCCAGCTGTAGAAATTCCAGTAATATAATTTGTAGTTAGTCAGTTTCAGGTTTTTTTTCCAGTTTTACTTAATATGAACAACTTTATGAAAACGTTTTTTAAAAGATTTTTTTTTCCCTTAGAAGATTTGACCTTACTAGGGAAAGTTGTAATTATCAGATGCCCTCATACAGAAACAGGAGATAAGAAACCTTTAACCTCAGCATTATTATAAATGTTTTTACACAAGAAAAATCCTCTTAATTTGCTTGCATTTTTTGTTTTAGGAAAGGCTGGATGGTGACAGCTTTGCTTTACAAGTATATTATCCTCCAGGTTTCACTGTAGTTGTTGCTTTCTTGCAATTTGTTTTCTGCTTAAATATTAACCCTATACATGTAGCTCTCCCCTTCTCCACAAGTGCTCATCACTCCTTGCCTGCCCTTGGACTTACCAATATTGGAGGCGCCGATTTTTGGAAAATCCTGTTTTTGTAGATATATACTGTAGAAGCAGAACATCTTCTCAATGTATAAATGGTCCTGCTTTGGCTTTGAGTGGATTCCATTATCAGTGGGCCTTGTGGAAAATTAAAAGCTTCCACTGTCAGGATCAGACCAAGAATGATGCTGTTGCAGTGTGTTCCAATGCTAGTTCTTTATTGTTCTCATCATACAGACAGAATCTTGCCAGACTAAAGCTACTCAACTAACCTAAGGGTAAATAACCTAGGAAGGCTCTAGGGCGGAGCTACCTTGTACCTCTTAACTTTCCCAGCAACAATGTCCGGGCTGCGAAGCCTCTTATCTTTCTGGAATGCATTCCCTCCCTGGGAACCAGCGGCAGTGCCAGGATCCACCACATCCACAATGTTTTGGGAGGGGTATGCAAATTAGGATTGGGTAGATTTTAAGTTTCACGCTCTGGCAAGCTCAGTTGTATATAAATGATTAAATGAGAGAAGGGAGAGAAGTTTTATATCTATATGCCTAAAGATGTGCCCACCATTATCTGTATGCCCAAATGCAGACCCTACCTACCATCAAGTGCCATATATTGCACTTGGGCCAAAAAGATTAACCAGTCTAATAAAATCTATAAACATCTACAAGGGGCTGGCAAGAGGGCAGGTGATGAAACATGTCATGATGTAAAAAAAACATACCTTACCTACTTGCACAAGATGTTGGGGTGCAAATATATAAGTTCAGAGTTTGCATCATAACTTTGTTTCATGCATGCCACCATTTTGAAACAATATGGTTTGGCTGGGACTACAGCTGAACTTAAGGAAAGACCATCCCATGAAAAATTAGCTCAGTCCACAAATTTATCCTTAGTCCACAAATTTCACCTTTAACCATTATCTGTATTTTGAAACAAGGTATTTCTAAACCATTTCTAAGTTGCCATGGGAGACTGTTGATTTTTCTCACACTGTATTGTATTTCTTTCCCCTCATCTCTCTCTTCCTTCTTTTAAAAGCTGTATTTAAAAAGAATTGGCTTTTTTCCACATGAGAAGTGAGAGATAATGGGGTCAGGCCATTCACTGAACTGATGGAAAGAGCCACTTCTTCTGTTCAACAAAGGCATTGCCTCCTGGGATGAGGCCTGCTGAAAGAAGAATGTACAAATGTTTTTGTATAGCCTTTAAAAACTACTATTATGGGTTTAAAAAAAAAGCAGTGAATTGGTTCTCATGAAGAAAGCCCTGAAGGACCCTTTCAGGGGAAGACAAAGCAATTTCAATGTAACAATAAAATCAAACTTTTGATTGGTTTATGCAGCACACACATTTTAGTAAGAGAGCAGCAGGTGTCAATCTGAAGCTTTAATTATTGTGCACCTTCAAGGAGAATTTGGCCACAGACTTTGTGACTTCTGGCTTGAGTATTTTGCAGTCTGCCTGAGGAGTTGGAGAGAGAGAAGGGGAGATTGCAGAGCTCTGTATGAATTTATATATAATTTCTCGGGATTTTTTTAAAATAAATAAAAATAAACTCCAGTACAAAAAGCTTTGGAAAGGGAGAAAAAATAAACATACTTGTTTAATGATTTGATGAAATTGGCAGTGCTAACTTACTGAAGAATGATATTAAGTC
This sequence comes from Charina bottae, assembly GCA_023362775.1. Taxonomy (NCBI): domain Eukaryota; kingdom Metazoa; phylum Chordata; class Lepidosauria; order Squamata; family Charinaidae; genus Charina; species Charina bottae. The sequence continues at coordinate 12,812,085 of JALMGJ010000003.1, forward strand.
CCAAGTTGATGCCCTCTACCATGGAAAGTCACAGAGTAACGTGACCTCACCTGCTGTTCTAGGGAAAAACTGAAGGGCAGAGTCCTTTGTACGCCACCTTGAGCTGCTGGAGAAAAGGTGGAATCTACACCTAAGGTATAAAAAATATGTTCCAGATGGTAGTGGCTATCCAAAACAACAGCATGCCTTTCTTGTTTAAAATAGACAAACATACAGTACTGGAACACTTGTGAAGTTAAGCACTCAAATATAACAAGGCATATCCAGAATATAGGGTCATTATTATAAAAGGGTAACAGACAGAAGTCCAAAATACAACCAGTCTTTGGGAACTTGAGAACTGCAAAGCAGTTTGGCTTTCAAACATCATTCTGATATAATAAAGGCAGTTCTAAGAAGTAGAAAGATGGACTGCTTTACTGACTTGTACAAAATCTGAACCCACTGATCTTTAACTTAAGAAAGTTCTTTGCTATGGACATAGCTAGAATCCTGTGGACACAGGTTTTATATATACATAACTCTCTCACACACATTCATGTATGTATGTATGTATGTATGTATGTATGTATGTATGTATGTATGTATTTATTTATTTATTTATTTATTGAATTTCTATAACCGCCCATCTCCCCCTCAAGGAGGGACTCTATGTATATGTATATGCATATGCATATGCATATGTATATATATTCACTATTATCTGTTCCCCAAAGTGTTGAATGATAGAAAAGGGAATGATTAAATGAACAATGTTACTGAGAATTAGTGAATCAGTGGATCAAGTGCAAGGTAGTATTGCAAGTTTCTGTTGGATTTACACAATATTAGTCAGACTTCCATCCTACTTGATGGCGTTTGACATATTTTGCATTGTTGGTGAGTCATTGCCACCAAAAAGGAAAACATCTGAATTGCCTTAAGAAAAATCTCTTCCTCAGTAAGTTAACACATCCATTGCAGACCTTCAATTATCCATTTTAAAAGTTGTAAATTATTCAATTATCATGTGTTGCCTTTGAAATCTTGTACATGGAAAGTTGTTTAATCTTTCTGTTTGAGTTCTATTTCACAGCACACCAAATATAAACTATATCTCTAGGCTTTCTTTAGTAAATGGATTTGATATTTGCAACCAAATGTTATCTTATTCCATAAGGTGTTTTTCATCAAGCTAAGTAGTTAAGATTTACTAGGAAAAGCAAATCCCCAATTCTTTCTGGCATTAGTATTTAGTTTATGTATATAACCCAATATTATAAATAGGAAACATCAATAAATCATTAAGCAGTTTTAGTTCTGCTAGCATGCAAGATGCAAAGGGATTATTTTATCTGACTTCTTTCAAAGTTTTCATAATTAGCCTGCAGCTGTTGAGATTTACTTATTTTTCTAAAAGAGAAGAGGGTAAATCTGAGTTTGAAAAAATGCTGTGGCTAAGTAAGATTGTAATGGTAATTGCAACAGAAGAAAATGTCTTTTGCTATAGACTTGAAATTGTGTTAAATCCCAAGAAAGCAAGTGATTATTTCATACCTTTGCATGTTTATTTCTTGATGACTGCAAAAGCAAGTGATGATCTGATTGAATACATCTTCAGGTGAGATTAGATGTTGTTCCACCTGAAGAGGCTTCATCTGGGTACTCTAGGCAGCTGGTTCTATGCAAAAATCCTGATTGAGAGGCTGATCTGCTGATATCACAAGATGCATTCACGCTAGTACAATATTGCTTGATTCGGTTTGAATCCATTGATTTACTGTTGCTTGAGTTCTCTAAATGATGATGCAGGACAGAATACAAACATGGACTATATCCATTATTACAAATGAAACTATTTGGAGACACCCCTATTAACAGATATAAGCACTCCTAAGAGTTGAGGTTCTATGACTTTCTGCTTGTGGAATCTTTTGATATCCAATCCATTTGAACCATTTATAATGTGGTGTTATTATTTTATTACACTTATTTGTGCTAACAAACTTTCCTTTCTGTATCTGTGTTAGTCTGTAATATTTAAGAAAATTGCTTTACTCTTTTGAGCCATAAGCTGCTGGAATAGAAGGTAACAAGATGTGAAAGAGGGTTTCTGTGCCTTTAATAGATTTGTAGCAGAGAGAATTTGCTAAAATTCCCTCCTTTACCCAATGTGCAAGAACCCCATCCTTTCTAGCATCTAGGAATTAGTGCTACTTTTCTGCTTTTACTGTCCGTATTAATTTATTACCATTTTAATTTGAATTCTTTAACCATATTTCTTTAAAAGAAATGTGCTAGACAAATAAGAACCATGCTAAAAATTCTGGTTTTTTAAATTCACAAATGCCTGTGTTTACATAATGCTCTGACACTAACACACACATGTGTTACACAATATGCTTGCTTGTTCTGGAATAAATAAGTAGTAATAAGTAAAACCCCTACAATATGTGGCTGAAAAGTGTGCAAATGACATGTTTCTGTTCTGTTTAGCAGTTATTCAGGCCACTCCAAAAAGACACTACATTTTATTAACCAGACATTTGCTTCTCTGTTTCTGCAAAATCAGCATTCCAGTCCAGTGGAACTGAAAATTCACCAAAGAGTTTATATGGAACACGTCTTGCTGAGTCAAACACCTGAAAGTAGATTACATGTTCCCACTGACTCTGTCAATGAACTGGAGAACTATCATGGATCCAAATGATGCTGGTCTGACCAGTTATTTAAGCAGAATGCAGTGTCTTTTTAGGCAGAGATGTACAGAGACAACATAAATTCTGATGAAATATCTTAATGAATGGTCAAGCAGCCCAATAAGTCATTTGAGCTTGTTGAGGACAAAGCATCTGTTTGTTACAGATAGGCTAGGTGTGAGTATAATCAAAGCTGTAATGGCTGTGAAGAAGTGGAATTAAATTTGGTCCTGGCCAAAGAGAGAATTTGGGATTGTATAGATTAGGCAATTCAGAAGAAAAGATGAAAATATCATAGATGAAATTACAAGATCCAAATTCCTTGATTGGTTCATTGGAACACAGAATTGGATGAAGTTACTACCAGACTGAGTGCTGACTGTGGTTGCACCTTCTATTTCTTCTTAGGAACACAGAAAGTAGTCTTATGCAGAGTCAGAGCACAGGTCTATCTATCTCTAGCCCAGTGTCACTGACACTGACCAGAACAGTTCTCTGAGTTTCAGGCAAACATCTTTACTTCTCCAGTTTTAGAAGGCAGTGATTGAATCTGATGCCTTTTCCATGTAAAGCATGTGCCCTGTCACCAAGAAATGTCCTTCTATGTTAGAGCTAATATATCTGGACCACAAAAATCCATCTGCTTTTGTTGTTCAATTGTTTAGTCACATTCAACTGTTTGTCACTTGATGGATATAACTTAATTAGGATTATATGACAGTAACTGTTTCTTTGAATGCTTATAAACTCATGTTTATGTCATCAGTGATAATACCCAGCTACCTTGACTTCTGTCAGCCTTTTTAAAAAATGATTTTGCTTTGTCCAGGCATCAGAGTCTTCTCCAGTGACTCTTGTCTTTGTGTTCAAAATATTTAAACTTTAGTTTACTACAGTACTCCTGTTTCCAGTGAGCAGTATCATTTTACTTAATATAAGCACTGAATTATTTATTATTCTGGAGATCTAAGCTATTCTCAACAATTTCCTCCAGCACCACATTTTGAAGCCATCCATGTTTCTTTGTTCAGCTTTCACAACCATCTCTTACAATTGGGCATGGCTTTGACATTACATACCTTTCATACATAACATTTAACACTCCATATTTAATATTTTGTCTAGATCAGCCATAGTCTTTTCCCCAAGTAGCAGACATCTGTTTATTTCATGGCTACAGTCACCATCTCTATGAATATTTGTGTCTAGGAAGTTGAAGTATGTACTGTAATTACGTCAATTTCTTCTCTACCTATTTTCATTAGGTTGGCATTGTCTGTTGACATAATCTAAAATTATTTTAATATCAGACCAGCTTTTGCATTCTTTTTTCACCTTCGGCAAAAAATTCCATCTTCCCTTGCTTCCAGCCATTAAAGTAGTTTCATAACCATATGTGAGGTGGTTGGTATTTCTCTCAGCAATTTTAATTCCAGTTTACATTTCTTCTAATCCAGCATTTCTCATTATTTATATTCTGCATATTAATTAAAAGAATAAGGAGATTATATGCAACCTTGGAACCCTGCTCTCTCAATTTTTAATAATTTAGTTGCTCTGTTCTAACAGTTGTTTCCTGGTCATCATACAAATTCTTCAATTGGCAGATGAATTGGCTCAGTACACCATGTTTTTAAGGACTGTCCACAGTTCATTGTGATTTGCACAGTCAAAAATCTTAGTTTAATCAATAAAGCAAATGTAGATATATTTCAATAACTTTCTTGCCTTTTTCATTGTCCATCAATTGTTAGTAATATGATCTTGGGTGCCTCTGCCACTTCCGAATCTAGCTTTTGCATTGGGCAGTTCTTGTTCCTATATTGTTGAAGTGCGGATTGAAAAATCTTGAGCATTATCTTACTAGTATGTGAGATACCAGCAATTATTTGATATTTTGATCATTCTTTAGCCCTGCCCTATTTTGGTAAAAAGGTAAAGGTTCCCCCCACATATTTGTGCAGTCGTGTCTGACTCTAGGGGCTGGTGCTCATCTCCGTTTCTTAGCCAAAGAGCCAGCATTGTCCGAAGACGCTTCCATGGTCATGTGGCCAGCATGACGCGTGCAGAACGCTGTTACCATCCCACCAAAGTGGTACCTATTAATCTACTTGCATTTGCATGCTTTCAAATTGCTAGGTTGGCAAGAGCTGGGGCGAGTGCAGGAGCTCACTCCGTCACACAGGACTAGGGATTCGAACCTCTGAACTTGCAATCTTCCGATCAACAAGCCTGGCATCTTACCCGCTGAGCCACCACGCCCCTTATACCTATTTTGGTATTGGAATATAAATTGATCTTTTCTAGTCCCTTGGCCATTGTGGTGTTTTTCATACCTGCCTACAAATCACAAGTACCATTTTAACTGCATCATCATCATCTGAACTCATGCATCTTTGTTATTAGCAATATTGTCTAGGGTCCATTTCAAGTCATCATCATCATCATCATCATCATCATCATCATCATCATCATTTATTAAACTTGTATGGTGACCAACTTTCAATGACTCTGGCTGGCTCACAATATTCAGAGACATAATAAAATCAATAAAAGATAAAGATATAAGATGGCAAACACAATGAAGTGAGGGGTCTCACAAGACTTCTAAACAGGTCTTCAGGGCTCTTCTAAACAACAGCAGAGTGGGGGCGATACAGATCTTGAGGGGAATCTCATTCCAGAAGGCAGGCACTACTATAAGGAAGCTGTGCTTCTGAGGTCCTGATAGATTACATTGTTTAATTGAAGGAACTCGGAGCACACCATCCCTTCAGGATCGAATTGGCCAGGCAGATGTTAAGGGAGACAGACAAGTCATTTTCCAAAATGTCTGGCTTTAATTCAATAATAAAATCTTCATACATGTAAACAATATTACAATTTTTTTTCTTGTAGAGTTCTGTGTATTAATGGCATCCCTTCTTTCCATCTTGTTTCTCCAATAGATTTTTGTCTTTTTTATCTTTCCTTGTGCCCACCTTTGGATAAAACATTCTCTTGAATTCTGTAATTTTGTTAAATAAATCTCTTATTCTTTACATTCAACATCTATCCTCAATATCTTTGCATTGCTTATTTAGATCTAACACCATTCAATTGACATTTTATTTAAATTGTATTATTTGTTTTCTTTAGCTTAACTGGTATTTTTTCGAGAAAGGGTTTGGGGTCTAAGCCATAGTCTGCAAAAAGTCTTCTTTCTGCTGACTGAATAGAGCTTCTCTTTGCTTGCAGAGTATTTTGGGGTGGGAGGTGGGGGTCCCCTTGAGTCAGTGTTGACTCCTGGTGACTGCCTGGTCATGTCCCTGCAGTTTTCGTGGCAAAATTTTGGAAGTGGTTTGCCATTGCCTCCTTCCTAGGGCTGAGAGAGTGACTGGCCCAAGGTCACCCAGCTGGCTTTGTGCCTAAGGCAGAACTAGAACTCACAGTCTCCTAGTTTCTAGCCTGGTGCCTTAACCAATACATCAAACTGACTCTCTCTGCAGAGTATATAGTCAATATATTTTTAATGGTCTCCATCCAGTTATGTCCTTGTGTGCAGTCAACTTTCATGTTGCTGGAAGAAAGTATTTGCTATAAACGTTAAATTTGGAGGGCAGAATTCTCCTGCTTCATTTTTGTATTTGGAGACCCAATTTTGCCATTATTCCAGATCCTATTTTATTTCCAACTTTAACATTCTGGTCTCTTATAATTAGTATAATGCATTTTTGGGTGTTGTGTTAAGAAGGTATTACAAGTCACTATAGAGCTATTCCTCTTTTTCTTCTACTGTATCTTTGGTTGGAGCATATCCTTGGATCACTGAAGTATTGATTGGTTTGCACTGGACTTGAACTGAGATCATTTTATCATTAAGAAGCAGGTCTATTATTAAGACTTGGTTATTCAAAATGTCACAAGGGATGAATAATTTGTTTGTTGCTTTAGCAATATAAGTTCTTTTAATTGTGTCTAGGCTGATTATGATTTATTCCTGGAGTCTTATATATCTGATTTGATTTTGGATTTTGTATGGTCTGTGTTTTGCTTTTGTTTTTATCCAAGCTTATGGTGGGGGAACTGTATACTATTCAAGTTAAGGTGGCCTATAAGCCTCATAAAAATAATTAATTAGTTAATTGGGAGTTTATCCAAGCAATTACTTTGAGATCCATTGCTGCTACTTGTAGTCTTGTAGGTTCTGTAGCTCTATTTTATGTTTCTACACAAGAATACACAGCAATGTAGAAAACTTTTTTCATCTTCAACCTCAATTTATATAATTAGTAGTTTGTTTGTTTTTTAATCTGTTCAATCGTATCTGATTCTCAGAGACTGCCTGGACAAGTCCCTGCAGTTTTCTTGGTAAGGTTTTTCGGAAGTGGTTTGCCTTTGCCGCCTTCTCAGGGCTGAGAGAAAGTGACTAAATTACTGAAAATATTATTAAGACCATGGGATAATATTATATAACTGCATTACTATACCTGTCCATTTTAGCTCCAATTCAACAGGAGTCACTAAATCTTTCAATATGAGTAAGCTCCTCTTGTTAATAGTGTAACCCTACCTTGTGATACCATAATTGAGGTATATCATAAACTTTAATATAATTTAATTTAATTCATATTTAGATTGCTTTTCCCCCCTAAATAAAACAGTTGCATTTGGATGACTCTTCCTCCTGATCTTCAAAAAGCCTGTGAAGACTGGGCTATTTCACCAAACCTTGCAGGTAGGGCTATTATGAATATCTCTCTTGTTGAATAATTGTTTTTAATTGTGTTTTTGTAATATTTGATTCCCCCATGGAAACAGTTGTTTTTATAATGTATGACCTTGGTTTTAGTCTTTGGTCATTATGTATTTATTTTAACTCACAATTACAGATTTATGGAATTGTATGTCATTCAGAAACAGATGATTGGAGTGGCCTATAAGCCCTGTAAATACCCTGTTCTGCAAAATAACAATAACAACAATTTAGTTCTGTTTTTGTTGAGAACTGTGCCTTTTTCTCCTTGTGTGATGTGGTGATCCTTGGTTCATAGTCTTCCCCAAGTGGACAAAACCAGAGGTCTCTCTCTCTCTCTCTCTCTCTCTCTCTCTCTCTCTCTCTCTTTTAGATTTTTTTCATCCTGCCTTTATTATTTTTGTAAATAACTCAAGGTGGCGAACATACCTTGTACTCCTTCCTCCTCCTATTTTCACCACAACAACCACCCTGTGAGGTGAGTTGGGCTGAGAGGGAGCAACAGGCCCAAAATACCAAGCTGGCTTTCATGCCTAAGGCAGGACTAGAACTCACAGTCTCCTGGTTTCTAGCCTGGTGCCTTAACCACTAGACCAAACTGGCATCCTAGCTCTGAAAGGAAGTGGACATTAGAACAAATGGACCTTGAGCTTGTTTAGAAGTTCTAGCAGGGGAGCACAGCTATTATATACCCTTGACCAAAGATTGGCACACTCTTTCTATCTGAGATGGTCATCTTCTTCCATTGAGCATGCAGCTTTGGGAGGGACACACATAGAATGGTGAGGGAGGAAGGGGACACTCATCTAGCCAGCCAGATCTGCTGAATCAGTGGATGACAGATGTTACAGCCAGATCACCATTACATCAAGACGTTTCTTGCACTGAAACTCTGAAAGGAAGTGGACAGTAGAACAAGACTACACTTCTGTAGACACTAGAATTCCACAGAACAGGGACATAGTTGAAATTAAAGGTGCAATCCCATGGACAATTGCTTGTGAGCAAGCCTTACTGAACTCTGTAGGATTTGGTCTCAAAAAATACTGTAGATGCATGCCCTGTAAAGTGTGATCCCTAAATGATGCTCCTTTATTAAATTTCAGCTATTCATTTTCACGAAGTAGAGGTTAAATGGGAGAAGCAGCAGAAGTTCAAATTCTTTGTGCAGATATAACATTAGAAGCACCTCTAATTGAAACAAAAATGTACAGACATAAATGAACATAAAGTCCATGTCCTACATTTTTTAGCAAAGTAATGACTCTTAGGCTTTACACTTGTATTTTACTTAACCCTTTTCATTTTGAGGCCATCAGCCCCAGTGGCTTTTGTTCCAGCCAATTTCCTGAGTTCAAAGTTTTAAGCTACAATCCTAGCTCATTTAAACTAAAATCATAGCTCCAGCCTTTTCTATTTTACCCTCTTTAACATTTCATTGTTATAACACTGCTAACTTTACAGTTTTGGTGACAAAGTTCAGTTAAACCTTTTGAAAAGAAATTGAGATCCTGGGATCTGTATTGACCATGATGGGGGCAAAAAAACCTGTGTTGCTGGAAAGTTTTTTCTTTTTTCTTTTTCAGAGAGTGGGGGAAAGGATGAATCAAGCGCTGAATGGCATCGAAGAATAGCCTGCTATCCACTGAGCAATTCTTCCTCTTCAGTGAATGCCGTTGCAAGGCTTAGGTGGAATCCTAGTGGAGCATTCTGAAAAGAACTCTGGCAAATAAAAAAAGGAATAGCTCAAATATGTCTGTACAGTATGAAGATTTTGCTTCACCCACATATCACAGTGGTACAATAAACAAAATAGAAAGACCTGCATTTGTCAGCACTCTAGGTTTTAAAGCTCCCTGAAGTGGGCTCCCCTAACATTTCACTCAATTTGCAGGCAGCAAACTGGGGATCCAATTTTACTGAACATTTTCATGGGGGAAGAGATATTCTCTATCAGTGTCTTAGAGGCAGAGCTGCCCATAAGAGTGGCATGGCAGTGGCTCCTTCTTCTCCTTCTCCTTCTCCTTCTCCTTCTCCTTCTCCTTCTCCTTCTCCTTCTCCTTCTCCTTCTCCTTCTCCTTCTCCTTCTCCTTCTCCTTCTCCTTCTCCTTCTCCTTCTCCTTCTCCTTCTCCTTCTCCTTCTCTTCCTCCTCCTCCCCCCCCCTGCCCCTGCCCCTGCCCCTTTCCCTTCCCATAGTATTTATTTTCTCTGTTAGAAGCCTGACTGCCATGTCATATCTCACACTTTGCCCCCAAATTAGCATTACAGGTAGTCCTTGCTTAATGACCACAATTGGGACCAGAATTTCAGTTGCTAAGCGAAACGTTCATTAAGCAAATCCAACCTGATTTTGTGAGTTTTTTGCAGTGGTCGTTAAGTGAATTACTGCAGTAATTAAGCAAATCATGTGTTTGTTAAGTGGATCATACTGTTCTCCATTGTTTTTGCTTGCTGGAAGCTGGCTGGGAAGATCAAAAATGGTGATCATGTGACTGCAGGGATGCTGCGGTGGTTGTAAGTGTGAGGACCAACCACAAGTTGGTTTATCCAGCACCGTCGTAAGTCCGAACCATCACTAAAATGAATGGTTGTTAAGCAAGAACTACCTGTAGTCTGGAATATTCTCTACACAAACATACAGAGAAAGTCAAAAAGTGAACGATTGAGTAAGAGCATATTCTGCAAAATGGCCCTTTTTTTGGAGTTTGGGCTTAGCTCCATTTAAAACCCCCAAATACTGAACAAGCTTTTATTTGTGAATTTCAATTATAATTCAATATAATTCTGTGATCTGTAACTTTTTAGTTGGTTGGTAGTTCTACCAATAAGAATTGTAAAATTGATTCTCCCCTTTTTGCCACTGATAGGGGTTCAGATATTAATATTCAAATACACTGTATCCAACAAACAAAAAATGTTCTTTCTAATATCAGTTTTCCTGAGCAAATGCATGGAACTTAATCAAAACCTTCTCTTCTCTCCTTCCTTATCTATAGAATATAAAGATAAAGCATCCTTTGATTTCAGGTTGATTTCTGATGACTACATGGACCTAGTTAAGCCTTCTTGATAACAGTATGAAAGTGGTTTATAATTAGTCTCTTTCGTTTGCTTGCTTGTTTGGTTGTTTTACTTCCCAGTCTAAACTTATAGCCCTAGGATTTCCCAAAACTATCTATGACTGACCCTGTGTCAGCCCCACCAGGTAGACCTGACCAGGAATCAACTCCACAGAAAGGCTAAAATTATTTTTATTGAGAGTGGCTATAATAACAGAATCTTGCACATCTGATTGTGCTGTATCTCCTCCCCTACTTATACACATGTGAATTAGGAAGGTCTCTATCTGAGCCTCTTCCGCATGTTTTCTGCTTGCTATGGACTTAAGATATGTTTTCCCCTCATTGCTTTGGCAACTGATTTTGCCTATCACCATCAAGGTCATCTTCCTTACTCTCTACATCCTGCTTAGTTTCCAAGGCCAGTCAAGTTCAGCCAGGTTCTCCCCTGACTGAGACTATCCTTCCTACATTTTGTTGCAAGTGGCAGGTACATAGGTTACTCATTTAGGTTATTTAATAATTGCCTGAATTCAGGTAGGACTCCTTTGTAGACCTATCTCTTCCGCCTGTGATCATCATGATAGAATATGGTAGAAACAACTGGTTTGACCTTTATTTTACAGTACGCTATAAACCAACCATAAGATGAATAGATTATTATGCAAATTAGCATTTCAGTTGAATTAGAACTGGACATTTTATTTCTCAGTATCCCCTGGGAGTTTTAAAGATTCTAGTTAGTTTTCCAAATATTTTTTTTTCAAGGCTGAAAATTTTAATTGTGATTAATTACTTAATAAAAATAGCCAGCTTGACTATGTTTATTAAGTTATTAGCCACAATTAAAAACTCAAAGTTGCCCAGGTTGGGAGACACTGCTCTAGAAGGAAACTCAGTTTCATAAGATTTTTTTCAGTCATTATTGTGAGCATGAAACATTCTGGTTATTCATCAAATAAATATATTTTATAGGGACTTGTCTACTAACTTTTGCTTATCATATTTAGATTTATATGCATGCATACCCATCATACTATTCCTTTTTGGGTAAGCAAAGTTATGCATGGTGCAGAAAGGGAATATGAAATTGTAAGAAAGAATTAAAAGCATGAGATTAAAAAAGAAAAATAATAATCTTTCACTACATCTCTCCCTACTTTTCTGTTCTTGCAAACTAGCCTTGCCTTTACCATGTCCATACACTAGTTCATTCATTGCCTTTTATTCTTCAAAGTCTTCACCCCTCTTGACACTTAAACTTTATTACACCCAAGAGGAGCACAGAACTTCTCACCTCTCTCTCTTTTTAAGGATCTCAGCTCCATCCAACTCTGTTGCTCTTTGTCAGGATTGCATTTTGAATCCTGCCATTACCTTCAGAAAATACGTGTCAGCCTGGTATGGACTCGGGAAGCGAGGGGGGAGTGCATTCCAAGAATCGCGCCAGACAGTTGGAGCCTGTTTTGCACATCGTCAAGGTAGTCCACCTGCACGAGTGTGGAGGGGGTTTGAACGGAGTGGGAAAAAGATGGACATTGACATCATTGGGTGCAGGGACTGGCACAAGTGGGGGGGGAAGCAAAATTCAATCCTTTGGTGGGAAATGTCATTTGGGTCTTTGAGAGTGCTTTGATTTACATGTAACCTTAATAAAGCTTATTCTGCAATTCAAAAGAATGGCATGGAGAAGCAATTATTGGGACAATGAAATCAGGGTCATCACACTCTTGGTGCTCCTCTGCCACTTCACTCAACCAGTCTTCCTTCGAACATCTCTTTTGCAATTTGAATATAATTCATTCTCTCACTATGACCAAACCAGCTCAAAGTACTTATCACTCCCTTTTGTATTCACTCCTTATCCATTCAGCTTCCATTCATTATTGACTATTTCAACTTGTTTTACTACATGCACTTAATACCCCATTAATACTGCATTGGTTGACTTTTGTTTCTCCTAACATACTTAACTTTTACTTTCCGATAACAAAGTGATCAGAAGGATGTTCTTATCTTCAGCCATTTCCCCTTCTTTCAACATTCATTCCTTACAACAGACAACATACCACTCAATACCTTCCTACCATTTGCCAGTCTTTAAATTTCTCCACCCTTTCCCCCATGTTAAATAAATATTTTGCCATGGTACATAAACTCATCTACTTGCTCTAGGGTTTTCTTTTGGGGGGTAGGGGGTCTCATTTATATATAAGTTGTAATTGTTCACTCCATTTTTTCCTGTCAAACACAACAGCCTTGGCCTTTGGTTCATAATTTGCAGATCCATGCTACTCATTAAATCATGCTGTCCAATTTCCACCGCAAATCATTCAGACAACATAGCACTGTCTGCATACAAAAGCATATGCATATTCACATCCCCAGCTAACCCCTTTAACTTAACCACATGTATTTCTTATATATTTATCCTCAAATACATAAACACCAAGGGGAATCTCATACTTCCTTTTCTTAATTCCCTGCTCAGTGTTGAACCATTCACTATCACTGCATTTGTTTACATGCCTGCTTTAATTCTTCACATATTGCTTTTACTCCAACCACCAAACTTCAACTTTATATTCATACAGAACATTCCATAACACAGTCTTGTTCATTTTATAATACACTTTGTCTAAAACAACAGTTAAATGAACTTTCTGTCTCACATTTGTAACACTTCTCAATGACCTGCTGAAAAGTCAAAATGTGGTCTGCACACCCTCCAGCCTAGAATAAAACCTCACTGCACTTCCCAAATTTTGTCCATTGTCTCCTCTTGTATGCTTTCCATGAGAATTGAGCCAAACACCATCTCAAGCACATTTCATAAACTAACATCCCTCTAGCTTTTGCATTCACTTCAGAATTCAAAATTCAGAAAAATCAGTGAAACAACAGTAACAAGTTATATAGAGCCAGTTTGGTCTAGTGGTTAAGGCAACGGACTAGAAACCAGGAGAATGTGAGTTCTAGTCCCGCCTTAGGCTTGAAAGCCGGCTGGGTGACCTTGGGCCAGTCATTCTCTCTCAGCCCAACTCACCACTGGGTTGCTGTGGAAAAGAGGAGGAGGAAGGAGTATTAGGCATGTCCGCCGCCTTGAGTTATTTATAAAAAAATAATAAAGGCGGGATAGAAAATAAATAAATAAATAAATAAATAAATAAATAAATAAATAAATAAATGCAAGCAAGCAAGCAAGCAAGCAAGCAAGCAAGCAAGCAAGGAAAATTACTCTATTATTTGTGTGTGTTTTGCCTAAACATTTTTCTGAGTTAACTGGCAATGCTAATACCACAGATCTGAAGAGAGCCAATAATCAGCAGGAAATAAAATAATAAATAATGTGGTTCTGTATGCACTAAAGGATGGAAAATAAGATTTCTGCTGCAAATGATGAGTGACAGAGGGAAAGAAAACAGCTATGTAATTTGATTTGCAATACTATACGGATCTTGTGTAATCTAATTGTAATTGAGCAAAAAAATCAGTAAACTGAACAACCTTGCACGTATTTGAACAAGATATATTAACTTTAGGTAGGAGATTCTACTATTCAATAGTTATATTTTCCTTATTCAAATGCTTCATTTTTCCTTCAAATCAACTTTTTTTCCAGCTTGTTTGCTTTGTAGAGAGTTGAATGTATAAGAACAGTACAAATCAAATCAAATAGTTATTATGGTCATAGACCAGCATAAGGAGGGTGGGGTACAGTAATTAAAAAAGCATAGAGAATACATCAGAGTAAAAATAAAAATCTATCTATCTATCTATCCATCATCTATCTATCTATCTATCTATCTATCTATCTATCTATCTATCTATCTATCTATATAAAAAGCTAGAAGATTTAAAAGATAAATGAATTAAAAACAAAGTATATATAAAAATCCCCTTCATGGATCACTGCCTTGTCATGGCGAAGGGGCTTGCGTAACTCAATGAAGTCAGGTCAAGAAGAACAGGTCATGACGGAGAGTTCTGACAAAACGTTCTGTCCAAAACTGGAGGAGGGAATGGCAAACCACTCCAGTATCCTTGCCAAGAAAACCCATGGACAGTATCAAAAGGCTAAAAGATATGATGCTGGAAGACGAGCCTCTCAGGTCGGAAGATGTCCAAAATGCTACTGGGGAAGAGCGGAGGGCAATTCCGAGTAGCTCCAGAAAGAGTGAAATGGCTGGGCCAAAGCCGAAAGGACGCTCAGTTGTGGATGTGTCTGGAAGTAGAAGGAAAATCCGATGCTGTAAAGAACAATATTGCATAGGAACCTGGAATGTAAGATCCATGAATCAAGGTAAGCTGGATGTGGTCAAACATGAGATGACAAGATTGAACATCGACATCTTGGGAATCAGCGAACTAAAATGGACAGGAATGGGCGAATTTAATTCAGGAGACCATTATATATACTACTGTGGGCAAGAATCCCTTAGAAGAAATGGAGTAGCTCTCATAGTCAATAAAAGAGTGGGAAAGGCAGTACTGGGGTACAACCTCAAAAACGACAGAATGCTTTCAGTTCGAATCCAAGGCAAACCATTCAACATCACAGTGATCCAAGTCTATGCCCCTACCACTGATGCCGAAGAAGCTGAAGTTGACCGGTTCTATGAAGACCTACAACACCTTCTAGAACTAACACCAAAAAAAGATGTCCTTTTCATCATAGGGTACTGGAATGCTAAAGTAGGAAGTCAAAAAATAACCGGAATAACAGGCAAGTTCGGCCTCGGAGTACAAAATGAAGCAGGACAAAGGCTAATAGAGTTTTGTCAAGAGAACACGCTGGTCATAGCAAACACTCTTTTCCAACAACACAAGAGATGACTCTACACATGGACATCACCAGATGGTCAATACCGAAATCAGGTTGATTATATACTTTGCAGCCAAAGATGGAGAAGCTCTATACAATCAGCAAAAACAAGACCTGGAGCTGACTGCGGCTCAGATCATGAGCTTCTTATCGCAAAATTTAGGCTTAAATTGAAGAACGTAGAGAAAACCACTAGACCAATCAGGTATGACCTAAATCATATCCCTTATGAATATACAGTGGAGGTGAGAAATAGATTTAAAGGATTAGATGTTGTAGACAGAGTGCCTGAAGAACTTTGGATGGAGGTTCGTAACATTGTACAGGAGGCAGCAACTAAAACCATCCCAAAGAAAAAGAAATGCAAGAAAGCAAAGTGGCAGACTGATGAGGCTTTACAAATAGCTGAGGAAAGAAGGGAAGCAAAAGGCAAGGGAGAAAGGGAAAGATATAAACAACTGAATGCAGAATTCCAGAGAATAGCAAGGAGAGATAAGAAGTCCTTCTCAAATGAACAATGCAAAGAAATTGAGGAAAACAATAGAATGGGGAAGACTAGAGATCTCTTCAAGAAAGTCGGAGATATCAAGGGAAAGTTTTGTGCAAAGATGGGCATGATAAAGGACAAAAAAGGCAGGGACCTAACAGAAGCAGAAGAGATTAAGAAGAGGTGGCAAGAATACACAGAAGAACTATACAAGAAAGATCTTAATATCCCTGATAAATACGATGGTGTGGTCACTGACCTTGAGCTGGACATCCTAGAGAATGAAGTCAAGTGGGCCTTAGGAAGCATTACTAACAACAAAGCTAGCGGAGAAGACAGTATCCCAGCTGAGCTATTTAAAATCCTAAAAGATGATGCTGTTAAAGTGCTGCACTCAATATGCCAACAAATGTGGAAAACTCAACAGTGGCCACAGGATTGGAAAAGGTCAATTTACGTTCCAATTCCAAAGAAAGGCAATGCCAAAGAATGCTCAAACTACCGTACAATTGCACTCATTTCACATGCTAGCAAGGTTATGCTCAAAATCCTACAAGCTAGGCTTCAGCAGTATGTGAACCGAGAACTACCAGAAGTGCAAGCTGGGTTTCGAAGAGGCAGAGGAACTAGAGATCAGATTGCCAACATTCGCTGGATCATGGAAAAAGCAAGAGAGTTCCAGAAAAACATCTACGTTCTGCTTCATTGACTACGCTAAAGCCTTTGATTGTGTGGATCACAACAAACTGTGGCAAAGTCTTAAAGAGATGGGAGTACCAGACCACCTTACCTGTCTCCTGAGAAACCTGTATGTGGGTCAAGAAGCAACAGTTAGAACTGGACATGGAACAACCAACTGGTTCAAAATTGGGAAAGGAGTACGACAAGGCTGTATATTATCACCCTGCTTGTTTAACTTATATGCAGAGTACATCATGAGAAATGCCAGGCTGGATGAATCACAAGCCGGAGTTAAGATTGCCGGGAGAAATATCAACAACCTCAGATATGCAGACGATACCACCCTAATGGCAGAAAGTGAAGAGGAACTAAAGAGCCTCTTGATGAGGGTGAAAGAGGAGAGTGCAAAAGCTGGCTTGAAACTCAACATTAAAAAAATTAAGATCATGGCATCTGGTCCCATCACTTCCTGGCAAATAGAAGGGGAAGAAATGGAAGCAGTGACAGATTTTATTTTCTTGGGCTCCAAGATCACCGCAGACGGTGACTGCAGCCATGAAATTAAAAGACGCTTGCTCCTTGGGAAACCTAGACAGCATATTAAAAAGCAGAGACATCACCTTGCCGACAAAGGTCCGTATAGTTAAAGCTATGGTTTTTCCAGCAGTAATGTATGGCTATGAGAGTTGGACCATAAGGAAGGCTGAGCGCCGAAGAATTGATGCTTTCGAACTGTGGTGCTGGAGAAGACTCTTGTGAGTCCCTTGGACTGCAAGGAGGTCAAACCAGTCAATCCTAAAGGAAATCAACCCTGACTGCTCATTGGAAGGACAGATGCTGAAGCTGAAGCTCAAATACTTTGGCCACCTAATGCGAAGTGAGGACTCACTGGAAAAGACCCTGATGCTGGGAAAGACTGAAGGCAAAAGGAGAAGGGGACGGCAGAGGATGAGATGGTTAGATAGCATCACCGATGTAATGAACATGAATTTGAGTAAACTCCGAGAGATAGTGGAGGACAGGAAGGCCTGGCGTGCTATGGTCCATGAGGTCACGAAGAGTCAGACACGACTAAACGACTGAACAAAAACAACAACAAATATATAAAAAACAATCTAAAAGAATCTAAATGAAGAGAATATTAGATAGGTGTAGGGGAGCATGAAGGCAAAAGGAGAAGGGGACAGCAGAGGATGAGATGATTAGATAGCAGCACCGATGCAATGAACATGAATTGAGTAAACTCCGGGAGACAGTGGAGGACAGGAAGGCCTGGCATGCTATGGTCCATGAGGTCACAAAGAGTCGGACACGACTAAACGACTGAACATCAACAACAACAAGGGGAGCATTAAAGGTTAGTATGTGGAAGCCTATATCAAGTTACAGAGCACTCTGATATGGCAAACTAGGTGCTCACTAAATCTTCGTTATAGCACAGGTCCTTATGCAATAAATTTTGAGTGCTGTTCCACAGAACCTGGCAACACTGTACGTTATAGCAGGGTTGGTACCTGAAAGCAGCAGGATGGTGTAAAATTGTCCTGTGCACCCTGGGTACAATCCCATGCATGTCTACTCAGAAACGTACCTTGTTACCAAGCACTGTAATGCTATATAAACTAGTAATCCATGGAAGTTTTGGTTTTTTAATATTTAAAAGAGAACTTCTAATTGGGTTTGTTTGTTTTGAATAGTGGATTGGGTAACAAAAACAATATAGCTGAATGACCATAAAATGGCAGCAAAAAGTGTTCTGTATTTCTTTGCTCCCATCTTGTCGTTGTGTGGTTGTCTGGATTTTTGCAAGCCAGAAATGACTGGATTAGATTATTCCACGCAACCCTGCTATGACATACTTTGCTAATCTACATTATCTTTTATGCTGTACTCTATAGCCCATGTCATTGCAATGAGGACTGACCTTTACCATTTCTACATGTGTGGTTTGCAGTACCCATTGTAGATTGTTAACCCCCAGGTTGCTTGGCAGCCACATGACACAACATTCCCAACCAGTGCTAAAGGTCACTCTGTTGCAATTCTACACATCATCAGTTGTGGTTGTTTACTTATTCTTGTCTCATTCCCATGCAATGGCATTCTCATGCATTTTGCATTGTACTTACTGGATTTATCTTGACTGATGGTTCATGGGAAAATAATTTTTCCTCACAGCTCCCTTCTGTGTTTTGATCATCCCACACCATCTCCATTGCTCTATTTCAGTTTTCTGGTTTGTAGTTTCATTCAGCTTTGGAAATCCTTGTCTAAATTTTCATCCTTGCAGATTTAATCAACCAAGTAATGTATCACTCTATTCTTACTTCTTTTTCTAACACCTTGACTGATACAGGAATTAAATCACAACATCAGTATTTTTCTCCCCTTCTTGCCATCAGCTGTTCTTGGACTTAAAGTAGACTGAAGGATCATGGAGTTGGGGGTGGCAGAAAACCTTTATTTAACTTTTATTTTCTTTCTCTGAGAGGGAGATCTGTCTGCCCATCCATCTACACAGACACAGACACAGACATCCTGTTAAGAAGAAGGGAATGGAGCTCTGGATTAGTCAGTTTAAACCAAGATCTAAGCTTAACTGGGATATCCCTGGTATAGGATCTTGGAGACACTGGTCAGGATGTTAATAATTACACAGTGTAATAATTATAAAATGTTTGTTGGAATCAGATGCACTGAAAAAAGATGTGTGTAAACTGCTGTTAATCCAACATGTCATGTACTCCAGTTTGCACATCAGATGCTAAATAGTACAAAAGGAACTCCTCTTTTCCATTCCTTTATTTTTCTTGTCCAAGAGAAAGATAGAACTCATTGTTGGAATTTGCAAATCTTTTGAAAGGATTCAATATTATCATTGCCTTATCATTTCATCTCATTATGTTGATTTTTCATATTAAACTGGCCAGAAAAAGCCCATTTGTGCTGTAACTGCTGCCTAGCCTTGCTTTGCTCCTGATTATTACAAATAATAAGAGTTTAAGACTAAAGGGTATGGCTAGTCAGATAAAAGTTAGAATGTTTAAAAGGTCAGAATAATAATCCATATGATTACCTTTCGTGTTCTAAATACCTGGTACTAAATTATGAGGGCAGTGGACAATTTGCGGAAATGACTCTATTGATATTCTATTCTCATATTGCAATTTACAGTAATAGCCCCTTCCTTTCCAATATTATAAGTTGTCCCTTACAAATCTTTCAAGAATGGTTCTAGAGCTTTTGACCATGGGGAGTAGAATTCCTGAAGCTCATCTGTAACTTTTGAAGTAACTGTTTGTAGAAAAACAGACTTTTTTTTCTCCACATTTCAGCCTCAAAGACTCTCAAAACAGGGATGGATGGATGGATGGATGGATGGATGGATGGATGGATGGATGGATGGATGGCAGGCCACATGAAGTCACATGTTCCATTAATAAAAGGGGAAAAGGAAAAAAGCAGCATCTGCAGCATTTGTCCACCCTTTGTGGACCGGTGTGCAATGCAACAAAACTACTTTAATCAGCCTGACCCCTCTTGCTCTCACTGCACGGTGGTGGTGGTGGGGAGTTCAGGTCCTAATTGCAAAATGTAAATACTAATTCATAAATAATTACCAGGTGAATACAATTCGTGGAAAGAAGCCTATTGAAAGTGGTGTTTCAGCAGGGTGGATGAATTATCCCTGATCCCCATCTAATGTCCTCTGCTTCATTCTAATGGAATGGTGGCTGTGACTGCTGAGTGACAGGCATAGCAGGAGCTTGAATGGATGGATGGGAAAGTATTTTCCTGGATGCTGAAGAGTACATTTGAGCAAATCTTCACATGTGTCCCCTAATGGAAAGCTCATCTCCACCCCAATGAGAACACCTCAGGCTCCAGTTGAGTTCAGTCATAATGGTTGTTTGCAAGGCACAGCACACTTAACTAGATCATGGGTAGGTTTGGGTTCATTGTGTGGACACAGTCACCATGGGTTTTGAGGGACAGGGGTCAGCCTCATCATTAGAACATGGAAGAGAAGATCAGCAGGTTAATCTTTTCTTCCTGCTGCCAGTAGAGGGAGGAAGTTCACTAGGAATGTGTTGCCCTCCCTCCCTCAAACAGGCAATTGGTTTTGCTGTTTTGCTGCTTTTTTTTCAGTCATAAAATCGTATTGCACTGAATGCCAATAGTATATTTAGCATTATATACATTGATGTGGGTGAAATTGCTGAGGGAATATTTTGAAATACTTAGCAGCTATGAACAATTACATGTAATAGCATGAAATTATGACTGTTTGTTTAACCTTACACAATCAAGCTCCAGTGTTTTTGTTATTTTTCTTTCCTCTGCAATTTGCTATATTCATTTCGGCTGAAATGAATCTAGTGCTCTTGTTCAAAATATGTAGCCAACCACCAAAAACACATACAAAAATGATTTTCTAAAGAGTTTGAAATTGAAAATGATTTAGAAAAATGATTTTCTAAAGAGTTTGAGATTGCTAACAGCAATATGCACCTGAAATCTAATATGACTGTACTCTATCTATCTATCTATCTATCTATCTATCTATCATCTATCTATCTATCTATCTATCTATCTATCTACCATCTCATCTATCTGTCATAAATTCTTTTAGCATAGAAAAAAATTGATTTCATACACAAGGATATGGATAAGGAATGAAAGAGGGTTGGAGAGGTGTTACATTAATACAAATCAATTTGGGATGAACTTCTGAGATTCAGTTTCACTTTTTCCCATTTTTTCTAGTGTAGGTTTCCATATCACTTTGCAAATTTAATTTTCCCTAATGTAGGACAGTTCCCTGCCCTCCCATGTGCATTTTCATGTGTACTTTTTTGTGCGTGTGCCTTTTCCTTGCAAGACTTAGGTCCACTTTGGTATGCACTTTGTGTGCAAGGAATATTCCCAAACAAAACACACTTTTATGTGCACAGATTACTTATCTCCATACATTTTACCTAATATATGACATTTTATTTTCCTTTAGTTGCAGGCTGCATCCTCAAAATTCAATAATGCTGCTTTTAAAGAGATATACTGTATGTACTTCAAAAACATGTATGTGTATATGTGTGTGTGTGTTTGAATGAATGAAAGTGTGTATTTGTGTGTGCTATCCTTTTGTCAAGTTAAATACTTTAGAGCATACTTCTTCCTCATAGATGCCAGGATGTTATAAGATAAACATAACACCAAGTACCCCAAGTATTATATTTTGGCAAAAATAGATGGAATTATAAAACTATTGCCAACTTCATTAAAAACATCTGTGCATAACTAATATACAAAGTATATACAAAGTAGATATTTTCTTGAGATACCATAAATAAACATCATATTTAGAGAGAAGTCTGTGCTTATTTGACATGTGCAATTAATTTTATTGCAGATGGATGATATTGAAATGTAAAGCAAACATTTGGATCAGTGTTGTAAATACAGTATATCTACTTGGATGAATTAGAAGGAAGGCAGAAATATAATGGAAATAAAACAAGCACCTTTATATATCCCCCTTGTTATTTGGGGGATAGAGAACAGGTAATGAAAAATATAATATTCACTTTTGTGTATCTTGATGACATAAGACCTATATAATTTCTAATGACTGATGATTTTTTCTAACTTGTTCAATAGTTTGTATTGAGGAAAACAAACTAATTTTGGCTTGGCTCAATTTAGATTGGTTTGAAGATAATTTATTTTAATTCTGAGCTCATTTCAAAGTACAGGCCTCTTTACCTTCCTCATTATAGCATCAGATACGTAAAGAACATGGTGAGGATAAACCCAGCCTCCCCAAACCTCACCATTGCCATCTTCCCTTTCCTAAAACTGTCAGCAGAGGGTAAGAAGAGGGTCTGCCTTTTGATAGTGTAACCTGCCTAACCCATAAAGGACATTGCCACCAGATAATCTCCCAGCAGTCAGTTCCACAAAGCATCTAGTTCATCATTGGAATATAGAGGTGACCAGGGCATTGGAGAAGATTGTTCCTAAGAGTCTTTGCCCTCTCACATATCCTGATTGGTGATTTGGTTTGCTGAGGAGCATCAGGAGATGAAGCGGACAAAGAGATATTTGTTTGGTGAAGAAAGACTGGCAGTGAACGTGACTGAAGATGGGTGTGAGCTCATGTTTAGGCCGACATCATGGCAATAAGAGGATAAAGCATTTTTATTTCACCTTGCATATCAGCAGTTTTGTTTAGGGGAATTCATTTCCTTTTGGGGATTGATTCAGAAAGATCTGCCCAAATTTGCTCCAGTCTTGACTCTACATGAAGATCTATGGAGTTACTGTTTAACTTTTACATGAAGCCATTGAGTGAGGTCATCCACCTGCCCAGGCTCAGATATACATTGCCATTCGAGGCTGAAATAGGATGCAGTGGGAAGATCTGACCCAGTGAATAGAGGCTACATGGATCTAGATGGAAGAAAGAGGTTGAAGTTTAATCACAGGTTGCAGTTTGTCCAGAAACCACCTGACACTCTAATTACATCTGGTATTCTGGAGGAGAAGGTCCATGGCTTGAGGGTTCTTGAAGATTCACAGCTTCTGCTGTGCAGGTGAGTGGAGGTTGTGGCTAAAGGAGCCTTTGTCACCTGATGCACCAGTTGCAGACCTTCCTAGAGAAGGCCTGGTTACTGTGGTGGTAAAAGGTACCCCCCCCAAACACATGTAAACTGCCTCCACTGTCAAACCTATGGGATGCCCCCCCCCCACATATGAACTGCTTAAAGTACCCTTGTAAGAAAACATTCACAGGAAGCTGAAGTGACCCTGAGTGGTGACAGGGAGAAGTCTCAGTCAGGAACCTGTGGTCCAGTAAACCAAATTGTTTCTATTTACTGACCATATCTCAAAGATAGTATGGCTAGCATGTTGACCTAGTAGGAAGGTTAAATAATAATAAGGTCACGAAGATGGGTTTATCTAAAATATCCCAACATCATGCTGTACTTTCCACTTTGTCTGCCTTTTTCTTTGTTTTGCCTTTGCCTTTCTTTGCCTTTGCAATGTAGTGGGCCAAAGGTATATACAGTAAGCCCTGGTTCTGCTTTTACTCATGGCCACTCAGCAAAGTATCAAAGCTTTGCTGGGGGTCCACTATATACTGCGTTGTTGCTTGTATGCATGCAAATAAAATTATGTTGCATCTTCAAAGTGATTTGGCCACAACATTACAGTGACTCTTGTATCACCTCCTTGTTCAATTACTGCAAAGAGCTCTATGTGGTGTGGCCTGTGAAGACTACTCAGGAGCTGCAATTGGTACAAAATGCAGAAGCCTGTATGTTAGTGGGTAAGAACCACTATTCATATATAACACCTGTGTTGTGGGCATTGCATTAGTTGCCCGTAGTATTCTGAATACAATTCAAAGTATTCACGTGGTATTAAGCTACAGTACCTGCAGGACCATCTCCTTCATATGAATCTGACCATTTCAGTGTGCTCATCCTGGAAGGTTCTTCTCTTGGAAAGATTCAGGGGAGAGAAAGAGAGGAGTATTTTTCTGTGACAAGGTTGACCCTTTGAAATGCTCTCCCATTGCTGGAGATGTGACAGTGGGTTCATGCCTTAATTTCAGGAAGGCCTTGGAAAGAACATTATTGAGAAGGGCATTGGGGCAGGGGGCAGGGGGAGTTGAGATCTGTTTGTTGGAGATCTATTTATGATAGTTGCATTTCATTGCTGACATGTGAGATGTTTTGATTTTAAGATGTTTTAATGGTAATATGAGTCCTTAGAAAAATAGTAAACAACATTCTCCCCTGCCCTAATAAGTACACTTGATGTGTGTGAGAGAGAGAAAGAAAAGAGGGGAAAAAGAGGAAAAACGGCAGTCAGGAGGAATATGAACCAGTCATGGCTGGATGAATCACAAGCCGGAGTTAAGATTGCCGGGAGAAATATCAACAACCTCAGATATGCAGACGATACCACCCTAATGGCAGAAAGTGAAGAGGAACTAAAGATCCTCTTGATGAGGGTGAAAGAGGAGAGTGCAAAAGCTGGCTTGAAACTCAACAATAAAAAAAATTAAGATCATGGCATCTGGTCCCATCACAGAGTAGCTCCAGAAAGAGTGAAATGGCTGGGCCAAAGCCGAAAGGACGCTCAGTTGTGGATGTGTCTGGAAGTGGAAGGAAAGTCCGATGCTGTAAAGAACAATATTGCATAGGAACCTGGAATGTAAGATCAATGAATCAAGGTAAGTTGGAGGTGGTCAAACATGAGATGACAAGACAGAACATCGACATCTTGGGAATCAGCGAACTAAAATGGACAGGAATGGGCGAATTTAATTCAGGAGACCATTATATATACTACTGTGGGCAAGAATCCCTTAGAAGAAATGGAGTAGCTCTCATAGTCAATAAAAGACTGGGAAAGGCAATACTGAGGTACAACCTCAAAAACGACAGAATGCTTTCAGTTCAAATCCAAGGCAAACCATTCAACATCACAGTAATCCAAGTCTATGCCCCAACCACTGATGCCGAAGAAGCTGAAGTTGACCGGTTCTATGAAGACCTACAACACCTTCTAGAACTAACACCAAAAAAAGATGTCCTTTTCATCATAGGGGACTGGAATGCTAAAGTAGGAAGTCAAAAAATAACCAGAATAACAGTCAAGTTCGGCCTCGGAGTACAAAATGAAGCAGGGCAAAGGCTAATAGAGTTTTCTCAAGAGAACACGCTGGTCATAGCAAACACTCTTTTCCAACAACACAAGAGACGACTCTACACATGGACATCACCAGATGGTCAATACCAAAATCAGATTGATTATATACTTTGCAGCCAAAGATGGAGAAGCTCTATACAATCAGCAAAAACAAGACTGTGGCTCAGATCATGAGCTTCTTATCGCAAAATTTAGGCTTAAATTGAAGAACGTAGAGAAAACCACTAGACCACTCAGGTATGAACTAAATCATATCCCTTATGAATATACAGTGGAGGTGAGAAATAGATTTAAAGGATTAGATGTGGTAGACAGAGTGCCTGAAGAACTATGGATGGAGGTTCGTAACATTGTACAGGAGGCAGCAACTAAAACCATCCCAAAGAAAAAGAAATGCAAGAAAGCAAAGTGGCTGACTGATGAAGCTTTACAAATAGCTGAGGAAAGAAGGGAAGCAAAAGGCAAGGGAGAAGGGGAAAGATATAAACAACTGAATGCAGATTTCCAGAGAATAGCAAGGAGAGATAAGAAGTCCTTCTTAAATGAACAATGCAAAGAAATCGAGGAAAACAATAGAATGGGGAAGACTAGAGATCTCTTCAAGAAAATCGGAGATATCAAGGGAACATTTTGTGCAAAGATGGGCATGATAAAGGACAAAAAAGGCAGGGACCTAAGAGAAGCAGAAGAGATTAAGAAGAGGTGGCAAGAATACACAGAAGAACTATACAAGAAAGATCTTAATATCCCTGATAAATACGATGGTGTGGTCACTGACCTTGAGCCGGACATCCTAGAGAGTGAAGTCAAGTGGGCCTTAGGAAGCATTACTAACAACAAAGCTAGCGGAGAAGACAGTATCCCAGCTGAGCTATTTAAAATCCTAAAAGATGATGCTGTTAAAGTGCTGCACTCAATATGCCAACAAATTTGGAAAACTCAACAGTGGCCACAGGATTGGAAAAGGTCAGTTTACGTTCCAATTCCAAAGAAAGGCAATGCCAAAGAATGTTCAAACTACCATACAATTGAGCTCATTTCACATGCTAGCAAGGTTATGCTCAAAATCCTACAAGCTAGGCTTCAGCAGTATGTGAACCGAGAACTACCAGAAGTGCAAGCTGGGTTTCGAAGAGGCAGAGGAACTAGAGATCAGATTGCCAACATTCGCTGGATCATGGAAAAAGCAAGAGAGTTCCAGAAAAAACATCTACTTCTGCTTCATTGACTATGCTAAAGCCTTTGATTGTGTGGATCACAACAAACTGTGGCAAAGTCTTAAAGAGATGGGAGTACCAGACCACCTTACCTGTCTCCTGAGAAACCTGTATGTGGGTCAAGAAGCAACAGTTAGAACCGGACATGGAACAACCGACTGGTTCAAAATTGGGAAAGGAGTATGACAAGGCTGTATATTATCACCCTGCTTATTTAACTTATATGCAGAGTACATCATGAGAAAGGCCGGGCTGGATGAATCACAAGCCGGAGTTAAGATTGCCGGGAGAAATATCAACAACCTCAGATATGCAGACGATACCACCCTAATGGCAGAAAGTGAAGAGGAACTAAAGAGCCTCTTGATGAGGGTGAAAGAGGAGAGTGCAAAAGCTGGCTTGAAACTCAACATTAAAAAAACCCAGATCATGGCATCTGGTCCCATCACTTCCTGGCAAATAGAAGGGGAAGAAATTGAATCAGTGACAGATTTTATTTTCTTGGGCTCCAAGATCACCGCAGACTTCAAGGGTTTTTGTTGTGGGGAAAAAAGTAGAAGTGAGTACATGAGTTCCCGAAGGAAAAGAAAGATATTAATCTTAAAAATAAATAATTTTAATGCATTTCAAGAAGCCCGATTTTTAATCTTAGCAGAGTATCATTCTAAAGCATCTTTTCTTCGTCCTTAAGCATAAGGACAAATTTGTTCAAGACAAGTAATGGGAAGATAAAGGATTTTGCAGAATTACAATGTTACAGTTGAATGTATTTTGCAGAAGGATTGATCACAAGTTTCAATTTAGTTTCAAATGAGTAAGGTTCAAGAATTCCCTGGTTAATTATCTAGATCCCATTGATTAAGACTACTAAGAATATTTGAAGAATGATGTGCATCAATTCCATTTAAAAGCTAGGCAATATAACCAATATTTTATAAAACTCTTATAAATATTTTAATAGTTTCCCCTGAAAGTCTAAAAAACTCAGAAGGGAGAAGATATGGGATCCAAACATAATGAATCTTAATGACTCTTTGCAGCGTACAATTCCTTTTAAACCTACCATACCACTCAATTCTAATTACATTATATAAACTGTAACTTTTCTAATTACGTTAGTGGGGTAATAAGGAGATTGGCACATATTACCATTGTTGCTGGCAATGGTAATGATAATCAATTCTTTTGACTGAAAGTTTCTACAGAAATTGGGACAGACATTTAATAATCTTTCACTATGAGTCTGGTTTATTGTTTATATTTCCAAATGACTATAAACTGATGCAGCTTAAGAAATTGATGGAATTTCTCTTAGCCATCACACTTGTTAGTGAAAAATAGAGAATATATCCAAACTGCACTCATAAGCCACTACTGTCCTTTGCTCAAACAAATTTAACTCAGGCTTAAGAATAACCTGTTCCCTTTTCTTTCTGTGGGCCTTTATCAGACATATTACTAGATATTTCTGGGATATTCTGCATGTCAAGCAACAGTTATAATCACTACACTAGTTAGAAAGACCTATAAGAGAAGCTGCAGCAGACTTTCTTGGAGAGAAGTTGTAACAACAAGGTAAAGGGGCATTTCTTCCTCTATTATAGCCAATCAAAAGGAAAGAGCTTATCTAGAACAAAATAAACCACAGCAGGCAAGCTGGACATCAGCACTTGAGCTGACACTAGCTAGAAAACACGATTTTCGATTTGGAGTAGGAAAACATGGGCAGAGGTCACATTTACCATTACTGGAGGTAAATGAAAGATGACAGCGTCTGTTCCTCCTCTCCAGAAACTTTGGTACCCTGTACTCATGGCAGGACAACCAGGCAATGTGCAACCTGGCAATCCAGAAGATTGCCTTTCATTAGCTGGTTTATTTATTTATTAGCAATGCTAATAATGTTGTTTTTTCCCCCAATAGATTACCTTACTTCTGTAGAAGAATCAGTCTGTATGGAAATATTTGAATACAGATATTTTAAATGTTTGCATTTTGTTGTAAGAATACGTGTGTGTTTGTGTGTGTGTTCATGTGCATGTGTATGAATGCAGAAACATACAAGTAATATTTTTTTAAGTTTTCTTATTCTCTGAAATTTCGTCCAGCTCTAAAAATATTATAGTGCTTTTCAAATCTTTGGATTTATTCTGCAGCTGTTTCACTTTGGTTGAAGTTTTACATGGTTTCATGACATTCATATATCCTTAACTTGTGTTGGGGGAGCTCCAAGAAATCATTGGCTAGAAAGTGGAACTGAACTGAAAGTGGAACTGAAACACAGAAAGCAAATGAATATATCAACAAAGCCCGGCACACTATCTCCATCTATACACCATCTCCATCCATCCATCCATCCATCCATCCATCCATCCATCCATCCATCCATCCATCCATCCATCCAAATCTTCCCTATTTTTACAGTGCACTCTAGCAACTCTCTCCATGGCAGTTCATGACCATAATCTCTGTCTCTTCCTTTACTGAAATCTTCCTTCTCGGTTCCTTATTCTTCTGAACCACCTTCCTGTTCCTGATCTCTTGGTTTAATGGTAGCTTGCACCTGGACCCCTTGTATCCATGTATTCTAACTGTATGCTGCTGCTGTTCTTGTTTCCCTACAGCCTTTGTTCTGTCCGCCTCTCTATTCCAAATTTATCAGCTAATCTCTGCTAGAGGCATCACTCTCATCACAGTGGGTCTATATATGGATTGTCTGCTTTTTGATTTGCCAGACTCCTTTGGGCTCTTCACTAAGAAGAAAAGGGAAGAAAACCTTTCTTTGCTGAGGTCTTTAGATAATTATTAAAGGAGCTTTTTTAAAGATATGCTAAAAACAGCTTTAACTTGAGTACTCTATATCCTGGAGAAACACCTGCTTAGACTCCCTTTGAGTCCAAAACATGTGGTGGAGGAGGGCCTTTTTTTCCTATGCCAAATTTATAAGTGCCCCTGAATTAACATATAAATAGGAGCAGGTGTTGCTTTTTGGAAAATATTCTCAACGATCAGCAATGTTAATCCCATACTTCAGGAGGTTTCCTTGTGTTTTTACTGTATATTTCCCTACTGTCTCTTCTGGATGAACTTTTCTACACTCTATCCTTGTAAAGTACAAGCTAACAAGTGCTGCCTGTCATTTTGGTTTCCTGGTTATCTTTGCTCCATAAGTGCAAGCATTCCCTTCTTTACTGTTGATTGTGATTCGGGTTCATTTGACAGTCTATTACAATGTGTCACAGCTCATTTTCCAATGCCAAATGGCTGAATTACAGGTTGCTGAGTGCGATTGGCTGTGTGTGTGTGTGTGTGTGTGTGTGTGTGTGTGTGTGTGTGTGTATATATATATATATATATATATATATATATATATATATATATAGTATATATATATATATATGAATGACTCTTTATAAGTAAGCAGATGGTATGCTTAATTTTTCCCCCTCCAAAAACATAATAAAGCTACAGCTCAATTTTAACCTGAATAAAATTTATACCGTAGCAGGACTAAAAGTCAATTTTGACAAATTATCTGTTATCTTCATCTATATTGATAAAGAGTTAAAAAAACATGTTCAAGAATCTACTGGACTGAGGTGGATTTAGATATTTAGACATTTAGTAGCAATCATTAGAAAGGATTAGCACCAGTTAAAGAAATGATATTATGACCCAGTCTTGTAAAGGCCCAAGGCAGACATAGGAACATATTTATTGTTGATTACTAGAAGATCAGCAATTGAAATTATTCTTCCTCACATTTTATTCCTTTTTCAAACATTTCCAAATTCTTTATCTATTATTGGTTTCCCACATCTCAAAGAATTATATCTTTATACATGTACATTAAAAAATAAAAATAAAAACCCAAACCAAGGATCAGGAAAAGCATGCAATATAAGAAAAGGCATAATGGAGATTTTGTTATATGAAACCTGAAACATTACTTTGATGCTTTTTAATTGTAATCATTAAATTACTTTATTTGGAACTAGAAGGTGCTCAGTGTGTACAGCTAGGCTCTCAATCTATTTGAGGAATAATATTTCCCCCAGTGATTAAGAGCTTACTATTTACTCTTACAAATCCATATTAGGATTTAATTTAGAAGTCTGGAAAGAAGGTAAGGAAGTTTTGTCTCATGATCATTCCCCTCTTTACACATTCCTTTATTACCCAAATTTTAAAATATTAATGATAAATAGGAACAGTTCAAAGAAGAATTAGGTAGAAAACCTTATAGGATCAGAGATACATAGATGGGGAACCCATCTCTGAGATACACACACATACAAGTTCCACCCTTATTTCTATAGAAATAAGTTTATTCACTGATCACTAAGTATAATTGAAGAATAGTGTGCATCCAGTTCATTTACAAGGAACCCTTTACAAACTTCCATTAGATGGTAGGTTTTCTTGAAAGTCCTAAAAGTAGGAAAAAATGGATTTTGATTTGATCAATGAGTTAGTTTGTAATTTTTATAGAATTAGCTTCCTTGGAGATGGTATTTCAGTGCATCATCAAGACTTCATTATAAAAATGTGTTACTCTATCCACTTAAAGTGGCTCTGTTTTCATGACTCCTGGTGGTAATGAGCAGCCTTCCTTTCCCGTTTGCAGTTTTCGATGTGGGAAAGCTGCTGCTAGGACATCAGTGCAAATTGCTGAGATTTATGCTCCATTTCATGCTTGCCCCTATGCTATGGTGAAAACTGCCAGTATCTATATTGATTCTAGATACTGTATGCTGCTGAGGTTGTCCATGACTATGGTCTAATTTGGAGGGGAAGAGGCTAGTTGACCTCTGCCAGTTGCCCAATAAAGAATGCCTCTTTGGTTCTTGCCTTACTTGATGTTCTCCCACTCATGAAAGCAGTAGCTGTTGTTCAAGTGTTGGGATACTCTTTGCTTCTGCTTTTGTGGACTCTGCTGCAAAATCTACCAGCCTCACTGTTCCCAAGGTTTCTTTGAAGGGCTTTGTATCCTCTCCCTTTCCTGTCAGAATTTGATTTTGTTGTAATCAGAAGTGCTTTGGATTTTTAAACTTGCTGCATTGATGCTGCTGGACTCTGGAGTGCTCCAGGTGGTTGGTCAGTAGCCTCAAGATATATTCTGCCTGCACTTGCGCATTTAACACATTCAATCAGCCATCCTTGGAAAGCAGCCATGCGTCCTCAGATCATTGGGCTTGGGTTTGCTGCAGGATTAGTAGCAGCTTGTACATTATGTCTCATTAATAATGCATGGGGGGTCTGGGACCCCTGGAGCAATCTGGAAGGTTCCTTCTTGGCAGACTGCCTACCTGTGTGTGTATGACAAAATTGTGCTGTCCATTATGGGCATTGGTCAATGTCATGGTGATATGCTGTTGGTTTTCTGTACAATTGTCAAAATTACATTGATTTCCTCCCTTATGGGTAATAAGAGCCTAGGAAAACATGTGATTCCCTTCTTCTCTAGAGAAAGATACTCCAGTTACAGAAATCACCCCTGCTGTGGATCCTTGACACTGGGATCATGGTCAATAGTACCAAACTTTCCCCTCCCTTGAAAATATCAAGGATATAAACTGGAAATATTCTCAGCCAACTAGTACATCCTAATGCCTGTTCAAACACAACAGGGCCTGTATTGGCTAATGAATTTTGGGCCAAAATTATTTATTTATTTATTTATTTAATTTATATGACCGCCCATCTCCCCCAACGGGGAACTCTGGAGGTCCTGATAAGTTTGGACACCCCCAGTTATGTTATCCCAGTTACAGCCTCCCTGCCTGTAAGGAGACTATATTGAATGTGTGGAAAACATGACTTTAACATGACTACCTGGAAAATTTGTGGGATCTCTTAAATACTGTATACTTTCCCCATTGTCACTGTCCATTATGAAGGTAGGTCTCCATACTATTAATGTTGCTTTAAATTGATAGCTAATCACTTGATGGAATATAATTCCTGGTTTTACACTGGAATTAGGGCATCTGTTCTTTTTATTGGTATTATTTCTCTAGAAAATGTCATTGCATATATGTCAGCAGAATTCGAGAAGGCCTTTAATGCATCTACTGATGCTATCACACCCTACAACATGCAGCAGAAAGCACTGGTTGTATAATCTTAGATAATTGGTTAGTTCTTCTTGTGGCATATGAGTAAATGAACTTAGCAGAGTGAAAGCTGATATTGATATTGTTCATCAGCAAGTTACCCTCTTTCATACCATAGCCCAGGTTGCAGATGTTTGAGATTTTTTGAGTTGGGCCCAAGCCTTTTTGTCTGATTTCTCCTCGTTTTCTTTATTGGTAAAGAAAGTACTTCATTTTCATTCCTTTGATAATTATTTTACTCTTTACCTCTGTTTTACATGTTGTTTGTCCTATGTCAAATGAAGTCTGCCTTCATGGCTGGTTTGGAATGCATTAGAGAACAGGGGCAGAAATGATCTTCCTGGCACTCTTGAGGCACTGTTGAATTATGTCAGCTTAATAAAAACAGAGGATAATGTGGAGAGTGAAAGTTAGAATTTATCCAAATTAATTATACTATCTTATAATAATTTATTTATGTACATATATAGTACTGCATATATGTTTTAGTTGTTTTTCTCTAGGGGCGCCTTTAAATATAAAATTCTTACTACAATGCAAATTTGATGCCTGCTGATGATTACATGCCTATAGACTCTATGCCTTGAATGGAGGCAGTAGATTCAAGCATATACAATGCTGCTTGCTTCTTCCTCTCCTTTCCCTCCTTCAACAGTGAGTTGAAGTATACAGGCAGTATTGGCTGAAAAGAAACACAACAGAAATGTCTGGAAGAATATTTTAATGAAGAGGGTTTTATTAACATTTGGTCTCAGTTTTGAAGTTATGTGGTAAACTCTTGATTTAGTAATGAGGGAAAACGTTATTTATTAGCTCCAAATGTCTGTTAAATGGGAAGTTAGGTTTTATGCATGAGCACTGCCATTTTCCACTTCCTGAGGACAGGAAGGCCTGGCGTGCTATGGTCCATGAGGTCACGAAGAGTCGGACACGACTAAACGACTGAACAACAACAACTGCCATTTTACAGATGCAGAAAATGGTGGATAATATATTTTTTAAAAAAATTAGATATACAATGCAAAGAATGGTAAACAGATTTTGTCTGTACCACCTGAAATCTGCTAAACAAAGGTGTAGCAAATTGGAGGTTTCTTGAATTAAAAAGAGCTTCCTAATAGATTGCCTTTATCTTTGTAAGTATATTTTTGGATAGAAATATTGCATATTAAGTATTTAAAATTTCACATATTTGTTTAATATTACAAATGCATGTATTCAGGCACACAAACAATCATGAATGTCCTTTTTTCTTTTATGATTTTCTTTTGATTTGTTTTAAATATATTTTTGCAGCATCAAACCTGATGTCAGAGGAGGGATAGTAATAGACCACAGTGCTTCTCTTCTTTATTCCTG
Source organism: Charina bottae (assembly GCA_023362775.1). NCBI lineage: Eukaryota > Metazoa > Chordata > Lepidosauria > Squamata > Charinaidae > Charina > Charina bottae. The sequence continues at coordinate 12,845,964 of JALMGJ010000003.1, forward strand.
TGGTTTTCTCCTGCTGCTAAAGTAATGTTGGCTGCTACAACTCTTATTTATCAAATTTTTAACACCGCCCATCTCCCCCTCAAGGAGGGACCCTGGGTGGTTTACAATAAAAACAAGATTTAAAATTCAGTACAGACTATCAATGATACAGTAAAAGATAGAAATATAAAATGCACTAAAATCCAGATGGTGGTAAGTTCTAATTCAGTTTGTGGTAGTATAAAGAGCCGGTCTAGGGCACAAGCCATCCCCAGGACTGACTATTTCCCTCCCCGCCCCAGGCACAATGGCAAAACCAGGTCTTCAATTTTTTTCAGAAGTCCAGGAGAGAGGGGGCTTGCCTCACCTCTGGGGGAAGAATGTTCCAGAGGGCGGGAGCTGCTATAGAGAAGGCCCGCTTCCTAGACCCCTCCAGATGGAATTATCTTACAGACGGGGTCTGTAGCATGCCCTCTCTGCATGATCAGGTGGGGGGGATCGATGTAAAGGGTATGAGACGGTCCCTTAGGTAACTTGGACCCATGCCATGTAGGGCTTTAAAGGTAATAACCAACACCTTGCATTGGACACTGAAGCAGATTGGGACCCAGTGCAGTTCGTGCAGCAAAGGTGTTACTTGTGCCAATCTCAGAGCACCTAAAATCATCCACGTGGCCGCATTCTGGATCAGTTGTAGCTTCTGGATACTCTTCAGGGGTAGCCCAATATAGAACGCACTACAGTTGTCTATATGGGAGTGCAGTTAAGCAACCAATCAATGTTACAAAGCAATCCTCACTTTAAGCACATAATCCAATGAAATAACATTGGTCTTCAACCACAATGAAATAGAATAGAATTGAATAACTCTATTAAGCTAAGGTTTAGAAATACGCTGTAGACTAACACTTGGCAGAGCAACCCTGAAGGCCTTGGAAAAGATATTCAAATACCATGATGTCTCTGTACCTACAAAGATCAAAATCATACAAGCCATGACATTCTCTGTGAACTCTCTGGAAGTGAAAGTTGGACTTTGAAGAAACAGGATAGGAAAAGTATTGATGCTTTTGAACTTTGGTGTTGGAGAAGACTCTTGAGAATACCACGGATAGCCAAGAAAACAAACCAAATGGATCATCAAACAAATCAACCCAGAGTTCTCATTTGAGGCACAAAGGACCAGGCTCAAATTATCCTACTTACACATGAGACACATTATGTGAAGACCCGGCTCTCTGGGAAAGGCTCTAAAGCTGGGAAAGGTGGAAGGAAAGAGAAGAAGAGGACGACCAGCAGCAAGGTGGATGGACTCAGCTGCAATGGTGATGAGTGTACCATTGGGAGACTTGAAAGAACAGGTTAGGGATAGATTGTCATGGAGGAAATCTATCTGTGTGGTCACTAGGAGTCAACAGTGACTTGATGGCACATAATCCATCAGTTAAGCTAAGGTCTTTTGGTTAAAAAAAGCTTCATCACAATCCTGTGTTACTTCCTAACGAGGAAGATTAATTTCACATAAGACTAGCATTTTTAAAGTGTTTAGCACATTGTAAGGGAACATCATTATTCTACAGGGTATTTTTAAAGGGAAACAAAATGGGCACAATTGCTCCAGGGTCCACACAAGATCATTAGGTATATGAAATGATGGGACTGTCAGAGCATTTTTTTTCCAATTCAAGGCAGCAAAATAGTGCTAAGAGTTATTTCAGTGTTTCATGTTTCTTCACACTGAGTTTCTGAGCTACTGACTTCAATAGGAAAAAAATCTATTGGAAAGCAACATGGCATGGATATAGGATACTCTGAAAAGAAAGTGAGGGGTGAGGTGCTCCAAATGGCAATCTGCCCTCAGGCATCTCAGAGGTTTAAAATGATCTTGCTTGTCTTTCAGACAGTGTTAGGGAAACAAGAGTAACAGGCCAAAGAAGAATGCATTTTGTTAAAGAGAGAAACACTAACAAACTATTCTTCTTTCTTACAGTCAGCAAGTGCACATTTTAATTGTCTTAGTAACCTTAATAAAACTGAACCATGATCTCACTGAGGGTAAAAGGCCCATATTTACTAGCTGCAGTACTCTGACACTGGAGCACTTTGACTTTTTCACAATTGTGCTCCCTGCGGAACTGAAAAGAGAACACAGAGATGTTTATATCTTTCTCTCCTCTTGGATCTTCAGCAGTTCTCAAACCTCATCCAATTCCCATCACAGCTCAACCACCACCATCCCCTGACTCTGATCTCCAAAGTATAAATCAGAGAAATTGTATCGCTCCTGGTATCCTGGCACTTCCCAGGACTGTAGTCTAAATGCTTTTGCTTTGTTGCACAATCCTGCATATGAGAAGTACTCCATCCTATTTCTGTCTAGTTCTAATTTGCACCACTGAAAGCTCTCTCTCTCTCTCTCTTAATAGTAAGCACATGTATATTAATGTTCCTTATTAATGAAAGCTAAAGCAGCTTTATTTTTCCTGCTGACAAAAATTACCTCTCCGTAGATTGTGAGGCTGTAGAAAGAAGCAAATAAATACAGATGCATGAGTAAGACACAGATAATGAAAATGAAATGGGAAGTAAGGAAGAAACTCCAATTGTGAAACTCAGCTATTTTTTCTCTCTTTTAATCACAAGGAAAAGCACAGAGGCACATAAAATGTGTGAAGAAAGGCGGAGAAGAAAGATCACACTGTTAATTAAAATGCAGAACCTTCTGTTGTTTGCCAGAGACATGTTGCTCCTGGTTAAAAGCATTTTCTTGCTCAATGAGGATCCAAATTATGAAACTACAATTAGTGGGAGTTTTAAAAAGTTTAATTTTCCTTACAGAAATGGAAAAAGGGGGTCTCAAATCAGGATTAACCCTTAGCTTTGCTTGCCTAATTTGTATTTCCCAAACCAGTGCAGGAACCGTAAGGCAGCAGTCCTTACAGAGTCACACTCTCTAAAATGCTGTGATGCTGCTTGCCCTTTCAGATTTGAGTATCAATATGTATTTGTATGGGGAAAATGCTTACAAAGAATGGGTATATTTTTTTGAAAAATAAGAAAATGTATTATTAAAATTTATTTATGGAAGTATGTATTTTATTGCAACTCCTTTCCCCTATTGTCAAAGTCAACTGGAAAGGTGCTCCACAGAGTGCCTAAGAAACACTTTATTGTGTAGCTGAACATATTTCTAACCCAGTTCTTTATCAAGCGTACAATTAAAAGTTTACCCCCTCCCCCTATTTGGGGAGATGGGCGGGGATAAATTTAAATAATAAATAAATAAAACAACCCCATTTGTTTAGAATAAAGGGGTATAAACATTCTACCTTTATAAAAGAAGATCTTCATTTTTGGGGTGGGATTAAATTCATCTGTTTAATGGTTTTTATAAATTATGTTGATGAGTTCAATCCGCCACTCCAATGCTCTTATTACGGAACACATTTGGTTGATTGTGTTCGATTGTTGAAATAAACATCACACAAGACATGGTTTTGGGTTTACTAGTTCATTGTATGGACACAAAAAAGGATTCTGCCACTTTTTTTTTTTGACATTTTTAATAGTAGTAGTTCTTAACCAGAACTATCTCTATTCTGAAGATCAATAATAGTGGCAAATCAAATGTGTGACCATGGTGTTTTGTTTTGTTTTTATGTTTTGGCTCCAGATTACAACTTTTACAACTAGAAGGCAACATACTATTCATAAACCTAAACACTAGTATTAAAATTGGAGATTTATTGTTGTTGTGGTATGAATTAGAAACAAGATGGTTGAGATGAAGCAATTAATTATTATTACGTTAGGAACCACAACTTCCAGAACACGGCCACACAGCCCGGAAGACCCACAACAGCCATTGAACTCCGGCCGTGAAAGCCTTCGACAATACAATTAATTATTTATTAATTATTTATTTATTATTTGGATTTATCCCCGCCCATCTCCACTATGGTAGACTCTGGGTGGTTTACAATCACAATATAAAAAGTTAAAAACCTATACATCTAAAAACTACTATAAAAAATAAAAATCCAAAAGATGGTGTGTTCTTAAAAGGAGGATATTACTAAGCTAACCACCCCTAGGAGGAACTATTATTTCCTTTGTTCCAGGCAAGGCGGCAGAACCAGGTCTTTAAAGACTTCCTGAAGGCCAGGAGCGAGGGTGCCCGTCTCACCTCAGCGGGCAAGTTATTCCACAGGGTGGGTGCTATCGCAGAGAAGGCATGCCTCCTGGACCCCGCTAGATGGAATTCTTTTAATGATGGGATCCAAAGTATGCCCTCCCTGTATGATCGTGTGGGGCGGGTGGATGTGATTGGGATAAGACGGTCCCTCAGATACCCTGGTCCCATGCCATGTAGGGCTTTAAAGGTGATAACCAACACCTTGAATTGGACCCGGAAGCAAACTGGTACCCAATGCAGCTCATGGAGTAGCGGTGTTACATGTGCTGATCTTATAGCACCCAGAACTACCCGTGCAGCCGCATTCTGGACCAGCTGAAGCTTCCGGATACTCTTCAAGGGTAGCCCCATGTAGAGCGCATTGCAGTAATCTATATGGGAGATGACAAGGGCATGAGTAACTGTTCGGAGGGCCTCTTGATCCAGGAAGGGGTGCAACTGGCGCACCACCCGAAGCTGTGCAAAGGCCCTCCTGGCCACGACTGCCACCTGCTCCTTGAGCAGAAGTCGTGACTCCAGGAGGACCCCCAATTTTCGCACTGAATCTGAACGGGGCAGTGCCACCCCATCCAGAGTTAAAGATGACAACTTCCTGGATTATAGATCACCTTCAGCAGAGGAAGAGCAAACAAATAAAGAGAGAACATAGAGGAAGAGAAATCTGTTCAACTATTTAGAAGATTGTTTGACACAGCAAGACAAATATCTGACAATAAGTCTCACAGGTGGCATTGAGAGTCTGCTAAGTATGAATTATCTAAAGATACATGGAACAATCAAAATACATTTTATCTTATTTCCCTCATGTAGGGATTGGGCTGATCATTTACCTTTAGATTCAGGGTTTGTCCTAATCCAATATACACTCCTGTTTCTTTGACGGAAATGATGATGATGATGATGATGATGATGATGATGATGATGCTAGTATTTAAGAATCTTGAATCTTTACTAAATATCATTCCCTAAATGATACACTAACTATTATAATATTTAGTATAATATTCTATAAGTAGCACAGAAGTAGGGACATTCCCTAAATGGTACACTATTGCAGTAATAAAGTTGTGCAGACTGATATCATGGGTTCATCAAATTAATAGAACATTTCCTCCCTAAAATTAATAAGATAGGAGAACAGCTAATGTAGATATATTAAATGACCAATTTGGGGGGGGAAGGGAAATTATTGTCCAGGGAGTGACCAAAAACAATATGAAGTTCTCTGAGTGTGTAAAACAAAGTGATAAATGATTGAAAGCTGAAGTAATTAGCTCACTGAGAGACTGAGAGGAAACCTAATGCCAAAAGGAACATGATATAAGAAGAGGAAATTATTATTAATAGTCTCTCTCATTTTAATTGAGGGGAAAAAAATCTCAGACAAAAGTGATAGATAAATAAATAGGACTTTTTTTTCAGAGCCCAAAGAGCAATACTAGAAGTTCATCAACCTTGAACATGCTTAAAATGGTTAAAGCCTAAATTAAATATTCTGCTATTTGGTTCCAACACACCTCAGCTTTAGAAAAAAAGGTACAAATAAAATTATTAATAGATCCCCCCCCCAAAAAAATCCCTCTCTTTCCTTTATCTCCTTTTTAAAAGGCACCAGCCTAAGAAAATGAAGAAAAAGGCAAGCTTTAATTATATCTTAGATACAGATCTCAGCAACTTGGAATGACAAAGTGGTATATTACACTACAAATTCATTTTTTTGACTCTCATATTAAATATATTTACCAGTTTGCTAATGTCATATAATTCTTCTGTGAATTAAATACAAATTGATTTACAAGATTTGCAAGAAATTAGATAAAATGAACTTTGCAGTGAACATTCCAGCTTTCACTGAAATGACTGGTAAGGAACAGAGCAAGAGGCAAAGGTGGGTGGCTGCAAAAGATAATCTGGCATACTCCCAAGATTAAATGGAACAAATAAATGGCTTTGATCCAGGCTTAGTCATATTAACAACTGTGCCATTATAAATACCATATGAATCTCAAAGTTGCTTTTGTTTTGTTTTAATTTTGTGAACTCTTCCAAATATCTATTTTATAGAAAACTATATTTTTTTAAAAAAATGCTTTTTTATATTATCTGAAGGTATTTTTCAGCATTTCAACTTCAGTCTTTATAAGCTATCAGTGTGATAGATTAAGGGAAGAATTCTAGCCAGGGGCATCCACAGGAGGCAACAAATAATTCAATATGGAAGCTGCGTTTACATGTGGCACCTACCATTTTGAATTTTTTGACCAACCCCCTACACATTCTCCTGATTCTAGACTTCTTGAATGTCCGTATGTATGTGTAATATATAATCATTTAGGATGAAGATAAGATGCTTCTCCAGAGGTAGAGAGAACCTCTCCAAGGATTAGCTTTCATTTACAATTGCATAAAACTCTACATATATAAATCTAATATGGGGGTACACAGCAATATGACTCAAAATGGGAATATTTCAAGTGGAGCAGAGGGGTTCTGGATAGATCGAGTCAAAAACCCCTCCATTCAACTCTGATTCTAAGGATCTGAAAGCTCCAGTAATAAAAGTCAAGGAGCACAGAGAAAAATGGGACAAAAATTAAATATAAAAAAGACTAAACTAATGACAACAGGTAAAACAAACAGCTTTAGAATTGACAGTAAAGATATTAAAGTGGTAGATAGCTTCTGCCTTTTAGGATCAACCAACAACAGTAAAGGAAAAAAAGTCAAGAAATATGCCGCAGACTAGCACCTGGTAGAGTAGCAATGAAGGCCTTGGAAAAGATATTCAGATGCTGGGATGTGTCTATATCTACAAAGACAAGAATAGTTCAAGCAATGGTAGTTAGACTTTGAAAAAGCAGGAAAGGAAGAGTATTTATGCTTTTGAAATTTGGTTTTTAGAAAAAACTCCTGAGAATACCATGGACAGCTAAGAAAACAGACAAATGGATCATCAAATAAATAAGCCCAGAGTTTTCACTCAAGGTACAAAATTACCAGGCTCAAATTATCCTAGTTTGGACACATTACGCAGTGTCAAAGGTTTCTAGAGAAATATCTAATGCTGTGTAAAGTGGAAGGAAAAAGAAAAAAAGGTCAACCAGCATCAAGGTGGATAGACTTAGTTACAGTTGCAATTGTGAACTGTTGGAGACTTGTAGGACCAGGTTAGGGATAGATCTTCATGGAGAAAATCTATCTATGTGGTCACTTATAGTCGACAATGATTTGATAGAACATAATCAATCATCAATCCAACTTTCTGCCTACTTATAGATTATCACACATCTAGATGTCATGCATTGTGGCTTGGTTCCACAGCAGATGTCTCCCATATTAGGTTAGCACTATCTGTTCCTAATACAAATAGCACTAGACACTAGTTATATGGAGCTAAGTGGTCTATATTTTCCTTAATTAAAAGGTGGTAAATTTACAAGGAACACCAAGCAGTTTTCAGATAGTGGAGTTTGTGAATGGCAATATGCACTAACCTGATTTTTTAATATTTCTTTATGCCTATACAGACATATTTTTAAATCCATATTTTGAAACAAGAGACATTAGACATTAAAGTTGTACAAAAAACAAAACTAAATCTATATACATTGTTGTTATTATATAAGTTTTCTGGCACATACTGAATTACATAAAAATGCGAGATTTGTAAAAGGTGAATTTGTAAATTTGGCTTTGAATGCTGTTTATTTCTGCACTTTCAATAATTTTATGTACTGTATATAAGATGTAAGAAACCTATCATGGGTATTTCGAGCACTGTAGAGATTTCTCTATACCTATTTGATGCATTATAAGCTTCCAAAAAGGAAATAGTAAGAATATACAGTATACTGCAAAATGGTGTGTGTCATTTGGGAATTTCAGTACAAATTCTGGCACTTCTCTTGGGTTTAAGGTTTTTTTCCCCCCACTCTTTTAATTTATGGAACTGCTGGTCACAGAGAGTGTTTAATTAAGATGTTTTAGACAATTGCTGACCCATACAATTTTTGCATTGCCCAGAGCCTTCTCCCCCCTTCTTTTTTTGAAAAACTATTTACAGTCTTGAAATCAATCTCATATTCTCTCCCAACAATGCCTCACGTCACTATGTTACCACAGCTCTATTATTTCCCCTGTGTCTTCTTTTATTTCTGTTCATCAAGCCAACCACTCCCCTGTGTGCTGTCTATGGATTTTGGTGGAAGTGCTACATAAGTGTCAATAACCTGCAGCAAGTCTTGACATGCACTGAGAATTGATGCCTGTCCATTTCTACATCAATGCTATATAGGAGAATAATATCTAGGGGGCATCCCCTTTATTTTTCCTAGGAATATTGCCATCATTGGAATTATCCTAATAGTAACTACTACTACTACTACTACTACTACTATTATTAATATTATTATTTTATGCTTCCTGCTGCTGTAATAACACAGTATACTTTATTCTGTAGATTTATTCTATAGATCATTTTTTTGGAATTCAAGCCAAGTGCAATCCAGAAACAAAATGACATGAGACTGTCTGAGCTTCTGTCATTCTGGCAGTGGTTGCACATCATTATTACTATAGTTAACATAACCATGGTTTTCTTAACCCCATGGCCAGGGTTCACACAACAGAGTAAACAATACACTTAGTTTGCACAATGTGTGAATGTCTATGAAGGTTCTCAGTCATCCAGGTGGAATTGTCTGTAGCTTGAAACATGTCAACTGGATTTCTATTTTCTTAATGGAAACGTTTCGCTCCTTATCCAAGGGGCTTCTTCAGTCTGAGCAAAGTTGGTAAGGGAATCCTAAATATGTTCCTAGGTAGCTGTGTGACCTTACACCTGGGGCTAGGTCATGGTTATATTGAGATGTAATTTTTAAGTCCTTTTATCATCTAATGGAGGGTCGTTAAAAACACCATGCTGCTGTTGAGCTTCTGAAATGGTCTTAATCTTCCTAGGCACAGAAGACAACACGGGGAGGAAGATGGGGGAGAGTTTGTGCCTGAGGCCCCCACCTCTATTCAAGGAAGGATTTTCCAAGTTGGCATAAATGGATTCCTTGACCCCTCTCTCAAACCACCTATCTTCTCTGTCTAAAATGTGAACATTAATGTCCTCAAATGAGTGTCCTTTTTCTTTTAGATGAAGATAAACTGCTGACTCTGGTCCTGTGGTGTTATTTCTCCTGTGTTGTGCCATCCTCCTGTACATAGGTTGTTTGGTTTCTCCAATGTAGAGTTCAGAGCACTCCTCACTGCACTGGATTGCATAAACTACATTGCTTTTCTTATGTTTTGGAGTTTGATCTTTGGGGTGTACAAGCCTCTGTCTCAGTGTGTTGGTGGGTTTGAAACACACTGAGACAGAGGCTTGTACACCCCAAAGATCAAACTCCAAAACATAAGAAAAGCAATGTAGTTTATGCAATCCAGTGCAGTGAGGAGTGCTCTGAACTCTACATTGGAGAAACCAAACAACCTATGTACAGGAGGATGGCACAACACAGGAGAAATAACACCACAGGACCAGAGTCAGCAGTTTATCTTCATCTAAAAGAAAAAGGACACTCATTTGAGGACATTAATGTTCACATTTTAGACAGAGAAGATAGGTGGTTTGAGAGAGGGGTCAAGGAATCCATTTATGCCAACTTGGAAAATCCTTCCTTGAATAGAGGTGGGGGCCTCAGGCACAAACTCTCCCCCATCTTCCTCCCCGTGTTGTCTTCTGTGCCTAGGAAGATTAAGACCATTTCAGAAGCTCAACAGCAGCATGGTGTTTTTAACGACCCTCCATTAGATGATAAAAGGACTTAAAAATTACATCTCAATATAACCATGACCTAGCCCCAGGTGTAAGGTCACACAGCTACCTAGGAACATATTTAGGATTCCCTTACCAACTTTGCTCAGACTGAAGAAGCCCCTTGGATAAGGAGCGAAACGTTTCCATTAAGAAAATAGAAATCCAGTTGACATGTTTCAAGCTAAAGACAATGTGTGAATGTGTATTTCAATAAGTTAATGCCCTAATTACGTTTAGACTATTACACATTTGGATGATTGCAATGCACTCTGCATGGGGCTGCCTTTGCAGTCAGAAGCTGCAAGTGGTCCAGAATGTGGTTGCATGGGCAGTTATGGCATACCCCAGTACATCCATGTGACACTTCTGCTGCACAAGCTGCACTGGTTACTGGTGACCTTCTGGGTGGAATTAAAGGTGCTGATTATGAACTATAAAGCCCTTCATGGCATAGGGCTGGTTACATGAGGGACTATCATCCTTCATTGTTTCTGCTCAACCTATCAGATCTAGCAGAATGGGCATGTTCCATGTCCCATCCTTAAAAATGCTTGAAATAATGTCATCTAATGGGTCCTAGGAAATCATGTTATCATACCAGAGGATCATGTTGCTTCAACCCTGCCTTTCTTTAAGCAAGCCTTGAAGATGTACAGTATCTGGACCCCTTTCAGTCAGGTTTCAGGCTGGGTTATGGGACTGAGATGACATTGGTTGTGCTCTTGGATGACCTCTGGCCAGAGCAGGATGTGGGTAGTGCATCCATCCTCACTCTTCTTGACCTCTCAGCGGCCTTCAATACCAAAGATCATGATATCCTTCTGGACCAGCTTTGGGAGTTGGGGGTGGGTGGCACTGTGTTGCTCTGGTTCTCCTTCTTCATCTGGGGTTGCTTCCAGTTGGTGTTGATGGGGGGGGAAGGTCCATTCCATGGCCCCTACTTTGTGGGGTGCCCCAGGACTTAGTCCTCTCTCCTCTCTTATTTAACATCTACTGTATATGTGAATGCTGGGTGAGGTGATCCAATGGTTTGGGTTGAGGTATCACCAATATGCTGATGATGCCCAGATTTATATCTCTACCCTGGCCACTTCAGTAACGCCATGGGTGGGGCATAATGGGCTTAGATTCAACCCAAGCAAGACTGAGTAACTTTCGGTATTTGGACCTTCTGGTGACAAGGTTTTTCCACCTTTGGTCCTGGAGGGGGTGGCACCAGATGGACCTGGTGCGCAATTTGGGGAGTCTTCTTGGACTCATGGCTCCTGCTAGAAGAGCAGGCGGCAGCCGAGGCTAGATAGGTCTTTGCACACCTTCAGGTTGTGCACCAGTTGCACCCATTCCTGGACTGGGAGGCTTTGCTCACAGTCACTCATGTCCTCATGACCTCTTGTCTGGATTACTGCAACATGCTCTACATGGGGCTGCATGACAGCTGCCCTTGAAGAGCATTCAGAAGCTTAAACGGGTGCAGAATGCAGCTGCACAGGTAGTAAATGGTGTCGGATATTTGACACATGTAACACTAGTACTTTGTGAGCTGCATTGGTTGCCAGTGTGTTTCCAGGTGCAATTCAAGGTGCTGGTTGTCACCTTTAAAGCCCTTCATGGCTTGGGACTGAGTTATCTGAGGGACCTTCTTCTCTCAGTTGTTTCTACCTGTCCAATTCAGTCCGGCAGGTTGGGCATGCTCCAGGTGCCACCAGCCAAGGTATGTCAGGTGGCGGGGACTAGGAAGCGTGCCTTCTCTGCCATAGCCCCTGCCCTCTGGAACATTCTCCCTCCAGAGATTAGGATGACCCCAACCCTGTTGACCTTTCATAAGGCCTTGAAGACCAGGTTATGTGCCCATGCCTGGGGTCCCAAGCGTGTTAAGGGCCCAGTTTCCTGGTTATACAGATATCTATGGTTGTAATTTTTCTCTGCTGCTATGTATATTTATTTTGTTTATGTTTGTACATGGTTTTAATGGATTTTATGATTGTTCGCTGCCCAGAGTCACTTGTCTGAGATGGGTGGCCATAGAAATTGAATGAATGAATGAATGAATGAATGAATGAATGAATGAATGAATGAATGAATGAATGAATCATTTCCCAAGCCCTTGGATGAGGAGTGGTTTTCTTTGGTTGTTCAATATTGCTAGGTCTTTTTCTTTTTTTCTTTTTAAATTAGTTTTATCAGGTTATATGTTCCTATTGGAGATTTTTAATTGGTTGTTTTTATTGTAGGTGGCCTAGAATTTAGTTGGGCAGCTCTATAAATTTGATGTTAAACAAACAAATAAATATTAATACAAACACAGCCTTTCTCTCTTTCTACATGAATGAATTGGCAACTTTATGGCAAATGTACTCAGATCAGAAGATTCCTAGTCTAAATGTTGACAATGCTGCAAGTCAATTGAAGAGAATGTTGACAATGCTACAAGTCATACTTGGATATTCTGATTTTTTTTTCTGTCTGCGTGCTTTTATGCTTCTGCAATATTTTCCACACAAAAATCTAATCTCACTTGCACATCCCAATTCCCTTTATCATTCACTCTATGTGTATTAGTTGTTCATTTTACTTTCCACAGCTTTAACAATTACAGTGACAGTTACTATTTTTCTTTAGCATTTACAATTTTTAAATCTTGCCAAGATTTCAATTCAACCTAGAACAAGTTTAATTAAACTTCAGAATATCCCATGTATATCTAATTGCTTGAACCTTTCTAGATCTTCTATAGACTGCCTCAGAAGCATTTACATAATATCTATTTTACTTCAAGAAAATACATACTGTCAGTGAGTCTGTGCGTGTGTGAGGTTATGTGTCTATGCTTTCAGATCGGTCCATTGAGACGGCAATTGTTATTTCATATATAAAATCCCCACTGTAAAAGAGCGTAGAGAGAAGGAAATTTAAAATGTTAATTTACCAGGTCTCAAGGGGTTGTAGTACCTTTTGATTTTCAGCTGCACATAATTCTAGATGCTGGTTTAAAGTTTAAAAGCCTAGGTCACTTGGGTTTAATTCATGGGAGAGCAGTAGTTTTCAAATATTTTACCTGCAGGGAGTTTCTTCTTTATAAACTCATCTGCCAAGGCACCATTAGGATCTTCCATGAGACTTCAGTGCATTGCCAAGGACTCTGGGATATATTCTAGACATATGCTCAATTAATAATAGGGCATAGGATGAATGTGTTTTGGCAGAAGGTTTTGATATTGTAATACAGAAGGCAAATATCTAAATGACTTTTCTGGCTCATAAATCTTACCAAAAATGTGTGTCGGGTGGTGGTGGTGGTGTTTTGCTTTGTTTTTGTTTCAGCTCTTTGAACTTCTTCAAAGATATTCTTCTGCCCATATTTTGTGTTCAACTTTCAGGCTTCATAAACTAGTTCATATGCCTAAATCATCCCAGGATGGATGAAAACATCTTCTAGTTCCTTAATTTCTGCCTGTTAAGTAAACTATATTTGATTACTTTTTAAAAGAAATAATTAGGAAATAAAAACATACATCTTTGGTTGTGTCTCATAAAATAATGGTAAAGACCCCTTTGTGGCTACATAGGTCCTGTAATTTTGTTGACAACAATTTGAAATGGTTTGCCGTTATGTTCTGAGAATTTTTTTTAAAAAATATTTTCCACTCTAGTCTATAGCCGTAGGATTTTCAGGTAGTCTTCCATCCAAACACCTGCCAGACAAAAATCAACTTAGTTATTTCAAAAAGAGCCAGAGTATTGTTTTCTGCTGAATTATACAAATCATACTAATTGATCTCCAAGAATTACTGATTCCAATTGTTCAGAATAAATATTTAATATCAGGACAGTATGTTAATAAAGTAAAACATCAATATCACCAAGTATTGAATGCAATGCCCAAGTGATTAATTTCCTTTTGATTTGAGTCAAAAGTTTTGAGTGATCTTCTATAAACACTGTTGTTGTCATAGCTGTTGTTTTATAATATCGTAACAAATATGGTTGTTTAATCTTAACTTGAGAATTGGGTAAGGAATGATACTGCTGCGGGTTAGTAGATTTTTGTTTTGTTTTGTTTTGTTTTGTTTTGTTTTGTTTTGTTTTGTTTTGTTTTGTTTTGTTTTGTTTTGTTTTGTTTTGTTTTGATCCATTCAATCATGTCTGATTCTCGGAAACTGCCTGGACAAGTCCCTGCAGTTTCCTTGGCAAGATTTTTGGAAGTGGTTTGCCATTGCCTCCTTCCTAGGGCTGAGAGAAAGTGACTGGCCCAAGGTCACCCAGCCGGCTTTGTGCCTAAGGCAGGACTAGAACTCATGGTCTCCTGGTTTCTAGCCTGGTGCCTTAACCACTATGCCAAACTGGCTTGGTAGATGGTTAGTAGATAGTTAGAAAGAGTTAGAACAGTGAGAGTGTTAGTGAAAGTAGAGAGAAAAAGAAGGGATGTGAATGTGAACTTGAGACAATAGCTGAAAGTGCATGGCAGAAGGAGTTGCAATGGAGGTTGTGTGATGGTCCAAAGAGAAGAGTTGAGAAAAGGAAAGTTTCTAGGATGAAGGAATTCAACCATGCTGATCGAGATTCTCTCTTTGTTTCAGCGATAGAGCTGCCCTGAAGGTACTTTTGCCCTTGGAGAGCAACATGGTTGCTGGCTGGAGCCAAATGGAGCTACTGGTGGCATTAGCAAGGTGGGTTGTTCGAGGGTGAAGAAAAGCATCTGTGGTCACCACTGCAATGAATACAGAAGTGGCAGCTTAAGGGATAAGAGTTAAACCTCAAACTTCCTGAAGGCTCACCCTGATTAGGGATAGCAAGAGGATGGTGGAGGAGTCAATTCTGTTCAGAGGAATTTATTATTTGTGCATGTTTAGAACACCTGGCAGCTAGAATTATACATACATACATACATACATTGGACTGCAAGAAGATCAAACCAGTCCATACTCCAGGAAATAAAGCCAGACTGTTCACTTGAGGGAATGATATTAAAGGCAAAACTGAAGTACTTTGGCCACATAATGAGAAGACAGGATACCCTGGAGAAGATGCTGATGCTAGGGAAAGTGGAAGGCAAAAGGAAGTGGGGCCGACCAAGGGCAAGATGGATGGATGATATTCTGGAGGTGACGGACTTGACCTTGGGGGGGCTGGGTTTGGCGATGGCCAACAGGAAGCTCTGGCGTGGGCTGGTCCATGAAGTCACGAGGAGTCAGAAGTGACTGAATGAATAAACAACAAAGACATACATACATACATACAGTACGTACATACATACATACATAAATAATAGTCTTTCTTATGCCTGTCTCCTATGCTTAGCTGTCAAGGACTGTGTGTCACCTCATCTTAGCAGATCAGTGTCCAAATGGCAATTTACAGGTAGCAAAGCTGATAGGGAGAGAGCTTAAGGTTACCATCCCAAGCAGCCTATCCATGTCCTTGGATACCACAAATTGAAATCAATCTAATCTAACTATGCAAGAGGAATTATTAGACATCCCTGTAGCTGACTTTGCATCAAAGGTAGCATCTGAACAGATACGAATAAAAATAAAATTAAAAACATATATGAATAAGGTATTTTCTTAAAAAAGAAAGGTATTACAATAAAACCTCTGAAGATTTTAGCAAGCTGTTAGCATACAGATATAAAATTTACTTACCAAAACCAAAAAGCAACCCTGCTTAAACTGAGCTTTATGTTGTGTCTTATCAGATCTGAGTCAAGTCTTCTAATTGCTTTTTAGCCATCTAAAAAGAAATGTTGGGCTTGGTTGTTGAAGGATGTTTATTCTTTTATTTACACACCTATACACTCAAAATGAAAACAGCAACGCCGTCTACAAAAAAAATCAGTCATGCCAATGAAAGGCTGCTGACTCTTGATTTATACTAATACCTCTGATTTTAGGACCATGTTTTCTGGCTGTCAACATGGAAACCTAACTTAATCCTGATGTTTGAATCTTAAAACATATGATGATTCATATAAAATATATCTAAGGGACCCACTGATATCTGCAAATACACATACAGATAGTGGACATCTTTCTTCTTCACTTCACAGTACTAATTGTAAGAAATCTTTTCAGAAGCAATAGCAAACAAACCACTTCCCAAGGGCAATTATGGAAAAACAACAAATGTATCAAAATGTACCAATATATTTTCTGGGAAATAAATGTGCATAAACATTGTTTTAACGGCAATAGTTAAAGTGCAGATATAAATTTAATCCTGGGCAGTAAACAACACTTACTTTTTTAGCAGGTTAGCCTTATGCAGATGAATTATTATAATTCAGGCAAAGCCTATGTATGTGTCACTGTGATCCTTATTAAATGTACTACAGCAAAGAGAATGTTTCATGTATTTTCAGTGCAGAACTTGGCTCACAGTAGTTACTCTTCTCCCTTTAGTATATAGTCTTTTCATTAGTGAAAAAAGAGCAAAGAAATTCAAAAATAGCTCTGTGAAAATGATGCACTCCAACTGTTTCAATTCCTTTTGTTTCAATGACTCTTTATTTATTCACTTGTTCATTCATTCAATATGCAATAGAAAAAGTTTCATTCCTCTTTTAACAACACTGACCTGTTTAGGCTTTACTAAAACAATAAAGAACATGTGTCTATGTACATTTTCTACTTCCTGTGAATCAATGAAATGGATTCTTATTTATTATACCTGTACACTCAATGCTTCCATATTCCAATTAAGCCTTCATTACCTAATTATCTTCTCCAGCTGAGCACCCTATCCCTAATTTTATCCTGATTATATTTTTTATCAATGAGTTACCTGTGAGATTTTATTAGCAATGTAGAGACCTCCAGACTAAGATCTGGCTAATAACTTTAAATTCCAGCTTTTAGCCATGCACACATTTCAGCCCTATATAGTGCTCATACAGAGAGACAAAGAGAGGCCCAAAGTCAAACAGTAAATCAGGAAGACACTGGAATCAGGAATATACTAGATCGAAGTCAGGAAGACACTGGGATCAGGAAGATACTAGATCCAAGTCCAATCCCTAAATTGTTGTAGTATAATGTCCTGCCATGTTGCCTCATCATGATGGTGATGGTGGGTGTTCCTGGGAGGGATAAGTGAAGAAAACTAAGAGTATATACTTCAGCAGGGTCACCCAAGGCATGAAGGTCATCCCAACTGCTCAGCTAAAGCAAGCAGGCACCCACAACAGGCAGCAGTGATATAGGAAGATGCTGGAGTCAGAAGATCACTTTAGTGACAATGGCAAAGGCATCATTTCATACTGTGGGGGAGAAGGCAATGGTAAACAACTCTTATATTTCACTAAGAAGACCACATGGATAGACAAGATCAAGTGATTTTTAATACAGTGCAAGATGATGGGACTGTCAGATCAGATGGCACTGAACATGCTACTGAGGAGGAACTGAGGAATTACAGTGGGAATATGGAATGTAAGAAGCATGTACATGAGAAAGCTCAACAGAGTGAAAGATGAATTGACTACACATTGACATCTTAGGCATCAGGAAATTGCAATGGACTCTAATTGAACACTTTCACTCAGAAGACCTTATTGTTTCCTACTCAGGACATAAAAACAAAAAAGGAGCATTGTTGCTTTCATAATCAGGAATGATATAGCAAGAAAAATGCTTGGTAACAATGCAATCAATTAACAAATAATATCTATTAGACTTCACAGACAACCCTTTAATATTACAATTATCCAAGTTTATAGTCCAACCACTGATGCAGAAGAAGATGAGTTTTATGGTGACATTCAATTTTAAATGAACAGAACATGGTGGATAGCGTCTACCTTTTAGGGTCAACTATGAACAGTAAAGGAACCAGCAGTAAAGAAATACTCCATAGACTCCATAGACTCAAATACTCCAAATACTCAGTAGAGTAGCAGTGAAGGCCTTGGAAAACATATTCAGATACTAGGACATATTCATTCATTCATTCATTCATTCATTCATTCATTCATTCATTCATTCATCACATTTATATAGCCACTCATCTCATATACGTGACTCTGGGTGACGTAAAATAAAAACAGACCATTAAAAAACATTAAAACATATACCATAATAAAAACTATTACCAAAAATAATTTAAAAAAATAATATTAATGAAAAAAACTAAGAGAGAGCACCTGATATTATATACATTGTAGCCATAAGCCATCTCACCAGTTCTCCATTTCCCTTAGATCCCCAAGCCTGCTGACATAGCCACGTTTTAAGGGATTTCCAGAAGGTTGGCTGAAATGGAGCCAAAGATCAGAAATGTGTAGAAAATGGTTTTCCTGTGACACACTGTGGAAGCAATAGTTGAACTCTGAAGAAGCAGGATAGAAAGAGTAGTGACATTTTTGAAGTTTAGACCAGCTGTTGAGTTTCAAATTAAGGCAAATGGCTCAAACTCTGATAGTTTGAAAGACATCACTGTCTTTTTCCCCAGCTTTTTTACAACAAACAACCATCCAGTAAGAAGCCCATTTCATACATTCAGATAGAGACCATTATACATAACACCACACAGCATATGAAAAAGCTAAGCTAACTGTTGATAGTTAACATTTACAATATTCTGTATCTAATATCATCTGAGTCTGATCCAGTCTCTGTTCTAAAAGCCTTAATCAATGTTAAGATGAGAAGAATACTGTAGCTTGCTGGAGTGATGCAGAAAAGTTGGTTTATTAACCAACTGGCTCTCAGTCAGGCAGATTAGCAACTGAGGTGGGGCTGTTAAAAATACAAGCCACTGTCCCAGGTCCTAAAAACCAAACATAGTGAAAATGTTGAGATGAACAGTATAGAACAAGAGGAAGGGGACATAAGCAACATCTAAGTTAGAGAATCTATATTTTAAAAATAACTGGCTGACAGAATGGCAGGAATGAGAAGAGGAAACACTGCTTAGAAATACATTCAGGAGCATGATGGCTTTTGAATTGGGCATTTATGATCTGTCAGGCTTAGGCTTCAAAGCATATCAGTGTGGAGTACTGGGAGGAGTAAGTAATCATTTTTGTTATTATAGCTGCCCTTTTTTAGCAAGTATAGTCACAAAAATGACTACTAACCCAGCACGTTAAGAGTGCAGTTCAAGCTAGTCTTTCTGTATGCTGTTAGTGCATCTGTACATTAAGAGCATCACTTTGAGAACTTTACCACCTGAAGAAAGACAGTGGTTATAACAGACCCTGACAACAAGCAGATTGTCAAGGTTGGTGTGCTTTCTTACATTGCTTCAGGTTGTGACTACCACAAAGGCTGTGTTGGTAGAAGGGCAACCACACATCTTCATTGGAACATTCTATAAGTCTTCAGACTTCTTGCAGAGGCTGAGCCTGGAGGCTGGATGAAATGCACCCAAGCTGCTTTCCAATGTGGAAAATGAAGAGGAACTGATGGTGCACAGCTTCCCAGCTATAATTCCCAATAAACAAAGCTGATCTGAAAATTGGCAGAACATTGATCAATTTATTCCAGTATATTTTAATAGAGAACATCTGAAATATGTTCTCTATCTATCTATCTATCTATCTATCTATCTATCTCTCCCCACCCACCCACCGTATCTATCTATCTATCTATCTACCTATCTATCATAATCCCTTGGCCACTATCCTTGTAGAGCAGCTGTTTTCAAGATTCCAATAGTCTTTCAGATAAGACTTTCTACATTGATTTGTCTGCCAATGTTTAAAAGAATAAACCAACTCCAGAGCTCTTAAGCATATACTGTAGAAGGATCTGCAAGAATGTGTCTGTTGAAAATAAGTCTACAGGAGAAAAGTACTCTCAGAATACATAAGCCATCTTCCAGGCCTGTTAGGCCTCCCTGACACCTTATACCTATTGAGAAAGCCTACCAAAATGCATCCTGTTCTTATCAAGGGAACGTTTTGTGCAAAGATTGGAATGATAAAGGACAAAAAAGGCAGGGACCTAACAGAAGCAGAAGAGATTAAGAAGAGGTGGCAAGAATACACAGAAGAACTATACAAGAAAGATCTTAATATCCCTGATAAATACGATGGTGTGGTTCCTGACCTTGAGCCGGACATCCTAAAGAGTGAAGTCAAGTGGGCCTTAGGAAGCATTACTAACAACAAAGCTAGTGGAGAAGACAGTATCCCAGCTGAGCTATTTAAAATCCTAAAAGATGATGCTGTTAAAGTGCTGCACTCAATATGCCAACAAATTTGGAAAACTCAACAGTGGCCACAGGATTGGAAAAGGTTAGTTTACGTTCCAATTCCAAAGAAGGGCAATGCCAAAGAATGTTCAAACTACCGTACAATTGCGCTCATTTCACATGCTATCAAGGTTATGCTCAAAATCCTACAAGCTAGACTTCAGCAGTATGTGAACCGAGAACTACCAGAAGTGCAAGCTGGGTTTCGAAGAGGCAGAGGAACTAGAGATCAGATTGCCAACATTCGCTGGATCATGGAAAAAGCAAGAGAGTTCCAGAAAAACATCTACTTCTGCTTCATTGACTACGCTAAAGCCTTTGATTGTGTGGATCACAACAAACTGTGGCAAAGTCTTAAAGAGATGGGAGTACCAGACCACCTTACCTGTCTCCTGAGAAACCTGTATGCGGGTCAAGAAGCAACAGTTAGAACCGGACAAGGAACAACCAACTGGTTCAAAATTGGGAAAGGAGTACGACAAGGCTGTATATTATCACCCTGCTTATTTAACTTATATGCAGAGTACATCATGAGAAATGCCGGGCTGGATGAATCACAAGCCGGAGTTAAGATTGCCGGGAGAAATATCAACAACCTCAGATATGCAGACGATACCACCCTAATGGCAGAAAGTGAAGAGGAACTAAAGAGCCTCTTGATGAGGGTGAAAGAGGAGAGTGCAAAAGCTGGCTTGAAACTCAACATTAAAAAAACCCAGATCATGGCATCTGGTCCCATCACTTCCTGGCAAATAGAAGGGGAAGAAATGGAAGCAGTGACAGATTTTATTTTCTTGGGCTCCAAGATCACCTCAGACAGTGACTGCAGCCATGAAATTAAAAGACGCTTGCTCCTTGGGAGGAAAGCTATGGGAAACCTAGACAGCATATTAAAAAGCAGAGACATCACCTTGCCGACAAAGGTCCGTATAGTTAAAGCTATGGTTTTCCCAGTAGTAATGTATGGCTGTGAGAGTTGGACCATAAGGAAAGCTGAGCGCCGAAGAATTGATGCTTTCGAACTGTGGTGCTGGAGAAGACTCTTAAGAGTCCCTTGGACTGCAAGGAGGTCAAATCAGTCAATCCTAAAAGAAATCAACCCTGACTGTTCATTGGAAGGACAAATGCTGAAGCTGAAGCTCAAATACTTTGGCCACCTAATGAGAAGAGAGGACTCACTGGAAAAGTCCGTGATGCTGGGAAAGACTGAAGGCAAAAGGAGAAGGGGACTGCAGAGGATGAGATGGTTAGATAGCATCACCGATGTAATGAACATGAATTTGAGTAAACTCCGGGTGACAGTGGAGGACAAGAAGGCCTGGCGTGCTATGGTCCATGAGGTCACGAAGAGTCGGACATGACTAAACGACTGAACAACAACAACAAAAAATGAGATGTTGTCCTTCAGTCTGGTGATATATTTATGGAGATGTGTTTATGCATTTGTGTGCACAGCATTTTATGAAAATATATCATAAAGTGTTTAGTATCTAATTTAACAGAAGGGATTCAGGAGAACTAAATGGAGTTTTGATAAACAAAAATAATATGATACTATGCTGAGTTTCCTTTATTATTTTGGAGGTTATCTGAACAATTATATCTTATCCGAGAGGGCTAGAGTACTGCATTAAATAAAAATAGATGTTAGGCTTCAGAGGTCTTATGCAGCTTTATAACTTTAGTTTTCATTTCCTACATTAGGAAATAGGGACCTAACTAAGAGGATGGATAATAATTTTATTGGAATAGTACAGGATTCAGGATAGGTTAGGGTACACTGAAAGCAGAGGAACAAGTTAGTATCATTGTTTTCAATAGGAAATAAATCCAAGTCACCCAATCTAGTCATACATGAAACTTTGCATATTCAAAAGCACTATGTAAAAACTAATTGTTGTTTAAAAATGCTAAATTTCATACACATGCACAAGCACCCCACAAAAATCTGTAGTAGAGGCTACTAGGATCCAGTTGATTCATCTGGCAATCATTAAAGTAGCAAACTGGATAAATCAAGAAATAACAAACAACATTTTAGTTTTTATGAGTAGAATGTTTGCTGTCTTTGGGAACTATAATATATATAGACTACTGCAAGAGATTGGGATTTATAAATTCTATTGATTTATAAAATTCCTGGGTTTATATTTTTGGTAAACAAGAAAGAATTATCTTAAATCAATTGATTTATAATGGTTGTTTTAAAAACATTGAGGATTTACCTATAACTTCTGCTTGGCAATATCTACAGTTGAAACATACTCACAAAACAGTATGGACCAGATGCTTTAGCAGCTTCAGAGGTAGCTAGAGTATTAGGATCTTCAAGAGATAAAGCACTAAAAATGAAGCCAATAATTCCCTCATGTATGGAATTTAGAAAATAGAATGAAAGTTAACATTAGTTACATACCTGGCTTGTGGAATGAAGATTTGGAATATCCACTCTTAAAAAATCAATGGGTTCAGGTCTTAAGAAATACAAAGCATACTTCTTATAATTTAATAATGAAGTTAATTCATCAGCAAATATTATTTTGTGTCTGTTGAACCCCACAAAGTTTGTTTAAAAAAAGATTGGACATCAGATTTTTTTTTGTCCTGGCATTGTAAAAAAAAAGAAAAAAAAAAGAGGGCTCTTTCATATTTATGCTTTGGTCTTGTCCAGTCATCGCTTCATTTTGGTTTCAAATCATAGCAAATGTTAATATGATATTGGAAAGAAATATAATAAAGATATAAATGTGATGTTAAAATATATTCCTAAAGTATGGAATTTGTCAGTTTATGAAGAGCTTTGGCTCAGGGCTCGGCAAAGAGGCTAATCTTAGGTAAATGGAAAGAAAATTGTCCTCTTGATAAAGAAAAGATTTATGATATGAGTCTGTTATCTATTTTGAAAAAGTCTTTGTATTCCAAAAATGAGAAGATGAAGTGATAGGTTTCCTTATGGTCTCAATTTAATGACAGGTTTAAGGAATGAATTAATTACATATTGATAATAAATGGATATTATAGGGAACTCTTTTTAGTTCCTTTTGTTGTTGTTACAGTTAGTTTATTTTAATCTCTATAATGCAGCGGTCCCCAACCTTTTTGGCACCAGGGACCGGTCGTGGAAAAAAATTTTTCCACGGACTGGGGTGGCAGGATTTGCAGGCGGGAGCCAATCGCGTGCACCGGGGGCAGGGTAATCGCGCACACCGTGGGGCAGGGTTTGCAGGCGGGAGCCCCGCAGCCCACTTCCTAAAAGGCTGAGGCCAATTAGTGGGATGCGGCCCCCAGGTTGGGGACCCCTGCTATAATGTATGTAAGGTTTTTAAACTGTATAACCAGTTCTGTATTTTATTTTGCTGGTGTTGTACTACTCTCTCCTACAATGTATATATCACAGTAAATGAGTAGGATGAAATATTCCACTAGTTTTTATATTCATCAAGGCACACTTTTTTTTTCTTGTTCCATAGTAGAAAATATTACTGAAATATACTGAAAGGTGCCTATCCTTATCAGTTGCATCTCAGTCTTTAAGACTTAAACTATGAGTACAAAAAGCAATCAAAGCTGGATTAGGAATGGAAGTTGAGCATGTGTTGTATATTTATTTATTAAATAAATATGGAAGATTTAATCAAGTCCCTTATAATGAACACACTTGTATTTGCAGAGCTCCAGAGATAGAAGACATAACACACATATTATTTGAATGTTAATTTTTTAAGATAGAGAGAGATCAGTATTTAGGACCGCACATTAGATGAACGACCTATTGGGATCCTTATATTAAAACAATATATTTCATATGTGGACAGAATCCAAAAATTATATATAATATGGCCCTTTATTTGAATAAAACAGTTCAGTTGAGTCCTGCATATGTGAGCCTGACTGAGGTAAACTGTAGGGGTGATTCAGAAACATGATTTGTATTTTTATTCCTTTTCTTATCTAAATTGTTTCTTAATTTCTATTTTTACATACAGTCTTATTGATGTTCTATGTTTTATATCCTGTACTTTGATATGGCCTAATGACTAATCAATAATAAACTATACTATACTATACTATACTATACTATACTATACTATACTATACTATACTATACTATACTATACTATACTATACTGTTTGTTTGTTTGTTTAACATCTTCACTTGAGGGAATTATATTAAAAGCAAAACTGAAGTACTTTGGCCACATAATGAGATACCCTGGAGAAGATGCTGATGCTAGGGAAAGTGGAAGGCAAAAGGAAGAGGGGCTGACCAAGGGCAAGATGGATGGATGATATTCTGGAGGTGACGGACTTGACCGTGGGGGAGCTGGGGATGGCGACGGCCGACAGGAAGCTCTGGCGTGGGCTGGTCCATGAAGTCACGAAGAATCGGAAGCGACTGAATGAATAAACAACAAAATGCTGTTACAATCAAAAACACTCTAGGTGAAAAGAGTGTTATTTGGGGTGGAGATAAGCATTGGATCTCAAAATGTTAATATCTATTGTGCTACCACCCTTTGCTATTTAGATGGTGATAGTCTGCAAATAGTACTATACCTGCAATGTTCAGAATTGGCATTGAAATGCTGAAGTTTGGGGTATATCCCAATGAAGATGCTACCACATCCTGTTTCTGAATATTAATTTTGATAGTAACTCTTTTTTTAATCCCTTAAAGGGAAGATCATTTTTGAACACTTAGTGGTTTTGCAAGCAGCAGATGGACATTCAAAGTTATTCCAATGACTTCTCATAGAATCTCACTGAAAGAGGAGGCAGATGGCAAGGCAAATTACTTTAATTTTAATAAAAAGCTTTCATTTACTCTGATTTTAGCACTGGCAAATAGCTGTGAGTCAGCTAATGTGCAGATGATTGGAATTTATCCTTCCTAGTGCTGGATAGTTTAGGGGACTGGCATCAGATATCTAGCCTTTGGCATATGAAGCTGTCAGACTGAATGCTGCGTCAGCCTGATGATTAATTACAATAAACTGATGGCTCTTTTGGTGGTCTTGATGGGGACGTTCTCCTTCTGCTTTTTAATAACTGGGTTTCCCCTCATCTCTTAAAGAATAAGGGTTTGGGCTAGGTTGTTAGGGAAGTTTATGAAAATGTGGAAGTTATCAGGGGTTCATGTCAAAGAATGGACAGTTTCCCTGATGATACTATGAAACACAGAGACAAGAAATCTGCAAAATTTCAGAATGAAAGTTGGAGAATGGAGTAGTGAGGCATGAATTACTTTTAATGTAGAGTTAGTTTAGAGTTGGCCCAATTGGCATTGAGTTAGATAAGACCTAATCAAATGGATGATGGCTGTGGAGTAAGAAGTAGCGGCCTGCATTTTTCCAAGCAAGAACCCAATGCCCATATTCTTCCAGATCCCAGAGATTCACCCTCACTTTAAAAACATATATCTTTATGAATTTTATGATACACTCTTTATTAGCATCATTATGAGCATGGTTATTTAAATATGATTTAAATAGGAATAAATGCCTCTGCTGTACATGTATGTGAAGACAATTAGTGGGCAGCTAGTACCACTGAAGGGGGTGTGGTGGCTCAGCGGGTAGGATGCCAGGCTTGTCGATCGGAAGATTGCAAGTTCAGAGGTTCAAATCCCTAGCCCTGCATTACGGAGTGAGCTCCCGCACTAGCTCCGTCTCTTGCCAACCTAGCAATTTGAAAGCATGCAAATGCAAGTAGATGAATAGGTACCACTTTGGTGGGTAGGTAACAGCGTTCCGCACGTGTCATGCAGCCACATGACTGTGGAAGCGTCTTCGGACAATGCTGGCTCTTCGGCTAACAAACGGAGATGAGCACCGGCCCCTAGAGTCAGACACGACTGCACAAATGTGCGGGGGGAACCTTTACCTTTTTAGTACCACTGAATGGAGCAGAGCGTATAACAGCAAAGAAACACACACGGAAAGGAGTTTTTATCTTAATAGCATTAATGAGCACACTAGAGAGATATAGGATATTGATCTTAAAGCACATAGCCCACCCAAGCATAAAGAATTACACGCTTAGACAATGTAGGTTACAAAAAGTAAGTACAAAAGAATTATTACATTTATTTGGTCCAGTTACATCCATTTCAGTTTAGAAATTATTATTCTTTGGTTCCCTAAAATTTGTGGACCCCTGGCCCTATGTTGCTGCCAGGGCTGCATGGAGAAAAGGGGGAAATTCTGGAGTTGAGGCCTAGCACATGGCCTCTCCATTGAAGGACCAGCAGCCACATGGTCCTTCTCCTCCAGTGGAAGAAAGCAAGAGAGAGAGGAAGTGGGAGGGGCAACAAACAGCTTCCTCAGGAAGAAGCACATAGGGAGTTTGCCTCCTAGAGCAATCACCCATATGCTGATGAGGCATGCTGATTTGCTGGAACCTCCAACAGTATGGCTGTAAAGGATAGAGAATGGGCTTTTGAGATTTTAATATCGCTCAGAGGTTTTTGAGCTGGCTGGGCTATAAAACTGATAAACAAACAAATATTCATGTGTACAAAGTACAAATTATATATTTTTAAAAAACAGGTTTCTACTAAGTGTCTGATGTAAGAGAAAGCCTCCTTATTTTTAAATACTATAAAATCTCAAATATAAAAAGAAGAAAAACCTGACACCCCATAACTTCTAGGGTGGGCAGATTAGTGCCATCTTTGCATTTATTAAGCCTATGATTTGAAAGGTTAGTGAAAACATATCCCCTGCTGAGATTTCAATGTTGCACAGATTCTTACGAAATCCACAAAATAACTCAAGTTAGAATCCTGTTTAGAGTGGAATTATTTCAAAAAATGTGCCATTCAGTCTCAACACTGGCTCAGCATGCAGGGTGTTATTCTAAGGTGGAAAAAATTACATGGGAATGATTGTAATTACTTGATTTATGGATTCTGCTGCTTTGCAGTATCCTTACATTATGCTTCCAACTTCACATGCAAACATTCAGCTGTGTGATATTTTTCACATAAAGCCAATTAAGTTTTTTCTCAAAAGTACTAAAGTGTTTTTTCCTCCATTCAACCTGTTGTCATAAATTATTTTGCTAGGGATCTTCATGACTCTTATTAGCTAAGAGTTGCTGAGGTGTTGTAGGAAGTATTATCTCAACTTTACTTTACGAATATATTTTATCTCATGCTTAAGATTGTCCCCATCAAAAAATAAATTTCTGGCATCTCTTTTTTTTCCCATCTAGACCACATGATAATGGCAGTACCCCAATCTGGGATCACATTCCCCAGGATTGGGGTACTGCCATTATCATGCCAAAGGGGGAAAGTATTATAAAATACAACCCTATAAGTTTGCTGAGCATTGTTGGCAGACTTAATGCTCACCACCTGGACAACAAATTACAGGACTGGATAGAGACACAATCAATTTTGGATAATGAGCAGATCAGTTTTCATTCCTAACCACTCCATTTTAGATCATGTCTTGGTCCTATGACAACTTACTGAAATGTTTATTTATTTATTTTTTTATCCCGCCTTTACTTTTTTTATATAAATAACTCAAGGCAGTGAACATACCTAATACTCCTTCCTCCTACTATTTTCCCCACAACAGCAACCCTGTGAGGTGAGTTAGGCTGAGAGAGAGTGACTGGCCCAAGGTCATCCAGCTGGCTTTCATGCCTAAGGCAGGACTAGAACTCACAGACTCCTGGTTTCTAGCCCAGCATCTTAATCACTAGACCAAACTGGCTTTAGCTGCAAGAATAAGTCTGTACAATAGGTAATTTTATAGGTAATTGTTATAGGTAATTTTATAATTTTATGATATCAAGATAAATCCTTTGAGAAAAGTTGAGTAACACAAATATGGATAGGTGTCTCCAATTCAACAACTTTATAATAACCCCTTGGTTAGAATTAGATGCAACCCTCAAGGCATTTTGTCTATCCCAATCCCTGTTCTTAAATGAGTTTGACAAGGCTGCATCTTAGCTCCTACCTTATTCAACTTCTATTTAAACTCCCAAGCAGGCAGAATAATTGATTCAGGCTTCTTCCCCCATGCCCCTCAAGATTGTAGATATCCAACATTATTTTGATGATGCAGCTATCCTTTTATTAACACCTGTAGGACTTAGGTGAGCACTCAGAGTTTTCACACATTCCTGTTAAGATAATGTGCTGATAATTAATTACCAGAAAATTAAAGTGGTAGTTTTTGCCAAGAAACCCAAAGGATTGAAATGGGCTATTGAAGGGAAGGAAATTGATCAGGTTAAAAGTGTCAAGTATTTGGGGGTTGTGCTCCAATTTACAGGTGCCTGGAAGATGTACAGTATATTGATCATGCTGCCTTTCAAGCACAAAAGAGTGCAACAGCTATTCTGAATTTTTTTTTTCAGACAAAGGGTAATTCAGCTGCTCATAAAGGAATTCCCAGGAAAAGACAACCAATGGTATCTCTCCTATCTTTCAGCAGACCATAAAATCACTACCATCCATAATGTAGCCAAATTTTGCCTCACTTCTACAAGAGTGAGTCAACTAATATTGTCCAATAAAACTGGATTTCTTTGATACCTTTAAAAAATTTTCTCCTCCCCTCCCCTTCCTTTCTTCCTCTTTAACTCATTTAACTTCTAATTGCCATTTTAATGTATATTTAATATATTTAATGTATGTATGTATACTTACATACGTTGGTCAAAGACTGCAACAAAGGTTTACCTACCTACCTACCAGACAAAGTGTAGGAAATGCAAACAAACAGGTCTGAAACTTTTTATAGGAAAACCCTTTGCCCAAATGTTGTACAGTGTTCTACAAACAATGTTTTTGCAAACTTTTTCTACAGAACGAAAGGTGAGAGCAGGGCTATTAATTCTCACCTTTTGGCTCAAATGCCACTTTTTCCTCTCAGGACTGATTCCATTAGTCCAGACAGACCAATTTCAATCTTTGTGGCACCAAGCAATTCTGGGGAAACTTACCCTTAACAACTTGCCACTTGAGCAACTGCTTCTTCTGGAATACCCTTCTGCTAAAGCAATTATTAGTGGAAGATCCTAGATGTAGAATATCAGAATGAGGTCAGCCATATTCTGGCCCACAATAGAGCCCATACAATTTATTCCAGATGGGAACCAGACAGATACTTTACTAGTTTAGCATCTCCTGTCCACCAGAGAGCCTTTCTCAGAGCCAGGTTTGAAGTTTTACCCTCCTCAGTTCTTAATGGGAGATTAGACAGGAGAACCTCTGCATGAAAGCCAAACACTACTGAGACCATCACACATATGCTTTTAAACTGTCCCTAATACCAGTGTAGTTGATAAACTTTTGTTCTTCCTTTATTGACATGTTTTATAGATCAAGAGTTCTCCTTGTGGAGAAGATGGGCGGTAATATAAATCCAATAAACAAGTAAATAAATAATGAAAGTTTTATGGCTGTTGTGGGTCTTCCGGGCTGTGTGGCCGTGTTCTGGAAGTTGTGGTTCCTAACGTTTCGCCAGCATCTGTGGCCACCATCTTCAGAGGGCAGGAGCACAGATAGAAGCAAAATCTCTGTGCCCAGGTAGAGTGGCAATGTTCTATTTATAGAGCTAAATTATAGGAGATTAGGTGGGTTTTTTTGTTGTGTTGAAATGTTAACGAGTGGCTGATGAGCGTGATTAGCATGTTCATTGTGAGAAGTATTCCCATGACCTGGTGGTTGGACTGAGTTCGTTGACCTTTTGCAGGCTGTGTTTTTCAGGACTGGTAGCCAGGTTTTGCTAATTTTTAAACTTTCTTCTTTTTTATTGTAACTGTGCTGGTGTTTGTGAATTTCAATGGCTTCACTGTATAATCTGGTGTAGTGGCTTTTGGTGTTGTCCAGTAGTTCTGTGTTTTCAAATAGGATTTTGTGTCCTGTTTGCTTGAGAGCATGTTCAGCTACTGAAGATTTTTCCGGTTGCTGTAGTCTGCAGTGTCTTTCGTGTTCTTTTATCCTGGTGTGAATGCTTCGTTTTGTGGTTCCGATGTATACTTGTCCGCAGCTGCATGGTATGCGGTATACTCCTGCAGTGGTGCGGGGGTCCCTTTTGTCTTTAGCTGATTTTAGCATTTGTTGTATTTTTCTGGTGGGTCTGAAGACTGTTTGAAAGTTGTGTTTTTCCATCAGTTTTCCCATGCGGTCAGTAATTCCTTTGATGTAGGGCAGGAATACTTTGTTTGTGTGGGGCTGTTTTTCTTCAGTTGGATGTTGTTTTCTTGGTTTGATGGCTCTTTTTATTTCATTCTTGGAATAGCCATTCGCCTGTAGGACCCAATTCAGGTGGTTAAGTTCATTGTTGAGAAATTGGGTTTCACAGTTTCGATTAGCACGATCCACCAAGGTTTTGATCATGCCTCTCTTTTGTCGTGGGTGGTGATTGGAACTTTTGTGTAGATACCAGTCTGTATGTGTGGGTTTTCTGTATACTTTGTGTCCTAGTTTGAGGTCCGGTTTGCGTATGACCAGCGTATCTAAAAATGGAAGTTTGCCGTCAGTTTCTTTTTCCATAGTGAATTGTATATTGGGGTGGATGCCGTTTAGGTGGTCCAAAAATTTCTCCAGTTCTTCTTCAGTATGACTCCAAATTGCGAAGGTGTCATCCACGAACCGGAACCAGACTGTTGGTGTAATGGGTGCCGATTCCAAAGCCTGTTTTTCAAAGTGTTCCATGTAGAAGTTTGCTATGACTGGGCTCAGGGGGCTTCCCATGGCAACGCCATCCATCTGTTCGTAGAACTCATTCTCCCATTGAAAGTAACTAGTTGTTAGGCAGTGTTGAAATAAAGCTGTAATGTCTTCTGGGAAGATTTGCTTGATGAGTGCCAGGGTGCCAGGGTGTCCCTTACTGGCACCTTGGTAAATAGGGAGACCACGTCAAAGCTGACCAGTTTGTCCATGTGGTTGAGTTTTAGGGTGCTGATTTTGTTGATGAAGTGTCCTGAGTCTTTGCAACGTATTTGCAAGACAGAAGCTCTCTCACTTAGACTATACGGACTCCCCAAAATCCACAAAGACTCTATCCCACTCAGACCCATTGTAAGTGCCATTGGCTCCCCAACATATGAATTATCCAAACATTTGGCTACCCCTTTACAGACCCACATCGGACAGACAAACAGAAAGTTTTCTTTGTGGTTTTCTCCTCTCAGAAAAGGAACTGTTTGTTACATATAATGTTGCTAAATTTTGCCTGGCAGCAATTAAAATCCACAAATAGATAATTAAGGGTTCTGGACATGGGTAAACTCACTGAGTATTCCTCTTTTATTATTATCTTTTTTCATCTATTTTTAACTGCTGCCACAGTTACTAATAGTCTGTGTTTAAGGTTGAGAGCAATTCCTTTAGAATCTTAACTAGTTAAGTTCTCCTCTAAACATTGATTTTTTAAAAAAAACAGAAGCTCAGTGTCACCTTTCATCCCCTGAGATATTATGATTTATAAAGTTTTATTTTGGGGGCCTTAATTTAGCTCTTAATTCCATATAATATAATATAATAAATATAATAGCAATATGTTACATTATTTCCTTATAATGTTATTTTATTTTATTTTTAATATTTCAAGCACTACACTTAAACTCTTTATACTCACTTCATGTATCTATTTTACCTTTTCCTTTGATTCTCAATTTCCTTGGAATTTTATAATTTTAGAGTTCTCTAAAACTTTGGTCAATGACTGTAATGAACTTGAACAAAAAGAACAAGAAAAACATTTCTCTATCTTACTTCAATTTTTTATTTTTTTTATTTTCTATCCCACCTTTATTTTTTTTATAAATAACTCAAGGCAGCGAATATACCTAATACTCCTTCCTCCTCCTATTTTCCCCACAACAACAACCCTGTGAGGTGAGTTGGGCTGAGAGAGAGCGACTGGCCCAAGGTCACCCAGCTGGCTTTCATACCTAAGGTGGGACTAGAACTCTCAGTCTCCTGGTTTCTAGCCCGTTGCCTTAACCACTAGACCAAACTGGGTCTTAATCTTAATGGTTAAAGAAAATTAAATGCAATATGAAAAAACAACAGAACCCTGTCCTAAGGTTTATATACAAAACAATAGGGATGAGTTGTAGTGCCGCTATCCTTCTGAGATTCCAATAGCTGAATTCTGAAAGGAACTCAGATTTAAATGTTTTATTTGCATATGCATGTTTGTGCATGCACAGATGCATGTACACCTATATAATGAAATACATGCAATATATGCAGTGCAATATACAGTACATTGCATTGTATATGTGCATGTGCATGACACAGGAAGTCTAAGCCATTACTTTGGAATCATTTTTGAAGTGTGCTCTGCTAAATATAGTGTATGTGTGTATACACACACATATACACTCTTATAAAGTTAAACTGAATTAATATATACGAATCTAGAGCATCAGAATGCACCAAAAGCAGCTTTTTTTTAAAAAAAAAATCCTTTCTTACTGCCCAGTTTCTTTCTAATATCATATATTCATATAATCATCCATTGAATTTATATATGATGACTCTTGAAGGTTTACAAGAGATACACACACACACACATAAAATTAAAACATCCACAGTAAGATTAAAACACAATATACTTTATTGTTTCAGATAAAGAAATAAGAAAAAAAATCATAATTAAAAATATATTAACAACCACATAAGGGTTCTTTACACTGGCCAGTAGCATATCCTATATATCTTCCTCTATAAAAACATCAAGCATTCTGCAGAAGAAATCATTACATCATGTAATGTCCTTATGTTTATTACATTTTTGTTTATTACATTTTTGTTGGTTTTGCAAAGAAAAAAATGGTATTTATAGGAACTTGATTTACTGTAGATGTAAGATTTCCTAACAGTGCTTCAGGCTAAAGTGATATCTGGAGCTGGTGATAAAACTTTAAGTAAAATGACATAATTAAAACATTAGTGACGAGTGAAATGAATAAAAGATGCATGCATCCATGCCCAAGCATTCAGCTGATGGAGCTACAGCTGTGGTGTACCTAACAGACATACGAGCTGCCAAAAATAAGATATAAATTCTGTCTTGCTGCATAAATGAACAAATTAAATCTTCAAGCAGGATTTACTGGCAAGACATTGAAATCAATCTCTTTAAAAGGCATTTTAAGGACATAAGCAGCTATTGTAGATACCCTGGGCAAAACTAAACATAAAAATGAATTGCCTTTGAGGCAGAAGAAAATAGTTTCTTGCGGTGAGCAATATTGCAATGTCTCAGCATGGGTCTAAAATCCCATTTTGAAAGAGAGAGAGAGAGAGACGCAGAGGCACATACTCCGTAAACGGATTCATAAGAAGTTTTTGTCCATCATGTTAGAAATTTTGCAATTCTTGGCTGAACATGTGTATGACATTCTACTTAGAAGAGTGGTGCTCATGTTTGGAATATGGTGGATTTGCCCCTTGCTCTCCACAGGTGGAATCCCAGCAGTTCCTCTCAGAAAGAAAAGGTAGCTCTCCTTAATCTAACAACAACTTTTTCCCTGTCTCTTTTTCTCGAAGTAAAAAATTTGCTGAGCCAGACCAAGTTCCCATAGTAAGGGATGACCAAGTTGCTTCTTTGGAGCATGAGTACTGTTTTTGGAGCAATTTCTCCCATTTGTAATAGGGAACACTTCCCCTAACCTGCCCCCACTCCTCCACTCCACTCTAAGAAAATAATTGCATGGGATGAGTAATAAAACTGATCTAAATAGTTATTTAATTCACATTCAGGTCAGAACTAGATTTGAGGCAGGCGAGGAAGAATGATAAACCAAGCTATCTTGATGAACACTCGTAGGTATCTTAATGATAAAGGATATTCAACCTGTCATTCACTGATAACCAGGAATATGAGAAAGAATTTATTCATGAGCAGGGAAAGAATCTGACTAGAGCATGGAGGCCACGTATGGTTGCCCAACCAAGATAGATATGGGAGGTTCCCTCAATTCTCTACTTATATTTGCTTGGTAGATAAAGGACAATTTTGTCCCAGATTCTTAAACAGTTAAATATAAACATATGATCCTTTGTCCCATTCATTGTCCCCTGGATTTATTCCAGTGTGTGGACATAAACCTCTGCTATTTTTTTTAAAGGTTTCTTTTTTCTTAAGCAAAAAAAAAATGGAAACTTGTGTTTTATGTATGTTTATATAGAAGGGGGAGGAAAGAGAGATAGAGGTAAAGGGGAAGCAGGGAGATGAACAAGAAGTGAGAAATGAGGCAGTTAGCTCTGTTTTTAAAATTGATTTTATGGATCACTTCATAAAACACAAGATATAATATTGTTGTATGAGGACAGTTGAAATGTTGGTGAGATGTGTAAGAAAAAAAAAATCTTATTTGATGGACAGTAGCTGCCAAGGTTAGAATCCACAAGTATTGGGTTCTCTGCAGCTACCAGATAGGAGTGGATTAGAGTGGAGTATATCACTCCAGCATTGTTTAATCTGCATTTTTGCATTTTTAGATTAAAGCTCTGTTTAACTTTTAAACCCGAGATGAACTATCTTCTTCTGGCTGTTCTCCCTGGTGTATTCTGACCAAAATTCAAACTCCATATCCCACACTCAGTTTTAAGTTGTGATATCAATCCTATGGAATGTTTTCCCTAGGAAAACCCTCCTGGTGCACATAATTTTAGACCATTCCTATAGACAACTTAAGAAGACTAAATGAGACAGATATTCATACAAAATATTACCAAAGAACAGAAGCTCACCCCATTAAAAGAAGAATGGCCTTAGGAGATCCACCAAAACACTTCAGCAGATGGAGGCCTGGACTATTTTTTAGAGACAGGAGGAAGTTCTTCTTTTTTAAAAATACATTTTTGGGGGTTCTAAATGCAATGTGCAGAAGTGGAAGAAGACAATATAATAGGAAGGATAAGAGACCTCTTCCAGAAAATTAGAAACATCGGAGGTAAATTCCAGGCAAAAATGGGTATGATCAAAAACAAAGATGGTAAGGACCTAACAGAAGCAGAAGAGATCAAGAAAAGGTGGCAAGAATATACGGAAGATCTGTATAGGAAAAATAATAATATTGGAGATAGCTTTGATGGTGTGGTCAGTGTTAGAGCCAGACATCCTGAAGAGTGAGGTTGAATGGGCCTTAAGAAGCATTGCTAATAACAAGGCAGCAGGAGACGACGGTATCCCAGCTGAACTGTTTAAAATCTTGTAAGATGATGGTGTCAAGGTGATGCATGCCATATGCCAGCAAATTTGGAAAACACAAGAATGGCCATCAGATTGGAAAAAATCAACTTATATCCCCATACAAAAAAAGGGAAGCACTAAAGAATGTTCAAACTATCGAACAGTGGCACTTATTTCACATGCCAGTAAGGTAATGCTCAAGATCTTGCAAGGTAGACTCCAGCAATTCATGGAGCGAGAATTGCCAGATGTACAAGCTGGGTTTAGAAAATGCAGAGGAACTAGAGACCAAATTGCCAATATCCGCTGGATAATGGAGAAAGCCAGGGAGTTTCAGAAAAACATATATTGTTGTTTTATTGACTATTCTAAAGCCTTTGACTGTGTGGATCATAACAAATTGTGGCAAGTTCTTGGTGGTATGGGGATACCAAGTCATCTTGCCTGCCTCCTGAGGAATCTGTATAACAACCAAGTAGCAACAGTAAGAACAGAGCACGGAACAACGGACTGGTTTAAGATTGGGAAAGGAGTACGGCAGGGCTGTATACTCTCACCCTACCTATTCAACCTGTACGCAGAACACATCATGCGACGTGCTGGGCTTGAGGAATCCAAGGCTGGAGTTAAAATCGCTGGAAGAAACATTAACAATCTTAGATATGCAGATGATACCACTTTGATGGCTGAAAGCGAGGAGAAGTGGAGGAGCCTTATGACGAAGGTGAAAGAAGAAAGTGCAAAAGCTGGGTTGCAGTTAAACCTCAAAAAAACCAAGATTATGGCAACCAGCTTGATTGATAACTGGCAAATAGAGGGAGAAAAAGTGGAGGCAGTGACAGACTTTGTATTTCTAGGCACAAAGATTACTGCAGATGCTGACTGCAGCCACAAAATCAGAAGATGTCTACTTCTTGGGAGGAGAGCAATGGCAAATCTTGATAAAATAGTTAAGAGCAGAGACATCACACTGACAACAAAGGTCCGCATAGTTAAAACAATGGTATTCCCTGTAGTAACCTATGGCTGTGAGAGCTGGACCATAAGGAAGGCTGAGCGAAGGAAGATAGATGCTTTTGAACTGTGGTGTTGGAGGAGAATTCTGAGAGTGCCTTGGACTGCAAGAAGATCAAACCAGTCCATACTCCAGGAAATCAAGCCAGACTGCTCACTTGAGGGAATGATATTAAAGGCAAAACTTAAGTACTTTGGCCACATAATGAGAAGACAGGATACCCTGGAGAAGAAGCTGATGCTAGGGAAAGTGGAAGGCAAAAGGAAGAGGGGCTGACCAAGGGCAAGATGGATGGATGATATTCTGGAGGTGACGGACTCGACCGTGGGGGAGCTGGGGATGGTGACGGCCGACAGGAAGCTCTGGAGTGGGCTGGTCCATGAAGTCACGAAGAGTCGGAAGCGACTGAACGAAGAAACAACAACAAATGCAAGTTTGAGGACATTTACCAGACACCATTTCAGAAATACCTGTGAAGTTCCTTCAGAAATCAGATGGCTGGTTTTAAAAATAAACTCCAAAATATTATAATAAGATTTCACTCCTGCTCTGAATAATATTTATTGCACTTTGATCCTTATGTCTCATTTGCTGCAGGGTTTTCCCTCAAATTCCAGAGAAATGAAAGCAGAAAACTTCTCCTTCCTTCAAACAAAGTGGAGATCATCACATCCCTGACTGAACTGATGCATAAAGGGTGTAGATAACATACTAGTACGCCTTTTCCTATCATCTGCAATATAATAAGGCTGAGAACTGATATCCAGTCAAAACACAGCATTATTCTCCACAATAAACACCATTACTGCAGCATCTGGGTTGTCTATGCATATATCTTGTTTCTTAAATGCAGGTCTTCTGCCTTTCATTTAATGAAGCTGAGGAATGGCAATGCAGAAGATAAAAGCAGCTGAATACACCTAATCATTGCCAAACTTCCCACTGTGGTATATTATTTTGATGCTATGCTGCAACTGTACTATATTTAGTTTTAATGTGTTGGAAACAGCATGGATTTAGAGATATGGATGTTTCTCTCTCTCTTTCTCTCTTTCTCTCTCTCAGACAGACAGACAGACACAGTGGGATATTTTTTTTTCATTTTTCTATATTTTTTCCTGTTTTGTTTTGTTTTTTATTATCACCTTGGTAGGGAGTTGTTAATTTGCACTCATACTAATACCTACACTCATGTGTACTTCTCCAATAGGCAAGGAAACTGTTTCATGAATTTCTCCCTGACCTGTCTAAAAATTCTGCACAAGTTTTTGTAAAAGTTATTTTAAGTGACATATATTCAATAAGCCAGCACTCAGGAGAAAATTGCATGATTTCAGAAGAGAGAGGGAAGGCAATTCCAGAAAAGAGATAATCCATATAATTTTTATCTTTAACTACCCACCATGTGAACACCTTAATAAACAGTAGATTTTTTAAAAGTGCAGTGATAAAGAACCAGGGGATGGGAATTTCATTCATGGAAGGGTTGAGGTAATTTTACTTCTGCAGATATTGCCTGTTCAGCATTGCTCATTCATAACATTTATACACAGGCTTTATAATATGTTAATTGAATTTTATTCTATATCTGGTTAAAACATTAAGCTGCCCATGCTGCTAGGAATATGGCAAGCTATATATTTAAACAGTGAGTGAAATTATAGTCAATAGAATCAGGTAGGTGTGATTACACAAATGGCTAGTATTCACTATATAGTTGTACATATAGATATATGAAAGACAATACTGTTGTTTTCTAATATAGTAAGGGGGATCTATGTTCACAACTAATGGTGGCACTTTAAATTGCTTGTCCAGTTTCTCCTGAGTATAATGAATAGAGATAGAGGGGAAAAAACTCAAAACCTTATATTATGGCCTATATAGGGCAGTCACACCAATAAAATATTAGTACATCTGGATGACAAGTCTGATTTTGAGCTTTGTGTGTGCTCTGATGTAAAAAAAAGTTGGTCGAACTATGGCAGACTGTCACATCCCTCCAGGGACCTGGGAGGCATACTTTCAAGATCTCTATATGGATGCCTCTGACGGAAACGGATGCCCTATGCAAAATATAGAAAATTTACCAACGTGGCCACCTGTGACAGCAACGGAGATCAAGAACCTTGTTGCTCAACTAAGACTAGGAAAGGCCCCAGAAGAAGATCTAATCCCATCAGAGGTCATTAAAAACAATTTGGATTTCTGGACCCCCACACTAGCATCACTTTTCACCTGTATTGACAATTATGGTCGAATCCCCAAGGATTGGGGGCTGCAATCATTGTCCCCATTTACAAAAAGAAGGGGAAAAAGGATGACCCTGCAAATTACAGACCAATCAGCCTCCTCAACAAAATCAGCAAACTATATGCAAGACATTTGCAATGGAAACTCCAGATCTGGCTGGAACAAGAAAACATACTTGCCGAAGAGCAAGCTGGCTTTAGGGAAGGCCGATCCACCATAGATCAGAGCCTAGTATTACAACACCTAATAGAAAAATATTCCTCCCATAACGCAACCTCCCTATATGCTGCCTTCATAAACTTTAAAGCAGCCTTTGACTCCATTTCCAGAGTCAAGTTATGGGGAAAACTGGAGGCCTCTTCAATTGACCGATGGCTACTCTACTTAATACGCATGCTCCATGAAGGGACCACAATAAAATAAGATGTAACCCCCAGGGCCACCTCAACAATGCCGTTGAAACCGAAAAAGGCATCAAGCAAGGTGTTGTGGTTCAGTCTCAGCCCTTGTCCCAGGACTTCAGCCAGGAGTCAGAGGATGAGCTGCCCCTGTGGGACCTCCAGGGGACTGACCCAGAGGCAGTCCCAGAGGCAGCCCCAGAGGCAGCCCCCGAGGCAGGCATGGCCCCTGAAACAGGGAGCCAGGATGGTCAGGAGGCAGCTGCAGCTGAGTCAGCAGAAGAACAAGCCAGGGATGAGGGTTTGCCCCCGCCCTCCGCTCAGCAGCTACCCGTGACCCACACACCTGGCAGCTCTTCAGACTCTCCAAAGAGGCAGCGCCGAAGGAGTGCACGCTTCGCCTTAAAGGAGAAACGCCGGAGCGCAAGATTAGCTGCCAGAGACCTCCGGAGAGCAGAGCTGGAGTCTTCGCAGGATTCGGCTGGCAGCTCATAAGTGGACCATAAATTAAGCAGCAGGCACACAGGACCCTCTGAGGGAGCAAACTAGTTTATGGCTACGCGAACCTCTGCTGGTCCTTGTTACCTGTTTCCTTGAACCCCGGTTGGACTATTGGCATTCTACTCTCTGGACTCCTGACTCGGCTTGGATATATTGTGGACCTGCTTGTGCGTACCCTTGAACTTGGCTCTGGACTGGACTCTCTCTGGCGTTTGAATCTTCTGGTATGGACTTCTGACTCTCTCTCTTGCCTGCTCCTACAACTGTTGATTTATTGCCGGCAGCATTCCTCAGCCGGGGAAGTGTTCCTGGCTGCTGGCTTATCTCTGCCTGTGTGAAATACGATACCCTGGCTGTAGCCCGTGACACAAGGATGCATCCTGGCCCCACTCTTATTTAACTTTTACATCAATTCCATGGTGGACCATCTTCACAGCATGGACTTTCACCCCCCAAAACTTGCGGGAAGACATATTTTCACTCTACTCTATGCAGATGATGCAGCACTATTGTCAAGAACATCGATTGGCCTTAAAAGAGCACTGAGAGCATTAACACACTATTGCAACGAAAACCAGCTACAACTCAACTACCAGAAAACCAAAATCATGGTATTTGCCAAAAGACCCAAGAGACACTCCTGGAACATAGATGACCATAAAATTGAGCAGGTCCCATGTTTCAAATATCTGGGAATAGTCCTCCATTCTGACAATAGCAGAAAAGCCCATGGGGACTACGTAGCTGAGACTGCACAAAGGAGCTCAAATGCCATTTTAAAACATCTCAAGTCAAGGGGTGACCACTTAATACCTGCAGCACTCAAACTATTTGAAGCCAAGCCAGTAGCACAACTCCTGTATGGAGCCCAACTAGGCCCCTTCTCCAACTTTACTCCATTAGAACTTGTGCAATCAAAATTCTTAAGATTGGCCCTTCAAGTACCAAAATGCGTCTCTAATGCCACCCTGAGACTAGAGACAGGATTCATGAAAATAGAGGCAAGGGTGTGGGTGGTCATACTCAATTATTGGCTCAGACTATCCCTTTTTCCCCTTGGCCTTGCCCCATTAACTTTGAGCGATGACTTCCAATCCAAATGGAAACAAGCAGTGACAAACAAAATCTCATCCCTGGGCTTCTATCCAGGGCTGCTACTCAGCATGGGTTACGATCAGGCCAAAGCACTCATCAAACAACGGGTAATAGACACAGAACGCCAATTGGATATAGCCGCCTCCCCAACCTTTATTGCCAATGAATCCAGTAGGTATTGTGCCTCCCCCATGTTATACCTATCTAAACTAGAGGTACCCAACCACCGGAGAGCTTTTACATTGGCACAATGTCATGCCCTCCCATCTGCTGTCCTCGAAGGCCGATATCGAAAGATCCCTTATCAGGAGAGACAGTGCCCCTGTGACTCTGGCCACATAGAAACAACAGAGCATGTGCTCCTTCAGTGCCTGTTTTATAGAGACATTCGAACTAGTCTCATTACACCATTGTTGTACAAATACCCGGGGCGCTCAGGACAATTTTATACCTCCCTGCTGCTGTCAGACATCAACCCTACCACAACATACTATGTTGCCAGATTCTGTGCAGCAGCGCTTAAAAGTCGCTAGATGATGACGGGTACCACAAATTAGCCTTCAATTTTAATTTACTAGAGTAATGTATTTCCAGTTATACTAATCCTATGTTCCTCGATATTTACCTAATGCCTTCACCCCCTTTTTTTCTCCCCCTCTAGACCTGCGTTTTAGATTTATATTTTAAATGTTCTATTCTCCTTATGCTGGTCTATGACCGTAATAAAGAATTGTTTGTTTGTTTGTTTGTTTGAGCTTTGTGTGTGCTCTGATGTAAAAAAAAGTTCTTATATAATGCCCTATTCTTTTTCCTGCAGATCCTTCTATACATACGGAACTGTTCTTTCTATGACTATAAATGTGGAAAGCCTTTGTCCCCCAGAAGAGCTATATGCACACCAGAATTCCTTGCACCACAGGGAGGGGCTACATTGATAGAGATGATATAGATATATGGATATGGATATGGATATGGATATGGATATGGATATGGATATGGATATGGATATGGATATGGATATGGATATGGATATGGAGGGAGAGAGAGAGAGAGAGAGAGAGAGAGAGAGATCAGTTGCTAAACTATTATATGTCCAGTGGATAGGTTT
Source organism: Charina bottae (assembly GCA_023362775.1). Taxonomy (NCBI): domain Eukaryota; kingdom Metazoa; phylum Chordata; class Lepidosauria; order Squamata; family Charinaidae; genus Charina; species Charina bottae. Next base: position 12,887,684 of record JALMGJ010000003.1, read on the forward strand.
TATACAGAATCTATGGATATCTCTAATTTTAATGCCATGAGAGATCAGAAACTCAAGTACTCTTAGCATGGACTGGAGGCTGCTAGAAGTTCTCAAAATAATTCAATATTTTATTGATTGATTGATTGATTGATTGATTTTAAATTGTCCCTTCAAGTCAGTGTTGACTCCTGGCAACCACCTGGACAAGTCCCTGCAGTTTTCTTGGCAAGATTTTGGAAGTGGTTTGTAATTGCTTCCTTCCTAGAGCTGAGAGTGAGTGACTGGCCCAAGGTTACTCAGATGGCTTTGTGCCTAAGGTGGGACTAGAACTCACGGTCTCCCAGTTTCTAGCCTGATGCCTTAACCACTACACCAAACTAGCTGTCATCATTTAAGATTTAGGACTGCCTTTATTTATATTGGTGTTTATATATTTAGGCACCTTCTCTTAACTGAACAAAGACAAAAAATGAAATACAATATCAAAGTGCCATGAACAATGTATTGTTTTAACAGAGTTTATTAGATAGGAAAGGGGCACGGTAGCTCAGCGGGTTTAACCGCTGAGCTGTTAGTCTGCCGACCATAAGGCCGGCGGTTCGAATCCGCATGGTGAGGTGAGCTCTCGTCACTAGCCCCACCTTCTGCCAACCCAGCAATTCGAAAGCTAAGGCAAGTAGATAAATGGGTACCACTTACGTGGGGCAATTTGCTGGCGTCCTTTCAGGGGTCGCCCTCGAACCGAAAGAAGACCTGATGATTCCCGTGGATAACGGCGGAGGACGGCGGATCCCAATGACAACTTCCTGGACGTCAGCAGCCGGCTCGGAAGCGAGGCATTCTGGGGCATGTAGTCCGATGCCTGCGGAAGAAGAGTCGGTTCCCTCACCCCCTCCCTAATGTGCGGTAATATTGTAACATTGTTAATATATCATGTATAAATATATGAATTTCAATGATTGTAAGCCGCCTAAAGCCCTCCGTCTAGGGAGGGGATAGGCGGGGTATAAATACGTTTAAATAAATAAATAAATAAATAAATAAATAAATAAATAAATAAAGTAACTTTATAACATCAGACATGGCAAGGTTGTTGAGGTTGTTTAAGGAAGACAATGTATTTATTATGAAATTTTATTTATTTTATTTTAATCCCACCTTTATTATTTTTTACAAATGACTCAAGGCAGGGAACATACCTAATACTCCTTCCTCCTCCTATTTTCCCCACAACAACCCTGTGACGTGAGTTGGGCTGAGAGAAAGTGACTGGCCCAAGGTCACCCAGCTGGCTTTCATGCCTAAGGCACGACTAGAACTCACAGTCTCCTGGTTTCTAGCCTGAAGCCTTCACCATTAGACCAAGCTGGCTCTCTTCATTGATACACCATTTCAATCCAGTCCAAATCTAGAGCAATTTATCTATCTAAGCCAGAGCTTTCCAAACTGTGTGTCGCGACACGTTAGTGTGTCGGCTGCAGTGTCTGGGTGTGCCATGGCTGCTGCTGCCTCGGAGCCCTGCCAGGATTCCACGCAAGTCCTAGTGCCTGCCTTGTGCCTTGCTGCCTCCAAACCTGCTGTGATTCTGCGCAGGTCCTACTGCCTGCCTTGGGCCCTGCTGTAAGAGTGTGTTGCGAAATGATGCCCTTCTGTAAGAGTGTGTCGCGAAATGATGCATGTCTAAAAAGTGTGTCACCAACATGAAAAGTTTGGAATTGTCTGATCTAAGCCTTATTTATTGTCTTGTCCTGGCTGAGGCTCTGACAGCTGTCATTGCAAAAACTGAGCTTCCTTCATCCCAAAGTGTAAAACAAGCAAGCACATACTGGATACATAGTTTTCAATCAACATTTACAGTGACATGGTACCACTTCTTCAATCCCCCTTTATTCTTCCCTTGGGCTCATTGCCTTTCCAGACCTTAAACAGATTGCAGACAGGTTACTTATCTCCTCAAGTCTCTTAATCCTGCTGGTGGGATATCAATATTTACAAAGAACCGAGAAACTGATTTTGTCAAAGGAAACTGATTTTGTCAAAGATCTACCAAATTCTAATTGTGGCTGCATGTCAATTGATCGGTACTGTTGACAGCTGATTGCTACATCAGATATTGTCAAATATTTCAAGCACTGACTGTTACATAATGAAGAGATAAAAACTGTCTCTGCTGTGGCATGAAAGGTTCCTGAAGGTAGTCAAGTACCAAGCTTACCTCCAGAACAGTTGGATTACAAGGTGCTGGTGCTGAAGATGAGCAATTTGCACATTCAAAAGTCTCCAGTCTGCTAGGAATATCTGCAGAGGGGAATTTTGAGGAAAACTGTCAGGGACAAAATTAATTAAATAGTGCATGGACAGCTAGAAAATAGTCATTAGGTGGAAAGTATTGAAAAGAAAAAAAAATTGAAAGTTCATTTTTCCCCTTTTTGTTTGTTTTAGGTTTGGTTTTTTGTTTTCCTTTGCTTTTCCTTCCCTTGAGCTGTCTTGAGGAATCCTACATTGGTGATCATCACTTCCAAAATTTCCTCTCCTCTTTTGCTTTACATACCTACAGCTGCAAGCTATTTAATGTTCCTGATACAGACTAGTATTTTTTAACCTACAAAAGAGGAAAATAAATCTGAAGATGGTCCAGCTACCTATCAAGAGGATGTGGTGACAGCTGAAGAAGAAAATGTTCTGAAAACAGTTCAAATTTGTCATTTTATTCCTGTCCACACTCTGATGCTACTGCAAAGGCTATATTTAGAAAGTTAATTGGAGATATGGAAAAAAAAAGTAAGGGAGAAAAATGAGGAGGAGGAAGTTGCTAGATTTTAATCAAGAGGGCTAAGCAATGTTTTGTTTTATTTTTTAAGAACTTGTTTTTTGTTCCAAAAAGTTCAAAATTTACTTGGGACTATATTACACACTTGTCAAAGTCTTTCCCACCAGTAAATTGCCCTCCAGCAGTACATTTTACTTCTGCTCAGGAAAGGTTTTCAGTTTCTGTTAACAGATAGAGAACAACTTTTCCTTCCTGCACTCCAGATGAAGAAGCATTTTCTCATTGTCCCATAACAATAGTAACAACAATAACAACAACAATTTTTCTTCTTAAGGAAATCTGAAAATCTTCTTACCAAAAGAAAACATTGCTGGGTTTTTCTATTCTTATCTTTCATATAGCTAATCTTCTCTAATAAGAATCTAATAAGCCATCAAGATCAAGATCATGATCATGAACATCATAGAACATTGCCAAACACCTCTCTACCATACTAGCACCTCTAGTTGGACACTCTGAACACCACATCCATAATTCAGAAGAATTTGTTTCCAAAGCAAAGATCCTGAAACTGGATACAGATGAAACTGTGGTCTCCTTTGATGTGTCCTCCCTTTTCACCAGCATCCCCACCACTCATGCTCTATCCGCTGTCCGGAAGAGACTAGAAGAGGACAGCACCCTGGAAAGGAGAAGCCATCTCAACCCAAACCAGATCTGCCATCTTCTGGACCTGTGTCTTAACACCACTTATTTCACATACAGAGGTGACTTTTACAGACAAAAACACGGCTGTGCCATGGGTTCTCCTGTGTCACCCATTGTGGCCAATTTATACATGGAAGAAGTGGAGAAGAAAGCACTCAACACATTCCAGGGAACAGTGCCCACCCACTGGTTTAGGTATGTGGATGACACCTGGGTCAAAATCAAGGCCCAGGAAGTACAGGCCTTCACGGACCATATAAACACTATAGATGCCAACATTAGCTTCACCAGAGAAGACACCAAGGACAACAGACTGGCATTCCTAGACTGTGAAGTCCTCATTGGGACCGGTGGCAAGCTAGAAATAGGGTTCTACAGGAAACCCACACACACAGATCAATATCTGATGTTTGACTCCCACCATCCACTGCAGCACAAACTAGGAGTCATCAGGACATTGTCACACAGAGCAGAAACCATCCCCACCAACATGGATTCCAAAAAGAATGAAAATCAGCACCTGAGAACAGCCCTGAAGGCCTGTGGATATCCAAATTGGGCCTTCACCAAATCTAAATCTACCAGACCTAAAACACCGACAGATAGGGCTGAGACTCAGAGTAAACGAAAGAACCTGGTCATTCCCTACATGGCTGGCGTGTCTGAAAAGATAAAACGGATATTTGGCAAACACCACATACCTGTATATTTCAAACCCACCAACACACTGAGACAGAGGCTTGTACACCCCAAAGATCAAACTCCAAAACACAAGAAAAGCAATGTAGTGTATGCAATCCAGTTTGGAGAAACCAAACAACTTTTGTACAGGAGGATGGCCCAACACAGGAGAAGTAACACCACAGGACCAGAGTCAGCAGTTTATCTTCATCTAAAGGAAAAAGGACACTCATTTGAGGACATTAATGTTCACATTTTAGACAGAGAAGATAGGTGGTTTGAGAGAGGGGTCAAGGAATCCATTTATGCCAACTTGGAAAATCCTTCCTTGAATAGAGGTGGGGGCCTCAGGCACAATCTCTCCCCCATCTTCCTCCCTGCTTTGTCTTCTGTGCCTAGGAAGATTAAGACCATTTCACAAGCTCAACAGCAGCATGGTGATCTTCATGATCCTCCTTTAGATGATAAAAGGACTTAAAAATAACATCTCAATATAACCATGACCTAGCCCCAGCTGTAAGGTCACACAGCTACCTAGAAACATATTTAGGATTCCCTTACCAACTTTGCTCAGACTGAAGAAGCTCCTTGGATAAGGAGTGAAACGTTTCCACTGAGAAAATAGAAATCCAGTTGACATGATTCAAGCTACAGACAATTCCACCTGGATGACTGAGAACCCTCATAGATATATTAGCAAAGCTAAATAAAAATGGACAAATTAGTCCTGGACTGCACCAGCAAATAAGTTATCCTGACAGATGTATGGTTGTTGTGGGGGTTTTTTTGGTCAGCCTGTTCCTCCTTTTTCTCATTATTACTATTACTTTTCCTGAAACGTTGTCATCACCAGTCTAGACTCTTTTAAGAGAAAGGGCAGTAGATAAATCATCACCATCACCCTAAACCTTTTAGGTAGAGAAGTTTGCATTTTTAACCAAAGCCAAAGAGATCTTCGAGTCCTTAGTAATCAAAATCACAACAGCACTATGATGAACCTTATGTGTGTGTGTTTGTGTGTGTGTGTGTGTGTGTGTGTGTGTGTGAGAGAGAGAGAGAGAGAGAGAGAGAGAGAGAGAGAGAGAGAGAGAGAGAGAGAGAGAGAGAGAGATGCATTCACATGAGTTATTCAGGCAGGCAGCTAATCAGGGCCTTTGTAGTTTATGAATCTTTGTAAATGGCATCATCGTGCATTGATGGCAAAGAACAAAAACGCTTAGCTCTGCAGTACAAGTCAATGAACCATCTCTGTGGGAATCTAAAGTGAGATTTAGAGTACCAAACAAATGCTATAATAAACAGGAGGCTGAAGCCACTTTGTAAAATATATACTCAGCATCCCAATAACACAACGCTACTTTGCGCATTATAAGAAGCAGAAACAAACAGGTGTGCTTCCAATTTTTTTTATACTTCCTAAAAGTATGCCAAGAAAGTATCTACTATAGACCCTGTGCCCAGTAGGTTGCCATTTTCTCCAGAATGTCTTTGGAAAGATCCCCCATCTTTCCCCATTTCAGACTGTTAGTAACTATTCGGGGCATATTAGGATTTTTGACACAAGATTACATGATCTTCTGATGTAAAGCTTCCTTATGAGGTTACACAACCAGTCTCTTATCTTTCAGAAAAGCAGTGTTAGTGAGTGGTCTCAGCAGAACAAACTGTAGCAACAGCATGACAATTACTTTCTCATTGGGGAAAAAAATGCCATGAACTTGGCAGGAACTCTTTCTCTTCTAGAGATGGGCAGCCACTATCTATAGGCTCAGCACTCACCCTTATTAAAATGGAAAACAGAGGATGCACTCCGGAACAGCACACAACAGGAAGAGGAGAATCAACAGATATCCATATTATTATAAGGCTTTCACCGGCAACTATGCCAGAGTGATCTGGTACCCAAACCAAAACAATTCTTAAAAATAAAGGATGTAAGTACAGGAATGTTGGCAGCCTTGCCAATGTCACAGAATGACTGCCATTTGAAAAGAGAAAGTTTATAGGCAGGAAAGGAGAGAGACTGATGGTATATACTGCCCTCAAAAGTCACAGAGAAGTGAACCATCATTCAGAGAGCTGCTAGGAAAAGGAAAAAGATAAGGCCATTCTGGAGAGGAGAATGCATACAGTCAAGATAAATGGGGATAGTTACAAGGAAAACCAAAAATTACAATCAAAATAGAAGAATTAAAGGTAAAGCTAAGGAAAACAAGCACAATACACCAACAACAAGGATAAAAATAAGTGGCTTTGAGGATTTTTGTGGAAAAACTCTGTCAGGCAGTGTGTGGGCACTCAGAAATACAATGAAAGATTAAATGGGGCTACCCTTGAGGAATATCCGGAAGCTACAGCTGGTAGAGAATGCGGCCATGCGGGCAATTTTAGGTGCACCAAGATCAGCACACATAACACCTTTGCTCCACAAGCTGCATTGGGTGCCTGTTTGCTTCTGGGTCCAATTCAAGGTGTTGGTTATTACATTTAAAGCCCTACATGGCATGGGGCCAGGATACCTGAGGGACCGTCTTATCCTCATAACATCGACCCACCCCACCCGATCATTCAGAGAGGGCTTGCTATGGACCCCATCAATAAGGGAACTTCATCTAGTGGGGTCCAAAGGGCGGGCCTTCTCTGCAGTGGCACCCACCCTTTGGAATATCTTGCCCCCAGAGTTGAGGCGTGTTTCCTCCCTCCCGGCCTTCCAGAAAGATCTGAAAACCTGGTTCTGCCGCCTAGCGTGGGAGGGGAAAGGTAATAGCTCCTCCTGGGGGTGGTTAGTACCATAATGCCCTCCCCATTGTTCGAGATTGATTCGCCAGATTGGATTTTATATTTATTTATATCACATTAATAATTTGTAATTTTATACTTGTATTTTAATCTTAATTTTTATTGTAAGCCACCCAGAGTCCCCTGTTTGGGGGAGATGGGCAGTCATATAAATTTAAATAATAAATAAACTACAACTGGTTTTTAGATGCACTTCCTACAGTAACATTGTCATTTTCCAAAATCAATTGAAACGTGAATTGGCTAGTGGAGGCATCAATCAACATGATCCTTACTTGCCGCTCCTTCATCCTCTCCTCTCTTCAGTAAATAGTTTGGAATTTAAGGATCATGGCAAGCTACTCCATGGGAAAGACTGGGAGAATTTTGCCTTGCTTTCAGTTTAGATGATAGTACAAGTCAAAAGCATGGAAAAGTTTGGTTTAAATTATCCCATTTTTAAAAACTAAGTGTGCATACCTGGCAACAACTCCACCTACAACATATTCATGTTCTCCAGATGGGAAGTTAAAAACACACGGATGGTGGTAGGAAAGTTACAATGAAAAAAGGAGGCCTCAATTGAATCTTTACTTTAATCAAGAATGGGAGTAGAGCTGCTGAGATCAGATCTATAAAATAAAATTCCTCTAATAAATGTTCTGAATGATTAGTCTAACATTAGGTTTCCTTCTCAAAAGGAAAGGATTGCTTTGACAAGAACAAGCATTGTCAAACAGTGATAGATGAATCAGCACGTCCCAGTTTTGCACATTTACTCATAAGCTCATAGGTTTTTAACTCTATTTTTTTAAAAAAAGTAAAAAAGTCCATATTTTATAAAAATAAAAAAAATAAAAATCCATATTTTATAAAAATCCATATTTTATAACATTCATGTATTCTCCCAAAATATGCCTTTCTAAACCTACTTTTCTTTTCTTTTCCTCAGACATTTTCAGCCACATCCCTACGGCCTCCAAAAGAAAACTTGTTATTCTATCTCTGATGCAGTTCTAAAGTAGGAAGAAGAAAAAGGAAGGAGGATCATCGAGATCACATGAGGCAAAAATAAGGTGATCCAAAAGATCCAGAGCCCCCTGAACTATGTACAGTTCACCCTACTTGGTGGGAAAATTTAGTTCACCTCTTTTAAAATTAGAAGAGCCAGCAGAGGAAAAACAGACCGATCTATCTCTTTGCTTTCATGGTTGCACTTCATAGCTTTCAGAGTCACAAAATTATACTGAAACATTACAGAAGTACCAAAATCAATGGATAATTAAGTTCCATTCTGCACACAGGCTTGGGAAATGCAGATCCCATCAGAATTCACCAATTCTGGATGAGTCAAGCATGCCTTTCTACCAAGGAATTTACAGACAGCAGAAACTCAAAAGCTGCTTCTAGGAGACTGGTATAAGCATGTACATATAGAGATGTGCATACCTCCACTGTAATTCATTGTCTGAATTTTATTTTTTCAACACATTGGCAGATTGAGTTCATAGAATTTGTTACCAAGGTATCACTGAAATGCCTGTGGAAAGAATGCTCATTTCTCAGTGTTAATTCATCAAGAAACAAAAATTCTATATGGAATAAATTATGGGCAGTGGAGAAAGGGACAAGTATGACATATACAGTATAACAGTCTCTTCCCTTCATGAGACATAGAACGGCTGCTGGAGTAACCAGAGTAGACATGGTATGAATACTCAAAGAGGTGTATCTATCTCACCAAGGGGTTGAAAAGGAGGTAAAACCTGTTCCTCCCTCCCTCAGCTACTTATGATCCAACTATAACAGACAGACAGACGGACAGATGGACGGACAAATAAATAAGCCAGCAAGCTATGAAATCACTATATCATTTTAATAGTTATTTTTCCTCTGCTTTTTTTCTGCATCTCTTTGCAGTTTAACAGGTGTATTAATTCCACAATAAAAGAAATGGAGGAAAAATCCAGATGCTTATATAGAACTATATATATTTATATAGTTCATAAATATATAATTAGCCACCAGTTTGAGCAAATGTGGATAGGGCCATATTTCTGCATATGTGATAATTTTTTGTGGGGGGGTGGATTCTTTCTTTTTTTTGTATAAGAATTTTTATTAGATTTAGAACAAAGATAAAAGCTACAAAAAAGAAAAACACTACAAAAAGAAAAAAGAAAAAACTAAAACAATGTGAAAACACAAAAAGAGAGAAAAAAAATTAAAGGTTACATAAAGAGGTGACTTCTTATTTTAACAGCAAGAATATACAACAATTTTCCATAATCAATCCCTTACTCCAGAGCTTTCCAAACTGTGTGTCGCGACCCAAAAGTGTGTCGCCACACAGTCGGGTGTGTCGCCACACAACCCGGAAGCGCTGATCATCATCAGCGCTTCCGGGTTTTCCCGTGGCGGCACACCAACTGCGGCACGCAAAAATCGAAAGCAGCAGCAGCGCTTCCGGGTTTTTGCGCGCTGCCGCAATGGCGGCACTTCCGGGTTTTCCTGCGGCGACACACCAATGGCGGTTGGTGTGTCGCCGCAGGAAAACTTTGGAAAGCCCTGCCTTACTCTATATTAAACCAAAATCACATTATTTCTATAAATCATTCTATTAGCACAGAGCTTTCCAAACTTTTCATGTTGGTGACACACTTTTTAGACATGCATCATTTCGTGACACACTCTTACAGCAGGGCACAAGGCAGGCACTAGGACCTGTGTGGAATCACAGCCGGTTTGGAGGCAGCAAGGCACAAAGCAGGCACTAGGACCTGCATGGAGTCCTGGCAGGGCAGGTTTGGAGGCAGCAAGGCACAAGGCAGGCACTAGGACCTGGGTGGAGTCCTGGCAGGGCTCAGAGCCGCGACACACCCAGACACTGCAGCCGACACACTAACGTGTCCTGACACACAGTTTGGAAAGCTATGTATTAGCACATTAAAAAAATCACTAAATACATTTGCTCCTTCCCCTTATGTTAAAGGAAAAGAAAGAATATAAACCCCTTAATCAACTTCCCCCCCAAAAAAAATAACATTTATTTAATTATTTCCTTCCTACTACTATTCTATACTTTTCTGTCTGCTATAATAGACTAATAAATAATAATAAACTAAATATATATATATTTAGTCTTTATAAATATATATTTATATTTATAAATATATATATATTTATAAATATAATAAACTAAAAAGCATATAAATTGTCTGCCATTATAGTTAATAGTACAACAATTATAATAATCTTAATCATATTAAACCTAAAATGAAGCATTTCTTATTATATCTTATTAAACTTAATCCAAATCATTTAAGAGAAATGAAGTCAAACAAGCCTTAAAAGCAATCCAGATAATTATTCTTAAACCATTACCCCACTTCAAAATAAACCAGAGCATTTACATATCTCCACAATATACACAAAGCACTTTTCATAAAGAAATCAAACAGCCCAACTGCCCCCTTTAAAGACTCTGACTTTTCAGCAGAAAACATCCCATAGATAACAGCCCCTCCTTTTCCATAATGTTCCATCAGAAAGTCAATCTCACTTATGACTTGCAATTCGTTCTGTCCCTTTAATTTCTTCACGTCGACTACCCAATCGTCATCGGGCATTTCAACAAAAGCCTCAGTCTCACTGTTAGTAGAAATGTTTCTATTGTTGTTGAACTCTTTCTTCCATGACATCCTCAACCAGATGACACATTTTAGAACTGATGTTCTCTACAATGTCCTGAATATCTTGCATAATAACTTGACAGGAATCAAAAAGAATCTGTTTAAGCTTACAACGGAAATCCGAGAAAGTCTGCTTAAAATCCTCCATGTCTCAGGCAGTAGATTATGGCACCCCCTAGGTACTTAACTAGCAAAAGTAGGAGTTAATGGAAAATCTCCAAAAGATATTTACACAAGTGAAAGTGCAATAAGAGGCAGTTCACCAGGGAAAATAATAGCAGAAAGCTAAAAGTTCAGAACAGCAGATTCAACATGTAGGAAAATAGTAAAATATTCAAATTTAATGCAAAAATAATAACAGGGAGACAATTACATATTCTCAACCCTCCTTGGATGGAAAGCAAAATCCAAAACTTAAAAAAAAAAATTTTTTAATTAATCCCAAAAATAACGATAAGCACCAAGAGAGCTTGCTTCTCTTTGCTGTAAAAAATCTCTGTTAGGGTACATAAACTTAAAAAGAAATAAATTGGGTGATTTAGAAATGGGGTGGCTGGTCTTACTGTCCCTTTAAGGCTACATCACGGCTTGGAAATGGTGATGTCCCAGCCTCCTGGTGGCTCTTACCAGATTAGTGTGAATGCTGTTTGTCATCCTCTGGCTGCAAGTCACCATTCAGGAGGACAGATGGGATGATTCTGAGTGTTTTCTTTGTCCATGAAAACTCTCCTGGGCTTCAGGAAAAACCTGCCAGACCCCAAAAAAACTGCCACGTTCCTAGTTCTGTCTGCAGAGCCCACAGACACAGCTGATCAGTCTGCCATGTCCCCACCAGAAGTCCGGAATTGGGGGGGGGGGTAAATTCTAATTAACAGGAGTATTTCTTCAATTTGGACCTATGATGAAAAAGTATGTCCTAACCCCCCCAAAAAAATTGCAATGTCTGAATAAGAATTATAAATGTTGCTATTGAATTATACAAAATTGCATCCAGCAAGAAATCCATCTGAAGAACAAATGCATTATTTTTTCTGCATAATTTTTCAATGCCTATCATCTCAGTTTCCTCTGAAATTGGCATGTAATGGCACATGTTGTCAAATACTTCATAAAGCATTTTATGAAGAAAAAAACAATTCAGCACCAGAAGGTACCTTTAAATACAAAGCTTTTATGTAAGTTGAAAGCTGTCATTAAAGGTTACGATAATCTTGAAAATGAACATCCTTTCATATTTCAGTCATTAACTTGAAAGCAGTGCCTTCACTAGAAACTCAGAACTTGGAAAACTGGTCTCTCTTAAAAAATGGTGTGTCTGACTGTTGCAATTCCAATAAATCAGCTGTGCATGGCTGAACATATTTTGACAAATGTGCAAATGTTAAGAAGAGGGAGGAAAAACATCCCCTTCATTGATCTGGTTGAATGAAAGCTCTGCTCATTCTTTAACCTCACTAGTAGGAAGAGAGGTGGGTGAATTCATCTTTTCCCGTTTGTTTTACTTTTCAATGTGTTCATTCATATAGCCTATCTGTCTCATTTCACAGTCTTTCCTTCTAAATTCCCTAAGAAAATAAATACTTAAGTATGCATTTTAAATCTCCCCAAACTATGGCAGAGATAGTTGACAAGACTGAGATGGAACAATAACTTTTTCCAAATTCCTCTCTTCTCCTCTCCCACTCTGATGGCAAATGTGATACATGTGGTATGACTTAGTAGCCGATGTTATATTAATAAATAACTAATTGCATCCAGCCCCAGAGGCATCCACAAGATGTGTATGTTGCATGCGATGTACATAAAAAACAGGTAGAGCTTTGATTGCACCATTGTGGCTGTCATCTTGACTTTTTTGACCCTAGCCTATGGACACCCCTGTCCAGCCTGGAAGTACTTTTATCCTTTCTCTACTCAAATACAAGTAAATTATTTTAGGATAAGATGTTATAAGCAATCAGGCCATCGGATTCTCTTAACATTTAAAATGCGGGTCATTTTAGGCGAAAGGTCAAGGGTTGCAGATTAGAATGAGAAATAGGCCGGAAACAACTAAGAAGCAGGGTTTGACATATAGAAAACAATAGCAGTAGGAACAATGTTTTGAGTTTGAAATGTTAGGGTCAGGGTTCAAAATAGCTGCTTTGACTTGATCAGAAGTGGCCAATACAATCATGGAACATTTTCATCAAGAAGGGAAGACTTCTCTTTGAACCTAAAAACAAGTGTTTCCAGTTCAAAACATTTTGAACCTGGAAAATGCTTTGCACAATGCTATAAAGCATGGATAGTTATACAGAATAAACAGCAAGCAGAAGAAACAAACATATAATATTCTTTATTATATGAGTTATATTAATATAACTCAGAACACTGCATGAAATTCTGAGGCTATTATAAGGATAGTCCTTGGGGGGGGGGGGTAAGCGCATCTGCGTGTGCATGTGCATGTGTGTGTGTAGGTGGTTGATGGTGGGGAACCTTTATTTCTTTTCTGCCTCAGGCAGGCTTACAATTTCTAACTCCAAATCTCATCTGACAAGTGTGTCAGTTTGTATGAATTTTGTTTCCCTCTCTTTCCTAATTCTGTCAACAGGAAGGGGCATTCTAACAGCATCTCTTCACACTGCCACTGTGAGATGATTTCATTACAGATAGAAGTAAACCACCTCAGCTGTAAGGCTGGCCTAGATCTCCCTATTTCACAGACCTGCTGGAATTACAAGTGGGCTTTGGATCCTGTAGATCAATGCCCTACATGTCAGAATTCTGACATTAGGAAAGCATGAACTGTCAAATTTCCATAGCCACACAGAAGAGATTTGCACTCCCTTTCTGAAAGTGGACATATCTCTCAGCCTTTGGAGGAAAAGATCAAATAAACAAAAAACCTTCCACACCAAGGCTCACTTCTAGAGCCTCCAAATAGTTTCTCTTCAAAAAATGCATTTTAAAAGTGCCTTCTATAACACACACACACACACACACACACACACACACACACACACTAACTCAGTGTTTTTCAAACTTGGCAACTTTAGGACATGTGGACTTCAACTCCCAGAATTCCCCAGCGAGAGTTGAAGTCCACATATCTTAAAATTGCCAAGTTTGAAAACAACTGCTCTAACTGAACTATAATTGTGGTTTAGAGTGACCCCAAACATTTTGAAGAGGTTTGACCTTCCTCCTGTTTCATCAGTCACTTCCTGTTTTCCCTTATGATGTGACTGCTCTGAGTGCTCTGGCCAGCTACTGCTCTGATGAAGCTCTTGAAATCAATTATAGCAAGACAAAAATTTTGGTCTTTGCAAAGAGACCTAAATTGCACATCTGGAGGATAAACAGCCAAAAAATTGAACAAGTTAAATCCTTTAAATATTTGGGTATGGTTTTCCATAGCTCCACTAAACGCAGTGCGCACCAAAGCTACGTTATACAAAATGCTAAAAAAACAGTGGCTGCAATATAATCTTTCCATTTTTCCAGGGGAGCACAGTTTATTCCAGCAGCACTGAAGTTATATTCAGCCAAAGCTCATATACAATTACTCTTTGGTGCCCAGTTAGGACCATATCCTTCTTTTACACCCCTGGAAAGGGTTCAATCTAAATTCTTAAGGGCCATATTTCAGGTAGCCCCTTGTATCCCAAATGTAGTATTAAGAAGGGAAGCAGGGTTGTCTAAAGTTGAAACAGGTGCATGGACTTGCATTATAGCACATTGGTTGAAACTACTTTTTTCCCTATAGGTTTGAGTTCTTTCCTTATCAAGGATAATTACAAATCAGTATGGCTCAGGTCTATCCTACAAAAAATACAACATTTCAGCTTTTCTAGTGAGGCTTTCTTAATGATGGGTTATAAGCGTACACTTAGTGAATTCAAGCAGTGTATCAAAGACCTGGAAATTCATCAGGATCAGTCTGCTTTGCCTAAAAACGTTTTTCTGGGCAATCAAGTTTTTTCTTATAAGCCAGTGAGATACCTAACTCTCATAACTGTCTCCAAATTTTGGAGAGCACTAACTTTGGCACGCTGTAATGCTCTCCCTACAGCAGTTTTGGAGGGCCGATACAAAAAATTCTGTATGAGCTGAAATTGTGCCCCTGTGGACTATTGAAACTATAGCACATGTCCTGTTATACTGTATATATTATAAGTACTCACGAACCCACTTAATAACTCCTCATTTGATAAAATACCAGGAAATTCTGATCCCTTTATGTCCAACTCTTGCTAACTGATCAGAATTATTTAGTCTCCCTGAATGTAGCTACATTTTACTATACAGTCTGCAAAATAAGGCAGACTTTGACTGCCCATTGACAACTCTACCAATTGCAAATACTGTATATTATTAAGCTTTGCTCATTTCATTTAATGTATTTTGTATTTTAATGTATTGCATTTATAATTCTGGTCTGTGACCATAATAAAGAATTGATTATGATGTGACTGTATTGAACAACTTCCTGTTGATATACATTTCCAATCAGTTCAACAACATCACATACTGAAGGCTGTGGATTCCATTTAAGATTGAAACCATAATTCTCTCTCTTCCATGACCACTTACCATAGAGTGCAGGCTACTTTGTTGTAACCAGAACAATATTTATCTGGAGCAGGAAAATCCAATATCATTATTTGTAGCAGAATTTTGGAGGAGTCTGCTCAATTTATACAGTATTTCTAATTTGTTTAATGTTTGCCTTCCTTGATGGTCAAAGTCTCAGTACCCTAGTAATCCTCTTCTGTATTCCACAGTTTTCCTTCTTGCACCAAATTGTCCTTTAACCCTTAAAAATCAAACATACAGCTTACCTGTTGTTCCTCAAAACTTCTAGCATTTAAATAAAACATTGATATATGTCATTCCTCTGGACATATTATTTTCCCCTGTGGCTTTTGACCTTTTAAAATAGTTTTTATGTTTTAACATATGCACCTCTCTTATTTTTATATTGTTCTCCATCTGAACATTCAAAAAACATTTTCTCTTCAACCCATGAAGGTGTTTCTGTCCAACTGAGATAGTCCATAATTCCTGTTTATTTTCTCCCAGGGGTTTGCTAAAGTTTATATCCAGTAATCTGGTACCATTCTAGTGTAGCCCATTTCTTTTGTAATTGTCGAGTTTATTCCAAAATGTTTCCTAATGCCCAATTTTATTCTTATTCTTATTAATTTAATTGTTGCAACCCATAGAGTATAACATCTGTTTATTAGATATACATATTAGATCAATTATACAATAAAAGGTAAAGGTTCCCCCACACAGTCATGTCCAACTCTAGGGGCCAATGCTCATCTCTGTTTGTTAGCCAAAGAGCCAGCGTTGTTCAAAGACGCTTCCGCGGTCATGTGGCTGGCATGATGCATGCGGAATGCTGTTAGCTACCCACCGAAGTGGTACCTATTTATCTACTTGCATTTGCATGCTTTCGAATTGCTAGGTTGGCAAGAGCTGGGGCGAGTGCGGGAGCTCACTCCATCATGTGGGGCTAGGGATTCAAACCTCCAAATCTGCTACCTTCTGATGGCAATGTTAACATACTTGTTAATCAGATGGAACAATGCAAAACAATGATCAATAGAAGAATAACCTGGACAGAAACCACCATTGTTCCTTGGCAATACTAGGATCTCCATCCCTAACTACAACTATTGTTCCTTCACTTTACTTTTCTACAAAGCCAAAGGTACCAGCATAAAGAAAGTAGTATCTTAATCCTAAAGTACTATTGCTGGAGAAAACCGGCAGGAAGTGACCGAAATAGAGAGACAGTTAACTAACAGAAGACAAGAGGGGGGAATAAAAGAGACAAAAGTAATCTCATCAGCCTTCTTTTTCTTGATTTGGGCAGAGTTGGTGGTTTTTTAATAGTCAAGAATAACACCAAATAAAACTGGAGGAAATAGTTTGTGTCCACTCTTTTAAAGTATACCCTTAGGATTACCATGTACTATGACACCCTGAAAGACCTCATAAATGGTGTCTCCTAATGATGAAACAGGATTTAGATAGCTTCAATTAAACAGTAATGTTGGAAAGAAATAAGATGCTATCCACTATGCTCACTGCTTCTCACATATATAGATAAGCTGTTCAGCCTTGTGCTTACCATAAGGTAGGGTTCTTCCCTGGCCTTTATACTGTAGCAAGTCATTTCATACAGGTTTTCATGTACCCAGAGAAAATATTTTCATTCCCAATAGAAAACATCATTGCAAAACCACCTCCTATGCAGAGACATTTTGAAGACCCGAGGTGAAGTCCTGCCATGGAAACAAAATGACTCTCTTTTCCTTTCCCTTAGCTAAAATGCTACATTGGCATTTTCAGGAACAGTTTCCTAGACCAAGGGTCGGAAATGGCGGCTCGCGACCCAAATGCGGCTCTTTGGCCCCTTGAGTGTGGCTCTTCCGCAGGCAGGCGTGGCGGGGCAGGCGCGGCAGCGGGCATGGTGTGCGTGGCTGTGGGCATACTAGGCCCAGCCTCTCTTTTTCCTCCGGGGACGGGCTTCACACAGTCTCGCGAGAGTTTGGAAGCCTCCGTCTCCGGCAGCCATCTTGACGACGGGCACTTGCCCATCGCCTTAACCCAGGGCTTTCCAAACTGTGTGTCGACACAATACTGTGTCGCCGGGCCCCCCAAGTGTGTCGCGTGACAAGCCGGAAGCGCTGATGAAAATGCCCTCGGTTCTGGCAGGGAGGTGAAAATCGCGTGCGCGCGCGCTGCCAGGCCACCAGGAGTGGAAATTCTCCGCGCCAATCAGCTGTGCGTCGGGAAGCCCGGCAGCCTGCACGCGCGATTTTTGCGGGGAGGGGAAGAAAGGCTTTTGCCTCCCTGCCAGAACCGAGGGCATTTTCGGGGTCCCCGGAGCCTGCCCCTTTGAAGGGGCAGCACTGCTGCTGCTGCTGCCGCTGCCCCTTTGAAAGGGCAGGCTCCGGGGACCCCGAAAATGCCCTCGGTTCTGGCAGGGAGGCAAAAACCTCCCTTCCCCTCCCCGCACACGCTGCCTTGGAGTGGGGTGAAAGTTTTCCCCGCAGAACAGCTGAGCGCTGCTTGCGCGCAGCCTCCCTGCCTAAACTGAGGTGCTGCCCCTTCGAAAGGGCAGGCTCCGGGGACCCCGAAAATGCCCTCGGTTCTGGCAGGGAGGCAAAAGCCTTTCTTCCCCTCCCCGCACGCACACGCTGCCCTGGAGTGGGGTGGAAGTTTTCCCCGCAGAACAGCTGAGCGCTGCTTGCGCGCAGCCTCCCTGCCTAAACTGAGGTGCTGCCCCTTCAAAAGGGCAGGCTCCGGGGACCCCAAAAATGCCCTCGGTTCTGGCAGAGAGGCAAAAGCCTCTCTTCCCTTCCCCGCACGCACACGCTGCCCTGGAAGTTTTCCCCGCAGAACAGCTGAGCTCTGCTTGCGCGCAGCCTCCCTGCCTAAACTGAGGTGCTGCCCCTTCAAAAGGGCAGGCTCCGGGGACCCCGAAAATGCCCTCAGTTTAGGCAGGGAGGCTGCGCGCAAGCTGCGCCAGCTGTTCTGCGGGGAGAACTTCCACCCCACTCCAGGGCAGCGTGTGCGTGCAGGGAGGGGAAGAAAGGCTTTTGCCTCCCTGCCAGAACCGAGGGCATTTTCGGGGTCCCCGGAGCCTGCCCTTTTGAAGGGGCAGCACCTCAGTTTAGGCAGGGAGGCTGCGCGCAAGCAGAGCTCAGCTGTTCTGCGGGGAAAACTTCCAGGGCAGCGTGTGCGTGCGGGGAAGGGAAGAGAGGCTTTTGCCTCTCTGCCAGAACCGAGGGCATTTTTGGGGTCCCCGGAGCCTGCCCTTTTGAAGGGGCAGCACCTCAGTTTAGGCAGGGAGGCTGCGCGCAAGCAGCGCTCAGCTGTTCTGCGGGGAAAACTTCCACCCCACTCCAGGGCAGCGTGTGCGTGCGGGGAAGGGAAGAGAGGCTTTTGCCTCCCTGCCAGAACCGAGGGCATTTTCGGGGTCCCCGGAGCCTGCCCTTTTGAAGGGGCAGCACCTCAGTTTAGGCAGGGAGGCTGCGCGCAAGCAGCGCTCAGCTGTTCTGCGGGGAAAACTTCCACCCCACTCCAGGGCAGCGTGTGCGTGCGGGGAGGGGAAGAGAGGCTTTTGCCTCCCTGCCGGACGCGAGGGCATTTTCGGGGTCCCCGGAGCCTGCCCTTTCGAAGGGGCAGCCATTGCCGCCGCAGCCACAACCGCCGGTGCTTCCAGGTTTTTGTGGGCTGGCCGTTGGTGTGTCGCCAACGGCAAAAGTTTGGAAAGCCCTGCCTTAACCTCTTCCTTGCTGCTCTGCTTACTCTTTTTCTCCGTGCAAAAGCAGCACATTTCCACCCCACAGCCCTAAGTGTGCGCAATTGGCTCCCGCCCGCAAACCCCGCTCCCGCGCTGGATTCCCCACCAGCTTTACTTTGCCTGGACTGGGGGCGTGAGAGGCTCCGGAAGAGAAGCGACTGGAGCAGTCGAGCCTCTCTTTCCCTTCTTCTTCCAAACCTCCCCTGCCCCCTTCCAGAGCAATTTGTCGAAGACGCCCGCTTGCTGCTGCTGCGTGGCTGCTGCTCAACTGATCATGAAGGAACCAGGATGTTTACGCGAGCGTGCTTTACCTACCCACTTTTTAACATATTTGGTTCTGCTGGGGGCGGGGAAAGGATCTTGACCGGCCAGGGAAGGCGCGCGGGCGGAGCTGCCTGCCTGGCACTCGGGCGCTCCGGCTGGGGTGCAGCGCGACGGGAGCATCGCCGGCGGCCTGCGAGGACCGGCCAGGGAAGGCACGCGGGCGGAGCTGCCTGCCTGGCACTCGGGCGCTCCGGCTGGGGTGCAGCGCGACGGGAGCTCCGCCCGCGTGCCTTCCCTGGCCGGTACTCGCGGGCCGCCGGCGATGCTCCCGTCCCGCTGCACCCCAGCCAGAGCGCCCGAGTGCCAGGCAGGCAGCTCCGCCTGCGCAGTCATGGCAGCGGGCATGGCGGCGGCGGGCACTGCAGCGGGCATGGCGGCAGCAGGCCCTAAGTGTGCGTGATTGGCCCCCGCCCGCAAACCCCGCCCCCTTCCACGCGATTGGCTCCCGCCCGCAAACCCCTCCCCCTTCCACGCGATTGGCTCCCGCACGCAAACCCTGCCCCCTTCCACCCGATTGGCCCCCGCCCGCAAACCCCGCCCCCTGGCTCTCGAGCACTTAAAAATGTGCACGAGCATACCAAAATGGCTCTCGGCTCAAAAAGTTTGCTGACCCTTGTCCTAGACAATTACTTTCCATAGACTGTATGAATATTTCTCTTTCCTTTATACCCCCAGCAATATCACCTGAACCTATTTAGGTTACTGATTTTCCTTGTTACTTGAAACAGAATGACCCAAAGACCCTATCAGATAATCTGTACTTGTCAAAGCAGGAAGGCCAAAAAGCCAACCTGTGATTTAACATCATATTCATATTTCAATTTGACATAAACAACACACAAGTGGTATATCAGGCTGGCAGCTTCTTCTGCATTGTCTGGGGAGAGAATGCTTTGTCTGAAAAAAAAAAGGACAAAGAGAAAAGAGGTGCTGAGGGGAAGAACAACATCTGGTTAGGGCTACCTAACTGGGCTATCTGGGCTGGAACAATCTGGATGACCATTAAAAAAGGTAAAGGTTTCCCCCGCACATTTGTGAAGTCGTGTCCAATTCTAGGGGCCAGTGCTCATCTCCGTTTGTTAGCCGAAGAGCCAGCGTTGTCCGAAGACACTTCCACAGTCATGTGGCCGCATGACACATGCGGAACGCTGTTACCTACCCACCGAAGTGGTACCTATTAATCTACTTGCATTTGCATGCTTTCAAATTTATTTATTTATTTATTTATTTATTTATTTATTTATTTACTTATTTATTTAACTTATATGACCGCCCATCTCCCCCAATGGGGAACTCTGGGCGGTTTACAATAAAACTGATTAAAATAGAATAAAGAATATAAAAATACAATCAAATAATACAATAAATAAATTATAAAATCCAAATGGCCAGATAGTTTAATAAAAAGGACATTATGAAATTAACCACCCCCATGAGGAACTATTATTTCCTCCTTCCCATGCCAGGTGGCAGAACCAGGTCTTCAGATCTTTCCTAAAGGTCGGGAGGGAGGGGATCTGCCTCAACTCTGGGGGCAAGGTGTTCCAGAGTGCTGGTGCCACCACAGAGAAGGCCCACTTTCTAGATCCCACCAGATGACACTCTCTTATTGATGGGGTTCGTAGCAGGCCCTCTCTGAATGATCGGGTGGGGCGGGTCGATGATATGGGGATAAGACGGTCCCTCAGGTATTCTGGTCCCATGCCATGTAGGGCTTTAAAGGTGATAACCAACACCTTGAATTGTACCCGGAAGCAAACGGCACCCAATGCATCTCGCGGAGTAAAGGTGTTATATGTGCTGATCTTGGCACACCTAGAACTGCTCGTGCGGCTGCACTCTGAACCAGTTGTAGCTATCAGATAGTCTTCAAGGGTAGCCCCATGTAAAGCGCATTGCAATAGTCTACATGGGAGATGACGAGAGCATGAGTGACTGTTCGGAGGGCATCTCGATCCAGGAATGGGCGTAACTGGCGCACCAGCCGAAGCTGTGCAAAAGCCCTCCTAGCCATGACTGCCACCTGCTCTTCGAGCAGGAATCGTGAGTCTAGTAGGACCCCCAAGTTCCGCACCGGCTCCGAATGGGGCAGTACTACCCCATCGAGAACCAAAGATGATAATTTCCCAGAAGACGCTAAGCCATCAATCCACAGCCATTCGGTCTTGCCAGGGTTCAACTGAAGCCTGTTGTTCCCCATCCAGGCCCTCACAGCCCCCAGGCACTGAGACAGGGTGGTCACTGCATCACTTACTTCACTTGGGATGGAGATATACAATTGAGTATCATCAGCATATTGATGATACCTCATCCCATGATGTCGGATGACCTCACCCAGCGGTTTCATGTAGATGTTGAATAGGAGAGGAGAGAGAACCGAACCCTACGGCACTCCATATAAGAGCAGTCGCGGGCTGGATCTCTCCTCCCCTATCACCTCTGACTGGGAATGGCCCTGGAGGAAGGAGGTGAACCAGTGCAAAACTACGCCTCCCACCCCCAACTCCCTAAGCCGACCCAAAAGGATACCATGGTCGATGGTATCGAAAGCCGCTGAAAGATCCAAGAGAGCCAGGATGGATGCACTACCTCCACCCCGCTCCCGCCAGAGGTCATCCATAAGCGCGACCAATGCAGTCTCCATCCCATATCCCGGCCTGAAACCTGACTGAAAAGGGTCTAGATAATCCGCTTCATCCAGAGTCCTCTGAAGTTGCAACGGCACCACTTTCTCAACCACTTTCCCCAAAAAGGGAAGGTGGGAGACTGGACAAAAATTGTCCAGAATGGTGGGGTCCAGGGATGGCTTCTTGAGGAGAGGGTGCACCAATGCCTCCTTGAAGGCAGTTGGAAACACTCCCTCCAACAAGGATGAGTTAACCATCGCCTGGACCCACCCACATGTCACCTCCCTGGCCGATTTTACCAGCCAGGAAGGGCAGGGATATAAATAGCATGTGGTGGAATTAACAATTCGGAGGATCCTGTCCACTTCCTTAGGTCCAACAGGATCAAATCGTTCCCAGATAATAAGGCCAGGCCACTCTCCCGGCATCTCCCCAGACTGCATTTCACGCATGGAGTCCAACTTAGACCGAATCCGAGCGATTTTATCCTGCAGATGCTCGGAAAATTCTTCTGCACAGCCCTGCAGGTGGGTCACCGACTCCACCCTACCTAAGAGAGATTGCGTAATCTTGAATAGGGCCTTCGGACAGTATTCTGCAGATGCAATAAGAGTGGAGAAATATTCACGTTTCGCCGCTCTTACCGCCACAAGGTAGGCCTTAATGTTGTTGTTGTTCAGTCGTTTAGTCGTGTCCGACTCTTCGTGACCTCATGGACCATAGCACGCCAGGCCTTCCTGTCCTCCACTGTCTCTCGGAGTTTACTCAAATTCATGTTCATTACATCGGTGATGCTATCTAACCATCTCATCCTCTGCCGTCCCCTTCTCCTTTTGCCTTCAGTCTTTCCCAGCATCAGGGTCTTTTCCAGTGAGTCCTCTCTTCGCATTAGGTGGCCAAAGTATTTGAGCTTCAGCTTCAGCATCTGTCCTTCCAATGAGCAGTCAGGGTTGATTTCCTTTAGGATTGAGTGGTTTGACCTCCTTGCAGTCCAAGGGACTCTCAAGAGTCTTCTCCAGCACCACAGTTTGAAAGCATCAATTCTTTGGCGCTCAGCCTTCCTTATGGTCCAACTCTCACAGCCATACATTACTACTGGGAAAACCATAGCTTTAATTATACGGACCTTTGTCGGCAAGGTGATGTCTCTGCTTTTTAATATGCTGTCTAGGTTTGCCATAGCTTTCCTTCCAAGGAGCAAGCGTCTTTTAATTTCATGGCTGCAGTCACCGTCTGCGGTGATCTTGGAGCCCAAGAAAATAAAATCTGTCACTGCTTCCATTTCTTCCCCTTCTATTTGCCAGGAAGTGATGGGACCAGATGCCATGATCTGGGTTTTTTTAATGTTGAGTTTCAAGCCAGCTTTTGCACTCTCCTCTTTCACCCTCATCAAGAGGCTCTTTAGTTCCTCTTCACTTTCTGCCATTAGGGTGGTATCGTCTGCATATCTGAGGTTGTTGATATTTCTCCTGGCAATCTTAACTCCGGCTTGTGATTCATCCACCCCGGCATTTCTCATGATGTACTCTGCATATAAGTTAAATAAGCAGGGTGATAATATACAGCCTTGTCGTACTCCTTCCCCAATTTTGAACAAGTCGGTTGTTCCATGTCCGGTTCTAACTGTTGCTTCTTGACCCGCATACAGGTTTCTCAGAAGACAGGTAAGGTGGTCTGGTACTCCCATCTCTTTAAGACTTTGCCAGAGTTTGTTGTGATCCACACAATCAAAGGCTTTAGCGTAGTCAATGAAGCAGAAGTAGATGTTTTTCTGGAACTCTCTTGCTTTTTCCATGATCCAGCGAATGTTGGCAATCTGATCTCTAGTTCCTCTGCCTCTTCGAAACCCAGCTTGCACTTCTGGTAGTTCTCGGTTCACATACTGCTGAAGCCTAGCTTGTAGGATTTTGAGCATAACTTTGAGCCTATTAAGCAGGCCTTAATAGTGGCTCTAGATTGTGTTCGGTCCAATTCCACCTTCGTCTTTCTCCAGCAGCGCTCTAGACGTCTCTTCACCCTCTTCAAGACCCTCAACTCCTCGGTAAACCATGGGGAGTGATGGGTCGAATGGGGCTGGAGAGGTCGCATCGGCGCGGTCCTGTCCAAGGCCCCAGCCGCCTCCCTATTCCAGGCTGCGGCCAGTGCCTCCGTTGGACCTTGCAGCAGATCATCGGGTATTACCCCCAGCTCCCTCTGAATCCTCATTGGGTCCATAAGTCGCTGGGGTGGACCAATCGAATAGGTCCTGCCTCCCTGTGGAGTGGGGCGGCATAAGAGAACCTTAGGGATATCAGGACGTGATCTGACCATGACAATGGGGATAGTTCTAACTTTCCCCTCAGATCACTTTGCCATTGCTCTGACAAGAAAACTAAATCTGGGGTTAGTCCACTGTCATGAGTCGGGTCCCGGATAATCTGGGACAGGCCCATGGCTGCCATGGTAGCCATGAACTCCCGAGCCGCTTCTGAAGCACACCCCAGGGAAGGCAAATTAAAATCCCCCAGGACCATAAGCCTGGGAAACTCCACTGCCAACCCCGAGATGGCCTCCAGCAACTCAGGCAGGGAGGTTGCTACACAGCAGGGAACCTGATACAGTAGCAACATTCCCAACTGTTCTCGGGCACCCAACTTGAAAAACAGGGTCTCACATCCGAACACTTGTGGAGCAAGGCCCCTGAAAGCCACCAAAGATTCTCTGATGATAACTGCCACCCCTCCTCCCCTACCCCGGTGTCTTGGCTGGTGACACACCTGAAACCCAGCTGGGCACAATTTTGAGAGGGCTACCCCTCCCTCTGGGCCCAGCCAGGTCTCAGTAATACATGCCAGGTCGGCCCCCTTCTCCGTGATTAATCCACTTATGAGAGGGGCTTTGTTGTTTACTGACCTGGCGTTAAGAAGCAGCAGTCAGAAACCAGGGCCCTCAAGGATCTGCTGTCCAGAACCTGAGTTTGAACTCAGAGGACCGGAACACGCCACCGGTACCAAACACCGGGGGTGCTTTCCCCGAAGATGGCCTGTCCTCCTGTTCCCGTCACAATATCTCCTTCCCGTCACCACTTCGATCAAATTGCCCGCATTGTAGTCCCCAGTGTTTCCCAACCCGGTCACCTCCACTCCCGAAACCCTAGAAGACCTGGGTCTGAGTGGGGGTCTTTTTTTCCATCCATCCATCCTTTCACCCTCAATCTTCCTGAGCAGTCGTAGGGCCACCAGCTCAACCAGCTAGTGCTCTCGGCGCTGGTAAGCCCCCACCGCCCCTTACATCCACCACCCACTCACTATGCCCCCTGTGGCCTCTCTCACTAGCCAGAGGGGCAACACAATCACTCCTACCTACCCTGCCTCCCACTCAGGGTTAGGTACTCTCACGTAACTCATATAATCCTAGACCCCCTCCCGCGACTCTCACTCACAGGGGGGAAACCACACTCATACAAGAGACCCCGCTATTCTCTGCCGCCATAACACTGGGGGTGATTTGTCCTTCGTGTAGGCAACAAGCTAAACAATATTGAAATTATCTTAATTAATTTCAGTATTAGAGTCCAGATGTAAGGTGTAAGAGTCCGTCCTGTTCCGAGGACACCCCAGTTCCAAACACCAGGCCCCCGAGACCCACTGGACTCTCTAATGTCTCTTCAGCTCCTTACGGCTCTGTTGATTTCAGTCGGCCTCCACTGGCCTCTGCAGACACCAGCTCCACAGTTATCGAGGCCCCCCAAGCCCGTCGGACTCTGCAGGGCCACTCTGCTCAGGACCACCACACTCCACCGGCTACAGTCACTCCGGCCTCCACAACGACTAGCCTCACACCAGCAGGCCCTCTGCATCGCTCCGTCTGGGCTCCGCCAAGCTCCGCCGGCTTCCGCAGCCTCCGCAGCCACCCACTCTGCGCTGATCCCAACTGGCATCCACCAGTCATCACGGTTACCAGCCTCACGACCACCGAGGCCCTCCAGGCCTGTCAGACCCTGCAGCGTTCTGCCCGGGCTTCCACAGCGACCAGTGTCACACCAGCGGGCCCTCCGCCAAGCTCCGCTGGCCTCCGCAGCCCCCCACTCTGCGCCGATTCCAACTGGCACCAGCCTCATGACAACCGAGGCCCTCCAGGCCCGCCGGACCCCGCAGTACTCCGCCCGGGCCTCCACAGCGACCAACCACACACCAGGCCCTCCGCAGAAGCCCCGCCGAGCTCCACCGGCCTCCGTAGCCTCCGCAGCCATCCACTCCATGCCGGGGCTCCCCAGGACCAACGAACCCGTCGGACTCCTCCACGCCGCGCCGCTCCGTCTGGGATGGTCCATCCAGCAAGAAAGTTCTTAAATTCAAACTTAAATTCAAGTTCTTAAATTGGAAGCTCAAAGCCTCCCCCATTAGGGCTCCAAGATTTTGAATAATTGGAGTTTACGGACCTCTTCCCTGGAGCGGCAAATACGGCTTCAGATTGTTGCCGCCATCTTGGGAAAAAAAATTGGAATTGCTAGGTTGGCAAGAGCTGGAACTAGTGCGGGAGCTCACTCCGCATGCTGGATGACCATTAGTTAGCAGCAATTAAATACAGAAAACCTCAGAGCACTGCTGCCCTCTAGTGGCCATCTGGCCTTTGGCAGCCAAGATCTGGCGCTCTAATTTGCTAAGAACGGGAAGGTCTTTTGGACTGCATGCCATTATTTCTCAAGGACTCCCCAGTTTGAAAATCTTCAGTTATCAATAAGAAATAACAAATACATTTAAATGACTGTAGCTTTGAAAATGTACAGGTCAGTAAATGTTTGGTATTGTTAAGCAAGTGTTTGAAAACCTGGATACCTCCCAATACAGGGAGACGAAAACACCTGTTACCTCCAGTGCTAAATTTATTTATTTTTATTTATTTATTATTTCAATTTATTCCCCGCCCATCTCCCTTGCAAGGGACTCTAAATGTACTGCTAGTTCAGGGGCAACTGGACAATTTTCTAGTCCTCTGCAAAGGATGCATTTTAGATGTTGAAAGTTTCACATCCCTTTTTTTGGGGGGGGGGATGAGCTTTGCATGCTTTCACACCCTCTTTTTTATTCATAATTTAACCAGGCTGTCGGTCAGTACTTAACATCTCAGTGGCAGCTGTATAACTTTTCTGGAATGTAGCATTTCATTTCTAAAATGAATGAATGAAATGTCTCAGGACTTGTAACTGCCTTAGATTATACATAAACAAACAAACAAACAAACAAATCCTTAATTAAATGGATTAAAATTAGAACAGTCATAAATGTACATGCTTAAAAGAAATATTGTGTATCAATGGAAGTGCATTCTATACCTAATGCTTCTACATCCAAATAATGGAAAGGAGCTGAGCTTTGGCTTTCCATACATTTTGGATTCACTTCTTGCTTTAATTCCTGTTTAGCAGTGAGGATCAATATAAAATGCTTTATATATCAAGGATGTGGAAATTATGATCTTTCAGTTTTACTGAATGACAACTCCGAGAATCCTTCATGAATGACTATGCAATTCCTAGTCTAGCAACACTTGGAGGGCCACAGGTTCTTTAACTCTGATATCTGCTCTCAATATTCCATAAGTTTATTATAAAATAAACCATTACAAAAATGCCTCCTAGTGCTGGATATGCCACACATTTGCCGTTCATGGTAAATTTAAAGTAAAACTGAACTAATACAACAACAACAACAACAAAAGCTGAACTAAAACAAAAACAAAAAAGATTTTAAAAATCAGAGTTGTCAAGTAGTAAAATACTATATTATATCTAGTTTATAGTTCAATAACTATAGTATTGAAGCATATAATATTTTACTACTTGACAACTCTGGTATTTTTTTATCTTTTTTGTTGTTGATGATATTAGAAAACCCTGTTAATAAATATAACACTACCAAAAACTGTAAAAATCCAATAATATAAAAAGGACATGTAATTCATTTGTTATTGTTTTCAGAGGAACATATTCAGTTGTGAGAGTGCAGAGAATGTATATTTAGTATTCTTTATTTCTGAATCACAAGGAACAGTGGTATTTTTTTTTTTTTTTGGTGCCTTCATGTCAGTCTGGACTCCTGGTAACTGCCTGACAAGTTCCTGCAGTGTCCTTGGCAACATTTTCGGAAGTGGTTTGCCCTTGCCTTCTTCCTAAGACTGAGAGAGAATGATTGGCCCAAGGTCACCCAGCTGGCTTTGTGCCTAAGGGGGGACTAGAATTCAAAATCTCCTGGTTTTCAGCTTGGTGTCTAAACCATTACACCAAACTGGCCTTCAACAGTTTTGTAGGCATACACTATTTGGGATACAAAAATCTGGATGACCATTAAGGGACAAAAAAGAGATAAAGAAAACTCCTTTCTGCTGTTTACTGATTTCCCAGATTTGTATAGCCCAGATACAATATACCTACTTTTTTGATACAACAGACACCAAGACTTACTGAAATTACATACAGCTGCATTCCTGAAGATTTAACCCAGCCTTAGGAGGCAAAGGGGTTACATCGATCGGTTAGTGAAAATGAATTGAAAATAGTGTGATGTGTTTTTATCATTGGATTATTCATTAAGCACAGCACATTATTCTTTGGTTTGTGGGGGAAACTATTATAAAAAAGGAAATGAGAAATAGAAAACAGAAGGAAGTATATTGGGAACCTATTCTCATCCATCACAGCCTAATGACAACATTTAAATGACAGCACTAGGCAAGTGCCACAGATATAACAAGATTTTGGCACCAAATCGAGCTGAGATTGCACCATTAGGTCATTTCTGAAACAGTGTCCTGACAAGAAAAAACATTTCTGAACTCAATTTATTTCTCCTCTAGAAGAGTCTTTTAAATGTTGGGGGGGGGGGGGCAATTTAGTATGATTTTCCATGTCTATGGGGATCTATAGCTTGGTTCATGGAGACACTTACTGTAACTGTCTGCATAACTTGAACACATTGACAACCATAAATTGCCTGGTATGAGCAGCAATCTTATGGCTTCATTATGATTTGTCTTCAGGCAAGAGTTTTGCAATGTCCTTACACTGAGGACAGCATCTTAATGGAAAGTTTGGCTTCTAAGTAACCTCCTATCTTCTCTTCAGAAGATGTGATGGTTGCATTCATGGTGGGCACAGAAAAAAATACATTAGCTGAAATTTGTTTGGTAATCTTGGATGGATTCTATTGGAACTGACCAGTGTCTGGTCCACTGTAATACTTTTAATCATTGGTGATTAACTGATAAAGTTTTCAAATTCCATCTGAAGGAGGCCAAAACAGAAAACAAATAGCTCTGTTTATTATTTATTTATTTATTCGATTTCTCACCGCCCAACTCCCTCAAGGGACTCTGGGTGGTTTACAAATCATCAAAATTTCAAATATTAAAGATTAAAACATTAAAATAACCATTTAAAATACCATAAATATAATAAAATCAAGAAGGCGATGTGTTCTTTCAGCCTTGGAAAGGTTATTCTAGGACTATCCTACTATATTAGCCATCCCCAGGAGTTTATGATCTTCTTTCCGCCCCAGGCCTGTTGGCAAAGCCAAGTTTTAAGTTGTTTCCTGAAGCCCAGGAGCGAGGTGGACTGTCTTAACTCTGGGGGAAGGATATTCCACAGGGCAGGCGCTGCTGCAGAGAAGGCACGCCTCCGTGACCCCGTGAGATGGAATTCTTTTACTGATGGGGTCCGTAGCATGCCCTCCTTGAATAACCGGGTGGGACGGGCCAATGTGTTGGGGATAAGACGGTCCCTTAGGTAACCTGGTCCCATGCTATGAAGGGCTTTAAAGGTCATAACCAACACCTTGAATTGCACTCGGAAGCAAACTGGAACCCAGTGTAGCTCGCGTAATAATGGTGTCACATGAGTCCGATATGGGA
This sequence comes from Charina bottae, assembly GCA_023362775.1. NCBI lineage: Eukaryota > Metazoa > Chordata > Lepidosauria > Squamata > Charinaidae > Charina > Charina bottae. The sequence goes on from JALMGJ010000003.1 coordinate 12,917,444, forward strand.
CTTCTAAGATGGTTCGTGCGGCCGCATTCTGGATCAGTTGAAGCTTCCGGATACTCTTCAAAAGTAGCCCCATGTACAGCGCATTACAGTAGTCTATATGTGAGATAACCAGGTGACTGTTCGAAGGGCCTCTCGCTCCAGGAAAGCTCTTTAATAACTTGGTCTGCTACATTTTCTCTTGATGCTACTGTTCATTTCTGAAATTCTCATCAAGAATATTGCAGATCATAAACAGGCCTTATTTTGTCAAAATCCTCTTCAACAGCCATCTTTCCTCTCAAGGTATTGACTGTTTCCTTTAAGCTCCATTCCCAATAGCAGGGAGGGGAACTTTAACTTTTTATCACAGTCTTATCGCATTAGTTCCTTATGTGGCAGAGAGTGGTAGGCAGCAGTATTGCAACTGAAACTCTCCCCATGACCTGAGTTCGATCCCAGCAGAAGCTGGTTCTCAGGTAGCCGGCTCAAGTCAACTCAGCCTTCCATCCTCCCGAGGTCGGAAAAATGAGTACCCAGCTTCCTGGGGGAAAGGTAATTATGACTGGGAAGGCAATGGCAAACCACCCCGCTCTATAGTCTGCCAGGAAAATGTTGGCAAAAGCGGCGTCTCCCCAGGGGTCACATGACTCGGTGCTTGTACAGGGGAACCTTTCCTTCTTTTCCTTATCAGATTTACCTTTTCTTCCCCCCAAACCATGTTTGCAACTTAGACTTAGAGTAAATTGCAGATACAAAGTTGGATACCTCAAAAGATTGCACCATTGAAATAGAGCAGTTTCTAATTCCTTTCCTTTTCCCTTCCCTTCCCCTCCTCCCTCCCTCCCTTCTTTTTTCAATCCACCATTTTTATTATCATTATCCTATTCCAAAGAGAGCTTTGACTCTCAGAAGCAGATGTTGAAGGCTCATAAGGACTGTGATGGAAAAAACAAACAAACCTAATACAAACGTTTCTTTTCTTTTTCCTTCAGCTTGACTTATAATGCAGAAATTGTGCGACACCCAAGATCTAAGCACAAGTTGTCCAGTGGTTAAGACTAAAAAGGAAAGCTGAGCAAGAGGTTTCATATATCAGGAATAATCTACTGCAGCCATCTTTGTGCTTGTATTTTTATTTTCAGTGTTTTAATACCTTTGGCACCTGAATTCATTGTGATTTATGTGACAAGGACTTTAAATTTTATACGAGAATGTGACTTGGTCAAAGCAGTTTGGTTTATATTGTTTAACTATTTGCTATTTTACTGTGGACAGCCAAGAAAACAAACCAATGGATCATCAAACAAATCAACCCAGAGTTCTCACTTGAGGCACAAATGACCAGGCTCAAATCATCCACCTTTGGGCACATAATGCAAAGACCCAGCTCTCTGGAAAAGGCTCTAATGCTGGGAGAGATGAAAGGAAAGAGAAGAAGAGGATGACCAGCAACTCTATCACTAAGTGACATGGTTGTTAAGCAAGACATCATGTGACTGCAACAGATTTATGACCTCACTTTTGCCGAGCCATTAAAAAAATCACCTGTGGTTGTTAAGCGAGACATCACGTGATGGCGACTTCTGATTTTACTGCCATCTTCTGACTCTGCTTGTCAGAAGCCAGCTGTGAAGCACGCAAACAGCAATCATGTGACCACATGATGCTGCAATGGTCATAAACACCTGCTGGTTGCAAAGTGCCTGAATTTTGATCACATGATCAAATAGCAGTCATAAGTCTGAGGACTGGTCATAAAGTTACTTTTTCAGCACTGTTGTAACTTCAAATGGTCACTAAACAGGGCATTCATTAAGCAAGGACTACCTGTAATCAACCCAATCAGTCTCTTAAGATATTGTGAGATACCAGACAAACTTTATTATAAGGATAAAAGGAACACAGATGGAGTGTGTGAGAAATTGTGTCATAATTGCTGCTAATTTCAAAGTGACTATTAAGAAGTCTGAGCATTCCACTCTTTTTAAGAAGTGTGCAGAGTAATTTACATATTAAATGCTCATTGAGGTGAAAAATGTCAATGTGGAAAAAGAGCAAATAAATTATGTCCTAATTATTAATCTATAAATAAAAAATAGAGATTCAATATGAAGATGAATGTATGTGTCATCCTACATATTGACTGAAAAATATTACAATACCTTTCAGCCATTTCTTATTACTTTGCAACAAGAATATTCTAAAAGGGCAGATAACTATCATTTTATTAATTATGACAAGTAAAAATCTACTTTTTTATATATCAATTTCTTTCAATTGCAGTATATACTGTAACTCTGCAACTGAATTGTTTTCTGAACCATATTGTAAATAACAATGATTGTTCAGCCCTCCTTATGAAATTTACAAGAGTAAAAATGTACTTAAGCATCATAAGCTGTCAGTTGGTTAGATGATATGACCATGGGATCTGCAGAAGTATGCTGGTGACAATTTGCCTCTTTACCAAAATGATTCAGAAATGTATTATATTGTGATAGCAGCGCTTTTGAATGAAGTATGTGATATGCAGTTGAGACTATTGTACATAGCAGTTTGCAGGTGATACACAAAATGATTTGAGTCCACATTGTGAAAGCCACATGTTTGCCAAGTAAGGGAGGCTATGAGTTAGGATTTTTCTTTTCTGAAAAAGAAAATCCTGTTTTAAGTTGCCAGAAATATTCAAAGTCTATACCAGTTGTATTTTCAAGCTGTGTACATAGTGTTACTTTCTACTGCAGAATGTACTGCCAACTTTTTTTTTTTGGTGCCTTCAAATCAGTTTTGACTCCTGGTGAATGCCTGGACTAGTTCCTGCAGTTTTATTGGCAAGGTTTTTCAGAATTGGTTTGCCATTGCCTGCTTCCTAGGGCTGAGAGAGGGTGACTGGTCCAAGGTCACCCAGCTGGCTTTGTGCTTAAAACAGGACAGAACTCATGGTCTCCCAGTTTATAGCCTGGTGCCTTAACCACTACACCAAACTGGTTCTCAAACTGCCAACTTACTAAAGGATAAATGTTTGGGTTTTTGAGCTGGTTGGTACTAAGGTTCAATTTAGAGTGGGAATTGAGCAGTAGTAAAGAATTGGATCTTCCTGACCTCATCCTTTAATTGTATAGGAGAGCATACTTTAATGCAAGGAACAGCAATCTTTCACTGCATTTCCATGGCAAGAGAAAGTAGTGTGGGACAAGCGCATAGGCCAGTGTTGCATTCTTGAGTACAGGAATGGTGGCAGGGTGGCACCCATGCTCACATCTTTCCAGCAATGAAAACATGGGTTTCATACAAATGTATCTTTTTGCTGGTAGAGGCATTCACTAATGAAAAAGATTCTCTCCATCAACATCCCAGGATATATTTTCTCTCTCTCTCTAATTCATCCAAACATATGCTACCTTAATACATTTTCCAAGTGTTGAGAAATTATCCTGCATCATTTTCTACCATGTTCCCTTTAATTTAATGAAAGAAATTGTTTTAGAAGTTCTTTCAAGAGAGAAAAAGCATTTTCTAGAAATTCTCATGGGTAGACGGTGTTCTTGTATTTCCTAAGTTACCAGTGGCCAAGAGTTGTTCATGAATGTCTTGTCTTTCTGTTCTGCAGTCTGCAGCCTTCCTAGCTTCCTGTGTTTCAAATTAAAACCCAGGAAAGACATCATGGGGCAAATCCCCCTTGTTTTGTTTCTTTTTTCCCCCAATAACAATCCTATCTTCACTAGAAGGGTATCTTCTCCAACTGCTTCTCATTACTCGTGAGAAATTCAGAAACATTGTCCACACATTTTCTCTCTTACATGTTTGCTGGACCATCTCAAAAGTCTATTTGTGCCCAAGTTCTGTTGTTGTTGTTGTTGTTGTTGTTGTTTTAAACATCCTTACATAGGCTGCCTCAATTTGGTTCTCTTTTTAAATACAACTTTCTGAGTTGTATACGCTGTATACATTGATTTTTATTAACTTTCCTAGATGAGAATGATGAATGGCACAAGATTCCCTTAAGGCTGTTGGCCCTTCTGCAGTGGATTCCACTTTGGCAGATCATCGAATTCTGACCCAAAAAAGAAATGTATAATTATTTCTTCTCTTTTTTGTACCCTATTCCAGAGCAGAATCAAATATACACAAGGACATGGAGGGAGGATGTGGTAGAGAGGAAGAAGAAGTCCCATCACATGAGTAAAAATCCATTTACATAATATTGTATTTGTCCATATATTTGTCACTAATTTAGAATTATTTTATATTATACTTTGACTGCACTGGTCCATTCCCAATTTGTAATTCCTGTTTGTCCTCCTTCCTTATACAACTAGAAGGGCATCAGAGAAGGTTCCCCCTAAGATTGCTGCTTCTCCTTCCTCCTCAGTATTCACACAAAATCACTTATGAAGTAAGTCCTTGGGCTATGAAGGTGATCCCCTTCCATTCCTAATGAGGGACTGCCACTGCCAGTGGTCCACCTTGTTGCTGCCTAATACCTTCTCTACAAAAACAACTACCCAGAATCACTGAGTCATGGCATATACATTTTCCTCCTCCTCCTCCTCCTCCTCCTCCTCCTCCTCCTCCTCCTCCGGCCCCCTCCCCATGCATTAAGGGTGGGCTGAATCACTAACTGTAGCCTTACAGCTGGACTGAAACTGATGTGTGTGCTCCGGCTGTCAGAAATTTTTTGGAAAAATAAAATTCAGGAAGGTGCATGAGGCAAAAGCATCTTCAGCAACTTTTCTTTATTATTCACACTCTTACTCAAGCAAAGAAATGGAGAGCTGCAAAGCACAATAAATGTCAACATCCCTTTTCCAAAGTGATGTGACTGAACAACTCAGTGCAATGTTCCTTGCAATTAGGCAGAGCTGCCGGACAATTATCTCTTCTTCCTTCCCTTATCCTTTTTGACTCTGGAATATTCCATATCAGAAACAGAAGCAGCAAAATGCAGCCTATCTGCCTTCCTTCTTTACTTCTTTCCTGGGGGGAAGGGGGCACAGTCCAATCATCCCTCTTGCCCCTGAAATACTAAAATGCTCACAAAGCTTTGAAAACCATCAAATTCACTGATCATTTTGCCTCATCTGACAGAATCGTAGGATTGCTCCAAAGTGGGCCAATTTCATTTGGAATTCAGCTACATTCAATGTACATTCCAGTCTCTTGATTACAATCCAATCCCCTTTGCAGGTGCACTCACCTTCCTTCACAGGATTCCAACTGCTTCAATGATGCCCTTGCCCTTATGGAGCTTCCGCAGCTGCAGTTCTGTGCTTGTAAATATGGGCTAGTTGTTTGAGTCTGCTTTAGGATGCCAGATTCTGATTAATTGGCTTTAGTCAGCCACACAGTATGCAAGAAAATATTTTATCTTCTCTTTTTGGCCAAGAGAGTAGCTTCCATCCATCTCTTTTTCTATTTGGATGCCAAAATAGTAGGAGATGCTTCCCAGTCCTTTCGTCTCCATTTCTTTGTTGAAGGTTTTTTACATTCTCTTGGCTATTTCCTCTTATTTTGGTAAGGTAAAGGTAAAGGTTCCCCCCACACATCTGTGCAGTTGTGTCCGACTCTAGGGGCCGATGCTCATCTCCGTTTGTTAGCCGAAGAGCCAGCGTTGTCCGAAGACGCTTCCACGGTCATGTGGCCGCATGACACGCAGAACGCTGTTATTTTGGTAGTAGATGCCTAAATATCTACTTAGATCAGAATGTATGTCCATCTGTTGTGTTTGAATCTGAAAAAAAGATAGAGGTCCACTCTGCTTTGCTTTCCTTGCCATGCATTTAGTTTAGCATTTCATTCCAGGTTCTAGCTGCTTGCTTTAGACCATAGATCAGTGCTTTTCAACCTTTGCAACTTTAAGTTGTGTAGACTTCAACTCCCAGATTTCCCAGCCAGCATGTTGGCTGGGGAAATCTGGGAGTTGAAGTCCACACATCTTAAAGTTGCCAAGGTTGAAAAGCACTGCCATAGATGCTTCTCTGGAGCTTGCACCTCAGATCCTGCTTTTCTGCTTCCTTGAAGATACTGTAGGTGGCAGCTGCATCTGGAGGCCTCCCTTGATTTCTTCCTGCAAAAAAAATGCAGTTTTTACTTCACTTGCATGTTTCATGCTGCAGCTATGCTGAGCAATGTCCTTATTTCTTCACCAGAGGTACAAAAGATTCATCACAGTCCTTGCCATACTTTTGGCTTATCCCTTAGCCATGAATCTGGCTTTCTGGCACTGGGCATCCCATTCTACGTCATGCTTGGTCATAAATATTTATTTGCATCTCATGGATTCTGTGCATAGCTTGACAAGTTTCCAACATCATTCTTGTGCAAAACTTTATTTTCCTCTTCTGCAGCCTTTCTTAATTTCTCTGACAAAGTAAAATCCTCAAAGTCCTTCTGTGTGCACAACCCTTTTATGCCCCTCCTTTTTGGTGACATAGTAAGTCTTTTTCATCTTCTCCTCTGGCACTGGCTTACATTCTGGTGCAGCGAAGACATCTATTCAGGTTTGTGGTCTCAGTTTGCTGCTTGTTTCAGGGGAACAAGATCTGACTTTCCTACATTATTCTCATTTTCCTTCTCATCAAAATAAATAATATTATTTATTATTAATAATGTACCTTTATGGATATCACCACAGGAGGCAATTGCAAGAGGAGAAACTGTTGGAGAAATAAAATTTTTAAGGTTTAAAGATTTATTAATTTTTGAAGTAGGTAAGCCTATGTTTAAGACAAGAGAAAAATTAGAGACAAAAGGTTATTTATGTCACTGGTTTAATTATATGCAACTATTTGGGTGCTTTAAGCTGTATAAAAAGAACTATAGATTTGTAAATGAAATAACTTATTTTGAGAAACAACTGTGTATGAATAATGAACATATTATTACTAAAACGTACAAGATGCTATTACAAATGAATCTGGAGGATGAATAAGTTAAAGACTGTATGGTAAAGTGGGCCAGTAATTTTGGATATAACATTATGATGCATCAATGGGAAAAAATGTGGACAAAAAGTTTAAAATTTACATTGAGTTACAATTTAAAGGACAATTTTTACAAAATGATGTATAGATGGTATTTAACACCTGATAAATTATTGAAAATGTTTAAAAATGTAACAAATGTTTGCTGGAAATGTTCACAAGGAGTAGGAACCTTCACTTATGGTGGACATGCGAGAAAGCAAAAAAAATTTTGGGACAGATATGTAACGTTATACAAAAAATCATCAAAGTAAATGTTACAAAGAAACCAGAACTGTTTTTATTAGGCTTAATGGAGGAAGAATTAGAGAAGAAGTATGGAAATTTGCTTCTTCACATGACCATGGCTGCAAGAATACTCTATTCGCAACAATGGAAGGAACCACAAATACCAACAGTACAAGAATGGATAATAAAATTGATGGATTTGGCAGAAATGGCAAAATTAACAGAATTGATAAGAGATAAAACTGTTTCTAAATTTACAGATCTATGGCAACCATTTCTAGATTATCTGCTAATGACAGAAAAAGATGAAGCTATGATTATGGGTTTTACACAAGAGTGAGTTTGTTAGGGTTAGGGAATATAATAATAACATAATACTGGGAATATAAATAATATAGATAAATGTAGATAGATATAGAATATAGATAAATTAATGGTAAGATATTATATTATCTTAAGTACAAGTATATCTATAATTGGGATAGCCGGAAGTCACTTTTTATTTCTAAATTTAATTTAATTTAATTTTGTTTTGTTTTTTCTATGTATTTATATATTGTTTTTTATTTTTTCATATAAATGTGGTTTTTACTTTTCTGTGTTTTCTTTTGATTTTGTTGTATTTTGATGTATTGTTTGTATTGTTTGTATTATGTAGTTTATTATGTAAATTTTCTTTATATGTAATTATACTTTGTAATAAATAAAGTTTGGTTTTAAAAAAAGCTAAAAAAAATAAATAATATTACACATTTTAAAAGTTTGTATGGGGGGATCTAGGACACTTAGCAGTATTATAGGTATCAAATCATCACTCCTTACTCACATCTGCAATTCAGTTTGGTTCTCCTTTTTTTGGGCATATAGGCATGAACCCTAGAACTAAATGCCCTAATGTGCCCTAGACTGGGTTCCTTCCATGCCATAACACATATGTTATTACATTTGTGGTTTTGTTTTGGAGCCTAATTTGCGGGTAGATGGCAATGCTGACTGCTTCTTCCTGGTACTTACTTGCCAGTGCTAGATTTTGCAGCATGCATCTCATTGTTTCAGTCATATAATAAACTTTCCTTTCCTTACCATTCTGCTTTGGGATATTGGAGAATGTCATCAGGTGTACAATTCCTTGCTTTGTCACCCACCATGTATTCACCCCCATTAGCTATGGACACCATTTGTTTCCCACTCAAGCATACATTCTTTAAATTTCTCTAATACTAGCTCTTCTCACCTAGCAAGTAGTAAGAAATGGATTTGAATCATTCTTGTTAGTCATGTGTAAATTGCAATAGGTATTTGCTTCTGCTGGTGCAGTTACAACTCCAGATGTTGCTCTGGATCAGCTCTAGGAGCTGTTTTGTCTCCCCCCTCCCCTTTGAAGATCTTGCTTCCTTTATCTTGGACACTTGGACTGATTTTCACATGGCTGTATTTTTGGGCTCTGCCAAATATTGTAATTGGTGAACAACATTTGGATGTCTATGTTCCATTCTCCTGTGCCACAGCTTCAAACGATTTGCTTGCATTATGTTCCTCCTTTTGCTTGACATGGTATCATAATATAGTGAGATTCTCTGTCCAAGCCCTGAAGGAATGTTTGTGGAGAAATGCATAGTCCTAACTAAACTCATACTTTTCTTAGTTCTGCTCCTCTAATGATATCATGGCATGCTGTCACAATTCTTATTGATTGATTATGTGCCATCAAGTCAGTGTCAGCTCTTAGTGACCAAATAGATACATAGCTTTTCTCCACGACAATCTGTACTTAAGATGATTGTTCTCTTTTTCCGACAGTTTACCTATAACTCAGTCCCTCCACCTTGCTGCTGGTCATCCTCTTCTTCTCTTTCCTTCTACCTTCCCAGCATTACAGACTTCTCCAGAGAGCTACAGTAGGACTTTGCATAATGTGTCTGAAGTGAAAACACTTTTCTCCCCATGAAGCCACGCAATTGCATTAATTTGCAATCCACTTCAAAAAATCAATTTTCTTGAGAGTACCCTTCATAATTAATTCTCAATTTTGTCTCACATAATAATGATTTCCTTTACATTTTCTTCACACAATTTCTTGCTGAGAGTAGGCTAGATTTGGGACACAGGGAACTGGAATCTAAGGACCAGGCTAGGTCTAGGATACTGAGGGCATCTTCTACTGTTAAAGTAATAATTTTTCCTTTACCTAGCATGCACGAGAGATTTAGATGATCCCTTCTCCATATGCAGGAAAAATCGTTGATTGTGTTTAGAATCTAGATTCACAACCTTCTCCTTTTTCCTAATAATGTTGTTGGTTGCCTGAGAATCAATGCTTATTTCATCTTTGGTTCAAAAAAGCATGACTTGGAGTCTATTCTCTGTTGCTTTTGTTTTCTTATTATTTACAGTACTTCTTCCTCTGTTCTGGAATGTTTCTCTCTTCCTCCCCTCCTCCCCCTCCCCCCACACCCCTGGTTTCTCTTTAGGACAAGGGACTTGTCAATTACCGAAGCCATTACAAGTGAAGTACAACCTTTCCTTGTGCTTGGCTTTGCAAGCTGTGTCTGGGGTGAATTTTGATTTGTAAGTAGAGCTAGGGTACATTTCATCTCTCATTGCTAGTGCATGTCCTACAGTCTTACAGCTTTCTGGCAGGGGGTTTAGAAACAGGGCAATCAACCTTTATGCTATATTGATATATATTCTCTTTCAAGTTGCTTTGCTACCCCATGCATCTCATTCATACACAGATTCAGATCCTTTATCTTTCTCAGCCACTCCTTCCATAGCTTTCTGAAAATTATCATTTAGAAACTGCATTTTTAAAGATATACTGTACGTCTGAGATAATTTTCCATAGAGGCAGAAGAATAGAGTCACTCACTCTTCATCAGGCATATCTTTCCTGCTTTTTTGTTGCTTGCTCTCTCTTTGCTTTTGCCCTGGACCATGGGTCTTTCTTTGTCCAGTACAAAGGCAATCCCTTGGAACTTCAGAAATATTTTCATCATGACAATGAAGATTCTCAGTCATCCAGGTGGAATTGTCTGTAGGTTGAGTCATGGCAACTGGATTTTCATCATGAAATACCAAAGTGAGAATTCTGGTCCTTCCAGCTTCTCTATGGTTGAAGCTTTCTGCTTTCCCTTTCTAATCTTCCATTTAGCTGCTTAGGATGAATCACCCTTTCTTTATCTCTCCCTCCCCCTCCTCCGCCTCTGGATCCATAACCCTGCTGGAGGAAACAATTTTGTGTGTGTTTCTTGGAGTGTACATTCTTATGTGTATTCTCTTGAAGACCAGGAATCTGACCTAAGCAAGGATTAGTGAGGCACATTTTGTAACTTTAACATAAAAGTTTATTTACAAGTAAAGCATGTGGTAAGCAGTAACACCTAGCATTTAGCAAGCTACATCATAGCAACAGGAGACTCCAGAAGATAGTGCTCATGTGTAGATGTGCCTAGGGAACAAAGGCAGGAAGGAAGAGCCTAAGATTAGCAATGTTGTAAACCAAGAGCACCCTGAGTAAAAGATAACAAGGGTGCATAAGGAAAATCCCTAATTTTTTATATGTTACTGCCCATGTGGTTAGTAGGTTATGAGAGGCTGAGAGACAGTATATTAGAACTCATGTCCTCCAAACATCCCTGGTCAGTGGGAATATCCTATCTTCAGAAGACCTGCCTATGTTGCTGGGTACAATGTTCTGGCTCCAGAAGTTAGGCTGTTCTCTTCTGGATGATGGATAAAGGGAAGGAAGAGATCAGCAAACAGTGCTGGCTCAGGATAGGGTTTTTTAACCCTATTATTTTACGCTCAAGTAGAGGCACTCATATTTACTGTGCAACTTCAGTAAATACTTGCTTCATCTCTATTGTCTGGGTTATACTATAACTGGGTTATGCAAGTGCTTGTTTCATCCCTATTATTTATTTATTTATTTATTTAATTCAATTTAGGCACCACCCAAATCCAATTGACTCTGGGGGCTCACAATATATTACCATAAAAAAATCCAATACAAACCAAAACAAGGTAGGATCTGGTCACTATGTGCAGACATAAACAAAAATCACACCCAACAAGGGGCCCCATCCATACTGGGAGAACTACCAAGTCTTCAAGGCTTTAGAGAATACCAACAGGGTAGGGGTCACATGGATTTCACTGATGGGGTATATGCTGGCTTAAAGGGGAAAAACCCGAGGCTTGAGAATAAACAGACAAGAATGCAGCTTTTTAGGGCCAACAGTGTTTACTGTTTAGCATAAGGCAATAATGCAGATACAATCACATTATCGCAACAATGAATAAGATGAATATACAGGATACATCATTGTAAAAGGAAAAACAAAACTAGAACTTATAAGCAGAGTTCCGTGTATTGATCCCAGGGCCAGAGTTCCTGCCATGGCCTGTACCCAAAGCCAGGCATAGCTCACTCTGCCCAGTCCACGGGAAGTGAACACGTGAAGAACTACATGACTAAAAGACGCTAGAAATCAAGAAGAACATAGAACACCATTTTGCATGGTTGTATATTCAGTTCTTCTAGCTTTCTGATTGGCTGGAAGTTAGCTGTTACACACACTAGGCCTCAAGCACATAGCAAGGCCTGCTGCATCTACGCACTGAGTTCCCCCCCTTTCTTGCTCAGGGGGGGCTTGAGCAAGGCTTCCCACGGAAGGATTCAGGAGACCTTGTTCCCATGCAATCTAGTCAAAACAATATACACGTGACAGTTGTTATCTTGCACCTGCACTTCACGTCACCATGAGAAGGCTGGCTTTGTTTTGTATAGGAATAATTCGCCAGGGCAACACAAGAACTCTAACACCCCTCCCGAATTATTTCTGTACAATGGGAGTAACAAACATTTTTACAGAAACAAGAAACAACAAAGGTTAATACATGTAATAATCACACTATTCAAGTTACAGTTTTTTACAACCAATAGTAAACAAAACTAGAAAATGGTTTAAAAACACTTGTTACACATATGTATAATGCACAATATACACTTCATGCAATGTTTTATTCAGATACATACAAAGTCATTAAATAATACAGATTATGTAGTAACAGAAACAGTACAGAGAAACAGAAAAAACATTGCCCGCAAATGTTCTGTCCCCTCCTTTGCAAAAATCGCAGGACTTTTTTTCAACCCTTTGCAAGCTCACATCGAGGGCTAAACCATTTTGCAAGCTTGGTACCCTACCCGGGCAAAACTAATTCAGGGCAACTGCGTTCTGCAGAGTGATATACTGTACAACAAATTAAGGATAAGCTTCCTTTATACAAATGACACTCTGTAGCACTCTGTCATTTGACACTCTCAAGAACTATCTCTGTTCTGGGTTTTTGTAACTTCATCACCAAGATAAATGTTTGAATTTGTGCCTTACTTCCTCATCTGGCAATTCTATTTCAGCTGACTGACAAATTCTTATTCAAGGTGGAAAACTTCAGTTTCTAAGCAGAAAACAACTACATAAGTACGAAGTCCTACACAAACTTCTACACTTTCTTATGTACACATAGAAAACAGCACGTTTTCTACACATCTCAGTTAGCATCTGCACCATGCTATCAATGACTGGCCTGCTTTAAAATCCATAAAGCACCCTGTTAAGTCAATGAATTGTTTGGGAAACTGCCACACATGTAGAGCCAAAACGCTTGCCTTACACACACTCTTTCAGGGAGATCTACATTCAAATATGCTGTGCCAACATCACAATATGTAAATGGACACCTGTTTCACGCTACGCAACCAGAAAACGCACCACACGTCAATATTCTGGCCTAGCTGTGAGTGCATACATTAGATCCACAGTTCACAAACTCCTTTTTGTGAATAAATCCCTGGGCAACACTGGCTTTACACTACAGAGTATTATCAGAAAGAAATGTCTTTCTGAACACTCATCTGGAACCTACAGCTTACTAAAACAAAGGATAGGTTGGTTACTTTTAACACTTCACCAAAACTCAAACTGACTATCCACAGCTGTGTTCCAATGTTCTTCTTGCCTCTCCAAAGGCAGGAGCAACACATCTAGCAAAGACTGGGTTTTCTCAGGTAACTTGACACACTGTCACCTGCCAAATCACAAATCTGTCAGGCTTCACACCCTGGAATAAGAGGACCCATGAGGAATGACCACTGTGCTTCCTCCATCACCGTCTTCTTTTCTTTCACTACCTGACTCCCCCTCCAGGCCCTGCAACTGCTCAGGTGAAATTTCCACTTCTTCACCTGAGGGGCCCTTTTCACACTCGGAGAATGGGGAACAGAAGAAACCTAAACTGGTTTTTGCCCATCTACTGAACTATGGACAGTGGGTTTATACTAGCAATGCAGCAACCTTAGCATGTAACCTTTCCAAACCAGGAGGCTGCTTAAAAATAAAGCACTTCTGGAGATTTGGATTTGACCATGGCTTAATGAAACACCAATAAGCCTTGGATTTTAATCAACAACCAACAACCTAAAGCACTCTGCTTCCTTGGTTCTTCCTTCTCTGTGACCTGGGGTTGTGAACACACGCAAATGCTCCACAGACATGCAGGTACTTCAGTGAAGGGCGCTTGCCATACCAAAGAAAAATAATGAAGTTCTTTTTACAGTTGAATTCTACAACCTGTTATTTAGAAAACACACTGCAATCAAGGCAGCCTCTCCCCAGACATGGGATGGCACTTGAGCAACTAACAGCAGGCTATTCTTATGGCATTCACAACACCAATACTCAGCTAGAATTACAACATTGGCAAGTCTTTGGGAGAATACGTTCCTACAAAGCCAATTCTGGAACACATGGCTCAGGAACACTCCACTACAATCTGACTGGAACTGACCTTATTTTCATCCTACCATTGCTACATACACTTCAAAGCGAGCACAGACCTTCGCTTTAGACTTCAACAAGTAGCAACAACACAAGCAGGTATGATCATCAACCAGAAGGAACATGAAAACTCGCACCCCACCATTACTTGGGACATGGGGGCTAACTAGATCTCTATGAACCAACTGAAATGGTCTAGTTAACACTCTGTCACTTTGCCTAGCAACAGACACAGTCCTGATTTTAGATTGTTTACACACAACACAATCAAGAAACTTTTGCACATTTCCTGGGTTCTAACTCAGAATGCATTTGGCTATCTGAGACACACTTTCCCATCCCAGGATACCCCAGTACTTTGTGAAAACTTTATGGATGCATCTATGATGTGGGGAACATTAAACACACAATGTCCTGTCCACACAATCTCCACAGCATCTCACACACTTGATGTTACAGGTTTGTCTCTAACACACTCAGCCTCATATCATAAGCAGTTTCATATCGCAATGAAACCTTCAGCACCAAGTACACTCAGACTTGACCAGGGCTGGAACACTGAGGAGAGAAAAAACAACAAGTGTACACATACACATTTCTTACACAGAAATATCAGCTAAAATGACTTGCTGAACTCAAGGCTGAAATTTGTAACAATAACCGTCCATGTTTACAAACTTTACAGCGAGCGGAATTCAAAAACAGAGTCTCTGGAGAGAAATGCTTACAAACAGCAGCCGGTAGAGCAGAAAACTTGGATTCGTTGTTCAGCTGACTCCTGGCATCTGGCGTCCCCTCCCTTCATAAATCAGGCTTCGAGGATGGCAGGGAACAGCTTCCCAGAATCACAGCAGACCACGGCAAATGTAAATTCCATACCAGGTTTTACTTCAGCTGGAACACTCTTTTCGGCAACAGCAACAGACGGCTCCTGGAAGTGACCAGTAGCTCCAGGCTTGACAAAAAACACGCATGTTTTTCACAGCCTCAGAAAAACTAGCCTTCTTGTTCATGCCTTCTTGCAGCAAACAAAGTCTTGAACTCACCAAGGTGGGTCATCACAGTCTCACCGGTTGCAGCTTCAAACCATAAAGCTGTCTTAATAGACCACCAAGGGCAACAGAGCTCCACTGTGCATTAAAGACTCCAACAGCTTCTCAGCTCTCATTACTCAGTCCCTGAGTTGCTGAAATAATTCCATTCAGAGGATTTGAGTCCCAAAAGCAAAAATGCCATAAGCACAGTCCAAACATGCTTGCACTTCTTCAGAGAGAACCTCTGAATCCTCCAGGGATCTCTGGAAATGGATTTGCCACTTACTGCCACAAATCTTCTTCTTGCAAAGAGAATGATTCCATCTCCACACACTAGGTCAGATAGTTTGTGCCATCTAAAGCCTCAAATGGCAGACTGACCAGACACTGTTCAGCCATTGCTGACCACTCAAAGAAAACATGTTTATTCCAAAATCAACCTCTAAAAACAAACTCCCTTTTACAGCCAGGTCCAACGCAGCAAAGAAAACGCAAATTTCTCTCTGGGCCCGTAACCTGATGGGGTATATGCTGGCTTAAAGGGGAAAAACCCGAGGCTTGAGAATAAACAGACAAGAATGCAGCTTTTTAGAGCCAACAGTGTTTACTGTTTAGCATAAGGCAATAATGCAGATACAATCACATTATCGCAACAATGAATAAGATGAATATACAGGATACATCATTGTAAAAGGAAAAACAAAACTAGAACTTATAAGCAGAGTTCCATGTATTGATCCCAGGGCCAGAGTTCCTGCCATGGCCTATACCCAAAGCCAGGCATAGCTCACTCTGCCCAGTCCACGGGAAGTGAACACGTGAAGAACTACATGACTAAAAGACGCTAGAAATCAAGAAGAACATAGAACACCATTTTGCATGGTTGTATATTCAGTTCTTCTAGCTTTCTGATTGGCTGGAAGTTAGCTGTTACACACACTAGGCCTCAAGCACATAGCATGGCCTGCTGCATCTACGCACTGAGTTTCCCCCCCCCCTTTCTTGCTCAGGGGGGGCTTGAGCAAGGCTTCCCATGGAAGGATTCAGGAGACCTTGTTCCCATGCAATCTAGTCAAAACAATATACACGTGACAGTTGTTATCTTGCACCTGCACTTCACGTCACCATGAGAAGGCTGGCTTTGTTTTGTATAGGAATAATTCGCAAGGGCAACACAAGAACTCTACCATTCACTGGGGATCTCATTCCAAAGGGCAGATGTGATTATTGAGAAGGCATACTTCCTGAGCCCCAATACTCAGAGCATGCCAATTTTGCTAGCATGAACCAGCCAGAAATCATGGGAGATAGGCAGTTCCTCAAATAACCTAACACTATGGCATGTAGGCATACATAAAGACATACTGACAACCAGTGCAGCTCATGGAACAGAGGTGCATACCAAGGTGTCCCCATTGCTGCACATGCTGCTGCATTCTGGACCAATTGACACTTCTGAGTGGTTTTTGAGAGCAGCCCCATGTAAAGTACATTGCAGTAGTCAAGGCTTGAGGTGACTAGGGCATGAGTGACTATCTGAAGGGCCTCTTGATTCAGGAAGGAGCATACCTATTGCACCAGTGGGAGCTGTGCAAAGTCCCCCTTGTCCATAGCTGTCCCCTGCTCTTCAGAATCTGAGTCCAAGAGGACCCCTATATTGTGCATCAATTGGATATCATCAGCATATTGATGATACTGAACTCGAAACTGGTGGATGACCTCACCCAGTGGCTTCATGCTGAATACTGTTGGCACCCAAATAAGAGTGGCCTGGGAGATGACCTCTCTCTCCCCTCCCCCACTGACACCGACTGGAACCAACCATGAAGGAAGGATGAGAACCACTGTAAAACTGTGTCACCTATTCCAAGCCACCAATTCCAATTCCAGCAGCCAGTCCGGAAGGATACTGTGGACAACAGTATCAAAGGCCACTGAGAAATTAAGGAGCACTAGGAAAGATGCACCACAGCCATCCTGGCTCCACTACAGGTCATCAACAAGTATGACTATCTCAGTGATGAATCCTGGCCTAAAATCTGACTGAAAGATCTGGGTCTAGATAAACCACTTCCTCCAGGGTTCTCTGCAACTGCAGATTGATCACCTTCTCAACAACCTCCCCCCAAAAGGGGAGACAGGATGGCAGTTGTCTAAAAGTATTGGGTCCAACTTGAGGAGATGGTGCACCACTGCCTCCTTCGAGGCCCAAGGAA
Source organism: Charina bottae (assembly GCA_023362775.1). Taxonomy (NCBI): domain Eukaryota; kingdom Metazoa; phylum Chordata; class Lepidosauria; order Squamata; family Charinaidae; genus Charina; species Charina bottae. Next base: position 12,934,726 of record JALMGJ010000003.1, read on the forward strand.
CCACCCCCTCTCACAGTGAGGCTGACACCTTAGCATGGAGCCAACTACAGCTCACCTCCGTGGCCACCTTAATAACCAAGGAGGAACCTGGATCCAATAAACAGGTGGCCAAACTAACAGAGTCATTCTACATCACTCATCCTAGATCATACCACAAGACTGAACTCCAGGCTTTCAGATTCCAACTCAGAACCCTAGTTCAGCAGGGTTCCAGTGATGTTATTCAGGGAGATTGAATGATTGATAAGAAGGCTATTTTTCTGGGGGAAAGACATATTTTGCCAAGACAAAGCCTGGATTTCAGTACCAGAATGTTAATTTGATACTGCTTTTTTTGTCAGCACAAACTCCTGGTCCAACTGAAGAATCAGGAGGACTCTGGTAGCAACTTTTATGACTAACACATTTTATTAAAAGGCATAAACTTCATCACATTCTGATGAAGTGATCTGCAGTTCACAAATCTTATGCCTGTCAGGATGTGATATCCTGCCATGGCAACAGGAGGGAGGTACATCCTGCCAGTCCACTTTGAAGTGGACACTCACCAGACTTGCGGAGTAGGTGAGAATGCTTGTAGTGTAATCTTGGTGTATTCAGGGAACTGCAAATTATGCTGATGCAAGTATGGTGTCTAGCAGTTCAGCATCAAAGATAGATCAAAGAACGCTAGCACCTTGTTAGTTGATTTGGGGCTGGGAAGATCGAGAAATTGGAAAGTGAAGGGAGGGGCTGTCAAATTGTGGGGGAACCTTGAAGGTTTTAATTGTTGGTTTACATGAGCTTCATTCATTCGAGTCTTTAATGTGTTATGGATCTCTAGTTTTAATAAAGAACTCTTCATATCCTTAAGGGCTTGTGTCTGGAGTTTCTGATTAATAACTAAAGGGTCAAGAGCATGACAATGCCTTTTAACAAAATGTGTTAGTCGAAAAAGGTGCTACCAGACTCCTTGTGATTTTTTTGCTACAAAACTTCCTCCTACGATATCTGGTTCAACTGAGCAGTACAGGACCCTATAAAAACTGACCCTCTGCCAGTTTTGTGATTCATCTCATTAAAAAAATAATGTGTTCATCTTACATTGGGCAACTGACAGCAATATTTTAAAAAGATATCAGGTTATTTTTTTTTCTTTTTATTCTTATAAGACCTATTGACCATTCCTTTGGATAGCCCCACTTGTGAATATTCAAACATGACATTGTTACTTTATTGAGATCTGATTTACCATGCTGAGAAGTCACACTGGCCATTTTTTTCATTCTTTTCTATGGGCATAGCTGAGTGCAATGAATCAGAATGATTGTCTAGAGTTGCCCAGCTAATGATATTCTGTACAAATGATCCTCTCTCAATGTATAGTCGAAGGCTTTCACGGCCGGAATCTGATGGTTGTTGTGGGTTTTCCGGGCTGTGTGGCCGTGTTCTGTCAGTTTTGGTTCCTAATGTTTCGCCAGTAGCTGTGGCTGGCATCTTCAGAGGACAGGAGCACAGCAAGAAGATTCTCTCTGTGCCCAGGTGGAGAGTGTGTGTTCCTGCTGGTGTTTAAAGCTGCTGAGAGTGTGTGTGTCTTCTGTGGGTCATTTACAAGAGATTAGGAGAGGGTTTATTGTGGTGATTAGGGGGTGTGGTGCTGTCGTGTGTGGGATTAGCACATCTATTGTGTGAGTTGTTTGTATATTTCTGTGGTTGAGTAGAGTTCATTGACCTTTTGCAAGCTGTGTTTTTCAGGACTGGCAGCCAGGTTTTGCTGATCTTTAGGCTTTCTTCTTTTTTATTGAAACTGTGTTGGTGTTTATGTATTTCAATGGCTTCCCTGTATAGTCTAACATAGTGGCTGTTGGTGTTGTCCAGTATTTCTGTGTTTTCAAATAAGATTTGGTGACCAGTTTGTTTGAGAGCATGTTCAGCTATTGCAGATTTTTCAGGTTGCTGTAGTCTGAAGTGTCTTTCATGTTCTTTTATCCTGGTGTGGATGCTGCATTTTGTGGTCCCAATGTATACTTGTCCACAGCTGCAGGGTATGCGATAAACTCCTGCAGCGGTGAGGGGGTCCCTTTTGTCTTTTGCTGATTTTAACATTTGTTGTATTTTTCTGGTGGGTTTGAAGACTGTTTGGAGGTTATGTTTTTTCATTAGTTTTTCCATGCGGTCTGTGACTCCTTTAATATAGGGCAAAAACATTTTGCTTGTGGGGGGCTGTTTTTCTTCAGTTGAGTGTTGTTTTTTCTGTTTGATAGCTCTCCTGATTTCATTCTTGGAGTAGCCATTCGCCTGTAGGGACCAATCCAAATGGTTGAGTTCAGCATTGAGAAATTGAGTTTTACAGTTCTGATTTGCGCGATCCACTAGTGTTTTGATGATGGCTCTTTTTTGTCGTGGGTGGTGATTGGAATTTTTTTGTAGATACCGGTCTGTGTGGGTGGGTTTTCTGTAGATTTTGTGTCCTAATTGCAGGTCCGGTTTGCGTATGACCATGACATCTAAAAATGGTAGTTTGCCTTCCATTTCTTTTTCCATGGTGAATTGTATATTCGGATGGATGCTGTTGAGGTGGTTCAGGAATTTCTCTAATGTAACCTTCACCATTTGGAGTCATGGGGAAGAAGAATGCGGTATGCGGTATACTTGTTATTATTTTTATCTTTTATGGTTTTGATTTCCCAAAGCAGCTGCTTAGGTCTAATGGGCTGAGATGTAGGAAGCAGAGACAGAAAAAAAAATCAGGAAGATTGACTGACACTCTAACTTTCCAATGACTTTAATGTCTTGAAGCATTTTGAAGACTGATTATGGCCAACAACCTGAACTATATTCAGAGAAGATTGTACCACTGTGGAAAGGGAATCAATTACACTGGTTGAAGACTTGTAACCAATCTGTGAATGAGTTTGAAATCCGCTTGATCAACCAAGCATACAGTCTTGAATTCTCCTGTACTCAGCACTAACAAGAGAGTTTAAGGACAACAGCGCCTAGGAGTACTTTTGACACCTTTCGTCATTACACCAACTGCACAACCTATCTGGAAATGACACAGTAAAGAAAGTAACTTCCAAATTGGATTACTTTAATATGTTCTACTTGGGACAGCCTTTAAACACAGTTCAGAAAGTTTAAAATGTGTCCACATGAGTACTGGTAGGTATTTCATGCAGCATTTATATTGAGGCAGTTGCAGCTGTTGACAATGCATTCCTGGGCCCTATTTACAATTCTGATGTTGTGCTTGAAGAACCACCTTTGCTTGCCAATGAGAGCAATGAGGCTTGCTAACCATAAGAAAAATAGGGCATTTTCAGTAGCACTCCCCTCTTGTGAAAGCCTTTTTAAATAAATGTACAATAGATATTACCTTGGCATCTTCATCTTGGACTGCAATTGAAGTAAAAATTTACTAGACCCATTGCACATATGGTACTCTAAGGTTTTTCTTCAGGATATGGCCAAATTTGATGCATAATCTAAATCAGTATTCAACATAGCTTTTAAAATTGTTTGTGGGTGAGGTGAGAAGAGGACCTCCCTCCCTCCCTCCCTCCCTCCCTCCCTCCCTCCTTCTCTTTCTTTCTTTCTTTCTTTCTTTCTTTCTTTCTTTCTTTCTTTCTTTCTTTCTTTCTTTCTTTCTTTCTTTCTCACTCTCCCCTGCCTTTTCTCTATCTAAAAATTGGCTCGTAATGTATGAAGAGTATGGAACTTAAAGGCAGGGAGGTCTCTTATGAAAATCAGTTGAAACAATAATGAATGGAGGAAAAACCGCCCAGAGTCCCCTTTGGGGGAGATGGGGCAGTGATATAAATTGAATTATAAATAAATTATAATTTATTTATAATTCAATTTATAAATAAATAAATTTATAAATTTATGTATAAATTATAAATAAATAAATAAATAAAAATAAATAAATAAATAAATAAAAACAGGTGAAAGCTTATGGGAAAACAAATAACATTCTAATACAAGAAACTCAAAAGTGGAAAACAGCATTGTCCCTTGCTCATTCCTCAGAAGCCAATGCTTTAGGACATACAATGTTAGGTTTCTTACAACATATCTACAAAACCAGCATTCATTTCCTAGAATTTAAGGGAACTGTAATTTTCAAACAACCTTCAGCTGTTTTCATTCTTGACTATTGCAACAAAGATAAAATAATACATGATTTTGATATTCTTTTTTCTTATGCTATAGTTCATATTTGTGGAACATGTAGACAATGGAGGAATATAAAATGCAAAGATTTGGGAATGTTGGTGGAACTTAGTCAGCAAGTAGGAACAAAACCTTATTTTTGACAAGGAAGACAATAATCTGGAGTGAAACCTTAATTACATCTATCAAAAATAAGGAGACTTTGAAAGACAGGATAAGGACTTCTTAACGGAAAAGTAATTTAGTGTGTAATTGACAAGAAGCCAATTTATAAACTAACCATAATAGCTTGAAGGTACAATAAAAAAGCTTCAGTGAAATCAGAAAGTTAGTTAAGATCCTTCTGCTTCTTTTCTCCATAATCTGATTCAACCCAAAATATAATTAGTAGATGTGTGGGTTACTTTATTATTATTATTATTATTTAAATTTATATGACCGCCCATCTCCCCCATACTTTACATGCAAATAAGTGAGATTTTAATAAGCAATATTTTATTAAGAGAAATATTTCCAGGGCTGTTTCCATCATATTGCCCACAAGAAATTATACAGCTCTAGTGCTAAGAGGACACAGAGCACCATATAAATTGAGTCACAGCTCTATTCCATTGACCACTGCATGGTCTTTAAAATCCTCTCTAAACAATAATGCAATCATTTTCCCAAAAGATGTTGCCCATTGATGTACTGAATTACAATCTTTGTATCGTCACAGAGCATTCAGACTACATTTGTCTCTTAGCCTTCATTGCCTTGGTACCTCACAATTCAATCAGATATTGTAGATTCTCTGGGTAAACTGACTCCAAGTATGCAAAAGTATGTAGAACAATCATACCTCATCCTGCAGAGATTTCTGAATGGTCTTTCATGTTTATAAACATGAGTTTATACTGCTGCTATAAGAAAATATTGACACTGTAGAAATTAATGATCCTTTAGCCCATAGCTTTCCAAAGTGTGTGTCGCGACACACTACTGTGTCGCCTGCGGTGTCCTGGTGTGTCGCGAAAAAACCCGGAAGCACTGATGGGGGAACCGAAAGAAGTGGCGGTGGCGGCGCTGATTGGTGGGGGTGCCGCTTCTTTCAGTTCCCCTCATAAGTGCTTTCGGGTTTTTTGCGTGACACACCAGGACACTGCAGGCCCCGCCGCCGCCACTGCCACCATTGGTGTGTGTCGCCAATGTGAAACGTTTGGAAAGCTCTGCTTTAGCCTTACACAACAATCTATGGAAATATGTGGAAATGTGATGATGATGACCTGTCTGTGACAAGCAAGCGGGGGAGGGTTTTTTAAAAATAAATAAAATATAGTTCAATTTTTTAACAATGAACTAAACTTAAATGATATGGAATCACATAGTTCAGTTTTGCCTCCCCTTTAGTACAAAGACAATTTGAAGGCTGAGTTGCCCAAATTTATTTTTGCACTTTTTTAAAAAAAATGTTGGTAATAATACATTGTTGATTTAGTCTCAGTAAAGGATTTTCCAATAGATTCAATTCTTTTGGCAACCAATTCAATATTTTAACACATCTCCAGTTGTACCATCTATGCCTACACCTTTGCCAATTTTCAACATTCTCACAGCACTTATGACTTCCTTTTCATTTTTTTGTACAATTACACTTATAGAACTTGTTGCAATTCCTTTACACAATCATTCATACAGACATCTCTAAAATATTTTCTCTGTCATTCTCTCGCTTCAGTTTCATCCCAAATCCATTTATCACTTTTATTTTTCATCCTATTCATTCTGCTGGAGGCTCCATGGTTAGCTTTTTTTTATACCCTTCAAAAATAATGTTGTATTTATGTCTAAAGTGTTCTGCATTTTCTCTCCCTCATTTAACCTTAACTGTCCACTGATCTGTTTCAATACATTCTCTGCCACTATTTCTTCTTTTTATATACATTATAAAATATATTTCTCTTACAGCCTTTTGTTTTTGCCAAAGTTGTTCTCATATGCATTTGTTCTCATCCACAGTCTGTTTCACTTCATCATTACAAAAACATCCTTTTTTAAAGTCTGTGGCTTGAATCATGTCAACTGGATTTCTGAAATCCAGTTGACATGATTCAAGCCACAGACTGTTCCACCTGGATGACTGAGAACCTTCATAGACATATCCTTTTTTAAAACTTCCCATTAATATAACTCATACTCCATAATATATTTCTTTTTACTCTGTTCTGTAAACTTGTAATATTTTTCCATACAGGACTTTTATTGTCTCTTCCTGCAGTCATTCTACTTTCTCTCTCCTTTCTTTCCTTCTCTCTCTCTCTCTCTCTCTCTCTCTCTCTCTCTATATATATATATATATATATATATATATATATATATATATATATCCCCCCCCCAAGATTGGCACTTAACTTATCAGAAAATGGTCTGTCCCATATTCAAAATTCTTTATCTTGAATCCTTTACTAATTCTTTCAATCGTTCACCATAAACAACCCAGACCAATAACTTTTGAATTCATTCTTTTTCCATCTCTAATTATGAATAGACTTGTTCAAACAGACTGATTGTTTGATTCTCACCAATCACCATCCTCATTAATTTTTGAGTCTTTGTATGGCCCAGTCATATTTTCTGTACTTTCTTGTCTCTTTTCCACCCATCAATTCATAATAACATAATACCTTTCCCTCCATTATCATATTCATTCAGAATATTACACATTGTTTCTCAAAATTCATCCCACAGTCAGGCTTTCAAGGTTCTTTTATTATAGACTATATTGATAAAGTATAGTTTTAGTTAAACTTGTTTCCTGAGTTGGTCTACCTTAAAGGGCAGACATCAATCTTGAAAGCCTGACTATATTTTCCCTTTGCTCAATCTTATACCCCAGTGAATATAGGGTGGAGCCAGTCTGAGATTCTTTCTCATGCTTTCTCTCTTTCCTGGGCTTAACGTATGCTGTCTATCAGTTCAGCTTATCATTGTCTCTTTTTGGTTACACGGGCACAACTAATAACAAAGAATTAGCTTACAACAAACCACCATTTTTGTTTGTTTGCTTTAAGAATGCTTATAAGGCCCAGGGAAATCCTTGCAAATAACACTTAGGCTGATGCTTTGTTCTGAAGCATGCTAGTTTACCCTACTTAAAAAAAATGCTAAGGAAAATATCAGTGACCACATTGGTGCCAATGGGTGATACATCTCATTCTCCTGATTTATGGTCTTCAAATCTTTGGAAATCTCACAAGGATTTGAGCAGGTGTTGTAAAATTAAAATCCTACTCTAAGTTGGATAACAGGCTTGGACATTGTGTTACCCCTGTTTAATACTTCCAGGGATCAGCAGAATGTATAAAGCCAGTTCTAGCCCATCCGTATATAGGCAAGTGAAGCTGTTTGACACTCTTCACAATCATGCTATGTTGTAACAGACTAACTGAAATAAATACTGAGATCAGGAAATAAATGTTGAGACCAAACATACATGCATACCCACCAATTAGAAGAAGGCAAGATAGATTTAATGTAAGTGGGTCTTTGTTTCCTTAGACAGTTTCTAAAGAAACACCTACACAATATTTACTCTTCTACTGATAATGATGCAAAAGTATTGTATGAATAAGATCACAAGACGTATGTTCTCCTTGCCTTTTACATTAGTTTCTGAAATAATAGCATCTCCAAACTGATAAATGAACACATTTGACAACATATGGTGTCAGCTTTTAAAAATTAACATCAAAGCAGAAAAGGGAGATAAATACAGGTAGTCCTTGCTTAATGACCACAGTTGGGACTAGAATTTTGGTTGCTAAGTGAAGCAGTCATTAAGCAAATCCAAGCCAATTTTATGGCCTTTTTTGCAGTGGTTGTTAAGCGAATCACTGTGGGTGTTAAGTGAACCACATGACTGTTAAGCGAATCACGTGGTTCCCCATTGATTTTGCTTGCCAGAAGCTGGCCGGGAAGGTCAAAAATTGCAATCACATGACCACGGGACGCTGTGATGGTCATAAATGTGAACCAGTTGCCAAGCACCCAAATCGTGATCCTGTGACCACATGGATTCTGCGACGGTCATAAGTATAAGAACTGGTTGTACGTTGGTTTTTTGAACACCATCGTAAGTCCAAAACATCACTAAATGAATGGTTGTTAAGTGAGGACTACCTGTATACAGACATGATACATTTGGTCAGTGGGTTATTGTAGGGCTGCTAATATTCTAATGTATTAGCATGGAGACTAATAACAATACTGGGGAATTCATACTATGCTACCTCAAGCATAAACACCATTTTGCTTTTGTCCTTTCCTTTCCATTCACCAAAACATCTCTAAAGAACTACATGTTTAAAACCCCATGAAGTTAATGTGAAAACTTAATACATTTCAATCATAAAACAGGATTTAAAACATGTAATGTTATGATCTCCAACAGGTTGCTGGCCAATTTAAAAAAGAAAAAACAGAAACTTCAGTTCCAGCAATGCCCATTAATTATGACTCAAACATTATTCTTTATGCCAAATTCATAATGTAATACTTTATTTTGCTCGTGATTAGTGCTAGCTTTGGGTTATATTACATAAAGCTCACTTTTGTATTTTTCATCATTCTTTGCTAATTGACAGGGTTACCTCCCACCCCAGTCCTTTTCTCATTAAAGAAATCTGCAGAAATTGAAATTGGCCCAAGGTGTCCACCCTCCCTACACTAAAATTTGCCCCAAACCTATTTGTCTTCTCAGTTGCTATAGTTCCCTGGTTTACAGAAAAACTCTGGAGGTGTAAGGGGAAAAATAAATGTGTAATAAAGGGAAGCTATTTCCATTTGTTTTTTCTGCTGCTTATATAGCCAAAAATCCAGAGAGTTGTGCACGATCCACAGAGAAATGGACTTTGGGGATATGTGTTTTACAGACAGCAGCTCTATACACTCAAAAGGCAAGCTTGGTTGGAGGGCACATTCAAAAACAGTTTGCAAGGAATTATAGAAGGTCAAATCCTCAAAGTAGGTATGCCAGAGCAGTTCCTTTGGTCTGTATTTCAAAATAAGTCACCTTGACCTGCAATGGTCAGATCAGAACACAGTATTGTTTGGATTTTGAACTTCTCCAAATCCCATGAATACTTGGATGAAATACATGCAAATACTTTAAAATTAAATACATTCAGAAAAGTGTGTTTTCAAAGAAAATACTTTCAAAAGGGTATTTAAATATATTCCTATGTGGTGGTGGTGGTGCTGGTGATGATGATAATATATGATAATAACATGATGCTTGAGAAATAATGTGATGTAGTGGTTTTAGTATTGGATTGTCATCAGGAAAAACCAGATTCTAGCCCATCCTCAGTTGCAGAAGCACATGGAGTGACTTTGGGCCAGTCACACTCTCTCAGTCCCATTTACCTCATAGGTATGTTGTTATGGGGGGGAAATGGGAGGAGGGAGTACTATGTACATGCACATAAACGGAGGACAGGATATAGATCTAACAAACAAATAATCCTCCCCTCCTCCTCCTCCTCCTCCTCCTCCTCCTCCTCCTCCTCCTCCTCCTCCTCCTCCTCCTCCTCCTCAGCACAAGACAGAACAAATGCATGAATAAAAATCTTTAAAGGTAACAGAGACCAAGCACAGACTGATCTGCTTGCTACTAGTCCAAAGAATGCCAAGGAATGTGCATACTTCTGAAGTAGTTTCTTTGTATTTTAGTTAAGAGCTACAATGTGAAGTGGAAGGTATTACCTGCTACTCTTCCTAGTATTTCATTGATTACTGCTCTCATTTCTCTTGTTACATCTATATCAGCAGATGATAATATGCAACAGAACCCAAACATACAGTATGTGAGGAGGCTCCTTCCATCCGTCTCAAAACCTGATCAGTGTTTTTGCTTGAAAATCTGCTTTAGGTGTAATCTTGGTGCAATTTAATGGATAAAAAAGAAATAATCTCATCATTTCTAGAGGGCCAAGAGAATATTTGAGGATTCTCTGTTGTCATTACATTTAATCTACAGTGAAATTTAATGCAAATGTAGAATTTTCCCTTCAAGAAATCCTTCAATATGTTTTTGAGAAAAGATAAGTTAATTTTGATAAAAATTGCAGTTTTTCAGGAAGGCTTGATACATCCAAAGGAAAAAAACTCTGAAGAACAAAAATCAATGCTGTATATATTACAAGTAAAGTGCTCTGTTCTCCTCCTCAATGTGCCTTTCCAAAGCATACATATTTTATGAATTTTGCATGCACAGCACAGAAATTTAATATCTGCCCAACAAATTGGTTCTAGTGATTCCCTCTAAATGAATAAATAAACAGAATAAAATGAAAATTACAATATTGAAAAGTATTACTACTCTATTTATTTTATTGTGAATCAGTAGTTATTAATAAATAAAAGGAATTTGAGAATATATGTTTATTATTCATATTATTACCACTCAGAGTCCTGGTAATAAATCAAATTGTCAAATATCGTCCTTGGTATTAGTATTATTTCCACATTAATATATCCTGTCGTATATATTTCTCTCTGGATTAATAATACTTTCAATTCATATCATATATAGATTGCTTTATGTCAATTATCCCAATAAATTAAGGCATTCAGAGTACCACTGAGCTAATGTGGTGTGCTGCAAACTGTTTTAAGAGCTGTAACAAAAGGGGTGTTCTCTATTTTTAGCTTGTCCTAAAAATAAACAAGGGGCGCGATGGCTCAGCGGTTAAGATGCCAGGCTTGTCGATTGGAAGGTCGCAAGTTTGGAGGTTCGAGACCCTAGCCCCGCGTGACGGAGTGAGCTCCTGCACTCGCCCCAGCTCTTGCCAACCTAGCAATTCGAAAGCATGGAAAGCATGGAAATGCAAGTAGATAAATAGATACCACTTCAGTGGGAAGGTAACAGCATTCCGCGGGTGTCATGCCAGCCACATGACCGCGGAACCGTCTTCGGACAGCGCTGGCTCTTCGGCTAACAAACTGAGATGACCACAGGCCCCTAGAGTCGGACATGACTGTGCGGGGGAACCTTTACCTTTTAAAAAAATAAACAAAAACACCTGAATGCACCTAAACTCAAAATAAAAATTAATGGCAAGACAGAGTGGTCAAAACCAAAAAGCACTAAAATTTGGGACAGTCCAAGGGGCTATACTACTATGAACTTGGCATATTTTAATGTCAGATATATATGTATATGTGTGTGTATTTGTGTGTGTGTATACACCGTACTAAAACTCTCATTGTATTTATCTGTTTGTTTATTTATTTATTTATTTATTTATTTATTCAATTTATTCCCCGCCCATCTCCCATACAAGGGACTCTGGGTGGGTTACAACAATCAAAGTTAAAAACAATACAATAATTTTAAAAATACAATATAAATAGATAAAAGATGGGGGACGTAGAGAATGTAGCATAGTGTTGCTACGGGGCTAGCCAACCCCAGGAGGCACTCCCGCCTCTGTTGTCCCAGGCCAGGTGGCAGAGCCAGGTCTTAAGGGCCTTCCGAAAGGTCAGGAGGGAGGGGGCCAGTCTCACCTCCGGGGGCAAGATATTCCATAGGGCGGGCGCTATCGCAGAGAAGGCACGCCTCCTGGACCCCGCTAGATGGAATTCTCTTGTTGAGGGGGTCCGAAGCATGCCTTCTCTGCATGCACGGGTGGGGCGGGCTGACGTTATTGGGACGAGACGGTCCCTCAGGTACCCTGGTCCTATGCCATGTAGGGCTTTAAAGGTGATCACCAACACCTTGAATTGGACCCGGAAGCAAACTGGCACCCAATGCAGCTCGCGAAGCAGAGGTGTTACATGGGCCGATCTCTTGGCCCCCTTAACTGCTCACGCCGCCGCATTCTGCACCAGCTGAAGCTTCCGGATACTCTTCAATGGTAGCCCCATGTAGAGCGCATTACAATAGTCTATACGGTAGATGACAAGGGCGTGAGTGACTGTTCGGAGGGCCTCCCGATCCAGGAAAGGGCGTAACTGGCGCACAACTCGAAGCTGAGCAAAGGCCCTCCTGGCCACGACTGCCACCTGCTCTTCAAGCAGGAGTCGCGAGTCCAGGAGGACCCCCAGATTCCGCACTGGATCCGAGTGGGGTAGTGCAACTCCACCCAGAACCAAAGATGACAACTTCCTGGATCCAGGGGGGCCGTCAATCCACAGCCACTCCGTCTTACCAGGGTTCAGTTGAAGCCTGTTGTTCCCCATCCAGACCCCCACAGCCTCCAGGCACTGAGATAAGGCATTGACCACATCACTTACTTCACCCGGGATGGAGATGTATAACTGGGTATCATCGGCATATTGGTGATACCTCATCCCGTGGTGACGGATGATCTCGCCCAGCGGCTTGATGTAGATGTTGAATAGGAGAGGAGAGAGAACCGACCCCTGAGGCACCCCACAAGTCAGGGGTCTCGGGTCAGCTCTATCCTCCCCTATCAACACCGACTGGGAACAGCCCTGGAGGAAGGAGGCGAACCAGCGCAGAACCACGCTGCCCGCCCCCAACTCCTCGAGCCGTCCCAAAAGTATACCGTGGTCGACGGTATCGAAAGCCGCTGAGAGATCTAAGAGAGCAAGGATGGATGCACTCCCTCCATCCCGCTCTCGCCAGAGATCATCCATAAGCGCGACCAATGCGGTCTCTGTCCCATATCCCGGCCTGAAACCTGACTGGAAGGGGTCCAGATAATCCGTTTCCTCCAGAATCCTCTGGAGTTGCAACGCCACCACCTTCTCAATCACCTTTCCCAAAAAGGGAAGGTGGGAGACTGGGCGAAAATTGCCCAGGATGGTAGGGTCCAGGGATGGTTTCTTGAGGAGGGGGTGCACCAGCGCCTCCTTAAAGGCAGCCGGGAACACCCCCTCACTCAAGGATGAATTTATAATCGCCTGGACCCAGCCACATGTCACCTCACTAGCTGATTTTACCATCCAGGAGGGACATGGGTCAAGTTGGCATGTGGTGGCGTTTACAGTCCGGAGGATCCTGTCTACTTCATCAGGCCCAACAGGATCAAACTGCTCCCAGATAACGTGGCAAGTACGGGCCTCTGGCATCTCCCCAGATCTTGTCTCACGCTTGGAGTCCAACTTGGAATGAATCTGAGCGATTTTGTCCTGCAGATGCTCAGAAAACTCTTCCGATCGGCCCTGTAAATGGGTCTCCCCTTGCTCCTGACCCAAAAGTGATCTTGTAATCTTAAACAGGGCCGTCGGGCGGCATTCTGCGGACGCAATAAGAGTGGAGAAATATTCACGTTTCGCCGCTCTTACCGCCACAAGGTAGGCCTTAACTGCGGCTCTAGATTGTGTTCGGTCAGATTCAGTCTTCGTCTTTCTCCAGCGGCGCTCTAGACGTCTCTTAACCCTCTTCAAGGTCCTCAACTCATCCGTAAACCACGGTGAGAGGCGGGCCGAACAGGGCCGGAGAGGTCGCACAGGCGCGATCTTATCCAGAGCCCTGGCCGCTTCCCTATTCCAGGCCGCGGCCAGGCCCTCCACTGGACCATGAAGCAGGTCCTCGGGAATAACCCCCAGCTCCTTCTGAAACCTCACTGGGTCCATCAGTCGCCGAGGGCGGACCAATCGAGTAGGTCCCACCTCCCTGCGGAGTGGGGCAGCAGAAGAGAGTCTCAGGGTCACCAGGGCGTGGTCTGACCATGACAATGGGGAAAGATGTAACTCTCCCCTCAGATCACATTGCCACTGCTCGGACAAGAAAACTAAGTCCGGGGTGAGACCACTGTCACGAGTCGGGTCACGAATAATCTGAGACAGGCCCATAGCTGCCATGGTAGCCATGAACTCCCGGGCCGCCTCCGAGGACCGCCCCAGGGACGGCAGGTTGAAGTCCCCCAGAACCATGAGTCTGGGGAACTCCACTGCCAACCCCGAGACAGCCTCGAGCAGCTCAGGCAGGGAGGTCGCTACGCAGCAGGGAGGCTGGTACAGCAGCAACACTCCCAACTGTTCTCATGAACCCAACTTGAAAAACAGGGTCTCACACCCGGCCACTTGTGGAGCAGTGCCCCTGAAGGCCACAAGGGACTCTCGGATGACAACTGCCACCCCTCCTCCCCTACCCCGGTGTCTCGGCTGATGCCACACCCGAAACCCAGCTGGGCACATTTCCGAGAGGGCTACTCCCCCCTCTGGGCCCAGCCAGGTCTCGGTAATACACACCAGGTCAGCCCCCTCCTCTGTGATTAAATCACTTATAAGGGGGGCCTTGTTATTCACCGACCTGGCGTTCAGCAGCAACAGTCGGAGACCGGAGCCCACGAGGATCTGCTTACCAGGGCCTGGGTATGAACATGGGGGGCCGGAACGCGCCACCGGTAACAAACACCGGGGGCGCCTTCCCCGGTAATGGCTCGCCCTCCGGTTCCCGTCATACCGTCCGCTGCCCATCACCACCTGAATCAAATGGCCCGCCCCCCAGCCCCCAGAGATTCCCGACTCTGGCCTAGTAGCCTCCACTCCCAGGCCTCTGGAATTCTTGGGCTTAATCAAGGGTCCCTTATCCCATTCACCCATCATCCAATCTCACAGGAAATTGGGTAGTGACAAGACCCCCCAGTGCACCAGCTCACGCTCTCGGCACTGTAGGGATCTAGCACCACCCCCAGTCACGCTCTGTACCTCTCCCTCGACTTCTCTCACTGGTCAGGGAGAGGTACCAACACTCACCAGCAATCACTCCTACCCCACCTCACTCTTACTCAGGGGGGTACTCTTACCAACCATACAGTCTTGGTTCCCCCCACCTCGTCTCTCACCCAGTGGGGGGTCCACATTCATACTAAGGGACCCCTATAAACCCTCTGCCACCTTATATTAAATGGGACACTGTCCAGGTCTTCATAGGGGTTAGCCCATGTTGTTGTTATTTTTCATATGTCCTGGTCTCCTGGGCTCCAGCCTCCGCCCCATCTGCACCTTCCAGGGCCTTCCAGGGCCGCAGGGTTCGCCTCCAACTCCAGCCAGTTGTAACATCAAGGCTTCCAACCCTCTCTAGAATCGGCCCAAGAAAAGTCCAGCTTGTCTGCGGGGGGGGGGGGCGTCTGAGGACTCCGTTGCAACAGCCGGGATCTCTCCGTACCACGCCGGCTCCACTAGGCCCCACCAACTCCACCGGCCTAGTCCGAACCCCGACGGTCTCCGCCTCCAGCGATCCAAAACAGAGCCCCTCGGCAGCCTCCGTCAGACTTCAGTTCTGCAAACTTTGCAAGCTCTGCCAGCCCAGCTCGACGACCAACCGCCTCCAGTCTCTAGCCTCCAGCTGCGTCCGGCAGCCTCCTGCAGTTCTGGTCTTTGGTGGGCTCCCGGCCTTTATCAGCTCCGCCGGCCCAGTTCCGGCCCAGCTGGCCCAGCTCCGGCCCAGCTCTGGCCCAACTCGAACCCCCAAACTCCGGCCCGCAACAGACCTCAGAGGGCTATGGCGTCTTCGGCAACTCACCAGGCTCCTTTCTTTGTGCGGATTCACGGAGCTCCGACCCGGACACACGGTCTCGCCCCCGCACTCCCCTCGGAGAAAGCCACTCAGCACCAACACCATCACCTCTCCAAACCCCAAAGGTGAATTTTTTAGGGGTTTTTCGGTGGGTTTTCGGTGGGTTTTTCGGCTTTCCCGGAACGGTCAATGGCCGCGCTGACTTGCGGCCGCCATCTTGGATCGGTGTTCATGTAGAGCTCATGTAGGAGCTCTACATGTTCATGTAGAGTTCAAGTATTTATCTGCTTGTCTGTTTGTACCCTCAAGTTAGCCCAAACAGTGCATTATAGCGCAACAATTTTTGAATCAAGGTACCTAAAATCTGCTAACTTAAAGAATGCATAAAAAATCTGGGATCCTGTGGAATTGAAATTTCCACGATGTTCACACCAGTTTTATTTGCAAAGTTGTGGCCATTGCAGCATCCCCGCAGTCACGTGATCATGATTTCTGCTGCTCCCTGCCAGCTTCCTGCAAGCAAAGTCAATGGGGAAGCTGGCAGGAAGTTGGAACTCGCTCCTGCTCCCACTTTTTTGCCTACCCATGGTCATTCTGTTTATCTGTTTAGGTAAGTAAATATTGACTTATTAATGAAATTTGTTTGCAACTACAATTATTTTTCTATTTATGATATATAGTCTTCTTAGATGATCAAAGGACCATCCAGCATTGGGGTAAAAAAATATGATCAGCCTAAATGTTCATTCTGTTCACATCAGACTGCACTATCTTTCTCTGAAAGGATGACCCAACTGGTTACAGGGTTTGAGAGATTGTGGGGGGGAGATTGGTGTAGTGGTTAAGGCACCAGGCTAGTAACTGGGAGACTGAGTTCTAGTCCCACCTTAGGCACAAAGCCAGCAGGGTCACCTTGGGCCAGTCACTTTCTCTCAGTCCTAGGAAGCAGACAATGGCAAACCACTTCTGAAAAACCTTGCCAAGAAGACTGCAGGGACTTGTCCAGGAAGTCTCCAAGAATCAGATATGATTGAACAGAGAAAAATATATACATTTCTCCTTTCCAATTTTATTCTCTAATTCTATAGTAAGAAAAAAAAAGTCTTTCGTATTTCTCTAGGTAATGAGGCAAACAAATTAGTGATTCTTGATATGGAAAAATCTGATTCAGTGCACTCCCAGAGCTGTGGCCCTGGTCTCAACTCTTGTTAGTACAGTTCTCTAATATGCAGATGTTCTCTCCTCAAAGCAAGGTGTATAAAACTTGTGGAAAATTAGCTAGGTAGGCCAGGCCCAGTAGTCCAATAAGAGTAAATCAAAAGTAATTAGAATCAACTAGTACTACTGAAAATCATGAAAGGCTTCAGAATGTTTCACTAATAACCTCTTCCTTTCTGCATCTTCTGAGATATTATCCTCAATTGAAAAGGCAGAAACAATAATGATTCAACAAAGGAGACTGTTCTGCTCTTCATCTCTCTTGCACTCATTTTCAAGGGCAGCTGTCCCCACTCGTATACTCGCTTTCAGTTCAGCCCAGATGTGGAACATATGTTTTGCCTATAAAAGGTCCAAGTTCACTCCTTGTCATCTCAAGAAAGGCAAGGAAGTCTGTTTTCTAAATTCCTGATGACCCATCCCTCATCTGGCATGCCTCAGAAATGGTGGTCAAAGGCCATAGTGGTTGGGAGTTGAAGTCTAACCAGCTGAGCCTGATTCAGATTTAACTCCATTTTTGAACTAATAAAAGAATATATTCTTTACAGTAGACTTTCCTGAATGTTTGCCCCCTCCCCAATGTGCTGGGTAACAATTCACATGATTAACTACTAAATGTGCTCTCTGGTGATGATAGGGGTTGTAATGCAACACATCTGATAGGTACATGCTGGGAAAGCTGCCTTACAAACTTCTTCTGTATATATTTTTTAACAAAGGCATTTAAACAATCTGTTTCTGTGAAGCAATAAGGTGCTATATTCAGGAAGGCAAAGATTTTCTCAAACTGTCAGCCATTACACATGACTTGTATACAGCTTCTAATGTCTCCTGAGTATAACTGTTAACATTTGTTTTCACCTTATGACATATTTCCTGTCAGATTAATTATCATTCTTTTCAATAGTTAACTTCTCTTGAAGTACAACCACATTATTCAGTCTTTCTGATTCTTGCTTCTCTGAAAGGATTCATAAGATCATGTCTGAACTCTTCACACACATTGTACTTGTTGAATTCTTTTTCTATGTAGCCATTCAAAGAAATTATTTCCAAGAATCCTATTTTGTGGCTTTGAAAAAAGGTCCAGTCTGTTACAAAAAAAAAAAAAGGGCGGATGTTTTCTTATCTACTGTTTTGCTATTTCACCACTCAAGTTTTCAATTAATATGAAGAAAAAGAGAGGAAATTAATAGGAAAAAATTATATTTGGCTACACTTAAATACAGGCATTAAACTAATAATAATAATGCAATCCAGTGCGAGTACTGATTTTGGGGGGGGGGGGGAAGGAGTGTCATAATAAAATCTTCAAACTGAGAAATTCAAGCAAAATACATTATATAAAATTATCCTTAATAAAATTTCCTTCTAAAAGGCATTTCCTGTTTCAGTGTTTTGAAATGTTGTAATTTATTTTTAAATATTGTAATTCCTACTGTCTTGGACATTTTATTTTTGTTGGTTGTTTGAGCAAGTCGTCAGAAAAATACAGGGGAGATATCAACCCTCTTCCAGTGGTATCTGATGCAAATCATTATATTATGATCCTTTGAGACTCAGAAATCTCACAGCACAGGGCCAACCTATGACATTTTGTTTTCTGAAGGGAAACATCAATTGCATCTTTTTATTCCTCATTAAAGCTGCTGAATGGCAACCTATATTATATTGGCCAGATTTGTTATTTTTCCATGACATGCAACATCAACTGCCTGAAGGATCTGCATCATTTTGCCTAAGAATAAGGCTGATCTAGTAACCTTTTTTTTTAAGTAGCTCTGTGGGAGTTTTAGATCAGAGACTAATTAGCTTTTAGTGCTTTCTTCATATGGCTCCTGGGAATCTGGAGTCAATTGAAAGAGGGGTGAAATTATCTCAGTTTACATTCCATGGTGGAATTAGCCTGAGGGACCATTCCTGATTGGGTGCTTCTGATTTCTCCAACCTGGGACTCTCCAGAAATGTTGGGATTTGATTCTTCTAACCTATAGAAGTTCAGCCACTGGGAAAGATTGGCAGAAACACAATGACTTCATTATGGAAGATAAAATTTGTTGCTCTAGTAGTTAAGGTGCTGGGCTAGAAACCAGGAGTCTGTGAGTTCTAGTCCCGCCTTAGGCATGGAAGCCAGCTGGGTGACCTTGGGCCAGTCACTCTCTCTCAGCCCAACTCACCTCACAGGGTTGTTGTTGTGGGGAAAATAGGAGGAGGAAGGAGTATTAGGTATGTTCACCGCCTTGAGTTAATTATAAAAATAATAAAGGCGGGATAGAAAAAATTAATTAAATAAATAAATATTAGAAAGATGTTAATCCCACTTGCATGCTTAGGAAAATGACAGAGATTTAAATATGTATACTATATAAATGTTTTAATGGTATGCAAAATATGAGACAGAGATGTACCATAAATACAATATTAGTGGCGTTTAGACTCAATATCTTAAGCAGACTGGAAAGTTTAGCATCCTGGCTCAGATGCAGATAGATAACCACTTATTGCT
This sequence comes from Charina bottae, assembly GCA_023362775.1. Classification (NCBI taxonomy): domain Eukaryota; kingdom Metazoa; phylum Chordata; class Lepidosauria; order Squamata; family Charinaidae; genus Charina; species Charina bottae. Next base: position 12,954,075 of record JALMGJ010000003.1, read on the forward strand.
AACTCATCTTTTTAGATTGCCTGTATATAAAATTTAGGATGGATTGTTGTGCAGCTACTTAGGGTATTAGAGAATATTGGCTAAGAATTCAAGCTAGCATTCTAAGAGTTATAAAAAGCAACACGTTTAGGAGAAAATGCACTGAGAGGTAAACTTTTTTTTATTCTCTCTTTCAAGGAATGCTTCTTTATTCAGCCAAACTAAAATAGGATTCTAAATAATAGATACTGTAGGTAGGCAAGGCCAATTCTGCCCTGTCCTTGATGAATTTTCACAACATCCTATCCTGTCCATGTTAATACCTATGCAGACAAAAATGCACTGCAAAACATTTACAGAGCAAGCCTATGCATGCAAACTTACAAGTAGTCCCTCCTGTGCATTAAGGGCCTTACTCCCTGGCAATGTGGTTAGGATTTACGAAGCTAAAGATTTGGACAGCAGAGAACCTGACTTTGCAAACCTAATACCAATGTCACTACAGAAGAAGACCTTTGGAATTCTAACAATTCCCCAAAAGATGAGACCACGAGCAATGCCTCTCCAAGATATTTGCAGCACAAATGTCCAGCTGTAGATAATGTAGCTCTTGTAAAATGCCACTTTGAGTCTCATTTTGCTCTTGTATTAACCAGAGCATGTAGATTCCCAGAGGACAACGTAAATGTAAATACATGCTACTAAACATTAAACTTCAATGTACCACATCAGAAGCCAGACAACATGTTTTTCTCTTTTTTTACTTTCACATTTTACCCTGTCCTGGTGACAGTAATTGGCATCCTTCTTTTCCAGAAAATGCCTGTTGATTGCAGCATTGCTGCATTAACCATATTACTCTAATAGAGTCCCCTATTCGGGGAGATGGGCGGGGATAAATTAAATAAATAAATAATAAATAAATAAACACTAAACAAAATGTCCCTTCAGCATCTGCCCTGCCACTGTTTCTTTTCCTCTTAACAGATGCGATTTGGATTATGAAGGCCTTAAAAATATCTTAGGGAAAAACACTTATTATATTATATGAAGGAAGTTTTATAAAACTGCATTTATAAAGCCCTGAGTGTCCCTGGAAACTTTCCTTTCACAGACCTTGTCCATAATACCATCGTTTGTACCATTCAGTTTTGGCTATTTGAGATTTTATAAGTTCACTGGAAAAGCTTAACAGCCTGGCCAGTATTTTGCATGAACCAAACAAATATCCCCAAATCCTCTGCTGAATTTCATAAATGGTATAAAAGTTTTATAGAAAATAAGTTGATGCAGAATTTTTCTACTAAGGACAGGAGGTTGGAGATGATAAAAAAATATTAAACAAAAAGGCTTAATAGGTAAACATAAAGCAAGTACAGATTTGCCACTATTCAATATTTCAAGGAACTGTTTCATGTTTAGGATTGACTTGATTGATTATGTGCAATCAAGTTGGTGTTGACTCTTAATGAAAACAGATAGATTTTCTCCATGATGCTCTTCCAATGGTGCACCCACTGCAACTGTAACTGAGTTTATCCACCTTGCTGCTAGTTGCCCTCTTCTTTCCTTTCCTTCTACCTTTCTCAACATTTGAACCTTCTCCAGAGAGCTAGGTCTTCACATAATGGGTCCAAAGCAGGATAATTTGAGTCTGGTCATTGATGCCTTCTTCAGCAAAGGAGATAGTTACCTTTTCATGGTGCTGGAGCTTGAGCACCTCAATGACACCATGAGCTAAACTGTGAAGGGACACCCAAGGCAGGAAGGTCATGGCAGAGAGGTCAGACTAAATACGACCCCTTGGGAAGGTAACAGCAACCCACCCCAGTATTCTTGCCGTGAAAACTAAATGGATCAGTACAACCAGAGATATGTTGGTATACCATTGGAAGATGGGACTCCCAGGTCAGAAGATGGTCAAAATGCTACTGCGGAGGAACAGCAGATAAGTTCAACTAGCCCCAGATGTGATGACGCAGTTAGCTCAAAGCCAAAAGGACGGCTAGCGGCCGACAGTGCTGGTGGTGAAGGACGAATCCGATGTTCTAAAGATCAACACACCATAGGAACCTGGAATGTAAAATCTATGAGCCAGGGCAAATTGGATGTGGTTATAGGTGAGATGTCAAGATTAAATATAGACGTTGGGTGTCAGTGAACTGAAGTGGACTGAAATGGACCACTTCACATCAGATGACCACCAGATCTACTACTGTAGACAAGAGGACCACAGAACAGATAGAGTAGCCTTCATAATTAATAATAAAGTGGCTAAAGCAGTGCTTGGATACAATCCAAAAAAACAATAAAATGATCTCAATTTGAATTCACGGTAAGCCATTTAACATCACATTGATCCAAATATACGCCCCCAACTACAGATGCTGAAGAAGCAGAAGTAGATCAGTTCTATGAGGATCTGCAGCACCTACTGGATAATAAGCCAAAAACAGATGTTATTTTCATTACAGGAGACTGGAATGCTAAGGTGGGTAGTCAAACGACACCTGGAATTAAAGGTAAGCATGGTCTGGGAGAACAAAATGAAGTGGGAGATAGGCTGATAGAATTTTCCCAAGCCAACTCACTGTGCATAACAGACACTCTCATCCAGCAACCTAAAAGACAACTTTATACATGGACTTCACCAGATGGTCGACACCGAAATCAGATTAACTACATCCTTTGCAGCCAAAGGTGGCAGACATCTATACAGTCGGTAAAAACAAGACCTGGAGCTGACTGTAGTTCAGATCACGAACTTCTTATTGCACAATTTAGAATCAGATTAAAGAGAATATTGAAAACCCACAGATCAGTTAGATATGAGCTCACTAATATTCCTAATGAATATGCAGTGGAGGTGAAGAATAGATTTAAGGGACTAGATTTAGTAGATAGGGTCCCAGAAGAACTATGGACAGAAGTTCACAGCATTGTTCAGGAGGTGAGAACAGAAAATGTCCCAAAGGAAAAAAAAAATAGAAGGCAAGATGGCTGTCTGCTGAGACACTGGAAGTAGCCCAAGAAAGAAGGAAAGCAAAAGGCAACTGTGATAGGGGGAGATATTCCTGATTAAATGCAAAATTCCAGAGGTTAGCCAGAAGAGATAAGGAATTATTTTTAAACAAGCAATGTGTGGAAGTGGAAGAAGATAATAGAATAGGAAGGACAAGAGACCTCTTCCAGAAAATTAGAAACATCAGAGGTAAATTCTAGGCAAAAATGGGTATGATCAAAAACAAAAATGGCAAGGACCTAACAGAAGCAGAGGAGATCAAGAAAAGGCAGCAAGAATATACGGAAGATCTGTAAAGGAAGGATAATAATATAGGGGATTGATTTGATGGGGCGTTTAGTGAATTAGAGCCAGACATCCTGAAGAGTGAGGTTGAATGGGCTTTAAGAAGCATTGCTAATAACAAGGCAGCAGGAGACAATGGTATCCAGGCTGAACTGTTTAAAATCTTGCAAGGTGATGCTGTCAAAGTGATGCATGCCATATGCCAGCAAATTTGAAAAAGACAAGAATGGCCATCAGATTAGAAATAATCAACTTATAAATTGCCAAATTGCCAATATCCACTGGATAATGGAGAAAGCCAGGGAGTTTCAGAAAAACATCTATTTCTGTTTCATTGACTATTCTAAAGCCTTTGACTGTGTGGTTCATAACAAATTGTGGCAAGTTCTTGGTGGTATGGGGATACCAAGTCATCTTGTCTGCCTCCTGAGGAATCTGTATAACGACCAAGTAGCAATGGTAAGAACAGACCATGGAACAATGGACTGGTTTATGATTGGGAAAGGAGTGTGGCAGGGTTGTATACTCTTACCCTACCTATTCAACCTGTATGCAGAACACATCACGTGCTGGGCTTGACGAATCCAAAGCTGGAGTTAAAATTGCTGGAAGAAACATTAAGAATCTCAGATATGCAGATGATACCACTTTGATGGCTGAAAACGAGGAGGAGCTGAGGAGCCTTATGATGAAGGTGAAAGAAGAAAGTGCAAAAGCTGGGTTGCAGTTAAACCTGAAAAAAACCAAGATTATGGCAACCAGCCTGGTTGATAACTAGCAAATGGAGGGATAAAAAATGGAGGCAGTGACAGACTTTGTATTTCTATGCACAAAGATTACTGCAGATGCTGACTGCAGCCAGGAAATCAGAAGACGTCTACTTCTTGGGAGGAGAGCAATGGCAAATCTTGATAAAATAGTTAAGAGCAGAGACATCACACTGACAACAAAGGTCTGCATAGTTAAAGCAATGGTATTCCCCGTAGTAACCTGTGGCTGCAAGAGCTGGACCATAAGGAAGGCTGAGCAAAGGAAGATAGATAGTATTGGAGGAAAATTCTGAGAGTGCCTTGGAATGCAAGAAAATCAAACCTGTACATACTCCAGGAAATAAAGCCAGACTGCTCACTTGAGGGAATGATATTAAAGGCAAAACTGAAGTACTTTGGCCACATATTTATTTTTTCGTGTCAGAAGCACCAAAGCGCTTCTGTAGTGAAAGGATTTGCCAGTGACATCACCGTTGCCCGGGGGATGCCCAAGGAGGCTCCTTTCACGTCCTTGTGATTTTTCCCACTGAAGTGGTACCTATTTATCTAATTGCATTTGCATGCTTTTGAACTGCTAGGTTGGCAGGAGCTGGGACATATTGCTGGGATCACATAATGAGAAGACAGGATACCCTGGAGAAGATGCTGATGCTAGGGAATGTGGAAGGCAAAAGGAAGAGGGGCCGACCATGAGCAAGACGGATGGATGATATTCTGGAGGTGACGGACTTGACCATGGGGGAGCTGAGGATGGTGACGGCTGACAGGAAGCTCTGGCGTGGGCTGGTCCATGAAGTCAGGAAGAGTCGGAAGCGACTGAATGAAGAAACAAAAATGCTGACTTCCACATGATAGTAATGCATGACCAGCTTCTCATTACTCTAAGAAGAAATCAGAATTTTGTGTGGGAAAAAATGCCAAAGGGAACTTTAATTTAACCCATAGTCTGTTTAGTTAAGTTTGTTATAGTTGTTTTTAGTTATTGTTATTCAGCTGTGTTGTTTTCTTTTAATACTGCATTTCAGAATTGGAACTGTTAGTTATAGTGAGGGAGCATTCCAAATAAATCATTCATGAAAAGCATCATTGAAATCAATGTAATAATTGATCAAGATGACCAGCTTAATCTGAATGTTGCCTGAAAATAGAAACAACTTATTTAGAAGGTACATAATGTAATAAAAAATAAATTCATTATAGAATATTCTAAACAACATTATTCGTATTCTGAATTATAATATGTCATTTTATTCAAGCCTTACAACTTCCCTTGGAAGTGGCAGGTCTATGAAAGAGTGTAAATGTTTCAATATGTCTATAGTAATTTCTTCTCATAGAGTTAAGAATGAGCAAACACTGATTTATTTTGCATTTTAACATCAATTATAGAGTTTTCAATGAATAAGCTAGAATCTGCTTCTGTTTTCAGTTCTTTAATTTTGATGTATAGTTCTCTGATTAAACTGTCCAATGCCTATATTATGAAACATAGTACACAAACTTTGTGTACAGGGAATAGCAAAGAAAAAGATGTTTAAGAAAAATAAACAGCTTCGAAAAAAAAAACGATATTAGATAAAAAAAGAATATGAAAGTGCACATGAAAATCAACATGAAACTGCAAATACTCTTTAAAAATACTTCAGAGCACAGTTATGAAAAATATTTGCTGAGAAGAAGTTGAGAATGAAAAATTTGTTTATACGAACAGTATAGACTACTTTTCAAAAACTGTTTGTAATAATTATTACTAATATTATTAGATATCCCAGAATATCATTTAAGTATGATCTGTTGAACCTTTTAAATATTTTTCCACACTTTTTTCCAATTTACCATAGATTACCATGCTATATGTTTGTGTATAATATATTATAAATATGATGATTTTAAGATAATATATATAGAAAAGCTTTCATTATTATGCTAGCTACATTGTTATAAACAACCTTATGTGTTCTCCTAAACATTTCTTCCATGCTATCATTTTCCTTAGTTCTTTATATCCCAGACTCTCATAATTAGCACTGCAAGATTTAATTCTTTTTAACTTCTTGTTATTAAAAACCACCTTCCTTTAACATTCATTTATTTTTATTAAAAACATGTACTGCAGATTTAATATGCCTTAATCATCTGCTGTTCTACCTTTCAGTGCAATAATTTATCTCAACATCTGTTAAAGTCACAAATTCTGCCTAACAGATATAACAGAAAAGCAATTATACCTGCATATAAAAACATTTGCAAATTGCTGGATTGTTACTACTTTCATAAACATGAGCCTGGTAAAAAGAAATAAAGAAAAACTAAGTAAAGAAATACTTTAACTGCTTTAATTTTACACTAAATGTAGGAGTGTATATTCAAGACCATGTTCTTTTATGACATATTTTTAATACAGCATCACTCCTACACTCCCAATTGCTAGGGTCAACAGCCATAACCTTGATGAGGAAATAGTCTTCATTTTTTTCAATGTTGTACCCTGAACAAACCAGCTTAATATGAAGTCCTTGCTGCCTTCTTCAAAATTGGAAGCAAAGTAATAGCAATAATAATGATAAATGATGTGAATATCAAAAGACTTGGATAAGGATATTTGGGTGAAAGCATAGAGATCCTTGTACAGAGCTTGCTAATCACAACTCTTTGCCTTTCAAGGCCTAAAATGTGTGGATTTCACTTTATTATTCATAAAGAATGGATCTATACCAGGGCTACTTCATGTGGGCTGCAAAATCGAGGAGACCACAAGATCCGATCAAAGAGTTAGTGCTTTCCATTTCTCTTTGCTGTTATCTATTGGATATCCAGATGTTTGCAACCCAGACCTGGTATCCCTAAACATACACACACTTGTGTGTGTGTACACATACAGAAATAAAATATGAATACATATGTGTCAGAACTCTGACATGAACTCAGAGTCCTGCCATAAGCCAGGCACTGACGAGATTAAGAGGGAAGAATGAAACCAACAAGCAAGAGACAATAGATCCGGAACAGGAACCCGTAGACAACAATCAACCACACCTCAACGATGATGGGCACTTAAGTACCCATTGACACTTACCTGATTCGACCCTGGGAAAGCTCAGATCGGGGAGGGGTGGGATTACGGGCCAGAAGGGTTTAAATATTCAACTACACCTAAGCAATGCATTCTTGTCTTTTAACGTGTTAGCCTGTGTGTGCGCAATAAACCGTTTGCTTATCAGTACAAGCGTCTTTGGCGTTTTACTTGAGAGAAACGTTCGCGATCCACATAGAGGAGCACCTCACAATATGACACAGTATTTTAAGATAATTTCTCTTCATTTACACTACAGTCAGAAGTTGAAAAAAACATACACTGAAACACTCAAAAGTAAATAAATAGATATGTTGCATGGTACTCAAACAGCCAAGCTCTCAATGCATTTGTTCAGTAACAAATAGGATAGTTAATGAACTCTAATACTGCACTGATGAGAGCATTACACTGTTCTTGCAAATGCTGCTGCATTTGTTTCTTAGTATCCATCAGGAAGAACAGATAATAATTCAAATTAGTCCTACTACATAATGAGATCTCGTTTCATTATATACACTGTGTTATGAGTATGTAGCTATCAAATCATGCTTGTTCACCAATATTGTGGTTTTCTTTCAAGCGATAGGACCACATAGAGGTCCTTGTGAATCACCCGTTTTGGGGAAAAAAATGTGACTGAGCAGGGATATGATACCATTCTTCAAATATCTGAAAGGATGTCCTATGGAAGAAAATCAGGTCCCTTTCTCTCTTATTCCAGAGGGCAGGATACTTTTTTTTATATAAATTTTATTAGGATTTTAAAATACATAGTTAAAAGTTAGAAACGGAAAAAGAAATAGAAATACAAAATAAAGAAAAAGAAAAGAAAAAGTGTAGTAAAGTAAGAGAAAGAAAAAGATATGAAAAATAGGTAACTTCCAATCTATCTCTGGTCATATAGATAAAAGAATCTGCCTTAAATGTTGGTTTTTCATACAATAGATAGAAATAATTCTTTGTCTAATATACTCTATTATATTTAATCTCCTCTTCAAAACCCCATGTAAGCTTCGCCCCTCCTGCATTTTGCAAATAGTCCATCAATGGTTTCCACTCTTTGAGATATTGATAACTTGAGTTTTCTTTCAATAAACAAGTCAATTTATCATTTTCTGCCATGTCCATCAATTTTAACATCCACTCTTGTACTGTTGGTAAAGTCTGAGTTTTCCAAAATTGTGCATAAAGGAGTCTTGCTGCTGTTATCATATATTGTATAATTCTAACAAAATGTTTTTCTATTGGTAAATCCAATATTCCCAACAGAAATAATTCTGGTTTAAACGGAATCTGTAGTATACTCTGCATCAACGTATGTATTTCGGTCCAAAATTTCTTTGCAATCTTACATGTCCACCACATGTGGTAAAACGACCCCTCTTGTTTATTACATTTCCAGCAAATGTTAGAAACAGTCCCATATATTTTTGCAAGTTTTTTGGGGGTCATATACCATTGATACATCATCTTATAGAAATTTTCTTTCAAATTATAACACAAAGTAAACTTCAATCCTTTAGACCACATATTTTCCCATTGCTGCATATGTATGTTATGACCGATATTTTTTGCCCATTTAATCATACAGTCTTTAACTTGTTCTTCCACCATTTCCCCTCTCAACAGTAGTTTATACATTTTAGCAATTAAATGTTCGTCTGTTTCACAAAGTTGTATTTCAAATTCTGATTTACTCTGTTCAAATCCAAAATCTTTTTTATCTAACTTGAATTTCTCTATAAGCTGCATATAGGAAAGCCACTGAAAAGTATATCCTTCTGAGGCAAGTTGTTCTTTTGATTTAATTTTGTATTCTCCTTGTTCTTTTTCTAACAAGTCCTTATAAGTCAACCATTTGTCTTTATCTCTTGTTTCAGTTCTATAGAATGCTTCTTGTGTAGAAATCCATAAAGGCATCTTGTAACATAAAGTTGACCTATATTTATTCCAAATCCTTAACAAAGATCTTCTAATAAAATGATTTTCAAAGTCCACATTAACTTTAACTTTGTCATACCATAAATATCCATGCCATCCAAATCTTAAATCGTGACCTTCTAAATTCAATAGTTTTTTGATTTTTCAAAACAATCCATTCTTTAAGTCATACTAAACAACATGCTGCATAATATAACTTCAAATCTGGGAGGCCCAAGCCACCTCTTTCTTTTGAGTCTTGCAAAACTTTATATTTTATTCTCGGTTTTTTCCCTTGCCATACAAACTTAGATATATCATGCTGCCATTTTTTAAAAGGCGCTTCTGAAGCCAGTATAGGTACTGTTTGGAAAAGGTATAAAATTCTTGGCAAAATATTCATTTTATTCACTGATATTCTACCTAATATTGATAGTTGCAGTTTCTCCCACCGATCTAAGTCTTTTTTTATATCTGTCCAAAGTGAAAACTAGTTATTCTGAAACAAATTGACATTCTTTGATGTTAAATGTATTCCCAAATATTTTACTTTTTTTCCATTATAAATCCAGTTAATTCTCTCAATTTCTCTTGTTGGTGGCAATTCATATTCTTAGTTAAAACTTTTGTTTTCTGTAAGTTCACTTTGAACCCTGCTAGTGACCCAAAGTCTTTCAATTTCTGCATTAGTAACTCAATCCCATCCAATGGGTTTTCTAAAGTAATGACTAGGTCATCAGCAAAGGCTCTTAGCTTATAAACTTATTTTTTGACTCTTATACCAGAAATACCATCATCTTGTCTGATGTCTCTAAGTAAAACTTCTAAGACCAGTATAATCAAAAGTGGAGATAAAGGGCATCCTTTTCTTGTACCTTTTTGAATTTCACATGGTTTACTGAAATCGCCATTAACAATTATTTTAGTGGTTTGGGGGGTATATATAGATTTAATTCATTTAATAAATTTCCCCCCAGAATTCATAGATTCCAATACTTTAAACATAAAAGGCCAATTTAAATTGTCAAAGGCTTTTTCAGCATCTACAAATATCAAAGCAGCCTGTTTTTCATTATGTTGTTCCAAGTACTCCAATATGTCCAAAACATTTCGAACATTATCTCGAATTTGTCTCTTAGGCAAAAATCCTGCCTGATCCCCATGGATAAAATTCTTAAGAATAATTTTCATTCTTTCCGCCAACACTGTTGTAAATATCTTATAGTCATTGTTCAATAAAGATATTGGTCTATAATTCTTTGTTAAAGTCAAGTCTTGTTGATCTTTTGGAATCAATGCAATATGAGCTTCTTTCCATGTTTCTGGCATTACACCTGTTTCTAAAATTGCATTCATAGTCTTTTGTAAAGGAAGATAAAGCTCATCCTCAAAGCATTTATAATAAGCCACTGATAAACCACCGGGACCAGGCACTTTTCCACTATTAATTTTCTTGAAAGCAGTTGACATTTCCTCTACCGTTATAGGGTTATTAAGCAATAACTTTTGCTGACCAGTGAGAAAAGTTAATTTTTGTTTACTCAAATATTTATCAATGTCATCTAATGAAACATCTTGCTTTTTATATAATGATGAATAATAACAATAAAAGGCTTCTTTGATACCTATGTTGTCCACCAAAGTTCTCCCCTCATGGTGTATTTTAGAAATTAAATTCTTTTGTCTTTGTTTGCACAGTTTATAAGCTAACTATCTGCCTGGTTTATTTGCAAATTCAAAATGCTTCTGTTTCATAAATTTAATTTGAGTCTCTAATTCCTGTATCAATATCATTGACATTTCTTTTTGTAAAAAATTAATTTGAGTCATCAATGTTTTATCTAATGGGTTATCTCTCAAACAAGTCTCTTTATTTTTAATTTCATCTAAAATCAGTTGGATTTTCTCTCGTTTTCTTCTCCGCATCTGAGCATTATATTGGATAAAGTAGCCCCTCATATAAGCTTTGCTGGCATCCCAAACAAACTGAATATTAGTGCCTTTATCTAAATTCAATTGAAATAATTCTCTTAACTTTTTTTACATGTATCAACTGTTTCATTTTTCCTTAAAATTGTCTCATTTAATCTCCATGGAAATGTATTCCTTTTTCCTTTAATAGTCAACATAACTGGATTGTGATTTGAGAAAGTCTTAGGTAATATTTCAACCTTAGTAACATCCAGCATCAAACTTTTAGAAATCAAAAACATATCTATTTGGAAAAATGATCTATATCTCTCTGAAAAGTATGTATATTCCCTAGAATTCCAGAGGTCAGGATACTGATTAATAGAAAAATTAAATAGATACCAGAATTTATGGATAGAGTACAACACTTTGATAAATTCAAGGCTGTTCATAGAGGCAGTCAATTATGTCAAAATGGTGGCATGCCTGGCCAATCAAAGCTTGGGATTCATCATATGTACTGTAGGCTACAGCTTAAAAAAAATGATTCTACACTAGTGAAAAGGCTCTGTTACTTGAGTTTTAAAACCTGGATGGAACAAGTGTTTACTTTCTACATATGAATTGGCTTTCTGTAGGTGTTATTGACAGGCTAAACAATATTACTCCGAATGGTCAAGGTTTAATTTCATCTAAGACCTGACCTTTTTTTCTTTATATATATATATATATATATATTTATATCAACATGTTTTTCTCTTCTTTTTTAATATATCTGCTCATTATTTTTCAGTTTGTTTGGTTATTGTTCTGTGTGTTCATACAGTAAAACAATAAAATAAAATAAAATAAAATAAAATAAAATAAAATAAAATATAAAATAATATAAAATAATATAAAATATAAAATATAAAATATAAAATATAAAATATAAAATAATATAAAATATAAAATATAAAATATAAAATATAAAATATAAAATATAAAATATAAAATATAAAATATAAAATATAATATAACAAAACAAAACAAAACAAAACAAAACAAAACAGGAAGAGAGATCCAGATTGATTATTAGAAAAAAAGCCTGCCTGTATGAGGGGCGTGGTGGCTCAGTGGGTAAGACGCCAGGCTTGTTGATCGGAAGATCGCAAGTTCGGAGGTTCAAATCCCTAGCCCTGCATGCGGAGTGAGCTCCCGCACTAGCTCCAGCTCTTGCCAACCTAGCAATTCAAAAGCATGCAAATGCAAGTAGATTAATAGGTACCACTTTGGTGGGTAGGTAACAGCGTTCCACGCGTGTCATGCGGCCACATGACCGTGGAAGCGTCTTCGGACAACGCTGGCTCTTCGGCTAAGAAACGGAGATGAGCACCGGCCCCTAGAGTCAGACACGACTGCACAAATGGGGGGTACCTTTACCTTTACCTTTACCTGCCTGTATGAGTGGTTTGGCAGCAGACCAATTACTCAGAAGATAGTTGGGCTCAAGTTCATTGGTTGTATTCAGAGGATGGCTAGGCATTCATCTGTCTGAGAAGCTTTTATTAGGATCCATCTAATGAACTCAGTACTGAACACTGGTAACTTCCAACATTAAGATTCTGTGATTTGCATTATGACCACAGTTAGAATGAAAACTGTTGTCCCTAGAAGCATTTTAAAACATCCACATTTTGCATCCCCATATAATATTGCTCAGGAGGAGGAGGAGGAGGAGGAGGAGGAGTTGAACATATCATCTGGCTGAAAGAAACAGACAAGTGGTTTTCATAGCTTAGGTATGTGGAGAAATACAAGAACTCACCATAATTTTTATAGCAGGGCTTTCCAAACTGTGTGTCACAACACAATACTGTGTCACCTGGGGGCCCCAAGTCTGTCGCGTGACAACCTGGAAGCACCGACGGTGATTCCGGGTTGCCACGTGGTGGCAGTGGCTGCCCCTTCAAAAGGGAAGGCTCCGGAGACCCCGAAAATGCCCTTGGTTCCGGCAGGGAAGCAAAATGCCTTGCCGTGCGCGTGCTGCCGGGCTTTCCGGCACTGAGCTGATTGGTGGGGAGAATTTCCACCCCGCCCCCCCCATGCCAATCAGCTGTGAGCCCAAAAGCCCGGCAGCGTGCATGTGCAGGGAGGCTTTTCGCCTCCCTGCTGGAACCGAGAGCATTTTTGGGACCCTGGAGCCTGCCCTTTCGAAGGGGCTGTCTCTGCCACTGCGGCAACAATCTGGAAGCACTGCAGCCAGCGCTTCTGGGTTTTTGTGTGCAACACTGGTGGCGGGGCTTCTGGGTTATTTTGGGCCGGCCATTGGTGTGTTGCCAATGGCAAAAGTTTGGAAAGCTCTGGTTTATAGGTTTCAAACCTCACCATAATGTTTATAGGTTTAAATGAAACATATACGATGCATTCTTTTAGGCTTAGGAGACTTGGTATTATACTTTATGTATTTAAAATGTGACATAAAAAGAATATACACCTACACAAACATCTACACTAGCACAAACATGCTCACATATACAAAGAAATTACTTTTCTTTCCTTTGAAATGAGTAGAACATTGAATAGTACTATATTATATTATTTTTTATGTTAATGAAGTATTTCTGTTTATATTTTAAATTCAATGCAGTGTTAATAAATGGATATTTACAGTTACAATGGTGATGAAAAAGTAACTTTATGACCAATCCTCACATTTATGACCTTCTCAGGTGTGTAAAGCAAAGGAAAGCTGAAGTAAGATCATATTATTTTTTATTTATTTATTTATTTTATAAATAAATAATATTTTTTATGTTAATGAAGTATTTCTGTTTATATTTTAAATTCAATGCAGTGTTAATAAATGGACAGTCACAGTCACAGTTTCACTTAGCAACCACTGTGCTTAAGAACGAAGTTGCTGGTCCCAGTTATGGTTGCTAAATGAGGACTACTTGTATTTCAAGTGACAAAGCCAAATAAAAGTCTTCATGGAATTGAGGCCACTTTCCAATCTTGGAAGGGAATTGGTGTACAATGAGAAACTTACAGCAGGGTTATCAAAATTTTAGATTGGACTGCCTCCATACAGATTAAGTCACAGTAGTAACAAATCTGTGTACATATATACTGTAGCTCTGAACATTTTTATTGCAGCAGGAACATAGTTATTGTCATTATGGAGTATTATCATTATAGAGTCATTGAGAGTCTTGCAGCATGCAAGTTTATTATTATTTATTTATTTATTTATTTAATCAAACTTATATCACTGCCCATCTCCCTCCACCGGAGGGACTCTGGGCAGTTTACAACAAGATAATAAAACAAGAGACATAAAATATACATATAATATAAAAATACAAGGTTATAAAACAAGATTAAAATCCAAGAATAGTAAAAAGATCTAACTCAATCCAATGTAAGAGAGGGGCTCTGTAAGTTATTAGCCATCCCCAAGAGTGGCTTCTTCTTCCTTGGTCCCAAGCAAGGCGGCAGAACCAAGTTTTCAGGTTCCTCCAGAAGGTCAGGAGTGAAGGGGCTAATCTCACTTCCCGGGGCAAGTTGTTCCACAGGGCGGGAGCTACTGTAGAGAAGGCACGCCTCCTGGACCCCGTCAGATGGAACTCTCTTGTAGATGGGGTCCGTAGCATGCCCTCTCTGCATGATCGGGTAGGACGGGTAGATGTATTGGGGACGAGGTGGTCTTCAGATAACCTGGTCCCATGCCATGTAGGGCTTTAAAGGTGATAACCAACACCTTGAATTAGACCCGGAAGCAAACTGGTACCCAATGCAGCTCACGTAATAAAGGTGTTATGTGTGCTGATCTAGGGACACCAACAATGGCCCGTGCAGCTGCATTCTGGACCAGCTGAAGCTTCCGGATACTCTTCAAGGGTAGCCCCATGTAGAGCGCATTACAGTAATCTCTATGGGAGATAACAAGGGCATGAGTGACTGTTCGATAATAATATATAATATGTTATTGTTATTGTTATTGTTATTGTTATTATTGATGACTAGCTGCTCCTCACTGCAATAATGGGCAAGAGTTCAGATGCTCTATCTCAAGCCCACTTGCATTAAGAAGATTACTGCAACAGATCTATTGCTTAATACAGTATATACAGTATGTTGGGGGGGGGGAGGTGAAATTCAGATTTTGTTGAAACTGGGGCCAGCAAAATAATATAAAATTTAAGAGATGGGGCACGACCATGCAACCCTGTTTCTTCTCTTTGTGAACGTGAATTATAAGGGAAAGATTCCCTCAGCAAACGTGAATTACATTGCTTTCATAAAATTTCATATTCATCAGCCAAAAACATTGATCAATAGAAGCAACAGCCAATTTCTTGCAAGGTTTAGGTCTGGGAAGTGAGTCAAAGGCTGCTTCAAAGGCAACACAGATCCCTCATGGAAAATGGATACAATTTTTTTTCTATTAGAAGGTAAATAAAAAAAACACTGATTGAGCATCAACCCCTCCTTGAAACTGAATAACCAAGGTATTATCCTGCACCATCCAATCTGTAAATTTTTCGCTGAGGTGAAAGTTTTCTTATTACACTCAGCAAGCTGTTGGGGTAGAAGGTAGCCCACCAATCTACCTTTGTGACTAAGAGGGATGACCATTCAAGTGCTGGAGAATTAAACATGAATGAAAGGACAGAGAAGAGTGAATATTTAGCCAAGGAGCAACTATGTGAGTTTGGCTATTAAAAAGTAGGCTGTATAATATAAGGAAAAGAGAAAGAAATCTGGAAAAAGAATTTAAACTTCAGGAGATTAGAGATGGGACAAATGAAGTAAAATGAAATAAATACTGGCATGTAGTGCAAGCTAAGGCTAGTTGAAGTGATCAAAGTTTATGCAGTTGCTTTGGATCCCAGGAAAATACTGTCTCCTTAAGAATTCTTTTCATGTCACCTGGGAAGATAACTGGGTGGGATAGTTTGGAAAGTAGAAGTTAGTCTCAGTATATATACATGATTGCTCCATGGACTTAGAGTTAATTC
Source organism: Charina bottae (assembly GCA_023362775.1). NCBI lineage: Eukaryota > Metazoa > Chordata > Lepidosauria > Squamata > Charinaidae > Charina > Charina bottae. The sequence continues at coordinate 12,970,041 of JALMGJ010000003.1, forward strand.
AGCAATAATAGAAGAGTTCTTATTAGCCTAATCTTTTTCTCTTATCGGTTTAAAAATATTACACCGCTAAGCAGAGCAGTTCATCCAGGCTTATAGATGAGCAAAGGCACAAAAGCAAGTTATGGCTGTCTGCCTCCATCAATCTTTCCTTCCTAGTGTTTCCTTGGACTGATGAAAACCATGGGTTTTCTGGCAAACAGAACCACCCATTGGCTCTGTGTTAACCAACAGATAGATTGGTTTGATGGAGTCTTCAAGTGGGCCACATGCCCATTGGCTAATGAAACTTTGTGTTAGCCAACAGGTAGATCAGGCTGTTGGGGTCATTCTAAGCAGGTTTTAGTTGCATGATGAATTAATACGCAATCTGTTTCTTCTAGATACATCCTTAATTTTCAGTTTAGGTTCCAACATCTTATTTTGTAGGAATTCATCTGCAGCGTCAATACAGGATTAATCCAATGTTTTGAAGTGACTTCTGAACCTGATGTTGCATTGGGCCCCCACATTCTTAAATTGACCTTGATGCAGGAATCAGAAGAAACTGCAAGCGTCAGAGATTTGAGTTCTTTTCTATGCAATTGTGTTCAGTGAATATATGAGGTTTTAGGAGAACAACTCTCCTGTGAATGAAACATTCTTCTGTTTGTGATAACATTGGCTGCTATGCAATGAGTGGCAAAGACATGGAATTAAAGAAAGGAAAAAGCTAGATTGGGAAAAGTCATTCATCCCTTTCATTAAAGCACAATGAAAGTGTACAGTAGAAGACTCTGAAATTTAGAAAACAATGGAATTATCTTAACAACTTTGTTTTCAACTTTTATCCAATCTTTGAGACACTGGCAACTCTAAGAAGTAATAAATGCTGATGATAGGATGAGGTAAATTTCACATATTGATTTAAGATAAACAGCCAATTCTTTAGAAGCAGGCCTCTAGTGCATATAGATGGCCAGCATATTTTATATATTCTCCTTCCTGTTTTTCTAGCTTGTTTGTTTACATCCAAGTGAATTCTTGTCTGTTATCTTGCAGAATGACTCTTTGATTAAGAACTTCCCCTGAGAAAAACAATTGTAAATCTTTCCCATTTCACTAGGGGAAGAAGTAGAGCAAATGCCAGTGTACCTGATATGAATGGAACCATTTAATGATACAGACTGAAATACAAAACAGAATGGAAAAAAAGAAAAAAAAATGACACTTGAGTTTTCGAAGTCCAATTCTTTAAGTAATTAATTTTATAGATTTCTTTCTTCTGGAAGCTCATTAATGTATATCCTTGCTTTTCACACTGAGGATGATATTGAGTTGGATGTTAAATAGCAAGAAGATTTAAAAATGTAAGAGGGAAATCTCAGGGAGTTAACTGAATGTGTTTTCAGCTATTCATCACCTGTCGAGTTGCAACAATTTGGTGGTAAAATCAATATAAATGCCACCAGAATGAGGATACAGCTCCTACTGGAGTCTCTAACTATACCTCGGAATCCCAATATTTATAAATCAAGCTAAAATGTAGAGAAGCTTAATATGATTCTAAACTTACGAGCTCTGACAAAAATATTTTTAAAAGTTATGTCTCTTAACATTGTTCTCTTCCAGTTTACATACTTGCAATCATATCCTCTCAGAGCCCTTCCTTTGTACATGGATTGGAATACTAGATCTCTTGCAATGTCTTTTGCATCTTTGCAGGAGACCTAAATTTTGGTTTCACCTCTTTGTAACGTTATATTAATGAGGATAAAGTCATGTTGTCAGCCGCTCCACACCGGGCCTGATAACGTTCTTCCCAATTACTACACGGAAGCGCTCATAATGAGAGAATGAACGGTTTATTTCGTGCTTACAATGGTGAACGTTAAAGAAAGGCAAGAATGGTTTACATGAGTGCAGTTGCTTATTTATACCCTTCTATTCTTGATCCCGCCCCTTCCCTTCTCAGACTTTCTCCAGATCAGGCCATGTAAGTATCAATCGTTGATTGGCTGTTTGTTGCCACTTTCCCTCCAGTTTCGCTCTTCCCGCTTCTTTCTTTTAGCGATTGCTTATGACAGGACTGTGAGTTTCTGTCAGAGTTCTGACACATGTTTTCCTCTATTAGGCATTGTAGAAGAAGAGCTGTATTAGCAGATTGATTGATTATGTGCCATCAAGTTAGTGTTGACTCTTAGTGATCACATAGATAGATTTTCTCCATGACATTTCTCCTAATCTGGTTACTACTATGACAAAGTGGCATACAATGGCAGGATGATGATGAGGATGATGATGAGGATGATGATGATTTCTACCACTGTTGTGAGCAGTCGAGGTTCCCTCCCCCCTCAATCTTTTAGATAATGAAACACTATAAACCAAACCCTAAAATGTTTCAATATGCCATTTTCTCCAGTAAAATAAATGCCCTAGTGTGAGATGGTAAATGTATAATATGCTTATCTGCTAAGAACTAATCTCTCTTCCTGATTATCCTGCATTACAATTGATGAGGTGCAGATTTAAAGTGTTTTTTAAACCACCTCTCTACAAAATGGCAGTTTGTGTTTACAGCCTACCCTTGCTAAAATAAATCAGCTATGCAGAAGCCAAATAATGTTCCGTATGGGCAAAAAAATGAGTTTAAGCTGGAATTTGGCCAGCAGACAACAGCTGACTTAAAAGGAAGCACAATTATGCATGCTTGTTGGGTGTGATAGCAATAAGAATGTCTGAGTTAAACTAGCCAGATGGATTTTTATAGGAAAGCTAATGTGAAACCTTAATGGATATTAAGGTTTCATGTTAGCATTTTTAAATCAAACATTCTTATATCATTGTTCATCCTCTTCTGTTTTTTTTTTAAAAAGTGTCAGATTAGCATATATGTGTTGTTGTTTCCTTTCCTTAGTTTCCTTAGAGAACATGTATTGCTAAGCTCAGATTTTATATCAGGAATTTGTTTTTACTTTTCTTTTTGCTTGTGCTATTCAGCTTGCATTATCATCATTTAATGCATCCTAAGAGTACTTTTTATGTCCAAAGAACACAGTGACGGCAGCATTCTAGGGCTTTGATGAAGGTCTATGAAAGCACCCCTTCAAAACTGTTTCAGAAAACAATGTATCCACCTTCTACTAAAAGCAAAGAAGTCATGTTGCTTTGCTTTGCTCTACACTAAGCTGTCTCAGTAGTCAGAACAATTCCAGTAGCTCACTCAGGCAAAGCTAAGTACAGGCAGTCCTCACTTAACAATCATTTGTTTAGTGACAGTTTGGACTTACGATGGTGCTGAAAAAAACAACTTACAAACGGTCCTCACGCTTACAACCATCCCTGCAGTCATGTGATCACAATTTGGGCACTTGGCAACCAGTCCGCATTTATGACTGTCACAGCATCCTGTGGTCATGTGATTGCCATTTTCAACCTTCCCAACCGGCTTCTGGCAAGCAAAATCAATGCGGAACATGTGATTCACTTAACAACCACATGGTTCACTTAACAACCACATGGTTCAATTCGCCTGCAGTGATTCGCTTAACGACTGCCGCAAAAAGGTAGTAAAATTGGGTCAGATTCACTTAATGACTGCTTCGCTTAGCAACCAAAATTCTGGTCCCAATTGTGGTGGTTAAGTGAGGACTACCTGTATGGCATCATGTGGAAGTGGTTGATGCAGTGGCTGCGTCTCAGACCAATTTATCTCTTCATAGGACAACACTGTTATATGCAGAGCTACTGTTTTAAAGAGAGAAGCAAGGAAAACAGTCATTTCTCTTACTTTAAAATCAGATATAATGACTCCCTAAGGTTATCTATACTTTTGATTTTATTATTTATTTATTTGTTCAATCAATCAATCAATCAATTTAGATGGCCTCCCATCTCAAACATATGACTCGTGGTGGCTAACAGAGAGTAAATGCAAGATAAAAACATCATAGCATACAATACATTTTGACTCAACTTCACCTTTCTCTCAGCAAATAATAAGGGTTTTTTTTTCTTTAAGGGTTATGTACACTGCATATGTACACTGAACTTTTTTTAAAAGGTTGTGTTGTGTTGGAATGAAGTTGAAATCATCAATCTATATCCAAGGTTAAAAAATGGTTGTTCGGTCTTGCACTAAAATCCCCCTGCCACCTCACTGCTACTGAAAACAGTGAGTCTCTGTAAAGCAGGGCTTTCCAAAATTTTCCCGCGGCGACACACCAACCGCTGTTTGTGTGTCGCCGCGGGAAAACCGGGATGTGCCGCCATTGCGGCCGCGCGCAAAAACCCGGAAGCGCTGATGCTGCTTTCGGGTTTTTGCGCGCCGCCGTTGGTGTGTCGCCACGGAAAAACCCGGAAGCGCTGATGATGATCAGCGCTTCCGGGTTGTGTGGCAACACACCAGACTGTGTGTCACGACACACAGTTTGGAAAGCTCTGCTGTAAAGTTTCATGTTGTTGACCCTTTTCCATACGAATTCCTGGTTCTAATTAATCAGTGATTATATTACTTGCATAATTATATTACTTGCAGATTCCTGTGTTGTTCTTTTTTTAAAAAAAAAAGTTAATGCAAGTACTTTTAGGAGAAAATTGCATTGAGGCTAATGGGATTTATTTCTATGTAATTGTAGCTGAGTAAATGCTACATTTTTTCCAGCATGATAAGTTTTGGGATTTGGGGGCTTTATTGTCTCTATTAGGCCTGGATCTTGGATACAAGGGAACTCCCCCCCCCCCATAGGATCTCCTAGTACTTTGTGGACATTTCATACTGAGTTTTTTTGAAAAGGTCAACATATCATGGATGGGGAACAATAGGCTTCGGCTGAACCCTAGTAAGACAGAGTGGCTGTGGATTGATGGCCGCTCGGGATCTAGGAAGTTGTCATCTTTTGTTCTAGATGGGGTGGCACTACCCCATTCGGAGCCAGTGCAGAATTTGGGGGTTCTCCTCGACTCACGACTCCTGCTTGAAGAGCAGGTGGCAGCCGTGGCCAGGAGGGCCTTTGCACAACTTCGGATTGTGCACCAGTAATGCCCATTCCTGTACCGAGATGCCCTCCGAACAGACACTCATGCCCTTGTCATCTCCCATATAGACTATTGTAATGCACTCTACATGGGGCTACCCTTGAGGAGTATCCGGAAGCTTCAACTGGTCCAGAATGCAGCTGCGCGGACAGTTATTGCGGCCAGAAGATCGGCACATGTGACACCTCTGCTGTGTGAGCTGCATTGTGTACCAGTCTGCTTCCGGGTACAATTCAAGGTGTTGGTTATCACCTTTAAAGCCCTACATGGCATAGGGCCAGGTTACCTGAGGGACCGTCTCATCCCCAGAACATTGACCTGTCCCACCCTATCAGCCAGAGAAGGCTTGCTGCTGACCCCATCAACTAAAGAGTTCCATCTAGCAGGGTCCAGGAGGCGGGCCTTCTCTGCCGTTGCACCCACCCTTTGGAATACCTTACCCCCAGAGCTGAGGCGGGTTTCCTCGCTCCCGACCTTTTAGAAAGGCTTAAAGACCTGGTTCTGCCATCTTGCCTGGGAAGAAAATGTCAACAGTTCCTCTTGGGGATGGCTGGTCCCATGAAGCCTCCCAGTATTACCATTTTAAACATCTTTTATACTTGGATTTTATATTATTTATTATATTGTAATTTTATATTTATGTTTTTAACTGTATCGGGGACCCTGGGCGGTAATATAAATTTAATAATAATAATAATAATAATAATAATAATAATAATAATAAATATCAGGAGAACCTGATAGCTTTTTTCAGCAAAAGCTTATAACTTTGGTATCTCTCCCATTTAAATACATCAAATACTTCTGCACAGTCCACTAGCTGAGATTAGCGAAGATTTCTTTTTAACAAGCTTTTAGTCTGCTACGTTACATTTATTTTCCCATCTTAAATTGTTCCATAGATAGTATAACATTTTTAAAAATATTTTTGTTACCTGCCATGAGAGGCTATATATTTTACACACACACACATGTATGTATGTATGCGTTTATGCACACACACCAAAAATAAATAAATAAAATAAAATAAAATAAAATAAAATAAAATAAAATAAAATAAAATAAAATAAAATAATAAAATAAAATAATAAAATAAAATAAAATAAAATAAAATAAAATAAAATAAAATAAAATAAAATAAAATAATAAAATAAAATAAAATAAAATAAAATAAAATAAAATAAAATAAAATAAAATAAAATAAAATAAAATAAAACAATAAAATAAAACAATAAAATAAAATATAAAAAATAAATAAAATAATAAAATAAAATAAAATAAAAAAATAAAATAAAATAAAATAAAATAAAATAAAATAAAATAAAATAAAATAAAATAAATAAAATAAATAAAATAAAATAAAATAAAATAAAATAATAAAATAAAATAAAATAAAATAAAATAAAATAAAATAAAATAAAATAAAATAAAATAAAATAAATAAAATAATAAATAAATAAAATAAAGTAAAATATAAATTAAAATAATGAAATAATAAAATAAAATAAAATAAAATAAAATAAAATAAAATAAAATAAAATAAAATAAAATAAAATAAATAATAGAATAAATAATAGAATAAAATAAATAATAGAATAAATAAAATAATAAAATAAAATAATAAAATAAAATAAAATAAAATAAAATAAATAAAATAAAATAAAATAAAATAAAATAAAATAAAATAAAATAAAATAAAATAATAAAATAAAATAAAATAAAATAAAATAAAATAAAATAAAATAATAAAATAATAAAATAATAAAATAAAATAAAATAAAATAAAATAAAATAAAATAAAATAAAATAAAATAAAAACATTCAATGTATTCTTGGGCCCCTTCCCCATATAACAACTATCCTTAATCAGCAACTGGCATTGCCATCCTGTCTCCCCACAATATTTTGAGAATTTCAGGAGGCTAGGAAACTGACGTCATTAACCAGCCACTTAGTTTCTGTTTTAGAGGCAATGATCTGAAGATAGTTTTGCAGCATTTTCTATGGTGCTCTGGTGGAAGTAGTTCCCATCTCATCCTGCCCCCCATCAAATGGTCAACTTGCCCCACTCAATACATGATTCCTTCCACTTAGTGGCAAGTTGAGTTGCCCTGAAAAGAAGAATGAATGAGGCAAGTGGGAATGTTAGGCTGCTGTTGCATTTTGGGCCCTCCCATTGGCCAGCAGGAGGAAGCACCGGCTGTAAACCTGGAAGGATAAAACTCAGCAGTGGAACTTGCCTAATGTCATGAAACTGCTGTAGATGGCAAGAGATGTAGATCCAGCTGTGCCTTTATTCTTACAGAGAATGAGAAAGCTTGAGAATATAGGATCTGTTCTCTTAGTATTGCCATTTTTACCAATCCTCCTCCCATTTCCCGCACAACAACAACCCTGTGAGGTGAGTTGGGCTGAGAGAGAGTGACTGGCCCAAGGTCACCCAGCTGGTTTTCAGTCCCGCCTGAGTCATGAAAGCAAGCTGGGTGACCTTAGGCCAGTCACTCTCTCTCAGCCCAACTCACCTCACAAGGTTGTTGTTGTGGGGAAACTCACTCGCTGGATCGTCACCTTGTTGTGGTGAGTGGGCTTGTGTGTTCTCAATGAACCCTGTGAGCGAAGCCGTCGGGAGTCATGTACTCCTGGTAGGGTCACCCATGGCGGTAAGGTCCAGGGGGAGGAACCAGACAAAGAACGATCCAAGAAAGTCCTCAACGGCAGAACAGGCGGAAGATAACAAGGTGTATTGTTACAATGGCTGTGAAGGCGGATGAAGGCTGCAGCAGACAAAAGGTCACCAATCGTCATGGTATCCATGCCATTGGATTAGAGCCTTTTTCTGTGAAGGTTGTGTGCTGATCATTGTGCACCGATCTCCACACATAAAACAAATTCACGCACAGGCGTCTTCCAACCACACCAAACCCAAAACAACCAAAAGTCCCATGGCGATTGACGAATGGCAACAGGGGCAGGACTGTGAAATCCGGAAGCTCCTAGTCATGGATCAGCACATGGGCGGTGAATATGGATTCAGTCGCCCTGACTCAAGGATCGAGGCAGTTGAGTAGTTCGGCAGCTGTATCCACGACTGAGCAGCCCTATTTAGGATCCACTCTGCTCACCCCATATGGGGAGGGGGCTAGAAAAGGTGCCCTAAACATAGTCTGCCTCATTTTCTCCCTGACTGGATTACCGCGACCAGTGGGGTCACCATCTAGCGGTCGTAAAAAACACATGAATTTTGGAACATGGAATATACGGACACTGCAAGACAATATGGATAGTGAACGACCTGAATGTAGGACTGCCATTACTGCAAGGGAGCTGAGACGTTTTAATATCGATATAGCAGCACTCCAAGAAACTCGAAGAGCAGGAGAAGGACAGTTGAAGGAAGAAAAAGGAGGTTATACCTTCTTTTGGAAAGGACTGCCTGAACAAGAACGACAAATACATGGGGTAGGCTTTGCTATCAAAAACGACCTTGTGAAGCTCTTGTCAGAAGTTCCCACTGGGATTAACGAACGACTCTCAACTCTGCGAATAAAACTCGCCAAAAACCAACAGGCAACTATCCTAAGTGCTTACGCACCAACACTAGATGCAGATGAGGATATCAAGGAAAACTTTTATACCCAGCTGGACACCATCTTATCAGAGATACCAAAGGAGGATAAAATTATCCTCCTGGGCGATTTCAATGCAAGAGTTGGGTGTGACTTTGATTTGTGGCCAGGGATCATTGGGAAAGAAGGAGTTCACAACAGCAACATGAATGGAATCTTACTTCTGACTAAATGTGCAGAGCATAACCTTGTCATTACTAACACACTCTTTCGCCAGAAAAATAAATTTAAAACATCTTGGAAGCACCCATGGTCGAAGCACTGGCATCTTTTAGATTATGTAATTGTCCGTGCTAGAGATCACCGTGATGTACTTCTCACCAGAGCCATAATGAGTGCCGATGACTGCTGGACAGACCATCGATTAATTCGATCCACAATGGCCATAAAGATTGTCCCTCATCGTAGGCTCCAAGGAAGAAAACCAAGGCGTAAAATGAATACACTGGCCCTTCAAGATTCTATTAAACGAGCTTGCTTTCAATCAACTCTCAAGGAACATCTGCCTATGGAACTTCCTGAAAATGTTGAGGAACACTGGATTAAATTGAAGACTTCTATTATTTCAGCCTGTGAACAAACAGATTCCAGCAGACTTTAGGGATGCCATAATTATCACTCTCTTTAAAAAGGGTGATAGAACAGACTGTGGAAACTATCGAGGCATCTCCCTTCTAGCCACAGCAGGCAAAATCCTGGCAAAGATCATCGCAAACCGTCTCCTATCTGTATCGGAAGACATCCTCCCTGAAACGCAAAATGGCTTCCGCCCTTCCAGGGGAACAGTGGATATGATCTTCACTGCACGACAGCTTCAAGAAAAATGCAAGGAGCAAAACCGCCCTCTGTACATGGCGTTTATTGATCTGACTAAAGCTTTTGATACTGTAAATCGTACTGCTCTCTGGACCATCCTTCTGAAAATCGGATGCCCTCATAAATTTGTGAACATCTTGTGGCTACTCCATGACGACATGATGGCAACAATCCTGAATAACAATGGCTCTCAAAGCGATCCATTTAAAGTGGAATCCGGCGTTAAACAGGGATGTGTTATTGCTCCAGCCTTATTTGCTATCTTCATAGCTATGATTATACACCTTGTTGAAGAGAAACTTCCTACTGGTGTAGAAATTATATATCGAACAGATGGAAATCTTAGTAGGCTGAAAGCAAAAAATAAGGTAACTACAACTTCTTTTATAGAACTTCAATATGCTGATGATAACGTAGTCTGTGCACACTCCGAAGATGATCTTCAAACTATCCTAAACATCTTTGCAGAAGCATATGAAAAGCTCGGCCTCTCGATTAACATTAAAAAAACCAAAGTGCTTTACCAGCAAGTTCGAACCAATCCCTCTGCAGCACCATCAATCCAGCTTAAAGGTGTGTCACTAGAAAATGTCGACCACTTTTCTTATCTCGGCAGCCATCTATCTATAAAAGCCAACATCGATGCTGAAATTCAGCATCGCCTGAGCTCTGCGAGTGTAGCTTTCTCCCAAATGAAGTGTAGAGTGTTTGAGGATCGGGACATTCGCAGGGAGACCAAAATGCTTGTTTACAAAGCCATTGTACTACCAACCCTTCTGTATGCCTGTGAAACATGGACCCTCTACAAACGCCACCTCCAACTTCTTGAAAGATTCCATCAACGCTGCCTCCGAAAAATTCTTCAAATTACTTGGGAAGATAGGCGGACTAATGTTAGCGTATTAGAAGAAGCGAAAACCACCAGCATTGAAACAATGATCATCCAACATCAACTTCGCTGGACCGGTCATGTTGTTCGAATGCCTGACCATCGTCTTCCAAAGCAGCTACTTTACTCCCAACTTAAGAATGGAAAACAGAATATTGGTGGACAGCAAAAGAGATTCAAAGATACTCTCAAAGCTAATTTAAAAAAATGTAATATCAGCATTGAGAACTGGGAACCCCTAACTCATGAGCATTTCAATTGGAGGTCAGCCTTTATTAATGGCGCTATGGACTTTGAAGAAGCACGAGTACAGGGCGAAAGGGAGAAAAGAGCTAAAAGGAAGGCACGTCAGGCAAACCCTCATCATGACCGTCTCCCACCTGGAAACCTATGCCCTCATTGTGGGAGGTTGTGCGGATCCAGAATTGGCCTTTATAGCCACTTATGGATCCACTGTTAAAATTTTACCTTTGGAAGACAATCTTACTCGGCTACGAGTGATCGCCAATGATGATGATGATGATGATGATGATGATGATGATGTGGGGAAAATAGGAGGAGGAAGGTGTAGTAGGTATGTTCACTGCCTTGAGTTATTTATAAAAATAATAAAGGCGGGATAAAAAATAAAAATAAATAAATAAATAATGGGGTACTTTTTGAAGGAAAAGATGGAACAGCAAGCAAGCACATTGGAAAATTGTTTACTGTATTTCAGGCACTGTCCTTTAACCTAGGAGCTCTCTGTTATTTTATGCCCTGAAACTTTTACAGCCACTATTACATTTTGCAATTACAGTGAAGCGAGGCAGAAAATAGCAGTTCAAAAATGGATTTGAGTAATGAAGTTTCAGCCATTATTTGAAAGTCTGTTGTTTTCTTAGTGAATATTTAATCTTCCTACCAGCATGAATTCCTAATTGAACTTTAAGTATTATTGTTCTTGGACACTCCTAACTGCTATTTTGAAAACACTGGTAAAAATAGAAGATAATATGGAATAGAGGCTTCATCAGTCTGTCTCCATGAACTATACTTAGGAAAAATAATTCTAGAACTCTTCTCCTATGTGCTCAAGTTATAAAAATGATACATCTGCAAAACATTCCAGATTTTTAATGGTTAACATCCCAATATTTCCTAGAATGTAAAGCCCAGAACTTACATCAGAGGTGCAGATTCTCTTGCATGGATGACAGAAAACTTGGATAGAACATTTTACAATTTTGTAAAGACAGTTCATAAAGTGTGCAAAATCTTCTCTATCTTTACAACCTCCATGTTATTACTGTCGCCTAGTGCTGGAAATCCCCTTGCTGCAGGGATTAAACATTTGGCAATAAGTATAATAGTAACATGAATATCTCATTTACACTTCCAACAACAAGGTAATATATTATTGTTTTATATTTTGAGAAGGTGTGACTCACTGGACTTTCTCATAAAAGATGTAAAACCACCAACTGCTACAGATACATGAAGAGCTATAGAAGATTCTAGTTTTCAGTGGAGAACAATGTATATAGGCATAGGTGTTTGCATACATTTTGCAGCAATGTAAAATGATATAAGTATGTAATCCATGTCATTTCCAAAATGACATCAAGATGCCCATGATACATCACACATGTGGGTGTTCATGTATCATTTGGACTATTTTTAAAATCAAAACTAAGGAATAATTATTAATACTTGGCTTTAAGGTCATATTAAGTTTGTAATAGATAAACATGTATCAAGTGGTAGCACCAAAATACAGTATGTGGCATCATAAACAAATGCCACGGTTTATGGTACATGGTGTTAGTATCTGTTATTATGGCAGGTTAGAGTACCATTAGTAGAAAAGAATGTAGAGGTGCTGGGATAGCCCTAGTAAAGTAATCCCATAGTATTATCAGTTGTTACATTGTGACTTTTCCATGGGGGGGGGGGGTACCATCAAGTCAGTTTTTGACACCTGGCGACTGCCTGGACTAGTCCCTGCAGTTTTCTTGGTAAGATTTCTGAAGTGGTTTGCCATTGCCTTCCTCCTAGGGCTGAGAGAGAGTGACTGGCCCAAGGTCTCCCAGCTGGTTTTGGTCTCCCGTTTTCTAGCCTGGTGCCTTAACCACTACACCAAACTGGCTCTCATATAACCCATAACCCCATTAATTTGGGGCTGTTTTGCATTCTTTTCTCTGGGAACCCAGTGATCACTGTAGTTACATATACATGTCAATAAAATATACTTTGTTGCATCTATCTCTAAACCCTTTGGTTCTTTATTGAAGTGGACATTTTTCCCACAACAATGCGAACATATGATAAGTCAGTAGTCAATAATGTCTTATCGATCACTAACAATCCTAATTTTTAAAAGAATTTGAAAACGAGTATTTTTAAAATATTTTTCAGTCTGTTGAATCAAAATCCGATTATACTTAAAATACAACACTTTGCTTTTCACCTAAAACCAAGTAAGACAACCGAGATGGTTGATACCAACCTTCTAATTACACATAAGTGTGCTGCATAACCAATGTAGAAGAATGATGATATTAGGTCTAACACACTTTCCAAAAGTTGAAAAGTTGCAATAGGTGTCTAATTTTCATTTATTTTGTGCAACAATGCAAATTCTATACAAAATGGAATTACACATATTAGTTTAGTACATATGGTTTGTGATATTCATGGGGGTTCCATTCAAATGTAAAACCATGGATAATGAATCCACAAATAACAAGCCCTTGAATCTTTGGGAATTGGGGACTTAGGTTCCAGAGTGTGCTGGCCTGTCACGGGTATCAGGTTACACAGAGTCTCTGCTGTGAGCTGAAGACAGGAATGCACTCACCAGCTGTACGCTAGCAACAGATACAGCCAGAAGTCCTGCTGCAGGGAAAAGCTGAGGGAGAGAAACCAAGAGTCCGTTTGCCGAAGTCAGAGTTGGAGCCAGAATACAACCGATATTCCAAAGCCAGGTCAGGGGTGGTAACAAGTAGGTCAGCGAGAAGTCCAAGCCGGGTCAAGGAGTCCAGAAAACAGATCAACAGTAGTCCAACCAGGGTCAAGAAATCAGGAATCAAGCCAAGATGCCAGAGTGGTCGCTAAGCCAATATGCTACGTTGCTCCCACAACTCACTCACCTCTGCTGGTGATTTATTAGGAGATTAGGGACTGTCATCTGAATCCTGCAAAGACTCAACGTTTCCCCTACATAACTCCCTTGTAGCTAGCCTTGCACTTCTTCGTCTGTCCTTTAAGGCAATGCATACATGTCTCCGTCTCTGCCCTTTGGGTGATTCTGGTGAGCTGGGAGTTTGATGAGAACCAGCTGGCTGCTGGCTAGAGGGTGGGAACAAACCACCATCTCCGGTTTGCTCCCCTGTAGCCTCAGTTGTTGGCTGCTGGCTAGAGGGTGGGGACAAACCACCATCCCCAGTTTGCTCCCCTGTAGCCTCGGTTGTTGCCAACTCCCCACCGCCCTGTGGTGCTGGGTCTACTTCTGAGGCTGTGCCTAATTCTGGGGCTTCGTCTGGTTTAGTCCCCTGGGGGTTCACCAGGGGCAGCTCGTCTGCTGACTCCTCACTGTAGTCCTGGGGCAGAGGCTGAACCAGGACACAGAGTTTCTGGCCATCCTCTTCCTCCTGTGAGCTTTTCCTTCCTCTTCCTCCCATAGTGGTCATGTGTGCAATGCACCTGCATTTACTCCTTCTCCTCTCTTGGTCTTGGAAGACCTTGCTGGGTCAGTTCTATTGCAAGGATCCATGTGGTTTCTGCACAGCACCTGAGTCATCCTAATTATGAAGATTCATGTGACCTCCTCACTAATGCTGCCTGCAGATCACTTGTGGTGATTTTCAGTCACACCTCTGGAGGCTAATGCTGCTGCAGGTTGTTTGAAGCTTTCTCCAATCAGTGTGAGCAGTCTGTAGGCAGCACAAAGCATCCAACAGATGACTGAGACACCCTCCACACCAATAATTAAAGAGCTGTTGGAGAAGCCATTTTGAACTATATGGAATGAGAAAGGTAACTCTGGAGTTCTCGGTGCTCTCTGAGTCTTGTTGTTTTCTTGCATTTCATTGCCAGTCTAGGCAACATCTTCAGTGCGAAAAGAGAGTGGGACTTGCTCCCTGTTTATATACCATGGCTTGTCCTGCTTGTGTTGGTGGGGGTGTTGTTCTCTCCTTTGTAGTTCCTTGATTGGGCTCTTGTTTGTTACTTGGTTGATTGACTGATTAATAGTTCCTTGATTAGGGTATATTGTCTGTTTGATTGTTCCTCTGGTGCTAATCGTGGTGTTAATCTTTGCATATCTGGCTGATGATTGCTGGCAAGGAGGTGTTCTGGTGTTCTGGCTTTTCTATTATCTCTTATGAATGGTATGTAAATGTTGTTTACCTCTAGGTGTCTGTTGATGGCTGCTTTGTCTGAGTGCCAAGCTTCCAGAAATTCTCTAGTGCTTTTGGATTTGGCTTGGTTTAAGATGCTCACAGTTTCCCAGTTGAAAGTATGGTTAAGTCTGTCCATGTGTTGTGAGATTAAGGAGTTTTCATCATGTCTTCTGACTGCTAGTTGGTGTTCGTGGATGCGTTCTGCCAGTCTTCTGCCAGTCTGTCCTACATAGTGGCTGTTACAGTCCTTACACTGTATGTTGTAGATGACTCCTGTTTTTAACTCTTGGGCTACTGGGTCTTTTGGGTTACTTACAATGTTCTGAAGGGTTTTGGTTGGTTTGTGTGCTATGGTGATGCCATGTGGTTGTAACAGTCTATTAGTAGTTTCTCAGATGTTTCTGAAATATGGCAGAGTAATCCTTTTCATAGCTTCTGTTGGTTTTGCTGTGGTGGGTTGAGTGGTGAGGCACTTTTTGATAAAGTTGTGTGGGTGTCCATTTTACTGGAAGATGCTATATAAGTGGTCTGTTTCCTTTTTCTGGTGTTCTGGGTTGCTGCAGTGCATTTGTGCTCATCTGAATAGTGTTCTTACATAGCTCCTCTTGTAGGAGTTTGGGTTATTTCTTTGGTAGTAGAGCACTTGGTTTGTGTGGGTAGATTTCCGGTAGACTTGTGTTTCTAGAATGCCATCATTTCCTCTACTGATGAGGATGTCCAAGAAGGGTAGTGTGTTGTTGTTTCCTTCTTCCCTTGTGAATTTTATTCCTTTGAAGATGTTGTTGATGGTTTCATGTGTTTCCTCCAGTTGATCCTTTTTTATTATGACGAAGGTGTCATCTACATACCAGATCCATACTTTGGGTTCTATCCGTGGGAGTGCTATCCTTTCTAGACATTGTATTACAATCTCTGCTATGAGTCCTGAGAGTGGTGATCCCATAGGTGTTCCTTTGATTTGTTGGTATATTTGTCCATCAAACTAAAAGTAGGTGGTGAGGCAGAGGTCGATGAGGTCCATGATTCTTGGTATTTTGATCTTGGTGTATCTAGTTAGGTTAGGTGTGTTGCATAGAAATGCTGCCATGGATTCAATCGCTAGTGATTGGTCTATGGATGTAAAGAGTGAAGTGACATCAAATGACACCATAATTTCATCTTCATCTATTTTTAGGTCTTTGATTTTCTGGAGGCACTTTAGTGGGGACTTGATAGAGTATTCGCTCTCCTCTGTGAGATGCTGAAGTTTTCTTGTAAGTTCTTTAGCTTACGTGGGGATCCCTGGTAATGATACAACTGGACGGAGTGGTATGTTTGGTTTGTGTATTTTGGGGCATCCGTAGAAGCATGGGATGATGGGTCCGCTGCTTTTCATCCACCTCTGTTCTTCTTTTGTGATTTGACCTTTCTTGGTTAAGTCGTTGAGGATTCTTTTGACCTGGTTGTCCAGTTTCTGTATGGGGTTGGTGTTTAGTGGGGTGTAGGTTTCTTTGTCCTCAAGTAAATCTTTGGCTTTTTGTATATATTGTGATCTGTCCATAATGACGGTGGTGTGGCCTTTGTCTGCTGGGAGGATGATGATGTTTTGGTCCATCTTTAAGTTTTTGAGGGCTGCTCTGTCCTCTGCTTTCAGTTGGTTCTGTTTCCTTGTCTTTCTGGTTTGTGATATGAAAGGTAACTCTTTCCATGATCAGCCAAAACAGTCACTGCAGAAAAGGAAGCCATTTGTCTTTAGAATGTCACATGTGTTGGAGGTCCCAGCAAATTAGCATGCCTCATTAGCATATGATAAATTCATTCTAGGATGACTCTCTGTGCTTAAGGACGAAGCTGTTTGTTGCTCCTCCCACTTCGTCTTTCTCTCACTCTCTCTGCCTTTTGCCACCATCAAAGCAGCATGTGGCTGCTGAGCTCCTCTCCATCTAGAGGCCGTGTGTAGGCCTCAACTCCAGAAGATGTCCCCTTTCTGCACACATCCCCTGGCAGCAAAGAGGGCCAGGGGTCTACATAAGTTTAGGGAAAACGCAGAAGAAGTAGAATCATTCCTAACAGAATGGATGTAACTGAACTGGACCAAGTAAAAGTAAGAACTCTTTTGAAACTACTTTGTCTAAGCGTGTAATTGTTTATGCTCGGGTGGGCTATGTGTGTTAAGATCAATAAGCTATATCTCTCTAGTGCGCTCATTAATGCTATTTTGTGCTCCTTTCTGTGTGTGCTTATTGCTCTGCTGCACTAAGCTCTGCTCCATTCTGTGGTCCTAGCAGTCCACTAATGGCAATCAACATGGAGCCTTGGGAGCAAGATTTGTCATGACTGATCAAGAAGGAATAAGAGCAAATACGAGTACATTTCACAGAAGTCCTAACATTAACATAAAAATGTACTTTGATCATGTGTAAAAGCCCATCCTCCATTTTATATAATGTAATGAAAATCAAACTGCAGATGTATGAACATTTTTATGTGTAAACTGAGGTGTGGTCTTTATTTATCAATTGCAAATGATGAGACTGCAGAGAACTACTGACACCTGTATATGTATGTGAGCTTTCTTTGTTGTTGGGGGAAAAATAAACATTTTAAAATCCAAAGTTACTGGCAAAGTTAATAAAATTATGATAATTACTGCCTGCACTACAAAAGCCACCATTTTGATATACCAGATCTCGGTTTCCCCATCTAGACAACCATTAGACTGCAGCAAAGCATCAGATTTTTCTATAGCTCTTTGCTTCCATCTAGTTGTTTGCTTCCATCTAGTGATCTTTGCAGCTCAATATAGCATGTTGGCCTCTTTTTTTTTAATAACAATTTTTTTCAGGAGATTCCTCAGTCTCCTTTTCTTCATACAAACTGTTAGCACAAAGTGAGGTGATTCTAACTTTCGAGGCAGTCTGAACCAGGCGTCACAGAAGCCCTACATCAGAGCTTTCTTATCTTTCCTCAAGTATCTTGGCCCTTTGCATCTCAATTTACTGTTTTATAGACTGGATTCTGTATCAGTTCTGTTCTTTCTGCTCTTTCTCTTTGTTTGCCACATTTAGAAATTAATTTCTTTGTCCATAGGATTACATGTTGCTAGCCATGTTAATCTGATCAGTGGGCCTCCTTGAGACACCTTCTGTTTGAGATTGGGAGACCCTCAGCGTTTGGTGCCATTCTTAAATTGACCCTCCAATGAGGTTCTGGAGATTTACCTGCAGAGCATTCTAATGACTACCAGGCTACGTTGAAACTGTCATTTAGGTTCCTCATAATTTCCAGAAGAGGAAGCTAGGGATCCAAAAGCTGCTTGAGGATGCTGGGTTCCAGCTTAGATGTTTCCTGACCTGACATTATCAAAGTCTGGTATATATTGTGAATGTCAACAAGCTATTTAGGACTCATAGAGTGCCATTCTTCCTTATTTTGTTAAAGCCTAAGAAAAACTCAGAACCTCTTTTTTCCCACCCCAATTCCTTCAATACAGCATATGTTAAATTGTGTGTGAGACAGAGAGATAAACAGATACACAACTATGTTCTAATGGATTCTTAAATATGGCTGTGGTAAAAAAAAAGCCTGAATATTCACACATATTTTTGCAAGATAAATTGAAGTGTGCAAAGGTTTATTTCTATTTCTATTAATGGAATTGATTTGGCAGCCCCCCACCCATCTTTTGGAAGGCCATCAAGCCCTATCTTTTCACCCAGGCACTGGGATAGAATGAGGATATCTGGAGCTGGCTGTGGGGAATCCCAAGGGGATGGTTGAGGCTCTGGCTTTTTGTTTTTGTTTTATGATTTTATAGTTACTGGGTTTTACTGTTGTTGTGAGCCACCCAAAGTTGTGTTTAAGAAGGGCAGCCATACAAATATTTCTAATTAATTAATTAATTAATGCATGCATGCATGCATACATAAATTTACACTAATTCAAGAACCTGCGTGCCAGTGAAGGAGCTTTACTTTTAAAAATAACCCAGAAGTTCTGATTTTTTTATTAAGAGTTTTCTTTTAGTTGATAATATCATGCAGTTATTATAAACAGTATCATCTGGTAGGTCGATGTGGTATTCTAGCTTTGCAGCTGCAGCACAAAACCAAGAGTATAAAATTCTATGTGCTGAAACAGTGAGAGAAAATACAAGAATAACCATTATGAATCTCCAAAGGTAGCTGTGTGTGAATGAGTAATTACAGTAAGATATGAAGCTGCCTTAAACTAAATGAAGCCACTGATCTATCCAGAATCATACTACACTGCCTTTAGAGCATCTCAAGTGGGGGATCTCAGTGAATCACTAGAACCTTGTGTTATGCCAAGAAGATTTGCTTTACTAAAGGAGCCAAGTTAAGCATGAAATTTTGTGTTCGTATAATTTTTAAGGAGTATAAAAGACCCCCTCTCTTTGATCTGTTTTCCTTTCTTTATCCTTTTATACCCTTTCAAGTTTATACCAGATGTTAAAGAACATAACAGTAGGTAGTTCTAAACAATAAGCTGATAAAGGTTAGTACAAAACAATAACATGCTTACACAGGCAGAAGAACTGGAAGAAGAGGACAAGTCATCTCATACATGGACAAATGGGGTAAAAATCAGTGAAAGGAATAGGCTGATATATCAGGAAAAGGCGTGTTGCATCTAAGAAACAACAAAATAATGAAAATTTGTTTCAGTCTTAGTCCTTATGCATACAGCTTACTCAAAGAATAAAGTGAGTGTAAACTGAATGTGTGGCCATGCGTGATGGAATAGAGTTGGTATCTTTCATGTGTGTGTGAGAGAGAGAAAGAGAAGTGGGGAGGGGGAGAGAAGGAGGTAATCTCTGATGACAGGCAACTGGCTCTCCCGATTGAGTGGGCAGAAGACTATCAATCTCTAGGTGGCAGTGATGAATCCAGAAGGCAGGAAAGTGATGGTCCCAAGATAGTGGAAAGAAGATAATAATTCCTTCTGTGATCAGAAATTCTGTAGAGGGCAGATAATGGATAGTTCCCAGTAGAGGGCAGAAAACTATTAGTCCTCCAGGTAGGTGTGTATGAATGGAGAAACAAGAAAATGAATGAATTCACCTTAGTCCAGAGGGGGCAAAACTCTTTTGACTTAGATGAGTTCACAATAAAGTCCAAGAACAGCATTAATAACATTTATTGAAGAAAATAGGAAGCCACTACCAAAAGACTATAGCTTGAATCATGTCAACTGGATTTCTATTTTCTCAGTGGAAACGTTTCGCTCCTTATCCAAGGAGTTTCCACTGAGAAAATAGAAATCCAGTTGACATGATTCAAGCTACAGACAATTCCACCTGGATGACTGAGAACCTTCATAGACACTACGAAAAGAATTTCAGTAACTGAGGTTACTTAAGAGCTAGCTGAGTTGAAATATATTTTTATAAACTGAGCTATACTTCTAGAGTATAGAGTGAAATTGTATTGATTCTTCTATCCCTATTCTGAGATTTTTAAAAAGCAGCTATATTATATTTTCTAATAGAAGAGAATATGTGTAGCTCAGGGTTGAACTGTGGAGTCCTTGGTGCTCTCTGAGCTTGGTTGTTTGCAGACGTTTCATTACCTGACTAGGTAACATCATCAGTGCAAGTGGGTTTGCTCCCTGTTTATATACAGTAGCTTGCCCTGCCAGTTTTGGTGGGGGTGTGGTTTGAATGATTGTACCCCAACTTTATTTTACTTAAAAAAACTTGATTTTCAAATCATTCACCTAAAAGTGCCATTTTCTTTTCTTAATTCAAAGGCGTACATCTAAGTTTCAGCAGAAATGAGCACTGATTGTAGTAAATCTCAAGTGGCAAGACAAATTATAAACTGTTGACCCACCAACTTCAAGTTAGTTTTGAAACTGCTTATTAAGGCTGGTCATTTTCTATAACTTAATTTACTCCATCATTATGGTTCTCTTAAAACACTGGATATAGAACAGCTTAATGACAAAAAAAAAAAACATTGAATAACTAGATAATTAAATTCACTACACTTTGAGATTTTTGTACTTAATTGATCCAGGGGGGAATAGAAAGTGTGTTCAATTGCAGTACTTATAAATATAGATGTAAATATAGCAGCTGATGATGCTTAAAGTTTGAGGGGAAAAAACAATGCTTTGGTTGTTTAAGTAATACACAGTTTAGGAAGAATTAATTCACTGATGGATAATATATTAATCAGATCTACTATTCTGGTAAGAATGGGTAAATCTGTCTTTTTGATTTTGTTTGACTTTTCATTTGACAAACCACAAACTGTGCTTGTTCCCAGTTTTCTCGGCAATGATACAGAAGTAATTTGCCTTTTCCTTCTTACTGGATGTTTTTCAGCTCTAGCCTAAATCTTTGACATTTCTTGGTTGTCTCTCATCCAAGAACTAAGTAAGCCTGATTATGCTTAATTTGCCAAACCCAGACAAGATCAGCCCCATGCTTACACCAGCTAAGTACATCCAAATAAAAATAAGAGTGGATAAAATTTTGTTTCTTCACCTACAGATGTGAATGGTCCATACAACATTCACACAGAACAGAAAAATTAACCATGCTGACCCTTTGGAGATCAAAAATTTCCACCTCTACATGATTACTGGACATCCACTGGATATAAATGAGTATCTATAAGTTCTTTGAAAGAGGCATATGGTCAACCCAATATATCTAGAATAAATATTGCATTGCAATCAACCATCATCTGCCACCTCACCATTTTGCTAGTTGGTAGAAGTAGCAGGTGCTACTTCTATGCATCTCCTCAGATTGTTCACTCTGGTGTAGTGCTTCATTTTGGAGGAGGAGAAGGAAGAGGAGGAGAGCGGGAGGGGGAGGGAGAAGAAGAAGAGGCAGAGGAGGAAGAGAAAGAGGAAGAAGAAGAGGAGGAGGAGCAGCGACAAAAGAAGCTTCTGTCATTTGAAAGGTTCAAGCATCTAACTACCATGTTATCTGAATTTGGGTGCTCCAACTGATTTTGTGGATGGTAAATTCTTCATAACTGTTCTATAAGGATTCCAGATGTAAATTGTATCCATCTGACTCCATCTAGAGTGGTGCAGAAAACTATAAATGAGATTTTTGTTTTCTCAAGCCCCTGCATGAATTCTGCAAGTTGTGTTGACTTGAAAATTACACTAGCCTTAAAGAATCCAGCATTTGAAGAAAGCCTGCCTGTCATTTGCATGGGATGGCAAGAATGTCTTCTTCCTTTTTCCATGCCAGCAGGCCAATAAGAGCCTGACCTGGGTGCAAATGGAATAGGAAAAAAAAACATAATAAAATAACATGTACTGCCTTGGTGGTTATTCAAATCAGGTTAAATTGTACAATGGTTGTGTTTCAGCATACAATACCCAGCTTTGGATCTTACAAGACATGTCAGTCTTGTATTGCAGGCTTTGTGAAGACAATCAGCTAGAAATGATTGACTGCTCCGTTTTTTTGGTTATTGTTTTAAAATCTGTAGCCTAACATATGAGGTACATTCAGCCATTGAATTCTTCCACTGAGGGAGAAGATTCATCTCTGGATTAACATTAATCTTATTTTGCTATACAATTCTGCTTCCTTTCCTGATGCCCGGAGGGAGGATAAACCTGACAAAGTGTGTATGTACACTACAATTATTAACTTGCTAGCAGTACAACACTGTGTAAGTCCAGCATGTTTACCCTCTTTGGTCCACATGAAATTGTTTCAGCATTTGCCATCCAGTCTTGGAAACAGGATGCAGTACAACAGTCGGTTGTACAGTAGACTAAATAAGATTGGGTTTGTTTATCAATCAAATGAACAAAGAATGCTTACTTATATATGAAGTAGGAAAATAAAAGACAACTATGTTTATGGATAAGTATACAGAGATATCAGGTGAATTTTTTTTTTTTAGAACTTGCATTTAGTGCTCCTGGATATTGAGATAGGAACCAATCGAAAAGAATATTTGTAGCTCAGGGTTGAACTGGGGAGTCTTTGGTGCTCTCTGAGCCTTGTTGTTTTCATGCAGACGTTTCATTGCCAGGCTAGGCAACATCTTCAGTGCGAAAAGGGAGTGGAACTTGCTGTCTGTTTATATACCCTGGCTTGTCCTGCCTGTGTTGGTGGGGGTCTTGTACTCTCCTTGGTAGTTCCTTGATTGGGCTGTTGTGTGCTGTTTGGGTGATTGACTGAGTTAATAGTTCCTTGATTAAGGTCTATTGTGTTGTTTGATTGCTATCAAACAACACAATCAAACAACACAATAGACCTTAATCAAGGAACTATTAACTCAGTCAATCACCCAAACAGCACACAACAGCCCAATCAAGGAACTACCAAGGAGAGTACAAGACCCCCACCAACACAGGCAGGACAAGCCAGGGTATATAAACAGACAGCAAGTTCCACTCCCTTTTCGCACTGAAGATGTTGCCTAGCCTGGCAATGAAACGTCTGCATGAAAACAACAAGGCTCAGAGAGCACCAAAGACTCCCCAATTGAGATAGGAAAAATAAACCCTTTTGTTTACACCTGGGTCACATACGCAATGTAGGGTATTGACGCAGGAGAACATCCTTCAACACTGAGAAAGGTGTGTTCAGAAATGAAAACACTTAGCACACTTTCCAGATTCAGTACTTTCCTGCTTCTTGGAAGAGGTCAAAAGATAACTTCGGATTAAGTCAGTATTCCAACACAACATGTGTATTTGTTCCAGATTTCCTTTATTAGATTTTAACAGAATGAGAAGTGTTTTGCCTCTTCTATTCCAAGTGTGGGTCCAATAGCTTTGATTAGGAGTAACTTTATTTGCACAGGAAGGAAATGGATTTTTCAGCCTGTATATCCTTACGTATCCACAATCTTAGTTTACATCAATGTCCGTTCTAGCAGACATATGCAGAACAGTATTTAGAGTGTTAACTTTTGAGCAGGGTGATATCTGTTCAGATTTCTGCTTTTCTATGAAGCTGAATTGGGTTATGTTTAATTATTCACTATATCTTAGCCCAGACTGCTCACAGAATTGTTGTCAGAAGAAAATCCATGCACAGGAGATCCTTGGAAGAAGATTGGGGAGGCGGGAGGGGGGGATGCAGTAACCATTTATTACTGTGACATCATTTTTCCTCTGCAACCTGCTGATTCTTGAACAGTTAACATTTTTAAAAAGTCATATCCAAAATGATATGGTACCAGATCATTCCATCAGTAAAGAAAATGAAAGGGCCAGGTTAACAATATAATGGTTCATTCTATTGATAGGGAAAGCAAAGTAAGCTGAAACATAAAAATTCTCTAAGCCATTGATTCACTGTTTAGGAACAGGGTGATAACGCTTCAGTGAGTGGCATGTTAGCTGATAATTGCTTTGGTTCGCAACATTCTCTGTGTAGAAAATGTAATATTAACAAAGGCAAAGCAAAACACAGAGGTCTTTAAAGCCTTTGACACACTGATCTTTTGAAAATGAGTATAAATGAATTATTTTGAAATATTTTTCAAAGGAGGGAATAGAATGGGAGGGGAATCTGATTTAATCTTAAACCCTTTGAATAGCTGTTCCTCTTAGATGTGTAAAGACCATTTGATCTTGATCATACAAAATATGGCCTGAATTACTTCTGGTTATTTTCATAAAGATTGGAGGAACTAATGCTGTACTTGAATTTTAAACAAATAACAGTGTGGCCCTGTGCATGTTTACCTAGTTTTTAACAATATAATGAGCTGGATTCATATAGGAGAGCAATCTTTTTAATGATAGTCCTGTACTCTCAGCTTTTAGAGTATCTTCCCTGGAGATGTTGATCTGTATTGATTTTCCAACACCAAGCAAAGACACCTCTATTCTCCTAGGCATTTTATTGTTGGTTAAGAAAACCTGCAGTGGTGTTTTGGGTCTTATTTCTGCAACTGCCAAATATTTTATTTGTTTGTTTATTTATCAGCCAGTACTTCCACAGTTCTTCTAGATCATGGCAGCCAGACCAGGCAGTGAAGAAGAGAGAAGCATATTTTCTTTTTTCCTTATCACAATTTTTCACATCCCATTGATTCTGGTAGTGCAAGAAGCAGATGATCATGGACTGTAATGGAGCAACTGCTTTGTCCCTATCCTAGAATATACAATGTTGATATTACTCACCGGCAGAGACGTTGCTTGTGATAAATTTATACTACCAAAGTTTTCAGTGGCTGCTATTGGAGGGGTGGGTGGTTGAGTTATGGGTATCGAAAGGGTATCGATACCCTTTCCTGAAAGCAATACAGTGACCAAAACAAGTTTGTTTAAAAGTCACAGACTTTATGTGCTTCAGAAGTAAAGCAGGCAAATAGATGAAAAGTGATGGAGGCAGTTTTTCAAAGTCCTCTGATAAAGAGAGAGAGAGAGAGAGCACACAAATAATAAAAAGTATAGACTATACTTGAGAGCTGCACATAGTATAGACAGCACATACCGTATTAGCAACATTTTGGATCATTTTTTACAACACTTGATTGCCAAGCAGCATGAAACCAGGGCTCTTAATTAGGTCTGCTTTCTGAATTATTCTTGCTAATATAATCTAAGAATAAATTAATCTTAGTTTGGACTTTTTGGTATAATGCCCTGCTAATCGAATTTCCACCTCATTCTAATCCACTCAGATGACTGTTTGCGGTGGTTAGAAGTCCTGTCTTTGTTGCATGTAGCTGCTATTGAAACCAATGCAAATAAAAGGACCAGACTTAACTTAACATTCATCGATTTTAATGGAAATCGAGGAAACTAATTCTAGGCAGATCTCCACTTTCTACTGGGCCCATCATCAGTATGGGAAACTCATCACTTCCTCAGTGCAGGAATAAATTATGTCATGTTCCTCCCACTTCCAGCCCATTGTACATGTACAGTACATCCATATTTTCTGGCTTTGATTCAAACCTGGTGTTTTTTATGACCTAAGCCACCTTAAGCCCTTCAGAATGAATGTTCCCCAGGGCTTCAATTTATTCTAGTAGCAGCCCCAGCCCCTGCTCTGATTGCCTGCAGTCCCCTCCAATCCAGTGGCTGGTCACTGCTCTGTGCAGCCATTTCATTCTGGGCTGCTTGGCATTTATTTATTTATTCATTTAAAACATTTATATAGCCACCCATCCTAAGACAACTCTGGGCAGCTTACAACCAATAATATGTTGTAATAACATTACAACCAATAATGTTATGTTCTCTGGCGGTTGGCAGTTGTTGGTTTTTTATACTGCTGTGGTTGGTCTAATGATGTCCCATTATATCAATGAACTATTTTCAACCCTTGAAACTCATGCTCCATTCAACACTTCTTCCAGTGGGCATCCTTTCAGTTTCTGTGCAGGCTGGGAAATGCATGCTCCCCTTGTTTTCCCATCCCTGTCCACAGGTCTGCAAAGCTTCCCTTCCCTTTTCTTTTTTAAAAATATTTTTTTTTAACTTGCAACATGAGAGCTTGTTTGTTGTAGTAGGTAAGGTGCTGGACTAGGAATGGGTAGACTTGAGTTCTAGTCCTGCCTTAGGCACAGAAGCCAACAGAGTGACTTTGGGCCAGTCACTTTTTCTCAGCCCTATGAAGAAGGCAATGGTAAAACATGTGGCCTAGAAAACAGCATGAATTTGTCCCTGAAGTTTCCAGGAGTCAAGAATGACTTGAAGGAACAGGGTATGGGGTGCAATATAGGAACATTGCTACACAGTTTCCATGGACCTAGGGAGGAATGAAAGAACATGTTCTCAATTGGTTTGATTATTGCAACATTAGAGTAGCAACAATACCATAAGTGTGTGGTGGGGAGGGACGGTCTACATTAGTGTCAAAGGAAATGTGGGAAGGAGATATGAAGTCACCGATGTGTGCAAATATCTAGAAATCTAAGGAATGGCACAGGGACTATTGAGGAAGGATCAATCCCTAAAAGGAAAAGTCAGGCACTGCTAGACATAGAAGTCAATCTGTAAGGTTTCTTTTTCCTGCATGGATGGGAAGGGCAAGAAGCAGAGGAGTGACAAACCAGCCTGGCCCCATTGCATAATCCACTGCAGCTCAGAATGAAGTTGTCTTAAGAAGAGGCTGGAAGTAGCATAGGAAACACGCAGCTTAAGCTGCAGTGTGGAATTGCCCTCTATTCAACTCAGTATGTTTTATTATTTCTTAGGATAATGCCATTTCTTCCCCCTCAGAACAGAGCAGATTCATTTCACTCCTTGCTGATTCACCCTTAGGAATCTCAAGCATCAGAACATAATTCTTCACTGTTTGATTTAATAATAATCACCAGCAAATCCAGTGGCTTGCCAAAAGTGATGACTGCTTTCAGAAATTTCAAGGCGAAGTGATGGGGGTCACTGCTGCAGCCTTGACAACATGATGATTTTATTTCTAGTGAAATTGTAAACATGACAATATGTTCTTTGATTAAAACACACACAGACACAGTGTTCTATCTCAGATATCTGTATAACAAAACAGCTGCGTGAGGGAGGTCAGTATCATCCCTGGTGTATTTTGATGGGGAACAAAGGCTTTTCAATTTTGGCTGCATAACATTTGAACTATGACATTCCCAGTTTCTGCTCTTTGCCTCTTTACACAATCAGCTTCAGAGAACTTGGCCACTCGAGTGCAGCACAGCAATACTACCTTGATGCTTTCTCAGCCTTTAGTCCCTTCAGCAATGCAGTTGTTTGAAGTAAGAAGTTGTCTCATGGCCAACAGCTTGGAATAAATATGAGTGAGCCAGAAGTGAAGAGGCAATAGAGGAACAGCTCAGCCTCTGCCTTAACAGCAATTTCTTTGACTAATAAACCAGACTGGAGATGCCAATTTTATTTTACACCTGCTGAACTCTTAGCAGTAATATCACTGTCTTTCCATTTGCAACAGTGGTGCTGAAGGGTAACACAGAACAAGAAAGTCAGAGGCTGGGGTCTGAGATCCTTGATCCCATGTATTTTCCAACATCAGCATCTGTAATTTAATTTTGATATTGACTCCTTTGTAATTGTCCTTAAGAGCCATTCAGCATTTTTTTCCTAACCGGCTGTTGGAGGCCATCTGGTCTAGGCTACTCTCCATTCAGCCTTATTACATTTCTCGTTTTTCACTTAAATATCCTATCAGTGGAATTCACCCAAGGCAATAACGAGTATCTCATGCACATCAGTTTGTATGTAGAGGGCAGGTTATGGTCTTAATAGCAGAACATTTTGCTGGATGTTTTGCACTCTCAATACACCATACCTCATTAGACTGAACCATACAGAGGTACTGAATATTTTCTGTCTGAATAGATTTCAGTACCTTACTCTTTAAAATAATTTAGCTCTAAACTCTGGAATGCCATTAATTTCAATTTTGTTGCACTATTTAGAAAGCATTGTTTTCCTTCATAATATCCACTCCATTCACACTCCAGTATTTCAGTCCAAACACTTTCTTGAAATATTTTTAATTTCATTTGGCAAGTTAGATGTATGTAGATCTATTACCCAATGTCAGGGTGGGTATTCAACTCATATATATATTCTTCCTCCCATATCGTAATCAGTATTGACGGTACCTAGCAAAAAAACTACTGCATTTCTGTAATATGTACTTTTACCAATGGGATGTGATGATGATGATGATGATTTATTGGCCTTGGCAACTGTAGGTCTCAAATTTGGCAGATTTCATAATAACTGAAACATTGTATGCAAAGATTTATTTATTTTATTTATTACTATAACTTATGTGCTGCTTCATTCCTGGAGATTCTGAGTGGCTTAAGTATCATATAAGATGGTTGTTGTGGGTTTTCCGGGCTGTGTGGCTGTGTTCTGGCAGTTTTGGTTCCTAATGTTTCGCTAGTAGCTGTGGCTGGCATCTTCAGAGGACAGGAGCACAGCTAGAAGATTCTCTCTGTGCCCAAGTGGAGGGTGTGTGTTCCTGCTGGTGTTTATAGCTGCTGAAAGGGTGTGTGTCTTCTGTGGGTCATTTACAAGAGATTCTAGCTGTGCTCCTGTCCTCTGAAGATGCCAGCCACAGCTACTGGCAAAATGTTAGGAACCAAAACTGCCAGAACACGGCCACAAGGCCAGGAAAACCCACAACAACCATCGGACTCCGGCCATGAAAGCCTTCGACTATACATATCATATAAGAGTTTAAAAACAAAAATAAATCAATATAATTTTAATTGATCAATATGATGTGCCACCATTTAGGGTAAGCATGATCTTACTTGGCCTCAAATTTCTTTTTGAAGAGCCATGGCTCTCTGAAAATGTAGTAAGGAGAAAGTGCTAAGCTATACCAAAGGAGGAGGCCATCACTAAGAAGGCCATGGATTGCTGAAAATTCTGTTCCCTTGGGGATAGGATTCTCAGCAAACCCTTTCTTCCAGATCTTACTGGATGGACATATTCAACTTGAAGAAAGTGGCTGCAGAAATATCTCAGTTCTGAGCCATGTAGGGCTTTAAAGGTGAAAAACAGCACCCTGAATTGCATCCAGAAGCTAACTGGCAGCCAATGCAGTACCTTTAGTAGTAGTGTTACATATGTGCACATAATTACCCAGACCATTGTATGCTGCACCAGCTGAAGCTTCCAAATGGTTTTCAGGGGCAACCCCTATGGCAGCCTTTCTAAACCTTTTGACCCTGCAGAAACCCTTGAAATGTTTTTCAGGCCTCGGGGAACCCCTGCACATTCAGACTCAACTATAGGCCACAAGTTGCAAAATTATTGTATTTGTTTCATGTGTAGGCCTGTATATATACATTAACAGTGTTCTTAAACTAAAAATAATGAATTTTACCTCTAATGTGAAGTTGCCCGAATTTGAAATAATTTTTTAAAATAAATTATGATCTCCCAGGGAACCCCTAGTGACCTCTAGCAGAACCCTAGGGTTCCACAGAACCCTGGTTGAGAAACCCTGCCCTGTGGGGTGCATTGCAATAATCCAGTCAAAAGATGAGAAGGGCATGAATGACTATGCATGAAACCTTCTGATCAAGAAAAGGTTGCCACTAGTACAGAAGTAACTATGCAAAGGCCATAGCTTTTACCTTTTGTTCTAGCAGCCACTTAGTTGCAGGCTACCTCTCTATTGGGGAGCACTATCCTTTACAGGGTCAAAAGTGGGATAGCTCTTCTTAATCTGAACATAATCTGCTTCTAAATCATAAACACGATGTCCAAGTGGGATTTAGTCTAAGCCTGTTTCTCCTCAACTAGACTCTAAAAGTCTTCAGGAACTAGGTCAGGATGTCCATCATATCTCCTGCCTGACCCAGGGTGAATATATATAACTGGTTATATTGATGATACCTCACCCTGTGCCACTGGATGACTTCTTCCAGCAGTTCCATGTAGATGTTAAACAGTAGCTGGGAGAGGACCAAGCCTTCAGCACCTGATTAACAGGGTGGCTAAGTGCTCAATCACACCTGATCCCCCATATCACCTGGAACTGGCCATTCAGGAAGGAGAACTACTAGAGAATATCTAAAGCTTTGCAGCCAGTCCAGAAGGATGCTATGGTCAATGGTATCAAAAGCTACCAAGCATTCATCAGGAATTCCCTCTATCCTGGTGCCATTAAAGATCAACAACAGTAACCAATATGGCTTTTGACCCATACCCAGGAATGAATCCTGATCACATAGGGTCTAGATAATATGTCCCTTAATTTTGGTTTGAAGATGATCGGTATCCATTCCTGAATGACATATCTGCATGACTTAGTGTTCCTCTCATTCTCAGCTCATAGCTCAGGGCAGATAACTTTGTTATTTTTCTGATCCAGTATGAAAGTATAGTTAAAGCAATGATATTCCCTGTAGTAAATTATGGCTGTGAGAGCTGGACCATAAGGAAGGCTGAGCGAAGGAAGATAGATGCTTTTGAACTGTGGTGTTGGAGGAAAATTCTGAGAGTGCCTTGGACTGCAAGAAGATCAAACCAGTCCATACTCCAGGAAATAAAGCCAGACTGCTCACTTGAGGGAATGATATTAAAGGCAAAACTGAAGTATTTTGGCCACATAATGAGAAGACAGGATATCCTGGAGAAGATGCTGATGCTAGGGAAAGTGGAAGGCAAAAGGAAGAGGGGCCGACCAAGGGCAAGTTGGATGGATGATATTCTGGAGGTGACAGACTCAACCATGGGGGAGCTGGGGATGGTGACGGCCAACAGGAAGCTCTGGTGTGGGCTGGTCCATGAAGTCACGAAGAGTCGGAAGCGACTGAACGAATAAACAACAAACATGAAAGTATAATTTTCCACCTTTCCCAACACAATGCTTGCTATGTGCATGACCTCTGTCACTTTAGCAGCAACCATGGTGATGAAGGAGTAGACAGTGGGATTTACCTAGTTCCTATTGACTGTTTTCAGCAGCTGTTGGCTTGTTCTCTTCTCTTTCATCATCTCTGTGACCATTTTAAGTTGCTGAACACCAGGAGAGGAACAGCAACACCAACATTGTTAGAAAAATAGGTAGGCCAGGGCCTCTCTAACATTATTTTTCTGCTACATCTATGCAGAGCAGGCCTGTCTACCATTTTTTCTAGACCTCTTGATGGTGATGGTGGTTCCCCCCACCCCCTTTTTGGAACAGGATCAATGCTTTCATTTTATTTTAACAGAGAAAATATTTTGATGAGCAAAATCAAACAAATGAAATGGCAGGATATTTGGAAATACAGTACTCATTTTGCCTCACACTTTACATAATTATGCTATCTAACAAATCATTTAATTTTTAAAAATTCTTTTTGGCTTACTTCTTCTGAATGCTAAGAAAGGTTAACACATTTAATTGTTCCTACCTAGTGGCATACAGAATTGTTCTTCAATATATAAACAGTTATAGTTAATTATGAACCCTTCAACGTAAGAACATTTTAAATGATTTTTTTCATGTAGTACATCCTGCAGTTGTCAAAAGAAATTCACATATTTTCTTTTGCAGTTCAGTGCTTTTTTTTTTTTTTTGGACATCCTTGAAATACTTCACAATGCTAAGCAAATTAGACTGATACTGTCATATGGAACAGTTATTGATATCAAGTCATCTCAAGAGTTAATTTAAAGGTATTTTATACAAAACTAGACTTCTTTATAAAAAAATATTATTCAACAATATTATTCTACCAGACCTGTTTTAGGTCTGGTAGACTTAGATTTAGTGAAGGCCCAATTTGGATATCCACAGGCCTTCAGAGCTGTTCTCAGGTGCTGATTTTCATTCTTTTTGGAATCCATGGAGGTGGGGATGGTTTCTGCTCTGTGTGACAATGTCCTGATGACTCCTAGTTTGTGCTGTAGTGGATGGTGGGAGTCAAACATCAGATATTGACCTAAAACAGCGACAGAAAGGACTGAGACTCAGAGTAAACAGAAGAACCTGGTCATTCCTTACATGGCTGGCGTGTCTGAAAAGATAAAAAGGATATTTGGCAAACACCACATACCTGCATATTTCAAACCCACCAACACACTGAGACAGAGGCTTGTACACCCCAAAGATCAAACTCCAAAACACAAGAAAAGCAATGTAGTGTATGCAATCCAGTGCAGTGAGGAGTGCTCTGAGCTCTACATTGGAGAAACCAAACAACCTTTGTACAGGAGGATGGCCCAACACAGGAGGAGCAACACCACAGGACCAGAGTCAGCAGTTTATCTTCATCTAAAGGAAAAAGGACACTCATTTGAGGACATTAATGTTCACATTTTAGACAGGGAAGATAAGTGGTTTGAAAGAGGGGTCAAGGAATCCATTTATGCCAACTTGGAAAATCCTTCTTTGAATAGAGGTGGGGGCCTCAGGCACAATCTTTCCCCTATTTTCCTTCCTGCTTTGTCTTCTGTGCCTAGGAAGATTAAGACCATTTCGCAATCTCAACAACAGCAAGGTAATCTTAACGATCCTCCTTTGGATGATAAAGGGACTTAGAAATAAACATCTCAAATAACCATGACCTAGCCCCAGGTGCAAGGTCACACAGCCACCCTAGAAACATATTTAAGGATTCCCTTACAAACTTTGCTCAGACTGAGGAAGCTTCTTGGATAAGGAGCGAAACGTTTCCACTGAGAAAATAGAAATCCAGTTGACATGATTCAAGCTACAGACAATTCCACCTGGATGATTGAGAACCTTCATCGACATAGGTAGGGACCATGTTTATTTCTCCATATCCCCAAAAAGTTACAAGTTAATTATTATTATTATTATTTATTTATTTATTTATTTAATTTATATAACCGCCCATCTCCCCCAGCGGGGAACTCTGGGCGGTTTACAACAAAATAAAATTAGATAAAAGCATGAAATATAAAATATATAAACCAACAATTTATACAATTAATATAATAAATAGATATAAAATTCCAAGTGGGATATAGTATTAATAAAAGAAGGGCATTATAAAATTATAATTAATATTTATGATGCTTTATTAGTGTTTTCTGGAATGGTGATACATCATGTGATTAGGGAGGATGAACAGTAGCTAATTTCCATTGTGCCTAGAGTTCATTCCACTATGAATTCCACTGAAGCAAAGATACTAAATCTGGTCTGGAAGAATTTATAGCAAAATAAACATCCATGCTTTTCTATCTATGGTACTAGGCTCTTTCCTTTTAAGTATTGATTTCTCTTCTATAATATGAAATAGTCATACTGACCTACCTTGCAGGCTTATCATCAAGTCTACAGCTATAATTTTTGAAGAATTTTGATCATTTATTAAAAGAGTTGTATAAATGTATTTATTATGATCACCTATTTGTATGTAATGCAAAAAGGGTTGAAACGCCATGTCCAAGCTATTGGGCTCTTTTCCAATTCATTTGCAAGTGAGATCTCATAGCAGCCAGGAAGCCTGGCCACTGTGAATTTTTGGAAAATGATATTTTGAGAAATGTGAGTTCACATCTCAGAATACTTTATAAGAAATGAAATTGCTGGCTTGTTCCATCTGAGACTTCACTGGCAACACATCTCATCGATCCACCCAGTTATTCAACTAGTCAACCTACTGGAGGCTGAGAAGGAATTTTTAATGCTCTCTACATTGTCCAGAAAAAAAATGTTTGCCTAAATGTGTGTGTGTGTGGGGGGGGGGGGCAGGTGACATAAAAGAAATCAAACAACATGAAATCATCAGAACTATGGAAATCTAAATTCAAATTCAGTGGTGGCAAGCAAGGGTCAACCAAAAACCTCAAAGATTGGTGGACACTATCCAGTAGATAATGGGCAACTGCTGTCAGTAATACTAATTACAACCTAACACTGCTTCTCTGCAGATTATGCTCAAGCTAAGGAAGAAAGCATTGCATGGTCAAACTAGTTCCTCAAGTAAGACAGTAGGATAGAAAAAGTGCTCAGTAACCCCATGCTTATCCTTGTTGATTATAATGATTGATTTACTGTGATGTTCACATCTAATATCTGGTTGTAAATAGCATTGTGATTTTTATAACTGAAGTCTCCTTTCTTTTTGCAAATATTCATCTTTATCCTTATGATTAGGAGAATCCAATTATTTATTACTATAACCATCCCCAAAAAACCATGAATATAATTAAAAGTACAGCCCTGCTAAAGTAACTCCATAATTGTAAAGTAGAGATGTCAGTCAAAGAATATAATGCCTTTTTTCATTCTTATTCTCATTTCATCTCTGCTTTGCATTTTCCATTTCTAGAGAGGCTTATGGTTGGGTATGTGTCTGTGTGTATGTGTCCCATGAATGTCAAAATTACAAAATTACAAATCTCAAAATTACAAAGACTTGGAGCCTCTTCGTTTTCTTTCTAAGGATCAGAACCATCTTAAAATATGATGAAGGCTGAACATATTCAAGGCTAATATTCTTATCTTGGACCTGTGCCTTATCTGAGGCAAATACATTGCTCTCAGTCCCAAGTCAAGCTTATAGAAATTTGCTCATGTCTAGTGCTCCATATTTCAGGAAGCATTATATTGTCATAGTGATGATAAAGTCAAAATGCAATAGATCTTCAAACATATATTTAAGTGCTATTTATATGCAGAATAACATAGTTAAAAAGAGACGAGAAAAGATAGCCTTCACATTACTAGGGGAATGCTAGAAATATATCTAATCTGAATGATATATAGACAAAATATCTTGTGGATGTTCTACAAGTGTTGCTTTCCTTGTCATAATAAAATAAGATGTAGGGAGATCAAAGATGAATATGCCAGCAATGTACTTGTAGATATTTTATCAAGATATTTTCATTCCTTGGAGAAGTCTATATGGTGGCAGCCCTTAGTGATGAAAGACTGTATTATTATCTTTCAGTATAATGTGTCACCACAGCTCTGTGGAAATCATATTAATGGTTATATATCTTTGACACACTGATGAATAATCTTTGCCTACTTCACAGATTTTTTCTCAACATACTGTGTGCTAACATCACTACTTAAAACCTTAGGTTACATGTCCTGGCAGGAACAAAATCTTTTCAAGGCTATGTACCTAGGGTATGTTAAATTAATCTAAACACATATATAAATATTGCTTCTACAGACTTACCACCATAGACCATACATCTTGCAACTAGCCTGCCAATAACAGAACAGGGATTGGCACTTTTCAATAACAAAATGAATTTTTTTTCATGGAGAATGCCTGAGTTCCAACCTGAAGCATCTTCAGTTTAAAGTAAGGATCTTAGATCATAAGGCTGGGAAAGATAAAAAATCTCTGCTTGAACCATTGGAAAGCTATTGCAATTTGCAGCAGATAGCACCCCTGTGCATTACAGATCAATGTTCAGTTTCAGTGGCCTATCTTTCCATTGCAAAGACAGTGCTGAGCCCCATGAGAGAGGGGGAAATGAAGCTTGTGGAAACAGAGACTAGGTAGTCAATTAAAGCAAGCTCAGAGAAGAGACCAGATACGCATTACCTGTAGCTCCAGGACAGCATGCTCCCCAGAAAGACTTGGGCATCCCTTGAGCCCCTCCAAATCTTTCAGCTAATGGTGTCTAGATTTTTACAAGATCCACCTCAACCCAATCCTTTTATACTTTATTTTGGTATATGTATGTGTGAGGAGGGAGAGAGAGAAGAAAAGAAAGAGAGAGAGAAAGTGACTCATTTAACTATGTCCAGCATGCAGCCTCCCTCACCCATCCCTGCATCTTGATATCACCCTGTTGGAATCTGGTTGTTATTAGGTTTTTATCCCACCTTTTATATATTTTGGTCAACTCAAGGCAGTGAACATACCTAATTCTCCCTGCTCCTATTTTCCCCACAACAACAGCCCTGTGAAGTGGGTTGGGCTGAGAGAGAGTGACTGGCCCAAGGTCACCCAAAGTCATGCCTCAGGGAGGCCTAGAACTCACAGTTTCCTGGTTTCTAGGCCAGCACTTTAACCACTACACCAAACTGGCTCTTACCAGATCTGTGTGACAGACTGTTTGATTTTTCAGTGGTGAAAATGGCCCAAAATTGTGCCGCCCAAATTTATCCATTTTGCCAACATAGCTGTTTGGGAAGGGGAACTTTGATGGGGTTTCTGAAATTAAGCTTCATCCCTTTCAGTAACATCATCACCCTTCTGCTGTCACTTCCTGCCCATAAGCTGGTCAGAGCAGCAAATTGTGACACATAGACACCCCCCCCACCAAAAGAAAATTGCCTTCCCCTGTCCATTGGATAAACTTATATTTGACACCAAGGCACCTGACGAAAATTTGGTAGGAAGTGTACAGTTTCACTAAAGAGAACCAGAATCTCTCTTTTTGAAATTTTATATAACATGAATATAAGTTGTAAAAGTTGCATACCTGTAATATGTAATGATAAGTCTAAGCACATGTAATATACCATAAATGAATAAGAAATGGCTGCCAGATGTCAGAAATTTGTTATGAACCTTAAGGATTTAGTGACAAGGGACAGCTTGGTAAAATACACTGCTCAAAAAAATAAAGGGAACACTGAAACAACACAATGTAAGTCCAAGTCAATCACACTTCTGTGAAATAAAACTGTCCACTTAGGTAGCAACACTGATTGACAATCAATTTCACATGCTGTTGTGCACATGGAATAGACAACAGGCGGAAAGCATAGGCAGTTAGCAAGACATCCCCAATAAAGGAGTGGATCTGCAGGTGGCGACCACAGACCACTTCTCAGTTCCTATGCTTTCTGGCTGATGGTTTGGTCACTTTTGAATGCTGGCGGTGCTTCCACTCTAGTGGTAGCATGAGACGGAGTCTACAACCCACACAAGTGGCTCAGGTAGTGCAGCTCATCCAGGATGGCACATCAATGCGAGCTGTGGCAAGAAGGTTTGCTGTGTCTGTCAGCGTAGTGTCTAGAGCATGGAGGCGCTACCAGGAGACAGGTCAGTACATCAGGAGACATGGAGGAGGCCGTAGGAGGGCAACAACCCAGCAGCAGGACCGCTACCTCCGCCTTTGTGCAAGGAGGGACAGGAGGAGCACTGCCAGAGCCCTGCAAAATGACCTCCAGTGGGCCACAGATGTGCGTGTGGCTGCTCAAACGGTCAGAAACAGACTCCATGAGGGTGGTATGAGGGCCCGACGTCCACAGGTGGGGGTTGTGCTTACAGCCCAACACCCTGCAGGACGTTTGGCATTTGCCAGAGAACACCAAGATTGGCAACTTCGCCACTGGTGCCCTGTGCTCTTCACAGATGAAAGCAGGTTCCCACTGAGCACATGTGACAGACGTGACAGGGTCTGGAGACGCCGTGGAGAACGTTCTGCTGCCTGCAACATCCTCCAGCATGACCGGTTTGGCAGTGGGTCAGTAATGGTGTGGGGTGGCATTTCTTTAGGGGGCCGCACAGCCCTCCATGTGCTCGCCAGAGGTAGCCTGACTGCTATTAGGTACCGAGATGAGATCCTCAGACCCCTTGTGAGACCATATGCTGGTGCGGTTGGCCCTGGGTTCCTCCTAATGCAAGACAATGCTAGACCTCATGTGGCTGGAGTGTGCCAGCAGTTCCTGCAAGATGAAGGCATTGATGCTATGGACTGGCCCGCCCGTTCCCCAGACCTGAATCCAATTGAGCACATCTGGGACATCATGTCTCGCTCCATCCACCAACGCCACGTTGCACCACAGACTGTCCAGGAGTTGGGGGATGCTTTAGTCCAGGTGTGGGAGGAGATCCCTAAGGAGACCATCCGCCCAGGCGTTGTAGGGAGGTCATACAGGCACGTGGAGGCCACACACACTACTGAGCCTCATTTTGACTTGTTTTAAGGACATTACATCAACGTTGGATCAGCCTGTAGTGTTCTTTTCCACTTTAATTTTTGAGTGTAACTCCACATCCAGACCTCCAGGGGTTGCTTACATTTGATTTCCATTGCTTTTTGTGTGATTTTGTTGTCAGCACATTCAACTATGTAATGAACAAAGTAATTAATACGAATATTTCATTCATTCAGATCTAGGATGTCTTATTTCAGTGTTCCCTTTATTTTTTTGAGCAGCTTATTTTTCCTGGATGGTCTTAGAAATAGAATTACTTCTGAGAACATACAAACTGTTGATTAAAATTGAAGGCATTCATAACATTATTTCAAGGTCAAGGGTTAGGGTTGCTGTCTTGTGTCTATCAACTAAGTACCTATATATACGAGCATCTGCAACCAACTTTTTAGGCTCCATATGCCCAATCTAAGCAGGTTAGCAACCCATACTATAGCCAAACTTTTGTTATGACAAGGAGAAAAGTTCCTATCTCTGTATATCAATTTACTACTGAGATATATCACTGAATATTTAATTTTTATCATAATCCTTTAACAACCTTGCACCTATCCTTAGATGGATGGGTGGGTGGGTGGGTGGCACAGTTTGTTGTTTAACTGGATCTTGCTCCAACATGAGCCTGAGGCCACTGTTTTCTATAAAGGAGTTCATTCTCCCAACAAAAGTGTTTTCTGTCACTGCCCCTGGCTACTGTTGCAAAGGGAGAGATTTCAGAGTTCTTTTCCCCCACCTCAATTAATTATTTTCCTTCTTCATCTCTCCTCTGATACCCTAAACTAGTTTTAGAACCAATTGGTATAAATTTCTGCACTTCTGATTCCTTATTCTTTTTATTTTGAGTCCTGGTGAATGTACACTTCTGTTTATCAGCTCCTGTTATATCCCTTCCCACGATGAAGGCTACAAAGGAGTCTTCCATAAATTCATACCCCATATAGCCCTTTTGTATTTCTCCATTCTACATATATCAGGCCATGGATATTTTAAAATAATGTTTACACCGAAAGCCTCTTACACCAACATATCTGTTTAAAATAATTGCTTTCTTAGCAACTAGATCCCCTGTATTAGTAATATATCAATGCCAGTATCTACTATAGCAATTTGTTCTCATCAAACATAGTTTTTCATTAATTTCCTCAGTGTTAGTATTTATAAACCCATACCTCTGATCATTCTCCTTCTTCAATTCAGAAGTTTCAT
This sequence comes from Charina bottae, assembly GCA_023362775.1. Taxonomy (NCBI): domain Eukaryota; kingdom Metazoa; phylum Chordata; class Lepidosauria; order Squamata; family Charinaidae; genus Charina; species Charina bottae. The sequence goes on from JALMGJ010000003.1 coordinate 13,009,266, forward strand.
CCTTCTGATGAAAGCATTTTTATTTGTTTTCAAAGGATCCTTTCTCCTTCTCTTCCTCTTCCTCTTATAATAGCAGTTGGCTTTGACAAAAATTTTCTATTTTCTTTCCACACACTCAAAAGCATATTATATCATTATTTGCCTCTTTTTCAGTAGAGCTACATTTACTGTTTTCTTTGCATAATTCAATCTTTTCTTCACATCTGATTAGACTCTGTTCTAATTATAAACTGCTTGTTTGAATACTTCATAGAAATCTGCCTGATCCTCTGGAATTTCATTACAGCTTTCTGTTAACTCTCCTTGTATAAGGCAAGGGATACATTTCATAACTCTTCTTTCTGAAATTTTCATCCCTTAGCAGCCCTTCAAAATTATTCAGAAAAGTGTAGGGGTACTCAGCAGGAATGTATGAAATAGTCTTTAGGAATGACTATACTAGGTGTTTGCACCTTGAGTACTTCCCACTCATGCTTCTCTTCTCCTTGAACTTTTAACTTTTCTGTCTCTACCTTCAACTTTTCAAATTCTACCTGGCTGTGATGCTCTATATTACACAGCTTTTCTTTCAGATATTCTAAGTATACCCCACTTGATCTGTTTTCCCCACTTCTTCCCCTATACATTCTAGCAATATACAGTAGTTTGTTTTGACAAAAGCCTCATTTCTTCTACACTCCACAAGGAAAATTGCACTTCTTGTATTCCTTTACTAAAGCTGCCTTTGAACAAAAATTGGCTGCTATAACTGCCTGGTTGGTTTTTTTTTTGTAGTTTTTAATGACAAAAACCTGTTTTGTATCCCTCTCTTTTCCATTTATAGTTGCCAGTTATGGACCTTCTGACCAATGTTACCTCACAAATTGTTTAATATTATTCTGTCTCTCCTCTGAGCTATTCTTCTTTCTGATCACCAGCTTCTAGCATTGCCATTCAAATCCCACAAGTGCCACCACATGTCACATACTCTACTTGTGGGATACTTTTCCTTCTTTAACCTTTTGTTCTGTTGCTAGCATTAAACCTCTGAATAACATAACTATGTTGACTGTGGGGAAGATTCAAGATAGCACAGATATCTGATTAACATAGGAACAAATGGACTTTTATTAAGTCCATTTATTTATTTATTTATTTATTTATTTAGGGAAACAGATTCAGATTTCTACAGATATATATATCCTCAGCACTAGCTTTCACCAGCCCTAATATTATTGCTAACTCCATCTCCCTGATAGGAGGAGGTATTCTGAGACTTGGACTCTGAGTTTCCCTCAGGTCTGTCCTTCTCTTTGCACATCCCAAATGTCTTCTGCTGGTTCCCTCCTGCTGGAATATAACTTGGGAGGCTTCTTGTTTTGGGGTATGGGAGGAGGTGCTCAATGTTGCCATCCTTTGATTGGCAGTTCCACCATCCAAAGTCATACCAGTGAACTTGAGATGAGACTTTATCCATACCCCCAAAAAGAAGCCCCCAAATATTTCCATATATACCAAAGAATGATGGCAATCTGTACATAACTCTTTATTTTAAAAATTTGGGGAAAGGAAAGGAGAGAAAAAGACCAAAAAGAGACAAGGAAAAAGCATGAAAAACATCACTCACAAAATGACTAAACTAATCTACACTGCTCAAAAAAATAAAGGGAACACTGAAACAACACAATGTAAGTCCAAGTCAATCACACTTCTGTGAAATCAAACTGTCCACTTAGGTAGCAACACTGATTGACAATCAATTTCACATGCTGTGAAAGGAGTGGATCTGCAGGTGGTGACCACAGACCACTTCTCAGTTCCTATGCTTTCTGGCTGATGGTTTGGTCACTTTTGAATGCTGGCGGTGCTTCCACTCTAGTGGTAGCATGAGACGGAGTCTACAACCCACACAAGTGGCTCAGGTAGTGCAGCTCATCCAGGATGGCACATTAATGCGAGCTGTGGCAAGAAGGTTTGCTGTGTCTGTCAGCGTAGTGTCCAGAGCATGGAGGCGCTACCAGGAGACAGGTCAGTACATCAGGAGACGTGGAGGAGGCCGTAGGAGGGCAACAACCCAGCAGCAGGACCGCTACCTCCGCCTTTGTGCAAGGAGGGACAGGAGGAGTACTGCCAAAGCCCTGCAAAATGACCTCCAGTGGGCCACAAATGTGCGTGTGGCTGCTCAAACGGTCATAAACAGACTCCATGAGGGTGGTATGAGGGCCCGACGTCCACAGGTGGGGGTTGTGCTTACAGCCCAACACCATGCAGGACGTTTGGCATTTGCCAGAGAACACCAAGATTGGCAACTTCGCCACTGGCGCCCTGTGCTCTTCACAGATGAAAGCAGGTTCCCACTGAGCACATGTGACAGACGTGACAGGGTCTGGAGACGCCGTGGAGAACGTTCTGCTGCCTGCAACATCCTCCAGCATGACCGGTTTGGCAGTGGATCAGTAATGGTGTGGGGTGGCATTTCTTTAGGGGGCCGCACAGCCCTCCATGTGCTCGCCAGAGGTAGCCTGACTGCCATTAGGTACCGAGATGAGATCCTCAGACCCCTTGTGAGACCATATGCTGGTGCGGTTGGCCCTGGGTTCCTCCTAATGCAAGACAATGCTAGACTTCATGTGGCTGGAGTGTGCCAGCAGTTCCTGCAAGACGAAGGCATTGATGCTATGGACTGGCCCGCCCGTTCCCCAGACCTGAATCCAATTGAGCACATCTGGGACATCATGTCTCGCTCCATCCACCAACGCCACGTTGCACCACAGACTGTCCAGGAGTTGGGGGATGCTTTAGTCCAGGTGTGGGAGGAGATCCCTCAGGAGACCATCCGCCACCTCATCAGGAGCATGCCCATGCATTGTAGGGAGGTCATACAGGCACGTGGAGGCCACACACACTACTGAGCCTCATTTTGACTTGTTTTAAGGACATTACATCAACGTTGGATCAGCCTGTAGTGTTCTTTTCCACTTTAATTTTGAGTGTAACTCCACATCCAGACCTCCAGGGGTTGCTTACATTTGATTTCCATTGCTAATTTTTGTGTGATTTTGTTGTTAGCACATTCAACTATGTAATGAACAAAGTAATTAATACAAATATTTAATTCATTCAGATCTAGGATGTCTTATTTCAGTGTTCCCTTTATTTTTTTGAGCAGTATATATTCAAATGTAGTTGACACAGTATAAAAGAAATTCCAGCTGTACTTACAAACATCTGAAAAAAATCACATCTGCTTTTCATCTCATGCACACACTTGCAGAAGAAAAGTCCAGCACACGCAAAGTACTCGTTCAATGAAAATGCACACAAAGAACATCTTGCACATCAGCTCTGTGGTTGGACTTTCATCAGTTGTGCTACAGGAACAATATATTAGTCCAGTTTTCTTTCTGATTCCAAAAATTATGGGCCTTACATAATGCCAAAGAGAAGACATGCACCGCTTCAAGAGAATATAAAATGATAGAAACAGAGTTGGGACGTTTTTAGAACATTGAGTCCAACCCCCTGCTCAATGCAGGAATCCGAATAAAAGCATGTAAACCGAGGGTTCTCCAGTGTCTGTATGAACACATCCAGTACACGAAACTGTACCTATTTATCTAATCCAGAGCTTTCCAAACTTTTCATGTTGGTGACACACTTTTTAGACATGCATCATTTTGTGACACACTGTTACAGCAGGGCACAAGGCAGGCACTAGGACCTGTGCAGAATCACAGCAGGTTTGGAGGCAGCAAGGCACAAGGCAGGCACTAGGACCTGCGCGGAAGCCAGGAGGCAGCAGCAGCCACGACACACCCAGACACTGCAGCCGACACACTAACGTGTCCCGACACACAGTTTGGAAAGCTCTGATCTAATCATTACCTTTTGATCCTGCTTTTCTCAGAGACCTCAGAATACTCCATGTTTTACTATTTAGCCTACTTCGAACTCTAAAATACCAGCAAGGGTTTAATCTTTATTTCCTAATTAGACAGTTAACTTGATTTGCATATTGGTCCTTAGAGCTGGAAGGTTATAAAATTCTAATCTTTATGGTTGTGATTTGCTCTCCCTTTTTCCTTCCTCATTTGTTTTATCTGACTTTGTTTCAATATACATGTTTAAGTGGCTATCCTAAATGTGCATATGATGTTACAACTTTAATTAGTAGATTTTCTAAGATTCTTGTTGAAGAAGAAATATCATACTTTTTAATACTCATTGTTAAGTTTGGGAAACAACATTTAACATTATGGAATCCAGCTGGTCTGACGATGGACTTTTAGAACAAACAAAACTTCTCCATGTTTGTATACCAAGTGGCTCATGTAATAATTGAAAGGGATATGAGTCAAAATTTGGACCCATTTCTAGATCGTAATCCTCTCCCCCCATTTATGACTCTCATACTCATACTATTTCTCATGATTATACATGCATATTTAGTTGAGTGGATATTTGGCCTTGATTTTACTTCTCTCAATATGAATGCACTTTCGTTTTTTCTGTATATTGAAGATGCTTGGTGACACACTTTTTAGACATGCATCATTTTGCGACACACTCTTACAACAGGGCATTATTTCGCGACACACTCTTACAGCAGGGCACAAGGCAGGCAGTAGGACCTGTGTGGAATCCTGGCAGGGCTTGGAGGCAGCAGCAGTAGCAACACACCCAGACACTGCAGCCGACACACTAACGTGTCCTGACACACAGTTTGGAAAGTTCTGACCTAACCTATCTAGGGCTGGGCTATCCTGAACCTCTTCGTTTTCCCACCATTGCCTCCCGGACTTTGCCTCCTCTTATCTCCTCCACCTCCTTGGGATGTGCTCTCTCCTTCCTGGGAACCAGTGGCACCACCAAAATCCACCACAATAATTTAAATGATTTTAGAACAAGTCTCTATTATTAAGCAGATGGAGAAGGAAATGGTATGTGGGAAAGACCTTGGGAGACGGGGTGAAGAGATGCTGCCTAAGGAACAGTCAGATAAGAGACAGCATAGCCCACAGCTTGATGGTGGGCAGGGCAAGAGGCTCAGAAAGGACCCTCCCTAGTTTCTCGGGCTGTAAAGGAGACGGCGGGAGAATTAAACTTTCAGACTTGCTAATTTCTGTTAATGTAGTTTTACAATAAAGTAGAATTAGCTTATCTGGTCATGTTTCCTGTCTGGACTACTGGAAGGCTGACAGTTAATGGTAAATCCCTATAGGAGAAAGTTGAGTAATTGTTAAAGCTTTATGGATATTGTGTCTATTTCTTGAGCAATACAGACCCCCAAGTTACTGGTAAATATGAATCCAACAACCATTATGCTTTTGAAATATAATTGCTTTTACCTTTTACAAACACTTATCCTCAACAAGAAAAGAGAAATCCAATAATGCATTGACCTTTAGACATAAACAAATTACACAGTGTAATTATGGTACCTTTTATTTGTGATATGTATATCAGATCTATTAACTAACCATTTTTCTAATTTGTTTTCCAATGTAATAGCTCCAATTTTTCATAAATAGATAATAAGATGAATTATTTTCTACCAAATATAGGATTCTCAAAAAGGTCACAATGTGTCAGCCTCCACTAGGTAGACCAGACCAGGAAATCAATTCCACATGAAGGTTAAAACTGCTTTAATTGAGATTGGCTATAATAACAGAATCTTGGAAGATTGATTATGCTGTACCTCCTTATTATCCAGTGAATTAGGGAGGCCTCATACGTGATCCACTTCTGGATGTTTTCTCGCTGTTCTGGACTTAAAAAGTTTCAGCCCATTTTCCCTAGGTAATAGTTCTTGTATATTTCCATCAAGGTCATCTTTCTTACTCTCTACACCATACCAGGTTACAATTTATCATTTTCTTCAAAAGAATTGTGATAACAATTAAATCTATGTAATTTGGGAAGGCTCCTAGCCTGGATTTCCAGTTGATTAATTCAAACAGGATATTGGATTCTTATTTCCAATTTTACCTGAGGTGTACTCAGAGGTTTTTGCTAATAAATACTATCCTCTGATTTTAAGGAAGCTTATCCAACCTAGCAATTCGAAAGCATGCAAATGCAAGTAGATGAATAGGTACCACTTCGGTGGGATGGTAACAGCATTCCGCGCGCGTCATGCCGGCCACATGACCACGAAGGCGTCTTCGGACAACGCTGGCTCTTCAGCTAACAAACGGAGATGAGACCGGCCCCTAGAGTCGGACACGACTGCACAACTGTGCGGGGGGAACCTTTACTTTATATTATGATCCTTTCCAAGCCAAGCAAGTAACTATTACATGTTCTAATTATAGACATATTTCCTTCATAAGAATGCATCTATATTGGCTGCTAGAATATAACTTGTTCTTTCAAATATTGTGCATCCATTTTATGTTGGATTTACACAAACCTTGATAGTGTTACATTTTTAATTGATGTAATTGCTTTAACTCAAAATCAGTAGAATCTAGCAGCCATTATTTCTTCGGATGCTGAAAAGTTTTGATATGATTTCTTAAAGGTTTCTCAAGAATGTTTTGAGTAGGCCTGTGTTAAGTGAAATACAGTAGATCCATTTTGACTAAGAAGAAACAATTACCCCAGGAAAACAAATTGGGTAGCCTTGAATAATTTGGGGCACCTCTCAGCCTTCTCCTGCAGCACCCTCTTAAAATATTATTGCTCTTTTGTGGCATTCATCTTCTCAAGGGTGGAGAGCTGTGATGCAGGTTCTGGATATTTTACTGCATTTGCCAGAAGTACCCCACCTGAAGCCCCTACCACATGCACAAGTGGACTGATACTGGTATCTGCAGTATAAATAGGAAGCTGTGAAGTCTCACTGTCCAGAATAATTTACTTCAAAGCCCCTGGAGGCTAGGCAAATGCAACATGGGCATGTGGTGGTGCCACTGTGTGTGGTAGAAGCAGTGAGCCAAAAACTTCTCTGACTTGAAGACCCTCATGATTCTTGAGGTCTCTGCCCAGACAGAAGAACCAAGGGAGCTTTTAGGCTGGCAGGGTCCTTGTTCATGTGGGATTCTCACAGCACATGCTGGTGTTTCCCTACATCTCAGCATGCAATGAGTAGTCTCTCCACTGGTCACCCTCACAAGCCCTGTGGAATTTCCCACAGGCTATGCTGGAGCAGCCCCTTGTGCATGCCAAGGAGTCTTTAAACTGTTTGTTTCCCATGTGCATTGCAGGATTCTTCAGTCACTTCATGAATGATGACTAACTCCCACCATGCACTTTTAGATTTCATATATCACACTGGCAATGTCCAGCCTGAGAGGTCCTCAGTCAGCACTTCAGGAGAAGACACTTCCCTACCTTCTGCAGCACTCTACGAAGACATTTCCTCTCAGCTTTCTGGGGAGCAAGGCTGAGAGAGGTCCAAAGCAGCCACTTCACCTTGGTCTTAGAAATGATGGGGCCCTTGCTGCTTCATGAAGCAGATTTGAAAGGATGCTTCATGCATAGCTTTGTTGAAGTGGAACCTTCCTTAAAGCATTGCATTGTTCTTGTTTTCAGTTACTGCGGATATGTTTTCTTTAACAGTTAATCCTGAAATATCTATTCCTATTCTCATTTTCATTCATACAAGAGATTGATACTTCATCTCATTACTTGATAAACTGGAGTAAAACAGGAATGATTTATTCCAAAAGTTTACATGTTGAAGGACTGGGTTTTTAGATTGTCCTCTGATTATTTTAGTTTAGTATGAAGATTCATGCTCAGAGTCCCCTATGGGGGAGATGGTGTGGTGATAGACATTGAAAGATAAATAAATAAAATAAGATTCCTAGGAAGCCTTTTCACTGGTATATCGAGGAATATACTTGTGATTAAGATTAATTTGGATCTGAGGTTGTTGTACACTTTAAGAGGTAAATCCCACATCATTTAATCCAGATTCTGTTATAAAATAATTTCCCCTTCAATGTTATGTGGAAAAGGGCAAATCAGCATGATTAAGGGACTGTAGAAGTTTCCTTGTAAAGAAAGGTTAGAGCATTTGAGACTTATTTTTTTCAGTTGGATTGCTCCCCTTGGTTTTTGCTACTTCAGAACTATGATTATTTTCTCTGCTGGATTAATTGCATAGGTGATCCTATCCAGTCAGGGATCATACAATGAATATAATTTTATGAAAATATGTGACTGGTGAGATGTGGCTTTACCATAGCCCCACTGAAAATGCAGACATTTTCACAAATGGAGAAATGTATCAGCATGGTGGAAAACATTGCCTCCATTGGAAGTAAGGTTTTCTTCCAATATTATATACTGTACAAAGACATGGAAAAAAGTAAATGCTTTTTTTTTTCCTTTGCAGACATGGACTTTTCACATTTGCATACCTTTATAAATTAACATGTATTTCTGAAGTAACATCATGTTCTTGATTACTCTGTTTAAATCTACTGGAAATATTTAAGAAAAATTTTTGGACAAAGCACAATACATTCCAATCACAAGTATGTATCTTCCTTCTTCTCTATTTTTTATAAGAATTTTATTAAGTTTCAAGCAAAGATAAAAGCTACAGAAAAACAAAAAACTACAAAGAAAGAAAAAGAAAAAACTAAAAAAGTGCAGAAACACAAGATAATTTTTTTCAAAAATTACAAAAAGAGGTGACTTCCAACTTTTAACAGCAAGGATATACAATAATTTTGCATAATCAATCCCTTACTCTATGTTAAACCAAAATCACATTATTTCTATAAATCATTCCATTGTCACATTATAAAAATCACTAAATACAGTTGCTCCCTCCCCTTATATTAAAAGAAAAAAAATATAAACCTCCTAATCAACTTCCACCCCAAAGATAACATTTATTTAATTATTTCCTTCCTACTACTATTCTATACGTTCCTGTCTACTATAATAAAGATCAAACTAAAAAACATATTAATTGTCTGCCATTGTACTTGATAATACAACAATTTTAATAATCTTAATCATATTAAACCCAAAACCAGACATTTATTATTTTTTATTATACCTTAATAATATTAATCCAAATAATTAAAGATAAATGAAATCAGCCAAACCCTAAAAGCAATCCAGATAAATATTCTTAAACCCTTATCCCACTTCAAAATAAACTGGAGCATTTACATATCCCCACATTGCACACAGAGCTTTTAAAAATCGAACAGCCCAACTGCCCCCCTAAAAAACTCTGACTTCTCTTCAAGAGACCTGCCATACACAATAACCCCTTCTTTTCCCTGCTGTTCCATCAGAAGATCAATTTCACCTATGGCTTGCAACTTGATCTCTCCCTTAAAGCCTGACATGACATGGGGCCAGGTTACCTGAGGGACCGTCTTATCCCAATAACATCGACCCGCCCCACTTGGTCATGCAGAGAGGGCATGCTTCAGATCCCATCAACAAGAGAATTTCATCTAGTGGGGTCCAGGAGGCGAGCCTTCTCTGCGATAGCACCCACCTTGTGGAATATCTTGCCACCTGAGATGACACTGGCTCCCTTGCTCCCGGCCTTCTGCCTGGTTCTGCAACCTTGCCTGGGATTGGGGAGGTAATAGTTCCTCCTGGGGTTGTCTGGCTCCATAGTGTCCCCCTTTATATCAGATTTACCATCCCTTGGATTTTTATCTATTTATTATACTGGTTTTATTGTAATTTTATGGTTATAGGTTTTTAAAATTGATTTTATTGTAAGCCACCCAGAGTCCCCCATTGGGGGAGATGGGTGGTGATAAATTTGAATAATAAATAAATAAAGTTCTTCAACTTGACTATCCAATCTTCATCCAGCATTTCAACAGAAGTCCCGATCTCACTCTTAGAAGAGACATTTCTGTCGCTGTTAAATTCCTAAGTTTCATCCACAATATCCCCAACCAGATGACACATTTTAGACCTCATATTTTCCACAATGTCCTGAATGCCTTGCATAAAAACTTGGTAGGAATCAGAAAGAATCTGTTTAAAATCTCAGTGGAAGTCAGAGAAAGTCTGTTTAAAATCCTCCATGTCTCACGCAGTAGATTATGGCACCCCCTAGGAGCTTAACCAGCGAAAGTCAAAGATATGAAAGAATTCTGGAATGTGGTTACACAAGCAAAAGTGAGAAATGCAGACAGTTCCCCAGGGAAAGTAGAAGCAGAAAACTGAAAGTTCAAAACAGCCAATTCAGTGTTTAGTAAAATGCTAATATCTTCAAATTTAGTACAAAAAATAATAACAGGGAGACAATTATTTACTCTCAATCCTTCTTAATATTTGGATGGAAAACAAACCCAAAAATTAAAAAGTTTTTTTAAAAAATAATTGATCCCCAAAATAACGATAAGCACCAAGAGAACCTGCTTCTCCTTGCTGTAGAAAGCCTTTCTTAAGGTATGCATACTTAAAAGAAATATAAATTGGGTGATTTAGAAATGGGGTGGTTGGTCTTAGTGTCCCTTTAAGGCTACATCGCAGCTTGGAAATGGGGACGTCCCAGCCTCCCAGCTAGCTCTTACCAGTCGAGCATGAATGCTGTTTCTGATCTTCTGGTTTCAAGCAGCCGTCCAGAGGACAGATGGGGTGATTCCAGGTGTTTTCCTTTTTCCAGAAAAACACTCCTGGGCTTCAGGAAAAAACTGCCTGAGCCCAAAAAAACTGCTGCATTGTCAGTTCTGCCTGCTGAGCCTGTGGGCACAGCTGTTCAGTCTGCCATGTACCCACCAGAAGTCGCATCTTCCTTCTTCTCCATTCATTAATAATTCCCTTTGCATTCCGAATTATGTGCTTAGAGGCAAAAAAGAAAGAAAGAAAAGAAATGGTTGCTAACAATAACACCAGACATTCCATATTTATTTCTCTATACTGCATCTCACAGCCACATATTGTATTTAACAAATTAGGTTTCTTTCTGACAATCTGCAAAGCCTTAATATAATATTTGAAATTCAAGCTGTGTTTTTCAGCATTGTACATCATGACCACCAATAATAATGATAATAAAAAACCACTGATGGATAAAACTGAAGCAAGTGTGTATTCTGCATTGCCAAGGGCAACAAAATACATTTTTGCAATAAACAAAGAAAATATACTGCAGCCATAAAGCTACTGATATGAAAAGTAGATTGGAAAGAGTTGCAATGCAGAAACATGGATCATAGTTTGCTACATCTTAGTTGCATAAATGCAATGGGATACTTGATCAATCAAGTTCTGGTGTTGTCAGCATTCAAATCCTATATATGTTTCCTAATGTACAAAAATAATAATGTTATTAATTTGAACAACCATAATTTAACAGTTGTCTAAGATGGAAATTATATAGAAAAAAACATGGTCTAGTTAAAACAGTAGACAAAATCCTGTATAAAATTCTGAAAAGTCAGATTAAAATTTTTGTGGACAAGTAGGACCTGCAATTCAGCACTGCAATGTATCCTTATTTCCTAGCACAGATGACCTTATTCAGAATTCTAGCTCACTGGCAATGTTTTCTAACTTAGATTTAAAGTATAGATATAGTACATATTTATACAGATACAGTATGTAGACTCCAGCAAAGGAATTGTTACCTTGTCGTGATGCTGGAGCTTGAGCATCTCAATGACATCATGAGCTGAACCGTGAAGGAACACCCATGACAGGAAGGTCATGGCAGTGAGGTCAGACTAAATACAATCCCACCCCAGTATTCTTGCCGTGAAAACTAAATGGACGAGTACAATCAGAGATATTTATTTTATTTATTTATTTATTTATTAGACTTTTATCACCGCGCCATCTCGCCCACAGGGGACTCTGGGCGGTTTACAAACAAATATGTCAGTATACCATTGTAAGATGGGACTCCCAGGTTGGAAGATGGTCAAAATGCTACTGGGGGGGGGGGGGAGAGGATAAGTTCAACTAGATCCAGATGTGATGACACAGCTAGCTCAAAGGCGAAAGGGCAGCTAGCAGCCGACGGTGCTGGTGGTGAAGGACGAATCCGATGTTCTAAAGATCAACACACCACAGGAACCTGGAATGTAAGATCTATGAGCCAGGGCAAATTGGATGTGGTTATTGGTTAGATGTCAAGATCAAATATAGACATTTTGGTTGTCAGTGAACTGAAATGGACTGGAATGGGCCACTTCACATCATATGACCACCAGATCTACTGTGGACAAGAGGACCAAAGAAGAAATGGAGTGGCCTTCATAATAATAAAGTGGCTAAAGCAGTGCTTGGATACAATACAAAAAATGATAGAATGATCTCAATTCGAATTCAGGGTAAGCCATTTAACATCACAGTGATCCAAATTTATGCCCCAACCACAGATGCTGAAGAAGCAGAGGTAGATCAGTTCTATGAGGATCTGCAGCACCTACTGGATAATATGCCAAAAAAAGACTTTATTTTCATTACAGGAGACTGGAATGCTAAAGTGGGTAGTCAAATGACACCTGGAATTACAGGCAAGCATGGTCTAGGAGAACAAAATTAAGTGGGACATAGGCTGATAGAATTTTGCCAAGGCAACTCACTGTGCATAACAAACACTCTCTTCCAACAACTTAAAACACGACTTTATACATGGACTTCACCAGATGGTTGACACCAAAATCAGATTGACTACATCCTTTGCAGCCAGAGGTGGTGGACTTCTATACAGTCGGGAAAAACAAGACCTGGAGCTGATTTTAGTTCAGATCACGAACTTCTTATTGCACAATCTAGAATCAGACTAAAGAGAATAGGGAAGACCCACAGATCAGGTAGATATGAGCTCACTAATATTCCTAATGAATATGCAGTGGAGGTGAAGAATAGATTAAAGGGACTAAATTTAGTAGATAGGGTCCCAGAAGAAATATGGACAGATCTTCACAACATTGTTCAGGAGGTGGCAACAAAAACTTTCCCAAAGCAAAAGAAAACCAAGAAGGCAAGATGGCTGTCTGCAGAGACACTGGAAGTAGCCCAAGAAAGGAAAGCAAAAGGCAACAGTGACAGGGGGATATATGCCCAATTAAATGCAAAATTCCAGAGGTTAGCCAGAAGAGATAAAGAAGTATTTCTAAACAAGCAATGTGCGGAAGTGGAAGAAGACAATAGAATAGGAAGGACAAGAGACCTCTTCCAGAAAATTAGAAAGATCGGAGGTAAATTCCAGGCAAAAATGGGTATGATCAAAAACAAAGATGGAAGGACCTAACAGAAGCAGAAGATATCAAGAAAAGGTGGCAAGAATATACAGAAGATCTGTATAGGAAGGATAATAACACCGGGGATAGCTTTTACAGTGTGGTCAGTGAGATAGAGCCAGAAATTCTGAAGAGTGAGGTTGAATGGGCCTTAAGAAGCATTGCTAATAACAAGGCAGCAGGAGATGATGGTATCCCAATTGAACTGTTTAAAATCTTGCAAGATGATGCTGTCAAGGTGATGCATGCCATATGCCAGCAAATTTGGAAAACACAAGAATGGCCATCAGATTGGAAAAAATCAACTTATAACTCAATACCAAAAAAGGGAAACCCTAAAGAAAGTTCAAACTATTGAACAGTGGCACTTATTTCCCATGCCAGTAAGATAATGCTCAACATCTTGCAAGGTAGACTCCAGCAATTCATGGAGCAAGAATTGCCAGATGTACAAGCTGGGTTTAGAAAAGGCATAGGAACTAGAGACAAAATTGCCAATATCTGCTGGATAATGGAGAAAGACAGGGAGTTTCTATTTCTGTTTTTTTGACTATTGTAAAGCCTTTGACTGTGTGGATCATAACAAATTGTGGCAAGTTTTTGGTGGTATGGGGATACCAAATCATCTTGTCTGCCTCTTGAGGAATCTGTATAACAACCAAGTAGCAACGGTAAGAACAGACCACGGAACAACGGAGTGGTTTCAGATTGGGAAAGGAGTATGGCAGGGTTGTATACTCTCACCTTACCTATTCAACTTGTACACAGAATACATCATGAAATGTGCTGGGCTTGATTTATCCAAGGCTGGAGTTAAAATCACTGGAAGAAACATTAACAATCTCAGATATGCAGATGATACCACTTTGATGGCTGAAAGTGAGGAGGAGCTGAGGAGCCTGATGACAAAGGTGAAAGAAGAAAGTTTAAAAGCTGGGTTTCAGTTAAACCTAAAAAAAAACCCCAGATTATGGCAACCAGCTTGATTGATAACTGGCAAATGGAGGGAGAAAAAGTGGAGGCAGTGACAGACTTTGTATTTCTAGGTGCAAAGATTACTGCAGATGCTGACTGCAGCCAGGAAATCAGAAGACGTCTACTTCTTGGGAGGAGAGCAATGACAAATCTCGATAAAATAGTTAAGAGTAGAGACATCACACTGACAACAAAGGTCCACATAATTAAAGCAATGGCATTTCCCATAGAAACCTATGGCTGCAAGAGCTGGACCATAAGGAAGGCTGAGCAAAGGAAGATGGATGCTTTTGAACTGTGGTGTTGGAGGAAAATTCTGAGAGTGCCTTGGACTGCAAGAAGATCAAACCAGTCCATACTCCAGGAAATAAAGCCAGACTGCTCACTTGAGGGAATGATATTAAAGGCAAAACTGAAGTACTTTGGCCACATAATGAGAAGACAGGATACCCTGGAGAAGATGCTGATGCTAGGGAAAGTGGAAGGCAAAAGGAAGAGGGGCGGACCAAGCGCAAGATGGATGGATGATATTCTGGAGGTGATGGACTCGACCTTGGGGGAGCTGGGGGTGGCGATGGCTGACAGGAAGCTCAGGCGTGGGCTGGTCCAAGAAGTCACGAAGAGTCGGAAGCAACTGAGCAAATAACAACAACAACAGTATGTCGAATACCTTCTCTCTCTCGCTCTCGCTCTCTCCTTTAATCTTGCCAATACTAAGTAATGTTGTCAACACTATATTTTATTAAAGGGAGTAATGAACTGAAAATAGTAAAATATTAGTTTTTTGTTTATGTTCATGAATGCTGAAAATTGTGCCATTCTTAGCAATAATACTTGTTAACATATTGTTTTTACTCTCTTTTTTTTGAAATATCAGCACTAATAAAATATATCTTATAAGAAAATAATGGGAAAATCAGAAAATAAATATGCATTCTTCTGAAGCATCTCTTTTCTAGCAAACACATTATTTGTACAAGTTTGTTTGTTTTACAGAATTTCTAGATCACCCTTCTCCCAACAGACTCTGGGTGGTGCACAGTAAAACAATAGCTGAACAACTAATACAAAAGGATTCCTATGAAACCTATTTAAAAGATCATGGTATCCCCATTCAGCTAAGGCCAAAACATGATGGAATAAAACTGTTCTCACCTGCTTATGAAAAATCAAAACCACAGGGGATGCATGTACCTCCAGGAGAAGAGAGATCCATAAAAGACTTCTATAAATTAACAACACAGTTTATTATAACTTACCCAAATATTATCTGAGTTCAGTGGGGCTTATTCTTAAATTAGTCTTACTAATATAGATTTACTAAGGGATCATTTTATCATTTTATCACACATTCTTTAACTTGCTCCTCTTCCATTTCAAATCTCAACAAAAGTTAATACATTTTGGCATGTTCATCATTTGTACATAATTCATTTTCAAATTCTGTTTTATAATGTTCTATTCCTGGTGCTTTTTTATCTGTATTAAATCTTTCTCTTAATTGTACATATGAAAACCACTGAAAATTAAATCTTCCTGCAGTGAATTGTTCTCTTAATTTCATCTTAAGTTCTCCATTTTCCTGTAGTAACAGATCTTGATATGTTAATCATTTTTCTTTGCCCACTGTTTCTTTTCTTGGGCTGAGTCCAACAAAAGTATTTTCAGGCATAGCCTGCATTTATATCTATTCCATATTTGTACTATGGCATTCCTAATATATAAGTGAAAAAATACTGGATACAAATATATACAATGATGCAGAGAATTTATAAACTTAACATTCAGTTTAAACAGAGCTTTTTTTACTAGGGCTTATGGATTGTCAGCTAGAAAAGATTCAGCGACAATTGGTTTTATATATAGTAACCTCAGCAAGGCTCTATATGCACAAAGAGGAAAAATGCAGAAATACTCACAATGGAGGAGTGGACTGTGAAGATGGTAGAACTTGCTGAAATAGCTAAATTGACTTGTCTGATTAGGGAAGGAACAATAACTAGACTGGAAAACCTTTATGGACTTTTTGCTGAAAATGGACAAAAATGAATTGATTATCTTGGGATTTTCTGATTAAAAAGGGTTGTTTATGGGAAAAAGAGAACCATGATACATAATTTGGGAAGGTGAAAATGGTAATAATCATGTTTATAACTGCTGCAAAGAAGATCAGAAGTCACTTCTTTAGATAATTATCTTTTTCTTTCTTTTTGTCTTTTACTGTTTCTCAATTTTTCTTTTATCTTTTCATCTTTTTCTTTCTTCTACTTTTTTTCTTTACATTTTTGTAGTTTTTTAATCTTGTGTAAAATTCTTTTTCAATAAAAATTGTACATGTACACACACACACACACACACACACACATTGTGATATTAACTACCATGTGGACAGAAACTAGGATATATATGTTTCTGAAATTTCAGAAGCAGCAGCCTCATTCTGGACACATCCATGTTCAACTAATTATGATTTAAAAAAAGGAGACGTGATTTCAGCAGGAGGGAAAAAGGTCTAGTGACGGCTATACTAAGGTAAAGGCTTAGATTAGATATGTTCAAAAGTGCAGCCTATATTTTTAACTGTTCAGTGCTAGTGACCTTCAATACCTAGCACTGCAAGACTAGTTTAGGGTTGACCCTTGCATGGAGGAAATAACCAAACAGAAGGGTACAAATAGGATCAGGCAAATATTTATTACATCCCCCCGCCAAGGCAAGGTCAGGCTGGCTCCATCCATGTTAACTTTCACAGGTGTCTCAAGACTTGGCTATGTCATCAGACCTGGAGGCCCCAAGGGAAAGGTGAGTTGCTGAAGTGGCTCCACTGTTGTTAATATCTGTCACTCTCTCCTTGCCTTTTAATCATAATACTAACATTTCTTAATTGTTTATTGTTTTTTATATTACTGTGTTTTGTTTTTTGTTGTATGCCTCACAGAGTCACATTTTGTGAGATGGACAGCCATATAAATATGATAAATAAATACATAAATAAATAAAACCCAACTGATCCCTAGAACCCATGACAAATCTGCAAACCCTAACTAACATACTAAAAAAAGGCATGCCAAAGAGGCCCAGTCACCAAATGCAACATACCCCAACACTATTTTTTTTAAAAAAATATTAGCACATAATATCTCACAAATAAATGTTCCTTTACATTCAAGTTACCTTCAGAAGAAAACAACAGACAAAGAAACAATTTTGCAGCATTACTGTCCCAATTTCAGGTGGGAATCAGCAGCAAGATATGCAACCTTGTCTAAATTGCATCTCACCTGTCATTATGCCAATCATGGATGATTTCCCATAGAACAAGCAAAACAGCTAAGTCCAAATAGCTGTTTTTTAAATCCTCCTCTGTTTTTTCCCCTACCTGTGTGCAAAAGCAAAGAGGGTTTCAAGCACTCCTTAAGGCAGAATTAGCTAGTAAGTTACCTTCACTTTCTGTGCTCCAGGATACAAGTTCTATTTTACTTAATAGCATATGAACAGTATTAGTTAGTTAGTTAAAGTTTATTGCTTATCAATCGACCACATTGAAAACACAGGAACACAGCATCAGTTAACCAATTAAAATAAAAGTATGTATGTACAGGATACAGGGCAGTGTATATTCAAGTAAGTGTGTCACTTTTACCAGTTATCTTGATCTGTTGGTATAATGGGCTCATAACTGAGCAGATCTGATTGTAAACTTGGCAGTTCTGCTAACTAGGTATATATGAATGCCCTGTAGAAAATAGGACAGTCTGCTCTTAGAGCCCCAGTAGGCTGTTCTGTCAAGGAACAGTTTTAAGTATCTGGTCCTTCCTGGACCATATAATTGGCAGGCAAATAAGATATGTGCAATGCTTCTATGGCTGGAGCTCTACATATACATGTCTTATCTTGGTGGAATCACTTGTGTCTTACTGTGTAATCCAACAGCTCAACCCTTTCTCTAGTAAAGGCCTTTCTTTGGAACTGTGTCAAACCCATTGTCAGATATTTTTTTGGTTTGGGATATTGTTTTGTTCTTAGCCAGCCAATTTAAAGATCTGTTACTCACAAGTAACTCTATGTCTGATCACAAATATCCAGAACTCTGAAAATTTACTTTGTGTATAGTCTGGCCGAAAGGAAACACTAGGTCAGAGCTTTCCAAACTTTTCATGTTGGTGACACACTTTTTAGATATGCATCATTTTGCGACACACTCTTACAGCAGGGCACAAGGCAGGCACTAGGACCTGTGTGGAATCACAGCTGGTTTGGAGGCAGCCAGGCACAAGGCAGGCACTAGGACCTGTGTGGAATCACAGCAGGTTTGGAGGCAGCAAGGCACAAGGCAGGCACTAGGACCTGTGTGGAATTCTGGCAGGGCTCGGAGGCAGCAGCAGCCACGACACACCCAGACACTGCTGCCGACACACTAACATGTCCCGACACACAGTTTGGAAAGCTCTGCACTAGGTGGATAACCCATGATGCAAAATAATGCTGAGTTGAATTACCCACAAGGTGGGCTGAGCCATGCCTATCTGTTCCTGCAGGCACATTTGTAATGATGGAATTAAGATGGTGGTAATTAAACTAAATATAAAAGGAAAGAAAAAAAAGTGGGGAAACTACTTGAAGAAATAAAAAAGATCTTTATACTATCCATGTAGTATCAATAGAGAATTAATTCAATCCTTAAGTTTATCTTTACCGTTACGTTAAGTTTATCATTATAAAATATATGGAAACATATTACTTCACCTTCTCATTTTTAGAACACAAAGACTTTTCAAAAATAAATATAAGAATCATATCCTGAATCAATTCCTTGGTATCAGGAGGATAGGTTTCTTTCCATTTATATAAGATTAAGACTAAATCATACAAGTTAAAGAACTGTCAAATCTCTTACAATTCCAACACAAAATAATCCAATGTCTAAACTCTTTTTAAACATTCTTTGAGGGGTTCTATAGTCATGAAGTAATATATTCTGATGAATCAATTTCATTCTTAAGTGTGTAAAACAAGTATGTTTTACATTTCTTATAATATGGACTTATTAATTTTTCAAGAGTAGGTATTCCAGTTCTTTACTCTACATGGTAGATACATAACTAATGCTAACCTTCATTTGGTTTTTTACTTCCTTATAAAATTGAATTCTTTGTTTGCTTCAAGCATTCCATCTCTTAAAGATTCTAGGACTGCAGGTCCCTTTGAGGGTGCTAAAGTATCTGGGGCATACTCTTTAGTCCAGGGCTTTCCAAAGTTTTCCCGTGGCGACACACGAACCGCCGTTGGTGTGCCACTGCGGGAAAACCCGGAAGTGCCGTCCTTGTGGCAGCGCGCAAAAACCCAGAAGCGCTGCTGCTGCTTTCGGGTTTTGCGTGCTGCAGTTGGTGTGTCGCCGTGGGAAAACCCGGAAGCGCTGATGATGATCAGCGCTTCTGGGTTGTGTGGCGACACACCAGACTGTGTGTGACGACACACTTTTGTGTCACGACACACAGTTTGGAAAGCTCTGCTTTAGTCAGTACATGTTTAAATTGTATTTATTCCCAAATGTGTGATATACCGTCAGTAAAACATATTCAGAAGGCAATATCTCAAAATCTTCAAAACTGCTATTATAAATCAGCTATTGACAACTGTAGCAGAAAAGTTAAAGGAGCCACCATGGTATACTTCTTTTTGTGGTTCCAAGTCTCAGAACCTAGGGGATAGGGGATGGGGGAATGGAGTAAAATTAATGAAGCTGGATATTCTGGAATCCATATGATATGACTGGGATTTACTTTTTAAAATAGTATTTTCAGGGGAGCATCTGCCTAACATTAAAAATTAATTCAGAAATGGTTGAAAATACTGATGTATAGAAATATGTCTAGCCCTTGAAACCATCACCCTCTCCCACCACTCCACTGCTCCCTACCCCATTACTGATGTCCTTTTCAATCACAGTTAGCATAGTCAGAACATTTTCACCTTTCCATTTCTTCCTGGGACCTTCCTCAGATAAAATAGAACTTTCAATGACTACCAGCAAATACCATGCAAATGCTTCTGCTGCAAAATAACTAATGAATCATGTCTTCAGTTGCCCTACTGTCTCTGTTGAAGTGAAATGATTGTAAATACACCAAAACCAGTAGTCTCATGAAAAGTGTCCATAGAAACTGAGGGCTCCTTCAGGCATCAGAATATACTGGCCGATAGGAAAAGATCATTTTAATTCAGTGAGACTTCAGAGAAAGTAGAATGGTCAAACCACCTATCTGCTCAACTTTTCCTTTGTTCTCTTTCCGATCTTCCCATTATAACTAAGGGGAAGAAAGGGTCTTCTGAGAAAAGTTCTGAGGATTACCTTCTTTCACACTCTCCCCATATAGAAAAAGGTCACAGTATAGGATCTGCTTTAAATAGCCATCATATTTTATTTTTCTGTGGTGGTTGTATTCCTCTCCTAAACCAAACACACACAGTCCTCAATAATAATTCTACTGTGACTATTAATAAAGAGCTCCACCACAGAAAAACTATTGGAAAATGTATCTTTCCCCTGAATATAATGAATCTCTTATATTGCTGTCTGGTGTTCCTTCAGTTATTTAAGGCAGAATACATTCTTTTTTGTCTCACACTTATTTTATCCTAACAAAAACCCTTCAAGATAAGCTAGGCTGAGTGATAATAACTAGTTACCTAAAGTGCTTCATGATTAATTGGGGATTTAAATATGAATTCTCGCCCAAACATCAACATCCTAATCTTTTGCTGTCTCATCTCTTTAATTATCTATATATGACACATAAAATGCAGATAGGAAAATAGGTTATTTATTTATTTATTTATTTATTTATTTATTTATTTGGGAAATGTATATGGGCATCCATTTTAAGCAAACAACTCTGGGTGTCTAACAACACAAACTGTTAAGGAGAGAGAATACAAGACAGAAGGGTCCGTGGTAGATTTAAGTGATAGTCAACTGTTGCAAAGAAGGCATCCTAAGAATGCCGCTACTTTATGGATAGAGGTATCCCACTCTCGTTCTTAACCTATTTCATTTTATTTTAAAAACACAAAATGGGTCCCTTTTCTAAAACATAAATCATGCTATACGACATGGGGAAAAGAATGCCAAAATCAAAGACAAAATTTTAAAAAAAAGATTCACAAATAACATTGGTTAAAAAACACCCACCCACAAAAATAAATCAAAATATATTTTGTGTGCTTGTTTACTTTTACAATTCTCTAAAATGATACCCATGAAAACCCATGTTAAAAAATAAAAAATGCCCCAAATCTTCCAGGATCATCAGACTTTGTGAGATTTCTATGTCCTCAGATCTTTTGAGAATGCCAAAATCTTATGAGATTCCCTATCTCACAAGATTCTGGCGGAAAGACAGATAGGTCTAATATCACATAATGATAACTGCTACCTAAAAAGTGCAAGCCTCTTCCTTTACAAAATGCTCCAAGTAAGGTTGGAGGACACTTTGAAATATGTGAATACCAATTGTATCCAATTAACCTAATCTTCAATTACTCTAAAAAGAGAGAGAGAGAGAGAGAGAGATGTTCTAGTCCATGTGGAATTCTTGGTAGTGCAAATATCCTCCTCACAGGCACATGATGTAGGTCAAAGAGATTGCTTCATGACTGCCATGTCAGCAGTTCCTCTGCACTCTGGCCTCATTTGTTGTAATAAAACTTTGCTAATTCCCAGAACCATACAGCCTCCCACCATCATCTTGGTCCTCAGAACTTGCTCTTTTTGCCTCACCATTTCTACTTTCTTCCAGGCTTTCTGCAAATCTATATCTGATGTTCTCACTAACTCCCTGAACTGGATATTCAACTTTCCTTCAAAGCAGCTCTCAGCTGATTGGAAGCACAGCTCTGGGACGCGGCCTGAACATTTTATTAGTCGGTAAGCCCTCTAAGACATGTATGCCTACATAGTCTTACTTTCCTAGGACTTCTTTCCACTGGCTGAAAATGATTTTTTTCAAATTGATTAGTATATAATGTGAGCACAAAGCCCTTCAGCTAATACACTCTCTCTCAGGGGAGCTCTCTCTGTTGGTCAACATTTGGCTCAAACGATTTATGTTTGCTGCCAGATGAAGCAGTATATTTCAGAGAATTTAGAGGGAAAATGTATAGTAAAACAAACAATAAAAATACCAAACTGAAACTGCCAGACTACACACAGAAATTTCATTTGAATATACATTTCAAATGAATTTTCTCTCAAAACATGTTTTCTTTTCCCTTCCCTATTTGGCTCCCATTAAGGTCTATGTATCATAACTTAGTCGGCATAATCTATTAAGATCTGTGTATCATAGTTTAGCTGGTATAATCTTTTCCCTCAAAAAGAAATTGTTTCTGGTAATTAGTCCATATATATATATGGATAGTTGTATGATGTGCCTAGAGATGTATTTACATACGATGTCATCCGGAGTGTTAGTTGCTGGTAGGGGCTTTGGTATGATTGGCTGATGTGTGTTGTGTATCTCTGGTGCTCTGCAGCCCTATAGCAATAGCTACCCCTCTGGTCATGGTGGGGAGGGGAGATTGGTATTTATTTATTATTCAAATTTATCACCACCCATCTCCCCCTACGGGGCACTCTGGGTGGTTTACAAGACACTCAACAATTAAAACCTATAAAAATAAAATACAATCAACCCGTTTATTAAGATAAATAGATAAAAATCTAAGTGATGGTAAAAATCTCATTGAAAAGGGAGGACACTATGGGGCCAGCCATCCCCAGGAGGAACTATTACCTCCCTCATCCCTGGCAAGGCAGCAGAACCAGGTCTTTAGAGTCTTCTGGAAGGTCTGGAGTGAAGAGGCCTGTCTCACCTCTGGGGGCAAGATATTCCAGAGTGCGGGCACTATCGCAGAGAAGGCTCACTTCCTTCTGTATGGAAATTATCTGTATGTATTATTCTGTATAGTAATTATCGGCACCCTGGAATGCCACAAAGCTATGGAAGTGCCTGGACACTTAGCTGCTGTAGGCAAGGTTGGAGGATGCACCTGAGGTGGAGCTGACACCAAAGCTGGGGATCATGGAGGCTCTGGAATCAGCAGTGCTGGATCTGGGAGTAATTATCGGCACCCTGGAATGCCACAAAGCTATGGAAGTGCCTGGACACTTAGCTGCTGTAGGCAAGGTTGGAGGATGCACCTGAGGTGGAGCTGACACCAAAGCTGGGGATCATGGAGGCTCTGGAATCAGCAGTGCTGGATCTGGGAGTGGGTCCATGATTGGAGCTGGGATGAAGACTGGAGGCAATCCACAGTGTGCTGTGGTCAGTAGGCTTGGTTCTGGCAGCATTAATAGAGCCTGTGAGTCCAGCACAGACATCCAGAGCCAGCAGAGCCTGTGGTGGAGAATCGGTACAATAAACTGCTGGGCTACTAGGGCCTTCTTTGATGTGGCTAATGATCACTGAAGGCCCTATGTTCCTTGCTGCCCCCATTGGACATTTGGCTTGTGGACCCCTAGAGTGCTTTTTGCCCAGCGGGGAGGCACCTAGAGGACTGTTCTGGAGGGGAACAGGAGGTTGTTGGGCCCATTTATTTCAAGGGCTCATTTTTTTGATCTGGAGTCCACAGATGGCCCTAACTTGCTACCCTCCATGCTGGGCTCTGGATTTTGTCCTGCTGAGGCCCTTCTAGTTCTAGGGGGTAGAGTCCTTCTTGCCCACCCAGCTATTCTGCATTGTGATCTTTTCCACTATATTGGTATTTGGGATGGCTGGCTATCAGCCACAGAGGCTTGATTCCCCAGACATCACTGACTGCTTATCCCAGGAATGGCTGGGGGTAGTTGGATGCCTTGTGAGGGGTGAGTTGACTAGTGAGATTTTGGTATAAAGTTTGTTACATGTGATATATGTGGGGAGGTTCAGTGAATTGGCCTAGGAGGAGTGAGGGGTGGGGCATGTTGTGGGGGATTAAAAGAGCAGTCAGGACACTGTGACAGTGATGGGCAGAGGAAGATATGGCAGGAACCCAAGGGTGCGCCACACTCATGGACATTGGATTTGCTGCTTGAATAAGGTCCTGCTGTTTTTGGTTTTTACCTTCAATCCCTGGTTATTTATTTATTAATCAAATTATCAGATCCTTGGTGACCCTAGACTCTAGCTGTTGCTGCTAAATGACAGGTCACCTTGTAATAATGGGACGTGGTGGCTCAGCAGGTTAAACTGCTGAGCTGTAGACTGCCGATCAGAAGGTCGGCAGTTCGAACCCCGCGCGACGAGGTGAGCTCTCGTTGCTAGTCCCAGCTCCTGTCAACCCAACAGTTCGAAAGCCTAGCAAGTAGATAAATGGGTACCACCTTAAGTGGGAAAATTTGCTGGCGTCCTGTCGGGAAGTCAGTTCCACCGGAGGAGAAAAGATCGGAGGAAGATCGAATGGCAGCGGTGACGACGGACCCAGAGGTAACATCTACAGGACGTCAGCAGCTGACTCAAGGCATCTTGGGAATTGTAGTCCGGAGCCTTAGAAGAGCCGGTTCCCTTACCCCCTCTCCTGGTGCGCGGGTTAATGACACTGTATAGTTGGTGAATTGTATAATATGGAAAAATGTATATGTATGTAAGCCGCCTAGAGTCCTCCGTTAGGGAGGGGATAGGCAGGGTATAAATATCACAATAAATAAATAAAATAAATAAATAATGAACTGCTCTCTTTCATGATCTTATCATAGATGTGTATTACTGAGACCTGGTTTAGCTGGAGGTGGGTGTACTTCTCTCAGAATTGTGCCCACACAGATTTTGGGTTTTGCATCAGTAGAGATTCCAGGGGAAGGGATATTGGGTAGCTGTCATCATCCACAAGTCCTTCAAGGCTTTCAGAAGCTCTGCTCTGCAAGTAAGCAGATGTGAGGCTCTGTGAGGATCGTATCCCTAACAACCTTGTTCAAAAATCCACAGTACAAGCCATAAGGATATATGAAGATTTTACTAGAAATCAAGGGTAATAGACTAGTCCAAGGTTTAAGCTGTGAATGGCTGCCTGGCGGGAAACGGTTCAGTGTCTTTCCTTTCACTCCTCCTCTCTCTCGCCTGAAGCTCCCCACCTCATCCCTGCCATATCTTGTTGCTTCGGAGACCAGGCACCTTTGCCCCATTCCGGCCATGGGATTCCCAGGCAGCTCTGCAAAACACTACTATCTGTGCAAAGCAAAGCATACTGGTCATTTGGCATTCTACTACATTAGCTATCAGGTTATAGCCTCCCCCCCCCCCCCACGACCAGACTTAAGTCAGATGGATGACTCCAGCTCTGACAGGCTCCCTGGTTGAAGTTGGTCTTTAGGAAACAGTTGAGTTTGCTGCTAGTGTACCATCCTCCCTGTTGCCCACCATCATCTCTGGATTCTATTTCTGACTGGAAATAGAGAAAACCAGACTCTTGGTTCTCAAGGATTTCAACTTTCTACCTTGAGTTTGTGGTCTATATAGCAACCATGGACCTGTACCAAGTCATTAATGGCCTGTTGCATATAAATGGCCATACATTCGAACTAGTTTTTGTGTTGGAGCAGTTCCAATGTGATCTTCTAGTGGAAGACATTATGTGCATGACTTGGTATGCCCAAGAGATATCACTGCTTCATAAGCTGCACTGGTTGTACCTCTAGGTGTAACCCAAGGTGCTGGTTATCACCTATAAAGCCCTACATGGAATAGTCCAGGTTATTTGAGGGACTGCCTATTTCTCATGGTTTCTGCCAATCTGGAAAGAGCTGGTAGAGTTGGTGAGCTCCTGGTCCCCTCCATTAAACGATGCCATCTTTTGGGACCCTGGAGGTGTGTCTTCTATGTTGTGGCACCAGCCCTGTGGAATGAGATCCCCCCAGAGGCTAGTATGGCTCCCATCCTAATGTTGTTGCAGAAAGCCTTGAAAACCTGGTGTTTTCCCAGGCTTTGGGGTAGGGTAGATGTGGTCTCCTTATTAGATGTGTTCCTGTATATATAATGTGTTGTTCAGATGGATGCTGATCTTGTATTCTTTATATTGTGCTTTGCATTTTCTATATTTTTGCTTTGTTTTAATTTGTGAGCCACCCTCAATTGTCTTAGAGTTGTGTTAGAGTTGGGAGGCACCTCAATCTAATAATAAAATAAAATAAATAATAAATAAAATAAAATAATAAAATAAAATAAAATAAAATAAAATAAAATAAAATAAAATAAAATAAAATAAAATATAAAATAAAATAATAAAATAATAAAATAAAATAAAATAAAATAAAATAAAATAAAATAAAATAATAAAATAAAATAATAAAATAAAATAAAATAAAATAAAATAAAATAAAATAAAATAAATAAAATAATAAAATAAAATAAAATAAAATAAAATAAAATAAAATAAAATAATAAAATAAAATAAAATAAAATAAAATAATAAAATAAAATAAAATAAAATAAAATAAAATAAAATAAAATAAAATATAAAAAAATATAAAAAAATATAAAAAAATAAAATAAAATAAAATAAAATATAAAAAATAAAATAATAAAATAAAATAAAATAAAATAAAATGTCTGTAATGTGAAAGAATTTGTCATTATCTGAATGTTTTCTGAAAATGTCTGACCCTGTTCTCCAGACCAAATCATTGAAAAGGACAAGCTGCTCCTTTTCTTCCCCACCTTTAGATTATGTATGGACAGTGCCAACTCTATCTATGTCATGATTTTCCTATCTTTGTAGAAAATTCATAGCCATACAGACAAATAAACATTTTGTTATAACAACATATTTTTAAAGCCATCATATTTCCAATTGAAATGTGATTTATTATATTGATATTTTTCACCTTGGCAAAGATCTTCAAAAAGAAATAGATAAACAATATCAATTATCCAATAGTTTACAACTGACACATTTATTTTATTTTCTTCCAAGTCCAATCTGATTGCCTGTAAACCATAAAAGTGACTTCGAGTATAATCAAAGGCTATTTCTGTAAATCATTCAGTGACAATCTAGAACAGTGTCGGTTATTATTAGGAATATTTTTCCAACTAAAGTGATAAAATATGGTAGCCACTCTTAAAAACAACACCAGGAAAGTAATATAAAATAGTGAGCTCAAGTCTAGCATTACACATCATCAATTTTTATTAAGCCTTGACACTAACTGGTAAATTAATCGACTAAAGCTCCAGTTCATTTAGCAATGGAAATCAAAGTTAAATGCTGAGGGCAAAGTTTATTCAGAAGAGTGCTAAGTTAAGAACATACATATTAACATTTTGAGGCAATTAATGTAGGTTTTTTTTTTCAAAGACAACACTATAGATGCATTTTCTGTTTAACAAAGTGTGCTTCTTAAGCTGTAGGCTACCTTGTTTCTTAAAAGTGCACATATATGATATTTTGATAATGTATACATTTTGTTAACAAGTAGATTTCTAAACTTTTCAGTTAGTAAAGTAAAAGCAGGCAAGTAATCAATAAAAAAATTGCCAGTTGACAGCAATTATATGTGTCCTAAACAGAATAGGGTGACCATACGTCCCGTTTTGAACGGGACAGTCCCGTTATTTTAGCATTTTTCCACCGTCCCGTCGTTTTGATAAAAATCTCAATTTTGTCCCTTTTTTAAACCCGGCGGGAAGGAGGACAGGAAGACAGGAAGGAGGACTGGAGCCGGACTTGCCATTGGAGGCAGCCTGGAAGAGGCCCTATCAGCGCGGCAACTGGAAGCCCAGTTGCCACGTGCGATCCCAGCAGCAGAAGCAGCAGCACAGTCCAGGTTCCTGCCTCCTTACCTGATCCTGAGATTGCCTGCCCAGCAGTGGTGAGGCCAGGGGAAGGTTGTGGAAAGAGTGTGTGTGCATGTGTGCATGTGTGCAGATTACTTGCTCAGTGTAATCGTGCGCGCACACACACACACACACACACACGCACCCCACACCCTCTTTCTCCAGCCTCCCTGCAACAGGTCCGGGTGCATTTGGTCATGGGGAGGCTGGAGAAAGAGCGTATGGGGTGCGTGTGTGTGTATGTGTGCGCATCTGATCAGGCTTGGCCTAGGGAGGAGAGTTGGCGGGCCGCTGAGCAGGAGAATCCGGCTGCGCTCAGCTGCTTCAGCCACACCACTCTGCCCCTTGCTGCCCGCTGAAGCTCCCCAGCGTGGCCGCTCCTGCTTCTCACACACACACACACACACACTCACAGGACAGACTGCCCTGGCAGGAGCTGACCATGCTGGGGGGCTTCAGCGGGTGGTGAGGGGCGGAGTGGTGTGGCTGAATCCCCTCAGCGCGGCCGGCTCCTGCCGAGGGCAGTCTGTCCTGTGAGTGTGTGAGTGTGTGTGTGTGCATCTGATCGGGGTTGGCCGAGGAAGGAGAGTTGGTGGGCCGCTGAACAGGAGAATCCGGCTGCGCTCCGCTGCTTCAGCCACACCACTCTGCCCCTTGCTGCCCGCTGAAGCTCCCCAGGGTGGCCGCTCCTGCTTCTCACACACACACACACTCACAGGACAGACTGCCCTGGCAGGAGCTGACCATGCTGGGGGGCTTTAGCAGGTGGCAAGGGGCGGAGTGGTGTGGCTGAAGCCCCTCAGCGTGGCTGGCTCCTGCCGAGGGCAGTCTGTCCTGTGAGTGTGTGAGTGTGTGTGTGTGCATCTGATCGGGGTTGGCCAAGGGAGGAGAGTTGTTGCCGCTACACATAACAATAACTACATTTATGTATACATATTTACATTTGATTTATAATATTCATTATCTAATATATTTCATATAACATATCTTTATTCTAAATTATTTTCCCTGTTTCCCTCTTCCCTTCTTCTTCCTCTAACCCTTTCTAACTACTTTATTTATATATATCTATTTCTAACCTTATCACTATTTTCTTTTTCTTCTCTTATGTTATATTAAGGTAAAGTAAAGGTAAAGGTACCCCCCGCACATTTGTGCAGTCGTGTCCGACTCTAGGGGCCGGTGCTCATCTCCGTTTGTTAGCCAAAGAGCCAGCGTTGTCCGAAGACGCTTCCACGGTCATGTGGCCGCATGACACGCGCGGAACGCTGTTACCTACCCACCGAAGTGGTCCCTATTCATCTACTTGCATTTGCATGCTTTCGAATTGCTAGGTTGGCAAGAGCTGGAGCTAGTGCAGGAGCTCACTCTGCACGCAGGGCTAGGGATTCGAACCTCCGAACTTGCAATCTTCCGATCAACAAGCCTGGCGTCTTACCCGCTGAGCCACCACGCCCCTTATGTTATATTACTTATTATGTTTATTATTATATTATAGTATATTATTATGTTATATTACTGATTTATTAAGTATTTATTTCAAATTCAATTTTTGACTTATACATCTTTACCATACAATACTTACGTACATTTCATTAAAATACCTCCAGTTTTCTTAACAAAAAATTGTGTAAATATTTGATTTACATTTTTCTTCTTTCTTCTATATATATTCAAAAAGAATATAATATTAAGTAGAGATTAATAAACTATAAAAATAAAAATACAAACATGGGGGGGCGGGGAAAAAAAGAGATATAAGAAGAAAAATGTGTGTATGTGCATCTGATCGGGCTTAGCCGAGGGAGGAGAATTGTCGGGCCGCCGAGCAGGAGAAGCAGGAGCCGGCCACCCTGGGGAGCTTCAGCGGGCAGCAAGGGGCGGAGTGGTATGG
This sequence comes from Charina bottae, assembly GCA_023362775.1. Taxonomy (NCBI): domain Eukaryota; kingdom Metazoa; phylum Chordata; class Lepidosauria; order Squamata; family Charinaidae; genus Charina; species Charina bottae. The sequence continues at coordinate 13,039,115 of JALMGJ010000003.1, forward strand.
TTGAAGCAGCCGAGTGCAGCGGCTCCTCCTGCTTCTCCTGCTCTGCGGCGGTGGCAGCAGCAGTGACTCTCCTCCCTCCTTCGGCCAAGCCCGAGGGAGATGGGGCAGTGGTGGGCCTCCATCCCCACCCCTTGTTCCCCGGCTGATGACGGTGCTGTGTGCACAGAGTGTGTACTCCGGCCTCCCCCAAACACACCAGCTCTGACACACCATTTACTGCTAGAAGAAAAAAAAAACCCTTTAAAAATAAAGAAAAATTAAAATCCGAGCCAATCACGCTGATGGGGGCGGGGTTTGCAGGCGGAAGCCAATCGTGTGGGGCGGGGGCGGGGTTTGCAGGTGGGAGCCAATTGCATGGACTGGGGGATGGGTTTGGAGGCCGGCATGGTGGCATAAGGCCCTGTCCCATTTTGCCATCCCAAATGTCCCATTTTTGTCTGAAGGAAATATGGTCAGCCTAAAACAGAACCAACCCTTTATAAAAGTTGAAAAATACAGAGTTAGGATATTATTTCTTTTGGGAACAAACCATTGGCTATTTCAACCTCCTTCTCTGACGAACTGTGTGGACAAGGCATATTACCTAGGGTGGTACCAAGCCCCCCTGCTGTTGTTATATCTTTGTAGACTAAAAACCAGTGCATCCAGAAGACACATCAGGCCATGGAGTCACAGAATACTATGTGCCTCCAAAATGACATTGGAATCACAACATCCCTAAAGATGGCATAATAATGTTTCTCCCAGTGAAATCAACGAGAGGCAGAAAAAATATGTTTTAAAAATTAAGCTATCCCTTCCAAGCCTCACCTCAGTAGAAGCCATAGATTCTCTAATCACTTTAGGATTGCGATATTATCTATATACATAGGTATGTATGTGTGTATTTATAATTCTTGAGGGCTGAGAGAGACAGATACTCTGATTTAAAATTCAGCACATAATGAAGTAAAACAGTAAAAAAACAGATTAACTGTTAAAGTGTATTACCAATTATTTCCCCAGGGAAATAGATGAACATGCTACTCTTGGGGTGCAGGATCAAGCCTCTATCAATGTGCACAAAACTTTAGTGCCTGAATTAGTAGAAAATGTAGAGAGGGGATGGTTTGAAAAGGCAGGGGAGAAACAAAATAGTAAATTGTTCAGTCAGAATCTTCCTAATGCTAGAAAGAGGTCTCATTGTGTGGATGAAGCCTGTGGATAAATGGACAAAAAATTGGTCATCTGGAATTGTGACAAAAGTGGCAGCCCCCAGATCTGAAGTGACTTCTGCTGAAGGCAATGTACTCTGTTGTAATTGCAGACATCTGTGCTCATAGAAGCAAAGAGAAGAATTAAAGCATGACATCTCATAGTGACTGCCAGCCTTGAGACACTAGGGGCTGAATCTCAAGGTACATAAGGGAGCCAAGGTTCTAATCAACATTAAAAGGTCAAGAATTAAAGATGTTCAGATCCAGCTGTCTTTCTTTTAAGCATACTTCAAGGATTTCCAGCTAACTGAGTCCCTGAGAAAGATGTAGTAACTGCATCAAGGTGCTTGCAATTTCTGATCTTTGGTGGGCAGGGTTGTAATATGCTAAGAACTGTAAATATTTTAATTTAATAATAAATAATGATTGCTTTCATTTCTAGGAATCTGTTGAAAAGAAACAAAAACTATTAGACAAGCGTCTAGACTGACTCTGGGTGGCTCATAAGAAAACCAAATTAGGTGGAAGGTTCAGTATAAGTAGAATAATAATAATAACAGCAACAACAACAATAAAGAACAAGATGGTGAGTACAGCCAAGAACACCCAAAATTCCCTCAGCAGTTTCATGTAGATGTTGAACAAGAGGGGAGAGCACACTGAGCACTGTGGCACCGACACCCAGCCAATACTGACTGGAATTGACATTGAAGGAAGGAGAACCACCATAAAATGGTGCCACTGAGTCCCAACTCCTGGAGGCTATCTAGAAGGATACTGTGGTTGATGGTATTGAAAGCCAGTGATAGATCAAGGAGCACAAGGATTAATTACCAACTCCATCCCAGCTCAATCACAGGTCATCTGCAAGTGTGAACAAGGCTATGTCCATGATAACTGCATAAACGTATGAGAAGAGAATTCCAGAATAGGATTTTAATGAAATGAGCTTCATCTAGCATGGAGAAGAAGATACCCTCAGTTCAATCTTCCTGGTCACAGAATTACAGAGGTAGAATACCCGATAGGTAAAATTTATTTATTTAAATTTATTTAACTATGGTCTCTAGCTGCTGTACAGTATACTATAGCTATTGGATGTTCTCATAGGGCCTGGGCTGCAAAAATCTAAACAAAAAAAAAGTGGATGACAGCAAAGAGTTAAAGTTTTCTATACCTCTTTATCACCATCTGGTGGCATCTGGATTTTTGATGCTTAGGTATGGTAGCCCAAAGTCAAGGCCATTAACATTCTCAATATCTTATTGAATGTACATTGAAATAAGTGTACCCAGCTCTCTGGGTGAAGATAGACATCATGGATATTATTTATTTATTTATTTAAATTTATTATAGCTACTCACTCCCATAGACTCTGGGTGGCTTACAAATACAAATACAAAACAGTTAAAAATATACAACCCTGCAGGCAGCCCTGACTAAGACAAACAATAAGAAATCAAACCAAACCAAACCAGGGGCCCCACAAACACATCAAACCCAGTCCTGAGACTAAGGCCAGGTCTTAAGTGCTTTCAGGAACCCCAGGAGAAAGAGTGCTGTCTGTATCTCCAGGCGAGGCAAGGGTTGCAACAGAGAAGACATACTTCCTTGGTCTCAGAAGATAACATCATTTAATAGAAAGGACCTGGAGCATACCCAATCTGCCAGAACGTACCGGGTGGACAGAAACAGTTGGAGATAGGTGGTCCCCCAGGTATCCAGGCCACAAAGGGATTTATATTTATTTATTTAGCATATTTATATAGCCACCCATCTCACAAAGATGGGACTCTGGGTGGCTTACAACAGAACACCAGTTAAAAACTCCATAACAATCTAAAAACAATAAATAAAATAAACATATAAAGGTTTATAAGTAATGACCAGCACCTTGAACTGCACCCAGAAGCTGACTGGCAACCAATGCAGCTTGCATAATAGTGGTGGCACTTGGGCATACAGGGAGGGCCCATTACTGCTCACACCACTGCATTTTGTACCAGCTGTAGCTTCCAGATGGTCTTCAAGAGCCACCCCATGTAGAGTCCATTGCAATAATCAATGTTGTGAGGTGACCAAGGCATGAGTAACTGTCTGAAGGACCTCCTGGTCAAGGAAGGGGTGGTGAACAAGATGAACCTGTACAAACCCTCCTGGCCACAGTTGCCACCTGCTCTTTGAGAAGGACCCCAAAGTTTTTGTCCTTGTGCAATTGCAGTTGCAGCAACCTGGGGAGAAAAAACTATATAATCCTCACTCTACTGAATCCTTGCCAACTTACAAGTAGTTTGTTATGCTCTCGGGACTTCTAGAGGCTATTAAGTTTCTAAATGAACAAGCCCAGAAGTAGGCACTCTGGTGCCTTCCAGATACTTTGGGCCATAGCTCCTATTAGGCCCAGTTGGATGATCAATGTTCAGGAATTATGGGAGCCAGAATTCAAAATATCTGAAAGGCAGTACATTGCTTATTATCAAACAAGTCCATATTTATTTCTTATACTTATAATGTGTCTGTGTTATTTGAGTAATATATTTTCAGAGCTTATGATCCTGGCATGCCAGGAATTAGAGGGTTTAGGAATAGTTCATGCTCATGCTTATAGCAACTGGGTTATTTATTGGTCTGGGGCATGAAAGATTGATGAGAGAATGCTAACAAAGCCAATATCTATGTTACCACATATTTATGGAAGACAAGGCAGCAACTGTTTATGGGGACAGTCGCTACCAACAATTTTCTATGACCAAGATCTCTAAATAGTATCCCCTTACAAACTAGGTTGTCGAGGTGACACTAACATCTTATTTATTCCCAGGAAGACAGAGGGCTAGATGTAAAAAGAAGCCAGAGCAACAATCACAGTATAAAAGGAAGCTTATGGGTTCATAAATATCTAACAAACCATGTTCAAGGTTTGGTATCACTGCAGGAAATAAATGTCCTAACCACAATGTGCAGGGGTATCCATTCTTAATGCTGAAAGATGTTTTGTTAAAGAGATCTTGTGAATGTTTACTCATTTGCAAGCGCTGACATAAAAAAAAAAGACAATTACAGTTCACACAGATTTTCAGCTTATCCCTAATATACAAGAAATATTATGGCAGTTCATTTTAATGAATTTGCCCAGCTTCTAAGACATTTGTGTATCATGCAGAAACATAATTTCCTCCATTACTTTCTCCAGGTCAAGCTTTCTGATCAGCATTTAGTGACTAGACATTTTCTAGGCAGAGGAAGAACAGTTTTATAATGTTACTTCCATAAAAGTGAACACGGACTTAATTCCTCATTATATGGGAACCTCTATGTAGTTTTCTTGTCAGCTAATTTAGAAGGGTTTGCCAAAGCCATTGGGGTATCTGGGTATGTGTCTGTATAAAAAAAAATAGCAGGTATGACCATACAATCAAAGTCCTATCTCTGTGGGTATGGGCATTAGGGCCACCTGGATCTGGGAATATTCCATTGTCAGCCATAGATGGGGTTGCAGTTGCCCATTCAAGAGTGGTGCACAATCTGAGGATCTTCCTGGACTCACATCTCCTGCTCAATGAGCAGGTGGCTGCTGAGGCCAGGAAGGTCTTTGCACAACTCCATCTGGTGTGCCAGTTGCACACTTTTCTGCATTGGTAGGCCCTTCAGACAATCACTCATGTCCCAGTCACCTCATAGCTTAACTCAGGGCTTTCCAAAGTGCCGCTGCTGGCGACACACCAGCGGCGGTGGCGCTGACGGCGCGGGGGGGGGCGTGTGGCGGCGCATGCACACGGTGGCGGCGCGGGGGGCGCGCGCCGCCGCTTCCAGGTGGTGTGGCGACACACCACGCTGTGTGTGGCGACACACTTTTGTGTTGCGACACACAGTTTGGAAAGCTCTGGCTTAACTATTGCAATGTGCTCTATATGAGGCTGCCCTTGAAGACCATTAGGAAGCTTCAACTGGTCCAGAATGCAGCAGCATGGGCAGTGATGGGCATGCCTTGTGACACGTCTGCTTCCTGAGCTGCACCAGTTACCAGCATGCTTCTGGGTACAATTTAAGATGCTGGTTATGACCTATAAATTCTTACATGGCATATGGCCTGGTTAACAGAGGGACCACCTATCTCCCGTGATGTCTGCTTGGCTGGTATGAGCTGACAAGGTTGGCATCCTGCTTTGGGTCCCTTCAATTAAACAGTGTCATCTATTGGGACCCAGGAAGTGTCCTTCTCTGTCATGGTGCCTGCAATCTGGAATGAGGTGCCCCCTGATATCCGTGGGACTCCCACCATAGTAACATTCTAGAAAGCCCTGAAGACACTGGATGTTAGGGTGGTTGGGGCCCCTGTCAGATATATTTGGGGGTGTGGGTGTTGTTTAGCCAGACTCACCATCTGTTATTGTTCTTTATTCCCTTTCTTATTCTTTTGTGTTTTTAAAATAAATTTATTATATTTTATTTTCTATTTTGTTTGGTTTTATTGTATACCACCCAGAATCAGTTTGGAGGTGGCTGGGGCCTAAACGTAATACATTGAATTAAATGTGTTGCATGCATCACACACACATAGAAAAGGGCGCAGGGCTTTGATCATGCAATTTCACCCACCAACTTTTCAGAATCAAGTATAGATTATTTGGATCTCTTCTCATCAGGATTCAGGCCTGGACATGGAATGGAAATGACATTATTAGTCACTCTGATGGGTGATCTTCATCAGGAGCTGGAACTCCTGGCAAAGTGACACATCATCATCATGCATCTCTATTGCAACATATTCCTCAAGGGACTGCCTTGAAGATTCCTCAGAAGCTACTAGAGGTACAGAATACAAATGCCAGGCTGCTCATATACAAGATATGCTACTGCTGTGTAACATGAATTCCTTGCCAGCTGGCTTCTGAAACCAGTTCAAAGTGCTGGTTATTAAAGCTCTTTACAGTGTGGCTATAGGCTATATTAGGGACTTCTTTCTCCAAAATTATTTTTTCCCATCCAATCAGATCTAGAGTGGGCCTGCTCAAAGGACTTCTTATCCCCAGAGGGTACTTGGTTTCAATATTAGTGATATTTTGCAAGGCTGTGAAAACAATTTTTTTAATGTGGGCATTGGAAGCTTAATGATGACACTAGCTATTTTCTTTTTTTACCCATTTTTAAATTTTTGATGGGCCATTTTATTCTGTGATAATAGATATATAGGATAGATATTAGATAGACAGACAGACAGACAGATGAGAGAGAGAGAGAGAGAGAGAAAGAGAGAGAGAGGATTAGATAGACACATAGCTAGGAAAGAAGGATGAACCTTCTTTCATGAACACATAGCAGAACATAGAACTGGTCCTCTTAAACAGGAAGGTTGAAGATATTTTCAGAAACCCCTGATACAGACTTTGTATCAGGTTTCAATATTAGTGATATTTTGCATGGCTGTGAAAACAATTTTTTTAATGTGGGCATTGGAAGCTTAATGATGACACTAGCTATTTTCTTTTTTTACCCATTTTTAAATTTTTGATGGGCCATTTTATTCTGTGATAATAGATATATAGGATAGATATTAGACAGATAGACAGACAGACTGACAGACAGACAGACAGACAGATGATAGAGAGAGAGAGAGAGAGAGGATTAGATAGACACATAGCTAGGAAAGAAGGATGAACCTTCTTTCATGAACACATAGCAGAACATATTGTCTGTAGCTTGAATCATGTCAACTGGATCTCTATTTTCTTAATGGAAACGTTTCGCTCCTTATCCAAGGGGCTTCTTCAGTCTGAGCAAAGTTGGTAAGGGAATCCTAAATATGTTCCTAGGTAGCTGTGTGACCTTACACCTGGGGCTAGGTCATGGTTATATTGAGATGTAATTTTTAAGTCCTTTTATCATCTAATGGAGGGTCGTTAAAAACACCATGCTGCTGTTGAGCTTCTGAAATGGTCTTAATCTTCCTAGGCACAGAAGACAACACGGGGAGGAAGATGGGGGAGAGTTTGTGCCTGAGGCCCCCACCTCTATTCAAGGAAGGATTTTCCAAGTTGGCATAAATGGATTCCTTGACCCCTCTCTCAAACCACCTATCTTCTCTGTCTAAAATGTGAACATTAATGTCCTCAAATGAGTGTCCTTTTTCTTTTAGATGAAGATAAACTGCTGACTCTGGTCCTGCTACAAACAATTTTGTCAAGCTACAGACAATTCCACCTGGATGACTGAGAACCTTCATAGACATAGCAGAACATAGAACTGGTCCTCTTAAACAGGAAGCTTGAAGATATTTTCAGAAACCCTTGATACAGATTTTGCAATAGACTGCAGGCCACCTCATAGGCAGGTTACTTTGACTCGGGCAATCTTGTTTTTCATTATATATAGCTTTTATGAAATCTATGACTCACATCAGAAATACAATCAACAACATGGTAATGAGAAAACATCAGTGAGTCACACAATCCTTCCCCAGCTTTTTTGCAGCAAAACACAACAACAACAACAATTGCATGCACATCTATACTTATTTCAACAGTGGAAAGCTAATTATCATGCAGTTGGCATTTCACTTTCTTGATGTTGTTTACATTTGGGGAAAGTGCTGAGAAATGAAATGTGCACATTATATAAAAGGGCCCCAGCAAAAACTATGCTTTTGTTACGAAGACAATTAATAAGCTCTTTCTTCACCAAATGTTCTCTTTTGTATATATTCAAATCACCATGGAGGTAATTTACGTAGCATGATCCTATGTTCATAAAGAAAGAACAAAGACTAACAAGAACTCTGTGTTGTTTTAAAAATAACCTTAGTCATAATTTCATTTAAATAGTTGGACAGTTAGCCCCTAGATTTTGAAAGGAGTGCAATGGTTGACTTTTATTAAAACTAGGAAATATATGATACAACCTTAACTCAAAGAGAACAGAATACATGTAGCTCAGGGTTGAACCATCAAGTCCTTGGTGCTCTCTGAGCTTGGTTATTTGCTTGCAGACGTTTTATTACCCAACTAGGTAACATAATCGGTGCTAGTCTGATCATCGGTGCTAGTCATCATCAGTGCTAGAAGATCATCAATGCTTGTCTGCAGTGCTAGCACTGATGATGTTACCTAGTAGCAACAGCATGACCTGGGATATCAGTTGGACTAACAAGAATCTCTGATAACATTTAATGGCAAAAATATGGTTCAGAAGATTCAAAAGGGATATGAATACGTTTTCAATACTTTTCAACAGAACTTTAAAGAGCTTCACTTTTAGAAAAAGATCATAGTTAGAATTCTCCCATCTAGAATTCCAGATTTAGATTCACCAACACAAATTCCAAAGCACGTTGTTGGAGTGTTTCTAATCCCAAGAAAGCACTTCTCTGGCTAATCTCAGAGCTGAGATTTCTGCCCAAGGAAACTGTAAACATAATAAAGGAAGGCAGCAGATGATGCTCTGGTTGCAAAGAAGAGAAGAGAAGAGAAGAGAAGAAATGATCCACAAAATCACATGAGCTGATGAATAGATAAAAATCCACAAACAGCTGATATTTTAATATAAAAGTTAATTTATACTAAGGGAAAAAAAGTTTGGAAATGTCTCCCTGACATTATTTGGAATGTGTTGTTACCTTTTGTGTACTTCTTTGTATATTTATAATCTTCATAATATAAAGAAGGAAGAAATTAAACCATTTTAAATTGCACTCATCTGGTTTGTTGCAATTTAGTTGTACCTACGAGAGAAATAAAAGCTTTTTTGATTGCTTAGGAAGATTTTAATTATTGCTATGCAAAATCTAAAATAGCTTTGTATAAGGATGTGCTTTTCCCCACATTGTGAAATGGAAGTGAAAATTGGGTATGTTAGGAGAAACATAAAAGTTAACTGAAGGTTAAATGTATATATGGTAAAACAGGAAAAAAGGGTGAAGATTGGGTGCTGAATGAATGTGGGCTGATTGATTGATTGATTGATTGATTGATTATGTGCCATCAAGTTGTTTTCAACTCCTAGCAATCATATAGATAGATTTTCTTCATGACAATCTATCCCTAACCTGATCTTTCAAGTCTCCCAATAGTGCACTCATTGCCACCTTGCTGGTCCTCACACCATGCTGCTGGTCACCCTCTTCTTCTCTTTCCTTCCACTTTTCCCAGCATTAGTCTTCTCCAGAGAGCTGGGTCTTTGCATAATGTGTCCGAAGTAAGATAATTTGAGCCTGGTCATTTGTGCCTCGAGCGAGAACTCTGGGTTGATGTTTGATGATCCATCGGTTTGTTTTCTTGGCTGTCCATGGTATTCTCAGGAGTCTTCTCCAACACCAACCTTCAAAGGCATCAATGCTCTTCTTATCTTGCTTCTTCAAAGTCCAACTTTCACTTCCATAGAGTGTCACAGGGAATACCATGACTTGCACGATTCTGATCTTTGTAGGTGTAGACACATCATGGCATTTGAATATATTTTCCAAGGCCTTTATGTGCACTCATCTGCTTTGCCAAGAGCTAGTCTGTGGCATATTTCTTGACTGTTTGTTCCATTACTGTTGATGGTTGATCCTAAAAGGCAGAAGAAGCTATCCACCACTTCGATGTCTTCATTTTCAGTTCCAAGGCTGGTTGTCTTACATGTTTTCATTAATTTGGTCTTCTTTATTTTTAATTTTAGTCCAATTTTTTTCACTGTGCTCTTTGACTTTTAGTACTAGGGCTTGCAAATCTTTTGCATTTTCAGCAATCAAGGTAGTATCATCAGCATAGTGCTGGTTATTGATGTTTCTTCCTCCAATTTTAAACCACACTCATCTTCTTCCAATCCAGCTTCCCTCAATATATGTTCCACATATAGGTTGAATAAATAAGGAAAGAATATGCAACCTTGTCACACTCCTTTGCCAACCTGAAGCCAGTCTGTTTTGGAGTGGAATTGAAGAGATCCCCAAAAAGAGACAGATTAAACCAAAAGGCAATGAATACAGCTATTTATGATCATGGTGGAAACAAAGGTGGTTTACATAGATAGAAAGGTTTGGAGAGTTACAGTGAATGGTATTGGGGTAACTTCATTCTAGTTATGCTTTTTTACTTCTTTTACCTTGTGCCTTTAATTTCTTTGGTACAGTATTTATTATTCCTTTTCTGCAATCTGCATAATTGTGCTTATCCTAGTGGGACTAGCATAATGGGTATGTATATGTGGGGGGTGGTTTGGATTGTCTGGTTTGGATTGTTTGGATGTCTTTGGATTGGAAAGATGGTTGACAAAATATTCATACACTTCCCTTTTCCATCTAATATCTACAGTAAACTTAAGATTCCTGACATCCACTCATGTGAATTTCAATGAAATGTTCATATGAATAGATTTTTCTGAACAATTCAATTTGTCATATTGAATGAGAATGGTCAAAGTTGCAGAATGAATTTTTAGCACACCTGTGTTTCTAATAAATACTCTGTAACAAATAATCCAGATGTAAGTTCTGATGTAATCAAATAAAACAAAAAGCTAAATGCCTAGAAATAGAAATAGAAAGGCACAATGACTGTTGTCAGAAAGCAGATTATAACTCCAAGGTGATAACAGAAAGAGAGAAAGAAAGAGAGTTATAACACAACACTATAATGTGCAATGTCTAAATTAAAGAGAAAGAACTAGGTCAGCAAACAGCTTCCAAACAGGATCTTATTAGGTTTTATTTCCAGTAATACCAAACAGACTTTTTTAATTTTACAGGAAGGTCATTATTAAAATTACATTTCCTTTGCAGTAACTTCTGCAAACTGTGTAACAGTCAAATTTACTGGCTTTAATCCAAAAATATTTTGTTACTCAGATATTACCAAAAACCTGGAACTTCCGGAGGAAGAAATGGTGGGCTGAAGACAGCTCTGTGAAAAGCAGAGCTGACGACTGTGGCGAAGAACAAAGAGTCGATGAATAGACCAGCCCTTCAGAACCTCTCTTGACAAGGAGAGGATGGAAGATCACTCACATGTGCTCTGAACAGTTGCTCCTCATAAGAAGACTGCGGTCCCCAGTGGGTTTTGAGCACTGGCAGATGACCAGAATAGCCATCTTGCCTGCAACTGTAGTGAGGGCCTTTTAAAGGACACTAAGTTCGCAAACTTCCTTTTCTAATCACATTAGGAAATTGCTTGTTTAAGTTATTAGAGACCTTCAGATCGACATGTCTGAAAATGCTGGTGAGTTTTCCTTCAATTCTTAATGAAAGAAAATTTTAATTGTACGTTTAAGAGTTTAAAAAAATTGAAATCAACAGCAAAAATCTAAATAAGACTTTGATCCTAGAAAGTTATAAATGGATTAAGGGTCCACATAAATTTGGAATAAGATTTTGGAATTAATTATAAAGAATACTTCCTGTGGGAAATAGATTTTTATGGACTTTTGCAAGACAAAATAAAGATAAGCAATTTTAAAAATTGGACACTAGAGGGAACTAAAGATCTTAGTTAAAGGAGAAAAATATACAAGCTTGAGTAACAGCTAATTAACTGGGATGTATAAAATGATGCAAAACACTATAACATTGAAAATGTTGAAAGAAACTTTTGAAAAATGGAATCAGAAGTTAGTATCAACAATGTCAATAGTGATATTTGCTTCTGTGGATAGACTGTGTCCAAAAGATGTTATGGAAGAAATGGCAAATAAGGAACACATTTTATTTGATAAGACAGAAATGGCATTGAAAGTGGATCAAAAAATGACAGGCTACAAGAATGACATGGAAGATGATGTTTCACTGGACATACAAAAGAAACTGGTTGATGTTTTAAAAATCAAAAGGGAAATACAAATAATAAACCAAGAGAGAGACTTGGATATATATATATTTTATATTGGATTTACAAAACAAGCTTGTTAATGCTTTGAAGAATCTTGTGAGAAGGGTCAAAGAAGAAATGAAAAGAAATCAAATTCTAAGACATTATTTGATTGGACTAAAGATTAAGACTATTAGAAGTAAAAGGAAGGAATATAAAGTTGGTTTATTTGATTAAGGTTAAAATAAGTTATCTTGTTATTTCTAGTAACCCTTAATGGACTTTCTGCTGACACTAGGACTGAAAAGATGATGCTTTATGGATTGTTCTATAGATAAGAGATGGGATATAGGATGAAGAGATAATTGGTGGAGAAGGGAATGGCAAACCACTCCAGTATTCTTGCCAAGAAAACCCATGGACAGTATCAAAAGGCTAAAAGATATGATGCCGGAAGATGAGCCCCTCAGGTCGGAAGGTGTCCAAAATGCTACTGGGGAAGAGCGGAGGGCAATTCCGAGTAGCTCCAGAAAGAGTGAAGCGGCTGGGCCAAAGCCGAAAGGACGCTCAGCTGTGGATGTGTCTGGAAGTGGAAGGAAAGTCCGATGCTGTAAAGAACAATATTGCATAGGAACCTGGAATGTAAGATCTATGAATCAAGGTAAGCTGGATGTGGTCAAACATGAGATGACAAGATTAAACATCGACATCTTGGGAATCAGCGAACTAAAATGGACAGGAATGGGTGAATTTAATTCAGGAGACCATTATATATACTACTGTGGGCAAGAATCCCTTAGAAGAAATGGAGTAGCTCTCATAGTCAATAAAAGAGTGGGAAAGGCAGTACTGGGGTACAACCTCAAAAACGACAGAATGCTTTCAGTTCGAATCCAAGGCAAACCATTCAACATCACAGTGATCCAAGTCTATGCCCCAACCACTGATGCCGAAGAAGCTGAAGTTGACCGGTTCTATGAAGACCTACAACACCTTCTAGAACTAACACCAAAAAAAGATGTCCTTTTCATCATAGGGGACTGGAATGCTAAAGTAGGAAGTGAAAAAATAACCGGAATAACAGGCAAGTTCGGCCTTGGAGTACAAAATGAAGCAGGGCAAAGGCTAATAGAGTTTTGTCAAGAGAACAGGCTGGTCATAGCAAACACTCTTTTCCAACAACACAAGAGACGACTCTACACATGGACATCACCAGATGGTCAATACCGAAATCAGATTGATTATATACATTGCAGCCAAAGATGGAGAAGCTCTATACAATTAGCAAAAACAAGACCTGTAGCTGACTGTGGCTCAGATCATGAGCTTCTTATCGCAAAATTTAGGCTTAAATTGAAGAACGTAGGGAAAACCACTAGACCACTCAGGTATGACCTAAATCATATCCCTTATGAATATACAGTGGAGGTGAGGAATAGATTTAAAGGATTAGATCTGGTAATTGATCCAAAAGAACTGTGGATGGAGGTTCGTAACATTGTACAGGAGGCAGCAACTAAAACAATCCCAAAGAAAAAGAAATGCAAGAAAGCAAAGTGGCTGACTGATGAGGCTTTACAAATAGCTGAGGAAAGAAGGGAAGCAAAAGGCAAGGGAGAAAGGGAAAGATATAACCAACTGAATTCAGATTTCCAGAGAATAGCAAGGAGAGATAAGGCGGCCTTCTTAAATGAACAGTGCAAAGAAATAGAGGAAAACAATAGAATGGGGAAGACTAGAGATCTCTTCAAGAAAATCGGAGATATCAAGGGAACGTTTTCTGCAAAGATGGGCATGATAAAGGACAAAAAAGGCAGGGACCTAACAGAAGCAGAAGAGATTAAGAAGAGGTGGCAAGAATACACAGAAGAACTATACAAGAAAGATCTTAATATCCCTGATAAATACGATGGTGTGGTCACTGACCTTGAGCCGGACATCCTAGAGAGTGAAGTCAAGTGGGCCTTAGGAAGCATTACTAACAACAAAGCTAGCGGAGAAGACAGTATCCCAGCTGAGCTATTTAAAATCCTAAAAGATGATGCTGTTAAAGTGCTGCACTCAATATGCCAACAAATTTGGAAAACTCAACAGTGGCCACAGGATTGGAAAAGGTCAGTTTACGTTCCAATTCCAAAGAAAGGCAATGCCAAAGAATGTTCAAACTACCGTACAATTGCGCTCATTTCACATGCTAGCAAGGTTATGCTCAAAATCCTACAAGCTAGGCTTCAGCAGTATGTGAACCGAGAACTACCAGAAGTGCAAGTTGGGTTTCGAAGAGGCAGAGGAACTAGAGATCAGATTGCCAACATTCGCTGGATCATGGAAAAAGCAAGAGAGTTCCAGAAAAACATTTACTTCTGCTTCATTGACTACGCTAAAGCCTTTGATTGTGTGGATCACAACAAACTGTGCCAAAGTCTTAAAGAGATGGGAGTACCAGACCAGCTTACCTGTCTCCTGAGAAACCTGTATGCGGGTCAAGAAGCAACAGTTAGAAGCGGACATGGAACAACCGACTGGTTCAAAATCGGTAAAGGAGTCATTGGCGATCACTCGTAGCCGAGTAAGATTGTCTTCCAAAGGTAAAATTTTAACGGTGGATCCGTAAGTGGCTATAAAGGCCAATTCTGGATCCGCACAACCTCCCACAATGAGGGCATAGGTTTCCGGGTGGGAGACGGTCATGATGAGGGTTTGCCTGACGTGCCTTCCTTTTAGCTGTTTTCTCCTTTTCGCCCTGTACTCGTGCTTCTTCAAAGTCCATAGCGCCATTAATAAAGGATGACCTCCAATTGAAACGCTCATGAGTTAGGGCTTCCCAGTTCTCAATGCTGATATTACATTTTTTAAAATTAGCTTTGAGAGTATCTTTGAATCTCTTTTGCTGTCCACCAATATTCCGTTTTCCATTCTTAAGTTGGGAATAAAGTAGCTGCTTTGGAAGACGATGGTCAGGCATTCGAACAACATGACCGGTCCAGCGAAGTTGATGTTGGATGATCATTGTTTCAATGCTGGTGGTTTTCGCTTCTTCTAATACGCTAACATTAGTCCGCCTATCTTCCCAAGTAATTTGAAGAATTTTTCGGAGGCAGCGTTGATGGAATCTTTCAAGAAGTTGGAGGTGGCGTTTGTAGAGGGTCCATGTTTCACAGGCGTACAGAAGGGTTGGTAATACAATGGCTTTGTAAACAAGCATTTTGGTCTCCCTGCGAATGTCCCGATCCTCAAACACTCTACGCTTCATTCGGGAGAATGAAGCGTAGAGCTCAGGCGATGCTGAATTTTAGCGTCGATGTCGGCTTTTGTA
The DNA here is from genome assembly GCA_023362775.1 of Charina bottae. NCBI lineage: Eukaryota > Metazoa > Chordata > Lepidosauria > Squamata > Charinaidae > Charina > Charina bottae. Next base: position 13,054,405 of record JALMGJ010000003.1, read on the forward strand.
GATAGATGGCTGCTGAGATAAGAAAAGTGATTGACATTTTCTAGTTACACACCTTTAAGCTGGATTGATGGCGCTGCAGAGGGATTGGTTCGAACTTGCTGGTAAAGCACTTTGGTTTTTTTAATGTTAATCGAGAGGCCGAGCTTTTCATATGCTTCTGCAAAGATGTTTAGGATAGTTTGAAGATCTTCCTCGGAGTGTGCACAAACTACGTTATCATCAGCATATTGAAGTTCTATAACAGAAGTTGCAATTACCTTTTTTTTTTTGCTTTCAGCCTACTAAGATTAAAAAGCTTTCCATCTGTTCGATATATAATTTCTACACCAGTAGGAAGTTTCTCTTCAACAAGGTGTATAATCATAGCGATGAAGATAGCGAATAAGGTTGGAGCAATAACACATCCCTGTTTAACGCCGGATTCCACTTTAAATGGATCACTTTGAGAGCCATTGTTATTCAGGATTGTTGCCATCATGTCGTCATGGAGTAACCACAAGATGTTCACAAATTTATCAGGGCATCCGATTTTCAGAAGGATGGTCCAGAGAGCAGTATGATTTACAGTATCAAAAGCTTTAGTCAGATCAATAAACGCCATGTACAGAGGGCGGTTTTGCTCCTTGCATTTTTCTTGAAGCTGTTGTGCAGTCAACATCATATCCACTGGGAAAGGAGTACGACAAGGCTGTATATTATCACCCTGCTTATTTAACTTATATGCAGAATACATCATGAGAAATGCCGGGCTGGATGAATCACAAGCCGGAGTTAAGATTGCCGGGAGAAATATCAACAACCTCAGATATGCAGACAATACCACCCTAATGGAAGAAAGTGAAGAGGAACTAAAGAGCCTCTTGATGAGGGTGAAAGAGGAGAGTGCAAAAGCTGGCTTGAAACTCAACATTAAAAAAACCCAGATCATGGCATCTGGTCCCATCACTTCCTGGCAAATAGAAGGGGAAGAAATGGAAGCAGTGACAGATTTTATTTTCTTGGGCTCCAAGATCACCGCAGACGGTGACTGCAGCCATGAAATTAAACGACGCTTGCTCCTTGGGAGGAAAGCTATGGCAAACCTAGACAGCATATTAAAAAGCAGAGACATCACCTTGCCGACAAAGGTCCGTATAGTTAAAGCTATGGTTTTCCCAGTAGTAATGTATGGCTGTGAGAGTTGGACCATAAGGAAGGCTGAGCGCCGAAGAATTGATGCTTTCGAACTGTGGTGCTGGAGAAGACTCTTGAGAGTCCCTTGGACTGCAAGGAGGTCAAATCAGTCAATACTAAAGGAAATCAACCCTGACTGCTCATTGGAAGGACAGATACTGAAGCTGAAGCTCAAATACTTTGGCCACCTAATGTGAAGAGAGGACTCACTGGAAAAGACCCTGATGCTGGGAAAGACTGAAGGCAAAAGGAGAAGGGGACGGCAGAGGATGAGATGGTTAGATAGCATCACCAATGTAATGAACATGAATTTGAGTAAACTCCGGGAGACGGTGGAGGACAGGAAGGCCTGGCGTGCTATGGTCCATGAGGTCACGAAGAGTCGGACACGACTAAACGACTGAACAACAAGAACAAACTAAGAGGAGGTGAAGAGTTAAAAATGTTTATACTTGTGATGAAGATTGGAACTCACTTCTTTATATATTTCTTTTCTCTCTCTTTACTGTATTCTTACTATTCTTACTAAGTGATTTCTTGGGAAAATAACATATACTTCATTCCATTCTCTTTGGACAATCCTTTAATTCCTTTAATTTTTTGTGGAATGGGCATATTGGAAAATATGGAAAGGGTACACTATCAGTCTTAATGTAGAGAGGGAAAGAAGGGGTTTCTGTTATAGGGAGGAAAAAATCACCAAAGGCTCAAAGGACTGCTCTTCTATATATTCATTCACAATTGCTAAGAGTGGTGCATTTTAATTAATATACTGGATATTTATGCTGAGTGGGAGGAGGAATGGGGAAAGGTTATAGCAAGATTACTAGTGGAAATATATATATAAAATATTGGGATTTTTTTCCCATTGACTCAAGTAATTTGTTTATACATCCTTTCATCATTTGATCACTGAACCCAAAATAGACAGATTATGTCTGAACAATCACAGTCATTAGGGGCCCAGACCATGTGCATTTCTCTACTGCTAAGAGAGAATGTGCTTTCTTAGCTCTAAGGCAGACAAATTAATGCATATGTTTTTTTCTGAACTAATAAAAAAATCATTCAATTTTCCTTTCTAGTAGTTTTTGTTGTTCAGTCGTTTAGTCGTGTCCGACTCTTCATGACCTCATGGACCATAGCACGCCAGGCCTTCCTGTCCTCCACCGTCTCCCGGAGTTTACTCAAATTCATGTTCATTACATTGGTGATGCTATCTAACCATCTCATCCTCTGCCGTCCCCTTCTCCTTTTGCCTTCAGTCTGGGGCTCCTAAAAGGTAAAGGTAAAGGTTCCCCCGCACATTTGTGCAGTCGTGTCTGACTCTAGTGGCCGGTGCTCATCTCTGTTTGTTAGCTGAAGAGCCAGCGTTGTCTGAAGACGCTTCCACGGTCATGTGGCTGCATGACGCATGCGGAACACTGTTACCTACCCACTGAAGTGGTACCTATTCATCTACTTGCATTTGCATGCTTTCGAATTGCTAGGTTGGCAAGAGCTGGAGCTAGTGCAGGAGCTCACTCTGTCACGCAGGGCTAGGGATTCGAACCTCTGAACTTGCGATCTTCCGATCAGCAAGCCTGGCATCTTACCTGCTGAGCCACCACACATAACCTAAAACTATTCCAAAATGTTCAAAAGTAGTTAGGGATAAGTTGCTTAATTCACTTAAGACATTTTCTGTTCGTTGTAGTGAGAGATGATGGTGTGCATTCACAGATGTTTCAGATTTAACCATTTGGCAAGTTTGGCATCTGTTCTGGCATTCTAAAACTCAGTTGCAGTAGCACACCAAAGGAAGAATGTAAAGAAACATACTAACCTTGGCAATATAGTATAATTTCTATTTGCAGAACATCTAATCATATTCAAACTATCAGATATATGGGGTGACTTTACTGCTTTAAAGAGGTTTAGGACAACTGCTTAAGTAGAGAGCCATGGAGATGGCCTTGAAGTATTCAGAAGCCATTAAAGAAACAACAAGGGTAAAAGCATTCCTTGAGCCCTGGGAAAGGAAATAGTATTAGGATGATGCTCAGACTGGCTCTTCCCTGACTCAAAGAGGTATAAGAGGAAGGGAAGGAAAAACACAAGTAGACCTGCAAGATTCTGTTACTATAGCCCAGTGTTTCTCAACCTCTGCAAGTTTAAGATGTGTGGACTTCAACTCCCAGAATTCCCCAGCCAGCATGGGAATCCACAGAAATCCACACAACCTAAAGTTGCTGCGGTTGAGAAACGCTGTCTTAACGGGATGAATGGACAAAATATGGCCCCTTAAATTGAAGTCCACACATCTTAAACTTGCAGAGGTTGAGAAACACTGCTATAGCTTATCTCAATAAAATATAATTATAGTCTTACTGTGGAGTCAGTTTCCTGATCTGGTCTATCTCAAAGGTCTGACAGCTCATAACCCTCATTGTGATGGCAATGACAGCTGTATAATGGCACTTTAACAACTAACATCCTGGGAAACAGCAATAGTGACATTCTCACAATTTATAGAGATAACTGAGTAGGTGTGATGTGTCAATTTTTTAATGCAGTAAACTCAATTGTCTTCTACAAACATTCAAAATGTCCTTGCACCAACATGGTCTATTTTGCTTTTATCACACCAGCTGAAGACAGTTGCATGGATTGGAAAATGTATGAAATTATGATGTCACAATGTACATTCTATTAGAGTCAAATTCTGCAGTTGAAGTCCAAACTATCAAAATCACCTTACAGTGGGTAGCTAAAAGAGGAAGTCTCTGAACTGAGTAGGGCAGTTGAAGATGAGGAAGAAATTACATGGCTATCAGAACTCTGGGCTAGGGCAGTGGTTTAAGGCAGACCAAGTATGGCAAACCTCGTGAAGGATGATTATGATTTGGGTGGCAGAGCAGCAGATAAGACTCCTTAGGCCTCCCTGCGTACAAATCATATTATTTCATCCCCTAACTAACTATAATCACCTATAAAGTGGAAATAGTATTAATCTGCATATGCTTGGGGGGGACTGTTCTGTTTTCTACTTTAAATGGATAATGGAAGCATCTATAGACATTAACGGATAACTTGCTATTTATAACCATTTTTCTCATTTCAGTAAAATCTGAAAGGAAAAATTCTAATATAATATTGTAAGAAAGAGGCATCTGATTCACAAAAGTTGATGCCATCTTTATGAATATAAATCTTTACCGTGGCTGGTGCTGCCAGCACACTGATTCTGTTTTGTTTCTGTATTCTGTTTTCCTGGATGATTCTTAGCATACCCCATTCCATAAATATAAGCTAGGAAATTGTCAGGGTTCATAGTTGAATCCTGCCATGAATGGTGTGGGGTTAGTATAAGCGTGTGAACTGTGAGGAGGGGGTGAGCTGTGCCAAGTACAGTGTTGTGGTTTTCGTCGGAGACTGTGGAATGCGGCGTCAAGGTCGGCCACCTGCAGGAGTCGGAGGCTTGAGAACGGAGAGGGAAAGTTCTGGACTTTGACAGAAATAAAGGAGAATATGTTACTACATTATCTTTATCAAAGCACAATGCCACACAAAAATAGGTATAATGCCAACAAATGGAAAAGGAAAGAAGAAACAAATGTATTTTATAATGTTATGAGACATTAGTTAGCAGGAAAAATGTTGATTAATGATAGGACTGTTCCTGACTTTCCCCAAAACATAAATCACATATATGCTAACAATGTCTATACATGTATTCCTAGTGATGAATCTCTAACTTCTAGGGCTGTGCAGTGCATTGGATTTGAAGGCAAAAAGGTATTTCACAGTACAGAGGAGTGCACACACACCATCTGCCTGCATTCCCTTAAACCGTTTTTCCCTGAAACATGGAGCAGATTTGGAGGGCCGCTAAGTGATCCCAGGAAAAGATGAAGCTTCTTTAAAAAGTTTTGGACAGTTGATATGTGAGTTTTTAAATCACTGTATAATGCTATACAAGTCTAAAATCTTGAAGAGCAATACAGAACATAAGAGTCATAAACTGCTCTAAAATAATTAGAACACAAACAATAATTATTAAACCATCCACTTTCCTAATGAAAAGTGGTTTGATAGAACAAAATGTATTCAGTATCCTGTGACAGAAAATATAGAGTCAATCATCACTCAAAGGAGCATAAGGTCATCATCAATAAGACCCCTTTCTCTGTTTCTGACCAATTGTAGCTACTAGTGGCTGTTATTAAGGATTTGGCAGGCTCAGTAGGAATGAGCAGTCCATCTACTTTATGGGTGCAAAGTACTTAGGGCTTTAAAGGTAAACATAGTTTAATTGGGTTTCCAATTGAAAAGGCAGGTGTCATATGCTCTGAGAGTTTCATTCTTATTTGTATTCTGGCTGTTGTATTCTACCCCAGTTTGAAACTTCCAAGTCATTTTCAAAGGCAGGCCCACCACAGAATGCACTGCAGTAAAGTGGTCTAGAAGTAACCAGAAGTATAGTCCACCATACTTAGATAGCACTGTAATTAAACTGACAAAATATAGTTCTAAAGAGTTCTGCCATCTTTGCTTATACAAAAATTGGTTTTGTCCAGGAGTTCCTTTAAGCTATGTGTGGATTTTTTTTCTTCAGAGGGAACACAATTCCATTCAGATCTAGTCAGACACCTCTATCCGGGTTAATCACATTTCCTGGCCATATTACTTCTGTCTCATCTATATTACTACAAATCCAATCAGCAAGCAGTTTCTTGACAAGTTGATAACTCTGGTTACCTCTTAACCATTCCATTCCATTTCTTTTCCAAACTGCAAACAGTCTTTCCATTTTCCTATATTTTTCAGCCTTATGAATGACCTGTAAGAAACCACCAGCATTATAGGGATCCATCCATCCATCCATCCATCCATCCATCCATCCATCCATCCATCCATCCATCCATCCATCTCAGAAGGAACCCTGCATTTTTGTTTGAAATGAATAGGTGTTTTCTCAGCTTAGATAGCTTAGAGACCAGACTGCATTGTATTTGGCCTTTTCTAGGGACCTCTCTCAATGCAGTTTGGTGATGACAATAAACATTGCCATTCTGTTCAGTAATAATCTCTTTTTCGGTACAGCAGTCTTGCTACATTACTCATTGCCCTTTTCAGCACAGTATACTGTCAACAGGAAAAAAAAAGCATGACAAGTTCACAATGTTAATTAGCTATTTTTCTCTCTGTATACAAATCCATAGAGAATTATTCCATCATGTAATCCAGTGGCTCTGTCTGTCACTGAGAAGTTGAGATCTATAACAGATTTTCATTAAACACTTCAAAGTCTTTTTTCTCCTCTCTACTTTTAGGAATACTCTTTGATTCATTAATGTACTTGGAAAATAATCTCTTTTTCTACCGTTGCCCATAGTTTTTAAAAAGTATGTGATCTGATCTCTAAATAAAACTACTGGATCAATAGTAAACAGAGACAATTAGACTGGATTTCCCCCCTCTTTTTCTATGATCATGATGCCATAACACAATAGTGTCAGTGATATTTCATGCTCCCGATGTGTATAGCTGTAAGCATTCAAAATTCTACATATTATACAGTAGATGGCAGTGGGAAAAGGTTGCTTTCTCAAGGTTACCTGCTGTGAGCAAGAGCTGGTATGCTACATTATAGAGGATAATGATTTTTTTTTGAGGAGGGCAACAAAGCTGGAATGGATAAGGCTTGCCCCCTCTCCCCCCCAAAAAATCTCCCCCCTATTTTTCCACTTTAGTAATCTCCTCTGTAAAGGTTCTCTTTGCTTGTTCCCTTATCCCATTCCCACCCTATATGATTTAGCAAGTTCAGCAGGAATGTTCTGTTCATTGTCTACATGCATAATCCTAGTTGCTGCCTCTGTAGTCCAGATTGCCTTTTCTGGGAAGCAGGAGGTGGGGGAATTATGTTCCCTTATATTCTCCCAATATTAGAGTCTCACTTCCTTATATGTGCTTTGTTTGTTTTATTCTTTTTTCAGATAATTTAAAGACACACACAAGAGTATCTTCACCCTCTTCTCCTCCTCCTTTTCCTCTTTCCCATTCCTGTTCCAGCTTTCACTGGCTTTCTTCTAGCTAACTTTCCTTGCTGTTCTCCCTGGACTCGTTCCTCCTATACACTCATTCCTCCTTCTATGAGCCAGTTAAATAGTCTGGCCTGATCTCTGCCACCTTTCACCTGATCTATTGCAACAACTGTCTCTGTTAGCATCCAAAGGATGAGCATGGAGGACACATGTGTGATAACTCCAGTTGTTACTAGCACTCATGTCCAGTCAGTAGCAATCCCTGCTGTGATCAGAAATTTATTTATTTATTTGGCTTGGTAAGGCTGCCCAATTGAGAACAACTCAGGGTGGCACACAATATCAAATGCAGATAACAACAAAAAATAACAGAAGATGATAGCAACACAAAAGAATCCACGTTCCTCCACTACATAAGAGCACTCTGAAGGACCCCAGCATCCAAAGTAGCCATACAAAGCAGGGCTTAGAGAAAAATCAAGTTTTAAAGGCTTTAAAAAAATAAACAAGGTGAAGGTGGGCCCATATGAATATCAGAGGGGAATGCTGTTCCAGAAGGCAGGGGCAGTGAGAAAGTAGACATGCATCTAGGCTGGTCCTGACCTTGATGGCTTTCTGGAAGGGCCTGAAGATGTGGCTTTGCCATCTGGCCTGGGGATCAGAGAGTAGTGTGGAGCCCATAAAATGGCCATGTGGTTCTTGAATTACTTTGCTCCCCCAGTGATTGTATTGTATGGTTTTTAATTGTTTTAACATTTTATATTGTTTGTATGGTTGTTTTATTTTTTATTTTTTTGGCATTATTTACATTTGAATTGGAAGCTACCCAGGGTCATGAATGTAGGATGGGCAGCTATATAAATTGAATGAATGAATGAATGAATGAATGAATGAATGAATGAATGAATGAATCTTGAGTTCCAACAGACGATACTGTTTTAACATGGGACCCGGAGGATGACAACTCTTTAAAGTTGAGGCTGTAGCAAATATTTCAAACTCTGTTGCCTACATTTTTTTTAAACTTGAGGTGGTGCAGGTGGAAGGGATTAAATGCTTTCTCCTTCAAGACTGAATTATATTAACAAGCACTGATAGACAATTAGCAATATAAATATCACTTATCTATGACTCAGAGATGAAGATTGATTTTTATGTTCAGGTTGTTATTTGGAACAATTTAGCATCAGTATAATTTTATTATATTCTGAGCTACCAGAAAGCAATTTTTTGAGTATATAGATAATAAAGCAGCAATTTTTCAGTGTTCATAATGGATTAAAAAAACAAGAAGAGTCTTTTCCTTGCCTTTTCAGCTTCAACCTGAGGGTGTTTGGACATCTATGCAAGTTGTAATTTTCTACAGTTCAAACATAAGTCAATTTTATGTTTCCTAAGTATGTCAGTTGAATGTTGCTCTTTGCATTTTGCATAGCAATTTAATCACTTGCCCTTTATTTTTCTTTGTTGATTTCATAAAGTGCACCTGTAGATTCAAGGGAAAAAAAGAGTTTCAAAACTATGTCAGCTTGAAATCTGGCACAATTGCCTTTTACAATCTCTCTCTCTCATACACCCCATTGCATGTATGTGTGAATCCATTCTCATACCACTGTACCTTTTGAAGCTCTGTCCCTGCACACAGTTTTCTTCATTTTCTTTCTCTGTACAATGTTCTGCCAGCAAAAGCAGTATAGAGTTCTTGTTCAATTTAGAAACACCTTTTTTCATGTTCAGAATATATTACCATTTTGAGTTACAATACTGCAAGATATTTTCCCCAGCATCTTAGTGTCCTATGCCCAAATCTTTAAATCTTTTAATGCTTCCTCATAGGTTATTATTGGCCTCCCTTGATTATTTAAATCCCTCTGTTCTTCAATTGTACAACATCTGTCTTGTATTTGAGTGACCTGAATTGCAAATTCTTATACTGTACTTGTGCGTGGGCTTCTTTGAAATCCTTAGCATTAAAAAGGGAGGGAGGGAGGGAGGGAGGGAAAGCAAGCAAGAAATGCTCACAAACTGGATTAGTTTTTTTCATTTAGCTATATACTATAGCCTTGGAGTTCTTCACTGCTAAATCAGCCCTCTATGAAAGTAAATATGAAGTTGGTGTTCTTTATTTTGGTTCAATGTATATTCCCTTATAATAACTATCATTTGCCATTGGAGTACACATTTACCCATTTAGAAGAAAAGCATTTGGAGTACTTTCCTGTTTCACTGTCATGCAACAGGAACTTTTGTGTCTGTCATAAGCAAGCCATTACTTGATTCCAGATATTTCATAAGAAATTAAATACCACTGGCCCAAATATAGATCCTTGGAGGGACACGTCCTAATTTTCTCCATTGTGAGAATAGTTCAGTTTCTCTTACCTACTTCCTTCCCTTTCAGAACCACTATTTTATCCAAAAGGTCATTTGTGAAAAGGTTTTTGGAGCTGCAAATATGTTGTGCTTATTTTCTGGTCTTCTACACACTTTAGAGAACACCAAAATACTGATGAAGCAGGATTTCCTTTTGCAAAAGCCCTATAGATTCTTCCTTAGCATTACCTTAACATCATGGTTAGTAATAATCTATCTCCTGTAATACTGTGCAGTAATTTGGGAGAGGTTGGGTACCTAGTCTATAATTTCCTATTCCCATATCAGAATCTAAATATTTACATAATATAAATAGCTATATTTCAAGCCTTCAGTACTGACAAATTTTGTATTTTCAATAGAAGATCAGCAATTTTTCACTTTCTTTCAGGACTCCTGAGATTAGAGACTTTATTAATGATACAATTACTGTTTTCTTGGTTTCTTTCAGTAATCTCTTGCAAAGAATACTTCAGACAGACAAAGCTACTCTCAATAAATAGTAACAGTAACATAAAATCAGAATGCAGTAATGTCAGGCTCAGAACCTGATTTCACTAAAGCAAAGCTCACGAGTTCAATTCAAGGCAGAAGTTAATAATAATGCCCATTAGTAATATTGTTGGTTAGCAAAAGTCCAACACTGGAAGGAGTAGTCCTATCAACTAGTACTAGTTTACAGTGAAATGGAATATAGAGGGAGAGCAGTTTAGAAAGCATAGTTGCAAACGAATGGGGAGTAGAAAGAGGAGGAAAAAGTTGAGGAGAAGAAATGCTCTCTCTGGAGTCATCAATGGAAATGCTCTCTCTGGAGTCATCAATGGAGTGATTTTGTCAGATTCCCACCAGATTATCATGAGATAGAATGGCTGTTGGCTATGAGAGCAAAGAAAATGGGAAGGGAAGGGAAGGGAAGGGAAGGGAAGGGAAGGGAAGGGAAGGCTAGTGATTTCAGAAGAGCACAATGAAGTATCCCACACCAAAGCAAGGCAATAAGCACTATTCTTCAGAACTGATTAACAGTCATGTTCATGAGAAGCAACAGATATCCAGAAAGGCACATTTCTAAAGAAACTAAAATCTTTAGTTTGTAAAGATTTAGAAAATGATTAGACTTATTGGAATATAAGGCAAACTTCCATTCAAAGTCCAAGAAAACAATAGAACAGGCAGAGAAAGAATAAAGCAAAGACTTCACCAAGAAGGAAAAGTAATTATCATGTCTTGCCTGTGCAATTTTACACATTGTTGGCCTATTGCAAATACATGTTTGTTAATCCATTTAGTGCTTGGATGATACTTTCTAATAGGCTGAGAAGGAGCCATGAAGAAACAGGGCAGGTGCAAAGGTGGGAAAAGGAGGAGGGAGAAAAGCCACATACCAGTAAAAATAATGTTACTGAAGCCCTCTAAAGATTAAAAAAATGTGAGAAGAGAATTCTTGCCCATCCTGTATATTTTGAAAAGTAAGGGCTTTTTTCTTTTACAGAAAAAAGAATTCTGTAAGCTGCCTGGAGTCACCGTGTGTGAGTTGGGTGGCCTTACAAATCTGTTTAATAAATAAATAAATAAAAAATAAAGGGCAGCTGTGTGCATTTTTGTTACAGGGTAGATGAACTCTAGCTAGATTTCATTCCTGCTAACTTTTATCTCACCAAAAGCAAAACCATCATATACTCTTCCAGAGGACTCCATGACAGACTTCTTTTACATCCCTGCTTAGAAGAACCCTATTTGTAGCTCAAATATTAATAAACCTTTTGGTCACCATTTTTAATAGCTTTGCCCTCAGGGATGAACCATATACCCATCTTCTCAGTTGTCCATTTCAGAATCTGCGTTTAGTGGTCTTCCTGGGCTCCCTTTGTGTATTAAGTTATCTCAAAATGCAATAAAATAGCCCTGCTGTGTTTGGGGCCATCTTTCTGCATAGATCTTCTTCTGCCATAAGATCTGAAGACACCATTGTCCTCCTTCTTGGCATCCTGCCACTCTCCTTGATTGAGGAGATATGCAAAGTGGTGGAAAGAGTCTTTTCTGCCAGAGAAGACAATACTTCTTATTGCTTGGGGTGGGGGGGGGGAGAAGTGTTTTATCACCTTACCTTTGAAGGAAAAGTTATGCATACATCTATTTAATTAGCAATTATTAATTAACAGTAAAACCCAGCAATGATTTTTCCCAGCTTACTTCCTACTAAATGTGCTGGCAGTCCCAAAGATTCTTCATAGGAAATGATTTGCAAACACATTAACATTTTTACCAGGGCTCACAAACGTCTGGTGTCTGCATTAATAATAGTACAATTATATCTCATTAAAATACTAAGCAATAGTAAACAGGGAAGGAAAACCAGAGCTGCCTATTCTAATCAGTGCTTTGTACTGCCATTAACAGCTTTGGAAAGGAAGACTGTATTGAGAGGCAAATTGCATATTAGTTTGATTGCACTGCTAAATAAATAATAGACCAAATATTAATATTGCAACAATATTTGCCATTTCATTTGGATTAACCTTAGAAATTTCAGAGGATTAGTATATCATGGAATTAATATATATTAGTATCTTCAAAGTTACAAAACAGAAATCAGAAATACATGCTAGTTTCAGTCTTCATCATGGTATTACAAATGATGAGACAAATCTATTCTGTGCTCCATTATTTCTACTAATTGGAATAGTGGAGCTGGCAAGTCAGAACACAAGGATCCTTGGAATTATTCAAGCAGTCCAATTCCTGGTCTCCCATTTTCTAGCCTGGTGCCTTAACTACTACACCAAACTGGCTCTTGCTACATCCTTAGACTCCATAGAAGCTGAGGTTTGTTATTACTAGGGCTACCAATGTCTGGTAAGATGTCCTATCTACTTCAATCCTTGGATTTTGTTTCCTGTGAGAATTATTTAGTGTGGTTTGAGGTCCTTGAGTTGCTTCCTTTTTCCTGGGCACATCAGTATTTCACACTGGCACATATGTGATAAAGTGTACTCCAACTTTCCCTTTCCTTCTCACACATGTTAATCAATAACTAGACATAAACTCCTATGGGAACAAGTAAATAACTTATATTGGAGACCAAACTTTAGGGGTCAAAATCTGCCCCATATCCTGACACGGGTTCACCTGTCCTCCAGGGATGTTGCCATGGTGGTCAAGATGTCAACTGGGATGGCACAGTTCATGCTGGTAATGAGTAAAGAGCCTACACTGCCTGGGGTGATGTCTAATAAAACAATTATTATGAGACTAGAAACGCAAGTGTCATTAGTAGTCCTCTCTGAATAAAAGATATAGCAAGCTCAACATCCAAAAATACAGGAATTCTTCCTATTTTAAACTCTGTGTATGTGTGTGTGTGCGCATGTGTGTGTGTGTGTTTGGGGGTGGGCTATCAAATTGAAAGCTAGCACAACATGCTAGTTATGCTGTTAGGGAACACAAATTAAGTCTAGCTTACCTCACAGGGTCAGAGTGATTATAAATAAGTGAAATAAGAACTGCAAAGCACATTTAAACACTTTACACACCACTGAATATATTTCAAGATATCTTGCCAAGCTTGTTAATAAACAGTAACATGTATACAATGGCCTCATTAAGTCTGCAACCATGTCAATGTATTTAGAATTAAGCTGACTGAATTGAATGGGATTTAGTTCTAATTTGATATGTAGACAACATCAAGGTTAAAATACAGCTGTTTGGAGAAGATGAAATAGAAACGGCCTGATTCATTACATAACTTGGATTTAAAATGGTTTAATAAATATTTGTCAAATTAACATAAACTCAGTGGTTAGGGAAATTCAAATATAATCAAGTTTGCATGCTCTAGTTTCTGTGCAATCACTAAATAATATACTGGCTGCATAATTTAGCATTTGAAGAAACTTAGTTTGCTTGCTGTCTTCCTTCGTTCCTTGGTTGTACAGTATATCTAGACTTGGATTGTTGTGTCTGTGGAAGTTGCTGAAACTAGAGCAGAGATGGGGATCCTCTGGTCCTTCAAACCATCGTGATTCATAGCCTCTCTTACCACTGACATGCTAACTAGGGCTCCTGGGAGTTAAACTCCAAGCAACAACTGAAGGGCCACAAATTTTCCTATCCCTGAGCTAAATAGTGTTTCAATGACTTTCTGGGGGAGATAGGACCAACTCTTCTGCAAGAGTCTCAAGATCAGTGCCCTCCAGGTGAAGATGATAGAACTTGCTGAGATGACCAGATTGACTTGTTTGATTAGAGAAAAGACAGTATCTATGTTTATTGCTGACTGGAAACCCCTTATGGACTTTTGTATAAAACAGAAAAAAATGAACTTATGTTTTATGGTTTTTATGATTAGATACGATAGATTATAGAAAGAAGAGAGTCATGATGTAACTTTAGAGAAAGAGGTAAAGTTATAATTGTACTTATAACTGCTGTAAAGAAGATTGGAAGATCTTTGTACTTTTTTTTCTTTCTTTTTTTGTTTTTGTTTTTCTTTCTTTCTTGCACTTTTAGCTCTCTCTTTGATTTCTTTCTTTTTCTTTTTTCTTCCTTACTCTATCTTACTTTGTATTGGTTTTTACCTTTGTTTTTAAAACTTTTAATAAAATTAGAGATAGATAGATAGATAGATAGATAGATAGATAGATAGACCAGTGCCCTCCAGATCTCCTATGATAAAAGCAAATTACATTCAAACAAGTTGATTTTGATGTTACAATTTTGCAAATTGGTTTAATCTGCATATAATTTGGTGACAGAATATACCTTCATGCAACCAAACCAACACATTAAAACACGTAGGTGCACAAGCTAAATTTGCATATACATTAAAAACCTGGTGTTAGAACTGGACTAAGCATGCAATTTTATGCTCCTAAATTGTGCCAAGATTTGAAAAGTGGCCAAACAGGCAGCCTGAGGGAAGAAGTAACAGGTTGGTTGATCAACTTCACCAAAATAGTTGTATGCTGTGATGAATGGAGCTATGGCCATTTTTATCTCATATATAATTAATTACAAATGTAATATGTGTGACATGTGATTTACTTAGCTCATAACTTTCCAAACTGTGTGTCATGACACTTTAGTGTGTCGCAACACACAGTTTGGTGTGTCGCAACACAAGCTGGAAGCAGCGGCGGGGGCATGCACGGCGGCGGTGCGGCAGCGCGCATGGTGGTGGTGGTGTGCACGGCGGCGGCAGCGACGACGGCAGCGGCGCGCCATCAGCGCTTCTGCATTTTAGCGGAGGCTGCCACCGCTGCTGCTGCTGCCATGCATGCTGCCACTGTGCACCCCCTGCGCCGCCGCTGCTGCTGTTGGTGTGTCGCCAACGGTGGCACTTTGGAAAACACTGACTTAGCTCCTTGACTCTCCCTTGGTTTTTCTGGTCTCATTAGATGGTGCTGCTGCAATATAGAAGGTAATATATATCATAGAGAACCTTAAATGGTACAGGTTGCTGCCAGAGTTTCTTGAATAGATGGGTGGCCATATAAATTGGATGGATGGATGGATGGATAAAGTCTAAATATTTACCTTCTTAATTCCCCATAATTCCACAGGAAGATGCTAGCTCCAGGACATTATAGAAAATTAAGACTGGTTTTTTTCAGTAACCTGATCCTGCTTTCAGTGCCATAGCTAAGTGGTTGCACACATGGCTTGTATGCAAGAGTTCCCAAGAGATTGTCAGGTACATCTGGAATATTTCTGCCTGAAATTATAAAGAGCTGCTGCTAGGTAGTAACAATAACAGAATAGATGGACCTTGTTTGATATCATGCAAATCCATGGTTTATTTAACTATATGAAACAATGTACTTGCATGTTGCCCTGGGCACTTTGTATACAATACAGACACACAGAGAGACACCATACAAAAAGACAAAATTCTTCTGAGATCTCCTGTGACATTGCCAAAAGGTTATGACTAGATCTTGTGATATTTCAGCAGTCTTGAAAGGTTTCAGCTTCTTATTCTTTTTAAATAACTTCTTAAGGTGGGGGGTGTCTTGGGGAATTCAGTAGATACATTACCAACTATTTATGTATATGTTATTAAGGGTTCTCATCAATTCTCCAATTCACCAATTCTCATCCAAATTCAAGGCGAAACTTTAAGTTTGGGAAAGATGCAAGTATGATAAGAATGGATACACTTTCGCAAATCGTGTGATAGAGACAGCTGACATATTTCTTTATATAACAGATAAAATACTATTGGCCACATAGTCATAATGGCTAGGGGAAAACTATAGATAAATAATATCCAAACTGTTTACTTGACAATCTTTTCTGTCATATCTACAGTATGTATCTGTATTGAAGTATATTTATCTATACATATATTTTCCAAATGTCCTGATGCCAGGAGAAATCTGCTTCAAGTGACATTTTGCATTTTTAACTTAATTCAGCTTTACAGCTTGCCATGTATTCAGCTCTGACAGGGAAATATACAGCCTAACATTATAAATCCTTTACGATGACCCTGTCACCCGTAGTATTCCCTATAATCATAGCTATGGCATTTGCTATTTGTGTCATTTGGAGAAATATATAAGACTGTAAAAATGAAGGCTTCTCCCTCCCATTTCTGACATTATTCGGGAAGCTATAAAAATAACACTGAAAAAGAATCCATGCAGAATTTCAAACTGCGGTGAATCAGATTCTGCTTTCCAGCTGTCCTTGACTAGATTGGTGAACCGATGACCTTCATTCTCCAATCACCAAATAAGATTGTGTTGCATGTATTGCACAGGATTTAACAGTCTCATCTCTTCTGTCAGTGAAAGCAAGGGCTTCTTAAGCTTTCTTCTATCTCCACTTCTCTTTTCCTTAATGAAATGAGCTCCTGATTTCATTCACAATCAGAATTGCCACTGACACCCAGTTTTCGACAGAGGAAATAAATCATCTTTGGAGAGTTTTGCACAGCCCTACCCTCCTGCCATACCATTCGCCATATTGAAATAAGTGACATGCATGCATCAATGTTAAGCGATATACCAAAGCTAGCATCAGAATCTGGCATCCTGATACTCCAAGCGAACAAAAAAGCAAAAAAGTTCCATCTATTCAATTATTATTGATATAGCTTAGCAGCAGCTCTCCATAGTTTCAGGCAGAAATATTCTGACCTACCTTACAATAGCACTGCAGAATTTCTTCCTGCAGTGCAAGCCATGTGTGCAATCACTTAGCTATGGCAGTGCAAGCAGGATTAGGCTACTGAATAAAGCCAGTCTTAATTTTCCATAATGTTCTGGAACTAGGGAAAATCAGGGAGCTACACAAATTATATGACACACATGCTACATTTGGAAGATGATAGATAGATGATAGATAGATAGATAGATAGATAGATAGATAGATAGATAGATAGATAGATATCCCATATACAGTATATATATCCTGTATGTATGTATGTATGTATGTATGTATGTATGTATGTATGTGTATGTGTGTATGCATGTGTGTGTGTGTGTGTATGTATGTATGTATGTATGTATGTATGTATGTATGTATGTATATTTATTTGGGATAAGAAAAAGTGACCATGGCTCGGTTGGTCACACCATATAAACTTTGTGGTGCAGCTGATCAACCAGCCTAACTTCTCCCAGGCTGTCTTCTTGGCAGCTTTTCAATTAGAAGGACTTAGGATCTGCATACTTACTCCAGTTCTAATACAAAGTTTTATTTTATTTTATTTTATCTTTTGAAAGCTCATGAGTTGGATTTAACTGCAGTGTTCCTTTTATTGTAGGTATTTTTGCTTGTTTTTTTTAGACTTCTGTTAATTGGTTTCTTTTCTGACTGCTTGATTTTTACTGTGAAGTTTACATACAGGGAAGGTGTCTTCCCATCTACGTGTGAAAGAAGGAACAAGTATATACTTGCAGCATAAACAAGGCAAAGCAAGTAATAGAAACTATATTCCTACATACAAAGCCAGTCTGGTGTAGTGGTTAAGGCACCAGGCTAGAACCTGGGAGACGGTCAGTCCTTAGGCACAAAGCCAGCTGGGTGACCTTGGGCCAGTCACTCTCTCTCAGCCCTAGGAAGGAGGCAGGGGCAAACCACTTGCCAAGAAAACCGCAGGGACTAGTCCGGGCAGTCACCAGGAGTCAACACTGACTCAAAGGCACCAAAATAAATAAATAAATGCCACCATATATGTGGCTAAGGCTGGCAAAGAAAAAGGATCTCCGCCTGATGGTACACCTTATTTACAGAAGAATCTCCAATCAAATTGCTCTCGTTATTTAAAATATTGTTTTTTTTATGATAATATTGTATTGGGTTTGAGGGAAATTGCATTTTTTTTGGTGGAAACATGCAACAAAGCAGAGTATACTTTTTTTAAAAAAATGAATTAATAACAAAGCTCTATAGTACTCAGAACACTACAGAAAAATACCATATATCACCTGAAGACATCAGCTTAAGTTAATAGCTTAGAGTAGATTTCCAGTTATTTGTTCAGCTGCAATACACATTCCTTCTTCTATTGCCACCCCAACTTGCTAAGAAAAATCCAATGTCTATCATAGTGGTTCAAAAATAATTACAACACACAACAGCTACAACAGTATTAACAATGACACCTGTCTATGAGCTCCCACAAAATAACAATTAGAAAATTCTCTATTTACAAACGCAACTATTCCCAAAATGTTTTGCCAGGTGCCTGTTGCTGCTGTTGTTATTATTATTCTTTCCACTTTCTTGGAAAGGGTGTAAACATTTAAAGTCTTTGGAATGATGCTGGGCTATAAGAAATGAAAACATAAAATCAAGAACCAAATGGGCTGTCATTTCTGCTAGAAAAACTGAATAAGAGAAGCGATCATATTCACCGCATTCGTTATGGCTTCTTGGTTGTTTAAGGCATATATGGTAATAAGCAGAAAATAATCAGAAACAGTGTGAGACAGAAATAAAAAATCCATTTTTTGTAGGAAATATGCATTCAGGTGTTCCATATAATTAGGCTTGTTTTCTACTAACCTTGTCAGTAAGCTCTCCAAGTCAAAATAACAACGCCATTTTTCAACACTTAATGAGAAATCTATTTTGTAACATCAACAAACTCATTCTGTGTTTTCTTCCCCCAGCCTTCAAATGTGTTCAGTAAAAGAATCCTGTGCTATTGTTTTGGTTTATGTCTCTGACAAGGATTACACCTTTAAGTCATCTTTGCTGCCTCTGTGATTTGGGTTTTGTTTTTTTTTAGGCATCTTTGTGTGGTTGAAGGATGGCAGCAGGTAGATTCCAACCCAAAACAGACTACAGGGAGTAATGTATCCTCTCTGCTGCACACATATCAGACAGAAATTTTATTTACAAAAATATAAGTCCTCTTACAATCCAGATAGCAGTACGGGTGGCAATAATAAAAGTTCATCTTGAGATAACTGTTCTCTATCTTTGATTTATTTTTAAGCCATAAAAAGTTGCTGTATTCCTGCCATCCATCCATCCATCTCTTTTACCAAAGATCAAATGTCACTATCTAAATAAAACTAAACTTTAAACATAATCAAGGATTGCAACAGATTATAATGCCAAAAGCCACATAACATAATGTTCTCATTATAGCACCCTCCCACAACGTTCATTCCCTGGATTGTCCTCCTTTGCAGCACCATTTAAAACATATTAATCCAAACCTTAAATACTTGGGCTAAACTATATCTGGTACAATTATTTTTTTTAGTCTTGAAAAGTTGTATTGTTCGAATTTAAGGTTTAACTCTATTTCATTTGCTTCTGTTGTATCATTCAAATCACCACCTAATATTAAGTGAGCTCATTATCAAGTTGTCCAAATAGGCCTTTAAAGAGCATCAATAATAATTAATTTGTACTTTGGAAGTGGGTGGCAAGAAGATATGCCTTCACTGGTATAAGACAAATATGTTAAAATTTAACAACTTGGGACAGCAGGTTTCATTGAGGGGTGGGGGTGGGTGAAGAGCAATTTAATGAAATGCAAAATGTAATGGAATCCAATCTTCCTAGCCCCTATTGGGCATCAAACACTTTATACCTTTCTCCATAAATTGTAAACCGCCCAGAGTCGCTCTTTGAGTGAGATGGGCGGTGAGTAATATGAAATATAAATAAATAAATTCCCTGTACATCAGGAAAATTGAGAAGATGTAGAGAAGGACCCAATCTTCTGTTTTTTTTCCCCTTCCTACCAAATATTGCTCTATATTGCTGTGAAACAAAGGATGTAGGGTGTTGGATAACAGAAAAACCTGTCAAAAACAGCATGTTGCAGGAAAGGAGGTACTGTAATTTTCTAGTCTTAGCTCAGACAATGATCTGAGTACTTTTCAGTTCTGATAGTTTCTAAGACAATTGATGGGAAGCCAGATATAATATGGTAGAAATCTATGCCAGGCAATCCTTGGGTTTCTCATCCAATAAAAGAAGAGAAAAACCAAAGAGTTGCATTTAACCTTTTTGCTCCCTGTGAATTCAGAGAAAGTATTAGAACCATTCTAGTAGAGCAGAGCTTTCCAAACTGTGTGTCGCGACACAAAAGTGTGTCGCCACACACAGTGTGGTGTGTCGCCACACCACCTGGAAGCGGCGGTGCGCACGTGCACGGTGGCAGCAGCAGCGAGGCGGGATCAGTGCTTCCGTGTTTTAGCAGAGGCTGCCGCCACCGCCGTGCATGCGCACGCCGCCGCACGACCCCCCGCGTCGCTGCCGTGCACACGCGCGCTGCCGCCGCCCTGCCGCCACCGCCGCCCCTGGTGTGTCGCCAGCGGCGGCACTTGGAAAGCCATGTAGTAGAGGTATGCAACTTTCTGATTTGAAGCAGGCAAACATGCTTCAGATCAGGCATAGGTATCCTTTCTGTACTGGTCGGCAGCTCCTTAAAGGAGTTGTGCCTTCTTCTGGACTCTCATGGTAGCTGTATGGGCCCAGGAAAATACAGGCTTGAGTTCAGGAGGAATTACAGTGACAAATGCCCTGGCACCATTTCCTCAATGCCTCCTTAACTCCAACATACAGTTCCCCGAGGGTCTTTTAAGGAGCTTCTGACATACAGTATACAGTGAGGATGCCCATATTAGATCCAAAGCACCTTTGCCTACTTCAGTTTGAATACTGCATGGCCTCTCACTTTTGATGGGGTGATATTGATATTCCACACATGCCAACGGGGACCCAAAAATCTACTTAAGAAATTATTTAGTGCACAAAGTCAGTGGGGCAAATGCAGAGGATTAATCAGTGTTGAAAATGTTCCCAGAAGGTCCAAATTTTGGGAACCACTATATGGTAAATATGATTATAAAAAAAAAAATTCTAGGCATATATTAGGGTTCCTTGGATGGAGTCTTTGATACCTTCACTTTTAAAAATGCAGTGAATAACAGCTCTTGGGGAAAGGTTAAACTTCAGAAGATTAGTTTTATAATAATTGCATCCAATTCCTAAATTTTAGACTTTTTGCCCACAATGTAAGCTCTGAGTGTTGGGATCTTGGAAGTGCCATTCTTTTCTCTTCCCTTTCTTTTTCTAACAAGACAATTCTACGGGCATGTTAACCTTGAAATTCAACCCACTTTTCTCTAATACTATGTATGCCTGAAGGAAAGTTTGTAAGTAGTTGACCTTCTTTTGCTCAAGTATCCCATTACTGCAAATGCTGCATATATTAACTATAGATTCCTCTAAGATGGAAGTTTGCATTTTATTATTATTTTTTAAGGAACATGACATAAGGTTAAAATATTTCTCTAGAGAACTAGTGTGCTGTACATTTGATGGATCATTTATTTTCTGTCTCTGTGCCCTTTTTGCCATGTGTCCGCGATCATTTCTTTAAATATTATATTTGAGAACATGAACATGTACCTTACTCTAAGTGTGTGCCTGGATATGTTCTGCCTGCTAATAGCCTGAGAAAATGCCAGAATGTGGAATCCTTTATGTTAGAAAGTCAGTTCCAGAACAGGCTGCTATTATCTGCCACATTATTGGAAACAGATCATACGTGTCCTTGACCAAAATATTATTATATCTTTCTCCCACATCCACTTCTTTCACACAATGTTTTCTATATGTACAAATTTGGAGAAAGGCTGCATAATCAGTCTATGTTTCTGCATGAAACAGTAGGAAGGTCTTCACTCATAAGTGGTATATTCATCTAAAACTGCTATATGTATTATAATCTTCAGCAGCTGTGTTTTATATCCTACATGTAATGAAATTCTAGCTTCACACCTAATGGATTTCAGAAGTATAATAAAATAAATGGATACATTTTAAAAACATTCTTATATGCACACAACAACAACAACAAAAACAACAAAAAGGTCCACTGGAGAAAGGGATTTTTTATCCAAAGTGTTTTGCACCACACAACATATTTATTATTTGCTTTCTACTTCCTACACAATTTTGTCTTTCAGTACCTAAACTCCTAAAGGGATAAACCCAACAGAACAACACAATAGAAAGTGAGGTTGAAGAAGTGTTTGATACGTATAAGCAGTCTGTCCTAAGCCCACCTCCCATACATTAAAAGAATGATATAAAATTAATGGAATTAATTGAAAAGGGTGAGGTTTGTGTGTGTGCCTTTGAGTCATTGTTAACTCCTGGCAACTGCCTGGACTAGTCGCTGCAGTTTTCTTGGCAAGATTTTAGAAGTGCTTTGCCCTTGCCTGCTTCCCAGGGCTGAGAGGGCGTGACTGGCCCAAGGTCACCCAACTGGCTTTGTGCCTAAGACGGGACTAGAACTCCCAGTCCCTGGGTTTCTAGCCCAGTGTCTTAACTACTGCACCAAACTGGCTCTCAACTGAATTTTTTCAGAAGCCACAAATGTCTAATTATAGCATGGTAGAATGATACTTTCTGGCACAGTCAATGGCAAGACATTAAACCAATGTGAGAGCTCTTCTTGGTTTGGAAACCATGACAGAATTTAAATAACTTGCAGGCTTAAACTAGGGGGACTCAACTATTTAAAAATGCATCTTTGTGTCTTGAGGCTAGTCTGATTAATACACTTTTGGTCTTTTCACACCCAGACAGAAGGCCTCTTGGGAGAATCCATGAAAATGCAATTTCTCTAGTAGGTATCTCTTCCATCTGGCATTGAAATTATCTACTAATGTCAGAGGGGTGAAGCTTTAAAGGGAAAAAGAAAGAAAAAATGCAAAAAAAAGTTAGCCAAATCTTGGATTTGATCTTAATTCACAACAGAGGACTTGATTGGAAGTGCACCATGGAACTTGAAAGATGTATTGTAAGAATTTAGACTGCATAGTTTCCAAATGCTTGAGTAATTGCTATAACATCCTAGTTGGACATCATAAAGGAGTGGAAGGCCACTTTGGTGGAGAAAACCTTTAGGGCAGCAGGGATAAATTGGGCAACCCTTGAAGATCGAATTGTTAAAAGTGATTTTTGAGCATTCTGAGCTACTAATTCAGATGAGCATTTCTTCCACCAGAGACCTGAAAAACAATCCTAATTTAAAGGTCTTAATTTGTTCAATTTCATGACAATGTCGCTGATACCTGTGGGTTCCAGGACTTTTAGCATGTACCAGGACTTTTCAGTTAGATGTGGGTAACAGTCTCATGTAAACATAGATTAGGCTCCAATGTAAAAGATTTTAACCTGGCTTTCCTCACATCTAAAACCAAACTTTTCAGATACAGCAGTGTCACAGGGACTCACTTCTGCTGCAGTAACTGGAGCTCTTCTTTAAAACAAAAAAGGAATTACTATGTTTCTTAACACAATACTGCTAATAGTCTAATAATCTCTTTCTGGATTATGACAAGTTTTTCTGGAAAGTACACATTTTCAGAATATGTACTTTTACTTACTTGGTTCTTACTTGTTTCTGCTTTTCAGGCCTGCTGCTCTGTTGTTGTTGTTATTTTCGGAGGGCTCATAGTTGAACCTCAAATTATCCTACTTCAGACACATTATGAGAAGACCTAGCTCTCTGGAAAAGGCTGTAATGCTGGGAAAGGCAGAAGGAAAGAGAAGAAGAGGATGACCAGCAGCAAAGTGGATGGACTCAGTTACAGTGGCAATAAGTCCTGAAAGAACAGGTGAGGGATAAATCATCATGGAGAAAATCTATTTATATGGTCACTAGGAGTTGAAAACAACTTGATGGTACATAATCAATCCATCCATCCATCAATCATAGCTCCTGTATAACTCCCCTGAAGGAAGATAGGCAATACCACTTTCTAGCTTTGCAAACTATCCTATCCCCTCTCTGGACAGCCTCCCAAACTTTGTTGGTTCAAATCATACAGGAATTCTAAGCATGATCCAGTATCAGATTTGTCTATAGATGCCTGCAACATTTTTTATTTATTTATTTATTTTTCAAATTTTGTCACCACCCATGCTTGGTTTTGATACCATCTTCCCTTTGCAAAGGGACTGATGATGTACTTATGGTATTTCAAGTCTGTGCTATTTCCTTGGCCTTTCAAATCCACATTGTGCCCTTGTGCTGACTGATGAAGGGTGGTTTAAGACAGAAAGACCAACTAGGCTCTTCGGTTACCTTCAGAAGCCTTTGTTCAGGTGCACCTGCCAAGTGAAGTGAAGTGAAGTGGATACAAAGAAGCAGCCCTTAACAGGTATGGAATGCCTTTCCCAGGAAGATGAGACTGGGGCCTACATTCATGTAGTTTTCTTCTCCCAGGCATTTCTGTACTGCTATATTTCATTTGATTTCAAGTATCTGTGTTACAAGGAGTGTCTGCAGGGAATTAGGTAAAAAAATTCAAGATGGCAGCCACAACCATGTGATTGAAGCCCTGTTGTTTTTATGTGCATCACAACCCCCTGCATATTGAAATGGGAATAATGGATGTTAGCCTATTATTTCTCTTTATTGTTTTACTATTTTTTTCTCTTTAAAATGTTCTTAGAACATTTACATTTTTAAGTCACTATATAATCCACCCAGAGCATTTTGATTATTGGGCATGTGGACTGATAAGAAAGGCAGAGGAGGAGGTGGTGGAGTAGGTATTTACTATCAAGCTATACATTTAACACTTTCTGTTTAAAAAACATTTTAATTAAAAGTTACTGAAAAAAATACAGTGTGATTATCAGAAGAATCCTATCAAAATAATTTTTGCTTTATCATATGGTGGACATTAAAATCCATACTCCAGGAAATAAAGCCAGACTGCTCACTTGAGGGAATGATATTAAAGGTAAAACTGAAGTACTTTGGCCACATAATGAGAAGACAGGATACCCTGGAGAAGATGCTGATGCTAGGGAAAGTGGAAGGCAAAAGGAAGAGGGGCCGACCAAGGGCAAGATGGATGGATGATATTCTGGAGGTGACGGACTCGACCTTGGGGGAGCTGGGGGTGGCGACGGCCGACAGGAAGCTCTGGTGTGGGCTGGTCCATGAAGTCACGAAGAGTCGGAAGCGACTGAATGAATAAACAACAAAAACAAAAATAGTGGGCATTATTATCACACATATTAAACCCATAAAAAGGGAGTGAAATGGTAAATTTTATATTCAGTGGCTCCTCACATTAATTTTCCCATACATCAAAATAACCCTCAGGTAACCTTTTCCATTAGTGCAGTATGCTAATTTTTTCAATCAAGGTATTAATAAATAAACCATTAAACCAGTAAACTTCTGGAAATAAACATATGAACAGCTCCAAGCACTTCAGACATTTTCCCTTGTTTCTTTGTTCTTTTCGATTTATAAGAATCAAGAAATATTAGTTCAATAAAATGAACCTTTCTAGGGTTAATTCAGTGAAATTTGGGAAGGAATGTGAATAATGTAATGAGGGCAAAAGGCATCTCAAGAGCCTCAGAAGGATGCTACAACTGCTTTAACTACTACTTTTTCATTTTTAAACCTTCTGACTCAAAAATGCTTCTCATAATTCCAAGCTTATGTGTACCGTTGTGGTCTAAGTGGTGGTGGTTTCAAAGCTCTTTTCCCATGATCAGAAACATGCCATCACATGATGGGAAATAGAGCACTGTAATTAGAGCTCTAAATTCACAAAAGGGAGGAAATAGACAGATTTGGGTTTTGTTTGTTTGATTTAAAACAATTATGAGAAATGGGAGGGAGTTCATTTTGATTACATGTATACTACACCCACACATTCAGCTCTACTAGTAGGATGCTCCAAAAATTAGCCTCTACTTTTGTAGCATTCTAAAGTCATGAGTCCCCATCTTTTGAAAGTTCTAATTGGGTATTCTGGCAAGGAGGCAGGAATGGGGATCAGGTGTCAGATTCCATACCAAGGTCACAATATGTCTTTTAACTGGGGGGAAAGAGAACCTACTATTTATTTATGTAGAAAATCTACATGCCCCCTCTCATTCTCTTCACAACTTTGGGGGCTTCTAAATAGACAATAAAAACATTTTGCACTTCTTTCTGCTTTTTTAAAAGGCACAATCCCTTAATCAATTTATTTTTATTTTATCCAAAATTTGCCATCTGACTGCTGTTTTAAGCTGCTATGGTGATTACAGGTATTACTAGTTTGCTGTTGTTTTATTGCATTTATACCTAAGCTGTGGCTACCCTGAGAATTGGGATATAAAATTTACTAAAGGAATACCCTGGAAATGTTTTCAGGTGGGTAATCATCATAAGTAAATCCATCTTCTAAGGTGCAGAAGAATCCCAAATGTGGAAATGTTGTAACTTGCCAGAGGCTACTGGGGAAATTGTGGCCAGTTAGCTGAGATTTGCTGTGCAGATTTCTATCTCAGGCTATTAGCCACAATTTCACACCTGCTCAATGTGTCTAATAGAAAAGTTGAAGAAAGATGCTAGTATAAATGAGAGGATGTATCTTTCTCTTTAGCCTTGATACTGACAGCAGATTCCAGAACTGATCTTTTTCTAATTTAGTATGACTCAGGTTAACGCTTGTCTATTGGTCACTCTGAAGCCATAAGAAACCTACAGGGAGCTTTATAAATATATCTCTGTGGTCTCCTGACCTTCAAATATTTTTTAAAAAAAAACGGAAATTGAGGTCTTGACCTGAAAGCCAGAATCAATGTGGTAAAGTATATTGTCCAAATGCCATCTATATTAGGGTCTCCCATTTATTCCGACATATTGGTAAATTAAGTTTTTGGTAATTCTGGTCATTAAAATCCTTTCTCTCTCCTCATTAAAACTCCATGAATCCTTCATTAACTATTTTTGCTATCATGAAAATCCACCATTTATTCCAACATTTTCTGCCTTGCCTTGCCTTGCCTTGCCTTGCCTTGCCTTGCCTTGCCTTGCCTTGCCTTGCCTTGCCTTGCCTTGCCTTGCCTTGCCTTGCCTGTAGCTAGTTGTTAGGCATTATTGGAGGTCAGCATAGATTACTGACTCTGAAAATATTATAACAATTATTTTCTGAATGTTTAAATTTTGGAATATCTAACTCAGCATTCTTCAGCTATTTACTTATCTGTAATGGAATATTTCTGAACATTTTGAAGCTTTCCACAAATAAGGAATGGGAGGGATAACCCTGTATTCTTGGTAGTTCTGTCAAATTTTGGAAGGAATATATGAGAATGGAATATGATTGGGACATATGACCAGCCTATCTAAAATTTAAAATTGTATTTATGGAGGAATATTTAGGAGATGCATTTTCACTCCTCTTTGTAAACTACAGAACCTCATGTTAACCAAGAATAATTGGACTAAAAGTATTGCCACACCCAGATGAACCCAATCATAATGCTTTCTTCCCCCAAATTGGCTTTCTTCAAACATAGAATTCAAAGCAAATTTCACTAAAATTATTAGGTGGATTCTTCATAATAGCTCAGTAGTAACTAGAAACAAAAAATAAAATATAAAGCAAAAAGACTTCTCCCTTCATAAGTTCATGTCATGCTCTCCATAGGAAATGTTCAGTATATTTCAGTTTTGCAGAAATATAGATTAAAAAATTGCTAGGCTAATATTTGCAGCTGTCACCATTCTTCTTTCAGATCTAATTTTTATTGAATTGGTAAACTTGGGTCTGATGCATACTATTTCAGACTATAATGGCGGTATACATAATTAAAGACTTAAAAAAAACCCAGAACCGTGTATATAGAAAACCAGCTATCAGGAAGAGGGATAAGTTCACTTCTCCCTGACATCTAGTTATCTGTAAGCAAAAGTGTTTTGTTTTTGTTTTTGATTGGTTTTGCATAATTTGAGTTATAACCCCAAATCCAGATATAAGTTAGGTCTTCATAGTAAATATCAGAAATTTGGTATTGTGCACTGTTGATTTCAATCATTTTGCTGCCCAGTATATTGCTGTGCAAATCTCCCCTTATTAAACATCCTAACAATGCATTCCTATGTTTCCATGGCCTTCAAATTATTGTTTATAAAATTGATCATTATGCTACACTGCATTTACCTCAGCAGCCAGCCAGACATTCCTTTCTACTGTATACCCCACAAAAACTCAAACACAGCTCCACAATCATTGACCTTGGCATTCTGTCTTTCCTTAGCCTGCTTGCCAGCTGCAGAGAGCCAAAGTTCATTCCTCAACACAGTATGAAAAGGAAGATAGCTTTTTGTTTGTGTGGAAGCCTTCTGGAAGAAATGATGTATTTTAAAACTGTTTGCTAAGTGCACTGTCTCTCCAGCCACAGTATCTGCCACTTCGTAAGAAATTCACCTGACAAGAAAGAAATGTATGCCAGCATTACCAAAATCATCAATTAACAAAGATTCATTCACAGAGATTAATATAGCCAGTCATGTAATTTTAGACTTCTGTGTTTCTCAGGCTGCATGGAGACTTTTGCAATTATTGCAGAGTGAAGTTCAGACAAAATTGTCTCCTTTAGTGCGATCTGTTGTAGGGCGGATTATAAAGAAACAAGTTCCTAAAGTTTCAACAAATGAGGTCCCAATGTGATTGCTGGCTGTCAATGGCCCAAAGTCGACTCCTTCTCTCCATAAACATTTCTGCTGATATCAGATAGAAGGAATCATGATAATTTTTAAAAGTAGAGAGGGTCAGAGGAGTTATACGGCAACCTGGAAGGATAAAGGAGTTGTGTTGACAAGAAGAACAAGCAGTGCAGATCAATGCATTTGGACCACCAAGCAGCCCTCTTTATGGCATTTCACAAAGGGGCCTCCAGGGAAGGATCAAGATCATGGCCCAGAACTCTACTCAGGGCTGTTCTTAAATAGGCAGCTTTTTGAAGATCTCAGGAACCAGATATACATTTATATTTGGCCAGGAACCAGATATATGGCTATATCTTCTCTTTTGAGTTTCTTGGGCTTGCATAAAACCCTGATCTTCTTGAATGTATTGGGAATTAGGGCATAAAAGGGTTGTTCCAGATGGTCTTCTAAGATCTGACTGACAACTCAAGGGCAAGTACAGCAATCTTCTTCCTCCATATTAGGAATTGACTTTCCCTCTCATTGATCTATTTGGCAACTGTCTAGATGAAATGTTTCTGCACAGCCTAATGGTTACTTCTAGGTACTTGTAGTTGCTATGTAACTTGTCACTCAAATCAGGTTCAGTGCTGGAGGTCTGTGAGATACTTAATGTGATATCAAGAGACCAAGTTAAGAAAACAGAAAATTATAATTATATAACGCCACCTTAATATCTGTTCCAGGCAAATTGCTAGAAATGGTAATCCAAAACCAACCAACCAACCAGCCTAGGAATATTGAGGAACAAATCTTAATGAAGGTAAATCAGCATGGATTCAACAAAAGTAAATCCTGCCTCACCAACCTTTTGGAGTTATTTTAGAGTATCAGGTTGTATACTGTCTCCACTTCTCTTCCTTGTGGCCCTTGATTATGTCATGCAGCGAGCTGAAGTATGCACTGGGACAGGCATCTATTGGAATGATCGAAGTCACCTTGGTGACTTGGATTTCGCTGACAATATTGCCTTGCATGAGGAAGATGAACTAAAATTACAGCATGCCATGACTGTCTTGGAAGACGAGGAAAATAAAGTTGTCCTTAGGATAAGCGCCAAAAAATCGAAGATCATGCATGTGGGCTCCACAGACCCAGCATGGGGAATTGTACTCTGACTGCAGCAGTTAGAAGAAGTGGAGAGGTTCACCTACAGTATATGGGTAGTGTGATCTCCCGGAATGGAGATGCAGAGGTGGACGTTAAGTGCTGCATTGGGAAGGCGATAGCTGTTTTTCAGAGGATGAATAAGTTCTGGTCCTTGTTGTCAATATCATTGAAGATTAAGTTTCATCTGTTCAGTTCTATCATGATCCTGACAGTTACTTATGCCAGTAAGACTTGGAAGGCATCAGCAAGTATCAACAAGAGGCTTGACGTCTTTCAACAGAGATGCCTCTGTTGAATTCTAAAGATTCGATATTTTGATCACATCACAAATGAAGAGGTGCTCTGTAGGAGCAGCTCATGTAAACTCCATAACATTGTTGCACGTAAAATACTTCAACAGGCTGGCCACATCTTCCACATGGAGAACAATCACATCCCTAAAGTGGCAATGAGTTGGATCCCTCCTAACGCTAAACGACAACAAGGACGTCCTCGAATAATATGGTGAAGAATGCTGATAGAAGACCTGAAGGCATTGCATATCACATGGAAAGACGCCGAAACAATTGCACAAGACTGAAAGAGCTGGAAAACCCTTACTGCCCGATATGCTACATAGCGTAGACCCAGGACAGAGAGAGAGATATAACAATAGGGACATTGATGAAGGTAACTCTGTCAACATTTCATTCATGGATTTTCGAAAAGCTTTTGAAAGTTCCTAATTATAAACTCTTGAATAAACTTAATAATCATTAGATAAGAGAACCTGTCCTTCTATGAATTTGTAATTTGCTAAAAACAGAAAAAAGTAGGAATAATTTGGTAATTTTCTCACTGGAGAATATAAGACCAGTGTTGGGACCATTAAATTTTAACTAGTTCATAAGTAATTTTGTCTCAGGGATAACCAGAGAGTGCCAAGTTTCTAGATAATACTAAACTGTTAAAAGTGGTAAATACTAAAAAAGAGCTCCAAAAACCGAGTGAATGGTCCACTAAACAACAAATGCAATTCAAGTAAGTGTAGTGATGCACATTGGCGCAGCCCCTCCCCCCCACCCAACATCATGTACACATTGATGGGGTCTGAGCTATCTGTAACAAACCAGGAAAAAGAACCTGGAGGATAGCTGAGTGAAGAAGTCAACTCAGTGTATGGAAGCTGTGAAAAGACAAATTCCATACTAGGGATCATTTAGAAAGGACTAAAAAAATGGTAACATTGCAATGCCTTTAAATAAATCTACAATATGTCTCCATCTGTTCTACTGTGTAGAGCTGTCATGACACTTGAAAATGAATAGAGATGGAAAGTGCAGAAAAAGGTAATTAAAATGTCAAGGGGCTTGAACACCTTCCTACAAAAAAAAGGCTAGAATATTTGGAAATCTTTAGCTTGAAAAAAGGTGCCTGATGGGGGTACATGATTCAGGTTTTCAAAATCATACATGGCATGAAGAAAATGGAGAGGAAGAAGACATTTTTCTCCCTCTATCAAAGTACTGTGATCCACCCGTAAAGCTAATTGACAGACAAAAGGAAACACATCTTGAAACAACATGTCATTACCACAAGACATGGTGATGGCCATTAACTTGAATGATTTTAAAAGGAGATGAGATAAATTTATGGAGAGCATGTCAATCAAAGCTAGTGATCTTGAAAACTAATGTTGCCTCTGGATTGGGGACAGCATGCCTCCCAAAATGAATTGTGCATGGAAAATGATGCAAAAGAGGCTATGTTCTCTCTTCTGCTTATGAGTAATCCAAAGGCATATGATTGGCTCCTGTAAGCAATAAAAACTGGTCTAAAATGGGCCTTGGCTTGACTCAATAGGATGTTCTTATGTTCTTCTCTTCAGCCTCGATGGAAGATGTTCTTCTCTGTTCATGCATGTATGCACATGATGTGTTGATTCAGTTCAGTACAGTATATGGTCATTCAGCAATTAAACTGATCAGAACGAATTAATCGTTTAAAGAGTTATTATGCTTGGCATTGGCCAAAAGGCTTAGAAGTGATGTTACTCATAGAATGTTAACATAATTGTCCCTACCTCTTCTTTGAGGACTGACATAGTTTCCTTAAGCAATTTGCTTACAATTCATCTTTGGTCTGAATCATATGCATCAGATAGAATAAACCATTTAAAATACATAATGTTTCTAAACAAGCAGAAGACATCACCTAGGTTTTTTGACAAGTGCCTCCCTCCCCAACACGATCAAAAACATGGAAGGTAACATTATTAAAGATTTACTTGTTTTATGAGCTACTTTCTTCCCTCTAATCTGGACACCAAATGTTACTCTGGTTTTTTTTAATCACAATTTCAGTTAAATTAAATATAATACAATACCTACTATGTTGTGTTCTTGAATATATATTGATTGGAGGAACATTTTAGCCAAGCCTGAGGACTTGTATACAAACCATTTTATTGACTCTTTCTGCTTTTCAAAACAGACTCCATTTGCCATATCAGAAATTTTACATATTAGACATAAAGTTTCTCAGGAGCAAGCCTTAGGTGAAAGAAAGCAAAACAAAAGCCTGAAGTAGAATGGAGATGAGTTTGGAAACCAAAAATATGATTGGGGAACTGGTTCATCACCATTTCCCCATTCACTAACTTTTTATTTAAAGGGAAGGATGGATGGATGGATGGATGGATGGATGGATGGATGGAAAGAAAGGAGGGAGGGAGGGAGGCAGGCAGGCAGGCAGGCAGGGAGGGAGGGAGGGAGGGAGGGAGGGAGGGAGGAGAGACGAGACGAGACGAGACAAGGCTAATGTATGGCCTTCTCAAATAGCACTTCTGAAAAAGAGAAACCCTCTGAAATAGCCATATGGAAGAAGTTCTACACATCAATAGATATGGCAATAGATAATTCTTTGCTCTTGCAGTGGTAGAGCATATCTCTGCATTCTAAAGACTCTAGATACAATTGCTATCATATCCAGCCCAGGTTGGAAATATTCCAGTCTAAAATCTGGTGCCAACAATTCTTGGCTAAATGATCAGTAATTTTATTCTGTTAAGACAGCTTACTATATTTCTTCTGATGTTCCTATGATCAACATAACTAATATGCCAATTTAGGCTGAAACTTTTTGTCAAGTTTAAGATATTTGAGTTTGAGTTCACTTCTTTTCCTCTTCAGTTCTCTATCTATGTGGGTTCTTGACACCGACTTGATGGCAATTCATCATCATCATCATCATCATCATCATCATCATCATCATCATCATCTCTCTTTGCTGCCTTGCTGTCTGGTAGTAGACATTGTATCCATTGATAAACAGAAATGTAAGGCGCTGGCAGTTTTCACCTTGTTTATGATAGCTACCTATTATAATTTGGGCAATTTTGGTGCTCACCAAGACTATTCAGACTAAAAATGCTTAATTATAGATGATCTGTAAAATCCTTGCCTACTAATTCAAATATATTTGTTACCCAAACATTTTCCATATCCATTCCAAGAGGAGGGAAGGTCTCACAGCAATAGCAACTACTATTGCTGAGGAAAGCAGCACACAGATACAGGGCCCTGATATGGACAGTGCCATAGCACATGAATATTCATGAGCCTCAAGTCATTTAACTTTAATCAGCTCTCATTTTGAAAGTAGTAAGGCACTGGCAATTTTCACCTTTATTGTGAAGAAAGAGCAATCACATTAGAGTGCCTTGTCATTCTCCTGCTAATGAGTTTAATATGACATTTGGAGGAAAGGAAAGGAAAGGAAAGGAAAGGAAAGGAAAGGAAAGGAAAGGAAAGGAAAGGAAAGGAAAGGAAAGGAAAAGTTTTCCTGTATCTTCATATATCATTCACATGTATGAAAAAGCATCCCTGTTAAGGAAAACTTCTTTTATAATTTGAATAAGATATGTAATAATTGTTGCATTTAATGAGATATATTTAATTATTGTTCCTGTGACCTGTTTGTATATGACACATAAAGTTGGCTCTCACTTTGAACCCCATTTATTTTTAATATTTTAAAATAAATATTAAAAATGTACATACAATCCATCAATGTGGGAACTTCTGATATTTTGCAGATGAAAATTATGACATTAAAAGCCAAATTACTTAGTCTGTTAAAAAGGTAGTTAGTCTAAACTTGCTTTCAACACAGTTGACAGATGGTTGTTGTGGGTTTTCCGGGCTGTGTGGCCGTGTTCTGGCAGTTTTGGTTCCTAACGTTTCGCCAGTCGCTGTGGCTGGCATCTTCAGAGGACAGGAGCAGAGCTAGAAGATTCTGTCTGACAGAATCTTCTAGCTCTGCTCCTGTCCTCTGAAGATGCCAGCCACAGCGACTGGCGAAACGTTAGGAACCAAAACTGCCAGAACACGGCCACACAGCCCGGAAAACCCACAACAACCATCAGATTCTGGCCATGAAAGCCTTCGACTATACAGTTGACAGAATCTGATTTTTACTGAGTATTTCCTAAGCAGGGAAGGGAGTTTTAGTATGTAGTTTTAAACACTAGTCACTGTCTTCATCTAATTATAACAAATTTTGGGTTCTAGTCTGATGTGATTTTGGACTGTGGGTAGCCAGTTCAATAGCCATAATACTGAGTGAAGAAAAGAAACACTAGAAATGAGCAGTACCTCTGCCAATTTATATATTAATAATATTCAGTCATGATCCCATAGACAACCAATAATGTTTCAGTCCAGTTCTGTCCAACTCATGTAATGTGGTATATCACGTAGGAAGTTCTCTTCCAATCAGTGGTGCTCTCATGCTGAGCTGGGAATTTTCTGCATTATCTTGTCATTCTGCAATGACGAGTCTAATATGGAAGCTAGTCATTGGTAAATTGCAGGTAACATAAGAGCAGGTCTTTAAATGGTATAAGAAAATGGGAAAGATAGATCTGTAAGAAATTTCTGTGTAAATACTACACTTCTCTGGGCTAGTGGCACTGATGAAAGAAAAATCCTTATACTGAGTAATTTCATGATTCAGAGATTTGCAATGCAGGTAATAAATGGAGGTATGTCAATCACATTGCACTGGTAGTATATGAATCTGTCCTGGGACCACAGTTATTCAGGGGAGTAGAGGGTGGTGGTGCAGTGGAGGAGAAGGAAAGAAAAGAAAGGAAAATGTATAAAACTATGTTAGCGGATAGTTTTTTCTAAGGAAAAAAAATTAAAGGTGCAAATTTAGTCTAAAATAAAGCAGTAGTTTTCACAATAGCTTCCCAAATCATTTGGAAGTGTAAGAGCCGAGTCTGAAAATGACGTTGAGGAAGGTGAAATCGAAACCTATGCTAAGCAAAAGAAGGAAGCCAAAATCTATGTTGAGCAAAAAGGGGAAATCAAAACCTATCTGGAGAAAACTGAGGAAAATGAAACCCAAAATGATTCAGCAGAGCGGGAGAATCCTGAGCAGCTGATTGGCCAAGACCAGGGAGAATGTTCCAAGCCACCAATCAGTGCAAGGGAAAGGCGAGCCAAAAAGCACGCCAAACAGCAAGAAGCTCGATTGGTTCCTGAGGATAAATGGCGTGAAGGAAACAGGATAAAAAGATGCCAACGCAAGGAACAAACTGCCGGAGACAACCGTTCTACTGAGCTAACAGCTTCTTCAGGAGAAGTAGAGCTGGAACTACACTCCAGACCTTGCTCTGTAACCCCCATGGAATCAGAGCCTATGCATTTTATCATTTCAGAATTTTCCCAGCTGCCTCTACCTGCAGTCAAGTCTCGCTGTGATTCCTCGCTGTGTCTGCCAGTCGAGCCTTGCCTTCCCACATCACGTACTTCGGCTGATTCTTGCCTTGCTACGCCTCACCTTCCAGCTGACTCTTGTCCTGCTATGCCGCGTCACTCAGCTGATTCTTGCCTTGCTATGCTGCACTTCTCCACTGATCCTCGCCTTGCTGTGCCGCGCCTCTCAGCTGATCCTTTCCTTGCTACATTGGAACCTCCAATCGAGTCCTGCCTTGATACATCAAGTTTTCCAGTCAAGTCCTGTCTTGCCACATCGAGTTCTTCAGTCGAGTCCTGCTTTGCCACGCCACGCATTCCAGTTGGGTCCAGCCTTAGCTTATCATGCCTTCCATACGAGTCTAGCAGTGTCTTCCCATGAATTCCAGCCGAACCTGTTCAAGTTGCCTTGTCAAAAAACCGAGTCCTGTTCTATCGTGCTGCTGAATTAAAACCATCATTTGAAGCTAGTTTGTCTACCTTATCTAGTGCTTCGACCTGGCCAGGTTGGAACTAATCCTGCTTCGTGTTTACCATTCAAAGACTTTATAAATGTAATTAGTTGAATTTGTAAATAAAGTTTATTCTATTTAAAATAGATGGTCATTGCCTAGTCTGAACAGGACAGGAAGACAGCAAAATGATAAGGTTCTCTCTCTCTGTGTGTGTGTACTTTACTGCAGCATTTCTTATTTCAGAGGTACAAATTACTACACTATTGAAGTGCTTGCATTATAAGAAAGTTTGAACTCCATGTATTTAGAGTATTGCCTGTGTAACATGAGCCTGTCACACTACAACAGTGGCCCTCATCTCATAAAAGAGCCTTTGTATTTATTTCATAAAGTTAGACCAAATATTAGAAAAAATGCTGTAAGCTAACAGAAAATCATTTGAGAACCAAACAGATATGGGATACTATGTACAATATGCCCAATACATACTGGCAAAAACCCTTCATCAACACTATCCTGACCATCTAAAAAATGGGAAATAGAGTAAAGATGTAAATTGTTGTTTATTCGTTCAGTCGTTTCCGACTCTTCGTGACTTCATGGACCAGTCCACGCCAGAGCTTTCTGTCGGCCGTCACCATCCCCAGCTCCTCAATGGTTGAGTCCGTCACCTCCAGAATACCATCCATCCATCTTGCCCTTGGTCGGCCCCTCTTCCTTTTGCCTTCCACTTTTCCTAGCATCAGCTTCTTCTCCAGGGTATCCTGTCTTCTCATTATGTGGCCAAAGTACTTCAGTTTTGCCTTTAATATCATTCCCTCAAGTGAGCAGTCTGGCTTGATTTCCTGGAGTATGGACTGGTTTGATCTTCTTGCAGTCCAAGGCACTCTCAGAATTTTCCTCCAACACCACAGTTCAAAAGCATCTATCTTCCTTCGCTCAGCCTTCCTTATGGTCCAGCTCTCGCAGCCATAGGTTACTACAGGAAATACCATTGCCTTAACTATGCGGACCTTTGTTGTCAGTGTGATGTCTCTGCTCTTAACTATTTTATCAAGATTTGCCATTGCTCTCCTCCCAAGAAGTAGACGTCTTCTGATTTCCTGGCTGCAGTCAGCGTCTGCAGTAATCTTTGCGCCTAGAAATACAAAGTCTGTCACTGCCTCCACTTTTTCTCCCTC
The DNA here is from genome assembly GCA_023362775.1 of Charina bottae. Lineage (NCBI taxonomy): Eukaryota > Metazoa > Chordata > Lepidosauria > Squamata > Charinaidae > Charina > Charina bottae. Next base: position 13,091,464 of record JALMGJ010000003.1, read on the forward strand.
TATTTGCCAGTCATCAATCAAGCTCGTTGCCATAAGGTTGGCAAGAGCTGGAGCTAGAGCGGGAGCTAACACTGCACGCAGGGCTAGGGATTCGAACCTCTGAACTTGCAATCTTCCGATCAACAAGCTTGGCATCTTACCCGCTGATGTTTCTTCCAGCGATTTTAACTCCAGCCTTGGATTCCTCAAGCCCAGCATGTCGCATGATGTGTTCTGCGTACAGGTTGAATAGGTAGGGTGAGAGTATACAACCCTGCCGTACTCCTTTCCCAATCTTAAACCAGTCCGTTGTTCCGTGCTTTGTTCTTACCGTTGCTACTTGGTCGTTATACAGATTCCTCAGGAGGCAGACAAGATGACGTGGTATCCCCATACCACCAAGAACTTGCCACAATTTGTTATGATCCACACAGTCAAAGGCTTTAGAATAGTCAATAAAACAGAAATAGATGTTTTTCTGAAATTCCCTGGCTTTCTCCATTATCCAGCGGATATTGGCAATTTGGTCTCTAGTTCCTCTGCCTTTTCTAAACCCAGCTTGTACATCTGGCAATTCCCGCTCCATGAATTGCTGGAGTCTACCTTGCAAGATCTTGAGCATTACCTTACTGGCATGTGAAATAAGTGCCACTGTTCGATAGTTTGAACATACTTTAGTGCTTCCCTTTTTTTGGTATGGGGATATAAGTTGATTTTTTCCAATCTGATGGCCATTCTTGTGTTTTCCAAATTTGCTGGCATATGGCATGCATCACCTTGACAGCATCATCTTGCAAGATTTTAAACAGTTCAGCTGGGATACCGTCGTCTCCTGCTGCCTTCTTATTAGCAATGCTTCTTAAGGCCCATTCAACCTCACTCTTCAGGATGTCTGGCTCTAACTCACTGACCACACCGTCAAAGCTATCTCCATTATTATCCTTCCTATACAGATCTTCCGTATATTCTTGCCACCTTTTCTTGATCTCTTCTGCTTCTGTTAGGTCCTTACCATCTTTTTTTTTTTATCATACCCATTTTTGCCTGGAATTTAACTCCGATGTTTCTAATTTTCTGGAAGAGGTCTCTTGTCCTTCCTATCCTATTGTCTTCTTCCACTTCCGCACATTGCTTGTTTAAAAATAATTCCTTCTCTCTTCTGGCTAACCTCTGGAATTTTGCATTTAATTGGGCATATCTCCCCCTATCACTGTTGCCTTTTGCTTTCCTTCTTTCTTGGGCTACTTCCAGTGTCTCAGCAGACAGCCATCTTGCCTTCTTGCTTTTCTTTTTCTTTGGGACGTTTTTTGTTGCCGCCTCCTGAACAATGTTGCGAACTTCTGTCCATAGTTCTTCTGGGACCCTATCTACTAAATCTAGTCCCTTAAATCTATTCTTCACCTCCACTGCATATTCCTTAGGAATATTAGTGAGCTCATATCTAACTGATCTGTGGGTCTTCCCTATTCTCTTTAGTCTGATTCTAAATTTTGCAATAAGAAGTTCGTGATCTGAACTACAGTCAGCTCCAGGTCTTGTTTTTACCGACTGTATAGATGTCCGCCACCTTTGGCTGCAAAGGATGTAGTCAATCTGATTTCGGTGTCGACTATCTGGTGAAGTCCATGTATAAAGTCGTCTTTTAGGTTGTTGGAAGATAGTGTTTGTTATGCACAGTGAGTTGTCTTGGCAAAAAGATGTGAATATTCATGTATAATACCAATAACTATTTCTACCACAGCACAAAGACCTTTACAATCAGCAGGCCTAAGCTGAATTTGTTTAATAAATAGGCTGACCATACGTCCCGTTTTGAATGGGACAGTCCCGTTTTTTTTAGAATTTTTCAACCGCCCCGTTGTTTTCATAAAAATCTCAATTTTGTCCCATTTTTCAAACCTGGCAGCAATGGCATGGAAGGAGGATCCAAGCCAGAGCGTGGACTGGGGGGCAGCCAATTGCGTGGACCGGGGGGAGGGGTTTGAAGGCAGGAGCCAATCGCATGGACCGGAGAGCATGGACCCCTGTCTTTTTCATGAATATGAAATATTACATAAGACCCCATCCCGTTTTGCCATCCTAAAATATGGTCAGCCTATTAATAAGGTTTAAAGAACCAGAAAGAGCTAGAAAACATTTAAATATTGATGAAAAATACACTTTTTGGCAATGAGCTTCTGAGTACTTCTGGAGCAATTATTCTAAACTAGCTTCTGGAGACTCTTCAGGTTCTAGCCAGATCTCCAACCTTATTTTTGTTAGGTACACAAGCACATGGTATTGACATATATTTAAATCCAGAGGGAAGCAGTATGAACTAGGAAATTAACTACTTCAAATATCCTTAAAGTACATGTAACTCACATAGAATGAGGCTTCTTTTAAGCAGCTATGATCCATTGATGCTGAGGTTTTTGTCCATATGCTACATTGCCTTCTCTCTGCCACAATATGCCTTTAGAGGTGTCAAATTCAACAAAATGGTGGAGGGAATGTTGTAATGCAAGCCCATCTCTTTTGTAATGTGTGGCATGCCATTCAAGAAGGGGCTTGCATTGCAATAGTGCATCCTTCCACTATGTACCCAATTTTGATTCTTTTCCACAATGTTAAACGTTGGGAAATGTTCTAATAATTTACTCAATGAAGAAAGCTAATTGTGTGCCTTGTGCACTTCGAAAGCAAAGAGCAAATAGAAAAGTTTACCATTTTTCAAGCTGGCAGTGTAAAATACTAATTTTGAATGTTTGCTTACAATCACATGCACTGTGTACAAAATTACACATTCATATGAAGAACAACTCACGTTTCTTTTAGCTAAAGAAAATAAGCCTGTGGAGGGCAATTTTGATTCATTCTGACAAGGTGCTTTGTACCACAATACATGGTAATTCACCTCACTGAGGCAAAGAGGAGCTGTGATTTGCCTTGACAAGATGCTTTGTGTCACCCTGCAGCCCCATCTTTGTCTTCTTTGGCACTTGCAAGGTGGAGGCCATGGAGGTGAAGGTAGCAGAGTGGATGTTTGGTGAAGGAAAAACATGTCCTTGAAGAACTGCACACTCCTAAAAGAAAATGCATCGCAAAATTTGTAGATAAATACACAATTGAGAAAGAGGGAGTTTCAGGGGGGAAAATATAAAAAATCTGCTTCTGGAAGTTGATATTTAGAAACGCCCACGTTGACATATGCCTGAAATATGGATAGAGATATATAAAATGCAATTTTAGCTAAGATCTTAGGTGAAAAGGTAGTATGTAACGCTAAGACCTGTATTAGTATTATTCACTGTATTTGCACTGCTGTAAACTTACCATAAGTTTTAGTCCTCAAGCTCAAGAATTTTTCATGCAGGAAATCCATTAACCAAATTTAAGGCTGTAAATCATTAGCTATTGAATACAACTCCTGAAGTGGAAACAGTAGCCTCTTCTCCCTTTATCTCTCATGTCAACAAGTAGTTGCCTTAAAATTCAGATATGAGATTTCGGAGCCCTCCCTTCCAAACCCCACTATGTCTTCAGCCAATATTTGATACATTTCACACCCACACCCATTCATGTATTTATTTGCTATGATTAACTATCCTGACGGGCACATTATTAAACAAACCTCTGTAATGCAATATTACTTTCACAAAACTTTCCTGTTGTTTCTGCAGTTTTCATTTTTGTTACCCTGAGTTACCCCCAGCAGCATCCCAGAGGCTAATAATTCTTAGAATTATTAGAGCACTTCAGACAAAGAAAGTGGAAAGAACTAGGGTAGTCCCCAAGGGGTTCCCTGAGGAAGCAACTTGAATACTTTTTTTTTCTAATGTACCAGATAGCATAGGTCAAGGGTTGGCAAACCACGGCTCGTGAGCCACATGCGGCTCTTTGGCCCCTTGAGTGTGGCTCTTCCATAAAATATCACGTGCGGGCGCACACAGGCAGGCATGGCGGGGGCAGGCGCGGCAGCGGATGTGGCGGGGGCAGGCGCAATGGCAGGCATGCTGGGCGTGGCAGCGAGCATGCTGGGCATGGCAGCCAGTGTGGCGGCAGGCATGGTGGGCATGGCAGGGGCAGGTGCGGAGGCGGGCATAGCGGCAGCAGGCCCTAAGTGTGCGCGATTGGCTCCCGCCCGCAAACCCCGCTCCCGCGCTGGATTCCCCACCAGCTTTACTTTGCCTGGACTGGGGGTGTGAGCGGCTCCGGAAGAGAAGCGACTGGAGCAGTCGAGCCTCTCTTTTCCTTCTCCTTCTTCCAAACCTCCCCCGCCCCCTTCCACGTGATTGGCTCCCACCCGCAAACCCCGCCCCCTTCCACGCGATTGGCTCCCGCCCGCAAACACCGCCCCCTTCCACGCGATTGGCTCCCACCCTCAAACCCCACCCCCTGGCCCTCGAGTGATGTTATAAATGTTATAAATGTCAAAATGGCTCCTGGCATAAAAAAGTTTGCCAACCACTGGCATAGGTGAATAATTGTATTTGTTCCAATGTAGCTTCCAACTCAAGCATCTGATCTCAAGCAGGTTGTCTCACCCAACAGCTAATAGGGCAGACTTCCATTTTTTTAAAAAAAGATTTTTAATGGACTGCATTTTTAATTGGTGCTCCACAATTACAAGTAAAGAATTGTGACTCAGTGTTGATTGTCCAGTGCCACAGAATCCATCCCTAGAAGAGATGGAACCTAAAATGAAGTATCACTTAAGTAACAATAATGCAGATGTTTGCAAAATTAAACTTGTAAACATGTGTTGTGAAGCACAATGCCAGTGTTGCTTAACTGCTAAAAGCAAGGCAGGGATCTTTGATTCGTGCTGGAATAATACAGGGATATTGTGGAGAAGTGGAAAAATTCCCAGCTTTTACTGTTTTGATACTTGTAGTTCCCATCCCCCAGTGCACTCCCTATGCACTGATTAGTCTCTTCACTGACATCCCTTGAACCCAATGTCACTGACCGAATGACCCATGATTGAATACGTCAACCCGAATGAAAGAAATGGAGATCCAGAGTATCATATCTAAATTAATATCCTGACTTTGCATTTAGCCTTTTTGCTCTACCAATTAGGAAAATGAAAGATAATGCTGTTGGAAACTGAAAGAGACACTCTCAAGGCTGAAAGTCTTGTAAATTAAACAGACCTTGACAGTTGTCTCATTTGATTGCATTTTCCAAGTGCATGGAACTTTATGAAATGGCCCTCTGGAGAATGCAAATTGAAGTGCTACTACTGGAATTCATTGTTCTTTCTTGATGACAAAGTCACATTTTCCCCTTAATTAAAATGAGAGGTACACATCATTTCTATATACAAAAGGTCTTGCCTTTTAATGTGAAAATTATTCAGGGAACTCTCTCTGTTTATGATTCAACACAAATTATTCTTTTGAGCTTGCCTTCAGAATGATGGCAGGGATGTTTAGTTAAATAATTCATCCACTACCTCTGAAGAAAGGCAGTTTTCTTCACAATGCCACCTTCCAAATACATAAACATCAAGATGCTGTTTAGTCTGAGGGCATACACTGACTGACTGATTGAATGTATGTATGGTGCATCTTTATTCATTTTCATCATTTTTAGATGAAAATCCTGGGTTTGGATTTGCTTAATATAGAACCAATAATATACACTGTATACAAAAATCCATACTTACCCAGCCATGTCACATCATTCACATCAAAAATATCCACACACAAAAATAATTCATTAGGAACACAACCAAACAAATGCATATATTGGGTGGAAAATATATCCCTGTAGGAAAAGTACTTGTAAAAACTGTGCATGTCCATATAACTACTGTATGTATATATCAGAATAAACACACATGAAAATGTGTGTGAACATGGCAGCAAACTACTTTATAGTCATAAGCAACACAAATAAACAGAACTTGTGATTGGTAAGAAGAGAAAATGGATGAATATAAAATTGACCACCCATCCTTAATATGGGCCCCATCCACCATGATTAGGAATTTTTCCACATACCATGTCAGACTAATGTACTGAGGCTGTCCTGACTTCGAGTGAAGGAACTTGGTGTACAGGCTCTAGTGTTTTATTGTTTTATTCTACTCTGCTAGACAGAATCCAGCTAAACTAAAATGAACTAGTAATGCTCAGAGAAAGGGCCCAAGAAATTAGGGTGATGCCTTCTTCAGCCTCTTGCAAGGAAAGCAAAGCAATTCAGTACTGCGCATGGGTTTATCCCCCTGGAGGGATCCCCCTCCTTCTTCACCAGTTATCTCCCTGACACCGGCAGGCCCTTAGTATCTTCAGTCCCAAAATGGTAAACTTTATACTAAAGGACAATTTCAGTTGCCTCTCCCAATTGCTTTTCAGTAAATAAATAAATAATAAAAAAACCTATCAAAATTCTGCTTGCAGGCATCATTATAGAGCATGCAGCCAAGTCCTTTGCATTATATTTTAACATCTTTAAATAAGCCCTGTTTCCCCACAATCAATTCCTTTTTCACTCCTTTGCTTTCCATTTTGTGGAGAGACCCTGAAAGTTGCAAGTTTTAGACTAAGTATTTATGAAGGCAGCAAGCTTGCCAGAGTATCATACTTCCTGAATTATGATTTAATGATTATTTTTGTCTCACGCCTTGGATGCAAACCAATGATTTCTTTTAGTGAAAGGCTACAGATTATATTTAGCCATTTTGAAAGTAATTTAGGAAAGCAAAATGTTAGAGAGGGTTGCAAGTAAAAGTTTCTGCTGCCATAATATATTGAACATTATTTTTATTTGTTTATTTATTATTTATCTTTATTCCAATTAAATGTTTTTCAAGCCAAGTGAAACAAAATCCTAAAAGAAAGGTAAACCAATTAAAATTAATCAATGAATTTACAGTCCAAGAAACAGACATGAAGTATAGCAAATAATAAATCTATAATCAGCCTAAAATTTGGGGGAAGGGCAGGGAAAGCAAAATATTGATACAGATTGAGAAAATATAAGGGACCCTCTCCTCCCTGAGATACAGCTCTGAAAAATAGATCAATAAAGCAGTGTTGAAAACAACGAAACAGTATTAGGTCTAAGTTCCCTTAGGATAAGATTTCAGATGGTGGCTGGTACATCTGAAAAGCCCTCCTTTGTGGCCTCTGGGTTAACTTAACTTAAGAAAAGGTGGAAAAAATGAACAGGACCTCATTCAGATACCTAAAGCCATAGGAACAGGTGGCCATCCTACTTTACCAAGGACAGTCCTCTGTCTGAAAGTGACTTGAATTTGAAGGTCTGCCCAATACAAATCTGGTTGATGAACAGTAACTGAGATTTTGCAATGTTATTCTAATGTGAGAAAAATGTGTTTTTTCATGAAATAATATATTAAAAGATGCATTTCATTTTAAATGTAGTTTTATGCTTTTTTTGTTATGGATGAGTGGATGGACAGACAGAGATGGAGATGGAGATAAATCAGAAGAGATTTATGGATAAATGCTGGTGACTCTAATGAAGTGAGATGTAGCCCCCAAAGTTTTATACATGACTCCTGGTTTGCTGCAGAAATCTAACAGTGACCCCTCTGGAAACACGTGAAATGACACTAAAGATATAGATATATATCCATCTCTAGTCTGAACTAGACCATTAGTGTGATAAAATAGGTCTACCAGATCTGTGTTGGAAAAATCCAGCAATAGTTGAAGCAGCTGGATTTTGGATATAAAAAAATTCCCTTCTAACCCCTATGGGTTGTATGTGTCTTCCTCAACCTCGGGTCCTCTACCAGAGGCCTGGGAGTTTGATGGTTCTGCGCAGTATCTTGGCTGTTCCTAGCACTGCACTCTTCTGGACAGAGAGCTCTGATGTTGCTCCTGGGATCTGTTGCATCTCCCAGCTTAGGAGTCACAGCCCCGAGTGCTCCTACCACCACTGGGACCACTTTGGCCTTCACTTTCGACATCCTCTCCAGTTCTTCCTTCAGGCACTGGCACTTCTCCAGCTTCTCATACTCCTTCTTCCTGATGTTGCTGTCACTTGGCACCACTACATCTATCACCACCACCGTCTTCTGGTCCTTGTCTACTACCACAATGGTTGATTGGCCAGTACCTGCCTGTCTGTCTGGATCTGGAAGTCCCACAGGATCTTAGCCCTGTCATTCTCCACGACCTTCTGTGGAATCTCCCATCTGGACTTTGGAGGGTCTAGCCCATAGCTTTCCAAACTGTGTGTCACGACACAGTACTGTGTTGCCTGCAGTGTGCAGGTATGTCACGTGAAAACCTGGAAGCGCTGATGGTGTGCCGCTGCAACTGTGTGCGGCAGTGTGCGCAGCGGTGGCAGTAGGCCATCAGCACTTCCGGGTTTTGTGCGACACACCACACCGCCACCACCACCACGCGTGCCACTGTGCCGCCACCGCCATTGGTGTGTATCACCAACAGGAAAAGTTTGGAAAGCTCTGGTCTAGCCCCTATGCTGTGCAGATGTTCCTGTACACAATGCCAGCTACATGGTTGTGCCATTCGGTGTATTCTGTTCCTGCCTGCATTTTACACCCTGCCACTATGTGTTGGACTGTCTCTGAGGCCTCTCTGCACAGTCTGCACCTTGAGTCCTGTCTAGTGTGGTAGACCCCTGCTTCTATGGATCAGGTGCTTAGGGCCTGTTCTTGTGCTGCTATGATCAGTGCCTCAGTGCTGTCTTTTAGTCCAGCCCTTTCCAGCCACTGGTAGGATTTCCCAATGTCAGCCACCCCAGCTATCTGTCGATGGTACATCCCATGCAGGGTCTTGTCTTGCCATGGCACTTCCTCTGCTTGATCTTCCTTCCATGCCTGCTGCTGCTTCAGGCATTCTCTCAGCAGCTCATCTTTAGTTGCCATCTTACTGATGTACTCCTGGATGCTCTGGGTCTCATCCAGGACAGTGGCTTTGGCACTCACCAGACCCCGCCCACCCTCTTTTTGGCTGGTGTACAGTCTCTGGGTGTTGGACTTGGGGTGAAAGCCTCCGTACATTGTGAGGAGCTTCCGGGTCTTCACATCAGCAGCCTCCATGTCCTACTTTGGCCAGCTCACTATACTGGCAGGGTACCTGATGACTGGAAGGGCATACATGTTAATGGCATGGATCTTGTTCTTCCCACTGAGCTGGCTCTTCGGGATCCATCTTATCCTTTGGTGGTACTTGGATGTTGCTGTCTTCCTTGCCTTCTCATTGTGTTTCCCATGTGACTGTGGGATACCAAGGTACTTGTAGCTGGTCTGTATATCTGCTATGTGGCCTGCTGGTAGTTCCACCCCATCAGTGTTAACTACCTTCCCTCTCTTTACTACCATCTGGCCATACTTCTCTAGTCCGAATGACATCCCAATGTCCTCACTGTAGATCTCTGTCAGGTGGATCAGTGAGTCGATGTCTTGTTCACTCTTAGCATACATCTTGATGTCATCCATGTAAAGGAGGTGGCTGATGGTAGTTCCACTCTTGAACTTGTATCCGTATCCAGTTCTTGTGATAATCTGGCTGAGGGGGTTCAAACACATGCAGAACAGCAGTGGGGACAGTGCATCATCTTGGAATATGCCACACTTGATGGCCACTTGTGCGAGCTGTCTTGACTTCCAGTGTGTCTTTCACAGTCACATTGAGTTCTTGAGGAAGGTCCTTAGTGTCTTGTTGACTTTGTATAGTGCCAGGCATTCACAGATCCATGTGTGTGGTATTGTCCGGATTGCGCCATTGCCCATTGCCATGTCGGACTCTAAATCAGAAGAGGAGCCGGCAAATGGAAGCAGTGGGTTCAGCGCGAAAACGTTGGAACAATCAGAAACGCTGATTGGAGGGGACCCGGAAGGAGAGGCACCCCCACCAATCAGTGCACACCAAAGGAGGGCAGAGAGGCAGGCCAAGCAGCATGAGACCCGATTGGCCCCTGCCCTCCAGCGGCACGAAATCCGAAATAAATGGCTGTGCATCAAGCCAAGGTTGCCGGAGACAACCATCCTTACCTGCTGTCAGTACACCTGAGAGACTTCCTCGCCACGTGGACTTCCAAAGCCAAGCTGAGTCACACCGCCGCCTCCAAAGCCACCTCCGCGCCGAACCCTGCATCTGCCATTGACCCTGTTCAAAAGGATTATCTTGCCACTTGCTCCTGAACCACATCCCACAGTCATTGCCAAAGCCTCCGGAACCCGGGCCTTGCCAGCTGACTCGTGCTGCTCTGAAAGGGAGCTGCCGATTGCTGATGGGACTGCTGCTGCGGTAAGCTCACCCACCCGATTCGCTCACCCGGCCTCCCCGTTGTGCTCCACCAGCAACTCACCTGGACCCACAGCGGACAGCCCCCCAGGCCGGTCTGATTGGGCCACCTACTGCGACATTGTGACCGGTGCCCTACCGTCTCATCTGCCCGCTGTGTCCACCCCAGCTGCGGAGGTCAGTGCCACACCCGCTACTCACCTGCCTGCTGTACTGGGGTTGTGAGCCGAAGGGTTGCCAACCCCGGAACCTGGGTCGCCCGAGCCTGGGTCCACAGGAGACTGGAATACCTTCTGCAGCTGAGAAGGGGGAAGCCTCCAGCCGTGTCTCATACTGTTGGAGTTTTTCTGTGTAGGATTCAAATGGATTTCTCCACTGCCCTAGCTTGTAAAACAGTATTTTTCCATTCTCTCTCTGCTGAGTGTTTATCAAAACATTCCACCGATAAACACCAGGTGTGTGGCCTTGGCCAGCCAAGGCATTGTACCACGTGAGTTATGTTATGGCTATCCAGAATAACTCATCTCATGGGAATGTTTTCCCGGGGGGAGACAATGTGCAACATTGCCATCTCGTGGCAATTTATATTATATGCAACAGACTTTACAGTTTTAACAGTAAGTGTGTGTAACCCATGTTTTCCTCCAATCAGAATGCTGAAACAAGTGTATATCTCAGCTGTGAACTATGGGTCTATGCTTCTTGACTTCTGTCTGTCATGTTGCCATGTACTCTGTTCCTGAACTGTAACTATGCCTGGCCTTTTGTACCTGGCCATGGTTTTCTTCACATCTGCTGATGGAACTCTGCTTATGCTTTGTTGTTTTTCCTTTTTGCAATAATGTAACTCATATCCATTATTGCCTTATGCTACAATAAAATATTGTTAGCCCTACACGCTGCACTCTGTTTGGTTTACTCTGCGCCTGGACCCCATAAGCCAGTACAATCTCACACATACATTTCATATATCCCCTCTCATTAGGTCTACTGTTGTAGTAGCATTCCATCAATCCTAGGTTCTCTTGTCTCATCCATGTATGGTTTGTTACAGTAGCCCACTTATCGTAAGATTGCCCTGGTTCCCCAACGTCTGACATGGACCTTGTTAATCCGGGCGATGTCTGAGCTGGCATGACTCTCTTAGTTTGTGTCACTCTCATATTTTGAGGTAGGCAGGTGAAGCGTTTGGAGGTCTTTGTCCAAGGACCCCTACTGGTAAGGTAGGTACAACCGGGATTTGAACCCCAGTCTCCCACTCCAAAGGCGGCGCTCTAACCACTACGCTATCCAGCCGCTTCCATATATAATATAATATAATATAATATAATATAATATAATATATATATATATATATATATATATATATATATAAATTTATGTACAAACATGGATTGCAATGTATGTACTCAAACACACATACATACATATACATACATACAACCATACACAGAAACACAAACAAGCATTTTTTATTTGCTACTCCTCACTTATCTAGGTGGAGTGTGTGTGTGTGTTTTATTTTAAACTCATAACAAAACAGCTCCATTCAGAACATTCAATGGGAATATTCAGCATAGTTTCATAGAGTCAGTTTTGAAACTTTTCAAGAATTCTTCCCACAGGAAAAAACGGAACCCCATTCCCCCCAAAAAGCTATGATCCCTCATTTTTCATTCAACAACTGCATGAGTAGAAAAATGGCACCTCAATAAATTTGCAAAGGACACATATTTGAAGGTGGTTGCCATGTCATACTGTATATAGTCAACCCTGTTGAAAATTAAATTCTCTTTCTTTTCCTGGAACTGGATTGGAAATAGTAATATTTCCTCTGATGTCTAATGAAGGTCAGACGCAAGGTCAACTGAAGCTTTGCCTTGGAAGAATTAGCTACAACTAATGTAAGTGGTTTTCTTTAGGCTGCCCTTTTGCCTTGGTGAATGTGAGTGCAACATTATTTAACGCAGCTTAACTTTTTCAGTGCTTATAAAAAATATATGACAAGACATGTTCAGGCTTTTTGAAAATAAATTGGCTTTCAATGTACAGGTTTCCAACAATTCTGTCAGTTAAGTTCACTTGTAGGCCACCATCTGGATTTGGCATAAATATCTAACAGGACTTCTAACTAGGAAGATCAATAAAAGATCATGTGTAAATAACTTAGAGTAAAGCTCTTCTGTCGAAAAATATCTGAAACTCAGAACAATGTTGTGATGGTTTGCTGGTACAGAGCATAATCTAGAAGTTCTAGATTAAAACAAGATATCCTGATGAGAAAAGTATTTATTGATTTTCATTTTAACCATTTTAGAATGTGTTCTTTTTACCGTAATCAAATCTACTGTATGTAACTTACTTGTTGCAGCAATTCAGACTCTATTTCAGACTCTTTTCTTAAAAGAGAGAAGTTGATCATTGATTAGTTATTCCTAATCAATGATTAGGAATAACTAATCATTATATAACATTGATTAGTTATTCCTCCAGAAATGAAAGCTTAGTTATTGAAACTCTCTTCCTGGTCCTCTTCCAGATCAACTAATCACCAATAGTCAAGCCATTTAAGAACTACTGTGTTTATCTGCAGTACTTGCTTCTGGATCTTTCACTGTAACACCCATAGTAGTAGGCTACTATGTCTGGGCTGTAAAACCCAGATGAAAGCAAGCAGATATAGAAAATTCTCTTTGTTGCCATTTACTGGTTATCATGATTTTTTGCAGGCCAGGTATAGAAGACCTATATAATTTGAAAGTGTACCACTTCTGTGTCCATCATTTTATTCTTTCATTTTCAAGAAATGCTAGTTTTATGTTGCATTTCTACCATGTCTCTCATGTGATGGCTAACACATGATGCCAGGAATCTTCCCATCAGACAATCAGAGCACTTGGTCTTTCCTGTAGGGAAGAGCAGTACTTCAAAGCTGGCTAAAAAGAAAGCTTTCTCTGGGTGTGTTAACTGACATTAACGCTTCTCCCATGCCTTGACAGATCATTTTGCTTGTTGAAAGATGTGACACTAAACTATAAAACTGAATTCATCTCTAACAGTGCCCCTTACTCGAGCATTTTAAAGGCAGACATACTGTATAAAGACAGGACAGCACTGGAAGCATAATAAACAAATAGGAATTGGGGAATGATATTGCACAACATAAATTATATGTTACATTGTAACCATGGGGACTATATCAGTGTTCAAATCTATCTGTCACAAATTCACCTGAACCATCTGCTCTTGTGTATTGATGAACCATATTTTGAGAACATCCCTGCTCACTAATGTTTGTGTGCACTTGGGCAGGCAGATATACCTAATTATGTTGTTGTAGGTGCTGCTGCTCATAGTTGAAGGAGTTGAATTCTGCAACATACTTTGTATACCTCCCTTTCCACCCCTGTTAAGGACAGGCCATACTATTAATTTACTTCACCATAATATAATATTGAAACTCAGGTGTATTGTAAAAACTTAGCTCCCTGGTAGTGGCAGTATGTGTGGACAAATAGGGACCTAGTTGATGTGCCTAGAACTTCAGGATGCCATCTTGCTATAACTCCCAGGCAGCCATTCTCTGGGACAGTGCCTATACTGTACTCTGGAATGCTCTGTTCCCTGAAGTTCATGAGACCCATTTTGCTACAACTTTCAGGACCTTTTCAAGAACGATCTCTTGCTCTTGGCTTTCTCACTATGATTACTGAGTTAATGAGAGCCAGTTTGGTCAAGTGGTTAAGGCTTCAGGCTAGAAACCAGGAGACTGTAAGTTCTAGTCCCACCTTAGGCATGAAAGCCAGCTGGGTGACCTTGGGCCAGTCACTCTCTCTCAAATTTCCTTCTTCCCTTTTCAGAGAACACACTTGCAATTCCCACAGACACATTTTAATACAAAGTGATGTTATCAATATTGTTATTACCTTTATTGTTCATCCTAACACTCTGTTATCAAGTTTAAAACCAGTAATGTTACCTTCCATCTTTAACTTCTATTTAGTACAGAGCTTTCCAAACTGTGTGTCGGGACACGTTAGTTTGTCGGCTGCAGTGTCTGGGTGTGTCGCGGCTGCTGCTGCCTCCAAACCCTGCCAGGATTCCGCACAGGTCCTAGTGCCTGCCTTGTGCCTGCTTGCCTCCAAACCTGCCCTGCCAGGATTCCACGCAGGTCCTAGTGCCTGCCTTGTGCCCTGCTGTAAGAGTGTGTCACGAAATGATGCCCTGCTGTAAGAGTGTGTCGCGGAATCATGTGTGTCTAAAAAGTGTGTCACCAACATGAAAAGTTTGGAAAGCTCTGATTTAGTAAATGCTATGGTCAGGTGACTGTGCAACTTTGTATGGCCAGGTGTCCAGTTTATATCTAGGCAGACAAGATGGATGGTAGATATAGGAAGAAAAAGAAAGGGGGCAAAAAACTCCTTCAGATGGTTAATGGGATCTTCTCCCATTGCCCCCCACCACCAATTCAGTTCATTGCAGAAGTTTTTGTTCCCTGTGAATGCAAGAGGAAAAAAATGGATTTTTTTTTTTACAGAATGTGACATCTTGTGCAAATGCTGAGCTCCATTTGGCCCATCATTAGTTCCACATCACAACATGAAACCAAAATCAATTCTTCCCTCATTACATCTCAAGGGATAAAGCCAGCACCCATAGTTGTTCATACAGCACAACCTAAGCATTTTGCATCTCTGTCTTCCTCAGATTCTTACAAACGGTAATATGTCTGGGTCAGGGAAAGTTCATGCAGAGATATCTGTATTATAATATTCTTAGCTAGGAAAGAGAAGTGT
The DNA here is from genome assembly GCA_023362775.1 of Charina bottae. Lineage (NCBI taxonomy): Eukaryota > Metazoa > Chordata > Lepidosauria > Squamata > Charinaidae > Charina > Charina bottae. Next base: position 13,106,471 of record JALMGJ010000003.1, read on the forward strand.
CTGCCTTTGGTCCTCTTTCAGTTGTTTTCTGTGGGGAAATGGGCTAAGAATGAATTACTTTGGAAAGATATTGCTAAACTTTTAATAGTCATGGTGAATCTCAGGACAATTGCCAGAGATCTGCTAGGAAACCATACATTTAACCAAGAGGACATATATACTGGAAGGAGAGATAAAAAAGGAGCAAAGCTGCATATCTTTCTCAGTTAGAATAGGACTGTTTAAGTGCTGTCATCTTGGGACATATGTAGCATGTCAAGGAGTGGGGGGAGGAGGACCAAGATAGATTTTTTAAAGAGGTGCAAGGCTTAAGATGCCCACTTTTCTTTGTAGATTCTCCAGTGTCAAAATCCTAAAAGAAACAGCTCAAATATGTTCGCCTCTCTTAGAAATGGAATCTCAGAGATTCTCAACAGTGGTGATTGGCTATAATAGAAGAAAACACATACACAAATCTCAACAACAGCACAGAATTCCATTTTGGAAACCCAACCTAATTGAAAAGAGTACCACTGGGCCAATCTGGAGTAGGAAGAGCTATTTGGAAAGCATCAGATCAGCCCTTAAAGAAACGTGATCAACCTTTGTACTATCCTGTTATATAATAATTGCTGTTCTGTTCTTCCACAATAACCCTTAAAAGTGGGATAACTTATGGTTCATCATTAGGCATCATTAAATATACTGTTTTGTTCATACGGTTGCCTAAAGATAGTTAAAAAGGTTTAAAGGTTTTCCCCTGCATAGTCGTGTCCGATTCTAGGGGCAGTGCTCATCTCCGTTTCTTAGCTGTAGAGCCAGTGCTGTCTGAAGACACTTCCACGGTCATGTGCCCGGCATGACGCATGCGGAACGCTGTTACCATCCCACCAAAGTGGTACCTATTTATCTACTTGCATTTGCATGCTTTCAAATTGCTAGGTTGACAAAAGCTGGGGCGAGTGCGGGAGCTCACTCTGTCACACGGTGCTCGGGTCTCGAACCACCAACCTTCTGATCGATAAGTTTATCAAATGATACTAACTTGCTTTACCAATGTAACAGGTTTAGTCAAGGGGTATGGAAAGAAGATTCATATCAACAAACTTCCCGTATCGAGCTGGGTACCACTGCTTTGTTGCTGATACCCTAATCCAACCAAGTTCCATTTTTTTCATGAAGGACTTATATACATGTATAGCAAAATATAGTTAAGATTCCTTCCTACATTTATTGAAGAGGCAGTCAGTAGAGTGCGTGGCTGGCAGGAAGGGAGCGGAGCTAATTCAGATACTCCCTAACTTTCTCATATGTTATTCTACTGTATAAAAAGATTCATCTGATTATTCCCTAACATGTGTTGCAATAGACTAAGTGCTACTATGCAAGACAAAGACACTCCAAACATCATAAACAATTTCAGATCAAGCCCTCCAAGGCTTGATGAGGATACAGACAAATGACAAAAGCCAAGGACCCTAGCATAGATGTGAAAAGGCTGTTCAATAGAAGTTAATTCCTATAAAATGTATTTTCTTTTAGTCAGGGCTTTATGGATTTTTCTGTCACATGTTTGCTTTGCCTTTTTTTTTTAATGAGCTCTTTTGCCTATGGGAATATTCATAATTCATAATTCATCAATCTTCAATCTTGTCATCTTTCTTTATATAACAGTTTTCAAATACAGATTTTGACTTTTGATAACTTTGTAATAAACTCACAATTCTGCAAATATGTTTTTGAAAACCTTATCATGATGAGGCACATTTGAAGAAGATTCTTCAATTTGTTTTGACATGACAGTTCAGGCAACAGATCAATGTGGTATTCCAATGGACAAAAGACCTTAGATTGCTCCTAGTCAAAATTAATAATTCTGCAAAACCAGAAAAATGATATTGGCCAAATTCAAGACTGGGAGAACAAACCAGGTGACTGAGAGTTCTAGTCCCACCTGAGGCATGAAAGCCAGTTGGGTGACATTGGGCCAGTCCCTGTCTCTCAGCCCAACTCACCTCACAGGGTTGTTGTTGTGGGGAAAATAGGAGGAGGAAGGAATATTAGCTATGTTCGCCGCCTTGAGTTATTTATAAAAAATAATAAAGGTGGGATAGAAAATAAATAAATAAATAAATAAATAAATAAATAAATAAATAAAACATAGAATGTCATTGATCAGTGGTGACTGATTATCCTCCTACTGGTGGTTACAAGTAACAAATGCTGTTACTGACTTCAGTGGATTCTGAGATGTAATCAGTAGTCTTCCTTGCCTTTTCCCTTGGCCTATACTTGAAATAAAGCCGACAGGAAGCTCTGGCGTGGGCTGGTCCATGAAGTCACAAAGAGTCGGAAGTGACTGAACGAATAAACAACAAATACTTGAAATGTGATCTCCTGTGTTTTGACTCTGGTGGTTTAATTTGCTTTGTACAATGAAGAATAGCACCAGCATTCTTTATTTGAGAAGCAAATGCTTATTTGTGGGCCTAAAACTTAACACATTAAGATTTATTACTTGAGTGGGACATGATGAAATGCTTATTTCTTTCTCTTAACAAGGCATCCTGATATCCTTCTGTCCTAGGCATATTTCATTTTCTTTATATACAGTTGACTTATACTTGAAATTTGGTGAGTGTGCTTCCAGTGAATTTTGCAGGAATTTTTAAAGATAAGAATTTCAAAACAGAGAGTCATGTATCTCTAGATTGCAGTCCAAGACAAAATTTGTTATTGATGCTCCACCTTCAGTCCCAATATTTTTAGACTTGCTGAGCTTTGTTGCCAAGCTGTGCACAAATGAAACATCATTTTTTCAGTTAAATGTTCTTTTATCCGAAACATGAGCTCATTGATTCTCACTCTGTTCTTGCTGACATATCATTTTGTAAGAAAATCAGCATTAAGGAAGCCTGTGTTGGTCAGGTTAACAGAAGTTAACCTGACCTAACAAAATTTTCCAAGCTTCTGGACATTCTCGTTTTCCATCAGCATTTAAGGAAGTAGTAATTTATCTTGATTAATATATATATATTCATTATTTAAAATCATATTGTAGAAACACTTTCTAGAATGTTTTCTTTGGAATACTGCCATCCAGAACCTGTTAAAACTCACTAAATCTTGTTATTTATTTAATTTGATCTTCCCTATAAAGTGTTATCTTGTCATTGAAACTATTGATAGCAGGATGATCAATACATGAACATTTTATTTATTTATTTATTTATTTATTTATTTATTTATTTATTTATTTATTTATTACATTTATATCCTGCCCATATCCCCCACAAGGAGGGACCCTGGGCGGTTCTATTTATTTATTTATTACATTTATATATTATTTTGGGGGTATTTTTGCACTTGTGAAAGTTCTCCAGGGCCAAGTGAGGACCTCCTTGGCATTATGAAAGGTATTCACATGGGGAGATTATATCCAGAACAATTAGATAATCAAATACAGTAAAATGCATAAAGCATTGTTTGGAAATAAATTATGGATGTATTACTCCCAAAAACATTGGTAATTTATGAATTTCTATTAAGCCCATTTCACTCCATTTTTATTAAACTTGAGAGCTGTGACCTATCTAGAGATTCTTGTTAAATTAAGCTAATTAAAAATTAGAAACACTGAGGGTGGGGAAATGGAATGCATACTTAATGCAAATGTAAATTAAGGAATAATAAAAAATGGGCAACGTTCTGTTTAATACTTAATGCGGTGCTTCTTCCTGATAGAGAAAAAAATGTTCATCCCCACTCACATAGAATAAATATGGATCCCAAAGTATACACAAACATGTATACATTGCCTTCCCCCCACCCCTTTTCTACCATTCTTTTGAAATTTTTCAGGAACTGCTTGTTAACTTGCATTTAATTTTAGATAGAAATCAATGGTTTGGTAGGGTTACATTGTGAATCTTCTTGAGAAATACTTGTCTTCCCCAAAAATATATGCAGTAACCAGAGGTCTCCAGTTGGATTTACTTCTCAATTGTCATTAAGAATCTGGATTATTTTTGGAGATCTAAATAAGCTCCCTAAACCAGCTCTACATCTGGATGCAGTTGTCAGATTCTATGCATACTATGACTGCATCCTGACTTATGCCATACAGATTCTGCATGTATAATGGCTATGCCCATTTGAATTTCAAATGGGCATAGCCATTATACATGCAGAGCCATGCAGAGTGTTTTTCTTCTGCTCAAGGTCTCTTTTAGGTCATGTACTGTAATTCTATGGTTCCTTTAACCACCTAGAAAAGAATCTTATTGGATAAAATTGATGTTTTGATTTTCTGGTGTTTATGTCTATTGCTTTAGATCATGCAATGAATGTTTTATTGTTCCTTCCTATTATACCATGTATCCTTTAATTTTTATTGTAAGCCAGCATGAGTCTGTATGGAGTCAGTGACATACAGATCTGGCAGAGAAGGCACGCTGCGGGTCCTGTCTGCTAGGAAGCTACACTTGGCAGGTCCCAGGAGGCAGGCCTTCTCTGCCGTGGCACCCGCCTTATGGAATCTTATCCCCCTGGAAGTGAGGTTAGCTCCATCCCTCTTAACATTCCTCAGGTCCCTCAAAAACTGGTTTTGCTTTCAGGCCTGGGGGTCCCAGGGGATCAGGGAGATCCTGCAATGGCTCCCTTACTGCAGCTAACATCATCTTCACCTGTTCTTGGGTTTTTTATACTTTTTAATAATGAATGTTTTTTTATATATTGATTGGGTTTTGAATTAAGTGTTGAACCCTGCCCAGAGTCACTTTTCTGTGAGGTGGGTGGCTATACAAATTTGATATATAAATATAAATATAAATATAAATATAAATATAAATATAAATATAAATATAAATATAAATATAAATATAAATATAAATAATATAAATATAAATATAAATATAAATATAAATATAAATATAAATATAAATATAAATATAAATATACCGTATTTTCCGGCGTATAAGACGACTGGGCGTATAAGACGACCCCCAACTTTTCCAGTTAAAATATAGAGTTTGGGATATACTCGCCGTATAAGACTACCCCTCTTCCAACGCACACCTGCCTTGCCTCTGCCAAAAAAAGCTGCGGTCGTGAGGTGAAAAAGCCTCGGATCACTGCAAAAAGTGACAGGGGGGCGCGCCCCGGGGTGGAAAATATCCACGCCAATCAGCTGTGCGGCGGGGAAGCAGAATAGAAAGTAAAAAACTGCAGGGAGAAAACAGGGAAGCGGAGTAGAAAGCGAATAGTAATGTGAAGCGCGGCAGCGCGGGGTGTGTGTGTGAAGGAGAATATTGGGGTGAGGGGTGAGAAAGCTTTAATTACCTGGGCAAGGCAGAGGGGTGAAGAATATATTTCCAAGCTTTAGCGGAACAAACCATGAAGGAGGAGGAGGAGGGTGATGGGGGGAAGTTTGAAAAAGCAGATCCAAGCGCAAAAGTTACTGAGTCATTTCAACGGCGGCTGGAACAGTTTTCTTGACTCCGGCCTCCCTCCCTCTCGCTCTCTTTCCCTGGCGATGGATCAGTGCGGGGGGAAGGTCGGGAGGGAAGGGAGGAAACGGCAAGGGAGGGAGGGAGCGGAGGATGGGACCAGAGGGGGGAGCGTTCAAGAGGAGCGGATTTAAAAGAGCGGGGGGTGGCTTGAAAAATAAATCAATTAGGGGCATGAATCGCATCACCACCGGAAGAATTAACATGCGGGCATCTGTATACAAAGCCCCCCCTGCTCTTTTAAATCCACTTCTCTTGAATGCTCCCTCCCTTGCCTTCTCCTCCCTTCCCTCCCCCCGTACTGATCCATTGCCAGGGAAAGAGTGTGAGAGAGGGAGGGAGGCCGGAGTCAAGAAAACTGTTCCAGCCACCGAAATGACTCACTAACTTTTGTGCTTGGATCTGCTTTTTCAAACCTCCCCCCATCATCACCACCACCCTCTTCCTCCTCCTCCTTCACGGTTTGTTCTGCTAAAGCTTGGAGGTGTATTCCGGGGGGCAGGGCCCGGGTGGAAAATCTCCACGCCGATCAGCTGTGTGGCGGGGATCAGCTGTGCAGCGGGGAAGTGGAGTTGCACCTTTGCGGTGTGCCATCAGCGCTTCCGGTTTCAGCACCCGCCCTATAAGACGACACCCGGCGTATAAGACGACCCCCGACTTTTGAGAAGATTTTCCTGGGTTAAAAAGTCGTCTTATATGCCGGACAATACGGTAAATATAAATATAAATGTCATACTGTAGATAAATGAATGAATAAATAAGTGCCAACTTACAGACTTTCTCCACAGTTTTTGCTGTCTGTGGGTTATTTATTATTAAACTTCTATCACCGCACCATCTCCCCCAAAGGGGACTCTGGGTGGTTTACAAACATAAAGATTAAAATTCTATTATAAAATATAAAAATACAATATACAACTACTTATTATTATAAATTAAATAGAAAATCCAAGAGGGCGATCTTAACCAACCTAATACCAACATGATCTTAAAAGGGTTCTAAGACACCAACCATACCCATGAGGAGCTATTCCTATTCCCGTCCCACGTGAGGCGGAAAAACCAGGTCTTTAAGTTCTTTCGAAAGGAGAGCAGCGATGGGGCCTGCCTCACCTCCGGGGGCAAAATGTTCCAAAGGGCAGGCGCCACTGCCGAGAAGGCATTCCTTCTGGACCCCGTCAACCGAAACTCCCTTACCGACGGGGTTCGAAGCATGCCCTCTCTACATAATTGAGTGGGACGGTTTGAAGTTATGTGGATGAGGCGGTCCCTCAGATACCCTGGTCCCATGCCATGTAGGGCTTTAAAGGTCAAAACCAACATCTTGAATTGCACCCGGAAGCATACTGGCACCCAGTGCAGCTGGCGTAGCAGAGGTGTCACATGGGGCGATCTAGGGGCACCAATAACTGTGCACGCTGCCACATTCTGGACCAGTTGAAGCTTCCAGATACTCTTCAAGGGTAGCCCCATGTAGAGCGCATTGCAGTAGTCTATATGGGAGATGACCAGGGCATGAGTGACTGTACGGAGGGACTCCTGATCCAGGAAAGGGCGTAACTGGTGCACAACACAAAGTTGCGCAAAGCCCCTTCTGGCCACGGCTGCCACCTGCTCCTCAAGCAGGAGCCGTGAGTCCAGAAGGACCCCCAGGTTCCGCACTGCTTCTGAATGGGGAAGCGCAACCCCATCCAGAACCAGAGATGATAATTTCCCAGATCCAGAAGAACCATCAATCCACAGCCACTCTGTCTTACCAGGGTTCATCTGAAGCCTGTTGTTCCCCATCCAGACCCCCACAGCCTCCAGGCACTGAGAAAAGGCGGCCACTGCATCACTTACTTCGCCTGTGGGGTACCCCCCTATGTGGGGGTGCTTCTCAAATGGCAAATCCTAGATATTTAATAGCAAACAGGTTAAATGTAATTCCTAAATATCTTACCACTTTGGAGCTGCTTGACCATTACAGAGTCTGAGACTTGATTTAATATACAGTAACTGCATCTGCTCTCTGTTGGAAGACAGATTTAGCAGGACAGATTTATCATTATATCACTGAGCCCATTTTGGCTAATCTTGAAAAAGTTCAGCAGGATCTGATTCATATTGGCGAGAAGACTTCCAGGAATTCACAGGCCAGTAGGTTAGATTGGAATTTTTTAAAAAAATGGAAGAGGGAAAGAACATACTATTTCCCTATTGTTGCCAGTAAAATTATGTGTAGAGATAATTGGATGCTTACTAGAAATTGGATTAATAAATTCTATAAAAATTAATATTTTCTGTTACAATGATTCTTTACCTTGTACTCTAAGTGTTGTGCTCTGTTTCCTAAGATCATAGGACATTAATACCCTTTTAGTGAACCATATTGTATTTCCAGCATGAGTACAAAATGTTGTTATTCAAATGAATCTACGGCCCTGGGAAATTGCTGTAGGAAACAGGTAGCAAATCCCAGACATGGGATTTTGGGAGAGAATTATAAAGAAAGTCATCTCTTTGCCATGATAAAACATAGTCAAATGCAGAAGGTTTATGCTATTGTGTTACTGATATATTAATGTGGGTGGTGGAATCTTTCCATGATGATATCAAGAGACAAATGTGTTCAGGTTGAGGACCATCTGTCCATCTTATTCAAAGGATGCTCCTTCACTCGGTGGCCATAAATCAGTTATTCACAACTTCTTTGTGACAGACTTTGTGACCACTGTCTTCCAGTAAGTTGTATGCTCCTTCTTTGATACATGTTGTTTCTCTTAATTCTCTTTTAAGCCACCTAGAGTCATTGTGTAGTCAGGCAGCCTCTAAACTAAAATATTAACTTATTAAATTAAAATTCTGTCCTCCCAACTCTATACAATTTTGCCTGCAGAATGTTCAGGTGTCTCAGCACCCCTTTTTGTGTGGGGCCCCAGGATCACTTTATTCTTTATATGCCAGTAAATAAACTTTGTTGCAAATCTCAGATCCCTTTGGTACCTTAATGGTGGGTAGCAAATTTCCACAAGAGATGTTTCCATGAACTTATGAAGGTCAATCTCAATTTAAGGTGGCCTTGAACATAACCCTCCCCAAACCTAAAGACACATAGGTATGCACATATACTTATACATAAAGTGACATACTTGGGAGTAGGTGACAACATCAGTGTGTAAATAAATACATCAAATAAAATGAAATGCACATCAATAAAAATATCCCTAGAGTTTCCAAAAGGATAGCAGAAACCTTACATACAGTAGCAATGTACATTTAATCCTGATTTTGAAAGCCAGCATCTTTTAAATGAGGAATACTATTTACTTTGGAGAGCAAAACTTGAAAGCTGGGATTCCAGGAGAAATTTAGCTAGCTCCAGATGTGAAGAAGCCTCAAAAAATTGCCCTCTGTCAGGCCCCCTTCTAATGTGATGGGGTCTGGTGACAGGCAGGAGAAACAGCTGTGCTCTAGGCTGGAACCATTCTAATTTCACTCAGTACCCATGTCATAGCATAGTGGGTAATTATAATGACAGCTCTCATTTGTCTAATGCTTTTGAAAAAGAGGACCTGGGTTGCAGTGATGGAGCTCTTGCAGGTGCCTGAAGCCATAATATGCTGACACCAGGTCAGGGAAATGGGGAAAGAGAGGAGGAAGAGAATGTCTCTCAAAGCATCTTTTGAGAGACATATCATTTGAGGGCAGATTCTGCACAATCCCTGGACCAATTCTACTCTCCAGTTGGATTATTCCAAATATACAATCCAGAATCATAATAAAAGTGCCCTTCATTTCCCCTTCCCATCCACCAGCTGTCATAGAAACATTTGACACTATTTTATGATTATTCAGGGGAGATTTATTATTCATCATTGTACAAAAGAACTTATGGGGCTGTCTATCAAAGCAAGAGAGCCCCATGGTGAACAGTAGTTCTGGCCACTTGCAATATTTGGTACTTGTGGGTCGTAACAGTTTCAACCCCATTTTAAGGATCTACTTAATCACACTGATCTTGATGATTAATAAAATGCCTTTGCCTTATGTCACATAACTAATATACATTCTATTATGCAATGTCACTTAAAGTATCACTTCAGGTATTCCTGCTTTGCCCAAAAAGATTCAAGCTTCAAAATAAACTTCACAAAGAATTGATTTGTCACTTTTCTGCTTGGATCTGGTTCTGTGCAAACTGTATTTCTTATGAAATTGAAATCAATAAAATAGTTTACCTCTCTGTTTATACTCAGGCTTTCAACAGCTCTGCTACAGATGATGGACCTGAGGAGACACACTGAAGCTTTAATGAGAAAATAGTGAAACATCTTGAAATGACAAGGTGTGGCTTTGCAAAGCCCTTCATGCTCCCATTCCCTCCTAGGCAATCAAGTGGCATGTTTCTATATCAAATTGCTAGGACTGAAAAGAACAAAAAATATCTCAACTTCAGCCTTACATTCTATGCCGTGTGGTAGAGAATAATGAGAAAGTATGACTCTCACTTAGGATCAGAATGAAAAGCTCTTGAAAACACAAAAGATGGACAATTCATTAAGAGAAAAGGCAAAATTCCCTTGTGCAGGATGTATTTCGTCTGTGAACTCATATATATCCACTTATTCTTTCTTCTGCTTCTTTAATTACTATGTCTGGGTCATTGAAAATCTCCTTTAAATAAATGGAAGTCTGAGAAAGGGGCTGAATGAGCTGATCAAACACTTGGGGAAACCAATCAATTAAAATAATAGGATGCTAGAATAACAATAAATGTCCCTCTTTTCTCCTTAACATCCTTTTGGGGGTTGGGGGAAGGATATCTCCTATTTTTGATAGTCCTTTAGTTTGGAAGCTGCTTATCTTGATTGCTGGAAACTAGCAGTTTGCTGCAGCCACTTAGTTTGTTTTTAACAGGAGGAGAAAATGGCCGAGGGGTCAGGAAAAAACAGAGTTCATTCTCAAGTCCTCTTAAGCATGGCATGAAGATGCTCCAGTAATTTTTTTTAATGCCATATTCTCATGAGGTTGCCTTTGTCCTAACCCCAGTTCATAGCAGAGGAACCTGAAAGTCATCTTTAGCTATTCCAGCATTAACTTAATGTTGTCCATCTTCTCTTGTCTAAATTTTTGCCATGGACTGGATGTTTCACTCAACTGGTCCAGTTCCTATTGGGCAGTTTAAACTGGGCAGTTGGCTTCCACAGAGGCATCTGGCCATGTAATGTAACTAGAGTAGATAATGTCTGATAGAGTAGCAAACTCTATTGAACAAAATTGACATGAGCAAACAGGTGCTTGTTAACCATGAAAGTTCATGATCTTTCCAAAAAAAACCTGGTCAGGTCTAACATGGGCTCCTTATAGATACAGGTTTACCACTTTTTTTGGAAGAGAGAGATAGAGAATGCTGTACAGTACTAAGTTAGAAAAGAGAACCAGATTCGCCCAGTTGTATATTGCAGGTTCTGTCACCAAGATCTGCATTACACATTTACTGCCGCTTCTGACAATAAGAGGGTTCACAAGGTCATAGTTTTACTGTTTCTATTACTTGAGGAGGGCCTCATTTTGCCTACTCCACAACTTATTTCCAAGGCACAGTCCCTCTCTGGCAGCATGGCCACTCCCTTTCAGTGCTAATTGAGAACAGAATTCGCTCATTATCCATTGTATCTTCTCAGTTCATCCCACACTCTTCTTCCATGCCTGTGACTTGTCAGTGAGATTATTTTTGGACAGAGGTTTAGCACTCTTTTGGAAGACTGCAAGACCGATGTTCAGAAATAGCTTAACAGGTAAGAGGCACAAGCAACAAGCCAGTGGAATCCAACCATCATTTCCCTTAACTTGTCCCTCATCAAAAGAGTAATAACGGCTCCACATAGGCATCAGCAATGAGGGCATCATTTTATGCTGGCATAATTTTCTGCCAGCTCACCAACTAAGTAAAGCTCTTTAAAGCAACTGTCTGGCTGTCTTTTTGTCCTTTTTCCACAAATAGAGGTGTTCAAATACATAAATTTGATGGGAGATCTCTGATTTAGGTTTTCCATGACTGGTTTGAAAACCAGGGACGGGATGCTCCAGGAGAAAGCATTCCATGAAATCCCATATCAAATAAGGTATATCTGCACCCTTCATTTCCTGAGGCTGCTATTAGCTCTGCAAGCAAGGAAGATAAGAACAGGTGTACCACTTGCATTTCCTTTCCCAGCAGAGCCTATATTAGATGGGATGTTGATTTGCATGTTAGTAAAACTCCTCAAAGCAGCCTCACATGACTTTGATCAGAAGTCTTCCAGGTCAGTGCTGGGGCTTTGTGGCTCAAAGCCTGCAGCTGTCTCTAAATCTTACTTGTACCATTTAGTTATTTTGAAGATATATAATGTATTTTTCCCATATATTGTGGGAAGGAAGGAAGGACGGACGGACAAATATAGGTATAGACTAGGCCTATATGACTTGTGAATGTCCAAGCTGAACATGAACAATGAGCTACGTATAACAGCCTCACCAGAGGATAAGTAAATCTGTTTTGTTATTTTTTTCTGAGAATTTGGATTTTTAAAAGGAGGGTGTTATCTGGTGAGCTTCCATATGTAGCTATAATGATCAAACTGTGCACCAGGATTGGGAGATTGGGGCCATATGTGTTTCAGTCTGCCTTGGTGGTGATGGTTCAGTTGAATCCATCCTCCATGTACTATATAGAAAAATACTTTTCCTTGTTGTTACCTCTTCTAGGCCAGACTGATGGCCTTATGTTAAATCCCTCTTATCTGTTAATAGAATCCTGATTACCCATAATGTGGCAAAGTTTTGTACATTGTACATGTATTCAGCTGTGAATATTTATTTATATTTCCAACTTATATCACCGCCCATCTCCCCCCATTCCGGAGGGGACTCTGGGCGAATATCTGCAAAATGCTGACTTCTGATCCACCCATCCTTTTTCTTTAACCTTTGATCATGAGTGAATGGTTGTTTATAACTTACCTTTAATATTTTACATCATTAGATTTTTAGTATAATTCTATTTTTATACTGTTAATTTACTGCACTACTGATTGAATACCTAGTTTTAGAATTCAGTTATAATTAATGTTATGATCCTTCTTTTTCTATCTAATCTTAAATATTAATTTTAATTCATAGTCTTAATGTTAATAGAGTGCAGTGTTGTATTATTTTATTTATACTTAAGTATGTTACTTCTGCATGGCTGGGTTTTGTCATATTTTGTTTTGAGCTGGTCACTGACAAAAAATAAAGTTATATATTACATATCCTTTGGTGGAGCTTCATACCTTGAAGGGATGCAATGGTGGATAGCAACCAATATTAAAGTTAGTCTAAGTTATTACAGGAAATTCATATGACAATTCCACATTGCTGGCTATTTTCATTTGGATTGGATTGTGCTGGGGACTTACCGCTGGCCAAGGATGCCAACCACTGATGCCAGCCCTAGTTAGTGTATGTTTGAGGATCACAGATCACACAGGTTGGCATTAAATGATAAAAATATCAATAAATACAGTGGAAAAGTGACATGCTTCCCATGTTCAGATTTAAAGATGGCTTCTTGATCAGAGATGGTTGAATATACAGACGAAATGTTTAGTTTTATTGCCCAACCAACTGTATGCTTAATCCTTGATCTTCTTAGTTTGTTGAATCTAACATGCAGGTGATCTCTGGCTGAGTCCTCAATTTACGAACTTCTTGATTAAACCAACAATACTAATCTCAAGAAATTGTGAAGAGTTCATTTGTGAAGAATTCTCTCCTGATCCTGGAAGATTAAAATAACTATTGGCTTGGTGCCAGTTGTTATCATCCCCCTTCCTCCACAAGGTATTGCTGGTTGTTGCTGCAGACACTCTTGTATAAAACTAATTTTGTACAACAATTTCACCTTGCTCTCTAGCCTAGTTCTGTAACAGAAATCATTTTGGCTGTCCACTTGGATAAGCTTTACCTCCACACTGCCTCATAAAGCAACATGACACTGTCATTTCTAAAGGAAGCTGCCATGTTGTTTTGCTTTATTCTTCTACAGCCTCTCCTCTGGAAAAGTCTTCTATCAGGTAACAAAAAGATGCATTGTGAACATCAGACATTATAGAAAGTATCCCTATGCTCTTTTGCACTGGTACTCTAAGTGGAAGGCATCTTGAGGCATGTAGATACACCTTTGCTACATTGCTACTCTGGCTCAAGAATGGAGATGCTCATTACTATTTAGCATTTAAATAAGAGTGCATTGCTGCATAAAAGAATGGTTGTTCAAGGCATGGGTATGAAGAACCTGGCTTTTTGACCTGGTCCCTCTCCTCTCTGTTTTTCATCAGTCATAATTTGGCACCCTCCCTGGCACCGTCAATTCAACCACTTTTCCCCCACACTCATTTGCTCTTCCTTGAGGCTGTTTTTCACCTACTCCAGACTGTCTTTTTCCTTCTGCTTTAGGGCTCAAAGTTAAGGGAAGGAATCTCTCATTATCAATTTGCTTTACCAATCAAAGAGAATATTTGTAGCTCAGGGTTGAACTGTGGAGTTCTTGGTGTTCTCTGAGCCTTGTTGTTTTCTTGCAGACATTTCATTGCCAGACTAGGCAACATCTTCAGTGTGAAAAGGGAGTGGGACTTGCTTTCTGTTTATGTATCGTGGCTTGTCCTGCTTGTGTTGGTGGAGGTGTTCTTCACTCCTTGGGAGTTCCTTGATTGGGCTGTTGTTTGCTGTTCGGTTGATTGACTAAGTTAATAGTTCTTTGATTAAGTATAATCTACTATTTGTTCATCTGGTGTTAATCTTGGTGTTAATCTTTGCATATCTGGGTGATGATTGCTGGTCTTTTGGCTTTTCTACTGTCTCTTTTGAATGGTATGTAAATGTTGTTTACCTCTATGTGTCTGTTGATGGCTGCTTTGTCTGAGTGCCAGGCTTCTAGGAATTCTCTAGTGTTTTTGGATTTGGCTTGGTTTAGGATGCTCACAGTTTCCCAGTTGAAAGTATGGTTGTATCTGTCCATGTGTTGTGAGATTAAGGAGTTTTCATCATGTCTTTTGACTGCTAGTTGATGTTCTTGGATGTGCTCTGCTAGTCTTCTGCCCATCTGTCCTACATAGTGGCTGCTACAGTAATTACACTGTATGTTGTAGATAACTCCTGTTTTTTTCTTTTTGGGCTACTGGGTTTTTTGGGTTATTTAAGATGTTCTAAAGGGTTTCGGTTGGTTTATGTGCTATGGTGATGCCATGTGGTTGTAACAGTCTGTTGGTAGTTTCTGAGATGTTTCTGATGTATGGTAGTGTTATCCTTTTTATAGCTCCTGTCGGTTGTGTTGTAGTGGGTTTTGTAGTCAGGCACTGTTTGATAAAGTTGAGTGGGTGTCCATTTTGCTGGAAGATGCTGTATAGATGATCTGTTTCCTTTTTCTGGTGTTCTGGGTTGCTACAGTGCGTGAGTGCTCGTCTGAATAATGTTCTTACACAGCTCCTCTCGTGGGAGGTTGGGTTGTTGCTCTGGTAATGGAGCACTTGGTTAGTGTGGGTAGATTTCCGGTAGACTTGTTTTTCTAGCTTGCCATCATTTCCTTTACAGATGAGGATGCCCAAGAAGGGTTGTGTTTTGTTGTTTTCTTCTTCTCTTGTGAATTTTATTCCACTGAAGATGTTGTTGATGGTTTCATGTGTTTCCTCCAGGTGTTCCTTTTTTATTATGATGGTGTCATCTACATACTGGAACCATACTTTGGGTTGTATACATGGAAGTGCTATCTTTTCTAGATGCTGCATTACAATCTCTGCTATGAGTCCTGAAATTGGTGATCCCATGGGTGTTCCTTTGATTTGTTGGTATATTTGCAGTTCTACGCAACACATCCAACCTAGTCAAATACACCAAGATAGAAATACCCAGAATCATGGACCTCATCAACCTCTGCCTTACTACCTACTTTCAGTTTGATGGACAAATATACCAACAAATCAAAGGAACACCCATGGGATCACCAATCTCAGGACTCATAGCAGAGATTGTAATGCAGCGTCTAGAAATGTTAGCACTCCCACGTATACAACCCAAAGTATGTATTTATTTATTTATTTATTTATTTATTTATTTATTTATTTATTTAAAGATTTATAAGGCCGCTCAAGTCAAACAGTGTGACTCTGAGTGGCTTACAACGTAAACACAATAATGATAATAATAATAACAACAACAACAATAGAAAGTATAACAATAAAAACTAACAACCAACAACCAATATATAAATACAAAATCGAAAACAAAACATCTGCACAGCACGTAAACCTTGGGTCAGAGGTCTCTGATCTGAATATCGCCTTGAGTCCAGGAACCAGGAATTCCTTCTGTGTATTAGGGTCAAGTGGCACAGATTTTATACATATAGAGGAGGGAGGCCAAGGTTACCCAAGCACTTCTTCCATTGTGTTGTCATTCTCTCTGGGTTTTTTTTTTTAATTAGAGTGAAGATTGTCTAAGATTTTCTAAATAGATAGGTCAGAGATCGTTGCATCTACCTCCTTCCCTTGAAATTCCTATGGCTACCATATTTGGGCTACTAAACCCCAATTACTGGATACAGCAAAAAGTCAAGATGTTCTCTATCTCTTTCTTACCACCCAGTAGTGGTCAAGATTTTTGTAGCTGTGCAATTAAAAAATCACATCAATAAAGCTGTGAGGTTCATTATTCATACCTGTTGCACTAAAAGTATGTTTGGCTAGAGTCTGGGCACAACTTTTGTTTAGAGCTCAGTCAGGACTATGTAGCTCCTGCATTCCTTTAGAGAGGATGCAATCTAAATTCTTAAGGAACATATTCCAAGTTCCATGATGTGTGATCTTGTGCCATGAGGCTGGTGTGACCAAAATAGAAACTCATATTTGAAGATGCATCCTCTCCTATTGATTAAAGTTACTTTTTTCCCCTGTGACTTGACACCCCTGGTTTTAACTGATTACTTTATTTCATCTTGGGGTAGGGCATTGCATGAGGAACTGAAATCCTCTCACCCAATGCAATTCTGATGTTGGGATATAAGACCACAGTAGCAGCCCTTAAACAACACACCAGGGATTGGAAAGCCCAATCAGTCTTGGCTGCCATGCCCAAAGATGGGCACTTGGCAGTTGCTTTTTTTCAAGCAACTTTTAGTCAAATAACAATTCCCAAGTTCAAAAGAGGCCTAATTCTGGCAAGATAGAATGCCCTTCCAACTACTAGTTTTGAGGGGAATTTACAGGGCATCTTATTCCAACACAGACTTTGCCCTGATGGTGAAGTTCCTGAGACATTAATCCAGGTATTGTTTATAAAAAAAAAAGTTGGGAAAAAAATAACAAACCAGTTCTACGTTGTTGCCAAGATAACAACATGGAAATCAGGATTCAAGCTCAATTCAAGTTTACCATATATATATATATATGAGAAGTATGCTTGCTTTGAAAATATTTGAAGTAGTGCTTAGCTCTTATGCAAGCTCTAGCACCCCAACTACTTAATTTAAAGCAATCCCATTTTTTTCAGACTTCTGAAAAAGACTTGGGACTTCTATATAATCTGCTTTAGTGATTTTAAACTCATGTAGAAGCCCAGAAAAAAATGGCTACCTTAGTTTGTTGTAGAGAAGTGTTGTATTTGTCCCAGTGTGAGGTCCAAAGCACTTCTTCCAAATATATATATTAAAAATATATGTGTATGTATCCCTGTCTTAACCCCTTTGGAAAGAGTATTAATTTGTTTAGCTCTTTTTAAATGAGCCCCTGTATAGAGACACCTGCTTCCTCCGTTTTGGCAGAAATTTGCCTGAAATTGTCTTTGTACCAAGATGTTCTTTTTCATCTGTAAGGAAAGTACATAACAGTTTCCAACAAAGATCTGCTTGAGTAAAGAAAAGAGAAATTCTCTGTCATGTGTCAACAGCATTCATTGCCCTCCACAGGCTTTTCAGAGACTTGATTTTTAATGCTGTTTATTGATGTCACTGTGTAATCTCCTTTGGCAATTTATGCAATGCCTCATCAAAAATTCAGAGCCAAGTACGCCATCAGCTCAACATCCTTTCTCCAGTGGCATAAACCCATGTATCTTGAATTGCCAGGAATAATTTGCAATGCTATATACACCAACTGTTGCACAGGGAGATGAGGTTATGTTACCAATTTTGATGAAAAGAAATCTCCATTTTATGTGCTTGGCTGCTGATGCAAGCTTTACTTTGCCCTAAGAATTATACTCATTCATTATTGTGTGTGTGTGTTTTTTTTAAAAAAAACCCTAGTCATTCATTATTCCTAAGAAGCATTTATGAAATGAAGTTAATCAAGCATAGGCTTTAGATTGCCATAAGATTCTCTAGAGGTCATAATTGCATTCAAGCGAGGGCACACTAAGGGTTGCGTCTTACCGTATAGTCACGTATCTTTTAGGATCAAGGAAGTAGGAAGACCAAATGCCACAGAGCATTCACATTAAAGATTTTAGATCCATAAGTGGATTCTTCCCAAATTGAGCTACATCAAGTGCTGTGATGAAAATTTCTTTAGCACTTTTTCAAACCATTCTCATTAAAGATTGAAAATGTCTCATTAATGGTCCCCCCACCAAATGTAATGTTAACAAAATCAGGGAAATTCACAGGAGTGAAGTACTTGTACAAGGAGAGCCTGGTTAGTCAATGGTAGCAAAAAAACCAGAAGGATTTTTTGCCAATCTATTCCAACATTTATATGTCTGACCGGGAACAATATTTCCTCAACTCTTACTCCCTTAAATCCCTCATTTACTTGAGATTCATTGATGAATTTTCATAATCTGGACCCACAGAAATGAATCTCTCATCAGATTTCATCATGACTTCAACAACTTCCACCTCACCTTCAACTTCAGCCTTGACCTATCTACAGAACAAGTCCACTTCCTTGATGTCATGGTGAATCTACACAATGGACACATAAACACAATACAGAGGACCAATTAAAGACAGATCCCAAAAACAGAAAAATAGAATACCACTGGTTGTCACCTATACTGTAGCTCAAAATCCAAACCCATTATTATTAAGCCACAGCCCATACTGGACAAGGATACTACACTTTTTCAGGAACTGGATGGCAAGCCCATACTTGCAAATACACAAGTACCGAACATGAAGCAGGTTCTCAAATAACAAGCAACAACTAGACAATGATGCAAACGTGGGAACCAGATGTCTACTGTGCCCCCACATCTACAGGAGCAGCACCATCACAGGTCATAACAAGTTCACACACAAGATCAGAGGCACCTTTCCATGCTTTTCTTCTTATGTGATATATGCCATCATCTGCCAGCAATGCCCTTCTGAATTCTATATAGAACAAATGGGACAAACTTTGTGCAAAATGATTAATGGACCCAAATTTCACATCAGGATTCAAAGCAAGGACAAAATAATATCAGAGCAGTTCAACCTCCCTGGACACTATTGTAGACCTCAAAGTGACTATCTAGGAAAAATGAGACTCTGACATCATCATTGAGTGAGAGATTGCTGAACTAACCAACTAAAAAAGTCAGCAAGAAACACAGTGGGTTGTTAACACATTACAATTTTAAATTGAGAAGTTAATGACACTTTGTCTCACATGTAACCTGCATCTGTATAACCAACCTGTCTTCCCTTCCCCCCTCCACACCTATCCCCATTTAAATCCTATATCAGCCTAGCCACTCTATGCATCCAATGAAGTTAATTCCAGACTCCTTCTAATGAGTAAAGAGCAAGGTTCTTGAATTTGTCTTAGTTTTAAAGCAGCTGTGGTCTATGTGTAAGTATGTTCCTGTCTTTCCTTATATAATTATCTTTCCAATGGTCTGCAGGGTACTTGAATTCCCACATTTGATTTTAATCCCAAGGACAGACATTATGAACAAACTTTAATTTTTCTCCTCTCCCCAGATGGGAGGAATGGGGAGCTCTAAAAAGAAAATACCAGCACCCTGTTGGGATTATCAGGAGTCAACTCAGCATTGTCTCATAAGCATAAGGGGGGGGGGGTCTTTTCTAGTGAAACATATCTCTACTGTGCTTGTGGGAGGTTATCTGAGTCACCTGATTTCCTCTTCCTCCTTCTTGGTTTGGGGGATTAACATTCTCCATTATGCTTTGGGAACACCTGCAAGCAGGAGTGCTGCACCATGTAGCTCTCGTCTATTCCATCTCGCTTGCATGCAGATCTACTATGAATCTACTCATATCCAGATCTACTGAATAAATGTAAGCTATCTCTATTTTTCTTCATCTAACTAATGTGTGAAGACTGAATTTATTTCTGAATGCAATTAAACTTAAAGTACAAGTTCCCTGCTGGTTCATGCTTCTACTCTGCAAGATTGTTGTTAGCTGCTTGGAGTTCTTTCGTTAACCTTCAAGACTCCATCACACCCTTGGTCAACTTATAACAATGCTGAGAAACATTACCAAGAGAAAAGGCTCTACTGTATTCCTGTTGGACATATCTAGCTAAGTATTAGTTTCTCCCAATTTCCATAATGCATTTTTTTAAAAAAAACAATCTTCTTTCTGTTATAGTTATAAAACCTGCTTCACTAATCACTGCTGAGGTTAGATTCCTGATCTTAGGACTGATGTCTCTGTCACACACAGAGAAAGAACAATTCAATCTCCGAAAGGATGAATGGATGGATTTGAGATATATAAATAGACCATATGTAATCAAGCTCTGAATATCCTGGGCTATCATACCAAAATCCTGAGACCCACTGTTCAGATTAAGGGCAAGGGTAAGGACATTATTATCTTTAAATGGACCCAATTTTGTTTTAAGCAAGGCCCAAGATAGCGGGTCATTTGCCAGCTTAGCAGATCTTAGAAGACCCCACTAATCTTTAACACTAATCTTTAATAAGAAATTAATTCATATGGTGTGATGGAATATCTCCCTGAGGAGGGAGGTGGGGTAATGGAGACAGAAGAGGGGGGAGGGGAGAGCACATTCCAAGCTGATAAGAGAAGTCACAGCTTGCTTAGCATGGAAAGTGCGGGGGTGCCAAGAAAGAGGGTTCGGCTGGCACCGCCCTAGATTCCCAAGGGTATTTTTCCCTTTAGCTCAGAACAGGGACCTTTAATTTGGCAAGATTCTGTGTATGGTAGAAACAATAAAGAAACTGGAGTTAGAATTTGGACTCAGCATTGTTCCTTTGCCAATTGCCCTGACATATGGCAAATCAAGGTTAAATGTTGAAAATGACTGTGATAGAGGAAAGAAAGCTTATCCATTTTAGAGTTGTCAGA
The DNA here is from genome assembly GCA_023362775.1 of Charina bottae. Classification (NCBI taxonomy): domain Eukaryota; kingdom Metazoa; phylum Chordata; class Lepidosauria; order Squamata; family Charinaidae; genus Charina; species Charina bottae. The sequence goes on from JALMGJ010000003.1 coordinate 13,127,273, forward strand.
AAAAGGAATATTGGTGGGTTCATCACTGAGATGTGAAAAGCTAACTTTGCAATATTACTTTTCAACTTAAAAGCAGCCATGTCCCTCATGCTAATCCTGTCTGTCAGGGAGATAACTGGTGGAAATGGAGGGGGCTCCCTCCAGGGGGAAAAATGCATGCGCAGTACTGAATTGCTTTGCTTTCCTCTCCTCACAAGAGGCTAAATAAGGCCCCACCCTAGTTTCATGGGCCTTTTCTCTGAGCATCACTAATTCATTTCAGTTTAGCTGGATTCTGTCTAGTAGAGTAGAACAATAAAACACTAGAGCTTTTACACTGAGTCTCAGTGTGTTCCTTCACTCAAAGTCAGGACATCAATCCAGCTAAACTGCAAACTCCCATTAAAAGAGGGAGGAGGAAGAAGATTTGTAGAAGGTCTTTGGAGGCACAAGAACTCTGACAGGTGATCCAGCAGCTCGTGGCAGCTCTGCAACAACAACACCAGCAGGTCGATGTTCAGGTCAATACACTACAGACAGCCATGCTGCAGCAGTTACAGCAACCAGCTCCAGCTGCCCCGCAGCCAGTCCTGGCAGCAGCACCCGTGCCAGTCATCCTGAGGTCCCAGGGCTGCTTGCCGGAAAAGTTTGGGGGAGAAGCTGTGCAACTACGAACTTTCCTTACTCAGTGTACCATGTTCTTCGACAGCTGACCAGCTGTATTCCCAACAGACAGAACCAGAGTCACCTTTATTTTAAGCCTATTGAAAGGATCAGCTGCGAGATGGTCCATCCCAATGGTGGAGAACAACAACCCAATTCTAAACGACTACCTCAATTTTATGGGACTTTTCAGAGCCCACTTCGATGACCCAATCAGAGAAGTCACCACCAGCCGGGAAATTCGAAAACTCTGACAAGGCAATAGGAGAGTGGGAAATTACATCACTGATTTCAAACTGTTGGCAGGAGACTTGGGCTGGAATGAGATTGCCTTAAAAGGTCAGTTTAAGCAAGGGCTTGATGAAGAGATTAAGAGAGAGCTGGTGAGGCAAGGAACCCCAGCAACCTTGGAGGATTTATACCAGCTGACCGTAGTGATAGATGCCAGGCTGGAATAATTATGGCAGCTCTGGCCGGGAAGAGGGAGAGCACGATTCAGAGCGGCACTTCCAGGATTTGTAGCTTTCCCTGCCACTTCTGCTTACCCAGGGGTAGGAGAGCCGATGCAAATTGGGGTGTCACAAAGACTAGTTTCCGATGCTGAGAGACAGAGAAGGCGAGATAGAGCCCTTTGCTTTTATTATGGGCCCCCTGGCCATATAGTAAGGGCTTGCCCTGTGAGAGGCCAAGCAGCTCCGGCAAGAGCACCAGAGCAAGCGGCAGAGCAGAGACCTGCCCCTGCCTCTGCTTCCAACCAGGGAAGATTTGTTGGCCGCCCTCCCCAGAGCTCCCTCCCTCCAGCAATTAAGAAGAGCTCATTCCAGAGATTCCAGTCAAGCATTTTTCTTTATCCCTGTCACAGTAACCATAGACTCAAAGCGCCAAGTTGCACTTGAGGCTCTCATGACTCCGGTGCCACCACTAACTTTATAGATGTAGAAACAGTGGAAAAGATGGATATTCCAACACTGGACTTACCACGTCCCATAGAAGTTGAAACCATTGACAGTCATCCCCTCAAAGCAGGCCCAGTTCTACGATGCACAGATCCAATTCTGCTAACGAATGGAGCTCACACTAAGTGGATTCAGCTTTATGTCACAGCATCACTACAAGTTCTTATAATCCTGGACACGCCTTGGCTAAAGCTTCACAACCCCTGTTTGGACTGGGCAACAGGAGCAATTTCCTTCCCAGCAAAAGACTGCCAGCACCATAAATTGCAAGCAACCTCAGCCCTCCACCTCTGGCATGCATTTCCCAAGAGGGAGGGGGAGAACTTATCTAACCCTCTAGCTGTTTTGCAGGAAGAGCCATCTGCACAGAGGCATTATCAAATCTGGACAACAGCAGCCTTTCTGCCTTTGAAGATCCTTCCATGGAAGAGCTGCCCCTGTTCCCCAGTTCCCACGAGAATTTGGAGGAGGATATAGACTCCCATGAGAAAGTGGACAGGGACAAGGACACTGGAGGGGAGGGGGACTCCATGGAATGTGTTTCTGGGGGGGAAGGTGGTGTCAGGGAGATAATTGGTGGAGAAGGAGGGGGCTCCCTCCAGAGTGATAAACGCATGCGCAGTACTGAATTTTGCAAATTTTGCTTTGCTTTCCTCCCAAGAGGCTAAAGAAGGCCCCGCCCTAGTTTCATGGGCCTTTTCTCTGAGCATCACTAATTCATTTCAGTTTAGCTGGATTCTGTCTAGCAGAGTAGAACAATAAAACACTAGAGCTTTTACACCGAGTCTTAGCGTGTTCCTTCACTCGAAGTCAGGACACTATCTGACCATAGTATCACCCAACCATCCATGTAATAGAATGCTAATTGATACAGTTTTAGATGTAAAACTCTCAGTCTAGTATAGTGTGATACCCTGGTATAAGACCTGTGTCAGTCCTTTTATACCCATCATCTCCACTGAGTAGCTTTGAGCGTTCAAAGCTCAAAGCTTTGAGATTCTCTGTCTATTTGTTAGGGGGGTGGGACCATAAACATGGTTTTATCTGTATCTGTCTGGATACAAGCTGTGCTTACCCATATTCTTTCTTTTTTCTAGAAATAGAATAGCATTTATTAAAAGCTACTATCACATATATGTAGGAATCTTAAGAAATCATCTCTATGCTTACATTTTTGTGAGAATATTTATTTACATTTAGTATGAGGTATAAGCAAAGTGAATATTTTCTAAAATATTTTGAATGAAATATTTAAATGAATGCCATCATTTGATTTCTGCAGAATTGACTAGCACACATGTTAAAGACCCAGGAAGAATGATTATCAACAGGTCATTTATCATTATGCATGCATGCATGCATACATGCATGCATGTATGTATGTATGTGAACAATTACAGTTCCTTTCCTTTCCTTTCTGAAACCAACAGCAAGAAATTGTCCTCTGTAATCTAATGTGTTGCTCCTTTGCTTTAGCCCGCTCTGACATATACAAAGTCAGCACAACCCCTAGTGGCCAAGCATAGTACATACATAAACATGTTTATGTAGAAGCTAATCTGTTGGAGAGAAATTTGGGTTGGAACCATTCTCCTTGACAGAGTAGTGAGATGATAGATAGATAGATAGATAGATAGATAGATAGATAGATAGATAGATAGATAGATAGATAGATAGATAGATAGATAGATAGATAATAAAATTATGCAGATGTTTTGCAAGAGAAGTCATAAAAATAGTTTTAGATGCCTGGCAGATATTTCTTACCAGTTTTGACAAACAATAGACTCAATGCGGTAAGGAAAAATGATTGTGGATGAAGTAAATATCAGGAGGGTTAAGATAACAAACGGCCCAGTTTCTAAAACTAAATAATATAAAATCCACAAAAAGTTTCTCAAATCAAACATAACTCTCTGGCTTAACTCTCACATCTCTCTCCAGAGATATGTTAGTATATGAAGTCAGTTAAATTCAGTAATTTCTATTTCATTTGCTGCAGGCTGCCAATTACTTGTAAAATATTATATGATAGTTATTTAAGAAAATGAACTTCCTGGATCAGTTTGTTGATAAATGGAAAAACATCACCTGAGTCATATGCTGTAGTTATGCCTTAGAATGTAATTTGGGCTTCACACAAGATTTAGGAAATACTAATTAGGGTAAATATAGATGTCTGATAGATAATTCCCCCCAGACTTATTTGTTGATTGGTGATTCATACAGTGGATAAAACTGATATGTAATTTTTTTAATATACTGGTTCTCCATTAGTCTTGATTTATTTTAGATTCCAAATAATAAACTGTGACAAATTACCCTCTATTGGAGGAATGGAAAACCTATCAATCTCATCTAGTATAGCAACCTGATCTAGTACAGCCAGTGATCACAGGAGCTGGAAATTGTAGTGAAAATCATATGGATTTTCCCATTTCACAACTAAGAGCCAAACCTTTTGTCGGAGGTGGAGAGGGGGAGACTGGGTTCTAAGTTACTGATTAAATGCATGTACCTGTCCTTAGGCTTAATTATATTAATTAATTCTAGGATTTGCTGTTAGATGATGGTGGCCTTTGGGGTTTCAGGCTTGAAGTAATCCAAACAACGTGTTCTAAGGCTAACAATATCTTTATTGATAGCATAAGGCAATAATGGATGTATGGTGCATTATTGCAAAAAGGAAAAATCAAAGCATAAGCAGAGTTCCATCACCAGAATGGAAAGAAAGACATCATGGTCTGTGCAAAGACCAGGCATAGTTACAGTTCAGATACAAAGGTACATGTAGATAGCAGTCTACATAGAAAGCATAGGAAGAACATAAGTGAGAATGAATACCCATGGTTCATAGCTGAAATATACCCATGGTACACAATTCTGATTGGTTAATATGGGCTAGGCAACCAGTTCAGCTTACAGTTGTTGTACTTGCTATAAACCGTCATGGGGTGGCGGTGTTGCATATTGGCTTTCCCTCGAGATTCAGTTCTCCTGGGAAAAATACTGATAAGGTTTTGTTTTGGCTAGATAGACAAGCAACACCTGTTGTTTACTCTTACAGCAGAAACGCTTGGAAATTTCCACTTTCAGGCCAGATTCACAGTGTAGGAAACCCATGCATTTGATTCTGCATAGCATAACTTTACCAAATAACTTTAACATTTGCATGTCTTTTTCCTATATCCTGATAGAAGGCACATTAATAAGCTAGATCCAATGTTGGTTCTTCTTCCTATTTTCCAAAATGTTTTATGCAAAACCTTTCTGAAAAATCAGAGCTTTCTATTGTTCCACTGGGGCTAAGTGCTAGATGACTGACCACCACCATCTTTTAATTTTACAAAGATGAGATCTGCTTAGCTTAACTCTATTTGTTGAGGCTCATTGATTTTAATAGAGAAATTTGTGTTGTGCTAGATGATGATGATGATGATGATGATGATGATGATGATGATGATTGCGATGATGATTTGCTATTTTTTTGGGGTGGGGGGTATTGTGAGCATGCCGTTTAAGTAAAAATATTAAAATGATTCAAAGGAGAAAAGCTGGAAGACTGATGCGGCACTTCATCAAGCAAAGCAGCATATTTGAAGGAGGATGGATACAGGCTGGGGTACCTCCATGCTGTTCCATTAGAATATTTCTCACTGTAGCAAATGGTATTTGATTCATACCCAGAAACCAACAGTGATTTAAAACAGTTAGTAGGTGACCAGGTTTAATCTATGCCAAGCAACAAAAGAAAATCTTCATATGCTTTTGCATATTAATTGGATAACTCTTTGAGGAGCTTCAAACCAAGGTATATTTGTGAGAGAGTAAGAAGAGCCACTTCAATGCAGTGCTTAAGGCAGAGCTTTCCAAACTGTGTGTTGGGACACGTTAGTGTGTTGGCTGCACTGTCTGGGTGTGTCACGGCTGCTGCTGCCTCCTGGCTTCCGTGCAGGTCCTAGTGCCTGCCTTGTGCCTTGCTGCCTCCAAACCTGCCCTGCCAGGATTCCGTGCAGGTCCTAGTGCCTGCCTTGTGCCTTGCTACCTCCAAACCTGCCCTGCCAGGATTCCGTGCAGGTCCTAGTGCCTTGCTGCCTCCAAACCTGCTGTGATTCCGCGCAGGTCCTAGTGCCTGCCTTGTGCCCTGCTGTAAGAGTGTGTCGTGAAATGATGCATGTCTAAAAAGTGTGTCACCAACATGAAAAATTTGGAAAGCTCTGGCTTAAGGCATCAGGCTAGAAACCAGGAGACCATGAGTTCTAGTCCCACCTTAGGCACAAAGCCACCATCCTGATTTCTAGCATGATGCCTTAACCACTATACCAAACTGGCATATGTATATGTATATGTATAAGCAAAAGGTGCAAGAGTTTCTTCTTTACCTGAATCTGTCCATGCTATGATTGCCAGTGTATTCCTTTATCTTCCTCTCTGAATCCTGGGCCTTTTTGCCTTGTGTGTTCATAATCTCATAAGTACAAAATATTATCCCAGGAACTTAGTTTTGGCACTTCCAATGAATAGCAGCAGAAGACAGATGATCTTGTGAATCACTTAACCAGATGAGGGCATATAAGCAATTTAGGTAGATAATAGTGATGTGAGGGGTAACATCTTGAAGCTGCTGGAAATGAAAAGGGTGCTTATTCAAATGCTGACAGAAAGAAATGAAACTATCATTGAAAAGTAAGAAATATTATTTGGGCAGTCACCGTTTCAATTGAAGCAGGACAGTCATTGATTCTTTATGCCCTTGAAACTATCACATCCAGAATGCTTTAACAATAAAATAAAAGCAGCCCCCTTTTGCTAGGCCTGAAATTATGAAAGGAATCAATTCAGGTCTACTTTGGAAAAAGAAAGGGGTGGGGGAGAATCCAATGCCTGAAATAGCAACTATATAAAGTGATCAGCACAATATTGAGCAAATGGTAGAACACCAGCATCTTAAGTCAGAAATGAGAAATATTGTGGGTCACAGGGCAGAGAAACATCCTAGTGTCGCAGTTATTCCAATGCAAGAGATCACCTCCATTTTATCTACTGAAAGGGTTTTTACATTGTTTCTCTTTTTGGGTGTGTGTCTTTTTTATTTTATTTTATTTATTTTATTTTATTTTATTTTATTTTATTTTATTTTATTTTATTTTATTTTATTTTATTTTATTTTATTTTATTTTATTATGTTATTATTATTTTATTTTATTTTATTTTATTTTTTTATTTTTTTATTTATTTTATATTTTATATTATTTTATATTTTATATTTTATATTTTATATTTTATATTTTATATTTTATATTTTATATTTTATATTTTATATTACCTTACCTTACCTTACCTTACCTTACCTTACCTTACCTTACCTTACCTTACCTTATCATCTTATTTAATAAATTTATATGGCTGCCCAACTCACAGACAGTGACTCTGGGTGGCTTACAAATTTAAAATCCACAATATAAAAACCCATCAACTCCCCACCCCCCATGGTGGCTACAAACAATCAGATCAGCCATTTGATCAGCTCTGTCTCAACCTGGGGTCCCCAGGCCCACTGGCAGGACCATGTCTTCAGGGTCTTTCAGAAAAGTATCAAGGTGGGCACCAATCTAATCTCTGGGTGAATGATATTCCACAGGGAGGGAGCCGCCACAGAGAAGGGCCTTTTTATGGTACCATTAGATGAACTTCCCTCATAGAAGGGATCCATAACATACCCTGCCTCCCCGCTTTGGTGGGCCGGGTAGATGTGACTAGGGAAAGGCAGTCCTTCAAATAACCAGGCCCAAAGCCATGTAGGCTTTAAAGGTGATAACCAGAACCTTTAACTGGACCCGTAAGTAAATGGGCAATCAACGCAGTTCCCACAAAATAGATGACACATGCACAAATCTAGACTTGCACAAAACTGTTTTGGCCACTGCATTTTGAACCAACTGAAGCTTCTGGATACTTTTCAAGGGCAGCCCCATGTACAGCACATTAAAAAAAGGTAAAGGTTCCCCCACACACACACATTTGTGCAGTCGTGTCTGACTCTAGGGGCCGGTGCTCATCTCTGTTTGTTAGCCAAAGAGCCAGCATTGTCCAAAGACGCTTCCACGGTCATGTGGCCACATGACACGCGCAGAATGCTGTTGCCTACCCACCAAAGTGGTACCTATTAATCTACTTGCATTTGCATGCTTTCGAATTGCTAGGTTGGCAAGAGCTGGAGCTAGAGCGGGAGCTCACACTGCACGCAGGGCTAGGGATTCGAACCTCTGAACTTGCAATCTTCCGATCAACAAGCTTGGCATCTTACCCGCTGATGTTTCTTCCAGCGATTTTAACTCCAGCCTTGGATTCATCAAGTCCAGCATGTCGCATGATGTGTTCTGCGTACAGGTTGAATTGGTAGGGTGAGAGTATACAACCCTGCCGTACTCCTTTCCTAATCTTAAACCAGTCCGTTGTTCCGTGATCTGTTCTTACCGTTGCTACTTGGTCGTTATACAGATTCCTCAGGAGGCAGACAAGATGACTTGGTATCCCCATACCAAGCAAAAATAGATGTTTTTCTGAAACTCCCTGGCTTTCTTCATTATCCAGCGGATATTGGAAATTTTGTCTCTAGTTCCTCTGCCTTTTCTAAACCCAGCTTGTACTTCTGGCAATTCTCGCTCCATGAATTGCTGGAGTCTACCTTGCAAGATCTTGAGCATTACCTTACTGGCATGTGAAATAAGTGCCACTGTTCAATAGTTTGAACATTCTTTAGTGTCTCCCTTTTTTGGTATGGGGATATAAGTTGATTTTTTCCAATCTGATGGCCATTCTTGTGTTTTCCAAATTTGCTGGCATATGGCATGCATCACCTTGACAGCATCATCTTGCTAGATTTTAAACAGTTCAGCTGGGATACCATCGTCTCCTGCTGCCTTGTTATTAGCAATGCTTCTTAAGGCCCATTCAACCTCACTCTTCAGGATGTCTGGCTCTAACTCACTGACCACACCGTCAAAGCTATCCCCGATATTATTATCCTTCCTGTACAGATCTTCCATATATTCTTGCCACCTTTTCTTGACAAGAGTTCTCTTGCCCTTCCTATTCTATTGTCTTCTTCCACTTCCGCACATTGCTTGTTTAAAAATAATTCCTTATCTCTTCTGGCTAACCTCTGGAATTTTGCATTTAATTGGACATATCTCCCCCTGTCACTGTTGCGAACCTCTGTCCATAGTTCTTCCGGGACCCTATCTACTAAATCTAGTCCCTTAAATCTTTTCTTCACTTCCACAGCATATTCATTAGGAATGTTAGTCAGATCATATTTACCTGATCTGTGGGTCTTCCCTATTCTCTTTAGTCTGATTCTAAATTGTGCAATAAGAAGTTTGTGATCTGAACTACAGTCAGCTCCAGGTCTTGTTTTTACCAACTGTATAGATGTCCACTACCTTTGGCTACAAAGGATGTAGTCAATCTGATTTCGGTGTCGACCATCTTGTGAAGTCCATCTATAAAGTCATCTTTTAGGTTGCTGGAAGAGAGTGTTTGTTATGCACAGTGAATTGTCTTGGCAAAATTCTATCAGCCTATGTCCCGCTTCATTTTGTTCTCCCAGACCATGCTTGCCTGTAATTCTAGGTGTTGTTTGACTACCCACCTTAGTATTCCAGTCTCCTGTAATGCAAATCACATATCTTTTTGCGTATTGTCCAGTAGGTGCTGCAGATCTTCATAAAACTGATCTACTGCTTCTTCAGCATCTTTCGTTGGGGCGTATATTTGGATCACTGTTATGTTAAATGGCTTACCCTGAATTCGAATTGAGATCATTCTATCATTTTTTGGATATTGTTATAAATACAATAAAATAAACATAGATATAATAAGATAATAGAATGTAATAAATATGATAAAATCCAGATGGGAAGATCCTCTTCAACCCTTGGGTAAAAAGGGCCTTTCTAGGGCCATTCTAGGGAGCTAGCCATCCCCAAGAGTGCCCACTCTCCTTCCTGCCCAATTATTTCTTGGAACAATTGGTCTTGTAGCCATTCAGGGAGGAGGCCAACTCTAGACTTAATTCTAAATAGCGACCATGATCTGATATGAGATGTAACTACTGTGGAACCAATAGGAAACAGTGATCATAATTCTATTATGTTTAATATACTGTATACGCAAATAAGGAACTTTAGGCAGGGCTAACACAGACACATGTGCCTAAAAAAGGAGAGACATGTCATGGATTTCTAATTGTTAAAAACAGAAAACAGAGTATAGGAATAAATTGCTAATTTTCTCAGTGGAGGAAAGTAAGAAGTAGAGTCCCTCAGGTATCTTTCCTTATTAACCTGTACATATATTCCTGAATCATCAATAAGCAGTGAACTGGCCAAATTTAAAGAAAATACTATTGATGAACAGTATTGATGAACTTTGAAGAAGCAGAATAGGAAGAATATTGACACTTTTGAACAAAATATTCCTGAGAATACAGTGAACAGCCAAGAAAACAAACCAATGGATTATTGAACAAATCAACCCAGAGTTCTCACTCAAGTGACAAATGACCAGTATCAAATTATCCTTCTTCAGACACATTATGCAAAGACACAGCTCTCTGGAGAGGCTCTAATGCTGGGAAAGGTGGAAGGAAAGAGAAGAAGAAGAAGATGACCAGCAGCAAGATGGGTGGGCTCAATTACAGTGGCAACGAGGCACTGTTGGAAGACCTGAAGGAACAGGTTAGGAACAGATCATCATGGAGGAAGTGTGTGTATGTGTGTGTCTTCGCTAAGAGTCAGCAATAACTTGAGGGCACATAATCAGTCAATCAAAATATTGAAGGTGCTAAAAGATAAATATCACTGTGAGGTGTTCCAAAAGGATCTTTTTAAATTTGGTGAATGGTCCACAAATGGCAGTCAGAAATGGGATCTAAGTTATTTATAACTAATCAGGAAAAAGATCTTGGAGTCATGCCTGAATGTGGTGGCTGGGAAAAAGGTAAATTTCATGCTAGGGTTCTTTAGAAATGGTAGAGTATTTCTTTAGAAATATGAGTAATTTAAAAATGGTAATATCTTTATACCAATCTATGGTGTGCCCACATTTTTTTAATTTTGTAATTCGGGTCACCACACTTGAAAAATTATATACTAGAGATGGAAAAAGGGCAGAAAAGGGCAACCAAAATTATTGTGGTGGAGGTGGCGGATTGTTCTCCACATTTGTTCTTGTTAATGGTTTTACGATGAATTTGTAATTGCCATATGAGTATGTAATATTTAATAGATGCATAAATAGTTAGATAAAAAGGTAAAGGTTCTCCCTGCACATTTGTGTAGTCATGTCTGACTCTAGGGGCCAGTGCTCATCTCTGTTTGTTAGCCGAAGAGCCAGCGTTGTCCGAAGACGCTTCCACGGTCATGTGGCCGGCATGACACACGTGAAATGCTGTTACCTACCCACCGAAGTGGTACCTATTAATCTACTTGCATTTGCATGCTTTTGAATTGCTAGGTTGGCAAGAGCTGGGGCGAGTGCGGGAGCTCACTCCGTCACGTAGGACTAGGGATTCAAACCTCTGAACTTGCAATCTTCCGATCGACAAGCCTAGCGTCTTACCCGCTGAGCCACCATGCCCCTGTTAAACAGTTAGATATACAGATATAAAAAGTGATAGTCAACTTCAGGCATTCATAGCTTTATTATATGTAAAAGAGAGAATTTAAGAACATTCAGTTGTACCTGCCAAAATTCTAATTTCTATAAGTAGAAAAATTGCCTATTCCTTCATAAAACTAGTGGTTTGGGCCACCTTGACTACTGGTCCATTTAGATTTGCTTAGGGCTACCAAATAAGGGCTGCAGAACTAGATAACAGGAACAAGTTGGATGTTTTCTATAACTCTTTGACGTCCTCTAGTGGTTGTCTGGATTTTGCAGCCCGGATAAATAAGTTAGCCCCAGTGCTGTGGCCAGATCAACTAGAATCCCAAAGAGCGTAGATTAATCAGATCTTCCCTTCCAAGATTAGACAGAGAAGCTGCCTATTTCTGATATACCAATATGCAGTGATGGTTGGACTGGGAGGATCTGTGTCCCTGACAGTTCCCAAGCTTCTCCAGCCCTGCTTCATGCCCTCAAACTGTCCAAACCCTTAAAGCAGTCCTGGGACTGATCTAAATAAATTCCTTCTCACTCTAAACATCTCTCTATTCTCATTTCTGCTCTGCAACTGGAAGGGTTTAGGGAATCTTGGCAGCCCCAGACTTTGGAACCATTTGAGACTAGGGTTTGGACTGCCATGCCCAAGCGATGAAACAGGTCTTCTATACCTTTAACTATTCAGCAGATGGAGTTTTGACAAGTGCAGCTTATTATGCAGATATAAAGGAGGAAAAAAACCTTTCTTATGCACCCATTAAAAATGCAGGAGCATTATATTTGTCATCCTACATAGCCCTGCTTATGTTCCAATATTTTCTAATTAGGTAGAATATTCTGTGTATTTCTTTGTTTAAATCCTAGTTCTTGCCATCAAACAATCTTCTTATAAATTTCCTGCTGACACTATGCAATATTGTGCCTGGCATGAGACAGGAAGCCATTCTCTCCAAGGCAGTACAACAATTTTGTTTAATTGAGCTTTGGCAATAATGAAAACATTTGTCTTTTTACAACAACTCCAACTGACTTTGATTAAAGATATTAATAAACTTCAAAAGGGTAAATCTAATTTCCCATTTGGAATGGAGAGCAATGTTCCACTGCAATAAAGTGATTAGCTCAGAGTTGTTGGCAGGGTGACTTTATCCAGGCTTTTCAGATGCTATTTATATTGACCCAAGTGCATCTGGAACCATTGCTGAGGTTAATCCTGTGATGCTCTACAGTGTGTTTGCTCAGTGATATCTAGGATAAATAGTGCTTGATCTTAGTCTCCTTAAAAGAGTCAGAGTGATTGTAGCATGTCCCTAATATATAAAACTCCTTGAGCTTCACTGACTTACTGACTCTCTAATTTACTGGTAGGCTCCTTCAGCTACTAACAGAGGGTTGGAAACATTTACAGAGTTAAGTCACAGGTTTAGCTGAAGACAAATGTCTAAAAAAATCACTGCCTTTGATATGGGATAGTGCAAACACATATCATTGAGGTCATATTATTGTAAGTGTGTTACAAAAAAAAAAAGAGGAAGTAGCAATAAGCTAAAGTTAAATCCTGAGTAGAGGAAGAAAAGATTTACTAAATCTTGAGAGAGAGATTTCTACTTTCTACTAAATATAAGCTCAAGAAATTTTATTCTTCCAAAACAAAATTTTGAGTATATTGTATAGGGAAGGGGGGAAAAAATCTAACAAACACATTAAGCAATGAGATATTGTATCTTTTGTTCATGATGCAAATGGTAAAATGTGTGTGTGGGGTGTGTGTGTGTGTATTCATTCTTCATCTATTAATCAGTAGGTTTGTTTTTTTAAAAAAAAAAATTCGAATTGTATAGTTCCAATTTCTCATCAACCAATGATTAAATGCTCCTTTCTACAGAATATTAGATCTCCAGAGCTGTAGCAGCACCAGATTACAAATCACACTTCACCTCTTTCTCTTCTGGAAATTATGACTATATTTCAATTTATCAAACTGGAAATAGACCTGAAAGATTGCTAGTGGTTGATAGAAAAAGCATATTGATTTATTATCTATTTTATTGAAGGCAAATGCTAAAATGTTTGTTTGTTTAGGCTCTTAACCTCCAATTTCAATAAGGCTTATATTACAGTCCTTCCCAAGACAGATTAGGTTCCTACTATGTATTCCAATTATAAATTTAATTCCTTGATAAATGTAGGTGCTAAGATTTTAACAGCTACCTTGGCCAGTAGATTACAACTTGTATTTCCAAACGTCGTATATCCATTTCAGGGTGAATTTACATGAGGTCATCAAAATTCTGATAATAATAGGTTTTTAAATTGTAGTAACTGTTTTAACTCAGAGTAGACAAACTAGCAGCCATTTTTCATTGGATGCTGAAAAAGAATTATACATTATTTCTTGAAGGTTTTTGAAGCAGGTTTTGAGCTATTATGATTTTCTACAAATTTATATCTTGGTTAGACGTGGTATATTCAGTTCCTAGATAAAGTGTCTTATCAATAGTATTTTTCCCTTTAAAAAAAATTACATCATGCCACATGTCAACAATGCCCTCTTATTCCTTTCCTTTTAAAGGAAGTTTTAGGATCTTTTGCTTAAGTCATTAGAAATTCCCAAAACATTAAAGGGATTACAGAGTTCTGCTGTATATGGATAATACATTATGTTTTATAGATAAAACACAAACTTCCATTACTAATATTATATCATTCATATGTGTGTTTGAAATTCTGTCTGGGTACCCTATAAATTGGAATAAATTGGATGTGATAATACTGGGAGTCAATAGTAATTCTGACACATTTAACAACTGAGGTTTTAGGTTGTGTTCTGATTATTTATCTTTATATAAAGTTTCCCAAGACACTTTTTTTAAAGATAAATTTGCATTAGTTCTCAGTTTTGGCAGAAATGAAACAAGATTTAGACAGATGGTTTAAAGTTCCTTTGAGTGTACTGGATAACATAAATATTATTAAGGAAAAAAAGAACACTGAAGCTAATTTATTTTTCAAGATGTCTTACTATTTTTATTTTTTTATGTTATTTTAGGGAATTTATATGCCATTAATTGCTTTGGTAAGGTCATCCTTCCAGAGTTCCAATATTTAAATTGCATTTTGTTGTTGTTTGTTGTTCAGTCGTTTAGTCGTGTCTGACTCTTCGTGACCTCATGGACCATAGCACGCCAGGCCTTCCTGTCCTCCACTGTCTCCTGGAGTTTACTCAAATTCATGTTCATTACATCGGTGATGCTATCTAACCATCTCATCCTCTGCTGTCCCCTTCTTCTTTTGCCTTCAGTCTTTCCCAGCATCAGGGTCTTTTCCAGTGAGTCCTCTCTTCGGCTTGCAAAGGTGACATCCATAGGATTATTAGCATTAAATAATAATAATAATTAATTAATAATAATAATAATAATAATAGTAACTGTACTTTTCAAGAAGTCATCAAGATATGAACATCTGTGGATTCATCATGTGTAAGGAATGGACAAAAGAATGATTATACAACTCTAGAAGAAGAAATCTACGTATAATTTGCATCAGTGGTTTGTTGATGTGTGTTGCATGTTAGCATTTGAAATAGGCATTTTTCCCACCAAACATAACACACAAATCTTCTTATGCCTTTCCTTAAACTAAATAGTTAATGTAAATTCTCTTGAGAAAGGCATTTATAATAGAGTTTTTCTCATAACATATTCTTGGTTAAGTAAATTTATCTGATACAAGCTCTTTTTAAAAACATAACTATTCTTCTTGGTACATGACTTTCAGTATTGCGCTTTCTTTTTCAGACACATTTGTCACAAACAAATGTGGGGTTTTGTATGTCTCTCTATATGCATGTGTGTTCACAGAAGCATGGTTAGAGAAAAATGGCAACTAGGATATTTTGTTTAATGCCATCATATATACTATAGCAAGTGTCCAATTTTGGTAGATGTTGCAAAATGTCTCCCAAAAAATCCATAGTGGATTCAATTTTTGTCCCTAACTTGAAGACAGTCCTATAAAAGTAGTGAGGAAATTTATATGGCCAGTGCAATATAGAAAAGTGGGTATTGTTTTTCAAATAATGGATTTCAATTGGAGGGATTTCCTGTGGCAATAAGGAACATGCTACCAATGAGACTATCTGAAGGGCTGTTAGAAATGTGCCTTAATTTACACTAACAATCCTCATACAGAATGAGACAGCTTTTCCAGTGCCTGCTAAGCAGTGAAATGCAAACTGTATTTACAAATCAGTTTGTCTAATTAACATTCTATTAAAATTAATTGAAGTCTAATTCAAAAAGTTTAAAGCATAACAATACTAAGACCTTAGTTCTCCACTGGCTTAACCTCATCCCCCAAATGTAAAATGAAATAAAATGGCTTACAACACTTGTTAAGTGTCCAAAGGGAGATCTATAATTACAAGTTAACAGCTCTCTGGTATACTGGTAAACTCAAAAAGATTTTTGTGACCAGAAACTCCAGTGGGTTATAAGGGATAATGTGATTTCTGAAGTATTCAGGACACATACACAATTCACTGCCTAGTCATGCCTCTATACAGAAGGGAGATTTCCATTTGAATTTGTATTTTGAAACACATCAGCTAAAATAATTGAGTGTAAATTTGTCCTGACTTCGAGTGAAGGAAAAACACGCTGAGGCTTGGAGTAAAGCTCTAATGTTTATTGTCCTACTCTCCTTGACAGAATCCAGCTAAACTAAAACAAACTGGCAATGCTCAGAGAAAGAGTCCAAGAAATCAGGGTGGGGCCTTCTTTATCCTCTTGGGAGGAAAGCAAAGCGATTCAGTACTACGCATGCGTTTCTCCCCCTGGAGGGAGCCCCCTCCTTCTCCGCCAGTTATCTCCCTGACAAAATTAGAGCTGGAGAGAAATGTTCATTTGACCAAAAATTTGTAAAATTGACCCAGTGAAGGAGAAAAAGTTTTATGGAATGTGACCTCTTGCAACCTTTGATTAATTGATTCTTAACCAAATTTACTTGAAACTATTTTTGCATGATACTGAAAGTATCAGCTAATCAATTTTTTTAAACTAATTTAATTCATTGGGGATTATTTCTGATTAGATACCAATAAGTCTGCAAAAAAGTAGAGCTTCTTTTTCTGGTGACTTTTTGGACACATCCATGTTGTTGACTTGGCAGCTATATAGAAGTGGCTGGCCACTGTTGTCTTCTGTTTTTCTGTGTGCCTACATCTCAGCCACAAATGTAAGTCTTTAGTCTTTAGAACAAAAAGCTGGAGAACAAATTGAAAAAGAGATGCCATGAAATATTTGATAGGAACAGCTGCAAATGTTTAACCTTTTTTGGTTCCAAGGAAAGCAAGAACCCACAACCATTTTTTCTTTGTCTTTTTCCAAAGGCCATACTTGGCCATTGAGTGGCATGCTGAGAGTTACATTCCAAAAAGCAGGTGGCCCTGGAAAAAGAAGTGGGCAGGAGCAGGGCCGCAACTAGGGGGGGGCAAGCAGGGCATGCGCCAAAATGACAGAATAGTATTTGTATACTGAATGTTTCCTGGGGGGGGGGCACAGAATCCATGTTTGCCTGTATTGCCAAGTGTCCAAACAGTGATCAGATGATCAGATGCTTTTAGATCCAGCCCAATAAGCACACCAGTGGATAAAGAAACTTTAGCTTTATTATAAACTTAAGCAAACGAAGTTAAACAGAAACACAGTTTAAACAGATTACACAAAGCATAACAAGCATAGCATTCAGAAAGAAATCATACATACCAAGCAAAGTAATACCTAATCTCCTATAGGCTGCCAGGAGCTCCCTAATAAGGACAGCAGAGATACCCCAAGGTGGCAATTTTCACAGCACCCAGCGCTCAGGCCTGTGTGGACTCCCAAACTCCAAGACAATCCTAAGGTTTTTATCAAAGCCTGGCTCCCAAACCCTGTGACCATTCCCAGCCTGACCTTGACTGCGATTCCTCCTGGGGCCTGGAACCTGTCCAAGACATCATTCCCAGAGCCTGGGAAGCCATCAGATAAGCCAGTGCCTAAGCATAAACAATTTCTTATTACCCCCCCCCCCATTCCATGCCACTAGAGGGGCAGCTGGAAGAGTGAACTTATGCTTAAACTTAACAAGCTGGGGGTTTTCTCTCCCCCCACTTCCAACAAAGATATTTTCTGGAGGGCTGTTGGAGGAGTGGGCATATTCTTCTTCTCTTCCCCCACCTCATGCGAAACAGCACAAAAACAAGCCAGTTAAACATCAGTATAACTCAAAATAAACTCTAATCTCCTAGGTGTGGAGAAGGAAAATCAAAACATGCCACCTAACTCCTCAAGATACAAAGGTCTTCCACATGTTGCCACTACATTGCCCCAGGTGATACAGACCCTAGTTGCCCCTCTGGGCAGGAGGAAAATAATGGCCACATTTTATTTAATCCGGATGTCTTTCTTTCCAAAGCTGGTACATTCACTTTTGAGATCCATGTTTTGATGGTTCCAATTGGTAGAAACATTCCATAATTGAGTAGTTTTCTTTCTTTGACCAAATTCTTTGCTTTTGCTTGCCTTCCAGTAGCCTGTCAGCTCCATGCCCTGGTTGCCAAAGAGAGGGAGCTGAGCTCTATAGCACATTGTTCAGTGAATGCCCAGGAGCCATAGCATCCGACATGACTCTTGTTAATCTGGGCGACAGTCGATCCAGCATGAAATTCTTATTACATATTCTCACCATATTAAATGGGCTTTTTTTAACTGATTTAGTCCGACTCTTCAGCTAAGACCTGTCTGATGTGGCTGCCTGGTTCAGCATAACCCTTAGCATCACTAGAGCATGCAGGCCCTTCCACCATGATGAAGTACTGTTCCTTTGGAGGGGAACAGTATTATTATTATTATTATTATTATTATTATTATTATTATTATTTTAAATTTATTGGCCATCCAGCTCCAATAGACTCTAATATGGACTTTAATATGATTACCAACATATATAGAATGTTTTTTCCTTTTGTCCCATGAAAAAAATAACACTTTGGGATCTTTTGGAGAGCTTGATATGGAAACCAGAGGACACAGATCTGAGACAATTTGTATGAAAAGGAAGATGGTGAAGCTGCCACATGGGGAGCAGAATAGCAATTTTGTTAATATATAATCATGAAACCGAAAAAATAATAATGTAAGAACAACAGACTTCATGACATATTAATTTTAAGTATATAGTTATTTAGCATTTTTCCTAGGTAGATCCCTAGTGGTTTCATTAAAAAAGATGAATCCAGCAGTAAAATGGAACAAGCCAAATTTTACAACAAAACAATGGATATAAAAAATGTTCTTATATTCAAAGTGTTGTGGCTTATTGCTGATTGACAAATCCTGTCAATTTTCCATGTTCATCTCCTTTTCCAGCAATTATTCAATGATGAAAAAAATCTTTGCATAACACCTCTCTACTTCCAAAAGTATTCCAGTTCATATAAGATGAACAACTCAGTCCAGATACATTAAATGATTAAAACTAGAATCCCACAGTACTTACCTGGGAATCAACACAACTTAAGTCAATGAATGTAGCAACTTCTGTTGTCAGATTCCTGTTCAATGGGAAGCCCAGATTTTTAAATATATTTTAATTTCTACATTTGTGTGTGTGTGCTTTTCTGGCTTAATACACACATAATATATGGACTTGTTCCATTGTAATGTTTGCTATATATTAGTAGAATGAAATCTTGGTCTGTGATATTTGATGTAAAATGGTCCATTCGCACATGCACATCATCAGTGTTAGCATTATACAGGGATCACCATGTACATAAGAAGTAGCTTTCCATATAAAGCCTGTAGCATTTAGTCAATAAAAAGTCGAATTCTTATTATGCCATATCTGCTATGGGATAAGATATATCTATTCAGTATCAACTATTTGTAGGAAGATAGAAAATCATTAAAAAGAAAAAAGAGAGCTTCACTAAAAATATTTGCCCAAAGCTATTAAGCTATTTCTGATTTATTAATCATAAATAAATAGCAATATGCTATGTAATGTAGATTTATTTAACATTTGTCCTCCATAAATTATTTTTATATAGAACAGGTAAAAAAGTAATTATTCTAATTAGGAAAAAATCCACCAATGGTTTAATTCATTGTCCAACAAATCAATATTTAATTAACAATGTGTCAAAATCAAAATATTTGGTATTAGTTGCTTTCTTGATAGGTACGTAGGGTAGCAATAGCATTTTTCACTGCTATGTAAAGGCACTGTCTTGTAGCAAACCTAACTAAAATGCATCAATATCTGAAATTCAGTATCAGCTTCCCTTCCACAGCAGGTTTAAACCATAAAGCAATATTTGACAAAGAATCACTATTTTATGAATAAATATGATTTGCCACAAGCCAGCAATAGGATAAAGGCAAGTATCATATCATTGTGAAACAACCTTTCTTCATGTCTTTCCCACTGGTTGATCACATCCTATCTTTAAGCCTCCAACCAATCCTGCAGCTAATTTAAGTTTTTATTGTTTGCCCACCAATCTGGGGGGTTTGCTGAGTGCTTCAGCCCACCTCAATGCATCAGTATTCAATGGACTGTAACTCTACTAGGCCAAATGAATGGTTCAATTCTATCCAACTGGCTAATAACATGAAATTGACAGGCATCTCAGTCCTTCAATTCTTATTGCCCTAGTATGCTTCTCAGCATAGCTCCAACTCTCTCATATGGCACATTATCCCCACCAAGGGGGGAATCAAAATACAATGACCCAAATGAATGCAATCTTGCTGTACTCAGACATGCAGATTGGGTTCCTACACAGCCCCTTAATGTAACAGAGAGACAGGATAGCCAAGTTGAAAAGGAAGAGGCAAGTGAACTGTTGGAGAAATGGAGAAATGTTTTAAACTCCAAATATAGTCCAAACACAGTAGAGATGTACATAAAATAGGAAAAGGTCTTGTTTAAATGTACAGAATAACAGAACAATGGAACAGATGGATAGAAGGACTTCCGGTGGGAAAATGTCAAACTGAACAACCTTGTCTGTGAGCTCCGTGGGCAGAGTTGGTATCTCTTTTCCTATAGCCCAAAGCATTTTCCGGAGTAAGGAAAACGCTGGGAATTGATCCATTTGTCCTTCAGATGGTGAGTTGTAGCCAAGAGAGTGTGGACAGTGTGCGCAATCAAACGGTAAGACTTCACTGGGAGGCTGGGATTTCACCTTTTTCCGAGCTGCGTTGCAGTCTCTTAAAAGGGCATCGTAAGTTCTGCCTTCCCATTTCTAAAGCACCCAATTTAGCTTTACAGTTTTGTACCCTGGGGACTCCAAGCCTGGCTGGCAGCTCGACAAGTCAGAGTTTTTCAGAGTGCTGAAGACCTGGCTGAATTTTCCTTGTTTGCGGGAGTCTACAGAAATTGTAGGACCACTGAAACTTCTCCCTGAAGAGGGGGGAGGGACCAGAAGATTGCTCACAGGGCCATTGGAATTGCCCCCTCCTGTTTTTCTTTGTAGTTTCCACCACAGAGAGAACGGGGGGTGAATGCAGTGAAACGGCCGGAGGAGTATCAAGCTCTACAAGGAACGTAAGTCTCTTGAGAGACACAAAAGCGTGCAGTCAGCTTTTAGATCACTTTATTTTACTTTTATTTTAGATTAGAACGTTTTTATCTTCTAAGGTTAATCTTTGGACTTTGCTTAAAATGTTGGCCAATTTTGTGTTCTCTTTGCTATAACTGACCTTGGTGGAAGTATGATAGATCTTATATTTGCAACATAGTGAAACGTTTGCATTCTTTTAACCTTTATTTTGTATCAGAGAGGACTCTGTCTCAGATGGGAGTATAAGAGTTTTATATGAATACTTTTTGAATATATTTTGTTGGATTAATTATTGGTGAATTGGTTTATTTTTATTTATTTTTTTGCTTTTTCATATTGGTTGGAAATTTTTTCTTCCCCCTTTTTTCTTACAAACTGTTTGAAACTGTTTCCCTATCTTTGATTATTGGATAAACTAGTTGGGACTTAAGAGATTTTGCTGGTAATTTTCCACCCGACAGACCAGCTGACTATTTATTTCCTGAGAAACTGTTTGTTTTGGTTAAGCAGCTTGCAGCCTGAAGAACAAAAGCACAGTGAAACGTTTGCATTTTCTCTTTTTTCTCTTTCTACTTTTTTCAGAGTGGATTCTGTCTCATTTGGAATTCATCTTTTATTTTTCCTTTTATAAACTGTTTGAAATACTGTTCTCTCCCTTACTTTGGATTATTGGAACTTTTCTTCTTTTATTTTAAAAACTTTTTTCTTAATAGACCTTGCTGGTAGTTTTCCACGAACAGGTCAGCTGACTATTCATTCATGAGAAATGGTTTGTTTTGACTAGAATGGCCATTGCTGCAGCTTGAAGGACAAAGAAGAAGAATGGCTTTTTTAACAGCAATTCAAGAACTTAAAAAAGAATTTAGTTCTTTTTTATTAATTAATTTCTCTTTCAGAAATTAAGAAATCACTGGAACTATTATTGATAGTTTTGCAAAAGGAACAAAAGATAGAACTAGAAGCAGAAAAAAAATTCGATATAGAAGAGGAACAGGAGAAGGGAATTTTAAACACATTAGTTCAGAAAAACATTCTGACACTCTTCAAACAGGCTATACATTATAATTTTGGTATAAACACATTATGGCAGTGGAGACAGGGAGAAAATCTGAGCATGCAATTGGATAGATATTGTGAAATATGGGGAAAGGGTGAGAAAATCATTCTGACATTCTACACGAGACACAGAACAAAACAGGCTACATATTGTGAATTTGGCATAACCTGAATAGAAGATTTAGTGTGATGTGGGAAATAAGGTGAATGGAACCATGGATTTTGATTGGACACAGAGTATGTAAATGTATTAAATAAATCAAGTTTCAACTAGTAATATAATTGTTGGGAATATTAAATGCTAAAAATTGACATGAGAAACTGTATGGATGTATAAAAATGTGATATTCTAATTGTAAGATATAAGATTATAAAATTAGTGATGTAAATATAAGTTGATGTTATAGCTTATATGAAAATTAGAAATTTTTTCTTATGGAGATACAGAAATGAGAAGTATATCACTAAGATGGGATGTTGAGTTGGAATTGGAATTAATGCTATTATAGGATGACTTATTTTATAATTACTATTATGAATATTATTGAGAATTGTTGTTAGGTTATGTATTAGTGGAATAGGTAGCTATAAAAATTTGTTAATTAGGTAAATATGTAGGAAGATGTAGAATATGGTATAATTGTAGCCTAAATATAAATTATGTTTAAAGTAGTGTTATTTCTACGGATATATATGAACAGAATATACTTCATTTTATTAGAATTAAAATAAGGCCTTTCCCTGTTATATATATGATTTAAGACTAATTGGACTTTATTAAGGATATAAATATAGATGAAAAAACGAAAAGAGTGAACAAAAAATATTAAATTGATGCAGCCAAGAATACTTAAACTGACATTATTTCAAAGGGTGGAAACCACAGATGGACTATTGGAGAATTGCAAGAAAGGAGAAATTTACATGAAGACTAGAAGATTGGATTATAGAAATTGAAGTGTACATGACAAAGAAAAGTGCCTGTGCATTGTATGAAAGACTAACATTTAAAGCAAATTATTGTACTTAAACACCAAAGATAGATTGGAGGCCATCTATTCTTTATATTTCTTTTCTTTATTATTTTTTCTGACTACACTTTTCTTTCACTTTTTTCTTACTTTGTATTTTCATTTTTATTTCTTGTTCTAACTTTTAATATGTATTTCAAAATTCAATAAAATTTATATTAAAAAAAATAAAGTTTTGTACCCTAATAGAAGCTTTTTACAGTAAGAAGAAGCAAAATCTCTTGGTGATTATTGCTATTTTTGGATTATATTTTTAATTTTCTTAAAATGTTTTGGCTTGTTTTCCAATCTAAAGTGTAAGGAGGACTGAAAAAACATAATTACCTATCCATTACTATTTCTTGTACTAAATTTGAAAGATGGATTGTTTTCCTACACATTGGATTTGATGTCTTAAATGTTTAAATGTTTTAAATTTTAGTTTTCTGTTCACTTTCTCTGGGACTTGTTTGGTAGTATACTTTCTTTTATCAATTTCAGACAGTTTTTCATTGTCATTAACTTTTATTTCTGTGAGATTTATTATTTATTTATTTATTTATTATTTAAATTTATATGACCACCCATCTCCCCCAACGGGGGACTTTTATTTTTGTGAGTTAACTATTTAGGGGGCACCTTGGTTTGCTGCCTGAAGTATGGAAGATTTTAAAGAAGATTTCTTAGAATTCCATTCTGAGCGTAAACAGACTTTTTAAGAAATTCTTTCAGAGTGTTGCCAAGCTGTTTTGCAGAGTGTTTGGGACATTGGAGAAGATATTGTTGTTAAAATGTGTCATCTGGCTGGAAATGCTATGATGGAAGATGAAAGTTTTGGTAAAGATGGGGACTTTGTTGCTGTTACTGAGATTAAAGTAATCTATCTATCTACCTACCTACCTACCTACCTATCAAATTTATCACTGCCCATCTCCCCCACAAGGAGGGACTCTGGGTGGTAATGCCAGCTGAATATCGTGGTTTGGTCTTGAAGGGGTTAAAACGATAGTCTGAGTTTAAAACTGCACAAGGACTTACTACGCTGGGGAAATGTTATGACTATCTGAATCAGTGTTATGGGAAAGAAGTCAATATGATGTGTGGGAGTTGTTTTTCTGCTAAGAAGTCTGTATCTCTGGAGGCAGTTGGGATGTGGGATTTTTATATTAAAAATGCCTTATGTGTAATAGGGAAATATGTAAATGCTCTGGTATATTTTGAGGAGGGGTAAAAAATTAAGAATGTGTAACTGGACTGATAATGAGGTTATCATAATGTTATTTTTTTAATGATTTGGACTAAGATTTACAGGTTTTTTTATTTGTAAGATTTAAAAGTTATGGATAAAATATAATAATATTTTATATTGTTGTTTAGGTTTAATAGGGTTAAGATTGTTGTAGTTTTATTAATTATAAAGGCAAACCATTTATTTGTTTTTATAATTTGATGTTTGTTATAGTGGACAGCAACATACTGTACACAATAGTGGTAGGAAGGAAATAATTAAATAGATGGTGTTTTATAGAGGAGGGAAACTGAATAAGAAATTTATATACACACACACACACACACACACACTTTCTTTTTTATATAAGGGGAAGGAGCAATTGTATTAATGATTTGTATATGTGTTAAGGGAAGGATTTATAGAAATGATGTGATCTTGGTTTGATATAGAGAAAGGGTTTGATTATGGTTTTGTTGTTTATTCATTCAGTCGCTTCCGACTCTTCGTGACTTCATGGACCAGCCCACGCCAGAGCTTCCTGTCGGCCGTCACCATCCCCAGCTCCCCTATGGTTGAGTCTGTCACCTCCAGAATATCATCCATCCAACTTGCCCTTGGTCGGCCCCTCTTCCTTTTGCCTTCCACTTTCCCTAGCATCAGCTTCTTCTCCAGGGTATCCTGTCTTCTTATTATGTGGCCAAAGTACTTCAGTTTGGCCTTTAATATCATTCCCTCAAGTGAGCAGTCTGGCTTGATTTCCTGGAGTATGGACTGGTTTGATCTTCTTGCAGTCCAAGGCACTCTCAGAATTTTCGTCCAACACCACAGTTCAAAAGCATCTATTTTCCTTCGCTCAGCCTTCCTTATGGTCCAGCTCTCACAGCCATAGGTTACTACAGGGAATACCATTGCTTTAACTATGCGGACCTTTGTTGTAACTGTTGTATATTCTTGCTGTAGAAAGTTGGAAGTCACCTTTGTATGTAATCTTTCAAAACTCTTTTTTATGTGTGTTTCACACTTTTTAGTTTCTTTTTCTTTTCTTTTTTTTTGTAGTTATTTTTCTGTAGTTTTTATCTTTGTTTCAAATATAATAAAAAACTTTATAAAAAAAGAACAAATGGATAGAAGATGTAAAAATCTACACAAATCTTACAGTACATAACCCAGTTCCCTCCATATTATAGCTCCCATCAGATAGAGAATTTTGATATAAAAACATCTTAAAGAACTGGTTAGGGTTGGCTCGTTTGTTCCTCTTCATTCTATAGTTCACACACACACGCACAAATGATATCCTCTTAGATGATGTAAAATAGAAGGGAGTGTATGAATTGGAACCTAATATCATTACTATATTTGTAGTAAATCTATACTAAATAGCGGCAATGTCTTCCTAGACTGTGCCCTCTGTTGTAAAGGATCATAGCCATGGCAATTCTCAAACAAAACTAAATGAATTCCATCACAGCCTCCATATTAACTAGGAAAAGGAAGAATTACAGTTGGAGAAGGATGTTCAATGAACTAATGAGTTGATTTATTCAACAATGCCCCACTTCTTCACAGACTCTTTTAAGAACATTTGTTCCAGTTCTTTTCGTGTTTGATAGCAATCCATTTGGTACAAGTCAATCACTGTTCCTTGTAGAGACAAAGTTCTATTCTAGGTATGCTGTGCAATTACAGCTGTTTGTCACTTTTTTTTCTTGATCAACACACAGATGTTGCAAGCACAGATTGTAGGCCTTTTTGGTAATTGCAGATTTTAAATGCCTGAAGTGAGTGCTTCTTGAGTTTTGTGAAGTTAAAATGTCTAACAGATAAAAATCTTCACAAAATAAAATGAGCACAGAATGTTCAACATTGTTTTAACTTTATTTAGCAACCCAAAGGATAAAGCAGCTCCCTGATAAGAAAAAGTTGTTTAATTTGTACAGGTAAAAATCAGCTCCCATAATACCTTCCCATTGGCCATGCAGGTGGGTTTTATAGCAGTTGATGTCCCAAACACCTAGAGGCATAAGATTTCAAGAAGTGTCCATCATTTATACTGAAAATTGTTTAAAATATATCTTAAAATTGGACCTTATTTCATTGTATTATAACTGTTCATTGGAGATGGTGGATTTACACAGAAGAAAGTACATGGGGAGATCAGGGTGAAAGATGTCTAGCTATTTGTGGATAGGCTGACCATATGTCCCGTTTTGAATGGGACTGTCCTGTTATTTCACCATTTCTGGAGCGTCCCGTCGTTATAGTAAAAATCTTGATTTTGTCCCATTTTTGAAAAATCTGAGTCAGGAGTAAGCCTGACAGGAATGGGTCAGCCCCCGCCGCCATGCCAGATTCGGACTCAGTCGGAGGAAGACAAGCCGACCTCTGGAAGAAGCTGGCATGGTCCGAACCAGAGCTGCCGATTGGAGGCAGCCTGGAACAAGAAGCCCCTCTACCAATCAGAGCTCTGCTTGGCCAATTAGATCCAAGCCGCAAATGGCGCGAGATTCCAACCTTAAAAGGCAGAGAACCTGCCTCAGAATCCTGCCTGCAAGATGCTCCAGGTCTCACCTCGCCGATGTCAGCGCCGGGGAGGAGGGATGGTGGCCAAGCCAGGTGGTGGGGTGGTGTTCTGCGAGGGGCTCAGTGGCGCTGCATGAGAGGTGGGGCAGAGACAGTGTGCCGGCCGCTGCGGGGTCTGCAGGGCTGGGATGTGTGTGCCTGCTGGGCTGCAGCATGAAGCATGCCTGGTGGAGGAGAGTTTATTTATTTATTTATTTATTTATGTTTCAATTTATATACCGCTCCATCTCCCCGCAAGGGAACTCTGGGCGGTTTACAAAACACAAAAATTAAAATCCGACAATTAAAACAACCCAATAAAACACTCTAATATATTAAAATTAAATATAAAAATCCAAGATGCGGTGGTATGATGTTTGGATGTTTAAAAGGGCCCTATGGCACCAGCCATCCCCAAGAGGAACTGTTCCCCCCCTCCCCCCACGCAAGGCGGCAGAACCAGGTCTTTAAGCTCTTTCTGAAGGCTGGGAGCGATGAGGCCTGCCTCACCTCCGGGGGTAGCATATTCCAAAGGGTGGGCGCCGTTATCGAGAAGGCACGCCTCCTAGACCCCGTCAGGTGACATTCCTTTACGGACGGGATCCGTAGCATGCCCTCTCTGAATGACCGAGTGGGACGGTTCAATGTTATGGGGATGAGACGGTCCCTCAGGTAACCTGGCCCTATGCCATGTAGGGCTTTAAAGGTGATAACCAACACCTTGAATTGGACCCGGAAGCACACAGGCACCCAGTGCAGCTGTCGCAACAGAGGTGTCACATGCGCTGATCTAGGCGCACCAATAACTGCGCGAGCAGCCGCATTCTGGACCAATTGAAGCTTCCGGATACTCCTCAAGGGTAGCCCCATGTAGAGCGCGTTGCAATAGTCTATATGGGAGATGACCAGGGCATGAGTGACTGTACGGAGGGCTTCCTGATCCAGGAAAGGGCGTAACTGACGCACAACACGAAGTTGTGCAAAAGCCCTCCTGGCCACGGCTACCACCTGCTCTTCAAGCAGGAGCCGTGAGTCCAGAAGAACCCCCAAATTACGCACTTGGTCTGAATGGGGTAGTGCAACCCCATCCAGAACTAGAGATGACAACTTCCTGGATCCACGGGAGCCATCAATCCACAGCCACTCCGTCTTACCAGGGTTCAGTCGAAGCCTGTTGTTCCCCATCCAGACCCCCACAGCCTCCAGGCACTGAGAAAGGGTAGCCACTGCATCACTTATCTCACCAGGGATGGAAATATATAATTGAGTATCGTCTGCATATTGATGGTATCTCATCCCATGGTGACGGATGATCTCACCCAGCGGTTTCATGTAGATGTTAAATAGGAGAGGGGAAAGAACCGAACCCTGCGGTACCCCACAGACGAGGGGGCGAGGGTCGGACCTTTCCTCTCCTATTACCACCGATTGGGAACGGCCCTGGAGGAAGGAGGTGAACCAACGCAGAACTACGCCTCCCACCCCCAACTCCCTGAGCCGTCCCAAAAGGATACCATGGTCGATGGTATCGAATGCCGCTGAGAGGTCAAGAAGAGCTAGGATGGATGCACTCCCTCCATCCCGCTCCCGCCAGAGATCATCTGTAAGCGCGACCAATGCAGTTTCCACCCCATATCCCGGCCTGAAACCCGACTGGAAGGGGTCCAGATAATCCGTATCATCCAGGATCCTCTGGAGTTGCAACGCCACCGCTTTCTCAACCACCTTCCCTAAAAAGGGGAGGTGGGAGACAGGACGAAAATTGTCCAATATAGTAGGGTCCAGTGATGGTTTCTTGAGGAGGGGGTGCACCAAAGCCCCTTTAAAAGCAGCTGGGAACACCCCCTCCCCCAGAGATGCATTAACCATCACCTGGGCCCAACCACATGTCACCTCCCGGGCTGCCTGTACCAGCCAGGAAGGGCATGGGTCCAGATGACATGTGGTGGCCCTTACAACCCGAAGGATCCTGTCCACTTCCTTAGGTCCAACAGGATCGAACTGTTCCCAGATAACCGGGCAAAGACGTTCCCTCGGCATCTCCCCAGACTGTGCTACACGCTTAGAGTCCAACTTAGACCGAATCTGAGCGACTTTATCCTGCAGATGCTCAGAAAATTCTTCCGCACGGCCCTGTAGGTGGGTCACAGACTCCACCTTACCCAACAGAGATCTTGTTATCTTAAACAGGGTCGTCGGGCGGCATTCTGCGGACGCAATAAGAGCGGAGAAATATTGACGTTTCGCCGCTCTTACCGCCACAAGGTAGGTCTTAACAGCGACTCTAGCTTGTGTTCGGTCAGATTCAGACCTTGTCTTTCTCCAGCGGCGCTCTAGGCGTCTCTTAACCCTCTTCAAGACCCTCAACTCCTCCGTATACCAAGGGGAGTATCGGGTCAAGTGTGGCAAGAGAGGCCGCATAGGCGCGATCCTGTCCAAGGCCCCGGCCGCCTCCTTATTCCAGGTTGCGGCCAGGACCTCCGCTGGAGCGTGCAGTAGATCCTGAGGTACAGCCCCCAGCTCCCTCTGAAACCCTATTGGGTCCATTAGTCGCCGGGGGCGGACCAATCGATTGGGTCCTGCCTCCCTGCGGAGTGGGGCGGCATAAGAGAATCTCAAGGTCACCAGGGCATGATCTGACCATGACAAAGGGGAAAGATGTAACTCTCCCCTCAGAGCATACTGCCACTGCTCCGACAAGAAAACTAAGTCCGGGGTGAGTCCACTGTCTCGAGTTGGGTCTCGAATAATCTGGAACAGGCCCATGGCTGCCATGGTAGTCATGAACTCCCGAGCTACCTCCGAGGCACGTCCCAGGGACGGCAGATTGAAATCCCCCAGAACCATAAGCCTAGGGAATTCCACCGCCAGCCCCGAGACGGCCTCCAGCAGCTCAGGCAGGGATGTTGCTACGCAGCAGGGAGGCTGGTACAGCAGCAACACTCCCAACTGTTCTCGAGAACCCAACTTGAAAAACAGGGTCTCACAACCGGCTACTTGCGGAGCAGTGCCCCTGAAGGCCACTAGAGACTCTCGAATTACAACCGCCACCCCTCCTCCCCTGCCCCTGAGTCTCGGCTGGTGCCACACTTGAAACCCGGCTGGGCATATTTCAGAGAGGGCTACCCCCCCCTCCGAGCTCAGCCAGGTCTCGGTGATACATGCCAGGTCTGCCCCCTCTTCCATGATCAAATCACATATGAGGGGGCCCTTGTTGTTAACAGACCTGGCATTAAGCAGCAGCAGCCGGAAACCGGGGCCCTGAAGGATCTGCTGACCAGGACCTGGGTATGAACGTGGAGGGCCGGAACACGCCACCGGTAATAAACACCGGGGGCGTCTTCCCCAACGATGGCCCGCCCTCCAGTTCCCGTCATAACATCCCCGGCCCGTCACCACTTCGATAGGGCAGCCCACTCCATAACCCCCAGAGCTTCCAGGTCCAGATGCCTCCACTCCCAGACCTTCAAAGACCCTAGGTTGAAACACGGGTCCCCTCCCACACGCACACATCTCTCAAACTCAGTCAACTTCTAGTGATGGTAGGCCCCCCCCAGCGCACCAGCCTAAGCTCTCGGCACTGAAAGGGCCTAACCACCACAACCACACCTACAATGTCCCCCCACAACCACTCTCACTGGTCGTAGAGAGATATCATCCACTCCTGCCCACCACCTGCCTCTCACTCAGGTGTGGGCACTCATACATACTATCACACAATCTTGGACTCCCCCCTGACTCTCTCACATCCAGGGGGGGCCACATTCACACTACAGGGACCCTAAAAAATCTCTGCAGCCTATAAATAAATGTGGGTACAGATGGGGGCTTCCTCTTAGTTGTTAAAATAAAGTTAAAAGTCCAATAAAAACCTTCCACCGTTGTTAATTTCCGGGGGATATTATGGCTGGTCCCCCATTCCTGAACCCGTCGTCCCCCCTTAGACCCCCGCCCCCACAGTTAAAGACCACCAGGCCCACCAAAAGATCGTCCAAATCGGTGTGCCCCAAGACCTAGCACGCTCCGCTGCTCTGCTCTCCCGTCTTGTTGTAGTGCCAAGGTTAGTTAGTCAGGTGTCGTGGCGGAGGAGGGAGGGGAGGGCCCGGTGGGGCCCGGTGGAGCCATGGCGCTGCCTATCCCTGTGAGGGGCCCGAGGAGCTGCTTCCTCCACCTGGCAGCGGCCCCTCCGTGACCACCTCTGCCTGGAACCATCCCTCTCCCCACCGCTGCCACCGCTCTCCCAGGAGGTGTCACAACCTCATCGCGCTGCGCTGCCGCCTGCCTCCTGCTTCTCCTCCTCATTAGTGGTGGTGGTGGTGGGAGCAACAAATCACTCCCTTGGCCAAGCCTGAGGGTGCCAGGGCAGTGGTGGGCCTCCGGCGGGCGGCAAGGGGCGAAGTGGTGCGGCTGAAGCCCCCCAGCGCGGCTGGCTCCTGCTTCTCCTGTGTGGCAGTGGCGGCAGCAGCGACTCTCCTCCCTCTCTCAGCCAAGCCTGAGGGGGCCAGGGCAGTGGTGGGCCTCTGTCCTCGGCAGGAGCCGGCCACGCTGGGGTGCTTCAGCTGCACCATGCCACCTCTTGCCGCCCGCCAGGCTGTGGGAGCTCCCGCAGCCCTGCAGGCGGCAAGGGGAGGAGTGGTGTGGCTGAAGCCCCCCAGCGTGGCCAGCTCCTGCTTCTCCTGCTCTGCGGCGGCGGCAGCAGCAGTGACTCTCCTCCCTCCCTCGGCCAAGCCAGAGGGGGATGGGGCAGTGGTGGGCCTCCATCCCCTCCATCCCCGACCCTTGTCCCCCGGCCGATGACGGTGCTGTGTGCACAGTGTGTGTGCTCCTGCCTTCCCCGGACATACCAGCTCTGCCGCACCATTTACTACTAGAAGAAAAAAAAACCTTTAAAAATAAAAAAGAAATATTAAAATCTGAAAAAAAAAATTAAAAAATCCCTGGCCTTACCACCCGCCCCCACCTGTAACTGGCTGGTTTAGTATAAAATAACCTGGTGAAGCGAAGTGAAGTCCCGGACCTGGCTCAGCCGAGAGGAGACCCGCCCAAACCACCTCCATCCACGCAGCAGCAGCAGCAGCAGCAAGAAGAGCCGCCAGCAGCAGCAGGACCATCTGCTCCTCCTCCCGCCAGCAGCCCCGAGCACTCAAGCACACCCGCTGCCACCGAGCTGTTGAGTTTAGAACCCACTGGCCCATTGCGGCCTCCTCGGCACTTGCGAATCTACCCAGCTGCCTCTTCCCCCTCCCCATCCCCCCACCAGCATGAACCCCAGTGCCCCCAGCTGCCCGATGGCCTCGCTCTACGTGGGTGACCTGCACCCCAATGTCACCGAGGCCATGTTCTATGAGAAGTTCAGCCCCGCTGGGCCCATCCTGTCCATCCGCTTCTGCAGGGACATGATCACCTGGCGCTCACTAGGCTACACCTATGTCAACTTACAGCAGCCGACCGACGCTGAACAAGCTTTTGATACCATGAATTTTGATGTCATTAAAGGTTGCGCGAACCGGGGGGGGGTTTGCAGGCAGGAGCCAATTGTGCGGAACGAGGGCGGGGTTTGCAGGCGGGATCCAATCGCATGGACCAGGGGTGGGGTTTGCAGGCAGGAGCCAATCGCATGGACCGGGGGCAGGGTTTGCAGGTAGGAGCCAATCGCGTGTTCTGGGGGACCGGGTTCGGTGGCCGGCATGGCGGCATAAGACCCTGTCCCGTTTTGCCATCCCAATGTCCCATTTTCGTCTCAAGGAAATATGGTCAGCCTATTTGTGGAGAATAATCAGATGTAACCTAACATCACAGAGGGAAATGTGCAATTATTCTCCTTTCCATCTAATAATGGGTACGTCTGAGATATGTGCTTCAAGCATACAAAGGACACTAAAACTGGGTATTAATTTATCGTACAATATAGGCATTCATTTTCAGAAATATATCTCTTTTTAATGTGGTACAGAAAGTATTCTATGAGGCTTGGATTCTATGATCCTTGAGGCCTCTCTGTCTCTCCTCTCCCCTTCCGCTCCTTTTTATTCTCCTATGGGAGTTAGACTTGGTGGGAAAATTAACTGGCCTTTAGCAGTATATCTATTTCTTCAAATATAAATTTGAACTTTAACATCTCTTCTCTCAAAGAGCACCCATTTTATTAAGCAACCATATTTCTTTTCATATACCTTGGGCAAACAGTGTCAAGAGCCTTCTGTGTGTATATTCCTTTGCTGCAGTGGAAGGGGAAAAATCACAACAAGTTTAATAGATTACCTGGGGAAATTGATTACTGCTGAAGTGCAGATAATATTTTCTTCACTGCAGCTGGTTTTTATTATGTGACACCTAAAACTGTACGAAATTGGGATATATTTTTTTTGCTTGAATATCTTAGGCAGTAGGCATTTGGAATGAGGCAAATAAGTCAGAATAATAGAATATATATTTTCTCTTAGAGAGTGTTAAGCCAAATTTTATTTTCAGTTCATTTCTTTTGATTAAAAAAGTGGAAGAAGAAGATGTAGCAGGAAGATAAAAACAAAGTTTTGAGAAAACCAGAGATATTCTTAAATATTCAGCTTATCTTAACAAGTGATGATGTTATTTGTGGATGTGTTATATCTGGAGCAAACTATGCAAAACCACTTATATAAATAGAACACAAGTTAGCAATCTTTCAGGGCACCATGTCCCAGCCCAATTTATCAGAAATTGCAGTTCACAAAGAATGGGGTCATGTCAAAAGTACTGTTAACATGGGCATCCTCAAAAGTGGAGAGACATAATCACTCAAATGCCACAAATTATAAAATCTTCTGATTCATCATTGGCATGATGGCATCATGATTCATGTGAGGTCATTGTGGATTGTGTCTGATATCTATAATTAATAACAGGAAATAAAAAGTTAGCGGTCTCCGTATAACATACTGACATTTGAGAGAGCCAGTTTGGTCTAGTGGTTAAGGCACCAGGCTAGAAACCAGGAGACTGAGAGTTCAAGTCCCACCTTAGGCATGAAAGTCGGCTGGACAACGTCAGGCTCGGGAGAAAAGCCAGTCGGTCAATTCCTGTCGCAACCAACAGATCAACATTCAGTTGATCTGAAAAAGCAGACCCTGCACTTGTGGGAAAAATGCTAGGAAGTAAAAATGGATGGATGGATGGATGGATGGATGGATGGATGGATGGATGGATGGATACAGACATTTACTTATTTAGCAGATGCTTAGAAATTGAAGGAATTAAGTGTGTATATTCTAATTCTGTAAAGTTTCTAAATGTGGTGTAGGAGAGCAAAACCCAAGGTTGGTTAATTTAGCTATAGTTATATCTGAACCTGGGAATGCTGTCCTGGATTTCCCATGAAAATGAATTAGCTAGTGAGACAAAAATACAAAATGTGTAATGTATTTCCAAACTGTGTTTTTTTTAAAAAAAACACCCTGTCATAAGGAAACAAATAGAAACAAACAGAAACTATAAGCTGTCTCTTAGTAACTTAGTTTTCATTCTTTCTTTTTTCAAAACGTTGGTTTGAAATCTTTCTTGGTTCAGTAGAGAATAGATCACAGTTTCTACTAACCACCTAGGTGGCAGCACTTAGTAGATCTCAAAACAAGCTAAGCAGGGTCACACCTGGTTAGTGCTTGGATAGGACACTACCAGGAAATCCATGGGTTTTATGTGACTATGCAGAATATGTGACAAGCCTGCTTTTAACTATGATTTCTTGCTTGCTCTTCATGCATCCCTGAGTCCATGCAGACACCCAAACAAACCAGTTTGCATTTGCTTTGCTGATAGGGAACTGACAATAGATGTTAGTTTAGATTTTCATAGGAAATAGTTTGCATTGGAAAGGAGGGGCTGCAGATGGGCTGGTGTTAATATCAGATGCCACTCTGGCATTATAGGTGGAATTTTAAGCAACATGAGGAAGGAGCTTGAGAATGGAAAAAATGGGTGTCAGCTAAGATAGATATGAACAGCTAATGGATGAAGATGGTTGTTGGATTTAGTAAAGAACAACTGGAACTGGCAAGCCTGAGCTGAATTAGACAGTGTTTGCAATGATGAAGACAATTGTTTCATACTATCCAAAGAAGCATATGGTGAAGACTAGAAGAGAAGCAAGAAGAATAATTACAACCCAACACTAAGGGTGAAGATATCAAAATGGGGAGAAAGGTCAGAGGACCAAAGATTTACTTGCCAGAGGAGAGGCAGCAAACACTAAGTTGGCAGCCAGAACAGAGAATGAGAATGAGAATGAGAATTGCCCTTCCTTACTCTAGGATTAGGTAGGATTAAGAATAGAGTAGTGCACACATAGGTTAAAACCTGCACACATATATGTGCTTAGAGTTGCTTTGAGGTTGAACGTTGGAATTCAGAAAAAGAAAAATGGTTAAAATGCAACAGGCTCTCTTATCAGTAGAGAAAGAGGGAGGGGGAGATTCTCTTCACAATGGAATATAAGGCAACATTATTTGGGGGTTCAGAGATTTTTCAACATAAGAGTATCCCCCCAAATTACTGACACTTTGTATTTTATTGATCTGTCTAATTAGAAGTCCTACTATATGCATAATGCCAAATCCAGACAGTAGCTTACAAGTGAACCCATTTAATGGACTTTTTGAAAACATGCACAGTAAAGGCCAATTTATTTGCAAAAAGCTTGAACATGCCATGCCATCTATTTTTTATAACCACTGAAAAAGTGAGGTTGTGTTAAATAATGTTCCAGTCAAGTTCAGCAAGGCAGAAGGGCAGACTTAGGGAAATCTGATACATTATTTGTAGTTATTTGTTCCAAGGCATGCCTTCAGTTGACCTTGCATCTGACCTTCATTAGACATCAGAAGAAATATTATACTCTCCTTCTCACTTCCAGGAGAAAACAGAAGGGAAAGGAAGGGAAGGCAAGGGAAGGGAAGTACACAAACTTTTCAGAAATCTTAACAAATTATTCTGATGGTATTTGTATTTTTGCATAAATGTTCAAACATGGTGGGTATGCAAAATGATCTAAGCTTGTCATTTCTGGAAGAAGGTTTCTACTTGTATGTTCCTTGGATGAAAAATAAGAGTGTAAGGACTTGTTTTGAGTTTTAATTGTTCCATAAAGTGGAAAACAATCCATCTGAAATTTGGTTCTGCCACTATGAACTCAGGCTAAATGTTCCATTCGAATGTTCTGAGTGGGTCTGCTTTGTTCTGATTTTACAATAAAATATTTCCTGAGTTCTAAATAAACAAGAAGGGATTGTCAAATACAAACATTGTAATCCTGACCATCTTCAGAATATATACAAATTAACCAAGTTGCTTCAGAGATTCACTTTTAGGAGGAATGGAACAAAAAGTGCATCTATGCTTTATAGCTCATTTATTTTATATTTTGATATTCACAGCTAAACTAATTTTGATTTTATGGCAATGTAAAGATCTAGAAACCTAGATCAAATCAAACATCCTACCATTGCACTATAATCAAGGCCAAGATAGATCTCAGTTCCGGAAGTACCCTTGGGTGTCATTGCATAAACCTCTGGCTAATTTTCTCCTGGTTTCCATGTATATTACACTGAATTCCTGTGAGCCTATCCAGTATCTGAAAAGATATACCAAAGACTTGTCTAAATAAATAATTCTGGTGACCAGCTCCCAGCAAAATCTGCAAACAGCTGAGAAGCTCTTAGAATATTGCTATTCACTAATCTGGCTGGCAGCCAAATGAATATATTATTCATTTAACCAGACATTTATACAGCTTTGAAGGAAAGCAAACAGCTTATGGGAATAATCCTGCATCTTTAAACATGCAATGTGTCAAGCATCCTTCGGTCTGTTACTCTTCTAGCTGATGGAAATGTAGGTGGTTGAATGGCTGGTGGATGGATTTCTCATCTTTATAAGCAGACAGTTGGAAAGGGTGATTTTGCTTCCCTGCCCACTTCATGTTATTCATGTGGGACCTTCTTTCAAAATACATAATCCATTTTATAATCAAAGTAAGTGTGTGTGTGTGTGAGTGTGTGAGAGAGAGATCTTTGTGTAGATGGCCTGATGACAATGTCTGGAGCTCCAAAAGATAGTCCAGTCTGACTAAATCACCAGATTAACCAGAAAACAGAACTTTGAACCCCACCATCTCATAAGCTAGTGTGGAAAAATTACAAATGGCTGTAACCTTTATGGCTCTGTAAAGCTTTCATTAAAGAGTCAGTTGAATCTCCATATTCCATTGACTTTCTGAATTGCCTTAATGATTTAGAATGAATCATGCTTTTAAAAAATTGACTCAGAAAATTCAACCCACTCCATTTTCTTTATCTATTCAAATGATTAAATTGGATCACATAAAATAATTGGATCAATGATTTATACTGGATTGGATCTAATTAGTAAACTAAAAAAATTAGAATGGAATACAATTCCCACACAAATTGGCCATCATGAAGAGATAAAGTTTGCTAAATTGGAGATCTGGATGGCTCCTGTCCTGATGATATTCATGAAGTTATTAAATACCTAACTATTTACCCAGGCTTTGGAGCAGGATGATAGTTGAGCCCCTGTTGGATGAAGTTTTGGGAGAGGGCTTTTATGTTTGTCTTCCAGTCACTCATGATCTCTTTTTTCTTTTTGTATTTTTAAAAACTTTTTATTTGTAAGCTGTCCAGAGTTACTGGGAGTTCAGTGGCCTCTAAATTGTATAAATAAATATATAAATAAATATCATAGAAAATAGTGCAGGACTTTTTAAATTAACACTTTAAAATCTAGACTTAAAAAAACACCTTGGATATCTGAGAACAGAATACAATGAAATCTAGAGATTGTAGGCCCTGCACATGAACACATTCCTGCCAACTTTCAGTTTAAAAGATTGTGGAAGTTGTGGTGAAGGGAAATGGACACTCTAAGGAACACGGATGCTATTTTCTGAATACAGCAGAATTGCTTGCTATGGTTGAAGGTGAAATATTTGGTGAGATGGGCAGACATATAAACTTGATTAATAAATAAATAACATATAAGGAATTAGTTCACTAGAGTTTTCCATCAAATACTCTAATTTACTCAGTGCACCAGCTCACCTCATAAAACATGGTCACAAGAGACTGGCATCAACAACTATAGTAAATGTTAAAGCTAAGAATATCTTACAATCTCTGTGATCTATTCACCCTCCCCTTACTGCGATTGGAACAAACAGTGATGGCCTGCATTGTAGGAAAAATGTCCACTTTAAGGAACCAAAGAGTTTGGAGATAGATGCAATAAAGTGTCATTTATTGGCATGCACAACTACGGTGATCCCTGGGCTCTTAGCCATGGGAGTACAAAAGAACCCCAAACTAAGCAAGGTTATCCCAGAATTATTATATAGGAATGAGAAAGAAAGCAATGTAAACCATACTACAACTATTAGAGCTGGAATGTAACATCTGATAAAACTATGGGATGCCCTCACAATGGTTAGACCCAGTGCCTCTAAATTCTACATTGCTACCTCAAAGGCTCCAAGCCAGCAGGGTTCTTCCGTGCTCTCTGTAATCTCCTTCCCTTTTCAAGGCTATCAGTTTCATTTATTATGCTCTGCTAGTATACATTTCAGAACCATAAAGAAAAGGTAGAATATTATTTGTCCCCCACACCTGGATCACAAGGAGCATCCTGATTTGTGACCTGCCAATCACTGTATCTGGTGTACACCATAATTTCCGATTAATTTTGTTCAGGGAGTGGATTTCTTTTTTTTTTTTTTTTTGTAATGTTTATTTTGTGTTGTTTTTGGTCCCAAATCCCACAGCACCATTATCTGTCTGAATCAATAGAGGAACAGAGTGAGAATGGTCTAATTCTGAGCCAATACACAGAATTAAAATGGTTTAGACCTCCTGCTTCATTCATAGATTTTTATCCCTGAATAACACTGCTCTGTCTCTTGATCAAGTATTCAGCTGAATGCTAATATACACTCTGTAATCGCTTAGGGGCGTGGTGGCTCAGTGGGTAAGATGCCAGGCTTGTTGACTGGAAGATCGCCAGTTCGGAGGTTCGAATCCCTAGCCCCGCATGACGGAGTGAGCTCCCACACTAGCCCCAGCTCTTGCCAACCTTGCAATTCAAAAGCATGCAAATGCAAGTAGACGAATAGGTACCACTTCAGAGGATAGGTAACAGCGTTCCGCGTGCGTCATGCGGCCACATGACTGTGGAAGCGTCTTCACACAATGCTGGCTCTTCAGCTCACAAACAGAGATGAGCACCGGCCCCTAGAGTCAGACACGACTGCACAAATGTGCAGGGGGAACCTTTACCTTTTTAATCGCTTAGTAGCTACAATCAAGTGGCACTCCAAAATTTGCCATAAAGTAGGTATCTTCTTCTGATTAATGGTGGGAAGTTATGTAGTTACAGTGTTGCAATGCAGGGGGCAACTATAGCCTAACACTTATTCATTAAACACCATAAACAAAATCCACCACTTTCTGAGACAATCTCACCCAGTAACTTTCAAGGATTATCTAGTCAAATCTGCTCTATCTTCCTTAATTTCCTCTCAGGGGAACACTAGGACCGAGAGTGCAAAGTGCTTTTCATTTTTTTCAACTGAAATATGCTGCTCTTTTCAGTACCTTTGAGAAAATCATTTTCTTATTAATTTTTCGGTCCCAAAGCACTTCCTTTATAAAATTATAATCTCTTCAAGGAAGGTAAAGTTTGGTTTACACTGCAGAACATTGAGATAATCAAAACACTTTACTTTGGTTGTTTCTTGTCAATGCCGGATAAAAACAGCAGACAGGAAGGGATGTAATGTAATTGGACTTTGTTAGTTATCCTGTCTTCTGTTCTGAAATAACCAAATGCAAATCAGCACAGATGTTTTATCATTTCTTGCCTCAAGGTAAAAACACGCATACATTTTTTACTCTGATTTAGGCTGGAAAGTACATGATATGTGTCAATTGGTATTGATTAACACACTAGAGATCATTGCTCTTAATACTTCACTCATCTCCATAAAAGAAGATAACATATGGTTGTTATCTCCTCTATTAAAACCAGGATTTATTTGGATGGAAGTGACATTTTTTCCCCAAGTTCCTTTTAGAGACAGACAGACAGACAGACAGACAGACAGACAGACAGACAGACAGACATATATATATATATATATATATATATATATATATATATGTGTGTGTGTGTGTGTGTGTGTGTGTGTGTGTATGTATACAGTATATGTATATATGTATATACTGTATGTATATACTGTATGTATATATGTATACACACACACACACACATATACATATATATATATATATACACATACACACCTCTCTCGCTGGATCGTCACCTTGTTGTGGTGAGTGGGCTTGTGTGTTCCCAATGAACCCTGTGAGCGAAGCCGTCGGGAGTCATGTACTCCTGGCAGGGTCACCCATGGCGGTAAGGTCCAGGGGGAGGAACCAGACAAAGAACGATTCAAGAAAGTCCTCAACGGCAGAACAGGCGGAAGATAACAAGGTGTATTGTTACAACGGCTGTGAAGGCGGATGAAGGCTGCAGCAGACAAAAGGTCACCAATCGTCATGGTATCCATGCCATTGGATTAGAGCCTTTTTCTGTGAAGGTTGTGTGCTGATCGTTGTGCACCGATCTCCACACATAAAACAAATTCACGCACAGGCGTCTTCCAACCACACCAAACCCAAAACAACCAAAAGTCCCATGGCGACTGATGAATGGCAACGGGGGCAGGACTGTGAAATCCGGAAGCTCCTAGTCATGGACCAGCACATGGGCGGTGGATACGGATTCAGTCACCCTGACTCAAGGATCGAGGCAGTTGAGTAGTTTGGCAGCTGTATCCACGACTGAGCAGCCCTATTTAGGATCCACTCTGCTCACCCCATATGGGGAGGGGGCTAGAAAAGGTGCCCTAAACATAGTCTGCCTCATTTTCTCCCTGACTGGATTACCGCGACCAGTGGGGTCACCATCTAGCGGTCGTAAAAAACACATGAATTTTGGAACATGGAATATACGGACACTGCAAGACAATATGGATAGTGAACGACCTGAACGTAGGACTGCCATTATTGCAAGGGAGCTGAGACGTTTTAATATTGATATAGCAGCACTCCAAGAAACTCGAAGAGCAGGAGAAGGACAGTTGAAGGAAGAAAAAGGAGGTTATACCTTCTTTTGGAAAGGACTGCCTGAACAAGAACGACAAATACATGGGGTAGGCTTTGCTATCAAAAACGACCTTGTGAAGCTCTTGTCAGAAGTTCCCACTGGGATTAACGAACGACTCTCAACTCTGCGAATAAAACTCGCCAAAAACCAACAGGCAACTATCCTAAGTGCTTACGCACCAACACTAGATGCAGATGAGGATATCAAGGAAAAATTTTATACCCAGCTGGACACCATCTTATCAGAGATACCAAAGGAGGATAAAATTATCCTCCTGGGCGATTTCAATGCAAGAGTTGGGTGTGATTTTGATTTGTGGCCAGGGATCATTGGGAAAGAAGGAGTTGACAACAGCAACACGAATGGAATCTTACTTCTGACTAAATGTGCAGAGCATAACCTTGTCATTACTAACACACTCTTTCGCCAGAAAAATAAATTTAAAACATAATGGAAGCACCCACGGTCGAAGCACTGGCATCTTTTAGATTATGTAATTGTCCGTGCTAGAGATCGCCGTGATGTACTTCTCACCAGAGCCATGACGAGCGCCGATGACTGCTGGACAGACCATCGATTAATTCGATCCACAATGGCCATAAAGATTGTCCCTCATCGTAGGCTCCAAGGAAGAAAACCAAGGCGTAAAATGAATACACTGGCCCTTCAAGATCCTATTAAACGAGCTTGCTTTCAATCAACTCTCAAGGAACATCTGCCTATGGAACTTCCTGAAAATGTTGAGGAACACTGGACTAAATTGAAGACTTCTATTATTTCAGCCTTATCTCGGCAGCCATCTATCTACAAAAGCCGACATTGACGCTGAAATTCAGCATCGCCTGAGCTCTGCGAGTGTAGCTTTCTCCAGAATGAAGCGTAGAGTGTTTGAGGATCGGGACATTCGCAGGGAGACCAAAATGCTTGTTTACAAAGCCATTGTACTACCAACCCTTCTGTACGCCTGTGAAACATGGACCCTCTACAAACGCCACCTCCAACTTCTTGAAAGATTCCATCAACGCTGCCTCCGAAAAATTCTGAAAATTACTTGGGAAGATAGGCAGACTAATGTTAGCGTATTAGAAGAAGCAAAAACCACCAGCATTGAAACAACGATCATCCAACATCAACTTCGCTGGACCGGTCATGTTGTTCGAATGCCTGACCATCGTCTTCCAAAGCAGCTACTTTACTCCCAACTTAAGAATGGGAAACGGAATATTGGTGGACAGCAAAAGAGATTCAAAGATACTCTCAAAGCTAATTTAAAAATATGTAATATCAGCATTGAGAACTGGGAAGCCCTAACTCATGAGCGTTTCAATTGGAGGTCATCCTTTATTAATGGCGCTATGGACTTTGAAGAAGCACGAGTACAGGGTGAAAAGGAGAAAAGAGCTAAAAGGAAGGCACGTCAGGCAAACCCTCATCATGACCGTCTCCCACCCGGAAACCTATGCCCTCATTGTGGGAGGTTGTGCGGATCCAGAATTGGCCTTTATAGCCACTTACAGATCCACCGTTAAAATTTTACCTTTGGAAGACAATCTTACTCGGCTACGAGAGATCGCCAATGATGATGATGACACATACACACACACAAACACACACACACATACATACATACATGCTTTAGGATCTTGTTGGCACCATGCCAAAATAATCAACAGCGAGATCGCATGTGAAGGGTTTTTTTTTATTTTTGATGGTATAACCTGTTTTATAAGTTGCTTTTCTAATAGCACAGTATTTTAGACATGGAGAACTAGTGGTTACTATCGTATATTCAGGTCTATTATCTCCTCAGAGAACACCTGAAAGTGAACAAATAAAACTTTATTTAACATAACACTACATGAATAAATAATTTATTATGCTGCTTCTATTTAAAAGTACAAAATCCCTCTTACGTACATTTCAGAATCCTATTTAGCTTCTCAAAAGTCCTACCAGGATCTCCCGTTCCTATCCTACATACTGGTTATTTCCTTTTCCTTTCCATCTTGCCCAGCTGGCTGCATTTTTTCTTGTTCCTACCTTTTCTAAGTAGAAAACCACACCCCCACCAAAACCAGCAGGGCAAGCTACTGTAAACAGGGAGCAAACCCCACACTCATTTGCACTGATGATGTTACCTAGTTGGGTAATGAAACGTCTGCAAGCAAACAACCATGTTCAGAGTGCACCAAGGACTGCACATAAGACTATGTCTGGTCGTTCTAGAAACAATGAACTACAATGTGTCAAAGCCAGAGTTTTTGTATGGGGTTGCACAAGAGTCAGGAAGTTATGCTGAGTTGATTTTGATTCCTAAAAGCTAATGAACATAGGTGAATTTGAGCAAAGTCCTCTGCTATTTCTGCATTAAATTTCTGGACATAAAGTTATCATGTATAACTTTATGTTATAATGTTAATGTTAGTTGCAAACTTTGCTGGTACCTATGTACTTTGACCAAGCTGTCTTACTGGACCATTGAACAGTGATCTGTTGCTTGATTATATTTTCATCTGCTCCTCCTGGTGCAAGGTACTGCCTCTGCTGTTTCAAATATCTTGAACTGGACTTTGACTGTCCCTGATGTCTTCCCTCAGTTGTGAATGTTCCTTCAGTTTCTGGTATAGGTTTGTACACCATGTTCCTTGCT
This sequence comes from Charina bottae, assembly GCA_023362775.1. NCBI lineage: Eukaryota > Metazoa > Chordata > Lepidosauria > Squamata > Charinaidae > Charina > Charina bottae. Next base: position 13,170,870 of record JALMGJ010000003.1, read on the forward strand.
TGCCACCCCTTCCCAACTTGGACAAGTCATACAGTATACTACACTTCACAAGTATAGGCTATGTATGTATGTATGTGTATGTATGTATACAGTATATGTATATATGTATATACTGTATGTATATACTGTATGTATATATGTATACACACACACACACACACACATATACATATATATATACACATACACACCTCTCTCGCTGGATCGTCACCTTGTTGTGGTGAGTGGGCTTGTGTGTTCCCAATGAACCCTGTGAGCGAAGCCGTCGGGAGTCATGTACTCCTGGCAGGGTCACCCATGGCGGTAAGGTCCAGGGGGAGGAACCAGACAAAGAACGATTCAAGAAAGTCCTCAACGGCAGAACAAGAAAGTCATACAGTATACTATACTTCACAAGTATAGGCTACTTAGTTTTATTACCTCTTCTCAAAGATTCATAACTGGGTTGGATGGACTATTGTTTCAATTCACAATAAAATAATCTTGCTACAATAGGTCCTAATTCTAGGAGAAATGTAGCATGATTGACCATTTAATGGGCCAAGTGAAGAAACTATGAAGTCTGTCATAGGATTTCCTTGCAAGAGCTTGAGGAAAAGAAGAGTACAAAGTTGCAAGAATCAGCCCTCACTAGGTGATGAAGGAAGGAAAGAAGGAAGGAAGGAAGGGGTATTTTGTTCTTAAATATAAGGAAATGGAGCTCGAAGTTGCTATGAAAGGTGGTCTGGAATGCTAAGTAAGTAATACTAGGCTCATGGTTATTATGGTTGGTTGCATAGTCAGCCAGATGTTTAGACTGGATTTGGCATTTTTATCCACCTATTGAGTCCTTCCCAAGGACCTGAGATAGGCAGATGTTGTTTGATGGTGATAAATGTATCATTGCAGATGATGATGATGATGATGATGATACCCCTCGATACCCCTGAATTCTATCTTTGGGGTGTAGAGAACTTACAGCTGTGTTTGGGTGGATGGACTTCCTCGGACGGAGTATTGCGGCGGAGTTTGGCAGAGTCCTGAGAGTCTCTGTGACACGGAGCCCGGTGGTTGCGGTGGAATCTGGCAGAGCCTGTGGAGCCTGGTGGAGCCCACCACGTGAGGCCGTGGATGTTCCCAGGCCTGTTTTTTGAGACCGCTTGGCTGGAGCTGTGACGGAGCTGCGTGTGTGGACTAGAATTGTGGGGTGCGCAGCACAGCGACCTTGAGGCTAGCCAACGGACAATTCTTGGGGGTGTGGCGAGTCCTGCTGACGGAGCTGAGCGTGTGGGGAGCACAGCAAGCACGAGCTCAAGATTGACCACCTGATAGACAATCTCTGGGGGTACGGCAAGTCCCGGGACAGAGTTGAGTGAGGAGTTGGATTTGTGGGGAGTGTGGTGATCCAGGGATCGGCCACCCGGTGGACAACCTTTGGGTGTGTGGCATATCTCCTGGTGTCGTAATTGACTCTGGAATACAGACTAATTATACAACGGTGAGCCTGACGATCTCTGAGTTTTAATGGACGCCGGTAGACCTGGTACAGCCCATATGAAGAGCTGTGGGAGTGTATGGGATATGAGCTGGACAGTATTAAAGACCCAGGTGGAATGGTCTGGAATTACACCCCCGCTGATTTTAACATCGTGGACTCTGACATTGTGTATTTTTAACATCACAACGGCTTGGTGGATGAAGGGAAGGGTTGGCCATCCCCATTTTTTAGGGCAGCAGAATGATATAGGGTCCCTGTGGGATTGTGAGGTTCCCCCCTGTGAGTGAGAGTCACAAGGGGGGTCCAGGATCGTATGAGAGTGGGAGAGTGCCTATTCCTGAGTGAGAGACAGGGTAGGCAGGAGTGGTTGTGTGGCCCCTTCTGTGACCAGTGAGAGAAGCCACAGAGGGGCACAGTGAATGTGTATAGAGTGTATGGGGTGGTGAGGCTTACCAGCGCCGAGAGCGTGAGCTGGTGTGCTGGGAGCCTTACTATAGCCCAGGAGAGATTGGGTGTGAGAGGATGGATGGATGTGGAAAGGAACCCTTGCCTAAATCCAGGTTTTCCAGGGGCTTGGGAGTGGAGGCGACTGGGCTAGGAAACTCTGGGGGCTATGGGGAGGGTAAATTGATCGAGGTGGTGACGGGCAGGGGATATTATGATGTGAACCGGAGGACAAGCCATTTTCGGGGAAGGCGCCCCTGGTGTTTAGTACCGGTGGTGCGTTCCGGTCCTCTGAGTTCAGCCCCAGGTTCTGGACAGCGGATCTTTGAGGGCCCCGGTTTTCGACTGCTGCTGCTCAACGCCAGGTCAGTAAATAACAAAGCCCCTCTCATAAGTGAATTAATCATGGAGAGAGGGGCTGACCTGGCGTGTATTACTGAGACCTGGCTGGGCCCAGAGGGAGGGGTAGCCCTCTCGGATATGTGCCCGGCTGGGTTTCGGGTGTGGCACCAGCAGAGACACTGGGGTAGGGGAGGAGGGGTGGCAGTTATCATCAGAGAGTCTTTGGTGGCTTTCAGGGGCCTTGCTCCACAAGTGGCCATATGTGAGACCCTGTTTTTCAAGTTGGGTGCCCGGGAACAGTTGGGAGTGTTGCTACTGTACCAGTCTCCCTGCTGCGTAGCAACCTCCCTGCCTGAGCTGCTGTAGGCTGTCTTGGGGTTGGCAGTGGAGTTCCCCAGGCTGATGGTCCTGGGGGATTTTAATCTGCCGTCCCTGGGACGTGCCTCGGAAGTGGCTCGGGAGTTCATGACTACCATGGCAGCCATGGGCCTGGCCCAGATTATTCGAGACCCAACTCGAGACAGTGGACTCAATCCGGATTTGATTTTCTTGTCTGAGCAATGGCAAAGTGACCTGAGGGGAAAGTTAGAACTATCCCCGTTGTCATGGTCAGATCACGTCCTGATATCTCTAAGATTCTCTTACGCCGCCCCACTCCGCAGGGAGGCAGGACCTATTCGATTGGTCCGCCCCCGGCGACTTATGGACCCAATGAGGTTTCAGAGGGAGCTGGGGGTAATACCCGATGATCTGCTGCACAATCCAGTGGAGGCACTGGCCGCTTCCTGGAATAAGGAGGCGGCCGGAGCCTTGGACAGGACTGTGCCGATGCGACCTCTCCAACCCATTCGACCCGTCACTCCCCGTGGTATACGGAGGAGTTGAGGGTCTTGAAGAGGGTGAAGAGACGTCTAGAGCGTCGCTGGAGAAAGACGAAGGCGGAATCGGACCAAACACAATCTAGAGCCGCTATTAAGGCCTACCTTGTGGCGGTAAGAGCGGCAAACGTGAATATTTCTCCGCTCTTATTGCATCTGCAGAATGCCGTCCGACGGCCCTGTTTAAGATTACTCGATCTCTCTTAGGTAGGGTGGAGTTGACCACCCACCTACAGGGCCGTGCGGAAGAATTTTCTGAGCATCTGCAGGATAAAATCGCTCAGATTCGGTCTAAGTTGGACTCCATGCATGAAATGCAGTCTGGGGAGATGCCGGGAGAGTGGTCTTGCCCTATTATCTGGGAACAATTTGATCCTGTTGGACCTAAGGAAGTGGACAAGATCCTCCGAACTGTTAATTCCACCACATGTCAGTTAGATCCCTGTCCTTCCTGGCTAGTAAAATCAGCCAGGGAGGTGACATGTGGATGGGTCCAGGCAATGATTAATACATCCTTGTTGGAGGGGGTGTTTCCAGCAGCCTTCAAGGAGGCGTTGGTGCACCCCCTCCTCAAGAAGCCATCCCTGGACCCTACCATTCTGGACAATTTTCGTCCAGTCTCCCACCTTCCCTTTTTGGGAAAGGTGGTTGAGAAGGTGGTGGCGTTGCAGCTTCAGAGGACCCTGGATGAAGCGGATTATCTAGACCCTTTCCAGTCAGGTTTCAGGCTGGGATTTGGGACGGAGACTGCATTGGTCGCGCTTACGGATGATCTCTGGCGGGAGCGGGATGGAGGTAGTGCATCCATCCTGGCTCTCTTAGATCTCTCAGCGGCGTTCGATACCATCGACCATGGTATCCTTTTGGGACGGCTTAGGGAGTTGGGGGTGGGAGGCGTAGTTTTGTGCTGGTTCACCTCCTTCCTCCAGGGCCATTCCCAGTTGGTGGTGGTAGGGGAGGAGAGATCCAGCCCGCGACCACTCCTGTGTGGGGTGCCACAGGGTTCGGTTCTCTCTCCTCTCCTATTCAACATCTACATGAAACCGCTGGGCAAGGTCATCCGACACCATGGGATGAGGTATCATCAGTATGCAGATGATACTCAACTGTATATCTCCATCCCAGGTGAAGTAAGTGATGCAGTGACCACCCTGTCCCAGTGCCTGGGGGCTGTGAGGGCCTGGATGGGGAACAACAGGCTTCAGTTGAACCCTGACAAGACCAAGTGGCTGTGGATTGATGGCTTAGCGTCTTCTAGGAAATTATCATCTTTGGTTCTCGATGGGGTAGCACTGCCCCATTTGGAACCGGTGCGCAACTTGGGGGTCCTTCTAGACTCATGACTCCTGCTCGAAGAGCAGGTGGCAGTCGTGGCTAGGAGGGCTTTTGCACAGCTTCGGCTTGTGCGCCAGTTGCGCCCATTCCTGGATCGCGATGTCCTCCGAACAGTCACTCACGCTCTTGTCATCTCCCATGTAGATTATTGCAATGCGCTCTACATGGGGCTACCCTTGAAGACTATCCGGAAGCTACAGCTGGTGCAGAATGCAGCCGCGCGGCCGATTTTAGGTGCGCCAAGTTCCGCACATATAACACATTTGCTCTCCGAGCTGCATTGGGTGCCGGTTTGCTTCCGGGTACAATTCAAGGTGTTGGTTATCACCTTTAAAGCCCTACATGGCATGGGACCAGAATACCTGAGGGACCGTCTTATCCCCTTATTATCGACCCACCCCACCCGATCGTTCAGAGAGGGCCTGCTACGAGCCCCATCAATTAAAGAATGTCATCTGATGGGGGCTAGGAGGCGGACCTTCTCTGTAGCAGCACCCACACTATGGAACATCTTGTCCCCAGAGTTGAGACAGATCCCCTCCCTCCCGACCTTTAGAAAAGAACTGAAGACCTGGTTCTGCCGCCTGGCATGGGAAGGAGGAAACGATAGTTCCTCATGGGGGTGGTTAATCCCGTAATTTTATAATGCCCTTCTTTTATTAATACTATCTCCCACTTGGATTTTTATATCTATTTATTATATTAATTGTATAAATTGTTGGTTTATATATTTTATATTTCATGCTTTTATCTAATTTTATTTTGTTGTAAACCGCCCAGAGTTCCCCGTCGGGGGAGATGGGCAGTTATATAAATTAAATAAATAATAATAATAATAATAATAATAATAATAATAATAATTATTATTATATTCTTACTTTCATGTTTATCACCCAGGGTCATAATTGATTGGGGAAGTTTACAAATATTGTAAAAATGCATACATATATACTTGCTTGTTCTTCATTTGCTGCTATTTTAGCAAGGCTAAAGAAATCTCATTATTACAAATTTCTGGATATGGATATACAACAGTGCACCTGAATTCAATTCCAAAGCTTCTGCCTGCTGAAACTTTTTTTTTTAATTTGAGTTTCCAGTTTCCTTGGCTGGATGACTGTCAAATCCATTTGCTTTAGAGGATTTGCAAATTTGATTTTCCTTGACAGACTTGGATTCAAGGTCTATTCTACAAGGGATGTTTTCTGTTAAGTAATGGCAAGTGGGGGAAAAGAAATATCAAGGAACTGTTTTGTTCAGAGGCCTTCAGCTGTATGACATCAATCAACCTTTGTTTTGAAGAGATTTAACCCAGTCATAGAAATGTGCCTTAAGCTTAAAAAAATCTTGTAAGATGTAGAAGTGCATAAAATAGAAAGTCAGCATGTCCCTTAATAACTGTAAAATCCTTCCTTCAGTAATTTGTAACTTGCAAATGCAGGAAAGATTGTACTACCATTTCAATGAAGTCTATATGAGGAAAAATTAAAGAGTTGTTACCAAATGCATATATGGATAAGCTTCATTCTTATTCCCAGAGATATTTCTGCCTCAGAAAAAATTGAAATTGCATGTTTTAGACCAGGGCTTTCCAAAGTTTTCCTGCGGCGACACACCAGCCGCCGTTGGTGTGTCGCCGCGGGAAAACCCGGAAGTGCCACCGTTGCGGCAGTGCGCAAAAACCCGGAAGCGCTGCTGCCACTTTCGGATTTTTGCACGCCGTCGTTGGTGTGTCGCCGCGGGAAAACCCGGAAGCGCTGATAATGATCAGCGCTTCCGGGTTGTGTGGCGACACACCAGACTGTGTGTGGCGACACACTTTTGTGTCGCCACACACAGTTTGGAAAGCTCTGTTTTAGATATTTACCTATGGGGGAAAAAAATCAAGTTCCAGAAGAATCACTTCCTTGCATTAAGTATTCTATTGACTTCTGGTGGCATTAAGAATAGGGACAGCCAGAAAGGGACACCCTGTTTGTTCCTCTCTGTCTGTGCTCTGCTTTCCCCAGTCAGAAGACAGATGCTGTTAGGGTTCACCCTAATGTTCTGCTCAGTGCAGCCAGAAAATCACCTTGATAACATTTCCTGGGGACATAATTTCATGAAGTCACCTCTGCCTCATTCCCATACCACTGAAGACCCAGCTCAGAGTTTTGTTTAGTTGTTTTGATGTGAAAGTGGTCTTTTGCTTCTTCATCTGAAACCAATTTGGTCTAGTGAATGAACCTGTCAGGGCAATGATCCACCCAGTTCCTAAGAGAGAAAAGTATCTTATATTGCATAACCTCTATATAAGAGGCTTGAACCAGAGTACAGTACATTGAGGCTAAAGGAGGAGTGGTGGGTTTACTGCAGGGGAAGTGGAGACAAAAGTGCAGAGATTTGGGGAGGGACGTCCTGTAAGATGACTTTCTTTCCCTTAGCACCTAACAAACACAAATGACAGTCTACCATGAGAGAGTTGGACCTATGTTTGTTAAAACAGTGAAAAAGGGGGGAATTAGATACTGGTATAAATATTACTTCATAATATATCAGCCCCCAATATGAGGTACTGATCCCCCAGGTGATAAACATTTCCATTTAAAAATAAATAGAAAAAGAAGAGGCAGCATAAGTCAGAAGTGGTTCCTCTCAGAGCCAAAACAAGATGGCAGTAAATGACTTTGTGGCCTCACAGCTATCAGATATGAATAGTAGATGGTTAACAAAGTCACTTATAGAAAAACACAATTCCAAGGAGAAGGAAACATTATCAACCCTGAGCTACAAGTATTCTCTTCGATTGATTATCAACTAACTCAATTAATTAAATTAATTTAAAAGTTACTGTAGCCACCACTTTTCTGTGATTTCAATGTTAAATATTACCTAGCCTTCTAAATTCTTGCTGGTAGGGTTGGAAGAAAAACACTAGTTCAGTCTTCAGTCCCATTCTTGCTCTAACAAAGGTATGAGAAAGCAGCCTCAAAAGTATTGTGTCCTGGATGCTGGCTTACAGAAAGGTTGAATTTTATCTCCCCACTAAGCCAACAGTCTTACTAATATCTTGTCTATTTCACATAGGAGAGTGGCTGGATCATGCCCTTTAGGAGAGAGGAGGCATGATACTATCCCTTTACAAGATTCCCTTTACCTCTGCTCTGAAGGTTTGATTAAGTTGTTCGATTGCACTATCCTATGTACCGGTCCTGGTGTCCTGATGTACTAAGACTGTTATTAGTTCTGACCCAATAGCAACCTTATTACTCACTCATCAGGCTAGTAGAAGAACCTATGTTTTTGTTCTATAGGGTAACTTTTAAAGAAAAAACTGGGAGGGTTGCTATTTTCTATGTTAGAGCAAATAGCTTTAAAAGAAGTATGGATTTAATTTTCTGGAACTGTTAATTTGGCAGTTATATTTGACCATCAGTTGGTTACTGCTTTGATTTTTAACTATTATTTATTTATTATTTTATTTTATTTATTTATTTATTTATTTCTGCTTTTCATTTATTTGAAGCCAACACATATTTAGTTGGGTCTCCGGCTATAAATAAATAATAAATAAAATATCATCTGCATCGTATGATATTCAGGATAGATTTGAAAAACAAAGCAAACTCACCCTACTTGAAAAATTCCAAGTATTTTTTTCCCAAATACATTTTAATATAAACTAATAAACCAAAGTGACTACCCATTTATATTCATATATTATCAGTAATGCATAATGTGGTGCATGAATTCAGGCAATGGTATAATTAATCCTAAAAAAGATGAAGCAATGGATCTTAAAGGTCAGCACCAGTGACAGGCATGTTTTCACAGCATAATGACTTCTGATTTTTTTATTAAACCTCTGCCGATTACATATTTCTGAAAATGCCGAGGAAATGTGCCCACCTGCCAATCCCAAAAATAAATAAGAAGATTTAACTTTGCATCTTGGAAGCATATTATTCATCCCTCAGATTTATTGGGCTATCTCCCCACTAGACTGATTTCAGAGGTATGAAAAGCCAGCAATGTTCTCACAGCTGATTTATTTTATTTTTTAGATTATACCCCACCTTTTCCTAGAGCTCAAGGTGGTTCATGCGGTACTCCCTCCATGTTTATTAAATAAAATTGTGGTTCATAGTTAGTAACAGCTGAACAAATATTGGAATGGCCAATGGTAGGGACATGTGGACATACTTGTTACCAAACTGAGAGTTAAGGAAGGAATATTTCCCGTAGTGTGACTTGGAAAGCCAGATCCATCAATCTCTAAACATAGCAACAGTTCCATCTCCAAGTTCAGTTTTTGTCTTGCCCTTTACCCCTCATACCAATGTATTATGGGCTGAAGAGGCCTGTCAAACATTAGGTTTTAGTCAATGATCAACAGGGTCAGTGGGACTCAAAAATTGCTCAGGGAACTTTACCTCAGATTGTATAAATCTGTAGCTATATGTATATGCATTTTGATGAAACAATCGCAGCACAAAATATGGGATTTGAGAATTACATTTGAGATTATGCACTGATTCAAAAGAATGAAATAGGGGATATTTGCATAAAAATGTAGACTCTTCCCCCAACCTTAACTAAGATCCAGAATGATAAATCTGAATCTACCTTATAGATGGTTATGAGGAGAAAACATGGAGGAAAGGGAAAATAATGTTGCTGTGAGTCCTCAGCCAGAGTTGGTGTGCCTGCCAGCTCCTTGATGCTTTTCATTTTTACATTTTTTTTAAATTAAAAAAGTGGGAAGCTGACTATGCTATACTACAAAGTGAACCTTTGGGGCCCAAGGAGTCTTCTTCATTTCCAAGAATCTCTTTTATCCCCAAATAGGACCTGTAAACTTGGTAGTCCACTTTTAAAAAGGAAAGAAAAATGGGTGGCTGTAATTTGGAAGTGTGAAAACCTGCTTCCCAAAAGGGAAAAAAAGGACAATATGAAGCATCTGGGATCTCTCTCTGTGTTGGGGGGACAGTAGAAGTTTTAACAGGTAGCATTTAATAAATTACCTATTACAACTTCTACTGTCCCCCCAACACATGCAGCCATTTTGTGAATGAGCATGCTTTCTCCAGAAGTTAGTTTGAAAAAAAAATGCACAATTGGTTCTCAGATTCTCAAACAAGCTCTCCAATCCAAAAAAGATGCTTGAGAGTCACTACGTAATCTTCACACTGGTGCCATTGATTAGTGCTGGGGATCAGAAAAAGTGAAAGCAAATATCTATGATTAATACAAAGCTCTCTAGCTTAGTACCTGGGTGAGAGATCATCTAGCAATCCAGTGCAAACTACTTTAAGAGCTTTGGAAGAACAGAGAATTAGTGTAATAATTACATTAAAGAACCACTGTAAGTACTTTCACATCATCTGAAAACAGAAGCTGGTTAAGTTATTTTGTAATCTATGGTAGAAATTCCAACAACACCCCAACCCTTCTCTGCTAGCTGCTTTATTGTAGGGATAGAGTAATGCCATCCATTACTCCATCAGATTTATTCATGATATATTGTATTTTTACATCCATGAAGGTTTCTTTTTTTTCTTCCTTTGAAATGGCTAATAAGGGGGGGATTCAAAATGAAATAGGAGGAAGAAGGCTTCAGTCTTTCCAACAGATTGGGACCCATGTACAGAAGGAGAAGGAGAAGGAGAAGGAGAAGGAGAAGGAGAAGGAGAAGGAGAAGGAGAAGGAGAAGGAGAAAGGGGGCAGTTCTGTGTTACATGCATAATTTAAAGCATAGTTTGATCCTTTTTCCTGAATTTGAAAGTAGTGAGTAATTTTCCATTTCTTTGTTTTGTTACTATATATGCAGTATATTTCAGCTTGGAATATATTTATTTTATTTATTGCTTTATGGTCTAATACCAAACCAACCTACTTTGAAACATATACAACAATTAAAATGCATGCATAAAAATGACATAAAATCAAGTCAATCAAAGCTGTGAGGAAGTCACCAGTCCATTCCTATAGACTAATGCTACAGGTAGAAATTTCACCACCACCCTTGATAGATCTAAAAATTGGTCACTTAAAAGAAAAACAGTGATCTCATTATGAGGGAAATTGAAGTTCCTAATAATTGGGATTATCAACTCTAATTGCTAGTGTTACTATAGCGGACATTTTAATAAGGCATGGGAAACAGATTCAACTTTTATGCTTGAACATGTACAGGCAAGATTTTATATGAGAGATATCTTCTGATGGCTAATGCACCAACTTGGTCAGAGAAAAAAGCCTCCCATGCAGACCATGCATGATCTTGAAAAGATATTTTTAAATTGATTTTACTATAATAAATGTAGGACATTTCAGCCCTATCTGCCTGAATATATAAGTCCCCCTGTTTAAATTCTGTTCAGGTTTTATTGGGGCCTAGGACAAGCTTGGAATATAAAATTAAAGTCATGTAGAATCACATACCAGCTATTATTCACTGGTAAAGTCAAATCTGTTCAAGTTGAAATTAACTAAAGACCAATTGATCAGGTTAAGGACTTCAATACCCAAGCATCCACTTCCAAACCTCTATCCAGCTTTCTATTAGAGCTTAGAAAGTTTCTAATGCAATCTTAAAATATGCTAGTCATCACAGCAATGATTACATTCCTGCAGCAATACAATTTTATAAAGCAGAGGTCTTGGGCTTTTTGTTGCATCATATACAATTCTGTGTTTAGAAGAATGCCCCTGCTTTAGAAGCTGTTCAATCTAAGTTTCTGAAAGCCATATTCTGTGTCCCACACTCAACTTCAAATGCCCTTCTTTGGCTAGAGTTTGGCTGCATTTCTCTTGGGGCCTGCCTGTGACTTTGCCATCTCAGGCTTTGGCTGAAACAAGTCCTTTGGGGTGAGTCTCTGTTTCACTTCACCCTATTGAATAGGTTTTCCTCATCTCTGAGGAGGCGAATTGATTCTGAGTATATTGTGGCATTTCAGTCCAGGCAATATTGTTTCTTGGCCCTGACAAAGCCTTAATTGAACTCAAACAGAGGATCGGGGGTTTAGGTCTACAAAATGACAGGGCCGAATTCATTTATCCCTATTATGGCACAATTGCAGGTTGTCTGTGGATGATTCCTAGCTGTCTCTATATCATCCTGAACATTTCTGGCTCAGATTGGTGTACTACCTATTATGGAGACTATAGACCAGAGCTTTCCAAACTGTGTGTCGGGACACATTAGTGTGTCAGCTGCAGTGTCTGGGTGTGTCATGGCTGCTGCTGCCTCGGAGCCCTGCCAGGATTCCGCGCAGGTCCTAGTGCCTGCCTTGTGCCTTGCTGCCTCCAAACCTGCCCTGCCAGGATTCCGAGCAGGTCCTAATGCCTGCCTTGTGCCTTGCTGCCTCCAAACCTGCTGTGATTCTGTGTAGGTCCTAGTGCCTGCCTTGTGCCCTGCTGTAAGAGTGTGTCGTGAAATGATGCATGTCTAAAAAGTGTGTCACCAACATGAAAAGTTTGGAAAGCTCTGCTATAGACCAATATACTAGTGTCCCACACAACAATTATATGTGTTTATGTTCAGATGCACAAGTAGAGACAGTAATCCATGTATCACTATATTGCCCACTGTACCACCCATGGTGTCTGGCACTCATAATCCTTATTATCAGAAAGTTTAATTGTCTTACAATCTTCTTTCTGCAAGACCCAACTTGGACAACCACTAGAAAGGTGGCCAAGTTTCTTGCAATAGCTATGGCCTGCAGAAACTGGGTGATAGCCTCTTCTCATTAATTATTATTTGAGGTTTGGTTTTTTCCCCTGTATTTTAAAATTCATACTTATGTTTTATTTACGTTTCTGTGTTTATTTTAAATTCTCTATTTGTGTTCTATTGGTCTGGGACCATAAATAAATCTAATGACTAATTTAACGCAATGCAGGAATGGTCTTCTAGGATTTCATTTTCATCTTCTCAGTTTAGCCTACATCCCTAGTATTATTTGGAGGAACCCCATTCAAGTACTAACGAAACCTGATCCTGCTTAGCTTCTAGGCTCACACAAGATTCGTCAGATGTTGCCACATATTAAGATAATTGGTAGTGGCAACAAAATGTGGAGAAAATATAGGCTATAACGATATCCAACACTCTGCTTACATCATTTAGAGCAATTACCAGGACAACGTGTGGTGGAATTGTTCCTCGTAACATCTTGATAAAACCTTTTTAAATTCCCTATTTTCAAGCTTTATATAATCTTGATGGTTTGGAATGAAATTTGGACAAGTTACTATTTTCTGACTCAGGTGAGGTTTTTGCAATGGAACAGGACCTAGCTAGAAATAACTTACCATATTAGCAGTATTGGATTAACATGTTTATCTTTTCTCCTACCCTCAACAATACTAATTTCTTATCTTCCATGTTTCTTAACTGATACTGCTCCATTTTCTAGTTGGGTTGGTTGCTATAGCAGCATTCATTTTGACTGACACAAAAGAAAGAAAATAAACATTCTTCCTTTAAATGGGCTTCCTAAATATTAATACAGATAGGACACTTTTTTAAAAAATGGAGAAGTGAGACAATATATCCAATGCGCAGCCCAAATTTTCTAAAGCCAAACCTCTTGATGATCTCCTTCAATGCCTCCATAATCTCAGCCAGAAAAGCTTTTAAGAACCCTTTAGCACAGCTAAAGATAGTCAAATTAAAAACATTTTCTTTCCACTGGGCTGTGCTCTGAGCTATTATATTTCTGAATTTCCTTTTGTACATTTGCAATATATCTTTGCTAAGCAGAAAGATAATGGTGTGTTCATGTTGCTTTATTTTTTAAGCAACAGATGCTAAGATAATTTGAAGGTATGTGCTCTAATCCTTTACATAGTGCACACATATCACATATTTAACTGCTTTAGGAAGACAATGCACCAAAACTGATTTATGGTTTATTACATCAGTATCCCATAGGAAAGATTTCATTGACCATTATGTATCTTCACATAATCTCTGGTTTGGCTAAAAAAAAATCACAAATATTTTCCTTTGCACAATGGCTGATTAGTGAAACTATAAAAGAAGCCATAGTCCCATGTATTCAACATTTTATATCTAATTAATCCTTTCAATTAGAAAAGAATAATTTATATTAGTTACACTTATATATTATACCATATTTCAGCATTCAAAATTAGCCTTTTATATGGGAGCAATTATAAAAAATATAATGGGTAACCCAACCACAATTAGAGATGGAAAGCACTTGGAAAGGCTAAATAATTGTGAATAAATTCAGGAATAAATTTAGCATAAAACTACAATAAGAACACTTCCAAATTTATTTATAATTAAATATGTAAAAGAGAGGGGATGGAATTATAGGAAGATGGACAATGTATGTATAATGTACGGACACTGCCATACATTAGAAACATCTCAGAAACTACTAATAGACTGTTACATCCACACGGCATCACTGTAGCACACAAACCTACCAAAACCCTTCAGAACATTGTAAGTAAACCAAAAGACCCAGTAGCCCAAGAAGAAAAAACAGGAGTTATCTACAACATACAGTGTAAGGACTGTAACAACCACTATGTAGGACAGACTGGCAGAAGACTAGCAGAACGCATCCACGAACACCAACTAGCAGTCAGAAGACATGATGAAAACTCCTTAATCTCACAACACATGGACAGACTTAACCATACTTTCAACTGGGAAACTGTGAGCATATTAGACCAGGCCAAATCCAAAAATGCTAGAGAATTCCTAGAAGCTTGGTACTCAGACAAAGCAGCCATCAACAGACACATAGAGGTTAACAACATTTACATACCATTCATAAGAGACAATAGAATAGCCAGAAGACCAGAACACCCCTGGGCCAGCAATCAACAACAAGATATGCATAGATTAACAGCAAGATTAGCAGCAGAGTAGCAATCAAACAACACAATAGACCTTAATCAAGGAACTATTAACTCAGTCAATCACCCAAACAGCACACAACAGCCCAATCAAAGAACTACCAAGGAGAGTACAAGACCCCCACCAACACAGGCAGGACAAGCCAGGGTATATAAACAGACAGCAAGTTCTACTCCCTTTTCGCACTGAAGATGTTGCCTAGCCTGGCAATGAAACGCCTGCATGAAAACAACAAGGCTCAGAGAGCACCAAAGACTCCCCAGATGGACAATTGTAATTTCTGAATCGAGGGCCAAATTTGGCCATCAAGCAATGTGCTGGGGCCACACTCCATAAAGCAGGAGGCGGTCTTGAGAAATAACTATATTTGATTTCATTTACATTTAATTTAAATTGAATAAACTTATGTGATTACTGTACGTCATGTATTTAATGTCCTCCTTTTGTCACAGTTAAAGATACAAGTTGACCTTGGAGGTCTCTCACATTTTTAGGGGTTGCATGTCACCTTGGGGGTAGCTTATGCAACTCTGCTTTAATTTTTAACATTTTGTGTGTGTATGTGTATTACATTATAATATATTGTATTATATTATTCTATAATATAATAATTAATATATATCTATCAATCCATCCACCAACCTACTTATCTAGAGAGGCAAGAGGACCATACAACAATATTTGTAATCTTTCCGGAATTGGAAGGAGAGGGATTTGTCATGGTCTGTACTTTTACAGTCATCACATAAGGAAGAAGTCCACAAGAACCAAGATGTGCTTATATCTTTCCCCAACTCAGAGTTTTATTTCTCCTGTCTCTAATCTTTGAGGCAAACTCTCTCAATTCTGGAGGTTTTTGTGGCTGCCACAGTCTTCCAAGAAGCCCCCTATCTCTTTCTGTGATCTCTACCTTAGCAGATGAGGATCCTATTTCCTGTTTCTGATTCCTTCCTGTCATAGAACTGAGGCCATCTCGTTTGGATATAGGAGAAATTAGAGACATGTTTTTGCAGAACTATCTGTCCATGTAATGCTGACTGGCATTATATTGGCTCCTTTTATATATAGTTCCAGTCTAGTGTTCTATTAGAAGAGTGTTAGACTTGATTTTAAACATGTGTTTAGTCATATCTTGAAAAAGAGGTAAATCTATGCTTAAAACAAAACAAACAAACAAACAAACCCAGGACTTATGGAAGACTGATTTAAACCTGGAAAGAGAGCCAGGTTCTGCCAGTTTTATCTTGCAGGTTCCATCCCAGTTATGTGTATTACAGGTTTTCTGCTGTTTCTGGCAATAAGTGTTTTTGTGTGCTCGTGCTTTCAAATATTTTTATTATTTTTAGGGTCTGCCAATGTCTACCTTAAAGCCATTTTATGCACTCCATAAGATACTTCCAGGTGGTCTTGGATGTGCCCATGGACATGCATTGCCAGCACTGCTGTTCTCTTGCAGCATTTACCTATTTGGGATATTTGGGTGCTGTAGTGAAATTGACAAGAATACTACCAATTATGCCTTCTAGCCTGAGTAATAGTCACAAGTGCTGCTCTTAACCCCTCCATGTGCCTGTGACCTCTTGCTGAGGCTATTTCTGAACATGAATCTCCTGATAAACTTGTGTTCAAAAATAACCTACCTAGCAGGCTGGTGGGGTGGAGGATGGGCCTGGTATGAGGTGAAAAGGAGCTCCCTGTTGCTTCATCCCACATTTCCTCCTCTGACGCACCAACCTATTAGCCAGGTTATTTTTGAACATGGGTTAACTGAGCTTCCAGAAGGCCAATATCCTTGTGTTCAGAATAGCCCAAGTGACATATCACCTGCATGGAAGACTTCCATGCCAGTAACTAGTAACTTGGACAAAGTAAACAGTGGCTAAAACCTCCTTTATAGGCTTACTACACTTCCTCAAGGGGCGTGGTGGCTCAGTGGGTAAGACGCCAGGCTTGTCGATCAGAAGATCGCAAGTTCGGAGGTTCGAATCCCTAGCCCTGCGTGCGGAGTGAGCTCCCGCACTAGCCCCAGCTCTTGCCAACCTAGCAATTCAAAAGCATGCAAATGCAAGTAGATTAATAGGTACCACTTCGGTGGGTAGGTAACAGCGTTCCACGCATGTCATGCGGCCACATGACCATGGAAGCGTCTTTGGACAACGCTGGCTCTTCGGCTAACAAACGGAGATGAGCACCGGCCCCTAGAGTCGGACACGACTGCACAAATGTGCGGGGGGAACCTTTACCTTTACTTACACTTCCTCAAGCCCCACTCCAACAAATGAAAGACAGTGATTGGTAGTGGTCTTTCCTGATGGCTGCTGACCCTCAGTGGGCAGGGAAATGGGCCAAGTCACCAATCACTGCCCTTAAATTTATTTATTATTTATTATTTATTTTTTCATTTTTTCATTTTTTCATTTTTTCATTTTTTCATTTTTTCATTTTTTCATTTTTTCATTTTTTCATTTTTTCATTTTCGTCACCACCCATGTCACTCAAAGACGAATAAGACTAAACTCTGGGCTAATAGTTCCACAGTAATGCTATAAGGACAGGACTATTCACAAGCCTCATTACTGAGGAAGAATAAAGATCAGCTTTTGGGGCAGTGTAAATTTTGCTGGCACGCTTTTCCATCAAATCAAGAAGTAGATTAATATAGCCATGAGAAGAGCCCTCAAAATCCCAAATATGATGGGACATGAAACTCTTAACAGCTGTTCACACATGGAAAAGATGTAGGCATTTCCACAGGTGGGCAACCTTTAAAAAGGTAAAGGTTTCCCCCGCACATTTGTGCAGTCATGTCCAACTCTAGGGGCCAGTGCTCATCTCTGTTTGTTAGCCGAAGAGCCAGCGTTGTCCAAAGATGCTTCCATGGTCATGTGGTCAGCATGACGCACGCAGAATGCTGTTAGCTACCCACCGAAGTGGTACCTATTAATCTACTTGCATTTGCATGCTTTCGAATTGCTAGGTTGGCAAGAGCTGGGGCGAGTGCAGGAGCTCACTCTGTCACGCGGGACTAGGGATTCAAACCTCCAAACTTGCGATCTTCCGATCAACAAGCCTGGCGTCTTACCCGCTGAGCCACCATGCCTCTAGCTAGGCAAACTTAGAACAATCCATATTTATTAGGTTGTGTTGTCCTTGTGTTGAATTTACTTTTATAAAGCATCAGCTTATTGCTGGTCTCAACAACATAGACCCTGTTTTTTTTAAAAAAAAATCAGTCAGTTTTCTCATAAGCCTAATTCTGATCAATAAGGACACAAAAGGTTCATTGAAAAACCGTTTACATGCCATGCTGTATTATGACAATGTGTGACCTCAAAGGAGGATATGGTATGCTATACAGTGCATTGTCAGCATTTGCATGGGAAAAGAAGGAACTCAAATGGTTGATGAATCCAATAGAAGATAATATATGTAGCTCATGGTTGAACTGTGGAGTCCTTCGTTGTTTGCTTGCAGACATTTTGCTACCCGTCTAGGTAACATCATCAGTGCACTCCAGCAACAGCACCAAGGACTCCACATGGTTGATGAATGTTCTATTATTACTAAATCAATATTCTAGGAAACTTTCCAAAACCCTTTATAACATGCAGAGATTCCCTGAAAGAAAAATCTGCACTGAAAGGCTTTCTTAAAAATTGACAATTAAAAAAACAAACACCTTTTAAATTCCCACCTCCATGATTTATTAGACATGTCGCTTCTAAATGAACTACAGTAGCCTTTCCCCATCTGGCAACATAGAAATGTGTTGGACTGCAATTCTCAGAATTTCTAACTACCGGATATGCACCAGGATAGGAAAAGCATGCCCTAATAAAATGTGGAACAATAATTTATTTATGAGATTTTATACCATGAGAGATTTTATATTATGAGAGTCATATCCAATGCTAAGTGGTTTGGATGTCAAAAATATGCATAAGAAAATGAATAATATAAGAAAAAAATAGATCCAGTTACAATATTCATGGTCACATAGCTTTCTTAGAATGATAGTCTAGTCCCCAAAGCCCTTCTGGAATAACTCAGAAACAGCTGAAGCTGGGAAAAGCTGGCCATGGACTCCACCTGCTCTTGTAGCAGGAGCTGCTGGTCTAGGAAGTTCCCCCAGATTTTAGGGAGAGCGCAACCCCACCCAGCGTCAAAATAGGTAGTCCTGGAAATGACAGGTGTCCAAATTAGCAGCCACACTGTCTTGCTTGAGTTGAGTCAATTTTTCCCATGCAAACCCTGGCAGCCCCCAGAAATTAGGTCAGGATTTCCACATCTCCCATTCAACCTGGGGTGGAGATATATAGCTGGGTATCAGCAACATATTGATGATACCTCACTCCAAACCAATGGATGACCTCACCCAGTAATTTAATGTAGCGATTAACAAAAATCGGAGAGAAGGCTGAGCCCTAGGCCACTGTATACTTTCCCCCCCAAATAACCATCAACTTGAATTGCTCAGTGAGGAAGGAGTTGAAGGACTGAAGTGCAGTGTCCTACCCCCCCCCCTTTTTTTTTTAAGGCTTCTTTTTCCTAATATCAATTTTTGCACTGTCTACAAGAATGAACTTATGAGAAGTCAGGTGAATGTTCTGGCATAGAAACCAGATATTTACACAATGCCGCAATGGAACTTCATGTTTAATGAGCACACAGACATACACCTTTAAGTCTGAGATTTAATGAAGCATACCTTTCATGACCTAAGCCTATTTCAGCCTAACTATATGGCAGCACCTAACCAACCTTGGCTGATTATATCTCTCTATCTCTCTATCTCTCATCATCTATCATCTATCATCTATCATCTATCATCTATCATCTATCATCTATCATCTATCATCTATCATCTATCATCTATCATCTATCATCTATCATCCATCCATCCATCCATCCATCCATCCATCCATCCATCCAAGTTTAGCAAATGATTTTATTAACAATGTACTATTCACATCTGGCAGATATAAGGCTACTAAGATCATCAGAAATTCCCAGGGCTGTAGGCTAGACTGGGAGGTCTTGACATAGCATTTTAGAAGAAAACAATGGCAAAATGCTTCCATACTGTTGCTAAGAAGATTAAAAGTCCAAATTCATGTTATCACCAGGAGCTGAGCTCAATTCCAGAAAGACTTTAAGTCCATTTCTGCATAGATGTTTGCTAACTAAGTATTAGCATTAGCATGTTGGTGAGTCTGTTGGATATAACTTGGCTTTATCTTTTTATTGTAACCTCCAAGCAACTTTGGTAGTTGATACTATATAAAACCTAATAATATTAAATATAAAAAGTTAAGCAAAAAGCCCATGAAAACAAGAAATATATCCTGTGCCATTTTTACACATGGCTCAGATATAAATGAAATAGAAGTGGTGTCCATTCACAATAGCAGTAATTCACAATAATACGATCTCTCTAGCTTAACTATCATATTTTGTTACTGAAAGAAAACATATTGGTCCCAACTGACTCTTAAATTGAAAGAAACTTACTCAGCTATTCTTTGTTGGCACTTTTACCCTGGATTGTTTTTGTTGGGAAACTGGTACATTATATCAGCAGCAAAATATCCTGGGTGATGCTGCTTTCTCAGATTTGTAATTTACTTACAGTTCATCAATTATATATTAGAGCTGATTTAACCAACAACAAGTAACAAAATGTTACTTTAACTTCTGGGTCTATTCCACAGCAGAGTGTCCTGGGCATCCATTTGGTCTTGCTAATCTGTTCCTCTGTATTGATATGATTATTTTTATTACAATTTTATTAATGCCTGATATGTATGTATGTATGTATGTACGTATGTATGTATGTATTGTTTATTCGTTCAGTCGCTTCCGACTCTTCGTGACTTCATGGACCAGCCCACGCCAGAGCTTCCTGTCGGCCGTCACCATCCCCAGCTCCCCCATGGTTGAGTCTGTCACCTCCAGAATATCATCCATCCATCTTGCTCTTGGTAGGCCCCTCTTCCTTTTGCCTTCCAATTTCCCTAGCATCAGCTTATTCTCCAGGGTATCCTGTCTTCTCATTATGTGGCCAAAGTACTTCAGTTTTGCCTTTAATATCATTCCCTCAAGTGAGCAGTCTGGCTTTATTTCCTGGAGTATGGACTGGTTTGATCTTCTTGCAGTCCAAGGCACTCTCAGAATTTTCCTCCAACACCACAGTTCAAAAGCATCTATCTTCCTTCGCTCAGACTTCCTTATGGTCCAGCTCTCACAGCCATAAGTTACTACAGGGAATACCATTGCTTCAACTATGCGGACCTTTGTTGTCAGTGTGATCTCTCTGCTCTTAACTATTTTATCAAGATTTGCCATTGCTCTCCTCCCAAGAGGTAGACGTCTTCTGATTTCCTGGCTGCAGTCAGCATCTGCAGTAATCTTTGCACCTAGAAATACAAAGTCTGTCACTGCCTCCATTTTTTCTCCCTCTATTTGCCAGTGATCAATCAAGCTGGTTGCCATAATCTTGGTTTTTTTGAGGTTTAACTGCAACCCAGCTTTTGCACTTTCTTCTTTCACCTTCCTCATAAGGCTCCTCAACTCCTCCTTGCTTTCAGCCATCAAAGTGGTATCATCTGCATATCTAAGATTGTTAATGTTTCTTCCAGTGATTTTAACTCCAGCCTTGGATTCCTCAAGCCCAGCATGTCACATGATGTGTTCTGCGTGCAGGTTGAATAGGTAGGGTGAGAGTATACAACCCTGCCGTACTCCTTTCCCAATCTTAAACCAGTCCGTTGTTCCGTGCTCTGTTCTTACCGTTGCTACTTGGTCATTATACAGATTCCTCAGGAGGCAGACAAGATGACTTGGTATCCCCATACCACCAAGAACTTGCCACAATTTGTTATGATCCACACAGTCAAAGGCTTTAGAATAGTCAATAAAACAAAAATATATGTTTTTCTGAAACTCCCTGGCTTTCTCCATTATCCAGCGGATATTGGCAACTTGGTCTCTAGTTCCTCTGCCTTTTCGAAACCCAGCTTGTACATCTGGCAATTCTCGCTCCATGAATTGCTGGAGTCTACCTTGCAAGATCTTGAGCATTACCTTACTGGCATGTGAAATAAGTGCCACTGTTCGATAGTTTGAACATTCTTTAGTGCTTCCCTTTTTTTGTATGGGAATATAAGTTGATTTTTTCCAATCTGATGGCCATTCTTGTGTTTTCCAAATTTGTTGGCATATGGCATGCATCACCTTGACAGCATCATCTTGCAAGATTTTAAACAGTTCAGCTGGGATACCGTCGTCTCCTGCTGCCTTGTTATTAGCAATGCTTCTTAAGACCCATTCAACCTCACTCTTCAGGATGTCTGGCTCTAACTCACTGACCACACCGTCAAAGCTATCTCCAATATTATTATCCTTCCTATACAAATCTTCCGTATATTCTTGCCATCTTTTCTTGATCTCTTCTGCTTCTATTAGGTCCTTACCATCTTTGTTTTTGATCATACCCATTTTTGCCTGGAATTTACCTCCAATGTATCTAATTTTCTGGAAGAGGTCTCTTGTCCATCCTATTCTATTGTCTTCTTCCACTTCCGCACATAGCTTGTTTAAAAATAATTCCTTATCTCTTCTGGCTAACCTCTGGAATTTAATTGGGCATATCTCCCCCTATCACTGTTGCCTTTTGCTTTCCTTCTTTCTTGGGCTACTTCCAGTGTCTCAGCAGACAGCCATCTTGCCTTCTTGGTTTTCTTTTTCTTTGGGATGTTTTTAGTTGCCGCCTCCTGAACAATGTTGCGAACTTCTGTCCATAGTTCTTCCGGGACCCTATCTACTAAATCTAGTCCCTTAAATATATTTTTCACCTCCACTGCATATTCCTTAGGAATATTAGTGAGCTCATATCTAACCGATCTGTGGGTCTTCCCTATTCTCTTTAGTCTGATTCTAAATTTTGCAATAAGAAGTTCGTGATCTGAACTACAGTCAGCTCCAGTTCTTGTTTTTACCGACTGTATAGATGTCCGCCACCTTTGGCTGCAAAGGATGTAGTCAATCTGATTTCGGTGTCGACCATCTGGTGAAGTCCATGTATAAAGTCATCTTTTAGGTTGTTGGAAGAGAGTGTTTGTTATGCACAGTGAGTTGTCTTGGCAAAATTCTATCAGCCTATGTCCTGCTTCATTTTGTTCTCCCAGACCATGCTTGCCTGTAATTCCAGGTGTCGTCTGACTACCCACCTTAGCATTCCAGTCTCCTGTAATGAAAGTAACATCTCTTTTTGGTGTATTATCCAGTAGGTGCTGCAGATCCTCATAGAACTGATCTACTTCTGCTTCTTCTGCATCTGTGGTTGGGGCGTATATTTGGATCACTGTGATGTTAAATGGCTTCCCCTGAATTCGAATTGAGATCATTCTATCGTTTTTTGGATTGTATCCAAGCACTGCTTTAGCCACTTTATTATTAATTATGAAGGCTACTCCATTTCTTCTGTGGTCCTCTTGTCCACAGTAGTAGATCTGGTGGTCATCTGATGTGAAGTGGCCCATTCCAGTCCATTTCAGTTCACTGACACCTACAATGTCTATATTTAATCTTGACATCTCACCAATAACCACATCCAATTTGCCCTGGCTCATAGATCTTACATTCCAGGTTCCTATGGTATGTTGATCTTTAGAACATCGGATTCGTCGTTCATCACCAGCACCGTCAGCCGCTAGCCGTCTTTTCGGCTTTGAGCTAGCTGCGTCATCACGTCTGGGGCTAGTTGAACGTATCCTCTGTTCCTCCCCAGTAGCATTTCGACCATCTTCCGACCTGGGAGTCCCATCTTCCGATGGTATACCAACATATCTCTGGTTGTACTGATCCATTTAGTTTTCACGGCAAGAATACTGGGGTGGGTTGCCATTACCTTCCCCAGGGATCGTATTTAGTCTGACCTCTCTGCCACGACCTTCCCGTCTTGGGTGTCCCTTCACGGTTTAGCTCATGGTTTCATTGAGGTGCTCAAGCTCCAGCACCACGACAAGGTAACAATCTCCTTTGCTGGATATATATATATATATATATATATATATATATATATATATCAGGCATTAATAAAATTGTAATAAAATAATCATATCAATCAATCAATCAATCAATCAATCAATATATATATATATATATATATATATATATATTCCAGTGTGAATCCTGCCTACAAAAGTAAAGTTGCTGATTATATTGGTCCTGGGAACTATATTGACCTGGTGTGTATAACTTCTGATACCATACCACATGTTTTCTGTGTGACCCCTAGAGTCTCTCTAAATGTTAATTCTGTAGTATATCTTTCTTTTAGAAGAAATATAATTATTAAACACATAGTGAGTTCATCATATTTAATGCAGGTGTACAAACTGGCCTTGATCTAATTTGAACAATCAGTTCAACTTGGATTATCAATTCATTAAATTAATTTTGATCAAATTATCCAAGTCAGATCAAATTGATTAAAACTTATTTAGATTATAAAAATACATATACACATGCATGAAAAGTCCAATTCAATTTAATGTTGATAAAATAAGCAATGAGATTGGAAACTTTGATTTGAAGTTTTATCAAATTAATTTGAAATTGAGTCTCTGAATTTGTATTTGCACATCCCTAATATTTAGAGTCCCTCCTCCTCAGTTCTTTAACTATCTCCATCTATGTTTTGGCATGTGGGCCAACCCACTACTCAAAAGCCAAATATCAATCTTGACTTAAAGAAGCTACACCATCCTTCTATAGACAATGGATTGTATGGTATACTCTGTATGTTGACATATAAGTTTCCAAGGGTTTTTTTGTGTTTTCCCCCAGAATATGATAGGTAACATCTCTATGTCAGCTATTGGTGTGAAGAAGAAGTCTGTTATATGGACTGATCCAGGGCCATTTTGATATTTGGATGGAAATTGATGAAATCCTGATGGAATTTCTCAAGCATCTTCTTCCCATTCATTAGGTGATGGACATTTACATATCTCTCTGGGAACAGCCAGAATAAAATTTCCTTTTCCTGAACTACAGTAAATCCCTAGGCAGTAAGAGTTTGACCACAGCTGAGCTTTTCTCCATTCTAAAAGTTGACTCCTGTGGTGATTCCAGGTTAGGGCAAGGTGCGGAATACAAAATATGTGTCACAACATTACAGTGCAGATTCTGCCCCTTTTGTACCTTCATTCTCATGTCACACATATAAGGGCAGAGTTTGCTTCATGATATCATGACACTGCTGTTCCATATGAATAGCAACTGCTGGTTCAGCTAATATTACTTTTAGCTGTAGGATTATGAAGTAATTTTAAAAAGTATCAATGTAAGAAGAATCTGGTTGGATCAAAGGTCAATCTAGGTTAATATTTCATTTTCTGGAGTTGTCAACCAGGTGCCTGAAAGAAACCTTAGCAAGCAAGTGAAGTATGCTGTATACAAATACCAGTATGAGTTAGCAGGGCAAAGGCTTCATGTTGGCCGGTCTATAGGAGCTTGCTTTTTGCTGGGTGTTTAAGGCAGTGACTTCTCCTGTCAGTTATTCATATGTTAGCAAAAATACAGAAAAGGCTTTGCTGGGACAGAACAAAAGACTTTCTAGTCCAGTACCTTTGGTCAACCAGCTTTACGTGGCACCTAGGAGCAACAGTCCTGTGCCACAAAGTCTTTAATTCCTTCTTGATCCCTTTTCCTTTGATTGTTAACCTTACCTGGGTTGAACTCACATTTGTATTCAAAAATTATTTTTGTTACTTTGGCCAAGCCAAATTGTCTACTTCTCAACACCTGAAGGGTATTGAATACTTCAATACTTGAAGGGGCGTGGTGGCTCAGCGAGTAAGATGCCAGGCTTGTCAATCGGAAGATTGCAAGTTCGGAGGTTTGAATCCCTAGCCCTGCGTGCGGAGTGAGCTCCAACACTAGCTCCAGCTCTTGCCAACCTAGCAATTCGAAAGCATGCAAATGCAAGTAGATGAATAGGTACCACTTCGGTGGGTAGGTAACAGCGTTCTGCGCGTGTCATGCAGCCACATGACACCGTGGAAGTGTCTTCGGACAACACTGGCTCTTTACAATACCTGATGGCTTGGAACAAACCCCAAGAGAATGTTTAAGCAGTATTAAAGTTGTTGAGGATGGAAAATAGGGGAAAAGAAAAAAGCTAGTAAGCATCCTGGAGTATAGACTGAGCTGTTCTCTAAGACTATTAATCTTGAAGAGAGTAAGATGAGAATCACTTTGAGTTTAGCTTATTCAAAGATAGGAAATATCTGTGTAAGCTACATATATTTATTTATTTATTTATTTTATTAAATTTATATTAACGCCCATCTCCCCCAACGGGGACCCTGGGCGGTGCACAGCAAAATAGAGATTAAAAATATATAAATTTTATATATAATTATATATATAATTATATAATTTTATATATAATTTTCCCCAATATATATTGGGGAAAATTATGAAAACAAATGTATTTTTTTCAGTTTTTTTTAATGGAGAAATTGTTATGGAAAGGAACAGTACATGGACATTTGCAGCACTGATATGGCATAAACTTAGACTGATCTACATATCCTTATTTTATAATATTTAACAACTCACAATTTGAGACACTACAACCCAATCCCACTTAGAACAATAGTTTGAACGCTCCCATCTTGGAACTGCATGGATATGTGGCTTACTCTAAAATATCCTCCCACCCCTCTTAATAGACAGTTTTCCCCCTCTTTCTTCTTCCCTGACCACAGTATCAGGCCTTATAGCTGACAGAGTTCCACTTGATTAGTTTTCTTCAATTACACTGGATAAACAAGACGAAAACTATCATGCAAGATTTCACTTTTCTTTCTTTCACAGAGAAGTGCCAGGCACCTTCCCTCAATTTTGATGAATCTCTGCTCTTTCATAAATCAGGTATGAGATTTCTGTGTATGAAGACGGTTTGCACTACTGTTGGAAGATAAAGGCAGTAAAAATACTTTACTGTCCAAAGTTAGGTCACCACACAAACAAACTTATTCATACATTAGGCACAGCACTTAACCTTTCTCCATGCGTTATGTGGCTTGTAATGAATTATGCTTTACTGATATTGCAACCAGCCAATTGGAATGTATCAATATAGTTTAATATTAGGGGAACCCTTTGAGGCTCTTTTAAAATGATAATTTCTCTTCCCCCCCAAAAAAAATTAGCTTCTCTTATCCTTTCCTGTCAAACAGTTGATCAGTAAAATTAAGAATTTAAGACTGTATAGCTCCAGAATTTCTAGTTGTGCTGCACTGGAATGTGATACTGCTGAGTTAATATTTTTATTGCCATTCATTGAAATCCAAAGATCATAAACCCATTAGTACCAGATTAAGATTCACTACAGATACTCTGAGCGTTCAGCAATAGTAAAAAATGGCTACATCACACAGATGCATAGGAAATTAAAACTGCAATTTTAAACTGTGTTAGTTTCTATGTGTGTTGATACTAAATAATTGATACTAAATCATTAATCTTTCACCCTCCTTCTCAAACAACCGCAAAATATTTTTAATGACAGGGAGTGGGAAGGAATGAATAAAATAATATGCTTTGGAGCCTTTTAATGTGGGCTGAAATCACAGCTTACCAGAAGTTATTACTTTTCATGACTCTGACATTTGGCTGAAGAATAAAACTAGATTAACTTGGATTCTGTCAAACCACAAAAAGGAAAGATTGGATCACAGCTTGTCATTCACACCTCTAGAAGCACCATGGGGTATAATAGCCACAGAATAACTGTAATTGTAACTGTGAACAAGCCTTATGTGTAGCTGGAATGAGTGTACTATCTCATCTCCCCTCTCCTTTAGGAGGGAGAGGAACTGCTTGTTCTTTAAATATAGCATAAGACTCCCTCCCTCCCTCCCTCCCTCCCTCCCTTCCTTCCTTCCTTCCTTCCTTCCTTCCTTCCTTCCTTCCTTCCCAGACATTTCTAAAATATTTTTTATGTCAACTTACATAGCATGACCATCAAGATTTCCCAGTGACTGAGCATCAGATTGGACATTAAATGCATAAAGAAGTGTGAACTGATATTGAATCAAAAGGGTAGAGATGGCTACCATTGGTAATATTTCAAGCAAATGCACTGAATTCTATCTTTGTAGTATATAATTACTTTATTATAAGTGGAAATGTCAACTCCCCCCCCCCGAAATAAGAAATCTAGCTTTTCAGGGCAGATATGTGGCAAGTCAATCTAAGTTCATAAAGACTATGCAAGTAACCCTAAAACATATGCATACTAACCTCCATTTTAATAATTAAGGCCAAATTATTTTTACCACATTTCATTACATTATGCTGCACTCTTCATACCCACTTCTTCTCTTGTTCAAATCAAAATGATTTAGCAGTGTATAAAGGTCCACAAATATGCTGCAGACTAGAGCTTGATAAACCAGCCATGAAGGCCTTGGAAAAGATATTCAAATGCCATTATATGTCTATACCTACAAAGATCAGAATTGTGCAATCAATATTGTGGACAGCCAAGAAAACAAGCAAATGGATCATTGAACAAATCAACCCAGAGTTCTCACCCAAGGCACAAATGACCAGGCTCAAATTGTCCCATTTTGGGCACATTGTATAAAGATGTAGCTCTCTGGAGAAAACTCTAATGCTGGGAAAGGTGGAAGGAAATAGAAGAGGATGACCTGCAGCAAAGTGGATAGACTCAGTCACAGTGGCGATTGTCATGGAGAAAATCTATGTGGTCACTAAGATTTAACAATGACTTGATGGCACACAATCAATCAAAGGTCCACAGATTTATAGTTTTATTTATTTACTTTTCTGCCCGAACTTTCATGCTTTTGGAATTTCTGGTTTAGTTAGAAAAATGTCTAAAAGCGGTCCTGAAAAGAAACATGCCCAGTTTATCACAGTTTTGGTACAGTTATCTCTTTTGTTCCCTCTGCATCACTGATTTGTAGGATCACACTGATTAAATTAGAGCAATCTACTAATGGTTTTCTAAAATCTCTGTCTAAAAGAAAGGGGCATTTTGACAAATGTCTCCAGGGGAGGAGAAATTCCCTAACTATTTCTTTAGGATGAAGCTTATTGTTTACACAGCTAATAACTTATTTCTACCTCCCACCACCTGCCTCAGGTCTCCTGTGTGATGGTTCATGCATGTGGCAAGATTTGTTTGATATGCTGATATACTGTATTATAATTTAGAAACCATTGAGTTAATGGGAAAAGGAAATGGGAGAAAATATATATCTATTTATTCTAGACATTGGCAAATGGCATGAATTAAGTTTACTCTGAATCCCATTGTGTCTATGAAGGTTCTCAGTCATCCAGGTGGAATTGTCTGTAGCTTGAATCATGTCAACTGGATTTCTATTTTCTCAGTGGAAACGTTTTGCTCCTTATCCAAGGAGCTTCTTCAGTCTGAGCAATTCTGAATCCCATTGCTTTCCCTTTGTATGTCCCTTCACTTTCTTTCATAGCAGTCAAGAGGAGGACCTTCACTCCTAGACAAAATGTGAAAAATGTGGTGGCACTGCTTCAGTAAAGATAAAATCTGTCAGCTACCTTCTTGGCAATGATGATTTTGTTAGGTTTAACAGGTTTTCAGCTCAGCACGTCTCACATGAACGTGAAGGAGGGGCTTCTCTGTTAAGCCTAATTCTACTGTGCTTGTGTGGGAGATGTCTGAGTCACTTGACTTCCTGTTTCCTCCTCCTCTCTCTCCATAAGGCTCGAGTGTGGCCAGTTCACCATTTCCCCTCCATGGGGATAGACCTGCACTCCAGCAAATCCTCCAAAAGCGGGTTTGGTCAGAATTCCTTGCTTGCACGCATCGGATTGTTTCTACAATGAAACTGCTTGTAACAAGATCTACAAATAAACTGTAATTCTGGTGTGCATTCCAAGTACCTTTTGAGTGGAAGACCACCCCAAGGTACTTAAATGCATTAACCTGCTCTAATTTATGCCCTTCTACTATCCAGGAATGCTGCCTAGCTCTCTTAGCAAAAACCAAAATTTTTGATTTATCAGTTAAGGACCAAATGATTTTGTCTGCAGTACCTTAGTGTTGCTGCAATTGCTCTTTTCAATCCAACAGGGGTTTGTGAAATTATAGCAGCAGCATCAGTGTATGGGAGAATTGGAATTTTGTGCTGTGCTAGATTGGGTGCGTGAATATCCTTGTTATGTAAGAGGTCCACCAATGAATTAATATAGAGATTAAAAAGGGAGGGGGCAAGAATACATCCTTGTCACACTCCTTTCTGCACATTTACTATGCCAGAGAGAGTCCCGCGGGGGTTACACCTCACTCTTAAAGTGGAATTGGAATATAATTTCTGTATGAGATGGAAGAGGTGCCTATCGATAGTTGTATTTTTTAATTTTTCCAAAAGAACATTTCTGGATATTGAGTCAAAGGCTTGTTTGAAGTCAAGGAAGGCTACAAAGAGGGATGATTTCTTTTTGTATGTATATTTTTGTACAAGATGATGCAGCACCAATATGTGATCTACTGTTGATCTCCCTTCCCTGAAACCTGCCTGTTCATCTTGTATTATGCCCTCTGTCTCAATCAAGTCTCAATCCAGTCTCAGCAGTAGCATCTAGTTGACCTTTGCTGATCATGGAAGCTAAGCAAGTTGAGACTGGGTTAGTATTTGGATGGAATTCTTCCAGGAAATGCTGGGGCTATGGACCAGGAAATAGGGAAAAAAATCTTAGAAGAAGATGGTAGCAAACCACTTCCACATTATTCCTAGAAAACAACATGGAAGTGTCCATCTAGTCACCAGGAGACAACATCAAATTAGAAAACACTTTAACTTTCCTTTAGATGAAGTTAAAAGTGTGAAGTTCAGGGATGGAACTAGGGTCTGTGTCACCCGGGGCAAACATGGATTCTGCCCCCCCCATGGGTTACTTTGTCATTTTGGTGCCCCCTGGGCATCATTTTGGCACCCTCCCCAGCACGGTGCCCAGGGCACATGCCCCGCTTGCCCTCCCCCCAGTTGTGGCCCTGGTGAAGTTGCTTATACTGTATATATCAACAAAACATTTTCCACTTAAATGTCTAAGCTTCTTCAGAATGCCTCATAATTTCAAAATGGTGTAAACGAAAGATGGGTATATATGTAATTTCATGCATTCATTTCATATGCTTTTCATATGAAAAGCAAGCAGCTTTGATATTTATAGATGCTGAAAAAGCCTTTGACAATTTAAATTGGTCATTCATGTTTAAGGTATTGGAAAATATGAATTTTGGAGGAAACTTTATTAAGTGGATTAAATCAATATATAATCCCCAATTTGCAAAAATAATTGTTAATGGAGAATTTAGTAAACTATGTGAAATTCAGAAAGGTACAAGACAAGGTTGTACCTTGCACCAAGATGGATGTATGCTTAACATCCGATCCAAGATGGCGGCCGCAAGTCAGCGCGGCCACTGACCGTTCCGGGAAAGCCGAAAAACCCACCGAAAAACCACCGAAAAACCCCTAAAAATTCACCTTTGGGGTTTGGAGAGGTGATGGTGTTGGTGCTGAGTGGCTTTCTCCAAGGGGAGTGCAGGGGCGAGACCGTGTGTCCGGGTCGGAGCTCCGTGAATCCGCACAAGGAAAGGAGCCCGGTGAGTTGCCGAAGACGCCATAGCCCTCTGAGGTCTGTTGCGGGCCGGAGTTTGGGGGTTTGAGTTGGGCCAGAGCTGGGCCGGAGCTGGGCCGGCTGGGCTGGAACTGGGCCGGCGGAGCTGATAAAGGCCGGGAGCCCACCAAAGACCCGAACTGCAGGAGGCTGCCGGACGCGGCTGGAGGCTAGAGACTGGAGGCTGTTGGTCGTCGAGCTGGGCTGGCAGAGCTTGCAAAGTTTGCAGAGCTGTAGTCTGATGGAGGCTGCCGAGGGGCTCTCTTTTCGATCGCTGGAGGCGGAAACCGTCGGGGTTCGGACTAGGCCAGTGGAGTTGGTGGGGCCTAGTGGAGCCGGCGTGGTATGGAGAGATCCCGGCTGTTGCAACGGAGTCCTCAGACGAGCCCCCCCACCCCACAGACAAGCTGGACTTTTCTTGGGCCGATTCTAGAGAGGGTTGGAAGCCTTGATGTTACAACTGGCTGGAGTTGGAGGCGAACCCTGTGGCCCTGGAAGGTGCAGATGGGGCGGAGGCTGGAGCCCAGGAGACCAGGACATACGAAAAATAACAACAACATGGACTAACCCCTATGAAGACCTGGACAGTGTCCCATTTAATATAAGGTGGCAGAGGGTTTATAGGGGTCCCTTAGTATGAATGTGGACCCCCCACTGGGTGAGAGATGAGGTGGGGGGAACCAAGACTGTATGGTTTGGTAAGAGTACCCCCCTGAGTGAGAGTGACGTGGGGTAGGAGTGATTGCTGGTGAGTGTTGGTACCTCTCCCTGACCAGTGAGAGAAGTCGAGGGAGAGGTACAGAGCGTGACTGGGGGTGGTGCGGGATCCTTACAGTGCCGAGAGCATGAGCTGGTGCACTGGGGGGTCTTGTCACTACCCGATTTGCTGTGAGATTGGATGATGGGTGAATGGGATAAGGGACCCTTGATTAAGCCCAAGAATTCCGGAGGCCTGGGAGTGGAGGCTACTAGGCCAGAGTCGGGAATCTCTGGGGGCTGGGGGGCGGGCCATTTGATTCAGGTGGTGATGGGCAGGGGATGGTATGACGGGAACCGGAGGGCAAGCCATTACCGGGGAAGGCGCCCCCGGTGTTTGTTACCGGTGGCGCGTTCCGGCCCCCCGTGTTCATACCCAGGCCCTGGTAAGCAGATCCTCGTGGGCTCCGGTCTCTGACTGTTGCTGCTGAATGCCAGGTCGGTGAATAACAAGGCCCCCCTTATAAGTGATTTAATCACAGAGGAGGGGGCTGACCTGGTGTGTATTACCGAGACCTGGCTGGGCCCAGAGGGGGGAGTAGCCCTCTCGGAAATGTGCCCAGCTGGGTTTCGGGTGTGGCATCAGCCGAGACACCGGGGTAGGGGAGGAGGGGTGGCAGTTGTCATCCGAGAGTCCCTTGTGGCCTTCAGGGGCGCTTCTCCACAAGTGGCCGGGTGTGAGACCCTGTTTTTCAAGTTGGGTTCACGAGAACAGTTGGGAGTGTTGCTGCTGTACCAGCCTCCCTGCTGCGTAGCGACCTCCCTGCCTGAGCTGCTCGAGGCTGTCTCGGGGTTGGCAGTGGAGTTCCCCAGACTCATGGTTCTGGGGGACTTCAACCTGCCGTCCCTGGGGCGGTCCTCGGAGGCGGCCCGGGAGTTCATGGCTACCATGGCAGCTATGGGCCTGTCTCAGACAATTCGTGACCCGACTCGTGACAGTGGTCTCACCCCGGACTTAGTTTTCTTGTCCGAGCAGTGGCAATGTGATCTGAGGGGAGAGTTACATCTTTCCCCATTGTCATGGTCAGACCACGCCCTGGTGACCCTGAGACTCTCTTCTGCTGCCCCACTCCACAGGGAGGTGGGACCTACTTGATTGGTCCGCCCTCGGCGACTGATGGACCCAGTGAGGTTTCAGAAGGAGCTGGGGGTTATTCCCAAGGACTTGCTTCACGGTCCAGTGGAGGTCCTGGCCGCGGCCTGGAATAGGGAAGCGGCCAGGGCTCTGGATAAGATCACGCCTGTGCGACCTCTCCGGCCCTGTTCGGCCTGCCACTCACCATGGTTTACGGATGAGTTGAGGACCTTGAAGAGGGTTAAGAGACGTCTAGAGCGCCGCTGGAGAAAGACGAAGACTGAATCTGACCAAACACAATCTAGAGCCGCAGTTAAGGCCTACCTTGTGGCGGTAAGAGCGGCGAAACGTGAATATTTCTCCGCTCTTATTGCGTCCGCAGAATGCCGCCCGACGGCCCTGTTTAAGATTACAAGATCACTTTTGGGTCAGGAGCAAGGGGAGACCCATTTACAGGGCCGATCGGAAGAGTTCTCTGAGCATCTGCAGGACAAAATCACTCAGATTCATTCCAAGTTGGACTCCAAGCATGAGACAAGATCTGGGGAGATGCCAGAGGCCCGTACTTGCCATGTTATCTGGGAGAAGTTTGATCCTGTTGGGCCTGATGAAGTAGACAGGATCCTCCGGACTGTAAATGCCACCACATGCCAACTTGACCCATGTCCCTCCTGGATGGTAAAATCAGCTAGTGAGGTGACATGTGGCTGGGTCCAGGCGATTATAAATTCGTCCTTGAGTGAGGGGGTGTTCCCGGCTGCCTTTAAGGAGGCGCTGGTGCACCCCCTCCTCAAGAAACCATCCCTGGACCCTACCATCCTGGGCAATTTTCGCCCAGTCTCCCACCTTCCCTTTTTGGGAAAGGTGGTTGAGAAGGTGGTGGCGTTGCAACTCCAGAGGATTCTGGAGGAAACGGATTATCTGGACCCCTTCCAGTCAGGTTTCAGGCCGGGATATGGGACAGAGACCGCATTGGTCGCGCTTATGGATGATCTCTGGCGAGAGCGGGATGGAGGGAATGCGTCCATCCTTGCTCTCTTAGATCTCTCAGCGGCTTTCGATACCGTCGACCACGGTATACTTTTGGGACGTCTCGAGGAGTTTGGGGCGGGCAGCGTGGTTCTGCGCTGGTTCGCCTCCTTCCTCCAGGGCCGTTCCCAGTCGGTGTTGATAGGGGAGGATAGAGCTGACCCGAGACCCCTGACTTGTGGGGTGCCTCAGGGGTCGGTTCTCTCTCCTCTCCTATTCAACATCTACATCAAGCCGCTGGGCGAGATCATCCGTCACCACGGGATGAGGTATCACCAATATGCCGATGATACCCAGTTATACATCTCCATCCCGGGTGAAGTAAGTGATGCGGTCAATGCCTTATCTCAGTGCCTGGAGGCTGTGGGGGTCTGGATGGGGAACAACAGGCTTCAACTGAACCCTGGTAAGATGGAGTGGCTGTGGATTGACGGCCCCCCTGGATCCGGGAAGTTGTCATCTTTGGTTCTGGGTGGAGTTGCACTACCCCACTCGGATCCAGTGCGGAATCTGGGGGTCCTCCTGGACTCGCGACTCCTGCTCGAAGAGCAGGTGGCAGTCGTGGCCAGGAGGGCCTTTGCTCAGCTTCGAGTTGTGCGCCAGTTACGCCCTTTCCTGGATCGGGAGGCCCTCCGAACAGTCACTCACGCCCTTGTCATCTCCCGTATAGACTATTGTAATGCGCTCTACATGGGGCTACCCTTGAAGAGTATCCGGAAGCTTCAGCTGGTGCAGAATGTGGCGGTGCGAGCAGTTATGGGGGCCAAGAGATCGGCCCATGTAACACCTCTGCTTCGCAAGCTGCATTGGGTGACAGTTTGCTTCTGGGTCCAATTCAAGGTGTTGGTGATCACCTTTAAAGCCCTACATGGCATAGGACCAGGGTACCTGAGGGACCGTCTCGTCCCAATAACGTCAGCCCGCCCCACCCATGCATGCAGAGAGGGCATGCTTCGGACCCCCTCAACAAGAGAATTCCATCTAGCGGGGTCCAGGAGGCGTGCCTTCTCTGCGATAGCGCCCACCCTATGGAATATCTTGCCCCCGGAGGTGAGACTGGCCCCCTCCCTCCTGACCTTTCGGAAGGCCCTTAAGACCTGGCTCTGCCACCTGGCCTGGGACAACAGAGGCGGGAGTGCCTCCTGGGGTTGGCTAGCCCCGTAGCAACACTATGCTATGTTCCCTACGTCCCCCATCTTGTATTTTATCTATTTATATTGTATTTTTTAAAATTATTGTATTGTTATTAACTTTGATTGTTGTGACCCGCCCAGAGTCCCTTGTGTGGGAGATGGGCGGGGAATAAATTGAATAAATAAATAAATAAATAAATAAATAAATAAATAAATAAGGTTGTCCATTATCTCCACTTTTGTTTATATTGGTACTAGAGGTGTTACTTAGAGACATTAGACAAGATGATGGTATTCATGGTATTAGAGTCAAAAAAGAAGTATATAAACTAAGAGCCTTTGCTGACGACTTAGTCATTACTTTGGAGAATCCACTAGATGGAATTGAATTACTGGTTCAGAAATTAAAAGACTTTGGGTCGTTAGCAGGGTTCAAAGTGAATTTACAGAAAACTAAAGTCTTGACTAAAAACATGGATTACCATCAACAAAAAAAATTGAAAGAAATAACAGGATATTCAATGGAAGAAAAAGTAAAATATTTGGGAGTATATTTGACATCTAAAAATGTTAAGTTGTTTAAGAATAATTACATTTCACTTTGGACAGATATTAAAAAAGACTTGGACCAATGGAAAAAACTACAATTATCATTGTTAGGTAGAATTTCAGTAATTAGAATGAATATTTTGCCACAAATTTTATATATTTTCCAAACACTACCTATATTAGCATCAGAAGAACCTTTTAAACAATGGCAACGGGATATTTCCAAATTTATTTGGCAAGGAAAGAAACCAAGAATAAAATATAAAGTCTTGCAAGACTCAAAAGAAAGAGGTGGACTAGGTTTACCGGATTTGAAGCTATATTATGCTGCCTGTTGCTTGGTATGGATTAAAGAATGGATAACTTTGAAAGATGAAAAATTATTGCAATTGGAGGGTCATGAATTAAGATATGGATGGCATGGATATATGTGGTACGATAAAGTAAAAGTTAATGTGGACTTTAAAAATCATTATATTAGAAGATCATTTTACAGAGTATCTTAAAAAGGAATACAATATTAAATAGATATATATGTAATTATACAACTATAAATAAAAATATAGTAAGGGGGGGGGAAATAAGGAAATATAGAAAGTAAGAGAGAAAATGTATACAAATCAGTTACATTTAATGTTCTGAGTTAAGAAAGCCGGAAGCAATTTTAAAGGTGTATGAATATGTAGTATGTATGTGTAGGTAGTATAGGTTAAGTCTTTAAAAATTAAGAAAGGAAAAATGCATAAGAGAATAATAGAATAAGTATATATATATAGAAACATAAAAATGAAAGAAAGGAATTAAAGAACTAAAAATAGATAAAAAAGATAAGGGAGGGATTTTGCGGATTAAGAGATATGTAGTAGTGGGAGAGGAGTATGGGAGGTAAGAAGGTAGGAAGGAAAAAGAAAGTAGAAAGGGATAAATAGAATTGAAAGATCGGATTATATAAAAGACTAGAAATAAAAATTTATAAGTTATAAGACTGAAAATATGCAATTGATGGAATGCCTAAGTGTAAATGAGATATGTTTTATGTAAAATGTAAATGTCTGTGTTAAATGTTAAATGTAAATAAAGTTTATTTTTTAACTATAAAAAAAAAAGATAAAGTAAAAGTTAATGTGGACTTTAAAAATCATTATATTAGAAGATCATTGTTAAGAATTTGGAATAAATATAAACAAATTTTATGTTACAAAAGACCTTTATGGATTTCCACGCAAGAAGCATTTCACAGAACAGAAGTAAGAAATAAAGATAAATGGCTGACTTACAAAGACTTTCTAAAGAAAGAACAAGGACAATATATAATTAAAACAAAAGAAGAACTTGCCCTAGAAGGATATACATTCCAATGGCTTTCATATATGCAACTTGTAGAAAAATTTAAATTAGATAAAAAAAAATTGAATTTGAACAAACTAAATCGGAATTCGAGAAACAATTATGTGAGACAGATGACCATTTAATTGCAAAAATGTATAAATTATTGTTAAAAGGAGAAATGGTAGAGGAACAAGTCAAAGATTGTATGATAAAATGGGCAAAAAATATTGGACATAATATACAAATGCAGCAATGGGAAGATATGTGGAACAAAGGGTTAAAATTTACTTTGTGTTATAATTTGAAGGAAAACTTTTACAAGATGATGTATAGATGGTATATGACTCCACAAAAACTTGCAAAAATGCATGGAAATGTTTCCAACTTGTGTTGGAAATGTAAAAAAAAGAGGGGTCTTTTTATCATATGTGGTGGACTTGTGAAATTGCAAAGAAGTTTTGGACTCAGATACATTCACTAATGCAAAATATTTTACAAATTCGAGTCCCATTTAAACCGGAACTATTTTTATTAGGAATGTGGGAAGAACAAATGGGAAAACAATTTGTAAGAATTATGCAATATATGGTTACTGCAGCACGACTTGTATATGTGCAAAACTGGAAAAACCAGATTTTACCTACGATACAAGACTGGATGTTAAAATTGATGGACATGGCAGAAAATGACAAACTGACATGTTTATTAAAAGAAAACTCAAGCTGTTACTATCTTAAAGAATGGAAACCATTAACGGATTATTTGCAACATGCAGGTGGAGCAAAGCTTATTTGGGGTTTTGAAGACTAAAATATATATGGATTGATATATTAGACAGGGAATGTTTTTGTATGTTATATATAGAACTAGCATGTAAGAAAACTTTCTTTTTTTTGAATTACTAAGACCAGAGATAAATCGGAAGTTGACTATATCTATGTCTTATCTTTTTTCTTTTTTTCTTTATTTTTCTACACACTTTTACTTCTTTCTTTGATTTGTATTTCTATTTCTTTTTCATTTTCACCCTTTTAACTATGTATATTTAAAACTTTAATAAAATTTGGGGGAAAAAATTCATGCATTCATTTCAACATGTTGAATTTTGCAAAAAATGTGTCTCTTAAAAAAAAAACTGAAATCAAACTACCACTCATCTGTATTGACTGAATTCTGAATGTGGACACTAATACACCATAAATACTACCACACAGCAGCTGTAATGACAAGGAAACTGTCTTTCTTATTTATTTACTTATTTATTTTCATTTGTTCATTCATTTTCTGTAAGGCTTCTGAGATTACAAGAGACAATGCTTTCTCATTGTTAAGTAGTAGGCTTGCTGATTGAACAAAAGAAATATCACCTTGTTCCACACTCTATGCCCCTGGGATTCTTTACTGTTGACTTTTGATTTAGCAGCAAAGTCAACAGATAAAAATATTGACTGCTTGCAGTATATATGTGTGGTTTCTTGCTTTGCTTTTGAAAACAAATAGCGCTCTTATATTGCTTTCACTTTAGTTACTAGCTTTATACAGTATATATTTACAGCATCCTCCTCTCTACAGTACATCCTTATAGCAATGCCCTAACATAAGTCACAGCATTTGTGTAATGTTATTATGTTGTTGTTTATTCGTTCAGTCACTTCCGACTCTTCGTGACTTCATGGACCAGCCCACGCCAGAGCTTCCTGTCGGCCGTCGCCATCCCCAGCTCCCCCAAGGTCGAGTCTGTCACCACCAGAATATCATTCATCCATCTTGCCGTTGGTCAGCCCCTCTTACTTTTGCCTTCCACCTTCCCCAGTATCAGGAACTTCTCCAGGGTATTCTGTCTTCTCATTATGTGGTCAAAGTACTTAAGTTTTGCTTTTCATATCATTCCCTCAAGTGAGCAGTCTGGCTTTATTTCCTGGAGTATGGACTGGTTTGATCTTCTTGCAATCCAAGGCACTCTCAGAATTTTCCTCCAACACCACAGTTCAAAAGCATCTATCTTCCTTCGCCCAGCCTTCCTTATGGTCCAGCTCTCGCAGCCATAGGTTACTACGGGGAATACCATTGCTTTGACTATGCATATCTTTGTTGTCAGTGTGATGTCTCTGCTCTTAACTATTTTATCACGATTTGTCATTGCTCTCCTCCCAAGAAGTAGACGTCTTCTGATTTCCTGGCTGCAGTCAGCATCTGCAGTAATCTTTGCGCCTAGAAATACAAAGTCTGTCACTGCCTCCAGGTTTTCTCCCTCTATTTGCCAGTCATCAATCAAGCTGATTGCCATAATCTTGGTTTTTTTTGAGGTTTAACTGCAACCCAGCTTTTGCACTTTCTTCTTTCACCTTCATTATAAGGCTCCTCAGCTCCTCCTCGCTTTCAGCCATCAAAGTGGTATCATCTGCATATCTGAGATTGTTAATGTTTCTTCCAGCGATTTTAACTCCAGCCTTGGATTCCTCAAGTCCAGCACGTCACATGATGTGTTCTGCATACAGGTTGAATAGGTAGGGTGAGAGTATACAGCCATGCCGTACTCCTTTCCCAATCTTAAACCAGTCTGTTGTTCCATGGTCTTGCCGTTGCTACTTGATCATTATACAGATTCCTCAGGAGGCAGACAAGATGACTTGGTATCCCCATACCTCCAAGAACTTGCCACAGTTTGTTATGATCCACACAGTCAAAGGCTTTAGAATAGTCAATAAGACAAAAATAGGTGTTTTTCTGAAACTCCCTGGCTTTCTCCATTATCCAGCGGATATTGGCAATTTGGTCTCTAGTTCCTCTGCCTTTTCTAAACCCAGCTTGTACTTTTGGCAATTCTCGCTCCATGAATTGCTGGAATCTACCTTGCAAGATCTTGAGCATTACCTTACTGGCATGTGAAATAAGTGCCACTGTTCGATAGTTTGAACATTCTTTAGTGCTTCCCTTTTTTGGTATGGGGATATAAGTTGCTTTTTTCCAATCTGATGGCCATTCTTGTGTTTTCCAAATTTGCTGGCATATGGCATGCATCACCTTGACAGCATCATCTTGCAAGAAATGTTATTATACATGTGTCATAATTTCCCACATCCCATGCCTTTGTATCATTAAGTAATTTATCAGTTTGCTATTTATTTATTTGTTTGTTTGTTTGTTTGTTTGTCTAGTGAAATGTTATTGTAGCCTCATGCTTACAAGGAAAGAAATGAGTTAATATGCTCAGTTCACACTCAGTGAAACTCAGGTTCCAATATCTTTTGGCCAAGCTCAATGGAGGCTGCAATGGGTGTTACCTTAAAGACCACGGTGGGGGAAAGGGAAAAGAAATAACATACCACAGTGTGGATGGAAAAGCAGTTGACTATTGGAGTCAAAAGGTCTGCCCTCATATCATAAATGATTCTTGAGATCAAGGTAGATCCTAACCCAAAATTGTTTAGCCCATTCACACCATCCTGGGATTGGCAAAATCAAAGCTTACGAGCTACACAAAATTTCATCATTTGTTCCAAGTGATTCTGCCTTGCTGTTGACAGTTTAATCCTAACTAGTTCTGTGATGGCCTTTTGGAGCTAGCTTAATTAGTTAAACTTGCCTATGCAAAACAGAGTCATTCCCTGACACTCTCATCACTTAAATGCCTATCAGTTGGATCCACTGTATTGTGGAAAGAAAGTAATATTCTTCAAAAATACTATTTCCCTTTGCACAAAACTTCAAAGAACATTTCCAAATGAAGGTCTGCCAGTTAAAAAAAAAATGCAGATCTTTGTGATCCCAGGACATCAGTGGACTTTGGCAGCTGAACTAATGTATTTCCTTCTCAGCTGTGATATAACCAAATCACACATACTCACCCACAAATCATGTCTATGAGCTGTCAGTTTTCCTTCTGGATGGAGGGAGCTCTTGACTTATTTCTTCTGTATCCTGAGCTCTGATCATTCTAGCACTTCCTATAAGAGAAATGTTGGGGTGTAGTGAAATTGACAATGTGAAATTCTGCTTTCTCCTTCTCTTTGACAGGAAAAAAGCAGGCATGCAAAATGACCAACTACTTGGGTTATTTTATTTCTCTTCATTCTTTTGTGGAGTGAAAAGATTTAGGTTACTCCCACTAAGTAGAAACAGGGGCAGTGTGGAAGTATCTTTACAGTGAATCCCAGCTCCTGCAATATGGAGAAAAAAAAGGATGCCAGTCCATCCAGCCACTTTACTCACTTTCAATGGTATGTATGTATGTATGTATGTATGTATGTATGTTTGTATGTGTGTATGTATGTGTGTGTATGTATGTGTGTATATGTATGTATGTATATGTATATGTGTATGTGTATGTGTATGTGTATGTATGTGTGTGTGTAGTGTGTGTACATATATATATATATATATATACATACATACATACATACATACATACATACACACACACACACAAACACACCATACATACATACATACATACATACATGGATAAGTGCCTTGGTAGACAGGTGCCTTCACCTTTTACAAATTCTTAAGTTGCAAATGACCAGAAAAATGCACACAATGCATACTGAAATGTATGTTTGTTGGCAGAAAATTGGTGGACTTTTTTTCCAGGTTCCTGTTGGTCAACTATACAGCAGAGCTGCTGATGGGTTTGTTTGTCTGTTTGTTTGTTTTTCTTTGTAAAACCATAGTGCAATAGACAGGGTTAAAACCAGCCTTCCTATGCTCTGAAATTCAATCCTGGCCTTCACAAATGTTATTTAGATATCAACAATAAGAAGAACAGGAAGAGGATAAAAGCATGAAATACATCCATACATTATATATTTAGCTTTTATCAATACATTAATGCCAAGTATTCAATGTACAACTCAGGTATTAATTTCTTGTTCCTATTGTGTAAGATGGATCAATATTGTTCTCAAAATATAATGTGTATGTAAGTAAGGGAGAGGTTTACTTCTGATTATTGAGTGAGTTGCTGGCAGAAGTGAGATTTGAATCCAGAATTTCTTGATTTGTAGCTCAAATCAAGTCACTGCATTAAGCCAATTTTTCTCATGATTCAATGTTTTTACTTACCTTGCCTTAATTACTGAGGGAGTAAAAACTGCCTTCATCACCTAGAACCATGTGGAACAGCATGTTTTCAAGTAGAGAAGGCAATTCGTTGTCCAGGAGTAAACTATACCCTCCAGGCTAATGTGGTTCATGAAGACCTCCAAAGACCTCAGTGACCAAATGGCAATTTCCAATGGCATTATTTTTGCCCCCTTCTCATTTTTAACAAATTAAGTCCTAAAAGAAATATCCAGGTCTTCATTAAGCTGAATACTTTAACTTTCAATGTCCAAGTTTTTCCCAAATATTACTAAACATTTTACCCTTCTCTCCCTCTGATCATGTTGATCCACCAACACCAAATTATGTGATCTTTTAAAAAAGGAAGGAAGGAAGGAAGGAAGGAAGGAAGGAAGGAAGGAAGGAAGGAAGGAAGGAAGGAAGGAAGGAAGGTCAGCCTACAGTTTACATTTAAGAGTGATTTGACTTTTTCCTCATATGATGAAACATTCAGTGTATAATTCAGGGCAGGTACATTGGTCTTTGAGCCTATGCATGTTTCCTTTTTCACATGTAAGGTCAAGGCATCTTGAAACAACATGGGGTTCTTTTGGATTGCCCAGGGGTGTCAAAGGGAGAGCATACCAGATATACTATGCTTTCCCCCTTCTAGACATAGAGGAATGGTATTACCCAATTGTGTTTATAATAAATAGCTGCTGCTTGATACAAAGGCAGGACTTTGAAATACTTGAAATTAGACTGAAATAGCAAAAAGCACCATGCCTTGGACTGGCTTTTAGGAACCAAGAGCAATGTTTTTCTTAAGTGCTGAGATCAGAATTGTGGAGATTTAATGGGTGTCAAGGGGAAGTTTTGCTATTACCTTCTTCTAAACTAGAGCAGTTACTGTGCCTGTGCAAGGCTAATAAATTCCAAGGGGGAGGATTACAAATGTCTTCATCTAGAATTCAGTAACTGCAGATGGTTGCTTGCCACTATTTTACAATGATTACTGGTCGAGCCTAAACTGTATTCCTTCTGTGAACATTCCTTTTAATTAATACAAATGTACACAAGAAGAAGCCGATTTTTATCTTCGCTCAAATTGGCTGCTTGGAACTGGAAATACTCCCTGATGAGGTCACCAAAGTGGAGTTACCACATTTGGGTTAGTAATAGGCAGACAGCTGCATTCAGCTCACGTCCTCTGGTTCCAGAAGAAACACTTTTGTATTTTTAACCACATCTCTATTTAAATTCTGCTAAAACTTGTACCAAGTTAGGAGATGCAAATTGATGGAAATCAAGTCTATGTAATTGCCAAATGCATTCAGATGGTATTAATCTTAGCTAGTTTTTCCAAAACAAAACAAAACAAACAAAAACAAAGCACTAAGAAAATTGGGCTCCGTTATGTGGATTTTGCATGCATTGTATGCATTTTTTACTATATATGAAACAAACGTTTTTTTCTGTGCTTTTCTTCCTACTATATATTGTTTATACAAAGTTTGCATTATAATACTATATATAGCCCTTATAATCACGCTTAGGGGTGTGGTGGCTTAGCAGGTAAGACGCCAGGCTTGTTGACCGGAAGATCACAAGTTTGGAGGTTCGAATCCCTAGCCCCACGTGATAGAGTCAGCTCCCGCACTCGCCCCAGCTCTTGCCAACCT
This sequence comes from Charina bottae, assembly GCA_023362775.1. Classification (NCBI taxonomy): domain Eukaryota; kingdom Metazoa; phylum Chordata; class Lepidosauria; order Squamata; family Charinaidae; genus Charina; species Charina bottae. The sequence goes on from JALMGJ010000003.1 coordinate 13,214,529, forward strand.
AGCAATTCAAAAGCATGCAAATGTAAGTAGATTAATAGGTACCACTTCGGTGGGAAGGTAACAGCGTTCTGCGTGCATCATGCTGGCCACATGACCATGGAAGTGTCTTCAGACAACGCTGGCTCTTCGGCTAACAAACAGAGATGAGCACCGGCCCCTAGAGTCGGACACGACTGCACAAATGTGCGGGGGGAACCTTTACCCTTTATAGCCCTTATATTTGCTCCAGCAAAGGAGATTGTTACCTTGTCGTGGTGCTAGAGCTTGAGCACCTCAATGACACCATGAGATAAAAAGTGAAGGGACACCCAAGATGGGAATGTCATGGCAGAGAGGTCAGACTAAATACAATCCCTGGTGAAGGTAACGGCAAACCACCCCAGTATTCTTGCTGTGAAAACTAAATGGATCAGTACAACCAGAGATATGTCGGTATAACATAGGAAGATAGAACTCCCAGGTCAGAAGATAGTCAAAATGCTACTGGGGAGGAACAGAGGATAAGTTCAACTAGCCCCAGATGTGATGACACAGCTAGCTCAAAGCAGAAAGGATGGCTAGCGGCCGATGGTACTGGTGGTTAACAATGAATCTGATGTTCTAAAGATCAACACATCATAGGAACCTGGAATGTAAGATCTATGAGCCAGGGCAAATTGGATGTGGTTATTGGAAAGATGTCAAGATTAAATATAGACATTTTGGGTGTCAGTGAACTGAAATGGACTGGAATGGGCCACTTCAAATCAGATGACTACCAGATCTACTACTGTGGACAAGAGGACCACAGAAGAAATGGAGTAGCATTCATAATTAATAATAAAGTGGCTAAAGCAGTGCTTGGATACAATCCAAAAAATGAGAGAATGATCTCAATTCGAATTCAGGGTAAGCCATTTAACATCACAGTGATCCAAATATATGCCCCAACCACAGATGCTGAAGAAGCAGAAGTAGATCAGTTCTATGAGGATCTGCAGCACCTACTGGATAATACGCCAAAAAGAGATGTTATTTTCATTACAGGAGACTGGAATGCTAAAGTGGGTAGTCAAATGACACCTGGAATTACAGGTAAGCATGGTCTGGGAGAACAAAATGAAGTGGGACATAGGATGATAGAATTTTGCCAAGACAATTCACTGTGCATAACAAAACACTCTCTTCCAACAACCTAAAAGATGACTTTATACATGGACTTCACCAGATTGTCGACACCGAAATAAGATTGATTACCTCCTTTGCAGCCAAAGGTGGCGGGCATCTATACAGTTGGTAAAAACAAGACCTGGAGCTGACTGTAGTTCAGATCATGAACTTCTTATTGCAAAATTTAGAATCAGACTAAAGAGAATAGGGAAGACCCACAGATCAGTTAGGTATGAGCTAACTAATATTTATAATGAATATGCAGTGGAAGTGAATAATAGATTTAAGGGACTAGACTTAGTAGATAGAGTCCCGGAAGAACTATGGACAGAAGTTTGCAACATTGTTCAGGAGGCGGCAACAAAAAACGTCCCAAAGAAAAAGAAAACCAAGAAGGCAGGACGGCTGTCTGCTGAGACACTGGAAGTAGCCCAAGAAAGAAGGAAAGCAAAAGGCAACAGTGATAGGGGGAGATATGCCCAATTAAATGCAAAATTCCAGAGGTTAGCCAGAAGAGATAAGGAATTATTTTTAAACAAGCAATGCGTGGAAGTCAAAGAAGACAATAGAATACGAAGGACAAGAGACCTCTTCCAGAAAATTAGAAACATTGGAAGTAAATTCCAGGCAAAAAAGGGTATGATCAAAAACAAAGATGGCAAGGACCTAACAGAAGCAGAAGAGATCAAGAAAAGGTGGCAAGAATATATGGAAGATCTGTATAGGAAGGGTAATAACATTGGGGATAGCTTTGACAGTGTGGTCAGTGAGTTGGAGCCAGACATCCTGAAGAGTGAGGTTGAATGGGCCTTAAGAAGCATTGCTAATAACAAGGCAGCAGGAGACGATGGTATCCCAGCTGAACTGTTTAAAATCTTGCAAGATGATGCTGTCAAGGTGATGCATGCCATATGTCAACAAATTTGGAAAACATAAGAATGGCCATCAGATTGGAAAAAAATCAACTTATATCAGAGTCTACTTTTGTAGAGATGGGCAGTGATAAATTTGACGAATAAAGAAATATCCCCATACCAAAAAAGGGAAATATAAAGAATGTTGAAACCATTGAACAGTGGCACTTATTTCACATGCCAGTAAGGTAATGCTCAAGATCCTTCAAGGTAGATTCTAGCAATTCATGGAGCAAGAATTGCCAGATGTACAAGCTGGGTTTAGAAAGGCAGAGGAACTAGAGACCAAATTGCCAATATCCGCTGGATAATGGAGAAAGCCAGGGAGTTTCAGAAAAACATCTACTTCTGTTTTATTGACTATTCTAAAGCCTTTGACTGTGTGTATCATAACAAATTGTGGCAAGTTCTTGGTGGTATGGGGATACCAAGTCATCTTGTCTGCCTCCTGAGGAATATGTATAATTACCAAGTAGCAACAGTAAGACCAGACCATGGAACAACGGACTGGTTTAAAATTGGGAAAGGAGTACAGCAAGGTTGTATACTCTCACCCTACCTATTCAAGTTGTATGCAGAACACATCATGAAACATGCTGGGCTTGATGAATCCAAGGATGGAGTTGAAATTGCTGGAAGAAACATTAACAATCTCAGATGTGCAGTTGATACCACTTTGATGGCTGAAAGCGAGGAGGAGCTGAGGAGCCTTATGATGAAGGTGAAAGAAGAAAGTGCAAAAGCTGGGTTGCAGTTACACCTCAAAAAAACCAAGATGATGGCAACCAGCTTGATTGATGACTGTCAAATAGAGGGAGAAAATGTGGAGGCAGTGATTGACTTTGTATTTCTAGGCGCAATGATTACTGTAGACGCTGACTGCAGCCAGGAAATCAGAAGACGTTCACTTCTTGGGAGGAGAGCAATGACAAATCTCGATAAAATAGTTAAGAGCAGAGACATCACACTGACAACAAAGGTCTGCATAGTTAAAGCAATGCTATTCCCCATAGTAACCTATGGCTGTGGGAGCTGGACCATAAAGAAAGCTGAGCGAAGGAATATAGATGCTTCTGAACCAGGACTTTCCAAAGTTTTCCCGTGGCGACACACCAACCGCCATTGGTGTGTCGCTGCGGCAAAACCCGGAAGCGCTGCTGTTGCGGCAGTGCGCAAAAACCCGGAAGCGCTGCTGCCGCTTTCGGGTTTTTGCGTGCTGCCGTTGGTGTGTCTCCGCGGGAAAACCCAGAAGCGCTGATGATGATCAGCGCTTCCAGGTTGTGTGGCGACACACCAGACTGTGTGTGGCAACACACTTTTGTGTCATGACACACAGTTTGGAAAGCTCTGTTCTAAACTGTGGTGTTGGAGGAAAATTCTGAGCGTGCCTTGGACTGCAGGAAGATCAAACCAGTGCATACTCCAGGAAATAAAGCCAGACTGCTCACTTGAGGGAGTGATATTATAGGCAAAACTGAAGTACTTTGGCCACATAATGAGAAGACAGGATACCCTGGAGAAGATGCTGATGCTAGGGAAAGTGGAAGGCTAAAGAAGAGAGTCTGACCGAGGGCAAGGTGGATGGATGATATTCTGGAGGTGACGGACTCTACCATGCGGGGGATGGGGGGGGGCGATGGCAATGGCCAACAGGAAGCTCTGGCATGGGCTGTTCCATGAAGTCACGAAGAGTCAGAAGTGACTGAACGAATAAACAAACAAAAAGAAAACCCTTATATACATTGTTATGTAACTTTCCCCCAGATACATTGATTTTTAGCACTTTTCCCCGAATGTATAAACACAGTTTTATAGCCAAGAACAATGGGCAGTATATAGCATCTTTATTGGTACTGTTAATGCCAGGAAGCGTATCCTTTGATAGACAATGGGAATTTGACTCCAAACAGAATTCATTAGCTAGTGAGGCAGAATTCAAAGTCTACATTAAAATTTTAAAATAGCCTGAACAACTCTGCATAGCTATTGGATTATCTATGGCAATAATTAATTTTAATTTTATCAATATATTTAAAAGAATAACCTAGGACACCAACCCATTTAAGCGCTTTGTTTCTCTTAATAATAGAGAAATCTGCTCAGAAGATTCCATTTAAATGTTATTTTATTGAGCAAGTTTTATTTCTGCACTGAGTAAAACTACTCACTCTATTTTTTTTTATGTTTCTGGATTTGTCTTGCTTATCCAGACATTGTGTAAGCAGCACCAGTTACACAGATAAAAGATATGCTTCTATTATCAACAGAATATCACACCAATGATTCACACCAGCATACATCTTATGCCAATTTTCAGTCCCATATTATGTCTGCATAGTGGAACTTTTTGGCATTGTGTCACTTCTAGCTTCTCATCCACCTGATTTTAAGTGTAGGATTGTACCCTTAATGGTTTGGTGAAGGGTTATCAAGGCTGACATCATATGCCTTTCACATTTTATTGGCATTACCAGATTTCTCGTCAAGATGTTAATCAGCTATCATTTCTTCAAAACTGCAGAAAGGGTATTTATTTGTACTTGAGTGTCTAGTTCTGATTCTTTTGGGGGGGGGGTGTTAAATAGACTTCTGAATAATAACACCAGCTGTCTCTTGCTAACATCATGGTGAGGCAACCCTTATATTTAGAAACATTGGAGAATTAATGAGGACAAAAGACAGAAAGTGATTAGGCAGATCCTGATGGGGTTTCAAAGCAATTAATTATTCTGAAAAACAAGAAATAATTAAAATATGCTGCTTGTAAATCTCCAATGAAATACTGCATCTGTTGTGACACTTTAGCCTCCCCTCACTTATCCTTTTTGCTTGCTATTAAAATTCAGGAATAAAAGTGTTTTGTGCACAATGTGCATACTACTAATCTATCAAATGGAGGGAAAGAAATTACATATAATACATTAATTTTGAATGTGATAAAGAAACACAGTAGGAAGTATTCATTAACTGAGGGTGAAGTCTTTAGGCAAAGTAGATTCCCATGTAGCTATCTTTCAGGTTCATTAACATCCCAGCACCTGATTCAACTAAAATTAAGCACTTTGAAATCTGGTGGATTTGGATAAGAATGTTAATCAGATTTTTTTAATTTCCACCCACCAGAATCAATAGAATTATGAGTGGATCAGCTCCTGGATGTACAACCATTTCTGATGAAATGAGAATATGGTACTCTTTTTCTCTAAGGGGAAAAATGAACATCTGTTTAAGATTGAAAGTTTATTTTTGAACCCCAAAACTGAACTTTTCTATCAGCTAAATATCAGCTTTCAATCGTTGGAGGTTACAGAGCAGATTTCACTGGTTTCAGTAGAAATACACCTCATACAGGTCCCTATGATTTAATCACAACTGTTTCAGGAGCAAATTTAGTTTGGTGAATAAGACAAAAGTAGGGTCTCTGTACTAATTTTAATAATTCCTTAAAAATAAGAAGATCAGCTTTTTGTTCTCCTACATGAGAAGATATACTGTACTTTCCAAAGTTACTTCTTCACAGAATTAAAAGCACAAAGCATTGCTATAGTGCATTTAGTGATAGGATCCAGCCAATTACTAAAGATCCCAAAGAAGTAAATCCTGGATTAGTGAGAGCTAATTTGGGTGTTTTATTCCCACTGGATTCATGGTGGGATAAAATTTATTTATTTTATTTATTTATTATTTAAATGTATATCACCACCCATCTCCCCCAATCAGGGGACTCTGGGAGGTTTACAATAAAATCGAAAGTTAAAAAATGTAAACATACAGTTATAATAATCAATATAAATACAATAAATAAGTAAAAAATCCAAGGACTAGATCTTAAATAATGGAGAGGGCACTACTGCACCAGCCACCCCCAAGAGGAGCTATTAGCCTGCCCATCCCACGCAAGGTGGCAGAACCAGGTCTTCAGATTTTTCCGGAAGGTCGGGAGTGAGGAAACTTCAGCTCTAGGGGCAAGATATTCCAAAGGACGGGTGCCACTGCAGAGAAGGCCCACCTCCTGGACCCCACTAGATGGAATTCCTTCACTGATGGGGTCCATAGCATGCCCTCTCTGCATGACCAGGTTGGGCGGGTCGATGTTCTGGGGATGAGACGGTCCCTCAGGTAACCTGGTCCCATGCCATGTAGGGCTTTAAAGGTGATAACCAACACCTTGAATTGGACCCAGAAGCAAACTGGTACCCAGTGCAGGTCGCGCAGCAGTGGTGTCACGTGTGCTGATTTTACGGCTCCAATAACTGTCCACGCGGCTGCATTTTGGACCAGCGGAAGCTTCCGGATACTCTTCAGGGGTAGCCCCATGTAAAGTGCATTGCAGTAGTCTATATGGGAGATGACAAGGGCATGAGTGACTGGAGGGCAAATCTAGGAAGAATGAAATTTACTCAATTAGCTTTTTTTCCTGTCCTGCAAAAGGGGTGGGGTTGCAGACTGTGATCTGGTTTAGGGCCACCTTAAATATATTAGAAAGAAAGCAATATTCTTTTCTGCTCTCAAGTCCAATCTAGCCCAATAAAAACATGTGTAAAGCACTCTAGGCTTAACTACTGCCTTTTGATGGTCTTTTCTGGGCTATGTTATTTTTCAAGTTTTATGTACAAATCTATGTTTAAATAGACTTTTAATCTCTCTCTCTGTGTATGTATGTGTGTGTGTGTGTGTGTGTGTATATATATATATATATATATATATATATATATATATATATACACACACACACACACACACACACACACACACACACACACACTTCATTGGCTGCAAGTCCATCCTAGGCTTTAAATGGCATGTCAAGAGACATATTTCAAAAGTGGGTGGGGACATCAACAATCCAGGGGTATCAAACCTTCCATTCCTGGGAAATTTAGCTCATGTTACTAACCAGCCTGAAGAAGAAGTGAGTGAGGTAAGATTTTTGTTTCTACTGTTTTCAGCTGTTGTTTAATTTTGTATTCTGTATATTTTTATTACAACTGAGAATAGCCCCACTGGGTCAGGTCTAGGTTTAGCATTCCATTTCATACAGTGGTCCACCAGATGTGCTAGGAAGTCCAGAGATATGAAATCAAGCCTCATCATCAAGACAGCCTACCTTTCTCATTGTTGCTCCAACGCACCTAGCATGTAAAGGTAGACTGGCCCCATGTCTGGAAGCAGCACCAGTGAAGGCTAGTAGCCATTGATAGAAACATCCTTTAGGAATTCGCAGCAGCATATTCCAAAGGGTGATTACACATTGCATGAAGAGATATTTCTTCATATCAGTTTTAAATCTTCTATTACACAGTTTCATTGGAAGCCCTCTAGTTCTAGCATTAAGGGAGATGGAGAGATGCTCATCCTTTTTTTTACCATCTGTAATTTTATAAACATCAATCCTGTCTTCCTGTAAGCATCTTTTCTCTATGCTAAACAGTCCTGCCTGCAGCTATTGCGTCTTGTCTTCACATGGAAGGTGTTCAAGTCCCCTGATTTTCCTGTTTGCCCTTTTTTATATCTTCACTAGCTTCACAATGTCCTTTTTGAGATGTGGTGACTAAAACTACACAGTATTCTGGGTGTTGCTATAACATAGATTTGTATATTTAATCCATTCAATCATGTCCAATTCTCGGAGACTGCCTGGACAAGTCCCTGCAGTTTTCTTGTCAAGGTTTTTCAGAAGTGGTTTGCCATAGTCTGCTTACTAGGGCTGAGAGAGAGTGACTGGACCAAGGCTACCCAGCTGGCTTTGTGCCTAAGGCAGGAATAGAACTCACGGTCTCCCAATTTCTAGCACAGTCCTTAACCACTACACCAAACTGGCTCTCACCTTTATAATATTAACTGATTTATTGTCTGTCTCTTTTCTGATGCCCTCAGCACAGGATTTCCTTTCTTTATAGCTGCTGTATATTGTATAGATGATTTCACTGAACTATCTACAAAAATCCCAATATCTATTATGCAGTTGGTTAGTGACAGTTCAGTTCACATCATGTGATTAGTGAAGCAGAGATTCCTAGCTTCAAACTTCACAATTGCTAACACTGAATTGCATTTGCCATTTAGTGGCCCAATTACCAAAACTGAAATACTTTTGGAGCTCTTCACATTCTATGTGTGTTTTCACCACACTGAAACAATTCTGGATTATCTGCAAATTTTGCCACCTCATATACCTGCTGTCTTATAGCCTCCTTCACTGAGTTTGTCAGCCACAAGGGCCTTCTTATTTGGGTATGTGTGTATTTGTGTTTCTTTTTCTGCACCAAGGTATACATTTTACCTGGGTTTCCACTGTTGTTTTACATATCTTCCAGGAATTGAAAACAGTGCTGACAATGGTTTATGTATTTTGTCTAATTCTAAAAGTAAACATTGCTTTGACCACATCTGAATAGATTTTAATCCTGAAATCAAGCAAGCTAAAATGATCTTGGCTTCCACCAAGTCAAATTTGATGCCCTTGGGTTGGTAAGAATTTGAAGTACAAAAGACAACGGTATCTTGCTAAGAACAAGGAGGATAATAAACTTTGGTTGAGATCATGACTGCTTTATATTCCAAATGTCTAGATGGACCTCCTGAGATACCTAGATATGTATCCCCGCTTCCCAATTCCAGCTGTACTTTAGTGCAGTCTGCGAAGTTTTGATATTGGCCCACATTCTTTTAATGGAAATAATAACGAAAACAATGCATATGATTACTGAATGCAAACTTGCTATTTTTCCACTTCATTTGTTCATGCAACTTTAATCATTTTTCTGTCTCTAATCTAGCTCTGCACATAGTCAGACAAGAACCTGCTCATTCGTCTTTCTAACGACATCCAAAGCAATGTGTTAATGACTTGAGTTTTAATTGCATTGCAGTAATGTGACTTTAGGGATCTTCTATCGAGGTTGTGTTACATTTCTAAAACACTTTTGCAAAACATTAAACCTTGTCTGTAATTATGAAGCAACTGCACAATTGTGGAATTAAACATGGAATTAAACATAGAATCATAGAACCACAGAATCACAGATATGTAGAATATGTAAAATGGAATCCAAACATGCTTGCACAGGTTGCTCCAACCCTCTTTTATCAGAGACATTATGGCCTGTCAGAGTCTGATGAATGAAAATTCCCTCTTCATTGGCAATGCTAATAGAAGCTGCTGGAAGGCACAGCTCCATAGTACATGGAGGATCACAGATTCCCGAAGAAGATCAATACATAAATTCCCCATATTTATAAGCTTCCGATTCTCTTCTATGAAATAAATTCCTAGGAATTTCCTAGGAAACTCACAAAATGTTTGTGTAGGGTTTCTCTAATCATATCAAAAGTATATTTTCTTTTCTTGTAATAATCAAGGTTATTTGTATTAAAATGTTTCTTGGAAATGTACATGAACAACTCAATTAGAGAAAGTTTGCTATTAAAAGTTTCATGTTTTCTGAAAAGTTCAAATGTAATAGATTTTTTTTTTGCTATAGAACTTTCTATAAAACAAACAAAAATAAGGACAGACTGAAATACTGCCCTATTAACAGAGACCAGATGTATCATATTTATATCTTCTAAATGTGGGGCATCTATGGAACAGTGTAAAATAGTCAAGGTGGCAAGGTGATATTTGTTGCATATATGATACATGTAAAAAAAAAAGTGGGTCTTCAACTGCATAGTCACAGCTGCTATTTTGACTCTAAATTCTGCTCTCTCTGCCCCCCACTTATTTTATTTATCCTGATTTCTTTTTATTTTTAAAGAAAAACCTTCTCCAAGCTTGCTTACCAAAGAAAAATTAAAAACGAGCAAATGTTTACCAGAATTTGTACTGGCAGTGGAACATCTCAGCATGCTTTAAAGCCTTTGTGGCAGAGAGCTGAAACTGGCTTTCAGTTAGGTTCTCAGCTGCATGTTCTCAGTTTGGCAAATGGAAAGGTGAATACTTAAACTTCATCTCTGACAAATTCTTGGGGAAAAAATGGCCTCGTAAAGCAGCATATTTATTTCAAACATAGTGAGGTCCCTACAGTTCATAATCATGTCCATTCTTAATCAACAGTTCTCCTAAATATGGGATATATTTAAAACCACAATATTTGTAGCACCACTTTGATTCACCTATCTAGGACTAGCATCACACATTTTTTAAAAAAATGTATTGGATTATTACCAAAAGTATTTCTGCTTTGTTTTGTTTTTAAATTATCAGGATGCAGAAAGTTGATTTTTCTCAATGGAACTTTTCCAGATAGATAGAGAAGATTGGTTACTTCTTGCTAACTTCTGGTCCTAAATGGTAGGAATAATTCATGTTAATGTAATGTACACTGAATCAAGACCATCAGGCAAAAGTAGTCCCAGAATATGGAATGTTAGGATGAGGGTTCGGGTTAGGCCAGCAAGATGCTATGCCATAAAGTTGCAAGTCTTCTGCTCGGTATATTATAATAGTTGAGAAATGATAGCAACGAACTATGATTAGAGATCCCATTGAGGCAGGGGAAAGAATTCAAGGGCTGGGAGACAGTATAGAGGAAGAGTTCTCAATAATGGGGAAATGGCTCAGCTGCATGTCTGCAGAATTCTATTGCTTCTGTTGGAAAACTGGGCACAGTGTGCTTCTCTTTGAATCACATAATTGCAGAGACAACATCATGGAATTACACCAGTGTTTGGTGCCATTATGTTGCCAAGGACCATGATAACATGAAGAAGTGAAGCCCAGACACTGATCTTCTCCATCCTGACACTCCTTTTTCTCATTGCTTAGAGGACACCACTTTACCAAATTCTCTTCCTTGTTTCACTAGAGCCCATGGATGAAATTTCAATAGACGCATTGTACAGGATCTCTGAAATAGTTTCCCTGCCTTTCCCCCCATTACCTTCACAAGTCTCATTTCACTAGTCTCCTTGGCAACATTTTGGAAACTCTCCTTACCCTTGGCACATGTATTCATGAAATTTATCTGACTGCCTGAAACCAGCTGGACTCTAGTTGGCCTATAGAATTTATGTATTAAAAACAAGGTAAAAAATCAGAATAAAATGATTAAAATAGTAACTAAGAAAAAGAATCTAAGGAATTTTAGAATTGTAAGGAGTAAATACAGTTAATTCCCAAAGGTCCTCTGGAAGAGCTACACATTCACCTGCTTCCAGAAAGTCATGAGGATGGGGGCCATCCACACTTCAGCGGGCAAATTATTCCACAGGGAGCTGCTACATGAAACACCACTGTATGAGCCTCCTCCTAATAGGTTGGGACCCATAGCAGGCACTCCCTAGTTGTTCAGGTAGGATGGGCAGGAATTGGGGGAAAGGCATCCCCTAAGATATGCAGGCCCTGACCCACATAAAGTTTGTTGGCTGAAACCAGCACCTTGGATTACACTTGGAAGCCTACTGGTAACCAGTGCAGCTCCTGCAGCAGAGGTGTAATGTGGCAGGTATCACAACTGGTCTACCAGCACGCATATTTAAAAATAAAATATAATTAATTTAGGAAATTCATTAATGTAAGATAGTATTAAACATTCCATTCAACAAAGATAAAACATGATCAGCTGCTACAGATAGATAAATGGAAACCATCTGCTTCTACTGATAATTGTTCTGGGTACATGCATCCCTACTGTTCCTCCCCAGGGAGAGGGGATCTTCAAATCATCTCTCATTTAGAAGCCCATCAGAGCCATAAGCAAGATAGCCAGTATTCATCTGTATATGCAAATAAATCTCTTTATTGTCACTGCAGTACTTCACAACAATATCAAGGTTAAGTTAATAACATCCAGGAAACACTGTAGCCTTGGGAAAACAAACAACTTGCCTTAATCCATCCTCTTCCATACAGTTTCTCCACTGAAAAATGTCTCCTTCCAAGTCATCTATGACTACAACTTCCAAAAGATGATTTTCCATCTCAAGATCATGCTGAATATTTTGGTCAAGGGTCAAAGCTTGCTTGTTGAGTCCATGGAAGAGTATGCCCTTTGGACATTTTTAAATTTTCTTGACTCTTTCCTTGCCATGCTGTGGAGAACAACATGGTTCCCAGAATATTCTTTCCTGTTTTTCCAGTAGAATCTGTATCTGAAGAAAGGCTCCTGATTGAGAACTTGGAGAACTGCTATCAGTTAGCATACTGTAGATTGCAACTTAGGTAGATGGACCAATGTTTTCGTTATGTATTTTGTATTAGGTGATGTCCTACCATCAGATAAAACACTTGATTACCTACCTAGCTACTTACCTACCTACCTTATCCAAATCCAATCTACTCTACCTCACTGAATATTGTCCATTGATTGGAGTTTGCACAAATTCTGTCTGGAAACAGATTAACTGTTACCACACTCTGTACTTCTCTCATAGTACATTTGTCCATAGCAGCAAAAAGCAAAGGGGATGTATGCGTCACCTTCAAATGACACCCAGTCCATCCAAAACCTTTCTCTTCCTGTCATGTACATATCTGCCTAAAATCTGAATTATTTAAACAGATGGAATTATAGATATTGCACATTGCAAGACAGCTTATAATCACAATAAGTAATAGTTATGGGGAATCACCCTGCAGTTTCAGGTGACATTTTAATTTTTTTATTTTATTATTACCGTATTTTCTAGCGTATAAGACGACTGGGCGTATAAGACGACCCCCAACTTTTCCAGTTAAAATATAGAGTTTGGGATATACTCGCCGTATAAGACTACCCCTCTTCCAACGCACTGGGGAAAGAAAGCTTTCCCAATGCACTGGGAAGCGGAGTAGAAAGTAAAAAACTGCAGGGAGAAAACAGGGAAGCGGAGTAGAAAGCGAATAGTAATGCGAAGCGTGGCAGCGCAGCTTGTGTGTGTGAAGGAGAATATTGGGGGGAGGGGGGAGAAAGCTTTAATTACCTGGGCAAGGCAGAGGGGTGAAGAATACATTTCCAAGCTTTAGCGGAACAAACCATGAAGGAGGAGGAGGAGGAGGGTAATGGGGGGAAGTTTGAAAAAGCAGATCCAAGCGCAAAAGTTACTGAGTCATTTCAGTGGCGGCTGGAACAGTTTTATTGACTCCAGCCTCCCTCCCTCCCTCCCTCTCGCTCTCTTTCCCTGGTGATGGATCAGTGCGGGGGGGGGGTCGGGAGGGAAGGGAGGAAACGGCAAGGGAGGTAGGGAGCGGAGGGTGGGACCAGAGGGGGGAGCGTTCAAGAGTAGCGGATTTAAAAGAGCGGGGGGTGGCTTTAAAAATAAATCAGGGGTGTGAATCGCATCACCGCCGGAAGAATTAACATGCGGGCATCTGTATACAAAGCCCCCCCCCCGCTCTTTTAAATCCACTTCTCTTGAATGCTCCCTCCCTTGCCTTCTCCCTTCCCTCCCCCCGTACTGATCCATTGCCAGGGAAAGAGAGTGAGAGAGGGAGGGAGGCCGGAGTCAAAAAAACTGTTCCAGCTGCCACCGAAATGACTCACTAACTTTTGTGCTTGAATCTGCTTTTTCAAACCTCCCCCCATCATCACCACCACCCTCTTCCTCCTCCTCCTTCACGGTTTGTTCTGCTAAAGCTTGGAGATGTATTCTGGGGGGGGAGGGCCCGGGTGGAAAATCTCCGCGCCGATCAGCTGTGCGGCGGGGATCAGCTGTGCGGTGGGGAAGTGAAGTTGCACCCCTGCGGTGCGCCATCAGCGCTTCCAGTTTCAGCACCCGCCCTATAAGACGACATCCGGCGTATAAGACGACCCCCGACTTTTGAGAAGATTTTCCTGGGTTAAAAAGTCGTCTTATATGCTGGAAAATACGGTAAGCTTGTATGCTGCCCGACTCCCAACAACTCTAGGCAGTTCACAACAATCAAAGATCATGATAAAGAACTGCCCACATGTTCATAAGTAAATAATATATTTCTTTATTTTAAAAAAAGAAAGAACGAAACCTGTGTCTACCGGGTACTTTAACCTAAAATAAGTGATATAGTTCTTTAAACTGTATCAACAATGTATTAGTTTTCTTCTTCCATTTTTATATTTTCTAATTCCTTTAAATGCGTCCCTCAGTCCTCACATCTGATATTTCCAGTTATTCAAATAAACAAATGCACAAGGCTTTCCTTTCCTTTCCTTTCCTTTCCTTTCCTTTCCTTTCCTTTCCTTTCCTTTCCTTTCCTTTCCTTTCCTTTCCTTTCCTTTCCTTTCCTTTCCTTTCCTTTCCTTCCTTCCTTCCTTCCTTCCTTCCTTCCTTCTTTCTTTCTTTCTTTCGGGTAGGGAGGTGTTTCTTTTTCAGGTCATTCCCACAATTCTGAATCGAAGGTGTTCTTAGTTCAATTTAGTCAGCTCAGTCACCGAGTAACATTTCTTTGTGTTTATAGCCTGAATGTACTGAGTTGCTACACATTTTTTTTTTAAAAAACCCTCTATCCATGGTGTGCTGAGTTCCTGCCCTCCCTCATTTTCCTTCACTTACAAACTTAACTGTGTTATCTTCCATCTTTTAGTTCTGTTTCCCTCAGATCAGTTTCTTTTTGATGTAGTGGCCCAAGTGGGTTCCTAGAATTAGAAGCTTTTTAAACCACAGAGTTAATATTTCTAAATTGTGAAGCATCAAAAGCAAATTATTTCCTGTGTGAAATTTCTTAGCTGGGGAGAAAAGAAAGAATGCCTTTGTTTCAGAATTCCAAGAAAGATGTAAACCAGAAATAAAACTATAAAAATTACTGATGGACTTCCTTTCTATTAAAACCAAACATGCAGTTTGTGAGGATGAATGAAAATGTCCAATTTACTGTAAATGCGTGAATAGTGGACTATTTTCCCCTTGATGTGCATGCATAGCAGCCATTAAATGTAATGGGATTAAATTCCTAGGAGGAAGGAGCTGTTATATCTATTGTGTTTATAAACCTGTAGTGTTTTTTTCTGAAAAATAATGATTGCGCGTATACACCCTCAGTGGTTCTTTCTGTACAATAATGATTGTACAGTGCCTGAAACTCCTAAACTGGAGAGTTGTCTTTTCATCATTTAATCATGTCAAAACAGTTGGGGAGGAAGGGGAAAAAAAAGGACATGATGTAATTATTTACAAATGGGTAAATGGTGAAGTTTTAATGCTCCTTTCCCTCCCCCTCCCCCATTTCAGACAAGGCAATGCACATTTATTCTGGTTTTCAACAGTCGTCAGACCACATACTGAGTAGCAGATAAAGGATGACAAATGAATATCTTCTAAAACAGCCCTCTACCTGCTCACACTGTTGTATTCTCTGCTAATTATCTTGATATGCAAAGAAGATTAAGGAATAAAGACAAGACAAGACAAGACAAGACAAGACAAGACAAGACAAGACAAGACAAGACAAGACAAGACAAGACAAGACAAGACAAGACAAGACCCCATAGCATAGATAGAGTGAGGGAAGGGCATATCAGGTCTGGACCTGAAATGATATCAAAACTTAAAATATTTAAAGATGTGATCAATTCAAATCTTTAACACATTTTCCTTGAAGGGTGTGGATGAAAAGCCAAGCAGAGCAAGATACATTTTACTGCTCCTTCTTAATGGCTCAGAGTGTTAGAAGTTAAGAAGTGTTACCCAAGCCGGTTACAACAGTAGGCAACACTTGTGGAGGGATCAGGAAACTGTTTTATTGCAGTAAACTTTTGCAACATGCTCATTTAACCATGACACATCTAGCCTTCCCCTGCAAAGCAGCCTCACTGCTGCTCATTACAACCATTTAGCTTCTTATCAGTACTTATACTACTTTAGTTATTATTGTAAACAAATAAAGAAAATATTCCAACAAGAGGAAAGGCCATTTCTCCACTGAATTAATGTAAAGTGAGGGAGGTGATTGGCAATAAGGGACTCTGTCTAGTTAATACCAATTGGACAACAGTGGACATTACTTATTTTAGTGAGTAGGTTGGAGAATAAAGTTTCATATATAGGAAATGCTCAGTTAAGTAAAACAAACCAACCCTTTTATGTGGAGTTGCCAATTACTAGTAGTGAATCATCCTGGAATTGTAATGATTAATATGTACACTGATGTAGCTGGTATAATTCTATGCAAAGGGGCCTTTTTGTTACATGGTAAAAAAAATGTTGACAGTTTCTCTTACTTTTGGTGAAGATGTTATATGGAATTAATGTTGACAGCACTAAAGAACAAAATTGGGCTCAATGTCTGGATTAGATTTGCATTACACTCTGGAGCTTTCCAGGCTTGGTGATCTTATCTTACATGTTTTTAAGGATTGTTCTTGGCCAACACTCTCATTGAATTCCATTTAATCCAAACATCCTTTCCCCACTTTCTAGTTAGGGATGTCAGGGCTATTGTTTAGGGGGAAAGGGCTTTCAAAGTTTGAGTTACAGATTTGTTTCCTGAGAAAACTAAACTCCAAGGGTCACCAAGATCAGAAGAAAACTGCAACACTGACTGATTGACAAGTGATTTCAAAACCTCCCTGTGGCAGAGGATGCATAAATAAAGTGATGGCTGACCTAGTGAAGCCATAGTGTCATAAGGGATAAGTGGGGGAAAAAGAATTCCAAACTGCATCACAGCACTTCACAGTATCTAATGTTGCCATCCACTACTTAGAAGACAGACTTTTTCCAATACTAAAGCAGTATTGGAAGGCTGCCAGTGACTACAATGTTAGCTCATAATAATTGGTTGGGAGTGACTGACAAATGATTGCTTAGGTGTGAGCATATGTTTGCCTCTCACATTGTGCTTCTCAAATCAATAAGAATGCCTTTTGTATTTGCTACTTGACAAATATAATCTGCATATATTTTCATATTAACTGTCTCCATACATCTAGGGGATGAAACAAAGATTGCAATAGCCTCATGGAGCTCATAGGAAAGGTTTATTATGTATGTGGCATTAGCACCAAATGAATGTTTAGTGAAGGGGTTGACAAGATCTGGTTATCTCACAGACTCCACATCTGTGGAATTCATGCCCTTGTAAGCAACAGGTGCTGAAATTTCCTTATCTGTGCAACTAATAAAACACAAGAGTCAAAATCTTTTGTAAATCTGCCCTCCCTAGGTTCTGTGTTCTTCACAACATTCTCTATAGCTTGGTTTGCATAGTACGTTAAATCCCAAACCCCAAACACAGTTGCTATGTTCACATAAAATGCTACGTGCAAAGAAATAAACTAGGCCTGTATAAATATTCAGTTCAAAAATTCAATTAAAAGATGATTAGTTTGATTTGATGATTCAGTCCAAATTTCTGAATGTGTCAAATCAAATTGCATGGCTCTGAATCAATTTAGAAACTTTTAAATTCTGTTTTGTGATTCATCTTTCTTTTGAGGCTGCACAGAAGAAGCAGTTTTCCTGGATCAGTTTGGCAATCTGATTTGGATTTACCATGATTTGCACATCCCTAAAGTAAAACACATTATGGCTTTCCGAGATAGCCTTGTTCACACAACATGGTAAATCACAAACTGTCCAATACCATTTTAATGTATCCAATGCCATCAGAAGTATCAAGGGTAGATAAAGTGCTGCCTTCCATAGGATTTGAGTTAAAATTCCCATAATTATTTTCTGTTGGCCATGCTGAAGGGAGCTGAAATTGGAAATGAAGGCACCAGGTTGCCTGCATGGTACAAAATTCATAATAAGTTGTTGAATCAATTGATTATGTATCTGGTAGTGGTAGCTTTCAAATTATAACCAAAATATTAAACATATTAATGTTAATGTACCTCTGTCTCCATCACAAGGCCATGGAAGTCCTCTGGCCCAATTATCTGAAGAACAGGAATCAATTGCTTTTGTCCATAAGGAGAAATGGAAGGATATACTAACATTTATCTCCCCGTCTTCTTTCACTGATAGCCATTCTGGGGATATCAACCTTGTGATTTCCCAAGTTGGATCACAACTTTGTTGGAGACAATCTCAACTCAACATGGCCATATCATTCTTTGATTGAGGGGTTTCTTTCTGGACTATAACTGTTTACCCAGACCATTTCCACAGAAGTCCCCAAACTTAATACTTAGCACTTAACAGTTTAACAACTGCTCCTGCCTTTCCTTGCTATCTCCAGCTATCCTTGTACTGCCCAAATAAAAATCACCAAAAAAGATGAGTAATGGTGCTCTGACTTCATTCTTTCCCCTGCCCATCATGTCAGTTTGCATATGCAGCAAAATGTGTTTGCTTTTTCTCATACTGTAGCTGCTGCAGCTCCGCTGTTTGTAGCATGGCAAAGTTCTAGAAACCTACATTTGGGCCAGAGAATCATAGATAACTTTGAATAAGAACAGGATGTCTGTTCCACCTTGTAGAAATGACAACTTAACAAAATAATATCTATCCACCTCCAGAATTTGATCTTCGGTGTATTCCAGTATAGAATATTATTGGTCTAGAACCAGGATACAAAAAGGCAGTTTCTGGATGCCAGCATCTCTGTTGGGAACTTCAGAGGGAAGTTATTAGGCCAATATCTTAAGCTCTTATTATTATTTTGGGAAAATTTGGGAGCTGTAAGAGGAAGAAATATTTCCTTAAAACATGCAGATGCTCAAGGCATCCATTTCACCTTTTACAATTCTGATTATCCTTCTAAAATGGGACCTGCCCCTACCCAGTAAGACCTACAAGCCAGTTGTAGCCTTTAAGCCAACATAAGTTGTCTATTAGCTGGTCTGGAAAATGAAAAGTGTTTTCACACCAAAATAACATCTTAAATAAGTTGATTATCAATATCATTATAGGGTGGGATAGTTAGAAGGATCCAAATGACTAGACAATTAGCTTTAAAAAATAGCTAGAGATGACACAAATATCCTTTTTGTCTCTTGTAATCAAAAGCCACATTTCTGCAGCTTTAATCTAATATATATGTAAGCAAGAGGTTTTAAAATTTTTAACGCAAAGACAAGAATAATTCATATAACATATGTAATTCTACTAGTTGCACAAAAAAGAGAGTATGTAAGTCATCCTTATAATTTTACAATCTTTAAAGTTGTGCTTTTACATAAAAATGATATTCAATTAAGGCTTAAATTTAAGGTACTCTTTCTGTACCCATTTCTATTTGACCTCTGAACTGAATAAAGTGAAATGTGAAAGTGTATATATAGGCATCTATACATGTGTCTATTTTTTTTCATTTATTTATTTATTTATTTATTTATTTATTTATTTATTTTTCTAATTTTGCCACTGTCCATCTCCCACAAAAAGAGGGACTCTGGGAAGTTTACAACAATAAGCACGTTAAAACGATAAGCATAAATAACAGCTAAAATATTAATACAAAATTACCAATAATATAATACAAAAACCAAGTGGCCTAGAAAATCTAATTCAGTGAGGAGAGCTCTAAGGTGCCAGCCATCCCCAAGAATCACTACTCCCCTTACCACCCCAGGAGAGACAGCAGAGCCAAGTCTTCAGGTTCTTCTGGAAGGTCAAGAGCGATGGAGCTTATACAAAAGCTGGTCCTTTCCTTTCCAAAATAGGAAAAAATACATAAATCAAAGAAATCAAAATTTAAATCAGAACTGTATTTTTAAATAGCATCTACAGCAAGGGTGGAAAATAATCCAGAATGTTTTATTTTTGGAAAAATCATTGCTTTTATGGATTATTTGTAGTTTGCAATACCAACACAAGGGGGGGATATCCATTGGAATAATTATCTGGAAAGGTTTCACAAACTCCTTAAAAATAAAAGTTGAATAAAAACAGTGAAGGGACTTGCAGTAGGACAATAAAACACAAAAGGAAGCTATGCCTGAGATTGTGATTATAAAGACAATAATGCTATGTGTCGTCCAGCTAGAAACATGCAAGCAGATTTAATTTGACATTTATTAGCTTGAATAAAGCACCCATCTTTCAATTATGCTCTCTACATTCAAATACTATGGAATACATCCCAAGATTAATACAATCTGTCACATTTTATTCCAGGCAATTCAATGAGAAGAAAGCACAGAGGAAGATAATAATCTATGTCTTTCACTGAAAAGGACTTACACCCCACAGATATTTTGTAGGGCTTCCTTTGGGAGGATAGGTTCAAAGAAACAGTGCAGAAGAAACATTTCCCAGCTGGGATATAGACAACCTACTAGTGAATAAGTAGTTGATTACAAATGAGAAAGTGCATTGTGGTTCCAACAATGTTATCATTATGTAAGTTGACTGGAACACAGATTTTTTTGCAGGGGGGGAGGAGGGGCTGTGCCTGAAATAATCAGAAGACTTTTCCTGAAAACATGCTAAAGTCACAATGGCTCAGAATTATTTTTCTGTATACAAGGTGTTTATGCTAGGAGATAGTCATTACTGATGCAGTAAGTCTTGTTTACAGCATTAGAAAAACAGAAAGAGAGAAAGAAAAAGGGAGGGAATAGTTTATATACAGTAATTTAAATGGATGTTGCTAGAATATAATGAGTGGAATCCTGGATGGATGGAAGGATGGAAGGATGGATGGATGGATGGATGGATGATTACATAGATTTAAACAACTTCCAACTCCAATTGGCTCTGGGTGCTTTACATTAAAAAAATAATAATAGAGAAATGATATACATCCAGAAAAAAACAAAAAAAAAACATACAAAGCAACATACAAAACATACAAAGGCACCACACTGCCACAGGGCCTGGGAGACTAGCCAGGTTTTCAGAGATGTTCAGAACATCATCAGGGTGGGAGCCATACAGATTTCTATTCCAGAGGGCAGCACTATCACAGAGAAGACACATCTCTGAGGCCCCAATAGGTAACATTGTTTAATTGAGAGGATTGTGCTGGATCTTATTGGATGGGCAATAGGAGATCCCTCAAATAACCAGGCCCAGTGCCATGAAGGACTTTGTAGATAATAACCAGCAAGTTCACAAAGCAGTGGTATTTTAGGCTTATTGTCCATGCCCATTATTATACATGCTTACATAATCTGGACCAGCTGCAGCTGCTGAGTGATTTTCAAGCGCAGCCCCATGTAGAGTGCATTGCAATAGTCCATTCATGAGGTGACTATGGCATGAGTGACTATCTGAAGGGCTTCCCAATTCAGGAATGGGCACAACTGTACAAAACAAACCTGTGCAAAAGCTTTCTTTGCCACCTGCTCTTCAAGTGGAGCGGTGAGTCCAAGACAACACCCAGATTGTGCACTAGTCTTGAATAGTGAAGTGCCACCCATCCAAGACTAAACATGGAAGCTCCCCAGGGTCAGTACCCCCATTAGTGCCTATTCCATTAGTGCCTATTTCTTTCCCTACAAATTGAAGCTTCTTTTTTTGACAGAGTCTAAACTGTTATATGTGTAGCTATTTATAGAGCCCCCTCCTCTCTTAGAGTTAAATAAGGGGCATTAACTATCTTCAGCTGGCAATCCCTCAGGCTGTCAGAATGTTATCCTCCTCCTCATTCTTCCTCTGGAACATAATCCCATGATGGATGCTCTTGCTCCCTCTAGGTAGGTTCGTATGATGCTCTAATCCTCTCTTTTCTTTCTCCAGTGGACTTGAAGCCACTCTGGAACACTTCAGTCTTCTCCCTGTCCACAAGTCTTCAGCAACTGAAGCTGCCTAATCGATCATGGTTTGCTAGCCATCATATTCTTCCCTCAAATCCCAGCTTAGCCAGCTCTCTTCTCCCTGCCAGTTCAACAGCCCCTTTTCACTCCCTCACCCCACTTATCATGAGAAAGTTATTGTTTATGTGAAAAGCTTTTTATCCATGTATTCTCCCATGCTGTACTTTTATTTAAAAAATAATCACATAATAGGATGGCAGACAATGTTCATCTTCTGCATTCAGTCACAGCCATTCTATTAGCACAACTATGCTGGTAGGTAAGCTGAAAGTGAAATAGAGATAGACCTAGAATATGGGTGACAAAGGAAAGGAGTAGAACATAGACTTGCCCCATCAGTGGTCAAACTAACTCCAGACCTGGTACAGGAAATTTCCATTCCATTGATTTCAGCAGCAGGGGAAACATTAAAAAAAAACTACCTGACCTTGACAGCTGCTTTTCCATGTCATTGTAACAGATCACAAAAATCATATAACATAACATGTAAACATAGCAAATCATCACCATGAGGAAAAGAACTGAGATAAAGGAGCACATGGCATGGGTTATATCTTTTGGGGTTCAGTTCCCATAAGTTAGACTTAAAGGGAGGTTGAAAAATGGAGCAAACACACTATACCACTAAGAAGAACACTTTGCACAAGCAACCTATCTACAAAGCGCTCTTAGGAATAGTGCAAAAACTTACCTGCTTAGTTCCTAAGCCCACTGGTTAATCTTGAATGATGATAATAACCATGGGTTAAAGCCCACTGGTTAATCTTGAATGATGACGAACCCCATGCAAAGTCTGGTTCAATATTTGAAATTATTGGGTGGATTGATACATTTCATTCAAAGCAGTGGAATTACTTTGTTGAAAACAACAGCAGCAGCAAAAAGAACAATTCCAGCATTTCATTCTGTTGTTTAATGGGTCTTAGACTGGACAAAACCAAATGGAGAAAAGAGTTAGTCTGACTTAGGATGCAGTGAGAAGGAAATGGATGCAATGTGGTGATAACTCAGTTAAATGTTCTACCTTTAGGCATTTCAATGTCAAAAAAACAAAAACAAAAAAACAACCAACACTCTTAAACAACTATTTGAAGATGTAAAACCAAAAGCACCTCAAGACTTACTCTCAAGACTAGAGTCACAAAGCCAAGACTGGGTGGATATAAAGTTTCACCTCTGGATAATGTAGCAAATCCTTTTCCATATTTAAGGGTCAGCAAGCTATAAACTGATTCTTTCACTTGTATTAGTGATACATATTAGACTCTTAACATTTTTTCCAGGTAATATAGTGTTTTCTTCTGGAGGGGAAAAAAAGAGAGAGAAAGAGAGAGCGAGAGCAGAAATAGCAATAATTACACTTTATGATCCCAAAACTTATTTTTGGGTTGTACTAAAAGGAAACTTTTTAAAAAGTGCACAAGTATTTGTTATGAATTGCAGTGGGTTGTCTCTCCCCCTGATTTTTTTCTTCAATTTCTGAGAGAGGAACACTAAGTTATTTGAAATTATAATTATGCAGTATTGGGAAAGTGTATGTTGCAGTGGTATGCTTATTTTAAATAGATTCCTTGAGCTATAATATGGGATTATCATGGGAAACACCAAAGAAACCAATAATTATTTACCTCTCAGTGGAAACAGGCTGACAAAATAATTAGTATCCAATACATGCCATAGAATATAAGGACAGAGCAGACAATTATAAGCATGCAAGTTCCTAACAATTATACTTTATAAACTGGATCTTAATATAGTAATTAGATCCACATATAGCACATAACAGGGCAACATTTTGGTATAGAAGCTACCCCTTATTGAGATGACAGAGGTAGAACATTCAAAGATACAGTTGCATGAAGAATAGATAAGATCACCAAAATTTAAAATCAGAAGCGCATCTTAAACAGTTTCCAGTGCCAAGTTCATTCACTAAGATGGATTTGAGAATGGGCAGTACCCTGTGTGTTGTATTTTTTATGTTGTGATCTAAAAAGAATCTGGGTCACAAGATTCAGACAAGCCTCATTTTAAAAAGGACAAGCTGAGCTACTTTTTTTTTAACCTGAAAGGCTTCAAAAAGTCTGTTAGTACCAAATTCCTCAAATGCTTGTTACCATAAAAGGGATAATTGCTTCAGCTAAGCTGAGCTGGGGTAATCACATGTCACATTGATTACTATGGCAACTGATTATTTATCAACAAGTTAATTTTTATAGAAAAGAGATCTTTTGTTTAAGCCGGCTGGCTATGCTTATCTCAACCTATTTAGATGTAAGTTGTTTTTCAAGCCTGACTCTGTCCCTCTCTGGAGCAGAAAGACTGTAAATATGTTCTGTTGTTTTTGAATAAATGCAACGATATTTTTACTGCAAAAATTTATTTTATTGATATTTATCTCTATCAAGCTTCTGCAACTTTGCATTTAAACATAAATATTAATAACAGGTTATGGGCCCAGCAGAGAGAAGCTGGAAACTAAATTATATAAAAATGAAATGAGAGATGAGGAAGAAATTTCATTTCCATTTGAAAGAAAGGCAAGTGAGCAAAAGCCAGGGAAAACTTTTATTTTGAATCTTCCTGGAGGCTGCAAAGCCATTTTTGTTTGAATCACAAGCCTCATGGTTTTCAAGCAAGGAAAAGAAATGGCTGCTGCAAATTATTAAGGTATGCCTTTAGAACGTCCTTCGGACACTAATTATTTGAACTGGGCTTTGAAAATGGAGAGCTTTCTTTGAAAAGATGATTTATGGTCTCCCATAGGTGACCAAATTCCTCAAAATCCTGATCAAGCTTGGCTGAGGAAGGATGAGAAATGTAAAGCTTCGTTAATTTTAGCTGTAGAAGATAATCAACTTATTCATGTTTGAGGTGTGCAAACTTCTAAAGAATTATGGGACTCTTTACGTAATTTATATATACTGTAAAAACTACAGCTGGAAACAAAGTAACTGTAACCAAGAAGCTCTATAAAGCTCATTTACCAGAGCATGGCAATGTACCAGAGCATCTCCATATGCTTCAGAAATATTTTGTGGAGCTTTAGAAACGTGGTTTGGAATTTTCTCCTCTCACAAAAGCCTATATCATTTTATCCTCGCTGAATGATTCTTGGAACACTTTGATTTGTACTATGGAGGGAAATTCCTAAGGCTGATTTAACTCCAGTGTTTGTCTCTGTTCGCCTGCTGGCTGAATGGGAAAAGAGACAAAAAAGAAATTCACCAATTTCTTCAGGAAAACTGCAACATGAAAAGCCAAGAGAAAGAAAAAGCCTTGAGTTTCAAGCCTCTGCATTTGCAAGCAAGCTGTCATTGTGGTTCTCCTGCACATCTACGCAAGGACTGTGACCAGTTGTTCAAAGATAAGAAGATTGAACAGAAGAATAAAGGAACAATGAGAAAGAAAGCTCTGCAGACTTCTCATATTGTACAGGTTGTTGAAAACTGTAGTAATAAAGATATTTGGGTGTTAGATGGTGGAGCAAATTGCCATATTTGCAATTGTGAAAGTTCTGTTTCATCTTTGTCTAAAACTAACAAACAAAATGTTTTTTTTTTTTTTTGGCTGATGGGTCTATGTCTAAGATCATGGGTTAAGGTGATATGTATCTATCTTGTTTAGGGAAAACTGTTAAAATGTTTTATTTGTACCAAGTTTTCAAACTAATCTTTTATTAGTTGCACAGTTAGTAGCAGAAGGATATGCCATAACTTTTAAGAAAGATGGCTGTGAAATCAGGAAGGATGGTAAGTTGGTTTCAACATGTATTTAGAAAGACTCACTCTGCATAGTACAGAAAGCTTCTGGGAAACAAACAGCAAAGGCTGTGTTTGATAATACTCCTTTTCATGACCAGTGTGTTAATTTGTTTTATAGGTGGTTTGCTAATGCTAACTTTAAATACATATCACAAATGCCAAACATATGTGCTGATCTAAAGTTGAAATCTTGTGATAAATATCTAGATTGTTCAATTTACAAGCAAAATGAGACTTGCAGGGCCCCTGTAAAGAAATTTACAGATAAAACCACTCTTAGACCTCTGGAATTAATCCATTCTGATGTAATAGGTCCCTTCTCTCCTAGTTTTGGAGAAGCAAGGTATATTTTGACCTTAATTGATGATTTTTCAAGATACACATTCATCTATCTGTTAAAACACAAAGATGAGGCATTTGAAAAGTTTAAAAGCTTTGTAACGTGGGCAAATGAAAAATTTCCAAACCCTGTATCTGCTTTGCAATCAGACAGAGCTGAAGAGTATCTATCCACAAAATTTAAAAGTTTCTTGTCAGAAAAAGGGATAGAACACATTTTAACCAATCCTAATACTCAAGAACAGAAAGGAGTTGCAGAGAGAAAAGGCAAAAATTTGCAAGAAGCAATGATGTGTTTGCTTAAAGATGCCAGATTACCTTTTAAGTTTTGGGGTGAAGCTGTATCCACTACTTGTTATGTGCAAAACAGACTGTTTAACAGTGCAATTCAGGATGCACCATTTTGTTTGTTTTATGGTATGAAGCCTAAGGTCAGTCACCTCAGAATTTTTGGAAGCACAGCTTGGGTACACATTCCAAAACAGCTGAGGTGCAAAGGGGCTTCCAGAACAAAGAAAGCCATCTTTGTGGGGTATGAACAGAGCCAGAGGAGCTACAGATTCATACTTGGTAATCAATTAATAATCAGTAAAAGTGCTTCATTTGCTGAACAAAACTGGGATAAAATAAACTCCAGTTCTTTAGTTGAATGCAACAATATTTTTACTGCAAAAGTTTATTTTTTTAATCTTTCTCTCTATCAAGCTTCTAAAACTCTACATTTAAAAATAAATGTTAATAACACTGTATAGAAACATTCTGCTGCATTTTAAAAATATACCATTCCATCAATTTGATGAAAGAGAATTTGCATTCAGAATGACTGTCAAAGGAGTGTGGCCTTTAGCTTTTTAGGCCTTTAAAGATTAGTTTTTAGGTACTTAGCTATGAGGTGACCAAGGGGTGTCTATGAATATCCTGTTTTTCATTATATAAGCATCCCTATTTCCAGGATCTTGTTTTGTTACTTTTGCAAAAGAAGAAAACTTTTCAGAAATTGCTAGGCAGATTATCTCACAGCATTACATGGCTCAATTTTCAATGGGGAAGCAACAAGGGAGATGGGCAGGTCCTTAATGTTTATCCTTCCATTTCCCTCTCGTTGACACTTTACCTTCTGTTGTGAGACAGAAATATTCTATGCTAAGTAAAAATGATTGATTCTCTCTCAAAGGAAACTCTGGAGTAAAAAAAAGAAGAGTTTTGGCAATACTAATGAAATTCCTTAGCTGGCTTTTGTATATCATTATCTATTTGCTTAACGGCTCTTCATGTCTGAAAGAGAAGAATGTATTCAGGTTATATTACTGTTCAGTGTGAGAGAAATGTGATACCAGTTATTATTAACAAGGAATTAATAATTAAAAATAAATAAATAAATAAATAAATAAATAAATAAATAAATAAATAAACTAACTCATAAAACTAAATAAGGCTCTTAAGGAACTTTTCTAATGCTAGCTAGCAAAACTCATAAGCAAGCTGAATAGATCAAATTAAAGAGCAAAGCTTCTACTAAAAACCACATACAGGAAATGTTAAGCAGGCTGAATGTGACACCTCCGCTTTGAGGTTAGAGAGCAGAGCTTCCAGCAAGACCTATGCTACAGGAAGCTTCTTGTAGGAAGAAATGAAATTAATGAACAATGCTTAAGGTAGGACAACTTCCATACAAGGAAAGAATAAATAAAATGGGAAGGGGAGATAAAAGGGGGTAGTGGGAGATGTAAACAGAGGCGGGACAATTGAGGCGGACGGTATAGGCTGTTCACTCCTGACTACCCAGCCTATCGGTAAAAGGAGGAGGGCTAAAGCGTCTGGGCAAAAGGGTTTAAAAGATGAGTTCTAATTGTGGCTAGTGTGACTCCTCCCTGGTGCGATTTGTTTTCTAGCACGGTGGAGTCCACCAGCTCTTTGCAAACAGCTTCAAAAATAAAAACCTTTTGTTTCTATTTGCCTTTTGACTTGACTCATATCTGACAAGTGTTCCAATCATTTATCTGAGGAGTTGCAGTCTCCTAATACTACTAGGCTAAAGTAAAAGTGAAAGGGACTGGACATGCAGCAGCTGAACAAGTGGAACTGGCATGCTATGGAGTGTTGAGAACCATTTTATTCAGTTAACATTTGTGTGGTTTTAATGGCATGGTACAAAATAAGGCTGTGCAAAACTCAAAAAGAGTGCTTCACTTTTATGTTGCTTAAAGCAAAACATCCCTTCAGTGCAGCTTCATGAAACAATGTGCCCCCTTGTCTTGCTTCTAAAGAACAAAGTGACGTTGCTGCATTGCTGTGCTTCATCTCTGGAATGTCTGAAAGCTGGAAGAGGCTTCTGCAGGTGCATCAATGCCTCTTCTGGTACTTCAAGTTGGAAGTACTAGAAGACATGGTAGAAGCCATGCAAGATGCCTCAATGGATTGACCTGTGCCTTAGTGTGATGAATATCATTTTTCCCTGGTAAGAAATATCTCATTGAGGCAAATTGCAGACATCTCGCCCAGACATAGTACAAAGGGCTACCCACTGCAAATGTCCTTAGGTTGCATCTGGTGTTCATTTAAAATCTACGCTTCAGGTAGGGAACCATCATGGCCCTATTCCTATTGCTCTGGCTGAGTGGCTGACAAAGTGACAGAAGTGTGGCTCACTGAGCAACAGAAGTATTTTGACTCAAAATGTGTCCCTTCTTTCCAGTATTATGGTTTTGATTCCATAAGAGGTATCTAGTATTTTTATGGTGAAAGCATACCTTTAAAGCTGTAGAATTTATACTTCACTTTTTTTAAGCCCTGGATATATTTTTCTTGTTAGGTAGACCAATCAATCCCCAATTAGCTAGACCAGTGAGAAACTAAATATTAGGCTGTTTCATATATCCAAATCCTAGTTGTTGCTATGTACTTAATTACCTGAAAAATGATGCTTTAAATATATGAGTATCAGTGTACTTACTAATTGTGGGATTATTTGTAACATTTGGCTCTTATATGTGGGCTTTCTATTTCTATTCTTATATTTTACCATGTTTGCATGGAACCCAGCTTTGGATATTGTTAGTGGAAAGCTATGCTGCCAGTGTAAAAAATCATAAAGATGGGACATCAGTCTGAATCCACAAGATAAGCACCTGTATACCAGAAAATGGCATATGTTAATTTTTCCTACCTTATCATTACAGTGATAACTTGTCCTGTGAGATTATTACTTGCCCACGGCATATCACTGAGCTTAATGTCTGGCTGAGGACTTAAGCCTCTACATTTGAGAGAGCTCTCACTCACATTGGCTATCTCATTACACATTTTACTGCATTTTTTTCCCTGTTTCCTGCTATGGTGGCAAATGGCAAGATTAACCAAGACCATAGAGTGAGATTGAACAAAGCATTATATAAAACCTAATATTCCTCCCTTAAAACTTAGAGACTGGAAAACTCCTCCTAAACTGCTCCCCCTGGTTGAAAGGTTGACTTTTCCTCCCCAGCTCTTTCTTTCTTTTTTTTAACACTCCAAAGTACCAAAACATTCACAAAACTTTGGAAAGATCCTTATTAAGTTCTGATTATTTTGGAGAGAACTTTATATCACTTTGAAGACTTGTAGAACCTCTTTGAAGCTGCTCAGTTTGATTTGGCTGAATCTGATGCACATCTCTAGTTGTCCAAAATGAGTGTATAGATAAACTTCTCCCTAAAAGGGAGGAGGGAAGAAAGTAAAATGATCAAAGTAGAACATAAGATACACGATAAAAAGAATTGAAAACACAAACATCTTTAAACTAGGCACACAGACATTCAGGAATCAAACAGGAAAAGAGAGGGAGACAAAATGCTCAGAAAAAGTTATAATTAATTCTGTCTATCACATTCTTTCTTTGAATAACAAAGATTATCTTGAAAGCTATGCCCACCAACCTGGGAAGGTGATGAAAGCTATTCTGTTGCTTTCTTGCTTAATTCTATAGCAGAATCATTATAACAAAACTGTACGTTACTGTGATGAGACTGGATTGTGAACACAGGTGACCTGTATATTTCAATTTCCCCAGCAGTGATTACAAAGCCTTTTTGTGTACTTTGCTGCTACAGGATTCTTCATCTGCAAAGTGTGTTTGTGTGCCTTCGAGTCAGTTTTTGACTCCTGGCGACTGCCTGCCTGGACTAGTCCCTGCAGTTTTCTTGGCAAGGTTTTTCAGAAGTGATTTGCCATTGCCTCCTTCTGAGGGCTGAGAGAGAGTGACTGGCCCAAGGTCACCCAGCTGGCTTCATGCCTACGGTGGGACTAGAACTTTCAGTCTTCTAGCCTTCTTCTTTAACCACTACACCACACTGGTCCAGCTGCAAAGACAGCTCCATATTTCATCAGTGGCACAGACATCTCCGCACTCCTGGTTGCCCAAAGCAGAGCTCAGATTTTCTCACAAACGCTTCTCTTTGCCCCTATCCCTACCCCACAATGCTGCCTAAAGTAGGCTGCTTCATCCTGCTTCATGGAATGGTTTATTGGTGAAAAAGCCAAGAGCACTTTTAAGGATGTGATTGCGTGAAAAGCAGATTTTGCCCCCTCCCTGAATGTACCAGAATGTTCGCTTTACCCCCAATGTATTTAAGTGGAGCCAATTCAGATTTCTTATTCCAGAGGCTGAAATCACTCAAGATAAATTTAGCCTCCAAATAAAGTTCTGCAGTGCAAACTTTTCACTTTCTCTCCAGTTTCCTTATAGGAGCCAACACTTACTTTTTGATGAAAGATATGCATGGGAATCTTGCTTTTCAGCAAAACATAGTTAATAAGGCTGTGAGGGCTTAGTATTTGAAAGCAAAAAGTTGCTTCAGCGCACCGAGGGACATGCCCATAGCATCTGACTACAATTCCTTAAACCAAATTCATGTTTTCCTGGGATTGTGCTGCAGCTGTGGAGGACAGTAGCATGATTCTGGGAGAAGATGCAGCAGCTTTAAGGAACTGCAGACAGGTACAATGTGAGCATGTTTGCATACTCCAAAGCACCCTTTTGCCGTAGAATCTGAAATGCTGCCCAGCTCTAATAATTAGGCCCCAAAGGACAGTCCCTCCTTAATCACACAAAGAAATATTTATGACCGCCACGCACATACCTTCTATCTATTCAGGTATAACTCTGGATAGAATAATAGAGAACAGCTACACATTAATCATACCTTCTGTTGATGCTTTTCAATCTGGAAAAACTCTAAAGGTGGTGTTCTTACAAAACCTTCTGAAATCTTCCTGTAATTTATTCAATTAGTAAAGGTAAAGGTTCCCCCTGCACATTTGTGCAGTTGTGTCTGACTCTAGGGACCGGTGCTCATCTCCGTTTGTTAGCTGAAGAGCCAGCGTTGTCCGAAGATGCTTCCACGGTCATGTGGCCAGCATGACGCACGCGGAATGCTGTTACCTACCCACCAAAGTGGTACCTATTAATCTACTTGCATTTGCATGCTTTCAAATTGCTAGGTTGGCAAGAGCTGGGGCTAGTGCGGGAGCTCACTCTGTCACGCGGGGCTAGGGATTTGAACCTCCGAACTTGCGATCTTCCAATCGACAAGCCTGGCGTCTTACCCGCTGAGCCACCACGCCCCTAATTTATTCAATTTCTGATAAGGAATTCAAATTCTAGAGATCTTGACTGATCTTAATTTGGCTGTCTGATTGCCAGGAACATGGATGGTCCATTTAAACCAGATGGGGATTTGAAACATCTCAGTCCAATGTTGGATGAAAGCCTGTTCCAAACAGTTAAAGAGAATGTTGTAAAATGTTGGGTTTAAGGTATTTAAGAAAAGCATATCAGAAAGCTCCCATGAACAGCAATGTAAACAAACAAAGGAAACATTATTTAAGGGGAGAGGAGGAGAGAATTCTTTTCAACCA
Source organism: Charina bottae (assembly GCA_023362775.1). NCBI lineage: Eukaryota > Metazoa > Chordata > Lepidosauria > Squamata > Charinaidae > Charina > Charina bottae. The sequence continues at coordinate 13,246,194 of JALMGJ010000003.1, forward strand.
TCAGCTTCCAGAAATTGTTCAAGCAGTGAAGAGGAAAGAAAATGAAATAGGATACTCTGAGGAACTACTGTAGTTTTTAGTTCATGTGCAACTATGACTTGCAATTTGTCTTGATATTATCCAAACACCTTTGATCTCAAATTCATTTTGCTTAGGGAAAAATAGTAAAGCCAAGGACTTAGGAAAACTGCTGGGAACAATATTCCCCAAACAGTGAGCAAAACCTATTTGTTTATTAACTTTCTCCACTGATTAAATTTTGTAAAGAACTGCTTCTAGAGAAGCACTGATAGTTAAAAATGCCTTTCAGACTTCCAGGTCATGACCTAGCTGGTTCCATATCACAGAAGATTTAATTGTCCACTTTGTTCCCCCATTAAAAAACAGTTTGAATTAACCTCAGTATGAATAATTATGATGCAGGTATCTTAATTGTGCAACAGCTTGTGTAATTAACCCACTGTAGTAAGGGATGTTATTTGTGGGATCCATAGGAAATCAATCTTTTATCTAGTTTAATGCTTTCTTTGTAATCGCACCTATGCTTTGGAATTTCTTTCTCTCTGCCATACACCAGGCCAAAATGCTGACATGTTTTAAGAAGGAAGGAAGGAAGGAAGGAAGGAAGGAAGGAAGGAAGGAAGGAAGGAAGGAAGGAAGGAAGGAAGGAAGGAAGGAATCTTGATTGGTGCTCTTCTTTATAGATTTTTTTTGGTTTAGTTTTTATTATTGGTTTTTTATTGTATGCCACCCAGAGTCATGTTCTGTGAGATGGATGGCTATATAAATATGATATATAAAGAAATAAATATAAATAAATGCATAAAGAAAACCATATTGTTATGATAGCCTACCTTATTTCTATCTAATGGATGAATGAATGTACGTTTTTTTGTAAACCACTTCAGTATTTTCTATCAAAGAAAGTGACATGAAAATACCACACATGAATAAATGATAATTTACAGCAGTTACCTTTTTATACCAATAATTGTGTGTGCTTATAAAGTGTTGCAGGGGGGCTATTCAAATCTTTCAGAACCAGCCATGAACTGCACAGCAGTTTTAACACATCAGCTCAGTGAAGCAACCATTTGATTTGCCCTACTGTACAACCAGATCAATTTTCAGTGGTTTATGAGAGGCTTTTTTTTTACAAAACTCAATTTTGAAAATGGAATTTGCCTATACAGATGAGCAATCATAATGGTGACTGCGCCAGGGTCTGATTCTGGACTGAGCTACCCATAGGAGCAGGGACAATTTTGAGGTGAGTATCTTGGTACAAAGAGGAATTTTCAGTGGAGTAAAAACCTTCTTTCATGCAGCAGACAGTTCACTTCTGTTCAGATTCAGTATCATATCATTGGGTGGCAGCCTATGGATGTGAACATTTATCAGACAATTAACGAAGGAGAAGAACTGTCAGGATTTCTATGTGTAGGTGAGGTATTATGTTGCTATCTCTTGGGACAAATACCAGGCTAAGATAACTGGCATAGTTGCTGTAGGAACATAATGCTGGATTAGAAGGATCTTAACCTCACAGAGAAAAAGAATTTTCCTTTTTAACAAAATCAACACCAGTTAATGATGGTTCTTCATTAAATTCCTATACAAAACCTCACTTTAAATAATTGAAAAAGAACAAGTTTAATTCACAAAGAATCATTATTCTTTAATGAGAATGGTTCATTTTCATTTCCCCACCCCCAATGCATATACAGTTGTAATTGCAGAATCTGAAACATTATGGTTTCTTCAAATAATTTATACTGGTCCACACCAAAGCACTGTGCTGGAGCTCACATCGACAGGCCTAAATACCCTTAATGCTGTGTATCATAGTGGCCAATGTGTTTTAGACTTTTCCCCAAAAAAACCAAATTATCTCTAAGCTGTTTGAAAAACAACAGTAGCAGCATATGTTCAGATAGATAAACTACAATGCCAAATGATCGCAATGAGCTGGCTAGTTAAAATTCACAACATGGTTAAAAGCAATCAGCATCCAAGTCTCTGCATTACTGTTGAAATCATCATCATCCCTTTGCATAATCAGCTCATGTTGTTTGTCTGTCTGTTTCCATCAAAAGACTCAATCAATTTCCACCAACTAAGAGCCATTCAAAAGCCTGCTGGTTTTAGGTGATATTTAAAAGGTAGTATTTGTTTACTTATTTTCACAATTCACATTTTAAATCTCTTTGTGAAGAGCTAAGAGTAAGGGTTGCTGGAAAAGAAAAACATAGCCCCAGGGAGGAACAAACCTGGTTTGCTTCCTTAGGGCCATTTTTATTATTACCCATATTTTGTTCAATCCCTGTATTAATTTGTGAAGTGTTTTAATAAATATTTTAATGGGTTTTCTCACCCAGTTTGAGGTTATGACCTTTTGTATGCCTCCCAAAGCCCCCTGAGAGAAGTGTGTCAACTGTAGTTTATGCTGTAGCTTTGGGGAGTACGTCTAGCATCACAATGGGCTTTATAGATAAAGTTAGACTTTATATCTAATTCTGCTTGTAGATCCCATTCCAGGGGGTCGTATATATTAGAAAGGCTATCAGAAAGAGTAAAGGGGGTTTGGTTACTTATGGCAAATAGCTGTTTGCTTTTTAGATATCTGTCAACTTTGAGCTGTTTGGTAGGGTTGAGTGAAGTCTGGGAAGCAGAATATGAGCACTGCCTCTTCTTCCTTTTCCACATAGTAAAAATAGTAAAAGTACAGATCTCCAGCCAAACAAGAATAAAAATGAAAATAAAATAAAAATAAAAATAATAAAAAATAAAATACAGTGGAGTAAAAGCAAAAGGGCTAATTAAAATTTAAAAATTGGCATTAGAGGGAGCTCTTAACAACAGATCCTACCTCGACCCCATCTTTCTGGGCTCCTTGACTTTATAGGCAAAGAAAAGTACCAAAGTGGGCCAATTGGTTTTGAAGTTGTGTTTTTTAAGGATTAAAAGGGTCCCTTAAAGCGTGGTGGCTCAGCGGGTAAGATGCCAGGCTTGTCAATCGGAAGATCGCAAATTCAGAGGTTCTAGACCCTAGCCCTGCGTGATGGAGTGAGCTCCCACAGTCGCCCCAGCTTTTGCCAACCTAGCAATTCGAAAGCATGCAAATGCAAGTAGATGAATAGGTACCACTTCGGTGGGAAGGTAACAGTGTTCCGCGCGTGTCATCCCAGCCACATGACCGCAGAAGCGTCTTCGGACAACGCTGGCTCTTTGGCTAACAAACGGAGATGAGCACCAGCCCCTAGAGTCGGACACGACTGCACAAATGTGCGGGGGGACCCTTTACCTTTTATAAACCCCCAAAACAGGTTAAATTGTGGAGCACTGCCCACTTTGCAGCAATTTGGGGGATTGCAGAAGGGGTGCGGATAGACTGGTGTTTTGCACCTCTGGTTGGCTCAGTTACTTCCTTTTCTAGGACTTTCTTCTGTACCTTGGTTACAGTCTGATGTGAAGTTTATGGGATGACAACTGTCAATATTGATGACAACAATATTACAACTCTCTCATTGCTGTCTAGAACGGTACAGAATTTAAACCATAATTTTTGTGCCCATGCATTAATAGAAACTGCAATTTGGGGCTTGGAAGAAATGTTGCTAAAAATTAACACTTTTGATAACACAAATACTTCTAATTGGAAAGTCAATTTTCTATTATCAGAAAATTAGAGCGACATAGCTTTAGGCCTTTTTAGAAGAAAAATCATTGGAGAGTTTTCTTTATGTAGTTGTATTCCAGTGAGATTAGAAATAACAATATTCTGAGCAAAAAGATGTTGACAAAAGCAGAAAAGCAACAGACTTTCAAACACTCATTCTAGGAGTCAGAGACAATATTTCTTAAACAATACCAATAAGAAATATTTCAGTATATAGTATTTATGGATTGGTTTTCTAACTGGGATCCAAAAAATAATTATAACGGACAAATGTGGATACATGATTAGATTAGGTTGTCTTTTAGATAAACACAATTCAAATTCAAAGCAGGTGTCTAAGAAGGACCAGTTAATTTATGCTTTACAAATCACAATAGTGTAATAGTATTGGAAATAATTTCTACAAACATGTGTCCATCCAAATAACCCCAAAGAAATACAATTTAAAAAGGAGATATTTTGACTTGAACTGAACTGAAAGTTTTACAGATTCTTCTTCAATGATAGGAAAACAACAATTTGAGGTGGAACAGACTGAAGGGCTGTACGAGATCTGAAGCCACTTAGTCTTACAGAGCCCAATTCTGCCCAATGAAAACTGAAGATTTTCTTCTGTACACTGATCTGGATTGGATATCACACTAAGGACACTTCCACATTGCATCTTTAAGCTGCCTCTCTCCCATACAAGACTCTAATCAGGCTTAAGATAATTCTGTCTGGGCTAGACATTTTAGAAGCAGCTTTCTGGGGGTTTTAGTCTGAGTGCTGGCTGCCATGATCCCCTATTGGACAGTTACCCTGATTCTGTGCCCTCCCAAATTTCCATGTCAGGAAAACAATTGCCAATAGCAATTTATGTGGGTCAGTTTTACAGGTAATCCTTGCTTAACAATGGTAATTTGGGCCTGCAACTCCATAGCTAAGTGACCCAGTCATAAAGCACAACATCATGTGACTGTACCGACTTATGACAGCAGTTGCAGCAGTTCCGGTTGCTGTCATTAAGTGAATCCCATGCGGTCGTTAAACACAATGTCATGTGATCACCATTTGTGAGTTCCTGCTGGCTTCCCCATTGACTTTGCTTGTCTGAAGCTGGCAATAAAGGTCACAAATGGCAATCACATGACTGTAGGACACTGCAACCATTCTAATTGTGAGCTGGTTGCCAAGTACCCAAATGGCAATCATGTGATTGCGGGGATGCTGCGACGGTTGCAACTTCAAGGACCGGCCCTAAGTCTCCTCATTCAGTGCCATTGTAACTTCAAATGGTTGCTGAATGAGTGGTCATTAAGCGAGGACTACCTGTACTGGACATTTATCTTTTTGAAAAACTTAATACTGTTTACAAAGTTAAAGCATTAAAATGCACATATATGCAGGCAAATGAACCAGCTTTAAAATAAAAGTTCCTTTCTTGCGTTTTCCCAGGTTTCTCTCATACAGTATGTATGTATGTGCAGTATATATTTCATTCATTTCCTGAGCTACTGACTCCTCCGACTCCTCCGACTCCTTTTTATTTCACCTGTTTCATCATTTTTGCTACCATTTGCAGTAGAAGAGTTTCATTCCAGCTTCCAAATAGCCCAAGTGAATGAGTACTGCAAATAAATGATTTTTTTTCTTAATGGCACTGCAGGTAGTGACCCTTGATCTGGGTGAGGGGTGTTGCTGCCATTGTACACAATAGCCAATCCAAGTCCAGGGGGTTGAATTATCAGAAGTAAAGAGCAGCAGCTACACTGGACAGCAACACTTAAGATGCCAGAACATGGAAAGTACTAATTTAAATGTAGAGCAGGAAACCCAGGGTCAAGATCACATTTGTTATGGGCTGCGGGGAGTAGAGGATGATGTCCATTCCTGTCTTCAGAAACAGTTGCTGGCCCATAATCATGATGGGGCAACCTGGTAGCCAAGCTATACCTAAGTCATGGTTTCTATTTCTTTTACCTTGATTTATGGGGGGGGGGGGAAGTACTAATTGAATGGGTTGACACATTGTCATAAGCATAAACCATGTAAACTGCAATCTATACTCATACGGTACTCTAAACCCAAATTAACATTATGCATTATGGCTTGCCATGTTGTGAGTATCCAGCCAAAGTTCAATACTATCTCTTCTGTAAATATATGTAAAACGTGTGGAACTTTTATTCCAGGAATCCAAGGAAAGAAAAGAAGTAAGGAAAGAAGCTAAGGAAAGAAAGCCAATGTTTTAAACCTCTGCAGTGTTTCTTGCCTATAGATACAATATGTAGGAGAAACAACTAATTGTCTCTCTGGAAAATTTGTTTATCTGTTTGTTTAGATTTATACCCTGCTCTACCATGTGATAGCCTTAAAAATCACATTGTTATTACTTTGTTCTTGTTTCCTTCCATCTGTTACTTTAAGTGACTCAGGGGCCTACTGTGGACTCCCTAATGGGTGATTTTCAGATCTTCATGTATTTTAGATTACAAGATAGATGTTATTTTCTATGCAAAAGATTCCAATCCCCCCACCTCCAGAATCCTGCTCCACCATATGATAACCACAAGCACTTGACCTTGGCCCACAATTCTGAGAGGTATTAACGATGTATGATGAATTTATTCACCATCACAGTTCTATTCTTTCAACAATGTACATATCAACATATCCCATTACAATAATTCATGGTCAGTGTTAGAAGTTCTGATGGAGTATTTAATATTCAGCATAAGTCGAAATGCAGGACTTTCTTGCAACTTTTAAAATGCTGTTTTAAGGTAATTATTATTTCAATTACCTTTGAAATGCAGAAGGAAAAAAGGTTAATTGTGTGCATCATGAATTGCACCTAATTAAGTTTCTAATTCTTAATGCACTTTTGTTGGTGGAGGCACAATTGTGGCTAACTTTATGATATTACAATCAATCTATTCTTTTTAGAAGACTATCACTATAGTGGGGGCAGATGTGGGATGGGTTGGCATAGTTGGAAGACTTCAGGCAAATAAAACAATTGGGTTAATTAAGAAAGAGCAAGGTAGAAAGCAAATCATCAAGAACTACTCATCCAGATTAGATAATGAGAGTTATGAAGAACTGCCATGGCAATACATTCATTTTCTTTATAACACTTTTGGTTGATAGTCAAATAACTCTTGGCAGCTACAAAGAGAAAAGCTCTGTTGTTTTTTTTGAGGAGGGTGATTTGTTAAAGGTTTTGATTATGGCTTTTTTTCCAGTTATTAATTGAATTATGCTGTCTGGTATGCAAAAAAATCAAAGCTTTTTTTTACTAATAATTTTATAAGAAACTGTCAGGAGAACCAGCACCAGGGGAAACTGTCAGGAGAGCCAGAATCAAGGGGTTAAGTGTTGTCAGAAGGAAACCTCTTCTCCAACCACATCACAGAAGTCACTGTCTAAAGCAGGGGTCCCCAACCTGTGGGCCGTGGCCCACTAGTGGGCTGCAGCCTGTTAGGAAGTGGGCCGCGGGGCCTGCAAACCCCACCCCCCAGTGTGCACAATTGGCTCCCACCTGCAAACCCCGCCCTCCCCAGTCCGTGGAAAAAATTTCTTCAATGACTGGTCCCTGGTGCCAAAAAGGTTGGGGACTGCTGGTCTAAAGTATGCAAACAAGCAAAGAACACTTTGATAAGCCTGGAATATTCTGGAAAACAGTGCTTTGGACTCATGAAACAAAAATTAAATGGTCTGCCCACAGCCACACAAGATACATTTAGAGACAAAAAGGTAAACCATTTTAAGGAAAGTAATACCTTGCTCATCATTAATCATTAAACATGGGGGTAACTCTGTTATACCAGCAGCACAAGAAAACACTGTGTAGATACAAGGAAGACCAGATTCAAGTAAATATCAAAATAACCTAGAAGCTGATGTTCCCCCAGTTAGTGAAGAGACTGCACCTGAAAGGAGGTTGAATATTTCAGCAAAACAAAGATCCAGAATGCACTTCCCAATCAACCATGAAGTACTTACAGGAAAAAAAAGTAAAGGGATTTGGAACGACATTTTTTCTCGTCCTTTTCAGATAATGTATAGAAATAAAGCTGGTACTTGAAATTGAGAAGTGTAATGCGATAATAATTTCATAAATATCATCCATACCTTTATGCTTTAATACACATTTAGTGCCTTAACACTCTCCTACATTACCATTTTGAAGTTCCTTCAAGTTGTTCATTTGAAATATAGAACAATGATTATCTAATAAAATGGCTGCAGAATATTATGCAAAATCTACAGAATCATGGGGACAGGATTCTATTAATGTGGCAAGAATTGCCCTCGTTCTCTCTGCAGCTTAGGTGTTCCCCCTCCAGTCTCCTCCTTTGAGCCAGATATGGGAAGTTTCAAGGAATTTGTTCCACTGTTCATTCTGCCAGCTAGCAATGTCATTAGATAGACTCTTCTAAGAATACTTTCTTTAAAATGAATTTTAAGGGCTAAGAGGGCTGGGCTGCCAAATGCTGGACAACCTCTAGATGACAGGAAACCAAAACAAAAGCAAATACAAAAACTGGCTTGTATAAATTTTTGCAGCACAGATTTGATAGCCTATGAGTGATAGTTACAGTATGTTTAATTTCAGCACATTAAAGGTTTAACTTTCATGTAATTTCAGCACATTACCATCTAGATACTGAAGTGCAACATTAACCATTTCAATATCCAAGGCCCTCTGGGTTTCTACACCACGTGCCCAGTTCCTGCTTTGAGCTGTTGACTTGGTAGTTCCTGTTGCCATCACCTATCTTCAAGGAAGACCTTCGCGGGACACCTCCCACCTAACCCCAGTGTTTGAGATGGATAGGACTCTCACAGCCTATGTTGGCTTTCTGGCTATTACAAACATTTGTCAGTATGAGGGATTCTGCAGGCTGCAATTCTGAAATATCTGGATGATTACATATTCTCCACCCTTGATCCACAGTTCAGTATGCTGAATCTGCTATATTTTAGTATGATGATGATTTATTTATTTATATTTCAATTTTAGTCACTGCCCATCTCACCCATATTATTGTTCGCATCACTGAGAACAAAAGATGTATTCAAGTGAACAAATATAGTTATTGTTAGAATAATGAAATTTAAAAGGAAAAAAGTCTATGTTGGATAATTGTTAAATAACACAAAAGCTGAATAACACAAACATTGAACAACAAAAATAAATAACTACTAAGCATAAATAAGACAGAAATAAAACATTATGGGAAAACTTTCTAGTAACTAGTAACACATTCTCTCCTTCCCTTCTGTTTATTTCCCCCAACTGCTGACCACAACTTAGATATTTACAGTATATTACACACTGAAGATAAAAGATTATTGATAGTATCTATTTAAATCCTTTCATCTATTATTTTTGGTTGGTCTCATATCTTTCTGCCAAAAAACATATTCCAAATATCTAAATTTTCTGTGCTGTACAATGTGTAGTATACATGGGAGCCATTCTTGCTTAAACTTGGTTAGACTTCTACTATGGATACATGCTGTCAATTTTTCCATTGCTGCATATTCTCCAATTTTGGTCTCCCAATCTGATATCATTGGCAAAGTTCCTCTTTTCCAATGTTGTGCCAAATTGTACTGAAGTGAATTCTTGTTGTTGTTTATTCGTTCAGTCGCTTCCGACTCTTCGTGACTTCATGGACCAGCCCACGCCAGAGCTTCCTGTCGGCCGTCACCATCCCCAGCTCCCCCATGGTTGAGTCTGTCACCTCCAGAATATCATCCATCCATCTTGCCCTTGGTCGGCCCCTCTTCCTTTTGCCTTCCACTTTCCCTAGCATCAGCTTCTTCTCCAGGGTATCCTGTCTTCTCAGAAGTGAATTCTTAATCAGAGTTTAAAATCTGGGCATTTTTTCTTCCCCAAATCCTCTCTTCTAGAGCATTAATTTCCTCCTCTCCAGTGCACACATATTTCTTCCATTATAGACAATAGTGAGAAGAACAATCCTGAAGGGAGGGTGAAAAATTGTAATTTAATCAGTTCTCCAAATTCTTAATAAGAATTAGGTCTTCTTCACACAAGTCATATTAAATGTTATTGCCATGCCTTCAAATGGGAAACTGCAGCAATAGGCTATTGTTTTTACATCCTTTTTATGAATTCCCTGAAGACATCTCTCTGATTGTAGGCAGCAGTTTATCAGACTAGATAAAACTTTGATCTGATCCAGAACAGCTCATGTTATATCTTTAATGTAATTAGCCTTTCTGTTTTTTCCCCTTATCTCCCTTCATTAATCAATCCTTCTGAATTGGTCACGCTAATGATCCAGCAGCTTTAGTAGCTGATTTTGCCAGCTTTGTTAATTAGTAATTCCAGCCTAAATTGGTGGAGTTATCTAAGCAAAAGAGAGGGAATGCAAAGGATATAAACAAGCATCTACCATCAGTGGACACTGTGAGGACTACTCTTCTGAAAAGGAGTACTAGAAGAACGTGACAAAGATATAAATTCTGAACTACCATTCCCACTTGCTCAGAATCTCTCTGTTATCTAATATAGCTACCATTTCCTGGAACACAATGAAGATATAGTTCCTAGCAGTATTCATCTTTGTTTCTATGGGAGCTGGCAAGTTTCTTGCTTTCAGTGTATATAATGGACAACATTCAATATTACTTGAATAGATCCCTACTCTTGCAACTGAGTTTTCTCTTATTCTCATCCATCCCATCCCACTATTCCCTGTATTCCCTGTGGTATACTTTCCTGCTGAGCTAGAAGACACACAGGTATTTGTAGGGAAAAGCTGGCCTCCTAACAAAAGCAATAATGGGATACAACCCAAGGAGGTTTTAAAAATTTCTGGCCATAACATGAAGTTTGATTTTTTCCCATTTAAAAAAAAAAGTAGAAGAAGCTATTTAGGCCATCAAAATCAATACCATCCTCAAATGTCTATCCAATCTTGAATATACCCAGAGAAAGGAAATTCATATCTTCCCTAGGTAACGGGATTCCACTATCAGACTGATGTTACTGTTACAAAAATATGGAACGTTTTCCTAATATTCAATAGAAAGTTACTGTAATTTAGAGCCATGCCTACCAGAATCCATTATTAGTCCCCTATTCGGTGGGATGGGCGGGGATAAATTAATTAAATAAATAAATAAAATTTTATATCCCATACCTTGGGATAATAGGGAGCAGGTCATAGCTTCTTCCCTGTGACACCCCTTCAGGTCCTTGAATATTGCCATCATGTTCCTTATCAGTGAACTTCCACACTAGCAATATTTTCATCTATTTGAATCTGGCCCATGATTGTCTTCACATCTGCTGACCATATGCAGGGGGTGTCATAAGTTATCAGTGGTCCTCCTGTAGCTGATTAATAGAGGAAGTCAGCCAATCAATGCCTGCTGGTAAAGTAACAAAAATAATAAAGAAATTAGGCGTAAAGTAAAGCAAAATTTCCTCTTCTTACTCTATGCAAAGAGGAGATAAAACAAACTGTTATCATTCCTTCCCACAATGTTTTTCAGTAGATACATTGTCATACATTTATTCCATGGTTTCCAGATAGATGGTAGGTAGGTAGGTAGGTAGGTAGGTAGGTAGGTAAGCTATTGGAAGGGAGGTCAGTTGTAAAAAAATGTTCTGACTGGTTTAAGCTCTGGAACCTGGGAGACTGTGTCAGGTCGCAGCTCTTAAAAATGGGCAAATGGAATGCCCGTAAGATTTTCAGAGCCACAGTAATAAAAAGGAAAATATCAATTTTGCAGCAGCAAAATGAACAGCAGAAGAGTAAGAAATAAAGCTGATTCCGCAAAATAGACAGCAGGGTGGGTTCAAAATCATCCAAAGCCAGTCCCTAAGTGGTGCAAAATTTCAACATGAATGTGCCTTCAGTCTTCTCAAGGTTAAATATATCCTATCTCTTCAACCACCACTCAGGGGACATAATTTACAATTATTGTCCTTTGTTTCACCTGTTGCAGTTTGATGAATCCTATGTGAAGTGTGGGTGCCTAGAATTGGACACAGTACTTAAAGTGGAGTTGGCCAGATTAATGCAAAATAAAGTACAGTAGCTTTGATTTCGCTAATATTAATTTATATACTTGCTTTTCCTGGACTTCCATTCCAGTTCTTCCCTCAGTGGGGCACAGCTTGCATTAGATAAAATAAATCTTACAGACTCTTGGCATTATTCAGCCAAAGTTAAGTAATTTTAAATCCCAGTGATTAAATGGAGGATATTCAAGCACACGCTTGACTTTTTCCCCCCCAAAAAAGTTCAGCTCTTGTATATTGTGTTGAACATGTAGACAGATTTAAAAATTCAAGTGGAACTATCCATGGTTGTACATTAAATCCTAATCAAGGATATAATTATGTTCTCCTTATGAAATTTCACACATTTGCAGCAAATGCTGTTTTCATACAAATGCACAGAGAGAGGGAAACTATAATGTGTGAAAAATGAATATTAAATGAAAGTATAAGGCTTCAAAGAGTGAAGCCATCCAGGAAGGATTAATAAAAACTTTGAATTAAAATTGTAGTAAATCATAGGTATAGTCAGCCTTGGGCATCATTTATTTCAAATTCAAAATTTTGGTTCGTTTTCAGTACCTTCACTGAAGTAAGCTAGATCATTAACTGTGGAGTCCATTAGCTGGTAGTGAAACATAGATTAATGAGTTGGGCATTTTACTCTTGTAGACTTAATAAGACAGTAAATATTCATGTGTTTAAGGGCAAAGGTTTGGCATGTTACAAGGTTTTAAATGATTTATTGTGAAATATTTTAATACCAATTGCCACATGTCAGTATTACTATTACCATCTACGAACTAAATTATAAAATACAAGATTGCTTTGGATAATCTTTTTAGGTGGCTGATGAATATTGAGTGCAGTTGATGAAAGATAAATGAGATATCATATTAAAACTGCAATTCTACACCCACTTCCCTGGGACTTAGCTTCACTGAACTCCATGAGACTTACTTCTAAATGGCTATACATAGGATTGTGCAAGATGCTGTGTCACAGACATTTAGGGGAAAACGTAGGAAGCCACAAACCAGATAGAACACAGCAAAAGAGACCGTCTCCAGGTCAGATCAAGGTCTCTCTTTATTTATTCAACCTATGCTGAATATATAGTAGACGTAATTGAATATTTGGATCAACACTATGATAAACAAGCTGCCTTGATATTTATTGATGCTGAAAAAGCCTTTGACAACTTAAATTGGCCTTTTATGTTCAAAGTTTTGGAAAATATGAATTTTGGAGGAAATTTTATAAAATGGATTAAATCAATATATACTCCACAATTTGCCAAAATAATTGTTAATGGAGAATTTAGTAAGCCATGTGAAATACAAAAAGGTACTAGACAAGGTTGTCCATTATCTCCACTTTTGTTTATATTGGTATTAGAGGTTTTACTTAGAGATATTAGACAAGATGATGGTATCCATGGTATTAAAGTTAAAAAAGAAGTTTATAAACTAAGAGCATTTGCTGACGACCTAGTCATTACTTTGGAGAATCCACTAGAAGGAATTGAAATATTAATACAGAAACTAAAAGACTTTGGGTCGCTAGCAGGGTTCAAAGTGAATTTACAGAAGACAAAAGTTTTGACCAAAAATATGGATTACCACCAACAAGAGAAATTGAAAGAAATAACAGGATATTCAATGGAAGAAAAAGTAAAATATTTGGGAATATATTTAACAACTAAAAATGTTAAGTTGTTTAAGAATAATTATATTCCACTTTGGATGGATATTAAAAAAGATTTGGAACATTGGGAAAAACTGCAATTATCATTATTAGGTAGAATTTCAGCAATTAAAATGAATGTTTTGCCAAGAATTTTATATCTTTTTCAAACACTACCTATATTGGCATCAGAAGAACCTTTTAAACAATGGCAGCGAGATATTTCTAAGTTTATTTGGCAAGGGAAAAAACCAAGAGTAAAATATAAAGTATTGCAAGACTCTAAAGAAAGAGGAGGACTAGGTCTACCGGATTTGAAATTATATTATGCTGCTTGTTGCTTGGTTTGGATTAAAGAATGGATAGTTTTGAAAAATGAAAAATTATTGAATTTGGAAGGACATGAATTAAGATATGGATGGCATGGATATTTGTGGTACGATAAAGTTAAAGTTAATGTGGACTTTAAAAACCATTATATTAGAAGATCCTTGTTAAGAATCTGGAATAAATATAAATTAATCTTATGTTATAAAAGACCCTTATGGATTTCTACACAAGAAGCATTCTACAGAACAGAAGTAAGAAATAAAGATAAATGGTTAACCTACAAAGACTTTTTAAAGAAAGAACAAGGACAATATATAATTAAATCAATAGAAGAATTGGTATCAGAGGGATACAGTTTTCAATGGCTTTCATATATGCAGCTCGTAGAGAAATTTAAATTAGATAAGAAAGACCTTGAATTTGAACAAACCAAATCGGAATTTGAGATACAACTATGTGAGACAGATGATCATCTAATTGCAAAAATGTATAAATTATTGTTAAAAGGTGAAATGGTAGAGGAACAAGTTAAAGACTGTATGATTAAATGGGCTAAAAATATTGGCCATAATATTCAAATGCAACAATGGGAAGATATGTGGACCAAAGGGTTAAAATTTACTTTGTGTTATAATTTAAAAGAAAACTTTTATAAGATGATGTACAGATGGTATATGACCCCACAAAAACTTTCTAAAATGTATGGAAATGTCTCCAACTTATGTTGGAAATGTAAAAAAAAAGAGGGGTCTTTTTACCATATGTGGTGGACATGTGAGACTGCAAAGAAATTTTGGACTCAAATACATGCATTGATGCAAAATATATTACAAATTCGAGTTCCATTTAAACCGGAATTTTTCTTACTGGGAATAATTGATGGACAACCTGGGAAGCAATTTACAAGGATTATGCAATACATGATTACAGCAGCAAGACTTATTTTTGCACAAAATTGGAAAAACCAGATATCGCCTACGATACAAGATTGGATATTAAAATTGATGGATATGGCAGAGAATGATAAACTGACATGTTTATTAAAAGAACATCCAAATAATTATTTCCTTAAAGAGTGGAAACCATTAACTGACTATTTACAAGATGCGGGAGGGGCAAAGCTTATATGGGGATTTGAAGATTAAAATATATATATATTGATGTAATAGACAAGAAATATTCTTTAATATTATATATAGACCTAGCATGTAAGATAAAATTTTTAAAATACCATGACCAGATACAAATCGGAAGTTGACCAAATTCTATGTTTCAGCTTTATCTTTTTTTCTTTTTTCCTTTACTACACTTTTTTATCTTTTCTTTTTTCTTGATTTGTATTTCCATTTTCTTTTCTGTTTCAAACTTTTATCTATGTAAAATTAAAATCTAATAAAATTTGTTAAAAAAACAAAAAACAAAAAACCTATGCTGAATATATATTGAGAGAAGCTACACTGCAAGAATATTAGTATAGTTTTAAAATTGCAGGAAGAAACATCAGTAACTTGTGCTATGCTGATGACAGTACTTTGATAGCTGAAAATGCAAATCATCTACACGCTATAGAAATGAAAGTCAAGCAACACAGTGAAAAAGGGGGACTACAGTTTCAATGGCCTCAATAGCCTTCTGGAAGGTTTTGAAGACCTAGCTTTTCCCCCAGGGACTGGGGCCAGGATGTTAGTTGAGCTCAGTATGTATGCTTTATTAGGTGTTATGGGTGAGTTTTGCTTGTAAATTTGGTTGCACTGCATTTTTCTCTTCTTTTGATGCTGCTATATGTTAGCCTCCCAGAGTGACTAGGTTGAGCTAGGTGGCCTTATAAATTCAATCAATCATTCAACAGACAACCAAACTAACGACAACAGGTACAGCAACCACCCTTAGACCTGAGAGTGAGAATATTGAAGGGGCTCAAATTTCAGATACAATGCGCAAATATATCTCTTTGATTGGTACAATATGCAAGGACTCAGCATTTTGCTGGGAAGGGTAGAAGGAAAGAGAAGAAAAGAATGACCTGCAGCAAGGTGGATAGACTTGATTATAGTGGCAATGGATATACCATTGGAAAATCTTTCCAGTTTGTGGAAAGGTCCTCTTGGACAATGTTGATCTATATGATTTCTAAGACTTGATGACACATAATCAATCAATCAATCAATCAATCAATCAATCAATTGGTCCAAAAACACAACCCATTTGAAAGAAAAGTAAAACTAAAGGTAGTTGAATAAATTTTGAAGTAGCATTAATCTGAATTACATTAAAATGAGCCCTTTCCATCACTGGCTCAACTTTCAAGGTCTTATGGAATGTATATTTGTTTCTTTCAAGGAATTCAGGACAGTGACAAGATTCTTCCTATATTGTCCTCACAAAAAAGGTGTGAAGTAGTTTAAGCTGAAGTAGAATGATTTGCCCAGTATCACTGAGTAAGTCCTGAGATGAATGAGAATTTAATCATGGATTTTCCCACTTGTAATAAAGAACCACACTCTATATCACACTGCAGCACCAAATGAACAACAATGGCTATTGATTCTGTATAAGATTCGGATTTGTGAACATTCTTATCAACACTAGATTTTTTTTAAGAAAAGCCCACTTATTTCTTAGCATGCCATCCTGCTTTGAAATATTGGTACCAAAATTTATGAAAGGCTTTCTCTTACTTCCCTTTGTCCCAGAGGAGTGCAATTCCCTTATCTTTAAGACACTTAGAAATTTGACCATGTTAACCCTTGTTCCTATTAAAATAAAATAATCCATGAAAAGCAAAGCTTTAGATCTGGAAAAGCCAGCTTCTCTAACAACAGACCATCAAGAAAACTGAACCCAATTAAGCTGATCCAATTAGACAGAATGCCACTTGATCTCATGGTGTGATTACATAGTTCATTGCAGTCAATCAGAGTTTCCTCAGGACCAAAGGTTAACATTAACAAATGCATGCCCACAAGGCAAACTGACTAGTGTACATGTATAGAGGAAAACTTTTAGGGAAAATTATGCTCAATTCACAGCACAGCTGAGCGTTATAGTTTGGACACATTTGCATTCTGAACCAATTACTTTTTTTTATTTTTTGGCAGCAATATCTCTGGAAAAAAATGTATTGGCACTTACTGAGTAGAGAAATAGGAATATATACAGCTGTGGAAGAGATTCACAGAGAAAAGGGAACATGATCAAAACACTGCTCAACCTGTGTGTGAATGTTATATTGCAGCAAGAATTCATGTATGGATTAGTCATGTGAATAAAATAAGAAGTACTGCACAAGGGTAGTGTAATCATAGGTGAATGAATATGAGATGACAAAAGGTACAGAGCAGAAACCTGTGAAGAAGCACACATGAAATAAAATCACTATTTTACTACAAGTACTACTGCATAAAACTGTTTTGGAGGAACACTCACTGCATCTTATTTTCTCTCTGCATAAGGGTTATATATGAACACTCTTAAAGCCTTTCTCAACTTTTTGACCCTGGAGGAACCCTTGAAATATTTTTCAGGCCTTGGGGAACCCCTGCACATTCAGACTCAAATACAGGCCAGAGCTACAAAATTATTATATTCATTTCTTATATAGGCCTGTACTGTATATATGCATTAACAGTGTTCTTAAACTGAAAATAACGAATGAAACTTACCTTTTTAATGTGAAGTTGCCCAAATTTGAAATATTTTTAAAATAAATTGTGATCTCCCAAGGAACCCCTAGTGACCTCCCACAGAACCCTAGGCTTCCAGAGAACCCTGGTTGAGAAACCCTGCTCTAACATATGACATGTGGAACTATACAGAGTTTCAAAGGTGCTTTTCATCCAAGGGCTCCTTCGAAGTGCCTTAATACAGAAAAAAGGGTTTCTTGCTTGTAAGCAGCAGAGGTACATGCCTTATTGTTCAGGGAAAGTAGTTTCTGTGCATGCACCAAGCTTTTTTTCTGAAGCTTGTGCTTCTGCAGCAAAAACTTAAGATAGAGCACATCACTTCTATGGCTCTGAGCCGTTCACTGGAATGACACGGGCTCACTTCAGACACTCCGACAGATGTAAACCAATTAAAATAGAAGATACAGATCTCTACATGTAGCCCTGCATGGCAGTGCAATGCTTTGGACTTGATCATCAAAAAGTGCTTTGGAACATGCAGGAGTTCCAACACATGTTGTACTTATTATAACTGCTTAAAGTGCCTGTATCATGGCTGCTTTAAGGTATTAGAAGCAAGTGCTATGTTCATGTCCTTGTGTCCTCTGAAGCAGTGCAGTGTCCTGTGGCTAATGGCTATGATCTTTTATGCCTCTAGGTTTCTGCAAAGGTTCATCCTTGAGTGCATGATGTTGGGCATGGGATCTAATTCTATGGTCCACTTTCCATTAGTACAAATCTATACAGATCATCCAACTGTATCTGTGCACAAAAGCATATTGTCAGCTGAATTATGCAGCTCTCCATTCATTACAAGTATAGAGGGAGCATTTACAAGAATTGTCTTGGCTTATCCAGGTAGGAATAGAAAGCTTTTCAAGGTCAACAAGCAGCAGCAGTGGAATTTGTGAGACAAAAGCTGTGGCCCCAAACCAGTCTGAGTTCATACAATGTACAGTTCTTATAAACAACCAAGGTTCAGGAAGCAAAGGAGAGAGCACTGTATCGGGCAGGGATTCAGACATTTGAGAAGGCTTTCTTGGGTCAAGGAAAAACGAAGAACATGCAAAGGTGTCATGGAGTTGTTCCAGCACCAATGGATCTTGAAATACAGCAAATTCCAAGTTTCTGCCTCACCACAGCTAACAGCAGTCATTGCTGCTTTTAGACAATGCCACTAAAGACACCAGCTGGAGCTACATGCTTCCCCATGCGTCCATGCATATCTCAGCCTTTCCAACCTCTGTTTTTCCACTCAGAGATGATGATATACGGTATATTAGGGCTTGCTTTTTGGGACTCCAGTTTGAGCTGAGAGTCTTTTGGAGCAGCCAGAGCAGTGGATCCAAATTCCATCTCTCCATAGGTACTTGGGCTTTTTGTGTCTGTGTCAGAACAAAACAAAAACAAATGGCAGACAAAAACAGACGAAACAGCCATGCTCCAAAATAAAGTGGACCCCAGAGTGCCAGGAAGCCTTCGAGAAACTTAAAGCGCTATTCACAGCAGAACCTATACTGAAACATCCAGAAATAGATAAGCCATTTATCATCCATACGGATGCGTCAAATAACGCAGTGGGGTCGATCCTACTACAGGCAGACGAGAGCAACAAACTAAGACCCTGCGCATACATATCCAAGAAATTCATGGACACAGAAAAACGCTGGCACGTATGGGAAAAAGAAGCATTCGCCGTCCGTCATGCCCTAGCAACATGGAGGCACCTGCTGGAAGGGGCATCGGTCCCGTTCGAGGTGTGGACGGACCACGAGAACCTGGAAGTGCTGAAGTCGCCCAGAAGACTAAACCCAAAACAACTTCGATGGGCCGAATTTTTCAGCCGCTTTAACTTCACCTTAAAGTACTTCCCGGGGGGCAAGAACTACCTGGCAGACGCACTGTCACGACTGCCACAACATGACGGGAAAACGGAAGAAATAACAGAAACCCTATTCCCCAGCAAGACCAAAACCACACTGGGCGACCAAGAACCGCAGAATAAGCAGGAAGGAAACATGGTGGTAGCAAGGGAGCAGGAAAAGGGGTCCAGGATACAAAACCCCCTAGAAAAAGATATACAGGCAGCAACAACAGACGACAAATGGTGGAGTGAAAACAAAGAACTACTACAAGAAAACAATGGGGGATGGTGGAGCAATGACAAACTGTATGTACCCGCCAGCATGCGACAGCGGGTACTTGAGAAAAATCACGACCACAAAGCAGCAGGACACTTTGGGTTTGTAAAAACCCTACACCTCACCAGGCGCAAATTCTGGTGGCCCACCTTACGTAAGGACATTAAAGACTACGTGAAAACATGCCCGGTGTGCGCAACGGCAAAAAGAAATACAGGAAAACCCAAAGGACTCCTGCAACCAGTAGCAGATCCCTCGCAGCCATGGCGGCAAATAGCCATGGACTTTGTAGTCGACCTACCCCCAAGTAAAGGGAAAACGGCAGTTTGGGTAATCACAGACCTGTTTTCGAAGCAAGCCCACTTCATCGCTTGCAAAGGAATCCCAACAGCACCCAAACTCGCTAAACTCTTCACGCAAAACATATACAGATTACATGGTGCGCCGGAAAGAATCATCAGCGACCGAGGAAGCACGTTCACGTCCAAGTTCTGGAAAGCATTCCTGAAACTAATTGGATCCGAACAAGGACTGAGCAGCGCATTCCACCCGTGCACGGACGGAGCATCAGAACGACTAGTGTCCATATTAGAACAATATTTGAGATGTTACATCAGTTACCAGAAAAATGACTGGGCTGAACTGCTACCATTCGCAGAAGTGGCATATAACAACTCAGTACACCACAGCACTGGTTTCACACTGTTTAAAATAGCCACGGGACAAGACTTTGCAGCAATCCCAGAAATAGACATGATCCAAAGGAGGGACGCACACGCACCCCTGAAGGCGGATGAATGGGTAAACAAACTAACGAGCAATTGGCCAATAATGCTACAGACACTACGGGAAGCGAAGGCCACCTACAAAAAATACGCAGATAAGAAACGTGCAGCAGAATGGGAACTAAAAGAAGGGGACAAAGTATATTTGTCCACCAAGAACCTACGGTCTGTACAGCTGTCCCGCAAACTTGCCCCAAAATTCATTGGACCATTCATAATAGTAAAAGTCATCAACCCAGTGACAGCACGGCTACAACTGCCAAAGGCACTGAGAAAAGTCCACCCAGTATTTCATATAAGTCTCCTGAAACAGAACCACCCATCAGGGCAATGGCACCCAGAAGCCCCGGAACCAGCACCAACAGTAGTGAACGGGGAACCACACTTCGAAATAGAGGAAGGCTGTGACTCACGAAAACACAGGGGGCGATTACAATACCTGGTTAAGTGGTCGCATTTACCAGTAGACTTCAGAGAATGGGTAGCAGCTGAACACATGCAGGCACCAGACCTAATCAGGAACTTTCACCGAAATTTTCCCGATAAACCCCGATGAATCTCTCACTAACAAAGTGTTGTTTTATTACAGATATCAAGGTCACCGGCAGACAGGAACTCACAGGTGCAAGATGAAGAAAAAGGGGAGGGGGAAGATCTTGGGGTGGCGGCATGTCAGAACCCTGGCATGCCCCCAGGGTCCTGCCATTCCCTAAGCACACCCAGTATTTAAGGGGATAAGGAAATGACAAAGGAAACAAAAGACAACTACCAACCACGCCTCCTAGATAAGGGGCGATAAAGAACTCAAGGACACTGACCCAACCTGACAGGAAGCGGACCAAAGGGAAGCCTGCAACAGGACCAAAGGGAAGCCGTCAGCAGGGAAGGGGCAGGCGCTCTGGCGGGAGGGTTTAAAAAGCCAAGCCGAGAGCCCGGGAACCATCTGTGCCTTTTCGCTTGCTTACTCAAGTACAGCAATAAATCGTTTACTACCCAATATCCGAGCTGAAGTCTTTCTTTGGGGAGAAACGTTTGCGATCGCCTGAGAAGCAGCTTACAGTCTGAACTAAAAAATTCTTGTTCATACAATTCTTCTGAAGATGAGTTGTAAGTTAGAGGGATGACATCAATTTATGCTAATGAGGCTAGTAAGACTTTAGCCTGCTGGGAACATCACTGCCTTTTGGGGAGGCATTTATCTATAGCATTTTTTTCATTTGGCTAAAGACCACATTTGGCCTTTGAAGAGCATGTGAGGGGGTATGTTCTAAAAGGTGCGTCCCTAAAAGAGAAACCTGAGACAACCAAAGTTTATAGTTCTTTTTCTAATAATTACATTAAAATTTGCTATCGCTTCAAGCAACATTAGACCTACAACAAGAAATTTCTCTAGAGATTGATACCCCATCAACTTGAAGTGTAATTCAGAGGAACATTTTTGGTTAAAAAAAACATGGCTAACCTGAAGAATTTTTATCTCTGGTCTTAACTTGTTTTGACCTCTTTGTATCTAGCACACTTTTTATAATTCTATTTTATGTTATTGTTACTTTCTTTTATTGTGTTTTACACTATATCACATTGTACACTATGTCACATAGTTATGACCTACGGTTACAGCTTATTTAATTACTAAATAATTTTTCTTCAAACTGAGAAGTTCATTCTCTCCAGGAATCTAGAACAATTTCTGGCTTGACTATTTCATTGAGATCCTCAGATTTTTACAATCTTATCAGAAAGGGCACACATTAAATTTGAGTGAAAGACAGTGTTCAATCACTGTACTAAATCATCCTGAAACCCTCCTTCACCTATATATTGAAGATTTATTCAATGGTTTCCAAGGAGACTGCCCTCAATTTCCATGCAGATCCCCCTATAAGAAACACTATCCCTAATGCTACACAGCTTCAATATGCCATCAAATCCAATGCAGAATATATTCCTTCTCCATGGCAGAAGGTGTTTAAAGCCATTTTCAAATCCGGCTGCTCATAAATATGCCAGACAGCAACAATACAAATTGTTTCACTGTTGACTACTTGATGAATACTACAATAATGAATTGTTAATATTTCCACTTGATTAGAAATATCATATGTTCCCCAGATGCTACCTGACCTTTTCAAGATGTCATTTTTATTAACATGTAACTATTCACAATTTGCACTAGGTAACATCAAGGAGGTTTCGAATCTGGAGGGTTCTTAAGAGAAATCCTTAGACATGGGACTTTGCTTATTTGTACCTAACCCTGGTAACGTCTTGTTTTCTGCCATGTCATTGTAATGTTGCTTTTATCTTAGGTGCACCTGGTGGTTACAGAGAAATGCCCTTTATTTAACCATCTTCTTCCACACCTCTTGCCTCCTGCGTCTTGAATGTTAGGTTATATGTTTTGCTCTTCTAACTCTTTAACACCATGTATGTTCATGGTACAACATTAATAGTTAAGCTACATTTATCATTTTCTTCAAACTTTCCTCCATATTCAAAAGCAATTTATTAATCAACATTTCTCAAGCATTGTTTAAGTTTGTCATCATTCTCCCCCCTACCCCAGCTAGAAATATTCTGTACCTAATAACCACATGAGAAACAGAAATTAGTTAGGATATTTTTCCCCCAACATGGAGATTTTAGAAGAATGAAGTAGAAAGAAACATTATTTCCCATCAATCACTCCCTCTATTAGTAAACTTGGGATAACTACCTGTCACTCTGGGAGTAAAATAGGTCACCCCAAAGTAACACAATGCTTTCTACATAATTGGGAAAAAATCCTGGGTACACAGCACTATAGAAGTTTGTAAATTAGAAGAAGTGGGTTTCTTTGGTAACCATGAACTGGAGTGGGTAGGAGAGGTGGAGACTGCAGATTGAAACTGTCTGTAGATCAAGGGAGAAAGTGATCCAGCTCAAGGTTCTAAAACTCATATATGGTAAAACTCCATCAATAAATTATACAGTTCATAGCAATAGTAATATTGACTTTTAGAACACAAAACCAGTTTTCCTTGACGTCTCATCACCATAGAGGGCAAGGAGGGGCAGAATCAAAGTTCAGTTTGTTTGATTTTGTATGTGGAGTCTATTTTTACATTTGTAATCCATTATACAAAGAAGACTGGAATGCAATTGTCCTTAAAAATGTGAACTTTTCTAAACCTTTTGACAAATTTCTCTTTAAAAAAGAGGATGGAATAATGGAAATATTAGAAGGCAATAGAAGGCAATTAGAAGTGCACAAAAATATATCTCCTGGTGAAAAATAATGAACAAGAATACCTTAAAGTAGGAAAGGGATGAAAAACTCCCAAGGAATTTAAGATTCCACAAAAATGTGTCAAGGTTGAGATAGCTTAAAATACCTATTTTTTTTTAATAAACACATTGTTGTTGTTGTTGTTCAGTCATTTAGTCGTGTCCAACTCTTCATGACCTCATGGACCATAGCATGCCAGGCCTTCCTGTCCTCCACTGTCTCCTGGAGTTTACTCAAATTCATGTTCATTACATCGGTGACGCTATCTAACCATCTCATCCTCTGCCGTCCCCTTCTCCTTTTGCCTTCAGTCTTTCCCAGCATCAGGGTCTTTTCCAGTGAGTCCTCTTTTCGCATTAGGTGGCCAGAGAATTTGAGCTTCAGCTTCAGTATCTCAAAATAAAAGATCGAGAATTTCAGTCTTGTCCCCACTCCAGCCCTTGGAGGCCAAAATTGTTTAATAATAGCATGGCCCCTGGTTATATTGGAGTGCAATTAATGTTATAGAAATGAGTTATATGGCTGATCAGGCTTCCATTCCAAGCCCTTAAAATGTCACTGATCAACCATGAGAGAAAAAAGAACAATGATGTCAAACTCCCAAGGAATTTACTAAATAGACACATCTTCTGTGAAATAGGAAACCACCTGCTCCTAATCCATGATCTTGTTTGGAAGAGTTGGGGCCTTATCCAAATTCCCAAAGGGAATTTGTAAGGAACAAGCAAAAGGCTTACAAAGATTAAGAATCTCAACAATGGGACACACATACTTGTAAGTGATGCCACATTTCTAGGCCAGCAAATGTAATACAAACCTGCTTTTTCCCGGAACCTTTCTTAATGCTAAACAGCCTTGTGGATTTTCTCAGTCATTTCTCCATTACCTGCTTCCCTTCCTAAGTACAAGAACATGCCAAACCTGTGACACATCTCTTCAACAATATCCTTCTACACTTCATTTTTATTATGTTTTACTACCATTTCCTTTTCTTTGGCATGGATAGGCTTATTTTGTTCAGTACATTTTTCTGCTGACCTTTTTTTCTGTTTAAGAACTTAACATTTCAAATAAAATTTTCTCCATATTCCTGCTTAACCACACAAGCATTCTGAGACCTTTTTCTACCTGTTCTTACTTAATAGGATTAATTTCCCTTGTAGTGCACACAATGGATTCTTAAGCATTAACTACTATTTCCCATAGTGGATGTGCAATACATTAGAAAATTCCAATTAACTTTTCTGGAGGCTACTCATAGATTCTGAACATCAGCTTTATTACAGGGGAGAAGGAGGGAGGAAAGTATAGATATGATAATAAGCATTATTCCCACTCAGTAACTAGAAACAAACATGGATGTAGCCTTCAGCCCCCATTATGCTTTCTAGTTATAAGCCTCCAGGATTGTTGAAAGAATGAGCATACAGGGCACAGAAGGAATGTAAAAAAACCACACAAAAGCACATAAATAATGACTGGCAAAAATGTATTTATTTGAATATTCCAATTCCATGTTACAGCCCAAAGAGTTGCTAAGGCAATTCACCATTAAATGAAGTAGTACCTAACAAAAGGGCAGCAACCACTTTTATAAAACTTAACTTAAAACACCACAGGATCAAACTAATTTAGTAGCAACAGGAACAGAAACAAAACAGTCACTCATGCCCTGGTCATCTCCCAGATAGACTATTGTAATGCATGGGGCTACTCTTGAAGAGCATCCGGAAGCTTCAGCTGGTTCAGAATGAAGCTGCGCGGGCGATTTTAGGTGCCTCAAGATCGGCACATATAACACCTTTGCTCCGTGAGCTGCATTGGGTCCCAGTTTGCTTCCGGATTCAATTCAAGGTGTTGGTTATCACCTTTAAAGCCCTACATGGCATGGGACCAGGTTACCTGAAGGACCGTCTCATCCCCGTTCAATCAACCCATCCCACCCGGTCCTGTAGAGAGGGCACACTACGAACCCCGTCTGTAAGAGAGTTCCATCTGAGTTCCATATATATATATATATATATATATATATATATATATATATATATTGTTTTTATTGTTATTTATAGTTTTTATCGATGTTACATTTTTGCTGTGAACCGCCCAGGGTCCCTCCTTGTGGGGGAGATGGACGGAATACAAATGTGAAAAATAAATAAAACCCAGGGTGGATATCTCCAGCCTGAACAGAATGTCTAAGAAGAACAAGTGCAGCCTAAGAGAATCCTCAATTTGCAAATTCATGTTCTTGCATAAGGGATTCACCATGACATACCTACATCTAGCACTGAATACGTTACCTAGTTGGTAACAAAATGTCTGCAAGAAAACAACCAAACTCAGAGAACACCAAGGACTCCATACCTAGAAAATCCTGAAGCCAGCATTGGACCTAACTGGTTCTAAAAATAATTAAGAACAATCCTTGGGTTATATAAGTCAAGATGATCCTCTTAATGGTAACCTCCCAAACTTTTCACATAGGCTGAGATAGCACCGCCAAGATTTCCCAATCAACAGAGCCTTTAAAAGATGCAGTCAGTAAGATGATGGGTTGGACAATGCTGTCTTAATGCACATGTCCTGCCTAAAATTCAGGGGAAAGTGAAGTTCATATTATTCCCAGGTTGAGGTCCATTGGGCTGGCTGCATTGAGTTTAAATTATTTTGGTCATTTACATTGTTTTCCTCTCACTTTGCATTACTCTGTATTGGTTTGCTGTAAGTAACTCAGATTCTCTGGGACTGGAGATGCATATAAATTAGAGCAAATAAATGTAGTAAAATATCTAAAATTATGTTCAATAAATTAGATATGTTTAAGTTAATTTTTAGGGGGCGTGATGGCTCAGTGGTTAAGATGCCAGGCTTGAAGATTGGAAGGTCGGCAGTTTGAGACCCGAGCGCCGCGTGACGGAGTGAGCTCCCGCACTCGCCCCAGCTCTTGCCAACCTAGCAATTTGAAAGCATGCAAATGCAAGTAGATAAATAGGTACCACTTCGGTGGGATGGTAACAGTGTTCTGCGTGCATCATGCCAGCCACATGACCGTGGAAGCGTCTTCGGACAACGCTGGCTCTTCGGCTAAGAAACGGAGATGAGCACCGCTCCCTAGATTCAGACACAACTGTGCAGGGGAAAACCTTTACCTTTACCTTAAGTTAATTTTGAATATTATCAAATTAAATTGTCAGACAATTTGAGAATCTAATTAACATTACTTAATATGACAATGATGCTGAAGTAATACTCCACAAAACAGAAAGAAAAAATGGCTAACCATGGTGTTCTGGGTTGATAGTGTTGGTTGAAAAATCTCAGATTCCTGTAAACCCACAAACTGTTCATCTTTATGACCGAAATACAAAAACAAATGATGCAAACAATTTAAATATTCCTTCTCATATTATCATAAATTGTAAATGAGCTGATTATCCTGCAATCCTAATGAAATATATTCATTATTTGCAATAGCTGCACCACATCTTTATCATGCAAAAGTATATATGGGAATTCAATCTGATGATTCTGATCTCACAGCTTGGCCAATTCCTCCTAATACTTAATTTCACTTTTATTAGGTAGAAGGTCCTAGGGTTTTTCTACCAGAAATGATCTTGTTCTTACTTACTTGTTCACTATCAAGATAGTCAATTATATATATTCTGTTGCAGATTTAAAGCACAGAGGGCATGAAGCAATAATTTATGCTGTTTGCCAAAGAGCTTTAGTAATGCTTTCCTGCTGCCCAAAGGGAGAATCCTTTAAGTGCAAGATAAGTTGTTATCCTTTGTACATACACAGGAAGGGAGGTACTTTTGTTTCCTGCAGCATAGCCTGAAGAAAAAAATGGAAATTTCCATCAATACTGTGAATTATCTCCTTCCCAATAAATATGTAAAACTTTGCAGTTCCAAAAGTGTTTGTTGTTACTTTCATAGCTTATTATCATATGTCAAATGTGTCTTGATGTTTAATAACAATATCCCAGTATAAAGTACAGGAGGGAATATATCCCCCCAAGAATCTTGAGTTTCCAGGTTTCAGGTTATTATATAGGGAAAATTTTATCTATTGGAAATTGACTCTCTGGCACAACTAGGAATGCATCCTTCAAACATTGAGATCATTGTAAAATAATTTGGAGACAGGGGGAAATAATTCCATGAATATTGGTGATTTTAAAATAAAAATCTGTTCAGCCTAACGGCCAAGATTATGTAGTCTAATAGTCCTCTTCAACCTCTACTGATTTTGGAAATATTAACTAAGTTCAGATAAATATGAGAAATTGAGTCTATATAGTTTAGATAAGGTAGAAAAGAAAGTGTTCAGTGAGAAAAACAAGTTTTAGGTCACTGCTTGAGCTATGAATTTATTATACTTTTATCTCTAGCAGACAAAGGAATTATATGTTGAAGAGAAGGTCACCAAATTTGAAGGAAACTAGAATCACTTGTGTGGTTCCATTAGATATGGGTTGATTGTACATGAAATAGTTTGCTTAAACCTATTAAAGTTCTAATTGTTTCAGTTGAGTTTCACAAAGCTTCTTCCAAGAGGAGCCTCCAGATTTTCTCTGTAACTGTACCTTAGGTCAATGATAGGCAATTAACTTTGGGAATAACTTTGGGAAACCTTGGATAGGATTGATGTAAGAGACATCACATTGACAACAAAAGTCCGCATAGTTAAAGCAATGGTATTCCCTGTAGTAACCTATGGCTGCGAGAGCTGGACCATAAGGAAGGCTGAGCGAAGGAAGATAGATGCTTTTGAACTGTGGTGTTGGAGGGAAGTTCTGAGAGTGCCTTGGACTGCAGGAAGATCAAACCAGTCCATACTCCAGGAAATAAAGCCAGACTGCTCACTTGAGGGAATGATATTAAAGGCAAAAATGAAGTACTTTGGCCACGTAATGAGAAGACAGGATACCCTGGAGAAGATGCTGATGCTAGGGAAAGTGGAAGGCAAAAGGAAGAGGGGCCGACCAAGGGCAAGATGGATGGATGATATTCTGGTGGTGACGGACTCAACCGTGGGGGAGCTGGGGATGGTGACGGCCGACAGGAAGCTCTGGCGTGGGCTGGTCCATGAAGTCACGAAGAGTCGGAAGCGACTGAATGAATAAACAAAAAAAAGAGAGAGAAGTGGCCCTACCTATAGTGGTTAAGGTGCTGGGCTAGAAACAGGAGATTGAGAGTTCTAGTCCTGCCTTAGGCATGAAAGCCGGATGGGTGACCTTGGGGCAGTCACTCTCTCTCAGCCCAACTCACCCCACAGGTTTGTTGTTGTGGGGAAAATAGGAGGAGGAAGGAGTATTAGGTATGTTCGCCACCTTGAGTTATTTATAAAAATAATAAAGGCGGGATGAAAATAAAACAAACAAACAAATAAATAAATAAAAGTGACCTCTTTCCTTTTTCTATCTATATACTACAGCAGGCTCTAGCAAAAGGAAAATTCAGTCTTGCCAGAAATTTAAATTGCATGCTTTTAGAGGAGTTTTGAAAACATGCCAAGGAGCAAATGGAATTCAGCCAAGACATATACATGCCCTGCTTATGGTGAAATTCAGTGTCAACTGTAATATCTAATGGAGTTCTATATATCAGCTGTTTATCTTAACTCAAACACAAAACCTGGAACAAAAGTTGCAGTAGTACCAAAATTTACTACCAGTGGAGAAAAGAAAATATAACTGTAAAATGTAATCCTTTGGGTTTGGGTCTGTGGAACGTTATAGTTTGAAAATGTGCTCAAGCTTTACAGTTATTCCTTTAACTATAAGACATGTAACAGCTGCCATCAAAATAAATATTTGGTATGTTATATAATTATGTAACTTGGTTCCTATGACATAAGCATGAGATTGGTTCTACCTCTGGAAATGAGGCAACATATTAAACCAAATAAGTTGTTTATTGAAGAAACTATTTACAGAAAAGAATACATTTTTAAAAAATGAAAGATTGTGATTCCCTAAAAGTACATTGGATTTTGACTGGAGAGACCTGGCTTAATCCCTACTTAGTCATGGTCACTCAACATTTCACTCTTTTTCAACCTTATCTACCACACAGTATTGTTATGAGGATAAAATATAGGAGCATGAAGTATGTTCACCTTGAGCTCTCATAGGTTTTTGTGAGATGTGAATGCAACAGATACAGTCACAGTTGCAATGCCGGAGCTAGTTAAATAACCTTTCAATAGCTTTCCTTCAGTTCAGATTTCCTTAACTTTTTCCCAGCCTCTCCTCCATAACCTGGAACAGGTCTTATATAGGAGTATTTCTCTGCATTGAAACTTTCTTGTAACTTTTTTCTTCTAGAATGATCCAGATATTTCAGGATGTTCACTCAACTCAACCTTTTGCTTGAAAGTACATGATTCTGGGTTCTGCTGCTCATTGGAACTTCATTACAGCTCCACAGCCTATGTCAGGATGTGCCTTCCTGCCATCCTAGGGGTTAGAGTGGTATAGATTTAGGAATAGGATTTGTAGTAGTTGTATTATTAAGCAATCAGGCTTGGGAAGGAAAGGAGGGTGAAGACATGAGGAGCAAGCATCTGCAAGGTCAACGGTGTGAGCTATCAGTGCTTGTTAGTCTGGAATGTGAGAAAATGGGGAGAATGACCAGAAGGTGGAATGGAATTTACTGTTCGTTAGTTAAACAAGAAAAGGGGGTTGCTTTTAGCTGGTCAATGTTATGGGAATGGTTGTAGCCTTTAGGAGGGGTGAGTACTGTAGGTGGGATTTTAAGTTAGTTTTTGTGTGTGCTTTTCTTCAGACTGAGCTTTGCCTTGGAAGTGATAACTTGCATTAATAAAGAATTCTTTTATATCAGTTAATGGCTTGTAATAAGAGTCTCTATGTTAATGACTAAAGTATCAGAACCATCACAGCCTACTTGTCCTCCCTTGTCTGCTACTGATTCTTTACATCCCAAATATCTTTCCGCTTCTGCAGAGAGATGTTACTTTCACCTGCTCTCAATAAGTGTATTATATACTCAATAAGTGGCTTGAAGACTAACAAAACTTGAGGTAAAGTGTTCTCCTCTTGCCTCTTGATTGGTGTACAAGCATCAGTCTCCCCAATCAAAACCACCATGTGAACTGCCTGCTGCTACTCAATCAGCCATTTGACCATCATCAGACTTCAATCAGGGGACAGATATAATATTGACTCTCCAGAAACTCATTCAGTAACTAGCTAACAGCAAAAGTTTCACAGTCTCCACACAGTTTGATAAGTTACTTTACTGCAGACAGAAAATAAGTCATATCTATCTTCTATCTTCTATCTATCTGTCTGTCTATCTATCTGCCATCCAACCATCCATCCTTCCATCCTAGGCTTTTTTATTCTGCCTTGTCAGCCAATGAACTTTGGCTACTTTTCCCCACAGCTTTGAAAATTGGAGACTTCTGTTCCATGTTTATCTGTTTAACTGCTCATTGCCTGCTTCTTCTGGAGTAGCTTGTTACCTTTTACATTATAGTGAAAATGGCCTGCAATTGTGTAGCAAGAGGCTATGAGGTGACTCACATTGCCAAAAACAGCAAAGTCCCTTGGTATCCTTTTCTCCCCACAAGGTATCCCAGACAACCTTGTGGCACATATGAACACAGCTAATGAAGTGGGCATCATATAGTAGCTTGACCATATTTGTGCCATCTTACCCATCCACTAAGAGGTTCATGGCATGCCTCAGCTCACACATAGTGTAGGACATACCCATCACTTCTGCATGCAGAAGTATGCACTGATGGCTTGCTTACTGGGTCCCAACATATTCCCATCAAAAGCTGTGAGGGCCTCTCCCTCTGCTTTCCAAACATCAGAAAAGAAGCCCAAGGTTAGGTATGGCACGGGTCCCCAACCTGTGGGCCGCGGCCTGTTAGGAAGTGGGCCATGGGGCTCCCTCCTGTAAACCCCGCCCCCCGGTGTGCATGATTACCCCGCCCCCAGTGTGCGCGATTGGCTCCCACCTGCAAACCCTGCCCCCCAGTGCATGTGATTGGCTCCCGCCTGCAAACCCCGCCCCCTCCCGGTCCATGAAAAAAAATTCTTCCACAACTGATCCCTGGTGCCAGAAAGGTTGGGGACCGCTGAGGTATGGTCTTACTGCCAGCAATACCTCTCTTTGCAGCTTACATGGAGTGCAGCATCTTTTGATGGAATGTAGTACACAACAGTATAATATACTCAGGCAAAGGGAGATCAATGAGGATGCATTCATGATGATGTTATCATGTAAACTCCATGACTTACCTCCTTGCATCAGACACACATACATAATTGCAGCATTTGGGTGATGACACCATCACCCAAATGTTGTTATGTTGACATCACTGTGGTTTGGTGTGGATTCTGCTAGCAGAAACTATACAAACTCTCAGAGGTACATAGATTGTGTAGAAACAAATAGCTATTTAATAATATATGGATTTGGGGAAAGGTAGTATTGCATGTAGGAAGAAACCAACAAAAAAAAAGAGGAAATGCGATAGTATAGAATTGTCTCATTCTCTTCATTCTCTTTCTCTATTTTCCTCCCTCCCCTCCAAACACACAGTAGAACAAGCAAATCCTACTAGGTAGATTGAAAAAAGGCAAGAAGAAAGAGGAAACAGAAAAATATTCCACCTCAAAAAAGCATCAATTTTCTGAAGCACTTCAGGAGGGTCTTAAGCATACATAACCACCTGATTCAATTTGCTGCTTCAAAGCAGATTCATCATTGACTCAGGAGTGATTTGATCAAAATTTTGTCAAATCAAATCACCCATGCAAAGCTTTGCACACCCATATTTTTTAGAGGATTGCTTTAATTCAGGACTGTCTTTTTTTCAGGTGAATATAGTATTTCTGTTTTTCCTCCTGCCTTTCCAGTTTTTCAATGGTTCCAGTTCCACTACGTCATCAAGATTTTACTTTCCGTGTATTGTCGAAGGCTTTCACGGCCGGAGTTCGATGGCTGTTGTGGGTCTTCCGGGCTGTGTGGCCATGTTCTGGAAGTTATGGTTCCTAATGTTTTGCCAGCATCTGTGGCCAGCATCTTCAGAGGGCCTTTTAAAGGCTGGAATGGTCCTGGTATCTCTGCATCGCATTAGGAAGGTTAAGGAGCAGAGTAGGTGTGCTTTTCTGTTCCGGAGTGTTTCCAGTCTCCGTGTCTGTCGGAACGTTTCCTCCTCATAGAGGCTTTCAATGTATTGTCGAAGGCTTTCATGGCCGGAGTTCGATGGCTGTTGTGGGTCTTCCGGGCTGTGTGGCCGTGTTCTGGAAGTTGTGGTTCCTAACATTTCGCCAGCATCTGTGGCAAGGGCCCTCTGAAGATGCTGGCCACAGATGCTGGCAAAACGTTAGGAACCACAACTTCCAGAACACGGCCACACAGCCCGGAAGACCCACAACAGCCATTTTACTTTCCATTTATGGCCCTTTCATGAAACTGATGATTCTTCCTCTGGGTTTGATTCCCTTCTCATTCATATTAATTTCCCTTCCTCATATTTTCTATATCAGTCCTATACTATTCTGAGTCTCCTTTGGCCATCTTTCAGTCTCTTATTTTCTTTATAGATTTAATTGAATAATTGCTAGGTCCCAATCTCAGTTCTGCTGTTTCTTTACATGATTCCTCATCTGTGCTGGGGAATGTGTGAGTGTGTGTGTGTGTATACATATAAATTTATGCATATATGTGTGTGTGTGTAGTATGTGTGTCTGGGTCTGTGTGTACATATACATATACATGTGTGTGTGTGTAATTATTTCATGTTAGAAACAATCTTTCTTGAAAGATCTTTTAATGCTTTGCAAAAAAAGTAGAATATCTGAAATTTACATCATATTAAAGTCTACAAAAATATGTAAGAAGTAAAAGGATTTAAATACTTAAATTCTTGGCCACCTGCAAAACAGATTGACATTTTTTATTAGAATTGCAGACAAAGGTGCAGATTTTCATAACCACTGTTGCTAAGAAAGGCATTCAGTAATAAAATGGCCTCTCATGACTCATTTAAGAGAAAGAATTCTGGATGGTTATTAATGTGCAACTTCTGAATTACAAGAAAATAATTGAGATGACATTCTGGGCTAACAGATAAGCAAGTTAAGGGTGAATTGATTTGACCATGCTTTTCTGCTTATATGAGATCTCACTGGAAGTAAGTGTTTTGTCCAGTACTTGCTATTATATAGTTCAGAGACACCACCCCAAGATAGTCTAATAATCTCTTCCTCTTGCAACTATCCAACTCAGGACTGTGTTGTCTCTTGTCTCGCCCCCCTCCTTGGAATGTGCTCCCTCCTTCCTGAAAACCTGCTGTGTTACTGCAGTCCATCACATCACCTTCCCCTTCAGAGACACATTCTATCACATGGTTCTTCCTTTCCAAGATCATCTTTACATTCCTTTATACCAGCTTCTCAACAACCTTCCCCCAAAAAAGAAGGTTGGAGACTGGACAAAAAATGTCCAGTGTGGTTGAGTCCAGCAATGGCCTCTTGAGGAAGGAGTGCACCACCACTTCTTTAAGGCTAGAGAAACCACCCCCTCCCTCAAAGAGGCCACCACCACTGCTTTGCCCCAACCGTGTGTCACCTCCCAGGTGACCTTTACCAGCCTGGAGAGACAGAAGTTTAAGAAACAGGAGGCTGGGTTAACAGTCCTAAGCATCCTGTTCACCTCCTCAGGAGTTACAGGATCAAACTCCTCTCAGGTAACCAAGCATATCTTTCATATATGCAGGGAAGAGGGAGAAACAAATAAAAAATATAAATATATCGGATTTTTTTTCTTGTTGGAAAACATGGAAAACATTGAGTATTTTACTCTACTTTTCTTCAGGATAGACTTATCCTGATTGCTTTGGAAGCAACAACATGCAACCTACACGCATTAAGAAACATGATATGGACCCCATTGGCTCTTGTCTATATATATTTGTAGCAGTTTAAGAATTTATGTACATGAAGGTGTATTGTTCTATAGCTGATTCCAGCAGTAATTGTATTTTATAGAATTAAAGTATGTCTTTTATGATTTTTGTTTGCCAGTATGTATTATTCTTTTCATTTTATTATCTAATTCTTTGTTGACAACATGAGGTTGAAAATGAATTGGAAGACAGGTTGAATGCAAATTTAATATACTGTACGTGAAAGTTATTTTCTGTACCAGCGGGAAACATCTATGGATTTTCCTGGTAAGGAATGTTACAACAGCCATTGCACTAATTAATTATGACTCATGAATAAAAATATTTTAAAGATGTGTCATCTTTAAGTCATCCTGCAGACTTCAAAGCTTGATTACTTATGCATTATTATGCAAATTGGTTTAATACCAAAGAGGGGAGAATGGGAAGAAGATACTATTCTGAACCTTTTTGCCTCTTCCAGATGGTAAAGTACAAAAGAAGGAAATATATTTATATTTTAAGGTGAAAAGACTGCTCACTCTCCTTGCTGATCTCAAGCATATTAATGGGTTTGTGATGAACTAGCCTTCTGTTATCAAACCAGAATCTCTCAATCACAAGCCATTATAGGATGTGGAAGAAATCTTTTATTGATACAGGTACTTGTTCAATGCAAAGATCAGTCTGAAAGAATATGCATGCAAAGGCTAGCTATTATCCCCATACAATACTCCCCCTCCCACCTTCCAAGGCCTGCAATCCTTCCCATAACATCAAAAGCTCACACCCACATTTCCCACTGAACTAACAAACAGTAAAATTCCACTCTAACTCCTCTGCCTCACATTCCAAACTAATGAGCACAGATAACCCACACAATTGACCTTGCAGATGCTTTGTTCAGTTTCACCCCCCTTCATTCCCAGGCCTGGTGCTTCTAACTACCACTACTACAAATCCCATTTCTAACAACTACTCTACTCTGGCAGGATGGAATGTCACATCCTGACAGGGTTATAGTTCATTAATATCTTGCTACTTGCTTTCAATGACAAATACATGGAATTCACTGGCAAGCAATACTGGGTTGGCCACTTCACTTTTTACCTCAGTTTAGTTTGTTGCAGATACACATTGCTTGCTATAGCCATGTGCATTGAAATGGCTTTTTAAAAAATGAATATCAAAAAGTATTTACCCTTTTTACCACTTGTTACTGCATGTTATCAAAGAATTTTAGCGTATATGAGTTGTAAAGGACGTTATAGATCATCTAGTCCAGAGCTTTCCAAACTGTGTGTTGCGACACGTTAGTGTGTCGGCTGCAATGTCTGGGTATGTTGCGGCTGCTGCTGCCTCCGAGCCCTGCCAGGATTCCACACAGGTCCTAGTGCCTGCCTTGTGCCTTGCTGCCTCCAAATCTGCTGTGATTCCGGGCAGGTCCTACTGCCTGCCTTGTGCCCTGCTGTAAGAGTGTGTCGCGAAATGATGCATGTCTAAAAAGTGTGTCACCAACATGAAAATATGTCTATGAAGGTTCTCAGTCATCCAGGTGGAATTGTCTGTAGCTTGAATCATGTCAACTGGATTTCTGTTTTCTCAGTGGAAACGTTTCGCTCCTTATCCAAGGAGCTTCTTCAGTCTGAGCAAAGTTGGTAAGGGAATCCTAAATATGTTTATAGGTAGCTGTGTGACCTTACACCTGGGGTCATGGTTATATTGAGATGTATTTTAAGTCCTTTTATTATCTAAAGGAGGATCGTTAAGATCACCATGCTGCTGTTGAGCTTGTGAAATGGTCTTAATCTTCCTAGGCACAGAAGACAGAGCCGGGAGAAAGATGGGAGAAAGATTGTGCCTGAGGCCCCCACCTCTATTCAAGGAAGGATTTTCCAAGTTGGCATAAATGGATTCCTTGACCCCTCTCTCAAACCTCTATTAGAGGTGGGGGCCTCAGGCACAATCTTTCTCCCATCTTTCTCCCGGCTCTGTCTTCTGTGCCTAGGAAGATTAAGACCATTTCACAAGCTCAACAGCAGCATGGTGATCTTAACGATCCTCCTTTAGATAATAAAAGGACTTAAAATACATCTCAATATAACCATGACCCCAGGTGTAAGGTCACACAGCTACCTATAAACATATTTAGGATTCCCTTACCAACTTTGCTCAGACTGAAGAAGCTCCTTGGATAAGGAGCGAAACGTTTCCACTGAGAAAACAGAAATCCAGTTGACATGATTCAAGCTACAGACCAACATGAAAAGTTTGGAAAGCTCTGATCTAGTCCAACTCCAAGCTGAGTATGGGAATCTGTTAAACCATCCTTAACAGATGGGCATCTTGCCCTCATCTGAGCCTTTGTTTTCATTTCGATCTGTTAGTTCTTGCCCTTCCCACAGATTGCTTCTGACAACCTTTTAAACATTTGTAGGCCCCTATTACATCTCCCCTCACTCTTTTTGTTTCAAGCTAAACATGCCCAGCTCCTTCACCTGTTCCTTATAGGATTTGGTTTGCAGACCCCTTTTATCTTAATAGCTTTCCTCTGAATTCCTTCCAGGATATTTTTATGAGGGTTTAAAAGTGGTTTTGGACCTTTGTGAAATTCACAGGGCATGTTTATTCTCCCACCTTCACAATCTTCAGCTTTTTAGCTACAGAGGCTGCTGCTTACTCACATTGCTTGGGGCAGACTATGTGATATTAGCACTGAATCTACTTCTGACCAAGCCTATTGTCAGTCTATGGCAGGTCAAGGTAACCTTTTTTGTGGGGGAGGGATCAGAGAGGGTGTTTTTTTAAAAAAATATTTTTTCTACCTCAAAGGCATATGTGTTGGTAAAACAACAATATCACAGAGAGACCCTCCCTCCCTCCCTCCCTCCCTCCCTCCCTCCCTCCCTCCCTCCCTTCCTTCCTTCCTTCCTTCCTTCCTTCCTTCCTTCCTTCCTTCCTTCCTGGTGTTTCAAACCTCTAGTAATCTTAACACACCTATCTTAAAGCTTATTTTTTTTAAAAAAATCAACCCAAAGTTTGACTTTGTGATTTGCCACAAATATCAGTTGCATTATCCACTGCACTTTGAAGGTGCAAATTTTGGGTTGATTTTTTAAAAATAAGCATTATCTTATGGGACTCCAGAAGCTCAAAAGAGAGAGTGGTTGTGTGTGTGAAGCCACATGTAATGGCAGCCCACAGATTGCATATGCTTGTATTAGGTGAACAGGGAATATATCACAGAGTATTGACCATACCATTTTAGACAGTTTTTCACAGTTGTCAAGAAACACCTGGAGATCTTCTATCATGTTGACAGTCTTGATCAAAGCATGTTCAATGATACACATTACCTCATGGAGTCATTAGTGAGGCCAGCGGAGCTCTCTGCATGAAACTATAGGTTCCAGCAAAGGGAGATGGCGAATCAGAGATTGACCATCATTTAAAGAGTTTGCCACTATTGTAGACATACCAAGGAATTTCAGGGACATTTTCAAAATGCAACATCCTTAGAGGCATCCATAGATTCTGGAGGTGCATTGTGATATGGCAACATAAGCTCTGTCCCTTATGCGTTCATGTACCATCATGTAGTACATACAAAAGAGGCAGAATCTGGGCTGCCATTCACTTTTATCATTAGCCTACGAACAAAAGTTGACTTTAAAAATCTGTCAGAAGTATAAGAACTTCTTTTTTGGCAAATGTAAACTTTAATGCAACATATATGCCAAAAAACTCTTCTATTCTTCCTTCTCTACCTCTTGTGTCACATTTCATCAGACAAAATGAGAACATGTCACATTTTGCTATTTCTTTTTTACTGTAGGCTCCTTCAAGTTTTCAAATCCAGAAGTGTCTCTGATCAAATGAAAAGTAAACAACCTGTCATAAAGGGATGCATTTGAAAGCAAAATAATACTTTGGGCATTACAAAGCTTTTCAAAGCTAATTGCCACTTTCTAAATTAATCTGACATGATAATAAAATATTAAAAGTTTTGTGCAAATGTTTGAGCTGTGTGTCCTTTGCCAAATCCATTCTTCTGTGACAAACAGGAATGTCTTTTCATGATTATCCTTTAGGCCCACAGCTGAAGCCATAAAGGGTTTAGCCTAGAGGACCAACCAGTTTAGCCTTTCCAAATTTGAATGGTTTTGGATGTGATGTGATGTGATGTGATGTGATGTGATGGGATGGGATGGGATGATATATGATATGGAGGTAAAATGTATTAGGATGACAGAAAGCTTATCTTCATACCGATCTCTCCTAAAGTATCTCAAATATTTTTCTTTTTCTTTAAAAACTATTTTACCTTTTGGGAGGAGTCCTCAACTCAACATGAATCCTTTGCTACACAGGTGTGGTACCCAGACAGAGACCACTGCAAGAAGTTACCTCCATATGGCTTGATGCTAGGTACTATGGATTTGATATGTTATAACATGTTCAGTAACTTTCTTTGTCATGTGTAGAAGAACCTAAGGACCAAGAAGCAGTCTATATTTTCTTCTTTCTAAAACACATTTGAGTAATAAACAATGAGAATATAAATATATTTGTATCCTCCATACTATATCCTCCCTACTATATCTTCCCTATACTATCCTCCATACTATATGACATCATATCGCCACATGGATTTTATATTTATATTCATAATTATTTAACTGTATTATTATAACTGATTTTATATTGTATGTTTTTAATTGTTGAATTTATTGATTTTATTGTAAACTGCCCAGAGTCCCCCATCAGGGGAGATGGGCGGTGATAGAAATTTGAACAATAAATAAAATAAAATAAAATAAAATAAAAAAATAAAATAAAATAAAATAATAAAATAAAATAAAATAAAATAAAATAAAATAAAATAATAAAATAAAATAAAATAAAATAAAATATAAAATAATAAAATAAAATAAAATAAAATAAAATAAAATAAAATAAAATAAAATAAAATAAAAAAATAAAATAAAATAAAATAAAATATAAAATAATAAAATAAAATAAAATAAAATAAAATAAAATAAAATAAAATAAAATAAAATAAAATAAATAAAATAAAATAAAATAAATAATAAAATAAAATAAAATAAAATAAAATAATAAAATAAAAAATAAAATAAAATAAATAAAATAAATAAAATAAAATAAAATAAAATAAAATAAAATAAAATAATAAAATAAAATAATAAAATAATAAAATAAAATAAAATAAATAAAATAAAATAAAATAAATAAAATAAAATAAAATAAAATAAAATAAAATAATAAAATAAAATAAAATAAAATAAAATAAAATAAAATAAAATAAAATAATAAAATAAAATAAAATAAAATAAAATAAATAAAATAAAATAAAATAAAATAAAATAAAATAATAAAATAAAATAAAATAAAATAAAATAAAATAAATAAATATAATCCATAAGAATTTGACAATAGACCAGTGATAGTCCTATGCCAAATGAAATCAGTTGGCAGATATCCTAGACTTGTTGCCCTTCAGATGTTGTTTGACTACAGCATGGTCCACAGTGAAAGATCCTGGGCCAGATGCAGTTTAGATGCATCAGTATGGCTACTTCTTCCCCACCCTTAATTGATACAAAAAATGCAAACAGTTCAACAAGAAAAAATGAAGAAAAACCCAATATATCAGCTATATAATCTATGCAATCCAACCTTACTGAGTTCCAACCTTACTATCCCAGCACCTGGGGGAAAAGCCAGCTCTTTTTAGTGAATTTTATTAGCTGTTATTGAGCAACAAATCTGAAATGGTAAGGAATTGTGCAAAAGGCTCATCTCTTCTGATGTCAGTTCAGTTCTATCTTCAGGAAAATGGTAAATAGCATTACTAATATAACGGAATGTGGTGGGGCATGGTTAAACAGCTTACTAAATTAACTAGCACTATGAGGTTGCAAAAAAATATTTTCAAAGCAGTTCCTCAAATGCTTTGAGAAACACTATGGCTTTTAACTTTTATATAAATCTTTCTGAACTTGGTGCTTTCCAGATGAATTGGACTTCATGACCCATGAATCCCAGCCAGCATTCTGAGAAACATGGGAATTGAACTCCAACAAATATGGAGGGTGGAGGAAGGCTGAGCTACATAAAGAGATGTAAACTATTTCTGAACACTCAGATGATCCATGCAAGAGGTGGGGGTGAGTTTTTGAGTTTTTCCAAGGTTTTTCTAGCTCACACCAGACAAGTTGACTGACTGGTCTGGTATGGTGAAAATGATGGAAAAACATAATTAGTCTGGATCCTACATAACAAATATAAAGTGATTTATTTTTTCTAGATTTTTGTGATGTAGAAAACCAAGCCATTATGGTTGCTTTCTTTTTTCCCCCTTAACATTATTTATGTACTCTGGCTCTTAAGGGGGAATGATCCAAAATATATATTCTGTCAACAGAGAGTGTTGACAGAGTCCTAATCTGACTTTGGTAATTTTATTATAAGGAAATTAATTTTCTGGAAGGAAATATTTATTAAAATTCTTTAATTACCTATTTTTTTATTTACCAGTTTTGTAGTTTATTTACAGTATAGTTTATTTAGTGGAGGCAGTGACAGACTTTGTATTTCTAGGCGCAAAGATTACTGCAGACGCTGACTGCAGCCAGGAAATCAGAAGACGTCTACTTCTTGGGAGGAGAGCAATGACAAATCTTGATAAAATAGTTAAGAGCAGAGACATCACATTGAAAACAAAGGTCCTCATAGTTAAAGCAATGGTATTCCCTGTAGTAACCTATGGCTGCGAGAGCTGGACCATAAGGAAGGCTGAGCGAAGGAAGATAGATGCTTTTGAACTGTAGTGTTGGAAGAAAATTCTGAGAGTCCCTTGGACTGCAAGAAGATCAAACCAGTCCATACTCCAGGAAATAAAGCCAGACTGCTCACTTGAGGGAATGATATTAAAGGCAAAAATGAAGTACTTTGGCCACATAATGAGAAGACAGGATACCCTGGAGAAGAAGCTGATGCTAGGGAAAGTGGAAGGCAAAAGGAAGAGGGGCCGACCAAGGGCAAGATGGATGGACGATATTCTGGAGGTGACGGACTCAACCGTGCGGGAGCTGGGGATGGTGATGGCCGACAGGAAGCTCTGGCGTGGGCTGGTCCATGAAGTCACAAAGAGTCGGAAGCGACTGAACGAATAAACAACAAAAGTTTATTTATGGAAAAGAACAAGTGAGACAATGGAGGAAAAAGGAAAGAGAAGAGTTTCTTATAGTATGTCTCCAACAATGCTTTCAGGATTAATATAAGAAAGGGAGGATCCCCCAGCTCTGCCAGAATTATTCCTTGCTGCTTTACTAGCAATATTATTCTCCCTGGCTAAAGTATTTTCATTTAATGAGAGGATTCATTTTTTAATGCATTTTTTCAAACAACTTTGAAATTGTTGGAGTTAGGACACTTTTATCCAGCCAAATGCCATTAATATTATTGTCTCATGATTTTTAGTCAGTACAACTACTGGCTTTACTGAGTAGGTTTTATAGGATTTACAGTTCAGAAGGTCACAGGACTGTGAAGGGCTGTCATAGCCCAATATTCAGGAAGATGTAGGGACACAGTTTTACAGGCCTCTTCTATACACAAAAGGCTGACATAAGACATAAAAGGTATAATGTGGAGTTGCTTTATTAATAAGCAGTTCTTTTGTACATCATCAGACTCCTAATATGATGTAATGGGAGTGGACGAATATGAGCAACCAGTGCTTCCCAGTTACTTTGGCAGTGATCTGATCCAGATCCCTTTTGGGGTACTTATGTTGTGTATATGTGCAAAATTTTGGATTTAAAGATGTGGCTTGGATTTACAGGTAACAATGAAGCTTGATTGTGGAGGACAGAAAGAAATTGACCTCTTACTTACTGAGCATTGCAATTTTTTTTAAAGCAGCTCTACCTTGGAATCCTAAAGAAATGTTAAACCAATCTTCTTCAAAAGGAAATAATGAACCTTAATTGAATCTGTGTTCCTTTCTGAATATCTGGGTGTGATAAACATACCATCCTGGGAAACAACAACTAATTGGCCTTAGTGGTATTACTGTTCTGAGCAAATCTAATCAAGCATATTTCCAAGCTAATGGGTTAATCAAGCTAAGGTAAAGTACATTTTATCATTATAGAATGTCTCTTTGTTTCAGTGGGATAAAGGCAGCCAAAATGTGTGCTAGCCTTTTGTTGTTGTTCTTGTTGCTAGTTTGATAACCATAGACTTCCAAGGCCAAAATTTGTCATTTATCATCTATTCTATGCGGACAGCCCTACCTTTCTAGCAGAAGAATCTCAGAGCCCCAAAATTTTCCTCTCTCCCCCCACCCCCACAATGTTTCTAGAGAAATTCAGGGGGGGAAAGTGGTTAAGCCTAGAGAAAAATCCACCAATGATTGCTTTCATACAAGCCTTGATGTTGGGTGACAAGATTTCTGTGGATGAAAGAGAATTTCCCTTTCCTCCTCAGATAGAAAGAGAGCCAGTTTGATGTAGAGGTTAAGGCAACAGGCTAGAAAGTGGGAGACCATGAGTTCTAGTCCTGCCGTAGGCACAAAGCCAGCTGGGGGACTTGGGCCAGTCAATCTCTCCCAGCCCTCAGAAGGGAAGTTTATCAAGGACTACAATGCACATTATTGCAGTAAGATCCCAGCAAGGAAGGAGACGAAAAGGGATCACAGGTGTTAGTGCTGTGGTCAATACTTTTATAACGTTTTTAAAAATTATTTTGTGTCATATATTCATGCCATCTCTCCTTAGCACATACTCTCTACACTGATCCAATCGGGTTCCTTAGGACATGGAATTGTTGATCCTTCTTTTTGTTTATCAGGAGGATTTTTTAGCTCTGAAAAGGAGCCACCCCACACTTTTATTCCAATCCCTTTGTAATGAGTATGTACGCTTGGAATTGATTTTTCCCCTTTTCTTTTCTGCCAAATGCTCAACACTCTCAATATCACATTCTTTTAAATTCTTCATTTAAAAGTCCTTTCCCTGGTTTATTTCTCAAACTTTCTTCACCTCCC
Source organism: Charina bottae (assembly GCA_023362775.1). Lineage (NCBI taxonomy): Eukaryota > Metazoa > Chordata > Lepidosauria > Squamata > Charinaidae > Charina > Charina bottae. The sequence continues at coordinate 13,289,779 of JALMGJ010000003.1, forward strand.
CAATGTTTCGTGCAGCCAATATTTCTTACGCAAACCCTGCTCCCCATTCTTGATGGTCCAGATGGGCTAAAGTAATCAAAAGCCTAAAACAACAAACACTCTTCGAATCTGCCAGTCAAACTTTTCCCTCTAGCGAAACTTCAGTTTTAAAGTGTTATTCTAGCTCTTTGCATTCAGTGTTACATTCTAACTATCTATGAAAGGAACAGAATTTACATTGCAATATCACTACTTTAGTTTTAGTTATTTAGTTATTTATACTTTTATTTTATTTATTTATTTTATTTACTTTTTATTTATTTATACTTTAGTATAGTATAGTTTAGTATAGGGGTGCAATGGCTCAGTGGTTAAGATGCCAGGCTTGTCGATCGGAAGGTCGTCAGTCTGAGACCTGAGCACCGCATGGTGGAGTGAGCTTCCACACTCGCCCCAGCTCTTGCCAACCTAGCAATTCGAAAGCATGCAAATGCAAGTAGATAAATAGGTAACACTTTGGTGGGATGGTAACAGCGTTCCACGCACGTCATGCCGGCCACATGACCGCGGAAGCATCTTTGAAGAGTGCTGGCTCTTCGGCTAAGAAACGGAGATGAGCACCGCCCCCTAGAGTCGGACACGACTGTGCAAGGGAAAACCTCAACAGTACTTTTGTCAGTCTGCCCTCCCTTTTTCTCCTTCTGTGGATGCCGCTGTAAATGCATCATTTAGAATTAGAACACTTTGAATAATTCCAATCACTCGTTGCTTATTTCAAGGTTTTAATATTGAAGTTGAGGCACAATAACAGTGGGAGGGAAGAGACATGTACTATCAAAAAAGCCATTTCTAGTTAACACATTTTGCCCAAATGCAACTATGGCTTTAATGTGTAAAGCTTTAAATAAAACAAGCTTTCACAGCTACATACTAACAAGGTGAATGAGTGACTGATGTGAATGAAGTCTGAGCCACATTTTAAAAAAGGGAATTCTCCAAGCTTGCTCCATTCCCTTTGATGTCAGGATGCCTGTTTAGCTGGGGGCACTTAATTAAGGATAATTTCCTACTAGGTCAATGAGGTTTCTTCAGAGACTGTAGAAAGAATATAAGGTAGCCAGTGAGGAAATGAGCGGGGTATCTAATAGGAGGAGTTTAAGGAAGATTCCCTAAAAAATTTCCTCTACAACATATATTTATATAAAAGTTATGAGCCTGAGAAAGGAACACAAAGAAGCAACAGACTTTCTAATAGTGATATCTTAAGAAACAGAAATGAAAGTGATTTGACATTATTTTGCAATCATGAATTGCAATGCTTACAGCATTGTTTGCATTTCTGTTTGAAAACAGCCTGGCATATACTTGCAGCAAGTGCAAACTGGTACAGTTGCATGAAGGATTGGTATCATGTAGGGGGAGGAAGGGGCAGAGTGGCTAAGCTTCATCTAAGAAGAGATGAAGAAATGAGGCACGAGAAGAGGAGCTGGCAAAGAAAGCAACTTGCCATAAGGAAAAGATTTAAACAGAGGAACAAGGCCGGTGTTTGAGTGTGACAATCAGTATAAAGAAATGTAGAGCACCTGAATTAAAATAAGTCAAGGAATAAATAAGAACAATATACATGTCACTGTCTACTAATATCCACCCAACCAAGTGGAAGACATGAATGCTGCTTTCAAGAAACAAACTTCAGATACTTCAGAATGCCATTAAGTGACAGGGACAAAGTCTGAAAAGCATAGTTCTTTCAAAAAGCATTTGACCAGCCTTGCTGTCTAATTTCTCCTTCAGAGAATGAAGGATAGCACAAATAGATTATTTACCCTTAAGTTGACATGAACCAGTACAGCAGATTTACTTTATGAAGTGTAAATAATAGGAACATTGGGGAAAAGTGATCACATAATGCTGGAGTTTGTTTATTTATTTATTTAAAAGGAAATTAATAATGAGCATAATTTTAACATGTATTCTAGACAAAGGGGGGGGGGAAAGTGGCTGAGTGGGGGGGGAGTGTTTAAAAAATCCATAGCAATGACAGCAAGGATTCCAAGGCCTGAGAAGCTAATGGGAAAAGTAGCTCATGATGGGTGGTGGTTCTTGAAAGCCAATACAATTTCAATCAGTTCTAATGAGGAAAAAGAATAGAAGCAATCAGAAATGGAATATGGCTGCATAAAAAAATAGTAGGTGAAAATAGGAACAGGTCACAAGAAAGAGTAAATAAAGTTGGTTCAGAATTATAATGGTGATGTGAGAAAGGCTCAAGCTCAAAATGAACTAAGGTTGGTGAGGGATTATAGGAATGTTCCTTCTTCAGGAAAAAAAGAAAGAAGGGGAACAGAGGATGAAATGGCAAAGGAAAAAAATGGAAATAGAAGGATCAAAACTGGATAGAAAAGAGGCAGGGGGGAAGGTAACTGAACAGGAAAGAAAACAATCCTATGTAGAAGTCACAAAAGGGATACAATCACCAGGAAAACAGTCCTTCCAAGGAACAGGTAATTCTTCATGCTCATCTTCAAAGGCCTCCGCTTTGCTCATCTGCAGCTGTGAAGTCTGCAGCCCTTTGCATCTCTTGCTCATTTCTTTGTGGTCAACAGTTCCCCAACCCCCAATTCAGATATACTGTAGCTATTTAGGGAAGCAAATTGAAACAACCTTGATTGGTTTGAGAAATGGGTTTTTAAAAATACAGAATTAAATTTCATACACAAAATGATACATATTGGAAATGGAAAGCAAATACTTAGACGCTTGGCGCATATGGGGAAACCATGTGCTAAGAGATCTTAGATTAGATATAGATTAGGCAAACATCAGCAAGAAGAAAAAAATAAAGAAGATGCTGAGCCATTGTTTTTTGAACTCCAGTTTATAATACATTGAAGTATAAGCATATAATTCCAGAGACAAGGGGAAACTATATTCAGGTGGCATTCCATTGGCAATCAAATAGTAAAAAAAAGCATCTATACATGCAAATCACATTCAAACCAGAGCATTTAAAAGACTTTAATAAAAGTTAGGAGTTACAAATATTGAACTTTTGTCCTTCTCTCTGATTAATGGACCATCTTATGATGGTTGCTGGGCTGAACTTATAATGTTATGTATTAAGGTTACAATAGGTGAATATAATTTTTGCCTGATTAGCAGTGAATCCTGAGCTCTGCTTTCATTTTTCTAATATGCCCATGTCCAGGCATCCATTTTAGGTACTACGTTGTACTTTGATTGGGTTTCTAAATCTATATGTCCATTATGCCTGGTGAAGGATTTCTTTATTACAAGACATATGACTTGGTAATAGTAGTTGGGGTGGGGGAACAGGGTGGGGGTTTGAAATAGTAGTTGGTTATAAATTGAGTCTGAGTCAGCAGTTTGTCAAGGCTGTGGAAAACACAAATGCAATTTTGAAATGCACCAGTACAGTTTTCACACCATGAGAAGTAATCGGTCTACTTTATTTTCTGTCAGGTAGGTCCTACCTCTAATATTGTGTCTACTTCTGAGCACTTTGCTTTTAAGGATTCAGACAAACTGAAATAGGTTGAAAAAAGGGCAAGGAAGAAGATCAGGAAAGTAGAAACAAAGTTACATTAAGAAAGATGGAAGGAACTGGGAATCTTTCACCATGAAAAAAAGGCACTGAGGAGAGATGTGATACTGCTCATTAAGTATCTGAAAAGAGGCTTTGCAGAAGAAGGTAATGATTTATTTTCTACTATTCCAGATGGGAAACCACAGAATAATGGATTTAAGTCATCAGAAGGTAAAGTCTGATTAAATATTGGGCTTTATTTTTCTCTACAGTAAGAGCAGTTAAAAAAAGGAGATAATTAGAGAGGTAGTGAGTTCCCACTCACTGGAGATATACATATACATATACATATACATATACATATACATATACATATACATATACATATACATATACATATACATATACATATACATATACATATACTTATTTATTTATCTTATATGACCGCCCATCTCCCCCAACGGGGAACTCTGGCCGGTTTACAATAAAACTGATTTAAAATAAAGAATAAAAATATAAAATCACAATTAATTAATACGATAAATATGCTCAACAAGAGGCTGGGCAGCCTTTGTGAGGGAAGCTTTTAAAATGGATTTCTGCACAAAGAGCAGGCTCTGGGGCCACACAGTCTAAATTTTGTAATTTTATAACTTTAAAAACATATTGTACTATCTTTAGGACAAGAAGCTGTTACATTGTGTAGAGTCTGTAGTGATATTTTCATAGCTGATTAGTTCTTACACTGCTATTTGTTTTATATTGTTTTTTCCCTCTAACTTTTTTAGATTGTTACATTTGTTTTATATATAGGTAAAGGTTTCCCCTGCACAGTCATGTCCTATTCTAGGGGCTGGTGCTCATCTCCGTTTGTTAGCCGAAGAGCCAGCGCTGTCCGAAGATGCTTCTGTGGTCATGTGGCCAGCATGACGCGCGTGGAACACTGTTACCTTCCCACCAAAGTGGTACCTATTCATCTACTTGCATTTGCATGCTTTCGAATTGCTAGGTTGGCAAGAGCTGGGGTGAGTGCGGGAGATCACTCCCTCACACGGGGCTAGGGATTCAAACCTCTGAAATTGCGATCTTCCAATCGACAAGCTTGGCATCTTACCCGCTGAGCCATCACGCCCCTTGTTTTATATATACTAAAAACTATATCTATATCATCTATATCTATATCGGTTCTTTAGAATTCAGAACTTCTTGGTGGCTGGGTAGCATACATTATTATTTCAGCGAAGCAAAGGCAGCTGTAAGTGGCATCATGATTCAAAGACTATAAGTTCAAGAAAAATTCCATTTCCCCACTGTTTTTTTCTTTTTTTACATGCGGGTCTTTGGTGCTTATGTTATACTTTCCATGTTTCCTACTCAAAATGGCAGGTAATTGAACTGCTCATGTTTGACACAACTTTAAATTTCAGCAGGACAGTCAGAGTGGGCTTCAGAGGCTTAAAGGAGGCTGTAGCCTTGGAAATACACAGTTGCCTTCCTAGCTGCAGCATGATCCTAGGAAAATACATGTTAGCTCTTGTTCCTTTTTTGCCTCCATTAACATTAAAGTCTCATGTCCAAAATATTTTTGCCCACCATGGACTTAATCAATTGGTGCAATGTCCTTGTTGTGATTATGGTGTGAGTATATAACTTCAGAGAGGGAACTGCCAACCATTGACTGATAACTCGAAGTCTAACTCTAACCCATTTGGCAAGTAAAACAGCACAAGACAGCCAAAATGAACAGACATAAACAATTGGTGCACAAAACTCACTGGCAGACAAAAACCTTTTGGCAGGCAAGACAGGAACAAGAGCTGACATGGTTATTTAAAGAACAATCAACTAGTGCCATGTGCCTGTCCAGATGTGCTCTGAAACATTGTTTCCCCTTGGAAACTGAATTCTTGCACAGCTTTGGTAATTTGTGACCAAGAATTCTTTCCTTGAATGGCTTCCCTTAACGTTTTCTGAAGCTGGAGATAGAATGTGTGCAGCCCTTCCAATAAGATTTCTTTTTCCCTAGGCACATTGGCAAAACTCTTTGGTTTCTTCTTGAAGTTCCATCCATGAAGTTCCACCATTCCATGGGATGTTAGTACTGTATGGGGTATATGTGATTAGTCATTTTACTGAGCCTCGATGTAGTTTTATTTGGTTTCTTGGTTTAATGGAATCCTTTAATCTTGTTCACCCCTCCCAGAGCTTCTTGGCTAGATGGGCAGCCATATAAATGGGATTAATAAGTTAATAAAGTGCATAATTTGCTTCCTTCAGTGCTAGGAGGGATAACACATTAGATTTTCAAGTCCTGAAAATGGAAACACTCCTCAAATTCAGCATTCTTGCCATGGAGTCTGGAGCTGAGCTTATGCTTCATTAGCAACTGCTGATAATGTAATATTGCAGGGGAGAACATTGATTCAATATTTAGTTTTACCTACATTAGAGGGAGAGCCAGTTTGGTGTAGCGGTTAATGCATTAGGCTAGAAACCGGGAGACTTGGAGTTCTAGTCCTGCCTTAGCCATGAAGCCAACTGGGTGACAATGGGCCAATCACTCTCTCTCTCAGCCCTAGGAAGGAGGAAATGGCAAAACCATTCCTGAAACCTTGTCAAGATACCTGCATGCACTTGTCCAGGCAGTCTCCAAAAATCGGACATGATTGAACAAATTAAAAAGAAATAAAACATTAGAGGAAACTTTCCAGTCTTTGCCATTAAACCAGCTCTAAAACAATGATATGTCAAAAACTATGCTTTCTGCTTCTTCTTTCCTCTTCCTAGATAAAAACAACTCATAATGTAGACTGACTTCTATTTTGAAATGCTATATTTCTTCACAGTGGCCCTCATGTGCACTGATTTGTGGTCAGCCCAATGGAAGCTGGAAGGGATTTCAGTAATTCTGAGAAATTCTGAAGATGAATAACCCCTCTCCAATATCTTGTATAGGTAATGATTATTCTTGGCTTTATAAAATATGGATCCCCAGTGCTTTGGAGAGTGAGAGCGTACAGATATTCTTATCTCATCCAAAACAAAAGAACATTCCCTTATACCTTGTCTATACCCTGTCCACAATCCAGTGTTGTGCTGTATAACTGTGAGTTACTAATAGTAGGGGGAAAAAGGGAAGGGGCCTTTTCCACTTCAATTGCTATAATAATCAGATTTTTCAGTTTACGTAGGATTTTTCACATTCATATTTAAATAATCTACATTACAATGACTCCTCTGTTTAAATGATCATATTACTATGCTAATGCCAGCTAACACTTGTCTAAGGAAAGGTCATAATTGGAACTGTCTTTTGCATGCAGTTAGTTCAGGTGATTGCCTCCAGCAACAAATGTTTATTGAGCACACTTCTGATGCCTGTTGTATATTTTCCATTTTGCCCTTTGGCAGTTACATTCCTGGAAACAATTCTAGCCATAAACATAAGTTCATACTTCGGTTTTAAATCATGCCAGTGATAAGAAAAGAAATACAGCTGCTGAAATATAGGCAGAGGAAGATGTAGAATAACATTCAGACAATAAGATTGTTTAGTGCTGTGTTAAATGTTTTTACCACTCGATTTTGACCCTGAAAACAGTCTCTTCAGTGTATCATTCTCTCTGCATTTTCTTTGGTTCTAACTAGCAGATCATCTCTGCTACCACAAAGAGAGATGATCTCCCTCTCTGCCTAATTCTCTTTTAGATGACATCAGTCATCCGAGAATACATTGTATGACATCATACTATATAACTAATCAAATTCAGCCATATACTGATGTCACTAAGAATAATGAAGTCCATTAAAGTGAGACAAAATATTTCTTTTTTAGTAGTAATCAAAGACTGCTACACTAAATAGTTCGTAGATATTTCCACAACAATCCCCTAAAAAATACCATTTGAGAAATAGAAGTCTTCATTCTGTAAAAAGCTTTTCTGTTCCCCATTTTGGCTGAGCAGCAATCTATAAATAATTTAATGCAGCTTTCTCTTTTTCCAGATTTATTGTTCTGCAATTCTGTCATCTCCAACCACCAATGATCATGTTGGATAGGAAGCTGAAAACCACTGCAGTCTAATAAAAATGATTCTTAATAGAAGGACAGAAAATTAAATAAATATTTAGAGTTTTCTTAAGTAGTTTATAGTGCTGAGGTTTGATTAATCTCTGTTGGTAGTATGCTCCAGTGATATGGAGCCAGTGTGGAAAAGGTTCTATCCCTTGTGCAGGATCTGCTGCTTGGGTTATGTGTGTGTGTGTGTGTATGTGTGTTGTTTCTCTTTATTGCTTCAGTTAAGGAAAAAAGCCGGAAAAGATACCAAAAAGAAAAAAGAAGAAAAAAATGATTAAAGGAAAAAAATGTAATACATACTTTAAAAACCCTCCATTTTTAAAAACATCAATACAGCATAATCTCATGGAATAATATTGACCAGTCTTTCCACTTCATCAATAAAAAGCCACTTCATAAGCAGAAAGTGAACTCATATTATCAATCCAAGATTGTAAATGCAGGATGTTATATATTTTTTTCTTTTTTTTCTTTTTTCTATAGTCTTTTAGTCTTTTTTTCTACTCCTCATGCTTAAAAAATTATATGGGATGTTAGTATAGGATGTTAGTATGGGGTATATAATTCAGAATCACATCAATATATTTAAATAATATTATTCTTCCCCAAATCATTTTAATAAACATGTGGGTCATAAACCAAAATGGAATGAAAGCGGGCAAGCCTATATCATATGTGTAAATATTGCCATCATTTTACAATTCTAGTATAATGAAGCTGACAGGCAAATCTTTTAAAACAATATATGAGATGTACAATAAATTTGGGAAAATTGTCTAATTAGTCTCACCTTAAGATTATAAAAACATGCTGAAAATTCTTCAAGATCCTTAAACATTGCTTTGTTAAACGGGCATTCAACACTTTATTCCTCATTGTCAAGTAATCCCAACTGGATTACTGTAATGCACTCTACATGGGGCTGCCCTTGAAGACCACAAAGAAGCTTCATTTGGTCCAGAATGCAACAGTGTGGGCGGTGATGGATATGTCATGGTATGATCACATATCCCACTGTTTTTGTGCTGCACTGGTTACTGGTTAGCTTCTGGGTGCAATTCAAGGTGCTGGTTATTACCTGCAAAGCTCTTCATGGCATAGGGCCTGGCTATTTGAGGGAGTGCTTATCTCTGAGTGTTTCTGCCATCGAATGAGGTCAGGCAGATTAGCCAGGCTTTGGGACCCCTTTTCTGTTGCAGCCCCTTCCCTATGGAACACCCTTCCCTTGAGGTCTGACAGGCCCCTATTCTTTTAACCTTCTGGAAAGCCCTTAAGAGTATTAAGGGTGAGATCAGAGTGGGAGGAGAGTGTTGCAGGCTGCATCAGGAAGTTTGGTTGTGGCACCAGGTTTTCCTCTTTTGGGTTTTATTGTTTTTGTTGTCCTTGTTTGTTTTTACTGTGTGTGTGTGTGTGTGTGTGTGTGTATGTATGTATATATATATGTGTATATATATACAGTGTGTGTGTGTGTGTATATATATATATATATATATATATATATATATATATATAATCATTTGGTTGTGAGCTACGCAGAGCTTGGTTTTAAGATGGGTGGCCATATAAATGTTATAAATAAATTAATAAATAATAAATAAATTAATAAATAATTAAAATTTTATCTTGTGGGACCCAGGAAACATGCCTTCTCTGTTGTGGTGCCAACCCTCTGGAATGACATGTCCCCAGAGATCTGTACAGCTGCTACCCTAATGACTTTCAAGAAACTATTAAAAACTTGGTTGTTCTCCCAGCCCTTGGGGCAGGGTGATTGTGGAGTCCTTATGATTTTGGTTCTTTCTGTATCGGGTTAGTCCTCTTGTTGGTTGTGTTCTCATATGTTGTTTTTTCTCTTTTAATTGTAAGCCACTCAGAGTTAAGCTGTTGGGCAGCATCTCAATCCAAATAAATAAGTAAATAAATAAAATTCCATATCTTACCTTAACAATCTCCAGCAAAGAAGATGGTTACCTTGTCATAGTGCTGGAGCTTGAGCACCTCAATCAGCACTATGAGCTAAACCGTGAAGGGAAACCCAAGATGGGAAGGTCAAGGAAGAGAGGTCAGAATAATACGATCCCTGAGGAAGGTAACGGCAACCAACCCCAGTATTCTTGCCGTGAAAACTAAATGGATCAGTACAACCAGAGATATGTTGGTATACCATCGGAAGATGGGACTCCCAGGTCGGAAGATGGTCAAAATGCTACTGGGGAGGAACAGAGGATAAGTTCAACTAGCCCCAGATGTGATGACGCAGCTAGCTCAAAGCCGAAAGGATGGCTAGCGGCCGACGGTGCTGGTGGTGAACGATGTGTCCAATGTTCTAAAGATCAACAAACCATAGGAACCTGGAATATAAGATCTATGAGCCAGGGCAAATTGGATGTGGTTATTGGTGAGATGTCAAGATTAAATATAGACATTTTGGGTGTCAGTGAACTGAAATGGACTGGAATGGGCCACTTCACATCAGATGACCACCAGATCTACTAAAGTGGACAAGAGGACCACAGAAGAAATGGAGTAGTCTTCATAATTAATAATAAAGTGGCTAAAGCAGTGCTTGGATACAATCAAAAAATTATAGAATGATCTCAATTCGAATTCAGGGTAAGCCATTTAACATTACAGTGATCCAAATATACGCCCCAACCACAGATTCTGAAGAAGCAGAAGTAAATCAGTTCTATGAGGATCTGCAGCACCTACTGGATAATACGCCAAAAAGAGATGTTATTTTCATTACAGGAGACTGGAATGCTAAGGTGGATAGTCAAACGACACCTGGAACTACAGGCAAGCATGGTCTAGGAGAACAAAATGAAGCAGGACAAAGGCTGACAGAATTTTGCCAAGACAACTCACTGTGCATAACAAACACTCTCTTCGAGCAACCTAAAAGACGACTTTATACATGGACTTCACCAGATGGTCGACACCGAAATCAGATTGACTACATCCTTTGCAGCCAAATGTGGCAGACATCTATACAGTTGGAAAAACAAGACCTGGAGCTGAGTGCAGTTCAGATCACGAACTTCTTATTACACAATTTATAATCAGACTAAAGAGAATAGGGAAGACCCACAGATCAGTTAGATATTTATTTATTTATTTATTTATTTATTTATTTATTTATTAATTATTTGGATTTATCCCCGCCCATCTCTACCATGGCAGACTCGGGCCGTTTACAATCAGAATATAAAAGATAAAACCTAGACATTTAAAACTACTATAAAAATAAAAAAAATAAAAATCCAGAAGATGGTCTGTTCTTAAAAGGAGGAAACCACTAACCCAACCACCCCCAGGAGGAACTATCCTTTCCTTCACTCCAGGCAAGGCGGCAGAGCCAGGTCTTCAAGGACTTCCTAAAGTCTAGGAACGAGGGTGCCAGTCTCAACTCAGGGGGCAAGTTATCCCACAGGGTGGGTGCTATTGCAGAGAAAGCACGCCTCCTAGACCCCGCTAGATGGAATTCTTTTAATGAAGGGATCCAAAGCATGCCCTCCCTGCATGATCGGGTGGGGCGGGTGGATATGGTCGGGACAAGACGGTCCCTCAGATACCCTGGTCCCATGCCATGTAGGGCTTTAAAGGTGATAACCAACACCTTGAATTGGATCCGGAAGCAAACTGGTACCCAATGCAGCTCATGGAGTAGCGGTGTTACATGTGCCGATCTCCTAGCACTCAGAACTCCCCGTGCAGCCGCATTCTGGACCAGCTGAAGCTTCCGGATACTCTTCAAGGGTAGCCCCATGTAGAGTGCGTTGCAATAATCTATATGGGAGATGACAAGGGCATGAGTGACTGTTCGGAGGGCCTCCTGATCCAGGAAGGGGCGCAACTGGTGCACCACACGAAGCTGTGCAAAGGCCCTCCCGGCCATGACTGCCACCTGCTCCTCGAGCAGGAGTCGTGAGTCCAGGAGGACCCCCAAGTTCCGTACTGAATCTGAACGGGGTAGTGCCACCCCATCCAGAGTTAAAGATGACAACTTCCTGGAAATCGAGAGGCCATCTATCCACAGCCACTCCGTCTTACCAGGGTTCAGCTGAAGCCTGTTGTGCCCCATCCAGGCCCCTACAGCCTCCAGACACTGAGAAAGGGTATTGACTGCAACACTTACTTCACCCGGGATGGAGATGTACAACTGGGTATCATCAGCGTACTGGTGATACCTCATCCCATGGTGACGGATGATCTTGCCCAGCGGCTGCATATAGACATTAAATAGGAGAGGAGAGAGAACCGAACCCTGTGGCACCCCACATAATAGGGGCCGAGGGTCAGATCTCTCCTCTCCTATTACCACCGATTGGGAACGGTCCTGGAGAAAGGAGGCAAACCAGTGTAAAACAACGCCGCCCACCCCCAATTCCCTGAGCCGCCCCAAAAGGATACCGTGGTTGACGGTATCAAAAGCTGCTGAGAGGTCCAAGAGAGCGAGAATGGATGCACTCCCTCCATCTCGCTCCCGCCAAAGATCATCCATAAGCGCGACCAATGCAGTCTCTGTCCCATATCCCGGCCTGAAACCTGACTGAAAGGGGTCTAGATAATCCGTTTCATCTAGAATCCTCTGGAGTTGCAGCGCCACCACCTTCTCAACCACCTTTCCCAAAAAGGGAAGGTGGGAGACAGGACGAAAGTTATTTAAAACAGTAGGGTCCAGGGAAGGCTTCTTGAGGAGGGGGTGCACCAACGCCTTCTTGAAGACCGTCGGAAACACCCCCTCCCCCAAAGATGTATTAATCATCGCCTGGACCCAACCAGATGTGACCTCCCCGGCTGATTTAACCAGCCAGGAGGGACACGGGTCTAGATTGCATGTGGTGGCGTTTACAATCCGGAGGATACTGTCTACTTCATCAGGCCCAACAGGGTCAAACTGTTCCCAGATAACAGGGTAAGCACGCTCCTCTGGCATCTCCCCAGATCTTGTCTCACGCTTGGAGTCCAACTTGGAATGAATCTGAGCGATTTTGTCCTGCAGATGCTCTACAAACTCTTCTGACCGGCCCTGTAGATGGGTCACCAAATCCGTCCGACCCAAAAGAGATCTAGTAATCTTAAACAGGGCCGTCGGACAGCATTCTGCGGACGCAATAAGAGCGGAGTAATAATCATGTTTCGCCGCTCTTACCACCACAAGGTAGGCCCTAACAGCGGCTCTAGATTGTGTCCGGTCAGATTCAGTCTTCGTCTTCCTCCAGCGGCGCTCCAGACGTCTCTTAATCCTCTTCAACACCCTCAACTCCTCCGTGAACCACGGGGAGTGACGGGTCGAACGAGGTAAGAGAGGTCGCATAGGTGCGATCCTGTCCAAGGCCTTGGCCGCCTCCTTATTCCAGGCTGCGGCCAAGACCTCCGCTGGACCGTGTTGCAGATCTTCAGGTACAATCCCCAGCTCCCTCTGAAACCGCATTGGGTCCATAAGTCGCCGGGGGTGGACCAATCTAATAGGTCCAGCCTCCCTGCGGAGTGGGGTAGCACAAGAGAGCCTCAAGGTCACCAGGGCGTGGACTGACCATGACAATGGGGACAGATCTAACTCTCCCCCCAGATCACATTGCCACTGCTCTGACAAGAAAACTAAATCTGGCATGAGACCACTGTCTTGAGTCGGGTCCCGAATAATCTGTGACAGGCCCATGGCTGCCATGGTAGTCATGAACTCCCGAGCTGCCTCCGAGGCCCATCACAGGGACGGCAGATTGAAATCCCCCAGAACCATAAGTCTGGGGAATTCCACTGCCAACCCCGAGACGGCCTCTAGCAGCTCAGGCAGAGAGGTTGCTATGCAGAAGGGAGGCTGGTACAGTAGCAACACTCCCAACTGTGCTTGGGAACCCAACCTGAAAAACAGGGTCTCACAACTGGTCACTTGTGGAGCAGCGCCCCTGGAGGCCACAAGAGAGTCTCGGATAACAACTGCCACCCCACCTCCCCTGCCCCATTATCTCGGCTGATGCCATACCTGAAACCCAGCCGGGCATATTTCAGAAACTCAAAACCCGGCTGGACACATTTCTGAAAGGGCAACCCCTCCTTCTGGGCCCAGCCAGGTCTCTGTTATACATGCAAGGTCTGCCCCCTCCTCCATGAGTAAATCACAGATGAGGGGAGCCTTATTATTCACAGACCTGGCATTAAGGAGCAGCAGCCGGACATCAGGGCCCTCAAAGATCTGCTTACCAGGGCCTGGGTATGAGCTTGGAGGGCCGGAACGCGCCACCAGTAACAAACACAAGGGGCGCCTTCACCAACGATGGCCTGCCCTCCAGCTCCTGTCATACCGTCCATTACCCGTCACCACCTCGATCAAATTCCCTGCCCCGCAGCCCCCAGAGACTCCTGGCTCAGACGCTCAGTCCTCGGAAAGCCTGGGTTTGGGCAAAGGTCCCCTTCTCCATACATCCATCCTCTCACCCCAATCTCTCCTGGGTAAACGGCAGGGCCCCCAGCGCACCAGCTCACGCTCTCAGCGCTGGTAAGCCCCAACCACCCCACACAGCTCACCCACTCTCACTGTTCCCTCCTGGGCCTCTGTCACTAGCCACAGCAAGGGACTCAAACACTCCTACCTACCCTGCCTCTCACTCAAGGGTAGGTACTCTCTCATAACTCATACAGTCTTAGTCCCCCCCTCGCCACTCTCACTTACAAGGTGGGCACCACACTCCCACCAAGGGACCTCACAGCCTTCTGCCTGTGAGCTCACTAACATTCCTAATGAATATGCAGTGGAAGTGAAGAATAGATTTAAGGGACTAGATTTAGTAGATAGGGTCTCAGAAGATCTATGGACAGAAATTTGCAACATTGTTCAGGAGGCGGCAACAAAAAATGTCCCAGAGAAAAAGAAAACCAAGAAGGCAAGATGGCTGTCTGCTGAGACACTGGAAGTAGCCCAAGAAAGAAGGAAAGCAAAGGCAACAGTGATAGGGGGAGATATGCCCAATTAAATGTAAAATTCCAGAGGTTAGTCAGAAGGAATTATTTTTAAACAATCAATGTGCGGAAGTGGGAGAAGATAATAGAATAGGAAGGGCAAGAGACCTCTTCCAGAAAATTAGAAACATTGGAGGTAAATTCCAGGAAAAAAATGGGTATGATCAAAAACAAAGATGTCAAGGACCTAACAGAAGCAGAAGAGATCAAGAAAAGGTGGCAATAATATAAGGATGATCTGTACAGAAAGGATAATAATATTGGAGATAGCTTTGACGGTGTCGTCAGTGAGTTAGAGCAAGACATCCTGAAGAGTGAGGTTGAATGGGCCTTAAGAAGCTTTGCTAATAACAAGGCAGCAGGAGACGATGGTATCCCAGCTGAACTGTTTAAAATCTTGCAAGATTATGCTGTCAAGGTGATGCATGCCACATGCCAGCAAATTTGGAAAACACAAGAATGGCCATCAGATTGGAAAAAATCAACTTATAACCCAATACCGAAAAAGGGAAACCCTAAAGAATGTTCAAACTATCGAACAGTGGCACTTATTTCACATGCCAGTAAGGTAATGCTCAAGATCTTGCAAGGTAGACTCCAGCAATTTATGGAGCGAAAATTGCC
Organism: Charina bottae; assembly: GCA_023362775.1. Classification (NCBI taxonomy): domain Eukaryota; kingdom Metazoa; phylum Chordata; class Lepidosauria; order Squamata; family Charinaidae; genus Charina; species Charina bottae. The sequence continues at coordinate 13,304,973 of JALMGJ010000003.1, forward strand.
AGAAGTACAAGCTGGGTTTAGAAAAGGCAGAGGAACTAGAGACCAAATTGCCAATATCCGCTGTATAATGGAGAAAGCTAGGGAGTTTCAGAAAAACATCTATTTTTCTTTTATTGACTATTCTAAAGCCTTTGACTGTGTGGATCATAACAAATTGTAGCAAGTTCTTGGTGGTATGGGGATACCAAGTCATCTTGTCTGCCTCCTGAGGAATCTGTATAATGACCAAGTAGCAATGGTAAGAACAGAGCACGGAACAACGGACTGGTTTAAGATTGGGAAAGGAGTACGGCAGGATTGTATACTCTCACCCTACCTATTCAACCTGTATGCAGAACACATCATGTGACATGCTGGACTTGATGAATCCAAGGCTGGAGTTAAAATCGCTGGAAGAAACATTAACAATCTCAGATATGCAGATAATATCACTTTGATGGCTGAAAGCGAGGAGGAGCTGAGGAGCCTTATGACGAAGGTGAAAGAAGAAAGTGCAAAAGCTGGGTTGCAGTTAAACCTCAAAAAAACCCCAAGACTATGGCAACCAGCTTGATTGATAACTGGCAAATAGAGGGAGAAAAAGTGGAGGCAGCGACAGACTTTGTATTTCTAGGTACAAAGATTACTGCAGATGCTGACTGCAGCCACGAAATCAGAAGACGTCTACTTCTTGGGAGGAGAGCAATGACAAATCGTGATAAAATAGTTAAGAGCAGAGACATCACACTGACAACAAAGATCTGCATAGTCAAAGCAATGGTATTCCCCATAGTAACCTATGGCTGCGAGAGCTGGACCATAAGGAAGGCTGAGCGAAGGAAGATAGATGCTTTTGAACTGTCGTGTTGGAGGAAAATTCTGAGAGTGCCTTGGACTGTAACAAGATCAAACCAGTACATACTCCAGCAAATAAAGCCAGACTGCCCACTTGAGGGAATGATATTAAAGGCAAAACTGAAGTTCTTTGGCCACATAATGAGAAGACAGGATACCCTGGAGAAGATGCTGATGCTAGGGAAAGTGGAAGGCAAAAGGAAGAGGGGCTGACCAAGGGCATGATGGATGGATGATATTTTGGAGGTGATGGACTCGACCTTGGGGGAGCTGGGGATGGCGATGGCTGACAGGAAGCTCTCGTGTGGGCTGGTCCATGAAGTCACAAAAAGTCGGAAGTGACTGAACAAATAAACAACAACAAAAACCTTAACAATACTCTTGAAGAGAGAAAGGTAGAGCTAGAGAAACAGTCTGGTCTGTGTAATCTTTGAAAAAGTGTATGTATATCTTTATCTCTATCTCTATCATCTCTATCTCTATCTATCTAATTTTATAATACTGAGTTAAAGGCCACTGATAGACATAGACATAGACATAGACATACAGTAGTTGGTGTTATAGTAATTTTATATCCTTGATAGAAGAAATAATACTACTTTGTTGGTTCTGTTCCAAACAAGAGGGCAATAATTTACTAGGCCTTTCTTCTTGCTCTCAGTATGTTTGCTTTGTACAGTTCAGTGAATATTCTACATCAAGTGCACATAGGGAATTAAGTTCCAATTTAGCAGACGTAAATGCTTTATATAATTCCACTATAGGTTGTTTTGTATTATGTTCTCAAATGTTCCTTAATGTTTTTCTATTTTGTATTTAGATTGTTTTGCCTTCTTTTTCCATGAAGCATGTACAATAATATGACACCAATATATGGATTAAAAGTATCCCAAACAACCATTAAATTCAGATAATAGTTATTTCTTAATATTTTATGAGAAGTGATTCATTTCGAACCATTTAAATGCAATCTTGAAAAAAATAAGATGGCAAATTAGGAACAAGTGTGATATGGAAGTGAATAAAAGGTGTATTCATTCTGTAAAGGATTTAAAAATTGCCATATATCCATCAATTTAAACTGTGATATATAAGCTTGTAGGAGATTCCATTGACATTAATTAAAATAAGTTGAGATTGTCTTGTGATATAACACTTGAATAAATCTCCATATTATCTGATCCACAGCTAAGACAAAGATACTATCAAAGTTACTACATTTTGAATTTCAACTAGTACATACTTGACAACCTTTCTTCTAAACAAACAAAAAAATACTTCTCATGTAGAAGGATATGATTATATTGTTAAAACAAACACCCTTCATATTTTAAATTGCCAAATCAGTAAGTATCTGTCTTGTCTTTAAAAGTTGTCTAAGGTTTTACATTCCACAAGATGACTGAAGATAACATAAATGAAAAAAAAAACATTATATATTTCTGTAGGTCAAGAAAAAGAGGGGGGAAAACTTTTCATTTAACTGAGATAATCTTTTTTCAAATAGTAAGAATATACAAATAAATATAATACACACATATATTTATATACTGTATATAATAAATATAATCACATACACAAAATTAAATGCATTAAAATAAAATAAATATAAATAGCAAGGTTTAAAATACCTCCCCCAAATAAAAAGCAAAAACTAAAAAAAAGTTATTATGACTTCTAGATCAGATATAGTGAAAATACAAGGTGGCTATTTCCTTTTCAAAAATATGGGGAAAATATTGAAAACTACTCTTTTTGCTTCACATTATACCAAACAATAAATTTCTCTTCAGCTTCTAGATTAAAAAGCTAAACATTTTGTCTAGCTGCCAAATAAGCTTTACTGAATAACTTCTGCTTGTAAAGCATTTGATGACGCAAATCTGGAAAAATGATTACCTTCTTTGCATTTTATCCCAGAGACCCTGTTTTGCTGAGGTAAATGCTGAATGTGATCATGTAATATAGCTCTTAAAAAATCTCACTATGTTTTTATGCTGATTGAAAATGTAAACCCACATGATAAGCTTGTATTCCAATCAAAGTTTTTTTAAAATAATCATATGTATGTACAGTATGTATGTATGTATGTTAAAAATTGTTGTAGCCTGATCTTGTTCAGCATTGTAAAAGATCTTTAAAATAATAAATAGACTTTGTAAATGGGTCACTTCTTCTTGAACTTCTTTGACTACTTCCAACATTATTTCAATTTCTATGGCATGATGTTCATTAGAATTTTCAAGCAAAGTAATTCTCATCTCATGTGAATCCATCCTTAAGATTTTTAACTCGGTCCCTTTATGATCCAAAGCATAAAATTTCTGCTTCATCTCCAACATACTGAGGTTTTAAATACATAAATGGTTAATCACAGTAAGAAATTTTAAAGTGATAAACAACTCTATAGAGCTTTCTTTTTTACTTTCTCTTATGGGTCAGGAATAAATTCAGCTCCACCTACCACTTTTGGCTGTTCTTCAGCTCATTTGAGAAGTTGGTATCCCCTCACACCCAAAGAAAAAGGTGGTAATTCCTATTTCTCTGTCCTCTCACTTTTGGACCCATCATTAATCAAATTAATCAAACACAAATCAATAATTTTGAGAAAAGCAAAATGAATGGTTTAACTTACCAATTAAGCAATTAAGTAGTCAAAAGATATGGAAATAAGCTTTTGTGATGCCCTCGATCTGTTGACTATTAAATCAGAATTCCGGACACAAGCCCCTCAGGGATATGAAGGAATCTTTATTAAAGCCAGTGATCCATTAAACGTTAAAGACTCAAGTGAATAAAACTCCCGCAACCAACAGTTTAAAAATCTCCAAGTTTCCCCCCACCCACCATCGGGATTCGCTGCCTGATCGCCCTTCCCTTCATCTCTCAGTTTTCAGGTCTTTCTTGGTCCGAATCAACTAACGTGGTGATATCGCCCTTTGATCTATCCTGGGTGCTGAATCACCTGGCACAATCTTTGATTAACATAGTTTGCAGTTCTGTGAATACACCCAAACCCCATTGCCAGCATTCTCCCCTACTTTACACATCTGGTAGTTTAACTCTAAAGCACCCCTAAACAATCCTGTTTAACAGACTGGTGGGATGTTTCTTCCTGGCGCCATGGCAGGGTGGCGTGGATGACATCCTGACACTCAGTGTCACACCAGCCTGAAATCTGGCTGCTGCTTCTCTGCAGCATTTTCTGGAAAAAAAGAAAAAAGAGAAGAGAAGAGAAGAGAAGAGAAGAGAAGAGAAGAGAAGAGAAGAGAAGAGAAGAGAAGAGAAGAGAAGAGAAGAGGAGCCCCTATTAGCAAAAGTGAGCTAGATTTATTAATTAATTTATTAAATGAATAAGCACAACCAGATTTGTTTCTGCTAGAGTTAGTCCCATCGTGGATCCATTGGGAGTGAAAAAACTCCACTCCCAAAAAAATATTTTGCAAAATTCTTTTATATCTGTAATTAAGACTGAGCAAAGATAAGAACTCACTGTTTTGCACTCTATTGCAAGAATGTATTGCTGATTTGAATGTTGAATGTAATCCAGCAACTGGATTACTATCCTAACTGCACATTCTTTTTTTTTAACAAGCACCTTGTCATTAGTGGATCAGATGAAGTGGTCTGTAGCTACCAGAGTGCATTATTATTAACATTAATTTGATGTGTAAACTGTCAACAAAGATATTTGAGTTGAAATACCACTCTTTAGGCAGTACTATCAATATTTCAACTCTATGGCCTTTACCAGCTTACTGCAAGTTTGAAATAATGAATAGTAAAATGATGAATTTCCCCCACATTGTTTCCTGAACAGAGCACCGAAGAATGTGAAAATCAGAATTTGTAACCTATGTGACAGAATGAAAGGAAGGAAGGGGAAGCCTAAATAAAAATGCTGGTTGTAATTCTGCTCCTTTTATGACTCTAATCTTTTTTTAAAAAAAACTTTGTTCAGTTTGGGGTATGACAGAATGTCTGGCAGAGCACAGGCACAACAAATAGGCTAAAGATGATACTGTCTTGCAGCCAGATCTGTCCCATTCCAGCTGCCTCACCACAACTGGTGGATGCTGTTTCCCCTGCCTGATGATGTGAAAAAAGGGAGGAGAGGAAAGCCAACGGTATTAGTCAGTTGCTTTGCTTATCTGACACTGTGCATATGTGTCCACCAGAGCCCTATGACGAAGAGGCAGAACAGGTTCAGCAGAAGCAGAATAGGGACTGGTAGTGGGGGAAGCAAATTTCATGGGGTTGTATATTTTGCCAACTTAAGGATGGCAGATATCACTGTACCTCAGCAATGGGGAAAGGCCCTTTCTTACAATAGATCTCTTAAAATAATTATGATTTAAAATTAATGCCACTGGTGTCAGGAGGAGTCTATCTTTTTTTCCTATAACATTCTATCCATATATTAACGAGAACCTGAGTACAACTACAAATGTAGGTTTCCTCTTTTTTAATTTGCAAAAATAAAATGAAGCAATATGATGAGTGCAAACCAGAAACACTAGCAAAACTAGTTGAACTTGCTTACCTGCATGAGATTATGCTTTAATTTGCTCTCTTAATTGGCATTTAGGGCATGTAAATGTGAATATACTGAAGAGAGCATAAGTTTGCTCCTGCTTCCAAGTGTTTGAAGTTCTTCTTTATAGAGTCTGAAACACAGGCAGGGAGGGACCTGGGGAACCAGTGGGGAGTTAGAAAGTGCAGGGAATATTTATGTTATGATGGGCAGAGAGATTTGTGATAGGAGGGGATAGAAGACCATTAGAAGAAAAAGGGAATTGGAAATGTGGTAACAATCCCTTCATCTGACCTATCAGCCTCAACCTGGGGTTCTGGATGCTGGATTGTTGAACGTGTCTGACTCAGCCCTTGCTTCTCCCTAATTTAATTGTGAATAGGTGAGGGGGGGGGGAAGTATAAAAGGTTTAGACCTGGGTGGGCCGAGAACCTGTCTGAGGTGTGCCCAACTTTACTTTCATCAGCTTGAGTCTGGGAGAGGTTGATATTGGGCAGATCCCCTGTTCACAAGTAGCTGGATGTGACATTGAATGGTAGGGATAAGCTAGGGAGGGCATCCCTCCCAGGGATTCTTGCCTTCTTATCTGGGTTGATGAGTGAGTTCCTCCAGCTGCTAGTACTGGGTGATTTCATTTTCCGCATTGTGGGAATGGAGTCATGGTCAGCTTAATATTTCATGGCTTCCATAATAACCATGGGCCTATCCAAAGTCATCACAAGAACAACTCATATAAGGGGCTCTAGCTGGGATCTAGTTTTCTCTTAGGAAAAGTTGGAATGTGATCTGATGATGAAGAAAATTATTATCAATCCTTTATCATGATCAATTCACTTTCTGGTCACCATACAGTGGGGAAGGACCAACCAAGAAGGTCCACCCCAGACACCTTAGGATCTAATAGGTTTTCAGTGCATGCTTCAGGAGTTGCTCAACAATGCCTAATAAACTGTAGAGAGTAAGGAATATGACCTTACTGAAGAGATACACAGGAACCTAGGCAAAAGGTGCTGAAGCATTTTTCTAAATCCAAAACAACATGATAACATTTGAAAGTGGCTCAGGCAGATGCCACCCTAATTCACTGAACGATAAGGAGGAGCAGGAGGTACAGAACAATCAGGCTTGCAATATTCTGTAATTATGGTCAGTCTAAAAGTAGTTTGATTCTTCATGTGGAGTTGATATCCTGCTCTGGTCTACTTAGTGAGGCTGACATTAACCTATGGAATACAGAGACAGCCAGTGTACTGATAGGATTGCTCTTAGTTTACTGAAGTGCTCCTGGAGGTAAAACATCAGAAGAACTTTATTAGTAGTTATTTTTTCTTTACTTTTCTTTCTTTTTGTATCTTTATTCTGGGATGGATGGATGGATGGATGGATGGATGGATGGATGGATGGATGGATGGATGGATAGATAGATAGATAGATAGATAGATAGATAGATAGATAGATAGATAGATCGATCCTTAGGGTGATGCTTGTGAAAGAAGAGAAATGAATATGACAAAACCCTGGTACAAATACAGGTTCAGACCTATACCATGGAAGTAAGAGAGTCTTTACATCTCTGCATTTATCACATGTGTACATTGCCATTCATTGGCTTTGCTTAGGGCTAGCTACTACCTTTTAGGAAGTGATAGAAGAATTTCCTGCAGACCACTGAGATCTGTTTGCGAAGTATCTCACCAGCCTGCACCAATCTGGTACCAGCTCGGCCTAAGGCCAGTCAGAAGTCAGGATACCTGTCTATAAAGACAGGAGCCCAGTCAGTCCCTGCTCAGTTGTCTGTGGTCTGCATAGCAGACCACTTTGCCTCTGAATATGCCAGCCACAGCTGCCAGCAAAACATCAGGAAATCTGTTCTCTAGACAATGGTCACTAAACCCTAAAGCACAACACTGTTTAACAGGGAGAGTTCAAAAATATCCTTTTGATTAGCAGCTCCCTCACTCTGGAATAATCTCTTCTCTGAAGTTAGGATGACCCCTTCCCCCCTAACATTTGAAAGGCAATGAAATCTGTTCTTTTCCAATGAGAAGTACACTACTTAATTGGAGAGAACTGCTCAGGGAAGATAAGGATTAGGTAACTGCATGATGCTTTGTTTATTTTGTATTGACAGATTTTTATGGCTTTTTCTCTTTGGGATGTAAGCTGCCAAGAATCTGTGGATAAATGCATGTATGTATCTGTGTGTGTGTGTGTGTTTATTTGTGTATACAGGTGGTCCTCAGGTGGTCCTCATTTAGCGACTGCCTCATTAGGTGGCCGTTTGCAGTTACGATGGTGATGAAAAAGTAACTCTATGACCAATCCTGGTATTTATGACCTCACAGGTCTGTAAAGCAAAGGAAAGCTGAAGTAAGATCATAAGCACAGTCCTGGCTTCACTTAGCGACTGCTTCCCTTAATAACCAAGTTGCCAGTACCAATTGTGGTCGCTAAATGAGGACTATCTGTATGTATGTGTATTTGTGTGTGTGTGCATATGTACACACACATACACACACAAACACACATTCATATACATAAATACCTACTCACCCTCCAGTGGGCATAGACTATTAATATACAGCTTGATTCCTGGAGAAGCACATAGAATAATATCAAGCAGCTTCCCTCCACCACATCTGTTCCAGATATTTTAGATATCTAGAGGGCACTAGATGACAGAATTTGATGTGAATTGCACTTGCAAAGACTACAGGTGTTGTAGTGTTCATATGTAGAATCTTAGGTCAGTTAATTTTGTGTAGAGATGAGGGGGTCCATTCAGAGACACAGTCTTAAACTTTTTCTCCCCTTCAGTTATAAGTGCTTTGCACTCTGTGCAAAGCATTGACCTGACTGCATTGTGAAACTAGAACTGCTTATTCAATGTAACTCATATTTTGTCTTATTATTTATGATCCCATGGCTACTGCATGTTGTTATGCTGCAAAATCTCATTTTGATTAAAAGCACTTTAGAAGCTCCAGCTGGAAATACCCATAAATAAAGAAAAGCAAAGTACTAAATCCAAGACTGTCTGTCCTAGAGGGGCTGTTAACTATTAATTAATACTGTTTATAAAACATTTGACTGTCATAGGTGCACTTTTTGAACCTTGTGTGAGTGTTTTTACATCTCCATCAAATAGTAATACATGCAGATTACTGTAAACTCAAATAATCATTTATAATCACAGTAAACTGAACTCAATTCAAGGCTGTATTTGTGTGTGTATACACACATTCACACACACATACACACACACATACAATACACATACATATATGTATTTGTTCAATTTTTGCCTTGCTGTTAGTTAATGGTCATTTGCACCATCAACTAAAGAAACATATGAGAGGTACAGATCTCTCCCTCTCCCTCTCCCTCTCCTTTAGTTTAAAAGCAAGCTTTTAAAATAAATCTAGTCTTATATGTGAAAGAGTATGTTGGCTAATCCTATGCATATTTTGTCTGAACTCTGAAAACATTTGTAGAGATTGCATTTAATTTTTTACAGAATAAGGGTGAGTGGGGTAGTATAAATCCAGCATGATTTACTGTCTACTTAAGTAGGGCTATATTCATTAAAGTTTCTTTTGTATTTTAAAATGATAAATTCTAAAAAAAAGTGTTTCATTCTCAACTTTCCCTAGCAAATGCAACCTTTGAACTGTTGGAGATCCTGGCAAATCCAGCATGGCTCATCAGCATATGGATGGCTGCTCTAGGATGCAAGCTCTCCATGCTTTTCAGGAAGCTGTTTGTGGCCACTCCCACTTCCTCTCTCTTCTCTCTCTCCTCCTTGGAATAGAAGCATGCACATGGCTGTGTGCTGCCCCATCCTAGGCCATGGATGGGCCTAAGAGATTTTCCCCCCTTTCTACACACATCTCTTGCAGCAAGCAGGGCAAGAGGTATAAAGTTTAAGGAACAGGAAGAAGAAATGGAACATCATTTATCTATCAAAATGCTGTACCTGCAATGAATAAACGTAAGGACTCTTTTGTACTTACTTTTCTTATCTGCCATGTCTAAGCGTGCATTTCTTCATGCTTGGGTGGGCTAAGGGTGTAAGACTAACCTGGATCTCTCTAATATGCTCATGGGCTCTGTTTTTAAACAATATTCTTTTTCTGTACATGAACTTTGCAACTCTGCTCCATTTCAGTAGTTCTAACAGACTGCTGAATGAGCTTCATGAACAACCAGAAACGGGGCAGAAAAGAACACCCAACCAATATTCAATGGGGCTTTTTAGCTTAATGAAAAAGCTATATAAGAAGGTGAATTATAATTGTTCATACAACTTCTTATGCTATGGAGAAAATAAGTAGGGAGAAATGTTTCTCTTCTCACAATAGTACAAGCTGGGGTCACTAACGGGAGCCAAATGAAGATTCAGGACAGAGAAAAGATAGTAAATTTTATTTTTTATTGATTGATTGATTTAAATTTATTGGCCACCCAACTCCAGTTGCATATTAATACACATTTGCATTATGGGATTTGCTTCCATAAGATTTAATTATAAGTTCCGTTACTAATAGCTTTGAGAGGATATTAGGTAATTTCATATAGGATAAGGCTATCAATAGTTATTACCTCTGATAGTTATATCAGTTATCTCCACTGTTGGAAGCTATAAATTCTGTGGATTTTGTTACAGCAGGACATCACTTGGAGAATGCTTTGGGCTCACACCCTATTTATGGGCTTCTGATTAACACCCTGTTGCTATTTGCAGGGTCAAAACACTAAACTTGATGGACATTTGATTCAATCCAACATACTGTAACTCATCTTGTATTGTCACTTTTGAGCATTTTCTGTCCTAATTCGAGTGAAGGAAACACAATGAGACTTGTTGTACAGGCTCTAGTGTTTTATTGTTCTACTCTGCTAGATAGAATCCAGCTAAACTAAAATGAACTAGTAATGCTCAGAGAAAGGTCCCCAGAAATCAGGGTGGTGCCACCCTCAGCCTCTTATGATGAAAGCAAAGCAATTCAGTACTGCACATGCGTTTATCCCCCAGGAAGGAGCCCCCTCCTTCTTCACCAGTTATCTCCCTGACATTTTCCTCTGCCACCCCAATTGTCTAGTTTGAACCAAATCCTGTATTATAGCTGATGCAGAAGTGTGATCAGTTTGAGTGACCGTCTAATTATAATTATAATAATACTTAATAATAATAAACATTGCTGGTTTTCTTAAGAATGCATAAGTGGAATTTGCAATTTTTTTTCCAGACATGCTTAGCTATAGAAATCAGGCCTTTGCTCCTGTTAATGTGTGTGTTACAGAATGTCATCTTTTTGTTAGCATGACAGTTTATAATTAGTCAACTGGTGCAGAAAATGGTTCTTCACACATTTACATAGCTAATCAGTTTTCACATAAACACTTGAAATTCTGCTGTCACCATACTCAGTGTTCAGCTGGATAATAAAACAATGAGGATTTATGTATAGGTAAAGGCGTCATTTTGACATGAAAATAAGTGAGTAATACCATGAAAGAAAATAAAAATTAATTGCCACAGCTGAATGTGTCAGCTATTGTTAAGTCCCATGTGTCTTCTTCTCCATCATGTGTGCTTGATGGCATGTAAGATTTCCTTACTCATGGATCTCTCCTATCAAGTGTTTTGCACCTGAAAGCTGTCTATGCATTGCCATGGAGAAGGTCATAAATGGAGGGCATATAAATCCATCAAGGGGAAAAAAAAGCAGGGAATGATATATAAAGTAAACCTGTTCATTCATGAACCTTTTTTATTTTTTTTGTAATTTGATGACTTGTCTTGCCAATACATGAAATAAACTGAAGTCATCAGGGGGAAATCTTAGAACTTCCAGATTTTTTGAAACATTGAAGGCAGCAGTTGATAAATTATAGTCAAAAGCTACCAGCTGCTGTTAGAAGAAAAGCTGTGTTGCAATGTCCTTCTGATAGGGAAGTCTAAAATACAGAACTGGCATTAAAAGTTCAGTTGCTATAGAAACAAAGCAGTTAAAAACTTCAACACTGAGCAATGCTTAAAGTGTGGCAAAACTACAAAACTGAAGTTTAAGTTTGAAGTTTGGCTTCTGGTGGGAACATGGATGACTGACCAGCTGTGTCCGTGAGCTCTGCGGGTAGATCTGACAATGCGGCTTTTTTGGGGGGCACAGGCAGGCTTTTCCTGCAGCCCTAGAGCTTTTTCATGATTAGAAAATGCTTGGAATCATCCCATTTGTACTCCAAAATGCCGTCTTGCAGCCAGAGAATCACAAACAGTGTTCACGACATTCCGGTTAGAGACGACGGGACACGGGGACACCATCATTTCCATGCCACGCTGTAGCCTTAAAGGGACATTAGGTCGAGCCACCCATTTCTAAATCACCCAATTTATATTTTTCTTAAGTTTTTGTACTCTAAGAGAGGCTTTGTAGAGCAAGAAGAAGCGAATGCTCTTGATGCTTATCGTTATTTCTGGATTAATCTTAAAACCTTCTTTTGATCTTTGGCTTATTTCCCATTTAAATTTAAGGAGGACTAAGAATAAACAATCATATCCCCACTACTATTTTTGTATTTAATTTGAAGGATTTAATATTTTCCTACACGTTGAATCTGCCGTTTTGATTCTTCAGTTTTCTGTTCACTTTCCTAGGGTGCCACAGCTGCTGGTTAGCATACTTTCTCTTTTGTCAATATCACTCAATAACTTTTGGAAGCCTTTCATTAACCCATTAGTTCTTATCTGCGCTAGCCAAATATCCAGGGGGCACCATAATCTACTGCCTGAAACATGGACGACCTTAAGGAGATTTTTTCAGAGTTTTGTTCTTAGCTACATCGTGAGTACAAACAGATTTTCCATGACACCCACCAAGCTATTCTGCAAGATATTCAGGATATTGTAGAAAATATCAGTTTTAAAATGTGTCAGCTGATTGAGGACACTTTGGAGGAAGAGGAAGAGTTCAATCAAGACAAAGATGCTTTTACTGACAGTGAGAATGGAGTCTTTGAGAAAATGCCAGGCAACGAATACACTTTGGAGTTGAAGAGGTTAAGACATCTCGACTTGCAAGATACTGATGGGCTTGTTTTTCTATGCGATTGTTTTGGGAATGAAATGGCTTTGTTCTGTGGGAGGTTTTCTGCTGAGACGTCTGACTTTTTAAGGGGGGCGGTTGGGATGTTTGATTTCTTTATGAAAAATGCCTTATGTGTAATATGGAGACAAGTAAATGTTCTGGTTTATTTTGAGGTGGGATAAGAAATTAAGAATATGTCTGTGGATTGATATTAAGGCCTGTATGATTCCATTTTTCATTAATGATTTGGATTAAGATTTATTCTATTGCTTTTAAAATTTGTTTGATCTTTTAAGATTTATAAGATATAATAATAAGTGTTTGGTTTTAGGTTTAATAGGGTTAAGATTCTTATAGTATTATTTAGTATAAAAGTAGACAATTTAAATGTTTTTATAATTTGATTTTTACTATAGTGGTCAGAAATATATAGAATAGTGGTAGGAAGGAAATATTCAAATAAATTGGTTTTATTGGGGAGGGGGAAGTTGATTTGGAGGTTTATATATCTGTTTAATTTTTTTTATACATAAGGGGAAGGAGCAATTGTTTTTAGTGATTTTTATAATGTGCCCATGGAATGAGTTGTAGAAATAATGTGATTTTTGTTAGACATAGAGTAAGGGATTAATTATGGAAATTGCTGTATATTCTTGTTGTTGAAAGTCGGAAGTCATTTTGTTATGTAATTCCTTAAAAATATCTTTTCATTTTCTGTTTTTTCACTCTTTTTTCTTTTTGTAGGTTTTTTTGTAGTTTTTTTTCTTTGCTTTAAACTTAATAAAATTCTTATTAAAAAGTTGAAGTTTAAAGTTTAATCTTGTGGGATTAAAATCTCACAGATTAGATGGTGATGAATCAGAGAAGATCTGAAACAATATAAGCATATGACAGGTGTGTGTGCGTGTGTGTGTGTGTGTGTGTGTGTGTGTATACATGCATGCATGCCTGCATTCATTCATTCTTCCTATGGCATAAATAGTCCAAGCATAATAAGTAGCACTTAGATTGGAAAGCAATGGTGAAAATAGAGAATTAGGTGAGATCAAGTCTGGTTCAACTCTCAGTGAATGCATGGACAAAAGTTGATTAGCTTCCAATAGCTCCCCATATTCTCAACACTATTTTAATATGCTGATACACTTCAAAGAATTCAATTCATACATGGATTGTTAAAAAGAAAAAGAATATGTTTTGTTGTCATGTGAAAGGTAAAGATGCCCTTGAGTTGAGCTCAACATCTGGTAACTATTACAGATATGCCTATATAGTTTGAAACATGAAACTGGTTTGCCATTACGTCCTTCCAGGATATTAGGCTTGGAATCTCCTGACTCTCTTCCATTCAAGTACTAACCAGATCTGATCCTGCTGAGATTTCAAGATCAGGGTCAGCTGCCCTCTGAGACATGGTGCTTTAATTTAATTTATGTCTAGTCCATTTTTAAAAGATGTTGTCCTTCTGAATTCCTTTTGCCTGCTTTCTTCTTGACTGAAGCAACCTCTGCAAAGGTATTGGTCTCTGAAACTGTCCTCAGGTCTTGGGGATCAATATCAGAAATGTGCAGCTTTAGCCCCAGGATTGCATATAACCCCTGAATGTTGGGGGGGGGGGGCAGTTCCAGAGTCCCTCCAAAAGTTGCCACCAAATTCAAAAGCTAATGTAAAAACAGGAAGAAAATGGTTACATACAAGGGAAGAAATTATGCTTATTTGAGAGCCAGGGTGGTATTGTGGTTAAAGTGCTAGACTAGTGACCTGGTCCATCCTCAGCCATGGGAACTCACTGAGTGACTTTGGATCAATCACCCTCTCTCTCCCTCTCTCAGCCCAACTTGCCTCACAAGGTTGATGTTGAAGAGATAATGAAGACACTGTAAGCCACTCAGAGTTCTGGGGTAAAAAGTAGGATACAAACAAGCACATGTAATTTGAATTCAATTTAAATGAAACGTAGTGTTCCCTTTGCCTTACCCATTTCTCCCCTGACTTTTATGGTGTGCATGCTGGTTAAAGACCAAATTTGGCCTTCAGACCTCCCCCCCCACAAAAAAAAAGTCCCCATCAAAGTTCAATAATATAAAACTGGGGTACTAATACTCATGTACTATTTGCCCTTCTCCCAGACCTGTGTTGGAAATGAATTCCTGAAGGAAAGAGGTATTTGTATCTACAAAGTTATCTCCACAAAGCATGCAGACTTCCTCTTCATTCAGGGCCGATAGGTGAACATCCTAGCAGACCATGGAATAATTTTCAAATGTGTGCTTTTAGCCTTGTTTTGTAATATGTATGGTAAGACAATGCTATACATGTCACAAGGACAGTGTATGATAATTACTATTCTCTTATTTATAACAGGAAAGTATTTAAGCCACAGGAAACTGAATCCATTAACTGTAGCTTAATTGCACAAAATGCTATACTTGTAGAAAGGAAGCTCCAAGCATGCCATTTTTCCAGATGCTATCAACAACGGATGTTCTCAATGATTTTTTTCTACTAGATGCTGCAATTAGAATTTCCAAGGGGAACATTAAATATGAATATAAAGGGTGTGTGTTTTTTTAAAAAAATTACTACTGAAAGGGGGAAAAAATCTAATTAACTGTTTAATGTTACCCACTGAATGCCTTTTGTTGTTTCCTTCATAATCTTCATAATTGCTTTGGTGATTTTTAATTAAGCATGCATTATGTGATACAGGCTACATAAATAATGGCACTACCAAAATGCACTTTAATATCAATTCAGCATTCATTTAGTAGGTACAAAGGGCAGGAGAAATCATTACTGAAGCACGCTCAAAGAGCATAAAGCAACATAGATCCCATGGCCATGCTCATTATCTGATTAACTTTAGTGACAAATTTACAATATAAACTCACTGAAAAGATTGAAAAGATTTATTGGAGTGTTTAGTTTATTGTTTGTTATCCTGAACCTGTGTCCCATGGATCATAACCTTGATGATCCTCACTTTATTTCCCTCTGGCAGGCAAATATTTCATTTTTTTTAAAAAAAAACCATTAGCTCAAAATTTAACATCAGTGGTTTTCTCTTTTGAAAAACAAGACTTCTAGGTATACCCTGTGAAATGTCCCCTTTTAAAAGATCATTCATTCATTCCCCATTTTTAAAATCAACATTTCCGTATAATTTATGAATGTTAGAGACAAAACAAAAGTGCCCAATAAATGTGCTTTTAGATCATAGCTTTCCAAACTGTGTGTCGCGACACATTAGTGTGTCACAACACACAGTTTAGTGTGTCGTGAAACAACCCGGAAGCGGCGGCAGGGGCGTGCACAGTGGCGGCGTGGGGGCACGCACGGGAGTGGCGGTGTGCACAGCGGTGGCAGCGACAATGGCGGCGTGGCATCAGTGCTTCTGCGTTTTAGCGAGGCCGCCGCCTCTGCCACTGCCACCATGCATGCCACCGCTGCCGTGCGCCCCCCACGCCGCCGCTGCCACCATTGGTGTGTCGCCAATGTCGGCAGTTTGGAAAACACTGTTTTAGATACTAATCCAGAAATTGAACTCTAAAAAGCACTATCACATGTTGGATATGAACTTTTATAGCTTTTCCAGAACTTTTCTTTGTTCCAGACATCTCTAGAGGGACAAAATTTTAATTCATGTTGGCCTTACGTTAATGTAATTGTTTGCAGCCGTTTGATACAGATCTTTAAAATGGGTGTGTTGTTTGGCAATAGAAACATGGATTCAGGTTTTGGCAAAATGAATAAAATTTAAAATACAACCAAGGTCTGAGACCTGAAATCACTAAGCCCTTGGAACTGAACATTTCACTTGTTGCTATGACAACAATTATTGAGATAGTTCTTTATGAGGCACCTCATGACATTTCCAAGTATGAGTTTTGTGCCTTTCAAATCTTTTCATGTCTCTGCTGCCCAGTGTAGAAGATTAAATTCCTTCATGTTATATCTTTTTAAGAGAATGGATATTTAACATGTTTCATATCGTTTCCTGAATTTACTTCATCTCATTTACTTCATAGATACAGTATCTATGGCTCTGTCACGATCCTTGAAAAGAGTCCTATTTTCGACAGACAGAAAATTTTTACTTTAAAGCAACCCTCCTTAGGAGTTAGAAAAGCCATTTGAGGAAATGTTTAAAAAAAATTGGGCAGACAGATGCACTCTTCATTAGCATTACAGGAAGTGGCTTCCCAATGCATCCAATACTGAGTAAGGCTGTCTATCAAACTGTACACTCACCAGATTCATGGACTTCAGCCATGACTGAGAATTCTGGAAGATGAAATCTGTATATGAGAGTGTATGTAGGTTGATAAGACTGGTATCTGCCCAACAGCAGTCCTGGGATGAAGATACTGAGAAATATAAACAAGTAGTTGCCACAGTTCTTGAAACAACTATGATTATAGTGCAGAGAGGCTGATTAAATCAGGCTACCAAGATTAGTCTCCATGTAAGGACCATGTGAAGAGCTGGCAGATTATGATAGCACTTGATAAGGGAAATGCTTATGGGGAGAAAGTATGGTTCAGCAGACACACAGTGCAACATTGGGGGAAAAAACAGAGGACAAGAGAAAGGAAAGCATGGAGTGAGCACTAGGGATGTTCAAACCTTCAAAGGGGTTCTTCAGTGAAATTTCAGTGGACTTACCGCCCTGAAGCAAATTTACAAATTAAAGCAGAAACCTGCTCAATTCAGCCAATGTACTTTGAAGCTTTGCAAAGCTCTCCATAGATTCATTGGTTTTTCTTCAACTCCTAGGATTGCTACCTGCACAACTGAGTTTCAAGGTCACAATATACCTGGGGTCAAACCTTACTGTTAAATTCAATTGCTTACAAGAATTGGGCCAATATTTTTTTTAAAGAATGGACATGTGGCAAGGCAACAAACACCATTTCTCTTTGCCAGCCTCTTTGTGGAATTGAATCTTGTTGAAATTCAACTTTGCACACACTGATTTTCTGCACTTATAAACCACTAGGGTTTATAGATGTTCAGATAGTTGGCAGAAGGATTCTACACTTCTCGCTCCTTGTCTAAAAGACTTTGCATGTCTCCATGTAACATGTTTCCTATTGGTTGGACTGACATTATCAGGGTTTTCATAACTTTGTTTCTTATTCACTTCAGCTCTCGTTATCTTCTGAGAAAGAGTGAGTTTAAGATACTTGACTTGCTCTTGCTCCATAACAGAGGCAAACACACTACAAAATTTATACTGTAAGCAACCTCACTATCACTGTGTCATTTCATAAATAAAGCTTATTTTATTTACTTTTTTCATGAAGGCAGCACCCTCAAAAATACTTTCTTATAAAAGTTATACTTCTAACTTTATTGTTTCTTTCCCCATCCATTCCTTATGCTGGGTAAAGCTATCTGCTATCTAACACATCTCACTGTAATTGTATTGCCTCCGTTAACTAATTCACATTGATTAATTGTGACCCAACTAAATTCTGTTCAGCCAAAGCCCAAAGCTTTGCCAATGTGCCATGCTCAGTCTGACATGCTATTGAACCCAGTGACAAGGATATATTTCCCAAAAGAGGCCAAGACGGTCAGCCAGCTATGCCAACTCTTCTGGCATCCAGAAAACCTAAAAATCAGAGGTAGCAAATTTAAACCACCCCACAGAGGCAAGTCAATAGGCATTCTTCAGCATCATGCCAAGCCTGGCAATGAGAAAATCAAATGGAAGAATAAAAAACTTTTAACTGCTTTTGAAAGTTTTATTAGAAGCTGCTAAAAAGGGAAATGTTAATCTTCAGAGCATCAATTGGAGCAAAAAGTCCAGATCATGGGAAGCGATTGCTCCATTCTACTCTGCCCTGGCCAGCCCCTATTTAGAGAAATGTATCCGGTTGTGGGCACCACAGTTCAAGAAGGACAATGATAAATTGGAGGAAGTTAAGAGAATTGCTACCAAGGTGATGAAAGGTTTGGAAACTAAGCCCTAGAAGGAATGGTTAAAGGATCAGAGTATGTTAGGCTATAGAAAAGCAATCTTGAAAAATCTGAAAGGTCATTGCACAGAAGAAAGAGTAGACTTCTTATTTATTGCCCCATAGGGCAGGACCAGAACCAATGGATTAAAACTACAAGGAATAATGTTCAAGATAGAAGGAAATTCCTGAATGTATGAATATTATGTGGTGAGTTCTCCTTTGCTAGACATCATCAAATGGAGATTGGATGGTCATCTACCAGACATCCTCTAATGGATCTTGCACTGAGTAGGGTTTTGGACTAGGTAGCCTCTATAGTCTCTTCCAACTCTATTGGAAGAGATTCTATGTTTCTATGATTAGCAAGCTGAAGTAGGATTTTTTTTTTGCATTGTTTCAGTCATGTCAACTGGTCTTTGCTGGTTAATTTATTAACTTTGCTGAGTAAATTCTTAAAGCAAGTGATGATTAGATATGGTTTCCCAATGTATTTTAGTTCATTGAGTTGAAATATATTATTTGCAACCCCGTGCAAGAGTTATAATAAATTATTTCAGATTCCTTTGAGTTACAGTGTGGCTATTTATTTATTTATTGGATTTATTTATTGGATTTATTTATTGGATTTATTTATTTATTTATTTGATTTATTTATTTGATTTATTTATTTATTTATTTATTTATTTATTTATTTATTTATTTATTTATTTATTTATTTATTTATTTATTTATTTATTTATTTATTGGATTTATCACCGCCCATCTCCCCTGAGGGGGACTCTGGGCAGTTTACAACAAAATACAACTCATTAAAATACAATTATAAATAGACTAAAATACATCTTAATTAACAATTTATAAATATAATAAATATAGTAAAATCCAAATGCCAGAATCTTCTTAAGACCATGGGAAGGGCACTCCATGGCCACCCTAAGGCACTAGCTAGTGCCTTAGTGGCATATAGTAGTGTTACCCATTTCCACCCATGCTTTTTGATTTAATTCTTGAACCTTTAGCTATTACTATAAGCTCGTCTTCAGATATTATTTATGAGTATTACTTTGGCAGCTTGTGAATATAAAATATTTTTATATGTGATGATATTTTAGCAATTTTAGGTAAATATTATATTCCTCTGCCTAATTTTATAAATCTTGCTTACTTCCTTTAGGCTCTGTTGTATCTGTTGTTGTTTATTCGTTCAGTCACTTCCAACTCTTCGTGACTTCATGGACCAGCCCACGCCAGAGCTTCCTGTCGGCCGTCGCCATTCCCAGCTCCCCCACGGTGAGTCTGTCACCTCCAGAATATCATCCAATATAATACATATAGTACAATACAATATAATATAATACAATACAATACAATACAATACATACAATATAATACAATCTAATATACAGTAATATATTTTTTTAAAATGGATTTTATTTTATTTTATTCTATTCTATTTCTTGGTTCTGTTTAGTTTTTTGTTGTTGTTTATTAATTCTCTTTAGTATTTCATTGTTTCTTTGTTTATCCTTTGTATTTTTGTACTTTTTTTTTTTTTTTGTAACCTTGTTATAAAACAATATAATGGGGGGGAAATAAAAAGTAGAACTTGTTTTGCTGTCCCTTTTCAACCTTGCTATCTCAGCCTTAAAATTGGTTCAGGAGAATATTTTAAAAAAAATATTGCAGTAAAATCATTTGATGTTTCCAGGTGAAACTTAGCAAGATTAATGACCTCCATGGGGTCTACCATCTCTGCTACTTTTATGCAATTGGAGGAGGAGGAGGACGAGGAGGAGGAGGAAAAACAAATGTAGGTATTTGATGCTTATTGCCTATGGCTGAATATCTTTTATGAAACAGAATCTCAAAATGTGAAGCAGCTTAAAGCAGATCAGTTTGACTCTGAATCTCAGTGCACAATTTGAATTGAATCATGCTCTCTTTGAATCTCTAATTCTAATTGATTGGTGCTGATTCACGGAGGCCTAGAGAACATGTTTGCCTTGCAAAGGCACATTTGTTATTACCACCATTCTTTTTCCTGGTCAGATAGGGACATTCTTAATAACACTTATGCCATTTAGAAATTTTCTTTGTGCAAATTGAATACACATAAAGAGACACACACTATATGATTAATTTAGAATAAACTAGGCATCTTGACACGAAGCCCCCAATAGTGATGAATTGCAGTTACTGCCATGTCAGCACACATAACCAATAATGCCTTTATGGTGTGGCTCATTACATCTCTTAATGGGAATTGCATGGCTCTGAAACCTTTACAGCTCACTGCTGACTGCTAGAAAGATGACAAGTTAACCTCAATACTGGTAGAGATGCAGCTGTGAAACTTCAAAGTCTCTTTCAAATAAATGTTTGTCTATAACTATATCTTCTATATCATCTATGTCATCAATATCATATATATTCTCTTCGATTGATATATATATATATATGTGTGTGTGTGTGTGTGTATACACACACACACACACACACACACACACCTATCATCTGTTATCTATCTCCAGCTTTTAATCTCAATATGCATTATGCTCTTTGGCCTTCTGTCAGTGTAATGAACTCTATTATGTCAAATGTGCCTTGTTCAGGAAGTAAAGGGAATACATTTGGGGGGGAATAGCTAAACTTTGAGTGAGCTTGCTGGATAAATTTCAACAATAAAGCCTGTGTTGTTCAGTAACAGATTATTTCCTGCAGTTTTTCATTACAGGTTTCCTACACTGCATTATGTAGAGAAATGAGCTGGTGAAGATGGTGGAAGAAGATGTGAATATAGGGACAGAAGTGGTGATAGTGGTAAAATAAATTATGGCAGAGAAGATATTCTGCAAAGCATGTAGACAGCATATAAGGAATAGTCAGAGATTATAGA
This sequence comes from Charina bottae, assembly GCA_023362775.1. Taxonomy (NCBI): domain Eukaryota; kingdom Metazoa; phylum Chordata; class Lepidosauria; order Squamata; family Charinaidae; genus Charina; species Charina bottae. Next base: position 13,326,288 of record JALMGJ010000003.1, read on the forward strand.
AAAAAATGAAAATGATAGAGAAACAGGAGCTGCTTGGAAAGGTGATAGCCTTAGGTATCAATTTCTAAAATGTGCAAGAAGAGTTCAATAATGAAATAAATACTTCTTTAAGCCTCTATGATGTAGTATCTTGCTAGCAGTTTACTTAAGGCTACTTAAGGCTTCATGTTGGGTTTGTTTTTCCTGGTATTGTTGAAAATGTATTTACTGAGCCATAGATGTAACATCTGGAAGAGTTTGGCATAGGTTGTGTATGAGTGTTTAAAGTATTTTAAAAGTTCTTTTGCATGTAGTACACTAGAAATCACTGAGAACTTGAGAAGTCATCAGGGACAAAGCTGACATCTGTTTTAAATGCTAATGAAGTATCTGACATTTTGGAGGAACTGTATTCCAAAAGTGGAAAAAAAATACATGGCTTAGTACAAGTGCTAACCTTTTGTTCCGTCGAAGGCCAAAACTCAGATATGCTTTAAATATCACTCTAAAACAATGGCATGCCACAATTGTCTCAAATGGCCTTCCAGATCACAGTGGCTGTTCTCCCATAAGATGTTCTTCTCTTCTGATTTGTACCTACTGAAAGTTTTACTGTCATTTACATATCTTTCTTTCTTTGTGTTTTTGGGGAGGGATAAATGCTTCTCCTGCTTTCACTACTTTGGCACAGCTAATGAAGAATGCACAGAGATTGATTTGAAATATAGGAAGTTAGAATAAAATATATGTTATTATGAGGATTTGGAGGGAAAAACACAGGACTGCTGGGAAAAAGACTGGCATGCATAGTTCTGTGTCCTTACATCAGGGATTCTGACATTTTGCAGTACTGCAACCCCCTAAAATGATGTTTTGTGTGAATCCCCTCCATAAGTAAAAGTAATGATATAATTGGGGTTAGGATTGGACAATAAAGAAATAGGTATCAGACATGCAGTGAAAAGCTAGAATGCTGTCAATATACTTACTCCAGATTTACCTTACCTGTGCAAGGCTGATCAGTTATTAAAAAAATTGCAAATGACCTCCAGTTGTTCAGGATCCCAAGGGGATGTGACCAAAATTTGTCTTACACTTTGAATTACATTTGAATTACAAAAAAGGGCTAATACATCAGATTCTTCTCCCTTGTAAACTGAACAATGAGTTTTAGATTTATTAAAAGCAGAGATTATTAATGTGATGAAATACATTTTGCATAATACCAAAAGTGAAAAATCTCATGTAGCATCATTCTGGGATATGGCAATATACTGTATATATTGCCATATCCCAGAATGATGCTACATGAGATTTTTCTCTTTTGGTATTATGCAAAATTTATTTCATCTCTCTCTCTCTCTCTCTCTCTCTCTCTCTCTCTCTCTCTCTCTCTCTCTCACACACACACACACACACACACACACACATATATATATATATATATATATATATATATATATATATATCTGGGTTGAGTGCGGGAGCTCACTCTGTCACGTGGCGCTCGGGTCTCAAACCTCCGAACTTGCAACCTTCCGATTGACAAGCCTGGCATCTTAACCGCTGAGCCACCACGGAATATAAATATAAATATAAATATAAATATAAATATAAATATAAATATAAATATAAATATAAATATAAATATAAATATAAATATAAATAATATAAATAAATATAAGTATAAATATAAATATAAATATCAGAAAGAGGACTGCTAGGAATTTGGCCCTTTCTCAGTTAGAAAAGAAAAAAGAAACTCTTTATGTTGCAGAAAGAGGGCAGCAATATATTGTATATATAATATTTATATTTATAGGGGCATGATGGTTCAGTGGTTAAGATGCCAGGCTTGTCGATCGGAAGGTCGGCGGTTCGAGACCCTAGCCCCGCATGACGGAGTGAGCTCCTCCACTTGCCCCAGCTCTTGCCAAACTAGCAATTTGAAAGCATGCAAATGCAAGTAGATAAATTGGTACCACTTCGGTAGGATGGTAACAGCGTTCCATGCTTGTCATGCCGGCCACATGACCGTGGAAGCATCTTCAGACAGCACTGGCTCTTTGGCTAAGAAACGGAGATGAGCACCACCTAGAGTCAGACACGACTGTGCAGGGGAAACCATATATATATATATATATATATATATATATATATATATATATATATATATATTATTCGCAATATATATTTTTAGAATATATTGCAAATATATATATATATATATATATATATATATATATATACACACATATATATTATATATATATATATGCAATATATTCTAAAAAATGTAAACCAAAACCAACCATAAAACCATCCTAATAACACTGAGAAGTAAGATGATCCAGATTTATACTGATTTCCAGATTGCTGCCCTCTTTCTGCAACATAAAGAGTTTCTTTTTTCTTTTCTAGCTGAGAATGAGCCAAATTCCTATATATTTATATTTATATTTATATTTATATTTATATTTATATTTATATTTATATTTATATTTATATTTATATTTATATTTATATTTATATTTATATTTATATTTATATTTATATTTATATTTATATTTATCCTCTTTCTGCTGGCCAATGGCCTCCTCTTAATGCAGGCTTTCCAACCTGACATCATGCAGGTGTATTTTGACTGCAACTGTGAATTCTGGGAGTTGTAGTTCTAGCACTTTTGGAGGGCATTACATAAGGGGAAGCCCACCTTAACTAGTTCAGTGAAGTACTAAAATAAATCAAACAAACACCCCAATGAGCAGAACTTTTCCTACTTAACATTATTTCAAGGTCAGCTGTAGAATTTTCTTTTTTGTTCTCCTTTACACAAACATACTAAAACCACAACAGGATCACAAAAATCAACAAGCGGGCCCTAAATTTTGTCTTGCCATTTTCCATCAGTGATTAAAATGAATGTCACCAATTATTTTTCTACTGATTAAATTGATTAGAGCTTGCAGCACTAATGGGAGGACTTCGCTATGCAGGATCTGACTTATACATTCAGAATAAACCCATAGTATGGCTCTGTTGTTACTTATCAGTTCAGAATATAAATGGAGACTGTAAGTTTATACATTCCCCAACTTTCTTTTGAAAGGCAGTCAATACATAAAATTCTAGTATAACTTGGAGAAGGTTTCTGGAAACTTTCTTTTTTGTGTCATGGGAGATATAAGGAGATTAGATATTGATGTTGACAAACCACTCCTTTCCATAAAAATACTGAGATAGCAGAATCATAAAGCAGAATAACAACAATGACATATGCTAATTTATTATAATATCTGATTCATGACAGTATTTGATTTCTGTATTTGATTGCTTAAAATGCACAAAGAGATACACTGCACACATGGATGCACCCCCATACCTTTTAGATGTAATGGTTGGGGTGTTATTTTGGGACTGGGGAGACCTAGGATCAAATCCTCATTCTACCGCAGCATTCACAAGATAACTTTGGGCCTGTCATTTGATCTCAGCCCAACCTTCTTCCAAGGTTTTGGAAGTCAATAAAATTAATATTGACCTCATGCATGCTGCTTTGAACTCCCTAGACAACGGCTGGAAATAAAGGTAAGAAAAACAGCCTGCTCACTAAAGCCAGGCTGCCTTCACAGTTTTCCAGGAAGTCAGTTACAGTACATGCCAGGCAAAGGGCAGACATTCTGGATCCATATTCACACCTCTGGGTTTGAATCCAAATCATTTCCGATTTGTTATAATTTATTATACTGAAGTAGCAGATGCATGTCCTAGCTTAAATACTCAGGTAGTTTCCTCCAGACAGAAAAAAAGCCTTGTCTTTTGAAAATAAGAGGGAAGTTGGGAACCGAGGCTGGAAAGAACAGCCTCAGAATGACCTGACTGGACTCAACAGGACTTATCTGGAGGAGGGATACAGGAATAATGAAGACAGAGGAAAATTTGTCTTAATCTGCAATTACCTCTAAAAGTCCAGTTACCTATCCTGTGCAAGTTTGCTGTCTTTTCTGTGTGAAGCAAAGAACTGTATTGTCTCTGTTGTTTACTGTATCTATTCAAGCTGGCTGATTTTATGTTTTATGCCATCATAACTTGACTTCTGTCCCAAGCTTAAATTCTGCTTTTTTATTTGGGAAGCTTTCTGTGTTTTGAGCAGCTGTGTATTTTTATTTCTTTTGCCACTGAATGCTTTTCATAGGACTACTTAAATCAACCAAAGGAATTTTTACATTCTCTTTTTTCCTTTCTTCCCTAATTTTGTTGATCAATTGTGAGATCAACCTGTCACCCAAAGAGATGGGGCTGGTTACCTTTGTCATGTGCCTACAAGCTACAAGGGCCAGGAAGTGGTGCTATAGAATTATTATCACTTTGTTATCATCCTCTTTATTTTCTTCTATTTGCCAGAAAGTACATAGATTCTGATGGTCCTACAGTTCTCACATATTGGAATTAGAAGGATGATAAATAAATATATTCCCCTGGAAGATTCCAATCAAGTACAATAGATTTTCAAGGCTTCTAGGAGAAGACAGCAGAGACCATAGGGTAAAAGGTTGGAGGCTTCAGTTGTCATCTCCCAAAGGTCTGTAAATTTCACATCCTGGTCCCATCTTTCTGCCTTAGTGTAGCTGCTGCTACACAAAAATAGAAGTATAAACTATTTGTTTGTGGGGGGACTGAAAAATGCAAAGGAAGATTGCAAATTATTGGAAATTGGGGATGTAGTGAAACTATCCCATTATTTTGGACCTTTTCTATGTTGTACTCATCAGCACTGAATGGCTTACACCAAGAAGCAGATATGCAATTATAGCAAGGCAGATCTGAATCACTGTCGGCATTTTATTATCAAGGGTTATCAAGGGTTCTGCATCATATAGCAAAGCAGAAAGCAGTCATTCCAAAATAATAGTTGTCCACTGTTGTTCAGCAATTGACTCAAAGGCACTTCATATTTTCTGTTTCAAAGCACACCCAGATCTGAATGATCATTGCACTTGGCTTAAATACATTACACTTTACACAATTCACTGGGTACTTTTTGTTGTTGCGGAGCCAATCATAATATCTGCAACTCTGCAGTCTATTTGGGATCTGCAAAGTAATTGTAACAAGTTTCCTTAGTGAATGGGAAATCTCAGATATGCTCAGCATATGATTAACGTTTTAAAGTGTTCTTTATTTTGCTCTGACAAATTTGACCAGCAAATCATAAACTAAGTGTTTTTGTATTTGCATAGCAGACAAAATCATTTAATGGATCATCTAATCCAATTTGATAGTTTGAAGGGTGTGCATGTGTGAGCTTTACGTATTCGTTGTAAAGTTTTAACCATTTTAACTTTCATTAGCTTCTGCAAGTCCTTCATTGTAGCTGCCATGTTGGAGATGATGTTATCATAATAAATGCAGTCCTGTAAAAGCTTCCTTTGGCTGCCCAGAATCTAAAGAGACCTAGTGATTTACTTATATTTACATTAGTCAAATAATTTGTGGGTGAAAATACTGGTGTAGAAGGAAATTACTAATATATGACCAGCAGTGTAACTTTCCTAAACAATTTATCGAGGAATTAAAAATATTAAATATTTATTTTCCATCCTAAATTAGCCCACTACTCAGAAAAGCCCATACTTCTGCTTTAGTATATATTTAAGTTATAGGCTTTTTTTTAGTGCTCTGGCATTATAAACATGGACATTCTAATCATAAAAGCAAGAAAATGTGTCCTCAGAAAATTTAGCATTAAAAATTTCCAGAAATGAAAAACTGGAATATCACTGCCAGACTATAGTCTGGATTCATTGGTTGGAACACAAAGTTCCTAGAATTCTATCCAAGGGAGGTCTTTTTAACATCTGCATTGTTGTGGTTTTAAAATCTGGCTTCTTCAGAAGGCCTTAGGAACTAAGCTTTTGACTGCTGATTCATGTTTGCCCTTCTTGATAGGAAGAACCATCTCACACTGCATGCTTATTCAGCATTTAATCAAACAGGAGAACATTACAGTGGATTCTGCCAAAGTTCATAGTGATAAAGGCCTCTTGAGAAAATTATACTGTTTTCATACTGTCATACCCCAGGTCTGATAGGATAAATTGGCATCATCCCACTTAGTGTATAAAATCTTTTCTTTATTATATGACATGTGATACTGAATTTTAAATCCCAGTGGATTTGAAGTAAAATTTGTCAAGTTACTATAATCTCTGCAATACGATTTGTATTAAAAAGGTTCAGTAAGAAATCACTGAGTATTCCTATGGAAAAGGAAAAAGTTGCAACTCAGTAAAACTTAATTATCTGTTCATCCAGTTATTAAAAACTTGAGTATGTAATCCTTCTAAACCAGATATTTGGAAGCTGTCTGGGGAGTAAAATAAAACATGGCTTAGGAATGGTGGGTTATAAAACAACCCTTTATTTCTTTACTATTTTTATTCAGATGAGGAGGCATTTGCTCTTGAACCTGTGCAAAAAATGGGTAGGTAATTTTGTGCAAATCAGGATTATCTGACCTTTTTAATAAGGCACAATAAGATACATTCTCTCATTAAGCTACTCATGGTGATTTTTCAAATACATTCTACCAAAGGAGCTTCAAAATAATGGTTTGATCCAAATATTTGATTGAATCAGCATTTCATATCAAATTGCCAAAGCAATTAAAGCATTAAATGGAATAAGGTGCCTTTGAAACAGTTTGAAGCTACCCAGAGACTCTATAGACTCTCTGGCTTTGCAGAGACTTAAATATTGTTGCAGCTTTCCTTCCATAAATGAACAAAGTTGAAGAGCAAAGTTGAAGGGAAGATGAATAGGCATTTCCCCTGATTCCAATGTTCCTTCTGGAAAATTGGTGCTGGGCTATTAATGGGCCTCATCTTTCAACAGTCCATTGACCACATCCCTTAATATTTATAGCTTTTAAGAATGAAGTGGGAAGGCTATGTGGCCTTATTCCCAAATCCTTCTGATTTTATAAATATGGGGCAAGACCTGTCAGCCATCCACCAGCTCCACCATTCCATCCTTTTCTGTTCAGTGTAGTGGCTGAATTCCAAAATTCATTTTCTCCTTGTATATCAATCTCCTTCTGCTGCTTCCATTGCTAAAATCAGCCTACTAGACTGCCTCCTTCTGTATGTCTGCTATATTACAATAACCTTGCTGGACTTTTGACATCAACAGTTGATTTATTTGTTATTGCTTAACTTTTGCTTCGCAAGCTTTGCTACACTTATAAAATGTGCCTTGCTACCTATTTCTGCCTGTTATACCACAACATTACTGGTTTTTTAATTTGTTTTTTTTCTTTATGTAAAGGCTTTGCAAGCTCCATCGTCAATGCTTGCTTTCTTTGCCTGGTTCAGCTACTCAATTTTGACAGCTTCTGAAAGAATTCAAGCCTGCCACTCATGCTTCCATTGGTGCAAACACTCAACTCAGCGCTTCTATAACAACAAAGCTATGTCAACCAGACAATCAGGAATTTTGTTACCTATTTCCAATACGGTTAGGTAAATTTTAGGGGATAAAGTTTTCAGAGACGTTTACACTATCTGATCTCGAAGAAAGTATTTCCAACAAATTTGATATAAAAATTATTCTGCATGGCTGACCTATGAACGAACCCTTGCCTGGTCAAGCTAGCCTCTTCTTGCTACTTTCCTGTTCTTCCCCAACGAATCTGCACGCTGCCTCTCTGCATGGTGAAGCTCCAATAACAAGCTTGCAGATTCCCCCTTTTAGCTTTTCCACTTACTAACAATGTAACCACTGCTTTTCTAACAATGGAATTGACCTTTTGCTAGTCATATAACTTCCTGCTTTCCCTGATCAAATTTCTGCAATCAGCTTGGGGAGCAGGAATTATCCCCTATTACCACACACTTGTTCTGCTGATATGGAAGTGCTGGATCAGGGGTGGGGTGGGGAGCCCTGGGCTATTAATGTGCATAGTAAAGGCCCCTAAGCACCAAATGTAAGTCATGATGAACGGCCTTGCCTGCCACTGTTCTTTGCAGCTGAATGGGAGCAACCTTGTGTGAGTATGCTTCTCCTATTACTTTTATTAATAAAAATGATGATGATGATGATGATGATGATGATGATGATGATAGATAGATAGATGATAGAGAGATGATGATAGAGAGATAGAGATAGAGATAGAGATAGAGATAGAGATAGAGACAGAGACAGAGACAGAGACAGAGACAGAGACAGAGACAGAGACAGAGACAGAGACAGAGATAGATGAGATAGAGGATGAGATAGAGGATGAGATAGAGATAGAGGATGAGATAGAGATAGAGATAGAGATAGAGATAGAGATAGAGATAGAGATAGAGATAGAGATAGAGATAGATAGAGATAGAGATAGAGATAGAGATAGAGATAGAGATAGAGATAGATTGAAAATGAAAATGGTACTCTCATTTTATTTAACCCTCCCCTTGTTTCTCACTGAGTTTCAGTCATGGGTCTACCCAGCTGTGGGGAACCTAGGAATCCCAGTTGATGACAAACCTTTTCTTTAAAAATTGTTAAAATCCAGTCTGTAGAATTCATTAGTTCTTCATTGCTGAAATGGCTTATGGTTATGTCATGCTTGCAATATTGTAGTGATCTGTTGGCTGGATTATCCAAAATGTCACTCTGCCCTTTGATTTCTTTCCGGAATGCTCCTATTTGTACCATTCTGAACCTTCCTGATTTTGTCCCTACTTCTTTTGATTGTCAGTTGTTACTCTTGTTGGGAATTTGAGAACAATAACAGTACAAATTTTTGTATTGACAATTCATGCCCTGCATAAATATGGGCATATTCAAATATATGGGCATATTCAATTATTTGAAAGACCTGCTGGTGGCTCATATATCTATACACTTGACTCAATTATTGGTCCAGGGTTATTTGATTCTATACCATACTAGAATATTTATTTATTTATTTATTTATTTATTTATTTATTTATTTATTTATTATTTCTAACTTATATCACCGCCCATCTCCCCCCACAAGGGGACTCTGGGCGGTTTACAATCAAGTCAGCAATTAAAAACATATAAAATACTTTATACAATTATTAAAAATATAAAAATATAAAATCCAAGAGGCTGTATGTGATGTTTGCGAACCAAACTTTACGGTGCGAGCCATCCCCAGGAAGAGCTATTACTCATCCCGTCCCAAGCGAGGTGGCAGAGCCAGGTTTTCAGTTGCTTCCTGAAGGTCAGGAGTGTGGGGGCTAGCCTCACCTCAAGGGGCAGGATGTTCCAAAGGGTGGGTGCCACTGCTGAGAAGGCCCGCCTCCTGGACCCCACCAGATGAAATTCTTTTACAGACGGGGTTCGTAGCAGGCCTTCTCTGCATAACCGGGTGGGACGGGTTCACGTTCTGGGGATGAGGCGGTCCCTCAGGTAACCTAGTCCCATGCCATGTAGGGCTTTAAAGGTGACAACCAACACCTTGAATTGGACCCGGAAGCAAACTGGTAACCAGTGCAGCTCACGCAGCAGAGGTGTCACGTGTGCCGATCTTGGGGCACTCATAACTGCACGCGCAGCCGCATTCTGGACCAGTTGAAGCTTCTGGATACTCTTCAAGGGTAGCCCCATGTAGAGTGCATTGCAATAGTCCAAATGGGAGATGACCAGGGAATGAGTGACTGTACGGAGGGCATCTCGGTCCAGGAAAGGGCAAAGCTGGCGTACAACTCGAAGTTGCACAAAAGCCCTTCTGGCCACGACTGCCACCTGCTCTTCAAGCAGAAGTCGTGAGTCCAGAAGGATCCCCAGGTTCCGCACCGAGTCTGAACGGGGTAGTGCCACCCCGTCCAGATCTAAAGATGACAACTCCTTGGATCCCGAGGCGCCATCAATCCACAGCCACTCCATCTTACCAGGGTTCAGCTGAAGCCTGTTGTTCCCCATCCAGACCCCCACAGCCCTCAGGCACTGAGAAAGGGCAGAAGCTGCATCACTTAACTCACCCGGGATGGAGATATATCGTTGAGTATCATCAGCATACTGATGATACCTCATCCCGTGTTGGCAGATGATCTCACCCAGCGGTTTCATGTAGATATTAAATAGGAGAGGGGAGAGAACCGAACCCTGCGGCACCCCACAAAGTAGGGGCCGAGGGTCGGACCTCTCATCTCCTATCACCACCGATTGGGACCGGTCACGGAGGAAGGAGGTGAACCAGCGCAAAACTACGCCGCCCACCCCCAACTCTCCGAGCTGCCCCAAAAGGATACCATGGTCGATGGTATCGAAAGCCGCTGAGAGGTCAAGAAGAGCCAGGATGGATGCACTGCCTCCATCCCGCTCTCGCCAGAGATCATCTGTAAGTGCGACCAATGCAGTTTCCACTGCATTGGAATAGCCACATCCTAGTTAAGAGCTTCATTTTCAACAGACTCTGATTCTTTAGAATAGACCCCACCAGGATTATGCTTGGAACTGGATCATTTAAAGTTTTAAAAAGCATGAGAAATGCTTCTTTTTCATTGGCCCATGAAGTTGCTGTAAAGTAAGTAGATATTTATCTGCATTTTAAGTGTATGGAAAGTATTATAATGTTACAGACCTTTTAGTTCCTAATAAGGCTCCTTATTTTATATTTTGATGTTATGATTAATTGAAATGCATTAGTGTTTTAATGTTTTTTTAAATTATTATTCTATGCATGTTCTTAATTATAAGCACATGTTATTCATGAGATTTAGAGGCTGCCGAACTCTAAAATTATTCTGAGTGGCTTACATAAAAAGCAAAAAACAATAAAAGGAAAACAAAAAGAAAATCACATGCACTCGCTCAGACAAAATACATCACCAACAGGGCTCCACTCCAACAGTTTTTTAAGGACTTCTGGAACATCATCAGGGTGGGAACCACATGGATCTCTGGAGGGATATCGTTCCAGAAGATAGGCATTGTGACAGAGAAGGTGCAGTTCTTCAGTCCTGATAGATGGCATTGTTTGATTGAAGGGACCCAAAACATACCAACTGTACTACTACTAATACTACATAGAGAAAGAAAGAGAGAAATTGACCTTCTATGGGACCATGGAAGTTTTCCCATAGAAAGAAGAAGGTCTACTTAACGTCTTACTAATCTATGATGCTCGTTAGATGACCTTTCAACAAATCACTTGTACTCACCACTACAATAGGGAATACTAAAATGGAAAATTAAATTAATGTCTTCATTAAGGAAGTGATAAACTCAATTTGTCTTTATTACTTTATTATATCTATTTAAAACATTTATCTCATTTATGCTATCATTCGATAGAACTGAGATGCACTAGCTGGCTAAAGAATAAAGCTGGATCTCCAGAAGTTTAGTCTAATCCAGTAACCATTGAATCATGATTAATAACTTAATAACAGACTTAATAACTGAGGTTGCCATAATCTTTGTTGAGATACCTTTTGGTATAGACATACACACACATTTTTCATACATTTAGGCACTGTTGAAATTCATTAAGCAAATGTTTTAGGAGATTCCTGCTCTGAGCAGGGGGTTAGATGAAATTACTGTTGAGGTCCCTTCCATCTCAATGATTCTATGAATTTCTTGAAATCCTCTTCTCCTTTGAAATTAATTCATCAATTAAAGCAAATTTTCTTCCACCAAATCTCATGAGGGAAAAAAAATGCAAGACAAATTCTCTGCCCAGGACTAGTTGAAAGTGATTTTCCTTATCAAGTATTTATCTCTTTAAAACCTTCAAAGAACTTCACATAAACTGCATCAGTAATCCATGCAGCCCAATAGGTAAGTTAAGAAGGAATGATTATTTCCCTATTGTCAACAGGGAATATGTAGTAGTAGTAGTAGTAGTAGTAGTAGTAGTAGTAGTAGTAGTAGTAGGAGAACCTTTTTCCTAAGCCACTGAGTTGTACACTCACAATTGAGATGAAATATGAACCAGGGAGTTTCTGAATCTCAGACCATGCATCCCATAGCCAATATGCAGCACCAGCTTTCAAACACGAGGATATAAATGGCCTTAAGTCATAGCCTTTTTGGTTGGAAACTTGAGAAGCATTATACTAAAGCAATAAAGCAGCAGGGCTAAAGTCTGCTGCTACCATTGCTAATATTTAGAGCAGAACATGAGCCTTCCTGAATCAAGCCCTATTCTTCATTAACACATTTTTAAAAAAAGACCTCATTATCCCTTCCTTCTTCCTGTACCTCTCTATTTTATATTTGGCACGTTTACATGAAAACAGAGTCTGGGCTTCACACAAATTTGATATCTGCTGCATAATCCTGCCTTTAGATCCTAAACCTCCTGTTTGAGCCATTGGAAATGGTTACTTTGGAGGTAATTATGATGGCACTAAAAAACATTATTAGTTTGAAAGGGAATTAAGCAGCAGGAGCCAAAAAAGCTTTTTAGAAACTTAAAATCAGTATTTCATGTAGACACCCACCCAACTCCAGCCTCCCCCCCCCCCCCCCATATATATAGAGGGATAACTGAAAATGCAGTATGTTCAGCTAGGGAAGGATTAATCTGCAACTTTCACTTTTTCTCACATCTGCATTTTTGAACTCTCAAGTCTTTTGCATCCTGTTTAAGAAGGAATTTACTGATATATTCTGAAAGAAAGAAAAAGAAAGAGACATTTGCATTCATCTGCATCAGCTAAATTCAATAGGTCTTGCTATTCCAATGGAAAGGATAATACATTTAACACTTGCACATCCAGGAAAAAAAGTGGGAAATTCTGATTCAACATCACATAGATTATGTCACAGATAGATATAATATCATAGAAAAATTCTAATTCAGACATTTTAAAGTTGAATGTATGATGAATGCATTTCACTTGAAGAAAGTGAAACAGCTGATGCTTTGAATCTCAACTTTTTTCTGTACTGATTATGAAAAAATTCAAGAATTTGGTAATTTCTTGTTAAAACAATGAACTAAATGATACTGTAGTCTAACCTTGTCCTATATCCAACACTAGACTTGCTTTCTACAGATATTTAATTTATTATTCATCTGTTAAATTTCATATGTTGGACAGAGGCCCATGCATTGGCTGTATACAGATAGGCAGTTCCATGTGGTTCTTAAAAAGCTGACAATGATTTAAGCCAATATATCATCAAAATAATTCATATGATTAATATTCCTACTAAAATTCTGGTTTGTATGAGTGGAGTAAATTTGATGACAAAATTAATATATGTTCCTTAAGTGATTTCAAAATGATACAATGCAAGTAAACAAAATACTGTCTTACTTTATGATCTCACATTATTAAACTGACATTTAGATTCATTGTACTTTTTTGGATTCAAGCTATAACATTATGCTTAATCTGAAACAATAAATTTAAAAAATATTGATGTTTTGCACATAAATTAAGCTTCCTTCATCTATAATTTGCATTGCGCATTTGTTAAAATATCCTTTATATTGTTTATCTTTTTAAAATATACAATTTTTAATATCCATTTATAAATAAAATGCAGATTAAAAAGGATGTGCATCTTAATTTAACAATGCAAAAGAATGACTTACAGGACCTAAAATAAAATTCCCTTAACATTAGTCCTGCTTTGTGGTATAAGAGGAGTCATCAAGGTGAAAATACAAACCGCCATCTTCATGAGATGAATCCTCCCCTGTTTGAAATGTGCATATCTGCTTGTAAGTTGTTCTTTCTTGCTGTAAGTAGCTGAAGGCAGGAAATATCTATCATATTATATGCTGAATCTGCCACAATTTTGCTTGGTAACTTCCTTGTGAACAGCCTTTTTTTTTTGGGTTGAGTTAAATGAGCATTTCTTTTTGGCCATTTGTCTGACCCTAAGAGCCAATTTACTGTATATTTCACAAATCTATTGATGTGTAATCCCTGCAGTTCAGTGTCTCCTAGTCTTTAGAGTGTAACAGTGAGAGGAAAAATATATTGTGCACCTCTTGCTAAAGATTACTTTCAAGAGCCTCTTAATGGATCCTTCTTGCCAAAGCTAGGTCAATGAAAAAGATCAAAGACGTTGTGGTTAACTTGTAAGTAGATAGCAAGCCATTCTTCATTTTGCGTAGGTATCATATGAAGTACAGAATTTTTTTTAAAGGCTTGATTCTGTCATAAGTTTCAGTTTATTGACAATGCTTTAGTTCACGTCCATGGTTAGTGGTGTGGTCAAGTGTGTGTTTTTTTTTTTTAAATATAATTTTATTATTAAAAAAAACAATACACAAAAAAAAAACAAAGACATCGACAACATCAACAACATAAGGATAAATGACAAAATACATAACAAACTTAATAAACTTACATTCAAAACTAAATAATCCTACATATCAAAATCCTTATAACATTACATCACGTAGAACAACAATTAGTTTAAAATGACTTCCTGTTTGTTTCTTGAAGAAAGCTTCTTACTTTTAATTTTTACTATATTACTGTTGTATTCCTCTTTTATTTTATTCCTTCCTTTTATTAATATTTCTTTAATATATAAATATATAGATATCTTAATTCTTATTATATTTTAAACCTTTCATTTGATCTTATATTCTAGTACATATATTCTAATATATTATCTTATTTATCTCTTCTAATATTTTTCCGTTACAGTAGTTTTATTTTATATTCTTTTTGCAAAAATTCTATAAATGGATTCCAAGTAAGTTCATAATCTCCCAGTTCTTTTTGTTTTATTAGAATTGTCAATCTGTCCATCTGAGCTATTTCCATTGTTTTGATTATCCAATCTTCTATTGAGGGGGTGGCTTCTTCTTTCCAATGTTTTGCAAAATTGATCCTCGCCGCTGTAGTCAAATGGTATAATAGTCTTTTTTGTTCCTTGTTCATCTTCATGTCGATAATTCCCAGTAAATAGATTTATGATTTTTTTTCCATATCAATTTTGAATATTTTACATATATTACCATGAATTTTACCCCAATATTTTTTAGTCTTTTGACATGTCCACCAGATATGATAAAAGGTTCCCACATTTATTTTGCATTTCCAACATATATTTGATCTTGAACATT
The DNA here is from genome assembly GCA_023362775.1 of Charina bottae. Lineage (NCBI taxonomy): Eukaryota > Metazoa > Chordata > Lepidosauria > Squamata > Charinaidae > Charina > Charina bottae. Next base: position 13,341,325 of record JALMGJ010000003.1, read on the forward strand.
TCATTTTATATAATCTCTCAGGAGGCAAATACCATCTAAATATCATTTTATAATTGTTTTCTCTTAGATTGTTACTTAAAGAAAATTTAATATTTTTCATCCAAATTCTTTGCCGGTCTTCGTATTTAATTTCTCTATTCAAATTTTCTTCCCACTTTGTCATATACTTTTTAATTTTTATATCTTTATTTTTCAATTCCAATAATTTTTTATATAATTTAGATATTAAATGATCTTTCTCTTTCCATAATATACTATCCCAATTTTCTGTTGATTCCGTGAATTTGAACATCTTTTGGTCTAATTTGAATTGTTCTTTTAGTTGTAAATATTTAAACCAATAGCACTCAAATCCTTCTCTTTCTAATTCTTCTCTCGTTTTAATTTCATAATTATTCCCATTAAATTTCAATAGGTTCTTATACCTTATCCATTTTTTATCTTTTGGAGTTTCTATTTTGGCATTTGCCTCCTGAGGAGATATCCACAATGGTAATACCGGCAATAAATATTTTTTATATCTGTTCCAAATTCTTAAAATTGATTTTCTAATTTTATGATTCGTAAATGCCTTATTGCTTTTGCTTTTATTATAATACAAATATCCATGCCATCCGAATCTGTTATCATGACCCTCTAAATTTAATATGTTCCAATTATCTAGTTTTATCCAATCTTTTAGCCAGACCAAAACAGATGATTCATAATATAATTTTAAATTTGGTAGTCCCAATCCTCCTCTTTCCTTTAAATCTTGTAAATATCTTACTTTTATTCTGGGTTTTTTTCCATTCCATATAAATTTTGTAATATCTTTTTGCCATTTTGAAAATGTTTGATCTGTAATTTCTATAGGTATCGTTTGGAACAGGTATAAAATTTTGGGCAGTACATTCATTTTTACCGTGGCAATCTTCCCTAATAATGATAATTGTAAATTTTTCCACTTTTCTAAATCTTTTTTAATATCGTTCCATACTTTACTATAGTTGTTTTTAAATAGGTCTATGTTTTTACCTGTTATTTGTATTCCCAAGTATTTAATTTGTTTAACGTTTTGAAATCCAGTTTTTTCTTCCAATTTCATCTTATCCTCTTTCTTCATATTTAAATTTATCATTTTTGTCTTTTGCTTATTAATTTTGAAGCCTGCCAGTTCTCCAAATTCCTTTAATTTTTCATTTAGATTTTCTATTGAGTTCAATGGATTTTGAATTGTCATTACTAAATCGTCCGCAAATGCTTTTAATTTATATATTTCTCCTTTAATTTTTATTCCTTCAATATTATCATCCTTTCTAATTTCTTCCAATATAGTTTCTAATACCAATATGAATATCAGTGGCGACATTGGACAGCCCTGGCGTGTTCCCTTTTCTATATTTATTTCTTTTGTTTCTTCTTCGTTCACTATTATATTGGCTTTTTGTACATTATAAATTTCTTTAATTGCATTTATAAAATTCTTTCCAAAATTTCTGTATTCTAAAATTTTAAATATAAAATCCCAATTCACGTTATCAAAAGCTTTTTCTGCGTCCAAGAATAGTAACATTATCTGTTTTTCATTATGTGTGTTAGCATATTCTATTAAATTTATTACTGTTCTTAAATTATCTTTAATTTGTCTATTTGATAGAAATCCATTTTGGTCCCCATTTATCAAATTTTTTTTTAAAAAATTTAATCTTTCCGCCAATACAATAGTGAACAATTTGTAGTCATTATTTAATAATGAAATTGGTCTATAATTTTGGCATTTTGTTGGATCTTGGTCTTCCTTTGGAATTAAGACTATTTTAGCCTGAGACCATGATTTTGGTATTTTGTTACCTTCCAGAATCGAATTAAACAATATTTTTAACGGTTCAACCAATTGTTCTTTAAAATGTTTATAATAGCCTGTCGATAATCCATCTTGTCCCGGTGTTTTTCCTGTTTTTAGCTTATCAATTGCGTCTAATATCTCTTGAGTTGTAATTGTATTATTAGTTAATTCTTTCTGTTCTTTTGTAAGTTTCCTTAAATTACAATTTTGTATATACTTTTCTATTTTTTCTAATGGTACTTCCTGTTTTTTATATAGATTTGTATAATATACATGAAAGGCATTTTTAATTTTGTCATTTTGAATTAGATACGTATCATTTTCTCTAATTTTAGAAATTATTTTTTTCTCCTTCTCTTTTCTTAATTTATAAGCCAGCCATCTGCCTGGCTTATTTGCGTTTTCAAAATTTTTCTGTTTACTATATTTCAATTTTTTTTCCATATCCTCCGTCATTAGAATTTGGACTTGAATTTGTAATAATTTGATTTGATTTAATAAATCTTCCTTATTGTTGTTATTTTGTAGTTCCTTTTCTTTTTCTTTAATTTGGTCCATAATTATCTGTAATTTTTTGATATTCTTTTTTTTTGGTAACTGTTTATTGATATAAAATGGCCTCTCATGTATGCCTTACTTGCGTCCCATATTGTTTCTATTTTAACTTCTGTGTCTGTATTCCAAAGGAAAAACTCTTGTATTTTTTTTTTAAGATCCAACAAATTTTGTTCATTTTTCAAAATATTTTCATTGAGTCTCCATCTAAAATTTCTGGGTCCTGTTTTTATATTAATCTGTACTGGGTTATGGTCAGATAGTGTTTTAGCCAGAATTGTAGAATTTTTAATTTTATTTTGTAACTTCTTTGGCATCCATATCATATCCAATCTTGAAAATGATTTGTGTCTGTTTGAGTAAAATGTATAGTCTCTTTCATTTTCATTCACTGTTCTCCATGCATCAATTAGTGATAGATTTTTAACTATGTTAAAAAATTCTTTTGGTAACTTACCCTGATTTTTGTTTATTTGACTTTGAGTCTTCTTGTCAATTTTTGGGTCTACAACTCCATTTAAGTCTCCCATCAATAACCAGTTATTTTGTGCATATTCTGAAGAAATATTTAGTAATTCTTTATAAAAAGAATTTTGATTTTTATTGGGAGCATATATACCCATTAACAGCATTTTAGAATTGTGTATTTCCATCTCAATGATAATATATCTTCCATTTTCATCTTCTTTAAGTAATTTAGGTTTCAAATATGGTTTTACGTATATTACTATTCCATTTTTTTTGTTATTGTTTGCTGTAATAAATTCTGTTCCCAATTTTTTATTTTTTAGATATTTTAGATCTGTTTTCCTAATATGTGTTTCTTGGAGACAAATTATATCTAATTTTAAACTATTTAATATTTGAAATGTACGTTTTCTTTTCACTGGTGAATTAAGTCCATTTATGTTCCATGTAATAATTCTTAACTCACTCATTTGTCAAGAGAGATGTAAATTCTTTAGTATTGGTAGTTTCTCTTTCTTTTTGATGTTGAGTTTTACTTTTTCCTCCCTGTCTCTGGTCTCTTGGTTGTGATATATCTTTCTCAAGTCTCTTCTGGAAATCTTTTGCTTTTAGAATTGAGTTCAGCTTATATCTTGTGGGGCGCGGTAGCTCAGCGGGTTAAACCGCTGAGCTGGTAGTCTGCCGATCATAAGGTCGGCAGTTCGAACCCGCGTGGCGAGGTGAGCTCTCGTCACTAGCCCCAGCTCTCTGCCAACCCAGCGATTCGAAAGCTAAATAAGCAAGTAGATAAATGGGTACCACTCTCGTGGGGCAATATGCTGGCATCCTGTCGGGGAGTCGCCTCGTAGCCGAAGACGGAGACGGAGATCTGGAGAAGCCGGAATGGCGGCTGAGGACGGCGGCAGAGGACGACGGATCCCAGCTCAACTTCCGGGATGTCAGCAGCCGGCTCCGAAAGCGAAGAATTCTGGGACCTGTAGTTCCGATGCCTGGAAAGAAGAGCCGGTTCCCTCACCCCCTCCCTAATCGCGCGGGTATAATATGATTGTATAAATGAAAGTACATGATTGTAAGCCGCCTAGAGCCCTCCATTAGGGAGGGGATAGGCGGGGTATAAATAAGATAAATAAAATAAATATCTTTCACCTTTAAATGTTAAACTCACTCCCTCTGGAGTTTCCCATCTAAAATTTATATTGTTTTTCACCAAAAGATCTGTCAAGAATCTGTAGTCCGTTCTTCTTTTTAGAATTTTCACCGGTATTTCTTTAAAGATAAGGACATCTTTTCCTCTTATTTCAATTTTTTTATTATATGAAGCCCTTATTATAATATTTCTAGTTTTTTTTCTTGCAAATTCCACCAAGATGTCCCTGGGTTTGTTATACATAGCAGCAAACTTTGAGTTGATTCTAAATATTCTTTCTATTTCCTCATCTAATTTATCTTCTTCCCATTCTATTAGATTGGCCAACATTGGAATAACAGTATCCCTTATATTATATTCTTTTTCTTCTGGTATCCCTCTCAATCTTATACAGTATTCTTTTTCTTTTAGTTCCAGTAATGTAATACGCTCTTCTTCTTTGTCCAAATTTTCTTCACAACATTCTATCCTTTTTTTCACTTCTCCTATATCTCCCATTAATTTTTCCTCTATTTGTCCTAATTTCAATTCTAATCTTTTTTCCTAATCCTTCTATTTTTTCCTCCAGAACTTTTGTTATGGTTTGGGTGATTGTTTGTGTGGTTTTAATTGTAAATTCCTCCATTATTGCTTTCAACCATTCTCCTCCCCCAGGGTCTGAACTTCTTCTTCCTTGTTGTTCCTGCCTTCTCGTGATCATACTCATTTCCAAAATATACCAAATATATAAAAGATACTTTTCTTTTTCTTTTTCTCAACTTTACCCACTCTTTACCCTTTAAATATTTTCTTAACTTAAGATATAGGTATATAGATAGTTATCATCCACTTGTAATAAACTTATATTTAGCTTATCTATATCTATACATATATAAACAAATATATTTCTTAAATTGTCTAACAAAAGATGAAAATGAAGTTATTATATTGCTATCTTATACTTAATTTATATTTATACTTAACAAGTTTGAACACAAATATTATATTCTGTAGTTCTGTTAAAGCAAAATGTCTTCTTCTACTTATTAATTAATTAAATATACCAGTCCAGATGTACAGTTCACTTTCTATTCTCACTCTGGTGATTTTATGTTTGCTCACCCTCCTTTTTGCTTGCTTCTTCATTCCAAAACAATTTTCTTCTTATCTTGTAGTTCTTTTGAACAGTTTAGTAAAGTAGACAATGGCGTTAGTCTATTTCAAGACTTTCACCCGCAGAAACCGACTTTCGCTTTAGGCTTCTCAGCTTGATCTTTATCCGCGAATCCACACCAACACGCTGACAAGACAAGACAACTTTGGATCCGTTTTTCTTTTTCAAGCTTTCCAAAGCCGCCGAAGATTTCTCTCCTTCCGAAAGTGCCAATTCTCCCGCACTTTCTGGAGCCGCTTTCGCTATTTCTTTTTAAAACGCGGCTTGGTTCTGCGCGATCTCGGATTTTCCTTCACGGAGCGTCTTCGTTTTCGCTCCAGCCGTTATCCATCTTTACCGGAAGTCCCCCGGTAAAGATATTGTGTACCTCTTGCTAAAGATTACTTTCAAGAGCCTCTTAATGGATCCTTCTTGCCAAAGCTAGGTCAATGAAAAAGATCAAAGACGTTGTGGTTAACTTGTAAGTAGATAGCAAGCCATTCTTCATTTTGCGTAGGTATCATATGAAGTACAGAATTTTTTTTAAAGGCTTGATTCTGTCATAAGTTTCAGTTTATTGACAATGCTTTAGTTCACGTCCATTGTTAGTGGTGTGGTCAAGTGTGTTTTTTAAATGCACAGATGGTACAAGATAGTTTATATAGAGGGTGATGATAAGTCAAGATGCATCGTACCCCAAGCAAGCTGGATGACTTTGGCACTTGGCAACCTCTAATGTCCTCTTCTTGGAAACAAAAATACAATAATGATATATAACTAGCAATTTGCTACCTTTTAAGAATACCCAAAATCAGCAGTTTGAAGAAGCCTTCTCATTTTCTCTAATGATAGGACTGACTCTAGTTAAATATTGTCAAGACAAACAGGCAGATGTACCTTTTGAAAGTATTTTTGTCTCAGGGCCCAGGGTAACTCCATTCAGTGCTTTCATGTAGGTGACTATCTGAATTTTGGAATAAAGTGTCATTAACATGCAGCAGCAACTCTGCTGGAGGAAAGATGAAGGTAAATTTCAGTCCAATCTGCATTTTTAAGGAAACCAGTTAATCTGTATTTCCTAGCCTAATATGAAAGGTGGTTGTTGTTATTCTTGTTGTTGTTTTGTGTCTTTGAGTCAGTTTTGACTCCTGGAGACTTCCTGGACAAGTCCTTGCAGTTTGTTTGGCAAGGTTTTTCGGAAGTGGTTTGCTATTGCCTCCTTTCCAGGACTGAGAGGGAGTGACTGACTCAAGCTCACCCAGCTGGCTTTGTGCCTAAGGCAGGACTAGAACTCATAGTCTCCCAGTTTCTAGCCTGATGCCTTAACTACTACACCAAACTAGCTCTTCAGTATGGAGCTCTTCATCCATATTGAAGGTTGACAAGCTTCAGATGACATGCTTCTTCAGTTTTGCAGTATAACTCTTGAATGAACTGAACACTTGTATATAAAATCATGTATAGGAGAAAATTTCATACAAAAATGTTTTGGTCAGAGAATATTACATAAATTACATTAAATGCAAGTTATAATACATTTTTTGAAAACAATATAGGCCAATGCAGATATTGATTGGAATATACTTGTGGCTGAATAAAGATTTAAACAACTTGATCTGGCCATCCTTATTTATAAGAGTTGCCAGCATTGTGTCATCTTCTTTTACAGGAGCATCTTAGGATCCAGTCCAATCCATCTTCAGGGATTTTTTCAGATAGAGGAGTTCTATTGCAAGGACTGTCACCACAGTAACCTTTTTTAATCTTTCCCAAACCCACCCAGAGTTTCTGCTTCCTTTCTCTCATTCATTACTTTTGAAGCAATATATATTCAAGAATCTGAGAGGATAATTGGAGCCACTCTCAGGGCCCTGCTGTCTGCTAGAAAATCTCACTGTAAATTGCTGAATAAATACAATGCATCAAATCAAATTGGGTGCCTTTGAACTGATCTGGCAATTCAATGGACTTCTGTGCATTTGTACACATCCTTTGAATTGAACTGAATCAATGATTTTAATCACCTCTTTCAAACAAATTTATTTATTCCTTTATTTAACTAGGCTTATATGCCTCCCTAACCACTGAAAACTGTGAACGGCTTACATACCCATTCTTCTAAAACAGTGTCAAAACAAGCATAATAAACAATTAACAAAATAATAGCATAGCAATGTTCTCTTCATGCACCATGGAATTCATTTAAACAGGCATTCCCACTGTAGAAGAGATCTAACCAATAACAGGTCAGCCATCAAAGCAGGTTGAAACAGCCAGATTCTAATGGCTTTTCTAAATTCCTAAGTTTGGGCCTAATGAGATCTCAGGCAGAATGCTGTGCCAAATTAAAGGACACAGTAATTGAGAAGGACCTGTGAGAAGAGAAGTGGAAGGAATCTATCCATCCTGGCATTATTGGAGGGACAGAAACCACTGGGAGTTGACTTCCGGTGTACAGAAATGGCGAGCGGACGTGTGGAGAACAGCTCATCTTAATTTTGTAATTAACGAAGAAAGTTGCCGATTTTTGGGAGCGTTTTTGGAGTGCAAAGGATCAGCTGGGTAGCCAAAATAAGGGCGAACCCGATAGAAACAAAAAGTCCTGCAGCTTCTTGGCGCCGCGGAGGGAAAGCAGGCGGACACTTTTGCTTTCTCAGCCAGAAGAACTACAGCAGCGAAAGCAAGCCAAGAAGTCGGGTGAGTGACTACCTTCGTTATTTCCCGTTTGGGAGAGCTGCCGTTTCTGTTACACTTTCACAATACTTAAAAGTGTGAACTAATTTGCAAGTAACAAAAACTTTCTTATCAAGAAACATTGAGTTAAAGGTCCAAAGAAAGTGGCTGAGACGCTGAATTGTTGAATTGCTGTTAGAGTAAGTGAAAGTAAGTGAAAGTGACTATTATTAATTAATTATTTAAAATCGCCATTTTGACTGTGTTTGAGAAAAGAAATTAGACTAAACTTATTGCTACTTAACTGGTGATAATTAATTCAATTTGAAAAATGGCTTCAAAGAAAATGACAAGAAGAAGTTCAGACTTATCTGAAGACAAAGGAGAATGGCTAAAGCTACTATTTGAAGACTTTACAAAAAAAGCCATTCAAAGCATTACAACAAATGTAACTTCAGTATTGGAAGAAAAAATACAAGGTTTTGAAAGATCATTATATACAAAATTAGATAGCATGGAACAAAGATTTCAAACGGAAATAAAAGGAATGAAAGAAAAAATCAAAACAATGGAAAAACATAAAGATGAGGAAATGGATAAAATATCTTTACTGGAACTAAAACAAAAAGAAAATTGCTTGAGAATAAGAGGTCTAAAGGAAAAGAGACTGAAATTAAAAACACAATTACCCAAGCTTTGGCTGATTTGATAGACTGGGAAAAAGAACAACTAGAAGAAGAAATAGAAGTAATGTACTGAGTCAACTCAAGATATGCAAAAGAACATAACATAGCAAGAGATATGGTGATTGAGTTTAGTAGAAAAAAATTAAGAGACCTGATTTTACAAACAGGATTTGACAAGAAAATAAATGTAGAAGGGAGAGACATTCAAATGTTCAAAGAGATTCCTGCTACTATACTGAAAAAAAGAAAAGAATATTATTTTTTGACTGATGTCCTGAAAAGGAAAAAAATTACTTATAGATGGGAAACCTTGGAAGGGGTAAATGTGTTATATAAAGAACAAAGATTTAAATTAAATTCACTGGAAAAATTAAAAGATTTTCTTAGAAAGATAGAAAAAGATACTAATCCTATACCAAGAAATAGTCCCCCAAAAGAAAAATTATCAGAAAAATTTAAAATCTTTGCACAAGTAGTGGATGCTCAAGAATTAGACAGCCAATCAGACAATGAATAAAATAAAATGTTTGTCATGGAATATAAATGGATTGAACTCTCCAATAAAAAGAAATAGAACTTTTCACATTCTTTACAAATACAATTTGGATATAATATGCTTACAAGAAACACACATTAGAGGTAAAGATAGCAAACTGTTAAGTAATAAAAAACTAGGATTAGAATTCACAACAAAAAATGAAAACAAAAAGAATGGGATTGTATGCTATATTAAACCAAATTTAAAACCACAATTAATAAAAGTAGATGATAAGGGAAGATTTATTGTAATTGAAATTGAAATTCAAAACACCAAAGTTGTACTAGTAGGTGTCTATGCCCCAAACGATAATCAGAATATTTTTTTTTAAATATTGATGAATTGTTTAACAGAATTGTCAAATAAGAATTGGATAATTATGGGTGATTGGAATTGTGTTATTAATCCAGCTCTAGATAGGAAATCTGATAATTATATAAAAGCAAATCAAGGAAAATTACCTCAGATTTTTTTTGAAATGATGAACAATTTAGAAATGATGGATACCTGGAGATATAAAATGGGCAATGCCAAAGACTTTACTTTCTTTTCAAATAGATTTCACTCTCTTTCCAGAATAGATATGATTTGGATGTCAAAAAATTTACTAAATAAAGTTGAAGATGTCAAAATATTAGCAAAAACAATATCAGATCATAACGCAATACAATTAAATTTAAAAACATCCGCTAAACAATATAGATGGAGACTTAATGAATCCATTCTAAAAAATAAAGTATATCTGGAAGAGAGCAAAGTCAAATTAATAGAATTTTTCAAATTAAATATGAAAGAAAACACAAATATAAATACTATATTGTGGGGCCTTTTCCTATCGAAACCATTATCAATCCGGTGGCCTTCCGTCTTACCATCCCATCACACATGAAAATTCATCCTGTATTTCATAGATCCTTACTGATTCCAGCCGATTCCTAGCCCATTACGAACTATCAAACCACCACCACCACCTCCAGTCCTGGTTCAGGGTGAAGCAGAATATGAGGTTGCATGCATCCTAGATTCACGGGTTCGCCATGGACGACTCCAATATCTGATATCTTGGAAAGGTTATGGACCACAAGAAAACTCTTGAGAAAATGCTTCCCATGTTCATGCCCCTGCGAAGCTTCGAGATTTCCATCAACGTTACCCGACAAAGCCTAGGCCACAATGCTGAAGGGACGGGGGTCCTGGGGGGGGGGATAATGTTAGGAAGGACTGGTCAAAAGAGGCCAAGTCTGGCAGCAGGAAAAGGGAAAAGGTAAAACTCCGTTGCAACGATAAAAACGTTGCAGCAGAGTTGAACTCAATTTCAAAAAAAAGAGCCAAGAACGCAGCGCGCCTATTGGCTGCTGCATTCGAACAGCGCGAGATACAAAGTATAAAAGGAGGAAACAATGAAGAACGGGTTGTCAGGGACAACCGTTCTTCAGGAGTACCACATACCTTCAGCTCCAGACTTCTTCCACAGCTGCTCACACCACAGAAGCCCTGCTTAAATGATCTCTCTAGCCCTCCCCATCCTCAGACTAACTCCAGCCCTCGGATCCACCGATCAACCAGTTCTCCTTACCTTTCGGAGCTGTCTTCCGTCGCAGTTTCTGAGGAGACTCCTTCTGCAGTTGCTTCCCTTGCTGCCTCAGCGTCAACGCCATGGCTTCCCTCCGTGCCTGTCTACGCTGACGGATCTGTCTCTGGGCTGTCTTCCTTTGCCGCTGCTTCTGCCTCGCCAGTGCCTTCCGGCTATTTCAAGCCCCCCGTTGTTAAAAACAAAGACCGCTTATCACCTGCCAAACAGCATACTGTTGCTGGGCTGAATTACTCTGACCCTAAATTGCCTCAGACCTCAACTATTGGAAAGTCTGTTACAGCAGAGGATCTTCTATCAAGCTCCCAACTACCTGTCTTCCGAACAACCCAGTTAATTAACCCTTCCCATTCCTTCCTATTAAAACCCAGCCAGCCTTTTAAAATACCCAGTCCTTTCCACCTTCCTCCTAATCCAGCCTTGCCTACCTTTGACAAAAAACCATAACTATCGGTTTTGTTCTTGTTAAACTGTACATTGCCTGAATTAATTCTTGATGTAATTACCACCTAGTAGATTAGTAGTTGTGTAAGTTGTCTTGCTAGTTAATCTCCAGAACCAGTCTGATATTTATTCTTGATTGTACTGATTGTCTTGCTTGTGTTGTCTTGCCTTGTTCCTGTCCTGTTGTATTGTTTCCAGATCCCAAAACCCATCAGATTGAAGTAAAATACAGTACTGTGCCCTATAACAGAAGAAGATTATCTTGGAGCCTGCCACCCAATTGATCTGAGAGTACTTAATAAAAACTGTTAAGCAATTCAAGTCTCTGTATTCAGTTGGAACAGGACAGATCTGTTATTAAGTACTCTCAGATCAATTGGGTGGCAGGCTCCAAGATATGATGTACCTTTTGGCCAACACTAATCAGGATCAATTGTTCTGGTTGGTTACAGCACAATGTAATACTGAACACAAAGTTTATTAGGGAAAAAAAACAGATTTTTTTAGGGGGGGAATAGTCTTTCCTTCCTACTTGTCCATTTAATATCTTGCAGTATACAGAGAAATGAAGAAACTATTGCCTTCCCATGTGGCTAAACTCCAAGCTGACATATCCAGCATGGATAATAGTGAGAAATGTTTGAGCTGCTGTTCTGAAACTTCTGGAGGGGTCATGTACCACATTCTGATCTAGACAAATACTCAGATACTGAGTACTGCTTATGTACTTATTTGCAAGATCTTAAAAACTGAGGTGAAAACTCATCACTACCTATGTCCATCTTGCTTTAGAGTCTTGGTATACTTAAAGAGAACATGGAAATAAAAGGGCAAGAGCCAGATACGTACAGCCCTGAAATCATTAAGTGGCATCATATGCAATATATGAATAGGGCTCTTCCCTACATTCCCAGCCATGTGTTTTCTTCCCTTCCCTGTGATGAAGGGAAGTATTTCTAAACCACTCTACCAACAACAGTGCTTTTATCACAGTGCTTTGCAGTGAGGCCAGTAAAGTTGCTGCCTACACAAAAAATAATGCATGCTATTTTCTGTGCAGCAGTTGGCTCTTGTGGGTTGAGAAATGCTCAGCACTCCTAATGCAAGTGTTGAATTTTAAGAGGACAAGGAAAAGGCTTTTCTTCTTCCTTTCAGCTCAATGCTTGCACTGGAGTTCTGATTTAATGGGGCAAAGAAAGGTGGAGGGCTTTCCTTCTCTTTCATTTGAGTGATTAAAGCACTGGACTTGGAAGGTTTCTTCACAGCTTTTGCTCTCCCAACACAAATGCCTTTTGGAGAAACACTCTGTCAGGTCAGGAATCATTGTAGGAACTAGGAATAATAGCTATTGTTCTCAGAGCAAAAGAAGAAGAAAATAAACAATTGATGGTTGTTGGGGGTTTTCGGGCTGGGTGGCCGTGTTCTGGCAGTTTTGGTTCCTAACGTTTTGCCAGTCACTGTGGCTGGCATCTTCAGAGGACAGGAGCACAGCTAGAAGAGTCTGTCTGTGCCCAAGTGGAGGGTGTGTCTTCCTGCTGGTGTTTATAACTGCTGAGAGGGTGTGTGTCTTCTGTGGGTCATTTACAAGAGATTAGGAGAGGGTTTATTGTGATGATTAGGGGGTGTGGTGCTGTCGTGTGTGGGATTAGCACATCTATTGTGTGAGTTGTTTGTATATTTCTGTGGTTGAGTAGAGTTCATTGACCTTTTGTAAGCTGTGTTTTTCAGGACTGGCAGCCAGGTTTTGCTGATCTTTAAGCTTTCTTCTTATTTATTGAAACTGTGTTGGTGTTTATGTATTTCAATGGCTTCCCTGTATAGTCTAACATAGTGGCTGTTGTTGTTGTCCAGTATATCTGTGTTTTCAAATAAGATTTGGTGACCAGTTTGTTTGAGAGCATGTTCAGCTATTGCAGATTTTTCAGGTTGCTGTAGTCTGCAGTGTCTTTCATATTCTTTTATCCTGGTGTGGATGCTAAATGACCCACAGAAGACACACACCCTCTCAGCAGTTAGAAACACCAGCAGGAACACACACCCTCCACTTGGGCACAGACAGAATCTTCTAGCTGTGCTCCTGTCCTCTGAAGATGCCAGCCACAGCGACTGGCAAAATGTTAGGAGCCAAAACTTCCAGAACACGGCCATACAGCCTGGAAAACCCACAACAACCATCAGATTCCAGCCGTGAAAACCTTCGACTATACAAAGAAACAATTGCTTGCCAGGTGAGGATCTGTTCTTCCTGGCAGTTACAACAGAAATGGCCAGGGAGACACAGAGTCCAGTGGCTGAATGCAAAGGTCCTACAGCAGGCTAAATGGAGCTCTGCAAATTACCATTCTCCATTAGTCTCCTCCTCCATGCAAATTAGAATATTTGCATAGGAGATTCTACTGCATTTTTCAATGGAAAACACCACTTTCCTGCTGGATCACTGATCTGGCTTTACCTTGCTTCAGCAGAGGGTTGACATTGAGATGAGGCTCCATTGTGAGAATACATTCTCCACAAATGGTAAGCAGGCCATCTTGATCCTGGGGGGGGGGGGGGGAGGGTGTGCAGTAAGCCCATAGTCTACTTCACAGGATTGTTATAAGGATGATCAGGAAATTTAGCATGATCTTAAAAGTACATAGAGCTGACTAATGTTTTAGATTTCCATTGAACAGAGTGGGGAAGATGCCTTTGACACATTAGTAATTACACTAATTAGATGTCATTTGTGGATAATAACACTTAAACAATGCACTGTGCTTCCACTTTTACAGATAACGTTCAGTGCCAATATATAGGGGAACAACAGCAGGCATCATTCACCCTGAATCCCAGTTTCAGTTTTAGTGAATCTATTAAATATAAGTGGAAGTATTGTTGGCTTTCAGGTTGTAATAATATTCCAGGTCATTGCTTTATTGGTTAAAGTTCTACTATGCTTAAAAATAAAAATAAAAAGTCAGTTCATTTTATTTTGTAACAATGCTATAAACCATACCCAAAATATAGCTATTTTGATGCTGCTCTGGTATTTTGCTTGGAACAGCTTGAGAAAAATTGATCCCAAGTTAATTTAATTTTGCCAGATTTCACCTAAGAACAAAGGTTTAAAAGAAGGTGAAACTGTGTAAATGGAAACAGGCCTTTAAGGATTAGGGTGTTAGGGAGCATCAGTTAGGATCTGATGCAAGTAAATAAGTGGCAAAATGCAGGATCAAAATGCCCAGAGAGGAAGATGCATTTGCAAAACCTCAAATACTTTTTAATTTGCTTTTTCATATGTGAAGTATTAGACACACTTCAGCCTGGAAAAATTAGGGACTCATCCTTACAACCCACTAATTCAGTGTTGAGTTGGGTAGCCTTAAAATCTAAGGAATAAATGAATACATACATACATATGCACCATTCTTTGGGGTGTGCCCTCACACCTTAGCCTACATCTCATCCCCCAGCCCACAAATGAGGCCACCTATTTGCATTTATCTGATCTTATGTTAAAAGGGTGTTTTCCATCTTATTTTAATACAATACTTGCTATAAGCATGATTTGTGGAACTTTGGTAGCAACCATAGTGATGATGCAGGAGGGCCTGAGATATGGCCAGCCTCTGTTGACTGCTGTGGGCAGGCACCCCCTCTCAACCACTGGCAGTTTTTCTATATGGCCATCTTAGCTTGGGAAGCAAAAGAGATCAGGCACAGGAGGTCTACATGGGTAGATAAATGCCCTGACTGACAAACAGCTTGCATGGTGGAGCAGCATTGGCTGAAGTGGGAGAAGCCACTCATCAGCGTCTGTCAACAGTTCCCACAGAAAAAGAGGGCAAGCAAGAAATATTGAGAGAATGTGAAAGAGCATGAGAGTGAGAGATAATATAAAAGAAGGACAAACCAGGGGGAAAGATGAGAGAGTAAGCAAAATAATGTGAAAAAGAGAGAAGGAGATGGAGTGAGTGAAAGAGCAGAAAGGGAGCAAGCAAGTAGATCAAGCGGTGAGCAATGGAATGAATGCATGGACAGGAAAGCAAGTGGGCAATGAAGCAAAAGAGGGAGTAGGCAATAAACATAGTGAGTTTGAGAGTTTGAGAGAGCATGAGAGAAGGGTGAGCAAGGAAGAATGAAAGATAAGCAAGTGAGAAAGTGTGTGAAGCAGAGTGAGACAGCAATTGAGAAAGATAATTGTGTATCAACTGTGTGGTAGGAGGGAGGCTGCAGGGCCTGATCTGCTTAATTGGGGTTAATTGATCTGCTTAAGTGGGGTTCCCAGTAAAGGAGAAGAGGTAGATGGACTCCACCCATTCTGCAGATCAGGTTTTGACAGATGGCTAAACCTGCCAATCTAGCCCTCTGTCAGACCTGGTCATGTTAGAAAGAACAACTGTTGCATTGTTTTCCCCCACTGGCAGGAAATCCACCACTTACTTTTTTTAAACCTTTCCTACATTAAAAGAGAACTACTCACCAGCTTTATTTATTTATTTATTCATTCATTCAATTTATTCCCCGCCCATCTCCCATACAAGGGACTCTGGGCGGGTTACAATAATCAAGGTTAAAAACGATACAATAAAAAGTCTAAAAAATGCAATATAAATAGATAAAATACAAGATGGGGGACGTAGGGAACGTAGCATAGATAGTGTTGCTACGGGGCTAGCCAACCCCAGGAGGCACTACCGCCTCTGTTGTCCCAGGCCAGGTGGCAGAGCCAGGTCTTGAGGGCCTTCCAAAAGGTCAGGAGGGAGGGGGCCAGTCTCACCTCCGGGGGCAAAATATTCCATAGGGCGGGCGCTATCGCAGAGAAGGCACGCCTCCTGGACCCTGCTAGATGGAATTCTCTTGTTGAGGGGGTCTGAAGCATGCCCTCTCTGCATGCACGGGTGGGGCGGGCCGATGTTATCGGGACGAGACGGTCCCTCAGGTACCCTTGTCCTATGCCATGTAGGGCTTTAAAGGTGATCACCAACACCTTGAATTGGACCCGGAAGCAAACTGGCACCCAATGCAGCTCGCAAAGCAGAGGTGTTACATGGGCCGATCTCCTGGCCCCCATAACTGCTCGCGCCGCCGCATTCTGCACCAGCTGAAGCTTCTGGATACTCTTCAAGGGTAGCCCCATGTAGAGCGCATTACAATAGTCTATACGGGAGATGACAAGGGCGTGAGTGACTGTTCGGAGGGCCTCCTGATCCAGGAAAGGGCGTAACTGGCGCACAACTCGGAGCTGTGCAAAGGCCCTCCTGGCCACGACTGCCACCTGCTCTTCGAGCAGGAGTCGCGAGTCCAGGAGGACCCCCAGATTCCGCACAGGATCCGAGTGGGGTAGTGCAACCCCACCCAGAACCAAATATGACAACTTCCCGGATCCAGGGGGGCCGTCAATCCACAGCCACTCCGTCTTACCAGGGTTCAGTTGAAGCCTGTTGTTCCCCATCCAGACCCCCACAGCCTCCAGGCACTGAGATAAGGCATTGACCGCATCACTTACTTTATTGCTGAGGCAGAATAAAAATCAGCTGTCATAAAAGAACAAATTAAGCCAGCATACGTTTGTGCCAGCTCATGGTCTGGAGCAGTGTTTCTCAACCTTGGCAACTTTAAGACGTGTGGACCAACTCCCAGAATTCCCCAGCATATGCTGGCTGGGGAATTCTGGGAGTTGATGTCTACACATCTTGAAGTCTACACAAAGTTGCCAGGGTTGGGAAACCCTGGTCTGGAGGGAAGCATCTTAAGCTAACTACCTAGATATGCCCTAAATGGGACTGTCCTCACACACTGATAATAGCTTTCTTGCAGTCTGGGGCTCTCTTCTCTCATGATGTGAAAAGAGTTGTGTTCAAGTCAATGTAAACATAGTTTCTCTTCAGAACATTTTGCAATTAAGAAGGAGCAACAAGCAGGGTGGGATCCATGAGTGTTGGTGCAGAATATAAGCTAATCTACCCAGTTTCAAGGTTTGATTGGTAAATAACATTTGGGAAATTATTAGTTGCTTTTGTTGGTACTGGTATGCAACTGTAATAGGGAATGAAAAGAGAAATATTAACAATGTCCTTTCCTTCTATCAATGAATAATAGATCTTGTTTATTAAATTGTTGTGCTATCTTATACTTCCTTTTTTTTAGATTTTTTATCCTGCCTTTATTTTTATAAATAACTCAAGGCGGCAAACATACCTAATACTCCTTCCTCCTCCTATTTTCCACACAACAACAACCCTGTGAGGTGAGTTGGGCTGAGAGAGAGTGACTGGCCCAAGGTCACCCAGCTGGCTCTCTTTCAGGCCTAAGGTGGGACTAGAACTCACAGTCTTCTGGTTTCTAGCCTGGAAACCACTGCACCAAACTGGCTCTCAAATCTTATACTTCCATTAACACTTCAAAAATGATTCAGATCTGAAGCTTTGGAGATATATAAATATTTATACTTTGTGGCTCAGTAATTATAGGTTTCAATCCTAAACAGACCTACTAGAGAATAAGTCTCACTGAACATAATTACATAATTCACTTCCAGTGAATGCATCTAATTTTTAACTATTAATCAGTTAAAAGGCAGATAACCAATCAACCATCCTCTGGTTTCCACATTAGTCAGTCATATATTTAAATGTACTTAAATACATAGTCTCCAACATGTCTCCTCTCAATATGCTCCAAACATTAGGAAAGTGTGAAAGCTGTCAAATAACTGGGTTTTGAGTTTCATATTCATTCTAAAGGTCCAAACCAGGCCAGTTTATATCAGAATTTGCAAATATCACATTCCTCCAAACAGCCTTTCCTGTGGCTAGAATGAAATTTTTTTTTTGATAGTTGATAAAAGTCACCTGAACACGTTAAGCTGTCTCTTTCTAATCTTAGACTGAAACTTGCACAGTTAGTTTAGGAAGTTTCTGACACTACCTGTGGCTTTAAATCTCCAAGGCAAGCAGGCATTAATCAGAAATGTGACTCTTTGGCACTTCAGCGGTGCCTTCTCCCACTCTTTATTCCCACTTGCAAGAGCAAGTAAGGCTCTAATTCAGTTTCATAGCAGATAAGCCAGAAGGACAGGTGACCTAACCTAGACAAGGTTAAGCTATTCTCTTGCCCTTAGTGAAAATCTGCCCTTCACGCTCATATGCACAGCAGGGGAAAGAGCTGACTAAGGGAAAAGGTGAAAAGAGTTGTTAGCTCCTCTTCCAAGTGCAGTTGCTTTTCTCTATTACACATGAACAAGAATTCTTGCTCACATGGAAAGTGACATGCATAGATTTCTACATTTACAGGCTTCCTGCCTGCATACATACACCTGGAATATATTAACATCTTTATTTACTGACTGCTCTATTTCAAGAGTTCACACTGAGCAGAAAAGGAAAGCAAATACTATGGCAAGAGCTGATCGGTTGTGTGGAAGCAAAATAGAACATCAGAACCAGCTTTATTAAGTCCTTTCACTCTTTTTTTTTATTGTAGGGGAAAATAGGGTTGCTATAAACATCCAAGTAGAATAGAAAATAGAAAAGAGTGGCAACCAAGTAAGAGAGCAAGGACATGTGTGCAGAGAAATCACCATTGTTGATGAATGTCTCATTTCAAAAACCCTTAAAAACATGGACAACTCAGTCATTGTCTGTGCTGGCATTGGTAAGAGTTGAAGACCAAAGCATTTTAAAGGACTAGGGAATCTTCAATTCTCTTAAAGGAGCATGTAGGCTGGGTTTGTACTACTGATCAAGGCTAATACAAAATTGGATTGTTGTTGGTTCAGTATGTTGGTCAAACCTAGCCATTGTCTTGCAGCATTCTGTGAGTGAAGCCATAAAATACAGTTATTTGTTTGGGTATACAGTAAAATGTTCTCTGAACACAACAATTATAGATTGTTAGCCCAGGTTTAGGTTTAACACAGCATTTTTCAAACTTGGCAACTTTAAGATGTGTGGACTACAACTCCCAGAATTTCCCAGGCAGCATACTGGCTGTGGGATTCTGGGAGTTGACGTCCACACATCTTAAAGTTGCCAAGTTTGAAAAACACTAGTTTGACCTGTTTTGCAAACTCAATTGCAACGTTTCCACAAAAGACATTAATGTGTAGCAGATTGTAGTGTTGGGTTGGGTTTGCCATATGTTTGTACTATAGAATGAACTGTCTACAGGAGTATTCTAAGAGAATGGCAGGATGTACACATTGAAGAAAGAGCAGAAGGCAACTTCCGGTGGGGACACGGTGGACTGAATAGCTGTGCCCGCGGGCTCTGCAGGCAGAACTAACAATGCAGCAGTTTTTTCGGGCTCAGGCAGGATTTTCATGAAACCCAGGAGTGTTTTTCCAGGTAAGGAAAACATGCGGAATCATCCCATCTGTCCTCTGGAATGGTGGCTTGCAGCCAGAGGATCACAAACAGCATTCGTGCTTGTCCAGTAAGAGCTGCCGGGAGGCTGGGACGTCACCATTTCCAAGCCGCACTGTAGCTTTAAAGGGACACTAAGACCAGCCACCCCATTTCTAAATCACCCAATTTATATTTTTTAAAGTATATGTACCCTAAGATAGGCTTTTTACAGAAAGGATAAGCAGGCTCTCTTGGCGCTTATCATTATTTTGGGTGTTATGTTAATTTTTAAAAATTCTTTTAAAGTTTTGGCTTGTTTCCCATCCAAATATTAAGGAGGGTTGAGAGTAAATAATTGTCTCCCTGTTATTATTTTTGTACTGAATTTGAAGAAATTACAATTTTCCTACATGTTGAATTGACTGATTTGAACCTTCAGCTTTCTGTTCACTTTCCCTTGAGAACAGTCTGCTATTCACTCTCATTTCATGTAAACAACTTTTGAACTTTCTCATATCTTCCACTTTTGCTGATTAAGTTCCTAGGGGGTACCATAATCTACTGCGTGAGACATGGAGGAATTCAAGCAGACATTCTCTGACTTCCATAGAGATTTTAAGAAAATTCTTTCTGATTCTTACCAACTTTTTATGCAGGGCATTCAGGACATTGTGGAAAATATGAGCTTTAAAATATCTCATTTGGTTGGGGATGTCATTGATGAAATTGAGGAATTTAACAGTGACAGGAATATCTCTTCGACTTCTGCTGAGATGCTGGATGAATATTGGATAATTGAGTGGAAGAAATTAAAGGGACAGATCGAGTTGCAAGCCATAAGCAAAATGGATTTTCTGATGGAGTGCCTTGGACAAGAAGGGGTTAATATGTATGGGAGTTTTCTTGAAGAGAAGTCAAGAGTTTCTGAGGGTGGCTGTTGGGCTGTTTGATATTTTTAAGAAAAAAGCTCTATTCATAATGTGGAGATATGTAAATGCTTTGGTTTATTTTGAAGTGGGATAAGGGCTTAATATTTATTTGGATTGCTTTAAGGGTTTGGCTGACTTCATTTATCTTTAATATTTTGGATTAAGATTATTAAGGTATAATAACAAAAAAAGAATGATGTTTGGTTTTGGGTTTGACATGATTAAGATTGTTAAAATTGCTTTATTATCAAGTACAATGGCAGATAATTTATATGTTTTTTAGTTTGATCTTTATTATAGTAGACAGGAATGTATAGAATAGTAGTAGGAAGGAAATAATCAAATAAATGTTATCTTTGGGGGGGAAGTTGATTAGGAGGTACATACATACATACATATATAAATACATACTGTACATACATACATACTGTATATATATTGTTTTCTCTTTTAATATAAGGGGAGGGAGCAATTGTATTTAGTGATTTTGATAATGTGCCAATGGTATGATTTATAGAAATAATGTGATCTTGGTTTAATATAGAGTAAGGGATTGATTATGGAAAATTGTTGTACTGTATATCCTTGCTGTTAAAAGTCAGAAGTCACTTCTTTCTGTAACTTTTTTTAAAAAAACATTTTTTTTGTGTTTTCACATCTTTTTAGTTCTTTTTTTTCTTTGTAGTTTTTTTATTTTTCTGTAGCTTTTATCTTTGTTTGAAACTTAATAAAATTCTTATATAAAAAAAGAAAGAGCAGAAGGCAAAGGATAATAAAATAATCATTGATAAAATGACAAGCTATCATACACTATTTAAAGGTCAATTACTTAATATCATAATCGTCTTATTCAGACAGTTTGGTCTAGTGGTTAAGGCAACGGGCTAGAAACCAGGAGATTGTGAGTTCTAGTCCTGCCTTAGGCATGAAAGCCGGCTGGGTGACTTTGGGCCAGTCACTCTCTCTCAGCCCAACTCACCTCACAGGGTTGCTGTTGTGGGGAAAATAGGAGTATTTGGTATGTTTGCTGCCTTGAGTTATTTATAATAATAATAAAGGCGGGAAATAATAATAAAATAAAATAATAAAATAAAATAAAATAAAATAAAATAAAATAAGAAAATAAATAAAATAATAAATAAAATAATAAATAAAATAAAATAAAATAAAATAAAATAAAATAAAATAAAATAAAATAAAATAAAATAAAATAATAAAATAAAATAAAATAAAATAAAATAAAATAAAATAAAATAATAAAATAAAATAAAATAATAAAATAAAAGTGAGTTTTCTTACAGGAAATTTAGCTTTATGTTTATAAGACTATTAATCTCCCCTAAACATTTACTGGAATTTTTTATTTATTTATTTATTTATTTATTTATTAAATTTCTATGACCACCCATTTCTCCCTCAAGGAGGGACTCTGGGTGGTTTACAACCAAAACAACATCATTAAAATACAATAAATATAAGAATAAAAATATAAATACAATAAAATCCAAGTGGCAGGTGGTTCTTATAAAATATTATAAAATATGCTACTTTACTTAATAAACTGAGGAATAAGTGCCCCTTCACCTCCCGGTGACCCCCACACCTCGGTCTACAGTGATCTTTGCTAAGAATCTATTTAGTTAATCTGTTTCAGTGTGAGGACACTAAAGCAGTGAAGAGAGTTGATAAATGGGGAATCAAATCCTATTGATCAACACATCTGGGGTGGTCTGTAATCCTATTCTCAGTCAGTCACTCCCAAGTGCAAATTGATGGCTGCTCTGCTCAAAAGCTCTTTGCTCACTTCAGATTGCTTGCCTGCTGCTAAGGGAATCACTTTCATAGTGATATCTATTTCAAATTGCCTAAAAATTGGGACATACTGCCTGCAGACTTTTTGTAGGAAGGGAGAGCGATAGATCAGAAAGAAGTACCTTTCCTTGACACCATTTTTTGGTAGTTGTGGCCTTTCAAAGAGGCCCATAGACTGCCAATTGCAAACAGGAATTGAACAGAAAGAATCATAGGGTACCAGGGCAAAAATACCCAAGATGTTTTACATTTTCACAGTTTTTATAGGTGACAGTAGCCTCCATAATAACTTTTTCAAGGCAGTTCCCCTAAACACTGGTTCTTTTTATAATATTTTTGCTTATTTGTTTGATTTTATTTGTTAGATTAGTATCCTGTAATTCATTCAGCTCAGCATGGCATAAAAGCACCCCTTCCTTCCATTATTCCCCACCACCACCCCATAACAGCTAAAAGAACAAAGAGATCTAGTTTGGTATAGTTGCTAAGGTGCTGGGCCAGAAGCTTGGAAACTGTGGGTTCTAGTTTTCCTTTATGGACGGAAGGGTGACTTTAGGCCAGTGGCTCTCTCTCAGCCCATCCTCACAGGGTTCTTGTTCTGTGGAAAATAGGAGGCAGGAGCATCAGGTATGTACATTGCCTTAACTTGATTAAATCTAATAAACAAACAAACAACAATCCTTCTATTGTGGAGTCCTTGGTGTTCTCTGAGCCTTGTTGTTTTCTTGCAGACATTTCATTGCCAGACTAGGTAACATCTTCAGTGCGAAAAGGGAGTGGGACTTGCTCTCTGTTTATATACCATGGCTTGTCCTGCCTGTGTTGGTGGGGGTGTTGCTCTCCCCTTAGGAGTTCCTTGATTGGGCTGTTGTTTGCTGCTTGGTTGATTGACTGAGTTGATAGTTCCTTGATTAGGGTATATTGTGCTGTCTAATTGTTCCTCTGGTGCTAATCCTGGTGTTAATCTTTGCATATCTGAGTGTTGATTGCTTGCCAGGAGGTGTTCTGGTCTTCTGGCTTTTCTATTGTCTCTTATGAATGGTATGTAAATATTGTTTACCTCTGTGTGTCTGTTGATGGCTGCTTTGTCTGAGTGCCAAGCTTCCAGGAATTCTCTAGCATTTTTGGATTTGGCTTGGTTTAAGCTGCTCACAGTTTCCCAGTTGAAAGAATGGTTGAGTCTATCCATGTGTTGTTAGATTAAGGAGTTTTCATCATGTCTTCAGACTGCTAGTTGATGTTCATGGATGCGCTCTGCTAGTCTTCTGCCCATCTGTCGTACATAGTGGCTGCTACAGTCCTTACACTGTATGTTGTAGATAACTCCTGTTTTTTTCTACTTGGGCTACTGGGTCTTTTGGGTTACTTAAGATGTTCTGAAGGGTTTCGATTGGTTTATGTGCTATGGTGATGCCATGTGGTTGTAACAGTCTATTGGTGGTTTCTGAGATGTTTCTGATGTATGGCAGTGTTATCCTTTTCATAGCTTCTGTGGGTTGTGTAATCAGGCACTTTTTGATAAAGTTGTGTGGGTATCCATTTTGCTGGAAGACGCTGTATAGATGATCTGTTTCCTTTTTCTGGTGTTCTGGGTTGCTGCAATGCGTTAGTGCTCATCTGAATAATGTTCTTATACAGCTTCTCTTGTGGGAGGTTGGGTTGTTGCTTTGGTAATGGAGCACTTGGTTAGTGTGGGTAGATTTCTGGTAGACTTGTGTTTGTACAATGCCCTCATTTCCTCTACTGATGAGGATGTCCAAGAAGGGTAGGGTGTTCTTGTTTTCTTCTTCCCTTGTGAATTTTATTCCATTGAAGATGTTGTTAATGGTTTCATGTGTTTCCTCCAGTTGTTCCTTTTTTATTATGACAAAGGTGTCATCTACATACCAGATCCATACTTTGGGTTGTATGCGTGGAAGTGTTATCATTTCTAGACACTGCATTACAATCTCTGCTATGAGTCCTGAAAGTGGTGATCCCATGGGTGTTCCTTTGATTTGCTGGTATATTTGTCCATCAAACTGAAAGTATGTAGTGAGGCAGAAGTTGATGAGGTCCATGATTCTGGGTATTTCTATCTTAGTGTATTTGACTAGGTCGGGTGAGTTTCGTAGAACTGCTGCCTTGGATTCTTTTGCTAGTGCTGGGTCTATGGATGTAAAGAGTGCAATGACATCGAATGACACCACAATTTCATCTTCTTCCATTTTTAAGTTTTCAATTGGTAATCCTTCTGTTTCCTACAAAGAAAGTTGACTTCAGTCTTTTTCTACATCTGTTTTCTGAATTTGGCATACTGCTCCATCATCAGTCTTTGTTCAGATTATTTCTATAGCATATGCAAGTACCAAAATTTGCATATACATTTAAGAGATCCAAATTTGGTCAGTTTAAATGAAAATGTGAATCCAATTATTCACTATTTCCTCCCATTTTAAAAAGTTTTTGGCTACTGCTGTTGGTGAGAGAGAGCAAAAGCCAAACTCTTCTTATTGGTAAGTTCTTGGAAGTTGCTTTTCATTCTCCCATGAACACACACATCACACACACAGCCCATGACACACACAAATCACCATTCTTTTTTGATAATGCCCAGTGACTTTCATCCAAGTCATTGGAAGCAAGGGCTGATGGGGATAACACAAAGGGAGTCAATGAAAAGCAGGAGAAAAACAAAAGAAACCAACTGCTAAACCATAGCAGTTTCAGAAGCCCCACCCCAAATCTATTCTATGTGCTCCTAAAAGTCCTATCTGTCTCCTCCAATTGAAGCTGAAATGTCTCCAATGATAACTTTGGCCTCAGCCTCACTTTTAAACAGAACTTTAATTCTGTGTTTGGAAAAGTTGGAGAAGTTATTATAGAACTATTACAGACTGTGCTCTACTAGGAAGAGAAAGCTATTTTCCTTTTAGTAATGGATTGAAAAAAGTGAGGGGAGGAAGAAATCTGATATAAAAATAAAACACACTCCCTCCTGTAATAAACATGTGATTTTTAATCTTAAAATATAACCGAGTTGTTCAATGTGCCATCAAATACATGATTGTTTTTCTTCAATGGCTTACTGTGAAACAAATGCAATTATACTCATCCCTAATGGCAAGAAACATTTAAGAATTTTTCTTAATTATTAGCACAGCAATTGTGTACACTCCACAATGCTTAATGATCCTTCCCCTATTTTATGGAAATGTTTATTCTTTTAAATGCCCCAGTAAAACAAACAACAAAATGAACTGGGGAGGGGTTGACTTGCCACCAACTCAGATCGCCCAGATCACTATACTGCATTGGTTAAATAAGGTGCACATCCTGTAGGAGAAAGATTTCCTGTAATTTAGTTTAAGAGAACATGCAGCAGGGACCATTTTTCCTGTTACAATAATATGATGCTAAGATTTTTTAGAGGATTTAAAGAAAGGAGAAGATTTTGAAGGCTCACAGAGGGATCAGGGACAGCATCTTCTTTTGCATTTCCTCCCAATGATAAATTGCAAATATTTTATTAGGTGATTCACTTTGCAGGCATTTTGATTGAATTACAAATTTAGACTGAATTGTTGAATTGAACTATCTTTTTTTTTCTGAATTGATTTGGAAAATTGAATTTAACTTGTCTCCGTTCATCTGCATGTCGACACTTAATTTAGGATTTGCAGGTCGGATACCAAAGAAAGGGAACACCAAAGGAGATGCCAGGTTGGTGGTAAATCTTAAAAAAGGTTTATCAAGAAATGCACCCAAATACTTACAGCATCAGGATACGACCCCAAACAGCTGGGTGAGCCCAAAGGGCGGGGAAGGTTCATGATCCAGAACTCAACTCACAAGGAAGCTGGGGAAAAGGGGTAGACCTTATAGCCCTTTTCCCCCACTCCCCTGCCCTTTGGAATCCTCACCCCAGTCCTGGGATAACTAGCAAGGGGAAATTAATGTTTGTATTTACATACATTGAAGAGGAAGAGATTACAAGAAAGTAAGCAAGTACACAATGGGGGAATACACATTAAAGGGAATGCCTTAGAGTACACAATGAGGGGAACACACATTGAAAGGAATGCCTTGGTGCTGACTGCTTGCTTAGCATGCTGGGGGCTGCAAGCCCAGAGCCACTTCAATTTCAGATAGCAGCACAAGCTGGCCAAGGGTGCAAATTAACCTGTGGCTAGCACCTTTTAAGGAAGTGCTGAGCTGAAGAGCAGCTCAGGAAGAGAGCTTGTTTAAGCAATCTTTCCCTTCTGCAAGTGGGGGGGGGATTTGGGAAGGTGAAAAGGATAAAGCTAAAAAATTCAAAAAATACAAGTTAGGCCAGAGCTTTCCAAACTTTTCATGTTGGTGATACACTTTTTAGACATGCATCATTTCACGACAGACTCTTACAGCAGGGCATCATTTCACAACACACTCTTACAGCAGGGCACAAGGCAGGCACTAGGACCTGCGCGGAATCCTGGCAGGGCTCCAAGGCAGCAGCAGCCGCGACACACCCAAACACTGTAGCCGATACACTAACGTGTTGCGACACACAGTTTGGAAAGCTCTGGGTTAGGCAGTCAACACAGGACAGAGTTAAATTGAGTTTTCAGAGTTGATTCAAATAATCAGATTAGAAGATGGCAATATTATAATGAGATGTGTTTTTGGTATTACACAAAGACGTTTGTGGTATGAACCAGGCAACTAGTTGATATTGTTGTTATGAAATGATAAGCACATGTTGCTGATCATCTGTATTGACAGGGATGTCACATCCATATGAATGCATACATACCTACACATACACATAAACATAAACATACACACATACTTTTAAGCTACTATTTAATAACTTTAATGCTACTATGCAATTTGGGAATTTAAAAACAATTCTGTGTGTGTGTGCACACATGCACATACAGAGAGAAAGAATTGTTTCTAACTTCCCAAATTGCATAATAGCATTAAAGTTATTTATAACTAAGATTTAGTGACTTTGTCTTGAGACACTCTGAAATACTTCACTGAAAGATCCCAGTGTACTGATCACTTATACTCTTAAGCTTAGTAATCTTTCTGAAAGAAAGTAGAATTTTGAGAATCTTTGCAAATGTTAGTGGGAGCTAGATTTTAATATTGTGAAAGAACATTTGCAGCATGCCACCCTAATGGCAGAAAGTGAAGAGGAACTAAAGAGCCTCTTGATGAGGGTGAAAGAGAAGAGTGCAAAAGCTGGCTTGAAACTCAACATTAAAAAAATTAAGATCACGGCATCTGGCCCCATCACTTCCAGGCATATAGAAAGGGAAGAAATGGAAGCAGTGACAGATTTTATTTTCTTGGGCTCCAAGATCACCGCAGACGGTGACTGCAGCCATGAAATTAAAAGATGCTTGCTCCTTAGGAGGAAAGCTATGGCAAACCTAGACAGTATATTAAAAAGCAGAGACATCACCTTGCCGACAAAGGTCCGTATAATTAAAGCTATGGTTTTCCCAGTAGTAATGTATGGCTGTGAGAGTTGGACCATAAGGAAGGCTGAGCGCCGAAGAATTGATGCTTTCGAACTGTGGTGCTGGAGAAGACTCTTAAGAGTCCCTTGGACTGCAAGGAGGTCAAATCAGTCAATCCTAAAGGAAATCAACCCTGATTGGAAGGACAGATACTGAAGCTGAACCTCAAATACTTTGGCCACCTAATGCGAAGAGAGGACTCACTGGAAAAGACCCTGATGCTGGGAAAGACTGAAGGCAAAAGGAGAAGGGGACAGCAGAGGATGAGATGGTTAGATAGCATCGCCGATGCAATGAACATGAACTTGAGCAAACTCCGGGAGACAGTGGAGGACAGGAAGGCCTGGCGTGCTATGGCCCATGGGGTCGCGAAGAGTCGGACATGACTTAACGACTGAACAACAACAACAACATATGTATAGATTTTATGTAGATACTTTCTATTGATAGGTTCAGGTGGTCTTTTGCTTGGCTCAGTCAGATACAAATGGCAGAAGCCTAGTGCCAATGTTAGCAACCATGAATATTGGGAAGGGACAGAGAATCAACAGTGGGAAAACTCTGAATCCAATAGAATCATTCTCTCATTCTTTTTCTTTTTCAAATTCAAATTCCTGGTGAGACATCCATGCAAATCATTTCCTTTCCAATCTACCTAATCTACCTGGGGCTAGATAGGAGCATCTGAGACTTAGTAGTGCAAAATCTTGGTCAGTAGAGGTGGTGGTAGTGGGATTTATGATTTAATTAATTAATGATTCAATTAATTAATTGGATTAAGGAAGTCACTCACACACTTTGAACAGAGAAACAAGCTTCAGGAACTTATGCAATAATTGGAATTCTCAAGGAAAAACCCACAGCATGCATAAAGCCTCTGTTAACCTCTGTTAAAGCTTTTACTGGATACCATTAGAAGAATCACAATTCTGCATATGAAAATCACAGATATACTCTCATGTACACACATTTACTCAAATTTCCCCCACTGCAAATTGCCCAAGTTTGCAAGGGGCATTGGGAGGGATGAGGTGCCAACATCCGATGGTAATGTGCGTGAATGATGAAGTCACTCAAAATGAGGTCTTTTACAGTTTTCCTTTAAATCCCTTGTCAGCAGCATCCATCAAACATTCTTTTCTATGTCACCTTCATCTTTTGTTAATCATAGCATGATCTGTAGCATGGCAGTTCTTATCTTTGGGAGCCTGTTTTCAGACCTGGTCTGGTGGCTTCTTTGCTTTTCACTCTCCACTGAACGTCTACATTTTTCCTTAGGTTCAAATTTTGTTAATTTACTTCTCCCAATATTTTATTTCTTGTAATCGCCCAGTGTTTCACAGACAGCTGTTATTCCCGGGAACCCTCATAATAGGTCTTGGCTGTTTATGAATGAGAAATGAAACAGATAAATCTGCTGCCAATCCCCCCCCCAAAGGAGGGGGGGCAATGCTTGCTCCTTTTTAGTAGACTCTCACCACCTCATTGTAACCACCAAGGAGCAACAGACTAGAGCTGAACTTCACTTGCAGCACTATGTTTCATGTTCTTTGAGAGGCATAATAATCAATACTAAAAACAGACTTCCAGCTCTAGCGAAAATAATATTCCCAATGCACTCCAGTTTTATTTAACCTTTGGAGCTTTGCACCACAGTCTGTCAAGGCAATGTTATTCCAGGTAAGAACATTTTGCAGTGGAACAACTATCTTGTGTGCAGTTGCTTGATCTCAAATGCTTCCAAATGTACCACAAAATAGCATTCTGAATCATCTGCCAGTTGTGAAATGAATACTATCATTTCTAAGAAATAAAACAATGGACATTTTACAGGCACTAATTCATTGCCTACTACTGAGCAGTGCTCCTAATAAATCGTCTCACATCAAATGTTCAAGTGATCTGGCCAGAGATTAAGATCTAGAATCATACAGATGTGTGAGGTTTGGGACTAATCTCTACTCAAGAATGCAATCATGTGTAAAGGAATGAGACCATGCAGATAGACTCTTCCCCCTTCAGTTTTTGACAATGATAGGTTGATGACAAGATATGAAGGGGTTCTGTACTTGTGTTCATTTGTAGCAGAAAATAATTCTCCACCTGATTAGGGATCCTGATAAAGTATCAACCATGATCATGTGAAGTGTTCTATTCATGCTCAAATGAATGCCAGAGAATTCCCATGCAGACTGTACCACTCAACAGAAGTCAGCAAAGGTAATCATGTTCAATGTATTGTCGAAGGCTTATCATGTTCACTTATCACTTATCACTTATCACAAGTAATCATGTTCCTCTTATTAAGTACCTGAACACTTGGACAGAGCTGTGGTCTCATACTGTTTCATATAGGACTTTAAAAATTAAATCAGTGCTTTGAATTGGGCCATGAAACAAGTTGCTTTCCAATGTATATCTTTTAGAATTAAGCTATGCAATGTTTTCTGGGCCAAGGCCACACTTGACTTTTGAAAGGCATGCTGGAGAACACTTCAGAAATAAATGCCTGTGTCAAACTATGTTTGTTTTCATTTCATTTACATTTATAGAATCAAAATTCAGTCTACTTAATATGATTTCCCTTTTGACATGTATTTAATAAATTCTCATTCTATCACATTAAAAAATTACCATTTAGTAAAAACTTTTGGAACAGTCTGGACAGCCCTGGTGCTTTGAGGAGGTAAATCTCTGCTTTAGGACAGATGCAGTATTCCACTCTAAATTAGATATTTCACTAATAGATGTTAGACCTCTTTCAAGAAACATATTTAGCACATCTTGTAGACAACAGGAGATGTGATGGCCATTAATCTTTGTAGTGAACTTTTTACTATAATTGTTTGTAACAAGACAGTCTGCCCAAAAATATCTCTCTGAAGCAGGAGGGAGCTAAGATGCATTCTCCTTGTGTTCCCTCCTACTGTTCTATACCCTACCACGATATAACTGACTCATCAAGCTAGAGGTTTTGTTGGTTGGTTGGTTGGATTTTGACTTGTGTCTACTACTCTTCTGGAATAACACTAGACATGTGTTCCGAACTAATCCAAGTGATGGCCAATCATTGCAGTGAACGCTTAGTGGCCTGACACGTGGGTAATTTGAAATTTGGCATAAGGCATTTACTTTGTTTTCAATATGATTGTTAAACTGTCAACATATTTATAATAGCTTCTGGTGGATGAAGAGTACCTGATCTCTGATTCCCAGGGTCCTATCACCAAACCTCACCTACCAACATTTTAATGGTAACAGCAAGACTGGGAATATTATGCTGGTCTATGACTGTAATAAATATTTGATTTGATTTGATTTGATTTGATTTGATTTGATTTGATTTGATGATTTGATTTGATTTGATTTGATTTGATTTGATTTGATTTGATTTGATTTGATTTGATTTGATTTGATTGAGGGGAAACATAGCCACCAATCACTGCCCTTAACTTGTCCTACATCAAAACTTTAAGGACAGCAACACTTGCCTGCCTTGATACTGAGGTTGGATAGACATTGGTAATCAGGACAGAACAAATTATTCTGGCAGACTTTTGTGCCACTTCACAGGCTGTTGGGAAACATGTTAAAATTATTCTTTGAATAAGTCCATATACAGTTAAAAAAATAGATTGTTAATGATTTGCACATTTTCCAGGAAAGTAGGC
This sequence comes from Charina bottae, assembly GCA_023362775.1. Taxonomy (NCBI): domain Eukaryota; kingdom Metazoa; phylum Chordata; class Lepidosauria; order Squamata; family Charinaidae; genus Charina; species Charina bottae. The sequence continues at coordinate 13,372,618 of JALMGJ010000003.1, forward strand.
ATTTTCCATCCAGACCATTTCAGGGCAGCAATCTTTCATTTCTTCCAATTTCAAGCAAAACAATTCTGCATGTAAGAAAATATAAATGAGTTTGGTATTAAAAAAATCTTTGAAATTAGGTAATAAGGATTAATTAAGTCTGATTTAAATATAAATGAGGTTCTTTCATATCTCCCCCCACCCTTTGCATTAAGTGAACACAGATCATGAAAACACAGCTGTCAGCTGAGAATTCAACAGCCACACATACTGTAGTATAAGAGAGGAAAATGTGTTTGTGTCCAGACCAGGTACTTGCTCAGCTAGCATGGTCTTCATTATCATTACATTTTTCTTGTAATGGAAAATGCTTAATTTCATTGACTCCCATTACCTATTCCAGATACTTGTTTAGAGCACTACTGTCACATCTGGATCTAATGAAAAGGAGAAATAAAGCTCAGTGTAATCATCTCACAAATTTTGTAAGGTAGTGTTACAGAGGGCAACAAGAGTATTAAAATTTTTAGCACAACTGCCTCTGGCAAAGAGTTAAACCATCAAAGCCAGAGATGCAGTTTAGAAAAGTATTATGGCTCATGATACTAAAGAGAGCTACCATACCTATACCCCTTCCCGATCTCATAAGTGAATTAAGTGCAAGACCTTCATACAACCCACCCATGATAATTCACTAAATTGTTCTTCTCCTTCGGGGTGGGGGCATTAGAAAGGAACTTCTTTTACAGGAAACTGAGTAAGAATGGTTAAAAGAAATAAGTTTTCAGCACAGCCTTAGTGATAAACAAGGTGGCCAAGGTGGTTTAATCCCTAAACCATGTCTGATGTAAAATTGGGATGTTTTTCCTCAAGTAGAAAGGAAAGGAAAAAGTTGAGGAATCTGAAATAATCTAGATAGGATAACAAATAACTTTCATATTCTGCCAAGAAAGCTACATGGAAATGTTCATGAACTCACTAGTAGTCAAGCTCAACTTAAAGGGTATTTTCAGGGCCTTTTAGACATGGTGAGGTCCTAAACTATGGGAAGATATAGAGGTTCTGTTTGGCAAGTATTAACAAAGCCAGTTTGGAGTAGCAGTTAAAGGCACTGGCTTAGAAGCAGGAAGACTATGAGTTGTAGTCCTACCTTGAGCATGAAATCCAGCTGGGTAACTTTGGGTCAGTCCCTCTCTCTCTCAGCCCTAGGAAGAAGGTACTGTCAAGCTACTTCTGAAAATATTGCAGTTAGTCCTGAAGTCATCAAGAGTCCAGGTTAACTCAATGGACCATAACAACAATGGAGAATCAGGCTGTGTAACAACTAAACTTGACAAGAATGCTGCCTAGATGCACAACAAACCAATGAGGGAGTGGGGAAGGGCCATATTCGAGCAGTAGGTAGGAATTCATGCAGACACAAAGCACATCTTAATTAGCCAGGGTCATGTGAGCCATTCAGGAAGGCTTAATTTATGAAGACTTAATAAAACAGTAACAAATGAAACCAATTCTGAAATGTTAAGAGGTGAGTCCCTTTCAGACTGTCATACCCTAAACTTGTTTAGCTTATGCCTAAATCCATCTCTGAATAATTTGCTTACTTACAGGACCATGTGTTAAGATATGCTTGTTTTAAATGTCCCCATTTTTCTTACAAACTGTGGGATGATGTACGATTTTAATATTTAAGAGGCTTTATAAAGCCTTCATCCCTTTACCATCTCCAGAGCAACATGTTCCTCTCTACTTCTTTATTGTGACAAATGGGTGATGTGCCTTGCACTCTGGGCCTTGTGGATTGTCAGCAGCTACTGATGAAGGCAAAAGGAGAAGGGGACGGCAGAGGATGAGATGGTTAGATAGCATCACCGATGTAACAAACATGAGTTTGAGTAAACTCCGGGAGACAGTGGAGGACAGGAAGGCCTGGCGTGCTATGTTCCATGAGGTCATGAAGAGTCGGACACGACTAAACGACTGAACAACAACAACAACTGAAGTATGTAGGGCAGCAATCATAGGAAGGGTTCGGAAGAGCTACCTACTGCTTTCTTATGCCTAGTAACTTTTTTTGTATATTGAATAAGATCAATGTCTTACAGCAATTTGGCATAGCAGCCTTAAGCTGTTTGTTTCCCATGCTGGTCCAGCTAGAATTGAAGCCAGCTTAAAGAATCACTGTCCAAATTTCAAGCTTCCGCAACAATGCTGGTGGTTACCATAGACCAGTGTTTCCCAACCTTGGCAACTTTAAGACATGTGGACTTCAACTCCCAGAATTCCCCAGCCAGCCATGCTACCTGGGGAATTCTGGGAGTTGAAGTCCACACTGCCATCAACCCTGATTGGTAAATTCACAGCTTTTTTACCTCTTTTGGGAAAGCAAGTACCAATTGCTTTCCTTTCCAAGGGTGGGCCTTTGGGGATATGTGGTTTCCATTTGAATGAGCTGATAAACAACCAGTGGACATAGAATCATACAGCTGGAAAGAGATCTTAGAGGTCAGATGGTTCCATCCCTTGCTCATTTGATGAGCATTTCTGTTGCGGTTTGTATATACCCAGGAATTTACAGTTAGATAAATTATACTGGAGAGGCTTGATATCTAGGTGAGAGGGGAATTATTCTGCAAGTCACCCAATTAGCAGCCATTGTTGTAGGGATGATGTGGCAGTGTATGACTCATACTACAGGTGCTATCGTTTAGCTGGGTGTGGCAGATGATGAGAGTGACCTATAATGTGATTGGTCAGTCTATGTATATAAGCAGAGGAGTCTGGTTGTATTCTTTCTTCTCGTTTGCTGTAACTACTCATCGCTGTATCATTTGTTACCCGTGTGGATGTATTCTGTAATATGTATGTGTATATAGTAAATAGGATATTTTATCTAATCTCTGCTTTAGTGTCTATTTACTGCATAGAACGTGAATCACTGGTGTCTTGGAAAATAGAGCAGGCCGCTCCACCGCGCACACTCTGACAATTTCACTGGTCCATGGGGGACCTGCAGAGAGGGATATAGTGGTGGTGGGTGGGAATATAACACCACTTTCTCCCCATTCTTGCTGCCCCTTGAGCCAGAAGGGGAAATCAGTGAACTCTTGTCAATTTCACACCAGACCTTGCACTCTGCCTAAAGATAAGCCTTCTCCTTGCATTTGGCTTTGAAAGCCCCATTAGGAGAGTTCCAGCAAGTCAAAAAAGTTACTGAATTCTAATCCAGGAGAACTGGGTAGGGTATTTGTGCTGGAAGAGAAATGGGGGGTGTTCTCCCACTTCTTTGTAACTGTTCAAACAAGGTTTATGGTTTGCTTGCTTCCTTGCTGTACTAATCCCCACAAGTGCATCCATACATGCAAATACAGACACACAGAGAGGATCCCTCCCTCTTTTTGACCTTCTTGAAGCCTGTCTTTCCCCCTTTCCTGCTACCCCCAGCCTACTGTTCCTCCTTCATTTCCCTGCTTTTTGGTCATTTCTGTGGGATCAATTTAACAAGGAAAGGAAACAAGCAAGCATTTTTTTAAAAAAAATTTCCATAATTTTACTGGTTCACCAGTGGACTTCTTAACAAAGAAAAAGGAAATAAAGATTTATGGTTTCACTAAATCACCAGTGGACTGATTAAAGAGCAGAGCAGAGCAGAGCAGAGCACAGTCCAACAGCCCTGGATAAAATGATTGTGGAGGGTGGGACGGTAAGCAGGGAGGGGGAGTGCCAGAAATGAAGTGAGCTCACAGATCCCACAGTACTACTCATTTGGCAAAGTTTGGAAAACATGGCTTTTGAGGCAGAACGAAAAGAGATGGATGGAGGTCGCATTCAAAGTGGGCTAGGAGAGAATAGGGGATGATGTCATGGCTTTGTGTCCTGGTAAGTGGCTGTCCATGTGCAATGGAAATCACAACAGGCAGATGAGCCCTTAATCTTATCACTTCCAATTAAGCAACAGGGCTCTCACTATGTTGCTAAACTGTAAGACTTTTTTTTTAAGTTCAACATCTGAGAACAACAAAAGTCTGTTACCAAGATGAAAACTAAGCTCTGATCTATTCTGATCTATCTCTTCTTCCATCTTTGCTGTTCTGTCTGATCTTCTGGAATACCAAGGACCTATGCATTACCTTTGAATATCTCATGACATCTAGTAATGAATATACAGGATGTGAGATTCTCTGTGAGTTCCTTGCATATTGTCTTACCTCATGTGAAATGTTGACACCATTTTAACTACATTGCTCTTATTGAAGTACAATGTTCTCATGGACTAATTTTATTTTAGTGTAAATTGCTAGAACAGAAATCTTCTTATCTCTAAATAACATCATAAAGGTCACCACAAAGCTGGTTGGTGTTGTTTTAGATGTCAGAAGACATCCAATTATCAGATGAAGCTGTGAAGAGGCATGGTTTTCTATCTGCCTTAAAAGCCTGAAGATTTCCATTTGCTTATGATAAAATGGAAGAAAGTATGCTCAAATCTTTTGAAATAGTAAATTGGAGAATATATAAAGTGAACTGCTTAGAAAGGAAATCACAGAAAAGACTAGGTATCACAGGAGAAGGAGAAGGACAAAGCTCTTTTCATAGACTTATTGGCTGAAGAAAACACTGTGTGATTACTATGAATGGGGATGCAACCATTTTATATACTAGCAAATAGCTGCATGGAGCTATTATGAACAATAAATTGGAAGGAAGAACCAGAACTAGATTCAAATTTAATTACATCATTTAAATTAAAGAATCGGAGGAGTCATAGAGTCAACCAGAAAATTCCTACAGGGGAAAAATGGTGACTTATCACTAGCTAACCTGTGATCTGAAACAACAAAAGCCATACAGATAAGATATATTTTCCATGTTAGACTTTCTATCTACTATAGAAGGGTTACATATTTCAAGATATTCTTGGGCATACTCTAGGGAACAATATAGGTAATTTTAATACATTCATCCAGTTTTTGTAAATGATAAACAAGAGAATGAAATACATAGAAAGGAAGGATGACAGATTTATTTAGTTCTCATTTAAATATGAACTTATCAAATCAATGAAAAACCCAATTATTCTTAAATACAACTTCATAGGATTTTTTTAATCAAATCTTATAAGCATACAGAACGTTTATAATAGTTATATCATATATTTCAATACTTAGCTGGCTAAAACAGAACACCTTTTATTAGAGAATGCCTTTTATTATGAAAAATTGCTTGCAAAATGTACAGATGAATTTCTGTGTGGACTTTTGAAAAATATTCACAAACTGTTGCAGACCTGGAGAAAGTTAAAACTAGAAAAATAAAGTTAGTGAAATTAAGCAACCAATCCACAAAGCTAGAAAAGAATTTTACATGGTGAATGATCTTCATCAAGACCTGGATGGCAGGAGTGCACCCTTCCTAGTTCTATTAGACTTTTGGGTGGTGTTTGTTACCATTCTTCTGGTCTGCCTGCAAGTGTGGTGGTGGTAGTGGATAGTAGCACCATTTTGTACTAGTTCTGCTCCTACCTGAGTAGTGGGTTCCCTTCAGTAGTCATGGGAGAGGAATGATCAAGTCAGTTTGCTCAGAAACCAGCACAGACCAAACCCTGACAAGTCAGAAATGGTCTTTGTCACTGAAACATGGATTCCAGTAATCTAGAATGACGTTGCTCTCTCCCTGAAGGAGAAAATCATTGACTTGGGGATCTTCCTGGGCTCATGGTATCTGTAATGGGCTGTGAGAATAACCTTGGGAGACAGGAGGAAGAGCTGCAGCATAGACAATGGTCTGATAAGAGAATTCTGAATCCAAATGAGGGATGGGGTTGGTGAAAGCATCTCAAAAGGGACCCTCTCTAGTTCTCTGGAAAGTAAAGGCAGGGGAGGGGGAGGTGCTTTCAGACTTGCAATATTCTGTTACTGTAACCTTACAATAAAGGTAGTATTAGTACACATGGTTTTAGTTTCCTGTCTGGACTACCTTGAAGGGCTGACAATATCTTCTGCAATAGCAGGTGGATGCTTTAGCCAGAAGGACTTTGCCCAACTACTACATCAGTTATAGCCCTACCTGATTCAGGAAGCCTTGACAATGGTAACTCACAACCTTATTAGCCTGGGATTGGGTTATTAGAGCATGCCTTAAATGGGGACTACCTTGAAGAGGACCTAGAAGCTTTAGTTGGTATTGAATATGGTAGCCACATACTTGCTTCTCAACATTAACCCTTATTTTGTGATCACTACTTTGGTTGCCAGTTTAGCTTCTGGGCCCAATTCAAAGTGTTGATTATCACCTATAAAGCTCTACAAGGTGCAGAGCCAGGTTATATCAGGGACCACCTTTATCCAATATGATTCTGCCCAACCTGTTATGGGCATTTAGAGAGGGCCTGCTGAACCTCTGGCCAATTAGAAATAAGAAGGGCAAGGCCCTCTTCATGGATGCCTCAAGTTATGGAATATATTGCCACCTTTAGATACACTTGATGTTTATACTCCTGGCCTTCCAAAAGACACTGAAAGCTATACTTTTATATCTGGGAATGTGATGCCTGGCAATTAATACCGCCAATCATTGTTAATGATGATTAATGAACTATTTTTCCCATTGGTTTTATGGGGATTGAATTGATTTAATTATTTATTATTAATTTGCATACCCCCCCCGAGACTTGTTCAAGGCTGGTATAAAAATATCATTAAATATATATATAAACTATGGGACTCCTTTTTTAATATAAATGGCTGCTCCAATAGTTTTCCACACCTTATGCATTGAATTGCTTATGGGGCCCTTAATTTCTGCTATGATTTTTAGCACTATACAGTTTACAAAGATAACCAGTCAAGATAGGAATATATGGAACATCAGTTTCATTGCATAACAATTTCACATGTATTCAATCCTAAATCTGTTCTATCCTAGTTTTTATGCTTTAATAAACTGCAGGGAATTTTTCATTGAAACTGGATATATTTCACCAAAAATGACTATATATCTTTTTCTTTAAAATACATATGTTGCAAATTGCAAATTTTGAAAGACAGCTATCTTCAAAACCATGTAATCCAGGAAGTGCAAATTATGTTGGTTTGCATCAAAATGTAGACCAAATTAAGTTATCTTACATCCATAGGAAAAATGTATTATTGCTTTTTTATCTCAAAGGAAGATAATGCAGATTCTAGAACTTGTCTACCAGTCTTCTAAATTTCCCAGTTTGAGAGGACTGGTATTGCTTAACAAACTGTCCAAAGGAAAAATCCCACTATTACCAATCTTTTTGCTAAGAAATCCAACAGAACTTTCCAAGGAATTCCAGGGATTCTAGAATGCTGAGTTTCACTCATTCCCCATCTAATGTCAGTAATGTAGTTCTCATCTCTGTGATATTCAAGAGACACTTTTATTAACAAATTGCAAAAAATGTTCCATCTCATTCTTTGCCAAGTTCCATTTCAGAGAAACAAAGGAGGAAATCATTGTGTCAGATACAGCGTAATGGCAAAAATCTCTATCTTTTTTATTTTCCCTACACCAAATATATGCAAATGTTCCCTTTATTGGTATGTTTTTATTTTCTAAGGATTCTAAAACAAGAGTTATTTAAGTTGATTTGTGGGCATAAGTGAAAGTTTATATAAGAAAAAAAAGATCTGGTTATCTGATAATGAGATTCTCTAAGAACTTTAGCTGACTGCACAATGAGCAAGGACAGAAAATAACACTAGTTTAATTTGCATCTTGATTTTTCAATATACCAGAAGTACACAGCAAACAATTGTCACACCAATGCTTGCAAAATTGTCATCTGGTCTGATAAAAATGAAACTCATTTACTGAGGACTTCTTTGAAAGCATATGTATTCATTTTGATTGAAGATGATTACACAGATATCCTCCTTTCATATATCAGCAGTTAGATACATTTCGAGAATATTGGAATGTTGTACTGATGGGAACAATTTAGTGTTTTAGTAAGTTTTTTAGATTTGATCTGCTCATCCAGTCACAAGCTGTGTACTTGGATATTTTGTTTAATGTTTAGTGTAATGTTTGGTCTTCATAATACATAATGCACTAATCTCAGGCTACCTCAATGTGATACCACTTGCTGGACCATGGCTTTTCACTTAGCAACCACCTCTTAATCCTTCTCTTCATGCTTTAAAAGCATTGGGTAGATCCAAGCCATCTAGATCAGTGGTTCTCAACCTGGGGGCCCTAGGATATTTCAAGGGGGCACAGGTGAAAAAAAACATGTAATGGGGACCACAGCATGTAGTAAGGGGGCCACAGGAAAGCAAAGTGTATTATACTACAAATGCTGTCTTGTTGACACAAGAAAATGTACCAGTTATTGTTCCATGTCCGTATCCAGTAATGGGACCTGGATGTCGGGGGGGGGGGGTACAGGAGAAAAACAAAGTCAGAAGTGGGCCACAGGGAATAAAAAGTTGAGAAACACTGACCTAGATGAAACATGTTACATAATCATTCTGTTTAGAGTAGCTTTTTCTTTAGCCTTCTTTGGTTCTCTTTGGGAAGGTGAATGCACTGCCTCATTTCAATGCTTTTAAGATACAGACCACAACAGGTTTGGGTTGTTGTCCTCATGGGTTCAATCCATCAGGAGATGGAAATCTACTGCCTATATTTGCCCATATTCGATGACTCACATTTAATTCTTTTGCTTAAGCAACAGAGGTCCACTTTCATGTTGGTATGGAATCTATGGGTCCAACATTATTAATAGGGCACAGAAGTATGTTTTAGTAAGTATGTTTTATCTAGAAAGAGGACATTTGTAGGCCTAGGAGTAAAGATTGTACCACAAAGCTTAGAAAAAGTAATAAGTTATAGGAAGGAATGATGAAGTTCCCTGGATATATGGTTCATTCAGCTTGATGAAAATAATTTGGTCTGGCAAAAATGCTTATACATTAATATGTAGACCAAGTAAACATAAACTTATTACTACTATTTCTTTAGCATTTTGGTCATTTAGCTGGACCTGCAAACTTATAAGAACTGATTGGTATGTTCCTTCCTTTCTATCCATGTCCAATTCTGGGCAGCATATTTTAAGAAGGATTTCAGGGAAAAAAATGGGAGAGGGTGAGAGAAGGGCAACTAAGATGATCAGGAGACTAGAAACTAAGCTTGTGAAGAGAAATTTAAGAAGTTGGGCATGTTTGTTCTTGAGAAAAGAACACTGAAGAGAGATTTGAGAGCACTTTTCAAACACCTGAAAGTATGTCACATAATAGAAGGTTAACACCTGTTCTTTCTTGTTCCAAAGTGCAGGGCACAGAATAATGAATTTAAGCTACTGAAAAGCAGATTCCAATTGAATGTTGCTGTTGTTTTAAAAAAAAAAACTAACAGTAACAGTGCAACAAATTAATCAGAGAGCTGGTAAGCTTGAAGGGAGGCTAGAGAGCCATCTGTCTGACATACCTTAACTGGAATTCCTGAATTGGACTGGATGGTCTCAATGGCCCTTCCACTTCCATGATGCTATAATTCTAACTCTGGGGTCATGAAGGACAACATCTTGGTATCTATTTTAAATAAGTAGAATAATTTGGGCCTGAAAGCATCAACCTCTGTGGTGATGACTACAAGGAATGCATGCATAATGGCCTGTGAAATTGGTTCAACACAGAAGATATTTGGCAGTGAACTCGATAGGCTTAAACACTGAACAGTAGCTTCTGAGGGAATAAAAGATGTTGAGGCATCACATTATCTCTTCATAATGCCATCACTTGGTGGGGACTCAAGCTTCCAGCTCAGCTTGCAGGATAAAACCAAGACTGCAAAAGAATCCTAAATATTGGGTCTTCGCTCTGGCAGTCTTGAGAGTCCAAACACTTCAATACATGAAGTTGCTGGCCAGCTTCTATAAAGTTGCTGGTGGCATGAGAAATCAATTCTACTCCCTCAACTTTTTAAAATGCTGTATTACTACTATCTTCTCTCACAGAGCAGAGAGGAGGATGAAGCAATTAGAGGAACATGTATCTGGTAAAGTTTTGTGAAGTGGCTTCCAACAATATTAGTTAGTAAAGACAAAAGGGAAATTGATTTTTAGTACAGAATTTAGGAACAATTATTTAGTTATAGTTTGGTGAGGAACACCCTTGTTTATGTAGTGGATTGGACAGCAGTGCCAAACGTGAACACTTAATCAAAGAGGCACTTAATCAAAGAGGAGATGAAGAATTACATTACCCATTAAACCTGAAATATACTTTCCTTGCAATAATGGAAAGATACTAAATATTCATTGTACCTCTACAACAGTTCAGACTTCTGACTTTATTTTCTGCTACTTTTTTGGAAAGCAAATCTGACTTCAATAGGCAACACAACAAATAAAACTATTCATTCTAAAAATCCATCAGAATCTGGTAGGGATTTATAATGAACAAAGCAAAGGGGGTGGGGAGGGTAGAGGAGGGAGAGAAAATGAGAGGGAACAAAAACAGAAAAACAAGGAACAAATTATGGGAGTGGGGGAGAAACAGAAGAAACATTAACAGCTTTGTATATGAAGGAAGGGTGATATACACCAATGAGAAAAATTCTACCCTGGGAAATAGATTTTATTTCTATACACTCTGGAGTGCATATTTTGCTTTTTACAATTAATTCAAAACAAAAGGTGCCTTCCGCCAGTAGGAAGAGGCCAAAAAGAATTATTAAGAGCTCCACAGAAACTTAACATTTTCTTAAGGGACAACCAGCTTGAAAAGCAATTACAAACACTTCTCATGGGAGCACATCATTATTCAAAGTCAGACAAATGAAACTATCACTTGGCATGAGAAACATATCAAACTGCCTTCTGCTTGCTATAATTACGTTGGATCCATGTGACCAAAGAAAGAACTTTTATGTGAGTAGTTGTGAAATGTCATGCTTGTTTAACCAACATGTCTTTTCCAGTGGTAAAAGCATTTGTGTGTCTTGCTGGCAAAAAGAACCTACTGAATGTAGCACTAATCAGCACAATTAAGATTTATAAAACAGTATTATTAATGGCATTATTTTCTATAAACTTTAAAAAAAAATTCAAAGATTTCTGCAGATGTCCATTTCAGCTGGCAAAGAAAGGATTGATTTTGCACCAGTGTTTACAAATGTTAGGTAGCTGGGGGAACTGAAGATAAAGAAGGGATCAGATGTCCCAGTTCTAATTCATCCCATTCACTAACTGGTCTTTGTGAGTTCTGAAGCAATAAGACTGAAAATGTATCTTGCAAAATCACTGCTTTTATTCTGGGGGGAAAAGGCGGGGCAGGGACTATGGAGGAATTCAGGGCTGTGCTGTTCGGGAGAATTATGAAGCCTTATCAGTAATGATCAGTGGAGTTTTGCTACATGCATTCTCCCAAATGGACCACAGTGAGCAGGATAAGCTGCTTAAGTGACCTGCTTCTCTAGATTAGCTTCTCATTCATTTCACCACCTCAGCATTTGGGCTCAGGGGCACCATCAACATCAGGATAGATGCCAGAGTAATCAGCTTCTGGCTTCACATCAGTCCATGTGAAGCCAGATCCAATACAAATCTTACATTCAATGGAATAATTCAGTCAAGTTTCAGCTAGTGAATACATTTAAAGTATAGTTATGGAAAAATATAGTTTGGAGGGGAAAAATATGAAGAAGGATAGATATCTTTCTTTAGCTAACAGTGTTTTCAGTAAGCGCTAACAGATAGCTTGGACTGCACCCTACAAAGTCCTAGGAAATGTGAAATGTCTCCAACCACATAGTGTCTTGAAGATCTTCCAATGCCATTGACTTACTCTTTTTGCAAGTTGTCACTGTTATTGTTTGGATTCCTCATTTATTTCCAATGTATTTTATTATATTTATGCTATCTTAAACTTGCCCTCTATGTAAAAAGAAAAAAACCCAGACTTTCTTCTGATACTCACTATGAATGATGTGAAAACTGTTTTCCCATGGTTTTCCTACCAGGTTGCCAGTTAATATATAGAGAGAAATCATGTAGTATGGTGGGGTGGGATTGAAAAGATGATAGAATACCCAACTGATGATTGGAGCGTATAACTGTGATGTGATTTCGAGATTCAAATCATTATATTAACACTGCAGAATGAAGGCCATGATATACTGTATGTAGGTACCATCTAATTATGTATGAGATGCCCAACAGTGTTGTTGTTAGTAGGTGGGCTGTCACAGTTTGTTCCAAATGTAGGCAATCCAAAATCTTTCTAATTCCTCATGGTATTCCACCTAGAGACCCCAAAACAATTGGTACCAGTGTCAACTTCTTCCTGTTGTTGTTGTTACTACTACTACTATTTGCATGTGTGTACAATGTTTTCTTTATATTCTAACATCAACCTGGAGCTTCATGGGTCAGTGTTGTATAATAACTGATTCTGAACTCTATTTTGAGATACTTTAATGAACCACACTAGTACTTTATAACCTGGCCAGCTTGTGAAAATCACTAGCAGGATGATTTTCTTTAATCTTCTCAGCAGTATGTTCAGACTATGACTTTGCTAGGTACATCTTCTGAAGAAATAAAGAGACTTATTTCTGTGACCTATCAACTGCCCATGACTTTCCCAAGAGCTTTGTTCAGTACAAGAACTAAAAACCAAGACCTTTGTGAATACACCAACAGCAAATGAGAGCAAAAGCCTGGGGTCACCTTTTAATCTGTGATGATAACCTATATTCTTCCTCTCCACTGAGACAGTGAAATCATCTCTTTATGGAAAGTAACAGACTTTAGCTACATAATGTTTTAATATGTTATTAATTTCTGAGGCAGACTTAAACTCAGCTATGATTCTCTTGTCTTCTTTTATTCTCATCCTTGAGTTTAATAAACACAGTGACATTTGGGGGATTCTCCATAAGCCATAAAGACTCACAAACTAGTAAAAGAACCACCACATTGGATGGAGAAGAGAGGAATGAAGGTAACGTCAACTGCCATCCAAAAGCAAAATGCCTTTTTATTTTTTTGGCAAATCTGACCTTACCCCTGTCCCTCAAACTTAGGACATGCTAATATGCTAAGAAAGTGTTTAAAGGGAGGTATGACAGAAATCTGTAAAATTATGTATGCAATGGAAACATTGCATGGATAAAGGTTCTTCTCCATCTCTCTTAAACTAGGACCTTGGGTTATCCAATGAAACAAAACTATAGAAGATCCTGAAGCAGGCAGGCCAGAATCATTCAGTTTTCTCTATCATAATAGCTGCTAGGTCTGTGTTCTGCTCTATTCCACTCTATCTAATCAAATCCAATCAAGCAAATATCCTCTTGTCTTACTAATCTTACCCACATCCTGACCTTTGTAACAGAGGCTAAATGCTTTTACCCACATCCTGACCTTTGTAACAGAGGCTAAATGCTTTTACCCACATCCTGACCTTTGGAACAGAACACCATGGACTCTTGGAAGTTCCCCAAAATGCTACAGATGGTGTAAGATAACTTCCCTTTTTGTTATCCTGTTTTGCTGTTCTATGTCTGAACAATCTGTCTGAACAAGCTGAGTTATGATGTTTTAGATACCACCTGCTACTGATGTCATATCCTGATTGTATTGATTGCAAAAGCCTATAAAGGATAGACGCCGGGTGTGACCCGGTGTTCAGACTTTGCCAAGTTATTACTCTGAACCTTGCTAGCAATAAACTTGTATTCTCTATCTCGCTGGAATCGTGTCCCGTCATTGGGAAGGTGCGTTTTCCCGCTACATTTCTGGCGACCGCGGCAGGACACGACGGGGCCCTGAGGCCCCTCTGGAGGGTCACCACGCTCGCAGGGATTCGGTAAGTCAAGGGGAATTTCCCAGGCGCCATCGGACATTTTTGTTCCGAGGGACTTCCCAGTGACGCCAGCTCCCTGTGGCGCTGGCTGACGCCTTCAAGAACCACTTGCAAGGAACTGAGACCAGGCAGAAACCCAGCGCTGGAAGACATGGAAACAAGCCCTGCAGGCGAGTATTGGGGAAGGGAGCTCCCACAGAGTACGACTCGAGACAATGGGAGGGGTTGATCACCCCTGAGGCGAACAGGGGCCAGGGGTGGCCAGCTGCGGTTCCTCGAAAAAATCCCTATTGAGTCGGGGATGTACCGGTGAGACCGAGGTGTATAAAAAGGAAAAGGAGGGGAGGTTGTGTGTTGTGATTGCTGTGTGAATGTTCGCTGCGTTTTCCAACGGTGACCGTCGAGTGTCCGGCACCTTGGGCCAGTGAGAAGCGAGTGGAGTCTGCAGTTCCCAGTGGAGACCATGAGTGTCCAGCTCCCTGGGTCAGGCTTGAGAGCGTGACTAGTCCCTCTGTGTTATCCCGAGAGTGAAGGACCCCTTACCTTCCTCTCAAACCCCCTTCCCTCATTGTCTTGTTTGGTGCCCTGGGAGGAATATGGGTGGAGGAGGTAGTGTGCCCTCTACCCCCTTAGGATGTATGATAAAGTATTTTAAGCTTGCCTATGTTAGCAAAGACTATGGCATTAAGTGGAGCAAATTGCAGTTAAAACGCCTTTGTGAAAAGGAATGGCCGACCTTTGACCTTGGCTGGCCGACTGCGGGGACGTTTGACCCCGCCGTGGCTATCAAGGTGCATCAGAGGGTATTTCACCCTACAAACGGCCATCCTGAACAGGCCCCTTACATTGATGTGTGGCTAGATCTCCTTCAGCACCCCCCTGCATGGCTTCAAAAGTGCAAGGCTGCTCACTGCCGCCTTTTGGTGTCGCGCATTTTGCCACCTAGGAAAGGGGAAAAGATGATTCCGGTCCTCCCTAGTTGTCCGGAGGAGCTGCCTCAGCCACCCCCATATGTCCCTTCATCAGCCAGCATCCCGACCTCTGTTCCCCAGTCCCCTTCCCCAACGGTAGGCATGAGTGGAGCGTCCGGAACCACTCCATGGCGACAAGCCAGGGTCGATTCAATTTTACAAGACCTTAGTGCAATGGGAATCGGGGATTCCCCAGGACCCTCTCTTCTCCCTCCAATACCCGTGGACTGGCGTTCACCAGCCCCGGCGGCCCAGACTCTGACTCCCCAGGCTATTCACCCGACCGAGAGCCCGGCAGCTAAAAAGGAAGAAGAGAAAACCCAAGATGAGGAGGAAGACTTAATAGGAGCAGTAGGAGGTAGAGAGGAGGATGAGGGTCCCGTGGCTCAGCACACACGGGCGAAATCACAACCTACCTTGCTGGCCCCCCTAAGACGAGTAGATCAATTG
The DNA here is from genome assembly GCA_023362775.1 of Charina bottae. NCBI lineage: Eukaryota > Metazoa > Chordata > Lepidosauria > Squamata > Charinaidae > Charina > Charina bottae. Next base: position 13,387,856 of record JALMGJ010000003.1, read on the forward strand.
GTAATGGGAGATGGAGGCACCATCACAGCCCAACTATTTCAGCACGTCCCCTTTACCACCTCTGACCTCCTCAATTGGAAGCTACATTACGGACCCTTTAGTGAAAAGCCAACTGAGATTGTTGACCTAATTAAGACCATCGTGGATACCCACAATCCCACTTGGCGCGACCTCCAATAATTAATGGGGACCCTCTTTAGTCCCGAGGAGAGAGAAAAGATTCAGAATGGGGCTACTAAAATTCTGAAAGCCACCATGCCATCCCATGGTTGGACGCTGGAACGATGGTTAGAAAAGAACTTTCCTTCGGTGAATAGGAACTGGGACCCCTATGATAGCGGGGACCTCAATGCCCTTAAACATTACCAGCAACTGGTTGTTCAGGCAATCCAAGAAGCAGGGAAACCAGTCACCAATATGTCAAAACCTTCTTTGGTTCTCCAGGAGCCCACTGAGAGCCCTGAAGCCTTCTATACCCGTCTGCTGGATGCCTACCGCATGTACACCCCTATTGACCCTACCCAACCTGAGAATGCCCGAATGTTGACCATGGCTTTCATTTCCCAAAGTGCCCCGGACATACGACTAAAATTAAAACAGCTAGATGGCGCCTTGGGGAAACCCATGAGTTGCTAGGAAGAAGTTTGCAAACCGCGATAAGGAAGAACAGCAGAGACAGGAACAGAGACAGGAACAGAAAATGAAAAAGAAGGCTGCGTTGCTGGCTGCCGCCATGATGGGGACCCCAGAGGGCCAACCAGGGGGAAGAAGGAGAGGAACTGCTAGGAATCTAGAGCGCAACCAGTGTACCCGTTGCCGACAGGCTGGTCATTGGTCTAGCGAATGCCCGGTGGGACCAAACCAATGCACCATCTGCCTGCAAGACGGCCACTGGAGAGGCGATTGTCCACAGAGAAGTAGGGATGTGCTCCATGAAGGGAGGCGTGAGCGGTTTGCCAGAAACCATAGAGGTGGCAGAGGAGGCCGAGGCAGAACCCTGCGAGGGCGGGGGCGAGAGTCGCCTAAAACCCCCTCATTGGTCTGGCAGAAGTAGAAGAATGGGACTGAGACAGACCGGGTTCAGCCTGCCTCCCAGAACCTATGGTCAGTTTGACTATTGGAGGCAAACCCATCCCCTTCTTAGTAGATACCGGAGCCACCCATTCAGTTCTCACTCGCCCCTTGACTCAGCCCTCTCCCTCAACAATTAACATTCAGGGAGCAACAGGAAAAACTATCCAGCGTCCTTTCCTAAAGCCCTTGATTTGCCACGCAGGAGGGAAGACCATCACTCACCAGTTTGTCTACATGCCAGACTGCCCTCTCCCTTTACTGGGACGGGACCTGCTATGTAAATTGCGAGCGCAAATTTCCTTTGAAGAAGATGGCTCCATGGCCATGACTTTTGGCAAGGTCTCAATGACAGTCCCCATGGAAGAATCATGGCGAGTGATGCTCATGCAGGAGGTAGCGAAGAATGCTGGCTGGGAAGATTTTGAGGTTCCACACCTATGGGTGGAAGATAATCCTCCTGGCCTGGCCCGCCACCAGCCCCCCCTCATCGTTGATGAAATCCCCACAAAGACCCCAGTCCACATTCACCAGCGCCGATACCCAAGACACATTATGCAGGCTATCCAAGATGTGATTGATCGGTACCTGGCTTACCATATTTTGGTCCCTACCGAGTCGCCCTGGAATACCCCCATCCTGCCGATCCCAAAAGGCGATGGTCTCTTCAGACCGGTTCAAGATCTACGCCCGGTCAATTCGGCCACGGTTACAGTCCACCCAATCGTCCCGAACCCTTACGTCATCTTGGGGTTAATCCCCCCCACGGCAACTTGGTTCTCTGTCATTGATCTCAAGGATGCCTTCTTCACAATCCCTGTGCATGCCAAAAGCCAACACCTTTTTGCTTTCGAGTGAGAGAACCCGGCTACTGGCCGAAAGCAACAATATACGTGGACACGACTACCCCAAGGATTCAAAAACTCCCCTACTCTTTTTGGCACTGCCCTGGGAAGGGACCTCGAAGGCTTAGACATCCCTGAGCCTGATGTTGTCCTGCAGTATGTTGACGACCTTCTCGTCACTGGGCGAACACAGGCCGCTTGTTGGCAGAATACTTATGATCTACTCCACTTATTGGAGGACGAGGGATATAAGGCTTCCCGTAAAAAGGCCCAGTTAGTTTTGCAAAAGTTTCGGTACCTTGGGTATGATATTGAGCCTGGTAAACGTACTCTGGGTCATGAACAGAAGGAAGCTATCTGCCAACTCCCAACCCCTCACACTCGTAAGGACCTTCGGGGCTTCCTGGGTGCAGCTGTTTTTTCTGTATCTGGATCCCCAACTTTAGCCTGCTTGCCAAGCCCCTTTATGAGGCTACTAAAGGCAGTGACAAGGAGTCCTTACAATGGCACAAAGAAAAGGAGCATAGCTTCCTGGCCTTGAAACACGCTTTGTTACAGGCCCCAAGCCTCGGCTTGCCTGATTTAGACAAACCATTCCAACTCTTTGTGGACACAAAGCAGAATGTGGCGGTTGGGGTTCTGACTCAGATGTTTGGCACCTGGCATCGTCCGGTCGCCTATCTCTCTAAACAGCTGGACTCAGTGGCTTGTGGTTGGCTGGCCTGCCTCAAGGCTCTGGCCGGAACGGCATTGCTGGCCCAAGAAGCCCACAAACTGACTTTCGGCCAGCATTTGGCCATTCAGACCCCGCATGCCCTTACATCTGTGTTGGAAACAAAGGGCCATCTATGGCTCACGAATCCTCGCATGCTCAAGTACCAAGGTCTCCTTACCCACAACCCCATGATTTCCCTCAAACAGTCAACCACTCTTAATCCTGCTACACTTTTGCCGGAGCCGGACCTCCATGCCACGCATGACTGTATCCAAACTATTGAGGAAACTTATGCTAGCCGCCCGGATATGTCGGATACCCCCCTTTGGAATCCGGACTCTACCCTTTTTACGGATGGCACTAGCTTTCTCCAGGATGGAATTCGAAAGGCAGGATATGCTGTGGTAACCTTAACGGCCGTTTGGGAAGCAAAGCCTCTCCCTCCTGGCACAAGTGCCCAATTGGCTGAACTCCATGCCTTGACACGAGCGCTCAAATTGGCACAGGACAAGCGAGTCAACATCTACACAGATTCTAAATACTCTTTCCTCACGGTGCAAGTTCATGGGGCCCTGTATAAAGAATGTGGCCTCATCACCGCAGGAGGGAAGGATGTCAAATACGGCCCTCAAATCCTTAGGCTACTCGACAGCGTCTGGGCCCCCCAGGCGGTGGCTGTTATGCACTGCCGAGGCCATCAGAAAACAGCATCTGACACACAGTTGGGAAACGCTAAGGCTGACCTTGAGGCCCGCCGCACTGCCATGCAACCATTTAAGGTCCAGGTGCATGGTCTGGCCTTATGGGCCCCGCCAGCTGACCCTCACCCTCGGTACTCCCCACAGGAGCTTCAACAAGCTGTTGAACTTGGGGCCACTCTCCAGTCTGGCTGGTGGGTCCTCCCTGACCACCGCGTTTTCGTCCCTTCCTACTTGGCATGGGATGCGGTTCAGGGAGTCCACCAGCAGCTCCATCTGGGAAAAAGTGCCTTGGCGACTGCTCTGCTACGTGAAGTCTACATCGACAAGATGCACAGCATTGCTGCCAATGTTTGCTCTCGGTGCCCTACCTGTGTGGCTAACAATCCCTGTGCAGGTCCTCACCCGCCAAGGGGCCACCAGCCTAGGGGCGCTTACCCTTTCGATTCTCTTATGATCAACTTCACTGACATGCCTCGCTCCAAGTCTTACACTGCCATGTTAGTCATTATCTGCACCTACACTGGGTGGCCTGAGTGTATCCCAACTAGAACCAAGAAGGCAGCCGAGGTGACCAAGGCTTTGCTCCAGCTCATCCTTCCTCGGTACGGCCTACCCTCTAAAATCTCCTCCGACAGTGGCCCTGAATTTATTCATAGGGCAACCCAAAAGATTGCAACTATGCTGGGAATCACCTGGCGTCTCCACTGTGCTTTTCACCCCTCCTCTGGTTCCTTTGTGGAACGGGTCAATCGCACTATCAAAGACAAGGTAGCTAAAATTTGCCAGGAAACCCACCTTAAGTGGCCTGATGCTCTTCCTATGGCCTTACTTGCTGTCCGCTGCACCCCGCGAAAAGGTCTGGGAGTTTCCCCATTTGAATTACTCTTTGGCAGGGTCCCCAACCTTTCCCGCCCTGCCCTTCAGAATACGGGCCAGGTGGGGGACACTATCAAACTTCAGCAGCTCCAAGCGCTTAATGCAGTGGTCCACAAACTTCAGGACTATGTCCTGGCCTCCCGGCCTCATCTTGTGGTCACCCCAACTCACCCCTTCTCCCCAGGTCAGGAGGTTTGGGTCAAGGATTGGCGCACTGATACCTTGGCGCCTAAATGGAAGGGGCCGTTTACTGTTGTTATGAGCTCTCCCCTTGCTGTTAAGGTGACTGGCGTCAAACCTTGGATCCACTGGTCTAGAGTTAAGGCCGCTGCGCCCTCGGTGTGGTGCGTGGATCAGCACCCGACCCAGCCCTTGAAGCTCACCATCCGCAGAACAACTTGATCGAGTCGGTCTCCCCTTCTGGTGGCACTCCGGAAGCTGCCCCTCTACGAACGGGAGACGGAAGCTGGGGGATAGGAGCTCCTTGCCCTTGCAGGTGTTGCACCGGAAGCCAACACCCTTCGCACGGGCCAACTGCTGCTGTGTGCTACTTTATTTGCTCCTTCTGCGCCCCTCCTTGGTCTGCTTACTGCCCCTGCTGCTGCCCAGCCTGTGGCGCTCCTCGCCTTGCCGATCAATTGGGCCTCCCTGAACTGTTACCGACTGCTGTAATCCCCGCCGCTGGCGAGCCCTTGCCTATCTTTGGCTATCCTCGTTGCTTGGGAGGAGTTTGCTTTTCTCCAGCAGCAGCTGCCTTGTGTGGCTCCCGGCAGTTCCCTTGACCAGGCCTGTTCCTTGTTTGATGTGTAGGCCACATCCGTGCTCCTGTACCTCTGGCTTCCATGCCAACGCGTGTGTTTGCTTTGCTGATCATATCCCGGGAGCAGGCGGCTCGCCAGACTTCCTTGCGACCATTTGGGCCCCTGCTCCGGTAGCGGAACCCTCCCCCGACACTTGGGCGACTTTGGCTGACCTCCTCTTCGACCACTTGCACTACATAGCCTGCGGTTTTCTTCTCCTTTTCACCGGGGTCACCGCGCTGGTGTTTTACTTTGCTTGCTAAGTCCCCGGTTCATGGGTAGTGCGCCCGGACTCTCCGGCCTACGCGCTGTTCCCCTTCGTCTTCCAGGTGACCATGGACGCACTGTCCGAGTGCTTGTGGTGGCCCTTGCTACCAGCCTCTGCAGGGCCCCTCAGGTCAGGCCCCTTGCTGACACTGTCTTGTCCTCCCGCCCTAGGGACACTGACCTCCACACTGCCCGTCCCTCATTTTAAACCTCCCTCGAACATGGAAGCGCAAGCGCGCCTTCGGGCTACTGCGTGCATTCACAAGGGCCTGATGCCAGTCGTTTGTGTTGTTTTCTTCCTCCTCCTGATTAGCGTCATCCTTAACTCTCTCTACCTATTCAGCATTCTGCTTGCAAAAGGGGGGAATGGAGGCGAGGGTGGTGATGGGCCAGGAGAGACAACTTGCGATTGGGTAACCGTAACCCTGCCCCCCGAGGCCCAGCCTGAAACTCCTCCTCAAGGAGATAGCTCCCCAGGTGGGTGCTGGGACTCCCAGGCACCTGCACCAGTTCCCCTCATGGCTCCGCCCCGAAGGCGAAGAGTCACCCGTGCTGCTACACAAAGTCCAGTTAATTGTTCGCAGTGTATTACGTGGGCCCAGGTGGGAAACGTCAAGCGCCACACCCTCTTATACCATACCCAACGCCCACCGACTGCACACCTCAAGGGTCCTGTGCTACACAGGGAAAGGTGTATAAACTGTGTAAAACGAAGGAAGAAAAGATCACCTGCTACAACCCTCGGACTGAGGTTAGGTACAATGTCTCCGTGTGGGCTGGCCTGGGAATGGTGTCCCCCAATGGGGTCCACCCGACCTTGTATTACCTAAACCACACAGTAAATCCTAAAACCTCTGCTGGCTGGAACTTAGAGTTTGACATTTGTGAGGCCATGGATAAAATAGCTTACACCTCCTGTGGAAGCCAGGCCTGGTGGGACACATATAAGCGTAACAGCAAGTATTTATGTGCCAGAAGCCCACCCAGGCCAGCGGACTCTCCCTCCCCTGACGACCCTTGCGGTTGGTGGCCACACCCCGACCATCCCCGCTCTTTTGCCTGGGCTACCATGTGTGCGGGGTCTTTTCGAGGCTTCAATAAGTTTGGGGGGTGCGTCAGCGCAGATAGTAAGTGGCTACATATCTTCAATATTACTGAGTTTTGGGATAGTAACCGCATCCGTATTTACATAGCTCCGGCACATGCTCCAATGGATAGCTATGGACTAGGAATTGATGGCACAGGTTACGACCCACAAACTTTTATTACTATCATTAAGGAAGAGCTTTATGAGGGAAAAATCCAATCCACTGGATGGTCGGTTTATGACAAGATTATCCGCGTGGCCACCGATACAAAGGGTGTTGAGGTATCTGAGAAAGCCGAAAACCTCTTTGTGTCAATGGCGCAGGATGTTGCCTCCACCTTATTACTTAAAAACTGTTTTGTGTGTGGCGGAACAAGCATGGGTGCACGATGGCCTTGGGAGGCTTTAGAAATTCATCCCGAACACTTTAACAATCTCTCATCAGAAGGAAACATCACGTGGCAAGTACTGTCTACTAGTTCCTTGCAAACCCCTTTAGTGTGGGCCCTTACCACCAATCTTGTCGGGCAACATTGCTTGTGGCGAGCAGGAGGAACTCCCGTTGGGGACTTGCAATGCCTCGGGTTCTGGAACAACTCCTGGACCAACTGGCAGAGCCCAGGGAACCTCACAGCCCCTGATCCCTTTAACTTCTCTTCTATCTCTCTAGCAAAGGACACCTTTCTGTGCACTGGTAACTGGTCCTGTTCTGAACCCTGGCTTGTGCCTAAGGGACTGTATTGGATTTGTGGCGCATTAGCCTATGAGATGCTCCCTAAAAATTGGTCCGGTTCCTGTACCTTGGGATGGATCAAACCATCCTTTTTCCTCCTCCCGATACGCAGTCGCCAGGTTTTGGGCATGCCTGTGTACCAACCCTTGGAGCATAGCCGCCTTCGCCGTTCGAACGACGGAGCTTTCTCTAACTTTCCTTGTCGCGACAATTATGACACGGATGGGAACATATGGAACTCTGAACGTATTGTCTGCACCTATGGCCAAGCCACCTGGGCGGAAGATGGGTCATGGGGATATCGCACCCCTATTTACATGCTGAACCGGATAATCCGGCTGCAAGCTGTCCTAGACCTAGCTGGCCGCCGCATTGGTCAGGCTCTAAACCTGTTGGCAGACACCACAGACAAAATCCGCACTGCAGTCTATCAAAACCACCTGGCCCTAGACTACCTGCTTGCTAAGGAGGGTGGAGTCTGTGGTAAGTTTAACCTCACCAACTGCTGCCTGCAGATTGGGGAGACTGGCCAGGTTGTCCACCAGCTAACCACCGAGCTACAACAGCTCACTTATAACCCTCCACAGGAGTGGAAAGGGTTTACCCTCCAAGATTGGCTTGATGACTGGGGCCTTCCCAAACTGCCAGGGCTTAAGGTAATTGTTGGCCTTGTGGGCCTCATCGCCGCAGGCTGTGTCATTCTCCCTTGTGTCCTTCCTATCTTTGCTCGAACAATTTCTACCTCAATCTCCCTCCTCGTAGATAAACAGGCCGCAGTGAAAGCTATGGCCTTGTGGAACTACGAGATGCTCACTACCTCCCGAGAGGACAACCCCTACGCTGAAATAAGTGGAACTCCACAGTAATTAGGGAATTTTGGTGGAGTTCCAAAGGGGGGAATGAAGCAGGCAGGCCAGAATCATTCAGTTTTCTCTATCATAATAGCTGCTAGGCCTGTGTTCTGCTCTATTCCACTCTATCTAATCAAATCCAATCAAGCAAATATCCTCTTGGCTTACTAATCTTACCCACATCCTGACCTTTGTAACAGAGGCTAAATGCTTTTACCCACATCCTGACCTTTGGAACAGAACGCCATGGACTCTTGGAAGTTCCCCAAAATGCTACAGATGGTGTAAGATAACTTCCCTTTTTGTTATCCTGTTTTGCTGTTCTATGTCTGAACAATCTGTCTGAACAAGCTGAGTTATGATGTTTTAGATACCACCTGCTACTGATGTCATATCCTGATTGTATTGATTGCAAAAGCCTATAAAGGATAGACGCCGGGTGTGACCCGGTGTTCAGACTTTGCCAAGTTATTACTCTGAACCTTGCTAGCAATAAACCTGTATTCTCTATCTCGCTGGTCTCGTGTCCCGTCATTGGGAAGGTGCGTTTTCCCGCTACAATCCAAGACTTATTCACATAGTGCCTAGTCAAACTGTGGAATTTGCTATCACAAGAAGTAATAATGCCCAAAAGCTTTACAAGGAAGTTGATTATTCTGATTGATGATAACAGAAATCCCACAATGGAGAAATGGATTGTGAAGATGGCAGAACTAGCAGAGATGGCAAAGTTGACCTTTTTGGTCAGGGACAAAACACTTTCAGGATGCCTTTCTTTAATCTTCTCAGAAGTATGTTCAGACTATGACTTTGTTAGGTATATCTTCTGAAGAAATAAGGAGACTTATTTCAGTGACCTATCAACTGTCCATGACTTTTATAAAAGACTGGAAACCTTTATGGACTTTTTGCTGAAAATGGAAAAAAGTACAATGGTGATTTCTGGATTTGACGATTGAAAAAAGATTGAATAAGGGGCTGGAGGGATTATTGTAATGTTGAGGAGGAAGGAGGGCTAATGAGTTTGTTTGTAACTGCTGTGAAGAAAGGCAGAAGTCACTTCTTTAACTATCTTTTTTTCCTTCTTTAACTGTATTCTTTTCTGCACTTCTTTTCTCTTTTTCTTTCTTTTCTTTATATATTTCTGTATTTGCCTTTGACTATGTAAAAACTTGTAATAAAAATTAATTAGAAAAAGATGATAACAGAAATCAATGGTTACTGGTCATGAGTAGATATATTATATCCAATAGCTGAGGCAGTAGGCCTCCCAATACCATGATAGGAAAGCCAGAAGATGTATTCTACTCATACCCTGCTCGAGGGCTTCCTGTAGGCACAAGGTCCATTCCAGGAACAAAAGGAGTAAGCAGATAGAACTTTGCTGTGATCTATCACATTTCTCCCCCTTTTTGACTCAAGCTTCCAGGAATTCTCTAGCGTTTTTGGATTTGGCTTGGTTTAAGACAATTTGGCTTGGTTTTGGCACTCAGACAAAGCAGCCATCAACAGACACATAGAGGTAAACAACATTTACATACCATTCATAAGAGACAATAGAAAAGCCAAAAGACCAGAACACCTCCTGGCTAGCAATCAACACTCAGATATGCAAAGAATAACACCAGGATTAGCACCAGAGGAACAATTAGACTGCACAATAGACCCTAATCAAGGAACTATTAACTCAGTCAATCAACCAAGTAGCAAACAACAGCCCAATCAAGGAACTCCTAAGGAGAGAACAACACCTCCACCAACACAAGCAGGACAAGCCATGGTATATAAACATAGAGCAAGTCCTACTCTCTTTTCACACTGAAGATGTTGCCTAGTCTGGGAATGAAATGTCTGCAAGGAAACAACAAGGCTCAGAGAGCACCAAGGACTCCACAGTTCAACCCTGAGCTACAAATATTCTCTTCGAAAGAAAACATTGTTGAGAAGAGTGTGGTCAAAAGAATGGGAAGGGTAAGTTTTTGACAAAGTAGAAAATGCAATTCATTTTATTCTCACTGAGCTCTTTGAGGTTAAACTGAGCTCAATTTACATACAGTGTATCAACACAACCAGTTTGGTAACTGCTCTCTCTTTTTCCTAAAGTTCCCTATATGCATTTCCCACTGGAGAATGGAACCTTAAATTTCATCACCAAGTAAAACTTTTTTCTTCCAATATCAACTGTTGTCCCTTGAGCCTGACAAGAGCCCTAACCTCAAAAAGTTTTTAATGTCACTTGTCACTTAACAAAATTCTGTTTTACCAGAATTATTTTATTTATTTATTTCGTATTGCATTTTTTTCTTGCTGGGAAATCCCTTGTTAGGTCCAGCAGCCGGCTGTGTAGACTATTTAGCCATGACAAGTCACATTGCCCAGGGTGCACCACGGGGGGCTAGTCTACATTGCACCCACTGTTTCCTTCCCGCCAGAGCGGTATCTATTTATCTACTCGCATTTGCATGCTTTTGAATTGCTAGGTTGGCAAGAACTGGGGCGAGAGCAGGAGCTCACTCCGTCGTGCAGCACTTGGGTTTTGAACTGCTGAACTAGCAACCCTCCGGCTGACAAACCTGGCGTCTTAACTGCTGAGCCACCACGCCCCCTATTACCAGAATGACTGAATGTCATACTGAATTTTTCCAAGCTCCTTTATTCATAATCAATTTGTGAGCCAAGAGACAACTCCCAATCTCTCTCTCATTCTCTCTCTCACAGACAGGCAGGCAGGCAGGCAGGCAGGCAGGCAGGCAGGCAGGCAGGCAGACAGACAGACAGACAGATTTATAGTTTCTGCAGTCATTGCCCCTGGGAATCATTTAAGGAATAAAAAGCAATTTATGTCAGATTATTGAAATTAAATTGGCTTTCTGTGGAACCTTGGAAAAATGGAAAAACACAAGTTACTAAATGTTTCTCAGTTTGGGAATCAGTTGCAGAAGAAAGAGGAAGAAGACATTTTTGTAACCCCACCCAGAAGATAAGAAGAGGAAAGACCCAAGTTGACAAGACAAGTCCATAACTTGTTTGAATTTTCAAGGAGACTCTGCAAAAGAATTATCTCTGCAAGTCTGATCAGAGGAATGCCATATTGCTCATCTTCATCAATAGTGTGATCTTTTGGGCCAGTTGAGGCATTTACAACACTGCCTTCCTTTCCAATTGGGCTTCAAGAAATTAGTGACATTGGAGCCATCTTCTACCCATCTTCCTTCAATAGCAGAATAGGTACCCATCTCTTGTTTTCCTAGCTCATCTTTGGAAAAATGATTATTTTCAATTAAAAAAATTAGACAGTAAATTTCCAAGAGGTTGAGGATCTTAATGTTTTAAAGCACCAGGGCTATATCTTTCCATTGTTACCAGCCAACTATGAAACAGTTAAGGGGTACATTACATTACTTGATGGTACATAATCAATCAGGGGCATGGTGGCTCAGCGGGTAAGACGCCAGGCTTGTTGATCGGAAGATTGCAAGTTCGGAGGTTCGAATCCCTAGCCCTGCGTGCAGAGTGAGCTCCTGCACTAGCTCCAGCTCTTACCAACCTAGCAATTCGAAAGCATGCAAATGCAAGTAGATTAATAGGTACCACTTCGGTGGGTAGGTAACAGCGTTCCGCGCGTGTCATGCGGCCACATGACCATGGAAGCGTCTTTGGACAATGCTGGCTCTTTGGCTAACAAACGGAGATGAGCACCGGCCCCTAGAGTCGGACACGACTGCACAAATGTGCGGGGGGTACCTTTACCTTTTTTATGAAACAGTTTCTAAATTGCTCTGACCAACAGGCTGGACAGCTACCAATAGGACATCAGATTAAATGGGAACACCTTTCTTAGATCAATGTAGGGCAATGTTTATTTTATTTATTTAAATTTATTTTTATTTATTTATTTATTAAAGAGATTTATATGGCCGCCCAACTTACTCACAGTGAGTCTGGGCGGCTTACAAAAATAAATGATCTATATGGCTGCTTATCCCACAGCAATAGGTAGAATAGCAGCTTCCTCAGGGATCTATAGCTCAACCTTAGAAAATACTTGCAGTTTTACTATCCCATTTTGGTGTTAGGGTATGGACCAAGAACAATATTTGAACAATGGGAAGTATCCTGGAACACTTTTATAATTGGCCCTTTAGGACTTTGAGGCTTTAAGTCCCCAAAATATTTTAATCAGATCATACAAAATGACAATAAAAGTATCATTTTAAGTTTTAACTAGATCATACACCTAGATAAGTTAAAAGTGATAACACTTGGGGTGGGGGAAAGAGAGTCAGTGATTTGGGAGGATCTCCCTCAGCCCCTAAAGCTGTGGTCAACAAATACAAAGAGAGATAACAGTTTGGGACACTGCAAGAGACCTGGAATTGAAGAGTGAGGTTCAACAACCAGAAATGTAAAATAAATTCATCACAATTTTCTGTGGGAGCAAACTGCAAGGTGTGGTTAACCTGTGCTCTTTAGGAAAACCCCATTTGTTTGTGAGAAACACATCTGAATAAGATATCCTCTCCTACCAAGCGATAGCATGCTCTTTTCCCCAAACACAATATACACTTTGCCCATAAACTCTTCACCTACCACATATTTGATTTCATATTTTTCCACCAAATATGCTTGATTTCTCCTTCACCCATTCACTGTACATCATCCATGCTCAGCTTCAAACTCATGAGCTTCTTACCTTAATTGCACTTTCTTCCACTAGTCTTTACTATCCTCCTCTCATACTACCTCTTAACAGCTCAGTAATTAGGGGAAGTTACAAATGAAAAGAGATGCTGATTTTTTCCTAAGAATTTAAAAAACAATGAAAAGGAATATTGCCTAACTAATGAGGAGGGTAAAAAGAAAATCAATGTAAGCACATCCTCACTTGACTATGTATTGCATCATTAGGTTTTTGAGTTCCTGCAGATGACTTCAATAAATAATACACATAACTCTTGTTTACCCAGTTATTGAGACTACTTTATTTTCAGTAAGTTTGCAAGTAGCTTCCTTGCTCTGCTTGGCCTGAAGAGAAGCTGAGGAAAGCAAAGTTTTCTATGTAGTGTAAATTTTGCCCAGTGGGTGTCAGAAGCAGTAGCAGCAGCAGAAGTAGTTGAGAATGCTGTCTCTTTCTGCTCTTTAATGTGGGACAGCACCACAGAGACAGCACTCCCTGAGATGGATTCAAATTTAAGAAATAATGGAATGAAAGTAGCACTGAGCATTAGTCTGTTTTCAATTTAAAAGCTTTTATTAGCCACAAAGGGAAATTATGTATAGTCCCATTATTAAGGGCCCTACAGGCCAAATTAGAAGATGCTATGATAAATGTGGAACCTAAACTAGTTGCTACACAATTCCCTCCACATTCTTCTTATAACATTTAATTGAAGTACAATTAGAGATGGATGAATCTATGTATATCTGTTGGACATATTATGATTTGTGAGTGTGTGTGTAAAAGAGAGTGTGTATTCCTGAAAGCAGGAATAAAATCTAAACAAGAATTAATGATTATAATTTAAACAGAAAAAAAATATTTAAGGAAATACATTATGGGGCTAGGCAAAGCCTAGCACCTATCTAGCTATGTTCTACCAGAAAAAGGGTTAGAACAGAGCTTTCCAAACTGTGTGTCGGGACATGTTAGTGTGTCGGCAGCAGTGTCTGGGTGTGTCGCGGCTGCTGCTGCCTCCTAGCCCTGCCAGAATTCCATGCAGGTCCTAGTGCCTGCCTTGTGCCTTGCTGCCTCCAAACCTGCTGTGATTCCGGGCAGGTCCTAGTACCTGCCTTGTGCCCTGCTGTAAGAGTGTGTCGCGAAATGATGCATGTCTAAAGTGTGTCACCAACATGAAAAGTTTGGAAAGCTCTGGGTTAGAAACATGGGCTTCTATGGCAGGGAAAGGATGTGTGTGTTACAGACAAAGCATGTGTTACAATGTCCTAAAACAAACTCTGCTCTCTTTGTACAAGTGTCACAATGTCACACATAAGTACATAAGAGGCAGCTCTTATGTTGTGATGACACAATGCACATTTCATCATTCTGACAAAATTGTGGTTGGAGAGCACATGCTCCATGTATGCATCCCTGGAAACAAAGACAGAAGGAAGACACTGAGATCAGCAATCTCCTCAACAAACAGCAGATTAAAGACATGTGGGAATGATCTTGGGAGAGAGGAAGAAGAGCCACAGGCCAGACAATGGTCAGACAAGCGGCAACTGAGTCCTCAGAAGGAATGGGGGCGCGGGAAATGTCTCAGAAGGGACCCTCCATAGTTTCTTGGACTGTAAAGGTGAGGGGGGAGAGATGTACTTTCAGAGTTGCAATATTCTTTTAATGTAACCTTACAATAAAGTTAGAGCTAGTACTTCTGGGTGTGCTTCTTGTCTGGACTACCTCGCAAGGCTGACATCAACCTTTCATGTCTGAAAGTACATCTCTCCCCCTTCGCCTTTACAGTCCAAGAAACTGGGGACGGTCCCTTCTGAGATGTTTGCCATGCCCCCATTCCTTCTGCGGACTTCTGCTTGTCTGATGGTTGCCTAGTCTATGGCTCTCCCTCTTGTCTCCCAAGGTCATTCTCACATACCATTACAAGACAAAAGAGGACACAAAGTAATTATCTGTCAATCTATACCCAGCGCCCATTGTCATAAGTAGATTGTGAAGTACTTAAGAGTCAGTATCTCTACAGTCACGTTTCCAATAATTTCTTAATTCTTCATGTTGTTGCCCTATGGTTTGTTGCCCAGAGACAAATTCACTTCTTCCCTTTTGTACATTATCTGAGGGGTCATAGAGATGTATGAGTAGTTTCACCTACTTCTAGCCATGCATTGGATTACTCTGAGAGGAAGACCCATAGTGCTGCTCCATATTAAAAGGGAACATAAACCAATCAATGTTATCTCCTTTGGAAGAACCCAATACCTTACTTCAATACTTGCATGGGTGCCACAAATGGACATTCTAGCAATGGAAGCATGTCCAGAAATTGCAAACCCTTGACTCTTTAAGTTTTATTTTATCACATGACAGGATCTGAGTGTGATTTTGGGTCAGTCACTCTCTCTCAGACCAACCTATTTCACAGAGTTGATGTTGTGGGGATAAAATGAAAGACAATCTCTATGTAAGCCACCTTGAACTCCTGGAGACAAGATGGGGTATAAAACTAGCTAACCAATTATCTCTAATGTCAAAGAGCCAAAAGGTATGGAACGTCATTATGGCTATCATTATGAGAGAGCCAATTTGGTGTAGTGGTTAAGGCACTCAGGCTAGAAACCAGGATACCATGAATTCTAGTCCCTCCTAAGGCACAAAGCCAGCTGGGTGACCTTGGGACAGTCACTCTCTCTCAGCCCTAGGAAGAAGGCAAGGGCAAACCACTTCTGAAAAAAACCTTGCCAAGAAAACTTCAGGGACTTGTCCAGGCAGTCTTCGAGAATTGGACACAAATGAATGGATTAAAAAAATGATCAATAGGCAGTGCATTCCTATACATGTCTATTCAGGTCACATTGAGTTCAATGGCTCTTAGAGATAAGATTATATAGAAGAAATTTTAAAATGTGTATATTATAAGGATCTCAGTATTTTCTGAGGTTTTGAGGTTACTGAAGGGTTAGATAACTTGCCATTTTTTTGCTTTTTTTTTTTTTTTTTTTTAAAAATTAACTCTATCCCAGACTTTATCAGCATAATACCTTTAAAATTTGTTAGGATCACAACTGTAAGAATTCTTGGCCAATATGGTCAATACGCTGATCTATTCATTGGCAAAAGAAAAGTTTATCTTCTGAATGTTCTTGTTCATTGCCTATTCCAACAACCACCCAAGCTGAACGGCTTACTGATTAAAAAATGTTTCCATGTTAATTAGCTGATGCTTTCTTTGATTAACCTGGCAATTAAATAGATTAAAGATGTGATTATTTTCTAGAGAAATAGTAAATGTAAAATGTGGTTTAATGGTGACATTACCCAAATCAAGGCAGTGGAAAGAAAGTAAGTGTGCCCATTCAGAACAGTATTCCACATTTCAAGTGAGAATTGCAAGGTTGAATAAACTGAATAAATTTAATTTTCTGTCATGATTACATGTTTTGCATTCCCCCTTTCATAATTCTGCCCTAGTTCTCCTTGAAATGTATGTGTGTTTACATGTGGGAGAGAGAGAGAGAGAGAGAGAGCAAGTGTGTATATTTGTAGTCTAAAAAAACAGCTATCTACAACCCATTCTAGACCAATATGATAGATTATGATTCATAATCTCCAGTGGGAGGTCTTCAAACTGCAGTATACTGATTCAGGCTGATAATGATAATGATAATGAGGAGGAGGAAGAGGAAGAGCAGGAGGGGGAAGGATTAAAAATTCTGTATCTTTCTCTCAAAATATTATATCTAGCTTTGGGTGAGTTTCAGAACTGCAAATGAGGACTTGTCTATTGGGATTCACAGATTCACATTCCCTACTGTAGCTGAATAGTCACACTATTGCAAGAGAGTACAAGAGAGGATTGTGTATAATTACAACTGAAAAAAAATGAAACAACACTTAGAATCCATTAGGATTCTTTACTTTTATATCCTTTAATTCAATAGGAAACATTCATCAGTATGGAAGAAAGTCAAGAACCTGCAAAAATGTACTTCTTTCTGAAGCATAAGGAGAAAGGAATGTCTGAAGAAAGAAGAAAAGAAATAGATAAATGGGCCTCTCTTAGTTTGACCTAACTCCTTTTGTCTGGTATAAGTTACTTGTCATATTGAGATTCCAGTGTCCATTAATTCCACTTAAAGGTGAAAGGGTTGAAGTGTTCCAGAAAAGCAGGATAACATACTGAACTGGCACTTTACACATTATAACAATTTTTTCCTTTAAGAGTGCAGCTGAATAAAATGAGATGCAGCTGATGCTTGATTATTTAAAGAGTAAAATTAGTGCCTTACTGAGGTTTCCACAAATGTTTTGACCTCCAATTTTCACCAGTCCCAACCATCATGGTAAATAGATATGGCAGAGGAGAGCAGTATACAAAAACTGGAGAGAACCAGACTGAGAAGACTCCCTTGGGTTATTGTTAATTTTGTTATGTTGGTTATTGCTATTCTGACCAAATTAAATTGTCATTAGCATTTTTCAGATCCCAGCCTATTCTCATGGCTGGAGATTTGGCATGTCCCTGCTTTGCACAGGAGGCATGTATGCCATCTCATTAATGGGCCTGGTGTGGGCTGGAGTATGGACCCTCCTTGTACACATTAATTCTGCATGCAATCTCCTGAAAAGTGCTACTGTGTGGAAATATGTCTATGAAGGTTCTCAGTCATCCAGGTGGAATTGTCTGTAGCTTGAATCATGTCAACTGGATTTCTATTTTCTTAGTGGAAACGTTTCGCTCCTTATCCAAGGAGCTTCTTCAGTCTGAGCAAAGACTTTGCTCAGACTGAAGAAGCTCCTTGGATAAGGAGCGAAACGTTTCCACTAAGAAAATAGAAATCCAGTTGACATGATTCAAGCTACAGACTACTGTGTGGAAGTTAGCTCTTCATTCAGCCTGATGAAGAGTTTGGTATACCACATTAGGCAACATCTATTTCTTCTCGATTATTCACAATGTTCACTTGATTTTGAAAACCACAACTGTGTGTCTCATATGATCAAACAATACAAGCACATAATGTTTTTTTCCCCAATTAATTACAAATGGCTTGCTGAGAAAAATAAATAAATCAATATGTAAGTTGCCTTCGGCCTGTTAAATGGAACAAATATTTAATAAGTTTTCAAATACCATTGCTTGTTAACGATAAACATCCCAGCAGAACACTGATGTTGTAATGTTTTTGCGACAGCAGGTTTAATGAACAGGCAGCAGGATTTTGTTGTCTCTTCATTTGCTTCCCCCTTCTCTAGATGCATTGAACTCAAAGTTTTCATAGTAAGAAAAATTTGATTTAAGCAATGTTGTTTACACTTCAATAATTATTGTTTGTCTAGGGCAGTGTTTCTCAACCTCAGCAACTTTAAGATGTATGGACTTCAGCTCCCAGATGGCTGGGGTATTCTGGGAGTTGAAGTCCGCACATCTTAAATTTGCTAAGGTTGAGAAACACTGGTCTAGGGTTACTACATCTGGGCTGCCAAAATCCAGATGACCACCTCATGGCAGAGAAGTTAAATAATTTTTCTGGGTCTACTTGCTCCCATCTAGAGGTCTTCTGGATTTTGGCAGCTCAAATATGGCAACCCTACAAAAAAAAAAAATGGCAACCCTACAAAAGTTAGTTAAGTCTCCTCACACTCCTACAGCAGGTTTTTAGGTGGGAAGGGCAGACATTATTGTAGTGGTATCCGTCTCTTCCAGAATCCATGGAGAGCAAAATAACTGATTTCGTGTGGGCATAATTTCCACTTCTAATATAAAAGGTCTGTTAATGCTATAAGTCTGTGGTGAATAAGTCCACAGAATTCATTTAAATCAGCCACAAATCTGGACCTATGTTTATGGTATTGTTTATTTGGACATTGCATCCAGTTATAATGTTACATTCCTGCATAGTGTTACCATCCCCAGAGGTGAGTCAGATGTGTCAGTTAAGCAGTGAAGAAAAGTGTGCTTTTATTTTCCTCTTGGATGGGAGTACTTTGTTTTAATGAAGCTTTGAATGACCTCTCAGGTTGTTTTGTGAAGCAGTTCTTACTTCACTTGGTTCTTTGTTTCTCTTGTCTTCTCTAAAATCTCCTCTGGTGTTTGCCATATCTGGAAAATGTTTCCAGCAGCTGCCTGAGCAGAAGCCTTTTTTGTTTTCTGTAAGTGGCGGTAAACTATGAGGAGGGAAGAGGCAGTAAAGAGGCTGTGAGATGATATGAAGTGCTTTTTTTGAGGCAAATCCTGTTGCTCCTTTGCCTCAACAAATGGAGTTACATAGTGTTAGTTCTGTTAAGGTGACTCTAAGCAGTTTCATCCAGACCTGCCCATCTGAGGGAAGAACATCAGGCTTCATGGATTAATCTGTCCCACCCATCTGGCATATCTGCTACACACATTCTTCAACATGACTCTTCTCCTGGTCCAGAGCTCGGCCCTTTCCCCAAACTATCTGCATGCAAATATGGTTTTATCTTTGCTTCCTTGCTTCTTCCCAAATGATGAAGAGTTCTTTTTTTTAATTATCTAAAAATATTTACAAGCTGACCAACTCTATTATGGGACTGCTGAGTTTGTTAACAGACAGACTTGCTGGTTGAAGAGAGATGTTTTTTAAAAAAATCCTGTTGCTTTGAAATGGTTCTTCAAGCAGCAGAATGACACCACTGATGATCGGGCTTGAGATCACCTCCATGATATCATCTGATTTGTGCCAGGAAGTGCGAAAACCAGCTGGTCTTTGGGCCCAGTTATATTCCACCCCCCATTGCATTAAAAAAAAGATGAATCTTTTAATTCTAGTGTATTATGTACCTCAAATTTCATTTTATCCTGCACGAAAGCAACAATCCACTCACTTCTAGTGCTATCATATTCAGTAAAATCAGCCTGAATGAATACTGAGGGAATGAATGAAACACCCCACCTATTTAAGCTGAATGCTTTCTTTTAACACTTTATCTTTCCACAATGGACCTGAACTCATGAGTTATGGGTCTCTCACATGCGAAAAACATTACCCTCATCCTTCATAGGTGAGAGATTCTGCACTCAGTCTGAATTTCTCCTGCTCTTGTTCATGATAAAACTGAAGGCTTGTCTTTCTGGAAACCCGTGAGCAAAGTGATGAATGCCACCAATATACAGTATCCCAAGTGGACCTATAAAGCATGATCAAATAAATAATTTCAAAGTGAAAATGCTATCCAGTGGATAATGCAATACTGAGTTCTTCAGACAAGTGAAAGGATAAATAAAATTAAGCTGTATTACCTCCAATTACATTACTTCTTGTGTGAATAAGGAAACAGAAATCCAATAGGCCAGTACTTACTTTTATTTATTCAAAACTCATTTCCAGTGAATTCAGTGTAATATGCTTTTTGATGATCATCATGCAAAACCTGTGGTTGGTAGAAACAAAAGATCTGCAACGTACCCATTGGTGACAGAACCAGCAGCATACAACTTTAAGAGTCTGTCAACCCAGCGATTCGAAAGCTAAATAGCAAGTAGATAAATGGGTACCACTCACATGGGGCAATATGCTGGCATCCTGTCGGGGAACCGAAGATAAAGATCTGGAGAAGCCCGTGGATGGCGGCTGAGGACGGCGGCAAAGGATGACGGATCCCAATTTAACAACTTCCAGGATGTCAGCAGCCGGCTCCAAAAGCGAGGCATTCTGGGGCTTGTAGTTCCGATGCCTAGAAAGAAGAGCCGGTTCCCTCACCCCCCCCCTAATCGCGCGGGTATTGTAATATATATGGATGTATAATTAAATATATGTAATGATGTTGTAAGCCACCTAGAGTCCTCCATTAGGGAGAGGATAGGCGGGGTATAAATAAGATAAATAAACAAAAAACAAAAAAAAAGAGCTCAATGTAGTGACTCAGTGAGTTTCCAGACTACATTATTTCTGCCCAGCACTATGGTGTGTGTGTTTGTGTGTGTAATCTTTTTTTACATTTCTGAAGACACCAAAAGAATTTCTACTCAGGACTGCAACATATACCATAGGATAGTCAGAGGGCTGCTGTATGGAAAATGTTCCTGATGCTCTAGAATGAAAATGGCCATTACTGCTTTGCACCAACAGTGTTTTATTGCCTTAAGACCCTCACTGTTCACCCATGAGAGAGACAAACTCTTCATTCAGGATTAAAACTAAAATTAGATTTAGTTAAAGCTAGACTTCTCTGGTTATGACGAAGGTGAAAGAAGAAAGTGCAAAAGCTGGGTTGCAGTCAAACCTCAAAAAAACCCAAGATTATGGCAACCAGCTTGATTGATAACTGGCAAATAGATGGAGAAAACGTGGAGGCAGTGACAGACTTTGTATTTCTAGGCGCAAAGATTACTGCAGATGCTGACTGCAGCCAGGAAATCAGAAGACGTCTACTTCTTGGGAGGAGAGCAATGGCAAATCTTGATAAAATAGTTAAGAGCAGAGACATCACAGTGACAACAAAGGTCCGCATAGTTAAAGCAATGGTATTCCCTGTAGTAACCTATGGCTGCGAGAGCTGGACCATAAGGAAGGCTGAGCGAAGGAAGATAGATGCTTTTGAACTGTGGTGTTGGAGGAAAATTCTGAGAGTGCCTTGGACTGCAAGAAGATCAAACCAGTCCATACTCCAGGAAATAAAGCCAGACTGCTCACTTGAGGGAATGATATTAAAGGCAAAAATGAAGTACTTTGGCCACATAATGAGAAGACAGGATACCCTGGAAAAGAAGCTGATGCTAGGGAAAGTGGAAGGCAAAAGGAAGAGGGGCCGACCAAGGGCAAGATGGATGGATGATATTCTGGAGGTGATGGACTCAACCGTGGGGGAGCTGGGGATGGTGACGGCCGACAGGAAGCTCTGGCGTGGGCTGGTCCATGAAGTCAGGAAGAGTCGGAAGCGACTGAATGAATAAACAACAAAAGACTTCTCTGGATTGGCTATCAGGGTTTGTTGTCTGGGTTAGTGTTCACATGGTACACTGACTTCAGCAACCTGGTTGACCATGTTATGTAAACCAAGCCGATATGTGGGGAGATAATCTGCCATAGTAAGTATGTTTGTGTGTGTATGTGTGTGTGTGTGTATACACACACACACATACACACATACACACACACATACAGAGAGGCCTCAGAGACAGTGCAACACATAGTGGCAGGGTGTAAGATGCAGGCAGGAACAGCATACACCGTTCAGGAACATCTACACAGCATATAGATGTGAGTCCCCCAAGTCCAGATGGGAGATTCCACAGAAGGTTGTGGAGAATGACAGGGATAAGATCCTGTGGGACTTCCAGATCCAGACAGGCAGGCAGGTACTGACCAATCAACCAGACATTGTGGTAGTAGACAAGGACCAGAAGACAGCGGTGGTGATAGATGTAGTGGTGCCAAGTGATAGCAACATCAGGGAGAAAGAGTATGAGAAGCTGGAGAAGTACCAGGGCCTGAAGGAGGAACTAGAGAGGATGTGGAAAGTGAAGGCCAAAGTGGTCCCAGTGGTGGTAGGAGCACTCGGGGCTGTGACTCCTAAGCTGGGAGAGTGGCTCCAACAGATCCCAGGAGCAACATCAGAGCTCTCTGTCCAGAAGAGTGCAGTGCTAGGAACAGCTAAGATACTGCGCAGAACTCTCAAACTCCCAGGCCTCTGGTAGAGGACCCGAAGTTGACAAAGACACGTACCACCGATAGGGGTGAGAAGGGAATTTTTATATACAGTGTCTGTTTTTAAAAAATACAGATATGTGGCATAGTCTCTGGAAAAGGAGTGGCTGATTTAAAGAGCTGCAGGCAGCTACTCCATTTGCTCCCCCATATACCCCAAAATATCTCCAAAATGACACACACTCCTACTAAATAAACTTTTCAATTTGCAAGGTGAGGCCGTTAAACTCTGACCATATATTAGCCAGTATTCATCCATTATGCTAAGCAATAATATACTCTGTTTCGTTTTCATTTTGTATGTTGTGTAAAACCAGCTATTGTGGTTTACAAACCATGGTTTAGGGCTTAGCATATTGCACAAACTCAGCTAGTTGTGCTTTATTCAAGAAAGCATTTTAACAAACCATGGATTGATACTGGGGTTCCCAATGTGGAACCAATGTGACTGCAGATATCTTACCTGAAACCTACCAGCTTTTCTGCTGGAAAGCTGGAAAGCATTTCTGAATCATCAGCTTTCTAAATCATCTTTATTTCCAAGGATACCCTTAGAGGCACTTAGGCCCCACAGGCTTTCTTAGAAAATAAAAATGTTGAGTGGTTGGAACTTATTTATGAATCTGTCCACTGACCAAGAAAAGAAATTAAATGAGGGTTAATAGCGAATGTCAGTGCATAGTTATTTCACTACTTACGTAAGCTTTCAATGCTGAAGCAGAGAAGGAGCACTGCCAAATCAGAGAAAAATAAGAAGAGACAGTGGTAAAAGCCTGCTAGCCTTTCTTCAAACTTCAGATTGCAATAAAACATCAATGGCATATATCCAGAACACTTAGAGGAAGGAAAAGGTTGATTCCACCCTCACTCACCCCCCGTGGTTCTTTTTTTTTTAAAATAATCCTAGTCGTCTGAAAATTCATGGCATGAAAACTCACTGCAATTTAGCTAGGAAAAGTGGACTTAACCCTAAATTATACAAGCAACCTATAGTAATGTGACCTAATGACAGACAAACAGACAGAAAAATTGCCACATGCTTGGTCCTATATATCTCATTTTTTTCATGCATGTGGTACTATATGAATATCTAAAGATAAAGAATCAACGATCCAATTGAACTGGTGTTCAGTTTATTATTTAAACAACTGAACAGATAATTCCTTACATTATCATAATCAGGCAGCACCAATTAATTCTGAGTTCCTAGTGAGTCTGCTAATAAACTAATCTTCCTCACAGTCAATATAAGTGTGTCATGCTGGGCAAAATTATTAAAAAAGGCAATGTGCTATTTCATTAAATGGTGACACTACAGTAAGTTGCCCACAATGACGTGTTGTTCACTCAGTACTTGAAGACCAAACTCGTTAGTATTCAGTTTATTGAGAGAACATCAGGAAAGGCAAAGTCTATGCACACAAATCAACAGAATTTACAGCTATATATTTTAAAAGATTTCCACTGGACTCTCTTGGCTATACAAGTACAGTTTCTAACATCAAGAGTAGTATTTGAAGACTGATTCTAACTCTTAAGGGTGGCAAGTGTCATTTTAGGAATGAAAGGGTAAGTAGTGTGCAATAGCTTATAGCCTCTCATTCTGAGAAATAATTTTATTTAAATATTTGCAATCTTTGATCTTATACATGGCTAACTATATTTGAAAGTTTAAGGCAGAGCTTTCCAAACTGTGTGTCGGGACACGTTAGTGTGTCGGCTGCAGTGTCTGGGTGTGTCGCGGCTGCTGCTGCCTCCGAGCCCTGCCAGGATTCCGCGCAGGTCCTAGTGCCTGTCTTGTGCCTGGCTGCCTCCAAACCTGCTGATTCTACGCAGGTCCTAGTGCCTGCCTTGTGCCCTGCTCTAAGAGTGTGTTGCGAAATGATGCATGTCTAAAAAGTGTGTCACCAACATGAAAAGTTTGGAAAGCTCTGGTTTAAGGTGACTAAATCAATTCTAATAAACAAAGAGGCTTTGTTTCATGAAAAAGTATGCCTGATGGCAGAGTTCCAAGTCCCCCTCGCAGAGATATTCAAAATTAAATTATCAACCCCATGCTTTATATTTTGAAAATAATTGCAGTTTCAGCTTATTCTTTAAGTGCTCCCAGAATACAAAGTTCTTAAAAACATTTTTCTTGTTTTTATAAGTGCATTCACATTGCTTGAGGGAAACTGCCCAGAGTTGTTGGGAATAGGATGGTGTACATATTTAATAAATAGTAGCAGCAGCAGCATCGACTGAAAGGTACTTTTCTGCCCTGCATTAAATGAAGACTAAGCCAGAAGCACCACCCAGTTTCTACAGGCTTATTTGCAGGCCATTAAATGGGGCAGTATTTCATAGAGAAAAACAAATCTGGCAATGTCAATCTTCCTCAACTGCTCTTTTGCCCAACTGTACTTTTGTTCTGGACCATTTCTGTATTTGATTATTTCGGCTCGAACAAAAACAACATTCTACTGTATATAAAATATTGAATGTTGGGATTCATTTGGCAAAGTAATAATGGTTCCAAATATGAAAAAAGAGAAAAGGAATCATATGTTAAAAATGGGAATTAAGGTGAAGCTACGTTACATGAAACACTTATAAGTAACGTGAGTTAAATAACTTTCAAAACCTTTAAAAGAAAGGCAGGAAATGCAACAGCTTTTAGCTCTGGCCAACAATAAAAAAAGACAGAAGGTGGAACTTTCAGTGGGGACATGGCCGACTGAACAGCTGTGTCCACGAGCTCTGGGGACAGAACTGACAGTGGTAGTTTTTGTGGGGGGCGTGGGTAGGTTTTTTCTCGAAGCCCGGAGCATTTTCATGGACAAAGAAAATGCTCGGAATCATCCCATCCGCCCTCTGGAACGGCAACTTGTAGCCTAAGAATTGCAAACAGCGTTTGCGCCAATCAGGTAAAAGTCACTGGGAGGCTGGGACATCATCATTTCCAAGCTGCGCTGTAGTCTTAAAGGGACACTAGGTCGAGCCACCCCATTTCTAGATCACCCAATTTATATATTTTTTAAAGTTATGTACCCTAAGAGAGACTTTCTACAGCAAGAAGTGATCTCTCTTGCTGCTTGTCGTTATTTTTGGGATTAATTTTCAAAAATATTTTTAAGCTTTGGCTTGTTTTCCCATTCGGATATTGACGAGGACTGAGAATAAATAATTGTCTCCCTGTTATTATTTTTGTATTAAATTTGAAGGATTTAATATTTTCCTACAAGTTGAATCTGCTGTTTTGAATCTTTAGCCTTCTGTTCACTTTCCCTGGAGCTGCTTGTTAGCATACTTTCTCTTATGTCAACAACTTTCTGTGATTTTCCATTAACTCATTAACTCCAACATTCACCAGTCAAGTATCTAGGGGGCGCCATAATCTACTGCCTGAAACGTGGAGGATTTCAAGGAGACTTTCTCAGAGTTCTGTTGTGAGCTTCGCTGTGATTTGTTTGATTTCTGTATGAAAAATGCCCTGTGTGTAATATGGAGATATGTAAATGTTTTGGTATAATTTGAGGTGGGGTAAAAAATTCAGAATCCTTTTTTTGGGGGGGATTGATATTAAGGCTTGTATGATTCCATTTTTCTTTAATGATTTGGATTAAGATTTACTCGATTACTCTTAAGGTTTGTTTGATTTTTAAGATTTATAAGATATAATAATAATTGCTTGGCTTTAGGTTTAATAGGGTTAAGATTGTTATAGTATTACGAATTATAAAAGTAGACAATTTAAATGTTCTTATAATTTGATTTCTATTATAGTGGACAGAAATATATAGAATACTGGTAGGAAGGAAATAATTTTAAAAAGTTGTTTTTTTGGGGGGGGGAAGTTGATTTGGAGGTTTATATATTTCTTTTTCTTTTAATATAAGGGGAAGGAGCAATTGTGTTTAGTGATTTTTATAATGTGCTAATGGAATGATTTATAGAAATAATGTGATTTTGGTTTGATATAGAGTAAGGGTTTGATTATGGAAATTGCTGTATATTCTTGTTGTTGAAAGTCGGAAGTCACCTCTTTATGTAATCTTCAAAATTCTTTTTTCTTGTGTTTCACACTCTTTTAGTTTTTTTTCTTTTTGTAGGTTTTGTTTTCTTTTTTGTAGTTTTTATCTTTGTTTCAAGTTTAATAAAATTCTTATTAAAAAAAGACAAGATTATTGCAAAATATGTAGATAAATTTTCTTTGCTCATCTTAATATTACTATTATTTATTTTTTGCTCTTGTTTTTGTATTCAATTTTACCAAGACATCTTCTTGAAACAAAGAAGCCCCTTTATTTTTTTCCTGTCTTATTCAGTGTGTGAGTATAGTAAACAAAAGCACAAACAGTATCATATTTTTTATGATATAAGCCCCACCAACTATTTTTTTTCCTGCTGAAAATGTTACGTTCATATTGCTATATTCCTACACTAACATAAATATGTTACTGCTGTTTGCAGGTTAAGACTGATAGAATTCATAGAAGAAAGTTGGTTAAAATGTGTACTTCCATTAAGTTACTATATTTTCTCATTAAGTCCAGGGAATTGTTTCTCCAATTATAGTTGACACCTACATGATTTAAATGGGCACTTGCTGTCACAAGAATTAAGTGTTGGAAGTAGGTTAATAGGACAGGTCAAGCTGTTGAACTGTTCAACTTTACTAAATACAAATTATAAATGGAATTTAAATAATACTGGGGATTGTTGCTGCCTGTTTTGAAACAATATGCAGAATCACACTTCCAATATTGGAAAAGCATTGATGATGAAATAATTGCACAGGCACTGGAATCACCTTAGATTCCAACAATTCCTGAATAAAATGTTCTGACATGGCAGGAATGGGCATGTTAACCAACCCAGGATAGGACCCCATCAGCTCCTCACAGCTCCAGCCACTGTGATGCACACTGCCTGGCATGTCACTGGTCTGTTGGTCTACCACTCCCACTGGTCACTGGACTTAGTGTCTGGTGTCCTCTGGTTCCACCTCTTCCAGTTCTGATGCCAGATGGTTCCAGGACCTGCCAGAACTCCAGCCTCAGACACCAACTTCAGATGATTATCCCCTTCCTCTTGCTGCTGCCGTCTGTCAATCCTCACCAGTGGCTCCATGCAGTTGCAAGGAGTTCCCTCACATGTTACAAACTAACAACACACCCACACATCCAGAACACAACCAACCTGCAATCTACAAAAACAATGAAACACAATGAGGCCCTCCAAGCCCATCTACACTTCTGGACTCCATCATTTTTCTAGATGAACATAATGCTCTAAGAATAATCTGGGAAGTTAGTTTTTGCCCCTTTATATTTTTGGTGTGATAAAAGTACTTGATTTGATTTAAAAGGAAGAAGCAGTCGTGACATAACATTTTGGGCTTTTGATAGTACAGAAGAACTGTCGACACTGCCTTGAGTCAAATTTCAATGTCATTCCCAACAAATACAACTTAACTGCTGAGCTTGTAGAGTCACAAGCTGAAATTGCATTTTATTAGTCCAGAGACTTCATTTCCCCAAACCTCAGATCATTACAAATCCTCAGTAAACCTTAGGATACAAATGCAGATTACTTGCATTTGATTGCTTTTGGTGGCACTTTCTCCTTAACAGCCATGGTCTTCCAAAGATGTTCAACATTAGTTAACAGCTGACATCACACCTCATATAATGAATTTATTTTAGCATGAATAAACATGAAAACACTTCGCTGCTGTTAAAAAAAATCATCTGGAAATAACTTACACCAAAGCCATTCCCCTCCAAAATAACAGAACACTTGATTTCTGCTAAGGTCCATTGAAATTTTGTTGTAAGTCCTTGTGGAATATTTATTCTTCTCCAAGTTTCTCAAGTTCAAAACTTTAAAATAATTCCTTCCCCAATGAGACTCTTTGTCTGTGTTTGTGTGAACTATGTATAAATCTTGCATTGTGAAGACTCTAATGCAGAGCTTTCCAAACTTTTCATGTTGGTGACACACTTTTTAGGCATGCATCAATTCACGACACACTCTTACAGCAGGGCATCATTTCGCGCCACACTCTTACAGCAGGGCACAAGGCAGGCACTAGGACCTGCGCGGAATCACAGCAGGTTTAGAGGCAGCAAGGCACAAGGCAGGCATTAGGACTTGCGTGGAATCCTGGCAGGGCTCGGAGGCAGCAGCAGCCGTGACACACCCAGACACTGCAGCCGACACACTAACATGTCCCGACACACAGTTTTGAAAGCTCTGCTCTAATGGAACACACCAATTTCTGTATATTAGGCCTGTGCAAACCAGACTGGATTTGATTCAACTTGGAGATTCAAAGAAGCAAAGAAGATACAATTCAATTAGAATTTGCAATTTCACATTCAAAGACAAGTGATTTGATCTGAGCTGTTTCAAGATTAGAGAGTTGGAAAAAAAACTTTCCTATTTTTTCCTGGATTGAAATTTATCCTCACAACCATAGTAAAGGTTTTTTTTTAGTGGAGTGGACTAATGGAACCAGTTTCCTAGGGATCTTTGAAGTATGTGTTAAAAATAACTGTGTTAAAAAACACCTTGTCTGTATCTTTTTAAATACACAATGAGCAGCATAACTGGATGTTATTCTCCCAAACTTATTATTATACTTTATTGAGAGGAGGAATTAATTTGCTGTCATTTTTTCTCTGTTATTTTTTAGATTCTAAAAAGTGCATAATAATTTTAATATCAGAGCAATTTATAAATTCCTATTCTCTCTACTGCGCTGACTTTTTCAGTATTCTGTGTTTAGACTAGTTGACCATTCTGTGTCTCCACTAAGTATAGCCTTTCTACTTAATGGAGAATAGGAAATACTGAGTAACCTTGGGTTCTAAAGCATTTTAGATTGTGATTTATTTAAACAGCATAATGGGAAAAATATGTAAGGGTCATCTAGTGCTAGCTACTATTTAAAAAATAGCATCCCTATTAGGATAACAAAAACAGAGAGTTAGACTTGATCTACAGGGGATCTTGCAAATGAAATACTTTAAAGATTGATATAATTAGATATAATTTTTAAAAAATCAGGCAAGTATATCTGAGAATAATTTTTTTTTTTTTAATTTTAAACATCTGAGAATAATTTTATCTTTGCCAGGGTTCTCTTCTTAAGACAAATCTAGACAAATAGTCCAGCTTATCCCATCTCCAGCCTATGAGTTAGTCCATGGAAATGTTGGCATAGTATGAGTAAGCCAGCTGGGTGTCTTTGGTCCAGTTACTCTCTCACAGCCCAACCCACCTCCCAGGGTTGTTGTTCTGGGAAAAATAGGAGGTGGGAGCATAATGTACGCCACTTGAGTTGTACAAAATAAATGCAGGATATCAATCTAATCAACAAAGTCTCTAGAAGTTTCTGTCTGATCAGAGCACACATGCATAGATGCAGGGGACTATAACCTAGGATCCTCTGTCTCCAGTAAGGAAGATCAGTTGGCTAAATCCCTGAGCAAACACACTTGGAATTAAATAACCAGAAAGGAATCCTTCCTGGCAAAAGAGCTGTTTGATTCTGGCAGAAGGAAAAAGAAACTTCAGACTCTTCAGGATGGAGTTTGATCTTCCAGGATTTACTCCATCTCACCTTGGCTTCTGTATGAAGGAAGTAACCGGATAGACAATAAATTGGGCTTGTATTGCATTAATTTGGATATGCAAAAAGCCTTTCCCAAATCTTTTCCCAACCCTTTTCCTCAGGGCTGAGTCTCCATTTTGGATTATCCTACTTGAAGTCCCTTTATTTACTTTACTCTTGAATCCTAAGCAACTTTACCTACCCCCAACATCCAAAATAATACAATATAAACTAAGATACTCTGTATCATTGATGCTGTGTGTTTCCTAATAAAGTAAATACCAGTGTTGGTGCCAGATTTTGTCTTAGGGTTGCAATCTGGTATCTAGGCCTCTGGAGACTGGCCACCAACTGCTGGGTTCAAATTGCCCAGTGTTTTTATTTTACTAGCCAAATGCGAAAGGCATTTTCCTCCTTTCATCCTTGCTTTGATGTCCCTGATTGAGGGGAGGAAAAGTAGGTGGAGGCAGCAAATATCATTGAAAATTATCACTGCTGCATTCACTCTGTGGTTTCCTGGCTAGGTAGGCAGAGCCGGTGATGAGAGAGCAAGACCCTTACAAGGCTCACTTGAACTACAGGTCTGGAAAAACAATTTTTCAGACAGAGACCTCATCAGAGCCAAGCAAGACAGGCTTGACAGCAAGAAACATGTTTTGTATGATACACAGCACAAAATGTGTTGGTTCTTTCCTTGGCGCTACCTGGTTCTTAGACAGTGCGAAAACAAGGTATTGGAGATTGCACTTAGCTGTCAGACAAAGATGATATTTCATATAAACTCTGATAAAGCTTTCTTCCATTCATTGTTGGCTGCTTGCTTAAATGGCTTTAAAATATGATTATACAATCTGGCCATGATTCGTATAATCACAAGTCATCTGTCTTGCAATGATCCCCTGGGAAAATGAAATTAAGGTGCACATCAAGTTGAACATAACTGTACTTCATGTATTATTAACAGGGAGACTTTTCTTTCTTGTTTGCCCTTTCCACTCCATTCCCTTAACGAGTTCTTATTTATTTGTAAATTATTCCATAACCAAGTTATTTACATTTTATTCTCAAGGCTTCAGTAAATGCATGGCTGCCTGATGTTTCCTTAATGTGGGATAATAGTTATAGAGATGAACCTTGTTGATTTGGTCCAACTCCAATGAACCAGGTCTAAATGCAGTGGAAATCCTTTTAATCTCCCATCTTCCATTCTCCTTACTTTCTATAGAGGCACTATAGAGTGTGTACTTACAAGCTGTATTTCCATCTGGTTTGGAGGCTGTAGGGCCTCAGATAGAAAGTCTGTGCAGAGAGTGGTAAGGGTAGCAGAAAAGATAATTGGGATATCTCTGCCCCTCATCCAAGATTTAGCACATGCACGCTGTTTGTCCAGAGCTTGAAAGATCATCAGTGATGCCTCCCATCCTCATCATGGTTTGTTTTCTTTGTTACCCTCTGGGAAGAGGTTCCGCTGTATCCGATGTAGAACAGCCAGATGGGAAACAGCTTTGTCCCCCAGGCCATTGGATTCTTGAATGCCAAATAGGTTCTTTTGTGAGTTAAAGAATGTATATTTTTTAAGAATGTATATTTTATAAGAATGGGTATTTTATAGTAATTATGGTTTTTTATTATTATCATTAGTATTTTATTGCTTGAGTGAATTTGTGAGCCAACTGCAACGAAATTTCGTTCTATTGTGCACTTGTATAGTGTATAGTGGGATGACAATAAAGTTATTATTCTATTCTATTCTATTCTATTCTATTCTATTCTATTCTATTCTATTCTATTCTATTCTATTCTATTCTATTCTATTCTATTCTATTCTAATACACATTCAGTTCTCCAGATGCAAATGCTTGGGACTTTAGTGAATGTGTGAATGCCTCCAACATACTGTACTTAGTTTATTTGTCTTCAGCTTATGAGCAACATTGTCTGGGAAACTTTATTATTTTAGCTTTATTTCATATTATGTCTAGGGATTTCCAGAGTTTATGCTGTGTTGCAGGAGAATCATCGAACAGTCTGATGGACCCTTAAGGATTAATACATATATTAGGGCATATTCTTTCATTGGTCCCATCTGCTTCATGAGATACATCTGATTAAGTCGATTTAGTTCACAAAATATTATACCCTAATAAATGCATAAGTTGTTAAGATCCCTTGGTCCTTTTATTTCCAGGAACTGCTTTAAGAGTAAAGCACAACAATTACAAAATCCCTTTATCATAGCATCATAGAATCATAGGGTTGGAAGGGACCTTATAAAACATCCCAGTCTCTCAACATTTCGAAATCCAAACCAGGAGCTTTACTCATCTCCTTTAAAATGCAGATATTTTAGTTAAAATATATTATTTGAACTTTGTTCCCCTGCCAGTTTTGCCAGGCTGAATTAAATATTCTCAAATTCTGACACTTCAGAGTGTAATATATAAAAATTTAACACAAAAATTACAACCAATCTTAACTCGTGCTTCTAACGTTGATAACAAAAGAGCTGTGACTTTATCCAAGACATGGTTTGACAAAGAATGTGTTGAAGCCAAGAAAGCTCTCACTGCAGCTTATCATCTATATAAATCTGAGACAGAGACTAACAACAACAGAAATACAAAGTCTCTTGAACACCTTCTTGCCATCAAAAAACAGTATAAGAGATTGGTGATTGATAAGAAGAAGCAGGATATGAAAACCATGTGGAAGCGCCTTATTGAAGCTGCCAAATTGAAGAACGCCTCTCTTTTTTGGCAATTATTATCTAACAAGACAGCAAGATCTTCTACTATTCTAGACTCTCACATTTCACCAGGGGTCTAGGAATATCATTTTCAGAAAATGTATGAGGACCCTAATAATGTGATGCTGACACATATGAACGAAGGCCTAACCTTGTGGCCTCCAGTCTCGGTAACTGAAATTAAATCTCTTATAGGACAACTTAGAAAAGGGAAGGCTCCGGGGATGGATTTTATTTCAGCGGAAGTATTAAAGAACAATGTCGAATGGTGGACCCCAATTTTAGCAACACTTTTTACTTATATTGATAAAACAGGGAGAATTCCAGAGGATTGGGGCCTGGCTATCATAGTACCGATTTTTAAAAAAGGGATGACAAATGATCCTGCCAATTATAGGCCTATTAGTCTCCTGAATATAATTAGCAAGCTCTACGCTAGACATCTGCAAGAAAAACTCAAAGAATGGTTGGACCAGAGAAAGCTTATAGAGGACGAGCAGGCTGGCTTCAGAGAGGGCAGAGGAACCATTGAACAATGCCTGATTCTTCAACATCTGATTGAAAAATATTGTACCAACAAGATAACATCATTGTATGCAGCCTACATAGACTTAAAGGCAGCTTTTGATTCTATATCTAGGCCTAAGCTGTGGGAGAAGTTGGAAGCTGCCTCAATAGATAGTAGACTTCTCTATTTAATTCTGCCTTATATGGCCTTGAAGGTCATATGCAATAGGTTTGGGTCCCTTTCCAAGCTGATTAAAGTACAAAAGGGGGTGAAACAGGGCTGTATTTTGGCCTCCCTACTTTTTAATTTTTATATTAATGATATGGTAAGATGTCTAAATCACCCGGACTTTCACCCTCCTAAAGTAGGGGACCGTAGTATTGCCCTGCTGCTTTATGCAGACGATGCGGTCATACTTTCTAGGACGCCTGTGGGTTTCAACAGAGCTTTGACAACTGTGGCCCAGTATTGTATTAATAATCAGCTAGAAATAAATTATCAGAAAACAAAGATAATGACCTTCACCAAAAGACCGCAATTTTGTTCTTGGAATATAAATGGGCATAGAATAGAGCAAGTGACTAGCTTTAAATATCTAGGGGTAGTCATGCATGCCACTGGATCTAGGAAACCTCACTTTGATTATGCAGCTGATTCCGGACAAAATTCAGCTAATGCCATTTTAAAGTTTTTCCGGAGTAAAGGAGGGGCATTATATACTGGCAGCTCTTAAACTCTTCCAGGCGAAGACATTAGCCCAGCTCCTTTATGGGTCCTGTGTTGGTGCTCTAAGTTCAAGTATAACATCCTTGGAAAGAGTGCAGTCAAAATTTATTAGAGCAGTATTTCAAATGCCCAAATGTGTTCCAGACGCTTACCTTCGATTGGAAGCGGGCATGATAAAAGTTGAGGCAAGAGTGCGCCTAGCTTCCCTGAATCTTTGGCTAAAACTCAAGCATTATCCTCAAGGTTTAGCACCACTCATTTTCCAAGATTACTTCCAATCCTCTTGGTTAAAGGATATTGAATCTAGTCTCGCCAAGCTAGGATTTTCTACAGATTCAATTCTCAGGATGGATTATGAACAGGCAAAATTGGCCTTGAAGCAAAGGATAAAGGACATAGAGAGACAAACGGACTTAGAGAAGGCCCCTCATTTCTTATCATCAGAGTATAATAAATATATTGTTAATTCTGCTAACTACCTTACTCAACTCGAAATCCCTAGCCATCGGAAAGCTTTTGCCCTAGTTCGTAGCCACGCACTCCCTTCCGCAGTCTTGGAGGGTAGATATAAAAAAATCCCAAAAGCTGCAAGGTGGTGCTGTTGGAGAGATAGAAACTACAGACCACGTGCTCCTCCGTTGTCCTTTTTATAAAGAGCTTAGGAGTAAATTAATATTACCCTTGACCAAGAAATATCCTAGGAGGCAAGATATAGAGTATATGCAAATGTTACTTATAGATGAAGATCCAAGTGTTACGGCACAAGTAGCCAAATTCTGTGCAGCTGCTATAAAGATACGCCAGACTATGATAGGAAAAATGTAGTAATGTACTCCTTGTAATGATTTTAATAATTTTAAAAGGTATGTGTATGTGTGTGTGTGTGTGTGTGTGTGTGTGTGTGTGTGTATATATATATATATATATATATATATATATATATATATATATATCACACCATATTTTATATATGATATTTTACTTTTTATAAGCATTTACATCTGATAGAATATTAGTTATGACTAATATTAAGAGCATATTTAAATTTGATTAAGGGGCTCATCCACATTGTGGTCTGAATGTATTTTAATTTTTAATTGAAACAATGTAATTTAACTTATAATTTTAAAACTATTTTAAATCAGATGGTGCATATTGTAAGGTTCAATGAGTATACCTTGTAGAATCTTGTACTGGTGAGTGACCGTAATAAACCAGAATGAATGAAAAGAGTGTAATATCCATACCTGACCAGATATGTGAATCTAAAGTGCAGAAAAGAAGATAAAACTTGAGCTTTATATAAAAAGCTCTTCAGATCTTTTCAAATTGCTCTTCTGTGCTTTTTTTGTCTGATTCTGGGTAACAACTCCCTCTCCTCCTCTTTCACAATATGGATGCACTTTAAGAGTATTCTGAGCAGCAGTATTGAAAATCCTCTTAAGGGTATGAATTTGCTTAATTCAATAGGAAAAAAACACAAGTGTTCCAGTTGTAGCTGTAATCCAGATATAATGAATTACAAATTAAAATAAAAATAAATTCATTAATTCTGAATTATTTCAATCAAATGTATGTATCTTTTTATCTCGTTAGGATTATTTATCATTAGAATACAAGAAAATGTGCAACCCTGAAATTGCTGATGGGCAAATTTAGAATTGTGAGAATATGTTGTAGCTACTTTTGCAAAATGGCTGCAGGGGACAGTTACTCATTCACAGAATGGCTGGCATGAGGAATATAACTAGCTTCAAAGCACCAATTTACTACACTGCTATCTGCCAACCTCTCTTGCTTATCGGGTCCAGAGGCACTAGAAAAAAGCTTTTTATTTTGCAGCATTACAGTTTCCCTTTTATTTAAAGAAACAAAAACCAAATGGAAGATTTAAAAAAGATGGAGCAGGGAGCCCCCAGTTGCCAAGGAAGAGATGGGTAGAGTGATGCCCTCAGGTGCCATGCAAGAGATCCCAGGATGGATGGATGGATGGATGGATGGATGGATGGATGGATGGATGGATGGATGGATGGTTGGTTGGTTGGTTGGTTGGTTGGTTGGTTTGTTTGTTTGTTTGTTTGTTCGTTCGTTCATTCATTCATTCATTCATTCATTCATTTATTTATTTATTTAAATGTATTGGCTGCCCAACTCCAATGTACTCTGGGCAGCATACAAAACTAAAAAAGAACATAAAAACAGCTAAAACATTAAATCAGATGGACAACCTCGACTAAAATGATCTAATAAACAACAAAATCAACAGAACAAAACAGGGGCCTGAAACAAATAATAAAATATCAGCTCCAGGCCTGGGACCAAAGCCATAGTTTTAGAGCTTTCTGGAACCCCAGGAGAGAGGGCGCCATCTTTATCCCTGGGGGGGTGCTGTTCCAGAGGGTGAAGGCCACAACAGAGAAGGCATGTTTCCTTGGTCCCACAAGTTGGCAATGTTTAATGAAGGGGACTTGGAGCGCACCCAAGAATGTACTGGGTAGACAGAAACGATTGGAGACGCGAGGTCTCTCAGTTATCCAGGCCCTATATCATATAGGGTTTGATAGGTAATAACCAGTATATTGAATTGCACTTGGAAGCTGACTGGCAGCCAATGTAGTTCACATAGCAGTGATGACCCATGGGCACACCAGGTTAAAAAAATGAAACCCCTAAATCTAAGGAGCTGTCAGCTACCAAATATGTTCCTTCATAGTTGTTTAAAACATACTCATAGTACACATGATAATACAAATAATAATTC
Source organism: Charina bottae (assembly GCA_023362775.1). Classification (NCBI taxonomy): domain Eukaryota; kingdom Metazoa; phylum Chordata; class Lepidosauria; order Squamata; family Charinaidae; genus Charina; species Charina bottae. The sequence continues at coordinate 13,424,489 of JALMGJ010000003.1, forward strand.
CAGCTATTTTCTTTAAAATTAAAAATTTGCAAATTAAAAACAACAACAAAAAAGTCTATATCCTTCTGTAGTATAATACCTGGAGTTTTGGAGTTGGATTAGGAGCCAATGGATTCAAATCCCCACAAGGCCATCCAATTCACTTACTGATTTGGGGTTGTCAAGATAAGGGCTAACAATGCACCTTTTCTCAGTCCACACTTCAAGTGATAACTGAGGACCAAAATATTCCATGGATAAGTCACGCAGCAGACAATATGATTCAGGGTAAAAATTGACTGTGCAACCTGATGGGTTTTGGTTAATGCTTGCTTCAATGTGTGGTATAGTTAATGCTCATAGAGAGGAAGAGTCATAAGAGATAGCAGGAAAAAAAATCCAAGAAGTAACATAAGGAAATGCTTAATATAGCAATTAGATACTTTGGTACCAAATACCAATTTATAAATTCTAAGTCTTAAATTTCAAAGTAATTCCACACCAATATATGCATAATCTTACCCACTTTAGAACATGGTTCGGAGGCGGGGAGGAGAGAGAGGTTGAGGATGGTGTTACAGCATCTCTATGGTAGCCTCTTCCTAACTGATGTGTTTCATGTATGTACCGATGCCATATAAGGTAGATTACTGTAAAATTTAAATCTGCATGCAGAGATAACTGTGAAAAACATCTTCAGGGTGTTTGCCACTGTATACAATAGGGCAGGGGTCCCAACCTGTGGGCTGCGGCCCACTAGTAGGCTGTGGCTTGTTAGGAACTGGGCCGCGGGGCTCCTGCCCGCAAACCCTGCCCCTGGTGCTTGTGATTGGCTCCCTCCTGCAAACCCCGCACCCCGGTGCACACGATTGGCTCCCTCCAGCAAACCCCACCCCCCAGTATGCAGAAATCCCAGAAACACCCCCCTCCCAGTCTGTGGAAATCCTGGAAACCCCGCCCCCCCGGTCCACAGAAAAATTATCTTTTGAAACTGGTCACTGGCGCCAAAAATGTTGGGGACCACTGCAATAGGGGATCTGCTGAATGTGTCTTTCATCTTTTGCCTCAAGGGCTTCAGCCTTGGTTGGATATCTGTGTTTTGTGCCTAAATAAGGTCTTTGCCTATTAATAGTTTGCTATCAGCAAACTATGGGGGCGTGATGGCTCAGTGGTTAAGATGCCACGCTTGTAGATAGGAAGGTTGGCGGTTTGAGACCCGAGTGCTGTGTGAGGGAGTGAGCTCCCACACTCGCCCCAGCTCTTGCCAACCTAGCAATTCGAAAGCATGCAAATGCAAGTAGATAAATAGGTACCACTTCTGTGGGATGGTAACAGCGTTCTGCATGCATCATGCTGGCCACATGACCGCAGAAGCATCTTCAGGCAGCGCTGGCTCTTTGGCTAAAAAACGGAGATGACCACCGCTCCCTAGAGTCTGACATGAAAACCTTTACCTTTACTACCAGCAAGCTACACAGGAGTTGTAAATACAGATTTTCCAGAGGGGACATGGCGGACTGAACAGCTGTGCCCACGGGCTCAGTGGGCAGAACTGACAATGCGGCAGTTTTTTTGAGCTCAGGCAGGTTTTTCCTGAAGCCCAGGAGTGTTTTTCTGGAAAACGGAAAACACCTGGAATCACCCTATTTGTCCTCCGGATGGCTGCTTGCAGCCAGAAAATCGCAAACAGCGTTCACGCTCGACTGGTAAGAAGTAGCCAGGAGGCTGGGACGTCACCATTTCCAAGCCGCGCTGTAGCCTTAAAGGGACATTAAGACTGGCCACCCCATTTCTAAATCATCCAATTTATATTTCTTTTAAGTATATGTACCCCAAAAGTGGCTTTTTACAGTAAGGAGAAGCAGGTTCTCTTGGTGCTTATGGTTATTTTTGAGATCAATTTTTTTTTAAAAAAAATCTTTTTAAGTTCTGGACTTTGTTTTCCATCCACATATTAAGGATGGTTGAAAGTAAATAATTGTCTCCCTGTTATTATTTTTGTACTAAATTTGAAGATATTAGCATTTTCCTACACGTTGAATCAGCTGTTTTGAATTTTCAGTTTTCTGCTTCTACTTTCCCTGGGGAACTGTCTGCATATCTCTTTTTTGCTTATGTAAACATACTCCGGAATTCTCTCATTTCTTTGACTTTCGCTGGTTAAGCTCCTAGGGGGCGCGATAATCTACTGCTTGAGACACGGAGGATTTTAAACAGACTTTCTCTGACTTCCAACAAGATTTTAAACAGATTCTTTCTGATTCCTACCAAGTTTTTATGCAAGTCATTCAGGACATTGTGGAAAACCTGAGGTCTAAAATGTATCATCTGGTTGGGGATGTTGTGGATGAAACTGAGGAATTTAATAGGGAAAGAAATGTCTCTTCTAAGAGTGAGATCAGGACTTCTGTTGAAATGCTGGATGAAGATCGGATAGTTGAGTTGAAGAAATTAAAGGGAGAGAGCGAGTTGCAAGCCATAAGTGAAATTGACCTTCTGACGGAACGCCATGGAAAAGAAGGGGTTATTGTGTATGGGAGGTCTCCTGAAGAGAAGACAGAGTTTTTGAGGGGGCAGTTGGGCTGTTTGATTTCTTTAAGAAAAAAGCTCTGCACATTGTTGGGACATGTAAATGTTCTGATTTATTTTGAAGTGGGATAAGGGTAAATAAAGAATATTTATCTGGATTGCTTTTAGGATTTGGCTGATTTCATTTATCTTTTACGATTGGGATTAAGATTATTAAGGTATAATAAAAAAAAGTCTGGTTTGGGTTTAATATGATTAAGATTATTAAAATTGTTGTATTATCAAGTACAATGGCAGACAATTTATATGTTTTTTAGTTTGATCTTTATTATAGTAGACAGGATTGTATAGAATAGTAGTAGGAAGGAAATAATTAAATAAATGTTATCTTTGGGGGGAAGTTGATTAGGAGGTTTATATTTTTCTTTTTATTTTAATATAAGAGGAGGGAGCAACTGTATTCAGTGATTTTTATAATGTGCCAATGGAATGATTTATAGAAATAATGTGCTTTTGGTTTAATATAGAGTAAGTGACAGATTTTATTTTCTTGGGCTCCAAGATCACCTCAGACAGTGACTGCAGCCATGAAATTAAAAGACGCTTGCTCCTTGGGAGGAAAGCTATGGCAAACCTAGACAGCATATTAAAAAGCAGAGACATCACCTTGCCGACAAAGGTTCGTATAGTTAAAGCTATGGTTTTTCCAGTAGTAATGTATGGCTGTGAGAGTTGGACCATAAGGAAGGCTGAGCGCCGAAGAATTGATGCTTTTGAACTGTGGTGCTGGAGAAGACTCTTGAGAGTCCCTTGGACTGCAAGGAGGTCAAACCAGTCAATCCTAAAGGAAATGAACCCTGACTGCTCATTGGAAGGACAGATGCTGAAGCTGAAGCTCAAATACTTTGGCCACCTAATGCGAAGAGAGGACTCACTGGAAAAGACCCTGATGCTGGGAAAGACTGAAGGCAAAAGGAGAAGGGGACGGCAGAGGATGAGATGGTTAGATAGCATCACCGATGTAATGAACATGAATTTGAGTAAACTCCGAGAGACAGTGGAGGACAGGAAGGCCTGGCGTGCTATGGTCCATGAGGTCACGAAGAGTCGGACATGACTAAACGACTGAACAACAACAACAAAGGGATTGATTATGGAAAATTGTTGTATATCCTTGGTGTTAAAACTTGGAAGTCACCTCTTTTTGTAATTTTGAAAAATTTTCTCTTGTGTTTCTACACTTTGTTAGTTTTTTTTCTTTGTAGATTTTTGTTTTTCTGTACCTTTTATCTTTGCTTGAAACTTAATAAAATTCTTATATTAAAAAAGGGAGTTGTAAATACTGTCCTCCTCCAGTTTTCCTTTTCTAGGAAAGCTAGCAAGCAGAACTGGCTGATGCAACAGCAAAATGGATGATCAATTGTCCTTTTGAACATGATCTATTGACAGGGTCAATATCTCTCTTTAATTTGTAAGGATCAAATGTGAGAATCTCAAAGAAACCAGCCTGTAGTCCTTAGAAGAAGGTTAGGAAACAATTGTGAGCAAATAATACATCAGTCCATGGATATCAAGTCAGTAGTAGAGAGCAGTAAAACTTTTCCTGAATTGATTTACTATTGCTTGACACGTTTCACACCCCTGCCTCATATTCCAGAAACAAAGAGATTAGACATATAGACACATGTTCTTTAATCAATGCTCTCCAGGTAGGTGGGACAAACTCCTCCTATCATTCTGATTTGGAATTACAAGTGTGATTTTCTTGTATTGATAGAAGGGAGAGGCTGAAGCTAAGAATAACTTTTTTATTGTTATTACTGCTTTAACTACAAAGTCCAGCAATAGAGCATTGAAACATATACCGAATTGCAAACCAGGCTCACCAGCTCTCTTGCCATGTGACCTCTGAAAATATTTTCAAGCAAGAGTGCTTCTCTCACAATGGGAGTTGCTGTCTGTCACACATGGAGAATGCCAGCTTGGAGATGGAATAATAGGGAATAATAAAGTAATAATAGGGAACAAGCAACATTCTGAGGCTAGGAGTTCAAAGGACCCAACTCCCGTGTTGGAGTAGCAAGCTACATCATCATAATCACTTGGAATTTGTAGTCCAATTCATCTGGATGACCTAAAGCTGGAAAACATGGTTCTATGTGCTAAATCAGTGTTTTTCAAACTTGGTAACTTTAAAATGTGTGGACTTCAACTCCCAGAATTCCCCAGCCAGCATGAAGTTGAAGCCCACACATCTTAAAGTAGCCAAGTGTGAAAAACACTGTGCTAAATGAAAGTTTAGGCTGCCTCTTTGCCATGACTGTCAATATAGAAAATAAAGGGTGGAAATTCAGGGAAAAAAGGATTTATTGCACAATGCCATATAATTAATGAACATTACACAGTAGTCAGGAAGGTTGTTTTTTCCATTATTTTGGAAATTACTACCTAGGGTGGGATCAGCAAGTAGAATGTTTGGTTCCAGGCTTGTTCTTGTGGACAACAGATTCGTATTTTGAAAACCTTAAACACAGTGGAGAGAAAGGCATCCACAGCTCATTTTCCCTGAAGCAGTAGGGTAACCAGGGGACATGAGAAGAAACAAATCAAAGATGCCATGCACCATCTCCTCCTGCACTGAGTGATAGAGCTGTGGTTGGACTGAAATAAGCTTCTCATCATTTAAAAAGATCTATGAGCCAGGGAAAATTGGATGTGGGTATTGGTGAGATGTCAATATTAAATATAGACATTTTGGCTGTCAGTGAACTGAAATGGACTGGAATGGGCCACTTCACATCAAATGACCACCAGATCTACTACTGTGGACAAGAGGACCACAGAAGAAATGGAGTAGCCTTCATAATTAATAATAAAGTGGCTAAAGCAGTGCTTGGATACAATCCAAAAAATGACAGAATGATCTCAATTCGAATTCAGGGTAAACAATTTAACATCACAGTGATCCAAATATACGCCCCAAACACAGATGCTGAAGAAGCAGAAGGAGATCAGTTCTATAAGGATCTGCAGCACCTACTGGATAATACGCCAAAAAAATATGTTATTTTCATTACAGGAGACTGGAATGCTAAGTTGGGTAGTCAAATGACACCTGAAATTACAGGCAAGCATGGTCTGGGACAAGGGTCGGCAAACTTTTTGAGCCGAGAGCCATTTTGGTATGCTCGTGCACATTTTGAAGTGCTCGAGAGCCAGGGGGCGGGGTTTGCGGGCGGGGGCCAATCACGTGGAAGGGGGCGGGGTTTGCGGGCGGGAGACGGCGTCCACCCGGCCCAGCTGCCCGGGGTCCAGGGAGATCAGCTCCGGCGGGATCTGTGGCGAAGAGCGGCTGTGGGGGGGGGGGGGGGCGACGACAAGCGACGCGCTTCAGGCTTTCAGCGCTGGAAGGAGACCCGCCTTCCAGCGCTGAAAGCCTGAAGCGCGCCGCTTGTCGTCGCCGCCCGACCCCCCCCCCACGGCCGCTCTTCGCCCGCCCGCGTTGAACAAAGAAGATGATGGAGGGTGGGAAACGAGGCCTGCCCGCTTACCTGCCTGCCTCCCTCCCTCCGCGAGGCCCCCGCTGCCTTCCCGGGGTCCAAGCCGGATCGGGAGCCTCGCGGAGAGAAGCAGGCAGGCAGGTAAGCGGGCAGCCCTGGCCTCCGCCGCCGGGCCCGCCCCCCTCGGCCGCTTCCGCCTGCCCGCGTTGAAGGAAGAAGACGATGGAGGGTGGGAAACGAGGCCTGCCCGCTTACCTGCCTGCTTGCCTCCCTCCGCGAGGCCCTCCGCTGCCTTCCCGGGGTCCAAGCCGGATCGGGGGCCTCGCGGAGAGAAGCAGGCAGGCAGGTAAGCGGGCAGCCCTGGCCTCCGCCGCCGGGCCCGCCCCCCTCGGCCGCTTCCGCCCGCCCGGGTTGAAGGAAGAAGACGATGGAGGGTGGGAAACGAGGCCTGCCCGCTTACCTGCCTGCTTGCCTCGCTCCGCGAGGCCCCCCGCTGCCTTCCCGGGGTCCAAGTCGGATCAGGGGCCTCGCGGAGAGAGGCAGGCAGGCAGGTAAGCGGGCAGCCCTGGCCTCCGCCGCCGGGCCCGCCCCCCTCGGCCGCTTCCGCCCGCCCGGGTTGAAGGAAGAAGACGATGGAGGGTGGGAAACGAGGCCTGCCCGCTTACCTGCCTGCTTGCCTCCCTCCGCGAGGCCCCCCGCTGCCTTCCCGGGGTCCAAGCCGGATCTGGGGCCTCGCGGAGAGAGGCAGGCAGGCAGGTAAGCGGGCAGCCCTGGCCTCCGCCGCCGGGCCCGCCCCCCTCGGCCGCTTCCGCCCGCCCGGGTTGAAGGAAGAAGACGATGGAGGGTGGGAAACGAGGCCTGCCCGCTTACCTGCCTGCTTGCCTCGCTCCGCGAGGCCCCCCGCTGCCTTCCCGGGGTCCAAGTCGGATCAGGGGCCTCGCGGAGAGAGGCAGGCAGGCAGGTAAGCGGGCAGCCCTGGCCTCCGCCGCCGGGCCCGCCCCCCTCGGCCGCTTCCGCCCGCCCGGGTTGAAGGAAGAAGACGATGGAGGGTGGGAAACGAGGCCTGCCCGCTTACCTGCCTGCTTGCCTCGCTCCGCGAGGCCCCCCGCTGCCTTCCCGGGGTCCAAGTCGGATCGGGGGCCTCGCGGAGAGAGGCAGGCAGGCAGGTAAGCGGGCAGCCCTGGCCTCCGCCGCCGGGCCCGCCCCCCTCGGCCGCTTCCGCCCGCCCGGGTTGAAGGAAGAAGACGATGGAGGGTGGGAAACGAGGCCTGCCCGCTTACCTGCCTGCTTGCCTCGCTCCGCGAGGCCCCCCGCTGCCTTCCCGGGGTCCAAGTCGGATCGGGGGCCTCGCGGAGAGAAGCAGGCAGGCAGGTAAGCGGGCAGCCCTGGCCTCCGCCGCCGGGCCCGCCCCCCTCGGCCGCTTCCGCCCGCCCGGGTTGAAGGAAGAAGACGATGGAGGGTGGGAAACGAGGCCTGCCCGCTTACCTGCCTGCTTGCCTCGCTCCGCGAGGCCCCCCGCTGCCTTCCCGGGCTCCAAGTCGGATCGGGGGCCTCGCGGAGAGAGGCAGGCAGGCAGGTAAGCGGGCAGCCCTGGCCTCCGCCGCCGGGGCCGCCCCCCTCGGCCGCTTCCGCCCGCCCGGGTTGAAGGAAGAAGACGATGGAGGGTGGGAAACGAGGCCTGCCCGCTTACCTGCCTGCTTGCCTCGCTCCGCGAGGCCCCCCGCTGCCTTCCCGGGGTCCAAGTCGGATCGGGGGCCTCGCGGAGAGAAGCAGGCAGGCAGGTAAGCGGGCAGCCCTGGCCTCCGCCGCCGGGCCCGCCCCCCTCGGCCGCTTCCGCCCGCCCGGGTTGAAGGAAGAAGACGATGGAGGGTGGGAAACGAGGCCTGCCCGCTTACCTGCCTGCTTGCCTCGCTCCGCAAGGCCCCCCGCTGCCTTCCCGGGCTCCAAGTCGGATCGGGGGCCTCGCGGAGAGAGGCAGGCAGGCAGGTAAGCGGGCAGCCCTGGCCTCCGCCGCCGGGCCCGCCCCCCTCGGCCGCTTCCGCCCGCCCGGGTTGAAGGAAGAAGACGATGGAGGGTGGGAAACGAGGCCTGCCTGCTTACCTGCCTGCTTGCCTCGCTCCGCGAGGCCCCCCGCTGCCTTCCCGGGGTCCAAGTCGGATCGGGGGCCTCGCGGAGAGAGGCAGGCAGGCAGGTAAGCGGGCAGCCCTGGCCTCCGCCGCCGGGCCCGCCCCCCTCGGCCGCTTCCGCCCGCCCGGGTTGAAGGAAGAAGACGATGGAGGGTGGGAAACGAGGCCTGCCCGCTTACCTGCCTGCTTGCCTCGCTCCGCGAGGCCCCCCGCTGCCTTCCCGGGCTCCAAGTCGGATCGGGGGCCTCGCGGAGAGAGGCAGGCAGGCAGGTAAGCGGGCAGCCCTGGCCTCCGCCGCCGGGCCCGCCCCCCTCGGCCGCTTCCGCCCGCCCGCCCGCCCGCGTTGAGCGAAGATAATGATGGGCGGGAAACGAGGCCTGCCCGCTTACCTGCCTGCTTGCCTCTCTCCGCGCAGGGGCTGCTGCGGCTGGAGATGGCGCTGCCTCCCTGCTGCGCCGGGCCTCGCTCAGTGCGAGAGCCAGGGGGCGGGGTTTGCGGGCGGGGGCCTATCATGTGGAAGGGGCGGGGGTGAGTTCAGCTGCGGAAGAGCCACACTCAAGGGGCCAAAGAGCCGCATCTGGCTCGCGAGCTGCCATTTCCGACCCTTGGTCTGGGAGAACAAAATGAAGCGGAACATAGGCTGACAGAATTTTGCCAAGACAACTCACTGTGCATAACAAACACTCTCTTCGAGCAACCTAAAAGATGATTTTATACATGGACTTCACCAGAGGTTCGGCACCGAAATCAGATTGACTACATCCTTTGTAGCCATAGGTGGTGGACATCTATACAGTCGGTAAAAACAAGACCTGGAGCTGACTGTAGTTCAGATCACGAACTTCTTATTGCACAATTTAGAATCAGACTAAAGAGAATAGGGAAGACCCACAGATCAGTTAGATAGGAGCTCACTAACATTCCTAATGAATATGCAGTAGAGGTGAAGAATAGATTTAAGGGACTAGATTTAGTAGATAGGGTCCCAGAAGAACTATGGACAGAAGTTCGCAACATTGTTCAGGAGGCAGCAACAAAAAACATCCCAAAGAAAATGAAAACCAAGAAGGCAAGATGGCTGTCTGCTGAGACACTGGAAGTAGCCAAAAGAGAAGGAAAGCAAAAGGCAACAGTGATAGGGGGAGATATGCCCAATTAAATGCACAATTCAAGAGGTTATCCAGAAGAGATAAGGAATTATTTTTAAACAAGCAATGTGCAGAAGTGGAAGAAGAAAATAGAATAGGAAGGAAAAGAGTCCTCTCCCAGAAAATTAGAAACATCAGAGGTAAATTCCAGGCAAAAATGGGTATGATCAAAAACAAAGATGGCAAGGACCTAACAGAAGCAGAAGAGATCAAGAAAAGGTGGCAAGAATATATGGAAGATCTGTATAGGAAGGATAATAATATTGGGGATAGATTTGATGGTGTGGTCAGTGAGTTTGGGCCAGACATCCTGAAGAGTGAGGTTGAATGAGCCTTAAGAAGCATTGCTAATAACAAGGCAGTAGGACAAGGATCGGAAATGGCGGCTTGCGAGCCAGATGCGGCTCTTTGGCCCCTTGAGTGTGGCTCTTCCGCAGCTGAACTCACCCCCGCCCCTTCCACGTGATAGACCCACGCCCGCAAACCCCGCCCCCTGGCTCTCGCACTGAGTGAGGCCCGGCACGGCAGGGAGGCAGCGCCATCTCCAGCCGCAGCAGCCCCTGCGCGGAGAGAGGAGAGGCAAGCAGGTAGGTAAGCAGGCAGGCCTCGTTTCCCGCCCCCCATCATCATCTTCGCTCAAAGCGGGTGGGCGGAAGCGGCCGAGGGGGGCGGGCCCGGCAGCGGAGGCCAGGGCTGCCCGCTTACCTGCCTGCCTGCCTCTCTCTGCGAGGCCCCCGATCCGGCTTGGATCCCGGGAAGGCAGCGGGGGGGCTCGCGGAGGGAGGCAAGCAGGCAGGTAAGCGGGCAGGCCTCGTTTCCCACCCCCCCATCATATTCTTCGCTCAATGCGGGCGGGCGAAGAGCGGCCGTGGGGGGGTGGGCGGCTCTTCGCCACAGATCCCGCCGGAGCTGATCTCCCTGGACCCCGGACAGCTGGGCTTGCCTCCCTCCGCGAGGCCCAGGCGTGCTGGAAGACTGAAGCGCCGGCGGAGGAGGAGGAGGAGGCCCGGGCCGGCTTCCAGCGCACCTGGGCCTTGCAGAGGGAGGCAAGCCCAGCTGCCCGGGGTCCAGGGACATCAGCTCCGGCAGGATCTGTGGTGAAGAGCGGCCGTGGGGGGGTGGGCGCCGACGACAAGCGGCGCGCTGAATGCCTGAAGTGCCGGCGGAGGAGGAGGAGGCCTGGGCCTCGCGGAGGGAGGCAAGCCCAGCTGCCCGGGGTCCAGGGAGATCAGCTCCGGCGGGATCTGTGGCGAAGAGCGGCCGTGGGGGGGTGGGCGGCGACGACAAGCGGCGCGCTGAACGCCTGAAGCGCTGGCGGAGGAGGAGGAGGCCTGGGCCTCGCGGAGGGAGGCAAGCCCAGCTGCCCGGGGTCCAGGGAGATCAGCTCCAGAGGGATCTGTGGCGAAGAGCGGCCGTGGGGTGGGGCGGCGATGACAAGCGGCGCACTGAAAGCCTGAAGTGCGCCGCTTGTCATCGCCGCCCCCCCCCACGGCCGCTCTTCGCCACAGATCCCGCCGGAGCTGATCTCCCTGGATCCCGGGCAGCTGGGCCGGGTGGACGCCGTCTCCCGCCCGCAAACCCCGCCCCCTTCCACGTGATTGGCCCCCACCCAAAAACCCCACCCCCTTCCACGCGATTGGCCCCCGCCCGCAAACCCCGCCCCCTGGCTCTCTAGCATTTCAAAATGTGCACGAGCATGTCAAAATGGCTCCCGGCATAAAAAGTTTGCCGACCCCTGCAGTAGGAGATGACTGTATCCCAGCTGAACTGTTTAAAATCTTGCAAGATGATGCTGTCAAGGTAAAGTCTGCCATATGCCAACAAATTTCGTAAACACAAGTATGGACTCAGATTGGAAAAAATCAACTTATATCCCCATACCAAAAAACGGAAACACTAAAGAATGTTCAAGTTATCGAACGGTGGCACTTATTTCACATGCCAGTAAGGTAATGCACAAGATCTTGCAAGGGAGAGTCAATCAATTCATGGAGCGAGAATCGCCAGAAGTACAAGATGGGTTTAGAAAAGGCAGAGGAACTAGAGACCAGGTTGCCAATATCCGCTGGATAATGGAGAGAACCAGGAAGTTTCAGAAAAACATCTATTTCTGTTTTATTGACAATTCTAAAGCCTTTGACTGTGTGGATCATAACAAATTGTGGCAAGTTCTTGGTGGTATGGGGATACCAAGTCATCTTGTCTGCCTCCTGAGGAATCTGTATAACAACCAAGTAGCAACAGTAAGAACAGAGCACGGAACAACGGACTGGTTTAAGATTGGGAAAGGAGTACGGCAGGGTTGTATACTCTCACCCTACCTATTCAACCTGTACGCAGAACACATCATGAGACATGCTGGGCTTGATGAATCGAAGGCTGGAGTTAAAATTGCTGGAAGAAACATTAAGAATCTCAGATATGCAGATGATACCACTTTGATGGCTGAAAGCGAGGAGGAGCTGAGGAGCCTTATGATGAAGGTGAAAGAAGAAAGTGCAAAAGCTGGGTTGCAGTTAAACCTCAAAAAAACCAAGATTATGGCAACCAGCTTGATTGATAACTGGCAAATAGAGGGAGAAAAAGTGGAGGCAGTGGCAGAATTGTATTTCTAGGTGCAAATATTACTGCAGACACTGACTGCAGCCAGGAAATCAGAAGTCGTTTACTTCTTGGGAGGAGAGCAATAACAAATCTCGATAAAATAGTTAAGAGCAGGGACATCACACTGACAACAAAGGTCCGCATAGTTAAAGCAATGGTATTCCCCATAGTAACCTATGGCTGCGAGAGCTGGACCATAAGGAAGGCTGAGCGAAGGAAGATAGATGCTTTTGAACTGTGGTATTGGAGGAAAATTCTGAGAGTGCCTTGGACTGCAAGAAGATCAAACCAGTCCATAGTACAGGAAATAAAGCCAGACTGCTCACTTGCGGGAATGATATTAAAAGCAAAACTGAAGTACCTTGGCCACATAATGAGAAGACAGGATACCCTGGAGAAGATGCTGATGCTAGGGAATTTGGAAGGCAAAAGGAAGAGGGGCCGACCAAGGGCAGGATGGATGGATGATATTCTGGAGGTGACGGACTCGACCTTGGGGGAGCTGGGGATGGTGACAGCCGACAGGAAGCTCTGGCGTGGGCTGGTCCATGAAGTCACGAAGAGTCAGAAGTGACTGAATGAATAAACAACAAAGAAAGTCAGGCAAAACAAAAAACAAGAAACAGAAACCTGCTGATTTCTGACTGCTAGTAAAGGTAAAGTTTCCCCCCGCACATTTGTGCAGTCGTGTCTGACTCTAGGGGCTGGTGCTCATCTCTGTTTGTTAGCCAAAGAGCCAGCATTGTCTGAAGATGCTTCCGTGGTCACCTGGCCAGCATGATGCGTGTGGAACGCTGTTACCTACCCACCGAAGTGGTACCTATTCATCTACTTGCATTTGCATGCTTTCAAATTGCTAGGTTGGCAAGAGCTAGGGCTAGTGCCAGAGCTCACTCCGTCACTCGGGACTAGAGATTCGAACCTCAAAACTTGCGACCTTCCAGTCGACAAGCCTGGCATCTTACCCGCTGAGCCATCACACCCCTTTCTGACTGCTAGGCAATTGTTAAATTCACAGGAACCTTGTTGGGAAAAAGACTGGCAACTCTCAGTATAAAATCCAAGCAAATATTTGCGGTATTTCTTTCACAAGGAAAAGCTGTTTTCTTTTAATGCAATTATCTGCAACATTCATTTTGTGAATTCCAGCAGTTAGGATAAATTGTATGAAACATAGCTTTAGCCCTTAATTTGTTAATTTGGTTCCTTATTTGGTTTAAGCATGATTCTGTTGTCGTTCAACTTTTATGGAATAAAAGCATACTTGCACCCACCTGCACTTCATAGTTTTCTTTGAACTGTATAAAAAGAAGTTCCCATCAGCAAATCAGAATATAACTCTAGTATGAAACCTATTTGTGATCTCCATCTTGTTCTGATTCTCACTGAGCCTGTAGCTGCAGTATTCCAGTTTCTGTTTTGTCCACAAATAAGGCAAATCTGGTACAAGGATAATTTCAATTGACTTTTTTTTCCTAGTTCTATGGTGCTGTAATTTTATAGATTATAATTATGCTGTTTGAATACTGCCTTTTTGGTTTTAGGAACTACATTGTATTGCTCTTATTTTCATTATGGTTTAGTTTTTGATCTACACCAAAGAAGGGGTAAATATTTTACTGTGCAAGTTTGCCGAATAGCATTCTAAACTCTATCTTTGAGGCCAGCTCAGTGAATATTTTGTGGCAGAACAGTTTGGAAATCTTCTGTAAACTCTGATTTCAGTTATACATAGACATCAGTCAAGCTATTAATATTAAAACCTCCATATATTTTCCAGTGTGTTAGTTACTCTTTCATAGGATTATTTGAGAAACCAGAAATAGAATTCACAACATATTAAAATGAGATTCCCCCCCTCTTTCCTATAAGTAATGGGATGCCAGACTTTGGTTTCTCAAGAGGAAAATGCCATATTTCCAAATTAACAGTACTGAAATTTTATGAAATATTGTATACTTTTAAGGTCTAAGAGGAAACAATTAAATAGAAATTAATTAATTAATTAAATTTAATTAATTAAATTAAATAGGCTGGTTCGCCTCCTTTCTCCAGGGCTGTTCCCAGTCGGTGTTGATAGGGGAGGAGAGAGCTGACCCGCGACCCCTGACTTGTGGGGTGCCGCAGGGGTCGGTTCTCTCTCCTCTCCTATTCAACATCTACATGAAGCCGCTGGGCGAGATCATCCATCGCCACGGGATGAGGTATCACCAATATGCTGATGATACCCAGTTATACATCTCCGTCCCGGGTGAAGTAAGTGATGCGGTCAATGCCTTATCTCAGTGCCTGGAGGCTGTGGGGGTCTGGATGGGGAACAACAGGCTTCAACTGAACCCTGGTAAGATGGAGTGGCTGTGGATTTATGGCCCCCCTGGATCCGGGAAATTGTCATCTTTGGTTCTGGGTGGGGTTGCACTACCCCAGTCGGATCCAGTGCGGAATCTGGGGGTCCTCCTGGCCTCACGATTCCTGCTCAAAGAGCAGGTGGCAGTCGTGGCCAGGAGGGCCTTTGCACAGCTTCGAGTTGTGTGCCAGTTACGCCCTTTCCTGGATCGGGAGGCCCTCCAAACAGTCACTCATGCCCTTGTCATCTCCCGTATAGACTATTGTAATGCGCTCTACATGGGGCTACACTTGAAGAGTATCCGGAAGCTTCCGCTGGTGCAGAATGCGGCGGCGTGAGCAGTTATGGGTGCCAGGAGATCGGCACATGTGACACCTCTGCTACGCGAGCTGCATTGGGTGCCAGTTTGCTTCCGGGTCCAATTCAAGGTGTTGGTGATTTTTATTTATTTATTTATTTATTTATTTAATTTATTCCCCGCCCATCTCCCATACAAGGGACTCTGGGCGGGTTACAATAATTAAGATTACCTTTAAAGCCCTACATGGCATAGGGCCAGGGTACCTGAGGGACCGTCTCGTCCCAATAACATCGGCCCGCCCCACCCGTGCATGCAGAGAGGGCATGCTTCGGACCCCCTCAACAAGAGAATTCCATCTAGCGGGGTCCAGGAGGCGTGCCTTCTCTGCGATAGCGCCCACCTTATGGAATATCTTGCCCCCGGAGGTGAGACTGGCCCCCTCCCTCCTGGCCTTTCGGAAGGCCCTTAAGACCTGGCTCTGCCACCTGGCCTGGGACAACGGAGGTGGTAGTGCCTCCTGGGGTTGGCTTGCCCCGTAGCCCCATGATCCATTCTGCGGGTCCTAATCCATCTTGGATTTTATTTTATTTATTTAGGCTTGTGAGATATTTTGTATAGTTTTAAAATTTTATTTATTGTAACCCGCCCAGAGTCCCTTGCATGGGAGATGGGCGGGGAATAAATTTGAAAAGTAAATAAATAAATAAATAGCAATCTAGGGGCTAGAATACATTTCATATCCTCTTTTTCAGATTAAATTGAGCTTTGTGGTATGTTGATGAGGGCAAAATGTGACAGCCTCAGCAGACAATGATTGGATTGAAATAATTCTAATTTAATTCAAGAGTAAATAGAAAATAGAATCTAAAATCCTATCTGGGTATATAGATCTGTATGATGAAAGTACATAACAGTAAATAAAACTGAACTGAACTGAGTTAGATAAGGTCACACACAGTTCCCAGAGAAAGTAGCGGCAGGAAAGTAAAAGTAACATCGAACCGTCCCACTTGGTCATGCAGGGAGGGCATGCTGCAGACCCTGTCAGTAAGGGAATTTCACCTGGCGGGGTCTAGAAGGCAGGCCTTCTCTGCGGTGGTGCCCGCCCTTTGGAACATTCTACCCCCGGAGGTGAAGCAGGCCCCATTGCTCCCGGACTTAAGAAATAACTTAAAGACCTGGTTCTGCCACCTTGCTTGTGATGGGAGCGGGGGAATAGTTCCTCCTGGGGATGGCTGGTGCCATAGAGCCCTTTTAAATACAAGGTCATCACCTCTTGGATTTTATATTTATTTTAATTATAACTGTATTATATTATCTGTTATTTTAATTGTTTGATTTTCTGTAAACCACCCAGAGTCCCCCTAGGGGGAGATGGAGTGGTGATATAAATCGAATTATGAATGAATGAATGAATGAATGAATGAATGAATGAATGTTCAGAAGAGCAGATTCAATATGTAGGAAAAATGCTAAAATCTTCAAAATTAGCGCAAAAATAATAACAAGGAGATGACAACATACTCTCAACCCTCCTTAATATTGGATGGAAAGCAAAATCCAAAGCTTTAAAAAAAAAAATTTTAATTAATCACATCACAAAAATAACAATAAGGACCAAGAGAGATTGTTTCTTCTTAATTTAGAAAGCCTCTCTTAGGGTACAAATGCTTAAAAAATAAATAAATTGGGTGCTTTAGAAATGGGGTGGCTGGACTTAATGTCCCTTTAAGGCTGCAGCGTGGCATGGAAATGGTGTCTTCACAGCCTTTTGGTGAAGTCTTACCTGTCGGTTGCGCATGCTGTTTACGATCTCCTGGCTGCAATTTGCCGTCCAGAGGACAAATGGGTCAATTCCAAGCTTTTTCCTTGGCCTGGAAAAACACTCCTGGGCTTCAGGAGAAACCAGCCTGAGCCCAAAAAACTGCCACGATGCCAGTTTTGCCTGCAGAGCTTGTGGGCAAAGCTGTTCAGTCTGCCATATCCCCACCGGAAGTCATAATCAGAAAAATATTTGATAAAATTCCAAATAACTTTAATTATAAGATGGCTAAGATTTAGGTGTGAATGGTTTGTATGGTCACCTCTCCAACCATCTGCAGCCTCTCCGTCTTCTCATGCTCCAGTTAAATTTCAAGGAAAAGCATAATTAGGTCAGGAAGTAGGAATAGGAAAGGAAGGTTTAGAACAATAGATTGTAAAAAAAAAGTAACAAATGTGAGGGAAGTTAAGGTGTTCCTAACTTGAAAAACTATTGCTCTAATGATTATTTTCTGATATCAACACTCCATAACATTTGCCATTCAATTGTAAACATAAAATGAGTGTGAATTTTCAATAAACAGCTTTTTGTTCTTTTAAGAGCAGGAAGAACTATACCCACAACAGCTTTTTGGTATGTCAACCAAGGCATAACATTGTTCTTAGCCATTTATCTGAGACTGTTATGAGTCAGTTTCTCCTATAGCAATATTGTGGCAAATGCATGTGAAGGTCCTTCTGGAGTTGTAGCATCTGAGATAATGTGAGGAAGACAAAAGAACTAGTAAGGAAAATTCTCTGAGGGATCACATCCCAATCTAAAACATATTGTATATAAAGTATGTTAGTCAAGTTTCCCCAGCACCAGGTACATTGTTGGGTGTTTTTGGCTGACTAAAAAAACAGGCACTGGTAAAATGGATATATCTAGGTAGTAACATTGTGTTACATTTGCTGAAAATGGGATTTTGGCCTTTCTGGAAAAGGGGTATGGAGATTCTAAGTAAATGTCAAGATTTTCACAAATGGCATTTCAGTCAGGTTATTAATAACGGCTATCAACAGAAGGCTTCCAAACTTCCCAATTTCCCACTCAAAAAGAAGGTAATAAACTCAAAAACATAATTTATTTAAAGCGTGGCCACTTTTTAAGCAGCTGTAAGCAAAGAATAAGAGTAGGCATGGTGGTTAAGGCATCAGGCTAGAATCCGGGAGGCTCTGAGTTCTAGTCCCACCTTAGGCACAAAGCCATCTGGGTGACCTTGGGACAGTCACTCTCTTTCAGCCCTAGGAAGGAGGTAATGGCAAACCACTTCTGAAATCTTGCCAAGAAAACTGCAGGGACTTGTCCAGACAGTCATCAGGTGTCAACACTGACTTGAAGGCACCCCCCATGCCCCCCCCCCAAAAAAGCAAAGAAGAAACACATGCAGTTTTCCCTCAGTTTCATGCTTTCAAAACTGAATCAGGGAGGTATAACACAGAGACATGGTTTATGCTGTACTAATGGAAAAGTGTATATGTGTTCCTGAAATTGGCCCAGTTTCCATTGTGGCTCTAGTTGAACTGGGTCTTAAGTACTATTAAAGGTAAAGGTTCCCCCCGCACATTTGTGCAGTCATGTCTGATTCTAGGGGCTAGTGCTCATCTCCGTTTCTTAGCTGAAGAGCTAGCGTTGTCTGAAGACGCTTCCACGGTCATGTGGCTGCTTGATGCGTGCGGAATGCTGTTACCTACCCACCTAATTGGTACCTATTCATCTACTTGCATTTGCATGCTTTCGAATTGCTAGGTTGGCAAGAGCTGGGGCGAGTGCGAGAGCTCACTCCGTCATGCGGGACTAGGGATCTGAACCTCTGAACTTGCAATTTTCAGATCGACAAGCCTGGCGTCTTACCCACTGAGCCACCATGCCCCTTCTTAACCACCACACCCCTTCTATAATAATGGACATACTCCCAAACATATTAGTTTTCTTTTATGCACTAAAATGTTATGCATTTTATAGGAAACATCTTTAGGTTTAAGCTCACTTGTGTCTCTTGTTTCTAAGAGCAGTTATTAACATCACTGCATTTGCTTGCAGCTCAAATCATGTCAACTTGAAATGGAACCACAGTCAGAAATGAAATGTTAACTGAGGTTAATTCATCAGTAAAACTCATCATTTTTACTGTCTTGTGTTTGTTTTTTGTTTTGTTCCCGGATTGACAGACTGGTTAGAGCATAAGATCTTCTCTTGTTAAAGGAATCTTGACCTATAACTGTATCTTTATTTATTAGGGCTGTGAAGATCTACTGTTTTGCTTCAGTGCAGTCTCCAACAAAGCTTCTTTTGAAAGCCAATGACTTACCTTCTGACCTGAAATTTGTGCTGCCAACATTGTACAAATCCATCTAGCAGATGGAATTGCAATTGGCAAGGTGATGCATCATGGTTTAGCCTGGTTTGGAATATAGACATAGAAAGAACAAGTTTAATATTCAACACAGTACTAGACAAGCCTTTTGTTTTGTCCTGTTTATGATATTGAATTGGGGAGAGGGACAAAATTCATGTATTTTCAGGCATGTTTCACTTAGTATTTATATTTTGTATATAGTTTTCATAATACCAAATTTCCCCATACAATGCTTTAGAGGGAGAGCTTTCCCTAATATATATTTTTATTTATATTTCTAATTTCGTCACCGCCTATCTCACTCAAGGAGCAACTCTTGGTGGTATATACATTCCCCCAGGGTGTGGGTGGGATTTTTTTTTGCTAATGTATATATTTTTGATATATGGTTATTCGGTAAACAACATATACGCACATCATTACTTTTTTTAAAAAAAATGGAAGTATTAAAAGGTAATTTTCTTTTTGGTTTGTCTGTTGGTTTAGGAAATGCAAATTTCTCCTCAGTCTTTAGTTAAGCAGTATAGCTCCTGAGCCAGCAAAGCAATATTTTATGGCCAAAATGACGCACTTTTTTGTGGTTGTTTTAGAGGCTGATAAGGACTTTAATGAAGAAGAATGAACAGGACCAGATTATTTACCTGGATAGAGCTGGGATATTTCTTGCTGAGAGGTCCGTGTAAGTCTTTTCCTTTATAATGGCCTGTGCTAGATTTGATGGCCTACAGTACAGTTTCTCTGTGTTTCTCATTTCAGAATGTCAGGAACCTGTCTTGTGGATTGTAAGTGATCAGCTCCCACCCACCCACCTCCAAATTTGCAGCACTGCCAGTGGCAAAACTACAAGGCATCTGTGATTCTGGAACTATGGCATGTTCACCCCTGCTGAAGAGGTGTTAAGCAAATAGATATTTGCTTTTAGCTTCAGAGGACTAAAAAAAATACTGGCCAAGCTCTTAACCTTAGTAATCTTTCTGAAAGAAAGTAGAATTTTGAGAAACTTTGCAAATGTTAGTGGGAGCTAGATTTTAATATTGTGAGAGAACATTTGCAGCATGCCACCCTAATGGCAGAAAGCGAAGAGGAACTAAAGAGCATCTTGATGAGGGTGAAAGAGGAGAGTGGAAAAGCTGGCTTGAAACTCAACATTAAAAAAACTAAGATCATGGCATCTGGTCCCATCACTTCCTGGCAAATAGAAGGGGAAGAAATGGAAGCAGTGACAGATTTTATTTTCTTGGGCTCCAAGATCACCGCAGACGGTGACTGCAGCCATGAAATTAAAAGACACTTGCTCCTTGGGAGGAAAGCTATGGCAAACCTAGACAGCATATTAAGAAGCAGAGACATCACCTTGCCGACAAAGGTCCATATAATTAAAGCTATGGTTTTCCTAGTAGTAATTATGGCTGTGAGAGTTGGTCCATAAGGAAGGCTGAGCGCCGAAGAATTGATGCTTTTGAACTGTGGTGCTGGAGAAGACTCTTGAGAGTCCCTTGGACTGCAAGGAGGTCAAATCAGTCAATCCTAAAGGAAATCAACCCTGACTGCTCATTGGAAGGACAGATAGTGAAGCTGAAGCTCAAATGCTTTGGCCACCTAATCCGAAGAGAGGAGTCACTGGAAAAGACCCTGATGCTGGGAAAGACTGAAGGCAAAAGGAGAAGGGGACGGCAGAGGATGAGATGGTTAGAAAGCATCACCGATGTAATGAACATGAATTTGAGTAAACTCCGGGAGACGGTGGAGGACAGGAAGGCCTGGCGTGCTATGGTCCATGAGGTCACGAAGAGTCGGACATGACTAAACGACTGAACAACAACAACAACAGGTTTGATCTCCTGACATTTCTCTCTCCTCTCCTCTCCTCTCCTCTCCTCTCCTCTCCTCTCCTCTCCTCTCCTCTCGTTTTTAAGCTTTTCTTGTAGCAGACCTAGAAAAGGCCTCTGACACTTTAGAAAGCCTTTGTCAGCTTGCCTCGAATGAGCTGCATTTTCTGCACAAGGCAGCTTTAGAATATGTTTATCAAAACATTGTTCAAGGAATAGTTAAATAGAATGCAGGAAGCTAGTGCAACATAAAAGATAAACTACTGAGTGAATGCAAGGAAGAACTTAAAGGCATTTATGTGGATAGTATGGGAAATTTATTAGAAAACAAATTTAGGAGATCATTAATGTCTGAGAAAACAGATGTTTGGACATATGTCCAAGAGTGTGTGATATGCTTATAATGAGAGTCTCCATCTGGGTATGCTGCTTTATTAACATACAGTACACATTCTTTAGAAGGTTAGGTTATGGATATGAATGGAAAATGTTATAATTTGGGTAGTTATAAATAATTTGTTTATACATCCTCAAGACCTCCACAGTGACATATGACTGGCTGACTGTTTGCACAAAACCACATTACTGCACAAACACAGTAGGATTTTGGATTCTGCATGGTGTACCTGCCAACATTAAGCACATCAGTCTTTTATCATGACAACAAATCTGCTTACCTCCAATGTCATCTCAGTAGTTTGAGTAGTTTAATGTTTAGCTACTAAGTAATTTATCATTACAAACAATCCCACTGGTATTGAGAAATTTAAAGAAAACCATTTTTCCCTCTGGGTTGGAAACAGCTTCTTCCCATATAAACTCAAAACCACGTTTGGGTAAATGATAGCCTGTGGACCACATGTCGCCTTATACCTACATTTGTGGCTTCCAGAGCCCCCCTTTCCTTTGCAGTTTTTGTTTCTGCTGATTGGAAAGGGATGCATTGTTTTGATTCTCTCTATAGTTCCCCACAACCATTTTTAGAGCATTGCCTACCCAATGCAATTGTGCAAAATAGTGAAATATTGTCTTCAGGTAATAAAAGGCAATTATACCAGAGGAGTATCTTTTATAGTAACAATGTGTTCTCAAACTGCTGGAACCCTGTGTTTGAAGGATTGATGGGAAATATTTGAATGACTGGATGGCAACGTAAAGGAAGAAGAGAATTGAGCTAAGAAGATGTATACCCTTGGGGGCAAATTCTTTCTCCCACAAAGATTCTTTCAGCAGTGATGGGCATTTTCCTTTTTCTGATGAAAGGATAGGAGGGAGTGATTTCCAACAGTGCATTATATCCTTTCAAGACCAATCTTTCATTCCCTGAAAACCTCTGGTGACAAACAGTCTGGCTCTTCTCTGCTGAAAGGAAAAGAGAACTGGTTTGGGGGGAGAATGCCATAATGTGCAATGTGTATCATTTGATTCCAATTCTTCCTTGAAGACTCCATTAAGCAGCAAGGGAAATGCCACTATCATTGTGAAGATGATCAGAAGGATGGAGAATCAGAACCGGAGTATATCTGTTTTTGCTTTGTGAATCTTCTGAGCCCAGTTGTTCTCTTTTCGGCACCATATGAGCTCCCTCTTCTGACATACAGGTGTTGGTCATTATTATTAGTCAACTGGAAAACTGAAATAAAAAGAGTGGCTCATTCAATGAATTCACTGAATTCAGGAATACTGCCAATATTATATTAATTAAGTTAAACACAAAGTATATTTTTTAGGAGGCAATGGAAGATAGATCATGCTCTAATTCAATTAATCAAGGCTTGTTCCCAAAGAAAAGCAATTAGACCCAATAGGGGTGCACTTCGCAAGATATAATCAAGCCCCAGAAGCTTTTTTTAGGCATATGATAGAATCAAATCCTTTTAATTCCCAGAGAGATTATCTCATGATAATCAAATCCCTGGGGTTTTCTTATTGCACTTGCAGCATATCTTCTAAGAACAAGCAGAATGTTTTATATTCAAGATAAATATAAATTAATATTTTGAGGGACAACTTCTTCATTTCATTTATGTTTTTAATTTGATAAAGTCAGTGTTACAAGAGAGCATTGACTATCGCCCAGAGTCCCTTGTGTGGGAGATGGGCGGGGAATAAATTGAATAAATAAATAAATAAATAAAAAATATCTTCCCATTTACAGCTTGATTTGCCAGGTTGAGCTGATGAGCAAGTACTTGTGTGTTATTTATCAGCATTTTTTTTTATCATTGTTTGATCTTTGAAAGCACATGGTATTCTCAGTATTGGGTTCTAAACTGCTTGGAGGAGACAAACACTAGACACTTGCCGTCTACTGCAATATTTCTTTATATATAATATATTTTTTCTTAAAGATTTTCATATAAAGTAAAAGGAAACACAAAATAATATAGACTAAGATTAAAGAAAAGAGCTGGAACCACAACTTCCAGAACACGGCCACACAGCCCGGAAGACCCACAACAGCCAGCAAGAAAAAAGATACAAAAAGTGTAAAAAGAGATACAAATAGAAAAAAGAGAAAAATAATATATAAAGAAGCGACTTCTGACCTTCCTTACATCAGTTACAAACTTATTCTCTCTCCTCCCTCATTAAAATTACATCATAATTCTTTTTTTCCCATATTCAACCCTTTTTAATCAACAAATCTATAAATCATCAGTTCATTTTTTTCCATTTTCAGCAAAAAGTCCATAAGAGTCCTTCTCCAGTCCTTCAGAAAAGTACCTGTCGTCTTATCTCTGATCAAACAGGTCAGTTTTGCCATTTCTGTAAATTCCATCATCTTCACAATCCATTCTTCCATTGTAGGTTTTTTTTCCATCTTTCTGCATATAATAATCTTGCTGCAGTTACCATATACAAACATTATTTAATTATTCTGACCTCCCTCATTCTAGATAATGGAGGGCAGGCCTTCTTTTTCTCTGATTCAGAAGAACACCTGGTTGGTCACTACTGGAAGCCGAATGTTGGACATCAGTCTCATCTGGGGCAAGTTTTAAATATATTTTGTCCATCAGCTTATAGATGCAAACCATTTTTTTTTAAACAAATCAATAGTTCGGTAAAATAAAAGTTATTCTCAAAAACTGAAACAGACTGAAAATGATCTCTGAAATAAATAATAATAATAATTTGGTCATATTGAAATGGACTATAACAATTATTTATATTAAATAAGCTCAGAGTTTTGCGTAGTTGAGTCTTGTTAACATCTAATTAAGTTAACATCTAATTAAGTGGGATTAAGTTCTACTAGTCGGCTATATCCAAATATATACTGTACCAAAAAAATAAAACATAACATGAGTTCTTCACCTCTCTTGACTTATGTGTATATTACATCCAGACATCACTGAAACTAAGTTAATATGAGAAATTACCATAGCAAATTAATGATGAACACCTAGAGAATGGGAGGTAACTGGTGTACATATCTTCACGATTGAAAGAGACATTTCCAGAGGCTAAGGAGAACCAAGATTGATCAGTGTGTGACCTTGGCCAATTAAAATATCTTAGCATGTCAAGAAGAATCTCTCAGCCCCAGTGCTGTCTCAGCAATCACCTGGACTGACATTGAACTAGAAATAGCTGATCTCAGCAAATGACCTCTTATGTAAATTTTCAAGCCAAAAATATGCTACCAGTAAGCAAAATGTCTATGAAGGTTCTCAGTCATCCAGGTGGAACAGTCTGTGGCTTGAATCATGTCAACTGGATTTCTATTTTCTTAGTGGAAACGTTTCACTCCTTATCCAAGGAGCTTCTTCAGTCTGAGTGAAGTTAGTAAGGGAATCCTTAAATATGTTTCTAGGCTGGCTGTGTGACCTTGCACCTGGGGCTAGGTCATGGTTATTTTTGAGATGTTTGTTTCTAAGTCCCTTTATCATCTAAAGGAGGATCGTTAAGATTACCCTGCTGCTGTTGAGCTTGTGAAATGGTCTTAATCTTCCTAGGCACAGAAGACAAAGCAGGAAGGAAGATAGGGGAAAGGTTATGCCTGAGGCCCCCACCTCTATTCAAGGAAGGATTTTCCAAGTTGGCATGAATGGATTCCTTGACCCCTCTCTCAAACCACCTATCTTCTCTGTCTAAAATGTGAACATTAATGTCCTCAAATGAGTGTCCTTTTTCCTTTAGATGAAGATAAACTGCTGACTCTGGTCCTGTGGTGTTACTTCTCCTGTGTTGGGCCATCCTCCTGTACAAAGGTTGTTTGGTTTCTCCAATGTAGAGTTCAGAGCACTCCTCACTGCACTGGATTGCATACACTACATTGCTTTCCTTGTGTTTTGGAGTTTGATCTTTGGGGTGTACAAGCCTCTGTCTCAGTGTGTTGGTGGGTTTGAAATATACAGGTATGTGGTGTTTGCCAAATATCCGTTTTATCTTTTCAGACACGCCAGCCATGTAAGGAATGACCAGGTTCTTCCGTTTACTCTGAGTCTCAGCCCTATCTGTTGCTGTTTTAGGTCTGGTAGACTTAGATTTGGTGAAGGCCCAATTTGGATATCCACAGGCCTGCAGAGCTGTTCTCAGATGCTGCTTTTCATTCTTTTTGGAATCCATGGAGGTGGGGATGGTTTCTGCTCTGTGTGACAATGTCCTGATGACTCCTAGTTTGTGCTGCAGTGGATGGTGGGAGTCAAACATCAGGTATTGATCTGTGTGTGTGGGTTTCCTGTAGATCCCTATTTCTAGCTTGCCACCGGTCCCAATGAGGACTTCACAGTCTAGGAATGCCAGTCTGTTGTCCTTGGTGTCTTCTCTGGTGAAGCTAATGTTGGCATCTATAGTGTTTATATGGTCCGTGAAGGCCTGTACTTCCTGGGCCTTGATTTTGACCCAGGTGTCATCCACATACCTAAACCAGTGGGTGGGCACCGTTCCCTGGAATGTGTTGAGTGCTTTCTTCTCCACTTCTTCCATGTATAAATTGGCCACAATGGGTGACACAGGAGAACCCATGGCACAGCCGTGTTTTTGTCTGTAAAAGTCACCTCTGTATGTGAAATAAGTGGTGTTAAGACACAGGTCCAGAAGATGGCAGATCTGGTTTGGGTTGAGATGGCTTCTCCTTTCCAGGGTGCTGTCCTCTTCTAGTCTCTTCCTGACAGCGGATAGAGCATGAGTGGTGGGGATGCTGGTGAAAAGGGAGGACACATCAAAGGAGACCATAGTTTCATCTGTATCCAGTTTCAGGATCTTTGCTTTGGAAACAAATTCTTCCGAATTATGGATGTGGTGTTCAGAGTGTCCAACTAGAGGTGCTAGTATGGTAGAGAGGTGTTTGGCAATGTTGTATGTTACCGAATTGATGCTGCTGACTATGGGTCGGAGGGGTGTTCCTTCCTTGTGGATCTTAGGAAGTCCGTAGATGCAGGGGATGGCTTCTCCAGGATACAGACGGTGGTAGGTAATCCTATCGATGGAGCCATCATGTTCCAATTGTTTCAAACTGTCTATTGCCTTTTTCTTGTAATTGTTGGTGGGGTCTCTTTTCAGTTTTTCATATGTATGGTGATCCTCCAAAAGTGAGGTAATTTTATTGTGGTAGTCTGCAGTGTTTAGAACCACTGTACATCTTCCTTTGTCAGCAGGTAAAATGGTGATGGTTTCATCTTTGCTGAGGGCTGTCAGGGCTCTCCTCTCTTGGACGGTAAGGTTGGGGGGAGGAGGTTGAGCACTGGACAGAGCTGCAGATATTTTAAGCCGGAGTTGTTCTGCTTCTTCAAAAGGTAGGTGGTTGTTGTGGATGGCAGATTCTGTGGCTGTAATGAGCTCCACAACCGGAACTTGCTTGGGAGTGATGGCAAAATTAAGACCTTTGGCTAGGACATCTCTCTCTGGTTGGGTAAGTTCTCTGTCTGAGAGATTTTGGAGAGACCCCACCAACAATTACAAGAAAAAGGCAATAGACAGTTTGAAACAATTGGAACATGATGGCTCCATCGATAGGATTACCTACCACCGTCTGTATCCTGGAGAAGCCATCCCCTGCATCTACGGACTTCCTAAGATCCACAAGGAAGGAACACCCCTCCGACCCATAGTCAGCAGCATCAATTCGGTAACATACAACATTGCCAAACACCTCTCTACCATACTAGCACCTCTAGTTGGACACTCTGAACACCACATCCATAATTCGGAAGAATTTGTTTCCAAAGCAAAGATCCTGAAACTGGATACAGATGAAACTATGGTCTCCTTTGATGTGTCCTCCCTTTTCACCAGCATCCCCACCACTCATGCTCTATCCGCTGTCAGGAAGAGACTAGAAGAGGACAGCACCCTGGAAAGGAGAAGCCATCTCAACCCAAACCAGATCTGCCATCTTCTGGACCTGTGTCTTAACACCACTTATTTCACATACAGAGGTGACTTTTACAGACAAAAACACGGCTGTGCCATGGGTTCTCCTGTGTCACCCATTGTGGCCAATTTATACATGGAAGAAGTGGAGAAGAAAGCACTCAACACATTCCAGGGAACGGTGCCCACCCACTGGTTTAGGTATGTGGATGACACCTGGGTCAAAATCAAGGCCCAGGAAGTACAGGCCTTCACGGACCATATAAACACTATAGATGCCAACATTAGCTTCACCAGAGAAGACACCAAGGACAACAGACTGGCATTCCTAGACTGTGAAGTCCTCATTGGGACCGGTGGCAAGCTAGAAATAGGGATCTACAGGAAACCCACACACACAGATCAATACCTGATGTTTGACTCCCACCATCCACTGCAGCACAAACTAGGAGTCATCAGGACATTGTCACACAGAGCAGAAACCATCCCCACCTCCATGGATTCCAAAAAGAATGAAAAGCAGCATCTGAGAACAGCTCTGCAGGCCTGTGGATATCCAAATTGGGCCTTCACCAAATCTAAGTCTACCAGACCTAAAACAGCAACAGATAGGGCTGAGACTCAGAGTAAACGGAAGAACCTGGTCATTCCTTACATGGCTGGCGTGTCTGAAAAGATAAAACGGATATTTGGCAAACACCACATACCTGTATATTTCAAACCCACCAACACACTGAGACAGAGGCTTGTACACCCCAAAGATCAAACTCCAAAACACAAGGAAAGCAATGTAGTGTATGCAATCCAGTGCAGTGAGGAGTGCTCTGAACTCTACATTGGAGAAACCAAACAACCTTTGTACAGGAGGATGGCCCAACACAGGAGAAGTAACACCACAGGACCAGAGTCAGCAGTTTATCTTCATCTAAAGGAAAAAGGACACTCATTTGAGGACATTAATGTTCACATTTTAGACAGAGAAGATAGGTGGTTTGAGAGAGGGGTCAAGGAATCCATTCATGCCAACTTGGAAAATCCTTCCTTGAATAGAGGTGGGGGCCTCAGGCATAACCTTTCCCCTATCTTCCTTCCTGCTTTGTCTTCTGTGCCTAGGAAGATTAAGACCATTTCACAAGCTCAACAGCAGCAGGGTAATCTTAACGATCCTCCTTTAGATGATAAAGGGACTTAGAAACAAACATCTCAAAAATAACCATGACCTAGCCCCAGGTGCAAGGTCACACAGCCAGCCTAGAAACATATTTAAGGATTCCCTTACTAACTTCACTCAGACTGAAGAAGCTCCTTGGATAAGGAGTGAAACGTTTCCACTAAGAAAATAGAAATCCAGTTGACATGATTCAAGCCACAGACCAGTAAGCAAAGTTTTAGTTGTTTTTGAAGGACACAGGGACTGCAAGTTAAAAGGAAGCAGGAGATATGAGAGGTATGCAGAACATCTTTGCAGAATCTTACCCAAAGATTCATCAATCCTACCCAATTTTGTTTTGCTACTACTCCCCCACCTTTGTTGCTTTACCCTTTAAATGTCACTTCAGTTGAAATTGGTGAAAGTGGTCCTCATTCCCCCCCCCCCCAGTCTGTGGAGAGTTTCTTTATAAGGTCTACACTCAACAAGAATGTATGGAATTCTTGTAATAAATTCTATTACACAGTCAGGAATGTGTGAATTTGTCTCAGATTTTGTTTTTAGAGAAAACATGAGAGAAATATGAACATACAAAACAACTCAAGGCCAGCATGCTTTTAGGAAAGCACCATGTGTATTGTTTAATCAAAGTTTAGCTGCTGTAAAAGGATTGGAAGTTAATTAATAAAGTGATGTTTGCTGAAATGGACAAACTGTTATGCAAAGCATAACATCACTGTCTATCCATAGGAGTCCAGTGCACTAACTGATACTCTTCTGATATGGCAGTGCCAGGAATTGAAACTGTTGATTGTGATCATGCCAATGTGTGCCATGTCATAATTACATGCTCTATGGCATTAGAATACTGTCCGTATTTGAGGATTTTCTGGAACAACTCAGATTTTTCTAAGGTACTTTAGAGCATTCCTTTACATACTGGCCTTACTCTTGAATGTAGTTTTGGAAGTTAGGCCTCAGTGTAGCTTTGTAATGATGGGAAAATTTTGTGAATTGCAATGTTATATTACTACAATGATGAGATTGTGGGGAAATATTTTCAAGGAGTTTGGTTTAAACCAGATCCTTTCCTCAGACCTGGGGAGGATAATCCTGTGGTTGGACTAGACTTAATAAAATGAGTGTTTCACTAGAGGTATGTTGGCTCAAGATATTTTTGGCTCTCACATTTCTCTCATCTTCTATTCTTTTTATGTACAAGCTTTGTTTTTAATTATAGTTTATTGCATATGACACAATGTTTTAGCATAGCTGCACTTGCAAATCACAAATAGTTACATTCTGTAAAAGGATGTTACTGTTATAAGCATTTAAATGTTAAAAAAATTAAAATATGTATTTATAGAAGAAATATGACTAATTGAGTATCAAATCTTTAATTTTCACATTGTTGAGTATTCTTTTTTAACTAGATTATTTTTATCAAAACAGAGAACAATATATTAATTAATTAATTAATTAATTAATTAATTAATTAATGTAGCATTCAGTTAATGCTTGTGTAAGATAAAAACAACCAGATCCAACATGAATAAGATTGGGTAAAACATGTCTCTTTTTGTTCCCAGGTATCAGCATCCTGCCCCCATCTCTCGTATCAGATTTTTAGCAGTTTTTTTTCCAATGCAGATGTGATCATTACAGTTTATTGAATGAGCAAAATCCACAGTTAACTTAGCTGTGCATCATGTATTCTGCCCCAAAGTTATTTTTGAAATGCTATAGGCATGTATCATCATTGCATATTGCATGCATGACTTGCTTCATTACTCTTCAACCTATCCTTCTAGATGCCATTTCTCTTTTAACTGATTCAGTGATAATATTTTAAAATTGTGTCCCCGATGAACACATTTATCTACCATGGTAAATATATGCTTTTTGCTTTGGAGTGAAGAAAAAAATCCTCTGAGATAAACTAAACTTTTTGTCCCCCAATAGAAATACTGGAATTCCAGTGGAATTTCAGATGCTATTAGATGAAGATGTTTCCATTCGCTTTTATGTGATTGATTGATTGATTGATTGATTGATTATGTGCCATCAAGTCATTTTCAATTCCAGTGACCATATAGATTGTCCTGTTCTGACTAAAACCGACACAGGAAGCATTATTTAAATCTCTTTATTTACAAATTGCAATAAGCAGACCAGTCAACATGAGGTTCTCCTTCCACTGTAGGCAGGGAAAGTTCAAGAGTGGAGTAGACCTCAGAGGTAGCAGCTGGGGCAACAGACAGGCAGGACTGGGAATCCTCCCTTCCAAGGTTCAGAAGGTGGCCCAATCTACAATGGCCCCAGGCTCGTACAGGACCAGCTCCGGAGGTAGAGCCACCGCAGGTAGCAGCCTGGATGCTACAGGCAGGTGAGGTGCAGGCGCAGGGCAGAACTCCATGGTAGAGGCATGTGCGGTGGGGAGTCAGGGCTGGTGTCCTCCGGGTACGACAACACAGTAGGCAACCCAACTGGAGCTGGGTCCGGGTTCACAAGGCGGGGCTTGGTGAGTCCTCCGCGGTAGGTGACCGTGGCACAGAAACAGAAGTTGGCTGGGAGCAGGGCAAGCCAACTGGGCAGGAACACTTACCGTTGCTGAGAGTACATCGGCAGAGTAGGGTCGTGGCTGGGACCGGCATGAACCCCAGGAGATGGCAGCAGCTCAGGAATCAGATCAGCAGTGACAAGGCAAGGCTCCGAACCATGTGGCCAGGCTATAGAGGTGCAGGACTCAGGGGCATAATCCAAGGCGGTGGTGGAATGCAGCTTGGGAACTCAAGGCAAGGACAAGGCTGCACCGGAATCAGGAGCAGAGTCTCAGGCGGTGGCAAGATCAGGTGCAGAGGTGGATTCTGGAAAAACAGCTTGGCTAGGCTCAGCTGAGGACTTGCACGTGGTGATGGAGTTACGAGCTATGAGGTACGCAGGCTATGAATGCAAACGGTTGTCTCCGGCAACCCGTACTTGCTGTGCTAGCCCTTTTATTCTTTGAATTTTGCACTGTTAGCGCATGCTAGCCAATTGGGCCAAGCACTGCTCGGCCTGCCTCTCCACCATTCTTTGCCACATGCTGATAGATGGGAGGGCTTCTTCTTCCAGGCTGCCTCCAATCAGCAGCTCCGGCTCGTATCCTCCTTCCGTGCCATGCCAGCCTCTTCCTGCAGTCGGCTCATCTTCTGGCATGGCGACGGGGGCAGGTATGCTCCTGGCAGACTCGTTCCTGACATAGATAGAGTTTTTCCATGACAATCTATCCTTAACCTGGTCTTTCAAGTCTTCCAATGCTGCATTCATCACCACTGTAACTGAGTCCATCCACCTTGCTGCTTGTTATCCTCATCCCTTTCCTTCCAGCTTTCCCAGAATTAGAGCCTGTTGGTGTATTATTCCTTGAGTAAGTCACAGCAATAAAACCTTGTTAGTTAAGCACCTGCAAATTTTAAAAGGTCAGGCAGCATAGTATGTATTGTTTAAACAACTGTTAAAAGATATAGGCATGGAATTGCACCAGCCTGTAACTGTTTTTGAAGATAATCAGGCTTGTATTCATATGGCTCAGTCTGAGGTTTGTAGGAAAAGAACTAAGCATATTGACATACAATACCATCATGTCAAGGATTTAATAGCCAAAGGTGAAATCGTGTTAAAGTATTGTGACTCAAAAGACATGATTGCTGATTTTCTAACAAAGCCCCTCGCTGCAGTAAAACACAAGGAGTTAACTGAAAAAATTGGATTGCGACTTACACCTCTAGCATAATAAGAGGAGGGTTGGTGTATTATTCCTTGAGGAGTAAGTCACAGCAATAAAACCTTGTTAGTTAAGCACCTGCAAACTTTAAAAGGTTAGGCAGCATGTGATCCAGGTTGAAGAGTATAAAAGAACCTGCCTGCTCCTTCCCCACCCCGCTTCTGCTTCTACGCCTGCTTGCTTCCTACTACTTCTTATCTTTTCTGGTGTGTGGATTTGTAACACTTCTGGATCTGGAAGTGAACTGTGAATATTATCTGTTTGTATGAGTAACTAATACAATGGCAACTGATTTACTACAATGACTGGCGTCATTTATTGGTCTCTAATGCCAAGCACTTTCTGAAACTCTGCATATGGAAGAAAACACATACACCAACAGAGCCTTCTCCAGAGAGCTGTGTCTTTGCATAATGTGTCTGAAGTAGGATAATTTGAGCCTGGTCATTTCTGCCTCAAATGAGAACTCTGGGTTGATTTGTTAGATATAGAAAATATTTATCTTGGATAAACATATATGAAATATTTTGTTTGTTATAGAACTGAACTTCTCCTTAAGATGTACTGTGTGAAGAATGACTGTTTATTTATACATGCTCTTCACAAGATAATGGTCTCTCTGCACAAAATATGATATTTTGGATAGAGTCCCCCATTGGGGGAGTTGGGCGGTCATATAAATTAAACTAATAAAATAAAATAAATAAATATTTCAAGAAAAGGGAGTTAAGAGCAGATGATGGCAACTGCTTTGGAAACCTGAGTTGGAGGAATAGGGTGGGTTGCCTAGATAGTACTTTGGGACAATGGAACATGATATCTTGGAAGACCCACAAAGAATATGGGGAACAATTTAGCTGGATATTACAATTCAATATTTGGTCATTAGGGTCTTGTCTCTCTGTTACATGGTCTGAGTATAAACACTGTAGCAAACAAGTACCAGCTCTGTATCTCATTCATTCTTTCTTTCTCTGTTGGAATGGACCAGTATACTCAAATTGTGACATGAGTCCACCACTAGCTCTTACTGCATTTCAGTGACTGCAAATAATAGAGACTGGGCAACTCAAAGCATGGTGATGTTACATCATGCATCGCACACCCTCAGAAATTAAACAAGAGATAGAACAAGACTTGGTACAAATGTTCACTTTGAAATTTGATAGACTAGAATAATATGCCAGCACAAATGGTGCTCCTGTGGACTGATTTCCCTATTTTTAGCTTAACATGCAACTCAGAATTCTGAGTAGCTTAGCAGGATTAAATTGTCTGATCGATAGGAAAGGTGTCACATATCCAATATTAACTTTGACTATTTGAGACAAGTGCAGTGAATATCTGGAAACTCAGTTTTGTTTGCTTTACAGAACATGGAACAATCTTCTAAATGTAATTTCCATCATGACCTTAAGGAGAGAGAGAGAGAGAGAGAGGGAGAGGGAGAGAGGGAGAGAGGGAGAGAGAGAGAGATTTATGTTCAGGTTGTCAAGATTCACATATGTTGATATCTAGGACTAGATTATGAAATGTCTTCAACTGACTAGAGAAACCTGTTCTATAGAAGCA
This sequence comes from Charina bottae, assembly GCA_023362775.1. Taxonomy (NCBI): domain Eukaryota; kingdom Metazoa; phylum Chordata; class Lepidosauria; order Squamata; family Charinaidae; genus Charina; species Charina bottae. Next base: position 13,457,824 of record JALMGJ010000003.1, read on the forward strand.
AGCACAATAAATAAATAAGTAAGTAAGTAAGTAAGTAAGTGTGTGTGTTTAAAGAATTCCATTGGTCTGTTCTGTCAGCTAAAAACTGTATAATACAGAGCTTTCCAAACTGTGTGTCAAGACACGTTAGTGTGTCGCCTGCAGTGTGTAAGTGTGTTGCACAGTCGAGGGAAGAAGAAAAGCAGCTGGTTGGTCAGGGTCATGAGTTGCTGTCACCGCCACTGTCTGAGTGGACTCTGACTCAGACTTGGAGGAGGGGGAGCTCAGGAGCAATGACAGTAATGGTGGGAAACTGCAACGGAATGCTTGCCAGTGGGAAACCTAGCACGGGAAGATCAGGAACAGCTGATTGGCGGGAATCAGGAGGCGGATTCATTACCGCCTATCAGCGCTGAGGAAAGGAGGTTACAAAAGTGTGCCATTCAAAACGCAGCCTGATTGGTTCCCACCCTGAAATGGCGGGAAGAAAAAAGAATAAAAAGATGGCTGGCAGAGGAACAGGTTGTCAGGGACAACCGTTCACCAGCCTCCTTCATCAAGCCTCCAGCCGAAGCAAAAAATGAAGACACCTTGGATCCTCCTTCCTCCTCCGCTGAATCCTGCCTCCCTCTGTCTTCTCCACCTACTGCCGCCTCAGAGACTGCCTTGCCACTCCAGCCCACCGCTCAACCTTGCCTCCCTGCACCTTCTCTGTCTACCACCGCCTCCAAACCTGCCTTGCCGCCCCAGCCCAGTGTGCAACCTTACCCCTGTGCGCCTTCTCTGCTGACTGCCACCTCCGAGACCACCTTGCCACCCCAGCCCACTGTGCAACCTTACCCCCCTGTGCCTTCTGTGCTGACCACCGCCTCCAAGACCGCCTTGCTGCCCCATCTCACCACTCAACTCTGCCTTCCTGCATCTTCTCCACCTACCGTTGTTCCCGAGACTGCCATCCCAATTCCACCTGCCTTCCAACGCCGTCGCCCCGCGCCTCCTCTGTTGTCTGTCACTGAATCCTTTCTTCAATCGAGCCTTGCCTTGTCATGCCCTCTTCTTGCCAGTGTGATCCTGCTCCCTGATCCCCTGCTCCACATCGTGAGTCCTTGCCTAGTCCCCCTCCCTCTGACCAAGCATTCCTTATCTGCCACTTGCCTTTGGAACTGGTTGCTGCTAAGAAGTAAGCCTGGCAGCCGATAAAATAGATAAGTTTCTAATTAAGAAAAGTAAAGCTGGTGAAGATGACATTTGCGATGAACAAAATGTAGCGGCTATAGAAGAAACTACGCAAGAATCAACTGTTGAATGGTCTGTATTAGTACGTAAGAAATACAGTCATTTGTCAGGAAAACCAGTAGAATACTTTATTGAGCTTTCAAAATCTATGAAGAAGCAGTCTGAATCATTCACAAAGAGAATGAAGACATCAGAGAAAGCTCAAAAGGCAAGTTACTTGGTTGCTCAAATAATTGCCAAAAACAAGGAGCCACACACTATTGCCGAAACCACCATAAAGGAATCTTGCTGTGCTATTGTTCTAACAATGTTTGGGCCTGAATTTGAAATAGAAGTTAATAAAATCCACTTGGCAGATAACACGTTTGGAAGACATGTCTGATGACATTGAGCTGCAAATGAAGGATATTTTTCAAGACGATAATATGATCTTTACATTGCAATTAGACGAATCAACAGATGTCAGTGGGTTAGCACAATTATTGGTTTTTATACGTTTCATTCATACTGACAGAATTATTGAGCAATTCTTGTGTTGTCTAGAACTTCCAATGAGAACTAGAGGTGAAGATATATTGAAAACTTTAGATTGCTTCATGAAGGAAAATAATTTGCAATGGTTAAATTGTGTAGGAATATGCACAGATGGTGCACCTCAATGGTTGGTTCAACAAAAGGTATTATAGCTTTAGCAAAGAAAAAGAATGAAAATATTATAATTACTCATTGCTTTTTACATCGCGAAGCACTAGTCGTGCAAACCATTGGAAATGAATTAAGAAAAGTTCTGGACAAAGTGGTTCAAATGGTCAATTACATTAAAAGTAGACCTCTTTCCCCTTCATGGATCACTGCCTTGTGGCGAAGCGGCTTGCGTAACTCAATGAAGTCAGGTCAAGAAGAACAGGTCATGACGGAGAGTTCTGACAAAACGTGGTCCAAAACTGGAGGAGGGAATGGCAAACCACTCCAGTATCCTTGCCAAGAAAACCCATGGACAGTATCAAAAGGCTAAAAGATATGACACCGGAAGATGAGCCCCTCAGGTCGGAAGGTGTCCAAAATGCTACTGGGGAAGAGCGGAGGGCAATTCCGAGTAGCTCCAGAAAGAGTGAAACGGCTGGGCCAAAGCTGAAAGGACGCTCAGTTGTGGATGTGTCTGGAAGTGGAAGGAAAGTCCGATGCTGTAAAGAACAATATTGCATAGGAACCTGGAATGTAAGATCTATGAATCAAGGTAAGCTGGATGTGGTCAAACATGAGATGACAAGATTGAACATCAACATCTTGGGAATCAGCGAACTAAAATGGACAGGAATGGGCGAATTTAATTCAGGAGACCATTATATATACTACTGTGGGCAAGAATCCCTTAGAAGAAATGGAGTAGCTCTCATAGTCAATAAAAGAGTGGGAAAGGCAGTACTGGGGTACAACCTCAAAAATGACAGAATGCTTTCAGTTCGAATCTAAGGCAAACTATTCAACATCACAGTGATCCAAGTCTATGCCCCAAACATTGATGCCGAGGAAGCTGAAGTTGACCGGTTCTATGAAGACCTACAACACCTTCTAGAACTAACACCAAAAAAAAAGATGTTCTTTTCATCATAGGGGACTGGAATGCTAAAGTAGGAAGTCAAAAAATAACCGGAATAACAGGCAAGTTCAGTCTCGGAGTACAAAATGAAGCAGGGCAAAGGCTAATAGAGTTTTGCCAAGAGAACACGCTGGTCATAGCACACACTCTTTTCCAACAACACAAGAGACAACTCTACACATGGACATCACCAGATGGTCAATACCGAAATCAGATTGATTATATATACTTTGCAGCCAAAGATGGAGAAGCTCTATACAATCAGCAAAAACAAGACCTGGAGCTGACTGTGGCTCAGATCATGAGCTTCTTATCGCAAAATTTAGGCTTAAATTGAAGAACGTAGAGAAAACCACTAGACCAATCAGGTATGACCTAAATCATATCCCTTATGAATATACAGTGGAGGTGAGGAATAGATTTAAAGGATTAGATCTGGTAGACAGAGTGCCTGAAGAACTATGGATGGAGGTACGTAACATTGTACAGGAGGCAGAAACTAAAACCATCCCAAAGAAAAAGAAATGCAAGAAAGCAAAGTGGCTGACTGATGAGGCTTTACAAATAGCTGAGGAAAGAAGGGAAGCAAAAGGCAAGGGAGAAAGGGAAAGATACAGTATAAACAACTGAATGCAGAATTCCAGAGAATAGCAAGGAGAGATAAGAAGGCCTTCTTAAATGAACAATGCAAAGAAATCGAGGAAAACAATAGAATGGGGAAGACTAGAGATCTCTTCAAGAAAATCGGAGATATCAAGGGAACGTTTTGTGCAAAGATGGGCATGATAAAGGACAAAAAAGGCAGGGACCTAACAGAAGCAGAAGAGATTAAGAAGAGGTGGCAAGTATACACAGAAGAACTATACAAGAAAGATCTTAATATCCCTGATAAATACGATGGTGTGGTCACCGAGCTTGAGCCGGACATCCTAGAGAGTGAAGTCAAGTGGGCCTTAGGAAGTATTACTAACAACAAAGCTAGCGGAGAAGACAGTATCCCAGCTGAGCTATTTAAAATCCTAAAAGATGATGTTGTTAAAGTGCTGCACTCAATATGCCAACAAATTTGGAAAACTCAACAGTGGCCACAGGATTGGAAAAGGTCAGTTTACATTCCAATTCCAAAGAAAGGCAATGCCAAAGAATGTTCAAACTACCATACAATTGCGCTCATTTCACATGCCAGCAAGGTTATGCTCAAAATCCTACAAGCTAGGGTTCAGCAGTATGTGAACCGAGAACTACCAGAAGTGCAAGCTGGGTTTCGAAGAGGCAGAGGAACTAGAGATCAGATTGCCAACATTCGCTGGATCATGGAAAAAGCAAGAGAGTTCCAGAAAAACATCTACTTCTGCTTCATTGACTACGCTAAAGCCTTTGATTGTGTGGATCACAACAAACTGTGGCAAAGTCTTAAAGAGATGGGAGTACCAAACCACCTTACCTGTCTCCTGAGAAACCTGTATGCGGGTCAAGAAGCAACAGTTAGAACCGGACAAGGAACAACCGACTGGTTCAAAATTGGGAAAGGAGTACAACAAGGCTGTATATTATCACCCTGCTTATTTAACTTATATGCAGAGTACATCATGAGAAATGCCGGGCTGGATGAATCACAAGCCGGAGTTAAGATTGCTGGGAGAAATATCAGCAACCTCAGATATGCAGACGATACCACCCTAATGGCAGAAAGTGAAGAGGAACTAAAGAGCCTCTTGATGAGGGTGAAAGAGGAGAGTGCAAAAGCTGGCTTGAAACTCAACATTAAAAAAACCCAGATCATGGCATCTGGTCCCATCACTTCCTGGCAAATAGAAGGGGAAGAAATGGAAGCAGTGACAGATTTTAATTTCTTGGGCTCCAAGATCACCGCAGACGGTGACTGCAGCCATGAAATTAAAAGACGCTTGCTCCTTGGGAGGAAAGCTATGGCAAACCTAGACAGCATATTGAAAAGCAGAGACATCACCTTGCCGACAAAGGTCCGTATAGTTAAAGCTATGGTTTTTCCAGTAGTAAAAGTGAGAGTTATGTAGTCCAGTAGTATGGCTGTGAGAGTTGGACCATAAGGAAGGCTGAGCGCCGAAGAATTGATGCTTTTGAACTGTGGTGCTGGAGAAGACTCTTGAGAGTCCCTTGGACTGCAAGGAGGTCAAACCAGTCAATCCTAAAGGAAATCAACCCTGACTGCTCATTGGAAGGACAGATGCTGAAGCTGAAGCTCAAATACTTTGGCCACCTAATGCGAAGAGAGGACTCACTGGAAAAGACCCTGATGCTGGGAAAGACTGAAGGCAAAAGGAGAAGGGGACGGCAGAGAATGAGATGGTTAGATAGCATCACCGATGTAATGAACATGAATTTGAGTAAACTCCGAGAGACAGTGGAGGACAGGAAGGCCTGGCGTGCTATGGTCCATGAGGTCACGAAGAGTCGGACACAACTAAACGACTGAACAACAACAGACCTCTTAAATCAAGATTATTTGCTTATATTTGTGAAGAAATGGGGGCAAGGTTTAAAAAGTTTCTATTACACACAGAGATTTGTTGGCTCTAAAGAGGTCGAGTGCTTTGTCGTGTATACAAATTGAGTGAAATGATGCTTGAACCTTTTGAGGAAAATCAGCAAAATGAATTCTGCAATCTAATTCAAAACAAACTTTGGTGCTGAAAATTGGCATATCTTGCTGACATATTTGAACATTTGAACAAAATAAACACCAGTATGCAAGGAAAAGGAGAAAATATCTTAACAGTGGTAGATAAAATTTGTGCTATGAGAGACAAAATAGCAATTTGGAAAAGGAAAGTGAAAGAAGGAAATTGTGAAATGTTTTCCAAAACTGCTGAGTGCGAGCTAAAATGTGATATCAGCTCGCTAATTGTTGACCATTTAATATTGCTTGGAGAGAAAGTTCATCATTACTTCCCAAATGTTGAAGTCCAAGACTATGATTGGATCAGAAATCCATTTCTTTCAATTGCAACGAAGAACTTTTCACTTATTGAAGAAGAAGAATTAGCTGAAATAAAAAATGATCAAAGTCTGTTAATGATGTATGAACAGGGTGACTTAGACAGCTTTTGGATTCGCATTTCAAAAATGCATCCAAACATAGGTAAAAACGTGTTAAAAATTCTTCTGCAGTTTTCTACTACATACATTTGTGAAGTATCCTTTTCAACGATGACAAACTTAAAGACACTGAAACGTGGAAGCTTAAAAATGCTTGATGACGAAATGCGAGTGTCTTTATCTAATATTCCACCAAATATTCAAAAGCTGTGTTCATCCCATCAACCTCATAAAAAGGTAAAGGTTCCCCCCGCACAGTTGTGCAGTCGTGTCCGACTCTAGGGGCCGGTGCTCATCTCCGTTTGTTAGCCAAAGAGCCAGCGTTGTCCGAAGACGCTTCCGTGGTCATGTGGCCGGCATGACGCGCGCGGAATGCTGTTACCATCCCACCGAAGTGGTACCTATTCATCTACTTGCATTTGCATGCTTTCGAATTGCTAGGTTGGCAAGAGCTGGGGCTAGTGCGGGAGCTCACTCCGTCACGCGGGGCTAGGGATTCGAACCTCCGAACTTGCGACCTTCCGACAGACAAGCCTGGCGTCTTACCCGCTGAGCCACCACGCCCCATCAACCTCATACTTCTCATTAAAATGGTACATAGTTATTGGTGTTATTCAATTTTTTTAAATTCTTGCACATATTTACATATTGTTACTCATAAATGACAACAAGCTTGGAAATGTTTGTAATTATCTTACAAATCATATCTTTTTAAAAATATAAATGAACGGTTTTCATGAGATATGTTGTGTCCCCATACATTTTGCTATTACAATTTATGTATGTGTCCGTATCTCTTATAAGGGGTTAGTTTAACCACCGGTTTGCTATTAAAACTGAATTACTGTGTTGCAGAATGATGCATGTCTAAAAAGTTTGTCACCAACATGAAAAGTTTGGAAAGCTCTGGTATAATATGTAGCTGCAATACTGTCTTGTGACCAGAAAGTGTAGTGGTTTTACCAAGCTGGAGAAAGGAAGTCCTCAGTAAATTGTTGTATTTGAAATGTCTCATCTCATATAAGCATATGTCAATCTTAAGGAAAGGTATCAAATGTTAAGAAACATGTAATATCTGTAAAAGATTGACTGATTGATTGATTGATTGATTGATTGATTGATTGCTTATGTGCCATCAAGTCAGTTTCAACTGTTAGTGACTACAAAGATAGATTTTCTCCAAGACCTGTACAATATAGCCAGATCTAATTCAATGATGGTATATTTTGTCTCAAATGTTCAATTGTTGTAAATATATATTTCTTGATATTTGCCAGTCAAAGGCCAGTGTGTCAGTAGTGAAGGTACCAGACTATGAGTGGGGAGATCCAGGATCTAGTCCTCTCATAGGCACAGAAACTGGCTGGGGGGCTTCAGGCCAGTCACTCTCTCTCAGCCTGGGAAGTTGAAAAGCATCTGTCTACCCAGACTGGATCAGCATGGTGAATTATGGTCAATAGTCTTCAGGGAAGAGGCCTTCTTCCTGCAATGGATTGATTCAGGCTAATGATTATTATTATTTGCCAGTCATAATTCAGACAAATCCTGCTGTATGTTCTGTTAAACCCCAGTCTTTGGGCACTGAGACTCCTGCCAAACTTTGGCACTTACAATTTACTTCAGAAATCATTTGGAGCAGAATGTCGGTATACTTCTGTCTCACATGGCAGACCCTGATGTGTTTGCTGTAATTTGGATTGTTATGCAACCATGAGAGTAAGGAATTCAAACCTCATATTCCATTCCAAATTTCCATGTGAATAATCTTAGATTCTCTCTGCATAGTTGCTAAAAGGGAAAAAATGTTTCATTAAAAATCACTCCCGTGCACACAAACATAATATACATGTGCCAGCTTACATAAGCAACAACATTGGTACAGCTGCTCCTGAACTTTATAATATCTTGGTGTAAATAAAGAAGTGAATGCTTGAAGAGTTCAGCTGTATCATTCAGCAGGGCATTTGCTCTGTGCTGAATATTTATTCTTTTTAAAGTTTACTCTATTTATGAACAGAAGGAAATCAAAGCAGAGTGAAGGGAAAGGACAGAGACAGAATTCCACTCAGAATTTCAAGTGGGGGGAAGGTGAGATCATTGCTGATGGTTCATGACCTGTTTTTTCTATCTTCTTGTTAAAAAGGCCTGTTCTTGGGCATGCCTGCAGCAGGTGTGAAGGTTTCCCTTCTTTCTCATCCATCTTCTCTTCCCTCTCAGAAAATGATCATCTCACTATACAGTGGTTAAGTATCCATACAACATTGTAGTCAGATAATCTTTTCTATCTCAGGAAAAAGATAGAGGAGGAAAACCTTGGGCTGCTATGAGCTGGCATATTTATTTGCTATATATTTATATATTTATATTTATTTTGCTATATATATATTTGCTACAGAAGGAAGAAAAATAGACCATGAACCACTTGGGTATGACAACCTCTCCTCCCTTCCGAAAGGTGCAAGAGGACAGATAATGGATGTGGAATGAATAGTAGCAGAGATAAGAGAACTCAACTTCCTGCACTTTCCAAGCATATATTTGATGCAACAGCTTCCTAGAACTGCCATAAAGCGTTCAGTCTTCCAATCTTTCTTGCTCTTAAGGATGACTAATAAAAGTATTAACAATGGCACAGGTCTGCTATGTAGCATATGCTCCCTCATACAGGTCCTCCCATCACTGGAAAACCCTGGTAAAGCCATTCACAGTCACTATAATCTACAGCTGGGCATATTGGTGACAAAATTGTAACCCTCTTTTCTTTTTTCACCGAGTTTCTCATTTTCAGACCAATATGAGAGAAATAGATGTTTGCAAGGACACTATATGTGCCTTTAAAAATAAAAGGTAAAGGTTCCCCCCGCACATTTGTGCAGTCGTGTCCGACTCCAGGGGCCAGTGCTCATCTCTGTTTGTTAGCCGAAGAGCCAGCGTTGTCCGAAGACGCTTCCACTGTGCCCATTCAAATGATGCTTTGGGACATTTCAGATTCAGGTTCAATCTACTGTACTTTGCCAGAATTTCATTTCAATTCAGCCTTCTCTTGAATCTGTCCAAGTCAGCCTCATTCAGTTCAGGATTTGGCCAAATCTGATGCACGTTCCTAAGAATGACAGATGATGGAGGGCAGAGGAAAGGCTGATATTATAGACAGCCAACCAGTGTGAAGTTATCACAGGTATTAAAGGCAACAGTCATCATCCTCACACCACATCTGTTCTCTTTGCATTGGTTCACCAGCTAACAGGTTTTGGAAATAGTCTTGAAAAAAGTGGCACAGAATATTTGCCAGGTGCTAATCCATCAACAAAATATCCCTAAATAATGACAGCAAAAGAATAACAACATCTGCTCAAACAAATGATTTATGAAGCTGGAAGTCTGCATGCCAGGGTTTGCTTGCTCTGTATTTATATAACACAATCTGCACCCGGAAGCCAAGTAGAAACAAACACCACAGAAGCACATGGACCAGCTGTTTTACACCACTCTCTGTCTATCATGAGAGTCCTATTTCATTGCATTATTATCCTAAAGGAATGTCCAGAAGATGAAAATGATGTAAATGCAGCTTTAGGCTATGGTCCCATACCCAATTAATTGGGACTATATCTCAACAAATTCAGGAAGATTTACTGATGAGTAATTTTTTTACTCATATTTATGCATGTAATTGTACTTGCATTGATCTTGATAGAAGAAAGTTAATTGATGACACCAATGACTTTTCTGATGGATTTTTTTTTCTTCAGAATTGTGTTGGTCCTCTCTTGGCTTTTCCTTACTTCAGTCCAAACTGGTTTCCATCACACCTAAACAGATGTTATGTGGAATATTTGAAGCTGCTACTAATCTATTTCTCCCCCATAACAGTCTCCCTTTTAATGTCTAATATATGGGAAGGCAGCCTGTTACACTCAGATATTATAGACTACAACTTTAATAATACCTGCTGTTGTCCATGCTAGCTAGGGCTGATGAGAGTTTCTCTAGGTAACAGGTTGCCATTCCTTGTTCTACTAGAAGAAATTGGTGATATAATTTCATCACAGTCAGTATTTCTAGGTCATCCAAACAGTATTTTAACATTTTGGAATTGGGACAGTATAGGTGTCCATTCCTAATCATGATGATACCAACATGATGACATTTGACATCACAGTGCAAGCTTTGCCCTTTCAAATTTGTACTGCAACATCTCATACAAGTAAGGAGTGGAGTTTGCATCATAATTTGCAATGTTTTACCATTGTTCCCGCACCTAATGGACAACTATGAGGGATACCAAAAGCACAGAATGCAATAGCATTAGTGTGATGATCCTGGTCCTCAGTTATTAATTCAGAATCCCTCAAATCACAAGCCATCAGAGGATGTGGAAGAAGTCTATTAATACAAGTGATCAGTCCAAGGCAAAGATCAGAATGAGGGAAGCCCGTGCAATACTGCTGCAAAAATCCCAGTACCGGCCCCCTCCGTACTAGCCCCTCCCTAAATGCTGATTCCATCTAACAACTCTCCTAACTTCCAGCTGCAAATCATTTAGCTAACAAGCATTGATAGCACCAACCGAGCTGACCTTGGAGCTATTCAGGCCATCTCAGCTATTCTAATCGACATACCAAAATGCCACTACAGCATGTTAAAACAAATACTACAGTACCTATCATAATTACTAGAAGGATACTAAATCCTGACAATTAGGTCCCATATTTCTCTTAGTTATTACTACAAAGATTGAGAATTATGGGGTAATTGCAGTAACCAGTCCCCTATTGGCCTTACTGGGTGTGTTTGTTTCTTTCTTGCCCTTGTTTCTTCCTCCAGTTTTTTTTCCTAGACATGAAGTTAAATTTTCCTCAATATTTGCTGTAGGAAAAATCCAGGTTTTTTTTTTTAGCCCTTGTGATAATCCTATTTTTTTTAAAAAAAATCCAGCCAATTATAAAATGCTCAGCCATTTATTACACTGACAGAACTAAATAATATTTGTTTATTGCAACTATGGAGAGATGAAAAATCTTTTCCAATTGATTTTTTGTATATATTTTATGTATTTGCATCCTACAAATTTTTAGAACTGGAATATAACAATTCCAAACTTTGTGATGCAGTTGAGTGGCCCAAATAGAACTGACACTTTGGCCCAAGAAATGCTTATCTGCCACATTGGGAAACATTCGCAAACAAACAAATAGAAAGATGTGGTAAGAGCTGCAGATAATATCTGGGAACATAGGGAACTATTAATTAAGTGGAGCCACACAATTAAAACGAAGCTGTAAGTAAAGGGGAATCATTTATGTTAAATGCCAGTTGCTAAATCTCCATTTTCTGCAGCAAAGGTTGCAACTAGGAGAACACAGAGAAGTGTTCAAGAGAAGTGCCAAAGGTGTCTGCAATATTGGTGGCTTTCATCAAAATGATAAAAACAGCATCATGATGTTGCATTGTAAGCTCTGCCCCATTTGTATGTGCATGTGACATCACAATACACATTAAAAGGAGGACGGAGCTTGTGGCATGAAAGCACAATTTATTTTTATTTATTTTTCAATTTCTATTACTGCTCCATCTCCCCCGAAGGGGACAATGCTGCTTTAATCATTTGCTACCCGACCCCCGACCCCCAAGCAAATGTCTCTGAGCAGGGCAGATATTTCAGAACTTCTGCCAGAAGCCCAGCAGATGAAGTTTTGAATTATCATTTACTGTACTCTAGCTGCCACTATAGGTACAGCTCATATAAATCTGTATGTAAAATACATATTTCTGGTTGTGAATAGGGATTACTTTCTTAGAAGGTGACATCTGGGAGAGAGAGACTATAGGGAGGCTGGGAGAGTAATAAAATCTTAGACATGAACAACTAAAAAACAGGGCTGTGTGTTGGTAATTTAGCTCATAAATGTTGGCCAAGTCTGGTAGGGGGGTACGGCAAGGAACCTGGGAAGAAATTCTTCAAAATATTTCAAGAGTCTCCATCTTAATGAACATACTAATAAATGAGGGTTGGAAATCCTCTTGCAGTTTCCAAGGTTCTTTCTTTATCCTTAATTCCAGCATTAAAGTTCCCTTATTTAAGTCAGTGTAATTCTAAATTTAGTAGATAGTTTTAAAACTGGAGCTTCTGGTTGCTGAAACCATTTTGGAACCCAAGCTAAGGCAGCAAGCTATTATTATTAAGCCACATAGAATAATTTCCAAACATACCAAATTCCTATACTGAGCCAAAATTAAAAAGTTCCCCCAAATTGTAATCTGTTGGATTTTTTTTAGGTGAGGCATTGTTCTAATGGGAAAAAAAAGATGTATAAGCAACAGGGAAGTCTAAAGAAAAGAGAACAAAACCGAAAGATTGAAATATCTAATTCTTTTAGCACCTGATCTGCTATTTGTTTGAATGAGACCATATGCAACAAATGATGAAAACTGAGAACAAGGAAATAAATAATATATGTAAACATTAGGTTTTACAGGCAAATTTCACAGTACAAAGATGTCATAATTGCTAGCATTAAAATTCGAGAAGCAAAGTCAGCATATCTCTGGGGTCGTGATATGAACAGCAAAACGGGGAGAGGAATAAATATTTTGGTTTTCTGAAAATCTTTGCTAGGAAGCCAACAGATTTAATTCTTGAATTAATATTCAACTGCAGAAAGCAAATCCAATTATCAGATGATTATGATTATGCCCCCCCAATCAAATTCCCTTCTAATCCTCTATTTGTTATTCCTGAGAACAGCAATTAAGAGGGCTGCCATTCAAGATCAATTTACAGAGACAAATAAAACTTGCTTCTAACACTAGTGTTCCTTTCCCCATCTGTCTGCCCCACTCCGTATGTATGTATGTATGTGTGTGTGCGTGTGTATGTATGTATGTATATATATATGTGTGTGTGTGTGTGTGTGTGTGTGTATGTATGTATATATATATATATATACACACACACACACACACACACACACACACACATACACACATACATACATACATACATACATACATACATACAAACAGAGAGAGAGAGAGAGAGAGAGAGAGAGAGAGAGAGAATTCTGCTATATGGAACTCTCTGTCCTTTTTCTTAAACTTTTGCCTTTATTTTCTTCTACAGGCATAATGGCTGCAAGCTTGATCTTACACGTGCAACAGCAACAAATATTGATTCCAAGCTAGAATCAGATTGAGGTCCAGCTAGGCTTATTTTGCTGGCTAGGTGCCCTATCCCACTCATATAGTCCTAGCAGAAGTATTATGACCAGGCTATGACTTTTCCCCTGTCTGCGCGGAGTGTGTGTTAAGAGCTGGAATGGAATGCAGCAGAAAACAATCAAACTGCTTCTACTAATTCTGTATCCTTCCAGGTACAAAACAATACAGCTTGGGAAATATTCTGAAGTAGAAGATTCAGTGGTTCTCCAGCAGGAAAACAGTCTTCAACTAGAGGTGAAGCACCAGAAGAGACTGGAGGTTTAGATCTGCAGTAATGGCGCAATGGTCTTTGTCAGTCATTCTCAGGCTAATGAAATAAAAACTGCAGTTATATTAATCAATGGATGTTGTGGGCAGGAGACAAAAGGTGGGTCTAGGCAAAGCAGGCTCCCCTGAAGTTGAGTCTCTGGACCTTTGTCCCAAGGTCCATAGCTATCAGCAGCTCTGAAAATAAATCTGGCTTTTCATCTAGAAATTTGCCCTAAAGTTTTGAGATATATTATTTATAGTTTTCATTGTTTCTCTTGATTACTGTCTTCATGGAACTCAAGACCAGATCAAATCCAGTTCAGAGGCCTGGAACAGAATTAATCTATGACAGTTACTTGCAATGAATGTGATTATTTTATACATGAAAGGATAATTGCAAATGCTGTCACAGTGTGAATAAAGTAGATTTAGGGATTTAGAATTGTAAGGTTATTATCAAGACATGAATTAGGATTAAGGCTCAATCACCATATACATTGTCTTGTCATATCCTGTGGTTGCCATGGGGATGAAAATGAAAGCAATGACATGCCCTCCCTCCCTCCCTCCCTCCCTCCCTCTCTCTCTCTCTCTCTCTCTCTATATATATATATATATATATATACTGTATATAGTGTATGTATATATAGTGTGTGTGTCTGTCTGTGTGTGTGTGTGTGTGTGTGTGTGTGTGTGTATATATATATATATATATATATACACACACACACACATACATACACACACACACACATACATACATAAAAAAGGTAAAGGTACCCCCATTTGTGCAGTCGTGTCCGACTCTAGGGGCCGGTGCTCATCTCCGTTTGTTAGCCAAAGAGCCAGCGTTGTCCGAAGACGCTTCCACGGTCATGTGGCCGCATGACACGTGCGGAACGCTGTTACCTACCCACCGAAGTGGTACCTATTAATCTACTTGCATTTGCATGCTTTCGAATTGCTAGGTTGGCAAGAGCTGGAGCTAGTGCAGGAGCTCACTCTGCACGCAGGGCTAGGGATTCGAACCTCCGAACTTGCAATCTTCCGATCAACAAGCCTGGCGTCTTACCCGCTGAGCCACCACGCCCCTCATACATACATACATACACAGTATATATGTTTTTCGAGAAACCCAGATCAAGCCATCACCATCAAGCTGAGAGAAGTCAGCTTGGATGGGATATTTGGACTGTTGTTTTAGACAATTAACAGTCCAGGTTCATTATCTCCTCGGAATCATTATTTTTCTTTATGGGTACATTCAATGCTTTCTTTTTTTCTCCCAAACAGAATTCCTTGGCAAAAGGTCTGTGTTGTGATTTAATGAAAACTAATCCAGCTTTGAACTTCCCTATTTTAGCAAAATGTATTTTGTAGTGAGAGTGACATTCTGCTGTGCATTGTCAGTCAGTTGTAAGCACTTAAAAAAAAAACTGCATTGTATCTTCCAGAATGGTGTTCTATGTCAATTTGCTGTACGTCTCCCCACCCACCCACTGGAAATGATATCCAGGGGAAAAAAAGCTGTTATTGAATTTAGGTACCTGAAAGCAAAAAAAAAAAAAAAAAAGATCTCTGCTCCCTCTACACATCCAATAAATCTCATGATTGGATGGATGGATCTGAGAAATATGAAAACTTCAAACATTCTTAGTCATCACACATAGCCAAGGTTGAGACTTTAATTCATTTTAAAATAAATCTCAGTGTGGTTTCAGATGGCTTAGGTACACCATGAAAGTTTTAGTGGCTGTTCAAGTATCCTCTATAGGTAGAGAACGCCATATCTACTGCTTCGAGTAGTTTCAAGGAATATGGATGGAGAGGAGGAGCATGTAAAATAAATGGGACCTTTTTGTAATTGGGACCTGGAAGACAGCTGACTTTGCCTAGTATGCATTCTGATCCATAAGGGAACAATGGCATGGACAGATGAGTTAAGACTGAATTGTCCCTTCTATGTCTTAGATAAAAATATATAAGGAAGATCGTTCTGAAGTGACTTTATATGAGTCTACACTGAACTGAGTCATCTGAAAGAATCAAATATATAGCTATGGATGCATTTTTCCCCACAAATAACAGTTTTACTACATAACGCCATAGCTAAAGGGTCAATATATGCAGACTTGGAGTGACTTTTCAGCAATATCAATAATTTGCCACAATAAACTTTTATTATATTTTATATATTTATTGGAAATATGCTAGTTTTATTTGATCCTTACTTGCAAAGCAAAATCCCAATCCATTGTGGCTAAGAATTTAGTATCAATATATTTGGAGAAGGTTGATTTATGATATAACTAAAGCAGACAAGTATAATAAAGAGGTTTACCTATACACAACTGCCTTGTAGTAAATTCACTTAGTGGTCCATATACTCAATATTGCTTATCTTAACTAGAGAAAGCAAGATGGCTAGACTCAGTTACAGTGGCAATGAGTGCACCATTGGAAGCCTTGAAAGACCAGGTTAGGGACAGATCATCATGGAGAAAATCTAACTATGTGGTCATTAACAATTGACAACTTGATGGCACATAATCAATCAAACTAGAGAGACTTCAGGGAACTGCTGGAGACAGAAAGCTTACACAGGATCATATTTGCAGATGTCAGAATTAAATCTAGACCATGGAGCCATAGCCCATTCCTCAGTCTAGAGGTACCTGTATTTTTATAAAAACAGCAACAGTAAAATTGTGGGTCCTTTTTATATATTTTTGTAATTGGATTGATGCATTTCCACATAGTATACTTCCTTGCCACTTCAGCATCACTTGAAAGGTACAACCATGTGGGAGAGTCCGGTAAAAGTACTTCCCAACCAATCAACATCCCCTCATTTTTTGAGGTTGATGACAACAAATTTGAAAGGGCTTATATAATAGTTCCCATTCCTCTGGTCTGTATTCCAAATTCTGCAGCATCAGAGTAGCATCTTGTGATACAGAAATGGCTCACAAATCACTGAGATAATATACAGAAGGAATTCTTTAATGCATGCTTTCTGTCCCTTTTTAACATTAAATTTCCTTCTCTATATTGACACAGATCTTTTATATCTCCTGAAATAATTCTATCAAATAGCATCATGCCCAGGGAGCCTGCTGCCTGGACATGATGGAATTTATAGTCTCACGCATCAGTGCAAGGGGGACCAAAAAGACAGTGGTTTTACAACACTATACATAAAGGAGTTTGAATTATTATTTTCTACATATGTTTATGTTTAAAATTAATGTTCTAATTAAATATAGCAGCAAAAATGTAAGGTGGAACAAAGGAGCCCTGATAAATATTCTTATATTCCTCAGAATTATGCCAATACATAATTAAGCATATTTAATTTCTGAACAATAATAGATTTCTGGAATAAGAAGGGCTAGTAGTCATTGTTGTATCTCTCACGTGGATCATGCTTTCTGGGACTGCTGGGAGTTGTACTTTGGTAACAACTGGATGACCCCAACCCAGATTTTCCCACTGCACTATTGTAATTGTGATCTGTCTTGGATTTTTCCCTTCCAAAGATGGTTCTGTATATCCATAATTGTCTTTTGGTTTTCATGCTGAAAAATACGTCACTTCTTTTACTGCAGCTCATTTTAAAAATAAAAGGTCAATTTTAGCTTATGTCATTAAGAGCTGTTCCTAATTTTGTATTTTTGATGTCTTGTATCTGTTTGGAGAGCAGCAGTCGAAAGAAAGAAAGAAAGAAAGAAAGAAAGAAAGAAAGAAAGAAAGAAAGAAAGAAAGAAAGAAAGAGAGAGAGAGAGAGAGAGAGAGAGAGAGAGAGAGAAAGGAGGGAGGGAGGGAGGGAGGGAGGGAGGGACAGCAAGAAGCAGAAGGCAAGCAGGCCCATTAAAGCAGTTAATTTACTGCACCAGCAGCTTCATCATGACACTGGGTTCTTCTAAAAGCTAATTCTACACCATGAAGCTTATTGTTTTAAAAAAGAAGACTAGTTTAATTTTGTTTAGGTGGGGGAGCAGTAGGAGTAGCAACAGAGAGACATGTGTGGGAAGAAGTATAAGGAACAGTTATTGTGGGAAAAATTATAGACAGGCAGCCTCACCTTCTCTGGGTATGAAAATAATATTGGGAACTCAGAATTTGACCTGGAGCAAATCTGGCTTCTAAGATGTTAAGAAAATTAACAAATTTACAGGGATGGATAAATTAGGCTACTTCTCATCCTGCCTGCCTGCCTCAATACCAGAGCTGCAGGAGAGATGTAAGTGAGATTTTCTGGTCCTTCTGCCACAATATTTTTGGATACTTTGAACGTTTGGTTTGGGTGGGAGAAGGCATCATTTGTTGTTCTACCTGTGACAGTGAAACGTTTTGGCAGGTCCTGATTCAAATTGAAAAAAGAGAGAGAGAATGAGAGAAGCAGTATTACAAATCTTCCTTCATTTGATCCAAAAGAAAACATAAACACAAAAGAGCCCTATTTGTACATTCTGATTCCGATATTTTCTTTTGAATTTATTTCTAATGGCTTGCTCAGACCTACTTGAGGCTTGGGGGAAAATATTGCTTGCTAGAAATGGCCAGGGGGAAAGGGAAGGTTGTCTGACACTGACTGAGATGCTGACAAGGGGCTATCGATGCTTGTGCTAGCAGTCTGAGGTGCGCAACATAATGATGTTCATCAAGATGGCCGACAGCTACCCAATAAAAAGTGAGCAAGGGCTGACACTCAAGTGCATTCTGGGGCTGTGGTCAGAGCATGATTCTGAATTTTTGCAGCAGTAGAGTCCTTACTGCTGGGTGAACCTTTTCTTCTCAGGGCAAGATGTCTTCCTAGAGAAGGTACCATTCTTTCCTTCAGTGCAATTAGACATTGGAGAAGAAATAAGAACATTATTCATGAAAAAGGAGAGATGCCCCTTCCAAGAAGGGTAATAGGGATCATAGCAGGAATGACAATTTATCTCCCCCCACCCCCGGTAATTCTTCTGCAGGCATCCTTTGTTTCTCCAACACTAGTTAATCCAGACAATGTTTCTGAAACATACATTCAAATTTGAACCAAAAAGAAGCTGTATCTATGACTTAAATGTAAATGGATATGTTACAGAAGAAGAACAGAAGAAAAAAAGAGAAGAGAAGAGAAGAGAAGAGAAGAGAAGAGAAGAGAAGAGAAGAGAAGAGAAGAGAAGAGAAGAGAAGAGAAGAGAAGAGAAGAGAAGGCACAGTATACCTCCACTAAATAAGACTGGTGGAATGTTTTAAGAAACTTTTAAATTAATGAAGATGATGAAGATGAAGATGAAGATGAAGATGATGGTTCAATGTGCATGGTACCTTACAAAGTAGAAGAGAGAAATATCTTCCCCAGATAGTCTATCATCTCAAACAATCCAAAAAAGGGGATTAGGTGAAAAATGTTTAGACATTTCAGGATTGTGGTGTTATACCTATGAAAGTGCCCTATATGTCTGAGTGTGGTTGATTCTCCATGAAGGGACAAATGGATAGCATCATTACTCTGATACCTGTCATTAATTTTATGCATTGTATTCTGGTTGTCAAGTCTGGTTAGATTTTTTTTAAAAAAATCCGTTCAATTGTGTCCAATTCTTGGACTGCCTGGACATGTCCCTGCAGTTTTCTTGGCAAGGTTTCTGGAAGTGGTTTGCCATTGCCTCTTTCCTGGGACTGAAAGAAAGTGACTGGCCCAAGGTCACCCAGCTGGCTTTGTGCCTAAGGCAGGACTAGAACACATGGTCTCCTAGTTTCTAGCCCAGTGCCTTAACCGCTCCACCAAACTGGCTCTCAAAAGCAGATATAAAGCAGTACACATAACTCCTTTACATTTCAATTCACCTCTCCTAGTGTAGAACTGCAGTAGCCTTACCTTCTACAGAAGACCATGAATTGGTCATAGAAATTAAATAAATAAATAAATAAATAAATAAATAAATTGCAGGTTTGTGGCTGTCAGACCCTTCAATCAAAAAAAAAAAAAAGAAAGAAACCTGGGAAATGGATACAAATTCAAATTCTCAGTGTTCTTCAATGAGCTTGAATTATATTAAAGGATTTCTAGATAATTTGATCCCAGGGCAATTGAGTACTTCTGACCTTTCTCTGACATTCTATGACTACTCTCTTTTTTATTCTCTTTTGGGTCAATGCATTCAGAAAAAATATTTCTAAAGACTAGCATTTCAATATAGAGTGAAGCTTATCAAGGAAGGTTCTTTGTACAGAGACTTGACTGCTGTCAATCATTTACTATGCTTCTTTGGGGAACAAAATCAACTCCCATAGTGATAGAATGTAGCAGAAGGTGTTCTTTATACCTGGTGTCACCCAATCATGATTTTCTGATTGCTTTGAACTCAGCTTTGCAGGGTGCTATTTAAACATCCAAGCCTCAAACAAAATGTTCTTCATAATTTTGTATAGCTTTAGCTTCATTCACCTTCAGTACTCAGTTTGGAAACAATGGAATATCAAAGAGGGCTGTCACCAGACTTAAAAACTATTAGTTGATTAATGATCTGTCTTTTTAAACTTGACTGATAATTAATTAGCAAAACTGAAAATAAGCCATAGCAGTACAGCACATACTCAGGTTTATCTCTCGTTAACTGTGTCTTTCCTTTTCTGTTTGCCATCTTTAGGGTTTGCACTTATATTTTTTTCTAACTCATGTCCATGTGTGTCTTGATGTTTCTGTGTGTGTTTATCAAAGCAAGGGGAGGGAAAGGAAGAGAAACCCTGTCCAACCTATGTGTGATAGTTTTGATCAAGAAAGGGACCCTGCTAAAGCAAATAAAATGGACAGGGTTAGTTGTCCACTATTCAATTAATGTAATATGTACCTTGACCTTTAGATGGTAAGGAACCTGATGCCAGAATATATGCTCAATATTCTTAACCTACTGTAGAAAATAGTAACAACAACAATAACATTGAGTATAGGGGCTGATCACAGGGCTAAGCAACCATGTGCTCTTCAGATGTTTTGCAGTAAAGACCAAAGCCAACATGACCAATTACAATGATTTATGGAATCTGTCATGGGGGAGAGGGTAAAAAAAGTCAAGGTAGTGGTTGGAACTGCACAATGAAATCCCAACCCCCTTTTTGTATGTGTTGTGTGTGTGTAACATCTATAAAAGTGTTGGGACTACAATCACACAGTTGTGGCCATCATCACGACTTTTACATTGTATAAAAAGGTAAAGGTTCCCCCCGCACAGTTGTGCAGTCGTGTCTGACTCTAGGGGCCGGTGCTCATCTCCGTTTGTTAGCTGAAGAGCCAGCGTTGTCCGAAGATGCTTCTGCGGTCATGTGGCTGCATGACATGTGCAGAACGCTGTTACCTACCCACCGAAGTGGTACCTATTCATCTACTGCATTTGCATGCTTTCAAATTGCTAGGTTGGCAAGAGCTGGAGCTAGTGCGAGAGCTCACTCCGTCATGTGGGACTAGGGATTCGAACCTCCGAACTTGCGATCTTCCGATCGACAAGCCTGGCATCTTACCCGCTGAGCCACCACGCCCCTTTTACATTGTATACCCACAGCCTATATGTCTGAAAAACTTTTGAAAATACATTGCTGTTCTAGCTTTTGCTCATATTTTGCTTTTGCTTGTATTCTAAGGCATCCCTCCCCCTAAGCTGTGTCCTCACTTGTCTTACCCCAGCAGCTGTACATGCTGTAATGGTATGTGGGAATGTACTAGACTATGGTCAGAAAAGATAACTTTCAAACTTGCAAGATGTCAGCTTTGTGAAGTAGTCCAGACAAGAAGTATACCCAGAGTAGCTGTAAATTTATTTTAAGATAACACTAACAGAATCTTGCAAGTATGAAAGTACGTCTCTCCCCCCATCGCCTTTACAGTCCAAGAAACTAGGGAGGTCCTTTCTGAGGTGGGAATCCATGCCCCCATTCCTTCTGTGGGCTCAGCAACCTCTTATCTGACAGTTGTCTAGTCTGTGGCTCTTCCTCCTGCCTCCCAAGGTCATTCCCACATACCATTACACATACAGACTGTATGAGTACACCTTATTCACCAGTCAGCAAGTTACTGATAATATATTGTCACTTTCCACTTCCTTGGAGTCCATATGCTCAAAAAAAAAAAAAAATCCTAGATAACTTTGCAAAATGCCCCAGTCACCTTATCACAGTCTACCCATGTGGAATCTAAACCTGAAATGTGAGCAATTTTATCCACAAAACATCTAGCAAGCATGTCTTAGAGGCCTGCAGGGAGTTTCTCAGATCAAACCTTCAATTCTTTTGCTTTCTCACTTTGGGAACTAGGCATTTTAAACTTCCCACTGGGCTCTAAATTTTCCTACATTTCATAAAAAACAGACTTTTTATCACCATTTTATATTATAATTTCTCCTTTTAAAAAAGAACTACACAAAATGTGTAGGAAAATAAACAGACACTTGATATAACAGCTGTTTCCCCAACCCCCGATATGTTTGCACCCACACAGAGTCACACTGATTTGTGGATTAGGGCAACAGAATATAGTACATCAGCAAAGTGTGGGTATATGAGGATAAATGTATTTCCAATTTAGTACAGGCATTTTGACATTTTATGTCTCTTCACCCCGCTGATTTGTGATTTCAGTTTCAGTTTGTGCTGGATGTTACAGGTTAACACTTGCTTTTTTTTATGGGGGAAAAAAGTGGAACTTTATTCAATATGGTGCCAAATCATGGGAATAGTGACCTTTTATGACAACTCTGAGTTAATGCCATATTCTCTTCTCTGTACAACATTAAGATTTATTAGGAGCTGCTTTTCAAAAAGTCCTATCTTTTTTCAGAACATGATAATGTAATAATAAAACACTGGAACTTCATCTGTGGCTGTAACAATACATTAAGTTTGAAGTATTAAGTGACTTTTAAAAAATGGAGGATTGAAAGAGAAGAAGATTCTCAAATAGCATCTCTTTTATGTATTTGTTGTTCCACCTCTTAGATGCTGCTTTAGGTACAGTATGTGTTGTACCTGCTAGGTATCTTATTAGGTATGTTCACTAGCCCAATCATGTGAGCAGGCATAAGTGCTTACCAAATTAAGCATATCAATTCTTTAGAATTGGATCAAACAGTTTCCAGCTGTTTTTGGCTGGCTGCCAGAAGTAGGGTGAAAAGTTCATAGCAAGTTGAGAAGTTTGCTCGCATTGCCCTGTTCATTTAGTACAGTAAGGTTTGCTTTAATAATTGAAGGAAACAATTTATTCAAAAAGGGAAAACTAAAGGCCTCTATTTCTACTGCTTCTGGCTTTTACTGTACTGGGGTAAATAACTTTTGGAAAGTGGGAGAGAGTGAGAGAGAGAATAAACAAAAAGGTATATAAAATAAGCCATGGAAGATTTTTTCAATATATGATTACTGCTGCGAGATTAATATACGGTATCACAGCTTCGACACTACCCACTATGGAGGAATGGTTGGTGAAGTTGACAGATTTTGCTGAAATTGATAAATTGACTTCTTTGATTAGAAATAAAGATACTATCTACATTTATGGGTGACTGGAAGCCTCTTAGGGACTTTTGGTTAAAAATGAAAAAAAAATGAACTTGTGGTTTATGATTTTGATAATAAGACAGGATTGATTATAGAAAGAAGAGTACCACTGAGAGATGAGGTTAAAATATATTGTACTTATAACTGCTGTGAAGAATATTGGAAGCTACTTCTTTATATCTTTTTTTTCTTTCTTTTCTATTTTTCTTCAACTTTTTTATTTTCTTGCACTTTCTGCTGTTTCTTTGATTTCTTTCTTTTTTCTTTTTCTTTCTTACTTTATATTAGTTTGTTAGTTTTCATCTTCTTATTTGAAAGCTCTGTCTGTCTGTCAAGATAATTTTTGCTCCAAGTTTTAGTACCTCCTCTTTCTATCTGCTGATCTAACCTTCTTGACTTCTGAAAGTTCTGTTACAAAGTGAGATATTTTCCATTTCTTAAACATTGCTTTTAAAACACTGATTTTTTATATAGCTGTTCTTGTCGGATTGAATTTCCAAAGCTATAGAATTTCTCAGACAATAGGTGCAGCAGTTTATGTGTGCTAATAGTTTGGTTCATTATGAATAAGGAAGATGTGAGATGTATATCTAAAAAATAATAAGTACAGAATTAAGAAGTTGCAACTTGAGTAAAGCCTTCAGAAATACATATTATCAATATGGTGTATTTACAAAGAACAGAACTGCAGTTCAGAACCTTTCAGTACATGCCTTAAAATTTTAAGAATTTTCCTAATACATGTTGGAAAATTAGTTCAAGTTAAATAGATGCCAGGTTCTTGTTAAGTAGCATCTTGTCTATTTAAACAACTTGTTTTTACCAAGGACCTTCTTGATTTTTTAGTGCTTTAGAACCCTGTTCTGGAATCGTAATGGTTTTATTGTAGTCTTTATTTTACTAGGTTTTACCTGCGGTGAAATAAAAATTGAAATGGTGTTTTCTTTTCTACCATTAACGCCTGATTCAGTAGCATATGAAAAGGTTATCTCTGAGAGACAGGTAATACATATGGATTAGGGAAAATAACTCACAAAGGACAGTGAATTCTTTGATTTCAGAACAGGTTTGGAGATATAGCAATGTCCTAATTCAGTGGAGAAAGTATGTTGGATGTTAATGTAAACTGGCTATAGTGAATGCACAAGGCGTCATCACACAATGGTAATATACAGTGCCTCTTCCCATGTGTTTGTTTCTGCAGTAAGACCATCATCAGTTCCTCGCTATGTGTACCTGCTGATGTTGAACAGTATTGGGCAATGTTGCTTGGGCCTTTTCAGTGGTAGCTGCCAAATCCTGGAATGTCCCTCAGTTGACTTCAAATGTCTTTTCAGTGCCAAGCAAAATTGCTTTACATTCTCAAAAGTTTTAATATATTAGAGAAGGTTTGTTTGTTTTTAAGGGAAAATATTTGGCTGCTTTTTATTGTTTATTTTATTGTACAGTATATTATTCACAATTGTTATATTGTGATTTTAAGCCACTCTTGGCAAAACTTGGCTTTGAAGGGCTGCATACATACACATACACATACACATACACATACACATACACATACACATACACATACACATACACATACACATACACATACACATACACATACACATACACACCTTCAAGTCAGTTTTTGACTCCTGGTAACTGCCTGGACAAGTTCCTGCAGTTTTCTGAGCAAGATTTTTCAGAGCTGGATTGCCCTTGCCTTCCTCCTAGGGCTGAGTGAGAGTGACTGGCCCAAGGTCACCCAGCTGGCTTCGTGCCTAAGGTGGGACTAGAACTCCCGGTCTCCCGGTCTATAACCTGGTGCCTTAACCATTACACCAAAGTGGTTCTCATGTATATGTGGCATACAGTTCTTTTGAGCATAATAGATCATTGATTCATTCAGCTAGCCCTCATTCACTTTCTCATAGTTCAAGGATGTAACTTGGGAATAAATATCTATTAAGCAGTGGAACAACCTGCCTCCTGGAGCTCCATCACTAGAGGCTTTCAAACAAAGGTTTGACAGCCATTTGTCTGGGGTGGTCTGAGGATTCCTGTTCTGGGAAGAGGGTTGGACTAGAAAACCTTCAAGATCCCTTCCAAGTCCATGATTCTATGAACTGAAAGCACTGATGTGCCCTCACTAAGGAAACTCCACACTACTTTGCAATATCAGACTTGAATGTAAATACAGCCTATATTAGAACAAAATCAGTTGTATCTACTACTACTACTAGTATACTACCAGTATCTTAATGTAATTCCTATGGGGCCAAATGCAAATGTCATAACTGGACCTGTGTGACTGGTAACTACATATATGAATTGAGTGTGGTTAGAGGAATGGGAGGTAAAAAAGAAGCAATCTAGTAATGATTCACAACATCATTTGGTATTGTAGTCATCAAGTGATGAACATGCACATGTGAAGCAAATCTTAAGAGTTAAGCAGAAAATAAGTATGATTCGGTTTTGAAACTGATATTTATAACTTTCTCAGTTGACATTTGGATTTGTAATTAAAGGGTTGTTGTTGTTAAGTTGAAGCTACTTTTATCATTTGGGTAATTATTGTACATTTCTTTCATCCTTCAAAACAGCATAATATCATATTCATTTGCCATACAATTTTAGATAGATCAGTGCTGGAACGGCTAGTTGTCTCTAAGACACAGGACGTGAACAACTGGAAATGTCTATACCAAATTTAGTGTGACATCACTTGTAGACAGGGATTAAGTATTTCCTCCCAAATGATAGAAACTATTGATTTGGATTAAGTATTTTGTAGCTATCACAAACATATAAATGCCATTGTGTTCTATTAGAGGCAGTCAGTGATGTGAAGAGACAGCACAGGACATAATTAAAAACACGGATAACTTTTGTTTTGTTTGAAAGGATGGCCAACTCCTTTTTTTGGTTTTTCACTTACAAAAACATTTCAGTTTTTCCCCCCTCAGTAATATATCATTTCCTTTAAGTTCATTAAAGCCATGATTGCTTCAGAGACTAAATTAGTTTCTGTTATCTAACATCTTTAACTGCATATGTAGCTGTCAATAATATCTAAATCCAGACCTTTGGCTGGGGGAGGCAATGAGAATGCCACTGCTAAATGCCAGTGAACATTTGGCATAAATAAGAAACTATCACACTTCTGCAAACTTTGAATTATGCACTTGTCAAAGCCATAATAGTGTCACAGTAAGAAATTTGATGCCAGATGGTATGTGGACTGAAAGTACAATTGGATAAAACAGCTAGAGAATGAAGGTACAACAGCCAGTGGTAGTAAAATGAATTTCCATATGGTATTAAATTGTCAAAATCTCATTCTACTAGCACATCTCACATAGTTTACTTTGAAGCATAAAAGAATAAGAAAAGCTCTGAGTCATAGAAAATATTCTTACATCAAGCAGCAATGCAATGGGTCATCTAAGGATGATCAATTCTACTGAAGATGAGATTATTTTTTGAAGATTTCATTTCCTCCAATCACTACAAAATGAAACTCTTTTACTGATCACTTTGTCTAGCATATCATTTAAATTAATCACCAGTCCTCTTTATTTCAAGCCTCTACCTAATGAGGAAGCTGTGTGTTTTGCTTAGAAACATCAGGATTGACCATGGAGTTTCAAAATGGGGGAACTATATGGCTCAGTGTCATGTGTTAACTTCCTATACAATGTTGTCAAATGTTCTGCAAAAGAAGGAAACGGCTACATATAATTTCCCCTAATTAATATAACTTTTAGGATACAGTTGTAATATTCCCTGCTATTAGCGCAAATACTGTTCTTCATACACATATTTCTCTAATATAAGATGTTTTTCCTGTTCATGTTTCCTATATACAGATTAGAATTTTGGAGTCAGAGCACTTTTATGCCACTGAGTTCTATGCACGATTCTCACTCCATGCAAAGAAGTTCATATTAGCAAGTCTAATGAAAGTATGAAAGAGTTAATGAATCAATCAATCTGTCTAGAAAATATGCAGATCCTGCAAAATCCAGGAAACAAAGTCTATGCAACCAATCAGGAGCTGTGATTCCCCCCCCCCCATCTCTCTCAGGTAAGTTTTTAAAAGGGAAGGGAGAAAAACATTTTGCTTTTGTTCTGTACCTTCCATCACTGGAGAAGGGATTTTTTCCTCCAGTAGCTTCTACCAGATAAGGATTGACCACCCCAATCCAAGAACGAGGATAGGGAATCAGAAGAGATTAGGATTCTTTTGTTGATTTGTATCATGGATTGATCTGTACTTTATGTCCTTGCTATTATTTTATTTGACCTGTGTATGTGTGTCCATGCACATGTATCTTTGTTGCTGGCAAAAATCCTGATTTCCTTTCTCCCTTTCCCATTGTCCTTTTAATGATATAAATTTTATAAATAAAAATTTGTGATTTTTATTTGATCATATAAATGATATATCATCGGTGATATAAATTTTATAAATAAATAATGCTAAACCGATTCTTTAACTGTTAATATACTTAATAAATGAATACGACTTTTCTTATACCGGTACCTTCATTATTTCAGGGAATTATTTTAATGTGTCTTAGAGCCCTGACACTACAGCAATGAAAGAAGAGGTGGGGAAAAACAAGAGGATCTTCCACTTTCTCTCCCTGCAATAAAACAAAGAGGGAAAACCTATCTCTGCATGCAAGTGGTGGTGGCAGCCTTCAGACAGACCTCCAGATTCTGAGTTTAGGAACTCCCACTTAAGGGAGCCAGAGCCAACTCACCACATCCTGTGTGAATGTGTGTAAGAATGTACACAATTACTGCATTTTGCTCTGAAAGAAATTGTTGGCAGTTTTGTTTTATATCCTTTTATGAAATCTGCATTGTAATACTGAGTAGGTCCTAATATGTCATGGTCACTCATGCCCTGGTCATCTCCTGGGTAGAGAACTGTAGTGCGGTCTACATGGGGCTGCCTTTGAAGAGTATGCAGAAGCTTCAAGTCATGCAGAATGCAGCAGTGCAGGCAGCTATGTGTACCCCTAGAACGGCACATGTTACACCTCTGCTCTGCGAGCAGCATTGGTTGCCAGTTTGCTTCCGGGTTCAAATCAAGGTGCTGGTTCTGACCTTTAAAGCCCTTCATGGCATGGGGCCAGGTTATTTGAGGGTCTGCCTCTTCCCGATTACATCTGTCCATTCCATCATATCTGGCAGAAGAGGTATGTTGAAGAGGTCCCATCTTTTAAAGAGCTATATCTGGCAGGACCCCAGAGTTGGGCCTTTTCTGCCATGGTGTCCACCTGATGGAATATCATCCCCCGCTCCTGAGGTCAGGTTGGCTCCATCCCTGTTAACCTTTCACAAGTCCCTCAAGACATGGCTATGTCATCAGGCTTGGGGGCCCCAAGGGAATGGTGAGTTGCTGAGGTGGCTCCACTGTTGTGTATCTGTCACTCTCTCCTTGCCTCTTTTTTAATTTTGATATCATATATTTTTTAAAATATTGTTTTTTATATTATTGTTTTTTAATTTTTTATTGTGAACTGCCCAGAGTCATGTTTTGTGAGATGTGTGTGTGTGTGTGTGTACACACACACACACACAAACATATATACATATATACATATATACATATATACATATATACATATATACATATACATATACATATACATATACATATACATATATATATATATATATATATAATATACTGTAGATATGATGAATACACACATAAATACATACATACATACATACATACATACATACATACACAAAATATACTTGAAAATTAAATTAGGTCTCTAAATAGGACTTTCAAGCTTCAGCATCAAGCCAGTTTTTTCCCTGTCTCCCCCAAATATCAATGGAAAGTGTAGAACATATTGTCTCTTTGGTGACCATATTAAAGGCTATAATCCTAAAATACACATCACTGAATCACTGAGATTTACTTCTTAGTTACTAATAGACAACCCTGTGACCCGTTGGGTCATCATTTGAGAGAAAGGTAGTGCAGTCTGATGTGAGCAGAATGAACATTACATTTTCCTGAATGGTACTGCTATCACTTTGCTTTGAAAATTTAAGAAGAAAACACCAGTTTATTAAAGAAGAAAGATGTGAAGCAAGAGAAATATAGCTCCAGTAATAAGTCAATCTTTATTTACCTAAACAGATAAACAGAATGACCACAGCCAGGCAAAAAAGCAGTGAGAGACTTCCGACTTCCTGCTGGCTTCCCCTTTGACTTTGCTTGTGGGAAATTGGCAGGGAGCATTGGAAATTATCTCCAGCAAAGGAGATCGTTACCTTGTCGTGGTGCTGGAGCTTGAGCACCTCAATGAAACCATGAGCTAAACCATGAAGGGACACCCAAGACGGGAAGGTCGTGGCAGAGAGGTCAGACTAAATACGATCCCTGGGGAAGGTAATGGCAACCCACCCCAGTATTCTTGCCATGAAAACTAAATGGATCAGTACAACCAAAGATATGTCGGTATACCATCGGAAGATGGGACTCCCAGGTCGGAAGATGGTCAAAATGCTACTGGGGAGGAACAGAGGATACGTTCAACTAGCCCCAGATGTGATGACGCAGCTAGCTCAAAGCCGAAAGGACGGCTAGCGGCCGACGGTGCTGGTGGTGAACGACGAATCCGATGTTCTAAAGATCAACACACCATAGGAACCTGGAATGTAAGATCTATGAGCCAGGGCAAATTGGATGTGGTTATTGGTGAGATGTCAAGATTAAATATAGACATTTTAGGTGTCAGTGAACTGAAATGGACTGGGATGGGCCACTTCACATCAGATGACCACCAGATCTACTACTGTGGACAAGAGGACCACAGAAGAAATGGAGTAGCCTTCATAATTAATAATAAAGTGGCTAAAGCAGTGCTTGGATGCAATCCAAAAAACGATAGAATGATCTCAATTCGAATTCAGGGTAAGCCATTTAACATCACAGTGATCCAAATATATGCCCCAACCACAGATGCTGAAGAAGCAGAAGTAGATCAGTTCTATGAGGATCTGCAGCACCTACTAGATAATACACCAAAAAGAGATGTTATTTTCATTACAGGAGACTGGAATGCTAAGGTGGGTAGTCAAATGACACCTGAAATTACAGGCAAGCATGGTCTGGGAGAACAAAATGAAGCGGAACATAGGCTGACAGAATTTTGCCAAGACAACTCACTGTGCATAACAAACACTCTCTTCGAGCAACCTAAAAGATGATTTTATACATGGACTTCACCAGAGGTTCGGCACCGAAATCAGATTGACTACATCCTTTGTAGCCATAGGTGGTGGACATCTATACAGTCGGTAAAAACAAGACCTGGAGCTGACTGTAGTTCAGATCACGAACTTCTTATTGCACAATTTAGAATCAGACTAAAGAGAATAGGGAAGACCCACAGATCAGTTAGATAGGAGCTCACTAACATTCCTAATGAATATGCAGTAGAGGTGAAGAATAGATTTAAGGGACTAGATTTAGTAGATAGGGTCCCAGAAGAACTATGGACAGAAGTTCGCAACATTGTTCAGGAGGCAGCAACAAAAAACATCCCAAAGAAAATGAAAACCAAGAAGGCAAGATGGCTGTCTGCTGAGACACTGGAAGTAGCCAAAAGAGAAGGAAAGCAAAAGGCAACAGTGATAGGGGGAGATATGCCCAATTAAATGCACAATTCAAGAGGTTATCCAGAAGAGATAAGGAATTATTTTTAAACAAGCAATGTGCAGAAGTGGAAGAAGAAAATAGAATAGGAAGGAAAAGAGACCTCTTCCAGAAAATTAGAAACATCGGAGGTAAATTCCAGGCAAAAATGGGTATGATCAAAAACAAAGATGGTAAGGACCTAACAGAAGCAGAAGAGATCAAGAAAAGGTGGCAAGAATATACGGAAGATCTGTATAGGAAGGATAATAATATTGGAGATAGCTTTGACGGTGTGGTCAGTGAGTTAGAGCCAGACATCCTGAAGAGTGAGGTTGAATGGGCCTTAAGAAGCATTGCTAATAACAAGGCAGCAGGAGACGATGGTATCCCAGCTGAAGTGTTTAAAATCTTGCAAGATGATGCTGTC
This sequence comes from Charina bottae, assembly GCA_023362775.1. NCBI lineage: Eukaryota > Metazoa > Chordata > Lepidosauria > Squamata > Charinaidae > Charina > Charina bottae. The sequence goes on from JALMGJ010000003.1 coordinate 13,488,814, forward strand.
AAGGTGATGCATGCCATATGCCAGCAAATTTGGAAAACACAAGAATGGCCATCAGATTGGAAAAAATCAACTTATATCCCCATACCAAAAAAGGGAAGCACTAAAGAATGTTCAAACTATCGAACAGTGGCACTTATTTCACATGCCAGTAAGGTAATGCTCAAGATCTTGCAAGGTAGACTCCAGCAATTCATGGAGCGAGAATTGCCAGATGTACAAGCTGGGTTTAGAAAAGGCAGAGGAACTAGAGACCAAATTGCCAATATCCGCTGGATAATGGAGAAAGCCAGGGAGTTTCAGAAAAACATCTATTTCTGTTTTATTGACTATTCTAAAGCCTTTGACTGTGTGGATCATAACAAATTGTGGCAAGTTCTTGGTGGTATGGGGATACCAAGTCATCTTGTCTGCCTCCTAAGGAATCTGTATAACGACCAAGTAGCAACGGTAAGAACAGAGCACGGAACAACGGACTGGTTTAAGATTGGGAAAGGAGTACGGCAGGGTTGTATACTCTCACCCTACCTATTCAACCTGCACGCAGAACACATCATGCGACATACTGGGCTTGAGGAATCCAAGGCTGGAGTTAAAATCGCTGGAAGAAACATTAACAATCTCAGATATGCAGATGATACCACTTTGATGGCTGAAAGCGAGGAGGAGTTGAGGAGCCTTATGACGAAGGTGAAAGAAGAAAGTGCAAAAGCTGGGTTGCAGTTAAACCTCAAAAAAACCAAGATTATGGCAACGAGCTTGATTGATGACTGGAAAATAGAGGGAGAAAAAGTGGAGGCAGTGACAGACTTTGTATTTCTAGGCGCAAAGATTACTGCAGATGCTGACTGCAGCCAGGAAATCAGAAGACGTCTACTTCTTGGGAGGAGAGCAATGGCAAATCTTGATAAAATAGTTAAGAGCAGAGACATCACACTGACAACAAAGGTCCGCATAGTTAAAGCAATTGTATTTCCTGTAGTAACCTATGGCTGCGAGAGCTGGACCATAAGGAAGGCTGAGCGAAGGAAGATCGATGCTTTTGAACTGTGGTGTTGGAGGAAAATTCTGAGAGTGCCTTGGACTGCAAGAAGATCAAACCAGTCCATACTCCAGGAAATAAAGCCAGACTGCTCACTTGAGGGAATTATATTAAAGGCAAAACTGAAGTACTTTGGCCACATAATGAGAAGACAGGATACCCTGGAGAAGAAGCTGATGCTAGGAAAAGTGGAAGGCAAAAGGAAGAGGGGCCGACCAAGGGCAAGATGGATGGATGGTATTCTGGAGGCGACGGACTCAACCATTGGGGAGCTGGGGATGGTGACGGCCGACAGAAAGCTCTGGCGTGGGCTGGTCCATGAAGTCACGAAGAGTCTGAAACGACTGAACGAATAAAAATTGGAAATTATGATCATGTGACCACAGGGATGCTGCAATGAACATAATTTTGGGAGTAAAACTGGTCTGAACATCCTGGAAATTTCAATTCCACTTGAGTAATGGATCCTGGATCTTTTATGCATTCTTTAAGTTAGTGGATTTTAGGTACCTTGTTTCAAAAATTGTTGTGGTATAATGCAAACAGAAAAACACAATGAGAATTTTAGTAGTATATAGATAGAGGTTTGGGAGGGTTGGAGAACCTTTAGCTCTCCAAATATCGTTCCAGTAGCCCAGAACAGTATGACTCTATGGCCAAGTTAAGGGATGCTGCAAGTTTTAACTCAACAACTTCTGGAATGCCACAGGTTAATTTTATTTACTTTCTGGAAATAGGATGCATCCACTTCAATCACAGCATGCCTTTAAAGAAACTAAAAATTAGCTCTTGTTATCATTTGCTTCTTGTAATCCCACCCCTCAAAACCAAGGTTGATTCTAAAATAACAATATATGGATATAGTGATGAACTATTTATTTATTTATTTATTTATTTATTTATTTAATTTATTATTCAAATTTATCCCCGCCCATCTCCCCGAATATTAGTACTAAACATATTTAAGATTTATTTAAGATATTGTCACAGGACACTTTAATCCTACTTTTGTTATTTTTGGTTTTATTTTAAACTTATTTTAAAGTTGTAACTGTCAGAACAATTATAACAATGAAATTAAAGCATAAATGTTCAGATGAGTTAATTATTTTTACATTGTTTAACAGAAAACAAAGGAAACAATGGCCTGGCATATATGGGGGATATATCCTCCCTTTTTCCATGCAAAACAATGGAGTGAATGGAACAGGAAAAAAAATAGAAACATTGTGGTTGAATGAAAAATATTCAATTATCACCTGAGACCATATTTTTTTGCTTTTTGTTTTTTAAAACAGCAATATGTTTATTAATAATTCCATTTATCTTTCACATTTCCTCCAAGGTTTCAGATTGCATATAGGTTTTTGCTTATTTATTTGATTCTCATAGTTGAGATAGGTTCAGACGAAAGGTTGTGAATGTTTCAGAAAAGAAAAGGAAAGGTTGTAAGTAATTTGTGATATAGATCTCCCTGCTAATCCAACAGTTAACAGCTACACAAAATTGATTCAATTTACTATTCTCTTGATTCAGTTAACTGCAACATGCCTCCCTCTTTCATAAATTTTAGCCTTCCTTCTTTAGCAGCTCTCTCTGAATTTTTTCCCCCATCAAAAGAATAGTTTCTCTGTTCTTCCGTTTGCAGCCACTCAGCTGATAACAGTGGCTTCTGGAGTTCTGATGTAATCTAGGTGAAGACTTCTATTCTTTCAAAGCATCTATTCCTTTCTTGAGTTATCTTCCATGTGAGATGTTTCTCTCCTTCCACAAGCTGGCAATTTATCTCTGGTAGTTATTTCTAAATAAAGATTGCTCAATTTCAGAAAGTTGTGCAAAAGTTAAGTATTCCTGATAGAAATCTTAACCTTATTTATTATTTCCAAGGCAGGTTTCATTAACATTTTGACTTGACTGCATTTCCACCACTGGCACAGCTACTGATCCAGACCTTATACAAGAGATTTGTTAAGACTATTCCTGTACTTTCAACTCATTCCATTTGCAGAGCCCAAATGATTAAGATTTGAATCTGCTAGCCACACTTGGTAGAAATATAGTATAAGGAACTCATTTAAGGAACTGTTCACACATTTTTATTTATGACATTTTTGTCACTATATAAGATGGGTGGGAGACTGAGTATATAAGGGTAAGTGACTGTAGAAGCATGGCAAAACCCATTGAAAAGGTGGAAGGATGAAAAGGTGGAAGTCTCAAACCTTCTCTCCCAAAAGCCTTTTTGGGTCTTCATATCTTGGCCCTGCTTCTTGAACCTTGGAGCAGCAGCTTGGTATTTCTACCACCTATCTTCTAGGTAGCACCTCATTTGACATGCTATTCACTATCCCTGTGATGTGAGAGTGATATGGCTCCCACAGCCTGTAGGAGCCTGTGTTAGTTTTTTGGCGATTACTAGATAAAGTGAAGATAAATAATTACTACAGTGCTGCCTTCTGCCCATATAGTGTTGAAGCACGTAACTAGCAGTATCAGACCTTCCTCCCTTCAAGATAGACCAATCTCACAAGAGATAAAGAAAATCAAAGAAATACATTTTAAAAATCAAATGTAAAAATCTTAATTTTAAATATCAAAATGCAAATAGTCAAGGTTAAGGAAAACATTACTGCCTCACCCACTAATATCTGGTATCTTGGTTTAAAAATAAAATGGAAAATGTGCAGGTAGTTCTCACTTAATGACCACAATTGAGACTGAAATTTCGGTTTCTAAGCAAAGCAGTCATTAAGTGAATCTGACCCAGTTTTACGATATTTTTTGAGGTGGTCATTAAGCTAATCACCCTGGCTGTTAAGCAAACCACATGGTCATTAAGTGAATCATGCAGTTCCCCACTGATTTTTCTTGCCAGAAGCCAGCCAGGAAGGTCAAAAATGGTGATCATGTGACCACAGGATGCTGTGGTAGTCATAAATGTGAACCAGTTGCCAAGTGCCCAAATTGTGATCATGTGACCATCAGGACACTGTGATGGTCGTAAGTGTGAGCACCGGTTGTAAGTTGGCTTTTTCAGCACTGTCATAAATCTGAACTGTCACTAAACGAATGATCATTAAGTGAGAACTACCTGTAAACTGTAATGTCCATTTAGATCACCAGATGATACTGGTCTAACTACCACAGAGAGCAAGATTCAAATTATATTGCAAGAATTAGACTAAAAACAATATTATTTCTTCCCGACTAGCCTGGCTAATGCAAGTTCTGATGCTAGCTATTAATGCTGTTGGAGAAATGGTACCCTGAATTCAGGCTAAGCAACCTCTTTATCCATTTCCCTGGAATTCTGCTTGCAGTTTTCTTAAAAGAACAATGATTCCTCCTCCTGGAGACTGGGAGGTTGACAGGCAAATCTGCCTTTTGTTTACATGCAGAGGCTTATGTCTGAAGGAAAATGTGTATTGGGTACATCTAAGCCTGTCTAGCAGGAGATACTGGCAGCCTGCATTTTACAACCATGACCTTTCCACAGCTGGAAATAAATGTAACTTTTTTTAAGGGCCAAGGACTGCTGTGATAGGGTCATAATACACAATGAGTAATCATGCACATGGGTGTTTAGTGGTTTGGCTACCTCTATAATGTTTCTGGACAGTGCTAGATTCAAAAGATAGTTCTAAGGAAAGATATTAAGTCCAATTAAGACAGGATCAAAGGTGTTCCACGTGAAATTAATTACTCATATGTGCATATGCTGACATAATTCTTCTTGTAGTTTTATATTTCTGTTGGATTGATTTCCTCTCAAATCTATTTTTCTTTATTTTTATTTTTTACTTCATAAATAGCCTTGCACATACAATGATTGATAACTTTGACTGTGTACTATAGTTAGGGAATTCATTTTGCTACATTGAAAGGTAATTTATCACAGCCTGAGATGTCACTGCAATTTGCCTCATCTAACTGAAGCTTCATTTTCCCAGCTCACTTCCAGTGCCTTTGGGTCTGTGATCAAAACCCAAGGCTCCTTCTAATTTGACTTTCTCCTCATGGAAAGTTTTTCAGTGGAATGAACAGTTGCTTGCTTGGTGCACTCACACAGATGGAAAAAAAATGTTAGACTGGAGAATAGGTAGGCTGAATGTTCAAGTCGTAGGAGAGAGAAAAAAAGGCCTCCAAAAAATCTTGCATTCTGGTGAAGATATTGTGTCTATTTTTTAAGAAACCAGAGTAATCTGATATAGAAATGTTTCTTGAAAGTAGTTATACATATGTGTTCTGAAGTATGGATGTGTGTGCCTCCTCCACTCCCCAAATCAGAGTTCCCTGAAGTGATCAATATCAATCCCCAAGGGTATTTATTAAATTATTTTCATATAATAAATGTTTGGAGGTTGCTGAACAATCTGAAACTTCATGAAGGGGTCGATGAGCTGAGGAGTTTGGGGACCCCTGCCCTAAATAGTGTCATAAATATTGTTCAGTGATAAATCAATTGTTGGATAGGACAACCATCCATATATACATTTTGTATCAGGATTAAGGCAGTTTCAGGTTTACTCTTGTTATCTTACAAATAATTTTATATCTGTTAAAGATACTTGTCTGCAGAATCCAATATGTAATATTCATGAGTGGCCAAGAGGCTGTGGGACATGTGGACATTTTATCTGGTTGTTTTAATTATTGGTATTTGGATGTAAGTATGTTTAAATTGAATTTTATGTCTTAAATAAGCTATCTGGAGCACTTTAGAAAGATGGCCTAGAAATATCTTAAATGATTCACATAAATCAAATGGGTGAATTGGGGGGAGGGTATCTCTTAACAAGTGGCCTTTTTTTCCCTGCTACTATGATTATTTCTTTTATAGCAAGATCACGTACAAATACTAAAATCAAGTGAATCTAGGCAATTTATTTTCCATATAGAGAATTAATACACAAAGAGTGTGCTGTGCCAGGGATTCCTGTGTGTTATGAAAACTTAAACTACCATATTGAAAACATCTTCCACCAGACTAAGAATGCCTATGATATACCGTGAGGGTGTTCTTTTGGAAATGGTACAGGCTACAAACAAGGATTATGTTTATTTATTTATTTAAACTTATTTACTGTATTTCTTAACCTCTAACTTTACACTTATTGCTAACCCTATACGATATCTATGTTAATGTTTTTTTAAAAGAATTTTATTAAGTTTAAGACAAAGATAAAAACTACACAACAAAACAAAGAAAACTACAAAAAGAAAAAAACTAAAAAGTGTAAAACACAGCAAGAATATACAACAATTTCTCTAATCAGTCACTTACTCTATATCAAACCAAGATCACATCATTTCTATAAATCTTTCCGTTAGCACATATACAAATCACTTATTCTATTGCTCCTTCCCTTTATATGAAGAAAATGTATGTACGGTATGCATGTTTGTGTGTGAGTACACGTACACATACACATACACATACACATACACATACACATACACATACACATACACATACACATACACATACACATACACATACAGTATGTGTGTGTGTGTGTGTGTGTGTGTGTGTGTGTGTATATATAAGAGTCGGAAACGACTGAACGAATAAACAACAACAACTTCCTTTCCCCATAAGACAACATCCATTTAATTATTTCCTTCCTATCACTATTCTCTATATTTCTGTCCACTATAATGAAAATCAAATTATAAATACGTATAAATTGTCTGCTTTTATGATTAATAATACAATAATCTTAACTCTATTAAACCTAAAAATCCAACAATTATTATTATATCTTATAAATATCTAATAAAACTTGCAAATCAAACACATCTTAAAACAATTCCAATATATCTTAATCCAAGTCATTAAAAGAAAACAAAATTATCGTAACCTCATTATCAGTCAAGTTATACATTCTTAAAATTTTACCCTACTTCAAAATAAACTAAAACAGTTACATATCTCCCAATTACACCCAAGGCATTTTTCTTATAAAAATCAAACCCTCCCTTTAAGGGACTGCAGCGCCGCTCAGAAATGGAGAAATCCCAGCCTCCCGGCAAAGTCTTCCCCATCAATCGCGCACGCCGTCCACAATCTCCTGGGTACAACTTGTCGTTCAGAGGACAAATTCCAAGCTTTTTCTTTAGTCCAGAGAAAAGCTCTGGGCTACAGGAGAACCAGCCTGGGACCGAAAAAAAATGCCATGATGCCAGTTCTGCCCACGGAGGTTGCGGGCACAGCTGTTCAGTCCACCATATTCCCACCGGAAGTCCACTATATCTATGCTAATGTAGAAGCCCGTGTGTGTATTAAAATCCCAAAGAGTCTTTTCTCCTTTGTAGCCTGAGCTCTAACAAAGTCTTTAGCCACCTTAGTTGGTTTCTACTGCTGCCAGCTGCTGTTCTGAACTGTTGCTGAAGCATCAGCTTTGCACAGTCTTCCCGTCTGTGTTGGGGGAGCCAGAGAGAAAGGAAGGGCTATTGGTGTGTCTGCTGGAGTGGAAAAGCTGCTGGGCTCCAGTTCAGTTTTCAGCTTTTTTGCTCCTGTTTATGAGCTGGAATCCACAAACCCTCTTCTACTTCACCATCAGTCACGTACTATGCTGCTCTTTAACCTGGTGGCTGCTCCGTTCTCTCACCTGCCTGTCCTTCCTCTTCTACTCTCCCACATGACAAGATGCTCTTTCCAACACACACCCATACTCAGGTGCTACCAGCATCTTCCTTTTTTATTAGGAGACCAGGTATGGTCCAGTACTTCTCAGGAGCTTTTTAAGTCCCAGGGAAAACAAATAAACAAACAAAGGGAAGGAAGGGCTTACATTGACCACTGAAAGGCTTTTCCTCCCACATGTATCATATTGTTTTTATCATTGTTATGTAAGATGTGCATCTGGAATTTTTTTTACAAAACATATATTGCCTCCTTTGGCTTGTGGTAATGAAATTTGTGAGTGTGTGCACACACACACACACACACACACAAATAAATAATGCAGCATTGACCACTTAATGATTCAAAGAGTAGGACTTCTTCCTCTAAATACATTTCCTGATGCAGTCTGAATTTTAACTACCAGCACAGATAACTTTTTGTAGCATGATAATTCAACACGAGACATGGTTCATCCTCAAGTTTGCCTAACTGAAAAGGAAAAAATGGTGATACCCAAAGATAACATTACCATGATTGGAATGTCATGTGAGTGCCCAGGATTTTATAGAAAATTCAGTGCAAGACTCCACTAAAGACTTGTTTTATTCTTTTATTAAGTGACACATTAAGGTTAACAGCAAGACCAGTTTTGTTTTTTTAACCTCATCTAACTGCAAGGCAACTCTAAGCAGATTATGCTGTAAGCTTAATATATGAATGAGAGTTAAGGAAGGGCTTAAAGAGTTTGGGAGAGGCGTGGTGGCTCAGCGGTAAGACGCCAGGCTTGTAGATCAGAAGATCGCAAGTTCGGAGGTTCAAATCCCTAGCCCTATGTGCGGTGTGAGCTCCCGCACTAGCTCCAGCTCTTGCCAACCTAGCAATTCGAAAGCATGCAAATGCAAGTAGATTGACAGGTACCACTTCGGTGGGTAGGTAACAGTGTTCCGCGTGTGTCATGCGGCCACATGACCGTGGAAGCGTCTTCAGACAACCCTGGCTCTTCGGCTAAGAAACGGAGATGAGCACCGGCCCCTAGTGTCGGACACAACTGCACAAATGTGTGGGGGGAAACTTTACCTTTTTTACCTTAAAGAGTTTGGTAGCAATTTTCTCTCTCAGGCAGGGGGCTAGTTTTTCTTTGGATGTAAACATGATCTTCAGCCCTATCAAGCCTTCTGCATGGGATGGACACATCCCTATAGCACCTCCTCCTCTCTAGGTCTTGAGTGAGTCTTTGGATCTCACCTAGATCTGAATGTTTCTCTCATACCAACTCTAAATTTTTAGTAGTGTAACACATCCCTATAGCACCTCCTCCTCTCTAGGTCTTGAGTGAGTCTTTGGATCTCACCTAGATCTGAATGTTTCTCTCATACCAACTCTAAATTTTTAGTAGTGTAACACTGCCCAGATCATTCAGGCTTGCTATTCCTAAGTTTGTATAAATAGTTACTGTGAATTTAACACCTTCACCTTCTGATTAACCTTAGATTGCCATCTTCGAAACCTCAGTTGACTCCTCCAAGTCATCTACCAACTGTGGAACCTGAAAGGCAGGGTTAGTATTAGGACCAAATATGACAAGTGCTTAAGTTGAATAAACTACCAAGAAACTGTCATAAGTAAATCGAAGTCCTTTTAAAGTTCTACATTTATATAGTGAATAAGCTACCAAACTCACATATTATAAAAATGAGATGACAAATGGAATTTTCTGGTAAAGGTTAAGCTCTTAATATCAACTTTATCAACAAATAGTCTATAGTCTAGTTACAATACAGGTTCTAAGCAAACATGTTACCTTTTTTTCTTGTTATATTTCCTGTCTTAGTAAAATATATTTTTCCCCCCAAGTTTTATTAAAGTTTTGAAATATACAAAGTTAAAAGTTAGAAATAGAACAGAAATGGAAATACAAATCAAAGAAAGAAAGAAAAAAGTGTAAAAAAGTAAAAGAAAGAAAAAGAAAAAGACATAGAAATTAGTCGACTTCCAATCTATATATGGTCATAGGAATAAAAAAAAGATTCTTTTTTACATGCTAGGTTTAGATATAGTATTCATATACATTTCTTGTCTAATATATTTTGCTTCTATATAATCTAATCGTCAAAACCCCATGCAAGCTTTGCTCCGCCTGCTTTTTGCAAATAGTCTATTAATGGTTTCCACTCTTTAAGATAATAGCGATTTGAGTTTTCTTTTAATAAACATGTCAATTTATCATTTTCTGCCATATCCATTAATTTTAACATCCATTCTTGTATCGTCGGTAAGATTTGATTTTTCCAATTTTGTGCATAGAGAAGTCTTGCTGCTGTAATCATATACTGTATAATTCTGATGAAATATTTTTCTATCTGTACATCCAGTATTCCAAGTAGAAATAGTTCTGGTTTGAATGGAATTCGTATTTGTAATATATTTTGCATCAGTGAATGTATTTCAGTCCAAAATTTCTTTGCCACTTTACATGTCCACCACATATGGTAAAAAGACCCTTCTTTTTTTTTACATTTCCAACATATGTTGGAAACAGTCCCATACATTTTAGCAAGTTTTTGTGGGGTCATATACCATTGGTACATCATCTTATAAAAGTTTTCCTTCAAGTTGTAGCACAAAGTAAATTTTAATCCTTTATTCCACATATCTTCCCATTGTTGCATTTGTATATTGTGGCCAATATTTTTTGCCCATTGAATCATACAATCCTTAACTTGTTCCTCCACCATTTCTCCTTTTAACAATAATTTGTACATTTTAGCAATTAAGTGGTCGTCTGTTTCACATAGTTGTATCTCGAATTCCGGTTTAGTTTGTTCAAATTCAAGATTTTTTTTATCTAATTTAAATTCCTCTATAAGTTGCATATAAGAAAGCCATTGAAGAGTATATCCTTCTTGAGCAAGTTCTTATTTTGATTTAGTTACATAATGCTTGCTCCTTTTTTAAAAGGTCCTTATAAGTCAGCCATTTATCCTTATTTCTCACTTCTGTTCTATGAAATGCTTCTTGTGTAGAAATCCATAAGGGTCTCTTATAACAAAAAGTTGGCTTATATTTATTCCAAATCCTCAACAAAGATCTTCTAATATAATGATTTTTAAAGTCCACCTTAACTTTAGCTTTGTCATACCACAAATATCCATGCCATCCAAATCTTAATTCATGACCCTCCACATTAAATAATTTTTCATTTTTCAAAACAATCCATTCTTTAAGCCATGCCAAACAGTATGCTGCATAATATAATTTTAAATCCGGAAGACCTAGGCCACCCCTTTCTTTTGAATCTTCTAAGACTTTATATTTTATTCTTGGTTTTTTTCCTTGCCAAATAAACTTAGAAATATCCCGCTGCCATTGTTTAAAAGGTACCTCTGATGCCAATATAGGTAATGTTTGGAAAAGATATAAAATTCATGGCAAAATATTCATTTTGATCACTGATATTCTACCTAATAATGATAATTGCAATTTTTCCAATCGATCTAAGTCTTTTTTGATATCCATCCACAGTGGAATATAATTATTCTTAAACAGTTTAACATTTTTGGATGTTAGATATACTCCCAAATATTTTACTTTTTCTTCCATTGAATATCCCATCATTTCTCTCAATTTCTTCTGTTGATGGAAATTCATATTCTTAGTCAAAACTTTTGTTTTTTGTAAGTTCACTTTAAATCCTGCTAACGACCCAAAGTCTTTCATTTTCTGCATCAATATCTCAATCCCATCCAGTGGGTTCTCTAAGGTAATGACTAGGTCGTCAGCAAAAGCTCTTAATTTATAAACTTCTTTTTTAACTCTAATACCATGAATACCATCATCTTGTCTAATATCTCTAAGCAAGACCTCTAAAACCAATATAAACAAAAGTGGTGATAGGGGACAACGTTGTCTTCTACCCTTTTGTATTTCACATGGTTTACTAAGTTCTCCATTGACAATTATTTTTGCAAATTGGGGAGTATATATTGATTTAATCCACTTAATGAAATTTCCTCCAAAATTCATAGTCTCCAATACTTTAAACATAAAAGACCAATTTAAATTATCAAAAGCTTAGTAAAATATCAACAAGTGGTCAGCTTATAAGCCATACAAAGAAATAAACCAGTGCTTTCCAAACTGCCGCCGTTGTCAACACACCAACGGTGGCAGTGGTGGTGGCACAGGGGTGCATGCGTGCACGGCGGCAGCACGGGGGGGGCGTGCGGCAGCGGCGGTGTGCACAGTGGTGGCAGCTGCAGTGGTGGCCTCACTAAAACGCAGAAGCGCTGATGGCGTGCCGCTGCCACCGCCACCATGCACACTGCCACCGCCATGCACGCCCCCACGCTGCTGCACACACACCCGCACCGCCACCGCATATGCTGCCGCACCGCCGCTTTGCGACACACTAAACTGTGTGTTGCTACACACTAAAGTGTCATGACACACAGTTTGGAAAGCTATGAAATAAACACATGTACTGCAAAACTGAACTCCTATAAAATGTAAGACCATTCCTGCAATTTGGCCATAAGATTGGTGATTGTCTTTAACCATTTCAGTGCTTGATGGTCTTGTTTTGTTGTTTATTCATTCAGTTGCTTCCGACTCTTAATGACTTCATGGACCAACCCACGCCAGAGCTTCCTGTCAGCTGTCGCCACCCCCAGCTCCCCCAAAGTCGAGTCTGTCACCTCCAGAATATCATCCATCCGTCTTGCTCTTAGTCGGCCCTTCTTCCTTTTTCCCTTCCACTTTGCCTAGCATCAGCATCTTCTCCAGGGTATCCTGTCTTTTCATTATGTGGCCAAAGTACTTCAGTTTTGCCTTTAATATCATTCCCTCAAGTGAGCAGTCTGGCTTTATTTCCTGGAGTATGGACTGGTTTGATCTTCTTGCAGTCCAAGGCACTCAGAATTTTCCTCCAACACCACAGTTCAAAAGCATCTATCTTCCTTCGCTCAGCCTTCCTTATGGTCCAGCTCTCGTAGCCATAGGTTAGTATGGGGAATACCATTGCTTTAACTTTACAGACCTTTGTTGTCAGTGTGATGTCTCTGCTCTTAACTATTTTATCAAGATTTGTCATTGCTCTCCTCCCAAATAGTAAACGTCTTCTGATTTCCTGGCTGCAGTCAGCGTCTGCAGTAATCTTTGCACCTAGAAATACAAAGTCTGTCACTGCCTCCACATTTTCTCCCTCTATTTGCCAGTTATCAATCAAGCTGGTTGCCATAATCTTGGTTTTTTTGAGGTTTAACTGCAACACAGCTTTTGCACTTTCTTCTTTCACCTTCGTCATAAGGCTCCTCAGCTCCTCCTCACTTTCAGCCATCAAAGTGGAATCATCTGCTTGATGGTCTATAGTAAAATATTCTTGCTCAATATGCATTGTCTTAGGTCTTATGCATCTAACAATGCATACAATGATGACACATTCTTTTTGAACAGATGAGAGATAATGAATAAGATACATGATGTGCTTTCTTCCATTGTAATCTTGAAGCAGCACTGCTTCAAGACTTATGTTTATGGCATCAGTTGCTGCATAGACTCTTCTCTTATAATCCAGTGCCTTACAAAATCGATCTCTGCCCAAGATTATTTTAAAGATCATTACACTTAAGTTTTAAGTAAAGTTACCTTAAGTAAAGTTACCTATTCTACCAAAAGCCTCCCAGCACTCCAATATCCTCTTTATCTTATCTGGTTGATCTTTCTGAATTATTCATGTGAGGGAAGTTGCTTTTATTCCAAAGTTACGTACAAACTTTCTCCTATAGTTAGGAAATCCTAATAAAAACCTATCATAATTTGGTATTTTCAAATAATTTACTGCAGTTATTTTGTCCTGTGCAGGGGTGATATTGCCCTTTCTTTTGTTTAATTGCTGTTAGTAAACCTGGAATGTCTGAATTTAAATCTAGTGATAATTTTTTTGAAGCACCTAAAACTATTCTTTTAGCATAGGATAATTTCAACAACTTTATACATACCAACAATTATATTTCCATTACCCTTTCCATTAGGAAATTTCAGGTCAACAACATAAAAAATACTTTTCTATCTATCTTCTACCAAATAAGATTTATTACATAACTGTTTCCATTTTTATTATTGTTTTCTTTCTAGCTATCTGTTTCCCATAATATAACTTTTCCCTAGCCACATCCCTTGTGTCTGTGTGAGCATCAGAGCCCTGTCAACAGTATAGTTTCCTAAATCTATTTGTGGTTAACATAATCTCCTAGGAAAGACACATATATAAATATAAAGGCTAATGATGTCTCTTCCTAATGGTATGAACTGATGTTCCATTACATTTACTTCAAACAACTCTTTCTTCTCTCCTTTCCACAAAACTGACACTTTTGCCATTGCTGATTCAATCTTTGTTTCTCAACCTTTCTACTGTTGTCCCTATTCAATTAGGGACAATGTTCTTTCTATCTACTGATTTTGAATTTATAACAGGCACAGAAGCATCTGTATCTACAATTCCCCAAATATTGTTGTTCTTTGTATCACAGGTTCTCTTAATTTGCCATTTCCCTCATCATAGTTAATAATAATTCACATTGGTGTACAACTTCAAGGTTATTTTTTTTGGGGGGGGGCACCAGATTTTGTACTTGATCTTCGGTCAACCATTGGATCTCTTGAAATGACATTTAATCTTCATGTGTCCCTTTTTGCCACACTTGTCACATGTCATCTTCATATCCCTTGTCTTTTGTAGATTTAGTGGCTTTTCTGAGTAAAAGCTTTCCCTTCTTGGTGTATAAGTGTTTTTAGATTGGATTGAATCTATATTTACCATAGAAAAAGTATATTGATTAGATACTTTCCTCAGAACAACCAAAACTGAAAAATGACTCCTCTGTTCATTGCAGTTAACCAGCTATCTCAGCAGTTCTTCTTACTGTGTCTGGTCCCCTATCATTTATTGTTATCACTGACTCAGGGGGATAACTGAAAATAAAATTGATCCAAACATGTAAGCAACTCCAAGGTTATGTCTTGGCCCTATTCAATTATTTCTTTAACAATTGTATCAACTGCATACTAAATACTGAATAAGATTTCCCTGTTCTTTGGGATGTGAAGATTTATTCTCCCCCCATGAAAAAGATCAAATATTTAAAATATTTTGTATACAGTTTCCCTAAAGACAACGTATGAAATGGTTCATTCCCCAAAAAGAAATCTTCGAAGATCTTTGCTAGATCTCCTTTAAGCAAACTTTGGATGGATTTCATTAAGTCCTTTCTTCTCAAGTTCTGGAAGTCCACTGGACACACATCAAGAACAATCCCCACAGCTTTGGTGGCCATGACAATAAAAGTAGTGGGGAGAGAAGAAGGAAGAGCTTACTTCTCTCCCTGTCTTTCTTGCAGTGGATGGCAGTAAAAGGGTGAGGGTGGAAGGAACAGGGAACAGCTCCTTTGGTGACAGTCCCCCAGTAACATGGAGTGATTACTCTGTGGAATTGTAGAACAGAGACCAGAAGACCCATCAGCAGGCACCAAAAGAGACATTCCCATCTCACTTTTCTCTCATCTCCTCTTCTGCCAAGCACAGTAAGGATTAGAGGTGTGATCAGCACATCTTTACTCTGGCATAGTTATCACGCTGCCTAGTTTTTTGGTGCTGCTATGCCGAAGCATCCATAGCTTCATTTTGATGAAGCAATTCATGACACAGATGTGACCTGTTTCACCTTAACAAAGTAATTTGGATGAACGTGAACTGCTCTGGACCAGGACTATAGGAAAAGGCTCTTCAGAGTCTACTACCCAGTGCTGTCTGAAGTTCTTCCAAGCTGAGCAGTTTAAGGATTGCCTCCATTATTAATTAGAACTATCTAGCATAGACGACTTCAAAGTTAGCTCCAGACTGGCTCCTTTTGTCATATTCTGTGAGCAATCCCATTTTTGCCTGTGTTGCGTGAAAAGGTTCCTCTTAATCTTCTGCCATGGCACTTGCTAAAGAAGGTGCCTGCTTGAATTCTGAAGAAGGCTGAAGGGATTCCAAAGCAGAGTGAGATGGAGCTGTATGTCACTTCATTTTACTTTTATGTTGCTTCACAAAGCAGCTTTAAGGGGATACCTTGTCTGAAACATAATCAAAGCAAAGCACCCTTTTGAAGCCTCGTACAGCAGTACAATATTTATCTCTTTTTCATTTCCCTCTTTTTACAATTGTCAACTACCTCTCTCCTCTCTTATTCCCTCTTGTTCTCTTAGCTTTACAGCTGCCTTTCTTACAAAGCAATGGCCAGTTAATCCATTACTCACATTCTAACATTCTAACCCTTTCATTATCCATTTATCTGCAGACAAAGATTTCACACACATGCATCTCATTCTTTCCAGTTCTTGAGCAGAGTCATTGAAGAATTCCTCTGTATGATCATAGCAAATCAAACTATCAGCTGGCAGGTGAAGTCCAGATCACTTGTATTCCTACCATTGGTGGCAGCAGGAGACTAGCAATTTAATTTCTATGGACTGTTCATTTTGAAACTGGACACAGCAGCTTCACAGGCCACAACTTTGGCTGAATGCCACATAAGCTCCCAGATCATAGGTTGATCATGCAGTGTTGTATCCTACCTTGATTGAGATCATTCACTAAATGTGTTGCTCAATCTCATATTAGTAGCCCCAGATAATAGCCATTTGCTTTGATGGGTCCATCATAAATAAATACTCTTGCTGTGGTCATTAATATTAAAAGAGAATCCGAGTCAAAGCACTTCTAGTTAATAAGGCTGATTTACTCCTACTAAGGAGATGACTTGAATTGTATGTTCTGACACTGTGCATGCTACTCTGACATTTTCCAATGGGAAAAATGTCAAGGATGATTTGTTAATTTTGGCAGAATAACTTCTTTCACTAATTAAATGTGTAAAGCAATAAAATATTATTTTAACATTATAAAATAAATCTTTGGCTGTTTTCTCACTGGTTTTTCCTGTTTTATCAATAAGGTCAGTGTCTTCATCACACAAAAGAATTCACATTTCACCAGCAGCAGATCTGTGTTACTTAGGCCTCATTAGTGTTATTGCTCTACCATTAGTTTATTGCATTCTGAGTGTATGAATGTAAGTACAACTGAGTTGGTGGAATGTAGGCAATAGTATTTTGACTTGAAATATAGCCAATAGATTAAGAGATTCAAGTGAGCTTGAGGTAAACCTGTGCTTTGGTTCCATTTATGACATAGTAGACAAAATGTGATGAAACTGAGCAGTGCTATTCTGACCACTAGATAGGAATACTGCAAGTGATATATTGATGACTCAGGCTGGCAACCTAGTCTATACCACTCTATCTTATTAAAGATAATTATTTGAAAGTCTGAAAGCCGGCTGGGTGACCTTGGGCCAGTTACTCTCTCTCAGCCCAACTCACCTCACAGGGTTATTGTTGAGGGGAAAATAGGAGGAGGAAGGAGTATTAGGTATGTTCCCCACCTTGAGTTATTTATAAAGAAATAATAAAGGCGGGATAAAAAAAATCTTTTAAAAAAAGTATTGATTGACGAAAGGCTTGCTGCACAACAGAGATCAATATCAATGGACCCATCTAGTGTTGATCATGGTATATGGAAGATTCCATCTTGAAAAGTAAGAAAAGTGGTAAAGAAAATAAATTAAGAAATGAAATGAAATGAAATGAAATGAAATGAAATGAAATGAAATGAAATAATGAAATGAAATGAAATGAAATGAAATGAAATGAAATGAAATGAAATGAAATGAAATGAAATGAAATGAGATACCTTGTGTGTCTGTGAAACTGAGAGAAATGGGGTGTAGGTGAGAGATCTAAGTGAAGATGGCCTGATCTTCTGGAGTAGTATTGATGACTACATGCAGAGACATGATGGTGTAAATTTAATAATGAATGAAAGGATTAAAATGTATGTCAGAAAATATGAATTGATGTCATCTAGATTGTAGTGGATTCATATGGAGTAGGCATTCATAGGCTAGTAAATTTGTACATTATGATTCACTGAATGCTTATAATGAAAGAACTAGCCATGAGTTTGGGGAATAATTGCACTAAATTCTGAATGAGTGTGATACAGGAAAAAACAAATTCTGTTAGATGGCATTAATGAATAGATGTGAATGAGATAAGAAAGTGCCTAAAAAGTGATTGTGCCATTCAGAAACCCAAGAATAAATAAGAATGGTGGCTGGTTGGTGAATACTTATGAAAAGATCTATTTCTTTTGAATACATGAGCTAATCATGTCTATTCAGATATACACATGGCAAAGTTAACAAAATATAGCTAAAACATGATTGTTTTATGATGAAAGTTTGAAAGAATTAGTCAAGGATACCCAAGTGATGGTAAGTTCTGAACCTGGGATAGACAAACATTTGGTAGTATCAAGACTGGCTCTTGGGGGAAAATAGACATAGAAGAAAAGTACAAGTGGAAGAAACTTGAATAAAAGTAAAATAACTGCAGGAAGAGAAATTATGAGACAATGAGGAGGAGGAGGAGGAGGAGGAGGAGGAGGAGGAGGAGGAGGAGGAGGAGGAGGAGGAGGAGGAATCTGCAACTGAATCAAAGGAAAGCAGATGTAAGGAAAGAAAATGTGGAAAATTTTAGAGCAGAGAAAATAATAATAATTATGTTACAGACTTCTATGTATTGTCGAAGGCTTTCATGGCCGGAGTTCGATGGCTGTTGTGGGTCTTCCGGGCTGTGTGGCCGTGTTCTGGAAGTTGTGGTTCCTAACGTTTCGCCAGCATCTGTGGCCAGCATCTTCAGAGGGCAGGAGCACAGATAGAAGCAAAATCTCTGTGCCCAGGTAGAGTGGCAATGTTCTATTTATAGAGCTAAATTATAGGAGATTAGGTGGGGTTTTTTGTTGTGTTGAAATGTTAACGAGTGGCTGATGAGCGTGATTAGCATGTTCATTGTGAGAAGTATTCCCATGTCCTGGTGGTTGGACTGAGTTCGTTGACCTTTTGCAGGCTGTGTTTTTCAGGACTGGTAGCCAGGTTTTGCTAATTTTTAAACTTTCTTCTTTTTTATTGTAACTGTGCTGGTGTTTGTGAATTTCAATGGCTTCTCTGTATAATCTGGTGTAGTGGCTTTTGGTGTTGTCCAGTATTTCTGTGTTTTCAAATAGGATTTTGTGTCCTGTTTGCTTGAGAGCATGTTCAGCTACTGAAGATTTTTCCGGTTGCTGTAGTCTGCAGTGTCTTTCATGTTCTTTTATCCTGGTGTGAATGCTTCGTTTTGTGGTTCTGATGTATACTTGTCCGCAGCTGCATGGTATGCGGTATACTCCTGCAGCGGTGCGGGGGTCCCTTTTGTCTTTAGCTGATTTTAGCATTTGTTGTATTTTTCTGGTGGGTCTGAAGACTGTTTGAAAGTTGTGTTTTTCCATCAGTTTTCCCATGCGGTCAGTGACTCCTTTGATGTAGGGCAGGAATACTTTGTTTGTGTGGGGCTGTTTTTCTTCAGTTGGATGTTGTTTTCTTGGTTTGATGGCTCTTTTTATTTCATTCTTGGAATAGCCATTCGCCTGTAGGAACCAATTCAGATGGTTAAGTTCATTGTTGAGAAATTGGGTTTCACAGTTTTGATTAGCACGATCCACCAAGGTTTTGATCATGCCTCTCTTTTGTCGTGGGTGGTGATTGGAACTTTTGTGTAGATACCGGTCTGTATGGGTGGGTTTTCTGTATACTTTGTGTCCTAGTTTGAGGTCCGGTTTGCGTATGACCAGCGTATCTAAAAATGGAAGTTTGCCGTCAGTTTCTTTTTCCATAGTGAATTGTATATTGGGGTGGATGCTGTTTAGGTGGTCCAAAAATTTCTCCAGTTCTTCTTCAGTATGACTCCAAATTGCGAAGGTGTCATCCACGAACCGGAACCAGACTGTTGGTGTAATGGGTGCCGATTCCAAAGCCTGTTTTTCAAAGTGTTCCATGTAAAAGTTTGCTATGACTGGGCTCAGGGGGCTTCCCATGGCAACGCCATCCATCTGTTCGTAGAACTCATTCTCCCATTGAAAGTAACTAGTTGTTAGGCAGTGTTGAAATAAAGCTGTAATGTCTTCTGGGAAGATTTGCTTGATGAGTGCCAGGGTGTCCCTTACTGGCACCTTGGTAAACAGGGAGACCACGTCAAAGCTGACCAGTTTGTCCATGTGGTTGAGTTTTAGGGTGCTGATTTTGTTGATGAAGTGTCCTGAGTCTTTGATGTGGGATGGAGTCTGTCCGTGTGGGTCTTGAACTTAACCATCTGAATTGGGTCCTACAGGCGAATGGCTATTCCAAGGTTGAAATAAAAAGAGCCATCAAACCAAGAAAACAACATCCAACTGAAGAAAAACAGCCCCACACAAACAAAGTATTCCTGCCCTACATCAAAGGAGTCACTGACCGCATGGGAAAACTGATGGAAAAACACAACTTTCAAACAGTCTTCAGACCCACCAGAAAAATACAACAAATGCTAAAATCAGCAAAAGACAAAAGGGACCCCCGCACCGCTGCAGGAGTATACCGCATACCATGCAGCTGCGGACAAGTATACATCGGAACCACAAAACGAAGCATTCACACCAGGATAAAAGAACATGAAAGACACTGCAGACTACAGCAACCGGAAAAATCTTCAGTAGCTGAACATGCTCTCAAGCAAACAGGACACAAAATCCTATTTGAAAACACAGAAATACTGGACAACACCAAAAGCCACTACACCAGATTATACAGAGAAGCCATTGAAATTCACAAACACCAGCACAGTTACAATAAAAAAGAAGAAAGTTTAAAAATTAGCAAAACCTGGCTACCAGTCCTGAAAAACACAGCCTGCAAAAGGTCAACGAACTCAGTCCAACCACCAGGACATGGGAATACTTCTCACAATGAACATGCTAATCACACTCATCAGCCACTCGTTAACATTTCAACACAACAAAAAACCCCACCTAATCTCCTATAATTCAACTCTATAAATAGAACATTGCCACTCTACCTGGGCACAGAGATTTTGCTTCTATCTGTGCTCCTGCCCTCTGAAGATGCTGGCCACAGATGCTGGCGAAACATTAGGAACCACAACTTCCAGAACACGGCCACACAGCCCGGAAGACCCACAACAGCCATCGAACTCCAGCCATGAAAGCCTTCGACAATACATTGAAAGCCTCTATGGGGAGGAAGCGTTCCGACAGACACGGAGACTGGAAACACTCCGGAACAGAAAAGCACACCTACTCTGCTCCTTAACCTTCCTAATGCGATGCAGAGATACCAGGACCATTCCAGCCTTTCTCAGAACAAAAAGGACCTTCAAATCGTCACAAGCCAGCCGCATTTACGACCGCCTTGAACAAGCCCTCCTTCGCGAGAGAATTCACGCAACCCGCCGAAACCTTGCCATCACAGAGAAAGATCTATTCGACACACATATGAGCCTCAGTCACAAAATGAGAAGCCAGGATTGGGACAAGATTGATACCATATCCTACAGAAAAATGGAAAAGGACATCTTTGACTACACAAACAGACAAAAGCAAAAATTCAACAAATGCCAAAACAGTCAACCAAAACCGGCACTGGATACTTCACGCATTGTCATCAATTTGACAGAACGCCTACTCTCTCCTGAAGAAACCTCCATCCTAAGCAAAGGAGGAAACTTTGCAATTACACCCACCAGAATTCCGGTGGAAGATATCATTGCCAATGTGGAATCAGCCATTCACCAACGTCCAGAGGAAGAAGCAGAAGAAATAAGGGGTGAAGTGGCAAGAATCCTGAGGAAAGCAAAGCCCCCCACCAGCAACATTACCAAGAAGGAGAGAAACGCCATAGAGACCCTCAATTCAGACCCAGACATCATCATCCTTCCAGCGGACAAAGGCAACGCCACGGTAATTATGAACATAGATGAATACAAAGAAAAAATCAGAGAACTACTAGACCCCACCACATACAGAACAATAAGACGGGATCCGACCAACAAAATCATGAAGCAAACCAACACACTGATAAAGAGCTCCTCCCTGCATCCCAACGTACTACAACGTATTTGCAAGACAGAAGCTCTCTCACCTAGACTATACGGACTCCCCAAAATCCACAAAGACTCGATCCCACTCAGACCCATTGTAAGTGCCATTGGCTCCCCAACATATGAATTATCCAAACATTTGGCTACCCTTTTACAGACCCACATCGGACAGACTCCATCCCACATCAAAGACTCAGGACACTTCATCAACAAAATCAGCACCCTAAAACTCAACCACATGGACAAACTGGTCAGCTTTGACGTGGTCTCCCTGTTTACCAAGGTGCCAGTAAGGGACACCCTGGCACTCATCAAGCAAATCTTCCCAGAAGACATTACAGCTTTATTTCAACACTGCCTAACAACTAGTTACTTTCAATGGGAGAATGAGTTCTACGAACAGATGGATGGCGTTGCCATGGGAAGCCCCCTGAGCCCAGTCATAGCAAACTTTTACATGGAACACTTTGAAAAACAGGCTTTGGAATCGGCACCCATTACACCAACAGTCTGGTTCCGGTTCGTGGATGACACCTTCGCAATTTGGAGTCATACTGAAGAAGAACTGGAGAAATTTTTGGACCACCTAAACAGCATCCACCCCAATATACAATTCACTATGGAAAAAGAAACTGACGGCAAACTTCCATTTTTAGATATGCTGGTCATACGCAAACCGGACCTCAAACTAGGACACAAAGTATACAGAAAACCCACCCATACAGACCGGTATCTACACAAAAGTTCCAATCACCACCCACGACAAAAGAGAGGCATGATCAAAACCTTGGTGGATCGTGCTAATCAAAACTGTGAAACCCAATTTCTCAACAATGAACTTAACCATCTGAATTGGTTCCTACAGGCGAATGGCTATTCCAAGAATGAAATAAAAAGAGCCATCAAACCAAGAAAACAACATCCAACTGAAGAAAAACAGCCCCACACAAACAAAGTATTCCTGCCCTACATCAAAGGAGTCACTGACCGCATGGGAAAACTGATGGAAAAACACAACTTTCAAACAGTCTTCAGACCCACCAGAAAAATACAACAAATGCTAAAATCAGCTAAAGACAAAAGGGACCCCCGCACCGCTGCAGGAGTATACCGCATACCATGCAGCTGCGGACAAGTATACATCGGAACCACAAAACGAAGCATTCACACCAGGATAAAAGAACATGAAAGACACTGCAGACTACAGCAACCGGAAAAATCTTCAGTAGCTGAACATGCTCTCAAGCAAACAGGACACAAAATCCTATTTGAAAACACAGAAATACTGGACAACACCAAAAGCCACTACACCAGATTATACAGAGAAGCCATTGAAATTCACAAACACCAGCACAGTTACAATAAAAAAGAAGAAAGTTTAATAATTAGCAAAACCTGGCTACCAGTCCTGAAAAACACAGCCTGCAAAAGGTCAACGAACTCAGTCCAACCACCAGGTCATGGGAATACTTCTCACAATGAACATGCTAATCATGCTCATCAGCCACTCGTTAACATTTCAACACAACAAAAAAACCCACCTAATCTCCTATAATTCAGCTCTATAAATAGAACATTGCCACTCTACCTGGGCACAGAGATTTTGCTTCTATCTGTGCTCCTGCCCTCTGAAGATGCTGGCTACAGATGCTGGCGAAACGTTAGGAACCACAACTTCCAGAACACGGCCACACAGCCCGGAAGACCCACAACAGCCATTACAGACTTTTACTTTTTGCAAGAGTACAATGCCTGAGGCCAACACCCTTGGGCCAATTGGAGCAGGTGTACAGGTTCAGCATTAGGACCTAGCATGATGCCTCCAAGGAAGAAGACCAAAAAGAGCTGTGCTTGGGAGGGAGAGGGGGAGGAGGAGATGACGACTAAAGAAAAGTGCCTAAATCCTGGCCAGTCACTTTGTATGGCATTTAGGTATGAACTGGGGCTATTACAGGGGCTGTTACTGCAAATGCAAAAGTTGTCAAAGGAGAGCTATGGCCTTAGAAGTGAGTTTTGGTAGCGATCCAGCTGGATTGCTGCCAGACCACATTCCTACTCTGTCTGCATATTTTGATAGCGTAAGCATAATCTGATTGTTTTATTCATGGGGGTGGTATGTCTAATAAATAATTCATTGATCATTTGAGGGAATCAAGGAAGCAAAACTGTGAGAACCTCTGAATTATTAGCATTGCAGAACTGGAAGAGAAGACAACTGGAATAAAAATTTGCAGCTGAAATTCTAATAATTTGAGATCCACAGACAACATTTTATTAAATGAAAGCATTGAAAGAGTTCATTATGGTAATAACAATGAAACACCTGGGTTCATATGAAATGTTAAGAGGATAAAGCTAACAACATATACATTCAGTGAATTCTCAGTTGACATTTAAGATAGTTTTGTTTTCTTTGGGCTCAGTGGAGGAATAAAAAGGAGATAAAATTGTATAGAGAAAGGCAATGACAATCTTAGATAGTATCCTGGAGATTAAGCATGCATGTATGACCACAAAGATCAGTGGAATGTTGAGCTGTAAAAGCTGCAACTGAGAAAAGGTGAGAGAAAGAGTTACAGATTTTGAACCAGTTCTGGGCCAAAGAAATGCTGACTATTCTTTTGATGTGATGATAAGCAAATAGTAAAAATAAATACATATTATTTGGGTATCTGACATGAATGGGTGATCAACTAGAAAAATAACAACTATGCTACAAGGAAAGTTTTTAAAAAGCTGGGAGAAAATAACAGATAAAGAGGATGGACAGGAATGGCGATATCACTGGAATGCCATTTGAAGAGCTAATGGATTGTCACCACACACAGGTTGAGAGGGAGGGCATTTGCCCATACAGTCAACAGGAATCGAGCCTGACTTGATGGTACTCAACTAGCTAATATTGTTCCTGAGGCATAGTAACAGTTTGCTGATATGCTGAAATAGCATCCAAAGAGAGAATGAAGGCCTCTTAGAAAGATGCAAATGTACTCAAAACTTTATCTAGGTAAGTCTGTTCCTAACAAAGGAAGAGGATCTACATGTGCAATCAAATTAAGAAATGGACAACAGAATCATTCCCTTGGTCCAGCTAGGATCAAACTTCTATTCTCTCTCTCTCTTTTTTTTTGTAAACTCTTTATTCATTAAAATATTCTACAAAAACATACATACATACATACATACATAAAAATCAACATACAAAATAACAAATTTAAATACATAAAATACTACAGATCTTATTGTTATTGTTATATATTGTTATTACATATTGTTATTTATACACTTAAATTCCAAAAATATATATCAATATATAAGAAGTAATATATATAAAAGGTTTCCGACTATCCTAGCTAAAGATATACAATTAGCATTTTAATATATCTCTTATCTTTATTTTCCCTTACCTTACTATTTATTTCTATATGTTTAATTCCTTAGAACAGAGCTTTCCAAACTTTTCATGTTGGTGACACACTTTTTAGACATGCATCATTTCATGACACACTCTTACAGCAGGGCACGGCAGGCACTAGGACCTCCGTGCAATCACAGCAGGTTTGGAGGCAGCAGGGCACAAGGCAGGCACTAGGACCTGCGTGGAATCCTGGCAGGGCAGGTTTGGAGGCAGCAAGGCACAAGGCAGGCACTAGGACCTGCGTGGAATCCTGGCAGGGCTCGGAGGCAGGAGCAGCCGCGACACACCCAGACACTGCAGCTGACACACTAACATGTCCCGACACACAGTTTGGAAAGCTCTGCCTTAGAATATAAAACCCATTGTCATCGCTTCATTTTTCTCAATAGTATACAGGTAATCTAATATTGGTTGCCACATTTCTTTAAATTTCGAAATATTTTTATCTTTTAATAAAATTGTTAGTTTCACCATTTGTGCTAACTCCGTAAGTTTCATCATCCATTCCTCCATTGTTGGTATGTTTTCTTTTTTCCAATATTGTGCATATATTATCCTAGCCTCAGTAATCATATATAATAACAAGTTACCATACTTTTCTTCTTGATCATCTTCCAAAATGCCTAATAGAAAAAAATCTGGTTTTTTTTCAATATTTTTCTTGAAGATTTTCTGAATCATTTCATGTATCTGTGTCCAAATTTTTTTTGCTTTTCTACAAGACCACCATAGATTATTAAAAGGTTCCTTCCATTTGAAGACATTTCCAACATACATTTGAAACATTATTATACATTTTTGCTAGTTTTTGTGGAGTTAGATACCATCTGTACATCATCTTGTAAAAATTCTCCTTTAAGTTATAACATAGAGTAAATTTTAAACCTTTTGTCCCCATATTTTCCCATTTTTCTAATAATATATTATATCCAAAATTCCTTGCCCAATTAATCGTACAGACTTTGTATGATTTACAAACTTCTATTCTCAAACCATCTTTTATGAACAACCATGCTAACTAACTGCTACTGCAGGAAAGATGACATAACAGGATGTCATCTATCAGCTCAGGTGGGACCAATAAACTTTGGGGCCATCTTCTCCCTGCACATTTTTTCTTTCTTTCAAGAAAGCTGTATAACTTCAAGGCTTGGCTTCAAAATTTATTTTTCTTTTCCCTTCCCATGATTTTCTTTCTTTATATTGGCTCCATTGTATTTGTACATAAGTTTTGGGGCACTACAATTCCCAGAGGGTAAGGCCAATTAAGTTTTTAATTTAATGCAATGTAATTAAGTTTTAATTTAATTTAATGTGGTGATATGATTACTCCCCATACATTTAATAATTAACCACATTTGTCACATTACAAAGGTGATGCTGATTTTTGAAAGGGCTTGGAGAGTACATTTAAGTCTTTCAGGGAGCTATGAGGCTTTAAGTTGGATACCTGGCCTATGTCTTTCTTTCTTTCTTTCTTTCTTTCTTTCTTTCTTTCTTTCTTTCTTTCTTTCTTTCTTTCTTTCTTTCTTTCTTTCTTTCTTCTTTTTTAAAAGCCTTTGTACAGTGTTTAGTGTGTGTCCCAAGAATAACAACAAGGCATGTCAGTATTCTGTTAGTTGCAAAAGATTCTGAGAAAAGGAAGGCAAAGAATGTAAACATGCAACTGCCACTAACAATCGAGTATGAGAAACAGAAGGCTAGAATTCTATTACACACTGGGAGATGTGTGGAAAGGGAGTTCTGCATTTGAACTAAAAGGTGATATTAGGTCTGTATTAAATTCAAATGGCTCAGTGACTGTGTGGAATGGCTATCTTTCCTAAGTTCCAATGAATACTTAGTTTATATTTGTGTTGATCAAAACTCTAGGAAGCTTACCCTTAAGCCTGCCTTGGAGAGCCTGTCAGTATACTTGTTACAGGGAAAATAGACTCTAGCTACTGTCATCCTAGAGTGCAAATAAATTACCACTGATCTGAATAATTTCAAATTGCATCCTACTACTTGCAGTCTAAAATGCTATGAACAGAACTTCAATTCTTATCCTAGAGAAACTGGTTCAGTTCTGCTGTTTCCCCGCTTCCCTGAGAACTAATCTGAAACAGTTTGATTCCCGCTCTGCTATGAAATTTAGTAAGGCAAGTTACAACCTAAGCCCAACCTCCACAAAATGCTAACCAACCTCAGAGGGTTGCTTAATGGATGCACATGAATATTTTTAACATTCAGATCTTTACATACTAAGCATTATTGCCATTTTTATTTAGTCCTTTTCTATTCCTCCCCATTAGCTTTTCATCTCTGCCATCTCCCAATTTTTTTTTTTTTTTTACCTTCCTGTATGTGAGTAGGCAAACCCACTGGTACAATTGTATGTATGCTGTTGGGGTTTTGATATACCCAGGAATTTACAGAGAGATATAAATTATACTGATAGGCTTGATATCTAGGTGAGAGGGGAAATATTCTGCAAGTCATCCAATTAGCAGCCATTGTTGTAGTGATGAAGTGTCAGTGTGTGACTCATACAACAGGTGCTAAGAGTTAACTTGGGTGTGGTGGATAATGAGAGTGACCTATACTGTGATTGATCAGTTAATGTATATATACAGAGAAATCCTGTAATTCTTTCTTCTCGTTCTACCTCTCGTATGCTGTATCGTTGGTGTATCATTTGTTACCCGTATGGAAGTGATCTGTAAATAAGTATGTATATAAAGTAAATAGGCTATTTTATATAATCTCTGTGTGAGTGTCTATTTACTATACAGACTAAGGATCACTGGTGTCTAGGAAAAGGACCAGGCTGCTCCATCCACTCCCACTCTGACAGGTTACGGGCCCAGAGACCACAGGCTTAGGACTGGTTGTGGATCGTGGGATTGTGTGCAGTCTGTGAGCTGGAAGCTTTGGAAGCCTATCCAGGAGTCGTGTGGCTATTTGGAGTGATTTGGAGCTTTGCAGGTTCCGTGCCTGTGTGTTGTTTTTTCCTAGGCTTGTTTTGCAGCTGGAGGACATTCTGATACGTCTGTGTCTTTAATCATCGGTGTCTGCCCAGGAGGGGCTGAGGACAGATGAGCAGCGTCAAGATGTTGGCTGCAGTCGGGGGAGGATTTCCTCTGGAAAGACTGAATGCATCTAATTATTTGTCATGGTCGTACAAAATGGAAATGTATCTTCGCCGAGAAGGGCTTTGGAAGATTGTACTTTGCACGCAACCAGACTTGGATGATGAAGTCGTTGTTCTACAGGATGAGAAAGCATTAGCAAGCATAATTTTATGTTTGGAGGATTGACAGCTATGTTATGTTAGAGATTGTCAGTTAGCCAATACATGTTGGGAAGCTTTAAAGAATGTTTATCTTAGAAGCACACCGTTATGCAAGGTTATGTTGACACGGAGGCTTCATCATGCTAGATTAGGTGTAAATGATAATATTCGTGAACACTTGCATTATATGAATGGATTATTTCAAGAATTCTCCCACAGAGATATGCAGTTTTCAGAAGCACATAAGGTTTATGTAATTCTCAGTTCTCTGAATGAAACATGGGATAATTTAGCCACTAGCTTCAGGTCTTTATCTGAGAGTGATTTGACCGTAAATTATTTATCTGGCAGGCTCTTGGAAGAAGAGCAGAGGAGGAAAGGTTCTAACATAATTAGGTCTAAGCAAAACAGTATTTCAGTGAAGGAATGTTATTCTAACTCTAACAATGTTTTATTTGTAAAGCGTAAATATTTTCACTGTGGGTCTGATAGGCATTTGTTGAAAGATTGTGATAAGAAACAGAAGCCTAAAGCCAAGCCGGGGATTTCCAAGCCGGGATACGCTGCACAGCTGTCAGTTATTACTTTTGTAATAGATTTAAAGGGGCTGTGGCTTTTTGACAGCGGGGCCAGTCAGCATATAGCCAACAACAGGCAGTTGTTTAAGAGTTTTATGCAGGCTGACCGTGACCATGTTAGCCTGGCAAATGGAAGCATTGCATCTGTGACTGGTA
This sequence comes from Charina bottae, assembly GCA_023362775.1. Classification (NCBI taxonomy): domain Eukaryota; kingdom Metazoa; phylum Chordata; class Lepidosauria; order Squamata; family Charinaidae; genus Charina; species Charina bottae. The sequence continues at coordinate 13,517,976 of JALMGJ010000003.1, forward strand.
AGGGGTTTGTGTATGTACCAGGTTTAAATGTTGAATTATCAATGTTATGTGTACCAGAACTGGAGTACAATATCATAAGTGTTTCTCAATTGGATACACAGAGATATGATGTACAGTTTGGTAAAGGTTAATGTATTGTCATGAAGGATAATCATGTCTGTGGTAAAGGTGTTTTACAGAACAGTCTATATGAAATGGTACAACCCATGACACGCAGAGACCATGATGTAGCCATGATTAATAAACCAACACATGATTCATGTGAACATCTGTGGCATAGAAGGCTGGGGCATCCGAGTTTCAAAGTGATTGAAAAGATGTCTGAAGCAAGTTCTGGAATGGATTTGAAACCGTGCCAAGTTTATTTGGATTGCACGGCTTGTAAGGTTGCAAAGTCAAAGGTGTATCCTGTGAGCAAATTTAGTGATAGAAAGTCACATACATGTTTTGAATTAGTTCACGTGATTTAATTGGTCCATTACCAGCCACAATAGGGGGTGCTAAATATGTTTTAGTCATTGTGGATGATTTCACCAGATTTGGGTTGTTACCTATTGAAAGCTAAAAGCCAAACATTTGATAAGTTCAGAAATTGGGTGCAGTTTGTGGAACGTAGATATAGCACAAAGGTGTGTAGTTTACAAACTGACCGGGGCATTGAGTGTATGAGTGGCAGTTTTCAGCAATGGCTCGGTAGGAGGGGCATTGTGCATAGGAGAACCAATCCGCATAGTTCAGCTGAGAATGGCGTGGCAGAACGTAGGAATTTGGCATTACAGACAGTGAAGAATTCACTTTTAGCTGACTCAGGGCTATCTAGAGGATACTGGGGAGAGGCTATATTAACTGCTAATAATTTAATTAACAGGTTATGGAGTGTGTCTGTAAATCAAACTGCATATTATGTTTTGTATGGCAAGAAGCCATCATTAGCTCATTTGAAAGTGTTTGGGTGCACTGCCTATGTTCACGTGCATAAGGAGGTACGCAGGAAAGGGCAGGCAAAAGCACAGAAGATGACGTTTGTGGGGTATGAGCCAGGGACCAAGGGATATAGGTTCACTGATGGCAGGAAAGTTGTTATCTCTAGATCAGCAAGTTTTAGTGAGCACAGCAATTGGCAGAGATTACACGGGAGTAGTGAAGTTTTTCTTCCTAGTCAGGGAAATTTTGAGTTCTCAGAGCGGAGAGAGTCCACTGATGTGATTAAGAAGGAAGAGGAATTAACTCCTAGTGTGCCAATGATGCAGGATGCTACAGTATTGCGCAGATCTGAGAGAGTTAACAAGGGCATACCACCTCAACATTATACACCAGGTGATGTAAAAATGTGTTTTATCAATTATGAGCCTCGTAGTTACAAGGAAGTATTAGAGTTGCCACCACATGAGCAGAGAAAGTGGAAAGCTGCTATGGATGTGGAAATGAAAGCCATTAATTCCCATAAGGTGTTTAAATCTACCAGTCTGCCTGAGGGGCATAGGGCAGTAGGTTGTAGGTGGGTTTATAAGAAGAAGACCTTAGTCAATGGTGATATTCAGTATAAGGCTAGGCTTGTAGCACAAGGGTTTCCCCAGATTAAGAATCAGACTTATGATGAGGTTTTTGCACCAACGCTAAGAGGGGAGACATTTAGGTTTGCCTTAGCAATGGCAGCATCTGGGAATTGTGTAGTGAACCATTATGATATCACCACAGCATATCTGCATGCTGATTTGAGGGAAGAAATCTATATGGCTGAAGCTCCAGGGTATGAGTCTAATATTGCAGGGAGAGTATACAAGTTGCAGAAAGCGTTGTATGGACTCAAGCAATCAGCACATTGCTGGAATCTAAGGTTAGATAAGGAATTACAAATAATGGGGTTCAAGTGCAGTATAGCTGACCCATGTCTGTATGTAAAGCAATGTGAAAACGATGAACAGGTATTGCTTTTGATTTTTGTAGACGATTTATGTCTTATAGCAAAAGATCAAAGCAGGGTAATTGAATTTACTGAAAACCTAAAACAACAATTTGATGTCAAAGATCTGGGAGAGATTAGGAATTACCTAGGCGTAGGTATTCAGAAGGTTGATGGGGGTTATGTTCTAGAGCAGCGGAAGAAAATTGAACAACTGCTAAGGGAGAACAATATGGAACATTGCAAGGAGGTTCCTACCCCGATGACAACAGATTTTGTTAAGACAGAGACTGGAGATGATGACCAAACTTCATGTGATCAGGAACACTATCATTCAATAATTGGAAGTTTATTGTATTTAGCACAATGGTCACATCCTGATATCGGGAATGCAGTAAATGTACTGAGTAGATATGTTACAAAACCTACCCAGAGGCATTAGAAGGTTATTAAACGTGTGTTTAGGTATCTTAAGGGGACTATTGATAAATGGTTATTGATAAAACCTTGTAAGCCATTGGAATTAAAATGCTATGTAGATAGTGATTGGGGTAATGATGTACATGATAGTAAATCAATGACAGGATTGATAATTATGTTTGGTAACACCTTGGTGGGGTGGAGGTCTCGGAAACAGAGTTCTGTCGCAGTGTCAACTGCAGAGGCGGAATATGCTGCATTATCTGACCTATGTTCAGAGTTGATATGGTATAGGCAATTGTTAAGAGATGTTAATATAACAATTGAGGGTCCTATATGTGTATAGGATGATAGTGAAGCATGTATACAGATTGCAAAGTCTGATAGAGTCAGAGGGCGTAGCAAACATGTTGATATCAAGTATCACAATGTTAGGAATGCTATCAGAGTCTCTGATTGATTTACAATATTGTCCATCTGAATGTAATGTAGCAGATGTGATGACAAAGCCTCTAAGCATAGAGAGACATAGGATGTGTATATCTAAAATGTGTATGTCTTTTATTCTGTACAAGTGAAATGTAATATCTATTGTAAATTGGAGGGGTGTTGGGGTTTTGATATACCCAGGAATTTACAGAGAGATATAAATTAAACTGAGAGGCTTGATATCTAGGTGAGAGGGGAAATATTCTGCAAGTCATCCAATTAGCAGCCATTGTTGTAGTGATGAAGTGTCAGTGTGTGATTCATACAACAGGTGCTAAGAGTTAACTTGGGTGTGGTGGATAATGAGAGTGACCTATACTGTGATTGGTCAGTTAATGTATATATACAGAGAAATCCTGTAATTCTTTCTTCTCGTTCTACCTCTCGTATGCTGTATCGTTGGTGTATCATTTGTTACCCGTGTGGAAGTGATCTGTAAATAAGTATGTATATAAAGTAAATAAGCTATTTTATATAATCTCTGTGTGAGTGTCTATTTACTATACAGACTAAGGATCACTGGTGTCTAGGAAAAGGACCAGGCCGCTCCATCCGCTCCCGCTCTGACATATGCATTTATTTAAACATCAAATTCCTATGGCTGCCCATCTCACAAAAAGTGACTCTGGGTGGCTTACAACAATTGATAAAACAATAAACATATTAAGAAACAGTCATTATTAAAAACTTTAAAAGTCACAAGGCACAAGAGAGAATATAAGTTAACCACATTAATGGAGCCACCTCAAGATCTCTCTGGTCCCCTGGGACCCCCAGGCTTGATGACATAACCAGATTTTGAGGGACTTCCGGAAAATTAACAGAGATTAATTAACCTCTCTCTTACTAGAGATACCATCTAAGAAAAGAAACCAAAAGCTATCAATAACTCTTAGTGCTGAATTAAATTAGGCACAAGCAATAAAGAACTGCTGATATAGTAACACCTTTATCTGTGATTTCTTATTGCTGTGCCCAATTTAATTCAATTTTAAAACAAACTCTTAATGAAAAAAATGTGTACCCTTTGATATATGGCATCTAATATGAATTTTCTCTTGGATTTCCTCTGTCTCCCGCCCCTGTTTTACCCTACTTTCTCATTAAAAAGATTTCCTTGAAGAACATCACAGGATGAAATTCATATTTGTACCAGCTAATAGAATACTGAAATCTATTTGCAGATAATACAGAACTGAAAAAGTTAGTGTAGGGGAGTCATGGAGATGATACTGGAGAAGCCGTCCAGAAGCTTTTAAGATAACAACAGCATACGTTAAGCCCAGTGAGGTGGGAAAGTATTAGAAAGAGGCTTGGACTGGCTCCCTCCTGATTTCCTGGGGTGTAAGAGGAGACAAGAGAAAACTCAGGCAGACTTGCAAGATTCTGTTTACTATAGCCTGTCTCAATAAAATATAGTTCTAGTCTTCCTGTGGAGACAGTTTCCTGATCTCATCTACCACATAGGACTGGCAGTTAGTGTGTCCCCAGAGAAATAGAGTAGACACAGAATTAGAATATGCAGCTGGGTCTAATCAATATCAATATGAATCCAATCAGAGGAAAAGGGGGGATAATGAGAAAAAAATGAATTTTGGGGATGTACGTTATTTGAATCATACTATTATGATGTTAAGATCAAATCATAGCCAAATAGTTGTGATCTTCTCAATGTTCATTTAGTTAAGTTGGCCCCAACTCTGGTGACTTTTTGGAAAGTTTCTAAAACCTGGATGTTTCCTGGACATGTGGGTCAGGAGATTAGTTGAGCCCATGAAGTGTTAATTTATTTGTTTATTGGTGTTGTCCTCAGTTGCCATTATATGTTTTTATATTGTTATTTAATTTGCATTTTGAGTTTTTGTTCTATGTTAACTGTCCAGAGTCACTGTTGAGAGATAGGTGGAGAAAGATAATAGGCTATAAGGGTTGGAAGGACATTGGATAAAATCCAGTCTAACCCCTACCCAATGCAAGAATCCATTACCACAGATTAGAATCTGAGGTAGCTTGGTTCTTGCTCATAAGTGTTGGGTTCCGAATGTTAGTAACAGAAAACCCAAGCCACGTTTTTATTTAGTTTAGCAGAATAGAAAGCGTCCAGCAATCAACTTGCAACAGAAGGCTTATTTTTAGTTCAGAGGAATAAACACTCTTCACACATTCAGTCAGTGTAAAAAGGAAAATAAAGATTGCTTACATTTTATTTGTAGATCTTGTTATAAGCAGTTTCATTGTTGAAACGGTCCCATCCGTGCAAGCGAGTTGTTCTGACCAAACCCGCTTTTGGCGGATTTGCTAGGTGCAAGTATGTGCCATGAGGCAAGGCAATTTTATTATTTTGGTCAATGAGCAGCAAAATTTAAAAGAAAAAGAGACAAAGTACAATCAGAAGATACGATGATAAACTACAAACTAACAAAATATATCACATAATAATACAGCATTTACTCTGCTATTACTGTGTTAATACATTTGTTATCATTATGGGGTAAGCCTAGAACATTAGAAGTTATACAATAAGAAATTATAACATAAAAGTAAAATTGTATATCCCCTGACAAATTATCAATTAAAATATTTCAATTTAAAAATATACATTTAAAATAGGGAATTATTCTTTCGTCTGGATTTGTCTTATTTTCATTGCAGCAACACAAAATTTGGCAACTGTACATGTAATATAAGATTTTAAATCCTGAAGTAGATAATTCACGTAAAAATTATCTGGATACCCAGGGAGTTTTTCTATTAGGGGTGCAATGTAAATTGACCTGATATCCCTATAAAATTTACAGTGTAGCAGTACATGTAAAATAGTTTCTACTTCCATTTCACCGCATGGGCAGATGCGCTCAGTTACGGGGACTTTGTTGTATCTGCCATGAAGTACTGCAGATGGGAGAATATTGAATCTGGCTTTAAAAAATGCAATTCTCAACTTAGGGAACGTTAGATTTAGGAGATATCTTGCTGGTTCCCATACGCCCCTGTTTATCCAAATTCTATTATGTTGTGGGAGCCTACTAAGTTCATTCTGGAACTCCATGTCCTTTATTCTTTGGGTGACTATTTGTTTGGCTTGATCATAGCCTAATATTAAGAAAAGAGGAGAGAGTCCATATGAAGCCAGCTTGTGTTCTACCGCTTGCTTCCAGGGTGAAGAGAAATTATCTACTAGGACTAAAGGAGTTAAACCAACTGGGAAAAATTGGATTTTTAGCCAATAATTTATCATCAGCTTCCAGGCCCTCACTTGAATTGATGGCATTCCTGTCTCGAGCCTTAACTGGGCATTTGCTGTACCGTTGGGTATGGCCAAAATTAATCGCAGGAATTTTGTTTGGACTGTTTCCTGCGGCACCTTCTTCATATAAATTCCTATCTGTGCCCCATAAAGGATTTGGGCCAATGTTTTGGCCTCAAAAAGTTTTAAAGCTGCGGGTACTGATTGTCCTCCGCCAGTATAAAAAAAAACGTTTAATGGCGTTCATTGACCTGAAGGCTGATTGGGCTATGTAATTCTGGTGTGCATTCCAAATACCTTTTGAGTGGAAGACCACCCCACGGTATTTAAATACATTGACCTGTTCTAATTTGTGCCCTTCTACTATCCAGGAGTGCTGCCTAGCTCTCTTAGCAAAAACTAAAATTTTTGATTTATCAAAGTTGAGGACCAAGTTATTTTGTCTACAGTATCTTAGTGTTGCTGCAATTGCTCTTTTGAATCCAGTGGGGTTTTGCGAAATTAAGGCAGCATCGTCAGCATATAGGAGAATCGGGTTTTTATGCTGTGCTAAGTTGGGTGCATGAATATCCATATTATGTAAGAGGTCCACAAATGAATTAATATAGAGATTAAAAAGAGTGGGGGCAAGAATACAGCCTTGTCGCACTCCTCTCTGCACATTTACTATGCCAGAGAGGGTCCCAAGAGGGTTACACCTCACTCTTAAGGAGGAATTGGAATATAATTTCTGCATAAAGAAGAGAAGACGCCTATCAATAGTTGTATTTTTTAATTTTTCCCAAAAGACATTTCTGGATATTGAATCAAAGGCTTGTTTAAAATCAAGGAAGGCAACAAAGAGGGATGATTTCTTTTTGTACGTGTATTTTTGTACCAGATGATGAGGTACCAGTATGTGATCTACTGTTGATCTCCCTTCTCTGAAACCTGCCTGTTCATCTTGGATTATGCCCTCTGACTCAATCCAGTCTTGTAATTTAATATTTAAATGTTTGGCGTATAGCTTACTAACCACACTCAAAAGGCTAATGGGCCTGTAATTACATGGCTCGTTCTTGTTACCCTTTTTGTAAATTGGGACAATTATTGCCAACCCCCAGTCTCTTGGGATGTGACCAGTCTGGTCTATAAATGTGAACAGGGATGCTAGTAGTGGTGCCCACCAACTAGAATTCTTTTTAATCATTTCAGGCATAACACAATCAGCACCTGGAGCCTTGTTGACCTTAAGAGATTCGATCAATCAAGATGCCTCTTGGACTGAAACTGGTGACCAATTCTGTACTTGCTCCAGAACAATCTGACTCACATTCTCAGTACTGACTGGGTCAGCATATAACTCTCTAAAAAATTCCTCCCAAGCTTGAGTTGGTACCTGATTAGATGGAGGGGTCAGCGATTTTCCCAGCCCTCTGGTAATAGACCAGAAAAGGGGTGAGTCTCTTGTCCTGACTGATTGAATAAGTTTCTGCCAGGACTCCTGCAGTGTTGATTTTTTCTTTTCTTTTAAAAGAGATTTATACTGAGATTTTAAGTTCTTTAAAAGATTTATTTGGTCCTCTGAGGGGAGGATGTGCCATGAGGAGAGAGAAGGTAAAAACCTTCCTCCCTCGTGGAGGTCCAAGGAGAGAGAGGGGGGGAAACAGGAAACAGGAAGTCAATTAACTCAGATACCTCCCACACAAGCAGTAGGGTTAGGCTTAACATGGAAGCCCCTCCCTCATGTTCGTGTGAGACGTGCTGAGTTGAAAACCTGTAAAATCCAACAATAAGAACATAAAAATAGACTTGAGTTATCAGGTCAAGGCCTATCTGAGTTCAGCATTTTCTTTCCCAAAGTGGCCAACCAGATGACTCTTCGGTGCTTTCCAGGAAATGATGGAGAATTTTTTTGTTTGTTTATTCATTCAGTCACTTCCAACTCTTTGTGACTTCATGGACCAGCCCAAGCCAGAGCTTCCTGTCGGCCATCGCCACCCCGAGCTCCCCCATGGTCGAGTCCATCACCTCCAGAATGTCATCCATCCATCTTGCCTTTGGTTGGCCCCTCTTCCTTTTGCCTTCCACTTTCCCCAGCATCAGCATCTTCTCCAGGGTATCCTGTCTTCTCATTATGTGGCCAAAGTACTTCAGTTTTTTTTTTTATTTTTTTATTTATTTTATTTTATCTTATTTATACCCCGCCTATCCCCTCCCTACTGGAGGGCTCTAGGCGGCTTACAACATCAGTATACATTAATTTATACATCATCAAATTATACATCATATATCATATTACCGCGTGATAGGGAAGAGGACAGGGAACCGGCTCTTCAGCTGCAGGCATCGGACTACATGCCCCAGCATGCCTCGCTTCTGCGCCGGCTGCAGACGTCCAGGAAGCTGTTCTTCGGATCCGTCGTCCTCCGCTGTCATCACCGGGATTCCCAGGTCTTCTTTTGGATCGAGGACGACCCTCCGCTGGACGCCGCAAATTGCCCCACGTGAGTGGTACCCATTCATCTACTTGCTATATTAGCTTTCGAATCGCTGGGTTGGCAGAGAGCTAGGGCTAGTGACGAGAGCTCACCCCGTCACGCGGTTTCGAACTGCCAACCTTGTGGTCGGCAGTCTAACGGCTCAGCGGTTTAACCCGCTGAGCCACCGCGCCCCGCGTTTTGCCTTTAATATCATTCCCTCAAGTGAGCAGTCTGGCTTTATTTCCTGGAGTATGGACTGGTTTGATGGAGACTTACTCCCTTGTAAAGCCTCTGTCTTGTAATGAATTCCATAGATAAATTATGTGCTATATACTGTAAATAAGTATTTTCTTTATTTCTGTTCTAAACATCCTTTCAATCAGGTTCATTGAGTATCTTCTGGTCCTAGTGTTTCAGAACAGACAGAAAACTCTATTTTCCCTCTCAAAACTTTGCATAGTTTTATACACCTTTTGTTGTTCAGTTGTTTAGTTGTGTCCGACTCTTCGTGACCTCATGGACCATAGCACGCCAGGCCTTCCTGTCCTCCACTGTTTCCCAGAGTTTACTCAAATTCATGTTCGTTACATCTTAGTAATGCAATAATTTAGATCCTTATTCCAAACTATAAAGTCCCAAAAGTTCCACTCTTTCTTGTAGGAAAGTTCTTTGAGTCCCCTGATCATTTGGTTTGCCTTCTTGAACACTCCAAATGTGTGCAACTTCTATCATCTTTAGGGCCACACAAAATCAATGTTCCAGTCTTTGCAAGACTTCACTGGCCCATTTTGCCCCTTTAACCCTCTTTTCAAAGTGCATAAGTGGGTCCAAATTTTTCATCTCACTCATTCTGGGGATTTCTGGACCACCCCCCAAAGAGGCTGATGGTGTCAGGGTTCACATTTGAATCCTGCCATTAGTCTTCATAGTGTTAGTGTTAGAATGTGGAATGTGGGGAGGGGGGAAGCTGTGCCAAGCACCGAGTTGTGGTTACCAGCGGAGACTGTGGAATGCAGCGCCAAGGTCGTCCACCTGCAGGAGTTGGAGGGGCCAGAGAATGGAGTGTTAAAGTAATGGACATTGACATCACAGGCACAAAGAAATTGGTGCACAGGGGGGAGAGTTAAGTTGAGCCATTTGGCGGGAATCCGGTATTCGAATCTTTGGGAGTGCTTTGATTTACATGTATGCTTAATAAAGCTTATTCTGCATTTCAATGAAGTGCATGGAGAAGTGTTTATTGGGGCATTGAAGTCGGGGTCATTACAGATGGACAATTCTGCAGCAGCTTTTTGAGTGCCTGCTCTAATCTTAAAGCTGGAGAAGGTCAAATTATATCATCCCTGCCCTAAACTACACCGTTTGGTTTAGTAAACTGGATGGGATTGGGATTGTAGTGATGGATGGGATTCAGCATATAGTAGACATAGAATCTGAGAACGCTCAATTCCTTTTAATATATCTCCTTCATTTTTAGAGAAAGAAAATGAATCCCCTCTACATCTGCAGCTATAAATTATTTTTTGCCGTAATGACATTTTGTCAAATGGTGAAAAACTAGTTGTTTCTCTGTCCCTCCAGAAACAGCTGCTGCTGTGCAGGACTATACATTTATTTTATCTAAGCTCAAAGCACATTCCAGGGCTTGTCTTTTACACTAGAGTGCCTTGGCTACAGACATTGTCTGCATCATTGAAAGAAAAAAAAATCACACACCAACAGAAATACACACACACCTAGCCCTGCAGTTTTCTTGACTCTGGAGGCAATTTTATTGACCATACATTAATCTATTTGACAATGCAAGGTGTCTCCTCTCTTCACTACTTCTCCAAGGGCCAGGGTCACCAATTCAGAAGTCAAGAGATTATATTGTTTATAGCTTACAGTCAATTGCACCCATCAGTTGAAAGCTTTTGCTTTCTTTCATATGCTGGACTTACAGCGGTGAGGCCTTTTGTTTGAAAGGAAGCCATTGGATAAGAAGAGTTTTCTTTCCATCAGTTCCATTGCCAGGGTTGTAGAAACTTTGGGCAGGGGCAGGGGGAAGCTAAACTCACCCATTTCAGTTGTGAGAAAGAATGTCTTCTTCCTTCCATAATGAAGGATTATCTATAGCTGACATGCTTGCTCTCATGAGCTTGGAACCTCATGATCTTAATGTAACTAGCTGCCATCCATATTTTTATTATTTTGAATCCTATTTTGGCACAAAAGAAGGCAGTGTAGTACTTGCTTTTGGAACAGACTGATGTAATGCATTCTACATACTGTAGGGCTGCCCTTGAAGACCATCCAGAAGGTACAGCTGGTTCAAAACACAGCAGCATGAGCAGAAATGGGCACTTCTTTTTCTGCCCATGTGTCACTATTGCTACACAAGCTGCATTGGCTGCCAGTTGGCTTCATGGCATAGGACCTTTTGCCCAAGAGACCGACTTTCTCCCATTGTTTCTGCCTGCCCAGTACATTCAGGCAGAGTGGCTGCACTCCAAGTCCTTTCTATTAATTGCTGCCAAGACAAGTTAGAAAGGCTTACTTGAGAACATTAATATCAAAGTGACTGTATGAATAAGTTAGCTTGATGTGTTCACCATAATGCAGTTTTGCAAAGTATTTGTGTGGGTCTGTCTGCATGCATTTGTAAAGTTTTGTGATAACTGAAATGAGATGAGAGTTTATTTCCAGGAAACTTCCCCCTGACCTTGCAAACATGACAGGGACCAGGTTCAGTTCCCCACTTTATCCTATTAAACATAAAGGAACTATTCCTGTCCCTAAACACAGCCTCTAATCTTTTCCTTGCCAAAAAGAAAGAAGTACATGTAGTCCTCATTTAGCAACCACATATGGGACTGGCAACTTGGTCGCTAAGCAAAGCAGTTGCTAGAGTGGAAATCACGTGACCACAACTGTGTTTACCAGCAAAAAACTGACAAGAATAATCAGTTTCACACATTTGGCTTTTGTTTGCCTCCTAACCAACCCCCTGCCCTTGGAATGCTCACCCCAGTGCTGGGATATTTAGCAAGAAGGGAATTGGTATTTACATTCACCGGAGAGGAAGGGATTACAAGACAGTAAGCAGGCACACAGTAGGAAATACACATAGAAAGCAATGCACTGGGGCTGACAGCTGTGAGCGTGCTACGCAAACAGCACAGGGTATTCCCCATTGAATGTCTGCTTACTCTCTTGTAATCCCTTCTTCTCCAATATCTCCACTCTGTGATGGGGTGGAACAAGCCAGGCACAGGAGAGATTGCCTACAGAAATTGCTTGTTTTTTCTACCACCTCCCTACAGAGTGGAGAGATTGGAGAGGAAGGGATTACAAGAGAGTAAGCAGGCACACAATGGGGAATACACCAGGCTGTTTGTGTAGCTCGCTCGCAGCTGCTGGTGCTAGCACGTTGTTTTAATATGTATTCCCGATTGTGTGCCTGCTTACTCTCTTGTAATCCCTTCCTCTCCAATCCCTCTGCTCTGCAACAAAGGAAAAAAAGGAAAACAGCAAGTCAGGCACAGGACAATGCATATTGACTGTAATGATGATCACGTGACTGAGGGACAGCACAGTTGTAACTTTAAATGGTGGTGAACAAGGCAGTCGGTAAATGAGGACTTCCTCTATTACCCACCATTAACAAAGGCAGAATGAAGTTGACTAGAGTCAGTAGAGACTAGCCTGATGCAATTGAGTAAGAAAGGACTAATAAGGAAATTTCAACAAAATAACTGGGCAATATGCTCTTATCCCATCAATGTTCCTCTGCTGGCTAACAAAAGACAATGGCTATTTCTACCCCCCTGCTGCCTCTAAAAAGCACAGTGTTTCTTAACAATAAAACAGCTCTCCTTACACAGTCAAACTTATCCAGTTTTCCTTCTATGGTTCCAAGATCCTGACAGGAAATCAGAACCCTAGAATTTCCCCCCCCCCCCAATTCAAAATTCTTATAAAAGATCTTCCTTTTTATTTTTCTCTGTTCTTCTTCCTTCGTAATCCAGAATTCAACCATCATTATTCCAGTAAAATGTGGTTTTCCTCTTCACAGTTGTGCTCCACCTTTCACAACCACAACAGTTTCCTTCAAGTTGAACCAACATTGGTAGTTTCATAAACACATTCATGCAGTTTTTCTTGGTAATTGTATAGAAATAGCCATTTTTATTGTGTTCTTTTGAGATGTTTCCTCTGTTATGTAAAATTCTTAGGATATGTTCTCTACAGTGGGTGCAGCAAATACCAGAAGTGCTCAGTAATAATCTGCTTTTCTTCTCTCTTCATCCCTATTCCACACCACACAATCTATTGATGCAACTTGCCCAAAGTAGTGCTTGATATCACAGGTAACTTTTAAATGTGAGCTAAACATGATCCATACAAACATGCAGTTTGCCACAATGGCCACTCACATTGTCTGAAGATGCACTAGTGTGTGAGCAGAAAAATGAATGAAACAGGGAGCATTACTCCTTAGGGCTGGGTTTACCATCAAGCAGACTCATCTGAGTAGATATTGGGAAAGGTGAACTTAACAGTAAGGTACTGGAAAAAAGAGCTCTGGGTGCTTTGTGGCCTATCCCTACAACATGTAAGCAAACCTTCAGCTCTCAGAATATTGTTTCAGTCACCATTGTTGGCATAAGAATCAAAAATAAATAAATAAACTACCAGTCTAATCAGCGATGACACATAGAATGGGAAGGTAGTGCCCTCTTGCCTTGTATCTCAGGCAGGAAAATATCTTAGGCTATTTAGGCTAGCCTGATTTCCACAGGATGCTGGATCATTCGTTCATGATTTCATGAAGTATGCAATGATAAAAAATAAACAAAAGATATAAAATAATTATATTTTATATATTATTATATATTATGCAGAGAGGGCATGCTTCAGATCCCATCAACAAGAGAATTCCATCTAGCGGGGTCCAGGAGGCGTGCCTTCTCCATGATAGCGCCTGCACTTTAGAATATCTTGCCCTCAGAGGTAAGACAGGCCTCTTCACTCCCGACCTTCCGGAAGACTCTAAAGACCTGGTTCTGCAGCCTTGCCTGGGATGAGGGAGGTAATAGTTCCTCCTGGGGATGGCTGGCCCCATAGTGTCCTCTATGTTATCTACTTATCTTATTAGACAGGTTGATTGTATTTATTTTTATAGGTTTTAATTGTTGAGCATTTTTGTAAACCGCCCAGAGTCCCCCGTTGGGGGAGATGGGCAGTAATAAATAAATAAATAAATAAATAAATAAATAAATAAATAAAATTTAGAATGGTCCTCTAGTGTTTAGCTGATATACTACATCTAATCCATATTATTTACAAACTAAATCTTCCTGAAAAGGGGCACAGAGGGGGACAGGGGAGAGAGAACAGAACCTTTCCAGTTCATGTGAAAAAGAGTAACTGAAGGAGGAACTAGAGAGGATGTGGGAAGTGAAGGCCAAAGTGGTTCCAGTGGTGGTAGGAGCACTCGGGGCTGTGACTCCTAAGCTGGGAGAGTGGCTCGAACAGATCCCAGGAGCAACATCAGAGCTCTCTGTCCAGAAGAGCGCAGTGCTAGGAACAGCTAAGATACTGCACAGAACTCTCAAACTCCTACGCCTCTGGTAGAGGACCCGAAGTTGACAAAGACATGTACCACCGATAGGGGTGAGAAGGGAATTTTTATATATGCCATATATTTTCAAAGTTTTCAGTATAGATCAATGTAAGTTTCCATTTATTTGGATTTCTAATTACTGATCATTGTGGGTGTTTTGTGAAGCCATTCAAATTAGGTCATTGACTGGGACTGCTGTGATTCTCCAAAGGGTCTAGAAAAAAATATATCCATGTCAATAATTCCTTTATCACAATCACACATGAAAATATTCTGTTTTCTCACTCCAAAAAATATTCCCATACTAAACAGCAAACAATAGAATTGATATAGATAAGTTTTGCAATACTGAACTTAATAGAGGTCTAAATGTTATATATATATATATATATATATATATATATATATATATATATATATATATATATTTCATATTCTCCTCTGCCCTGTTGAATTATTAACAAGTTTCATTGTGAAAAAAGAATGACAGAAGCATCTTCCTGAAAGGGTCTTTACACTGTGTTCCTTTGTAGTAATGGATAATAGCCAAGCACATATACCAAGTCTGTTTTTCCTTCCTTCTCTTTTTCTCCATAAGTGCTTTATTTTTTTGTGGATTGCAATCTAACGGCAAAGAAGAACCAGCTATTACATTGTAAGGGAAATCTATGAGTCTCTTTGCAAACGTCTGGGCCAGAATTTCTGAAGCTTTGTGAAAGAGATGCAGTTTTCTAGTTGCACAATTAGTTCTTACCCATCAAAATAATAACTTTTCAGCTTAAAAGAGTAAAAAGGTCTTTCAGAAAATCAAAAGTTGCAGCAGGTGGTGAAAGCCATTGCTTTAGAACCATTTAATGCATGTATATGTATACACTCATGGGGAGAAAGTATCACTGATTTCCAATTTGCCAACAAATTAGGCAGATGAGCCCATTCTCCTAGGGGTCAGAAGATTCTGAGAGATGATTTCTGGTTGGAGCTGTTCTCACTAGGGATTTATCTTCCATTGGCTTTGGAGGACACATGCTAGCAGCAAACAAGGAGGACTGGAGTAGCTGGAGGAGGCCGTTTCTCAACAAACAGCTTTTCTCCTCTCTGGGAACATGTGTTGTGTTCCTATCAGCAACTCAGAAGAAAAGCAAGCCTTATCTTCAGGAGGACTAGGAGTCTAGACTAGGTAGTTCTAGCAGAGACTTGTTTTATGGTCAAACACTTGAAACTTGTTTTATAAAGGGCATATAACACTGTTATGTATAGCAAGGGGAAGACAGACACTTTTTGTGTCCTCCAGAACCCTCCCAGATCATCTTGCCAAAATCTGAACATGATGTTCAATAGTGCAATTATCCACAATGTGCTTTGAAAGTAAAGGTTAAAATATGTTCGAAAACCTTCTATACCTATTTTGTATTTTAAATATCCCTAACACTTCAAACCACACACACACACACACACACACACACAAAACATACAGTATCATCCTCAGTGATTTCAGCATATGGCCTTGACATCCCCATTATATTATACATACCTGTGTGTGCCATTCCCTCTTTCCCAGTCAGCTTTCACTTGCCCATTAGAATTACTTGCATTCAAAGGAGCCCACCCTTTGCATGAGTTACAATTTTGAGCCTACTTCCTATCTGAAAAGAGGGCAGCCCACAGTACTGAATAGCTCCTGAAATAGCTCCTGCTGCTGCACTGCATATCTGTATTGACACAGTGAGGCTGTAGTCCTATAGCCCATAGGAAGGTAACCTGGTTCCTCCAGGTGTTGTGAATTGCAGTTGCCACAATGCTGTGCTACAGGCCATCTTGATGAGGACTGATGCAATTTGGAGGACATCAGTTGCCCTACCTTTGCTGTAGCCACTTACTGAACATAACAGAATTTATTTCTGAGTAGCAAGGTGTAATCATATTTGATGCATAAATATGATGCTATCCCAGTGTGAGCTTTGAGACTTACAAGTCTCTCCCTTTCTCTCTCTTCCTTTCCCCCAACAATATCTTTCCTGGAAATAACAACAATATCATGGTAGATATATTTTAATGAAAATGTTTTAATAACTTTGTTTTTTGAAACTACACCAAGGCAGACCCATGAAATGTGAAATCAATCTTCAAATGCAGCTATATATTTATACACAATTGTCTGAGACTATTTTTTCCCCTCTGGACCAAGTGGGGAATATTTAATAAATGCACACCACCTGTGCACTAAATTGGGCTTGTACAACTGCAATTACTTTGAGTACCTTTCCTTCTCTATGGTGAGTCAAACAAAGCTGTTGAACTATTCTGATTAAAAAAAAAGCCTTTTAAAAATCTATCACATTCTTTGGGAGTTATAAATAACTCAAAATTATACATTCTGAATTGACATAAACCAAGTGTATGTATAGTCTGTACAGCACTAGGAAAAGCCAAAAAGGTTTTCCAGTAACAATGCACAGCAGCAGCACTGATATGTACACACCAAAATATGACAAACATAAAGAAACTCAAAACCAGCACTATGAAATTTGCCTTTAAAAACAACAAAAAAAAATTGGAGAGACATCTGGGGATAAATAAACATAGTCCAAAGCAATGTGGAGGCCAATACATAGACACAAAGTCACATTATAGGAAGATCATGGATTGCTCTTTTTCCTATACATGTTCTTAATATGGCTGATGCGGAGTCTGCCATGGGTGGGGGTGGGTGAAGGGCATGGTGGTAAGGAAGAATGTGTTTCTGCTTTCAAAATCACTGCAAGAGGGAAAATAGAATGCGATCACCCCACTTTTAATGTTCTACCTAAATCTGAGAATTGAATTCATAAGTCATACCGCTTGCATATTTAATATTTCCACAGCCGGAGGTATAGGTAGTACTTTTGAGGAGAATTATACCAGGACACATGTGAAGAGAGAAATGTATACACACTGTGGCAAGTGATGGAGAGGGGTAAACAGGTGCACTCTTAGCATAAGGGAAGGGACGCAGAAGTCAGGACCCACCAGGGCTTACTCTGGTAATTGTTATCTCTCTTTCCTTTTGTTAGTAATTATAATAGTCTGGGGAGTATTGATGCTTTTCAAATTTGGTGTTGGAGAAAACTCCTGAGAATACAATGGATAGCCAAGAAAACAAACAAATGGATCATCAAACAAATTAACTCAGAGTTCTCACTCAAGGCACAAATGACCAGGCTCAAATTATCATAGGTAAAGTAAAGGTAAAGGTTTTCCCCTGCACAGTTGTGTCTGACTCTAGGGGGCAGTGCTCATCTCCGTTTCTTAGCCAAAGAACCAGCGCTGTCCAAAGATGATTCCGCGGTCATGTGGCCGGCATGACGTGCGCGGAACGCTGTTACCATCCCACTGAATTGGTACCTATTTATCTACTTGAATTTGCATGCTTTTGAATTGCTAGGTTGGCAAGAGCTAGTGCAAGTGCGGGAGCTCACTCCGTCATGCGGCGCTCAGGTCTCGAACCGCTGACCTTCTGATCGACAAGACCTAGTTTTCTGGAGAAGACTATAATGCTGGGAAAGGTGGAAGGAAAGAGAAGAAGAAGACAATCAGCCACAAGGTGGATAGACTCAGTTACAATGGTGATGGTGCACTGTTGGAAGACTTGAAGGACCAGGTTAGGGACAGAACATTGTGGAGCAAATCTATCTCACTAAGAGTCAACACCAACTTGACTCTTGCAAGGGAGATGGGCGGGGAATAAATTGAAATAATAAATAAATAAATAAAATAATAAAACTTGATGGCATGTAGTCAATTAAAGGTGGGCAGCTAAGCTTGCACATGCTTACAGATGCTCAGCTTATTATTTTTACTGTTTTTCCTAGATGTAACTAAAATGCGTACCCAAGTAAATAAGTTTCAGATGTAGAGAAATTTGATCAGTGCAACTCTTTCACACCATGTGGTATTATATTAGATTAAAACATCTGGGAAATTTCACGGTCAGGATATTTTTTTTAAAAAAAGCTGTTTATCAGATAGTAAATGAACAGTGGGGTGTAAAGGAGTTGGTAGTATAGAAGTGAGAATAACTGGTCTTGTAAAAAATGGGCTGAGAAGACCATTGAATCCAGGTTATAAAATTAGTTAGGTGAACCATTGGACACGAAAGCCAAGATCAAATATGTAGCTCTTCACAATGACAGAATTTCAAATGTTTCTGTTTAATTTCCTGCACTATATTGGGTTATTGTTACTATTGATTGATTAATCATTTTTGTGATCTTGTATTTTTACTCAGTTGCCTTGGGCTCACCTGTGTATGTTGTAATTCCTCCAAACTCATTACAGTTAGTTCTTCTAAAAATTTCAGTAAAGCCAGCCCTAGAAACCTATTTCTGACAATTGTCTTTTGTCTGATTAGTAGAAAAGATGCAATTCCTTTCCAAGCCTAAACATTCTTTTGGTCCCAGTCTCAATGAACAGCTGTTTTCTTAATAATACCAACAAATGGGGATTAAAATAGGATTTAAATCCTATTTCATATTAGAATCAACCTGAAACAATCTCATTTAATATATTACACTCCATTTATGGAGGCCCATGGAGGGAGATTTTGCCTTGGCATCAGTTATAGGATCTCTTTGCTCACGGGCAATTTTTACAAAAATATCTATCCAGCAGTACCTACAGAGAAATTCTCCTGTACTTTTTCTACCAGTTCCTACTCAATTTGATGAAAGAGAATAATAATAATAATAATAATAATAATAATAATAATAATAATAATAAATTAAATTTGTATGCTGCCCAACTCTCAATGACCCTGGGTGGAATATGATTTTCAAATTCCTTTGAAAGGAAAAGAGAATTCTGGTGAAGTTCTCATGGTTGAATGAAGTGTTATTGTACTTACTCAGAAATGAAGTGGCCATCTTTACATTGGTTTGCACCCTCCCTGTTAATCCCAAGGGAAGACATGATGATGTGACTCCTCCATGAGGTTTCCCAAATTGGAAAGCGTGGGAACCCATTTGGAGTTGGAAAGATATACAGCACAGACATGACTATGTAGTACTAGTCCCTGCAATTCCTTAGGGTAACCTGATGCAGCTTATTTTATAATTTTATCTTGGAAATAAGCACCATTTTAGCTGTTTTCTATTTGGAGTCCTGCTAGCTATCAGTAGAGTTGAAAGTTTCAGGGGGTAGTGCAGTATTTTTGTTTCACTTCGAGTTTGTCTTGTTTTTTTAAAAAAAAGCTTTGAAAAAGGCAAGCTTTTATTCTGGATTAGACATCTACTTGCTGTGATGAGTGGGTCTAGCCTAACGTCCAACTGAGACTGCCTGCAAATATAAATGGGCCAATTATGTGCTCTACAAAAGTGATTGGTGACTGATGAATACAAAACATGGTCAAAAACAAGCAGGGAGATGGCAGCTAGAGAACTGTTGTGAAATTCAGGCCCCCGCTTTGTCTCACCCCTTGCTTTTTGGGTGTCACTGTCACTTAGCTGTAATAGTAATAATAATAATAATAATAATAATAATAATAATAATAATAACAACAAGAACAACAACAACAACAACAACAACACCCTGGCTAAATTCCCTCATCAGGGGTCTATCCTGGCAACCAAGAATAGTCACTGTGGGGCCTCCTGAATACTTTTGACTCCAATTTCCATCTGTCCCACCCAGAATGGCTAGATCAGTCCAAAACCTTTGGAAGATACCAGGTTGCCTAACCCCAATGTAAATCGAGAACTTCCATATCTTATTTAGCTTCTTTCCTTGTGACCCATTTCCACCTTGCCAACATTGCACTGCCTTTTTGGTCACTACTCTCCTTGTCAAGCTTTGTCCTACTCTTACCATTTTCTACTTCACATTCCCATTTTCCTTACTTTTATTCCCAACTTTTGCCACCTAGTCCCTTGTCTGACTTTGCTCGTGGCACAGGTCCTTCTGACTTGGAATACTATCCAATTGCTGTACAGCTATTTCTTCTGACCTTATTGTTTTGTCTCCTTTCAGGATTCATCAACTCTTCTCACTGTAAAGTTCGAGAAAGGGGAAGGGGAAGGGGAAGGGGAAGGGGAAGGGGAAGGGGAAGGGAAGGGAAGGGAAGGGAAGGGAAGGGAAGGGAAGGGAAGGGAAGGGAAGGAAAGGAAAGGAAAGGAAAGGAAAGGAAAGGAAAGGAAAGGAAAGGAAAGGAAAGGAAAGGAAAGGAAAGGAAAGGAAAGGAAAGGAAAGGAGAAAGGAAAGGAAAGGAAAGGAGAAAGGAAAGGAAAGGAAAGGAAAGGAAAGGAAAGGAAAGGAAAGGAAAGGAAAGGAAAGGAAAGGAAAGGAAAGGAAAGGAAAGGAAAGGAAAGGAAAGGAAAGGAAATTTGGATAAGAAAAATGGGTACTGATTATATTCCTGAGAATCTGAGTATTTGGAATCCTTGCAACAACTGAGTCAATCAATACCAAGAGGTTTCAGTTCAGGTATGTTCCATTTCACATTCTCCCATCAGTCAAATTTAGCCCATTTTTATCTACTGTACATTTGTAAATTCAATAAAAACTCTGCATAAAAATGTCTATACATTTTAAACACACTTCTTTTAATATATATATTAAATTTATTTATTATAAATTACATTATTATATTTATTATATTCTTGAACTGTTATTTTAATGTTTTATTTTATTTTATTTATATTTGTAGGAATTTAATTATGCTTGATTGTAAACCGCCCAGAGTCCCTCTTGAGGGAGTTGGGCGGTGATAAATCGAATAAATAAATAAATAAATAAATAAACAAACAAACAAACAAACAATATATATATATATATATATATATATATATATATATATCGGAATGTGCCAGCTGTGCACATTTTGTGCAAGCATTTTTTTTTCATGATGTAATCTGCTTTTCTGTATGTTTTTTCCATATGCCCATATGGGCATGCTAGATATGTGGATTTTAGTATGCATTTTTTCTTCATAAACATATTTTGTGGGACTGTGAGCCATATTTCCAAAGTCTGAGAGGAGGAGGAGGAGATTATTTATATACCACCTGAGTCATAGTGATTCTGGGTGGTTTACAATTGTTAAAAACATTTAAAAACAAAGAACAATACAGAATACACAAACAGCACAAGACCAAATATGGCAAAGAAAACAACCCCAGAGGGGAACAAGGAAAAGGAAGAAAGGGGTGTCAGTTGTCCTCACCAAAGGCCTGGGTGAAGAACCACTTCTTCAGGGCCCTTTGAAATACCAGTAGGGTGGGGGGCATTCGAATCTCTGGAGGAACCACATTCCAGAGCTTGCACTGCTACAGGGAAGAGATTCAAATGGCCCCCACCCTACTGGAATTTCAAAGGGCCCTGAAGAAGTGGTTCTTCACCCAGGCCTTTTGTGAGGACAACTGACACCCCTTTCTTCCTTTTCCTTGTTCCCCTCTGGGGTTGTTTTCTTCCATGGTCCTGATAGGTGGCATTGTGTAATCAATGGAACCCGGAGCACGCCAACGTTGCCAGATCAAACCAGCCAGGCAGATACTGTGGGAGACAGGCGGTCCCTCAAGTAACCAGGCCCTATGCCCTGTAGAGCTTTAAAGGCAGTGATCAGCACCTTGATCAGTGTTACTGATCAGTTACACACCCAGAAGCAAACTGGCAACCAGTGCAGCTCGCGAAACAGAGGCATTACATGGGCATACCAAAGCATGCCCATCACAGCCCACACTACTGCATTCTGGACCAGCAGAAGCACAAGGGCAATTTTTTGGGATGGTTGCTGATATTCATATATTTTAGAATATATTAGTGCTATATTTTAAAAAAAGATGTGGTGTGTCAAAATGGATGAGGCTGGAGCAAAAAATGAGTGTGACTATATTTTTATGGAGTTCCTCCATAAAAAATCTGCAGTTCATTCTTTAGTTGATAAGTGCCTCTCCCCTAGTATCCTGCTTATACCTCCTCACAGATATTGTATTAGTAACACTCGGCAGCCCCTAAACATCAGTGGTTTAATATTTTTTCCCACTTGTATCCTTTAAACTTTTCCAAACCTTTGGGGGGGGGGGGAAAGCCTTGAATGATGATTTGGAGCTCCATTTTGGGGGTTTGGGGGGATTTTGAGGGTACAAATGGGAGTTGGTTGGTTTCCAAGACCTCCCACTCCCACTGTCACCTTAAACCTACTCCAAAAAGAAGGAGAAAAAAAATCTGCAAATTCCTGTTGAGGGACAGGCTGTGTTGAGGGACAGGCTGCCAGAATGCCCTGAGGCCCATCTTGAATTTATGTGCAGGTGTAGACCATGATCTAAAGCCTGGTAGGTGAGCATCTTCATCACCGGTGGTTAACCATATCTCTTGAAGTGCTATGATGTCGAACTTGGAGAGGAATTCCAACAGATCTCCATCTGACATTCTATTCTTCCATCTGGCTATATTCCATGTCAACAGCTGAATAGTACTTCCTTGTTTATTGTCAGAAGTAGCTGGCAATGTGTTGAGATCTGTGATTGGATGATGTGGCTCATGCAGTGTGGCTCATTCTACAGGTGAGATGAAGTCCGAAATTCCTTCAGTATCTAGGAAGGCATACTGGTTGTAATTTGGCCTGCCTTTGCCCCTCTTTTGCTGCTGTATGGAATCAGATAAGATTTGTAATGGTTTGCACATAGAATAGTGAACATTAATTAGTTGTTGTTTCGTTTCTATATCATTGCCCAAAGAGAGAATCCTCACTGGAAGTCACAACAATTTATTATGTATTGACAAGATCATGTATAGACAGTCTATGTAACAGCCCGAAGAAATCATAGGTTAAAAGCTAGGAGACAGGAAGAGCCCTAGAAAATCCTAACTTTCATACTTAAATTTTGGATGCCTTAAGGCATATTTGGTTAGTAAATTCATGGTGATTTTAAAGCACTAACAGCATATGTAAAACAGTTGAAATGCTCTGTAAACCAGAATTAAAAAAAAAACCTTCCTAGCATTTGTGTGGGGGTAGATTGATGGATTTGTATTTAGAAGAAGCTCTGTCTCCAAACGAGGAAAAAAAATGAACATATTGCTATATTTCCTTAAAACAATTTTAAAACACAGTTTGTGAAATGTCTAATTTTATGGAGCTACATTTGAATAAAAATTGCTGCAACTTTGAAGAAACAGCAATGCCATTAATCTGTAATCAGTCACTGACATATCCATTTGTTCAGGAGACCAGCTGTTGGTAGGGTAATTTTAATGAAATTAAGAAATCACTGCTATAATCATATGCATGCTTTAATTTGATGCAGAGGGGAATCTGTAGCAAACCTATATTGTAGTATTTCATAAAGTGATAACAATCACATCACCTTCACCCCTTCTTAAAAAACAGAAGAAACTGAAATACAAATGGAATTGTTGTGCCCACTCTTTGGGCTTGGGGTTTACATGGGCATTTTCTTTCCTTTCCCTTCCATGCACACAACTCTGTGAGTCAATACTGGGGCATTGTCAACCCACCAAATACTTGCTCCCTCTTCCTAGCTTCCCACTTAGCAGCTTGAGCCCATAAACCGGTTCTGCCTTCCAGAGAAGTGTCTACCAAGTCTGCCCCAAAATACAGTATATCACACCAATATTCCTGCCAGATTGGAGCCTAAAATTTCCTGTATTCATTTAGATATCTTTACCAACTATGTTCCTAGGACACTCTTGCTAGATTAGCCCCTGAGATAGCCTAGATACCTCATTCAATGATATCTTCCATTTCCTCTCAGGCATGATTATGCCACTCACATAAGGAGGAAAGAATGGATGTTAAGTTTTCACCATCAATTACACAGTTTCTTCATTGGTCTCTCAGAAACAAAGTTAGGTGGAAGAATGATGCTGGGGAATACAGGAATCAATGAGACAGTCCAACTTGAGAGAAGTGCAGAATCCTCTTCCTCCCTGTTCTGTAGGCACCTCCTGTTTTTAAAATTTGGGATATGACCGCTTCCCCTCATACCACAGCTGATCCTTCTCAGTGATTCATTCTCCCACTTTTCCATATATGAGACGACCATGTCCTCTTTTTCTAATTCCTCTGACTATATACAGTAAACAAGTTGTTGTTTGTAGTTAACCTTGATACTTGTGGTTAGCAACTGGTGGTTTTCTTCAACCACATGTATCAATCTAGTTGCAAAATATGAAAAGATGTGAAAGGATAAAGGAAAGAAAATAGGTCAAAGGGAAAGGCTCCCTTATATTGAAGCGAGGCCAAGGTTCATGTCAACCATGTTCCTGGAATCCAGTAGATATTTTTTTAAAAAAATTGCATTCCCTTTTAGGAAGAAATATAAAGGCCTAGGACGGGTATTTACATTATAAGGTGATAGTTATACAGACGTCAAGAGATGAAAGATCATCCATCAAGGAAAGCTTGTTATGTTCTATTCCTTTCCTTACATTTATATTAAATGAAAAATAATGGGGAAAATATATATATATCTAAGCTGATGTAATAAAATCGATGAGACACTACTTCACAGTACTGAAGTAGTAGTTTGAACAAATGAATAAAAAGAGCTAACAGAAGTTTGGCAGTGGGGTTTGGTGGGGGAATTCAGGGAGGAGATCCTTAAAAAATTTCCCCCCTTGATCAACAGTGTGTAAATAACCTAGAGCCTAAGAAGGGGAAAAGAAGGAATAAAAGCCTTTTTAATAGTGATGCCCTAAGAAACAAAAGCGAAAATAGACAAGGCTTTGTAGATGTGATGGACCATGATTGTGACATGTTTATGTCCTGCCTGAAAATAATCTGGCATATACTGTATTTGCAAGAAGTACAAGCAGACTGGTGCTTGAAGAAAAAGGAAGAGTATTGGAGAATTATGTAGAAAATATCTGGGAAGATATTTTAAAAAAATCTTTGCATTCCCTTTTAGCAAGAAATATAAAGGCCTAGGACCGGTGTTTACATTATAAGGTGATAGTTATACAGAGGACAAGAGATGACAGATCATCCATCAAGGAAAGCTTGTTATGTTCTATTCCTTTCCTTACATTTATATTAAATGAAAAATAATGGGGAAAATATATATCTAAGCTGATGTAATAAAATCTATGAGACACTACTTCACAGTATTGGCAATTCAAAATAAGCAATAAGTGGCTTTATATTGTACTGAGAAGCCATGAAGATTATATAATGATGGGCTTTATGCAACAGTTACAATAATTTTGCTCTGAAATAGATTTTTTACCAGATGCTCTGCTCACCGTATTATGTCATTATATGATTTCCTTCAGTCTAATAGACACATACCTCTAACATTTTTTTTCCTTTTTGCACGTTCCTATCAACTCAAAGCTAGATATTCAGATGCACAACCATGTTATTCCTAGATAACATTTTCATAATGTATTTTGACATTTAAATCAATTGTTTTACCTCAGGAAATGAACACAGAACTAGTTTAAAGAGATTGTTATCAGAACAGATTTTAAATCTGCTTGTTATAGACAGATCACTTCCTGCTGAGATTTAGGCTTACAATGCTTATTCCTCTCTGCAGGCATAGAAGAATCTATTAGAATATTCCATTCCCAGAGGCCAATTGATTCCAATAGATTCTAGAAAAATCGTGTGTGTGTGTGTGTGTGTCTTTCCAGCTACTATGGTCAGTGCTCCTGTCCAAGATTGGGCTGCCGTATGGAACACAGAGATGGTCATGGTGCAGAGCCTGTTCAGTATGTTTCTCAAACTAAGGGCAATGAAGCAAGTTGGGAGATAGAATGCAGATGGAGAAAAATGTGTCTCAAATGTGATCAAACACCAGGAAGAGGTCATTATCAAGGCCATTTTGTGGTGCTGACGAAGGGAAAGAAGCCATTTTTCTTTTTCACCATTGCATCTTCTGAGTGTCACCCAATAGAGCTTTTCTAAGTAATTTAGGATCTTTGGGGATCTTTCCCAGCCCTAAGTAACTCAGTACAACTTATTAGCAAAATGTAGCTAAAAAATGAAACATATTCATCATGATTTAGAAATGTCCAGGGGGCTCTGTTTAATCAGTTTTCATTGGATATGTTTCTGGCCAAAGTGTTTATTCTAATTTGGCCAAAGACAGGTTTACTGCATGTGTCATTCCATCTAGCAAGGACAGAGTCCTCTGTTCTGTTGAGGATGTTATAAATATCTCCCTGGAAGAAGGACTGATCTCAACCTATTTAAAGAAGACTCAGCGGGTAAGACGCCAGGCTTGTCGATCAGAAGGTCACAAGTTTGGAGGTTCGAGACCCTAGCCCCGCGTGACGGAGTGAGCTCCTGCACTCGCCCCAGCTCTTGCCAACCTAGCAATTCCAAAGCATGCAAATGCAAGTAGATAAATTGGTACCACTTTGGTGGGAAGGTAACAGCATTCCACACACGTCATGCTGGCCACATGACCGCGGAAGCATCTTCAGAGAACACTGGCTCTTCGGCTAACAAATGGAGATGAGCACCGGCCCCTAGAGTTGGACACGACTGTGTGGGGGAACCTTTACCTTTTTTTTTATAGTGAGACTACTCCTATTGGATTCAGAGTATATAATTATATGCTTTCTTAGGCAATGTGCTTGAACACATGTTTGCTGATCAGATCTAAGCCCTCTTGAATAAAACATGTTTAGATCCATTTCCGTCATGGTCTGGGCCTGAATTGAGCACTACCACTGCCTTGGTCACCTGGTTGAATTACCTTTCTAGGAGAGAGATGAAAGGGTACAAATGTGTTAATCTTCCTGGTCTTCTCAGAGGCTTTCAATATCACCATGGCATCCTTCTGGAAAGGCTGGGATTGGTGGAATAAACTTAAAGTGGTTGTGCTCATATTTTTCTCCAAAAGGTGGCACTGAGGGATTTCTACTCAACCCCATAGAATATATACTGGAGGGTTCTGCAAAGAGCCATTTTATCTCATGTGCTGTTTAACATCATCACATGGGTACTTAGAGTGATTATGCTGATGACAACTATCTCTATCTTTTCTTTTTCATCAGATCCAGGTGAGGCAATGGAATTGCAGAAAGAGTGCCTGGCTATATTAAAGAACTGGATAAAGGCCAAAAAACCTGAAGCTAGGCAAGACAAAAGTGCTGTTACTGAATAGTTTTTTTATTCAGGTAACTGGTGTTCACCCTCTTCTGGTTGGGATTTATTATGCTTGCCACAGCATAAACTCTGACAGGATTTTGAATACTATAGGTTATTAAATAGGCATATGCATTCAATTTTTCTTAAAAATGAAACTATAATTAATAACCAATCAATACAATTGATTAAATAATAGTTGTTAGGTGTTTCATTGTTACAATTAGGAGGTTGTAGGATAATAAATAAATCTTAAGCCGTTAACAGTTTATGGTGAATGTAACATATACATTAAGTTCAATTATAGAAAGCTGCAGAACAAGTTGGTCGAGGATCCTTGTCCAGCATATCAGGCAAGAGGTCTAAAAGTCTTAACAGTGTACAGGTTAACACAAAAATGTAGGACAAAGAGGATGACAAATGGATAAAGCAAGTTTAAAGAAGAAAAGAGAAGGGAGAATGCAGAAGTTGAGTTTGTGGGGAAAAATTAAAGTACATACAGAGCAGAAGTGCTTCATTTCTGGATTGATTAGGATAGCAAATGAGAAGAAGTTACTGTACCTTTCTTTTGAATGTTGGAAGCTGGCTTCTTTTGGATAAATAAACAAAAAATGAATAGAGAGAGGAGGGCAAAGGATGGGCCTGCTGTGGGTCCTGTTGACCAAGGAACGCTGGTTGGTGGGGCCCAGAAAGTGTGCCCTTTCTGCCGTAGCACCTGCCCTATGGATCATTCTCCTTCTGGAGATTAGGATGGCCCCAACCCTGCTGGCCTTTCGTAAGGCACTAAAGACCTGGTTCTATGCCCAGGCCTGGGGCCTTCAGGGTCCCATCTCCTGGCTCTGCTAGTGACTGTTGATTGTGATATCTTCCTCAGCTGCTGTGTATTTTAATATTTATATTTGTGATGGGAATTGTTTTTAATTTATTTTAAGATTGTTTGCTGCCCAGAGTCACTTGTTGAGATGGGTGGCCATGCAAATTGGATATGAGAGAGAGAGAGAGAGAGAGAGAGAGAGAGAGAGAGAGAGAGAGAGAGAGAGAGAGAGAGAGAGAAGAAAGAGAATGAGAGAGAACAATAGCTCAACTGAACAGAGAATCTGTTCTTCTTTGAAATGTTGAATGGTTGAGGGCCATTTTCATACTACATTGGTGAATGTAACAGGTGCTTGGCTAATGATTTTCCAATCAGGGGGGAAAAAAGGATCTATTTCCTTTTCCCTTCCAAATTAAGGAGATTCTTCAGTGATAGACAGGACTTTACCAGCAAATACTCTAAATGGAGGACTCTTCTAAACACTTTGGATTTAGCAACAGCATATTATCAACTTTGATTACTAGAATTACAGATTATTCACTGGCTCAAGATCACACTATTTCTGAAGTGTAAAAGTTGTGTCTGTATTTACAAATACACAGTACCTTATCCTTCCCTTGTTGCTTACATAGGAAGGCTCAAGCCAATACAGAGGCTACTTAATGGTTACTTTCTGCCCTTAAGCAAAGTCTGAATTTTACAAATATTAATCAGAAGAATACCATCCATCAGAGCTGCTTACATATGAAATGTGTCTTGTCTCAGTTATTAGATAAGATGTAATACAATCACTGTATTAGATTGTAAGAATCATGGAAGAGACAAGGGACAGAAAGATCAGGAAAGGAGGGGTGATTGAGACACACACAAAACCAAACTTACTAGGGAGAACAACTATTAATGAAGTAAAGTGTAAGTTAGATGGCATACAAAGTAGAGTCAGCAACTGGTTGGTTAAAATGCTTTTCTGCTGGAACAAAGTTTTGATAGAGGTTGATAGGATTTTCTAGGCTCCTTGTTTTTGTTTGCCAAAAAGATTTCCACCAGACTGTCATTGCTTTACTAACAATTGGTAATTGGTAATATATATGCGGAAAGGTATGTCTGTACACCCTTCGAGTCATGTCCTTTGGCAGGAAAGATCAGGCCTAGCATCGCATTTAATATCATTTTTATCCCTTATTGCTGCCAGAATTTGCTGAGCAAAAGGGGTCATTGTATGCCTGCCAAGTTCATTCTACCTCACAAGGATGCCAGGCTCACTTTTGGACTGTTGCTTGCTGCAAACAGGGTTTTTGGCTTTGTAGCATTGACCAGCATATTTGAGACTGACCCAAATTGGGGTACAATTCAGGGATGGGGGAGTAAATTGGGTAACAGGTTGAACTTCCTCTAAAGGATCAAGGTCAGGAACATCTATGACTGTTAATCCTAGCTACAACAGAAGGGGTGGGACCAAAAAGGGCTGGAGCTAGCCCCACTGGAAGTGGAAGAGGTGGGGCTTTCACCCATGGAAGTGGAAGTGGCAGAGCTTGTAAACTGGCTTCCATATGCACTATCCCACTATAAAACCAGAAATAGGAGGAAGTGCTGCCCTGCTGGCTATTCCTCTGGAATCTGTTGTCAGCACTGTAAGGAGGGGGAGGGAGTTTGGAGTGGGGGGAATCCATGTCCATCAAGCAAGTTTGTTATTTAGAGGTGCATCTGGATCTTTCTTTGACATTAAAGGCAGAAGTGGCCTCTGTGACACTGTGAAGCTTAACAGGTGTACTTGCTGGGGCCATATGCTGATAGAGATAGTGTCATGGCCCAGGACTCAGACTCTGATTCTGACTCTGAGGAAGCTGTTCCAGCTGAACCAGTAGAATGTCAGCCTCAGGAGACACCAAGCCAGGAATCTCCTGATCAAACACAGGCACCATCAGAACACCTGGAGCAGTCAGATAATGAGGTATGGCCTCCAAGCCCTCAGACTTGGCAAATAGAGTGGAGAGCAGAGCAAAGATGCTCAATGAGGCTCCTTGCCAAGCAAGGGAGTAACTATCTTATTTTATTATTATTTATTTTATTTATTTTCTATCCCACCTTTATTATTTATTTATTTTTATGAATAACTCAAGGCGGCGAACATACCAAATGCTCCTTTCTCCTCCTATTTTCCCCACAACAACAACCCTGTGAGGTGAGTTGGGCTGAGAGAGAGTGACTGGCACAAAGTCACCCAGCCAGCTTTCATACCTAAGGCGGGACAGAAGACAGCTGGCTGCAGCCTGATTTAAGAGGCAATCCTGACCTGTGTTTCTCTGTTGGAAATAACCATCTGATTTCCTGCTCTGGTGTGTCATTCCTGTGAATTCTGTTTGTGAATTCTGAAACTCTGGCCTTTGGACTGACTGACAAACCTGACTTGTCTCTCTGAACTTCAGACTGGATTTTGACTTCTCTTCTGCACCTTCCTGTTGAAAGCAAAACTACCCAGGCAAGCTTTCTTTCCCAAAGACTCTGTTTTGATTTGCGTTCCTTTTCTTGTCTGCCAGTTACTGTATCTACTCAGCCTTGAGTAAATTGCTATTCTCACCTAACAACTATGTGTGTGTGTGAGTTTGAAACCTGAAACAGGACAGATAGCTTCACTAGTGTAATCTATTCTTGGTAACTTCTCATTTAACTCACAATATGGTATACTGTACATGGGGCTGCCTTGGAAATGTTTCAGAAACTTCAGTAAGAACAAAATATTGCATCTAGGATACTGAGTGGAATTGGGCAATATGATTATGTCAGCCAAGGTTTTTATAATCAACACGGGCTCTCTGTTCATTCCTGGTCTCAATTCTAGGGGCTGGTATTAACCTGAAAACTCTCTTCTGTATATTTCTAATGGGATATTATTCTTAAGATCATCTGGGTAGGGCTTGTTCCAGGTGCTTCAAGCAGAATTCAATGAGTTAGGCTTCTTCAGGAAGTAGTTAACCTGCTCATTTCATCATTAGTGACTACATGGTGGGATTCAGGCTCCTGTACATTTTCAAAATTCTGTGGCACTTCAGCTTTAGAACCTGGTATATAAAAATATTATTTCACCTACAAAATAATTTAATTCTGCAAGAATTTTAAAAATCCTGCTGGATGGCTTTACTAATTCCCTTATGCTTCTTTGTCTCAATCTACCCTTCCTCCTCTCTTGGGTTAGTCATGTGAGTGATCCCATCTAGTCAGATATGATGTAATAAATGGGCTGGCACAATATTGCCCAGCCAAGTTTACTTGTTTGTGGCCATTTCTGAGATTAATTGAGTGAATATAATTAATGCTATGAAATGGTTGTGAAATAGTCCAAAGGGACGAGGGATATTTTTTTGTTTTGTTTTTGGCAGTACTTGCCAGAAGGAGAGCCAGTTTGGTGTATTGGTTAAGGCACCAGGCTAGAAACCAGGATACCATGAGTTTTAGTTCTGCCTTAGGCACAAAACCAGCTGGGTGACCTTGGGCCAGTCACTGTCTCTCAACCCTGGGAAGGAGGCAATGGCAAATCACTTCTGAAATCTTGCCAAGAAAACTGCAGGGACTTGTCCATGTAGTAGCCAGGAGTCAACACTGACTCAAAGGAACAAAACAAACAAAATCATAACTGCAATTTCACATCACGCTTCTCATGGCCACATTTAAAAAGACAATAACTCATTACACAAATGATTTGAATTTACAGTTCAAAATTTCATCTAGCAAATACTGTACAGTGTATTTTCAGTTGATATTAAAAGAACCATCTTTAGTAACCAGGTAACTCAGCCTTTTTCCAATCTGGCTTGTGTTAGAATTGCCACCACTAAACTTCCATGGTTGTTATTGTCCATCAAGTCAACCTTGATGCCTGGTGATTACAGGGGCAAGTCCCTGAATTTTTCTTGGCAACATTTTTGAAATTGGCTTGCCCATATCTACTTCCTAGGACTCAAAGAGATTGACTGGCCCAAAATAACCTAAGGCAGGACTAGAAGCATGATCTCCTATCTTCTAATCCAGTAGCTTAACTACTAGACCAAACTGGGTCTCCTGGCTATAAATTCTCAGGATTGCAGCCTCAAATATCTTCAGGACAATAATTTGAGAAATAACTGATACTTGTTTTCATCTGCAAATTTGGAACAACTGCCCTGCATTCCATCCATGTTCCACTTGCATAGATTTACAAAATTCATTATAGGCATTCTCCAATAGCTGATGACAATATTGCATTTAGACCCAGAGCACCTAAGTTTGAATTCGGAGTCATTTATTAACTCAGTGCTTAATAGTAGTCAAGTGACTTGCAGACATACCGTACAAGTAAAAGCTGTCACAGGAGGATGAGTTCAGCTAGGTGAAGAAGCAGAAAGGAATAATGAAATCTAAGCAATGCATGAGGAGTTATCTAGATAATGTACTAAGAGTGCACAAGGTACTGGGGTGAAATGCTGGTTGTTAAAGATATCCATAAAGATGAGAATGATAAAGAAATGGAAGGATGTGAGGAGAAATGTTACTGTCATATAATTGAAGAGAAGGAGGTAGAAATGGTGAAAAGGAGCTCCAGTACAGTTTACTTCAGAACTATTGCTTACAAAGTAAAGATGCATTAAATAATTTTGTATCAAATACATTGTCTGGTGTTATTCCTGTCTTTATTGACTAATGCTAATGGCCATAATTCGAGCAATGTGACTCTGGGTGGCATATAACAAAAATAATTCATTTTTGAATGAATTGAATGAAAAAAAAAGTCAAAACCATATTATCATTAAAATATATTAAAACAACGAATAGGGGACTCCACTCATATAAACCACAACCCCCAGGTTGTGCAAATACTAGGGGGGGGGGAGGCTTGTATTGTAATTTTTTTGCCAATATATTGTGAGCCCCCCAGTTGTAGTTGAGCATTGCCTAAATTAAATAAATCAGTAAATTTGTTCAGCTTCGTTACTCAATTACCTTGTAGAGAGTCAAATGACTAGCACTGACTTGAAACTGAGGCATCTGTGGCAGGATAGAGATTGCTAATGGAGACAGCAAATGTTATACCAGTATAGTTTTCTTCCAAATGAAGGAAGAAAACATAATCACATTAAATTATGTTTAATATTTAAAAAGAGCCCTTATAGTAAATTATATTTAATATAGCCAGGGTGCCAATGGTCAAACCATTTTTTTGTAAGGGAAGGTCTGAATATGGAATCCTAAATGTTGTAGCATTATGTCTAAACAATGAACCTGAAACTAACTGACTTGAAGAATGAACTGAATGTTCTAATGCCAAAACTGATCCACTGACAAAGTGCATTTAGTAATTCATAATTACCTTTTTAAATTGAATCAATAAAGCAACAACAAAAATGATTTTTTTAAAGGACTGGTCTGATTAAAAACATGTTTGGACTTCAGATTTGAAAGACTCCATGAATAAATTGGCTACCCTGTTGGTTTGTCAGTTTTTCTTGTTTGTTTGTTTTTAAATAAAGGAAAAGTAATTGTGGAGAATTGGAATATGAACTGAGATAGAAGCAATTAATGTAATCATATGCTTTCTTATCTTTTTATATATTTTTCATTTAGCCCCTTGATGTTAGAGTTTATGCCTTAAACAGAGAGTAAATTCAAGAATGTATACTGCTGTGCCTCCTTATCTCTTTCCACAGCAAAGTACAGGAACTGCTTGTTAAAATAACAAAGCCTTGGAATAAGTCACATATCAAAGCCACTGTGTTGCTTTTCAAGAAATGTGCCAATAATGTTTTCATACCATGAAGGATTCCTGTGTCTCTCTTCGTGATTATCTTGTCTTCTTATCAATTGTAAAACAATTCTCTCTACATAAACACACATATACATAGAGTTGTGTCTAACTCCAGCTCCAGATTGAATGTTTTCCATGTTACCTTTATGAATCCAGGTTGTTACAGTGAGACATGATTGATTGATTGATTGATTGATTGATTGATTGATTATGTGCCATCAACTCACTTTCAACTCCTAGAGACCACATAGATACATAGATTTTCTCCATGACAATCTATCCCTAACCTACTTTATTCAGGACTCCCAACGTGGCACTCATCGCCACCATAACTGAGTCCATGCACCTTTCTGCTAGTTATCCTCTTCTTCTCTTTCCTTCCACCTTTCCCAGCATTAGAGCCTTCTCCAGAGAGCTGTGTCTTTGCACAATGTGTCCAAAGTAGGATAATTTGAGACTGGTCATTTGTGCCACAAGTGAGAACTCTGGGTTCATTTGTTTGATGATCCATCACTTTGTTTTCTTGGCTGTCCATGGTATTCTCAGGAGTCTTCTCCAACACCAACCTTCAAAGGCATCAATACTCTTCTTATCTTGCTTCTTCAAAGTCCAACTTTCACTTCCATAGAGTGTCACAGGGAATACCATGTCTTGCATGATTTTGATCTTTCTAGATATAGACATAAGCTCCACCAAGTGCTAGTCTGCAGAGTATTTCTTGACTGCTTGTTCCTTTACTGTTGATGGTTGATCCTAAAAAGCAGAAGCTATCAACCACTTCAATATCTTCACTGCCAATTCTAAGGCTGGTTGTTCTACCTATTGTCATTAGTTTGGTCTTCTTTATATTTAATTTTAGTCCCATTTTTTTTCACTGTGCTCTTTGACTTTTAGTATTAGGGCTTGCAGATCCTTTACATGTTCAGCTATGAAGGTAGTATCATCAGCATAGCACAAGTTATTCATGTTTCTTCCTCCAATTTTAAAACCATGGTCATGTTCTTCCAATACAGCTTCCATTATTATATAGTGAAGCATGACAGACTTAATTCAGCATATACCCATATTCCAGTTGAAGTTCCAAAAGCAAGAGTCAAGGCAAGATTGGTGCCAGAATACATCAAGTGTTGAAATAGTTATTGCTCAGTCCTCTAAAGAATGATAGCTAGTAATTCAGGATAATAAGAGGTTAAGCTTCATGTTATTTGATTTGCTGAAATAATGAACTGTATCTCACTCTGGTTTTAAGTCAGGGGTGTGCAGGTCTGCACAGGTGGGGTCCTCCACCTCTCCAAAGGATCAAGGCATGATTTAATGTGACTTCATCATTGATCTCAATTCAATAGGAATGGCTTCTGTACAGAACTCACTCTTTCCCAGCACAGTGTGGTTGCTGCTTCACTCCTAACTTTAGAAAGGGAATATCATGCTTTACAAAATTGTATTAAAGGGACAATTTGAACAAAGCAAAGCTTAACTTTGAAGACATGCAAAGCCATAGTTTGTGGTGTTTGCTTCTTCATTAGGGTTACAAGATCTGGTCTGGAAGAATCCAGATGACCACTCAATGGCCACAAAAGGACATAAAAAGCTTGAACTTCCAGTTTTGCTCCCCATAGCTCCTCTGAGAGGGTGGACTCAAACTTTTCATCATCATCATCATCATCATCATCATCATCATCATCATCATCATCTTCATTTAGCTATGGTAATTGGGACTGGAATTTCTTTTGCTAAGTGATGAGGTTGTAAAGCGCAACATCACGTAACCTCATTGCTTAGTGACAGAAATCCCGGCAGTCTCTGTTGCTGTTGTAAAGCGAGAATTGTGGGTCATTAAGCAAGAATCTCCTAGCAACTTTCTGCTAGCTCCCAACAAGCAAAGTCAATGGGAACCCTGCAGGAAGTTCCAAGTCTCAGGCAGCTCACAAGCAGGCTGGTGGGTGGGTAAGTGGCTGTTGCATCCTGGCGCAAGCATGGATGGGCAGAGGGTGGGTGCTCCAGAGTGCAGGAAGGTGTGCAAGAAAGTGGCAGGAGTGGGAACAACTTATGGGAGTGACTTGCAACCTTCCCTGTGTCAGGGTTCATCTCCATGAATCCTGTCATTGGGATTAGGCCTAGTTAGAGATGCTTCTCGAATGATTAGTAGTGATGCTTCTAGTGTGTTGGGGGGGGGGGAATTGGCAGTTGAGTATTGTGGCTACTACTGAAGGCGGGAAGCGGCTCGTCAAGGTCAACCACCTGCAGGAGGATGGTGCTGGGAACGTTTGCACAGTGAGGTCATCGGTTGGTAAATGGGCGCGCAAAGGGAGAAGATAAGATGCACCAGTTGGGCGGGAATCCGCATTCAGTTCTTTGAAAGTGCTTCAATTAACATGTATCCTGAATAAAGCTTAATCTGCATTCTAATGAACTGCATTGTTAAGTGTTTATTAGGGCATAGTTGTTGGGGTCATCACAGAAAGATCTGAATGCTTTCAACTGGGTTGATTTATCCCGAGGTTACAATTGTTAAAAACAATTAGTGCCTAAACGGTGAGAATTGACTCGTCCAAGAGATTTTCAGAATGGAGGAATCCATGGAATGTTTCCAGGCGGAGGAAGAAGCGCAACCCAGCACTTCTACAGGCCTAGGAGCAGTTTTCAAAGAGGAAAAGTCGGTGGGCTTTGAACCTGTTATTGCCAAGAAGAAAGCAGCTAAAAAGGGGCCCAGACGCAGTGGCATCAAGGCAGCTGAGATTCCTGTGGTACGTACTCCCAAGCCAAGTGCAGAATGGTCCATGGGAATTGGAGGCGGCCTCAAGGAAGGGATGGGGAAACGGACTGCTAAAACTAGAGTTACCCAATCCCAGAGAATGG
This sequence comes from Charina bottae, assembly GCA_023362775.1. Taxonomy (NCBI): domain Eukaryota; kingdom Metazoa; phylum Chordata; class Lepidosauria; order Squamata; family Charinaidae; genus Charina; species Charina bottae. The sequence continues at coordinate 13,554,641 of JALMGJ010000003.1, forward strand.
CTTCTTTAGAGGCAAAAATGGCACGTATTGATTTTGAACTAGAAACTATCAGCAAGCAGATAGAATCTATCAGCCAATCTTTGCAACAACTAGTCATGGCTCCGAAGCCAGAAGGAGCTGCAGTGTCGGAGAAAGGAGCTACTTCAGGGACCACCTCAGCAGAAAGTGGAACTTCCAGTGCTAGTGAAGAAGAAGAGGAATTATCAGAACCGGAGTTGGAGATGGGGCTCTCCTCCATGAGTGGATTACAAAGAGGGAGGACCAGAGCGTTAACTGTTAACAAGCTGAAAATGCGCTTTGATGGCGATCCGGGGAAATTGGCTTGTTTTATGACCCATGTACGGGGTTTTATGGAGGAGTTCGAGGACCCTTTCCTGGATGAGGAAGCTAAAGTAAGGTACGTCTCCAGTTTTTTGGAGGGAGAAGCGGCCCAGTGGCTGGTGGCTTTACATGACATGAATGCAAAAGAACTATTAAATTTTAAATCATTCATGTTAGTTTTAAGAAAGAGATTTGAAGACACTCTATCCAAGATGTCAGCTAGAGTGCAGTTGCAACAGTTGAGTCAGGGGAACATGACTGTAGCTGAATATGCCATGGAGTTTAAAAAGCTTATAAGCCGATTACCGAGCTGGCCGGAAAATTTTCAGATTGAATATTTCCAGATGGGGTTGAAACCCGAAATATTAGAGATGGCAGTGTCGAGAGGTGATCCAGAATGTTTGGAGGACTGGATCCAGCTGGCAGGCAAAGCAGAGAGCACCCGATTACGGCTGAAGTCATATAAACAACTTCAAAGCTCAGGCCGAAGGGTGACGGGCCCCCCCTGCCTAAGAAACCGCTGGGCTCTTATTCAGGGATAGAGCGGGACACTGCAGGACTATGTGTTGAGTTAACAGGCTCTCTGAGGGAATTAGCCCAAGCGGCTGAGGCTCCGCCGACATATGAGGAGGAGGGGGAAAATTTTGTAGAGACTGAATCAGATCAAATGCCCCCTCATCGAAAAACTGATTGTGCTTTGCAATTAGAGCCTGGGGCAGTGTTACCCAAACCCAAGTTGTATTCCATGACTCATAAGGAATTACAAGAATTAAGGAACTTTATAGATAAAAATTTACAGCGTGGGTTTATTGAACCTTCCACTTCTCGAATGGCGGCACCCGTGTTATTTAGGAAAAAGAAAGATGGATCACTGAGACTTTGCACTGACTATCGGGGATTGAATGCTATTTGTATTTCAAATCAGTATCCGTTGCTGTTGATGAAGGATATGCTAGCACAGCTGACAAAAGGAAAAATCTTTACTAAACTGGATTTGAGAGAGGCGTATTTTACAGTGTGCATCAAAGAAGGAGATGAATGGAAAACTGCTTTTAATTGCCAATTGGGGTGTTTTCAATATAAAGTCATGCCGTTCGGATTAAGGGGGGGCGTGGAGTGTTCATGAGCTAAATTAATGAGGTTCTGCATGAATTTTTATATCGGGGGGTGTTGGTATATTTAGATGACATCTTGATTTATACAGAAACCATGGATGAGCATGTGAAATTAGTCAAAAAAGTGTTGCAAAAGTTGTTGGAAAATAAGTTATATGTGAAGCTGTCTAAATGTGAATTTCATAAAGAAAAACTTGATTTTTGGGGATACAGAATATCTCATCAGGGCATAGAAATGGATCCTGCTAAAGTTAAAGATGTTTTGGCATGGGAGACCCCTAGAACAAAAAAGCAATTACAAAGTTTTCTCGGCTTTAGTAATTTCTATCGCCAATTCATTCCCGGGTTCGCTAAGATAGCGTTGCCCTTAACAGATCTGTTAAAGACAAAAAATTCAACAGATGGGCTGTTAGCAAATAAACCCCAGGCAAAGCTAAAATGGACGCCAGCTTGCCAAAGAGCATTTGAACAATTGAAACAATTGTTCACTGCAGAACCTATCTTGAAACACCCTAATCCTGAACTCCCATTTGTGATTCAGACTGATGCCTCGAACTTGGCAATTGGTTGTGTATTATTGCAAAAAGACAATACTGATCAATTACGGCCATGTGCATATATTTCCCGTAAATTCACGGAGGCGGAGCAATGCTGGATGGTTTGGGAGAAGGAAGCCTTTGCTGTAAAGCATGCATTGGCTACATGGCGACATCTACTGGAAGGTTCTCCACACCAATTTGAGGTTTTTACTGATCATAAAAATTTGGAAGCTTTAAAAACCCCCAGGAAGTTGAACCCTAAACAAACCAGATGGGCTGAGTTTTTTAGTAGATTTAACTTCACTTTGAAATATTTACCAGCAGGAAAGAACTTCTTAGCAGATGCTTTATCACGCTTACCTCAGCATGATGGCCCAATGGAAAACATTGTCTCTACAGTAATGTCACCCCAACAATTGGGCTTGCCAGACCAGGGTGAGGAAGTTTCTACCTTACCACCTCCATCGTTACCGGTGCAATTGGAGGGCAAGGTTGCGCTTACTCGACGACAAGCCAAATCACAACAACCCTCATGTGAACCCTCTTTAGAGAAACAGATCAGAGAGGCTATTACAGCAGATGAGTGGTGGAAAAATAATAAACAGTCCTTAATGGAAACTAATGGGGTTTGGTGGAGTGAAGATAGACTGTACATTCCTGAAACGATCAGAAAAGTTATTTTACAACGTTGCCATGATGACAAAGTTGCTGGACATTTTGGATTTGTAAAAACCTTACATTTAGTCAGAAGGCAATTCTGATGGCCAACATTAAGAAAAGATGTTAAACAGTATGTACTATCTTGTCCTGTGTGTGCATCTATAAAAAGGGCACCAGGGAAGCCAGTGGGACTTTTACAGGGAGTAGCTGAACCTACAAGCCCGTGGAAGCAAATCTCAATGGACTTCATTGTTGATTTACCTGAAAGCAAAGGCAAAACTGTTATATGCGTAGTAACTGATCTCTTTTCCAAGCAAGCCCATTTTATCCCTTGTAAAGGATTGCCCTCTGCTGGTCAACTAGCAAAATTATTTATCTTGCACATCTGCCGAGCTCACGGCGCCCCCTTGAGGATTATCAGCGATCGCGGATCTCAGTTTACTGCCAAATTTTGGAAATCCTTTTTAAAATTGATTGGGACTGAGCAGGGATTGAGTAGTGGGTTTCATCCGGAATCGAACGGGGTGTGTGAATGACTTAATTCCGTATTGGAGCAATATTTACGTTGTTACATCAGTTACCAGCAAGATAATTGGGTGGACTTGTTGCCATTTGCTGAAGTGGCATATAGTAACACTGTTCATCAGAGCACTGGATTTTCACCATTTAAAATAGCAACTGGACAAGACTTTGTTCCTATTCCTGAATTGCCTGACCCTGCCATGATACAGTCTCCAGATCCTGTGTTGGCAGATTAATGGATTACAAAAATAAGGGCCAATTGGCCGATCATGCTCAAAACATTGCAGGAGGCTAAGGAATCTTACAAAACTTTTGCTGATCGCAAGCGGGCGCCTGAATGGACTTTGGTGGTGGGAGAAAAGGTTTACTTGTCTACCAGACATCTCAAGACCACACAACCGTCAAAGAAACTGAGTCCTAAGTTTATTGGTCCTTTTCCAATTGTAAAAGTGATAAACCCTGTAGCTGCTCAATTAGACTTGACTAAAAACTTATGCAGGGTACATCCTGTATTCCACATCAGCTTGTTGAAGCCTGTCAAAACTGCACCACAATGGCATCCAGAATCAACCACACCTCCACCCATCATGATAGGTGATAATGAACATTTTGAAGTTTTGGACATTTTGGATTCTAGACTGCATAGGGGTAAAATTCAGTACTTGGTGCAGTGGAAACATTTACCTATTGGATTTAAGGAATGGGTTGATAAGAGTCATGTTCTGGCTCCACGTTTGATCAAGAAGTTTCATAATCAGTTCCCTGCTAAACCTGGTTAATGTAATGTTGCATTCTTGATTTTGTTTTGCAGATTGGACCATCGTGCATATGCCTGCAACCTGAACACTTTTGGTTTTATTTCTATGTTTTCGTTATCTTGTATGCTTTGTATGCTTTGTATGCTTTGTTTTTCTTATATACTTTCCATGCCTGGTTTATTTTGTAATTGGTAGGATACTCTTTCTTTTACAGGGTCAGCATGTCAGGGTTCATCTCCATGAATCCTGTCATTGGGATTAGGCCTAGTTAGAGATGCTTCTCGAATGATTAGTAGTGATGCTTCTAGTGTGTTGGGGGGGAATTGGCAGTTGAGTATTGTGGCTACTACTGAAGGCGGGAAGCGGCTCGTCAAGGTCAACCACCTGCAGGAGGATGGTGCTGGGAACGTTTGCACAGTGAGGTCATCGGTTGGTAAATGGGCGCGCAAAGGGAGAAGATAAGATGCACCAGTTGGGCGGGAATCCGCATTCAGATCTTTGAAAGTGCTTCAATTAACATGTATCCTTAATAAAGCTTAATCTGCATTCTAATGAACTGCATTGTTAAGTGTTTATTAGGGCATAGTTGTTGCGGTCATCACACCCTGCTGGCTTCTCCATTGACTTTGCTTGTGGGAAGCTGGCAGGGAAGGTCGCAAATGGCAATCACATGACTGCAGGACTCTGCAACCCTCATAAGTGTGATCCAGTTGCTAAGCACCCAGATCACAATCACGTGTCTGCGAAGGTGCTGGGATGGCCAGGACTTTGAGAACTGGTCATAAGTACCACTTGTTCAGCACCATCATAACTTTGAATGGTTGCTGAATGAGTGGTTGTTAATTATTATTATTATTATTATTATTATTATTATTATTATTTGGAGAATTTTAAGAGATGAAATGGATGGTTTAAATTTTATTGAGGCCTAAAACACTAGTCTTACATCTTGACTCATTCCAAACCCACCAAAATGATGCTTTCTACTCTGGTGCCAACTTCTACAGCCCTTGGAGGTTTTCTAATTATGTTGAATGAGTGGAGGTATGGAAAGCAAAGAGCAGAAATTATTCATGGGGAGAGAAACAAAAAACAACAGAAAAGATATGGGTGGGGGAAGCAACTGAGGAATGGAGGGAATAAAGGGAAAAAGTCAGGGAAGGGGAAGAAACTTGATCATCAGAAACATATTATCCCAAATTTCAGATGTATCATCTCCCTCCTGGTTGGTCAAGGCCTCCTGGGAAACATTAGATAGATGATAGATAGATAGATAGATAGATAGATAGATAGATAGATAGATAGATAGATAGAGACAGACAGACAGACAGACAGACAGACAGACAGACAGACAGACAGACAGACAGACAGACTGAATGAATTATTTTGGTCAGTGACCAGATAAAGCAGAACATATATAAACTAATTACAGCAGAAAGAGAGGAGAAAATAAGTAAACAAACCATCCACATAGCCATAAGATAAATGAATCAGGTATGTCAGTCATGTGCAGTAGTCAATTGTTTTGCACATTCACAGCAGCTATACAGAAGTTTGCTACACTATGGGTGACAGCAGCTTTCTTGTCTGATAAGAGAAAGTTGACAAGAAGTTCCTCAGGATAATTAAGTACATATGGCAAGAGAGGGAAGAGGTGTCTTCTTTGAATATCATTGTAAAAGGAGCAGCGCAGCAGCATGTGGAGAGTAGATTTAACTGAACCATCACCACAAGGGCAGGTTTGGTTAATCATGGGGTTTTATTGAATCTACCGTATAAAAGTGCTGAGGGTAAACTATTTTAGTTGAGCTTCAAACTGGGTTTTGATACTGAGATGGCATCAGAAAGTCAGAAGTTGTCAGAAGTTTGGCAGGCTCAGAATGGGAGTGGTGCATCAATATTGGCCCTCCTGAATCTCTCAGTGGCTTTTGATACCATTAATCATTGTATTCTTCTGGACAAGCTTGAGGTTGAGAGTGGGGGGCAAGGTTTTGTAGTGGTTCTCTCACAGCAAGTTCCAGTCTGTGATGGTAGGGGAGGAGAAGTCCAGCTCTAGACCCCTACATTATGGGGTGCCTCAGAGTTCTACTCTCTCCCTACTCCCATTTAACACCCACATAAAACCTCTGGGTAAGATCATCTGTTGGCATAGGGTTAAGTATCATCAATATGTTGATAATATTCAGTTTTACATCTCTGTCCTGGGCCACCCAAGTGATATCATTAAGCTTCTTCCTCAATGTCTGGAAGCTGTGGGGGCTAGATGGGGAAGAATAGGATTTGGATTAACCTGTCAGGATTCAACTATGAACCCTTCCCTTTCCTTTGCTTTCCCTCTCTGTTCCCAAGCCTCCAACTCCTGCAGGTGGCTGACCTTGATGCTGCATTCCACAGTCTCCGACGAAACCCACAACACTTGGCACCCTCACCCCCTCCCTCCAGTTCACACGCTTATGCTAACTCTATACCCCTAATGGCAGGATTCGACTATGAACCCTGACATAACCCTAGTGTCAGCTGTTTTAATTTTGTAAAGCCACCCAGAGTCTTCTGGAACAGGGTGGTTTACAGATTTATTAAATAAATAAATATTTCTGTTAAAGACAGGCAAATATTTATCTAAATAAAAACAGGATGGAACAGCCGCGAACACACTGAAAATGGCAGATAAGTGCTTTCAGGATGGTAGACCTACTTGTTTGATATTCCCTCATTGTATCATTCTGCTTTCTGCTTACTTTTCTGAAATATTGTTAGAAGAGGAAAGAGACTGGAAACTTCCCAGACACAGACTGAAAACAGGGTGTTTTTTATTTAATACAAAGCATTCTGAAGAGGCGTGAAAAGTGTCTTGGAGAAGAAAGGGCATTTCTTTTCATGTGAATCAACACGTAAGTTCTAAGCTTTTGATGTCAGAAAGGGGAAAACAGTAGGAGTTTAATTGGAATCAGTCTTGAGGGTAGTTATTCAGATAGCTAAATCTCATGAGGCAATTTCATAGATAGGACAGTTCGGGTTATTGTGTTAGATTCTGCTACTATTGGACCCATGTGCATTAAAGTAAAATACTAGTGCCACTGGGATTTCTCCAGTTTCATAGTGTTAGCTTTTTAAAACAACCCTAAAATAAACTATAGACTTTTAATAGTTTCTTCCATCCTTTTTGTACAAATGAGGCTATGAAAAAGATCAAAAGATACAATGGATAATTTTCTTAAGCTATATGTTTTTACCTTATTTGGTCATATTATATGCTGCCTTTATTCAAAAGCACAAGGAAGAATAGACCAGAAAAAGTATATAGAAATGCAAATAACGTTCCTGTGCAATGCCACCTCCTTTCCTTTACCATAGACAATCTAGAGTTGCCAATTGCAGGACTGCTCTAGCTAGCTGGCTTTAATCTATCTATCTGCAAGAAGCCATGCTCCCCCCCGACACCCCCCAAAAAAAATAAGAAAAAAGAAAGCCCCTCCCCCACCTCCCAAAGAAGAATGAATAACTCCTGATTAATTTCACATACAATCCACTTATACACAGAAATACAGGTGAACACATACCACATTCCTTTTCTTCTTTTTGGAAAAAACAAAGGGAAAAGGCATGGGCTAAAGAAAGGGGTGGACTGGAACAGGACAAAACTGTATGGAGATGAGGCAAGGGAAAGGGATCCACTTGAACATGGAAGAAAAGAGAGAGGAGCCCTATTTATAGATTAAATTGACTAGGCAAACAGTCCCTCAAGCAATGGCTAATATTCAAGCTAATCATCAAAGGCATTCATGCTTTTCAGTAGTGATGCCTGCAATCTTTTGAACTTCCTGCACCTTCCTTTGTTTTTCATAGATTCATCTCTTATCCATAAATGTACTGTAAGTTGCTGCTGCTGCAGGATTGCCCAGGTCTTCTTCGAGTCTTATCTCCTATGTCTAGCCCTCTCTATCTCTCTACAGATCTAAATAGTGGAACTCTAAATGGCCTTAGGTAAAGGTTCCCCCCGCACATTTGTGCAGTCGTGTCCGACTCTAGGGGCTGGTGCTCATCTCCGTTTGTTAGCCGAAGAGCCAGTGTTGTCCAAAGACACTTCCGCAGTCATGTGGCCAGCATGATGCACGCGGAACGCTGTTACCTACCCACCGAAGTGGTACCTATTCATCTACTTGCATTTGCATGCTTTCGAATTGCTAGGTTGGCAAGAGCTGGGGCTAGTGCGGGAGCTCACTCACACGGGGCTCGGGATTCGAACCTCTGAACTTGTGATCTTCCGATCGACATGCCTGGCGTCTTACCCGCTCAGCCACCACGCCCCGCAAAATGGCCTTATACATTTTATTAATAAATAAAGATTAAAAATAAATAAATAAATGTGAAACCAGGAGCTCTCTGCAATGGGGGAAACTGTAATCATAAATAAACATCCGCTTTGCTCTTCAGCCTCAGCTAGTAAGTATAGTATGAATGCTTGCTTAATATCAAAGAGCTTCAGCCACTTTATAACACCAGTGTGAAGTTGAGCTGCCATGATTCAAGCTACAGACAATTCCACCTGTATGACTGAGAACCTTCACAGACATATTGAGCTGCCATAATTCTCCCATACTCAGAACCAAGTTTCTTATGCAGTTCTCCCCCTGAGCAGCTCAGATACAGCACCATCTTGGCATGAGTTTCCATTTCTAGGTCAAGGAAACCCAGCTGAATGTCTTGTCATGAAATGCATGACTAACTATTGCTCAAGGAGCTGCTTGATCAGCATGTAAGTGGAGATTTATCTGGTAGGAACATTTTGAAAAATCAGATATTGAAGTAGATGTTCTCTCACCTGTTTCCCCTTTGCACTCTGATAGAATTAATCAATGATCTTATAGGATTTCTCTGTAAGAGCACTAATGACAGCCTTAGTGCCAGCTGGGATGTTCAAGATGCTAGCACCCTCAACTCAAACCCACATTTGTAGGCAATGGAGCTGATGTTGATAAATTGCACTGTTGGAATAAATTAAGATTTCTCCCTGCTCTCCATGTTGTCTTCCCCCAGAACACTGTCTGCCCTCCATGTTGTCTTTCCCCAGAACATGTAAAGGAAGCCCCAATTGTTAAAAAAGGTTACAAAATAGAATGAGTTTGATAATGCCAGAGATTAAGATGTAAAAGGAAGCCCAACTGCTTAGACAAAGGATTCCCTTTCGATTCAATTGAAAACCTTGGAACACAAAATGTCAGCTCATTCACAGAACTTAGCCAGCCCATTCAGGTAGACCTTCTTCCCCAGCCAAACACATCTCCATCTAAATTAAAACTAACCCATAGGGCATCCCAATCAAACCTTCCGATATTTTGATCAAACCCAGAGAACAAAAGAACAAAACTCGTACATTAAACAAAAGAAAAGGAGAGAAGGCTTTCCCAGAAATTGACAAAACAAACCCAATGGGAAAACCCGAGGCACCGGCAGTGTAAAAGCAGCAATACAATAGAGGGCGCCAAAATGAGGAATGACTTCCCTTTCTAATAGTGAAAGCTTTCGAAGAATTCCTAGAGAAAGCTTTCTCAGGAACCAATTAAGAGTTGTTAAAACAAAATAAGTGCCATCTCCTCATATTTTTTTTAACAAAACCTGTATTTCTTTGACAAAAGACCTCTGTGACTATAAGAAGGACTGGTTGGAGTGTGCTTGTGTGGCCACCTTCCAACCAGCATACTCTGTACTTTGTACTCTGCATATGCTCTTGGGAAATAAACCAGCAAACCTCTGTTCCAGCAACTGCCTGCATCTATTCATTCCCGGCTTGGGATAAACCTTGGTAAGATTCCTTCTAACAGCACCTAATGGGTTCCCTTTGTCTGTGACATGAGCTGTGGTTCAGGTTTGGTCGTCTATACATCCCTTAACCATGCAGTTCATGGTTGCCCTCATCTCATCTACAGTGTGAGCTATGTCCAGCATTTCAACATCTATGCCTAAAGCCCCTCAGTCTTTCCTCACACCTACCAATATGTGGTAAGGGAGAGGTAAGATGTATAAATCACCTCAAATATTGAAATGTTTGAGCTAATGGAAGTGCGAATTAAGGTTGGCAGCTCACAATAATCCAATAACTCCTCCCTTTATTGATGACACAAGGAGTTCACACCTGCTGTCATAAAATCAACTTTAATGAGTACAACTTACTCCATGTAAAGTTCAATAATAGTTCTTTTATTCTTGTGTTATTCAGACAGAAAGCAAAGCAAGTATTTACAATTAGAAAATAATAAATGGATAATATTACAAGATCTCCTAAAGCTTATTACAATAATAATATCTTAGGTGAACCATCAACTTAATATCAATAAACAACTAGGTTAACTATGCCTCACTAGGCTACCCAAGTTGCTGTTCACATTCACCTTATCAAGTTTTCCTAACAGTATCTCATCGATACCAGCAACAGTTACAGGACTAGTTTTTTCAACCGTATCTCATTGATACCAGCAATGGTTACAGGACTAGTATCTTACCGATACTTACATCCACTCCTAACAGTTGGCCAGACGTGTTAGAGTGGGCTGGGAGTCAGACATTCAGGGCGTCCCCTGCTCCCTGTGGAGAGTCTTGCACCTCAAGGGTCTCAATTGAAGGTCATCCTTCTTTTATAGCTGAATATGTTAAATCCAAATTCACGTCACAGTCAGTGTCAAAACTGTATATGTCACAGCCAGTTGAGCATTTGTTCTGACCTTGCATCTCTTGTTCAGTACGTTCTCCCTTGTTCCGTATCTCCTTTTCACCCACTATCTGTTCCAACTGTTATCTGCTGTTGATAACACACACTCCTCATTTCATGCATACCAGCAACGTGAATACCCTAGTGCAGGGGTCGGCAAACTTTTTTATGCCAAGAGCCATTTTGGCATGCTCGAGGACATTTTGACATGCTCGAGGGCCAGGGGGCCATCATATGGAAGGGGGCGGGGTTTGCGGGCAGGGGCCAATTGCATGGAAGGGGGCGGGGTTTGCGGGCGGGAGCCAATCACGCAGAAGGGTAAGATACAGGGCTGCGCTGCGCTGCCGCTTGGCCGGCCACCCCGGCCCTCGCTCACCTTCCATGGCCGGTCCTCGTGGGCTGCTGGCGACGCTCCCGTCCCGCTGCACCCCAGCTGGAGCGCCCGAGTGCCAGGCGGGCAGCTCCGCCCGTGCGCCTTCCCTGGCCGGTCCTCGCGGACCGCCGGCAACGCTCCCGTCCCACTGTACCCCAGCCAGAGCGCCCGAGTGCCAGGCGGGCAGCTCTGCCCGCGTGCCTCACCCAGAGATGCCGGCAGCAGCAGCAGCTCCCAAGGCATGCCGGTCACTCCTCCATCGAAGGGAGCGGCAGAGAGCCCTGCGGGCTGTGCGCGAGGTGTGGGCGGCTGCGGGTGGCCCCGGCCTTGGAGAGCGAGAACGTGTAAGAGCGTAAGAGTTTGGGGGCGGGATCCAATCGCGTGGAAGGGGCGGGGGTGAGTTCAGCTGCGGAAGAGCCACACTCAAGGGGCCAAAGAGCCGCATGTGGCTCGCGAGCCGCAGTTTCCGACCCTTGCCCTAGTGAGTTCATGAACAGGGCAAGCATGGCTCACTACCTGGTTCTATCAAAACTATGATTTTATATATATTTATATTCAAATAAACTTAATATATAATTTCATTACACTGCTTGCTGGTGTGTGAGATGATCTGGTAGCCAGGCAACCAGCCGGAGGTGGCAGTGGAGTTTGGCCACTCTCACTATAGTAAAGGCTGGCCATCCAAAATCATGATCTGCATGACAGCATGTGTCAAGTCTGATAGTCTGAATCTCCCTGCTCCTTATTCTCCAATGAATGCTCCAACTACTGACCTGCTCTGTTTAAGAACAGGTACATTGTTCATTGTACAAATTGAGAGCATGATTTTCCTTCTGCTGCTGAAGTTGGAATGCTTAAGCAGTGGCTTGAGCATCTCCAAAATCATGAGCTGCTTACTGTTTTTCCCTTAGTAGGAATGCCTTGCAATGGTTTCAGGCAGCATACCATGGATTGTTAATCTCAAGGCATAACTACTCTCACACTATGCTGTCTTGGGCCCCATGTATCCCAAGTGAGCTGAGTCACTCCTCCAGCACTGAGCAATTCTTCAGCCTCACCAACTATGTTGTTAGCTGGCAAGACTTCAGGAGAAGCTGGTAAGTTGCTAAAATCAAGCCTCCTTCAATTAATCAATCAATGAAAACATAATATTTCACTAGAAAAAATATATTTCAAAACACACCAGGAATTTTTTTCTTTTATGACAGAAAAGAAGAGGCTAATTGAAGCAGATTGTCACAGCTAGATAGATCTTTTAACTCTCCTATTATTTCCGCAAAGAATTCTATAGAAAGTTTCTCGGTATCTTCAGAAGTTTGTTCTAAAGAAAAGATGGATTATGTGGTAGAGCTCAAGGCATGATTTTGTCCGACACCGACCTCAAATGTGCCAATCCACACTCATTAAAGTCAATGTTTTAAAAAGTCAGATTGTGCATTTCTTGTCTTTCTTGATTCCTCCATATATGCACCCATATATGTTACAAATTCTTACCCCCACAGCTGCTTAAAGGATATTCCCAGCTTGCAAGCTTATTCTTCTAAGGGCCATAGTTTGATTCAGAGTAGTTTGATTCAAATCCAAGGAATTCATTTGTATATTAAGTGCATGCACTATATATGACAAGTATGTCTATGACTACTAATGGAAGGAAAAACTTAGCAATTGGCTATGCTAGAAAGACCAACAACAAAAAATATCTTTAATGTAGGGGAAAAAATAAGCATAGCACAGATGGGTATTTTTAAAGATGAACATCTGTTAGCATTATAAAAGCTGGATTCTATCTTACCTAAAGCTGAAAACTGATGTGCAGATTTGCTTTATGATTTTATTTCTTCAGAGAAAAAGTTCACAATGCCCAAAGGAAAAATAAGATATCAACGATGCTGTACGTTCCACAGGCAAAAGTTTCTTTGTGAAAATTCAATCCCATGCATTGTCTTTAAGGAGCAGAAAATCAAGAGGTATTAGAAAATAAGTAGCAGTTTTGATGTATGAGTGGTTCCTAGCAACCTGAAAATGTATGATGCCTAATTTTTCATTGCCACCCTCTGTACAGTACCTGAATAGAGAGAGCAAAGAGTAATGAATGCTTGTTGAGCCAGTATACAGAACTGACCTCTTTTCCCCCTTCTCAGTAACTATAAAGTATTAAATTTGCTGCTCTAGGTGGGATACTATTATGCATTGTAAACTCAGAAATGCATCCTTCTACCCCCTTTTGCCATTATAAAGCTGCCTGTTTTTGCCTGGAATGAGCCAAGTATAAACTTTATTTCCCAGAGGAGAATTTTGTTGGCCTTTTGAAAGCCTTGCATAGCTATTACCAAAGTAAAATACTATTTTAACATGACTCAGCTTTTGAACATGCAGATAACCCTAAGGCAGTATGGAAAATATGAAGAGGAGATCATATAAGGCAAGGCATTTGCACACTGAAGGATATTGTGTTTCCACTTCACTGAAGCAAGGAGACATCCAGTTATGGATACAGTTATTTTGCCCTCTTTCTCATGTTGTTGCCTGCTGCCATCCCCATGATGACACCCATATTGATGGAACCACTGAGTGAAACAATTATGCCCAATTAGTAAAATAGACCTATACATCACAAAATTAATTGCACTTCATGTTTGTGCTACTTGAATAGTATTTTAAGAATGGTAAACTCCTGTTGCATGCCAGAGCAATGTCACAGGGGACAGCATCCTCCAGAAAAATCTCAAAATCTGTTGAAGTACATATTGATCCCTGTGAGTTGGTCCTTGGGGAAAGGGACAGATCAACAACAAAGAGACTGTTGTTACAGTCCCCGTGTTTCTTGGGAGGCTGTTATCACATAAAGTTTAACAAACAACAAAGGGAAGGAAGAGCTCATGCTGGCCACTGCAAGGCTTTCTTTCCACCCTACCATAAAACCATCAGGTTGTATATCTCTCCGACTCTGCTTCACAATACCGAGTGTGACGTCACCATTGGTTCTCTGCAGCAGGAATTGGCAAATTGACATGCTCCAGAAGGTTTAGTTTCTAGCACCTACAATGCCTGCCTATTCTGGCCAAGGTTTATAGAAGGTGGAATCCAAAACCTCCTGAAGGCAGCCTTACTGACATTGTGGGAGAGAAACAAACATGAGAATGCCAGTTTATAAACTGAGATGATCCAAGTAGGGATATTAGATGTGAAGAAGAGAAAAAAAAGGAGGAACTTTCATCCGCCATCACTTCCTAATTCCTCAGTTGGTAGAGATAATAATAATCCTATGTTAAAATAGATGCAGAATTTAGATAAAATAACTGATATGCAACAGTGGCAATTTCAATGGAAGAAAAAAACACAATTTGTGAATATATATATATTTTTAAATTCTTAGAAAACAACTGGTATAAGATCGTTTATAACAGTTACATTGTGTCAGTCCTGACAGGTAAAATGGACAATTCCTAAAAACTGTTTTGTGAAATTATTTGTTAGAATGAAACCAATTCTAAAAGCTGAATATATATACTGTGTGTGTGTGTGTGTGTGTTTGTCTGTGTGTGTGTGATACATTATATAAAATAAAAGATAAAAATGAAATAATATAAAGTAAGTTTAAGAAAAAGAGAAAGAGAAAAGATAAGAAAAAGTGTAAAATTAGTACAAGTAGAAAAAAAGAAAAGAAAAGAAAAATAGAAGCAACTTCTGATCTTCTTTACAGAAGTTACAAACAAACATATCTTTTTTTAATTTTACTGATTTATTTATCACATTTCTTTACCACCCATCTCGTACAAATGACTCTGGGTGGTTAACAAGCAAATTGAAACAGTAAAAGAGTTAAATATCATTTTTAAAAGATACATTATACAATATACATATACAAATATACTATATTATCTCTCCTCCCTCTTAAAAGCTGAATTTATTTTCGAACCTGCTACTTTTAAATTAAATCTTACCAAACCTTACATTCCCACAAAGTATACTGAGCCAGTATTGTACATGGTAACTGCTGCAAGGATACTCTCCATGTCCTACTACTAAATATGGACTGTTCCCTTTGCAGAAGAATGGCTTATTGAGTTGTGGGAGTATGCCTCGATGTCCAAAATAACTTTGTATTTTAAAATGAAATTTGACACAGAATTTAACTCAACCTGGAATCATTTTTGGTTCACCATTCTATATATGAACATATACCACATCCAGAATGTGAGTTTCTTTTAACACAAAGTCTTAATTAACTGTTAGCTGATTTTCAGTTCCTCAAACAGAATTTTCTGTAATTCTTACTCTTATTTTATTATTTATTCTGCATTGATTGCTACTGTGGATATTCACATGTTACTTGGATTTTAACAATGATCAGCAGTTTTAAAAATTATACTACATATTCAATTACTTATAATTGATTAATTAAATATTTAAAAATAATTGTATGGTGCTTGTACATTTCTGTTTACTCACTTTGTGTTTTATTTTTCTTTATTTGTCTCTTTTCTATTATTTGTGTATGTATGTGGAGAGAGACAGAGAGTCTGTTTTTACTAATGAGATTGTTCTTTCCCTTTGTCTACGAATGTTTATTTTTTAACAAAAAGGTTAAAATTATTTTAAATATGTATATTTTGACACAAATACACATTTTGTAGACATTTATATCAATTGCATACTACAGTACTGGATTTTGAAAAACAGTATTGCAGGGAATGGCATTTGTTAATGAATATAGGCTTTGTAAATATACATTATTTTTATTTTCTCTAGGTGTTGTTAAGTAGATGATCTCCACAAAATATTCTGTGCTATCAAAGAAACATTTTTTTTTCCATTTCAGAAGACAGCTTCTAAATTTATTCATTTATTTATTTTACACAAAGGGGGAAAATATTTCCAAATTATCTGGAAAATTGAGACACGCTGGTTTTGTGGAGCAGTGAAAATAAATCTCAGATGACACAATTCTTGCTCTTACTAAGGCTCTTCTGAAAGTAATCATGTCCTTGTCATCTCATGCTACAAAGCCTCATCATCATATTGCAATGTTCTCTATATGGAGCTGCCCTTAATGACCATATAGAAACTCCAGTTGGCCCAGAATGAGGCAGGATGAGCAGTTACGGGCATGTCGCTTCTGCTATATGGGCTCTCCCAGTTACCAGTAAGCTTCTAGGTACAATTCAAGGTGTTGGTTGTCATCTACAAAGCCCTACATGACACAGGACTTAGTTATTTGAGGGACAATCTCTCTCCCACCTATCCTGTAAAATCTGAGTTGGCATACTCTAGGTTCCATCCATTAAACAATGCCATCTGATGGGACCCAGGGACCCACTTCTGTGTCACAGTGGCAGCCCTCTGGAACAGCATCCTCCCAGAAATTGGAAAAGTTCCAACCCTTTCCTTCAGATGTTCTTTGATTACTGGGCCCTTCCCCCAGTATCTGGATTAAGGGGGAATATAGGCTCCCATATGAGGGGTTTGATCATTTTTTAGTAGATGTTTGTTCTACTGGGACAACATCTTGCTTTTTCTGTTTGTGTATGTTGCTTTATTTATTTTATTTGTATTTATTTTCTATCCCGCCTTTATTAATTTTATAAATAACTCAAGGCGGCTAACGTAGCTAATACTCCTTCCTCCTCCTATTTTCCCCACAACAACAACCCTGTGAGGTGAGTTGGGCTGAGAGAGAGCCCAAGGTCACCCAGCCGGCTTTCATGCCTAAGGCAGGACTAGAACTCACAGTCTCCTGATTTCTAGCCCATTGCCTTAACCACTAGACCAAACTGGCTCTACTTCTGTTTTAAGTTTTGTATGCTTCCCAAGGTTGCCAAGTTGGAAAGCTTTAGAAATGTGAAAAACAAACCAATAAATGCAGTTGCTTTATAATGAACACTTGAAAAATATTTCAATATGTTTAATGCATTCATTGTCACTGACTCATGTTTTGGGAAGAGAAAATGGGACGAAATGAAAGAAGCAATTGTTGGAAGCCTCATTAAAATGACATATTTGCAGTCATTCTAACTAAACAAGGATCTTTGTTTCTAGTCAAATATAGACATGACAACTACAACTATGTTGTATATTTTAATATTTATTTATTTTATTTATTTAATTAAATTTATATAACCGCCCATCTCCCCCAACGGGGAACTCTGGGCGGTTTACAATAAAATGGATTAAAACAGAATAAAACATCAATGTACAATATATAAATTAATAAATAATTATAAATCCAGATGGAGATGGAATTAAAACGAAGGACAATAAATTAAGGAATTAACCACCCCCATGAGGAACTATCCTTTCCTCCTTCCCATGCCAGGCGGCAGAACCAGGTCTTCAGCTCTTTCCTAAAGGTCCGTAGGGCTTTAAAGGTAATAACCAACACCTTGAATTGTACCCGGAAGCAGACCGGCACCCAATGCAGCTCGCGGAGCAAAGCTGTTATATGTGCAGATTTTGGTGCACCCAAAATTGCTCGCGCGGCCGCATTCTGCACCAGCTGAAGTTTCCGGATAGTCTTCAAGGGTAGCCCCATGTAGAGCGCATTGCAATAATCTACATGGGAGATGAAGAGAGCATGAGTGACTGTTCGGAGGGCGTCGCGATCCAGGAATGGGCGCAACTGGTGCACCAACCGAAGTTGTGCGAAAGCCCTCCTAGCCATGACTGCCACCTGCTCTTCGAGCAAGAGTCGTGAGTCTAGAAGGACCCCCAAGTTCCACACCGGTTCTGAATGGGGAAGTGCTACCCCATCAAGAACCAAAGATGATAATTTCCCAGAAGATGCTAGGCCATCAATCCACAGCCACTCAGTCTTGCTAGGGCTCAATTGTAGCCTGTTGTTCCCCATCCAGGCCCTCACAGCCCCCAGGCACTGGGACAGGGTGGTCACTGCATCACTTACTTCACCAGGGATGTAGATGTACAATTGAGTATCATCCGCATACTGATGATACCTCATCCCATGGTGTCGGATGACCTCGCCCAGCGGTTTCATGTAGATGTTAAATAGGAGAGGAGAGAGAACCGAACCCTGCGGCAGCCCACACAAGAGGGGCTGAGGGTCAGATCTCTCCTCTCCTATTACCACCGACTGGGATCGGCCTCGGAGGAAGGAGGTGAACCAGCGCAAAACTACGCCACCCACCCCCAACTCCCTAAGCCGCCCCAACAGGATACCATGGTCGATGGTATCGAATGCTGCTGAGAGATCCAAGAGAGCAAGGATGGATACACTACCACCATCCCACTCCCACCAGAGATCATCCGTAAGCACGACCAATGCAGTCTCCGTCCCATATCCCGGGCTGAAACCTGACTGGAAAGGGTCTAGATAATCCGCTTCATCCAGGGTCCTTTGAAGTTGCAACGCCACCACTTTCTCAACCACCTTTCCCAAAAAGGGGAGGTGGGAGACTGGACGAAAATTGTCCCAGATGGTAGGGTCCAGGGCTGGCTTCTTGAGGAGGGGGTGCACCAGTGCCTCTTTAAAGGCAGTTGGAACCACCCCCTCCACCAAGGATGTATTAATCATGGCCTGGACCCATCCACATGTCACCTCCATGGCTGATTTCACCAGCCAGGAAGGGCAGGGATCTAAATCACATGTGGTGGAATTAACAATTCGAAGGATCCTGTCCACTTCCTCAGGTCCAACCGGATCAAATTGTTCCCAGATAACAGGGCAAGACCATTCTCCCGGCATCTCCCCAGACTGCATTTCACGCTTTGAGTCCAACTTAGACCGAATCCGAGCGATTTTATCCTGCAGATGCTCAGCAAATTCTTCCGCACAGCCCTGCAGGTGGGTGGTCGATACCACCCTACCCAAGAGAGATCGAGTAATCTTGAACAGGGCCGTCGGACGGCATTCTGAGGATGCAATAAGGGCGGAGAAATATTCACGTTTCGCCGCTCTTACCACCACAAGGTAGGCCTTAATAGCGGCTCTAGATTGTGTTCGGTCCGATTCCGCCTTCGTTTTTCTCCAGCGGCGCTCTAGACGTCTCTTCACCCTCTTCAAGGCCCTCAACTCCTCCGTAAACCACGGGGAGTGATGGGTCGAATGGGGTTGGAGAGGTCGCATCGGTGCGGTTCTGTCCAAGGCACTGGCCGCCTCCCTGTTCCAGGCTGCAGCCAATGCCTCCGCTGGACCGTGCAGCAGGTCTTCAGGTATTACCCCCAGCTCCCTCTGAAACCTCATTGGGTCCATAAGTCGCCGGGGGCGGACCAATCGAATAGGTCCTGCCTCCCTGCGGAGTGGGGTGGCATAAGAGAATCTTAAGGAAATCAGGACGTGATCTGACCATGACAACGGGGATAGTTCTAACTTTCCCTTCAGGTCACTTTGCCATTGCTCTGACAAGAAAACCAAATCCGGGGTGAGTCCACTGTCTCGAGTCGGGTCCCGAATAATCTGGGACAGGCCCATGGCTGCCATGGTAGCCATGAACTCCCGAGCCGCTTCCGAGGCACGTCCCAGGGATGGCAGGTTAAAATCCCCCAAGACCATAAGCCTGGGGAACTCCACCGCCAACCCCGAGATGGCCTCCAGCAGCTCAGGCAGGGAGGTTGCTACGCAGCAGGGAGGCTGGTACAATAGCAACACTCCCAACTGTTCTCAGGCACCCAACTTGAAAAACAGGGTCTCACATCCGGATACTTGTGGAGCAAGGCCCCTGAAAGCCATCCAAGACTCTCTGATGATAACTGCCACCCCTCCTCCCCTGTCCCAGCCTCTCGGCTGGTGCCACACCTGAAATCCGGCTGGGCACATTTCCGAGAAGGCTACCCCTCCCTCTGGGCCCAGCCAGGTCTCAGTAATACACACCAGGTCGGCCCCTCTCTCCGTGATTAATTCACTTATGAGAGGGGCTTTGTTGTTTACTGACCTGGCATTGAGTAGCAGCAGCCGAAAACCGGAGCCCTCGAGGATCTGCTGTCCAGAGCCTGGGGTTGAACTCAGAGGACCGGAACGCACCACCGATACTAAACATCGGGGGCGCCTTCCCCGAAGATGGCCTGTCCTCTGGTTCCCGTCATAATATCTCCTGCCCGTCACCACCTCGATTGAATTACTCACATTACCGTCCCAAGAGTTCCCTGGCCCGGTCGCCTCCACTCCCGGAACCCTCGAAAACCTGGATCTAAGCGGGGATCTCTTCCATCCATCCATCCTTTCACTCTCAATCTTCATGGGGAGTCGTAGGCCACCAGCGCAACCAGCGAAAGCTCTCGGCGCTGGAAAGCCTCAACCACCCCATTCCATTCACCAATCCAATCACTCACTATGCCCCCTGTGGCCTCTCTCACTAGCCACAAAGGGGCAAACAGTCACTCTTACCTACCCTGTCTCTCACTCAGGGTTAGGTACTCTCTCATTCCCATGCAATCCTGGACCCCCTCCCACCACTCTCACTTGCGTGGGGGAACCACACTCACACAAGAGACCCCGCAATTTCGTGCCGCCCTGGCAGTGGGGGTGGTTGTCCTTCAGTAACCAAGAAGCTAACGCTATTGGGAAGATCTTCATTAATCCCAATAGTGGAGTCCAGATATAAAGTATGTAGAAATATACAAGTCCATTCAGTCTCGGGAGCACCCCAGTTCCAGTTCATTAATCTTTGGGAAGCTGCTTCGCACTCCACACACCCTGCAGTCATCTCGGTGCCGGTGCCGTTTCTAGCTGGTCTCCACTGGCCACCATAAACGTCCCTTCTCTGGCTGCTGGGCCACAGTCTCCACAGCCACCCATTCCTCGCTGGGATCCCCCCAAGTCCGCCAGACCCGTCGGACTCCGCCACGCTGCATCGCTCCATCCGGGAGGGCTACCAGGCTCCAAGCTCCGTCAAGCTCTGCTGGGCCCTGCTAGGCCGCGACTCCGGCAACTCCGCTGGGCTCCTGGGCCGCCCCTCCCAGTTCTATTGGGCCTACCAGCTCCACAGATTCCGCCGAATTCCCGGCAACTCCGCTGGTCCCAAGTGGGACGCCTCAGTCTATCGGACCAGGTTCCGTCCGGCCGCCTCCGAGCTCTCCCAGGCCGAAGGCTCCAGCAACTCATGGCCCTAACCACTGGACTCTGCCGCCGGACTCTACCGGACTCTGCTGCGTCCGCGTCCCCCAGCCGCCAAACTCCACTCCGCCCGCCGCTCACTGCTTCCTCCGGAGACGTCCACTCACCCCAGGTCCCGATGCAACATCTCCAAAAACCCCAAGGTGGAATTTGTGGGTATAAGGAGGGTTTTTTTGGGGCTTTGGGGTTTAACTCTCCCGGAGCCGCAGCCGGCGACCGCTTGCAGCCGCCATCTTGGAATATAAGGGGGAGGAGTAACTGTATTTAGTGATTTTTATTATGTGATAAAGTGGAATGACATATAGAAATAATGTGGTGTTTTGGTTTAATATAGAGTAAGAGATTGATTATGGATATTTTTGTATATCCTTGCTGTTAAAAGTCAGAAGTCACATCTTTTGTAAATTTAAAAAAAATCTCTTTGTTTTTCTCACTTTTTTAGTTTTTTTTTAATTTCTTTGTAGTTTTTTTGTAGTTTTTATTTTTTTCTTGAAATCTAATAAAATTTACTAAACTAAAAAAGAAAGAGAGTCTGTCAGTACATTGAAATGATGCAGTAACTACAACATATCTGCATTAAGCAGGAAGTTGGGTTCAATGGTCTTAATGGCCCCTTTCAGATTTATACTATAATTTTACTTCTCTCAAGCTGCAATAGATAGGATTTAGCTAGAGCAAGATCTAAAACGAAAGACTTGAATTTGAGTAGGTACATACCAGAGAAGGTCCCAAACATTTATAACATTAAAGGTTAAAACTGGCACATTAAATTGGGCTGTAAACTACTCTTTGCTTCTTCCCACTATTAAATGGAACAAAATAAATTATCCAGTACATCTTCCTACAGCCATTGAGTATTTTATTACATTTGCTTTCTCTCTTTTAGTCTCTTTAGAGAGTTTATTTTAATTAATTTATTTCCAAATGTATCTGGCCATTAGGTTCACAGGTCACAATTCCATCAACACAGCCTGCAACAAAATAGACGGAACTCAAAACTCTTCTATTATATTATGTAATTCTTTTTCCCAGTTCTATCTCCTTCCCAGCAGCATTTGTATATAGAAATAGAAAATGTTATTCTCATGCTTGTAGAAATAACTTTGACTGTATGACGGTAAAAGATTTTTGATGTAATTTGCAGTGCTGAACAATTTGTCCACCTCTGACCAGAAGTTCAGGAGCAAATTGTGATTTATCTTCCAATTTTTACTTCTTCCTGGGCAAAATAGCTTTTTAAAGCCACTTTTATATAATCAAAGCAAAATACGCAGTCTAGAAAACCTTCAAAAGGTAATGTCAGTCTTAAGTGACCACTTTAAATAGTAATGTTTAAGAGGCATAATGTAGCCCTCAAATTGCTTAATCTTTATGAAGAAATAAAATCCATGATCCTCATCTATCTCAATTATTTGTCTTTTAAGTAATGGCCATGGCTCCATTTCATTATTTTAGTGCTGATACTATTGATACTTCAATAACCAAGATAGGTATATTTCCTTTCTAATTTGCTTGTAAAGATGATGATATATGGCTCAGTAATAAATTTCCATCTTTCAGCTTCCTTTCCTATCACTGACTCCACAAAATCTTCTCATGCATGCTCAGCTTCTTGGAATTAGCTTTTGGCCTGTTTCTTTTAACAATATCATTTTAAGCTAGGAAATGTTAGTGGGTGAATCCCTTTGATTGTTTTTTAAGCATTGAATGAAACTATTGCCTACTTGCCAATTACTACAGACTAGTGTGAGCTCCAGGCACTCCAGGAAGCGTGGAAATATAGGAAGTCATTTATTATCACTGTGCAGTTCGCTTGGTTGAATATCGAAAGGGGCACTTCACTTGGATGTATATCCTAACTTCACTTTGCTTTGCTTGTTAACAGTGGTTTCTCTGTATATACACAGAGTAAATTTGCTAATTGAAGCAGATAAGCCATGCTATGTCCCTCTATGAAGCACCCTACCATGCCAGGGTAGTAAGATATGCCTCCACAAGGTGCAGCATCTCCTCAAGATCCTTTTGAATTTTATTTCTATTTTTGATGGTATTATTTATCCCACTCAACGTAATGTTATCTATACATTTGATTAGCACTCTTTCTACTTTTTCATCAAAAAGTGATTTTTTTTCATTAAAAAATATTGAAGAGTGAAGGACCTACAATTGTTTCTTGGGGCATCCCATTCAACGTCTCTCCAATTTGATGAGGAACCATTATGATTTTCCATCCACTTAATGAATTCATTCATTACCTAATTAACTGAAGCTACTTAATTGTGACAGAAAGTGAAGAGGAACTAAAGAGCCTCTTGATGAGGGTGAAAGAGGAGAGTGCAAAAGCTGGCTTGAAACTCAACATTAAAAAAAAGAACATTTTCTTGGGCTCCAAGATCACCGCAGATGGTGACTGCAGCCATGAAATTAAAAGACGCGTGCTCCTTGGGAGGAAAGCTATGGCAAACCTAGACAGCATATTAAAAAGCAGAGACATCACCTTGCCGACAAAGGTCCTTATAGTTAAAGCTATGGTTTTCCCAGTAGTAATGTATGGCTGTGAGAGTTGGACCATAAGGAAGGCTGAGCACCGAAGAATTGATGCTTTTGAACTGTGGTGCTGGAGAAGACTCTTGAGAGTCCCTTGGACTGCAAGGAGGTCAAATCAGTCAATCTTAAAGGAAATCAACCCTGACTGCTCATTGGAAGGACAGATACTGAAGCTGAAGCTCAAATACTTTGGCCACCTAATGCGAAGAGAGGACTCACTGGAAAAGATCCTGATGCTGGGTAAGACTGAAGGCAAAAGGAGAAGGGGACGGCAGAGGATGAGATGGTTAGATAGCATCACCGATGTAATGAACATGAACTTGAGTAAACTCCGAGAGACAGTGGAGGACAGGAAGGCCTGGCGTGCTATGGTCCATGAGGTCACGAAGAGTCGGACACGACTAAACGACTGAACAACAACAACAACAACTTAATTGTGATGCCATTCTGTCCCCTGAGTTACTACTCAGCATATCATGGGGTACTTTGTCAAATGCTTTGCTGGTCATGTAAATAGCATTCTCTTAATCTACAAAGAAGTTACCTGATCAAAAATTGAAATAAGATTAGTCTGGCAAGATTTGTTCTTAACAAATCCATGCTGACTTCTTGTAGTGACTATATTGTGCTTACCAGTCAGTGTGTTTCTGATCTGCTATAGAATATTTCCAGGTATTGATTGACTGGCCTATTCTCTAGGATTGCTGGATATTCTCCCCTTCTTTTTGAAGATAGGGACTCCATTTGTTCTCCTCCAGTCATTTGGCACTTCACCCATTCCCTGAGTTTTCACAGCATAAGTGTCTGGCCAGACAAGGGTTCCCCAAATTGGTCTATATCGACCACCAAGGTTCAATGGGACTATCCAAAGGTTGTTGTTGTTGCTGTTGCTGCTGTTGTTATTGTTATTATTCATAGTACTCTTAGTTAAAATAGTATTTATCAAAATATTTTCATATAACGTTTGGGGGTCAATGAAACTTCATGAAGGGGTCAATGAGCTGAAGAGTTTGGGGATCCCTGGACTAGACAATCAGTTATTTCAGAACCCTAGGATAAAAGTCATCTAGTTGTGGAGATTTAATTAATTTAAAGTAGAAGTGTATTCACTGGTCCTAACATGATCCAGTCTCTTCATTCTGCCCTTCATAATTTACTGGTGGAACTCATAATTATTTTTATTGGGGAACCCAAATAGGAGTTAAGTAGTTCTGCTTTTTTGTTATATCTTACCATGTTGCCCTCTTCATTTTGCAACTGGTATACTGAATATTTTCTTTGCCTTTTCTTTTGAAAATATCTAAAGAAGCCTTTCTGTCATTCTTACCATCGTTTTTTAACCTTAGCTCATTTCAAGTTTTAACTTCTCTGTCATCCTCTCTACAGATGCAGGCTACTGTTTGCAGTGATGTTTTGTGATCTGGCCCTCTTTTCATTTCTTATATGTGCCCTATTGCAGTTTTCAGATCTTCACTGAGATTTATCTGTAGCCACATTGGCTTATCTTATTAACTCTTTTTTCCCCTCATATGCTTTTAGTTTCTCCAACTTTAGGAAATCCTACCCATCTTGAGCTTTTTTTTCACCACTTTCTCCAGTCATAGGATCCTACTTATTAGTGCAATGAGTTATTCATTATTTTGAAATTCATGATTTATATTTGCTAATGCTCAGTTTTAATTAAATCAAGAATGTCAGTATTATATGATCACTGTTCACCAATGTTCTTGTTATTTCAAGGTTCTCAACAAACTCTTCCTATTTATTAGTATCATCTCAAGGATAGCTGTTCCTCTTGTGCCTTTCTCCACCTTCTGAAAGAGAAAGTTGTCAGCAAGACAAGTCAATATTTTTTTTAGAAGATCCATGCTTGGCAGAGTTAGTCTTCCAGATGCTGAGGCAACTAAAAATTTCCATCAACAGAATGTCATGCTTCCTTGAAAGATCTGCAATTTGATTTGGAAGCAACATCCACATCTCTTTGACTGGCTTGTTGACAGGAGATTCTGTTCTTCCACTTATTTTTTTTACCCAGATGCTCTGTACAGCATTGCTACATTAATTCATTTGGATTTCTGAGCAGGAATAGACATTTTTTACATATATTGCAACTCTTCCTCTCCTTCTCTTGATTCTGTTCCTTTTGAACAAATCATATCTTTTCATTCCTATTATCTATAGGAGTCATCCCATGAGGCTTCCATTATATTTAGAAAATCATGTTTGCCTTTCTGTACTAAGAGCTGGAGTTTCTCTTGTTTATTTCTCATACTCTGAGCATTAACCGCCCAGGGTCCCTCCTTGCGGGGGAGATGGGCGGGATATAAATATGTTTATAAATAAAAAAAATAATATACAGTATAGATAATGCCATCCATGAATTTTATGAGCCAATGTTCTTTCTGACTGTTCACCTAGTTTAGGTGTCCTCATTTCAGCAACATTTTCTTCTTAAGGCACACAAGCTTTATGTGAGGTCCTTAATTCAGGGTTTCACTTGAATTCATTACAGGATTCAGTTTAAACTCACCTAATGAAGCTCACAATGCTTTGACCAAATATAATTTTATCAGTCCATGTAGGTGCGACTGATCTTGTCCCAGCAGTTTATCATCTAAATTACTGGCCTCCAGACATTTCTGAAAATGCACTCTTATCAATAAAAAATAAATTGATAGGCAATCAACAGTTCTAAAGACACAATCTTTGCAATAAACAGTTATTCAGAGATTACCTTTCCACTTTTACAGCTCAGCACACAATCTCTCAGAACACACAGCTTCTATGATCACTGTCCTCTATTTCCCCTGGTGAACTCCCTTGGTAAACTCTTGTTAACTCCCTGTTCACTCAAATTTCTGAGTTTATTTGGGAGAATGAGATCACATTTTGGGGGGAGGGAAATATGAGGTTGAGAAGCTTCTTGGCACAGCTTTTATTGCCAGAGCCCCAAGGGGATGCATCTAAAACTGTATTGGAGTGTGATCAGAATGTAGAATCCAATATTGCTAAGAATTTATGAACAGAAAGAAGACTGGTTGATGAAGAGTTGGAACAAAATAGAAAGAGATAGATACTGGAAAGCTAGGACAACATTTTCCCAATGAGGAAAAAAGAGAGGAGTGAATATGAGAGGTTAGATGTAAATCAAAGAGGAACATTTTGAAGGAGCATGTATTGTATTACTTTTGAGCCATTGAGTACTGATTATCTGACAGAACATGTTTTTACTATTTGGGATAGCCTGTAATACTGGATAGAATCAAAAGGTAATGATTTATTAGTTTTGTTATCCAGATGTTTCTTGCTGTTTTCTGTACTTAATGGTATAGCCATCCATTTTTTTTCTTCACCATTTTTTTTTAAAAAAACTACAGTTATACTAAGAAAATTGTTCATCAACCAAATTTGTGATCAAATTAAGGCAAGGAAATTATAAATGAAACCCAATATAAATTTATTTTCATATATACAGTATTTCTGAAATGAACTTGGCCATGGTCTCTAAGATGAATATTTCAAACTAGGTAGCCTCCTCCTTTATACTCCAAAGTGTATAATACACACAGACACAGACACACACACACACACAAACAGACACACACAGAGAGACACTTATAGATAGATATATAGACAGACAAACAGATTTAGGCATCTATAAGTGATTCCCCATCATCTTTCCAGCTTCTCAGGTACATATGAATTACGCATCTGGATACATTTGGAAGCTAATGTACAATTCTTGAAGTGAATCTTATTAGCACTAGTCTGTCAGCCAGAGGGGGGAGGCAGTTCCACTCCCTCCATCTTAGCCTAAAGCCATCAAACTTTATCTCTCAGTCCTCTGGAGTCACCAATGTGAACAACCCAGGGCTGCCATAGACTGTAACCAAGTGGACAAACCCCAGCTCCTATAAGTCCAAAGTCCAGAAAATGGACCAGAAGGGACAGCCTAAATGGTTGCTGTACCATGTGACCAGTTAAGCAACAGCCATAGGACACAGGTTGGTTCTCCCAAAGGACCACACAACTGTTCCTGCTACCCCTCAATTCCTTGGATTCCAGGCACTCTGCCACACTGAGGGCTATTGTCTATAGATTACTGCCACCACTGGTATACAATCATGCCAGCCAGGCCAAGTCAGCTGCTATCCCATTGCTATAGTTGCCAGCAAGATGGATAGCACAGTTGGCTCCACAGCTATCTGGCCACTTTGTCTACCAAAGTGCTTTATCTCCTGCCCAGAACTACATAACATGGTCTGCTAACAGTTGATACATGGTATTGCTGAAACTTCCACACTACTGTCAAATCCACAAAAAGCTCTCTGGAGTGATGTATCCCAGTTTGCGTCAATTTTGGCCACACTCCTCTACCAACCACCACACCAACCACCATTCTGGTGACCCAGCCAGCATTCAGGGCTCCAATTTGCACCAGGTCCATGTGCTGCCACTGCTGCTCACACCATATTGAACTTCAGTCTGTAAGAGCTCTAAAGGTAACCCACCTCAACTCCAACCTAACGGAACTTCCACAGACATCCTCAGCATATTAAACAAGTCAGGAGCCTCTTAATTCAATTCAATAATATTTATTTGGTCAATGACTGGCACCGGTCAAAGCCTCGTGTGGCGCAGAGTGGTAGGCAGCAGTATTGCAACCGAAACGGTCCCCACGACTGAATTCGATCCCAGTGGAAGCTGGTTCTCAGGTAGCCGGCTCAGGTCAACTTAGCCTTCCATCCTTCCGAGGTCAGTAAAATTAGTACCCAGCTTGCTGGGTGGAAATGTAATTATGACTGGGAAGGCAATGGCAAACCACCCCACTCTCTAGTCTGCCAGGAAAACATCGTGAAAATGGTGTCTCCCCAGGTGTCACATGACTCGGTGCTTGCACAAGGGAACCTTTCCTTTCTTCCAGCACAGGTCAGGAGCCTGACACTAAGCAATCAGCCTCGGTGCCATGAAAGGAGAAAGAAAGAAAGAAAGAAAGAAAGAAAGAAAGAAAGAAAGAAAGAAAGAAAGAAAGAAAGAAAGAAAGAAGAAAGAAAGAAAGAAAGAAAGAAAGAAAGAAAGAAAGAAAGAAAGAAAGAAAGAAAGAAAGAAAGACCAGTATGCTGCATTTTCCTTGGCAATCTACAATTTGTGCAGGTTTGCTATTTCATGAGTCATTCCTATTTCACATTTGATCCTGTGAACCTTACTGTGTTTTTTAATCTTTGTCTTCTGTGGTAGTACCTCACTCACAAAAAGCTTTGTATCTAATGCCTCCTGAGACAGCTGGTTATAAAAAAAAAGGAAAGAAATTTACCAGCTGTGTTGCAAGAGTAAGAGGAATAAAACTCATTAATGGAGATATAGGGATTCTTCTCTTTAATTTCAATTGTTGCTTTTGCTGCTGCTGCTGCTTCCAATGTTTCTCAGGGCATTAGGCAAAGATATCAGAGGAAAATATTAGAGTAGAAAGAGGTGCTAAACAATGCAACAAAATAAATCACCTTCATCTCTGAGTCTTCACATTTCAGTCTCCATCTTGTCTGAAAAGGTTGACTGGCGATTTCTTTCTTTTTGTGTACCTCAACATTCTCCTTTTAAAATCATTGCACTTTTATTGTTTCTAAACTAAAATTTGAAATACCTCCCATCTCTGACATCAGTGTATTTCAAGAGCTACTGTACTGTTGGTCTGGCTCTCAGAATTCACAGCTTCAGACATCTACTTCTGCTTACACTCATCTTCAACATTTCTTGGGAACGCTTTAATATGCTTCTCTCTCTTTCTCTTCTCTCTCGTTATACCTTAATCCTAGAACTGTTTCCTCTCCCTTTGATACGTAATTTTTTTTAAAATTAGGCACAGGAGCCTTCATTTCTTTAATCTGTAACTGTTTCTTTCGTCCTTTTTCTATTAAAAGCTCAATTCCTGGGAAAGCTCTAATCTTTTCTCCCTTCTTCCTGAGTATCTCAGGAGGGTGTTGTGCTCCCTAGAGCAGTGTTTCTTAAGGTGTAGTCTTAGGACTACTGGGGGTCCCCCAAGACACTCTAAGAGGTCTTTGAAATCAAAATTATTTGCCAGACTATGTTGAAAAATAATACAGTATTAAAATCCCATCAATCGTGAGAAGCAGTAGCAGCAGTGAATGTGTCAATTTTAATTTTTAATATGGTAAATATTGATAAATATAACCCATACAAACAAAAGCTTTTTTGGGGTCCTCCATAATTTTTGAAAGTGGGAAGGGATCCTGAGAGAAAATAAGAAACACTGCCCTAGACCAACTTTGCTAGGTTAGGCATGTTATATTTCTGCATATTGTGTTAGATTCTGGGACAGTTCTAGTTGATTAATGGCAACCAGTACTCCCACAGAATGCAGTCAGTGCAAGGAAAGAGAAATACTACTTACATTTGAGCCAAGCGTCAACCTTGCTGCAATAGCATATTTCCTGAATACAAGAAGAGAGTTGCAGTATAGACACATGGCCTAAATAAATGTTCACATGTATTTATTTATTTGTGGAGTCCATGGTGCTCTCTGAGCCTTGTTGTTTTCTTGCAGACGTTTCATTGCCAGGCTAGGCAACATCTTCAGTGCGAAAAGGGAGTGGAACTTGCTCTCTGATTATATACCCTGGCTTGTCTTGCCTGTGTTGGTGGGGGTGTTGTACTCTCCTTGGTAGTACCTTGATTGGGTTGTTGTTTGCTGCTTGGTTGATTGACTGAGTTAATAGTTCCTTGATTAGGGTCTATTGTGTTGTTTGATTGCTCCTCTGGTGCTAATCCTGGTGTTAATCTTTGCCTATCTGGTTGTTGATTGCTGGCCAGGAGGTGTTCTGGTCTTCTGGCTTTTCTACTGTCTCTTATGAATGGTATGTAAATGTTGTTTACCTCTATGTGTCTGTTGATGGCTGCTTTGTCTGAGTGCCAAGCTTCCAGGAATTCTCTAGCATTTTTGGATTTTGCTTGGTTTAAGACGCTCACAGTTTCCCAGTTGAAAGTATGGTTAAGTCTGTCCATGTGTTGTGAGATTAAGGAGTTTTCATCGTGTCTTCTGACTGCTAGCTGGTGTTCGTGGATGCGTTCTGCTAGTCTTCTGCCAGTCTGTCCTACATAGTGGCTGTTACAGTCCTTACACTGTATGTTGTAGATAACTCCTGTTTTTTGTTCTTGGGCTACTGGGTCTTTTGGCTTACTTACGATGTTCTGAAAGGTTTTGGTTGGTTTGTGTCCTACAGTGATGCCGTGTGTTTGTAACAGTCTATTAGTAGTTTCTGAGATGTTTCTGATGTATGGCAGTGTAATCCTTTTCATAGCTTCTGTTGGTTTTGCTGTGGTGGGTTGAGTGGTCAGGCACTTTTTGATAAAGTTGTGTGGGTATCCATTTTGCTGGAAGATGCTATATAAGTGGTCTATTTTCTTTTTCTGGTGTTCTGGGTTGCTGCAGTGCGTTTGTGCTTGTCTGAATAGTGTTCTTACACAGCTCCTCTTGTGGGAGGTAGGGTTATTGCTTTGGTAGTGGAGCACTTGGTTAGTGTGGGTAGATTTCTGGTAGACTTGTGTTTCTAGAATGCCATCATTTCCTCTACTGATGAGGATGTCCAAGAAGGGTAGTGTGTTTTTGTTTTCTTCTTCCCTTGTGAATTTTATTCCTTTGAAGATGTTGTTGATGGTTTCATGTGTTTCCTCCAGTTGATACTTTTTTATTATGACGAAGGTATCATCTACATACCAGATCCATACTTTGGGTTGCATGCGTGGGAGTGCTATCCTTTCTAGACGTTGCATTACTATCTCTGCTATGAGTCCTGAGAGTGGTGATCCCATAGGTGTTCCTTTGATTTGTTGGTATATTTGTCCATCAAACTGAAAGTAGGTGGTGAGGCAGAGGTTGATGAGGTCCATGATTCTGGGTATTTTGATATTGGTGTATCTAGTTAGGTCAGGTGTGTTACGTAGAACTGCTGCCATGGATTCAATAGCTAGTGCTTGGTCTATGGATGTAAAGAGTGCAGTGACATCAAATGACACCATAATTTCATCTTCATCTATTTTTAGGTCTTTGATTTTCTGGAGGCACTGTAGTGGGGAGTTGATAGAGTATTCGCTCTCCTCTGTGAGATGCCCAAGTTTTCTTGTAAGTTCTTTAGCTATGTTGTATGTGGGGGTCCCTGGTAATGATACAATTGGACGGATTGGTATGTCGGTCCTGTGTATTTTGGAGCATCCGTAGAAGCGTGGGATGATGGGTCCTCTTGCTTTTCATCCGCCTCTGTTCTTCTTTAGTGATTTGACCTTTCTTGGTTAGGTCATTGAGGATTCTTTTGACCTGGTTGTCCAGTTTCTGTATCGGATTGGTGTTTACTGGGGTGTAGGTTTCTTTGTCCTCAAGTAAATCTTTGGCTTTTTGTGATCTGTCCATAATGACGGTGGTGCGGCCTTCATCTGCTGGGAGGATGATGATAGTTTGGTCCATCTTTAGGTTTTTGAGGGCTGCTCTGTCTTCTTCCTTATGGATGCAAAATGGTTTTTAGAGGTAAGGAAAATATATTGTAACACCTAGCATCATCCCACATTGGGCCTAACATGGTTATACCAACCGACTTATTGACAATGGATATGTTTGTAGTTCTGTTCATCTTATAAAGATAATAGAGTTACTCTCCTGTCAAGCTAATAAAGACAGCAAGTTTTTTCTGGGATCAATTTGACCCCATATATCCCAAGGAAATAGCCATGGTTTTACGTGGTATCAACTCCACCATCTGCAACTTTCTTGATGAAAGCTACCAGGAAAGTGATGAGAGGCTGGCTTCAGTTGGCAGTTAATGCATGCTTGGAAGAGAGCGGGATGCCAGCTGACTTGGAGACCATGGTATACCCACTCCTAAAGAAAATATTGCTTGACCCATTTTGGATAACAATTGGCCTGCCTCCAACCTTCCTTTTGTTGTTGAGGAATTGGTGGTGCTGCAGATACAGAAGGTGTCTGGAGGTTTGGACCTGGCTTAGGACCAAGACAACATTGGTTGCTATTGCTGGTAAAACTGCATTGATCACTATTGTGGTGGAACTTGGATGGTGGAGTGTAGCTCTCCTTGTCATGCTGGATTTCTCAGATGTCTTTAATAACACTTACCATGGTTTCCTTCTGGATTGCCTACAAGAGTTGGGAGAGGGGACCCTGTATTGCACTGATTGTTCTTCCTGAGTGAGTGGTCAGTGGAGGTAGTGGTTGAAGCAGCAGGCTCTCCATTTTGTGGTGCTGCAGTGCTCAACTCTCTCTCCTATATTTTTCAATATCTACATAAAGAGACTGCCAAAAGTTTTCTGCCAGCATGGGAGGACATACCATTAATATATCCATTCTGGTACAGTCAGGAGATGCTGCTGAGGTTATGAGCAAAATGGAATGGCTGTGGATTCAGAAGCCAATGGAGTCTGGAAGTAGTCCATCTTTAGCTCTGGACAAGTTGTACTTCTTTTTGCAGAGCAGGCCTGGATTCACAGTCTGACTCAAATTGGGCCCAAGAGAACCTTTCTATTGTTCCAACTTGTGTAACAGTTGCAGCTGTTTCTGGAACTGGAAGCTGTGTTGACAGTTACTCATGCCCTTGTCTTGTCATCTCATTGCACTGTGCTCCATGTGCTTCTGAAGACTGTTCAGAAGGTGCAGCTCATCCAGAATGCAGCAGCCTGGGTAGTAACAAACTCAGCTTATTTGTTTATGTAACACCTCTACCACAGGAGCTGTACTCGATGCAATTTAAGGTGCTGGTTGACCCCTTACCATCCCTTATTGCTTAGGACCTGGATATCTCTGAGGCCACCTACTCCACCTAGAATCGGCCTGTCCAATCCAATCTTGGATGGAGGACTGGCTATGGGTCCCTACTCTGAGAGAGTGCTAACATCAGGGCCCCTTCTTTATGGCAATCCCCTTCATCTGGAACAGCCTCCCTCTGTTAACCGGCCTGTTAATGTTCGAGAAGGCAACGGAGAGCTGGCTTTTCTGGAAAGCCTATAGAGATAGTGGTACCATGTGATGGGATTTGAGTTGGGTTGATTTGGTTCATGTTTCTGTTGTTATATTTTGCATGTTTGTAATCCTCATATTGTAGGGAGGAATGTAAGCCATTCAGAGCCAATTTGATTGGAGTGGCATAGATGCCTTAGAAATAAATAAATAATAAATAAGAATCTATCATTCTCTGAGTGGTTGGGAGAGTGAGGTGGGGGAGGCAGGTGACAAGGGGCTACATGGCTCAGGAAAGCAGACTTGAAGTTCAGCTTTAAGTGCACCACTGCATGTATGTTTCACAAAGGAGAATACACTACAGAAGTATAATGCCAAATTGGATGCAAGAGGAATGGATATGATTGCAGAAACCAGCCATTTGGTATCCCCTGGTTCAAAGCAACACAATTTTTTAAACAACAAACAAACACCCTTCACTCTTATCTAAGAGGAATCCCTACAGAAACTTTATGTTCTCTGAACTGTAATTCTTGAGGCAAATCTGGTTTCAAGTGCCGTTTGGGTAAGTGAATGTGACTCCAGCTGTATTTTGCTTTTTAGGGAAAAATAGTTTCTTCTTATCTCCATTTTAGCTCTATCAGTATGATTAAGAGAAGTAGTAATTCTATTTCATTTGTTTTCAAGGAATATTAAATAGGTATTTTCTTCCTACTCACAGTCTGTTATGGCAAATATTAAGTGATTTACATATATTCAGTTAATGCAATTAAAAAGACTACACCTCCTGTCCGTCTCAGCATTTTGATTGCACCTTTGAAATGATAGCACTTCAGAATCATAATGCATACTTCTCAAGAGACAATCCGACATTAAAATGGAAGAACAGCTTTCCATGAGTCATTAACCAAGATAACTTTTGAAAACAAATTATGGCTGCATTAGAATGGTAGAGATGTTCACTAATTAATTTTAGGAAAGTTCTGTTAATATGAATCATAAGTGATCAAAGTTACTGATGGTTGTTATGCAGGCCATCTTTTTCCTTTTCTTTTAATAGGATGGGAAAATATTTCATTTATTTTAAGAAAATTTTGATTTGAATGGTATCTATCTCTCAGACTTTTCTCTTTGGGCCAGAACTGAATCACTGGTTACTAAAAACAGGTTTCTCTGATGACCTGATGAGGTATGCAGTATAAATATCTACTTCCTTACTTTAATTAACCAAAGAAACTTAAAAAAAAGACACACAACATAAATAATTACCAGCATATTTATTACTATATTTTTCTTTTCTTTTGAATATATTTTCTATCTATCTATCATCTATCTATCTATCTATCTATCTATCTATCTATCTATCTATCTATCATCTATCATCTATCTCAATCCAGTTTGTATAGTCTGAAATACAGCTTACAACTAAAATGTTTGTTAAGGGTTTTTATTTTTTTCCAGTAAAATCAAAGACAGAAATAAGCAAATCCAATAAATATTCATATTCATATTCATCTATCCTAGAAGTAACTGAGCTGTGTGTCCAGTTCCATTATCTCTCCAGAAATGCACGCCATTCACAAATATGTGTTTCAGTTATGTGTGAGCAGAAAGACCAATGAAAAGATTTGTGGTCTAATAATTTCTCTAGACTTAGTTTCACTTCATGAAGAGTTGTGTTTGAATCATCTGGCCAAATATGACTCAACTTTCTTTTGTTCTCAGATACTGTCCTGACTTCGAGTGAAGGAATAACACGCTGAGGCTTGGAGTTGAAGCTCTAATGTTTATTGTCCTACTCTCCTTAACAGAATCCTGCAAAACTAAAATGAACTGGTAATGCTCAGAGAAAGAGTCCAAGAAATCAGGGTGGGGCCTTCTTTAGACTCTTGGGAGGGAAGCATAGGGATTCAGTACTACGCATGTGTTTCTTCCCCTGGAGGGAACCCCCTCCTTCCCCGCCAGTTATCTCCCTGACAGATACTGGCGTGAGATTGGATTTAGCAGAGTGAGTTGCCTGAGTTAATATTTCAGACTAGAGTGCTCTTCAGACACAGAAAATAACAGAATAAAGAAGCATGAAGATAGTGAGACCTCTATCTTCAGCCTGTTACCCCTCAGTTTTGAACTCCCAGACTTGGATGTATAGTTTCGTGAGACTATACCCTCACAAAACTAAATTAGGGATATAATCTTCAATTTATGGTTCCAAGCAAATGTTCACATTGCTCCATCCTGCTTTGTATTTTTCCTTCTCATTATTTTGTGCAAATTGATTATTCTTTCAATAGATGACAAAATCATTTCCCCCTTAATCTTAATATGTCTGTGATTCTGCTGACAAATGAAGCATTAAATAACATCTAATTAAGCACCAGAATCAAACACCTAAATATGGAGAGCAACAACATATGATTCTGCCTGCTGAGTAGATAATTCTCTCTATATTGAAATCTTCTTTTGGAACCTATTTTCTTGAGAAAAAGCAAGAATTCTTGCTTTCTTCCTTTTCCTCTTTTTTATAGCATATCTGCTAAAATGTTTAAATCTTCTGATTTTGGACCTTGTCCTCACTTGTTGCTTATAATAGCTTTTTCATTTATTATTGACTTTCCATTTAATATTAATTTGCAGCACAAATGCTGATTAAAATTGTATTAAGCCACGCCTGTTGGCTTCCTGCTGCAGCTATGGTGTTGCTATAGCAACTGAAGGTAGTGAGTTTATGCATAGCTGGAAAAAATGTAATAACTGCTACAATTTGTTCTGCATTGTGTATATATCACTAATCAATTCCACAGGCAACTGACTCCAAAGGTTCTCATCTTTCTGTCCTCCTACATATTATCCAGTGAGCTTTAAGATTTTCTGGGAAGACCTTGTTTTTAGTCATAATTCTGTATGGTATCTGAATCCAAACAGGAACATTAAACAAGGGATAACTCTGGCCTCTTTACATAGATCCATGAGCCATGTTGGCAGAGAGGGGTCAACAACATTCAAATAGTTGGTACAACCAGGGCAATTGAAGCATGACCCCTTTTTGTATGTCCATGATGTCTGTTATACATGTTAAGAAGGGGTGGGCTTCAATTGCCTGATCATACTTACCATTTTGATTCTGTTGACTCCCCCGTGGACACCTCTGAGCCATGCATAGCTGTCTGAGTGTCTCCACTCCCAATGTAGCTGAATTGCCATCCCTTAGTATATGTGTGGGGATGGGGTGGTGGTCAAGCAGGTTGAGATAAAAATGAAGCCAGAAAAAGTTGATCATTGCCAGTTGAACAATCATGGCAAGGGTAGCTGGGATATAAGCTGAGGAGGATAGGGGTCCAATAATGGCTTATCTGCTAGGCTATCCGTGGGTAATTCTCTTTCTTATGGTTAATTTAAACCATGTGTATTTGACATCTTATGCTAGCTACAGTTTGGAAGAGTGGGATATACATTTTTAAAAGAAACACAATCTTCTACTCATGATGCCATTGCTGAATAATAATGGGTAGCACTTACATAAAACTGCAGAATAGGCAGAGACCTTCATATAAGTTATCTCAGTAACCCTTAGAGCAATCTTTCATTGACTGACAACAGGATTTAGATTTCTGGTGCTATAAAAATATAATACAGTGCTTAAATGCTGACTATCTACCTAAGAGCACTTTTGCTGATAAAGCAGGTTGGCTAGAACAGGAGATAGAATAAGAGGTTGTCTGCATCATGATACAGAGCTAATGGACAGGAGGGAGGCTGCTGACCAGGAAGGAGAGACTTAAATTTGTTCTTTGGATATCCCTTTAGTAGAATTATACTGAACATAAAAAAACAAAGGGCTGAAATGGCAGCTTTCATCATTGCTTATGTTGTTACCAGCTCAGTCCCCACTAGCACAATAATGCAGATTAGTGTAGCAAAATGCTTCTAATATTGCTCCTAACTTTGAAATTACGATGGTTCTCCATCTACAATTAGAGGTTCCCAAGCCATCTGTTAAGCCATCTTCATTAACAGACTTTTGAAGAGTCAATCTTTTTAATGAAGAGAAAAATTACTCACTATAGTAAAGCCAAACCAGGATGGCTTATTGGAAAGCAAACACTCAACAAATAATTGAAAAAGAAGGTAATGCATACACAGCAAAGAGGGACAAAAATTCTTAAGCTCCATGATTTAAAAAAACTGTTTATAGTTTGGAGCAGCTGAAAACTTCAATTTTTTTTAAAAAAATGAATTTAATTCAATCATAACCCCAACATATTTCTTCAAATATCTAGGATCTATTCCTAATAATAAATATAATTTAAATTAAATTAAATTATATTATATAAATATAATAATAAATATAATTTATTATGCTAGACAGCATAATAAAAAGCAGAGACATCACCTTGCCGACAAAGGTCCATATAATTAAAGCTATGGTTTTCCCAGTAGTAATGTATGGCTGTGAGAGTTGGACCATAAGGAAAGCTGAGCGCCAAAGAATTGATGCTTTTGAACTGTGGTGCTGGAGAAGACTCCTAAGAGTCCCCTGGACTGCAAGGAGGTCAAATCAGTCAATCCTAAAGGAAATCAACCCTGACTGCTCATTAGAAGTACAGATACTGAAGCTGAAGCTCAAATACTTTGGCCAACTAATGCGAAGAGAGGAGTCAATGGAAAAGACCCTGATGCTGGGAAAGACTGAAGGCAAAAGGAGAAGGGGACGGCAGAGGATGAGATGGTTAGATAGCATCACCGATGTAATGAACATGAATTTGAGTAAACTCCGGGAAACAGTGGAGGACAGGAAGGCCTGGCATGCTATGGTCCATGAGGTCACGAAGAGTCAGACATGACTAAATGACTCAACAACAACAAATTCTTTCTCTCATTGAGTAATAACATCTCTTCAGAAGCACCTCCCTTCCCTGGTGTGAAGTTTACTAGTTCCTCACTATGATGACAAGGAGTGGCAGGTAAGGGTACCAAATTACTGGATCCTAGATTCCTAGTCTTTTGATTTGACTCTAGTTCTGATAGGATCTCATTTCTTTCAGATAGTTGGTCTAGTATCTTAGGGGTAAGTTCAAAGCTGGATATCATCCTGATGTCACCTGACCACTTGTCCATCACAGAATCCCATATTAAAAGAAAAGGGTCCTATTTATTTTTGGGTCCTACCTGAAATCTACTGTAAGTTGAAAATGCTGAAAATTTTATTAATTAGATCCTATATCATGAATCCTTTTTCTAACACATGATAATCATGACTGGGAGTTTGCTGCCTTATTGAGTGATTGACTGATTGATTGCTCTTCATCTTTTACATTTGGATTCAGTAAATCTAGGTGGGTTCTGATCCACTTCCCCATCAAGATTTGGGCACAACTGGTGCCAATGTTTCAACAGGATTTGAGCCAGTTTAATCTCAATGATGCTTGAATTAATTTTTCTTATAGCCACTTTGAAGGTCCTTATTGCTTTTTCTCCTAAGCCATTTGATGCTGGGTACTAAGATGCTATGTGAACATATTTGATTTCCCTTTTCCTCCCTTCAAAAATGTCATTAAGACTTGTGAAACCTGGCACATTATCTTTGACTGCTATTAGAAGCAAAAATCTATTCATTGTAGGTTATCTCTGAGGTTGTAGAGTTCATGAAATATACTTTTAAGCATTTTGAATAATAATCTATTAGGATCAAATTGTAATTCAGTACTCTGTACAGGATGCCTTCACAATAGAATTATCCAGATGTTCCAACAGGACTTCTTCCTGGGGATAGTCTTTTTAAGGCCTTAATAATGAAAGTATGGTCTGCGTAGAGGTTCTGCACTACCATGTTGATTGCTTGAAGACAATCTTATAAGCTGCAAGAGTCAATACCCAACATTTTAATCATGCAAATGCCATGGTAGGGATTACTTATGGTAGGGATATATATTTAATTTTAACATTTTTATAAGTATCTTCCTTTATTATGGTCCTGTATGTACCAAAATGACAGCCCTTCAAAGGGCTGACACAAAGCCCACAGGGTGATTTTTAAACCATAGAGTTCCTTTATAAGGCTCCACTCCAATTTATTTTATATAATAAAAGTATGAACTTCTTTATCAGACTCTTCTAGCTCCTTCTCCTCTAGATGATAAGCATTTTGCATCTTTGCTTTTCCTTCTCTCTGATTTTGGCTATGCAGCCAAATAGCTCTTCTTGTGATGACATGGTAAATGTCCAGTCATCAGGCATTTATTAACAAAGACATTTTATGCTTGCAACTATAGCAGTTTGCAGGTCTCCATAACAAAAACACCTCTCCAATTCACTAGGCTTTGATGTGCAATTTCTTTATTGGCACCTGCAGAATGTCCTTTTAATTTAACTGTAAATCCTGTAGTTTTTTTTAAAAAACCACAGCTTCCAAAGCATTTCCCATTTGTGCAGTTTTGTTCCATGTCAAGTCCTATCATATAGGGGTTTTGGTGGATGTGTAATAGCATCTACTACTGCACAAACAAATCTGTCCCAGAATAATGTTTCCAGGAGGACAGCACTCTGTGAAACCAACAATTCATTCAGATATATAGATTTAAGCATTTTTCTTCCTCTAATTGCTTTTTCTGGAATTAGAAGTGTTCCAGGATTGTATTTGGAATGAAAGAGAAGAAGAGGATGACCAGCAGTAAGGTTGATGGACCAGCGAAGGTTGCACCATTGGAAAACCTGAAGCAACAGGTTGAGGACAGATTCTCCTGGAGAAAATCTACCTACCTAACTTTCCCTGCCCAAACCTCTGCATTAAGAACACTGAAGATAGATAGATAGATAGATAGATAGATAGATAGATAGATAGATGATAGATTATGTTTAATGTCCAGAATGTCACAGTGATGCCAAAGTAAACAGATAGGCCTTTAATCAGAGCCAGTTTGGTCTAGTGGTTAAGGCAATGGACTAGAAACCAGGAGTCTGTGAGTTCTAGTCCCACCTTAGGCATGAAAGCCGACTGGGTGACCTTGGGCCAGTCACTCTCTCTCAGCCCAACTCACCTCACAGGGTTGTTGTTGTGGGTAAAAGAGGAGGAGGAAGGAGTATTAGGTAAATTCGCCGCCTTGAGTTGTTTATAAAAATAATAATAAAGGAGGGATAAAAATTAAATAAATAAATTTTAAAAAATCATTAATCAAAGGTCCCATTCTAGAAAGTTTTTACTAGAATCTCAGATTACTTCTGAGAATATTCTCATACTAAAGAAATAGTTCACATTACCATAATTGATGTTACAGCCATTTTACATACAAAGATTCACAAGTTTGTTTTTTCTCCCTGAAGCAGTAGTAGCAAAATTTAGCAGCTTCTGGTTAAGATTTTTAATACATGCTTTTGTTAATTCATTGGGAATCAGAAACCTATTGCATATGACCTTAAGATTTACCAGTCTATCCAGTCTTTCTACCCACTTCTGCCATTAATAAAAAGGTAAAGGTTCCCCCACAGAGTCGTGTCCAACTCTAGGGGCTGGTGCTCATCTCCATTTGTTAGACGAAGAGCCAGTGTTGTCTGAAGACAATTCCACAGTCATGTGGCTGGCGTGACACGTGCGGAATGCTGTTACCATCCCACCAAAGTGGTACCTATTTATCTACTTGCATTTGCATGCTTTCAAATTGCTAGGTTGGCAAGAGCAGGGGCGAGTGCAGGAGCTCACTCCATCACGCGCGGCTAAGGTCTCGAACCTCCGAACTTGCGACCTTCCGATCGAAAAGACTGGTGTCTTAACCCCTGAGCCACTGCACCCCTTCTGCCATTAATATTCAGGCTATTTAAAACAGTATCTAGAAATGAATGAATGAATGAATGAATGAATGAATGAATGAATGAATGAAAGAAAGAAAGAAAGAAAGAAAGAAAGAAAGAAAGAAAGAAAGAAAGAAAGAAAGAAAGTTACTTCTATAAGGACAGAAATATATTTTCCATTTCAACATCTTAGACCTCATTGTAAATGGGAATATATGTCTCTGGCACTTGATGAAATAGCATGCAAATATGATAAGGACCACCAGAATTGTAAGTATAATTACACAATCATCTTTCAGGAAGTTATTTAATTAACTTTGCAATGAACTTTTAATTAAAAAAACAGGTTGCAATTAAGGTGTATACAGTACTTTGCTGCTGGATTATTTCAGGATAAGTTCATTACATTTCTTTTAAAATCCACATACGAGGTTATGAAATTTCAGCTCAAACTCCAACCATGAATTGGAAGTAATAAATATTAGTAGTGGCAGATAAAGGAATGATTTTAACTATTTTGTCAAGGCAACAGTCTTACTCAGTTATTTATCTGAATAATTGGATCCTTGAAGAGCATAGCAAATAATTGTTCACACAGAAACTCCACATTCCCAATTGCTTGTAAGATCTTTATGTGTTACATGTGAAGAACTTCAAGGACATCTGCAACAAAAAATACTGCAAAAAACTGGAAAAAAAATGCACTTAGGCCTACATGTATATGAAACTATTTTGTCTAGCATCAGAAAGACTGGTTTTTCAATTGCTATATTTTTCCAACATATCTTTATCTTGAAGAATGTATGCTAGTGATAATATAGAATCGTAGACAATGTGCTTTTCAAATATCACCATAGCAACTATAATGAGTCACGTGATCATAGATTTGAAGGGGCTGGATTGAAGCCAATTCCTGCAATCAGGAAATAAATTAAATAATGTAAATCTAAGCTGTGGAGACTGTCAATGAATAAGGGAAAGAAAGAAGCAGACAATTTACAAGGTCACAATACACAGAAGTTTCAATAACTACTGTTGTGAAAACAGCCCAACATTAAAAACAAAAAACAAAGCAATCAAAAAGCTGGACAATATTTGATTTTAAGGCTATGCATGCCAGGTGGAGGACATGAGGACAAAAAGGAGGACTTGTCCTCCTGTTGCTGGACATCTGGTAACCCTAAGCAAGATGGTATTTTATGATTGCTATATCCATTTGCTGACAGCACCCACACTATGCTCTCAAATTGCACTTCCACTCCCATGATTTTGCCTAAGCATGTATTTTAAAATGTTTAAAAATGTTCTCTAGGAAATTCTACGATTTTAAAATGTTCTCTAGGAATTTTACACACAAGCTCATAGAAAGCTTTGGGGTGGGGTAGAGAACTGCATTCTGTTACGTTCATCAAGCAACAAGTAATCAAGTAAATTGTAGCAGCAGTGTAAGTGAGCTGAACATCAACAATGGTAGCCAATCTGGAAAAACAGATGGAGAATGAACTGAAATTCAGTTATTTCTGTGAAATGACTCCTAGGTGCTATTGAATCTGGTTCAATATTAAGGAAGAAGTGGAACAACCAT
Organism: Charina bottae; assembly: GCA_023362775.1. NCBI lineage: Eukaryota > Metazoa > Chordata > Lepidosauria > Squamata > Charinaidae > Charina > Charina bottae. The sequence continues at coordinate 13,597,594 of JALMGJ010000003.1, forward strand.
ATGTGATTGTGGCATTGGGGCTATCTTTAGCTTTGCTAGAAGCTTTTTCTTCTTCCCCAAGGCAAAGTTTTAGTTACTTTCTCTTAATGATTTTTGCGTGCTGGCTGGCTTGCTTACTTTCAGCTTAACTAAACCCAGTCTCCCATTATGCAGCCAAAATACAATAGACTCATTCAGCCGGAAACAATATGTTTTATGAGAAGATGAGGCCAGACATAAAATTAGCTGTTTGTGGACATTACAAACAAAAATTATGTATCAACAACGGCATGAATAGCAATTGAAACATTAGGCTTGAATCAATTTTTTTTTTTACTTTTCTTTTGGTTCAGTATATAGAGAGAATTTCCAGGTGTTTTGAAAATTTCTATGAATGATTCAGATCTCAATGTAATTCCCATCTCTGTGCAAATGCCAAATAAAGGTGGTGCCATCCCTTTAATGGTTATCTTAAATATGTCCCTTTTACTATAAATAATTATTCATAATGTATAATTTATAAATATTATAAATAGTCAACCCAGCACTGTTTCCAGTGAGGCTGACAGAATTAATGATGGAAATAGCTAAATGTTACACTTTCCACAAAGTTTGAAAGTTTTGAAGCAGAGCAACATTCCCAGCCATTTCCCAATTTATTAATTACATTTATATCCCATCTTTATTTTGTACAACTCAAGTCAGCATACATAATGTTCCCACCTCCTATTTTCTTCCACAGCCCTGTGAGGTGGGTCGGGCTGAAAGTCACCTGGGGAGCTTCTGTGCCTAAGGAAGGACTAGAATTCAAGGTCTCCCAGTTTCTAATCCAGCACCTAAACCACTATAACCGATTAAGCCTCACAGTTTGAAACATTCTAGATAAAATGTGTGAGCATAGTTTTGTATGTATTTCTCCTCCTGATATATTAATATGAACACATTTTTGTGTGCAGGTTTTTTTTTATATGCAACTTTCCACTATGTAGACATGTATGATTAATAATAATAATAATAATAATAATAATAATAATAGTGGAGAATCTCATTGCAAAATCAGAGAAGTGCCTACAATGAAGGGAAATTGTTTTTCAGTTTGGGTATTATTGCAAGAAGGATGCCTTGGGTTAATTTCTATTAAAATAGGACCATCAATTTTCACCCTTCATAATACATATGCTCCAAATGCACTGCAGGAGCCAAATGGGAAAGCATTAGGGACAATTATTCTAGTCATTGATCTCAAAAAGGAAGCAGGTTTGTAGTGTCCTGTTAATTAATTGAAAGCTCACATTCCTAACAAGAATGGGTCCCTGGACCTTTCTCTGCAATGTTCCTTATCACTGTACAAGAAATCCTTTTATCTGTTCAGTTCTCCAGTGTTTTTTAGCACAGGTTGCTGATAGTGGCCTGTAAAGCTGAAGGTAAGATCCCAGATATGGTTCATTACGTAAAGAAATCAAGGTGAAAAGAGATGTTCAGAAGCCAGGAAATAGTCTGTTGTTGAACAAGGCAAAATCTGGATAAATAGTTCAGTCATAAGCTGTAGAAGAAGCCTGCAATACAAGACAAAATCAGGTTCTAGCCAGAGATCAGAAGCCAGAAAACCAAGCGACAATATGTACATATTTTTTTTATTTACAAATGTACAAAATAGATGAGGAAATCTTAGTGAAGATCTGTAAACAAAACGGGACACATAAAGGAGATGAAAAGAGAGAGAGGTCTTAAAGGAAGAGCACTTACAGACAGTCCAGAATTGCAAGACAGTCCAGAATTTATAATCCCCTGTGCATATTTATTGCAATGCCTGGCTCTCCTCTTACAAAATATCAGTTTCCAAAGCTTATGTATGTGTACCAGGGATACCCCAGGTTTGTAAACAGAGACATTAAGATATGAATATGTACATTTTTTTTATTTATTATGTATGATTTTAATTGTATTTTGGTTTGCTTTGTATTGGTTTTCTATTCTATTTCTTTGGGTTTATTAAGATTGGGATTATTAAAATCGTTGCATTATTAAGTATAATAGCAGACAACTTATGTGCTTTTAATTTGATTATTATTGTAACCCGCCCAGAGTCCCTTGTATGGGAGATGGGCGGGGAATGAATGAATGAATGAATGAATGAATGAATGAATGAATGAATGAATGAATAAATAAATAAATTAGACAGAAATGTATAAAATAGTGGTAGGAAGGGAATAATTAAATCTTTTGGAGGGGAGAAAGATGTTTAGGAGGTTTATATGAACTTTGTTTTCTTTATTTTAATATAAGGGGGAGGAGTAAATGTACTTAGTGATTTTTATTATGTGTTAAAGTGGAATAATTTATAGAAATAATGTGGTATTTTGATTTAATATAGAGTAAGAGATTGATTATAGAAATTTTTGTGTATCCTTGCTGTTAAAAATCAGAAGCCACATCTTTTTGTAAATTTGAAAAAAAAATTATCTTGTGTTTCTGCACCTTTTTAGTTTTTTTCTTTCTTTGTAGTTTTTTGTTTTTCTGTAGTTTAAATTCTTTTCTTGAAACTTAATAAAATTTACTATAAAAGAAAAAATATATTAAAACAGGAACCCATTCATTGAAACTGGATTGAATTAGGTAGAAGTGAATTTACTGCTAAGTTATTGGTTTATGGGGCGTGGTGGCTCAGTGGGTAAGATGCCAGGCTTGTCGATCGGAAGATCGCAAGTTCGGAGGTTCGAATCGCTAGCCCTGCTTGCGGAGTGAGCTCCCGCACTCGCCCCAGCTCTTGCCAACCTAGCAATTCGAAAGCATGCAAATGCAAGTAGATTAATAGGTACCACTTCGGTGGGTAGGTAACAGCATTCTGCGCGCATCATGCAGCCACATGACCATGGAAGTGTCTTCGGACAACGCTGGCTCTTCGGCTAACAAACACAGATGAGCACCAGCCCCTAGAGTTGGACACGACTGCACAAATGTGCGGGGGGAACCTTTACCTTTTATTGGTTTATTGGTAATTGAGCACATATGGTTATAGTTTTATTTATTTATTTATTTATTTATTTTTATCCCACCTTTATTATTTTTCTAAATATTTATGTTGTAAACCGCCCAGAGTCCCCTATTCGGGGAGATGGGCGGGGATAAATTTAAAAAATAAATAAATAAATAACTCAAGGTGGCAAACATACCTAATACTCCTTCCTCCTCCTCTTTTCCCCACAACAACAACCCTGTGAGGTGAGTTGGGCTGAGAGAGAGTGACTGGCCCAAGGTCACCCAGCTGGCTTTATAGTCCAGTCACTGCAAATTTTTGGCATGCTGAAGGCTATTGAAAAGGAAGAAGAATAAAAAAAGAGAATAAAGAGCAGATGCTCTTCTTCCTTCTGCTCTCAGTACATTGACTCCATCTTACCCTGTTGTCCCAAGAGAGGATAAAAGTTTCTCAGTTAAAACGTTGGAACAATTGAGTGGAATAGTCTTAAAAGGCATCTATGGGAGGCACTCAAAGGAGTGTGGGTGATGATAGTGCCAACACAAGGCAAACTCTGCTCCTTTTATACATATGCCATGATGTCATGTGCACATATGAGAGGGGCACAGCTGGCAGCATGATGGGACGCAGCTGTTTTCCTCATTTTAAGGAAAGCACCAGACCCTGAACACTCCTTGGAATCTGCAGAAAAGGCATCCTGATTTTTCCTTAAATGTGAATTTTCCTAGATATTTTTTCTAAAATAAAATAGCAATAGCATTAGATTAATGTGGAAATGAGAACGACTGGATGTATGGGTAAGCTTGCGAGAAAATGCCTTGGGCCAAGAAATAGATTAATTTTTCCGATCACTAGAAAAGTGTACAGGCATACAAATGCATTCATATAAAAACTAAGGCACTGAATGTATTTAATAATTTAGAACAATGATAGATAGGTAGGACTTCATGGTGGGAGAAACTAATGGAAAAAGGAACTTAAAATCTCCCTAAAAAAGGAGACAGTAAAAGCATAATTGTAAAAACTTTCAGTAGGTGGGAGGAAGGATACAGCAGAAGAAGCCGATGTGGCTGTATCAAAAACTTAGTGAAGATCTGTAAACAAAACGGGACACATAAAGGAGATGAAAAGAGAGACAGGTCTTAAAGGAAGAGCACTTACAGACAGTCCAGAATTGCAAACCTAGTCTATGCTATTATTTATTGGTGTATGATGTTCTTCTTCTTCTCTTTGTTTTTGAAGTAACATTGTTTATAATCTGATTCTTCCATGCAACCTGATCTTTAATTTTAATAAATTACCATTTACGTTACAAATTACAGGAAAGCAGATTTATTGAAGGTTGTGTGTCTCTCTGTGTGTACTTCCAACAATAAGAGCAGTTCAGAAGGTTCAGAAAGATGAATTGTTCATTCATCTGGCACCAGTTCAATTTTCAGACAAAAATCTGCAAGACTGGCAAAGAATAATTAACAGATTTATATGGGGGGGGGGGGGGGGGAAACCAAGAGTATGATACAAAATCTTGCAAATCCCAAAAGAAAGAAGTGGAGTAAAATTTTCTAATCTCATATTGTATTACAGAGTAAATTGCCTATTGTTGATAATATAAAGGATTACATTTCCAAACAGAGTGTGTGTGTGTGCCTTCGAATCAGTGTTGACTCCTAGAGACTGCCTGGACAAGTCCCTGCAGTTTTCTTGGCAAGATTTTGGAAGTGGTTTGCCACTGCCTTCTTCTTAGGGCTGAGAGAGAGCAACTGGCACAAAGTCATCCAGCTGGCTTTGTGCCTAAAGTGGGACTAGAACTCCTAGTCTCCTGGTATCTAGCCTGATGCCTGAACCACTGCACCAAACTGGCTCATTCAAACAGTAGTTCAATTATAGGAGGAACAGGCCTAGCTAATGGACTTCATAGGTATTCTATGGTACAAAGAAACAAAAGAAGAGAATCTGTAGGGACATATTATAAGACAAAGTTTGTTAATAATTTGGAATCTTCTATAAGCAAGGATAAGTCCAGCAATCTCATCATTAGCATTGCTGTTTGATTATAGCACACTTAAACATTACCCAAAAAACAAAGACAGTTCAAAACAGTAAATCCATATCTTTAAATGCAAATAGCATCAATCAAATCCTTAAAGCAAACGAGATAAACATTCTTCAACCTTTATCCCACTTCAAAATAAACCAGAGCAGTTACATATTCCCACAATGTGCACAGAGCTTTTCTCTTGAAAGAATCACAGCCCAACTGCCCCCCTCAAAGATTCCAGGTTCTTTTCATGGCATTCCACCAAAAGATCAATTTTACTTATGGCTTGCAGATCACTCTCTCCCTTAGATTTCTCCAACTCCGCTATCCAAACTTCATCCAGCATCTCAATAAAAATCCCAATCTCACTCTTAAAAAAGACCTTTCTATCACTCTTAAATTCCTCAATTTCATCCACCACGTCCCCAACCTGATGGCACATTTTAGATCTCATATTTTCCACAATGTCCTGGATATCTTGCATAAAAGCTTGATAGAAGTCAGAAGAAATCTGTTTAAAATCTTGGTGGAAGTCAGAAAGAATCTGTTTGAAATCCTCCATGTCTCACACGGTAGATTATGGTGTCCCCTAGGAGTTTAACCAGTGAAGGTTGAAGATAGGGAAGAATTCCGGAGTGTGTTTTCATAAAGTGAAAGTGAGATAGCAGGCAGTTCTCAAGGGAAAGTGAAAACAGAAAGCTGAAGGTTCAAATCAGCCGATTCAACGTGTAGGAAAATGGTAATATCTTCAAATTTAATTCAAAAATAATAACAGGAAGACAATTGTTTACTCTCAATCCTCCTTTATATTTGGAAGGAAAATGAAATCCAAAACTAATCCAAAAATGTTAAGCACCAAGAGAACCAACTTCTCCTCACTGTAGAAAGCCTCTCTTGGGGTACATATACTTAAAAAAATACAAATTGGTTACTTAGAAATGGGGTAGCCATTCTTAGTGTCCCTTGAACACTACAGCGTGGCTTAGAAATTGTGACGTTCCAGCCTCCCAGGTGCTCTTACCAGTCAAGCATGAAACACTGTTTGTGATCTTCTGGCTGCAAGCAGCCGTCCGGAGGACAGATGGGATGATTCCAGCTATTCCCTTTTACCTGGAGAATGTTTCTGGGCTTCATGAAAACCTGCCTGAACACAAAAAAGTTACAGCATTGTGAGCTACTCCTGCTGAACCCGCAGGCACAGCCGTTCAGTCTGCCATTCCCACCGGAAGTCCCTCTTTTAACATTTTTGAAGTCAGAAAGATAAGATTTTACCCTGTCACTTGTCATAATAGAGAACAAATCATTCTTTCAAGCAAACCTAAATTTAACACTATTAGCTTATTACAGAAAAGATTTCTCCCCAGAGAAGAACACTCTAATACATGAGAATTAACTGTTTATTTATTTATTTATTTTTCAAATTTTGCCACCACCCATGTCCCCCAAAAAGAGGGTCTCTGGGTGGTTTACAACAATAAGTACATTAAAATAATAAACATAAATAACATCTAAAATATCAGTACAAAATTACCAAATATAAATATAAAAGTAAAAATAAATATAAAATCCAAGTGGCCTAGAAGATCTAATTCAGTGAGGAGAGCTCTAAGGTGCCAGCCACCCCCAAGAATAACTACTCCCCTTCCTGCCCCAGGCAAGACGGCAGAGCCAAGTCTTCAGGTTGTTCCGGAAGGTCAGGAGCGATGCAGCCTGTCTCAACTTTGGGGGCAGAGTGTTCCAGAGGGCAGGAGCCATTGCAGAGAAGGCCTGCTTCCTGGACCCCGCCAAGCGAATTTCTTTTACAGACGGGATCTGTAACATGCCCTCTCTGCATGACCAGGTGGGACGGGTCGATGTCATAGGGATGAATGCTTGCTGTTAATTAGGAAAGCTTTGTCTTTTTTATCATGTATAGGCCATTTTATTTAGCCTTGGGGTTGTTGTTGAAGCCATAGTACTTCGTTTGTGGAATTACTTCAGGCTTGGATCATGGTGGACTCAGAAAAATGACCACTAAAGGAACAGAATTCTTTAATTCTTTACAAGTACCTTTCCTTCACAATTTTTTTTTTTTGTGGGGGTTCACCAGTTTCACCAGTTTCATCAGTTATGTTGGAAGAAATTGTATGGCCTAGTCCGTAAATTCTTTCTGATAGCATTGACATAGAGCTAGTGTCAGTCACCATATAGCAGTGAAGTAAAGAGGTAACTTCCTGAAGAGGAACATAAATCAGCAGTCTCTAACTCTGGAAGTGGGGGGACAAGCCACCATCTGGAATCCAAATCAAACTTCATTCAGCCAACACTAGAAAAGGCACAAGGCACGTTTTCAGGCCATAGGTGGCTCCCATTGAGCCTTCAGAAAAGAACTCTCTAGTAGGCCATTGTACTGAAGGAGGTGATGAGCACATGGCAGTGCTATTGTTCATATTTCCCATAAGATATGGAGCCATGCTACATTGGAGGCATGGCGAACTATTAAAGCAATATGTCCCCCAGATCCTTCCTAAGAGCTCCTGGTTTAATTTTCTGAAATTATGCTGCATTAGGGTCACTGTAGGGCAGAGCTTTCCAAACTGTGTGTCGTGACACAAAAGTGTGTCGCCACACACAGCGTGGTGTGTCGCCACACCACCCGGAAGCGGCGGCGCGCGCGTGCACGGTGGCAGCCATACACGCGCGCGCTGCCGCCCGCCCCCCGCCCCGCCGCACGCCCCTCCCGCGCCACCACCATGCGCGCGCGTGCCGCCACACGCCCCCCCGCGCCGCCGCTGTGCGCGCATGCCGCCACACGCCCCCCTGCGCCGCCGCCGTGCGCGTGCGCCACCACACACCCCTGCGCGCCGTCACCGTGCGCGTGCGTGTCGCCGCCGGCGCCGCCGGGTGTGTTGCCAGCAGCAGCACTTTGGAAAGTCCTGCTGTAGGAATTCAAATGATTATTTAGCAGACCCAGTCACTTAATGTCAAACTTAAGGTCCAGGATGGGAATCTGTGGTGGGTCATGGCAGCTGCCAAAGAATGCAGTCCAGCACAGCTGAGTTTGACTGACACTGTCCCACAGCCCCAAACTCCCAAAGCTTTTCCATATATAGACTAAGAGCCATTCTCAAAGTATCAGAAGCTGATTTGTGATTTTTCTCTCTTCACTTGATTAGTGAATGGGTCATGTTCTATATATCTCCCATTCCATTTACTGTGTTTAGAGCCTTCAATGTTTGATTCCTCTTTCTTTTTGTTTTCTAATACTACCTTGCATTTTTTTTAAAAAAACAACTTTGTAATCTTTCAAAGAAATTTCAGTCATTGGGCAGAAATAGAAACATAATAAATAAATAATAAATGAGTGGAATCAAACAATATTTATTTATTTATTTATTTATTTATTTATTTATTTATTCAACTTTTATCACCACACCATCTCCCCCAAAGGGGACTCTGGGTGGTTTACAAACGTAAAGATTAAAATTCTACTATAAAAATATAAAAATACAATATATAATTACTTAGCATTATAAGTTAAATAGAAAATCCAAGAGGGCAAAACATGATCTTAAAAGGGCTCTAAGGCGCCAGCCATCCCCATGAGGAACTATTCCTATTCCCGTCACACACGAGGTGGCAAAACCAGGTCTTTAAATTCTTCTGGAAGGACAGGAGCAATGGGGCCTGCCTCACCTCCGGGGGCAAAATGTTCCAAAGGGCAGGTGCCACTGATGAGAAGGCCCACCTTCTGGACCCCGTCAACCGAAACTCCCTTACCGACGGGGTCCGAAGCATGCCCTCTCTACATAGTCGAGTGGGACAGTTTGAAGTTATGGGGATGAGGCGGTCCCTCAGATACCCTGGTCCCATCCCATGTAGGGCTTTAAAGGTCAAAACCAACACCTTGAATTGCACCCGGAAGCATACTGGCACCCAGTGCAGCTGGCGTAGCAGAGGTGTCACATGGGCCGATCTAGGGGCACCAATAACTGCGCACGCAGCCGCATTCTGGACCAATTGGAGCTTCCGGATACTCTTCAAGGGTAGCCCCATGTAAAGCGCATTGCAGTAGTCTATATGGGAGATGACCAGGGCATGAGTGTATGGAGGGACTCCTGATCCAGGAAAGGGCATAACTGGCGCACAACACGAAGTTGCGCAAAGCCCCTTCTGGCCATGGCTGCCACCTGCTCCTCGAGCAGGAGCCGTGAGTCCCGAAGGACCCCCAGGTTCCGCACTGATTCTGAATGGGGAAGTGCAACCCCATTCAGAACCAAAGATGATAATTTCCCAGATCCAGAAGAGCCATCAATCCACAGCCACTCTGTCTTACCAGGGTTCATCTGAAGCCTGTTGTTCCCCATCCAGACCCCCACAGCCTCCAGGCACTGAGAAAGGGCGGCCACTGCATCACTTACTTCACCTGGGATGGAGATGTACAACTGTGTATCATCAATATATTGATGATATCTCATCCCATGGTGACGGATGATCTCACCCAGTGGTTTCATATAGATATTAAATAGGAGAGGTGAGAGAAACGAACCCTGTGGCACCCCACAAACAAGAGGGCGAGAGCTGGATCTCTCATCTCCTATTACTACCAATTGGGACCGGCCCCAGAGGAAGGATGCAAACCATCGTAAAACTATGCCAGCCCCCCCCAACTCCTCGAGCCGTCCCAAAAGGATACCATGGTCGATGGTATCGAAAGCTGCTGAGAGATCGAGGAGAGCCAGGATGGACGCACTCCATCCCGCTCTCACCAGAGATCATCCATAAGTGCGACCAATGCAGTTTCCACCCCATATCCCAGCCTGAAACCCGACTGAAAGGGGTCCAGATAATCCGTTTCATCCAGAATCCTCTGGAGTTGTAACTCCACCACCTTCTCTACCACCTTTCCCAAAAATGGGAGGTGGGAGACAGGATGAAAATTGTCCAATATAGTAGGGTCCAGTGATGGTTTCTTGAGTAGGGGGTGCACCAGCGCCTCCTTGAAGGCATTTGGAAACACCCCCTCCTCCAGATATATATTAACCATCGCCTGGACCCAACCACATGTCACCTCCCTGGCTGCTTGCACCAGCCAGGAAGGGCAAGGGTCTAAGATGGCATGTGGTGGCCTTTACAGTCCAGAGGATCCTGTCCACTTCCTTAGGCCCAACAGGATCAAACCGTTCCCAGATAACTGGGTAATGAGGTTCCCTCGGCATCTCCCCAGACTCTGCTTCACGCTTGGAGTCCAACCTAGATCGAATCTGAGTGATTTTATCCTGCAGATGCTCAGAAAATTCTTCCGCATGGCCCTGCAGGTGGGTCACAGACTCCATCTTACCCAGAAGAGATCGTGTTATGTTAAACAGGGCCGTCGGGCAGCATTCTGCGGATGCAATAAGAGCAGAGAAATATTGACGTTTCGCCGCTCTTACCGCCACAACGTAGGCCTTATCCGCAGCTCTAGCTTGTGTTCAGTCAGATTCAGACGCTCTAGGCATCTCTTAGCCCTCTTCAAGACCCTCAACTCCTCCGTAAACCACGGGGAGTATCGGGTTGGATGTGGCAAGAGAGGCTGCACAGGCGCGATCCTGTCCAAGGCCCCGGACGCCTCCCTATTCCAGGCTGTGGCCAGGACCTCCGCTGGACCGTGCAGTAGATCCTCGGAAATAACCCCAAGCTCCTTCTGGAAACTCATTGGGTCCATTAGTCGCTAGGGGCGGACCAATTGAATGGGTCCTGCCTCCCTGCGGAGTGGGGTGGCATAAGAGAATCTCAAGGCCACCAGGGTGTGATCTGACCATGACAATGGGGATAGATCTAACTCTCCCTTCAGATCACTTTGCCACTGCTCCGACAAGAAAACCAAGTCTGGGGTGAGACCACTGTCTCGAGACGGGTCTTGAATTATTTGGGACAGGCCCATGGCTGCCATGGTAGCCATGAACTCCAGAGCTGCCTCTGAGGCATGCCCCAGGGAATGCAGATTGAAGTCCCCCAAAACCATAAGTCTAGGGAACTCCACTGCCAACTCTGAGACAGCCTCTAACAGCTCGGGCAGGGAGGTTGCTACGCAGCAGGGAGGCTGGTACAGCAACAACACTCCCAACTTCTCTCGAAAACCCAACTTGAAGAACAGGGTCTCACACCCAGCCACTTGTGAAGCAGCACCCCTGAAGGCCACCAGAGACTCCCGGATTACAACCGCCACCCCTCCTCCCCTGCCCCGGGGTCTCGGCTGATGCCACACCTGAAACCCGGCTGGGCACATCTCTGAGAGTGCTACTCCTCCCTCTGTGCCCAGCCAGGTCTCAGTAATACACACCAGGTCTGCCCCCTCCTCTGTGATCAAGTCACATATGAGGGGGGCTTTGTTATTAACAGACCTGGTGTTAAGTAGCAACAGTCGAAAGCCAGGGCACTCGAGGATCCTTTGACCAGGGCCTGGGTCTGAACCTGAGGGGCCAGAACATGCCACCGGTAACAAACATCGGGGGCGTCTTCCCCGAAGATGGCCTGACCCTCGGTTCCCACCATAACATCCCCTACGTGTCACCACTTCGATGGGGCAACCTGCCCTACTGCCCCCAGAGTTTCCAGGCCCAGATGCCTCCACTCCTGGCCCTCCGGAAACCCTGGATTGACATAAGGGTCCCTTCCATGCACACATCTCTCACACACACTCGTCCCTAGGTGGTGATAGGCCCCCCAGTGCACCAGCTTCCGCTCTCGGCACCAGGAGGGCCCCCCCACCTTCCAACATCCACTCCGCCCCCTCACCCCCTCTCACTAGTTGTAAGGGGGCACCATACACTCCTGCCCACCCTCTGTCTCTCACTCAGGGGTGGGCACTCATCCATAAATTCACACAATCTTGGGCTCCCCAACTCTCTCACACTCAGGGAAGACCCACATTCACATACCCGGGGACCCTGCCACCTCTCCGCCACCTCTAAGTGAATGGGAAGGATTGTTAAAATTTTAAGCTGTTAAAAATTATCCAGTTGTTAAGATTCATGGGAATTTCCCCCCTGCACCCAACTTCAGAGTTTCTCCAAAGATGTTGTAATATACAGTTCTTAAAGTCTATAGAGCACCACCATTGAAAATAGTGCTCTTCTTCACTGGAGAATCCACCGAAGGATCTAGTTGGCTCAGCCGTCTCGACCCAAGATAATAAAGGCTCACCAGGGGAAAAAATAGGCCCTCCACGCCATCCAGCACCGTTGTTATTACACAATTGGGGCCCGCAGGGTCCAGCACAGCGAGACCAGGACACCAAGCTCCTGCTTCGCCAGTTCTCCACACCAGGCTCCCCTCCAAGAAATCCCCCAAAGGGGTCTGCTGAAAAATGCCCAAGTCCGCAGTCGCAAAGAGCCATGAGCTCCGCCACTCTGCCTAGTTCTCAGTCCATGAGCTGTGAGAGCTACACTCCGTCCAGCCTACTCCAGTTCAAATATCAAGCCGGAGGTACAGGTTTCCGGAGTTTTAGGGCGCTCTCCAGTCACCCCTACCAGTTGGTAAATAATTTGTAGGGGCAAGGTGGGTCTGAACTCCATGTCCAAGCTCCCCTACGTCTTTCCTCTCGTTGCCACTAAGCCACCACCACACCGATCTTTCCCATACGTACAATAGGTCTTCCAGGTGGGTGTTCCAATGGTAACCAAAATTGGGGGGTTCCTTCTCTCTCCCCCAACCACTAACAGGGTTTTAGGCTCATGGGGGGATGTTCACAGGGGAGAACTCAGAGCGTCCAAAATCCCTCCAGGCCTTGGGCGTCTGCCGAGACTGTTGTTACTCCGTCGCGTTCCCCCATTCCTCCAATCCATCCAGGGAAATCTGGCAAACTCCGGCAAACTCGCCCCAGAACCCCAACCAATAGGTAAATAGGGTTGGAGATCATAGCTCAAGCTCTCTAAAAGCTCTCCAAGAGCCTTCCAAGAGCTCAAAAAGGCCTGAGGCTCCCTCCTTCAGAGCGGGAGCGATCGGCGTCTGCTTCCGATCGCCATCTTGGATATTGCGCTCCAAACACAACCTTGAAACAGATATGGCTAGCTTTGGATGTCTCTAGAGCACAAGTGAGGCATTTTAACAATAAAAAAGAGGTAGAAGACAGTAACAAAACCAAAAGAAGACTCTTTACGGGGAATGAAGCATTTCATGAAGATAAGTGGTAGGGTATGGCACAATGATCTTTTGACCCATAACTTCACTGGAACAGAATAGCCATGAAGGACAAAGCTGTACTTCACTAAATCACTACTGAAACTATGTTCTAAGCCATAGAAAGAAGGTAGTGTTCAAGCACTGTTGCTGACATTGTATTGTCAGTGAAGGAAAGGACTACATAATGTATGGAAATCTATATCAACAAAGCTCTCTCAGACTGGGCTACATTAGTCACTAAATGCTATAGTCTATTTAAAAATGAACAAGCCATTATCTCATGATACTTTTATATGTGAGAATGGGGATGCTCTGGTTTTCCTTCCATATAGTTGCATTGCCTGTGACCCCAGGGAGCAATATTTAATCTTTAAGAGCTAGCTGAGGAACTTTTGTGATGAGTATTGTTTTCTTTAGATGCCAAATTTAACATATCCCTTAATATGAAGTAAGTCCATAATTACACACTTGACATGGAGAGGAAGAGATTTTAATTCACTCTCTTCAAAGGAAGAATTAACTGTAATAACTGCAGTCTCTTGGGTTACATTAAACAAATAATAATCATTTCATTATGCTAGTGCCATTCAGGGCTTCTATCCATAGAAAATCTATTCCAGATTCATTTGTCAACTGTGGAATCTGTTGTGTCCTTCATAGAACCAACAGAAAATGAAATCAATTGCAAAAGATTCTAGGACATATTCTAAGATGCAGAAAAGAGGTATAACTGACATAGAGAACCTATCGGCATTTAGTTGCAAATACGTTACTCCTCTAGGGAATGTTTCATTCAGTTTGCAGATACTGGGTAAGATCAAGAGATGTAAGCAGTAGAATGTGCCAACTGCACTTTTGCAACTGAGAGCTGTCATTTCATCCACTGCAGGTTCTCCACACTTGCTCTAAAACACTCTGTGAAGTGCAGGCAAATGCAATATTGATGGACAAGTATTTCTTGGAAATTTGAAAAACCCTTGCTGAGCAGATGGGGTATACCAAGCTTCCCTGAAATTCAATATACAAGTGACATCCTTATACTACCTAATGTAACAATGACGGATTTACACTACAGTTCCTATGGATGGCTGTTGTGGGTCTTCCGGGCTGTGTGGCCATGTTCTGGAAGTTGTGGTTCCTAACGTTTCGCCAGCATCCACAACTTCCAGAACACGGCCACACAGCCTGGAAGACCCACAACAGCCATCGAACTCAGGCCGTGAAAGCCTTTGACAATACAAGTTCCTATGGAGTTTCTCTGTTCCATTGCCAGTTCCAGATACTGACTCTAGATCTATAGATGAGAGATTTGATTCCTTCTTTCTTATCAGATCTCCGGAGACAATAAGGGTAATGGAGGTTGAGTCTCACTGTCCTCTTAGTTTCAGGCCATGATTTTAATTGGAACAATTGCTCCTCAGTCATGTTTCATTATGAATTATCAGAACACCCCCATCATTGTATCACAGTGTCCTAGTTTGTGTCTTTGCAAGATACCCACAAGATGGGTCTTTGTTTCCTGACAAAGACATTAGTTGCTATTGTCCCACAATATAAATATGAAAGGCAGCTGGCAAGAGGGTGCAATGCATTCCTTCCCCAACTTGATGTGCTGATGCATTTAATGTTCCAGTTTACCTTTATTTTCCAGCATTACATTTTTAAGAGACAATGCAGACAAGCTATGATGGTGCAGTAATAGGAATTGGATTATTGTAATCATCACAAATCTAATGTAAAGCAAACTAATACTTTTTCGTTTAAAATGACATAACATTCATATTGATTTACCACTTTGTTTGGAAGTGTGCCCTGTGCAATGTTTTCCTCTCCCTTGGCCATGAACTTTTGACATGATTGTTGATCAGCTGTTCTGTACACAGAAATAATTCTTTCTGTGTTTCATCATCTAGGCAGGTTTTGGAAGTGAGCAGAATATATTTACTGGCATATTTCATGCTGACTAAAGTAAAATAGGTATATTTAAATCTGCAGTATGACAGAACTATTCGCTTTACTGCAGGCAGTGCAAAGCATTTAAAATGCACCCACAGTTAAAATTAATACTTTAATATCTTAGTAGCTCATGGCATTCTTGGTTGAAATGGAATGGATTTGTGATGACAAGAAAACCAAAGATGGAAAGTTCATTGTGTGTGTGTGTGAATGTGTTCATTTAATCACCAGAAAGGATAGGTTTTCATAACTTGCATTCAACATTATACTACAAATTCAATGCATTTTGAGTTAAAAAAAAAGCCCTAGCTTATTTGACTGTTGACTTTTCTCAATTGTATATTCCCCCCAAGGAACTAATTCTTTACTGAGTGTTATTTAGCTTCTTGTTACCCAAACTTTATGGAATATTTTGTTTGCTTAATACATCAATATTTCATCTCTTTACTAGGCCCAGAATACTTTTTTGTTCTGTTTTGTTTTTCAGGCTAAACACTCACATGTTTTTTGAGTGGCTTGCTAGGAGGTACTCCAAAAAGTAAGAAGGGCTGGAATAAAGAAGTAGGCAGGTCCAGAATAACAGTGAAATTTCCTTTAATTTACATTGTTCAGATTTAATTAATATTAAATTAAATTATTTTATTAGATACAGTTAATATATTTATTATATTAAACACTCCCCATGTGTTTAATCATTCCCCCTTCCAATCACGTTAAAAATTATACTTTGGAGGCAACTATTGGAAGGATCCTGGGACCACACGCAAAGCTTTGGGGGGCTGGGAGGGTGGTCAAATGCAGCCTTGGGGCCTGAGATTATATTCCCCTATTCTAGTGCAGAAGATTACATTCACCATTATTTTTCTTAATCCCCTGTATTTTCCTCACACCAATCATGTGAGGTCAGTTAGGCTTAGAAGTAGTGCTTAGTTTATTCAATAAGGACCTTCACCTAGTCCAACACTATAACCATCAAACCACTATCTTATTTCTCCCATACATATAGGGCATGGGGTGGGGCAGCAGTTGCAGCGTTCTTGACTAAATTCTCATTCCCTCCCTGTCAAGTGTTTATAGCTTTCCAGAATCCATGTATTCCCTGAATCTAACTAATAAGTATCAAATTATAGAGAGGAATAAAGTCTGCTTTGAATCAAGTTTGATTCATAGTTACCACATGGAACTATTCACATTCTTCTCTTGGCCACAATATGGAATTGCTTGCTTTTTTTCTAGAATCCACTCCACAACCCTGGGAGAGCCAGTTTGGTCTAGTGGTTAAGGCAACGGACTAGAAACCAGGAGTCTGTGAGTTCTAGTCCCACCTTAGGTATGAAAGCCGGCTGGGTGACCTTGGGCCAGTCACTCTCTCTCAGCCCAACTCACCTCACAGGGCTGTTGTTGTGGGGAAAATAGGAGGAGGAAGGCATATCTGGTATGTTCGCCGCCATGAGTTATTTATAAAAATAATAAAGGCGGGATAGAAAATAAATAAATAAATAAATAAATAAATAAATAAATATATATATATATATATATATATATATATATATATTCCTTATGGTCTTCCATCCAAGTACTAACCAAGTCCAATCTTGCTTAGTCTTTTTCAAGATGAGCTATGGCCTGCCACCTGCTGTGAATGGGAAAGGAGCATCTTGTCATAAACAATTTTTTTATCAGGGTCCAGTGTATTACTCAAGATGTATTTATCTTTTGTCCAATGAAAGGCTCCACCTGTGTCCCAGGTTTTGTTTCATTGTCAATCAAAAGATGTGGAAAATTCCCCTGAGATATTCCACAAGTCCGATTAAAACTCCTTGGACTTTTCTTTTCTTTTTTTTTTCCCGTTGTCAAATACTTTTTATTTTCAAGATATATTTAAAATACAAAAAAGAAAAAAACGATAGAAGAACTAAAGAAAAAAGAACAAACTATAAAGATGTGAATAGAAAGATAAAAAAGGGAAAGCGACTTCCGACTATTTCCGATACAGATATAAAATCAAATGCAAATATAATCTCTTACAATTAATTTACCTATCATAACATTATTTCTATTACAATAAATCATTCAATCTCTAAAACCCAGAATCAAAACATCATTTTCTTCAATTACAAGCAAATATTCCAAAAGTGGTTGCCAATTTGATATGAATGTAGAAATAGAATGCTCTCTCGTTAAACTCCTTGGACTTTTCTTGAGGTTCTTCAAAGTTACAGTCTTTGTATTTGGGTGTTCAAAGCACAGATACATACAAAGTTAAATAGTTGTAAATGAAATACAGCTTAGTCCAACACATAAATCAGCTTTCTTTTAATGCTATAAGAGAAATAAATAATGATTGTTTACCATTAAACTCTTTTTCTTATATACTTTGTGCTAGCTGAGAGGGAAGGAAATAGTACAGAAGGGAGCCGTGCTAAATAGCTGGCTTTCTGACAAACAATTTCCATAATATATAGTGACACTTAATTTTGCTTATTTATTTTTTGGAGGAAAGAGATTTCATCATTAAGAGCAGAAAATTTAGAAAAAGGAAGACTTTGGCAGAAGAAACCTGCATGTGAGGATGATGTAAAGTTTAAAAATGTACATTGAAGTTTTTTTAAAAACCTATTTTGAGATGTAGTATGGAACTTTTTTTAAAAAAAACCGTACCTAATATTTGTGGGTAAGCAAATCAATACTCTGTGACATTGAGTGGAGAGTGAAGGTGTGGAGAACCACTTTATAAGTCAGAGGAACAAAAGCCAAATGTTTGATGCTTTCCTCAGCTGCATCATTAGAATGTAGAAAGGAATTTATCTATTTTTAGACATTTCTTTCTAATCCTTCCAGAAGGACCATTTAAACAATTTCCTTAACTTGACACCCCCCCCCCCCGCACACACACCTCTCAATAGGACCTCATTTGAATTGAATTTTTGCAATGTTCACTACAATCTTTAGGACAAAAAAAAAACATCTTTCATATTGACTATGCTTTTGGCTGTTTTTAGCTTAGAGCCTTTAGGTTTTCACTATAAATGTAGCATCTGAGAGAATCATGAGTATGGTCTCCAGGAAGGCTTTGTATATAAAGAGATGCAAAGATTCCTACTTAATTTTCTGTTTTATGTCCTGATCTTCAAAACTGGCAGCAAAGTATTGGAAACAGAGATGAATTCATCTGGCTCAGTCCTCCTTTTTCATATTCAACTAATATGAGCAGAATATTCTTCACTCTTTATCTCTTTGAAAATATATTTATATATTTCCCAGATTTTTTTTTTTTTTGTCAAGCTGGCTAGTGGCGGGAAACTTTGTAGGATGGGGGGGGCAATAGCGAGCGAGCACTGCACTGTATTTGTTTAATGAACAAATTTGTTAAATATATATTTAATGAAAGATAGTTTATCCTTCTGTTTCTCTCTCTCGTGGTTTCATACTGTAGATATATAAAGCTAAAACAGCTTATCCAGATGGGTAAAAGTTTGGGTGTGTGCATGTGCACAATCAGTATATTACTGAGGAAAATTTGAGAAAGTATTTTCTCTTTTGGCTGAAAAATATGGAACTTGAAACACAAAATAAAGAGCGAGATAACAAAAGGTTGATATTTATTTAAAAACCGAGAGAGTCATCTTTTTATACTTAAGAAGCTTTGCTTGGTAAAGAAAGAACTGGTATCATCTTATAGTCTTCTGAAATCATTTAGCTTCACATCATTGAGGCTCTTGGGGAGATATAACTCGGTTTTAGGTTGTGGTACAATATGAAATACATCATTTTTATGTCTTTCATACAATATCTCAAAAGGCAGAAGTTTAGTGGTTTGGTTTATAATAATCAGGTTTATTATTTTGCATATGAGGTGCAGGTGATATTATTTGACATTTAAAAGGGTTGTAAAATAATTATGTCTCTCATTTGGCTGGAGATAGGTTCTGATTTTTCATTTTCAGCAGTTCCATTAAGGTAGAAGAAGTATGGACTTAGCTTGTATTTGTTTTTTCTTAATAATAATAAAAAAGGCCAGTTAATTTTGAAAAAAAAACAAAGTGTCTGGGGCTTTTTTACTTTTTCCTTCTTTTCATAACAAAAACACCCCATTTACTAATGGCAGCAGAGGGATCTCACCAGAAACTTTCTCCTTTGTAGCACTTCCTTGAATGTTCATGTGAGCCTACTATATCAGAGTCACTTGGTCATTCCAGATAGAGGAGAAACTGCCTCTGAAGAAAATATGTCATTAATGTGAGTCCTTGGAGTGCTTTTGCCATTTTCAAAACAAGCAAACTAATCAACACCAAAATATCAGGCTTTGTGCGTAGCTTCAAAAAGAAATAAAATCTCCCTCCCTCCCCCAGTAATGTATGTCTGAATATTTTATTTAAAACTCTGGACATAAACCTTCTGGAGCAGATATTTGCTCTGCAAAGGCGAAAGTAAAACAGCTCAGATCTACATCAATCCACACATTCCTAGCTTTAAGATGGGGATATTGAGACTGAGAATATTCGGGATCTGTTTAAAGCAGCAACAGAGCAGACATTTCCTTATAAAAATCTGCTCTAAGGCAGAGATGTCTCTTTTTAAAAGTAAGCACATGCCTCATGTGAAACTACATGAAGCTAAATTGTATTTTTAATCTCAGTTACTTGCTAAGTGGAAAAGGGATTATGAAGTTGGTAGGATAAATACAGCTCTACAGTCCTTATCCTGTAGTAACTGATACTATTCTAAATGTCTAACTAGATTACACACAAACTATCATACCTGTTATGCATTTACATACTACCTTTTCTCAAAGAGTTTAAGTGGCATATATGGGCATTTCCTCTGTGAGATAGTATGACTGGGACTCAACTGATATTGACCCCATTCTCAAGTGAGAATTTGAAACTTAATCTTCCCAACCTTCCAGTTCAGTTCTACTATATTACATTGCTTCTTTCATTTAGAAATATTCTTTTTTCATTGCTGTGAAATGTGCTTGATATGCATCCCCTAAAAGGGCAAGATGGCTAGTTTAAATGTATTTTATTACTAAGTGAAACAGAATGGAGAATGTAAACAATGTGTGCCATGTGATCTCCCAAACATACTATACAACATGTAATTGTGGTAATAACTGAGGTTGGGAAATATATGGGAGGAAAGCCAGATAAGGTTTTCCTACACAGTCTCTGTCACAGGGAGGTGAAGTTGAAATGGACTAAGTAACTCACTGGAAGTTAATGCTGCTGGAACTGGATTCAGAGTGGAAGAAAAAAGTAAAATGGCCAGCAAGCAAACATTTTATTTATTTTATTTATATTCTATTCCACCTTTATTATTTTTATAAATAACTCAAGGTGGTGAACATACCTAATACTCCTTCCTCCTCCTATTTTCCCCACAACAACAAACCTGTGAGGTGAGTTGGGTGAGAGAGTGACTGGCCCAAGGTCACCCAGCTGGCTTTCATGCCTAAGGCAGGACTAGAACTCTTAGTCTCCTGGTTTCTAGCCCATTGCCTTAACCACTAGACCAAACTGGCTCTCATGGAATTAGGTTGGATCTGGCTACTAAATGGATGTAGGTTCTGGGGTGATTTAAGGTCACTGAAAAAGAATCATTATGCAAGGATGAGAATGAAGTGGCATGGAATCTGTCTAGCCATTGCACATTTCCAGAGGGAGAAGAGAAACAAAAGATAGCAAAAAGATCAAACTTGTACTAGCCATGAGAGGTTGTCAGCTGAGTATTAATTAAAGCTCTTGATTAACTCTATGTGGAATTAAGTGATAGCTACACACCTAGCTACAGCTTAGAATAGGCACACTGACATATTATCATATTATCATCAATATTATCATATTGATCACGGACGAGGGAGCAGACCTGGCATGTATCACTGAGACCTGGCTGAGCCCAGAGGGGGGGTAGACCTCTCTGAAATATGCCCAGCTGGGTTTCAGGTATGGCATCATCTGAGACTCCAGGGCAGGGGAGGAGGGGTGGCGGTTGTAATCCGAGAGTCTGTAGTGGCCTTCAGGGGCGCTGTTCCGCAAGTGGCCAGTTGTGAGACCCTGTTCTTCAAGTTGGGTTCTCTAGAACAGTTGGGAGTGTTGCTGCTGTACCAGCCTCCCTGCTGCATAGCAACATCCCTGCCTGAGCTGCTGGAGGCTGTCTCGGGGCTGGCGGTGGAATTCCCTAGGCTTATGGTTCTGGGGGATTTCAATCTGCCATCCCTGGGACATGCCTCTGAGGCGGCTTGGGAGTTCATGACTACCATGGCAGCCATGGGCCTGTTCCAGATTATCCGAGACCCAACTCGAGACAGTGGACTCACCCCGGACTTAGTCTTCTTGTCGGAGCAGTGGCAATGTACTCTGAGGGGAGAGTTACATCTTTCCCCTTTGTCATGGTCAGATCACGCTCTGGTGGCCTTGAGATTCTCTTATGCTTCCCCACTCCGCAGGGAGGCAGGACCCAGTCGATTGGTCCGCCCCCGGCGACTAATGGACCCAATAGGGTTTCAGAGGAAGCTAGGGGTTATACCTCAGGATCTACTGCATGCTCCAGCGGAGGTCCTGGCCGCAGCCTGGAATAGGGAGGTGGCCGTGGTCTTGGACAGGATCGCGCCTATGTGGCCTCTCTTGGCACATCTGACCCAATATTCCCCGTGGTTCACGGAGGAGTTGAGGGTCTTGAAGAGAGTTAAGAGACGCCTAGAGCGCCGCTGGAGAAAGACAATGACTGAATCTGACCGAACACAAGCTAGAGTCACTGTTAAGACCTACCTTGTGGTGGTAAGAGCGGCGAAACGTCAATATTTTTCTGCTCTTATTGCATCCGCAGAATGCCACCCGACGGCCCTGTTCAAAATAACACGATCTCTTTTAGGTAAGGTGGAGTCTGTGACCCACCTGCAGGGCCGTGTGGAGGGGTTTTCTGAGCATCTGCAGGATAAAATCACTCAGATTCGTTCTAAGTTGGACTCTAAGCATGTAGCACAGTCTGGGGAGATGCCGAGGGAACAGTCTTACCCTGTTATCTGGGAACAGTTTGATCCTGTTGGACCTAAGGAAGTGGACAGGATCCTCCGGATTGTAAGGGCCACCACATGTC
Source organism: Charina bottae (assembly GCA_023362775.1). Lineage (NCBI taxonomy): Eukaryota > Metazoa > Chordata > Lepidosauria > Squamata > Charinaidae > Charina > Charina bottae. The sequence continues at coordinate 13,619,787 of JALMGJ010000003.1, forward strand.
ATCTAGACCCATGCCCTTCCTGGCTGGTACAGGCAGCCCGGGAGGTGACATGTGGTTGGGTCCAGGTGATGGTTAATACATCCTTGGGGGAGGGGGTGTTTCCAGCTGCTTTTAAGGAGGCTCTGGTGCACCCCCTCCTCAAGAAACCATCACTGGACCCTACTGTATTGGACAATTTTCATCCTGTCTCCCACCTCCCCTTTTTAGGGAAGGTGGTTGAGAAAGTGGTGGCATTGAAACTGCAGAGGATCCTGGATGATACGGATTATCTGGACCCCTTCCAGTCAGGTTTCAGGCCGGGATAGGGGTGGAAATTGCATAGGTCGCATTTACAGATGATCTCTGGTGGGAGCGAGATGGAGGGAGTGCCTCCATCCTGGCTCTTCTTGACCTCTCAGCAGCATTCGATACCATCGACCATGGTATCCTTTTGGGACGGCTCAGGGAGTTGGGGGTGGGGGGTGTAGTTTTATGCTGGTTCACCTCCTTCCTCCAGGGCCAGTCCCAATCGGTGGTAATAGGAGATGAGAGGTCCGACCCTCGCCCCCTCTCCTGTGGGGTGCCACAGGGTTCGGTTCTCTCCCCTCTCCTATTTAATATCTACATGAAACTGCTGGGTGAGATCATCCGCCACCATGGGATGAGGTACCATCAATACACAGATGATACTCAATTATATATCTCCATCCGACTCCAGGCTTGGCTGCCAGCTCGACCAGTCAGATTTCTCAGAGAAGCTGAGAACTGACTGAATTTTCCTTGCTTGCAGTGGATTGCAGAAGTTGTGGACCACTGAAGTTTTTTCCCCTGGAGAAGGGGAGACCAGAAGATTACTCGTGGGGCCATTGGAATTGCCTACCCTTGTTTTCTCTGTAGTTTTCCGCCGCGGAAAGAACAGGGTAAGTGCAAGGGAAATGGCCAAGAGATATCAGGCTCTCGCAAGGGAAACAAGTCTCTTTGAAGAGACACAAGAGCGTCCAGCCGCTTTTAGATCACTTTAGGAATGTTTTTTTTAGATTAGAATATTTTTGAAATCTAAGATCTATCTTTTGGACTTTGTTGAAAATGTTGGCTAATTTTGTGCTTTCTTTGCTATAATTGATTCTGGTGGAAGTTTGATGGATTCTATATTTGCAACATATGAAACGTCTGAATTTTTTTTACCTTTCTTTTGTATTAGAGGGATTTAAGAGACTTTGTTTGTAATTCTTCGCTTGATAAACTAATTGACAATCTACTTTTTGAGAAACATTTGTTTGGATTAAGCAGTCTGCAGTTTGAAGAACAAAAGCACAGGGGAACGTCTGTAAATTCTTTTTTCCTTTTTCTTTCTATATTCCTATAGAGTGGATTTTGTTTTACTTGGAATTTATATTTTATTTCCCCTTTTATCTGTTTGAAATATTGCTCTCTCCTGTACTTTGGATTATTGGAATGTTTTTTTTAATTTCATTTGATAGACTTTGTTGGTAATATTCAATGAACAGACCAACTTTTTTTTTGACTAGAAAAATCTGAAGGTCATAGAAGTGAGATGGTTTTTGCAGCTGCAATTCTACTTCTTTCAGGGATTAGAAGGTCACTGGAATTATTATTGATATATTTGCAAGACCAAGATAAAGAAAAACAAAAAATACAATCTGAAACAGGAAAGAAAAACGTTTTTGAAATAGAAGAGAAACAGGAGGAGGGAATTTTGGATGTATTGGCTCAGAAAAACATTCGGAAGGCTATAAATTATAATTTTGATATAGAAATGTTATGGTTGTGGAGAGAGGGAGAAAATCTGAGTATGCAATTGGATAGATACTGTGAAATAGAAATTGCTCTGATACTATATGAGACATAGAAAAAAGCAGGCTGTATATTGTAAACTTGACTTTGCATATTATGAACTTGGCATAACCTAAACAGAAGATTCAGTATTATGATTGGGATATAAGGTTAATGAAAAAAATGGATTTGGATTGTATACTTGCGAACTTGCCATTGAGTATAAGTGATATTCTAAATATAAGATATAAGGCTAAACACAAATATAAGTTGATATTATAGATTATTGTTTAAGATAATGATATGTTGAGATGGTGTATATTGCGAACTTGCCATTGAGTATATATTATGTATTAAGTTAAGTATTATGTTAGGTTATGTACTAATGGAATATATAATCATAATATGAATAGAATATATTGTAGTTTATTAGAAGTACATAAGGCTTTTATTTGTTATACTAATTGGACTTTATGGAAGAGATAAAAATGCACTAATGAACATTCAACACTTAATTACTACTTCAAAGAGTGGAAGCCAAAGATGGATTATTGGGAGACAGTAAGAAAGGTGAAACCCATATGAAGATCAGAAGATTGGATTATAGAAATTAAAAGACATATGACAAAGAAAAGTTCCTGTGTATTATATGAAGGACTAACATTTAAAATTAATTATTGTACCTTAAGTTCAAAGATAGATTGGAGGACATCTATTTTCTATACTTTCTTTGTTTATTATTTTTCAACTTCACTTTTTCTTTACCCTTTTTTCTTATTTTGTATTTCTATTCTATTTCTTTTCTTTATTCTAACTTTTAACATGTATTGTAAAACTTAATAAAATTATTATATATATAAAAAATTATATATCTCCATCCCTGGTGAGGTAAGTGATGCAGTGGCTACCCTTTCTCAGTGACTGCAGGCTGTGGGGGTCTGGATGGGGAACAACATGCTTCGACTGAACCCTGGTAAGATGGAGTGGCTGTGGATTGATGGCTCCTGCAGATCCAGGAAGTTATCATCTTTAGTTCTGGATGGGGTTGCACTACCCCATTCAGACTAAGTGCGGAATCTGGGGGTTCTTCTGGACTCACGGCTCCTGCTCAAAGAGCAGGTGGCAGCCGTGGCCAGAAGGGCTTTTGCACAACTTCGTGTTGTGCGCCAGTTACGCCCTTTCCTGGATCAGGATGCCCTCTGTACAGTCACTCATGCCCTGGTCATCTCCCATATAGACTATTGCAATGCGCTCTACATGGGGCTACCCTTGAAGAGTATCCGGAAGCTTCAACTGGTCCAGAATGCAGCTGCTCGTGCAGTTATTGGTGCCCCAAGATCAGCACATGTGACACTTCTGCTGCGACAGCTGCACTGGGTACCCATGTGCTTCCGGGTCCAATTCAAGGTGTTGGTTATCACCTTTAAAGCCCTACATGGCATGGGACCAGGGTACCTGAGGGACCGTCTCATCCCCATAACATCGAACTGTCCCACTCGGTCATTTAGAGAGGGCATGCTACGGACCCCGTCGGTAAGGGAATTTCACCTGATGGGGTCTAGAAAGTGGGCCTTCTCTATGGTGGCACCTACCCTTTGGAATATCTTACCCCCGGAGATGAGGCAGGCCCCATCGCTCCCGGCCTTCAGAAAGAACTTAAAGACCTGGTTCTGCCGCCTTGCTTGGGATGTGGGGGGGAACACACCCTCTTGGGGATGGCTGGTGCCATAGAGCCCTCTTAAATACAAACCCATTGCATCTTGGATTTTATATTTATTTTAATTATTATTGTATGGTATTATATGTTATTATATGTTATTATATGTTATATATGGTATTATACCCCTTCATGGATCACTGCCTTGTCGTGGCGAAGGGGCTTGCGTAACTCAATGAAGTCAGGTCAAGAAGAACAGGTCATGATGGAGAGTTCTGACAAAACGTGGTCCACTGGAGGAGGGAATGGCAAACCACTCCAGTATCCTTGCCAAGAAAACCCATGGACAGTATCAAAAGGCTAAAAGATATGACACCGGAAGATGAGCCCCTCAGGTCGGAAGGTGTCCAAAATGCTACTGGGGAAGAGCGGAGGGCAATTCCGAGTAGCTCCAGAAAGTGTGAAACGGCTGGGCCAAAGCCGAAAGGATGCTCAGTTGTGGATGTGTCTGGAAGTGGAAGGAAAGTCCGATGCTGTAAAGAACAATATTGCATAGGAACCTGGAATGTAAGAACTATGAATCAAGGTAAGCTGGATGTGGTCAAACATGAGATGACAAGATTGAACATCGACATATTGGGAATCAGCGAACTAAAATGGACAGGAATGGGCGAATTTAATTCAGGAGACCATTATATATACTACTGTGGGCAAGAATCCCTTAGAAGAAATGGAGTAGCTCTCATAGTCAATAAAAGAGTGGGAAAGGCAGTACTGGGGTACAACCTCAAAAACGACAGAATGCTTTCAGTTCGAATCCAAGGCAAACCATTCAACATCACAGTGATCCAAGTCTATGCCCCAACCACTGATGCCAAAGAAGCTGAAGTTGACCGGCTCTATGAAGACCTACAACACCTTCTAGAACTAACACCAAAAAAAAGATGTCCTTTTCATCATAGGGGACTGGAATGCTAAGGTAGGAAGTCAAAAAATAACTGGAATAACAGGCAAGTTCGGCCTCGGAGTACAAAATGAAGCAGGGCAAAGGCTAATAGAGTTTTGTCAAGAGAACACGCTGGTCATAGCAAACACTCTTTTCCAACAACACAAGAGACAACTCTACACATGGACATCACCAGATGGTCAATACCGAAATCAGATTGATTATATACTTTGCAGCCAAAGATGGAGAAGCTCTATACAATCAGCAAAAACAAGACCTGGAGCTGACTGTGGCTCAGATCATGAGCTTCTTATTGCAAAATTTAGGCTTAAATTGAAGAACGTAGAGAAAACCACTAGACCAATCAGGTATGACCTAAATCATATCCCTTATGAATATACAGTGGAGGTGAGGAATAGATTTAAAGGATTAGATCTGGTAGACAGAGTGCCTGAAGAACTATGGATGGAGGTTCGTAACATTGTACAGGAGGCAGCAACTAAAACCATCCCAAAGAAAAAGAAATGCAAGAAAGCAAAGTGGCTGACTGATGAGGCTTTACAAATAGCTGAGGAAAGAAGGGAAGCAAAAGGCAAGGGAGAAAGGGAAAGATATAAACAACTGAATGCAGAATTCCAGAGAATAGCAAGGAGAGATAAGAAGGCCTTCTTAAATGAACAATGCAAAGAAATCGAGGAAAACAATAGAATGGGGAAGACTAGAGATCTCTTCAAGAAAATCGGAGATATCAAGGGAACGTTTTGTGCAAAGATGGGCATGATAAAGGACAAAAAAGGCAGGGACCTAACAGAAGCAGAAGAGATTAAGAAGAGGTGGCAAGAATACACAGAAGAACTATACAAGAAAGATCTTAATATCCCTGATAAATACGATGGTGTGGTCACTGACCTTGAGCCGGACATCCTAGAGAGTGAAGTCAAGTGGGCCTTAGGAAGCATTACTAACAACAAAGCTAGCGGAGAAGACAGTATCCCAGCTGAGCTATTTAAAATCCTAAAAGATGATGCTGTTAAAGTGCTGCACTCAATATGCCAACAAATTTGGAAAACTCAACAGTGGCCACAGGATTGGAAAAGGTCAGTTTACGTTCCAATTCCAAAGAAAGGCAATGCCAAAGAATGTTCAAACTACCGTACAATTGCGCTCATTTCACATGCCAGCAAGGTTATGCTCAAAATCCTACAAGCTAGGCTTCAGCAGGATGTGAACCGAGAACTACCAGAAGTGCAAGCTGGGTTTCCAAGAGGCAGAGGAACTAGAGATCAGATTGCCAACATTCGCTGGATCATGGAAAAAGCAAGAGAGTTCCAGAAAAACACCTACTTCTGCTTCATTGACTACGCTAAAGCCTTTGATTGTGTGGATCACAACAAACTGTGGCAAAGTCTTAAAGAGATGGGAGTACCGGACCACCTTACCTGTCTCCTGAGAAACCTGTATGTGCGTCAAGAAGCAACAGTTAGAACCGGACATTGAACAACCGACTGGTTCAAAATTGGGAAAGGAGTACGACAAGGCTGTATATTATCACCCTGCTTATTTAACTTATATGCAGAGTACATCATGAGAAATGCCGGGCTGGATGAATCACAAGCCGGAGTTAAGATTGCCGGGAAAAATATCAACAACCTCAGATATGCAGACGATACCACCCTAATGGCAGAAAGTGAAGAGGAACTAAAGAGCCTCTTGATGAGGGTGAAAGAGGAGAGTGCAAAAGCTGGTTTGAAACTCAACATTAAAAAAACCCAGATCATGGCATCTGGTCCCATCACTTCCTGGCAAATAGAAGGGGAAGAAATGGAAGCAGTGACAGATTTTATTTTCTTGGGCTCCAAGATCACCGCAGACGGTGACTGCAGCCATGAAATTAAAAGACGCTTGCTCCTTGGAAGGAAAGCTATGGCAAACCTAGACAGCATATTAAAAAGCAGAGACATCACCTTGCCGACAAAGGTCCGTATAGTTAAAGCTATGGTTTTTCCAGTAGCAATGTATGGCTGTGAGAGTTGGACCATAAGGAAGGCTGAGCGCCGAAGAATTGATGCTTTCGAGCTGTGGTGCTGGAGAAGACTCTTGAGAGTCCCTTGGACTGCAAGGAGGTCAAACCAGTCAATCCTAAAGGAAATCAACCCTGACTGCTCATTGGAAGGACAGATGCTGAAGCTGAAGCTCAAATACTTTGGCCACCTAATGAGAAGAGAGGACTCACTGGAAAAGACCCTGATGCTGGGAAAGACTGAGGGCAAAAGGAGAAGGGGACGGCAGAGGATGAGATGGTTAGATAGCATCACCGATGTAATGAACATGAATTTGAGTAAACTCCGGGAGACAGTGGAGGACAGGAAGGCCTGGCGTGCTATGGTCCATGAGGTCACGAAGAGTCGGACACGACTGAACGACTGAACAACAACAACAACAATGATATGTTGTTTTAATTGTTGGATTTTAATTGCTGATTTTTGTAAACTGCCCAGAGTCCCCCTGTGGGGAGATGGAGCGGTGAATACAAATCGAATTATAAATAAATAAACAAACAAATAAATAAATAAATAAATATATATATATATATATTAGCAGAAACAGTACAATTCTGGACAAGGAAATGGTTAATCTCCAAGTGGTAGAGCAATTAGGCCATAAAGCCATTTGCTACATTCCGTTTTCCTTAGAAGGCAGGCACCAGAAGGGAGAGCAAGGTGAAGCCCTGTGTGTAGACATTAGCTCAGAGCTTTCCAAACTGTGTGTCGTGACACTTTAGTGCGTCGGCTGCAGTGTCTGGGTGTGTCACGGCTGCTGCTGCCTCCAAACCTGCTGTGATTCCGCGCAGGTCCTAGTGCCTGCCTTGTGCCCTGCTGCCTCCAAACCTGCCCTGCCAGGATTCCACGCAGGTCCTAGTGCCTGCCTTGTGCCTTGCTGTAAGAGTGTGTCGCAAAATGATGCATGTCTAAAAAGTTTGTCACCAACGTGAAAAGTTTGGAAAGCACTGCATTAGCCGAATGCTGTTTGCATGGTTATCTGGCTGAAAGAGTCAGTCTCTCAGAAAATCTAGTATCTTTCTATCCTTAATATGCTGCAAATAAAGGGAACAATTCAACTGGAAGGCCTCTGCATGTATGCTGTATCTTATCTGATAAATCCTTAGAATTCACAATACTAAGAAACCATTTTTGAACATGCAGTATTAAGTTGATCAATTGTGTGAAAACCGGTAGCAAAACTATTCTGATTACCTGAATATGGCATTTCTATTCCTCAGCGGAAATTCAGGATATTCTGCATTGTTCACATAAAGTATTAAAGGCTTTCAGCATGAAAGTAAATAGCTTAAAGGAACAAAGTTCTATATCCTTAGCTTGTGTAAGGGCTGAAGGTGACAGAGCAAAAGCAGTACCACTCAGGCCAGGGAAAAAATAACAACCACCCAATCACTTATAAACTTTCCCAGTATCAAGGTTTGGGAAAAGAATGACCTATTCTGGCAAGGAGATAAACCTTAAAATTTATATCTGGCACTGTCATATATATACACATACATGCACACATATGCATACATACATACGGCTTTATTTTTGTATACTGCAGAAGGCAAATATTTCACCTCCGTATGGCTGCTTTGTTCTCCATAATAAAACAACTTATCTAGCAGTAGCAAATCTGTGTACCAAGTCTGTTACCAGTTCCTGAATGCAAAGTTTAATGTTTGGAGTGTTTTGATTTATAGCCATGTCTGGCATAAAGTCTGACAGCTTACCTGGGAAAGATCAGTAGTATTCACAGACATCTGTCATGTACAGATGTATATGCCGCCCAGAGTCCCCTCGTGGGAGATGGCGCGGTGATAGAAATCGAAACATAAATGTATCAGTTAGAATAAAAGTGGAAATTTATATATTTGTTCTCATTCTTCAATTAACATCCAGAACCCAAACAGCTACTTTAAGTATGCCCAAATGGGAAGGTTGAGTTTTGAAACACCCTATTTTTTTTGGGGGGGGGGGGAGTTGCACATGCTACTTGTTGTGGAAATCTTCAGATAGAAGTCTATGACTATTTCAAACTGAATGAGCATGCATTAGCTATCTCCTATCCAGTCAGCTTCTTGCATCAAGAATTGTGCAGAACCATTATATTTTTAAGTGGACCAAGTACTAATTGGGTGCATAGAAGAAAGTAAAGCTTACTAATGTGTGGTCCTCATGTGCAGATATTATACTTGATTTATGACCTGGTGACTGCCCACTTAAAGTACTGTATAAATAGATCCTTAACATTCTCCTCTTTAGCCAAGTAAGGACCCATGGGGCAAGTGTGACAAAATCTGCAAGGTGGTGGCCATGTCATCATGAGTGAAGCACTCTCCTCTCTTTTGTAGGGCCATTTGTCAACTCTTTGAGATAGATCAGATCAGGAAACAGTCTCCCCAGGTTTGACTGGAACTCTATTGATAATAGGTTATAATAACTGAATCTTGACTGTATTTTCCCTTCCTTCCCTCTAGTACTCCAGGGAGTTAGGGTGGAGCCAGTCTGAGTTCCTTTCTTATGCTTTCCTCATTTCTCAGGCTTAAAGCATGCTTCTGTATCTGTTGCTGCATAGTTTCTCCAAAAAGGGAGAGGTTTCAGTCCTGACAGCATACCCACCATCTTGCAGATTTTGACACCATACAGTCCCCTATAAGCAGCTAAGTACTATCATCAGATAAACAATTCATCAGTCTTTGAAGGCACTTTTTTTTAAAAAAAACTATATTATCATTGAACCTAAATCTAGGCTCTGTAACATTATGCTTGTTTTTGTTTTACTTTAATCAACAATATTAATTAAAACAGGAAGCAAAGAGTTTTTATACTGCTGAAAATGTTTGGGAAAGAGGGAAAGTTAATTTTCAATTTGTCTCATTCCATAACAACAGATACACAATTATAGAAACTAAGGTAATATTGAAAAATTCATACTGCAAATATAGAGTTAACTCTTATTTCAATAAAATGTGAGGAGTTTAAAAAACAAAAAGCAGTATGTTAGCTGGTGTACACATGTGGTGGAAATATGACTGGAGAAATATAGTGAATAGTATTGGTCCAGACTGGAACAAGTTAGATTTTCTTTTCTCATATCTTGTGCCTTTCATTTCTTTTGCTTACTACCTTTTTTCTATATCTGCATAACATTACTTACCTCAAAAGGGCATAGCATGGTGAGTATGTAAGCATCTCTGTATGACTTTTCAGTGAAACGTGTGCATGGAATGAATGTTTCAAGAGGATTTGTGGGAAGATAAGAAAGTACTTTAAACTTTAATCAGATATTGTTTTGTGGGGAAAAAAGGAGAATGTGACTCTTGCAGCTATTCATATCCTTTCCACAGCCCCAGTAACCACTGGCTAAGTAATGCTTACCAATTGCCTCCAGCATTTAACCATACCTCTTAAATTGTGAGTTTGCAAAAGCAGCATTAAAGGGGGAAAGATAGATTGTATTCATAATCACTGCCAAACTCTGTAGGCATAATCAATGGCAGAAAGGAAAAGCTGTAAATGTGCATTCCATGGCCATTTTTCACAAGCAATAGAAGGAGTTTAATAAATTGCCATGATACTTCTGTAGCTGAGTAAAAAATAAAGGGGGGGGCGGTTGGGGGCAAAGTACTGAATCTGTAAGTAAAAGGTGATGCTACCTTTCAACTTTCTTTTGGGCCTCAGATAAATACTTTCACATTGTTTGTTTTCTTCTGGGCATTTATTTATTTAATTCTAAGGCTTGCAGACTGCCTTAGAGAGTTAGAATAAGTGAAAACAAAATGAATATATACTATATACATACAGTACATATACATATACATATACATATACATATACATATACATATACATATACATATACATATACATATACATATACACACATACATACACACACTGTATATATACAATCAGTGAATTAATTAATAAAATATCCATAATGACCTAACTCCCATGTCATTAAAGGTAAAGGTTTCCCCTGCACAGTCGGTCCAACTCTAGGGGCCGGTGCTCATCTCCGTTTGTTAGCCGAAGAGCCAGAGTTGTCCGAAGATGCTTCTGTTACCTACCCACCGAAGTGGTACCTATTCATCTACTTGCATTTGCATGCTTTCGAATTGCTAGGTTGGCAAGAGCTGGGGCGAGTGCGGGAGCTCACTCCGTCATGTGGGGCTAGGGATTCGAACCCATGTCATTAGCACTATCATAATTCACCTCATCTCACTCCAGTTCCTGAAGTCTCTGCAGAAAAGCAACATTTAATAGATTTCCTAAATATCACAATATCCCAAATATCACAATGACAAGAGCTACCCTTACCTCCAAGAGTAAGCTATTCCAGAGGAGAGGAGCCATAACACAGAAGGTTAGTTTCCAAGTTCCCATCTGTCTTATCTCCTGGCAGATGGGATTCACAACCTGGCCACTCTGCTAGATCCTATTGGACAGGCAGATACTACTTGGAGTGGGACAGTTTCAAAGACATTCAGATTCCAAATCATATAGGGCTTAATAGATGATTACCAGCACCTTCGGTTGCACTTGGAAGCAAACTTGTAACATAGATATTATATGGCTATAATAGCCCTCATTTGTTATTAAGCAGGCAACTGCATTTTGCACCAGTTGTAGTTTTTAAGAAATCTTCAAGGCAGCCTAACATAAAGTGAATGATAATAGACGAGCAGTTAGATGTCAAAGGAATGAGTGACCACATACCACTCAAAGAGATGTCACAACTTGTACATCAGTCATGCTTGCCACCTGCTTTTATAATTTGAGCTATGAGTGCTGGAGAGACTGGACTCCTTCAAAGAGAGTGTGATTCCATATAGAGCCAAATATATCATTATCCTGGCCTCTGATGGCTTTCTGATCAACAGCCACTCCTTCTTGCCAAGGCTGAGTTTGAGCTTGTTTCTTCCCACCCAGTCCCTGATAGCGTCCAGGCATCAACTCAAGACTGCCATCCCATCTTCTGCCTGGCCAAGGTTAGAAATATACAATTGGATATCAACAACATATTGATCATACCTCACCCCCATGCCAATGGATTATCTCTTCTAAGGATTTGGGAGTGTTTCTGATTTAAAGTGTTTCTATTCAGCTATGTTAGCAAAGCAGAAGTAAAAAGTTTCATGTAGATGTTCAACATATGGGGGAGAGGACCAAACCCTGGAGCACCCCATATTGGAGTGACCAAGGGCTCATCCTCTCCTTTTTCACTACCACCAACTGGAACCACTCACTTAGAAATGAACAGAATTCCTGTAGCACAGTGCCTTCAACTTCCAATCTTTCCAGGTAGCCCAGAAGAATACCATGAATGATGGTATTGAAAGCCATTAAGGTATTAAGCAGAACCAAGAGGATCATACTGTCCCTGTCCAGGTCCTCCATTTTCCAATCACAAGAGTCACCAGTATAACTCACTTCCATGCAGAGATCTTAATTTTGAGAATTCAGATAAACTGGTTCATTTAGGTGCATCTGCCTGCAGCCCGCCACCTTCTCAACAATGGGAAGGATCAGTCTGAGAATTGATCTCACAGAGAACCCTGTTCACTTCACTGGGATCCACAGGTTAAAACAATCCCAGGTAACACTACAAGATGTCATCCCTATCAATTTATTGGACTATGTCCAGCATACAATTGTAAATGAACATGAATGGTTTTACCTGCAAAATGTTTGACAAAAAGTTTACAGTGCCTTCACTATAGAATTGCAAACAGGATATATCCACATGCTTTCTCAGATAGCATAATTAAGGTAAACAAATTATTTATCATAGTAATAAAACCATGAAAAGAAACAATAAATGTTCATTGAGCTTTTCTACATATAATCTCTTTATGTATAGTACAACATTTTGCCACTTTCCTCAATCTTTCCAGACACCATTCTCCTAACAAAAATCTCCTAATAAATATATATTTTATAGGAGTCCTTGGCCCTTATAATATTCCTTGGAGACTTAGCTAAGAGAGTTGTGAAACCACCTAATTGTGGGTCTTTATAATATTGAACAATAGTGTCCGAACTATTGTTACAGCCTCATTGATACCACATGGGCAGATTCAGTTAAAATATATACATGAAATGTTGTTCTCTGATTTATTATAGTAAGATTGGTAAAGGAAATGGCTGCAGCAACTTTCATTGCCCTTACTTTTACTAGTGTGAAAGAGGGGAGAATTCACCCCTCTTTCTCTTCTTCTGCTCATTTTTTTGGAGGGGGGACTATCTTTTTCTACCTCCATACTAAGGTTCAACGATTCAGAAGATTGGGATTAAATCCACTGGTCATATTGGTAATGTAGAGTATTTATTTATTTATTACATTCTATCTCTGCACCAATACTCAAGTATAGTTTAGTGGCTATCCTAAATGGAAAAGGGGGGATTCCCTCAGTGTGACTATGAGAACAAGGGATGGAGAAAAGTGACTTATTTGGGGCCTATGTGAACCTGTCTTCCCTGATGGGACATGGGATGAAGGTGAAAAAAAACAGCATTCCGCACTGAATTAGAATCCAGATAGACACAAGCTAAAGAATTGTAGCTCACACAAGAGACCATACATAAATGGCAGTGTGGCAGAAGCCATTGACACTCAACTGATCATGGATAGTTCACCCCATTGAAGAATACTGGAAATAATTACATTAATTGTGGTCCTAGTAGAGTCTGTTACTGATTCAGTCTTTCAAGTACCCACTGATTGATTTTGATTATGTGTCATCAAATTGGTGTCAACTCTTAGAGACCACATTGATAGAATTTTCTCCAGGATCAAGTACCCACACAAGGGCAAAGTAAACCTGTTTTTTCAAAATATGACCTCAAGTGCTTGAGGAGATGACAGCCCAATTGCTACTGGTAACAAGGGGTTTGGGATTGAATTTGTTTTAATTTTTAACCTTTAAACCTTTTAATTAGAGGGGAAAAATCCCAATAAAGCTTTGAATAAATCATAGGAAATGTCAAACCTCCATTAAACACATCTATAGTTTATTTTTTTATATTCATAATAGCATAAATTCAATTAAGCATCCCATGAATCTTGTTATTGATTTGTTCCAGATATTTGTTCCCTAACAATCAGCTTTTTTAAAAAATATATTTAAGGTAATATTTTTTCTTCAAAAAGTGTTTTCATTCTTCTCAGGTTTGTTTATGAAGGTATCATTGTTAAGAAAGTATTTGAGAAGCCCTAATTGTTCCACCAGTCAATTGTTATGTTACTGAATATTCTGTTTCAATCACAAGAAGCATCAGGGAGCCATACAACACAGATTATAGTTGAGTGTCTGTAAATAGAGAGAGAGAGAGAAAAAAAAAGAGAGAGAGAGAAACACTTCAGTTATAACTGAATATCTGTAGATAAGATACCTGTATTAATTTTTAAACTCTTGGATACCATCTAAACCTAACTCCATAGTTCTATTGCCTTAAGAAGAAAATTCCTATATATGACATATGATAAATGCAGGTCATCCATTTACACTCTATTCAAAAATTAAATGTGAATTATATACTTTAAATGTATATTTTTTTGTTTCGGATTTGTTTTAATATTTGATTCTTGCAAAATGTTTTGAACACAAGTTGTATACATCAAGCAGCAAGTTTGTGAGCACTTGGCAAGAGATGCTACAATTAAACAAGAACCAGCATGGGTTTGTCACAAATTGTACCACCCTAACTGTATCTCCCTCTCTGACAGAGTTGCCAGCTTAGTAGACCTGGGGTATGCTATAGACATTGTATGCCTGGAGTTCAGCAAAGCCTTTGATTGAGTGCCTTATGATATCCTCCTTCATAAAATGATATATATGCACTAGACCAGAGCTTTCCAAACTTTTCATGTTGGTGACACACTTTTTAGACATGCATCATTTTGCGACACACTCTTATAGCAGGGCACAAAGCAGGCACTAGGAGCTGTGCAGAATCACAGCAGGTTTGGAGGCAGCAAGGCACAAGGCAGGCACTAGGACCTGTGCGGAATCCTGACAGGGCAGGTTTGGAGGCAGCAAGGCACAAGGCAGGCACTAGGACCTGCGTGGAATCCTGGCAGGGCTTGGAGACAGCAGCAGCTGGGACACACCCAGACACTGCAGCCGACACACTAACGTGTCCCAACACACAGTTTGGAAAGCTATGCACTAGACCAAGGGTCGGAAACTGCGGCTCGCGAGCCACATGCGGCTCTTTGGCCCCTTGAGTGTGGCTCTTCCGCAGCTGAACTCACCCCCGCCCCTTCCACGTGATTGGATCCCGCCCCCAAACTCTTACGCTCTTACGCGCTCTCGTTCTCCAAGGCCGGGGCCATCCGCAGCCGCCCACACCTCGCGCACAGCCCGCCGGGCTCTCTGCCGCTCCCTTCGACGGAGGAGGGACCGGCGTGCCTTGGGAGCTGCTGCTGCTGCTGCTGCTGCTGGCAGCATGTCTGGGTGAGGCGCGCGGGTGGAGCTCACATCCAAGGGGTGTGTGATCTGGGCACCCGTTTAAAATCAGGCTCCAAAGGCTGCGGGTGGAGAAGTTGGTGGCCGGCGCTGGAGGAGGGCAATTGATTCTTCCTCCTCCCACCCTCGGGAGCCTTCCAACTTTCGCCCGAGTCGGGCAGCATTTCTTCGAGGTCAGCGGGTGGGGAAGCGAGCATGTTATCGGAGAAGTTGCAAATGTAAACAAGCGGGCGAGGGAGTTGCCCTTGGCTTGGCAAGGCCCTGCTCCAAAGTGACTTTCCCGAAGGAATTTTAGGTTGCACTGTATGCAGGCTGATTTTTTAAAAAAACAAAGCTCGGGTGCCGGGCCCGGGGAGGGGGGCCGCATCGTTTTACATCTGTGCCAGCTGGAACAGTGTCTGGCTTTTAATTTGGGGGCGGTTTCCCCTTAGAAGGCGAAGATCTCGATTTACAAAGGAACGGGTGCGGGGAGGGGAGGTGCGCGTGCATTGTGAGAGCGGAGCAAAGGGTGTTTTCCAAGCCCCGAGCGGCAACTTTTCTGCCAGACCCTTTCCCTTGTTATGGAAATGTTGCCTTATTGTCCCACTGCATTGATCCCGCTGTAAATCTGCTTTTCTCTTCCCACCCCAGCCTGGAGGAAGTGGCGGCGGGGCGGGAGGTGGCGTGTTGCGCCTTTCCTTTCTTTCGCTCTGCGAGCCTCCACCAGTGCCAGGAGGCGAGCGTTGGTGGGGAAGGGGGCTCGCTAGCCTGCTTTTGTTGTGCGCTCGTCCTCCCCCTCCTTGTTTGGATGACTTTAGGAGATAGGGAGTGGTCTGCGAAAGGGGGAGAGAGATTTCACCCTTTGGGGGATTGGAGAAGCGTAGAGCGCGCCGGCTGAACTCACCCCTGCCCCTTCCACGCGATTGGCTCCCACCCCAAACCCTGCTCCCTTCCGCGCGATTGGCTCCCGCCCTCAAACCCTGCCCCCTGGCCCTCGAGCATGTCAAAATGTCCTTGAGCATGTCAAAATGGCTCCTGGCATAAAAAAGTTTGCCGACCCCTGCACTAGACAATACTACTGTTAGAGGGACTCATAGTTGGTTACATGACTACACCCAAAGAATGTTCATTAATGGCTCCACTTTAGCTTAAAGGAAGCTTGAAGTGCCACAAGGCTCTGCCCTGGGCCCTGGGCTGTTCAACATTTTTATTAACTACTTGGATGAGGGAGTTGGGAGGAATTCTTATAATATTTTGCAGTTGACACTAAGTAGAAGAGATGGCTAACACATTTGATGAAACAGAGAAGATTCAAAGAGACCTAGGCAGGCTTGAGCAGTAGGCTAAAACGAATGAGATGAAAGTTAACAGGGAAAATGTTTTTTGCATCTGGGTATAAAAAAATATAAGACAAGTATAGCAAGGAGACTGGGATTAGCAGTACAGCATGTAAACGAAATCTAACTCTTCTTGTCAATCACAAGTTAAACATGAGCCAGCAGTGTGATGCAGCTGCTAAAAAAGAAAAACTATCTTAGGGGACGTTAACAGAACCACAGAGTCCAGATCATGGGAAGTAATTGTTCCACTCTATTTTGCCCTGATCAGACCCCATTTGCAGTACTGTGTCTGGCTCTGGGCACCACAGTTCAAAAATGACACTGACAAATTGGAACAACTTCAGAAAAAGATGACTAAGATGGTGAAGGGTCTGGGAACCAAGCCCTATGAGGAATGGTTAAAGGACTGGTTTTGGGGTTGTTGGTTTTTCTGGTGCAGGTGTTGACTCCTGGAGACTGCCTGGATAAGTCCCTGCAGTTTTCTTGGAAGATTTTGGAAGTGGTTTGCTATTGCCTCCTTCCTAGGGCTGAGAGAGTGACTGGCCCAAGGTCAGCCAGCTGGTTTCATGTCCAAGGTGGGACTAGAACTCCCAGTTTCCCAGTTTCTAGCCTGGTGCCTTAACCACTACAGCAAACTGGCTCTCTAGGGTATGTTTAGCATACAGAAAATAGGACAGCAGTCTTCAAATATATGAAGGCTGTCACACAGATGAAGTAATGGTAGGAAGAACCAGAACCAGTGGGTTAAATATACAAGGAAGGAGCTTTAAACTAGACATCAGGAGGAATTTCATCATTGTGTAAGCTGTCAGCCAGCTTGTGATAAAAATAAAACATGATTAATACATGCATCATATTAACTAGCTTTAATTTACATTACATTTAAATGTAAATGAAACCAGATTTAGCATTTGTTCTGTCTGCCTGTTACTTTGAAAGTGTGAATCCCTAAGCCTACCATCAATGATCAAATGCAGCTCTAGCCTAAGAAGAAAAATTATGCATCCCTGTGCTAAGGCATAATGTCAGGAACCCTGGTTGGATGAATAAGCCACAGGTGACTGGTTCAGACATTGCAGTAAGCCATAAATCATAGCTCACAAGTCATTCACAAACCACAGTAGCACTAACCCAAAATTAAACAAGCCAGATGAATATATAGTGTGTTGCATAATCCCAGCCACTAATTTTCAACCTAGCCAACCTCCACAGGAATGTGTTGAGGATGGGGGGGAAAAGTGGTGACTTTGCAGGGACTATCTAGAATTCCTGGAGGAAAGGTGTCTGACAAAGGAAATAATGAATAAAACTAGCAAGCCCATTGAAATGCATTTTGCATAAAAATTGGGCCAGACATTAGCAAGCCTACTCAAACCAAAGATCACAAGCATGCTAGCTTAGCATGCAGATGAGCCAGTCATAGAAGCAGATTGTCCCATAATATGTCATTGAGTCCCCTGTGCAAAACATTATGAGCGCAGTAGGAATAGGGAATAAAATGTTCTTAAAGCAATGACTGCTCCACTCATCCTCTTCTCTTACTGCATCACAATGAATTACTGAGTGCTGTTTATGGTAAAGTAAATCAGATCCTGCCAAAAGGAAATATCTACATGGTACATGTACTGTTGGGTGCTGTTCAATAATAGTTTTATTGCTGCTTCACTGTAAATTAATAGAGAGCATTTGCTTTTGCCAGCAGTATATTGAGAATATTTAGCATGCAGGTAAAATAGACAAAAGTAACTGAAAGCTAACATGAGGCAGTGTTTGGCATTTATACCAGTTCAAATGTCCTCTTTAAGTGCCTCCAGCTTCCGCTTGGCTTTTTATATGCAACTAAGTGATCTTTCCAAAGCCTAACTCTAAAGCATATAAATCAGTGATTGTTCTGCACTGAATAACAATGCTCCCCCCCCCCCCCAGATGGCCTGTTCTGTTTATATGTTCAGGTGATTGGTGGATTGTGATATCACAGATTTGAAGTCATGACTGTGTATGCATGAACTGTAAGAGAACTGGTCAAAAATACCTCCCTGCACATTTTTCTTTAAAATGTAAAGCCATAAAAAGACATTTCAGTTATTTGGGGGTCAAAAGGCATATGTAAAATTAAAACAACAACACTAACCATCTGATATCTGCAAATGACAGTATTGGTTATCCAGAAGGAAAGAACATTTTAGGATAACTTATTATGAAAATAGAAAGGGAAAGGGAAAAATCTGGGTAAATGTCAAATATTTAAAAGACAAAGGGAATGATCAGCAGCACAGTTAGCAAACTCAAAACTGGTGGGAAGGAGATGAAGGTGGTATAGTAGACAGTTGTGTTTCCTTGAGCTCAAGAATACAGATGGGCAATGTGCCGGTGAAATAAAGAGAAAGTTAATCCTAAGGAAGAATTTGATGACAATCATAATGGATAAGTATATTTCTATGACAAGAAAGATCAGAATAGTAAAAGCAGTCATAAAGTGCTCCATGAAATAGCGACAGAAATAAGATAAAGAGTTTTGAAATATGGATGAGGAATGGTTACTAAGAAAACCACAGACTGGAAGAACCAAGACTTACTGTTCTCTTGAAACAATGACCACCAAGCAGAAAATCACATATTATGGGCATATGATGCACATTTCTGACCAACTAGGAGAAAAGGTTGGCAAAGGTTGAGGGAGAAGAAGAAGGGGAAGATAACATATACAGTAATGTGGTGATTAGGATCAAAGGATCCTAATCACCACATTATCAATATCCTTGGAAGATCTGCTTCTATTTACTAGAGACAGGTTCAGAAAGTGGGCAGTTGACCATGCAGTCACCAGGATGACAGTTAACTAACAGGGAAAATAGATGGAAAGTTAACTGAGAACTTGGAACTGTAGTGGGCTGGCATCTATCATTATAGATACCATAAAATGGAGCAGCTGTCACGAAAATTAGTAATTTCCACATTTTTTTAAGCACAGCAGATGGTAGGAAAAGATTATTGGTATCGTCATAAACATATTGATACAGTCCAATATAGATTGGACTTTTTAAAACAACTTATCTGAAATTATTCTACCTAAACAGGCTAGGCTATCATTGATCTCCTGAAAAGATTTTAAGGAGGTCCAGATCTTTTCAAGAGCACAGTAATATTTTGTCTGTCTGTCTGTCTGTCTGTCTGTCTGTCTGTCTGTCTGTCTGTCTGTCTGTCTGTCTATCTATCTATCTATCTATCTATCTATCTATCTATCTATCTATCTATCTATCAAATTTATATGGCCACCCATCTCACAAGAAGTGACTCTGGACAGCGTACAACAATCAAGTAAAACAATAAATATATAAAAGTAATAACTGTAAAAACATTAAAAAGTTGATGGTGGAGCCATCTTAGAATATCACGGTCCCCTGGGACCCCAGGCCTGATGACATTTCCAGGTCTTGAGGGACTTCCAGAACATTAACAGGGATGGAGCTAACCTGACTTGGCAGGGAAGGGAGAGTGTTCCAAAAGGTGGGCAAGTTAAATATTATCTTTCTCTCCTCTACCTTCAGCACTGACAGCAACTCATTGAAGAAGTGATGGGAGGTTCTCCAACATTACATCATTTTTGCATGTTGATGTGCAATGTACATTTATTCTCTTACCCTATATAATGAGTGAGCAACATTTTGGCAGCCAAGGAGGATTTTTTTTTTAATTTTATTTTCAGTGGGCTGCGGACCAGAAAATGGATAAAGCCACAACACATATGCAGGCAGGGTGTATTGGTGCAGGTTTATTTATTTGATTGTTTTTGTTTGATATATCATTTTTAAGGCTTTTAACCATGACGCATCAATTTTTCTTTGGTTTCCTATTTCAAACTGACAGGAAACTGTGTCTTTCATTTTCAGCAATCATATTCAGAGGAGTATCCAAGGGTTCAAAATGTAGGACTTTGGAGACAAATGTGTCCCTGGAGCTATAGATTGCCCTCCCCTGGTATGAGGCAACTTTAAAATAAATAATTGGCTTTATTCTGTCACAAAAGAATATTTATTTATTTATTTATTATTTATTTATTTAAACTTGTATTACCACCCATCTCCCCCAATCAGGGGACCCTGGGCGGTTCACAATAAAAATATCAATGAAAGCAGAGGTAGTGCTGATAAATCGTGCCTACTTGCACATTTCACAATTTATGATATGATTATCTCTTGGTATTAACCAACTGACCTGAAACTTAATGCAACAGTAGTATTAAAATGGGTTATATATTTTTATTCAGTCAATAATAGTAGATGATTATGAGAAATATCTCTTTAATTATATGTTCATTTTAGACAGTTGATTCCCTCTTTATTTAAAGGGAAATAATAGTGTAAATAAAAGATATGCTATACTGTTAGTTGAGAGTTTTCAATTTCACATATACAAATATATAAAATGTGACAGGTGGTGGATGGGGGAACAAAGGAGAGTATTTTTCCAATTTAACACAAAAAAGAGATTAGGAAATTCAGCATCAATAAATGCTGATAGAGCTCAGATAATTCTGACAGTGGAAAATGTTTCTTAAAAGTAGGAATGCATTTGCTGAGTTTCTACAGATTCTTAGAATAAAGTCAATTGATCTTTGGCAACCAATATTCTGATGAAAATGAGTATCCAAATTAGCTGAAAGATCATGGGTCATTGTACTCTTCAGGGGGATGAAAAAGTTTGCACCCATTCTTCTTTCTTTCTTTCTTTGTGGTGTGTGTGTTTGTGTGTGTGCGTGTGATCCTAACAATATTGCCATACTGAGCTAACTCAGATATCCTACCTCTTGGGTTCCCGACATACAGGAACAGCATGAAGAGCTTCTTGCTTTTTCCATTCACGTTTGCAAATCATATCTTGATCTTGCAGTCAACAAGTGATGAATAGAGCATTAGAACAGATTTGAAGGTCAAAAGGTATTCTGGAGCATAGAGAGGCATGAAGATAGCACCCATCAGGATCTCTTTGCAGATGCAGAGGGCAGCCACTGATTCCCCCAAAAGATGCAGCTGCTCTAAGGAGCTGTTGACAGGTGCATCATGAGTATTCTACTTATTCCAAAGTATCTTTTTTGCCTTAAAATCCAAAATGCTACTGATACATGTGTATGTATGCATGCATGTATGTTGCTAGGTTCATATGTTGTCTGTCAGGATGGAGCATCCTGCCAGCATAGTATGGGGTTGTAGTAATTAGTTTAGCATACCTGCAGGGCCATTAGGAATGCTTTGTAATAGTAGTCTGGCATGCCTGCAGGGCCGTTAGGAATGTTGATTAGGGTTGTTTAGTTGAATGGCGCTATCAGCTTGTTAGTGAAGGATTTGTGACTGGAAAGTATGGAAACTGTGAGAATGTAGGGAGGGGCTGTCATGAAGTGAATTCCCCAATTGGGGGGGGGGACTGGAATGAAGGTGGAAGATGTAACTGCCATTTTGTGCAGGCTTTTTCTCAGTCTAGTCTTTGCATTGGAAATGATCACTTGCTTTAATAAAGAACTCTTTCACATCCTTTGATGGCTTGTAGTAAGAGTCTCTGAATTAATAGCTAAAGGATCCGGACCATCACATTGTCCCACTTATACCTCACCCTAGGTACCTTACATGCATTTCCAGAATACAGGGGTTTTGAGATATCTTCTATCCTGTCTGGCTGGCACCAGCTAGCAGAAATGAGAGCAAAGAGACATTTGTGTCTCTCCATATCCTACTGCTGTTTATTTATATTAATTATTATTTTTCTCTTAATTTCTTTCCCATTGAAAAAGGTGCTTGAGCTGCAAAAGCTCAGATTGTTTGGACCTACTATCTCTCCTGGCATGACCCCTGCCCAGCAACCCCTGTTCCTCCTTCTCTACCTTCTCAATTTGGAGATCCTGATACTGGGAAAGGTAGCCTTGGAGCAGGTGGAAGGGAAAGGACTTATTAAACTCTCTTTCTCTCTCCAGTGTTGGAGCTCTTTGTCTGACCTCAGAAGGGAAAATTCAGTTCATCTTATGGCCCCAAAATGCATTCCAGGGTTGTCGTCCTGATACACTTATGTTCTTTGAGGTGAAAAAAGAGGACCAACCACTTAGGTTGTTAATGAAGGTACAGGTAGTCCTCACTTAACAATCATTCCTTTAGTGATGGTTTGGACTTATGACGGTGCTGAAAAAACCAACTCACAACCAGTCCTCACACTTATGTTGCTAGGTTCATATGTTGTCCCAATTATTATTATTATTATTATTATTATTATTATTATTATTTAAATTTATCCCCGCCCATCTCCCGAATCAGGGGACTCTGGGTGGTTTACAAGACAACAGTTAAAATGTATACATAAAATTACAGCAGTATAAAGTAGTTATAAATCCAGATAGATATTAGTTAAAAGAAGGACATTAAAATTACGGGATTAGCCATCTCCATGAGGAGCTATCCCTTCCTCCTTCCCATGCCAGGCGGCAGAACCAGGTCTTCAGCTCTTTCCTAAAGGTTGGGAGGGAGGAGATCTGTCTCAACTCTGGGGGCAAGCTGTTCCATAAAGTGGGTGCTTACAGAGAAGGCCCGCCTCCTAGACCCCATCCGATGACATTCTCTAATTGATGGGGTACGTAGCAGGGCCTCTCTGGATGACCGGGTGGGGCGGGTCGATAACATGGGGATAAGACGGTCCCTCAGGTATTCTGGCCCCATGCCATGTAGGGCTTTAAAGGTGATAACCAACACATTGAATTGTACCCGGAAGCAAACCGGCACCCAATGCAGCTCGTGGAGCAACGGTGTTACATGTGCAGATCTTGGGGCACCCAATACTGCCCGCGTGGCCACATTCTGCACCAGATGAAGCTTCCGGATAGTCTTCAAGGGTAGCCCCATGTAGAGCACATTGCAATAATCTACGTGGGAGATGACGGGAGCGTGAGTGACTGTACGGAGGGCATCGCGTTCCAGGAATGGGCGTAACTGGCGCACCAACCGAAGTTGCGCAAAAGCCCTCCTAGCCACGACTGCCACCTGCTCTTTGAGCAGGAGTCGTGAGTCTAGAAGAACCCCCAGATTACGCACTGGTTCTGAACGGGGTAGTGCTACCCCATCGAGAACCAAAGATGATAATTTCCCAGAAGACGCTAAGCCATCAACCCACAGCCACTCGGTCTCGCCAGGGTTCAACTGAAGCCTGTTGTTCCCCATCCAGGCCCTCACAGCCCCCAGGCGCTGGGACAGGGTGGACACCTAGGGTTATACCTCACCCTAGGTGTCTTACATGCATTGCAGGGTCCCCACAGGTTGCAGGGTCACCACAGTCACAGGATCACGGATTGGGCGCTTAGCAACCAGTTCACATTTATGACCGTCACAGCATCCCATAGTCATGTGATCACCATTTTCGATTTACCCAGCCAGCTTCTGGCAAGCAAAATCAATGGGGAACCGCGTGATTTGCTTAACAACCATGTGGTTCACTTAATACCTGTGGTGATACACTTAATGACCACCGCAAAAAAGGTCGTAAAATCGGGTTGGATTTGCTTAATGACAAATTCGCTTAGCAACCAAAATCCAGTACCAATTGTGGTCATTAAGCGAGGACTACCTGTAAAGTCTAAAACTACACATCTGAAGCACAATTGCTGTAATGGTATGTTGGGAGACAGGAGGAAAAGCCACAGAATGGACAAATCAAATCAATTTTTATTCATTCATAGACCAGCAAATAAAACAGAAGATTCACATCTGATTAGAATAATTAAAAAAACACTTAAAATTCTAAAAAATCTAAGAAAAAGAGATATTGCAGCATGCTGTACAAAATATAGAGCAATATTTAGCTGTGGTCAATGAAGTAAAATCAGCTTGAGATAAAAAGAATCCGAACGACCTGGATGTTTAGTAAAAAATTGAGATATTATTTCTGGCCGAGCATCTGCATACAGAGGACAATATAAAATGACGTGAATGGACAACAGTCAGACAAGCAGCAGCTGAGTCTGCATAAGGAATGGGGGTGAGGCAAACATGGCCCTCCCTAGTTTCTTGGACTGTAAAGGCAAGGGGAGAGAGATGTACTTTCAGACTTGCAAGATTCTATTAGAGTAACCTTACAATAAAGTTAGACCTAGTACTTCTGGGTGTGCTTCCTGTCTGGACTACCTCGCAAGGCTAACAATTGCTCATACTCAGCTGATTTTTATTTTCACAGACAGTTTGTTCTCTGTAGTTGCCAGGCAGCATTATTAAACAATTTAGGGCATTTAGGGCATAGAGTTTTCTGTGACAGGCTAGAATTTTGTTTTGATGTTTCAGTGGAAACTTTCACTATAGATACAGTATACAATGTACACTACACTGTAACTCCACTTTTGTGCTGAAATGTAGGCATACGCTGTGTTGCAGAAACAATGGAATGCTTGTGCAAATCATCATCATCAATCATCATCGTCTTAATATGCTATTAATAGAACATATTATTTTATTTTTATATTATTGTTATAATAATTATTATATTGTTTCTGTTCTATCAATAGCAAGCATTTTTCTTTCTCTACTTCTACAGAGAAATATTCTTAACGCCTTTGGGATGTAGATTAATATAAGAAATGAGGTATGCTAAAGATTTGGAGAGCCAGATTCCCCACAACTGCCTTTTATAAAGAAAACTAATTGCCATGTACATGTATCAGTTATTTTATTCAAATATTATCACACTAAGGATCCCCAAACTCATATTTATATCTATTCAATCTGAAAAGTTAATCCTCCCTGGCCAAGGAAACAGCTAGTATTATGTAATGCTTCTCTAAAAGATTCCCAGATAAGATTGGAAAGATCTTCTGATTAAGTATATACTTTTAACCAAAACATCTTCAAGTTATATGCTTTTAAAATGTCTTTTCTCTTCCTTTCCTTTTTTTCACTATATTATCTATCTATCCATCCATCCATCCATCCATCCATCCATCCATCCATCCATCCATATCCCAGGAACAACATCAGAGCTCTCTGTCCAGAAGAGTGCAGTGCTAGGAACAGCTAAGATACTGCACAGAACCCTCAAACTCCCAGGCCTCTGGTAGAGGACCCGACGTTGAGGAAGACACCCATAGGGGTGAGAAGGGAATGTGTGTGTGTGTGTGTGTGTGTGTGTGTGTGTGAAATATGTATATTTATATGTATATTGAAGAAGTTGAAATAGAACCAGACTTTAACTTCCTCAGAAATTCAGAGGGATAGTGACTATGTCTCTATATACACAAAGTTAATCAATTTTGACTGTCCTTAACATAATACATTTAGGGTTATTTTAAATTAGGTTAGTTCAATAATTTTATAATGACTCATAAATTTTAGATTTATTTATTTATTTGTAGTTCTTCAATAGATGTTAGCCTTATTGCTATTCTAAAGTATAAATTATATAGTAGTACATAGGTTTTAGATTCATAGATGCATTTATGTGTAGTTTTCAGTTTAGAGATTGTACTCACAAGTATGTTGTTATAAATGTATATTATTTATACATAGAATTATAGGTACAAAGTTGATTTGTGATTAGTTTTATACCTAATGCTGGTCAAAGACCAAAAAAAATGAACTGAACTGAAAATGTAAACTTTATGGATATATGTCTGAAGAAAGAAAGAAAGAAAGAAAGAAAGAAAGAAAGAAAGAAAGAGGGAGGGAGGGAGGGAGGGAGGGAGGGAGGGAGGGAGGGAGGGAGATCTGTTATTAAGATATAGTCTTCTTATCTTGATAACTTCTGCCAACATTTTCTCCAAGTTAAATGAAATGTAGGGCTACAGTTCTTCACACCTACTAGGAATCAAAATAGATCTAAAAATCAACAAAATAGAACCTTTCATCCCAACGCTTTTACATGTTTGTTATTATTTCACTATACTTGATCTTAGCCTCAAACCTCAATTTCACTAGAGACTGGACAAAGTGATATGAAATTCCTGAATTATCTATATTGGACAGGGAAAGAGAGGTTACTTAGCTCCAGAATGGGTGCCATTTGGAGAAAGAAGCAATTCTGTTTTATATAGTATTTAAAGAACTACAGTAGGTATCCATGGTTCAATGATGTAAGGGAAGAATCCAATATTACAATTGAAATAACATTAGTTGTTATGTTTTGTACACAAGGAATAATTATGGATGCTAATTGTGTCACTCATTGAAGCATAAAAAGGTAAAGGTAAAGGTTCCCCCCGCACATTTGTGCAGTCGTGTCCGACTCTAGGGGCCGGTGCTCATCTCCGTTTGTTAGCTGAAGAGCCAGCATTGTCCGAAGACACTTCCACGGTCATGTGGCCGCATGACGCGCGCAGAATGCTGTTATTGAAGCATATACCTTAACAATTCATGTTTTGAATTGTACTACTTTGTTGGCTATAAGAAAAAGTTTAATAATCTCTTGTCGGATAATGAATATGCCAAAGGCAGACTACTACTTGATGATGATGATGATGATGATGATGATGATGATGTTGACGACCATAACAACAACAACAACAGTAGGTTAGGTTAACAGAAAATGCCAAACGAATGTAAATACAAAGAAAAGAATTTGATATAGTACCAGACTTTAACTTCCTCAAAAATTCAGAGGGATAGTGACTATGGCTATGTGATAAGAGACATCTGCCAATTGGGAGAAAGACTATGAGAAATCCAGGTACATATTAATATGCAGAGACATCACAATGACAACAAAGGTCTGTATTGTCAAAGTCATTATTCTCTCAGGTGTTATATGTAACTATGAAAGCTGTGCCATTTGTTTTGCAGTCCATGAATCTATTTCAAACTGAACTAATGAACACACAAATGAGGCATAGTTTCAAAAGATTTACTGAGCAAAGCAAAAAAAATAACAGCAGAATGTAACATAGGTTGGAAATATTCACAGGCAAGGCAGTAAAACAGGGCATGGCAACATAGGAGTGCAAATACAGAACATCCCTCAATGCTTTGGAGCTCCTCCATCACCAAAGGCAGCAGCTAGATTGCTTAAGATTTGCCTGTTGTTCCAAGCATGGCCTCTTCTGAAGCTCATCCCTAGGTGGAGTTTCAGAGTTTATAAAGAACTTTATTGCAATTATTCATACTTCTAATTAAACACAGTTATTGTTTATATTTCTTGCGTCTCAGCAAGTAAAAGTATATGTGAGACAGCATGAGTTCACCTGTCATTTCCTTCCTGTACAGGTCTTGGAGTTGAAGAAAAAAAAAGCTGATAATGCTTTTGAAAACAGTTAATTATGGGAAGCAACTGTATGAGGGGGAGAAAGTGCCGAGGCTTGCTTTTGAAAGTGTAAGTCTTTACCAAGCTGTGCAATGTACAAGAATACAGAAGAGAAACTATTTCATACAAGAAAGCAATGCGATATATATAGATATATATATATATATATATATATATATATATACACATACATACATACATACACACACACACATATATATATACATACACACACACACACACACACACACACACACACACAGTGTGGTGAGTGTCAAAGCCACTGTCCTGGATGAGACCCAGAGCATCCAGGAGTACATCAGTAAGATGGCACCTAAAGATGAGCTGCTAAGAGAATGCCTGAAGTAGCAGCAGGCATGGAAGAGAGATCAAGCAGAGGAAGTGCCATGGCAAGACAAGACTCTGCATGGGATGTACCATCAGGAGATAGCTGAGGTGGCTGACATTGGGAAATCCTACCAGTGGCTGGAAAGGGCTGGACTAAGAGACAGCACGGAGGCACTGATCATAGCAGCACAAGAATAGGCACTAAGCACCCAATCCATAGAAGCTGGGGACTTCCGGTAAAGATGGACGACGGCTGGAGCTAAAACGAAGACGCTCCGTGAAGAAAAAAATCCGAGATCGCGCAGAACCAAGCCGTTTTAAAAAGAAATAGCGAAAAGCGGCTCCAGAAAGTGCAGGAGAATTGGCACTTTCAGAAGGAAAGGAGTCTTCGGCGGCTTCGGAAAGCTTGAGAAGAAAAACGAATCCAAAGCTGTCTTGTCTTGTCTTGTCAGCGTGCTGGTGTGGATTCGTGGATAAAGATCAAGCTGAGAAGCCTAAAGCGAAAGTCGGTTTCTGCGGTTGAGAGTCTTGAAATAGACAAGCGCCGTTGCCTACTTTACTAAACTACTTAAAAGAACCACAAAAAAGAAAAAGAAAAAGAAAATTGTTTCTGAACGAAGAAGCAAGTAAAAAGGAGGGTGAGCAAATATAAAATCACCAGTGTGTGAATAGACAGTGAATGTACATCTGGACTGGTATATTTAATTAATTAATTAGTTGAAGAAGACATTTTGCCTTAATAGAATTATAGAATATAATCATTGGCGATCACTCGTAGCCGAGTAAGATTGTCTTCCAAAGGTAAAATTTTAACGGTGGATCCGTAAGTGGCTGTAAAGGCCAATTCTGGATCCGCACAACCTCCCACAGTGGGGGCATAGGTTTCTGGGTGGGAGACGGTCATGATGAGGGTTTGCCTGACGTGCCTTCCTTTTAGCTCTTTTCTCCCTTTCGCCCTGTACTCGTGCTTCTTCAAAGTCCATAGCGCCATTAATAAAGGCTGACCTCCAATTGAAACGCTCATGAGTTAGGGCTTCCCAGTTCTCAATGCTGATATTACATTTTTTTAAATTAGCTTTGAGAGTATCTTTGAATCTCTTTTGCTGTCCACCAATATTCCGTTTTCCATTCTTAAGTTGGGAGTAAAGTAGCTGCTTTGGAAGACGATGGTCAGGCATTCAAACAACATGACCGGTCCAGCGAAGTTGATGTTGGATGATCATTGTTTCAATGCTGGTGGTTTTCGCTTCTTCTAATACGCTAACATTAGTCCACCTATCTTCCCAAGTAATTTGCAGAATTTTTCGGAGGCAGCGTTGATGGAATCTTTCAAGAAGTTGGAGGTGGCGTTTGTAGAGGGTCCATGTTTCACAGGCGTACAGAAGGGTTGGTAGTACAATGGCTTTGTAAACAAGCATTTTGGTCTCCCTGTGAATGTCCCGATCCTCAAACACTCTACGCTTCATTCGGGAGAAAGCTACACTCGCAGAGCTCAGGCGATGCTGAATTTCAGCGTCGATGTCGGCTTTTGTAGATAGATGGCTGCCGAGATAAGAAAAGTGATCGACATTTTCTAGTGACACACCTTTAAGCTGGATTGATGGCGCTGCGGAGGGATTGGTTCGAACTTGCTGGTAAAGCACTTTGGTTTTTTTAATGTTAATCGAGAGGCCGAGTTTTTCATATGCTTCTGCAAAGATGTTTAGGATAGTTTGAAGATCTTCCTCGGAGTGTGCACAGACTACGTTATCATCAGCATACTGAAGTTCTATAACAGAAGTTGCAATTACCTTATTTTTTGCTTTCAGCCTACTAAGATTAAAAAGCTTTCCATCTGTTCGATATATAATTTCTACACCTGTAGGAAGTTTCTCTTCAACAAGGTGCATAATCATAGCGATGAAGATAGCGAATAAGGTTGGAGCAATAACACATCCCTGTTTAACGCCGGATTCCACTTTAAATGGATCGCTTTGAGAGCCATTGTTATTCAGGATTGTT
This sequence comes from Charina bottae, assembly GCA_023362775.1. Classification (NCBI taxonomy): domain Eukaryota; kingdom Metazoa; phylum Chordata; class Lepidosauria; order Squamata; family Charinaidae; genus Charina; species Charina bottae. Next base: position 13,649,599 of record JALMGJ010000003.1, read on the forward strand.
GCCATCATGTCGTCATGGAGTAACCGCAAGATGTTCACAAATTTATCAGGGCATCCGATTTTCAGAAGGATGGTCCAGAGAGCAGTACGATTTACAGTATCAAAAGCTTTAGTCAGATCAATAAACGCCATGTACAGAGGGCGGTTTTGCTCCTTGCATTTTTCTTGAAGCTGTCATGCAGTGAAGATCATATCCACTGTTCCCCTGGAAGGGCGGAAGCCATTTTGCGTTTCAGGGAGGATGTCTTCTGATACAGATAGGAGACGGTTTGCAATGATCTTTGCCAGGATTTTGCCTGCTGTGGCTAGAAGGGAGATGCCTCGATAGTTTCCACAGTCTGTTCTATCACCCTTTTTAAAGAGAGTGATAATTATGGCATCCCTAAAGTCTGCTGGAATCTCCTCCCTCATCCAGATTTTTTCGATGAGCTTATGAAGTTGTTGTGTAAGTTCAGGCCCGCCTTCTTTAAAGACTTCAGCAGGAATCCCATCAGGTCCACTAGCTTTGTTATTTTTCATTTGTTTAGTGGCTTTGCTGACTTCCTCCAAACTAGGGGGTACTGCAAGCTCATTTCTTATTTGTGTTTGTGGGATTTGCAAGAAGACTTCATCAGCCACAGTGGAGTGACGATTAAGGAGATTGTAGTAATGCTCTTTCCAGCGCAGTGCAATAGACTCTTTGTCCTTTAGAAGTTTAGCACCATCTACTGAGCGTAAGGGATTTGTACCATGGTTTGTTGGTCCATAGATGGCCTTTATGGCATTAAAAAAGCCCCGTGCATCATGAGCATCTGCAAAATGTTGGGTTTCTTGGGCTTTTTTTATCCACCATATGTTCTTAAGTTCTCTAGTTCTTCTTTGGACTTCTGCCTTTGCACTGGCGTAGATTTTTTTCTTAACGGCACAGTTAATATCTTTTTGCCATATCCGGAAGGCTTTCCTTTTCTTGTCAATAATATGTTCAATCTCACTATCGTTCTCATCAAACCAGTCCTGATGTCTCTTAGTCTGGTATCCGATAGTTTGTTCACAGGCTGAAATAATAGAAGTCTTCAATTTAGTCCAGTGTTCCTCAACATTTTCAGGAAGTTCCATAGGCAGATGTTCCTTGAGAGTTGATTGAAAGCAAGCTCGTTTAATAGGATCTTGAAGGGTCAGTGTATTCATTTTACGCCTTGGTTTTCTTCCTTGGAGCCTACGATGAGGGACAATCTTTATGGCCATCGTGGATCAAATTAATCGATGGTCTGTCCAGCAGTCATCAGCGCTCGTCATGGCTCTGGTGAGAAGTACATCACGGCGATCTCTAGCACGGACAATTACATAATCTAAAAGATGCCAGTGCTTCGACCGTGGGTGCTTCCATGATGTTTTAAATTTATTTTTCTGGCAAAAGAGTGTGTTAGTAATGACAAGGTTATGCTCTGCACATTTAGTCAGAAGTAAGATTCCATTCGTGTTGCTGTTGTCAACTCCTTCTTTCCCAATGATCCCTGGCCACAAATCAAAATCACGCCCAACTCTTGCATTGAAATCGCCCAGGAGGATAATTTTATCCTCCTTTGGTATCTCTGATAAGATGGTGTCCAGCTGGGTATAAAATTTTTCCTTGATATCCTCATCTGCATCTAGTGTTGGTGCGTAAGCACTTAGGATAGTTGCCTGTTGGTTTTTGGCGAGTTTTATTCGCAGAGTTGAGAGTCGTTCGTTAATCCCAGTGGGAACTTCTGACAAGAGCTTCACAAGGTCGTTTTTGATAGCAAAGCCTACTCCATGTATTCGTCGTTCTTGTTCAGGCAGTCCTTTCAAAAAGAAGGTATAACCTCCTTTTTCTTCCTTCAACTGTCCTTCTCCTGCTCTTCGAGTTTCTTGGAGTGCTGCTATATCAATATTAAAACGTCTCAGCTCCCTTGCAATAATGGCAGTCCTACGTTCAGGTCGTTCACTATCCATATTGTCTTGCAGTGTCCGTATATTCCATGTTCCAAAATTCATGTGTTTTTTACGACCGCTAGATGGTGACCCCACTGGTCGCGGTAATCCAGTCAGGGAGAAAATGAGGCAGACTATGTTTAGGGCACCTTTTCTAGCCCCCTCCCCATATGGGGTGAGCAGAGTGGATCCTAAATAGGGCTGCTCAGTCGTGGATACAGCTGCCAAACTACTCAACTGCCTCGATCCTTGAGTCAGGGCGACTGAATCCGTATCCACCGCCCATGTGCTGGTCCATGACTAGGAGCTTCCGGATTTCACAGTCCTGCCCCCGTTGCCATTCGTCAGTCGCCATGGGACTTTTGGTTGTTTTGGGTTTGGTGTGGTTGGAAGACGCCTGTGCGTGAATTTGTTTTATGTGTGGAGATCGGTGCACAACGATCAGCACACAACCTTCACAGAAAAAGGCTCTAATCCAATGGCATGGATACCATGACGATTGGTGACCTTTTGTCTGCTGCAGCCTTCATCCGCCTTCACAGCCGTTGTAACAATACACCTTGTTATCTTCCGCCTGTTCTGCCGTTGAGGACTTTCTTGGATCGTTCTTTGTCTGGTTCCTCCCCCTGGACCTTACCGCCATGGGTGACCCTGCCAGGAGTACATGACTCCCGATGGCTTCGCTCACAGAATATAATATCTGTGTGAATAATAGAATATAATATCTGTGTTCAAACTCGTTAAGTATAAGTATAAGTTAAGTATAAGATAGCAATATAACAACCTCATTTTCACTTTTTGTTAGATAATTTAAGAAATATATTTGTTTATATATATATATATATATAGTTACAGAGAAGTTAAATATAAGTCTATCACAAGTTAAAGATAACTATCTATATACTTATATCTTAAATTAAGAATTTGTTTAAAGGGTAAAGAGTGGATAAAGTGGCGAAAAAGAAAAATACCTTTCATATTACTTCTTTACTTCTTTAAATATTTGGTATACTTTTTGGAAATGAGTATGACCACGAGAAGACAGGAAAAACAAGGAAGAAAAAATTCAGACCCTGGGGGAGGAGAATGGCTGAAAGCAATAATGGAGGAATTTACAGTTAAAACCACACAAACAATCACCCAAACCATAACAAAAGTTCTGGAAGAAAAAATAGAAGGGTTAGAAAAGAGATTAGAATTGAAATTAGGACAAATAGAGGAAAAATTAAAGGGAGATATAGAAGTGAAAAAAAGAATAAAATGTTGTGAACAAAATTTGGACAAAGAAGAAGAGCGTATTACATTACTGGAACTAAAAGAAAAAGAATACTGTATAAGATTGAGAGGGATACCAGAAGAAAAAGAATATAATATAAGGGATACTGTTATTCCAATGTTGGCCAATCTAATAGAATGGGAAGAAGAAAAACTAGATGAGGAAATAGAAAGAATATTTAGAATCAACTCAAAGTTTGCAGCTATGCACAACAAACCTAGGGACATCTTGGTAGAATTTGCAAGAAAAAAACCTAGAAATATTATAATAAGGGCTTCATATAATAAAAAAATTGAAACAAGAGGAAAAGATGTCCTTATCTTTAAAGAAATACCAGTGAAATTGCTAAAAAGAAGAAAGGAGTACAGATTTTTGACAGATCTTTTGGTGAAAAATAATATAAATTTTAGATGGGAAACTCCAGAAGGAGTGAGTTTAACATTTAAAGGTGAAAGATATAAGCTGAATTCAATTCTAAAAGCAAAAGATTTTCAGAAGAGACTTGAGAAAGATATATCACAACCAAAAGACCAGAGGCAGGAAGGAAAAAGTAAAACTCAGCATTCAAAAGAAAGAGAAACCACCAATACTAAAGAATTTACATCTCTTTTGACAAATGAGTGATCTAAGAATTATTACATGGAACATAAATGGACTTAATTCACCAGTGAAAAGAAAACGTACATTTCAAATATTAAATAGTTTAAAATTAGATATAATTTGTCTCCAAGAAACACATATTAGGAAAGCAGATCTAAAATATCTAAAAAATAGAAAATTAGGAATAGAATTTATTACAGCAAACAATAACAAAAAAAATGGAATAGTAATATACATAAAACCATATTTGAAACCTAAATTACTTAAAGAAGACGAAAATGGAAGATATATTATTATTGAGACGGAAGTATATAATTCTAAGATGCTGTTAATGGGTATATATGCTCCCAATAAAAACCAAATTTTTTTTTATAAAGAATTACTAAATATTTCTTCAGAATATACACAAAATAATTGGTTATTGATGGGAGACTTAAATGGAGTTGTAGATACAAAAATTGATAAGAAGACTCAAAGTCAAATAAACAAAAATCATGGTAAATTACCAAAAGAATTCTTTAATATAGTTAAAAATCTATCATTAATTGATGCATGGAGAACAGTAAATGAAAATGAAAGAGACTACACATTTTATTCAAACAGACACAAATCATTCTCAAGATTGGATATGATATGGATGTCAAACAAGTTACAAAATAAAATTAAAGAGTCTACAATTCTGGCTAAAACATTATCTGACCACAACCCAGTACAAATTAACATAAAAACAGGGCCCAGAAATTTTAGATGGAGACTTAATGAAAATATTTTGAAAAATGAACAAAATTTGTTGGATCTTAAAAAAAAAATGCAAGAGTTTTTCCTTTGGAACATAGACACAGAAGTCAAAATAGAAACAATATGGGACGCAAGCAAGGCATACATGAGAGGCCATTTTATATCAATAAATAGTTACCAAAAAAAAAGAATATTAAAAAAATTACAGATAATTATGGACCAAATTAAAGAAAAAGAAAAGGAACTACAAAATAACAACAATAAAGAAGATTTATTAAACCAAATCAAATTATTACAAATTCAAGTCCAAATTTTAATGACGGAGGATATGGAAAAAAAATTGAAATATAGTAAACAGAAAAATTTTGAAAATGCAAATAAGCCAGGTAGATGGCTGGCTTATAAATTAAGAAAAGAGAGGGAGAAAAAAATAATTTCTAAAATTAGAGAAAATGACATGTATTTAATTCAAAACGACAAAATTAAAAATGCCTTTCATGTATACTATACAAATCTATATAAAAAACAGGAAGTATCACTAGAAAAAATAGAACAGTATATACAAAATTGCAACTTAAGGAAACTTACAAAAGAACAGAAAGAATTAACTAATAATACAATTACAACTCAAGAGATATCAGACGCAATTGACAAGCTAAAAACAGAAAAAACACCGGGACAAGACGGATTATCGGCAGGTTATTATAAACATTTTAAAGAACAATTGGTTGAACCGTTAAAAATATTGTTTAATTCGATTCTGGAAGGTAACAAAATACCAAAATCATGGACTCAGGCTAAAATAGTCTTAATTCCAAAGGAAAACCAAGATCCAACAAAATGCCAAAATTATAGAACAATTTCACTATTAAATAACGATTACAAATTGTTCACTATTGTATTGGCGGAAAGACTAAAATTTTTTTTACAAAATTTGATAAATGGAGACCAAAACGGATTTCTACCAAATAGACAAATTAAAGATAATATAAGAACAGTAATAAATTTAATAGAATATGCTAGTGTACATAATGAAAAACAGATAATGTTACTATTCTTGGACGCAGAAAAACCCTTTGATAACGTGAATTGGGATTTTATATTTAAAATTTTAGAATATAGAAATTTTGGAAAGAATTTTATAAATGCAATTAAAGAAATTTATAATGTACAAAAAGCCAATATAATAGTGAATGAAGAAGAAACAAAAGAAATAAATATAGAAAAGGGAACATGCCAAGGATGTCCAATGTCGCCACTGATATTCATATTGGTGTTAGAAACTATATTGGAAGAAATTAGAAAAGACGATAATATCGAAGGAATAAAAATTAAAGGAGAAATATACAAATTAAAAGCATTTGCGGACGACTTAGTGATAACAATTCAAAATCCATTGAACTCAATTTGTTGTTGTTGTTTATTCGTTCAGTCGTTTCCGACTCTTCGTGACTTCATGGACCAGCCCACGCCAGAGCTTTCTGTCGGCCGTCACCATCCCCAGCTCCCCAATGGTTGAGTCCGTCGCCTCCAGAATACCATCCATCCATCTTGCCCTTGGTCGGCCCCTCTTCCTTTTGCCTTCCACTTTTCCTAGCATCAGCTTCTTCTCCAGGGTATCCTGTCTTCTCATTATGTGGCCAAAGTACTTCAGTTTTGCCTTTAATATCATTCCCTCAAGTGAGCAGTCTGGCTTGATTTCCTGGAGTATGGACTGGTTTGATCTTCTTGCAGTCCAAGGCACTCTCAGAATTTTCCTCCAACACCACAGTTCAAAAGCATCTATCTTCCTTCGCTCAGCCTTCCTTATGGTCCAGCTCTCGCAGCCATAGGTTACTACAGGGAATACCATTGCTTTAACTATGCGGACCTTTGTTGTCAGTGTGATGTCTCTGCTCTTAACTATTTTATCAAGATTTGCCATTGCTCTCCTCCCAAGAAGTAGACGTCTTCTGATTTCCTGGCTGCAGTCAGCATCTGCAGTAATCTTTGCGCCTAGAAATACAAAGTCTGTCACTGCCTCCACTTTTTCTCCCTCTATTTGCCAGTCATCAATCAAGCTCGTTGCCATAATCTTGGTTTTTTTGAGGTTTAACTGCAACCCAGCTTTTGCACTTTCTTCTTTCACCTTCGTCATAAGGCTCCTCAACTCCTCCTCGCTTTCAGCCATCAAAGTGGTATCATCTGCATATCTGAGATTGTTAATGTTTCTTCCAGCGATTTTAACTCCAGCCTTGGATTCCTCAAGCCCAGCATGTCGCATGATGTGTTCTGTGTACAGGTTGAATAGGTAGGGTGAGAGTATACAACCCTGCCATACTCCTTTCCCAATCTTAAACCAGTCCGTTGTTCCGTGCTCTGTTCTTACCGTTGCTACTTGGTCGTTATACAGATTCCTTAGGAGGCAGACAAGATGACTTGGTATCCCCATACCACCAAGAACTTGCCACAATTTGTTATGATCCACACAGTCAAAGGCTTTAGAATAGTCAATAAAACAGAAATAGATGTTTTTCTGAAATTCCCTGGCTTTCTCCATTATCCAGCGGATATTGGCAATTTGGTCTCTAGTTCCTCTGCCTTTTCTAAACCCAGCTTGTACATCTGGCAATTCTCGCTCCATGAATTGCTGGAGTCTACCTTGCAAGATCTTGAGCATTACCTTACTGGCATGTGAAATAAGTGCCACTGTTCGATAGTTTGAACATTCTTTAGTGCTTCCCTTTTTTGGTATGGGGATATAAGTTGATTTTTTCCAATCTGATGGCCATTCTTGTGTTTTCCAAATTTGCTGGCATATGGCATGCATCACCTTGACAGCATATTGAACTCAATAGAAAATTTAAATGAAAAATTAAAGGAATTTGGAGAACTGGCAGGCTTTAAAATTAATAAGCAAAAGACAAAAATGATAAATTTAAATATGAAGAAAGAGGATAAGATGAAATTGGAAGAAAAAACTGGATTTCAAAATGTTAAACAAATCAAATATTTGGGAGTACAAATAACAGGTAAAAACATAGACTTATTTAAAAATAACTACAGTAAAGTATGGAACGATATTAAAAAAGATTTAGAAAAGTGGAAAAATTTACAACTATCATTGTTAGGGAAGATTGCCACAGTAAAAATGAATATATTGCCCAAAATTTTATACCTGTTCCAAACGATACCTATAGAAATTACAGATCAAACATTTTCAAAATGGCAAAAAGATATCACAAAATTTATATGGAACGGGAAAAAACCCAGAATAAAATTAAGATAACTACAAGATTTAAAGGAAAGAGGAGGATTGGGACTACCAAATTTAAAATTATACTATGAATCATCTGTTTTGGTCTGGCTAAAAGATTGGATAAAATTAGATAATTGGAATATATTAAATTTAGAGGGCCATGATAATAGATTCGGATAGCACGGATATATGTATTATAATAAAAGCAAAAGCAATAAGGCATTTACGAATCATAGAATTAGGAAATCAATTTTAAGAATTTGGAACAGATATAAAAAATATTTATTGCCGGTATTACCATTGTGGATATCTCCTCAGGAGGCAAACGCCAAAATAGAAATTCCAAAAGATAAAAAATGGATAAGGTATAAGAACTTATTGAAATTTAATGGGAATAATTATGAAATTAAAACGAGAGAGGAATTAGAAAGAGAAGGATTTGAGTGTTATTGGTTTAAATATTTACAACTAAAAGAACAATTTAAATTAGACCAAAAGATGTTCAAATTCACGGAAACAACAGAAAATTGGGACAGTATATTATGGAAAGAGAACGATCATTTAATATCCAAATTATATAAAAAACTATTGGAATTGAAAAATAAAGATATAAAAATTAAAAAGTATATGACAAAGTGGGAAGAAAATTTGAATAGAGAAATTAAATATGAAGACTGGCAAAGAATTTGGACGAAAAATATTAAATTTTCTTTAAGTAACAGTCTAAGAGAAAACAACTATACAATGATATTTAGATGGTATTTGCCTCCTGAGAGATTATATAACATGAAATGTTTAAGATCAAACATATGTTGGAAATGCAAAATAAATGTGGGAACTTTTTATCACATTTGGTGGACATGTCAAAAGACCAAAAAATACTGGGGCAAAATTCATGGTGATATATGTAAAATATTCAAAATGGATATGGAAAAAAAATCAGAAACTTATTTACTGGGAATTATCGACATGAAGATGAACAAGGAACAAAAAAAAAACTATTATACCATTTGACTACAGCGGCGAGGATTATTTTCGCAAAACACTGGAAAGAAGAAGCTACCCCCTCAATAGAAGAATGGATAATCAAAACGATGGAAATAGCACAGATGGACAGACTGACAATTTTAATAAAACAAAAAGATCTGGGAGATTATGAACTTATATGGAACCCATTTATAGAATTTCTGCAAAAAGAATATAAAATAAAAGTATTGTAATGGAAAAATATTAGAAGAGATAATAAAAAGAATATATTAGAATATATGCATTAGAATATAAGAACAAATGAAAGGCTTAAAATAAAATAAGAGTTAAGATATTTATATATTAAAGAAACATTAATAAAAAGAGGAATACAATAGAAATATAGCAAAAATTAAAACTAAAAGTAAGAAGCTATCTTCAAGAAAGAAACAGGAAGTCGTTTTAAATTAGTTGTTTCACGTGATGTGTTGTTATAAGGATTTTGTTATATAGGGTTATTTAGTTTTGAATGTATGTTTATTAAGTTTGTTATGTACTTTGTTATTCACTTTTATGTTGTTGATGTTGTTGATGTCTTTGTTTGTTTGTTTGTTTTTTCTTTTAATAATAAAATTACTTTTTATAAAAAAAAAAAAAAAAGTTAATCCTCCCTGGCCAAGGAAACAGCTAGTATTATGTAATGCTTCTCTAAAAGATTCCCAGATAAGATTGGAAAGATCTTCTGATTAAGTATATACTTTTAACCAAAACATCTTCCAGTTATATGCTTTTAAAATGTCTTTTCTCTTACTTTCCTTTTTTTCACTATATTATCTATCTATCTATCTATCTATCCATCCATCCATCCATCCATCCATCCATCCATCCATCCATCCATCCATATCCCAGGAACAACATCAGAGCTCTCTGTCCAGAAGAGTGCAGTGCTAGGAACAGCTAAGATACTGCGCAGAACCCTCAAACTCCCAGGCCTCTGGTAGAGGACCCGACGTTGAGGAAGACACCCATAGGGGTGAGAAGGGAATGTGTGTGTGTGTGTGTGTGTGTGTGTGTGTGTGAAATATGTATATTTATATGTATATTGAAGAAGTTGAAATAGAACCAGACTTTAACTTCCTCAGAAATTCAGAGGGATAGTGACTATGTCTCTATATACACAAAGTTAATCAATTTTGACTGTCCTTAACATAATACATTTAGGGTTATTTTAAATTAGGTTAGTTCAATAATTTTATAATGACTCATAAATTTTAGATTTATTTATTTATTTGTAGTTCTTCAATAGATGTTAGCCTTATTGCTATTCTAAAGTATAAATTATATAGTAGTACATAGGTTTTAGATTCATAGATGCATTTATGTGTAGTTTTCAGTTTAGAGATTGTACTCACAAGTATGTTGTTATAAATGTATATTATTTATACATAGAATTATAGGTACAAAGTTGATTTGTGATTAGTTTTATACCTAATGCTGGTCAAAGACCAAAAAAAATGAACTGAACTGAAAATGTAAACTTTATGGATATATGTCTGAAGAAAGAAAGAAAGAAAGAAAGAAAGAAAGAAAGAAAGAAAGAAAGAAAGGGAGGGAGGGAGGGAGGGAGGGAGATCTGTTATTAAGATATAGTCTTCTTATCTTGATAACTTCTGCCAACATTTTCTCCAAGTTAAATGAAATGTAGGGCTACAGTTCTTCACACCTACTAGGAATCAAAATAGATCTAAAAATCAACAAAATAGAACCTTTCATCCCAACGCTTTTACATGTTTGTTATTATTTCACTATACTTGATCTTAGCCTCAAACCTCAATTTCACTAGAGACTGGACAAAGTGATATGAAATTCCTGAATTATCTATATTGGACAGGGAAAGAGAGGTTACTTAGCTCCAGAATGGGTGCCATTTGGAGAAAGAAGCAATTCTGTTTTATATAGTATTTAAAGAACTACAGTAGGTATCCATGGTTCAATGATGTAAGGGAAGAATCCAATATTACAATTGAAATAACATTAGTTGTTATGTTTTGTACACAAGGAATAATTATGGATGCTAATTGTGTCACTCATTGAAGCATAAAAAGGTAAAGGTAAAGGTTCCCCCCGCACATTTGTGCAGTCGTGTCCGACTCTAGGGGCCGGTGCTCATCTCCGTTTGTTAGCTGAAGAGCCAGCATTGTCTGAAGACACTTCCACGGTCATGTGGCCGCATGACGCACGCAGAATGCTGTTATTGAAGCATATACCTTAACAATTCATGTTTTGAATTGTACTACTTTGTTGGCTATAAGAAAAAGTTTAATAATCTCTTGTCGGATAATGAATATGCCAAAGGCAGACTACTACTTGATGATGATGATGATGATGATGATGATGATGATGATGATGATGTTGACAACCATAACAACAACAACAACAGTAGGTTAGGTTAACAGAAAATGCCAAACGAATGTAAATACAAAGAAAAGAATTTGATATAGTACCAGACTTTAACTTCCTCAAAAATTCAGAGGGATAGTGACTATGGCTATGTGATAAGAGACATCTGCCAATTGGGAGAAAGACTATGAGAAATCCAGGTACATATTAATATGCAGAGACATCACAATGACAACAAAGGTCTGTATTGTCAAAGTCATTATTCTCTCAGGTGTTATATGTAACTATGAAAGCTGTGCCATTTGTTTTGCAGTCCATGAATCTATTTCAAACTGAACTAATGAACACACAAATGAGGCATAGTTTCAAAAGATTTACTGAGCAAAGCAAAAAAAATAACAGCAGAATGTAACATAGGTTGGAAATATTCACAGGCAAGGCAGTAAAACAGGGCATGGCAACATAGGAGTGCAAATACAGAACATCCCTCAATGCTTTGGAGCTCCTCCATCACCAAAGGCAGCAGCTAGATTGCTTAAGATTTGCCTGTTGTTCCAAGCATGGCCTCTTCTGAAGCTCATCCCTAGGTGGAGTTTCAGAGTTTATAAAGAACTTTATTGCAATTATTCATACTTCTAATTAAACACAGTTATTGTTTATATTTCTTGCGTCTCAGCAAGTAAAAGTATATGTGAGACAGCATGAGTTCACCTGTCATTTCCTTCCTGTACAGGTCTTGGAGTTGAAGAAAAAAAAAGCTGATAATGCTTTTGAAAACAGTTAATTATGGGAAGCAACTGTATGAGGGGGAGAAAGTGCCGAGGCTTGCTTTTGAAAGTGTAAGTCTTTACCAAGCTGTGCAATGTACAAGAATACAGAAGAGAAACTATTTCATACAAGAAAGCAATGCGATATATATATATATATATATATATATATATATATATATACACATACATACATACACACACACACACACATATATACATACATACACACACACACACACACACACACACACACACAGTGTGGTGAGTGTCAAAGCCACTGTCCTGGATGAGACCCAGAGCATCCAGGAGTACATCAGTAAGATGGCACCTAAAGATGAGCTGCTAAGAGAATGCCTGAAGTAGCAGCAGGCATGGAAGAGAGATCAAGCAGAGGAAGTGCCATGGCAAGACAAGACTCTGCATGGGATGTACCATCAGGAGATAGCTGAGGTGGCTGACATTGGGAAATCCTACCAGTGGCTGGAAAGGGCTGGACTAAGAGACAGCACGGAGGCACTGATCATAGCAGCACAAGAATAGGCACTAAGCACCCAATCCATAGAAGCAGGGGTCTACCACACTAGACAGGAATCAAGGTGCAGAGAGGCCTCAGAGACAGTCCAACACATAGTGGCAGGGTGTAAGATGCAGGCAGGACCAAATAGCTGGCATTGTGTACAGGAACATCTGCACAGCGTATGGGCTAGACCCTCCAAAGTCCAGATGGGAGATTCCACAGAAGATCGTGGAGAATGACAGGGCTAAGATCCTGTGGGACTTCCAGATCCAGACAGACAGGCAGGTACTGGCCAATCAACCAGACATTGTGGTAGTAGACAAGGACCAGAAGATGGTGGTGATGATAGATGTAGCAGTGCCAAGTGACAGCAACATCAGGAAGAAGGAGTATGAGAAGCTGGAGAAGTGCCAGCACCTGAAGGAGGAACTAGAGTGGATGTGGAAAGTGAAGGCCAAAGTGGTCCCAGTGGTGGTAGGGGCACTTGGGGCTGTGACTCCCAAACTGGGAGAGTGGCTCCAACAGATCCCAGGAGCAACATCAGAGCTCTCTGTCCAGAAGAGTGCAGTGTTAGGAACAGCTAAGATACTGCGCAGAACCCTCAAACTCCCAGGCCTCTGGTAGAGGACCCAAGGTTGAGGAAAACACATACCACCCATATGGGTGAGAAGGGATTTTTTTTATATATAATATAAAACACATCTAAGCCTCCTTGCCTTTACAACTGTCTTCTGTAATAGCACTAGGCCAGGGGTCGGCAAACTTTTTATGCCGGGAGCCATTTTGACATGCTCGTGCACATTTTGAAATGCTCGAGAGCCAGGGGGCGGGGTTTGCGGGCGAGGGCCAATCACGTGGAAGGGGGTGGGGTTTGCAGGCGGGGGCCAATCGCGTGGAAGGGGGTGGGGTTTGTGGGCGGGAGCCAATCGCGCACACTTAGGGCCTCCTGCTGCCATGCCCGCTGCAGTGCCCGCTGCCTGGCACTCGGGCACTCCGGCTGGGGTGCAGCGGGACGGGAGCATCGCTGGCGGCCCGCGAGGACCAGCCAGGGAAGGCGCACGGGTGGAGCTCCCGTCCCGCTGTACCCCAGCCGGAGTGCCCGAGTGCCAGGCAGGCAGCTCCGCCTGCGCGCCTTCCCTGGCCGGTCCTCGCGGGCCGCCGGCGATGCTCCCGTCCCACTGCACCCCAGCCAAAGCGCCCAAGTGCCAGGCAGGCAGCCCCGCCCGTGCGCCTTCCACGCGATTGGCCCACGAGGACCAGCCAGGGAAGGCGCGCGGGCGGAGCTCCCATCCCGCTGCACCCCAGCCGGAGCGCCCAAGTGCCAGGCAGGTAGCTCTGCCTGCACGCCTTCCACACGATTGGCCCGCGAGGACCGGCCAGGGAAGGCGCGCAGGCGGAGCTCCCGTCCCGCTGCACCCCAGCCGGAGTGCCCGAGTGCCAGGCAGGCAGCTCCACCCGCACGCCTTCCCTGGCCGGTCCTCGCGGGCCGCCGGCGATGCTCCCATCCCGCTGCACCTCTCCAGCTCATCAGCCACCCGCCACAGCGTCTCGGCCGTGCGGCTGGGGGGCAGCGCCGTGTCCCCCAGCTGGTGCTGCAGGTAGTCGCCCAGCAGCTGCGCTGTCTCCTCTCGCAGCGTGCCCAGCATGGCGACGCTCTCCTGCCTGCCTGGCGAGCGCTTCGGGGGGCGGCGGCGGCGGCCGTTGCAACGTGGGCAGAGGAAGAGGCGGCGGCGGCGACCAACCAACTTCCCCACCTGCCGACCTCGAAGAAGCGCTGCCCGACTCTGGCGAAAGTTGGAAGGCTCCCGAGGGCGGGAGGAGGAAGAATCAATCGCCCTCCTCCAGCGCCGGCCATCAGAGTTTGGGGGCGAGATCCAATTGCGTGGAAGGGGCGTGGGTGAGTTCAGCTGCAGAAGAGCCACACTCAAGGGGCCAAAGAGCCGCATCTGGCTCACGAGCCGCCATTTCCGACCCGTGCACTAGGCCATCAGAAAGGGTGAATGAAGAAATAAAATGATTCTTCTCAATTGTGGTGCTGGGGAAAACTGTAAAAGTTCCTTAGAATACTAGAACAGGTCATTCAATACTAGATGAAGTAAAACCAGACTGCACCAGTAGTACTAATAGTGAAGTAACACTTAAATATTTGGAACACATACTATGAAGCCAAGAGTCATTGGAGAAGACCCTGTTGCTTTGAAAAATCAAAAGCAATCATTAAGAAGACAAGATGGTTAAATATTATTATTGATGAGACAAGTATGAGATTCCAGGAAATCGGAGAAATAATTTTAAAGGTAAAGGTTCCCCCCGCACATTTGTGCAGTCATGTCCGACTCTAGGGGCCGGTGCTCATCTCCGTTAGTTAGCCGAAGAGCCAGCGTTGTCCGAAGATGCTTCCATGGTCATGTGGCCGGCATGATGCATGCAGAACTCTGTTACCTACCCATCAAAGTGGTACCTATTAATCTACTTGCATTTGCATGGTTTCGAATTGCTAGGTTGGCAAGAGCTGAGGCGAGTGCAGGAGCTCACTCCATCATGCAGGGCTAGGGATTCGAACCTTCGAACTTGCAGTCTTCCGATCGACAAGCCTGGCGTCTTACCCACTGACCCACCACGCCCCCTTGAGAAAGAATTACTGATGTCCAAATGATGTCCATTAGGTTGTGAAAAGTTAGAAGCAATTGAACAATGATACCAATAGAAGAACTGTTTGTTTTTTGTCATATAAACAAGGATGAAACAAATTAGAACAGTGCAATAGAAAGAAGGAGCCTCACTCCTCCCATTGCAGTTGCCATGGCTACCTAAAGCTGTTCCCATCTGATGCGAATTGGAGCTTCAAGTAGGGGGAAGTTGTGAAAGTGTCACTGAAGGATTAGTTAATTTCTTCCAACTCAGCTCAGCAATCCTAACACAATTTACCAACTCTAATGATAGCTGTAATTTACTAGAGCCGTGCATGGACCAGCTGAACCACTTTGTGGATGGATCCTCAGTTCTGGAAATAGATTGATCCACTTTGTGTTGGTCCAGTGGTAGTCTTTTCTAACTTGTTCCACCTTAGAAGTATGAATTAGGAAGTCCAAGTTATTTTTTGTTATTCTGTAAATGAGAAAGTGATTGGGTCCCTTCCATTGACAGGTTCCTGGACCCATTTTACCCTTTTCTTCCAGGTAGCCCACTGTCCGACATTTCTCTAGAGAAATTCCATACAGACAGTTCAACCCAGCCTGATGGTATCTTGAGACAGGGAACTCTCATGTTCAAGTTCCTGTTTGATCATTTAGCTCACTGAGTAACTTGTGCCAGTTATTATCTATCAGCCCAATCCATCTTGCATGGAAGTTTTTGTGAGGATAAAAGGAGATAACTCTACCTCTTCTGAACTCGGCTATCAAAGAAATGAAGGTAGAAGAGTACTATCTCATATTCCTGGTCTCATCATGTCATGGGGATGGAAATTATTAGTGCTTCAGGCAGTAAGAAAGAAAAAAGAATGTTCAATAAAAGATTCCATGACAATCAAGACAATATGAAGCTTCTTGACTGGGTTCACTTACAGTAAATGTGAGGGCCTTTGCTTTGTTATTTTTGTCCCTCATTCTTGTGTCAGCAGTTCAGGATCTTCTCTCAGTTCCAGAACTGCAATGTGGAATGTGGGTACAGCTTCCCTAAGTATAGCATGGCTCAGACAATACATTATTCTCACTTAGGTACAACTGTCCAATAACTTTTGAGATAATGGTTTTTATTAGACTACTACAATGTCAAAACAATGTTCTGTTTATCCTTCAGTATATGAATCAGATCATTCTCTGTTAATGAGAGAGAGAGAGAAGATTTTAGTTTCACCCCTCACCCTTCTACCTCCTAACCCTATTTTATTAACTCCAGTTATTTTACTGGCTACATAAACAGGAGTGGCTTATAGTATTTATGGTTCATTCAAGAGCATGGATTTTTGCTGAAGAACCCCCTTTGTCTTGATTAGAGGTTCCTTGTGGTAGAATTTGAAATATATTTTCATCTAAAATTCTGGCTGAATATATCTGGTACTTTAACCATATATTTTGGGTTCCTAATAGTAACTGCTAACACCTGAGAGGATGAATTAACAGCTGCCTTTTCAAGCTGCTTCTTCTCTTCAAGCCTCATTTACTTTGACCTCTTCACTGAAAAAGAAACAATCCACAATTAAAAAGAGAATCCTACCATGAGGACAGGGAGGGGGTATCCACAAAGATTTCTTATTAGGGATTCATGGAACAACTGGCATGTGTTTGGAGTAAGAAGGCAATGATCCAAGTTAAATAAATATGAAAAAGTGTTAACTGGATTCAATGATGTGTGTGTGTGCGTGCAAGTGTGTGTGTGTATATATAACAACACAATAGACCTTAATCAAGGAACTATTAACTCAGTCAATCACCCAAACAGCACACAACAGCCCAATCAAGGAACTACCAAGGAGAGTACAAGACCCCCACCAACACAGGCAGGACAAGCCAGGGTATATAAACAGAGAGCAAGTTCCACTCCCTTTTCGCACTGAAGATGTTGCCTAGCCTGGCAATGAAACGTCTGCATGAAAACAACAAGGCTCAGAGAGCACCAAAGACTCCCCAGTTCAACCCTGAGCTACAAATATTCTCTTTGATTTGTATATATATATGTGTGTGTGTGTGTGTGTGTGTGTGTATACACACACATATATATACACAAACACACACAATATGTGTGTGTGTGTGTGTGTGTGTGTGTGTGTGTGTGTGTATGTATGTATGTATGTATGTATGTATGTATATATATATATATATATATATATATATATTCCCAGATTGAATGAAAAATGTTTGGGTAAATTTAAGGTACAGTATTTTAATTCATCATTCTAAATTTCTGCATATGCATACATTGTTTGAATTTTTGGAAGGGTGAATATTTTTTTTATGCTTGCAGGAAAAAAAACATGGAGATCTATTCAATATTTCCAACATATGATTAATTCTGATGCTTAAATGAAAGGGCCTAGTCCATTGCTTCCCATACACATCTCTCCACATCCTCTGTCACCTCTCAGATAGTATAACAATATTATAATTTTTATACTATAATAATGCTGGCATCACCAGCATTAACTCAGGAGACTGACAATATCTTTATGTTTTTATCCTCTGAGATTAGGTGCAAAAAGTCAGAACATTCAGGCATGGTCAGCCATTTGTATCTCCTGACTGACAAAAAGGTCAGTCTTTCTACTGAATGACAGCTCACAAGGGTCAATGTGTAAATCATAATGATCAGCATCATATATTCATTTTTATACCCCAGCTCAGATCCCACTTTGGGATGTTGGATAAGAGTGGCAAAGAGGGAACTTGCAAGTAGCTAATGATGTATTTTTTTTAAAAAAAAAAAGAGTTACTAGTCATTCCTTTTTCAGAGATGGCTGCACAATAGAGAGAGCAACTGTGTCTCAATTCCCACGGGACTTGCTCTACAGTGGCACAACTGCCTAGAGCATAGGGACTTTTTGGATTCAAAATCCATCTTCCAGGTCAAATTGGAACACTTCATTTTTAAGTGGCAACTGCTGACTGGAGGAAGAGATACAGAAATTATGGCCGGAGGATGAGAAAGTACAGTAATTGACTTGACCACTTCAGCTTGTTTAGCTCAAAGCACTTTTTCATCTCTTGCTACCTGTGCCAAGAAACATCTGTTGTAGACAAAAACAATCTGTCTGCAAAAGCACCCTTGTTAAATTTTATTCTTTGGGTCCATTGTTACATTTAAACACCTTTGAAATCCCCCCTGCCCCCGCCAAGTTCTTTCAACCATAACTAGGGCTGGACAACTTTGCAGCTCTCTGCATTTGTCTTGAATGGTGAGAACATAAATCAAAGCACCACGAATCTGTCTTCAGAAGCTGATACCAGAGAAAACACTGTCTGAATCCTAACCTTGTTTAATAAACCTCTAGGGCTGACAATCAAGAAAATACATTCTGTAATTTTGGCCACTGCTAAACTCTATCTCAAGTTGCTGCCATGGTTGCCTTTAAGAGGATCAGACACAAACCATCAATTGCAATTCTGCAAAGCTGCCAAAAAAAAAAAAAAACCCTAGCAAAACATTTCTTAGTTGGTATCCCATATTTTAAGAAATTTTTTAGTGATATGCTGATCAAAAATTATTTGATCTGAATTTGAGATTCAGAAACAACAAAATTTATTTCAAACAGATTTGATTTTATAAAAGATTCAACCCTTCAACTATTTCAGCCAAGACATATTCTCTTCGTCTGCTTCTTTAAGAAAACTATACACTATCTCTAAGGCTCTTTATAGACCACCACAGCTTTTTCCCCTCATCATAAAACAGGAAGCCAGAGCCATCTCTTGGTCAATTAAGCCCTTCTTTTTTAATTAGTACATTCCTTTCAATTAGTACATTTAGCTAATTGGCCCCCTCTCTCATGGCTTTCCAGGGAATAGTTAAGGATGTAGTGAGTAGCAATACTTTTCCAAATTTTGTAGTAATAGTTTGTGAGATAGTAAAGTTCTATAAAAATGAATATTAACAAAATGTGTGCAAAAATGCATATAACAGAATATAAATGCATATATTATGGGAAAATATGTTCAAATGCATGCATATTCCAGAAAATAAGTAAAGACTGCAGGAATATTATGTTAGATCTGAAACTGCATGTGCTATATTCTTGAGGAAAAGACAGAAGAATATCATACCATGAAGTTATAATGTGATTTTTCATGCTCTCTCCCTCACCTACCAGTTATGTCTCCTATCCTTCTCTGTATTAGCATTCCAGTTCTATTGGCTGTTATACCTTCTTGATTGACATTGATCCAAAAATATGTTAAATGTATGTGTTCTTTTATTTTAGTTCTCGATGGGATATCTGTGTCTCCCCCACCAAAAAAAGAAAGGAATATTTGAAAGCATACTTTGATGGTCTCTCTCCTCATGCCTCTTTGCCATTAACTGGTAACAGCAGAAGCTCCATGGTTTATCCACGTGCTTCTTGGATAGACCTATCATACATTTTGTGCCACCTTTTAAAAAGGAAGGAGATGTGGAGACATAATAAAATGAAGTCTATTGGGAAAATCTGTAGCTTGAATCATGTCAACTGGATTTCTATTTTCTCAGTGGAAACGTTTCGCTCCTTATCCAAGGAGCTTCTTCAGTCTGAGCAAAGTTGGTAAGGGAATCCTAAATATGTTTCTAGGTAGCTGTGTGACCTTACACCTGGGGTCATGGTTATATTGAGATGTATTTTAAGTCATTTTATTATCTAAAGGAGGATCGTTAAATAATAGATGTTATAATATATAATATATATATAATATATATATATATATATATATATATATATATATTATATAATATATAATAATGTTAGATAATAAAAGGACTTAAAATACATATTATAAATATAAAATACAAAATATTGGGAAAACTAAATAAAATCAAACTTCAAACTAAATAAAAATCAAACTTCAATTGATTTTACACTTGAATTTGGCCATTCCCACTGTTCTATCACTTTACCAATTTTCTAACCCCTGAAGCTACTATGATTCAGATATATCCCTGCATTGCATGTTCTCCTTACATGCTTAGATATGAAAGGTGTGTATGTGTATGTATCTATCATCTATCATCTACAGTATCTGTCTATCTATCATCTCCTTTGAATCAAGAACAACCACTGTGTACATGGTTACATTCATGTTATTTTCTTGTCAGCAATATGGAAACAGTTTGTCATGGCCTTTTCCTAGTCGAGTCTACAACCCTGTACTGAATTGCGTGTTGATTTTCAAAGCAATTGCTTGCTTGCTTTTGTTCTTTATAATACTCATTTCAGTGGGGAACTTCCATTTTGGGAGGCAGCTTCAAGAGAGATTTATCCTTCTCCTTGCTTTGAATATGTCAGACATCCCTTAGCTTTAAGCCACAGGGAACCAAAATGGATTCAGTCAGAGACTGAACTTAGTGGCAATAAATATATTCTATATTAAAAGAATCACACTTGCTTCTTCGATGTGTGGTCACAGCTTAAAAGGAGAAAAGGCCTATTGCTAGTTTCTGCCTTAAAGAATTGGTGGGTTTGGTGTTTTTCCAGAATCATGGTGGCATTAAAGCACAGGTTTACTTTAATGAAACAAGGTAGCCCTATCACACTACACATATTTTCCCTTCTTGATATCTTTACCTCAAGATAGACTGTTGGTGATAAATTATCCATTAAATCATATTAACATTCCAAAAAACTTTGTGGTAAAACCCTGCATGATTTAGAATACCTATAATATAAGAAACATTTCTAATTTATTTGTGTGGTTTTTAAAATCAAATGTTTTTACTTTTCTAAGCTAAAATAAAAAAAGCTGAACATACAAGCATCTACAGTTCAAGCAAGAGGAGAAGTTGCTGCAGTGAAGTGCACATGCTGAAGGCGTGATTTTGTTTCCTGCATTGGGGTTGTCTATTTCTTTTGGAAATCAGTAAAATTAAGGGATTCTTAGAAGATGCACAGATTCTCTTTTAGGAGTAACACTAAAGCTAAGTTCCCACACTTTTGTTTTGTTTTCCTTCTGTCTCTTATTGCATTAGGAACACAGTATGTTCCTGGGATTCAAGAATAGCAGTAAAATTTGGCCATTGAATTCTTAGTGGCCATTGCTGTTGGGAAAGGAAGATGATGTTATACACTTTAATCATGAACATTGAATGGAGAATACTCTGTAATTATGTGTTGCTTTAAACAATAAATTGGCAGCCACATCTACAAGGAAGATCAAAAGAGGCAAGATGGCAGATACTGTACAGCAGTGCAATTGAAGCCCCACCCTTTTGTATATGTGCCAATGTCACACACATGCACAAATGGCCAGGGCTTCAATTGCACTGCCATAACTGCTGCCTTGTCTCTTTTGAATGACACCCCCACAGATGCTGCTGACTATAGAAAACAACAGTATAGGGACAAAAGATAAGCAATAATAACTATCCATCATTAAAGTGTATTTATATAGTTGTGAGTGTGTGTATATGTGCAAAATCTATCTAAATTGTCTCAGTTAAGTCACAGAAAGCAGAATTTCATAGTCCATTGCCATCTGTCAAGTGTCTGTATGAAATCATTTTAAAAAAATGTATGAAAGATGAGTCAAAAAAAGGACCGTTAGTATATGACTCCAGAAAAATTATCCAGAATGTATAAAGGTACCTCAAATCTATGCTGGAAATGTGGAACACATGAAAGGTCATTTTATCATGCCTGGTGGACTTGTAAAAAAGCCAGGAAATTTTGGATTCAAATGCACACAGCAATGTGGAACATTGTTTTTGTATATGGTAACTACTGCAAGACTATTACTGTATATGCACAAAAATGGAAAGACTCTGAAATACCCACAATGGATGAATAGTTGGTGAAGATGACAGAATTAGCAGTGGTGGCAAAATTGATTTGTCTGATTAGGAAAAGGACAATAACCTCATTTATTAGTGACCGGAAACCCCTTATGGACTTTTTGCTGAAGAAAGAAAAAAAATGACCTTGTGATTTATGGGTTTAATTATTAGAAAGGGTAGACTATGGAAAGAAGGAAATTATGATGTAACCTTAGAGAGGGCAAAATATAAATGCATTTATAACCACTGTTAAGAAGATTGGAAGAAGATAGCTCCTTTATAATCTTTTCTTTTTTCTTCTTTCTCTTTTTCCCCCTAATTTCTTTCTTTTTCTTATTTTCTTTCTTATTTATTCACTATTTTTCTTTATTTTCTTTTTCTTCTCTAAAATTTGCATTATTTTCATCTTCTTAAAAATTTCTTTAATAAAAATTATTATTTAAAAAAAAGAAAGATGAGTTTGAAAAAGAATAGGAATCTCAGGCTTTGCAAAGCATTCTGGTCTCAGAACAGTCTGTTTGAATACATTGAACTTGAAACAAACAACCAAAAAACTCTAGCATTTTGCAGGTTTTGGGAGAAACTCAAGACAAATCACACTCTAATAGTAAAGGATACATGTAGCTCAGGGTTGAACTGATGGGTTCTTGGTGTTCTCTGAGCTTTGTTGCTTTCCTGCAGGAATTTTATTACCAGGCTAGGTAACAGTCTTGGTTGGGGTGTGGTTTCTTCCTTGATGGTTCCTTGATTAGGGAATTGTTTCTTCCATGATTGTTTATCTGTTGTTGTTTCTTGGTTATCTGGGTGTTGGCTGCTCTAGGATGTCTGTTTCCTTCCTTGAGTTTTGGTTGTATGTTTCAAATGGTATGTAGATGGGAGTTATCTCTGCCAAGGCTTCAGGAATTCCCTACCATTTTTGGATTTGACTTGGTCTAAAATGGCAACAATTTCTGAGTTGAAATTGCGGTTGAATTTGTCTATGTGTTGAGAGATTAAGGAATTTTAGTTGTGTTTTCTAACCGCCTGTTGATTAGCAGGACACATCCATGAACATAGAACCAAAAGTCAAGGAAGGAAACAAACAACTCTTCTTCCTTGCCAATTTCCATGTCAACATTTGGATTTTTCTTAATTAATTTGATAATTGGACACAAAGCCATGTTGCTCTATGTTTCCATTAACAGTATTAAAGAGTCTTAATGCTGAGCAATTGTGAGTATACCAGTGTCAGCAAATAATTTCAATTTATGTCCTTTCTTTGTTAAACACCTGTAATTTTATTTTCTTAATGGATTTTGATTGTATAGTTCCAATGCCATTAAAATAAAGAATAGGGGTACAACTTTCTCTTTTCTCCTCAGCATAGTGCATTGTTATGATAAAGAACTATTTACTATTATTTTTGACTTTTTTTTCCTGTATAAATACTCTGTATCCTTGTAAGAAAATTTGAGCTGCAATGTGTCTTTTTCAAAACCGCAGGCATGAAAGGCCATTCAAAATTCTTAAAGGCATTTTTCTGCATCAAGAACAATCATAGACAATTTTTAATTTTTTTAACGTTCAGAATATTCTGATATTTCTTATATAATTCTTTGGGACAAATCCAGTCTGATCAGAGTGTACCATGTCAGTGTGTGTGTGTGTGTGTTTATTCTTTTCCTTGTTTATAAATTAACAAAATTTATAAATTAAGGAAATAAAGGCTTATTTCCATGATGAAGGAAGTTCTTTGCATTCCTGAATCTCTTTCATTACTTGAGTTAAAGGTTTAACCAGAATTTTTGGAAAAGTTGTAGTATATTGTCAAAATACCTTCTGGTCATGGAGTTTTACTCAAATTCATTTTTTTATTGCCTCTTTAGTTTTATCTTCTAGTATGGGTTGATTAAGGACTTCTTTTAGGTGATCCATAAATGTTGTAATATTTCATTCAGATAGCCTTCATTTTTTTCCCAGATCAGATTCCTGCTTATATATATATAATTTGGAAAAATAATTAACCAATTGCTGCATCTTTTTTTTCAATGTAGAAACATGTTTAGTTCTGTCTCAAAAAGAAGTAATGATTTTATTTTCAATCCAACACCAAGTGTAATAAGAATCCAGTTAGCATTATGAGATTCATTTATGGTAAAATTGGAATAATAATCAGAAGTAATAAGTAGTAAGCTCTACTTTGAGCAATCTTTAAAAACATTTATTTATTTATATTTATTTATATTTCCAACTTATATCGCCGCCCATCTTCCCCCATTCTGGAGGGGACTCTGGGCAGTTTGCAAATCAATGTTCACAAATATGCTTGGTGAGGCAAAAATATCTATCAAAATTCCAGAGAAAGTGTTACTGTTATAATGTGATTATTGTGATCTTCATTCAGTGTTTGATTTTTTTTATCATGATGATCACCTATTATTGATTGAATCATGTCAATAAGCATGTACAATACATTTAGTAGGAAAAGAAGCTCACGCATTGTACATTAATCAGATTATAATCTCCATGTTGATTTACCATGGACTCACATGTCTATTCACAGTCAACAAGCTTTGTTGCTATGCCTTGTTTTCCCCTTAGAGAAATTAATTGCTTTGAAAACAATTATTAAATTGTTACAGTGTTACAAAAACAATTAACCTGCAGAAAAATAGTTAGCACAGAAAAAAGTGCTATTGGTTCTCTGATTGTTCTGCTGGTAAAGCAGAGGATCTGTGAACTGCATAGCTTTAAGTCATATAACAGAGCCTGATTTCCACCAAGCACTTTCACAAATAGTTCAAAATGAACTGAAAATCAAATACAAGAACAGTCATTCCAGAAGGATAAAGAGAAGTTTTGTATCCTAATAGCTGTAATTCAATTCCACATCAGCATTTTCAGTTTGGGAGTACTGTATTAAAGTTTCTGGCCCTCAGAGTAGATTTAGAGAAAAACAGGCCCTTCAGTTAAAAGAAAGATTAAGAAGGGCCAAAAGATGTAAGAAAAATGCATATAGCTACAGTTGGTTTTCTGAACGTGTGCATTCTTTCTTCACAAGAATAAGCAATGCAGAGAAATCGGCTTATTTAAAGTATATAACCCCAGTTGCAATATGATTTATGACGTTTTCGAAAAGGTGTTGTTGTTGTTTTTAATGCAAACAAATAAGACTAAGATGCAAGGATTCAAGAAATCAAATTCTTAAATTTGTAGGGTTTCATGCATCTTCCCCAAATTTATACATATTAGGGGATAGAAGTGTGACCCTTGTTCCTTGAGTGACAAGAAGATTTGAGCTTTATGAATAAATTCTAACTGTAAGAATACTCTCAAAACATTAATGTATAGGACAGGGCTTTCCAAAGTGCCGCTGCTGGCGACACACTAGTGGCGGCGGCGGCGGCAGTGTGGTGGCGGCGCATGTGCGCACGGCGATGGCGCAGGGGGGCGCACGTGCACGGCGGCACGGGGGGCGTGCGGTGGCGCGCGTGTGTATGGTGGCAGTGGCAGCGGCAGCAGCCTCCGCTAAAATGCGGAAGCACTGATCCCGCGCCACCGCCGTGCACACGCACGCTGCCACTTCCGAGTGGTGTGGCGACACACCACGCTGTGTGTGGCGACACACTTTTGTGTCGCCACACAGTTTGGAAAGCTCTGGTATAGGAACTGAAAGCACAACCTGCCAGCAAGGGTAAATAAACTAATTAGAAAAGAAGTGCAAAATGAGTTTCAATCAATTTTGTGAGTTGAGGTCCATACTTTTGAAGGGTGTCCTGGATGGAGAAGGCTGAATTAAAGTACTGATTTATGCCATTTTAGCCACCACTGTGGTAGAAATTTACACACACCCCAGCTCAATCCAGATTTTAAGGACTAACCTATAGAAAATGGAATAAATGGGACATATTCATGAGGTCTGTCACTCAAGAAAAATCAAAGATTTGCTAAACTATTAATTTAACTATTACAAAGCAAATAACTAAACTATTACTTTAAACCAAGTGCAGTACTGCATGCATGATATAAATGAAGAACTGTTTTGTGTATTTCATTCAAAGACAGCCAAAAAGTTCTCTTTCTGTTTGTCACTAATTCCTTTAGCATCAACTAGAAATTTGTGGGGGGGCTTGGGCAGGGATGTTATCTAGTCAGATAGAAATACAGGAAATTCTTGCTTGGCAGAAATATTTCTGGGAGTTCAGAGGAAATAAAGGCAAGTTTAACCAGAACAGTGACTTAAATTAGGGCATTTCTGAATTCCTGCGTGAGGTTCATAGAAAATATTAATGCAAGTAACTAATCAGGCTGCACTACAGGGGTTAGCTATCTCTCACCAACATTGGTTTCTGTCAAAGTCAAGGGCTGGCAAATACATTTTCCAGGAAGTTGGAGGTTCCACTTCCATCTCGGGTTACTTTGAACTACAAATGAATGCTAAGATGCTATGCAAGGGCACGAGGACACTAGGGGAAAGATAGTATTTATTTATTAAATAGCTTCTGATGCAGGACTTAAAAACATATTCCAAAGCAGGGGAAGTTAAACCCTTTGAAGTCCTATGATTCAGATTCAAAGTGCTTGTCGCCCTATGAGAATCTTTGAACTATAGGCTAAAACAAGCTCCAGATTGGGAATGATGTCATTTCTATGTACAAATTCATTTAATTTTCACACAATGCCTTTATTTCTCTTTCTTTTTTTCTTTAACTATTGCTCACTGTTAGTGTTTCATAGCTGAGATTTTTCAGAATTGTCACATACATTCTTCAGAGCAGTCATAATGCAAAATTGTGTCAAATTTGAGACATTATCTCTTTTCTATGGCAACAGGCAGGTATCAATGAGAGAAAATTAGACTTTCCCAGCAGGATCAAGCAGTAGGAGAAACAGAAATATGAAGTGGAGGAAAGGCTTTTATCCTAACATAAATAGTTTCCATAATAAGTAAGACAAAGGGGAGGGGGACGCAACTCAAAAACTGCAGGGATAATAAATTGCATGTTGTTTTGGATCTTTACAGCTTGCTCTAACATGAATAAAGCATAAACTAGAATAGCAACATGATTTTATAATTCTTTTTTATTTCTACCCCAGTAACCATAAGGAGAAGCAGCAATTTTGGCTTATCCTGATATTGGTAGTACCTTTACAGTAAAATGCTTACTTGTGAACTAAGTTTTCTATGGTATACCCATGGAGGAAGTAGAATCAAGGTTTTCCATTCTTCATTACAGTTACATGAACTCTTCCTGAGTTTTGAGCTGTGACCTTTCTTTCTTATGGCAGAGACACAATATGTAGCTCTACTGCTAAAATCTATTCCATTTCAGGCCTAATAAGTTTTAACAAATCTGATTTGATTTGCATGGAAACTGTTCCAATAAACCCCACCAAAGTGCTCACCAAAATATGTACATTAGGGAACAGCATCCAGAGATACACACTTTGTTGTGGAAAAAATGCTTGTCCAAAGTACCAACACACTATCAAAACTGTACCCCCAAATGTGTACAATAGGGACAGTGTGCACAAAAATGCTCATGCATATTTCTACAAACTTCTCTCTTTCTGTCTCCCTCTCCCCCAGTTGGATGCATAAGCCAATTCAGAAGGGAACTATACAGAATCTATGATTCATCAGCTAGAATCACCTATGCTTAGTTTGTAATGGAGTTTGCAAAGATCAAATTCTTCCAGAATTCCCAGATAAAACATGACCACAGTCAGTCAAGTGCTAAACATGTTTATTATAATTCATTTCAGTTAAACTGTTACATACTTGTGTTTATTGTTATTTATTGTTGTTGTACTGACATAGATTAAGGGGGCTTAAATAGGATCACCTGCACAATTCATTGCTGAGAGAAAGCCATAGGATATCTTCTGACTGTGTGAGATGGGAGTTCGGGTGGGGGAGTGAGCAGCAAATTCTGAGTTCTCTTGATAACATTTCTTCTTCACTCTCCAAGATCCCTTTTATCCTGTCTTTAACTATTATGCAACAGAATTCTAAAAGAAACAGAAGTACTTTATTTCTGCCATCCAGTCATTCATTCATTCATTCATTCATACATACATACATACATACATACATACATACATACATACATACATACGCATGCAAGATTACAAAGCATGTATGGAACTGAAATTAGGTTTTTAAAAAATGCTTTTCCGGTTAATTTCAGTTAATGTTGTAGTCCAAGCAGCATAACTACTTTGCTTTTCGTTTTGGTTGTTGTTTCTCTCCCCCCCTCCCCAAGGAAAATAAAAGTCCTTGAAGATGATCAGACTTCCTCTTCTTTCTACATAACAGCAGGTAATAGTGGCTCTTTGGGATTTCTCCCCCACTTCTTTTGTATTGGAAGTTTTCTTTTTTAGCCAGACAGTGTTTGGTGCTTCATCTCTTCCCCTACCCCTGGTCCCCGTCCTTCCTCACCCTACCAGAACCATCTACATCAGAGCTTTCCAAACTGTGTGTCGGGACATGTTAGTGTGTCGGCTGCAGTGTCTGGGTGTGTTGCGGCTGCTGCTGCCTCCTGGCTTCCATGCAGGTTCTAGTGCCTGCCTTGTGCCTTTATTTATTTATTTATTTATTTATTTATTTATTTATTAATCATATTTATACCCCGCCTATCCCCTCCCTATCGGAGGAGTCTAGGCAGCTTACAACATTGCAAATTCATATATATTATACATAAATTCATATATATTATTACCACGCGCTAAGGGAGAGGGGTAAGGGAACCGACTCTTCTTCCATAGGTATTGGACTACATGTCCCAGAATACCTCGCTTTCTGAGTCGGCTGCTGACGTCCTGGATGTTGCCGATCGGGTTCCGTCATCCTTTGCCGCCATTCACGGGATTCCTGGGATCTTCGTTCGCTCCGAGGGCGACCCCCGACAGGATGCCAGCAAATTCTCCCACTTTAACGTGGTACCCATTTATCTATTTGCACTTAGCTTTCAAACTGCTGGGTTGACAGGAGCTGGGGCAAGTGACGAGAGCTCACTTCGCCACGCGGGGATTTGAACTGCCGACCATCAGATCGGCAGTCTTACAGCTCAGCGGTTTAACCTGCCTCCAAACCTGCCCTGCCAGGATTCTGCACAGGTCCTAGTGCCTGCCTTGTGCCCTGCTGTAAGAGTGTGTCGCGAAATGATGCCCTGCTGTAAGAGTGTGTCGCGAAATGATGCATGTCTAAAAAGTGTGTCACCAACATGAAAAGTTTGGAAATCTCAGATCTACATGATTCTACTATGGGTAAACTGGCATTCCTGGATGCCACCCATCTCCTGATCCTGCATATCTTATTCAAATCTGTTTTCTCCCAGGTTTCAGCACTATACTGACAGCAGTTTCCTTTTCACACATCACATCTGTTATATTAACACTGCACTGAAACTGATCTTCCTGTAGGTGTTTTTTTCTCTTCCCTGAAAGAGGCTTTTGTTTTCTCACCTCATCCTCAGGCTCCTTAAGAATCTCTTTATAATTTATTTTGGTGGAAGGCCTCATGGGAACAATTCCCTCTTTATGTTTCACTTGAGACTGAATGAAGACTGCAGATTCTCATATGTACCTTTGCCCACCTCATAACTAACATAAGCACAAGCACCCTATGCTTAAACTGTGAGATTTATCCAAAATTGCCTTCCCCTTCTGAAAAAATAAAATCAAAAGTGACTTCTTTTCCATTAATGTGAATGAACAACAGTGAAAAAAATGCACAGATTATTATTATTATTTTTGCCACAGCACACAGTATTTCTTCACAGAAGATGTGGTTAAAAGAGGGAATTCACTACCTCAAGGCAGAATGATGGTTACCTAGACTGCTTTAAAGGATGATTAGACAAACTGCCAATAGCTGCTAATTATGATGGCTAAAAGCTCCTTTCCAGAAGCATCAATAGTCTTTGGACATTGACAGCAAGAGTCAGTTATTGCCTTCCTATCTTGCTTGAAGATTTCCCCAAGGAATTTGAGATACCATTGTGGGAACTAGATTGGAGAGGTATTTAATCTGATCCAGCAGGTTTGTCATCCTTGTTGTGGTTAATTCAATCCCAGTTTGAAGCACATGATAATAAGAACAAGGACAACACAAGGCAATCAATACATGAAAATGACATAAAACCCATATTCATTAAAAAACAGAAAGGAAAAGCAAAACAATCTAACATTCATGAGGAGAAGGTCTAGGTAAAAAAAAGAAGTCTTCAAACATGTAACAATAAACATCTTACAAATTTCAGAGTGGGTGGAATATTCCAGAATGCAAAGAAGGCCAGTGCATGAGTAGCTGTAGGATCACACTCTGCCAATATTAGCCTTTCAAAAGGACCTCCTCTGATTATCTTAGTGACTGACCACATAGATAATGGCAAAAGTTTTCTAGTCCTTCACTGCAAATGACATTATATATCAAAGCAAATCAATGGAACTGGCTTGGTAGCTAATTTGTAGTTAGTGCAGTGCTTCAGCAGAAGTGTAACGTGTGTGGCAGTGCTCCAACCATGACCCTCATTTCTGCATTGTTCACCAGGTGTAGCTTCTGGACCAAGTGTAAGAGGACAGCCACACAATGCACACAGTAGCCAAAAGATGTGGCTACTTGTACAACAATAACAAGTTGTTCCAATCCAAGAAAAAGTGAAGTTGGTATACCAAATGAAGCTGGTAATAGACTTTCTCATAATTTTCTCTATTTTGTTAGGAAGGATTTTCTTTCTCTTCTGAGAGAAGACAGATGCAAAGAAGGTGTTAAGTAATTCTTTCTTCTTTCTCTTCCCTGTTATTACTTCCCATCTTCCAGGTGCAACACACCAACAATCTCCTTGATTTTTTATTTTAGATATAGTCCAATCCAGCTGCATCTTCCTCAGCTACTCAGAGTGCTAGTTCACACCATATACTGTACAACCAACATACTTTGCTAGTTATTGTATTTTACAGTTATAGTTATCATTCCATTAGGAATTATCTTTTCTTGAGTATACATTTGTAATTGTATTTCAGGTGTCTGTATGTTCTTTGAATTGCTTCTCAAATTTCTGTATATGTGTGCCTTCGAGTCAGTGTTGACTCCTGGTGACTGCCTGGACAAGTCTGCAGTTTTCTTGGCAAGATTTCAGAAGTGGTTTGTCATTGCCTCCTTCTAGGACTGAGAGAGAGTGACTGACCCAAGGTCACCCAGTTGGCTTTATGACTAACTCAGGACTAGAACTCATGGTCTCCTGGTTTCTAGCCCAGTACCTTAACCACTACACCAAACTGTCTCTCTTGTCAAAATTACATTAAGGTAAAATGGGTACAGCAGAACCAGTGCATTGATATGATTTTGCCATACACTTCTGGTTTGCACTATATTTCTGGTTCATTTCATCTTTTATGTCATAGATTTCCAAGTTTCCTATCCCTATTTAACTTCACTTATAAAATTCTTCATTTATAGCATGCATGCACCACTGCATTCCTTTAAAATAATGGCTTAGTTTTTTAGCAAATATTTGCTTGAGTGATAAGATTTAATGGATTTGTCTCACTTACTTCATTTTCTGCAGGTTACTTCTTTAAATCTGGATTGAGCTGCTAGGTAAGAACCTCTGCCACAATGGTAGCACAGTTCATTTTGCTACTCTCTGTTCATATGCTATAACAAGCGTATTCATATTTACAGTAGCATTATTCCGACTATAGCTGCATAGTATCTTTAGTGGCAGCTGCCCTGGAGATAACAATTTCAAATATTCTATTAAATGTTAAATCTGCCTTTATTAACAGGTTTTTTTAAATGTTTCTTTTCAGAATTCCACAAATCTTTTAAAGCATCATTTATCCCTTCAACAAATTTGCAATAATCAGACTTATTAAAAGTTCAGCTGCATATACTGCAATGGACTCTCCTTCCTTTTGTTGAAATCTGAAAGCCTCTGCAAAAAATGATTTGGGCACCAAATGGTCCTGTATTATTTTTACTAGTTCAGCAAAGTTGAATTGTGAGGATTTTTATGGGCACTTAATCTTCTCAATAAACTATATTCTTTGCCTCCCATAACACTCAATAAAACAGGTGTGTTTTTTCCCCCCCACTAACTATCCCAAGCGTCTCAAAAACTGCTCAACTCTCTCTGTATAGAATGTCCAATCATTTCTGGCACTAACAAACACAATCTCTTCTGTTCTGCTCTTTCTTCCCTTTCTGGTTACTCACTGCAACCAGTTCAGCATTATTCTTCCCCTGTTTGTTTGTTTTCCTGTTTTTTCAACTGCCCTTTCTCTGCCTCCCATGATCAGGCAAGGCTTATGTGGCTTTTTAAAATCCTGTTTTCACTGTTGTATCTTTTCTACTGACCAAACTAAAGACATTTCAGTCAGGAGTGTTTTGTATGTTGTTTGCTTGTTTTTTTTTTTGCTGTATGCTTTACTGAAACTTCCAGAAGAACTAACTCCAGAGAGTTTGCAAGAATTGCAACATATAGAGGCAACTCAGAGTAATCAAGGAACAATATTAGATTATAGGCATGTTCAATCAACCAATAATGATGATGATAATACACTAGAGTGACAAAACCCCAGTCATCTTGGTCAAAAAAGCTGTTTTGGTCCAGTGGCCAGCCTCATAGCTTGTCCTATTTAGAAAGGTTTTCTGGTGGCTGAAATGATACTTTTCTTGAGCACAGCAACTCCCCTCCTGACACTTTATACTGATTTTGCACTGCACTGGATCAAAGAACGCCACTCAAGTCTCAGCAATACATACTACATTAACTCCCTTCATGATGAAGTAACAGCAGGATGTGATCTTGTCTTGAGCTGACCTGACTTTCACAGCACTGTCACTAGATCTATGGGATGAGATGCCATACCATCCTGACAGGAAGGAGATACTTTCTCTGTCTAGATCCTGTAGCTCAGGGCTTCCCAAAGTTTTCCTGTGGCGACACACCAACGGCGGCGTGCAAAAACCCGGAAGCGCCGCTGCTGCAGCGCTTTCAGGTTTTTACATGCCGCTGCTGCTGCAGTGTTTTTGGATTTTTGTGCGCTGCAGCGGTGTCGGCAGCGGTGTCCTTGTGTGCCATGTGAAATTTTGACGCGACACACCTGGGCCCCGCAGGTGACACAGTATTGTGTCATGACACACAGTTTGGAAAGCTGTGCTGTAGCTCTTAGAAGTCTTCTCACAATGTCTTGCTGCCTCTGACTGGATGCTTGCCTACCCCCTCCTGCTTTTTGCTGATCAACTCCAGGGATATCCCCCACTCTCTGAAGCCACTCTTGTCACTCACACAAGGAAAACAAGAAATGGGAGGAGAAATCAATTAAAAATTCACAGAAAGTTGTATATTTAGAAAGTAACCCTGTAAAAGAAAAAAAATATCTTGAAAAAGCAAACAAGATCAGGCCTGGTTAATACCACCAGGAAGCTCTTGATATAGGCTAGACTAAAAAGTGAAGGAAAAATGTATTGGAAGAACGTACTAATAATCCAGTTCCATATTGCTACCATGAAAACTATACATCCACGACCCTGAGGCTGCTTTGTTTGGGGAAAATAATCCACGGGCAAAACACTGCTATTGCTTGTTGGAACAATCTAAATTCAGAGAGTGTTCATATATCTAAATCCCTGATACTGAAAAGCAGGAGAGCAGAAATAAAGATGGAGGGATATGGGCATTTCTTAATTGTTTTCTATTTTATGGGGGGAAATACCATTCCTGCTCTATTAAATGAGAGGGAATATAGTGTATTTTGACCAAATCTTAATCTTCTGCAAATATTTCTTTGCATTGAAAGCATTAAAAAAAAGATTTTCAGCCTGTGTCAGCCCTCCAAGGCAGACCAAACTTGGAAACCAAAGACACACAAGTTAATAGTGCTTTTATTATATGGTTATAGTAACAGAATCTTGCAAGTCTGAATGTGCTTCCCCCCTCCTTCCCTTTTTCTTCATGAGAACTAGGGAA
Organism: Charina bottae; assembly: GCA_023362775.1. Classification (NCBI taxonomy): domain Eukaryota; kingdom Metazoa; phylum Chordata; class Lepidosauria; order Squamata; family Charinaidae; genus Charina; species Charina bottae. The sequence continues at coordinate 13,683,448 of JALMGJ010000003.1, forward strand.
GATCATGTCTGAGATGCTTTCTCAAATTCTATTTCTGCCCCAGACTCAGATTTCTTTTATCTGACCATTTTCTTGGTTGTGGCTCTTCCTCCTGTTCCTCGGTGTTATTTCTTCTGCCCATTACAATTTGTCACCTACCCAAACTTCTGCCTGCCAACCACACTTTCTTTTGGATCATTCCAAGACTGTGATTTTCTTCTTCAGAATGAACAAAACATGGAAGCAGCAGGAAGGCTATTTTCACCTCTTCCTCGTCAGCCAAAGTGACAAAGAAAAATAAAATACCTAGACAAACAGTGCAAGAAATAAAATATAGCAACATATTATCAAAGTAGAGGATGTGAGGCCTGGGTGAGCTACCTAAAACATATCACTTGGCCAAGGCCTAAAACCAAATCAAATTGTTAATACTGTTGCAAAGCAAGATAAAGGGTTGCTTACCATTGGGATCACATACCTATAAAAACAAAAAATGAATAAACTTATGCTTGGTCATTACAAAGGGAGCAAGAATGGGACAACTGGCAGTTTAGAGACTGTTATAGATTTGGTAAGAACCTAAATGTGCCAGATATTAACTGAGAGCAGATTTTCATAACTGCAGAATAAAATTTAACTACTGAGTGGGTAACATTGTTCTAGAGAGGGAAATATTTATTATCAAATTTCAACCTGCAAATTAAGAATATTTTATCTCATTTTGAAGGTGTCAAACAAATAATTCATTAAATTTCAGTATGCTTTAAATTATGAACCTTAGGTGAGGGTTTCAATTTTTAAAACAAATTAAAGAGGAAAGACAGTATTATGGCTTGGAAATATATAGATTTACCATTCTCTACATACAGTTAAGAGTCATTCAAAATTATTTTTAGTGATGTTCTAAATGTGTATATTGCACCAATAATTTAGACTGGAAAAAAATGAAGTAATGTCTAATTACGCATTTATAGCTGATTGCATAGGATTTGGAAATTAAAAACAGAGGTGGGGAGATTACAAACACAGAGATTCCACTTCAGAATCAAGACTAGGCATTTCAATCCTTTAAAAATGATAGTCTTCTTGATTCAATTATATTCCATTGGATATTTCAGTTTATAAAAATTCAGGAAATAAAAGATAAGAAGGCAGATGGTAATTTTTCTATTATAGTCAAAATAAGAATGGAAATGGTAAACAGTTCCAAGGTTTCTCACGCCCACTTGTAACTCTTCATTCCAACTAAAAATAACTAAAGTAAAGGAAATTATATAAAATATAATAAAGAAAAAAGGCTGCAATATTCCAGGTCACTTCTTCACCCAAAGTGCATATAAAGGAATCAAATTTCTGTATAAAAAGTCCAAACAGAGCATAAAAGTTTAAAGAAAGGCTTGTAAAAGAAAAAAGGGAAAAAAATTTCTCCAGCAGTAATTACTAAAAAAACATCAAAGGCAGAGTATTAATTGTTCCATATAAAATCAAATCCAAGTAAATAATTCCAAAGTAAGAATGTATTCAGTTGCCATTAAGTAGAAAGTTTAAACCAAGGTAAAAGTAAAAGGAAAATCACTTTCATTTATAGCAAAGTCAATTTTCCTTTCCACTTTTTCCTTCCCACTTTTTGACAGTTCTTGACAGGAAAGAATAATAAACTCCCAGCAATTATTTATCCAGTCCAGAGACAAATTTTAGAATTTAATAAGGCAAATAATATTTAAAAAACCAAAAAGTGCATCTAAAAGGTTGGGTGGGGGAGCTACTTATCTTGTTGAGATTCACGGCTTCCGCAGAGCTTCATGGCAGTTCCAGTTGCCCTTCGCCGCTTCAATCTACCTTCCCCCGTGGTGGAAATACGGGGGTCGGTAGAGAGCGGCGATCCGGTGACCCTTGTGAGAGATCTTCTGCTCACCCTCTCTTCGAGGGTGATTTTTCGACGATTTTTCTTTTTTTTAATCGCGGCAAACGGCAAGCCGCGGAATTGGGGCTAGGAGCCTCAGTTCGTCGCTCCGCTCAGCCCAACACCCGGAAGTGAAATTATTATTACTATTTATTTTTTTTTGTATTTTTTAGTCTTCCCCTTATTTTTAAATAATTATTGCCTCCCTTCTTTTTTTATTTTCTTCCCCCCTACATTTTTCTCTTTTTCTCCTCCCTTTTTTTTCTCTTACAGGAAATCTACCTACACCATGGCGTCTGTGGTATTGAAGAGGAGAGATAAGGATAAAGAAGAAGAGGTTGGAAGAGCATCTACTGAGTCTGCGACATCTGCATCATCAACAGAAACTCCACTATCAGAAATGAAAAAAATTCTTGAAGCAATTGCAGCATTAAATAAGAAAGTGGAGGATTCATCAGCAGCATTAAATAAGAAAGTGGAAGAGTCATCAGCTAATTTGGGCCAGCAAAATAAACAGATGGAAGAACAAATTGCATCTTTAGATAAGAAGATAGATAAGAAGATGGAAGATATGAAAAAAGAAATTACCCAGGAGATAAAACATGAGTTTAAAAGGGAAATACAAACTGTTAAGGAAGTTGTGAACTCTCTGTCAGGAGAACTTAAAGATATGCAAGGTCAGATACAAAAATTACAGACTAAATCAGAATATGCTACCAAAGAAATTGAACACAATTTAGACATTACAGCAGAGTTTTCCAAACTGTGTGTCGCGACACAAAAGTGTGTTGCCACACACAGCGTGGTGTGTCGCCACACCACCCAGAAGCGGCGGTGCGCACGTATACGGTGGCGGCAGCGGTGTGGTATCAGTGTTTCCACGTTTTAGCGGAGGCTGCCACCATCGCCGTGCACGCGCGTGCCGCCGCATGCCCCCTGCGCCACCACCATGCACGCGCGTGCTGCCGCACACACCCCCGCGCCACCGCCGCTGCCGCTGGTGTGTCGCCAGTGGCGGCACTTTGGAAAGCCCTGCATTACAGCATTAGCAGAAATGAGAGAGAAGGAACATATTTTGAGATTGAGAGCAGTTCCTGAGCAAGCAAACGAAGATGTAAGAGAAAGGATTATCATTGGGTTGGCTAAATTTTTAGAGATAAAAAAACAAGATTTAGATTTGGAAATAGATAAAATTTTTAGAGTGAACTCACGATATGTTAGAGAAAATAAAGTAACTAGAGACATATTAATATATTTTGTGAGAAAAGTGGTAAGAGAACAAATTTTGAAGAAACATTACAATAATAGATTAAATATAGAAGGGAAATAAATAATTATATTAAAAGAAATACCTTTGAGAATATTAAGGAAAAGAATAGCTTACTCCTTCCTTACAGATAAATTAAAACAACATAATATCGCATTTAGATGGGAGAAATTAGAAGGTGTATATTTCATGTTCAAAGGGCAGAGGTTCAGAATAACTTCCATTTTAAAAGCAAAAGCAGTTTTAGAAAAATACAAGAGAGAAATGGGTGTGCCAACTGAAGACTTGGAAGAGGGAGGAGCGACATCTAAAGACAAGAAGAAAGAAGACGTATCTGAGATGGGAGCTGCAGGTCTGGACTTGGAAAAGGGACTTTAATTATGTCGATGAAGGTTCTCAGTCATCCAGGTGGAATTGTCTGTAGCTTGAATCATGTCAACTGGATTTTTATTTTCTCAGTGGAAACGTTTCGCTCCTTATCCAAGAAGACTGAAGAAGCTTCTTGGATAAGGAGCAAAACGTTTCCACTGAGAAAATAGAAATCCAGTTGACTTGATTCAAGCTACGGACTTTAATTATCAAAACAATTATGGATTATAAATATATGACATGGAATATTAATGAAGCTAACGCTCTACAGAAAAGAAGAAATATCTTTCATTTTTTGAAAAAATTGAAATTGGATATAATTTGCTTACAAGAGACACATATTTGAAAAAAAAACACTAAATACCTGATTCAAAAACAATTTGGAGAAGAATTTATTTCGGCTGGAAATAAAAAAACGAAGGGGGTAGTTTTGTATATACAACCAAAGTTAAATCCAAAATTGATATTAACTGATGATGAAGGACGTTATGTTGCAGTTGAAATTAATTAGGCACCGAATATGGACAAAGGAGTATTTTATAAAAATTTGATGGACAAACTTTTGGATCAAACCTATGAAAATTGCTGTTTCATGGGTGATTGGAATGGGATAATCTACCCTAAGATGGACAGACAATCACAAAAAGAAGTGAAATATACACAGGGAAAATTGCCACAAACATTTTTTTACTTAAAAGAGATGTTGGACTTACAAGATATATGGAGAATTATGAATGGGACTTCTAGAGAATACACGTATTATTCAGAGAGATTTAAATCACATTCCAGAATAGATATGATTTTGATATCTAAAAGTTTAATGATGGACATTAATAAAGTCAAAATATTACCCAAGACTTTTTCAGATCATAATACAGTAATATTGACTGTTAAAGGAAAACGGAATGTATTTAGATGGAGACTAAATGAGTCAACATTTCGGAAAAATGATATAGTTGATGTATGCAAAAAAAAATTAAGAGAATATTTTTAACTGAATTTAAACAAAGGTACCAATATTCAGATTGTATGGGATGCCAGCAAAGCATATATGAGGGGTTACTTTATCCAATATAATGCTCAAATGAGGAGAAAAAAACAAGAAAGAATCCAATTGATTTTAGATGAAATAAAAAGTAAAGAGATATGTTTAAGAGACAAACCAATGGATGATACTTTGCTTACTCAAATTAAATTTCTACAAAAACAGATATCGATGATATTGACACAAGAGATAGAGACTCAAATGAAATTTACAAAGCAAAAATATTTTGAATATGCTAATAAACCAGGTAGATGGTTGGCCTATAAATTACAGAAACAAAGACAAAAAAATCTAATTTCTAATATATAACATGAAGGAAAAGTTATGGTGAATAATATACAGTAGATATACAAGAAGCTTTTCATGATTATTATTCAAAATTATATAAAAAACAAGAAGTTAACTGATATTGATGAATCTCTAAGTAAACAGAAATTAACTGTTCTTGATGACCAACAAAGATTAATGCTTAATAATCCTATATCAACAGAGGAAATGGTAAAAGCTTTCAAGAAAATTAATAGTGTAAAAGCACCAGGACCGGATGGTCTGTCTGCAGTTTATTATAAATATTTCGAGGATGAATTAAGTTTACCTTTACAGATGACTATGCATTTGATTTTGGAAACTGGAATAATGCCAGAGACTTGTAAAGAAGCACATATAACATTAATTCCTAAAGAACAAGAGGATTTGACTTTAACTAAGAATTACAGACCAATATCATTACTGAATAATGACTATAAGATCTTTACAACTATATTGGCAGAAAGAATGAAAAACATTCTTAAAAACTTTATTCATCAAGACCAAGCAGGATTTTTACCTAAGAGACAGATCCGTGACAATGTCCAAAATATAGTAGATATATTGGAATATTTGGAACAACACTATGAAAAGCAAGCTGCCTTGATATTTATAGACGCAGAAAAGGCCTTTGATAATTTAAATTGGCTGTTTATGTTTAAAGTATTAGAAAATATGAATTTTGGAGGAAACTTTATTAAATGGATTAAATCAATATAAACTCCCCAATTTGCAAAAATAATTGTCAATGGAGAATTTAGTAAACCATGTGAAATTCAAAAAGGTACAAGACAAGGTTGTCCATTATCTCCACTTTTGTTTATCTTGGTACTAGAGGTCCTATTGAGAGATGTTAGACAAGATGAAGGTATCCATGGTATTAAAGTTAAAAAAGAAGTTTACAAGTTAAGAGCCTTTCCTGATGACTTAGTCTTTACTTTGGAGAATCCACTAGATGGAATTGAACTATTGACAGAGAAATTGAAAGACTTTGGATTGTTAGCAGGGTTCAAAGTGAATTTACAGATAACAAAAGTTTTGACTAAAAACATGGACCATCATCAACAAGAGAAATTGAAAGAAATAACGGGATATTCAATGGAAGAAAAAGTAAAATATTTGGGTGTATACTTAACAGCTAAACATGTTAAGTTGTTTAAGAATAATTATATCCTGCTTTGGACAGATATCAAAAAAGATTTGGATCAATGGGGAAAATTACAACTGCCATTATTAGGTAGAATTTCAGCAATTAAAATGAATATTTTGCCAAGAATTTTATATCTTTTTCAAACATTACCTATATTGGCATCAGATGAACCTTTCAAACAATGGCAGCGAGATATTTCTAAATTTATTTGGCAAGGGAAAAAACCAAGAATAAAATATAAAGTCTTACAAGATTCAAAGGAAAGAGGGGGACTGGGTCTACCAAATGTGAAATTACATTATGCTGCTTGTTGTTTGGTATGGATTAAAGAATGGATAGTTCTGAAAAATGAAAAATTATTGAGCTTGGAGGGTCATGAATTAAGATATGGGTGGCATGGATATTTGTGGTATGACAAAGTGAAAGTAAATGTGGACTTTAAAAATCATTATATTAGAAGATCTTTATTAAGAATTTGGAAAAAATATAAATTAACTTTATGTTATAAAAGACCTTTATGGATTTCCACAGAAGAAGCATTTCATAGAACAGAAGTAAGAGCTAAAGATAAATGGTTGACTTATAAAGACTTTTTAAAAAAAGAACAAGGACAATATAAAATTAAATCAAAAGAATTGGCTTTAGAAGGATATACATTTCAATGGCTTTCTTACATGCAACTTGTAGAAAAATTTAAATCAGATAAAAAAGAATTTGAATTTGAACAAACGAAATCAGAATTTGAGATACAATTATGCGAGACAGATGATCATTTAATTGCTAAAATGTATAAATTATTGTTAAAAGGTGAAATGGTAGAGGAACAAGTTAAAGACTGCATGATCAAATGGTCAAAAAATATTGGTCATAATATTCAAATGCAACAATGGGAAGATATGTGGATTAAAGGATTAAAATTTACTTTGTGTTACAATTTGAAGGAAAACTTTTATAAGATGATGTATAGATGGTATATGACCCCACAAAAATTAGCTAAAATGTATGGGAATGTTTCCAACTTATGTTGGAAATGTAAAAAAAAAGAGGGGTCATTTTATCATATGTGGTGGACTTGTGAGATTGCTAAGAAATTCTGGACTCAGATACATTCATTGATGCAAAATATTTTACAAATTTGAGTTCCATATAAACCAGAATTATTTTTATTGGGAATACAGTAACAGAAGAACAAATAGGAAAGAAATTTACAAGAATTATGCAATATATGGTTACAGCAGCAAGACTTGTATATGCACAAAATTGGAAAAATCAGACTATACCTACGATACAGGACTGGATGTTAAATTCTGGACATGGCAGAAAATGATAAATTGACATGTTTATTAAAAGAAAATACAAATTATTTCTTTCTTAAAGAGTGGAAACCATTAACGGACTATTTGCAAAATGCAGGAGGGGCAAAGCTTATATGGGGTTTTGAAGATTAAAATATATTTAAATTGATATATTAGACAGGAAATGTTTTACAATGTTATATATAGACCTAGCATGTAAGAGATTATTTTTTAAATTACTATGACCAGAGATAAATCGGAAGTTGACTAATTTCTGTGTTTCATCTTTCTCTTTTTCTATTTGCTTTACTACACTTTTTCTTTTCTTTCTTTGATTTGTATTTCTATTTCTTTTTCCTTTTCAAACTTTTATCTATGTATACTTAAAATTCAATAAAATATATTTAAAAAAAAGACTAGGCATTTCAAGATTCCAAACTCCAGGGAAAATGTCAGATGAGAAGAATTTCAAATTCTTCTATGATGAGAACCTGTGTATTTGAACTGTTGCTGAAGAGTGTCTGGGATTCAAAGAGAAAATGGGAATAAGTAAGAAGCTTCCTAATTGAAAAGGAGTACTTGACAGTTCCCTAATAGTAGCCTTTATGGCTATTGCTTAATGTCCTCTCTTCCACTTCAACAAATCAGTGGTGAACTATGGCTGTCTTTGTAGGACTGTGTGTTAAGGACTTGCATGAATAGTCCCCTTTCTCACATCTTACAGTGCCTGGCAGCTTTTAATCTTACTTTCTCTTGAAAATGTGTGGAGGCGTAAATCTGCAACACTGTGAATTAAGAGTTGATATATACTGAATTCTGCTTTGATGGCTTTCCTTTGTTCTCACAATCAGTAGCCTACTCTTCAAATACTGTCAGGCAATTATCTAGAGTACTTGAGTTCAAATCATTCATTTCAATCAACTACATCATATTGATATGGGCAGAGTTTGTAATTGTGATTATTTTTAATGATGCTATTAGGGTTATTTTTCTTATTTGTTATTCCCATTTGGGCATTTGAGACAGTAGAAAAGTTGTAAGCTTCTTTAGAAAAACATTCTTATCAAGGTTGCTTAATATATTTTTTTGAGTGTGAAGGAAAGTTGACTTAACCTTGGAAAGGAGCGAGCCATTAAGGGGGGACTTTCAGAAAAGATTATTCATTCCTGAGAAAGAAGAAAGAACAAAACATTCAAAATATTCTCATCTTGATTTTGTTTGTTATATGACTGAGCAGAGGGAAAGTCTGACAGGCTTTCACAATTTTGTATTCTATCCTACAATAATCAAGAGCCTTTCTGGGATCCCTGCCATGCCTTTTTCTTGATTTTGCCTACTTCGAAGTGGATACGCTGAGAATGTCCACACTCAGCCTGGTTTACTCAGCAGCAGAGTAGTGTGCCCCAGTGTGGCTTAATAGCCTGCACACAAGATCGATACACAACTGCATGAATCAATGTGCATCATTAGTGGGACGATACGACCTATTTCCACGTGCTAGCTGCCTGTTTTGAGACATATACCACTCCGGATGCAAGACAAAAGAGCGCCCTTCTTCAAGAATATCGGAAGATTATTGGTAATCCCCAGAAACCAATACTAAATGATGTAGCTTGCTTGGAGTGAAACAGGCTGAGATCAAGACATCTAGCCATTTCTACCGCTAAAGCTCTTCTAGAAGATGGTTTCAATATCCACAACACGTGGAAACAACATTGGCTAGGAAACTGTCCTCCACAATGTCAAAGTTTGCCCTGCATCTTGGAAAAACCACCTGGATTTGACCAGCCTTGTGTGATATGGGCAACCTTGAACCGAATTCGCACAGGTCATGGTAGATGTGCAGATGCCCTTTATAAATGGGGCAAAACAACATCATTGAATTGTGATTGTGGGGCCGAGAAACAAACTGTGCAACATATAGTGACAGAGTGTCAAAACCAAGCCTACAATGGAGACTTTGCTGATTTCCTGGCTGTGACAGCTGAAGCAAAAAACTATATTTGTAACCTAGACATACGTTTGTAATTTTCCTGTTTATATTTTATATTTCATATTTATTATGCTCTATGTTTTTTTATTGTAACGTGATGTGAATGTGCCATACGATAAATAAATAAATGTACATTGCATACAAGCATATCTATCACACTTATCGTACCTAATCCTTTTCGTGTAAACATTTTTTATGTAAAGTACAAAAAGGGAGTATGAAATAATAAGAAAAGGAAATTAAAAATATGGAATAATGAAAAAAAGGGGAAATACAGCTCAATCCAGTTTACGCTAATAGCATCCATTTATCTCTCCAGTCCTTTTTATCCTTGCAAACCTTCTTCTACACATCAGAACATATGCATTACATACATTGAATTCCATACATCGCCTCATACATTATCTTTCTTTCTTTCAACTTCTCTCTTTTTTAAAAAAACAACTCATAAATGCCCTCCAATCATGACTTGGTCAGGTTGTTTCTTTCCTCCAAATCCATTCACTCTTATTTCATACTGTATATCTGTTTTGTGATTCAAGATTCATTTATTCTCTGTATATGTCGGGGCGAGCGGATGGAGCGGCCTGCTTCTTCTCCTAGACACCAGCGATCCTTAGGCTGTATAGTAAATAGACACTCACACAGAGATTATATAAAATAGCCTATTTACTTATATACATACGTATTTACAGATCACTTCCACACGTAACAAATGATACACCAACGATACAGCATACAGAGGTTGAATGAGCAGAATGAGAAATGAGAATACAGGACATCTCTGTATTTATATATAAACTGACCAATCACCTTATAGGTCACTCTCATTATCCACCACACCCAACTTAACTCTTAGCACCTGTTGTATGAGTTACACACTGACACATCATCACTACAACAATGGCTGCTAATTGGGTGACTTTGCAGAATATTTCCCCTCTCACCTAAATATCAAGCCTCTCAATATAATTTATATCTAGCTGTAAATTCCTGGGTATATCAAACCCCAACACCCCTTCAATTTACAATAGATATTACATTCACATTTCACTTGTACAGAATAGAAGACATACACATTTGAGATATACACATCCTATGTCTATCTATGCTTAGAGGCTTTGTCATCACATCTGCTACATTACATTCAGATGGACAATATTGCAAATCAATACAAAAAAATACAATAAACTTCCAATTATTAACTGATCACATGTTCTTGATGACATGAAGTTTAGTCATCATCTCCAGTCTCTGTATTAACAAAATCTGTTGTCATCGGGGTTGAAACTTCCTTGCAATGTTCCATATTGTTCTTTCTTAGCAGTGCTTCAATTTTCTTCCGCTGCTCTAGAACATAACCCCCATCAACCTTCTGAATACCTACGCCTAGGTAATATCTAATCTCTCCCAGATCTTTGACATCAAATTGTTGTTTCAGATTTTCAGTAAATTCAATTACCCTGCTTTGATCTTTCGCTATAAAACACAAATCGTCTACAAAAATCAACAGCAAAATCTGTTCATCATTTTCACATTGCTTTACATACAGACATGGGTCAGCTATACTACACGTGAATCCCATTCTTTGTAATTCCTTATCTAACTTTAGATTCCAGCAACATGCCGACTGCTTGAGTCCATACAATGGTTTCTGCAACCTGTATACTCTTCCTGCAATATTTGATTCATACCCTGGAGCTTCAGTCATATTTATTATTATTTTATTTATTTTATCCTATTTATACCCCGCCTATCCCCTCCCTACTGGAGGACTCTAGGCGGCTTACAACATCAGTACATTTTCCAATTATACATCATATATCATCATATAAATTTACCGCGCGATAGGGAGGAGGACAGGGAACCGGCTCTTCGGCTGCAGGCACTGGACTACAAGCCCCAGCATGCCTCGCTTCCGCGCCGGCTGCTGACGTCCAGGAAGCTGTTCTTTCCGGATCCGTCGTCCTCCGCCGTCATCATCGGGATTCCCTAGGTCTTCTTCGGAACGAGGACGACCCTCCGCTGGACGCCGGCAAATTGACCCATGAAGTGGTACCCATTTATCTACTCGCATATGCTTTCGATCCGCTGGGTGGGCGGAAGCTGGAGCTAGTGGCGGGAGCTCACCCCACCCCGCGGTTTCGAACTGCCAACCTTGTGGTCGGCAGACTAACGGCTCAGCGGTTTAACCTGCTGAGCCACCGCGCAGAAATATAGATTTCTTTTTTCAAATCAGCATGCAGATATGCTGTTGTGATATCATAATGGTGTACTACACAATTCCCAGCTGCTGCCATTGCTAAGACAAACCTAAATGTCTCCCCTCTTAGCGTTGGTGCAAATACCTCATCATAAGTCTGATTCTTTATCTGGGAAAATCCTTGTGCTACCAACCTAGCCTTATACTGAATATTTTTTAATTTTTTAATTATTTTTTTTATCCCGCCTTTATTATTTTTTATAAATAACTCAAGGCGGCGAACATTACTTAATACTCCTTCCTCCTCCTATTTTTCCCACAACAACAACCCTGTGAGGTGAGTTGGGCTGAGAGAGAGTGACTGGCCCAAGGTCACCCAGCCGGCTTTCACGCCTAAGGCGGGACTAGAACTCACAGACTCCTGGTTTCTAGCCCAGCACCTTAACCACTAGACCAAACTGAATATCACCATTCACTAAGGTTTTCTTCTTACACCCATCTGCAACCTACTGCTCTATGCCCCTCAGGCAACCTAGTAGATTTAAAAACCTTATGAGAATTAATGGCTTTCATTTCCACATCCATAGCAGCTTTCCATCTACTCTGCTCATGTTGTGGCAACTCCAAAACTTCCTGGTAATTACGAGGTTCATAATTGATATAACACACTTTTACATCACCTGGTGTATAACGTTGAGGTGGTATGCCCTTGTTAACTCTCTCAGATCTGTGCAATACTGTAGCATCCTGCATCATTGGCACACTAGGGGTTAATTCCTCTTCCTTCTTAATCACATCAGTGGACTCTCTCCACTCTGAGAACTCAAAACTTCTCTGACTAGGAAGATAAACCTCACTACTCCCGTGTAATCTCTGCCAATTGCTGTGCTCACTAAAACTTGCTGATCTAGAAATAACAACTTTCCTGCCATCAGTGAACCTATATCCCTTGGTCCCTGGCTCATACCCCACAAACGTCATTTTCTGTGCTTTTGCCTGCCCTTTCCTGCGTACCTCTTTATGCACGTGAACATAGGCAGTGCACCCAAACACTTTCAAATGAGCTAATGATGGCTTCTTGCCATATAACATATAATATGGAGTTTGATTTACAGATACACTCCATAATCTGTTAATTAAATAATTAGCTATTAATATTGCCTCTCCCCAGTATCCTCTTGATAACCCTGAGTCAGCAATAAGTGAATCCTTCACTGTCTGTAATGCTGAGTATCTTTGTTCTGCCACTCCTGGCCCTGACTTGGTTCTCCAATGCACAATGCCCCTTCTACAGAGCCATTGCTGAAAACTACCACTTAGAAACTCAGTACCCCGGTCAGTTTGTAAACTACACACCTTTGTGCTATATCTACGTTCCACAAACTGCACCCAGTTTCTAAACTTATCAAATGTTTGACTTTTAGCTTTCAATAGGTAACAGAACCCAAATCTGGTGTAATCATCTACAATAACTAAAACATATTTAGCACCCCCTATTGTAGCTGGTAATGGACCAATTAAGTCAGCATGAACTAATTCAAAACATTTATGTGACTTCCTATCACTGAATTTGCTCACAGGAAATACTTTTGACTTTGCAACCTTACAAGCTGTGCAATCCAAATACACTTGGCACTGTTTCAAATTCATTCCAGAACTTGCTTCTGACATCTTTTCAATCACTTTGAAACTCAGATGCCCCAGCCTTCTATGCCATAGGTGCTCACATGAATCATGTGTTGGCTTATTAATTGTGGCTACATCATGGTTTCTGCTTGTACTGGTTTGTACCATTTCATAAAGACAGTTCTGTAAAACACCTTTACCACAAACATTATTATCCTTCATGACAATACATTCACCATTACCAAACTGTACATTATAACCCTGTGTATCCAATTGTGACACACTTATAATATTGTACTCTAGTTCTGGTACACATAACATTGATAATTCAACATTTAATTCTGGTACATACACTAATCCCTTACCAGTCACAGATGCAATGCTTCCATTTGCTAGGTTACCATGGTCACTTTAAATCTTGTACACTTGAAGTAATTAGAGACAGCTGTGCATTGTCTCCCGGCTTGGAAATCCCCGGCTTGGCTTTAGGCTTCTGTTTCTTATCACAATCTCTCAACAAATGCCTATCACACCCACAGAGAAAACATTTACGCTTTACAAATAAAACATTCTCAGACTTATCAGAATAACATTCCTTAACAGACTGCTTTATGTTATTACTAACCACGTTAGAACACTGTTTCCTCCTCTGCTCTTCTTCCAAGAGCCTGCCAGATAAGTAATTTATGGTCAAATCACTTTCAGATAAAGACCCGAAGCTTGTAGCTAAATTATCCCATGTTTCATTTAGAGAACTGAGAATTACATACACTTTATTTGCTTCTGTAAATGGCATATCTCTCTGAGCCAACTCCTGAAACAAACTTGTCATATAATGCAGGTGATCCCGAATATTATCAGATACCCCTAATCTGGCATGATAAAGTTTTCGTGTTAACAAAACCTTGCATAACGGCGTGCTTCTCAGATAAACATTCTTTAAAGCTTCCCAACACTTATTGGCTAACTGACAATCTCTAACATAACATAATTGGCTATCCTCCAGACATAAAATTATGCTTGCCAATGATTTCTCATCCTGTAGAACAAAGTCTTCATCATCCAGGTCTGGGTCAGGGCAAAGTACACTCCTCCAAAGACCCTCACGTCGAAGATACATTTCCATTTTATATGCCCATGACGAATAATTAGTGTCATTCAGTCTTTCCAGAGGAAAACCTCCCCCGACTGCCGGCAACATCTTCGCTTCGCTCATCTGTCCTCAGCCCCTCCTGGGCAGACACCGATGATTAAAGACACAGACCTTATCAGAATGTCCTCCAGCTGCAAAACAAGTGTAGGAGAAAAAAAAAAAACACATGCAGGCACGGAACCTGTTAAAGCTCCAAATCACTCCAAATAGCCACACGACTCCTGGATAGGCTTCCAAAGCTTCCAGCTCACAGACTGCACACGATCCCACGATCAACAGCCAGTCTAAAACTTCTGTCGTCTATGGCTTCTCTGTCGCCTCTGGGCCCGTAACCTGTCAGGGCGAGCGGATGGAGCGGCCTGCTTCTTCTCCTAGACACCAGCGATCCTTAGGCTGTATAGTAAATAGACACTCACACAGAGATTATATAAAATAGCCTATTTACTTATATACATACGTATTTACAGATCACTTCCACACGTAACAAATGATACACCAACGATACAGCATACAGAGGTTGAATGAGCAGAATGAGAAATGAGAATACAGGACATCTCTGTATTTATATATAAACTGACCAATCACCTTATAGGTCACTCTCATTATCCACCACACCCAACTTAACTCTTAGCACCTGTTGTATGAGTTACACACTGACACATCATCACTACAACAATGGCTGCTAATTGGGTGACTTTGCAGAATATTTCCCCTCTCACCTAAATATCAAGCCTCTCAATATAATTTATATCTAGCTGTAAATTCCTGGGTATATCAAACCCCAACAGTATATGACCAAACTACATTATCTCAACGTGCTTCTTTCACACTGGTTTCTCACTTTTGTAATCAATCCACTTCCATTCAAAACCCTTTGATCTTCTTATCTTTTTACTACACATATCTCTGAAGCACCCCTTTCCCACTGATAGTAGGAGAGATGGTGTCACTCTCACAAGAACCTTATCATGAGGCAGTAGAAGAGAACTTAGTGCCATCCAGACTTAGAGGGGGTTCTTATTCTGGCAGTTGCTGAAATTCCTTTAGTGGTCCCCAATGGTTCATACTGTAATTCCTTCTTGAAATCTTAACTTTCTTTATGTTACAAACTAGAGACAGTGGTTTTATAATCATTATCCATTTGTTCACTGGTTGATTAGTGGCATTGTATTCTTACTTTAATCAAAGTTTGACAAAGACATTCTGTGTCTTACTATAATTAGGACTGGATTTTAATGGAGTTCTGGAATTGCATAAAGCCCAGTTCAAACTCTTACACTTGAACAGATCACGGGGACACTCAATTAAATATTTTACCATAGCATTGTTCCTAAGAATTGATAACCTTGACAAAGAAACTAGCAAAATACAGCAGAATGAAAGCTTGGTTTCACTGAATGGAAAGATTGAGTGTTATTTGGATTATCTTTCTAGGTCACTCATGAGCAATGCAGTCCAAAAGAAAAAAAGAAGGTAATACAATTCAGCTGTGACAGGTATAATGCTGTTATATTGTTGAGCAGACCAGAAAAGCAGTATCCCGTTGTTCTCTTGTCAAAAATCTGAATTATTAGTTACTATCATATATGATCAAAATGTAAACTTCAGCAAAAGTTCAAGAGACCTTCAAGGTGTTTTTGTTTGTTTGTTTGTTTAAATAAAGATGCTCTTCTCCTTGTGGGCAATATATTCAATTCAAGGTGTTGGTTATGACCTTTAAAGCCCTACATGGCATGGGTCCAGGTTACCTAAGGGACCATCTCATCCCCATTACATCGACCCGTTTTGTCAACAGGCCTGGAGTGGGAAGGACAGTGTTCACTCTTGGAGATGGCTAGCTCCCTAGAACGGCCCGAGAGTGGCCCTTTTTACTCATGGACTGAAGAACCACCTCTGCCATCCAGATTTTATTACATTTTATAATTTTATAGTTATTGTATTGTATTTATAACTTTAATTAATTAATTGTGATTTTACTGTAGACCGCCCAGAGTCCCTCTTCTGGGGGAGATGGGCGGTGATAAATTCGACAAATAAATGAATACATTAGGTAGACACAGTTACTAGCAGCATTAACTTTTTTTTTCCTTTCTGGGTGGCAGTAGAAGACTTCTTGGACACTTAACCTAATTGTAAAAGAATTTTTCCAACTGGAAATTGAATAGAGAACAATGTGCTATTACGTTTTTGCTTGAGCAATAATTTGTACTTGATTGAGCAGCATATGTGAGGTACCATGTTTTTTTTTTGAAAAAAGAAACTTCTATAAATATTAAAGTATATGGTATAGACAACCACATTTCTAGTTTTGAAAATATATTTAAAGTGTGCAATAAGGAAAGGAAAACAGTCTATGAAAATAAATGTGTACTTTTTGCATAGTTACTAGAAGATGAAAATCCTTTTGACTTTTGTGAAATATAATTGGTTGCAGCAGTGAGAAATGGAAGTGTTCTGTGTGGAATCTCACATATAAATGTTATCAAAGTTGCTTTTATTTACCTTAAGTTCTTCTAAAGCCACAATGGAACAGAAAAAGTCCACCTAGAAATGTGTAGTCCCTCACCCAAAAATATTTTCCTTCCTTTGGTTATTTTTACCTTAAAGCATAAAATGTACTGACTCTGTTTTACCCAACACTCAGAAATTGCACGTTTGCCTTGAAATACTATAGTACATTTGGAACCAACCCTTGATTATCCACAGTGTAAGCTGTGAGGCAAATTGCATGGGGCAGGGGCAGGGGCAGGGGCATCTTGGTAGAAATTCCCCTCTGAATGTCTCCTCACAGTTCTGATTTCTGAATTACAGAATTAATTTGACCCAAATGAACTTTGTTTTTGTTTTGTTTTTCAAAACACATGGGAGTGTAGCAGGGAGAGATCACAACTGAGGTGGGAAGAATTAAGCTGTAGCCCACTTATTGGGCTTCTGTTAAAAAAAACAAAAACAAATGTGCACCAAATGAAGGGAAAGGAAGGGAAGGGGGAGTAAAGCTGCAAACTACATCTTTATAATAAGCTGATATAATTGGACCACAATCCAGCCACAGAATATTTAAGTTAATCAGAAATAAGGAAGGTCCTGCAGAAATGGAAGAGACAAATCTGAAAGTGGCAAGAAACTGACAGCTGAATTCTTGTACAGTTTAGAAGAGATTAAAAAAAATGATAACCCCCCAAAAGATCATTCTCCTGACTTATTCAGTGACCTAATTAGATCATTTGAATGAAATGCATCTCACCTGACTAATATTCATTATGTCAGGGTAGATAACCATATCTCACATTCTACAATTTGGAGGGTGTTTTTTTTTTAACCACCTGTTCTTATTTTGGACTAGAAAAGTTTACTGTCCTTGGCAACACTTTAGTGGAGATGTCATCCCTCATTATCCCTGTCTAGTGTGACTGCTTGGGGAAATAAAAGAATCAGAGTACTAACACTTTGTTTTGGGAGTATCTGCTCCAGTGTTACAAGAGATGCCATCAATCTGCTTCCTTTGAATGAACTGTGCAACTTTCAAAATTAATTATCTCCTGATGGATATTCAGCTGTCATTTATTTTCCATACTAAGTTTTGAAGTAGCAGCAACAGTAGTACTAGCATTAAAATTATAACTATTATTATAATTTACTTGACCCATAACAACAACAGAAGGAGAGTATGCTGATCTCACCACTGCTGCTGCTGCTCCTCCTCCTCCTGTAATATCCTTATACCATATATTTGTTGGTCAAGCAAAGAGACGAAAGACTCAGTTACAACAATAAACAGAAATATGATACACCCCCCTCCCAGTTTGCTCATATTACACTGCTGCTGTGTGAGTTGCACTGGCTCTCATTTTCTTTCCAGGTACAATTTAAGATGCTGGTTATCACCTGAGGCCTGGTTATTTGCAAGGCTGCCTCTCCCTGTTCCACCAGGTCAGATAGGGTGGGGGCACTAGGTCCCTTCCCTCAAATTTTGCCATCTAGGAAACATCCCTATTTCTAGCTTGCCACCGGTCCCAATGAGGACTTCACAGTCTAGGAATGCCAGTCTGTTGTCCTTGCTGTCTTCTCTGGTGACCCTAATGTTGGCATCTATAGCGTTTATATGGTCCGTGAAGGCCTGTACTTCCTGGGCCTTGATTTTGACCCAGGTGTCATCCACATACCTAAACCAGTGGGTGGGCACCGTTCCCTGGAATGTGTTGAGTGCTTTCTTCTCCACTTCTTCCATGTATAAATTGGCCACAATGGGTGACATTTATACATTCCATGTATAAATTGGCCACAATTTATGGCCAATTTATAGGGATCTACAGGAAACCCACACACAGAGATCAATATCTGATGTTTGACTCCCACCATCCACTGCAGCACAAACTAGGAGTCATCAGGACATTGTCACACAGAGCAGAAACCATCCCCACCTCCATGGATTCCAAAAAGAATGAAAATCAGCACCTGAGAACAGCTCTGAAGGCCTGTGGATATCCAAATTGGGCCTTCACTAAATCTAAGTCTACCAGACCTAAAACAGCGACAGATAGGGCTGAGACTCAGAGTAAACGGAAGAACCTGGTCATTCCTTACATGGCTGGCGTGTCTGAAAAGATAAAACGGATATTTGGCAAACACCACATACCTGTATATTTCAAACCCACCAACACACTGAGGCAGAGGCTTGTACACCCCGAAGATCAAACTCCAAAACACAAGAAAAGCAATGTAGTTTATGCAATCCAGTGTAGTGAGGAGTGCTCTGAACTCTACATTGGAGA
Source organism: Charina bottae (assembly GCA_023362775.1). NCBI lineage: Eukaryota > Metazoa > Chordata > Lepidosauria > Squamata > Charinaidae > Charina > Charina bottae. The sequence goes on from JALMGJ010000003.1 coordinate 13,702,509, forward strand.
AACCAAACAACCTTTGTACAGGAGGATGGCCCAACACAGGAGAAGTAACACCACAGGACCAGAGTCAGCAGTTTACCTTCATCTAAAGGAAAAAGGACACTCATTTGAGGACATTAATGTTCACATTTTAGACAGAGAAGATAGGTGGTTTGAGAGAGGGGTCAAGGAATCCATTTATGCCAACTTGGAAAATCCTTCCTTGAATAGAGGTGGGGGCCTCAGGCACAATCTTTCCCCCATCTTCCTCCCTGCTTCTGTGCCTAGGAAGATTAAGACCATTTCGCAAGCTCAACAGCAGCATGGTGATCTTAATGATCCTCCTTTAGATGATAAAGGGACTTAGAAATAACATCTCAAAATAACCATGACCTAGCCCCAGGTGTAAGGTCACACAGCCACCTAGAAACATGTTTAAGGATTCCCTTACTAACTTTGCTCAGACTGAAGAAGCTCCTTGGATAAGGAGCGAAACGTTTCCACTGAGAAAATAGAAATCCAGTTGACATGATTCAAGCTACAGACAATTCCACCTGGATGACTGAGAACCTTCATAGACATACTTACATAAAAAAGAGTTTACAATTTTATTGTAACTCACAGTTCCTTAGTAGAAACAGTCCATGTGTGCGAGCAATTGGTTCTTACCAAACCCACAGTCTTCCTTAATGTGGCCTTGCTGTATGGAAGTATGAGAAGCACATGGCAGCAGCCATAACTGCCACATTCTCCTTGGTAGGAGATCTGAGCAGAAAGAGAAAAGAGAAGGGAACAGGAAACTGGGATTCAGCCCCTCCCACACAAAGCAACTAAGATTAGGTTACAGCAGAGGCTGCCTCCTCATTCAAGCTTGTGAGACATGCTTGGTTGAAACCCGATCTCTAACAAAGAGGACAGTTTGGTGATAGCATACACCAGGGTCCAAAACTCTGTAACATTCAACCAGAGCCCCAGCTAGCTAGGCTAGACCCTTTCTTTGGCAGAGTTTGAACAGTAAGTTTAATTTCAATCATTAATTTCAAAGAAAACTAAATACCTTGTGCTTTAAATTTATAATTGAATGCCACTTGCAATATCAATATTAGAACTCTAAAATAGGGTTAATCTGTCAAAAAATATAGTACTAAAATACTATAATTTATCGGCTTAAATTTATAATTCCAAAAATTCCACCATAAATGTTTGTTGCATAATAAACATTTCATTTGGAATTCATTGGGGCATGCCACAACTATAGGATTTGGAAGCTGCTGGTCTAAGTAAACAGAGAGTTATAACCTTTAAAAAATAGAATTGAATGAAATGTTCAAATCACAGTAGTTTTTAATGGGAGATTTTTTAAAAGAAAAAATAAGGGAAATAAGAGTAGGCGAGTTTGTGTTAGGCTCCTTCAGTTGTTTGGTTAAAAGGAAAGGACATATACTGTACCTTTAATAAAATTTAAATTGTAGTATCTGTAGAGAAGAAAGTCAACTGAGTTTCAGACAGATTGCAACAGGTGTTCATAGTCAAGGATATCTTTATTTTAGATTGAGTTTTTTAAAAAAAATAAATATCTCCTCCTCCCAGTTGTTAGCATTTGCTATGAAAACTAGAGGTATTGCAAAGGTATCCTTTGTGAGAAATGTGACAAGTTTTAAAAAAATAGGTAGATGCTTGATGCTTGGCTTTCTCAGTTGGATTTGAGGGTATGAAGGAAACTATAATGTTATTGATTCATGCTTATACCCCCTAGCTTTATTTCTATGCTTCTGTGGACAATAAATTATATACACCTAATTTATTTGAAATTACTGAAGGCAGAAGCATGATAACGAACTACAGCAAAAATAATAAAGCAATTTCTAGAGGAAAAGTCTCCATTGTGAATGAATAGATTTAAATGGAATGGGAAAAGAGTTTTAGGGAAATGAATGGAATAAGTGTTAGAATGAGGATTAATTTGAGTAAGATGGCTGTTGTGGGTCTTCCGGGCTGTGTGGCCGTGTTCTGGAAGTTGTGGTTCCTAACGTTTCGCCAGCATCTGTGGCCAGAGCAGCATCAGCATCAGCAGAAGATGCTGGCCACAGATGCTGGCGAAACGTTAGGAACCACAACTTCCAGAACACGGCCACACAGCCCGGAAGACCCACAACAGCCATTGAACTCCGGCCGTGAAAGCCTTCGACAAATTTGAGTAAGGATTGGAATCAATAAAATTAAATAATAAACAGAGCATATCAATCAACTATTTTTTAAAAAATAATGCTTCCTTTCATCTGGCCTGATTCTTCTGCATTCCAGTTTCAACGAATGACCCTGAGTTGTCATATGTGGAGAGGGTGAAAAAAATCCTCTGTGTTGACTTTTGCCACACCATGCATTATTTTATAAAACTCCATTATAGATGATGGTGGGGAATGAGACTATTTCATTCCAGCAATGGGACAATCTTATTTTTTGATACTTTGTATTAAAAATCAACTGAATCTTCACTTACCTGGGTTGACTATGTAAGTGCCTTCTGATCATTCATTTTGTAAGGAAGGTTGGAAGTAATGCATGCACACACGCACACACACACACACACTTTTCTACACATGAAAGATTCATGAGGCTGTAATGCTTCATCATTCAAGAAAGAGAGAACCGTAACACTGGAAAATGATTCTGTCAGTGTGATGTTTTTATTATTTAATAAATAAATGTAGGAAGGGAATGAATTAGAAAGTGAATCCTTTTGTAATATTTGTATCACTTAAAATGAAAGGAGTATAAAACTAAAATAAACAATATCTATTCACATCTAATTATACTAAATTGTCAGGATGGAGGTTGAGTCTGAGGTGGAGGAGGGGGAGCCGACCGTTGAAAAGGCGGGAAAGAGTGGGGAAGGTGTGAAAATTAAACAAGGGGAAGAGGCAACACTGAGCTTTGGGCGACAAGATTCAAAGTCACCGATTGGAGAAAGCCAGTGGGCAGATTCACCGCCACCTATCAGCGTGCGAGAAAGAAGGGCGGAGAGACGGGCTGAGCAGCGAGAAGCGCAATTGGCCCCTATGGATAAACGGGAAAATCAAAAGGCTAAAAGGCACGAGAAACCAGAACTGGTTGCCAGAGACAACCGTTCATGCAGCCCGACACAGACGTCTGTCCCCACCGAGGAAAGCCAAGATCCCGAGCCTTGCCTTTCTGCCATGCCAGATTCTACTTACGAGCCTTGCCCTGCCACTGTGTCAGACTTCGCTCCTGTGCCTTGCCTGGTGACCGCTCTGGACCCCACCTCTGAGCCTTGCCTTGCTGCCGTGCCGGACCTCCCTCTCATGTCGTGCCCTGTTGCCATGCCAGAGCCTGCTCCCAACCTTTGCCTTGCTGCCATGCCAGATTCCACGTCCAAGCCTTGCCTTGCTGCCATGCAGGACCACTTTCCGGAGCCTCGTCTTGTTGCCGTGCTGGATCCTGCTACCAAGCCTTGCCTTGCCGTCATGCAGGACTTTCCTTCCATGCCTTGTCTTGTTGCTGTGCTGGATTCCACTTCCAAGCCTTGCCTTGCAGCCATGCAGGACTGCGCTCCCATGCCTTGCCTTGTTACCACGCCAGACTCCGATTCCAAGCCCTGCCTTGTGGCTGCGCTGGCCACACTTCTGGACCTCGCCTTGCCACCATGTGGACCACCTTTCTGCACCATGCCTGTCGCTGCATGTTGCCATGACTGCGCACGAGTGAGCTATCAGCCGGCATGAATTTATTGTTTATAGTGCTGATAAATAAAGGATTGTTTACTAATCACTTCCTGTGTCGAGTTTTAGTTGGAACAGGACAGTCCATTAACCAGGAAATTGATTAGTCCATCCATCCATCCATCCAGAATGAGAGTCAGACTCCTCTCTATTGTCCTATGCCTGAGTATGGGACAAACTCACATGTTTATTTTTTATGCATTTATTTTCACCAATATGGAATGAAAATCACCCCAAAGAGGTAGGCAATCTGTGGTACTCCAGATGTTGTAAATAACAATTCTCAGTATCCCTACAAAGCATGGACAATGGTGAGGGAAGTTGGAACTTTTTGTTCAGCTCCAAAGCTAACAACTGGAGGTTGCCTATCTCATTCTGAGGAGATAAAGCATGCTACATTCTGATTTAGGATTTGTTTATTTTAAAGTATAATTTGGTTAGGTTGGAACAGGATGGTATGAAACTTCAAGAGATAACATGCCAGATTTCAGGCATAAAAGCTGAAGAGTTTTGCAGAAAAGAATGTTAATAAGGAGTTAAGATATTCCTTCCTCATTGTAGTGGAGCTGGGTTCAGGCCATTTTCAATGGAATGGGATGAGGAGAAAAAGATAAAAAGGTAAAGGCCTTAGTTGAGAGCACTGTGCTGAAAGTGTAGGGATGTACTGTTCAAGATGGAGCAGCCAGCCCTGCATGCTTTGGCTGTTTTCCAAGTTGAATAGCAAATAACTAACCAAGAGCTTCCTGTCCAAGAAAGGTCCACACTCCCCTATCAGAATGAAGAAAGGGATAGAACAGGGTTTCTCAACCAGTGTTCCGTGGAACCCTAGGGTTCCACGAGAGGTGACCAGGGGTTCCCTAGGAGATCACAATTTATTAAAAAAATTATTTCAAATTCAGGCAACTTTACATTAAAGAGATAAGTTTCCTTCTTTATTTTTAGTTTAAGAACACTGTTAATGCATATATGCAGGCCTATGCACGAAACGAATATAATAATTTTGTAACTTCTGGCCTATCTTTGAGCCTGAATGTTCAGGGGTTCCCCAAGGCCTGAAAAATATTTCAAGGGTTCCTCCAGGGTCAAAAGGTTAAGAAAGGCTGGGATAGACTTTGGATATTATGACTGATATCTAAAAAGTAGTTCCACCAATGGACACAATCTCATTAACTATATGTTTCTTTCCTCTTAATCTCTAAGAACTGCTTGTTTCATCATTATTCTTTTTTCTCACATAGGATTCCTCCCTTCCCTTTTAAGTTTCAAATTCAATCCAAGGGGAAATGAAACAGGTGAGTTAACTGTTTTGTAGAGCTGTGCATGCTTAAATAAAAAAATCAGAAGTGCTTTGGGCCTCATTATTCATTAAGGCAGGTACATTGTGTTTCCAGCCTTCTGTGCAGCACTGAAAAGCATCCTCCTGCTTTACTCAATCAAATGATTAAAGCAATGAGTGTTTAAGTGATTTAGATCATTAAAGCAGGACATCCTTATTGGAACTCTTAAAGCAATAGAGTCTTTTCTCGGGATCCTGTGGTTAAAAAAAAATGTGCTGGTGCCCCCCTGTGAATTTGAACAGTTGGTGCCGCTGTTCTTGCCATATAAACATTATATTCTCTTTTGATTGGTAAGCTTGCATTTTACTAAAATGAAACCCCGGCCCCTACAGAGCTATGCTATGTTACCCCTTTTTCTGCAACCCCTTGCTTCCCTTTAAAAATAGCAATTAGCCTGATGGAGATGGAGCTCTACAAAAAGTGGAAATAGATTTGCAACCCACCAGGGCTACAGAGAGGCAACCTGCTGATGTATCAGCACTTGTGTCTGTGACACCATATGCGCTAAAGACCTTCTTACTGGAAACCCAACGTCCCAATTTGTATAGAGCTTTCACAGGGAGAAAATATTTGGGTGTAGTGTCACTTTTTATTTGGATAACAAAAGGGATGATGGGAGCTTCGATAGCTTTAAAACATCAGCAGATTAGAGATGACAACAGTTTCTTTCCATAGCTCACTTTAATTAGAATTCTTGTTTAGCCTTTATGTAGCCATACCACTTCATCTCATGCAAAGTGTTTTACCATATCCGGGTGGGAAAATCCCAGTGCTCAGAAGGCAAGAAAAAGATACAGAAAATTCTAACTGTTTGCTAGTGGTTGTCTGGATTTTTGCAGAAGAGATCTGGTAGCCCTACCTGATGGTAAAAATCTTCTGTGACACAAAATTTATCTTTTTAGCTACACTCCAAGCTGATAAGCCCAAAATTCTTCATAAATCAATGCAGTCCACATTTTGGTATAATGTCATCATGCTATTAATAACTACTGGATTGCCTATAGACTCTTTGATAGCTTTGGACTGTGCTTAGGCCAAAAGCTAGTGTTGCATTCAATATCAATCTGAAGTCAGCTCACTCTCTCAAAGTGCTAGGATCCTACTAAATACAGGTTCCTGGGAAACAGCAAAATTCTTGTACATTCTCACTTCCTCTAAGCCAAGGAGAGGATTTTTCAGAGCTAGGCACAATTGGTGCTTCTATATGGCAAGTACGCTAACATCCCTGTACCCCAGCATACATGCTCTTGTAACATGTCCTCCTTTACTGTAATTTCTACAAGGACCTTCAAAACAACATTATACTTCCCCTCTTACTGCAAGTGCCAGGGAGAATGGAAGATTTCTATATCCACTCTCTCCTTTCCGATTCAAATCATGACATCACCCACACAGTAGCTAAATTTATCACTGCAGCAGTTAAAACTAGGCAACAGTTAACTTTAGACTCAACCTGATAATCCAATATCCTTGGACTATTTTGTTTTTCTTTCCCTTTTTCTCTCTCCTCCTCTTATATAACCCTAAGTTGTTATTATAATAAACAACTAAGTAGATATTGAGTAAGCATCATCAATTAAACTCCACATAGAAATTTATTATTTTAGTGTATACTTCTGCATTTTATCAGCAGCTTTTTAATTATTGGAATGTCTTAAAATATTAGTATTTTAATATTCTACTAGACTGTCATACAGCAATATAGCTTTGTACTTACTTAACAGTTAAGCATTTCTTGCAATTCTTACTGCCTACTTTAAAGAGAGTCTGATACTCCAGTTCTTACCTGCTGTTTCTATTCTTCCTCCTCTTTTTCCTCTCTTTTCTGTAAATTGCTCACCTACCTTTATCTCATTCCCCTTTCCCCCTTGTAATATTGTTGCTACATCTTTGCAAATTGTATCTACATGTTGTTGTTGTTGTTAATTCATTCAGTCGCTTCCGACTCTTCGTGACTTCATGGACCAGCCCACACCAGTGCTTCCTGTCGGCTGTCGCCACCCCCAGCTCCCCCAAGGTCGAGTCCGTCACCTCCAGAATATCATCCATCCTCTTGCCCTCTTCCTTTTGCCTTCCACTTTCCCTAGCATCAGCATCTTCTCCAGGGTATCCTGTCTTCTTATTATGTTGCCAAAGTACTTCAGTTTTGCCTTTAATATAATTCCCTTAAGTGAGCAGTCTGGCTTTATTTCCTGAAGTATGGACTGGTTTGATCTTCTTGCAGTCCAAGGCATTCTCAGAATTTTCCTCCAAGACCACAGTTCAAAAGCATCTATCTTCCTTCGCTTAGCCTTCCTTATGGTCCAGCTCTCGCAGCCATAGGTTACTACAGGGAATACCATTGCTTTTACTATGCGGACCTTTGTTGTCAGTGTGATGTCTCTGCTCTTAACTATTTTATCGAGAGTTCTCATTGCTCTCCGCCCAAGAAGTAAACGTCTTCTGACTTCCTGGCTGTAGTCAGCATCTGCAGTAATCTTTGCGCCTAGAAATACAAAGTCTGTCACTGCCTCCACATTTTCTCCCTCTACTTGCCAGTTATCAATCAAGCTGGTTGCCATAATCTTGTTTATTTTGAGGTTTAACTGCAACCCAGCTTTTGCACTTTCTTCTTTCACCTTTGTCATAAGGTTCCTCAGCTCTTCCTTGCTTTCAGCCATCAAAGTGGTATCATCTGCATATCTGAGATTGTTAATGTTTCTTCCAGCGATTTCAACTCCAGCCTTGGATTCATCAAGCCCAGCACGTTGCATGATGTGTTCTTCGTACAAGTTGAATAGGTAGGGTGAGAGTATACAGCCCTGCCTTACTCCTTTCCCAATCTTAAACCAGTCTGTTGTTCCGTGATCTGTTCTCACCGTTGCTACTTGATCTTTATACAGGTTCCTCAGGAGGCAGACAAGATGACTTGGTATCCCCATACCACCAAGAACTTGCCACAATTTGTTATGATCCACACAATCAAAGGCTTTAGAATAGTCAATAAGACAGAAATAGATGTTTTTCTGAAACTCCCTGGTTTTCTCCATTATCCAGCAGATATTGGCAATTTGGTCTCTAGTTCCTCTGCCTTTTCTAAACCCAGCTTGTACATCTGGCAATTCTCGCTCCATGAATTGCTGGAGTCTACCTTGCAAGATCTTGAGCATTACCTTACTGGCATGTGAAATAAGTGCCATTGTTCAATAGTTTGTACATTCTTTAGTGTTTCCCTTTTTTGGTATGGGGATATAAGTTGATTTTTTCCAATCTGATGGCCATTCTTGTGTTTTCCAAATTTGCTGGCATATGGCATGCATCACCTTGACAGCATCATGTTGCAAGATTTTAAACAGTTCAGCTGGGATATCGTCGTCTCCTGCTGCCTTGCTATTAGCAATGCTTCTTAAGGCCCATTCAACCTCACTCTTCAGGATATCTGGCTCTAACTCACTGACCACACCATCAAAGCTATCCCCGATATTATTATCCTTCCTATAAAGATCTTCCGTATATTCTTGCCACCTTTTCTTGATCTCTTCTGCTTCTGTTAGGTCCTTGCTATCTTTCTTTTTGATCATACCCATTTTTGCCTGGAATTTACCTCCAATGTTTCTGATTTTCTGGAAGAGGTCTCTTGCCCTTACTATTCTATTGTCTTGTTCCACTTCCCCACATTGCTTGTTTAAAAATAATTCCTTATCTCTTCTGGCTAACCTCTGGAATTGTGCATTTAATTGGGCATATCTTCCCCTATCACTGTTGCCTTTTGCTTTCCTTCTTTCTTGGGCTACTTCCAGTGTCTCAGCAGACAACCATTTTGCCTTCTTGGTTTTCTTTTTCTTTGGGACATTTTTTGTTACCACCTTCTGAACAATGTTGTGAACTTCTGTCCATAGTACTTCCGGGACCCTATCTACTAAATCTAGTCCCTTAAATCTATTCTTCACCTCCACTGCATATTCATTAGGAATATTAGTGAGCTCATATCTAACTTATCTGTGGGTCTTCCCTATTCTCTTTATTTATTTATTTATTTATTGATTGATTGATAACATTTATATCCCGCCCATCTCTCTCACAAGGAGGGACCCTGGGCGGTTCACAATAAAAAGTTTTAAATCAATAAAAAAACCATAAATAGCACTAATAATATATAAAAATAGCTAATTACAGTCCGATCCAAGCAATGGTAGATCTTACTTATCCCATGGGCCGGTAAGGCTGGTCAAGGCAGATCTAAGAGACCAGCCAATCCAAAGACTGACTGTTCCCCTCCCCTCCACAAGCATGGTGGCAAAACCAGGTCTTTAAGTTTTTTCTAAAGTCCAGGAGAGAGGGAGCCGATCTTATTTCAGGAGGAAGAATATTCCAAAGGGCGGGGCCTACTGCAGAGAAGGCATGCCTCCTTGAGCCCATCAGATGGAACTCTCTTACAGATGGGGCTCGTAGCATGCCCTCTCTGCATGACTGGGTGGTACAGGTTGATGTGACAAGGATGAGACGGTCCCTCAGGTAACCTTGTCCCATGCCATGTAGGGCTTTAAAGGTGATAACCAGCACCTTGAATTGAAGCCGGAAGCAAACTGGCACCCAATGCAGCTCGCGGAGCAAAGGTGTTATGTTTGCTGATCTTGAGGCACCTGAAACCGCCCACACGGCTGCATTCTGAACCAGCTGAAGCTTCCGGACGCTCTTAAAGGGTAGCCCCATGTAGAGCGCATTACACTAATCTATATGGGAGATGACCAGGGCATAAATGACAGTTTGAAGGGCCTCTCGTTCCAGGAAAGGGCGTAACTGGTGCACAACATGAAGTTGTGCAAAGGCCCTTCTGGCTATGACTGCCTCCTGCTCTTTGAGCAGGAGTCGAGAGTCCAAAAGGACACCCAAGTTACGCACCAGTTCTGTCTGGAGCAGCGCAACCCCATCCAGAACTAAAGATGGTCAATTCCTGGACACTGAGGGGCCATTAATCCATAGCCACTCCATCTTACCAGTGTTCAGCTGAAGCCTGTTGTTCCCCATCCAGACCCACACAGCCCCCAGGCATTTGGACAGGGTAATCACAGTATCACTTACTTCCCCCAGGATGGAGATGTATAACTGAGTATCATCAGCATATTGATGATACCTCATCCCGTGGAGACGGATGACCTCGCCCAGTGGTTTCATGTAGATGTTAAAAAGGAGCAGAGAGAGCATTGAGCACTGCAGCACCCCACAAAGGAGGGGCCGTGGACCCGATCTCTCCTCCCCTATCAACACTGATTGGGACCGGCCCTGGAGGAAGGAGGTGAACCAGCGCAAAACCATGCTGCCCACCCCGAACTCCCTGAGTCGTCCCAAAAGGATACCATGGTCGATGGTATCGAAAGCCACTGAGAGGTCAAGGAGAGCCAGGATGGACGCACTGCCCCCATCCCGCTCCCACCAGAGATCATCCATAAGTGCGACCAATGCTGTTTCCATCCCATATCCCGGCCTGAAACCTGACTGAAAGGGGTCTAGATAATCCATTTCATCAAGAATCCTCTGGAGCTACAACACCACCACTTTCTCAACCACCTTCCCCATAAAGGGGAGGTGGGAGACTGGATGAAAATTGTCCAGTACAACAGGGTCCAGTGATGGTTTCTTGAGGAGGGGGCGCACCAGTGCCTCCTTGAAGGCTGCCTGAAACACCCCCTCCTGCAAGTAAGGATTTACCATTGACTGGACCCAGCCACATGTCACCTCCTGAGCTGATTGCACCAGCCAGGAGGGACATGGATCTAATTTGCATGTGGTGGCATCTACAGTCCAGAGGATCCTATCCACTTTCCTCGGGTCCAACAGGATCAAACTATTACCAGATAACTGGGTAAGTACATTCCTCAGGCATCTCCCCAGAACATGTTTCACACTTAGCGTCTAACTTAGAGTGAATCTGAGCGATTTTATCCTGCAGATGCCCATAAAACTCCTCAGCACGGCCCTGTAGATGGTTTTCTGAATCCCCTTTCCCCAAAAGGGATCGGGTAATCCTGAACAGGGCCACTGGGCGGCATTCTGCAGATGCAATAAGACCGGAGAAATACTGGCATTTTTCCACTGATACCGCCACAAGGTAGGCCTTAACCGCAGCTCTAGCTTGTGCTCGGTTGGGTTCAGTCTTTGTCTTCCTCCAGCGATGCTCTAGACATCTCTTGATCCTCTCCAGGACCCACAACTCCTCCGTGAACCACAGGGAGTGTTGGGTTCGATAGGATAAGAGAGGCTGCACAGGTGCGATCCTGTCCAAGGCCCCGGCCGCCTCCCTATTCCAGGTAGCAGCTAGGGCCTCCACTGGACCATGCAGCAGATCTTCAGGGATAACCCCCAGCTCCCTCTGAAACCGAGTTGGGTCCATCAGTCACCAGGGGTGGACCAATCGAATAGGTCCTTCCTCCCTGTGGAGTGGGGCGGCATAAGAGAATTTCAAGGCCACCAGGGCATGATCTGACCATGACAAAGGGGAGAGATATAACTCTCCCCTCAGACCACATTGTCACTGCTCTGACAAGAAAACTAAGTCCGGTGTGTTACCACTGTCTCGAGTCGGGTCCCGAATGATCTGAGTAGGGCCCATGGCCACCATGGAGGCCATGAACTCCCTATCTGCCTCTGAGGACCATCCTAGGGATGGCAGATTGAAATCCCCCAGAACCATAAGTCTGGGGAATTCCACTGCCAAACCCAAGAGCCTCCTGCAGCTCAGGCAGGGAGGTTGCTACACAGCAGGGAGGCTGATACAGCAGCAACACTCCCAACTTCTCTCGGGCACCCAACTTGAAAAACAGGGTCTCACAACCGCCTACTTGTGGAGCAGCGCCCCTGAAAGCCACAAGAGATTCTTGGATAACAACTGCCACCCCTCCTCCCCTGCCCTGACATCTCAGCTGCTGCCACAGCAATTTAGTCTGATTCTAAATTGTGCAATAAGAAGTTCGTGATCTGAACTGCAGTCAGCTCTAGCTCTTGTTTTTACTGACTGTATAGATGTCCGCCACCTTTGGCTGCAAAGGATGTAGTTAATCTGATTTTGGTGTCAACCATCTGGTGAACTCCATGTATAAAGTTGTCTTTTAGGTTGTTGGAAGAGAGTGTTTGTTATGCACAGTGATTTGTCTTGGCAAAATTCTATCAGCCTATGTCGCACTTCATTTTGTTCTCCCAGACCATGCTTGCCTGTAATTCCAGGTGTCATTTGACTACCTACCTTAGCATTCCAGTCTCCTGTAATGAAAATAACATCTCTTTTTGGCGTATTATCCAGTAGGTGCTGCAGATCCTCATAGAACTGATCTACAGTACTTCTGCTTCTTCAGCATCTGTGGTTGGGGCGTATATTTGGATCACTGTGATATTAAATGGCTTATCCTGAATTCGAATTGAGATCATTCTTAGGCTGACCATACATCCCGTTTTGAATGGGACAGTCCCATTTTTTTAGCATTTTTCAACCGTCCCATTGTTTTGATAAAAATCTCAATTTTGTCCCATTTTTTAAACCCAGCAGTAATGGCGTGGGAGGAGGATCTGAGCTGGAGCTACCGATTGGAGGCAGCCCGGAAGAGGAAGCCCTACCGCCTATCAGCACATGGTAAAGGAGGGACCGGGGGCGGGGTTTGCAGGTGGGAGCCAATCGCGCAGACCGGGGGGCAGGGACTGTTAGAGTTCTTGTGTTGCCCTGGCGAATTATTCCTATACAAAGCAAAAGCCTTCTCATGGTGACGTGAAGTGCAGGTGCAAGATAACAACAATCACGTGTGTATTGTTTTGACTAGATTGCATGGGAACAAGGTCTTGCATGGGAACAAGAACAATCCTTCCGTGGGAAGCCTTGCCCAGGCCCCCCCCTGAGCAAGGAAGGGGGGAACTCAGTGTGTAGATGCAGCACTGCTAACCAATAGCAGGTCATGCTATGTGCTTTAGGCCTAATGCTTTGAGGCCTAGTGTGTGTAACAGCTAACATCCAGCCAATCAGAAAGCTAGAAGAACTGAATATACAACCATGCAAAATGGTGTTCTATGTCTTCTTGATTTCTAGTGTCTTTTAGCCATGTAGTTCTTCATGTGTTCACTTCCCGTGGACTGGGCAGAGTGAGCTATGCCTGGCTTTGGGTATAGGCCATGGCAGGAACTCTGGCCCTGGGATCAATACACGGAACTCTGCTTATAAGTTTGTTTTGTTTTCCTTTTACAATGATGTATCCTGTATATTCATCTTTTTCATTGTTGCGATAATGTGATTATATATGCATTATTGCCCTATGCTAAACAGTAAACACTGTTAGCCCTAACAAGCTGCATTCTTGTCTGTTTATTCTCAAGCCTCGGGTTTTTCCCCTTTAAGCCAGCATATACCCCATCAGGGACCCCTGTCTTTTTCATGAATACGGAATATTACATAAGGCCCCATCCCATTTTGCCATCCCAATGTCCCGTTTTTATCTCAAGGAAATATGGCCAGCCTAATCATTCTATCATTTTTTGGATTGTATCCAAGCACTGCTTTAGCCACTTTATTATTAATTATGAAGGCTACTCCATTTCTTCTATGGTCCTCTTGTCCACAGTAGTAGATCTGGTGGTCATCTGAGGTGAAGTGGCCCATTCCAGTCCATTTCAGTTCACTGACACCCAAAATGTCTATATTTAATCTTGACATCTCACCAATAACCACATCCAATTTGCCCTGGCTCATAGATCTTACATTCCAGGTTCCTATGGTGTGTTGATCTTTAGAACATCAGGTTCGTCATTCACCACCAGCACCGTTGGCCACTAGCCGTTCTTTCGGCTTTGAGCTAGCTGCATCATCACATCTGGGGCTAGTTGAACTTATCCTCTGTTCCTCCCCAGTAGCATTTTGACCATCTTCCGACCTTGGAGTCCCATCTTCCGATGGTATACTGACATATCTCTGGTTGTACTGATCCATTTAGAATACTGGGGTAGGTTGCCGTTACCTTCCCCAGGGATCGTATTTAGTCTACATAATTTATATATACAATAATAAAGGATTTGACTGATTGATTGACTGACATTAATATTTTTAAACCTTATTAGTCTTCCCACAACCATATTAACAACAACGTAAATAGTGGACCAAAATAGGACACTAATGAGCAAGCCAAATCATATATGTCAAGCCCCCCCCCCCCCATATATTATATCTCCAGCATAAAAAGGAAGGTTGACTTCTATTTCTTCCTATCATCTAAAGTGTCCAATAAACAGAGAAAAGGAATATTTGATCAAGTAGTCTCACCTTAAGCCAATCAATAGGATCTACTTTCTTGCTAATGTGAAATATACTCTCAAGTGTCTTTTCGTCACTGAAACCAGGTTGCAATGAACAATATGCCATAATTCTGACAACTGAATTAACATATTAAATAAGAATTCAAAGTTCTTGCAAATATACCTTTGATACATGCTCAAATCAGTCAGTGTTCATTTGCAGTGGTGCAGAATTAGCTATGGAAATAATAATGGTTTGCACATTGCCAGTCCAGGCTACATGGCAAGAAATGTCTATTTTCTTTGTTTATACATAATCCTAAAATACATATGTAAAACAGTAAAACAGTCTAATTTCCAGTTATAAAGATGAACGGATTTGTACCTTAAATCAAAGAGAGAGGTGTCTGAGTATATTCAACTGAAATAATTATTGGACTTTTTGAAAGGTTCACACATTAGGCAGAGTGCATTAATTGTCTCCAAAAGTTGCTGAAGAGGTATTAAAATGTTGTACTAGAAAACCGTCTTGTATGCACTTTTTATGCCTCAGCTGCTACATTTTCAATGTTGTTTTTAAAATCAAATAGTGTAGTAATATCTTTTCTTCTTTGAGAATTTAACATCTCAAGCAGCACTGGAAATCTCTGTGTAAAACTGATATTTGCCTCCTTTTCTGGGAAAGCTCTTCAATATTATGATTTGAATTCAGCAAGGTGGCATATTTAAAAGCCCTACGTATTTTGGATTTTAATTTACTCCATCAGTGAAACAACCTGAAAGCAAAATGCTGAACAGAGGAATTGGGAAAAACAAAAAGCAATAACAAAACAAGAGCTATTATTGGGTTTTACATACTTCAATACTGTATCAAAAATCTGTTGAATACCAGACTTTCTTAACCTCCAGTCTCCACATATTGCTCTTCATCTTTGACTATGCTGGTTGTGGGTTATGAGAATTAGTTCCTCTAATATGCTGTGAAGGAATTCCAATGGTGATAGAATCACTGGTTGCCCAATTTTGTCTGAAATATTGAAATCTAAGAAAATCTCATTGGGTGAATTAACTAGTGCTGGTTAGCACTGGATGAATTGCTGTGGTGCAGACTTTTCAGAAATTAATGTAATTCCTTGCCTTCAAGCAAGAAAAAGGCATCTTGCCCAAGCTCTCTACTTATTTGTGCCCAGGACCAATATTTTGTTTATAACCTGTAATATCTATGTCCTACACTGAACACTTAGGAAGTACTTCCTCCCTTAATTTGCTTTTTAAAAAAATTGTCAAGGGATCCAGGACAAGAACCACACTGAGAAGGGTTTCCAGCTCTAGTTTCTTTCTTTATTTATTGTGATATTTATACCCCGCCTATCCCCTCCCTAACGGAGGACTCTAGGCAGCTTACATACATATACATTTTCCAATTCCATACTACAATTCACCATATACAGTGCCCGCGCGTAAGGGGAGGCGGTAAGGGAACTGACTCTTCTAAGCCTCCAGACTACATATCCCAAGATGCCTTGAGCCGGCTGCTGACTGAGTGACATTGCTTATTGTTCTTACCCTATGAACAGAATCTTGCCAGACTGAGGCTACCTACACTAAGCTAAAGGAAATAACTCAAAAGGGCTCTAGCGAGGGGCTGCCTTGAACTTCTTAACCTTCCCAGCAATGGAGTCTGGACTTCGAAGTCTCTTATCAGTCTGGAATGCTCTCTCCCCCTGGGAAACAGTATCCATGCCGGAACGCACTACAAAAATTCCCTTCTCACCCATACGTCTTCCTCAAATCAGGTCCTCTACCAGAGGCCTGGGAGTTTGAGGGTTCTGCGCAGTATCTTAGCTGTTCCTAGCATTGCACTCGTCTGAGAGTTCTGATGTTGCTCCTGGGATCTGTTCGAGCCACTCTCCCAGCTTAGGAGTCACAGCCCCGAGGGCTACTACCACCACTGGGACCACTTTGGCCTTCACTTTCCACATCCTCTCTAGTTCTTTCTTCAGGCCCTGGTACTTCTCCAGCTTCTCATACTCACTCTTCCTGATGTTGCTGTCACTTGGCATCACTACATCTATCACCACTGAGAGAGTGAGAGAGAGACAGAGACAGAGACAGAGACAGAGAGACAAATTTTATTAAAGATTACAGCTACAACAGTAAAAACTAACACAAACTGAAAAAAGACAGAATAAAAAGAAAGAGTAGAAGGTAGAGAAAAGAAAGAGAAAAGGAAGAAAGAGAAAGAGAAAAGAAAGAAAAGAATATAGTAAAGAAAAATAAAAGAAATATATTAAGAAGTGACTTCCCACCTTCATCACAATTATAAACAATTTTAGTAACTTATCACCTCCTCTTAAAATAAAACAAATAATTTCTTCTTCCCACATCCCTTCACTTATCTATAAACAAATCCATAAAGCATCATCATGTGAGTCCTTGTGTCAGCAAATGTCCATTAAGAGTTACCTGAGATAATAACATATCTATTTTAACCTTAATCAAATAAAGAGTTCCCTGGTTGGAGGAGATGGGCGGTGATACAAATTTAAATAATAAATAAATAAACCAACTATATATTTCTTCCTTTTACTTCTAACAATCTTAATATTTAGTCCATTCAAATAATGACAAAGAACTTCGCGGGGCTACCCCCGGCTTCTCCAACACCCAACGCACTGACCGAGGGGCTATGGGGACCAATAAACCCCCAAACATCTCTGCCTGGGAAGAGGGGGTGAAAAGGAAGTTTTTAGGGGGTGAGGAGGGGTCTTTAGAAGTCCAACTGTCATCCCTCCTTAACCCGGCATATGGCATCAGCTCCCGGTCACCATCTTGTTCCCTAATATAGTAGAAATATATGGCTATTGTGCTGTAGATGTAAAAATGGACAGGGTGAAAAATGTAATGTAAGTTATTTTTCTATCAGTGTATAACAAGGGTATTATTTTCATCTGACAATATCAGAAAACCAGGGTTGCCAGGATCCTCAGCCATTCTGGTCCAGTAAGTATTCTTCTGAAACTTCTGTGAGGTACTCAAATTGATACTCGAATATGTCAGAAGAGGTCAGTTTACATACCAATACCAAAGTCCCTCTTCCAGGGGAGATGGGTGGTGGCAAAATTTGAAATATAAATAAATAAAAAAGGAGACTTGACAGAGTGTGCAAACAAACATGTAACAGCCTTAATGTCACACGCTAGCAAAATAAGCACAATGAAAAAAGTGGAACTAAGATTAAATATAAAGAAGACCAATCTAATGACAACAGGTACAGCAACCGGAATTGAGAAAGAACAAAGAACTGAGAATGAAGATTCTGAAGTGGTGAATAACTTCTGCCTTTTAGGATAAACTATCAGACTAGTAGAGTAACAATCAGTTGGACTTTGAACAAGCAGGATAGAAAGGGTATTAATGCTTTTGAAGTTTGGTGTTGGAGAAGACTCTTCAGAATACCATGGACAGCCAAGAAAGAAAAAGAAAAACAAACAAACAAACCAAACGGATCAAATAACAAATCAACCCAGAGTTCTCACTTGAGGCACAAATGACCAGGCTGAAATTATTAAACTTTGGACACATTATACAAAGACATAGCATTTTTTGAAAAGTCCATAATGCTGGGAAAGGTGGAAGGAAAGAGAAGAGGATGACCAGCAGCAAGATGGATGAACTCAATTACAGCAATGGTAGGTACAGTATTGGAAGACCTGAAGGACCAGATTGGAGACAGATTGTCCTGGATAAAATCTGTCTGTGCTATTCCTAAGAATCAATACTGACTTGATGGCACATGATCAATCAAAAAATCCTGCTTTCTATTTTGCCTTTCATCAAGTAAGGCTGGCAAAGACATGGAAAGGCTTGATAGAAATTACTTCCTCAGAAGATCTGTCTGTCTCCTTCCATTCCGTTTTTCCATCAACAAGGTCTTCTTTTCTTGGTAAAAATCATTGCATTAATATTCATATTTTAACCTGTTTTTCTTATAATCTTAACTGACTTTTTTTTATAATGTTTGCACTGCTGTTTTATATTTTATTTCTTTAAATGGAGGGGACGTATTTTTTAATACTGCTTTGCCATTTCACAGCATCTGTGGCTTATAAATGCTTTAAATGAATGAATAAAATGGACAAGGAAAGCAATAAAATACAAGAAAGGAGGAAATGGGAAAAGTTAAAATTTAAGGAATGACTACATTGCTCACATACTCTGTTTTTTCCCCCCCTTAACATACATAATCTCCTAACAGGTTATATGAGAATTTTTGCACATCCTTTATCATTAGTTTTTTTCTCTCTCTCTCAATATATTTTTATTGTTAGAATAATGATATTCAAAGGGGGGGAAAGGTCTATATTGGATAGCAACAGTTGAATAACAAAAAAAAGAAGCAACTACTAAGCATAGATAATATATAAATAAAAACATTATGGGAAAACTTTCTAGTAATACAATCTCTCCCCTCTCCCTTATTTCCCCAACTGCTGACCACAACCTAGATATTTATACCTTTAATTAAATTTTTGAGGGTGTTTTTTTTAACATAACCACCACATCTGATAAGATACAGTATATTCATTCATTCATTCATTCATTCACTCACTCATTCATTCATTCATTCATTCATTCATTCATTCATTCATTCATTCTTTCTACAATTTATCACTGCCCATCTCCCCCTACGGGGAGATTCCTTTTTGTTATGATATTTCCAATATTTATTGTTATATGATTTGCCTGTCTTGGTAATTATTGATGGAGTTATATATCATCTGTAAAATGTTTTATATCAATTCTCCCTTAAGTTATAACTTGGAATAAATTTTATAGATTTTTTTCTATAGCTCTTCCAATGGTTGTACTGTGATTATTTCTTTAAAATTTTCCATTCACTTTATCATACAATTTTTTATCAGTTCTATTTCCATGTCATATTTCACTAACAATTTATATATACTGTACATCCTAATAGACTAGCTTGATTTTGTGTAAGTCAGCTTTCTCAAAGTCCCTCCTTTATCTTAACATTCATGTGGCTCAAAACTATTTTATGAATCAATGTGTTACATTGCAACTAATAGTAAAGTTTTGTGTTTTATCAGTTTCAACTCTCATTATAAAACAGATTGAATACTATCATTTCATTATGAATATTTTGTGAGGCTTAATGTATCATAATATGGTATACAGCATGCATTGAAATTACTTTCAGTCAAAGGAAGCAAATAGCTTTTGTGACAACATTTATTCTTTGCTAAGAAAGCATTTGAATAATAAAACAGATAGTTTCTTGGGGTTAATTCAAATATGCTTGCTATCCCTTTTTTAAAAAGTCATTCATCATCAAGATGCAAGCTGGAGAGTGAAGCTGAGGACAACTGTAGTGAACAAGAATTTTAGCTAGTCAAAAATGTGCTGATATTGTTTCTACACACAGAAATGGATGGGTTTTGCTACAGAGAAGCACACAAGTCAGCATCAGATAATTTGCCAATCTACAGCAGCTCCAGATAATCTCAGATCTTTTAGTGAATTCATCAGTGTTGTTTGACAAGCAATAGATAGTCATAATTGCATGATATATACTGTGGGTAAAGGAACATAGTAAATATGAGACAACTTCTCCCAGAGATAGAAGCACACAACATGGTTTTGTACACTAAAAGGGGATGTGTACCTTTTCTGGCAATAGCTATCACTTCTCATAAAATCTCGTATTTCAGATCCCCAGCCAGCAGGAATAGTTCTTCCAAGGGAATGGGGATGAGACCAAGTGTCATGGCCCAGGACTCAGACTCTGACAAAGCTACTCTAGCTGAACCAGTGGAATGTCAACCTCAGAAGACACCAAACCAGGAATCTGATTAAACACAGGCACCATCTGAAAGCTGGAGCAGTCAGATGGTGAGGTACAGCCCCCAAGCCCTCAGACTTGGTGAATAGAGCAGAGAGCAGAGCAAAGATACTCAATGAGGCTCCCTGCCAAGCAAGGGAGTAACTATCTTAATTAAATATTGCTGGCTGCAGCCTGACTTAAGAGGCAGCCTTGACCCATGTTTCTCTGTTGGAAACAACCATCTGATCTCCTGCTCTGGCACGTTGTTCCTGTATATTCTGCTTGTGTAAAAAAAACAACAACTGAAACTCTGTACTTTGCACTGGCTGATGAACCTGGCTTGGTTCTCTGAACTTTGGACTGGATTTTGATTTCTCTTCTGCATGTTCCTGTTCAAAGCGAAACTAATCAGGCAAGCTTTCTTTCCAAAGGACTCTGTTTTGATGGCTGCTGTGGGTCTTCCAGGCTGTGTTGCCGTGTTCTGGAAGTTGTGGTTCCTAACATTTTGCCAACATCTGTGGCCGGCATCTTTAGAGGGCAGGAGCACAGACAGAAGCGATCTCTCTGTGCCCAGGTAGAGTGGCAATGTTAGTTTTCTATTTATAGAGCTAAGTTATAGGAGATTAGATGGGTTTTTTGTTGTGTTGAAATGTTAATGAGTGGCTGCTGATTATGATTAGCATGTTCATTGTGAGAAGTATTCCCATGTCCTGGTGGTTGAGCTGAGTTCATTGACCTTTTGCAGGCTGTGTTTTTCAGGACTGGTAGCCAGGTTTTGCTAATTTTTAGACTTTCTTCTTTTTTATTGTAACTGTGCTGGTGTTTGTGAATTTCAATGGCTTCTCTATAATCTGGTATAGTGGCTTTTGGTGTTGTCCAGTATTTCTGTGTTTTCAAATAGGATTTTGTGTCCCATTTGCTTGAGAGCATGTTCAGCTACTGAAGATTTTTCTGGTTGCTGTAGTCTGCAGTGTCTTTCGTGTTCTTTTATCCTGGTGTGAATGCTTCATTTTGTGGTTCCGATGTATACTTGTCCGCAGCTGCATGGTATACGGTATACTCCTGCAGCGGTGTGGGGGTCCCTTTTGTCTTTTGCTGATTTTAGCATTTGTTGTATTTTTCTGGTGGGTCTGAAGACTGTTTGAAAGTTGTGTTTTTCCATTAGTTTTCCGTTAGGAACCAAAAATTCCAGAACACAGCCACACAGCCCGGAAGACCCAGAACAGCCATCGAACTCCGGCCGTGAAAGCCTTTGACAATACATTGACTCTGTTTTGATTTACATTCCTTTCCTCATCTGCTGTTTATCTACTCAGCCTTGAGCAAATTACTGTTATCACCTAGTAACTGTGTGGGTTTAAAACCTGAAACAGGACACCAGGGGTGTCTGTGACAGACAGCAAAAAACCAAGGTTTCTCCATGAGATTGAAATCCTACTCATTTGTACATGCATGCAACATTAACACATGTATAAAGGGAGGGGGATTAAAAATGTTCTTGTGCCTGCCATTATGGCGTTCCTCCACACCCTAAAGACACCCCTGCATGAGTCAAAAGTCTGGGGTTGTATAAGACTAATTGTATATAGCAGTTTAGATCCTAGCCTTGAGTATTCTAGTCTTTGTATAATCTATATGAGAAAAGTCAGAAGAGGGGTCCTGTGTTCCAAAATGGCCTCCATCTTTCCTTATTTTAGTTTTGCACTTCTTGCCCTATATCATAACCTCATATTGTCCTAGTGTGATTCATTTGCAAATGTTGGCACAACATCACTCCTTCACTTGCTCACAACTGATCCCCTCCTAATTATCTGGTCCCAGCAAAGAGCTTGAGGAGAATCAGGATTTACTCACACTTCATGCTGTAACTTGAAAATATCATGCACATGTGTGAGTTTCCATGGCTTGGATTTTTTTTTAACTTTAAAAATCAAAATTGGAATGCAGTCAAGATATATGAATACATATAGAAAGTAGAAATAATAAAATAAAAAGCACAAACATAATCATAACATAAGGGAAAAAAACATATGGCTCGGTCCTATCCTTTCCTGACCAAGGTTTATTTTATTGTCTCCTTTCACAGCTCCTAATGTCACTGATTCTTGCTTGCTTTTATAGTTGATCTACAAGGTTCTGTATCTGAAGGTTGGAAGAGAGGTACCTCAAGGTAGGTATCCAATGAATCATGCTTAGTTTTCCACTCCAATCATATGTTAGATTAAACAATATGCAAACACAATCAGTGTATTGAGCTGGCTAGTTATCCACCAATACTCTCACCTCTGCTCCATATCCAGATTTCTTGCCTAGCATCCTCACAGAAGGTGAGCTATTTCAATATGATTTCAATTAAAGCTGCATCTGTTAACACTCTCTTTGTCTTCTGTCAAAGCAAGGCGATACTCTCCATTCTTCAACTTGACCTTCTTCCTTTGCTATTCTTGCTATCATTTTATCCTCTAGGCATCTATTGGGCTTCTTCTGTTTATATGGTTAAATATTTGTTAAAAACTCCAGCATTCTAGTGATCTCCATTTTCTTTCTCACTTTCTTTATAAAATATTTTTCTTTAAAAAAATAACAATCTCATAGATAGTAAATGAAGGTAGAAACCATGCGTCTGTGACTTACAGAGCCTAATTCCTATAGGTGTTCTCTCTCACACACATCCATCCATCCATCCATCCATCCATCCATCCATCCATCTATCTATCTATCTATCTATCTATCTATCTATCTATCTATCTGCCAGCTGTCAACACACTAATATACTTGTCTCAAGAGATCAAGGAAAAAAAAAACAGATGGAATTATATGTAGATTTGATGAAGCAGAGCTGTGAAAACCGAAATTGTAGTAATCCAAAGTCAAGGAACAGGGTTAGACTCCCTCTCCTCTCCCCATACTGATGAAATGATGATGTCATGCATGCCCTCATTGATTAATTAATCAATTTTGTAAAATTTTGTTAGATATATATATGGAGAGAGAGAAAAAGATTGATTCACAAAGCCTTATTGTATGTTAGCGCTCACCAAATAGAGCTTCTACAGATTCCCGTAGTGTAGGGTCTCATAATGTTTAAATATAGCTTTGGTAAGAACCTTACTGCATCTCAGTGTAATCCACCAATGTTGATAATACATAATAATACCCCAGATAAGCAAAGTCTATGATGTGCTTTGCCCAGTCAGATTATTCTGTGCTTGACGCTATCCAAGTATATGTAGTAGTTTATGAACCCAAAATGGTTGCCATAGAGTATTTGGAATCTGAAGGGAGAGGTCAATAGTGCAGCAGAGGCACATGTTGGCAAGAGGTTAATCACATTGTCTTAATCCTCATCCTATGTCTAGAACTCTAACGTTCCCAAAATGAGAGCAGAAGGTCTCTTCCTCAGTTGCATTTTGACAGTATCAGAGAGATCCAAGAAGACCACAGCTGTCCCAAAATATAGAGTCTAAACATTATGGGAGAATTTCAGACTTATCTCTGTTTTGCAGTTGGCTTTTCCTGAGGATATAAAATGGACTTTGGTAAATTGCCAATGATTAGCACCTCAAGTTTAGATCTTCCAGCCTTTATCCCACCACAGAAGATCAGTGCTTTAGTAGGGTGGTGCAGGGATGTTGTTTACTTTCTTGTGCTCTAGTTCATAACTGAATGCACAATATACTCTGGTGTGTGTGTATAATCTGTCACAAGCAATAGCTTCCAAGTATGCAATGAGTTAATATATTTACAGCATCACAACTAATCCGCTTTCTTGAGATCATTCTATTTTTGTCTCCTATTCCACAGCCAGGTATGCATAGAATATATATATATATATATATTTTAAAAAGCAATTTATGAAGAACTCCTTTTTATTATCATATTTCTTCAGCTAACCTGCATGCTAAATTAGAATTAATGTCCCAATAATGAGCTTAAAAAAGGAAGGAATACTTTTAAAAAAATGTTAATGTGAGTGACCTGCTGTTTAGATTTTGCTTATGTGACTGAGTATGCAGGGATGAAAGTGTTCAGTTTCAGCACGTCTAGATTGGCTTGGATGTAGGCTTTGTGGAGAGAAATTGCAACAAAGAGATATCACTGCAGGAGTTTATGCAACAGTTCACTGCAGTCTTCTCTGCAGGGCTTTAGTTCAAGAGCTCTGAGGGGAGCAACACCCTTGATCTGCATGCTTTCCTCCCTTCTGCTGTTTTAAAAAACCCAACTCTCTCAAGATGACTTTGAATATTCTCTTCTGCTGTATATTCACAATCTCTTTGCTGGTATATTTGCTCCTATTTGAATGTGGCCTCTAAAATACAGGGAACCCCTGCACATTCAGGCTCAAATATAGGCCAGAAGTTACAGAAGTATTATATTTGCTTCATGTGTAGGCCTGTATATATGCATTAATAGTGTTCTTAAACTAAATATAATGAAGCTTCCCTCTTCAATGTGAAGTTGCCCGAATTTGAAATAACTTCTTAAATAAATTGGGATCTCCCAGGGAACCCCTAGTGACCTCTCATGGAAGCCTAGAGTTCCACAGAACCCTGGTTGAGAAACCCTGGGCTAGGGCAACAAAGGCAATAACATTGAAAGGCTGACATTTTGTAAATGGGAGGGTTCAGCTAATTGCTAAAGTGTCATAAGTTGTAGCAATCTCTGATTGTATTGGAATTGAAAGATGGTTTAATCATTGGTAACACTGTGCATACAGAAAGAAAATACAAGTCTCTATGGCTTTAGCCCTAGCAGTCTTGCATTAAGTTCTAGTCTTAAAAAAAATATTTGTTGGCACATAACATATTTGAGCCATAGCCACTGCTTTTGCTCAGATTAGTCTGTTAGTTTTTGAAGGCAGGCCTGGAAATAGTGATGATCCCTGCAGAAAAGTAGAAGGCAACCGAGGAGCTTACCAAAGCCTACTTGCAGTATTGCCTGTTTTCCTTCATGTGCCTTCAGAAGTTCCACTTCCTTCCAATCTCCTGGTGTTCTGGGGAATCATGGTAATCATGAGGAACTCTACAGTAATTGCTAAGTGCTTCAGAATTATTGCAGCAGCTGGACAAAATGCATCTTGCTTCAGCAACTTCAGAATTAGTCTGTGACTGGAGACAGAATAGTGGGTATACCTGAGCTATTTACTTGGCTATTTTCAGCCTGTAGTCCATACTCTTTAGGAAAGGTTTATGTTGGAATATAAAGAATGGGAGTAATTCAGGGCAATCATCAGGCTATTTGGCTTTGCACTATTTCTCAGCTCTCTTCTTTTCACCAATACCAATTCTAGTATTTAAAATAATAGAAGAGATATGGAGAGAGAGAGAAAAGCAGCCTGTAACAGTAATTCATTGGCTGAGGTCATCTGAGAGGATACAGAGCAGTATGACAGACAGAAATGGTAAAAGATGCCAGATATGGGTTCAAGGGGTCAGTGAGACAAGTCAAGTTGCAGAATTAGCTGTTCTATAAAACTGGATTAGGCAACCTGTGGTATTCCAAATGTTACTGAACTACAGTTTCTTCACCCCTAGGAAGCATGGCCAATGTTGATGAATTATGCAATATTTTGAGTGCAAACAATCCTCTTCCCTTTCTTACTTGGATGAATTTATGGCCAGACCTGTGTATGACCATGTTGGAGCCTAAAGATAATAGTCTGGAATATTTCTGGTTATTCTTTTCTTAATAACTAAATATGTAGAAATAACTGAGTAAACAAAGAAGCGAAACAAAGAAACAAAGGGACACAAAGAAGAGGTTCCAAGATTTCTACTTAGTTAAGTATATCCCATGGAAACCAGTAAGAAAGAGACTGGGTTCACAAGCTGTGCTAAGACAGATTGTGGTTTGTTTGGTTTAACATGTGTGAACTCAGCCATTACAGTTTATGTATTATGGTTTATAGCTTAAAATATCTTATGAATTGTTGCTTATTCAATCAAACCTGTTTTAACCAACTATGGCATAGCATAATATATAAATCTCAGTCATGCTCATGTTCTATCAGGTTCTTTGTGGTTTTTCACAGCTGGACTAATCCATAGTCATAGTATGTATATATGTATGCATCACAATTTAAAATGAGTTAGACAACTTTGGCTGATCTTAAACAGGATCAGGCCTGAATAGTCCATGGCTGGAAGACCACCAACAAATACCAGAACTACAGACTGAGAAGGTTTTTTTTTAAAAAAAATTGTGAAGGTTAGGACAAATAACGTTTGTGGTATTACCACCCCCACTCCCACCCACACACAAAAAAATCCTGTATGAATGTGTTCATGAAGTCACTAGCAGTTGATTGTACAACAAGCAAATATCGGGATGACCTGGGAAAAAAAAGAAATTAGCATAAATTTGCAGAAATTTTTTAAATTTTATTTATAATTCATAAAAGTTTAAATTAAAATGAGTGATTCAGACTTAGCTGCTCTACTGTTCAGTATATATAAAAAAGAGCCCTGTATCTGTTATTTGATTGTACATAGTGGTACATGCTTAAATTATTACAATGAACCCTATTCTTGTGCTTGATACAAGGGCTTCAACTGGTGTGGACTGTAGAAGGTGGGCTGCTTATTGGACATCTGGCTGTCTATATATTACACTTCTGCTGAAGCAATTGCACCTGGCTGTAAATTAATTACCAAGACAGGTTTTAAAGTTCTTATGACATATTAGGCAGCCTTAAAGGGTTGAAGTAAGGATGAAAACAAGGTGATATTGGATGAAATCCTCTGAATATACCAAAATTCATCTCAAGTCACAGGTTACAAAAAAAAAAATATTATCATTGAACTTCAACATTATAAGTTGACCTTCCTCACGTTCTATTCTCTCAATGATGCTAATTTTGAAGCACAGAGGTAGACAATATTCAGCAATGTCTTTCTTTCTATAAAGGAAACATCTGACCCTATTCACTTAAGAAACACCTGAATCTCTAGTGCAGCATTCTTCAACTTGTGCACCATTCAGATGGATGGACTTCAACTCTCAGCATTCTCAGAAATGGCCATACTGGCCAGTGAATTCTGGGAGTTGAATACCACATCTCTTGAGGTAATTTCCTCACCCAGATTGAGAAAGTATCATCAGTATGAGTAACAACTTAACTTTAATGCCCGGAATAGCTGTGTATGTTTAGTACTCATATCCCTTCTGGGCCCTGAAATTGAAGTGAAGAGAATATTATGAACTGGGGCTTCCCATAGCACCAATCCTGTTATTAAACTACAAGTTATTAAACAGGGGTTTGTGGTCCAGAAATCTAAACATGAAACTATAACTAATAAATATTACAATGCATTAAATTATATTTGAGGTAAATAGTACACAGAGCAAACAAATAACAAGCAGTTGATAATTTATGGAGAATTCAGAACAAAGAATATTTGAGGCTGGTATATAAGATTTAAGAAGCAATTAATAATAATTAGCACATTATCCAATTTAATAGGAGAAAGGCAAGGAGTTAAGAGAGTAACACATTTGGCAAGATTTTTGAGACACCTTTTTATTAATAAAAGAAGCTCCAAGGACGAGTTGTTGAAAAACATAAAAATGCTCTGGAAAAGAAAAAAAAAGTGTGGGGGGGAATGGCCTAGAAAGAGTTCATGGATCTAGTGACATTACCTTACACAGATATTGTTTTGCTACTGTACATCTGTCATTATTTTACCAAGGTCCAGCAATTAGCAGAGCAAGTGGGAAGAGTTGAGGAGGCTGTTAGTCCAATCTTCATTTGGAAAGGTCATCCTTGGGTCATTTTAGCCGCCTAGAGCCCTCCGCTTAGGGAGGGGATAGGCGGGGTATAAATACAATAATAATAATAATAATAATAATAATAATAATAATAATAATAATAAATTTTAGTATTATTTTTATTCCGTATTGCTTAGGCTGACCATATTTCCTTGAGACAAAAATGGGACATTGGGATGGCAAAACGGGACGGGGTTAAACTTATGTAATAAAAATGGGCAGAACTTCCATCGTCCCCTTGTGGCTGCCATTTTGACTTTTTTGACCACACCCTGCAGGCACCCCTGAACATGGATGTGCCCTTGGAGTCGCCAGGAGCTAGGCTTGACCAGAGAGTGCAGTGTCTCCTAGCCTTTGAAGGATCATTCCAAGCTGGGTAGCTGGGACTTCGCTTTCTCCAAGGGTCTCCAGACCAGCGTTTCTCAACCTTGGCAACTCTAAGATGGGTGGACTTCAACTCCCATAATTCCCCACCCAGCATGGGAATTCCCCAGCCAACAAGGACGGGAAAGCTCCCTCTTTTGCTCACACGCGCCAGGGTTCCCTCGCCATCCCTTTCCCGCATCACAAGTTCCCTACAAGAATGGGAACGGGGTCTATTTAAGAATAGGATTTTTTTAAAAAAAGGGGGGTGGAGCACACCACCGATGGGACTGCCAACCCTTTCCTGAAAAGTGACCATGTGTCCCAAACTCCAACACACACGTAGCTGCTGAGCGAGAAGGGGGAGAAGAAGAGATAGGAGGGAGGGGTGGGGAGGAGAGGAGAGGAGAGATTGAGGGAGGAAAACAATGGATGCGACGGTTCTAAGGGACCCTACTTACTGATCTCCAGCACAATAAAGTCGACATTTGCATTTTTAAGTCCCAGCTTTATGTCTTACATGATTAAGAGGTATGTTTCATTTGCCATGCTCATGCTGCTTGCTCAGGAGGAAGACACCACATTGCAGGGGCAGATTGAGCAAAATAAACCATCCCTTCCCAGAGGAGCGCTCAGCACAAAAGGGCGGCCGGGCTGGGACGCGGGGGTGGGGGATGAGTTTGACCAGCTATTCAAAAAAGAAGGGGAGGAGAGGCACTTTTTTAAGAGACAAGAAGGCACGCACAGCAACCCCCCTTTCCTGTAACTCAAACTGGTTGCTCTCCCAGTCCGGGAGAAAACCTGATCGCAGACAAATCTAGAGCTGTGTTGGGGTTGGAAGCCTGGGCGCTGTGATTATGCAGGCAAGGCGTTTGGCCGGCTTCAGCTGCGACTTCCACCCCTGTCGGTGGAAGGGAAAAACCAGTCCAGCATTATTTGCCTCCCTGCTTTTCACAGCGCTAGCTCCTCTGAAAAAAGAGGGAAGGGGAAGAGAAAGTGGAGCGCTTCTCTTGTTCCTTATTATTTTACAATGACTAAGGTACTTTTCTGCTTATCTTGCTCGTTCAACCCCTCGTGAACACGCCGTCCCCCAGAAAAGTAAGCGCACTAATTTCATTCCCACGCACTCCGCTCTCAAACGCTCCCCTCTATGGAAGGAAAGCATGTGCTGCACAACGCTTTTATAGCCAAGCGGGCTGATCCATTTGCGCCCCGAGGGGAGGGGAGAAAAGACAGTTAAGGATGGCATTAGAAAAGCAGAGAGCCCACCTCTTCCGGGCTGCCTCCAAATACGGGACAAAATTGAGATTTATATCAAAAAGACGGGACGGTTCAAAAATGTTTAAAAAACGGGGCTGTCCCGTTCAAAACGGGATGTATGGTCACCCTAGTATTGCTACTAGAATTGTTTTCCACAGGAGATTATTGAAGGCACATTGCTTTTCTTCAAATGAGATACTAATTTTATTGTGGAAGCGTTCCCTGCAATCAACATTTTTGGCCTGCTGGCTTGACCATAGAATTAAGGTTGTGCAGAACATTGAAACAAATTGAGGGTCCAGTATAACAGGGAAGCAAATAATTTAAATGGTTGCTTAAGTTAGAGCTCCATGTACTGTAAACATCATATTGCCTTTCTGTCCTCAAACCATATTTGGATGTCAGTCCTTTTCTTTCTCTGTAAAGACTACAAGAGAAACTAGTAGAGATATATTAAAGTAATATTAAGATATATCAGGGAAATATATTTTTAAAATAAGAAACCCTTAGGAGATGTTTTTAAGGAATTTCAGGAAAGCCAGATAATTCAATAAGATTAGAAGTATTTCTTACTGTAGTATAGAATTACATATACCTAGGAAAAATACAACAGTGAATAATTCATGCTTACTGTGTCCCCAAATCTCACTGATTCCAGTCATGCATTTGAAGGCAACAGGATTAGCCACATGAGGTAACCACTCTGATATATTTGCTAACAGAAAGATGTTATGTGCATCCAATGGGCAGGCATTTTGTAGATGAAATGAATTGCAGCCTAGTTTTATTATATTAAACACCATAATAAAGCTCATAATGAGATTTATACATGACTAATTCAGTTGAGGACCTCCTGCTATAATCAGCACTAAATTGAAGGTGCTTAGTTTAGTGATTGGTGAATTATAAAGGTTCATAGTGAAAGTATTAAATATTACTTAAAATGAAAGACATGTGTTATCTGGGATAATATCATTTGCTTTGCGCATCTCTCTTATGCTACTCTTCTTCACTCACAGTATAGTATTGTAAGGTAATTATATGATCCCTTATAGAAAATTAATGGGAATGTATATACTTTGAAGAGCCAGTTTGGTCTAGTGGTTAAGGCAACGGGCTAGAAACCAGGAGACTGTGAGTTCTAGTCCTGCCTTAGGCATGAAAGCTGGCTGGGTGACCTTGGGCCAGTCACTCTGTCTCATCCCAACTCACCTCATAGGGTTGTTGTTGTGGGGAAAAGAGGAGGAGGAAAGAGTATTTGGTATGTTCGCCGCCTTGAGTTATTTATAAAAATAATAAAGGCGGGATAGAAAATAAATAAATAAATATACTTTATGCCAATAGTCACAATGGATATAGGAAGTTGCCAGGTTCAGAGGCAGTATGAATTCCAGTGTGGGAAATCAACAAAGGGAGAAAGCTGTGGTCTTCATGTCTTGCCAGTAAGGCAGGTGGTTGACCACTGAGGAAGATGAGGTCCTGTATTATATGGACCAGACCATCCAGAGCAATTCTAATGTCTTCACCATGAAACATTCTGGACCTAATAAACTATCTATTCCCTGTGTCTATGAAGGTTCTCAGTCATCCAGGTGGAATTGTCTGTAGCTTGAATCATGTCAACTGGATTTCTATTTTCTCAGTGGAAATGTTTCGCTCCTTATCCAAGGAGCTTCTTCAGTCTATTCCCTGTGTACTTCCTTCTTCATGTTTTTGTGTGCTTGCCCATCCTGCTTAATAAACATTCATGTCACTGCTTCATTCAAATAGTTCTGGGGGATAATCTGTCATTTCCAAATCTGGACCTTCATTCAGGAAAAAATAGAGTGCCACTCCTCCTGGAAATATTTGCTCTCTCCTGTTTACAAACAAACAAACAAACAAACAAATAAATAAAATCTGTTTCTGGGATTACTTTCCTCAATTATTTAACTAAGAAAATGGTAGCCACTGCCATGTAACCAAACCGATTTTTATCACCTCTCTCCCAGACAACCAACTGGCTGGAATTTCTCTAGAGGAATTCTGTAGTGAAGGCTCAGCCTGAGACTAGAAGCTGCTATCCCCATGAGAAGTCAGGCCTACTAGTTCTAATTTCTATAGAGAGAAATAAAGAGAACAGGCTGGTTCAACAGATCTAAAGGCAGCAGATTGCAGAAGGGCACTTTCATAAGTCATCATCCTAAATAGATCTCCATCCAAATAATTATACATTAAGCAACTGCATTATAAACTAGACAGATAAATCATTAAATATATTTAAATCTGTTTGTGAAACTGATAAACTATGACTTTTAAAAAAAATCTAAGATAGGTTAATTATTTTTATAACATTAAAGAAGACAATACACAATTAGATTATTAAAAGCCTGCTCTCTTTAATAATGGATTTCTAGATAATTTTTATGATAGCTGGATAAATGTCTTCTTTTATCCTGTATAATATGGTGATTCTGGTTTATGTTAACCTTTATCATAATCACATTTTAAATATCTATCACAAATGAAATAGATGTATGTGTGCAGAGTTTTAATTCTCACTTTAATTTTGATAGATCTTTGTATATAGGAAAACCAAATGCATGGAATTTGAATCCAGCATACATTCACATATTCTACTGTATTTTCGTTTAAAATGGTTATAATTGATTATAGATTCACAGAGAAACAGTTATTTGATAGTTATATAGAAGTGCTGTAGCACACATAATAGAAGCCTCATTGTCTCCAGTTAGTGGGACAAAAAGTCTGAGAACAACATAAACTTGTTCTGCTAGTGGTGTTCCTGCTGGAAATATCACTGAGAATTACATAGGTTGGAATATCACAGAAGACAGTGCTAATGGCAAACCTTTGCTAAATAATCCTCTCCATTGTCCTCAGTCTAACTAGTGTAATTTGTATTTGTCTCCTAAATTACACCTTGCATCTCTCTCACCAACAGCAGACAACAATGTGAAGCAGCAGAAAAGAAACCCATAATATGATGATGGCAATTCTTTCAAATACTAGGTATCACTGCCCATTTTGCTTGATGACTATCCACATATAATCTCTCTCTGTTTTTTTCTTTCTCAAGTCGCACATGATCCTGAAATCTTACAGGGTTACAATGATCACACTCTAGAGATCTCACATTAATGTAATTTCAGTATTCCTGCCTAAAATCTCATGAAATTTAGGAATTTCATGAGATTTCAGGTAGTTATGTTTTTTTAAAAAAACTTTCAAAATATGAACTTTGGGGTTTCACAAATTTTATCAAATAGACTTAACAGTACCCTTAAAATTACAGCTGCCATGCTGTGACCCTGCAGTGTGATGGTGCCGAACATGGGATATATAGTTGCCAACAAAATAAAGACAACTTTATACTCCTTTACCTGGAGATGGCTAGCACCTTAGATTTGCTCTGAGGGGCCCTTTTTATAAACTTAAGAATACTCTGCCTTTGGATCCCATTTTATTCATTATATTTTAAATTATTACTTATTATGTATTTTATTTTATTTATAAATGTATATTAATGATTTAATCCTGTTGTAAACCGCCCAGAGTCCCCCTCGGGGGAGTTGGGCGGTGATAAATCCAATAAATAAATAAATAAATAAACTTAACATGAAGCTGATACTCTTGGCAGCCCCATGTTATTTATAATGTTTATTTCATGGAATGTGAGAGGTTTATAGTAAACTTAGCAAGGTGATGGATTCACAGGATTCACATACTGTCTTTGAGTTTAATATTCATTTTATTATACATCTCTGCACTGTATTTTATCCTATACTATTTATCTTACTTTTTATCCTTACTTTATCTTATCTTATTATATTTTATCTATCTTATCTCACCGAGGCCTATTTTATCTCATTTTATTGTATCTTACTTTATTTCATTTTATTGTATTTTACTGTGACTGATGCCTATGCTTTGATATGGTCAATTTACTAATCAAAGCAGCCAGGAAATCAGAAGACGTCTACTTCTTGGGAGGAGAGCAATGGCAAATGTTGATAAAATAGTTAAGAGCAGAGACATCACACTGACAACAAAGGTCCGCATAGTTAAAGCAATGGTATTCCCTGTAGTAACCTATGGCTGTGAGAGCTGGACCATAAGGAAGGCTGAGCGAAGGAAGATAGATGCTTTTGAACTGTGGTGTTGGAGGAAAATTCTGAGAGTGCCTTGGACTGCAAGAAGATCAAACCAGTCCATACTCCAGGAAATAAAGCCAGACTGCTCACTTGAGGGAATGATATTAAAGGCAAAACTCAAGTACTTTGGCCACATAATGAGAAGACAGGATACCCTGGAGAAGAAGCTGATGCTAGGAAAAGTGGAAGGCAAAAGGAAGAGGGGCCGACCAAGGGCAAGATGGATGGATGATATTCTGGAGGTGACAGACTCAACCATTGGGGAGCTGGGGATGGTGACGGCCGACAGAAAGCTCTGGCGTGGACTGGTCCATGAAGTCACGAAGAGTCGGAAACGACTGAACGAATAAACAACAAACAACAACTAATCAAACACATACTGTCTTTGAGTTTAATATTCATTTTATTATACATCTCTGCACTGCATTTTATCCTATACTATTTTATCTTACTTTTTATCCTTACTTTATCTTATCTTATTATATTTTATCTATCTTATCTCACCGAAGCCTATGTTATCTCATTTTATTGTATCTTACTTTATTTCATTTTATTGTATTTTACTGTGACTGATGCCTATGCTTTGATATGGTCAACTGACTAATCAATAAAGTATACTACTAGTAGTAAACTTAGCCCCTAAAGCAGAGAATATCACTCCTCCATGTTTTAGCATAATTTGCTGGCTTTTCTGTATGTATGTATGTATGTATGTATGTATGCATGCATGCATGTATTTACTTACTTATGCATGCAGGGGTTGTTAGCCTTCATTTAGAAATTACTTTAAATCCAGTCCCTTCCACTAACACCACCCAGTGCAGGATGGGTACTGCAACTATAGTAGTGTTTTACTTTCAGGAAAAATCACCAAGAAAGATGATGACAAGTTAAGGTATCCAGGTCCCAATATTAGTGATTGGAATATCTGATCTGTTTCACTGTAGTAGGATTAACATGTTGCCTGTCTGCCATTATGCATGAGCTAAGAGACCAATTAAATAGATAATATACAGTAGGAATGCATGGACAGCTGTCACAGTTGAGGTGGGATGGAGAATCATTGGTGACACTAGAGAATTTAGATATGATAGTGGCAGCTTGGAATCACAGAGGAATATAAGGATTGCCCATGGTCCATATACCACATGTTGCTGATCTCTGGGTGTGTTTCTGTGTATCAAATACATAAACAAATACTGTTGCTTGGTCAGAAATAAGAAGTTTCTTTCTAGCAGAAAATACAGAGACTTCTACTTCTCCTTTCTCCACAGAGGATTTGGTTGCAAAATTTATGTAAAAGCATGGCTTAGGAATCATTTCCTAGCTAAGTATGCAGGGCAAAACAACTCTGGTTGTTGTATTGCCATTTGATATTCATATTTCATATTCAATGTCTAGGGCAAAATAAATAAGAATGCTTCTTTTATTTTATTGGAGAGCTACTTCATTTTATTTGCTTCTTTTATTTTTAAAATTTGTCACCCTTCAAAAGCTAGTTTTTTCAAGGCAGCTTACAAAAGACATTGCCATATAAAATTCTAAATAATTAAAATATAAAATAGAACACAACATAAAATGATAAAAAGACCAAAAGCAGTAATTAAAGTATTTTAAATGTTTATAAACAGGAAATTTGCTTAAGATAAACATGCTAATTGATGAAAATGCCTGGGAGAATAACAATGTCCTTGCCTGCAATTGAAAAGGCAACAAAATCAGCATGAAATATATCTCACTGGGAGGAACATTTTAGAGTTGGGGGCTACAACTAAAAAAAAAGTCACTCCAAGATTCAGTATGGAAAGCACCTGGAGCTAAGTCTCTGAAGATAATCTAGTTAAGGATAGGAACATTCTGGTGTTATGGGCCAAAAGTGTGAATGGTTTATAGAGATTAATAACTGCACTTTGAACTAGACTGCTCTAAGCTATAAATCTGATCTTTCCAGAACACCATTCACCTGGACAGATAAACCATGCACTAAAGGTTTCAAAGACTACCAGTTTGGTGTAGTGGTTAAGGCACCAGGCTAGAAACTGGGAGACCATGAGTTCTAGTCCTGCCTTAGGCACAAAGCCACCTGGGTGACCTTGGGCCAGTCACTTTCTCTCAGCCCTAGGAAGGAGGCAATGGCAAACTACTTCTGAAAAACCTTGCCAAGAAAACTGCAGGGATTTGTCCAGGCAACCTCTGAGAATCAGACACGATTGAACGGATAGAGAAAGAAGTTTCAAAATAATTACTTTGTACCATGATATGATAGGGGGTGCAATGGCTCGGTGGTTAAGACGCCAGGCTTGTCGATTGGAAGATCAGCAGTTTGAGACCCGAGCGCCACATGACGGAGTGAGCTCCTGCACTCGCCCCAGTTCTTGCCAACCTAGCAATACAAAAGCATGCAAATGCAAGTAGATAAATACTTCCGTGAGATGGTAACAGCGTTCCGCATGTGTCATGCTGGCCACATGACCGCTGAAATGTCTTCGGACAGCATTGGCTCTTCGGCTAAGAAACGGAGATGAGCACTGCCCCCTAGAGTCGGACATGACTGTGCAGGGGAAAACCTTTACCTTTAACATGATATCAATGTTGTTTCAGTATTTATTAATATATTTCTGAATATGAAAGTGAATATGGGGTAGCTGATCTGCAGCACCAGCATAGCAGCTCTATACTGCCATCGTGCTTAGTATCAAGTCTTTTTATGTGATAAAGTAACTTCTCTGCTTAGGTATAAAAATGAATTGCAAATAAACCCAATACAGATACCTGTCAAGGTAGATATGACAGGGAGGAGAACTTCCTTTCAATTTGTTTTTACTAACAAGGGAAAGAATATTGTGCATATGTCAAAAAGTAGATATTAATCAAAATTAACATCCACACACATTCCCATTCCTTGATTTTGGTTTGCTGAGAAATACAATATTAAATTATAGCATTTGGGTGTTTTTGTAATTACTTCCTTTTAGATGTATTGTGTTTAATTTGTTCTTGATTTGCATTTTTATTAAGTCCTTCTGAGAATACTTGATAATGAAGAGGGCCTAATAAGTTTGATTTTGGAATTGAAGGAGCTAAGAATTCAGTGTATTACAAACAAATTACATTTTACAGGATCTCCTCCATATGTGACTGTTTGTCTGGTATGCAAACCAGTAAGTAAGAATGGCCTATGGGTAAGCCATGACTCTTATCTATTCCATATACAGAAATCAGTTACCTGGGTGTTTTGTGGTAGTGTTCAAAAGTTTTCAAGTTTCAAAGAATTTAATTTAATTATATTTAAATGTCAGTTATTGATCCCTTTAGATTTTGTATGTAATATGTAAATATCTTAAGGCTGTTTCAAAAGTTCTTGCCTTGCTTGTTCTAGGAAAAAGGGACAACAATAACAAAAAAGCTAAAAAGCAAGACAAAAACAATTTTGTGATATAATTAATAATGAATTGAATTCCCTTCCCCCTCAAAAAATCAATTTATAAAACATACCTAGGTAGATATTTAGATATTTACTTACTATCCATATCTATATCCATATCCATATTCCATTCAATCATGTCTGATTCTCAGAGGTAGTTTTCTTGGCAAGGTTTTTCAGAAGTGGTTTGCCATTGCCTCCTTCCTAGGACTGAGAGAAAATGACTGCCCCAAGGTCACCCAGGGGGCCTTGTGCCTAAGGCAGGGCTAGAACTCATGGTCTCCCAGTTTCTAGCCTGAGGGTTTCTCAACCAGGGTTCCATGGAACCCTAGAGTTCCACGAGAAGTCACTAGGGGTTCCCTGGGACAGGGGTCGACAAACCGCAGCTCGCGAGCCACATGGGGCTCTTTGGCCCCTTGAGTGTGGCTCTTCCCCAGGTAGGCGTGGCGGGCGTGGCGGGGGCAGGCATGGCAGCGGGCGTGGCAGGGGCAGGGGCGGCAGCGGGCATGGTGGCAGCGGGCACTAAGTGTGTGAGATTGGCCCACAAACTCCCACCCACAAACCCCGCTCCCGCGCTGGATTCCCCACCAGCTTTACTTTGCCTGGACTGGGGGCGTGAGCGGCTCCAGAAGAGAAGCAACTGGAGCAGTCGCGCCTCTCTTTCCCTTCTCCTTCTTCCAAACCTCCCCCGCCCCCTTCCACGTGATTGGCTCCCACCCGCAAACCCCGCCCCCTTCCACGCGATTGGCTCCCGCCCGCAAACACCGCCCCCTTCCACGCGATTGGCTCCCACCCTCAAACCCCACCCCCTGGCCCTCAAGTGATATTATAAATTTTATAAATGTCAAAATGGCTCCTGGCATAAAAAAGTTTGCCGACCCCTGCCCTGGGAGATCATGATTTATTAAAAAAAATATTTCAAATTCAGGCAAGTTCACATTAAAGAGGTAAGATTCATTATTTATTTTTAGTTTAAGAACATTGTTAATGCATATATACAGGCCTACACATGAAACAAATATAATAATTTTGTAACTTTTGGCCTATATATGAGCCTGAATGTTCAGGGGTACCCCGAGGCCTGAAAAATATTTCAAGGGTTCCTCCAGGGTCAAAAGATTGAGAACGGTTACCTGGCTCTTCCATCTTTATATAGCTGAGACATAATGTAAATGTTCTTGGGGGGGTAGCCTTTATTTATTTGTTTGTTTGTTTGTTCATTTATTTATTTTCTATCCCACCTTTATTATTTTTATAAATAACTCAAGGCGGCAAATATACCAAATTCTCCTTCCTCCTCCTATTTTCCCCACAACAACAACCCTGTGAGGTGAGTTGGGCTGAGAGTGAGTGACTGGCCCAAGGTCACCTAGCTGGCTTTCATGCCTAAGGCGGGATTAGAACTCTCAGTGTCCTGGTTTCTAGCCCGTTGCCTTAACCACTAGACCAAACTGGCTTAAATTTGTAAATGAAAGAATGCAAAAAAAATTAAACAGTATTTCAAATTTCATCAGCTGTCTTGAGTACTTTCTTCCTTGCTAGCCTATCCCAACTATGCAGAATTTAAAAGTAAAGACATCCTTGAGCCCATATTATGACTCCAAAATCTGAGCTGAACTCCCAGTTATGCTGAGGGACCTCCGTAGAAGTGTTTCATTAGCACAGTTAAAGCTCCTGACAGGCCACATAAAAGAGAAAGCGAAAAATGAAAAAAGAGAAAGAGAAAAATGAAACCCAAACTTTAACCTTAGCCTTGCCACCAAAAAGAGCGATGATTGGTAGAGTTTAACCCGGTGATAAAGCTCATTGTCTATCTCTTCATTATATATACAATCATTAAAGGTAAAGGTTTTCCCCTGCACTGTTGTGTTGGACTCTATGGGGCGGTGCTCATCTCCGTTTCTTAGCCGAAGAGTCAGCGCTGTCTGAAGACGCTTCCGTGGTCATGTGGCCGGCATGACGCGCATGGAACGCTGTTACAATCCCACCAAAGTGGTACCTAATAATCTACTTGTATTTGCATGCTTTCGAATTGCTAGTTTGGCAAGAGCTGGGGAGAGTGCGGGAGCTCACTCCATCACGTGGCACTCGGGTCTCGAACCACCAAAGTTGTTACCTTCCGATCGACAAGCCTGGGTGTCTTAA
The DNA here is from genome assembly GCA_023362775.1 of Charina bottae. Taxonomy (NCBI): domain Eukaryota; kingdom Metazoa; phylum Chordata; class Lepidosauria; order Squamata; family Charinaidae; genus Charina; species Charina bottae. The sequence goes on from JALMGJ010000003.1 coordinate 13,741,766, forward strand.
CCACTGAGCCATTGCGACCCCTTATTCAATCATTAGTGCATCATTATTATATAATTATATATAAATATAAATATAAATATAAATAATATAAATATAAATAATATAAATATAAATAATATAAATATAAATATAAATATAAATATAAATATAAATATAAATATAAATATAAATATAAATATAAATATAAATATAAATATAGTCACTAACACTGACATTGGATTATTCAAAGATAAGGTAGCTTTGCCCTTTCTGTGAAATGGCTATTTGTTTTCATGGACGTGAACATGTAGCCACAACATTTCCTCAGAACGTCAAGATTCATTGCCAGTTCTAAAGACCTTTGTGCATTCTGTGCTATATTTTGAGCTTCTATCTTCTCTTAAAACATTTCTTGAATGGAATTTGGCCAGGATTGTTGTTGTTTGTTGTTTGTTGTTGTTGTTGTTTTCCCCCTGCTCTATTATCAAAAATTTTTAGGCTGGAAATGAGGAAAAATTGTGGGATTCTCACTCTTGTTCTTTTTTTAGCCTCTGCTGCCACTGACAGCATACTGTGGGGAAAAAGACAGAATTGGTTTTGATAGGCTGACCATATTTCAGGTTGGCAAAATGGGACGGGGTCTTATGTAATATTCCGTATTCATGAAAAAGACAGGGGTCCCCGCCCCCAGTCCGTGTGATTGTCTCCCGCTTGCAAACCCCACTCCCCAGTCTGCACAATTGGCTCCTGCCTGCAAAAACCACCCCCGGTCTGCGTGATTGGCTCCCACCTGCAAACCCCACCCCCCGGTCTGTGCTCCAGCTTGGATCCTCCTTCTGCGCCATTCCCGCCGGGTTTGAAAAATGGGATAAAATTGAGATTTTTATGGAAACGACGGGACGGTTGAAAAATGCTTAAAAAATGGAACTGTCCCGTTCAAAACGGGACGTATGGTCAGCCTAGGTTTGGATTTTTCTTTTGGTCCTCTCCTCTATACCTAAAATGGTGTGCTTCTGTCTGTGTGCTTGAATGCTAACAACATAAGCCTAAAAATAGGCAATAAAGTTTCCCTCATTTGACAGAATGGAAGTGGCAGAAGCAGAGTGAAGAAATAACTGGGTGTTAAAATAATTGTAGCAGAAACCATGCTTTGGCCAAAATAGTTGCAGACATGTCTATAAGCAGGTCCTTTCTCTTCCCTGTAGTTTTTATGTGGATTGAGAGCTGGCAGTATAAATACAATTTCACAGGCAAAAATCCTGATGGGATGTACGCTGGCTTAAAGGGGAAAAACTCGAGGCTTGAGAATAAACAGACATGGAGTGCAGCTTTTAGGGCTAAAAGCATTTACTTGTAGCATAAGGCAATAATGTATATACAGTACATTATCGCAAAAAGGAAAGTTGAATATACATGGTACAGCATTGCAAAAGGAAAAACAAAAACAAACTTATAAGCAGAGTTTCGTGTATTGATCCCAGGGCCAGAGTTCCTGCCACGGCCTATACCCAAAGCCAGGCATAGCTCACACTGCCCAGTCTTCAGAAGTAGAATACACGTGAAGAACTACATAGCTAAAGACACAAAAAATCAAGAAGCATGGAACACCATTTTGCATGGTTTGATATTCAGTTCTTCCAGCTTTCTGATTGGCTGGATGTTAGCTGTGACACACACAAGGCCTAAAGCACTAGGCCTAAAGCAATAGCATAACCTGCTATTGGGTGGCAATGCTGCATCTCAGCAAGCATGTGATCTCCTCCCTCCCTCTGCTCCCCCTGGAGCAGGCTTCCCATGGAAGGAATCAGGAGACATTGTTCCAATGCAATCTAGCCAAAACAATACACACGTGGTACCTTCTAGCTTCGTATCTAATGAAGATGATAAGCAAAGCCATTCAATGTTATGGGAAGGCCTTTTGTTATCTTGCACCTGCACTTCACGTCACCATGAGAAGCCTTTGCTTCGTAAAAGATGCAATTGGCCAAAACACTTTTGCTTTGTACAGAAAATATTTGCCAATTTCATACGGGAAATCTGACAAATCCCTCAGAAATAAAGTTATAAAACATAGGTTTTGCTCACTTGAGGGTGGATTCCATCCCAATTAATTTTTAATTTTAATTTTTCCCAATTAAATTTCAGAAGTGGTTTGCCCTTGCCTGCTTCTTCCTAAGGCTGAATGAGAGTGACTGGGCCAAGGTCACCCAGCTGGCTTCTGCTTAAGGCAGGACTAGAACTCACAGTCTCCCCATTTCTAGCCTGGTGCCTTCATCACTACACCAAACTGGTTCACCAATCACATGTATACCTTCATAGAAACATGACCACTAGACTTAGTAAAAAGTTAGTTATGTGGAAATATAAACATACTGAACATTTTAACACCGGTAGAAAATATTTGATTACATATTTTCTTCCCTGAAACTAAATTACTCAGAATGAACAAAAGTAAATAAAATCACTTCCATCTAAGTTCTTCATATGTTCTATCCCTTATGCAGTGAGAGAAGACCAAGGCTTCTTTCACTTTCACTGTCTTTGCTACTCCTTCCTCAGTCTAGCTGGTTTTCCCACAAAAACAAATAAACAAGAGTCTGCCATGGCAGAGATGGGCGGGGATAAATCTAAATAATAAAACAAACAAAACTCCCAGAAACTCTGCCCTATTTAAAATTTTAAGTGTGCAGTGTCCTACATTATGCCAGGAAACTATACACACAGACATATTTCCCCTCTCTTCAATCATTTTGAAAAGATGTTAGCAAGCTATTGAAGCTATCTTCATTTGATCTTCATCACATGAGATCTAGAATACATGAATAGGGCTTATATATTTCTTTGATTTGTTCTCCAACTATAGATTTTCTTCTTGGGGCAGGGGAATCAATACATTTTATCCTGTTCTCTTGAGATTTGTTTTATTTGAAACATCCTTGTATTACTCTTTACCCTATTGTGATGTTTGTTTTGGTTGATTTAGTATCAGTTTTCCATCTCTATGCTGTCAGCATAATGTACAAGCCATTAAGCACAAACTAACTCTTCCAACCAAGGCTTTTTGAGTTTTGTTGAAATCTATCAGGATTCCTCCTCCTCCTCCTCGCATTTTATTTATTTATTTATTACTTATTGTATTTATACCCCGCCTATCCCCTGCCTAACGGAGGACTCTAGGCGGCTTACATACAACGTTATACATATACATCGTTATACAATTTCTTTAAACCGTGCTTCAAGGAAGGGGGTAAGGGAACCGACTCTTCTCTGGCTTCTGGACTACATGTCCCATGATGCCTTGCGTCGGAGCCGGCTGCTGACGTCCTGTAGATGTTATTACTTCGGGATCCGTCGTGACCGCTGCCATTCAAAGGATCTTCAGTTTCGGTGGAAGCCGACTCCCCAACAGGACATCAGCAAATTTTCCCACTTAAGGTGGTACCCAATTTATCTACTTGCAAGCTTTCGAACTGTTGGGTCGACAGGAGCTTTCCCGCTATTTTCGCGGGGTCTGCTTTTCGGATCCTGAAACACCACTTTGCCCAATCATCCGCATCCTCAGGGCGTAGCCCATCAAAAAAAAAAAAAAAACAACAATAGAGAAATAGAGAAATCTATCAGGATTGGGGAAGGAAAATCTTTCTGTCAGAACTAGAAAACTGGAGTGTTTGTGAGAGATTATCCCAGAAAATGCTAGCAGAGTTTCTGGATCTTGATCCCAAGAGATCTTTATTACCCCTGGATTAGCTTTCCTCCTCCTGTTGGTTTTGAGCTGATTGTCTCAGTCTTCAAATCTCAAAAGGTAAATTTGTGTATGCCAGCAATGTGTATTCATGTTTAATAAATTTGAGCATTTGGAGACCAGCTGTACAACTCTCTCAGTAACAAGTCTCCATATTTGCATTCACTTTCCTTGGCAGCTCATCAGAGTTTGAGTATAGCAAAACTGTCAGAGCAAGATGTAAAGCATATTTATTTTGTTTAGCAGTTGGTGGGGCTGGAAACGAAAGGTTGTTCCATTAAAATTTCCCAGTGTCTGGAGGAGTCTGGATAGGGAAGAACAGACTCTGACTTACAGTAAGTGAGGCAAGAATGACTGGCTGTATGTTTTGAGGACCAAAGATCTGGATTGGGGGATTTTCCACCTTTGGCTCTGGATGGGGGTGCACTCACCCACTCAGCCTGTGTGCAATTTGGACTCATGACTTTTGCTTGAAGAACAGGTGACAGTCATGGCCTGCAGGATCTTTGAATGACTCCATTTTATGTGCCAATTGGGCCCATTTCTGGATCAGGAGGCCCTGTTCATGATCAGTCACACCTTGATCACCTCCCATTTGGACTTCTTCAACATGCTTTATATGGGGCTACCCTTGAAGACCATCTGAAAGCTGCAGCTGGTCCAGAATGCAGTGGCATGGGTAGTAATGGGTGTGCCTAGGCCCTTTGGAAATAGCTCCCTTCTGAAATGCAGGTAGCCCTGATCCTACTAGCTTTTCAGAGAGCCATGAAGACCTGGCTCTTCTCCCATGCATTGGGTCAGGATAGCAATTAAGCCTGTTTGGTTGGAAAGGGTTTGTTTTTTCCAGCTTCAGCTATGTGTGCACTGTTGTGGTTTGCTACACTGGTTTTACACTGATTGGGTTTTGATTTTTTTAAATTGCCATATGCTACCCAGAGTCATACATTATTCATTGGGTGGACTTATAGAATGAATGGATGGATGGATGGATAAATTCTAGAAGCTACCAGAGGGCAATGAAATTTGGAACCTAAGCTATAACCATTTGCATCTTTTTTAAAAAAAAAGATTTAAAATATTGGGATTTATTTATTTAAATAAGCCAAACATAAATATAGGTTCCGTCTATTCATCTGAAATTGTAACAGACAAGAGTTCATGTGAAAATCAAGTTCATAGTGTTCAAGAAGTTAATTGAAGAAATTTGGGAATGTAGCTAAATTCTTACAACCATAACTCATGGCACCCTCACTTGTACTGCAATGCTATTGATGCTCCAAAAGCCTCATGGGACTCTCAGAGTAAATGGATCCAAACATTTTAGAATCTGTGACATTGTAACTTCGCTTGCAATGGCCATCAAACAGGATAGGAAGCTAAAGTGTGGCTGACAGGCTGGAAAAGTTTGGTTGCCCTTCTCTAAAGACAAAAGTAATTGGAGGGGTGGATCCTTTTTCTTAAAAAAAAGAAGTTTATTATGATTATTTTTTAAAAAAAATAAAGTTGTCACATTGAACTCAAGGTGGCTTACAATCAAAAACTTGATTAAAATAAACAAATACAGAAAATAAATAATGCTTTGGGGAGTACTTACAAAGCAATTTCAACCATCCCGCATCAATCATCACTCAGAGAGATCACTGGACACCTACTCCCACTGCCTGTTTGAAAAGCCAGGTTTTCAATAGTTCTCTAAACAGAGTAGTGATGGGGCTAAATAAACCACTGCTGGAATGGTATTCCAGAGGGCAGAAACAGCAACAGAGAAAGTGCACTTCCAGGTTCCCAGAAGATAGCATTAAGTGAACTTTGGTTCATTCTGTTTTCACGTCAGGTTGAGAAGTTAAAAAAAAAATCCTTTTCATGATAAATTGTATACTTTTAATGCACATATTTCCTAATATATACATTTTGAATGCATTTTGATCTAATATTCCATTGTTTGTGAGCAATTTTATACATTTTTAATGGAGAACTGCAATGCAAAATTCAGAGGATAACCATGTTTGAGATTATGCACACAAACAAACGTATTAACCAGCCCTGGATGGTGGAGAACAATGGAAGTCATTTATTTGACCTATCCTTATCCTTATCCTTATCCTTATCCTTATCCTTATCCTTATCCTTATCCTTATCCTTATCCTTATCATCTTATTTGTATGGTCATCCATCGTAAACAACTCTGGGTGGCTCAAAACAGCAATAAAACCAGTAACTATAAAACATAATATTGGGGCGTGGTGGCTCAGTGGGTAAGATGCCAGGCTTGTCGATCGGAAGATCGCAAGTTTGGAGGTTCGAATCCCTAGCCCCGTTTGATGGAGTGAGCTCACACACTCGCCCCAGCTCTTGCCAACCTAGCAATTTGAAAGCATGCAAAAGCAAGTAGATTAATAGGTACCACTTCTGTGGGTAGGTAACAGTGTTCCACATGCGTCATGCTGGCCACATGACCGTGGAAGCGTCTTCGGACAATGCTGGCTCTTCGGCTAACAAACTAAGATGAGCACCAGCCCCTAGAGTTGGACATGACTGCACAAATGTGTGGCAGGAACCTTTACCTTTTTTATAAATCATAACCATGAATCAATAAAACAGTAAAACGATCAAACTAAAACAAAAACTATGCACCTTAATCATCCCCTTAGGATGCCTCTCAACAAGCTCCAATTATCCTCCATTCCATGGCTGCCACCTGCTTATCAAGCAGGAGCCGTGAGTCCAGGAGGACCCCCAAATTTCACACCAGCTAGGTCCAGGGAAGGGAAAATCCAGAGTCAGAGATGACAAGTCACCAGACCCTGGGGGGCCAAAAACCGAGAGCCACTCCGTCTTACCAATGTTGAGTCAAATTTGGTTCCTCCCAATCCAGACCCTTACAGCCTCCATGCACTTGGTCAGCACCACAATAACATCATCTGCCCAGCCAGGGATAGAGATGTATAGCTGGGTATCATCAGTGTACTGATGATGCCATACCCCATGCTGTCAGATGACCTCACCCAGCAGCTTCATCGCCACAAGGTAAATCCTAATATAGGCTGTTACCTGTGTTTGGTCAGCTTCACTCTTTGTCTTCCTCCTAGGAAGACAAAAGATGCTCTAGGCATCTCTTGTGTCACTTCATCTCTTACAACTGCTCAGTAAACCAAGACATTCTACGAGATCCGCATGCACAGAGAGTCCACACAGGCACAATTTGGTCCAGCGCCCCATTGCCTGCTCATTCCAAACAGCAACAAGGGCATCATCTGAGCTGCAGTACATGCCAGGGCTTCGGTAAAAACCCCAGGTTCCCTCTGAAACTGCACTGGGTCCATGTTCTGCCAAGTGTCCAACCAGTGATCAGGTGCTCAGGCAATTGGTTCTTTTAGCTCCAGAGACAATAAGCACACCAGTGGATAAAGAAAATTTAAGCTTTATTATAAACTTAAGCAAACAGATTTAAACAGAAACACAGTTCAAACAGAAACACAGTTTAGGTAGATTAAACAAAAGCATAAAAAGCATAGCATAAAGAAAGAAATCATAACATAGCTAAGCAAGGTGACCCTTTATTCCCTTTTGCTGCCAGGAGCCTCCTGACCAGGGCAGCGGGAACACCCCAAGGATGGCTTTTAAGTTCTACAGCACCCAGTGCCCCGAGTCTGTACAGAAGCTCCCAAACTCAAAAGACAATTCCAAGGGTTTTATACAAGTCTGGCCCTCAAACCTTGTGACCATGTTTCCATGGTTGCAGGCTGTGAGACCTGACATTGACTAGGAAGCTTCTCAGGGCCCAAATCACCTGTTTCCAAGAGCCTGGGAAGCTTTACAGATAAGCTACTGCTTAACAAAGTTTTCTCTTAACTCTCCCCCCCCCCACTCCAAACAAAAATATATTCTGGAGGGCTGTTGGAGGAGTAGGCTTATTCTTCTCCTCTCCCCCCACCCATGCCAAGCAGAAATAAAAACCAAGCCAGTTAAACATCAGTATAACTCAACATAAACTCTAATCTTCTTCGTGCAAGGGAGAGAATCAAAATATGTCACTTAACTCCTCGAAATAACAAAGGTCTTCCGCATTTCCACTACAGTCCATGAGGCACCTGGGATGGGCTGATCGAATAGGCCCACCTCCCTGCAGTAAGAGGCAGCTGCTGAGAACTCTAGGGCCAAAGGGAAGTGGTCTGTCCATGGCAGGGAACTAATGTTAATGCCCTCCACCAAATCCAGATCACGATGCCATTGCCGCAAGGCAAACACCAGATCCAGTGTATGGCTCCCTGTGTGAGACAAGCCATTAATAAGTTGAACCAGGTCCATGGCTGCCATGGTGGCCATGAACTCCTGTGCTGCCTCAGACCTCAGGCCCAGAGACAGCAGGTTGCAATCCCCCAGAACCATAAGCATGGGGAACTCCACTGCCAGCTCAGATATAGAATCCAGAAGCACAGGCAGGGGCTGTGCAGGGAGGAAGGTAAGTGAGCAGCTATCTCCACTGATCCCTACAACCCAACCTCACAAAGAGGGTTTCACATTTGGTGTCTGGGGCAGGGCCCTGGAGGCCACCAGAGACTCACAAATAACAACTCCCACACCTCCACCTCCGCCCTGGAGTCACGGCTGATGCCACACTCAGGAGGGCACATTTCAGAGAGAGGAACCCCCCCTTCCAGTGCCTAACCAGATCTCAGTGATACAAGCCAGGTCAGCTCTTCCATCCAGAATCAAATCGTGGATAAGGTGAGCTTTATTGCAGGTCAACCTGACATTTAGCAGCAGCAGCTGGAGATCAGAGCCACCAAAGCTCCAGAAACCAGGTCCTGGGGCTGAGCACAGGAGGCTAAAACACAGTACTGGTATTAAACACTGGGGTTGCCTTTCCCGAGAATGGCCCACCCCCTGTCTCCTGCTGTACCTCCCCAATCCCATCACCACTGCAATGCCGTCCCCTACCATCTCCCCTCTCTTCCTAACTAGGTCCCCTCCCCCCCAGCCTCCCATCCCCAAGGCAGTTATCTAAATGTAAGTAACATAGTTCCTCCAAATGTGACTTTCCAGGGTGTGACAGGGTCTGACAGCTTTGAATCAGTGGGATTCAAAGGCTTTTTGTTTCCCAAGACATGATTGATTTGAGCCCATAAGCTCTGTTCGTCTGGAACAAATGTAGCTAATTCCCCCTCTATTCTTTTCATTGGAGAAAAATGTAAAGTGCTGTACTAAAAATACTATATAGATACTATATACAGTATTTATAGGACCTGAAAGTTAAGTTTCTAAGACCCAAATTAGATATGATGTGTGAGTCACATTTACTTTAGTCCTAATTTTAGAGAACTGTGAAGGGATACGATAACTGTTTGGTTTGATCTTTCAATTTAAAATATCTCATCCCCATTTGCTCTTCGAAACATAAAAAAGATATTTGTATCGTCCACTGAGCCATTTTGTCTTAAGAAGTCATAACAGTTGTTAAGGTGAGAAGCAAAGGAGAATTCAAGACTGTTATTTTTCTTTAAAAAAAAAAGTAGTGAGAAAGAATCACATGAATTGATAACAGTTAATTTGGGCCACAACATTCCCATTGATTGCTCTCTGGAACACATAGCCCAGTTCTATGGTCATAATTATTCCCTACTGAATTAAATTAAAGTAAGTTGTCATGCCAAATGGACCCCACAACTTGATCAAAGGGTGAGGAAGACATTAGCAGAGGATGATCTACAAACAATTTGATTATCGTTTATGTCTCCTAATATCTCACAAGACCCATTGACTTTGTATAAAAATGTAACACAAAAATTACAACCAATATTAACTTGAGCTTCTAACTTTGATAACAAAAGAGCTGTGACTTTATCCAAGACATGGTTTGACAAAGAATGTGTTGAAGCCAAGAAAGCTCTCACTGCAGCTTATCACCTATATAAATCTGTGACAGAGACTGACAACAACAGAAATATGAAGTCTCTTGAACACCTTCTTGCCATCAAAAAACAGTATAAGAGATTGGTGATTGATAAGAAGAAGCAGGATATGAAAACGATGTGGAAGCGCCTAATTGAAGCTGCCAAATTGAGGAACGCCTCTCTTTTTTAGCAATTATACAACCAGGCAGCTAGATCTTCTACTATTCTAGACTCTCACATTTCACCAGAGGTCTGGGAATATCATTTTCAGAAAATGTATGAGGACACATATGAATGAAAGCCTAACCATGTGGCCTCCAGTCTCGGTAACTGAAATTAAATCTCTTATAGGACAACTTAGAAAAGGGAAGGCTCCAGGGATGGATTTTATTTCAGCGGAAGTATTAAAGAACAATGTCGAATGGTGGACCCCAATTTTAGCAACACTTTTTACTTATATTGATAAAACAGGGAGAATTCCAGAGGATTGGGGCCTGGCTATTATAGTACCAATTTTTAAAAAAGTAATGACAAATGATTCTGCCAATTATAGGCCTATTAGTCTCCTGAATATAATTAGCAAGCTCTACGCTAGACATCTGCAAGAAAAACTCAAAGAATGGCTGGACCAGAGAAAGCTTATAGCGAATGAGCAGGCTGGCTTCAGAGAGGGCAGAGGAACCATTGAACCATGCCTGATTCTTCAACATCTGATTGAAAAATAGTGTACCAACAAGATAACATCATTGTATGCTGCCTATATAGACTTAAAGGCAGCTTTTGATTCTTTATCTAGGCCTAAGCTGTGGGAGAAGTTGGATGCTGCCTCAATAGATAGTAGACTTCTCTATTTAATTTGGGCCTTATACTCTGATACGGCCTTGAAGGTCAGATGCAATAGGTTTGGGTCCCTTTCCAAGCTGATTAAAGTACAAAAGGGGGTGAAACAGGGCTGTATTTTGGCCCCGCTACTTTTTAATTTTTATATTAATGATATGGTAAGATGTCTAAATCACCTGGACTTTCACCCTCCTAAAGTAGGGGACCGTAGACGATGCGGTCATACTTTCTAGGACTCCTGTAGGTCTCAACAGAGCTTTGACAACTTTGGCCCAGTATTGTATTAATAATCAGCTAGAAATAAATAAATAATAATATTTAAATATAATTAAAATAATAATATTTTAAAATAAATAAATAAATAAATAAAATAAACGAAGAGTCGGAAGCAACTGAACGAATAAACAACAACAAAAAAAGAAATAAATTATAGGAAAACAAAGATAATGACCTTCGCCAAAAGGCCGAAATTTCATTTTTGGAATATAAATGGGCATAGAATAGAGCAACTGACTAGCTTTAAATATCTAGGGGTAGTCATGCACGCCACTGGATCTAGGAAACCTCACTTCGATTATGCAGCTGATTCCGGACAAAAATCAGCTAATGCCATTTTAAAGTTTTTCCGGAGTAAAGGAGGGCATTATATACCGGCAGCTCTTAAACTCTTCCAGGCGAAGACATTAGCCCAGCTCCTTTATGGGTCCTGTGTTGGTGCTCTAAGTTCAAGTATAACATCCTTGGAAAGAGTGCAGTCAAAATTTATTAGAGCAGTATTTCAAATGCCCAAATGTGTTCCAAACGCTTACCTTCGATTGGAAGCGGGCATGATAAAAGTTGAGGCAAGAGTGCACCTAGCTTCCCTGAATCTTTGGCTAAAACTCAAGCATTATCCTCAAGGTTTAGCATCACTCATTTTCCAAGATTACTTCCAATCCTCTTGGTTAAAGGATATTGAATCTAGTCTCACCAAGCTAGGATTTTCTATGGATTTAATTCTCAGGATGGATTATGAACAGGCAAAATTTGCCTTGAAGCAAAGGATAAAGGACATAGAGTGACCATTTGACTTAGAGAAGGCCCCTCATTTCCTATCATCAGATTATAATAAATATATTGTGAATTCTGCTAACTACCTTACTCAACTCGAAATCCCTAGCCATCGGAAAGCCTTTGCCCTAGCTCATAGCCATGCACTCCCTTCCGCAGTCTTGGATGGTAGATATAAAAAAATCCCAATAGCTGCAAGGTAGTGCTCTTGTAATAATGGAGAGATATAAACTACAGACCACGTGCTCCTCCATTGTCCTTTTTATAAAGAGCTTAGGAGTAAATTAATATTACCTTTGACCAAGAAAAATCCTAGGCGGCAATATATAGATTATATGCAAATGTTACTTATAGATGAAGATCCAACTGTTACGGCACAAGTAGCCAAATTCTGTGCAGCTGCTATAAAGATACGCCAGACTATGATAGGAAAAATGTAGTAATGTACTTCTTGTAATGATTTTAATAATTTTAAAAGGTTTATCTATATATCACATCATATTTTATATATGATATTTTACTTTTTATAAACACTTATATCTGATAGAATATTAGTCATGATAATTAATAAGAGCATATTTAAATTTGATTAAGGGGCTCACCCACATTGTGATCTGAAAGTATTTTAATTTTTAATTGGAACATGTAATTTAACTTATAATTTTAAAACTATTTTACATCAGATGGTGCATATTGTAAGGTTCAATGAGTATACCTTTGTAGAATTGTATCTTGTACTGGTCAGTGACCATAATAAACTAGAATGAATGAATTAAATTTACTCCTGTGCAAAATATTTCATTCTTAGCCACAAATAACTTAGGCTAAAAATAAGTGGTTAATAATTTATTTGCTGTAAAGGAAAAGACACTCCTAAGTAATAACAAACTCATTATGGAAATATATTTCTTATAAAATAGCTATGTTTATGGATGTTTCCAAAATTGTACCAAATTCAGAATTTTCTCTCTATTGGCTTCTGAAATATTGTTTGTGTTATTCTAAGTAAATAAATATGCTGGCGTCCTGTCGGGGAGTCGCCCTCGGAACCGAAGACAAAGATCTGGAGGAGCCCGTGGATGGTGGCTGAACGGCGGCAGAGGACGACTGATCCCAAAAATTAACAATTTCCGGGACATCAGCAGCCGGCTCCGAAAGTGAAGCATTCTGGGGCTTGTAGTTTCCGATGCCTGAAAAAGAAGAGTCGGTTCCCTCACCCTCTCCCTAATCACGCGGTGCACTGTAATATATATATGGATGTATAATTAAATATGTAAGGATGTTGTAAGCTGCCTAGAGCCCTCCATTAGGGAGGGGATAGGTGGGGTATAAATAAGATAAATAAAATAAATAAAATAAAACAAATAAATAAGTAGATAAGTAAGTAACTTAGTAAGTTCATAATTAAACAGTGGAGTGCTTGGTGCTCTCTGAGCTTGGTTGTTTGCTTGCAGACATTGCATTACTCAACTAGGTAACATCATCAGTGCTGGTGAATGTGGGGTTTGCTCTCTGTTTCCATACAGTAGCTTGCCCTGCCAGTGTTGGTGGGGGTGTGATTTTCTCCTTGATAGTTCTTTGATTAGGGTATAGTTTTCTGCTTGATTGTTTGTTTGGTGTTCATCCCTGCTTATCTGTGTGTTGGCTGCTGGAGAGGATGTGCTCTGGTCTTTTTGTTTCCTGCTCAACTTTTTTATTGTCTCTTTTGAATGGTGTGTAAATGTGGTTTATCTCTATGTGTCTATTGATGGCTGATTTGTCTGAATGCCAAACTTCCAGGGATTCCCTAGCGTTTTTGGATTTAGCCTGATCTAGGATGCTCATAGTTTCCCAGTTGAAACTATGGTTGAGTCTGTCCATGAGTTGTGAGATTAAGGAGTTTTCATCATGTCTTCTGAGTGCTAGTTGGTGTTCATGGATGCACTCTGCTAGTCTTCTACCTGTCTGTCCTAAATAGTGTCTGTTATAGTCCTTACACTATGTTGTAGATAACTCCTGTTTTTCTTCATGGACTATTTAGTCTTTTGGTTTCCTTAAGTTGTTTTGGAGGGCTTTAGTTGGTTTGTATGCTACGGTGATGCTGTGTGGTTGTAATTGTCTGTTGGTTGTTTCTGAGATGTTTTTGATTTATGTTAGTGTTATCTTTTTCATAGCTTGTGTTGGTTGTGATGTAGTTTGGTTGAGTGGTCAGACACTTTTTGATAAAGTTGTGTGGGTATCCATTTTGTTGGAAGATGTTGTATAGGTGGTCTGTTTCCTTTTTCTGGTGTTCTGGGTAGCTGGAATGCATTTGTACTCCCCTAAATAATGTTCTTACACAGCTCCTCATGTGGAAGGTTGGGTTGTTACTTTGGTAATGGAGTACTTGGTTAGTGTGTGTTGTTTTTTGATAGATTTGCATTTTTAATTTGCTGTCATTTCTTCTGCTGATGAGGAAATCCAGGAAGGGTTGTTTGTTGCTGTTTTCTTCTTCCCTTGTGAATTTTACTCCTTTGAAGATGTTGTTGATTGTTTCATGTGTCTTCTCTAATTCTTCCTTTTGATTATGATGAAGGTGTCGTCTATATACTGGATCCATACTTTTAATAATTAAATTCCCACAGCAACTCATACAGGTAGGCTTGGATTAGATGTGCATTTCCATGTGCATTTAAGCCATGGCAAAGAATTCCTCTCTGTTGTGTCTCAGAAGAATGAAATCAGAAGGATAGACAGAATGAAAGTTCATTACTAAAGTGACTGAGAAATTAGCTTCTTAAAGGATTTAATTGGGCTGACATAATAAGTCCTTTCTGAAAGCTATTTCTGGAAAAGAAAACTCAACAGATAACCAAATACAAAGTCCTTTTAAAAAACCTTTTACAATTTTAGGCTATCCATATAATATTTCAGTAGGAAGAGGAGGATAAAAGCAGTAAATTATTCAATTTACCATGTAACTAGTATGTACTATTTAATAAATTTACTAAATAGTAATTATTTTCATGTGCTGAGCTTTAGTAAATATTTGTATGCTATCGTTTTAACATGATATTTTAAATTTTGACTATTATTCTCTTTTCTTATTTTATTAATTTGTCATATTCCTGTGTAAGATATTATCTGTTTAGCAAGGCTTGATTCTTCAAAATTTGTGTCATAAACATATGAAATATCAATAACAGTAACACATCAACAACAAATACTTTTTAGGAGGAAAAAACAAAATTCAGCAATATGTGTGGATTAAAATAATCTAAAAGTTAATTTGGAAAAGTTAAATGGATTTTGTGGGGAAGATTTCATTCTTAAGCTGCCCCCTGGTTTCCTCTCCTCTCTGTAAGACATAATTTCTCACTTGCTTACCGTGGGCTCAGTTTGTGCAATTTATTTATTTATTTATCAAATTTTGTCGCCGCCCATCTTTCCGAAAAGAGGGACTCTGGGCGGCTTACAATTGCTCAGACCACCAGTATGAGAAGATGTGCTTCACTCTTATTGCTGCTTGCATGCTTGGACAAGCAAGGAGGAACAATTGCAAAATTAGAGGGTTTTCAATGTGACCATCTTTGGGAGAGACTGGCCTTGGATGATACACCGTATTATCTAGTCTTGATCCCAGAGCTGATGAAGGACACAAACATTGCTGGACTGGAAAGAAAGAAATACACCCATTTCTACATTCACACAATTCCTTTTCAGCAATTCAATTACAGTAAACCTGAACAGGAGCCTTGAATTTATTCTCCTGTCCTGCTCCCTTTGTTTCTGTCCTCCTCACCCTGATGGACAAAATCTAAGTAAAGGCTGGAATCACATTTCAGTAGTTACAGGACTTCTCAGGATAAGAACACTAACTGTATAAGATTCTTATAGTGTAACAGTGTTCATCTGAATATAACTGTGGGCCATTTCCACACCATTGATTAATAGGATTTTTCAATATTATCCACCTATCGCTGTGGTGATGTAAAGCCTGTCATTAATGATATATCTCCATAGCAATGACTAAATGGCAAAACAAGATGCTATGGAGTCTTCCAGAGGACCAGTCTTCCTATCTATACAAAGTAAGGAAAATTACCTTGATGTAGATAGGCCAGATCCATTACCAAAGCAACAAAGGGAAAAACAAAATTTAAGTCCAAACAAGCAGAAAGTATGCAGAAACAGCTCAGACACCTCCTTAATTCACATGGGTATAACAAGGAGAGGAGCTACAGCACAATTAGACTTGCAAGATTCGGTTATAACAGCCACTCTCAATAAAAGTAGTCTTAGCTTCCTGTTGAGTTGATTCCTAGTCTGGTCTACCTGGTGGGGCTGACATCATCACCCAAGCTTGAGAGGATGTTCAAATGATGCATGGTCACCAGAATTCAACTATAACTGATATGTTTGTGAGCCTCCAGCCAATCATAACTTGCCCTTTTAGCCAACAGATGAGCAGAAAGTGATGGTAGTAGTCAGGGCTCATCTAGCAGCCAGCAAAAGATGCCTTGTACCTTTCCATCTGTAAAAACTGTAAGAAAGAAGAGAAATTGTGTTTGACTATTTTTCATGATGGAACCTCACCTAGCCATGTCTTCTGCCCTGCATTTGGGGTCTTTGATATGGTGCTGACTTCCAGCTGTGATGCCTGGATATTGGGAGCTGGGAGGCAGGCAGTCATGGGCAGAAGAAGAACACCACCTATCTCCAGATTCTGTTCACATTGGCAATTATTGACCATCAGAAAAATTCTATTCTTTCGCATTAAATCTCAGTTGCATCTGCCACTGCTGTCATCCCTTTCTATCCCAAGATTTGCATTCTAAAAGTGCATGGACAATGTAACATGTTACTACTGGCTTTACTCAGGAATGTTTTAAAGATGTATAGAAAGTCCATGCTATTTAAGAAAAAACAGTTGGTGTGCATGGCTCCTTCTTATTATCCTTTTCAGACGAACTGGTTACAGTCAGGAATTTTAATCACCTTTCAAGCAGCTTTCAAGTGGACAAAATGGTAGGTGCATGTTTTCCAGTGAAAACAACAAACAAATCATTTTTCTTCAACACCAAATGATATATAATGAGCAAATTAACATGCAGAACCTGCTGCAACAACTGAAAGACTAATTTATGGTTTGCCTAATAAATTAGAATATGGAAAAGAGTAATGGCATTCAATGGCACACTATGATACACAACTCACACTGATAATTCACATTTATATCTTGTGGGTTATAAAGAAGCAGTAAATCTACTTGGGTGCATTTGAATTTTGAAGTTAAGTTTCAAAGCAGAGTGCCTAAACTCCTGAGTAAGTTTCAAAGCGGAGTCCCTAAAATTCCTGATTGCTGGCTTTTTTTCTTTTTTCAATTACAATCAAAGAAAACCCGCTTCGCTCCTATATTCAAATTGCATGGTTTTAGAAAATGTTAAGAATACATGCTTTCTCAGGACAATCTTCCGTAGATTTGTGAATGGTATGATCTTTACTGTTCAGAACAGTGTTTCTCAACCATGGCAACTTTAAGGTGTGTGGACTTCAAATCCGAGAATTCCCCCAGCCAGCAACACTGGTTCAGAAGGAAGAAAGCACCTCTATCAAGGTAAGGTGAATAATACAAACACAATGGATAGAGAGATGTAGAATAATCAGTCCCTCCCCCATTTAGTGGAAGCTAACTGGAAAGAAGAAAGGCAAGAGTAATAATCACGTAGAGATGTAGCAGACAACCCCCTCTTTTTAAATGTGTAGAACAGTTTAACTTATTTTGTTATTTGTTATACATATTCAAACAACTTATTTGTTATACATATTTGTTTGAAAGCTGGGGCAAAGTAGCTTGGTGAGCTACTGTGGTGAGGTTGACACACAAGTGTCCTCTAAGGAATAGGGATGGGGAATAAATCTCTTTAGTTCACTTCTTAATGTGAACTTAACACAATTTGCACTTCTTGAACATCTACATCAGGGTGGACAACCCAATTCACAACCAGTGGGCTTGCATGCAGCATCTTGGCCCATTACTGTGCTCTCTTAAAGATGTGTGGAATCATATTGCAGAAATTGCTGCTTTTTAGATTTTTTGAGGGTTTGAGGGAGGGGGCTTTTAAAGTCAAAATAAGACCCAAAATAAGTGTGGAACAACCTCCCCAATCTCCCCATTTTTAAATATTTTTTATAAAGGCCAACATGTTCAGCCCTATATCCTTTAATATCAATCCATCAATCCATCCATCCATCCATTTATTTATTTATTGTTCAGTTTATCACCACCCATCTCTACAGCAGTAGACTCTGGGTGGTTTACAACAATAATATTAACATTAAAAATCTATACACTTTAAAATACAATATAATAATAAATAAAGAAAATCCAGAGGATGGTAGGATCTTAAAAAGGAGGATATCATGGGGCTATCATACCTTTTTTTTTTTAGCCACTATGGCTTTGGGAAGTCTTCAAACAAACAAAAACAAAAACAAAACAAAACCAATTGGTCCACCACTGCACAAAGTTTGCCTGCCCCCAGTATACAGACTGAAGCAGAAACCTCTTTTTGAGGTGTTTACTTTTGTGAATTTTGAGATGCAGTTCTGGAAGTAAAAAGGCATCTAAAACTATGCATGTTAAAAGAAAATGTATATTTCCTTCAAGATGTGTGTTTGTGAAAAGACAATGAAAATGAATTATATCATGGTGAAATTGCTTACAAAAATATGCACAGTTATTAATGCAGATTGCTTTTTCAGGGATTCTGAAGAATGAATATAGTTTGAAGGGTGGCTGTTCCTGTTTCCATGGTCTTTTATTCTATACACATAACAATATTGAAAAAGAGCTTACTTTTTCTCTGTGGAACAAGTTTCTCCCTCTCTTTAATGTATTAAAGTTTTGCAACTTTCTACCTGATCTCAGTTACTACTCTCTACAAACAGTTTTAGCACATCATTCAATCTTGTATCAATTTAGCATGCTTTAACTTTTAGTTGGGTCAATTGGATCAAGTTTTTATAAGGTGCTAACTTATGTTAGTTAACAGCTAAAGCAATATAAAAATGAGCAGTTATCCATCAAAAGAACCAATTCATTTGTTTTGTTTCAGCAATGTCTTTGGAGAAAAAAATATCATCTGGTAGAACATTGTTTCACTTTGTAATCTAATGGGATTTATTTGGAATCAGGTTCTTTTGTCAGAGGAAGAAATGTGTGTGTGTGTGTGTGTGTAATACTGCACAATCTAGAAATCATAAGGGTGACATAAGGATGGGTTGTTGAATTTAGAATATCGATTGGTTGTTGAAACTCTGGATCTCTCTTACAAGATGACGAGTCCATGAGATAGCATTTGGCCATCCCCCATCCCCCCAAAAGCCATTTGTGATCAACAACAAAAGTAACATTTCCCTTGAATTGACTCTTAGTAGTTATAGATATATGGCCAAGTTGTTTTCTTGGCAATAATACAGATGTAGCTTGCCACTGCCTTCTTCCAGTATTTTTTCCCCCCAACTTCCCAGTTTTGCCTACAGCCCTAGGATTTTCTAACCAGGTCTGACCCTGCTTGCTTGTTTTTAATGAGCCAAAGTCAGTTAGATACCATCTATACTGTGACTTCATGAGGAAATCCATTTTTTTTTATTTCAGCTCTGTTTGTGCCGTTGAGTGATTCAACTGTTCTGAAATTAATGGTATAAAGGGATTTAGAGTTGACCTTGGGGATAGAGAAGGCATGAGTGTGTTATTGGGGAGGGAAGAAAAGAATGAGCTTTTAAGGGGGGAATTGCAAAAAAGTTTACACAGTCCTGAGAAAGTGGGAAATGTGAGAAGCTCAGAATCACCCTGCCTTGATTTTGTTTAGGTTAAGATGCGGCAGATAGAAACTCCGACAGAGTTTCAAGATTCAAGAGCATTCCTGGAATCCTTACCATGCCTGTTTCTTGACCTGGCCTTTCTTGAATGGCTGGCAAATAGGGTTAAATACGCTCATGCTTTACCTAGAGATTCTCTCACACCTTCACATGAGCAAAATTATGATTTAAGTGGGGAAGAAGATGAAGAAAACAAAGAAATGCTTGAAGTAAAATTTGGTTTAAAACATATTTGTCAAGGGTCTTTCCATTTAATTCACATTAATCTATTGGCTTTAATCATGGTTAATACCACTTTAACCTCTCTCATCAGAAATAATTGGATAAACCTTTTAAACTACAGCAAAGGGCCCTCCCAGATGCTTGATTAGCAATTAAGATCAACTGTCCATCATTGCTAAGCAGCTGTGAACAATTACATTTTTTAAATATTCTGAGGTGAAAACATATTGCAAGGCAAACATATTACATAGTCATTATTCACTTGTGTCGAGTAAACATAAGAAGGAAGCCTAGCCAGATTAAGAATACTTTTAAAGCATTTTCACACTTTTTCTGGCAGTTTTCAGAAGAATCTGATTAGGTAGCCAAATATAATGAATAATTGCTAGGATTGGCAATATGGGATTAATGGTTCTTTCTAACATACTTAAAGACTATTAAGAGGACCAAATGGTTTTCAGAAGATTCAGTCTGTAATGGAAATGGATCTGCAATGTACAATTTCCATTGCAAGTTTTAAGATTGTTTTTCTCTTTTTGTCTTTCCCCTCAATATTTTTAATATTTATGTGTTTTGGAGCCTCTGTAATAAATTGTGCTCATGTAGAATGCTCCTGTTTAAGATGCCATTATCCCCAGGATACTCAAATCCATTTTCTTTTACCATACAGTTTCATACACACACCTCTTTTTCCCCCTCAGCTGTCAATCAACATTCAATAAAAAGTGAAAATACTAAATTCCTGTGGGGCAGAATTATACTTTTATAAGAGTTTGGGGTTATTCTAAGTCTGCTGATCTCTCCCTCTGGACTGTATCATTTTGACTATGATGGGATACATGCTCACTTCTCAACAACAACAAAAATAGTGATGTTCCTTCTGAAATATTTTGATTATTTCACTGTATGTTGGATTGGTTGAAAGTATATGTATGTATGTATTCTCTTCTATTTTGACCTATTTTGAATACCATCTTGACCATAAAGAAAGGAGGTTCTATAGAAGCCTACTCTTTTTTGTTTGCTTGCTTGCTTTTGGTAGAACTTCTACTCATTAGTCAATTTGATCTTTTTACCTCTATTCTGTTTTGTCCTTTCTCCCTACCCCATTACTTAGTTTCCTTTCATGTTATTTATATATGGCCCAAAGCTGCCTAGCAGCCACACTTTTTCTCAGTATCAAGCCAAGTTTCTACTTCTAGTTTCCTATCAACCATACCTGAAAGCTCTTGATGCACATCAGGAGGAGTCGGACCTCATGGCCATCCCAGAGTGAGCTGTACCACTATGGGGAGTAAGAAGCATGATCATCCACATGGTTAGCCTTTATACATAAATATTGTGGATTAAAATGTTTTATAGTATGTCAAGTGTCTTGCAGCCAACTCTGTTGGAAGGAAATCTACACATGTGGTAGATTTTTTTTAATCTCCAGAATTATTTTGGAAATTCCATGTTAATTGTGGGTTAATTGCATACCTTCTTTCAACATTTGTTGAATTCATCTTAGATGTACTCTGTAGCTGGGTTCATTTAACATGCTAGCCTAAAAAGGAGTCTGTTAGTTTGAAGCACAAATTAGCTTATTTGATAGTGCTAGAGGCAAAAAGAGGCCTAAAGAGGGGTAGGGTTGCAATCCATCTGTACAGATTTATGCAAATTAGAGTTTGTATATGATTGGATATAGCAATCAAGTATTTGATTGAATGTAGCACATTCTGAATCTGGTAAGGTCAGAGAGACAATTAAAGTGTACCTATGAGGTAATGGACTACAAAGACAACAGGGGTTTTGAAAGAACAGAGGCAATATTTCATGAACATACTCTCTTTCTAGAAAGTTACTGTTATGGGCTTCATCAAACTGTCTCTGGTTCCCAGAATCTATGTTTGCCTCTTGGTATGTTTTCCCAGCCTATAAACATTATTTGGCCTTCTAAATGTTTTATGATTGAGCTGACACTTTAGTTTCTCTGGGAAAGTATATTTGGGCAGTGGGTAATAGCCTAATTTAACACCATGTAGTGCTTTGTTTTCCATGGTAAAATGTATTGGGGTTAAGGGCTTTTACCTTGACCCCCCCAGAATCGCCTTCATTACTTAGAGCAGTGTACAACCAATATTAATTGTGCTATATCTGCAGATGTTGGCAAGTACTTTATATCCATCTGCATTTAATTCTGTCTCTACAAAATATTGTTTCTATTGTATTGTGTTTTATATGACTCAAAAGTAATATCTTATGAGGGTTTTGCCTGTCCAAATTAAATTTTAAAAAGTCAGTGGAAAGAAAATAGTAATATTCCAAATGTATGCTACTCAGATGTCTTGTTAAGAAATGAACAGCATACATCATAAGAAGCATTTTATGTGCAACTAGAAGTATTTGGATACTGCTGAGAGTTGCTCTTAATTTAATATTAATAAAATATAGTACTTGTGACAGTTGGGCTTTTGAAATCCCTAAACACCATTCTCTGGAATGCATTAAATCCTCATTAAACTGCTTCAACATGTACAAATATCCTTAAAGTGCATACAAATGAAATGGCATCTATAATTGTAGTAGTATGAAAGCGGGCTTAATGGTGATGAGAACAAATCAGACTCAGTTTAAACAAAGTGCAGATGAGGTTTATCAAACCATTTTATGAAGATCACCTGATAGAATTTGGATTGTAGCCTTTGACACAAGACTGGGATAAGATTTGTCTTTTTTACTGCTAACTCACTTCATAAACCTAGCTGCTAGAAATATAAATAAAACTCTTTATTTTTTGACATGGGGACAAATTACAATCTCATGTTAATCATAGCCTGGAGAATGTTTAACAGACCCAAAGAAAATGTATTTGTAATTCTTGGTAATAACTGACCTGTTATATTTGTAATTAATGGTTGGTCTTCCAAGCAATCCACAATATCATTATGCTATCCATGAAAAGTTTAGGCTCCGAGACAGAATCTCCTGCAGCTTACTTTCTCCAGATAAGTCAAAATTAGTGCCTAGTTAGATTAAACAATTAACTTTATTGTTATTTGCTCTGAATGCTTCTTGAAAAGGGAAAGTGCAGTAGTCATCTCAAATTCTTGAGCCCTAAGCTAGGGTCCATCCTTGCACTCATTTCCTCAAAAGAAGCAAGCAAAGCTCCCTTCATACATCCCCACTCCCTCTCCACACACAACTCCAATCAGGCAGGAAAGTCTCATTCTTCCTGATGAAAGGTCTATCTCAAAAATACTTAGTTTCAAAATTTATGGTGAAATGAAACCTACAGTTATAATTGCCTCTGAACTTTGTATCATTTTTCTAACAATTAAGCTGAGACTGTTAATTATTTGGAACCTTTCTGTGTTCCTGAAAACTATAGGCAGATTTGACAAAATACTCAATTTTTTTTCTTATTTTTAAACTATGATTTCTGTAAGGTGATGGCCCTCTTCCATTCAAACTAGGAAACATAAAATTCATAACGCACATAAAACATAGCTAAAGAACTTACAAAAAAACTTGGCATCTCACAGAGGAGAGTGAATACTCTATCAACTCCCCACTACATTGCCTCCAGAAAATCAAAGACCTAAAAATAGATGAAGATGAAATTATGGTGTCATTTGATGTCACTGCACTCTTTACTAGCGATTGAATCCATGGAAGCAGTTCTACGCAACACACCCAACCTAACAAGATACACTAAGATCAAAATACCCAGAATCATGGACCACATCAACCTCTGCCTCACCACCTACTTTCAGTTTGATGGACAAATATACCAATAAATCAAAGGAACACCTGTGGGATTACCACTCTCAGGACTCATAGCAGAGATTGTAATGCAACGTCTAGAAAGGATAGGACTCCCACGCATACAACCCAAAGTATGGATCTGGTATGTAGATGACACTTTCATCATAATAAAAAAGGAACAACTGGAGGAAACACATGAAACCATCAACAACATCTTCAAAGGAATAAAATTCACAAGGGAAGAAGGAAACAACAACACACTACCCTTCTTGGACATCCTCATTAGTAGAGGAAATGATGGCATTCTAGAAACACAAGTCTACCGGAAATCTACCCACACTAACCAAGTGCTGCACTACCAAAGCAATAACCCAACCTCCCACAAGAGGAGCTGTGTAAGAACACTATTCAGACGAGCACAAATTCACTGCAGCAACCCAGAACACCAGAAAAAGGAAACAGACCACTTATATAGCATCTTCTAGCAAAATGGATATCCACGCAACTTTATCAAAAAGTGCCTGACCACTCAACCCACCACAGCAAAACCAACAGAAGCTATGAAAAGGATTACTCTGCCATATTTCAGAAACATCTTAGAAACTACTAATAGACTGTTACAACCATATGGCATCACCATAGCACATAAACCAACCAAAACCCTTCAAAGCATCGTAAGTAACCCAAAAGACCCAGTAGCCCAAGAAGAAAAAACAGGAGCTATCTACAATATACAGTGTAAGGACTGTAGCAGCCACTATCTAGGACAGACGGGTAGAAGACTAGCAGAGCGCATCCACAAACACTAACTAGCAGTCTCAAGACATGATGAAAACTCCTTAATCTCACAACACATGGACAGACTCAACCATACTTTCAACTTGGAAACTGTGAGCATGTTAAACGAAGCCAAATCCAAAAATGTTAGAGAATTCCTGGAAGCTTGGCACTCAGACAAAACAGCCATCAACAGAAACATAGAGGTAAACATCATTTACATACCATTCATAAGAGACAATAGAAAAGCCAGAAGACCAGAACACCTCCTTGCCAGCAATCAACACCCAGATATGCAAAGATTAACACCAGGATTAGCACCAGAGGAACAATCAAACAGCACAATATACCTTAATCAAGGAAGTATTAACTCAGTCAATCAACCAAGCAGCAAACAACAGCCCAATCAAGGAACTCCTAAGGAGAGAACAATACCTCCACGAACACAAGCTGGGGCTCAGAGAGCACCAAGGACTCCCTAGTTCAATCCTGAGCTACAAATATTCTCTTTGATTCATAACCACATTTCCATGACTTGTTCCTCATGCTTTATGACTTGTTACATGCTACAGTTTAGGTGAATTCTATGATTACAAGATTTGTACTAATGAATAGAATCCTCCGCATCCACCTCACAATGTTGGTTTAAGAAAAAAAATATGATGGCATCATTCCTTTTTATATCACAAAGCATGTAAACTTTTGGTGAAGCAAACTTTTTTGAGCAAAATCCAATGGAAGTAGTATAATCAACCCAGGCATCAGGTTTGGTTACTTCACTTGAATCTGTCCATGGATCATTCCTATTGTCTGATATAAGTCCATATTTTTACTTTTGTTTATCACTTCTTTGACCTATTTTCCACAAAGCATTGCTGTCTAGTCTTCAGCATTCATACCATAAGAGTTTCCTTTCCACTTGAGATGATCTTGATGTTGATTTATGTTACTCTTTTTCATTCCCAGTGATGGGGAAAATTAGCATAGTCAAGATAGATCTTTTCTCAGCATGAGCTACCTTCTTTTATACTCATAAATTATTATCCTGCCTGTCATTATGGACTTTTTTAATATCCTTGGCACAAAATCTTGTAGTTACTGGAAAAAATTGGCATAAGTTGGATAAAAAAGCAATTCATCCCCCTTAGATTTCAGTAGCCCTTTAATAATAAGCATAAGTTAGTATGATAGTGGGGTCATTAGACTTGTACACTGACTGTCATAATTCTCAATTAATCCAAAGAAACAGAACTGCCTTTGATGTGCTTTCACTATTTTTGTGGGGACTCTGTAGCTGCTTAATAAATCTGCAGTAGAATAGCTAAGATCAAAAGAACCTCAGCTTCCAAGAACCTAATATCAATATAAAGCAACATTTTGCAATGATGATGCTGAATATGAGAGAAATTTAATATATATCTTAACCTCAGCAGGCTCCAAGATAATCATCTTCTGTTATAGGGCACAGTACTGTATTTTACTTCAATCTGATGGGTTTTGGGATCTGGAAACAATACAACAGGACAGGAACAAGGCAAGACAACACAAGCAAGACAATCAGTACAATCAAGAATAAATACCAGACTGGTTCTGGGGATTAACTAGCAAAACAACTTACACAACTACTAATCTACTAGGTGGTAATTACATCAAGAATTAATTCAGGCAATGTACAGTTTAACAAGAACAAAACAGACAGTTATGGTTTTTTGTCAAAGGTAGGCAAGGCTGGATTAGGAGGAAGGTGGAAAGGACTGGGTATTTTAAAAGGCTGGCTGGGTTTTAATAGGAAGGAATGGGAAGGGTTAATTAACTGGGTTGTTCTGAAGACAGGTAGTTGGGAGTCTGTGGCTTGAATCATGTCAACTGGATTTCTATTTTCTTAGTGGAAACGTTTCACTCCTTATCCAAGGAGCTTCTTCAGTCTGAGTAAAGTTAGTAAGGGAATCCTTAAATGTGTTTCTAGGCTGGCTGTGTGACCTTGCACCTGGGGCTAGGTCATGGTTATTTTTGAGATGTTTGTTTCTAAGTCCCTTTATCATCTAAAGGAGGATCGTTAAGATTACCCTGCTGCTGTTGAGCTTGTGAAATGGTCTTAATCTTCCTAGGCACAGAAGACAAAGCAGGAAGGAAGATAGGGGAAAGGTTATGCCTGAGGCCCCCACCTCTATTCAAGGAAGGATTTTCCAAGTTGGCATGAATGGATTCCTTGACCCCTCTCTCAAACCACCTATCTTCTCTGTCTAAAATGTGAACATTAATGTCCTCAAATGAGTGTCCTTTTTCCTTTAGATGAAGATAAACTGCTGACTCTGGTCCTGTGGTGTTACTTCTCCTGTGTTGGGCCATCCTCCTGTACAAAGGTTGTTTGGTTTCTCCAATGTAGAGTTCAGAGCACTCCTCACTGCACTGGATTGCATACACTACATTGCTTTCCTTGTGTTTTGGAGTTTGATCTTTGGGGTGTACAAGCCTCTGTCTCAGTGTGTTGGTGGGTTTGAAATATACAGGTATGTGGTGTTTGCCAAATATCCGTTTGATCTTTTCAGACACGCCAGCCATGTAAGGAATGACCAGGTTCTTCCGTTTACTCTGAGTCTCAGCCCTATCTGTCGCTGTTTTAGGTCTGGTAGACTTAGATTTGGTGAAGGCCCAATTTGGATATCCACAGGCCTGCAGAGCTGTTCTCAGGTGCTGCTTTTCATTCTTTTTGGAATCCATGGAGGTGGGGATGGTTTCTGCTCTGTGTGACAATGTCCTGATGACTCCTAGTTTTTGCTGCAGTGGATGGTGGGAGTCAAACATCAGGTATTGATCTGTGTGTGTGGGTTTCCTGTAGATCCCTATTTCTAGCTTGCCACCGGTCCCAATGAGGACTTCACAGTCTAGGAATGCCAGTCTGTTGTCCTTGGTGTCTTCTCTGGTGAAGCTAATGTTGGCATCTATAGTGTTTATATGGTCCGTGAAGGCCTGTACTTCCTGGGCCTTGATTTTGACCCAGGTGTCATCCACATACCTAAACCAGTGGGTGGGCACCGTTCCCTGGAATGTGTTGAGTGCTTTTTTCTCCACTTCTTCCATGTATAAATTGGCCACAATGGGTGACACAGGAGAACCCATGGCACAGCCGTGTTTTTGTCTGTAAAAGTCACCTCTGTATGTGAAATAAGTGGTGTTAAGACACAGGTCCAGAAGATGGCAGATCTGGTTTGGGTTGAGATGGCTTCTCCTTTCCAGGGTGCTGTCCTCTTCTAGTCTCTTCCTGACAGCGGATAGAGCATGAGTGGTGGGGATGCTGGTGAAAAGGGAGGACACATCAAAGGAGACCATAGTTTCATCTGTATCCAGTTTCAGGATCTTTGCTTTGGAAACAAATTCTTCCGAATTATGGATGTGGTGTTCAGAGTGTCCAACTAGAGGTGCTAGTATGGTATACTATTTTTATCGTTCCAATGGAGTTTTACCTTTTACCTTTTCCTGCTGCCAGACTTGGCCTCTTTTGACCAGTCCTTCCTAACACAGACAATACCTTATTTTTGCTTATATGAATAATGGATAATATGTAGAATACAGGAAGTCCTGTGTAAGAGCAAAAAAAAACATTTTTGTTGTGCTAATTTGAGGATGAACTGGTTATACACTGAAATAAATAATCAAAATTGAATAATATCAATATGGGTGGATGAATGCATTTTTCTAAAAGTACAGCACTAAATGCCAGCTATTAATTATGTGTCATCAAGTCATTGTTGACTCGTAGCAACCACATAGGTAGATTTTCCTCTAGGACAGGGGTGGGGAACCTTTTTTCTGCCAAGGGCCATTTGGATAGATATAACTGGGGACAGGGGGGTGGGGAGCGGGGTTTCTGGGATTTCCGCGGACTGGGGGCGGAGTTTGCGGGCGGGAGCCAATCACAAGCACTGGGGGGCAGGGTTTGCAGGCGAGATCCAATCACGTGGAAGGGGTGGGGTTTGTGGGTGGGAGCCCCACGGGTCTTTTTTTTTAAAAAAAATTTTTATTGGATTTTAAATATACAAAGCTAAAAGTTAAGAATGAAACGGAAATAGAAATACAAATTAAAAGAAAAAGAAAAGAAAAGTGCAGTAAAGGAAAAAAAAGAAAGAAAAACACAAACAAAGAAATTGGATAACCTCCGATCCAACTATGGTCATAAGAATAAAATAGATAGTTTGTTTTTACATGCTGGTTATTCATATAACATTCATATACTTTTCTTGTCTATTATATACTATTTATATATAATCTAATCATCAAATCCCCATATTAGCTTTACTCCTCCTGCTTTTTGCAAATAGTCCATCAAAGGTTTCCACTCTTTAAGAAAGTAACAATTTGAATTGTCTTTTAATAAGCAAGTCAATTTATCATTTTCTGCCATCTCTAATAGTTTCAACATCCAAACCTGTATTGTTGGTACACTTTGATTTTTCCAGTTTTGTGCATATAAGAGTCTTGCTGCTGTGATCATATATTGTATTATTCTAGAGAAATTTTTTTTCTATTTGTACCTCCCAAATTCCAAGTAAAAAAAATTCTGGTTTAAATGGTATTTGTATCTGTAGTATATTTTGCATCAATGAATGTATCTCAGTCCAAAATTCTTTTGCAATGTTACAAGTCCACCACATATGGTAAAAAGACCCCTCTTGTTTTATACATTTCCAACATAAGTTGGATATGTTCCCATACATTTTTGAGAGTTTTTGTGGGGTCATATACCATCGATACATCATCTTATAAAAAATTTCTTTTAAGTTGTAGCATAAAGTGAATTTTAATCCTTTAGTCCACATATCTTCCCATTGATGAAGTTTTATATTGTGGCCAATATTTTTCACCCATTGAATCATACAATCTTTAACTTGTTCCTCTACCATTTCTCCTTTTAACAATAATTTATACATTCTAGCAATTAAGCGTTCATCATTTTCACATAATTGTATTTCAAATTCTGATTTAGTTTGTTCAAATTCTAAATTTTTTTTATCTAATTTAAATTTCTCTATAAGTTGCATATGGGAGAGCCATTGAAAGGTATAACCTTCTTGGGCAAGTTCTTCTTTTGATTTTATCACATAGTGTCCTTGTTCTTTTTTTAAGAAGTCCTTATATGTCAGCCACTTATCTTTATTTCTTACTTCTGTTCTATAAAAAGCTTCTTGCGTGGAAATCCATAAAGGTCTCTTATAACATAAAGTTGATTTATATTTATTCCAAATTCTCAACAAGGATCTTCTAATATAATGATTTTTAATGTCCACATTTATTTTAGCCTTATCATACCACAGATATCCGTGCCATCCAAATCTCAATTCATGACCTTCCAGATTTAATAATTTTTCATTTCTCAAAACAATCCATTCCTTAAGCCATACCAGACCACAAGCTGCATGGTATAATTTCAAGTTTGGGAGTCCTAAACCACCTCTTTCTTTTGAATCTTGCAAGACTTTATATTTTATTCTTGGTTTTTTCCCTTGCCAAATGAAATTGGAAATGTCTTTCTGCCACTTGCATCCCAAATTACTTGTGTACTGGTATCCTTATTTGAGTTAAGTAGAAAGTATTCTCTTAGTCTTTTCTTACATATGTCAACAACATCTTCTTTCCGGAAAATTGACTCATTTAGCCTCCATCGAAATGCATTCCTTTTTCCTTTAATAGTTAATAAAACAGGGTTATGATCTGATATAATTTTAGGTAATATTTCAACTTTATTTACATCCATCATTAAGTCTATGAAGGTTCTCAGTCATCCAGGTGGAATTGTCTGTAGCTTGAATCATGTCAACTGGATTTCTATTTTCTTAGTGGAAACGTTTCACTCCTTATCCAAGGAGCTTCTTCAGTCTGAAGAAGCTCCTTGGATAAGGAGTGAAACGTTTCCACTAAGAAAATAGAAATCCAGTTGACATGATTCAAGCTACAGATCCATCATTAAGATTTTAGAGGTCAAGAACATATCTATTCTGGAAAATGATCTGTATCTTTCTGAGTAATATGTATATTCTTTAGAGTTTCCATTCATAAGTCTCCAAATGTCTTGTAAGTCCAACATATCTTTTAAATCAAAGAAAGTTTGGGGTAGTTTTCCCTGTGTAGGTTTCACATTTTTTTGCGAATGTCTATCTTCCATTGGGCTAATCACCCCATTCCAGTCCCCCATAAAACACCAATTCTCATATGATAAGTCCAAAAGTTTGTCCATTAGGTTCTTATAAAATAATCCTTTATCAAAATTTGGAGCGTAAATCCCAACTATCAATGTTTTAATCCCCTGTATATTTACTTCCACTGCAATATATCTTCCTTGATCATCAGTCAATATTAATTTTGGATTAAGTTTTTGTTGTATATACAGGACTACCCCCTTAGTTTTTTTTAATCCAGTTGAAATAAATTCTTCTCCTAGTTGTTTTTGAATCAAATACTTAATGTCTTTTTTACAAATGTGAGTCTCTTGTAAGCAAATTACATCCAATTTTATTTTTTTCAAAAAATGAAAAATTTTCTTTCTCTTTTGGGGAGAATTTGCCCCATTGATATTCCATGTTAGATATTTAAAGTCCATGATATTTGGATATTTAAAAGTTCTTTTTTAAATCCACTCTGGTAGCTCCCATCTCCGATAAGTCCTCACTCTTTTCCTTATCTTTAAATGTCTCTTTCATTTCTTCCAGAACTTTAGATGCTTCGCTCATATCTGTCATATATTTCTCTATGAAGGCCTTTGCTTTCAAAATGGAATTTATTTTAAATCTTTGTTCTTTAAAAGTAAAAGATACTCCTTCTATTCTTTCCCACCTAAATGATATGTTATTTTGCTTTAATTTATCTGTAAAGAAGGAGTATTCTTTTCTTTTTCTTAATATTCTTAATGGGACTTCTTTTAAGACAATTATCTCTTTCCCTGCTATATTTAATCTGTCACTGTAGTGCTTCTTCAAAATTTGTTCTTTTGTAACTTTCCTCACAAAATATATCAATATGTCTCTTGGCACTTTCTTCTCTCTAGCGTAACGTGAGTTAACTCTAAAGATTTTATCTATTTCTGAGTCCAGATCTTCTTCTTCTATCTGTGAGTATTGAGCTAAAGCACCAACTATATATTCTCTCGTATTCTCATCTGACTTTTCTGGAACTCCTCTCAATCTCAATATGAATTCTTTTTCTCTCATTTCTGCTAGAGCGATAGCATCTAAGTTGTATTCCATATCTTTAGTAATAGATTCTGATTTAATCTCTAATTTCTTTACCTGTTCTTGTGTCTCTTTAGATTCCCCTGATAAGGTATTTACTACCTCTTTAATATTTTGTGTTTCTTTTCTAAATTCTTCTTTTAAGTCTTCTTTCATTGCTTCCATTTTTTTATCTACTTGTTGACCTAAATTGTTGATTTTTTCCCCCATTTTTATATCTAAGGATATAAAAGGGAGGCTGAAATGACTCACTAACTTTTGTGCTTGGATCTGCTTTTTCAAACCTCCCCCCATCATCACCACCACCCTCTTCCTCCTCCTCCTTCATGGTTTGTTCTGCTAAAGCTTGGAGATGTATTGGGAGGGGGAGGGCCCGGGTGGAAAATCTCGGCACCAATCAGCTATGCGCCGGGGATCAGCTGTGCGGCAGGGAAGTGGAGTTGCACCCGCCCTATAAGATGACACCCGGCGTATAAGACGACCCCCGACTTTTGAGAAGATTTTCCTGGGTTAAAAAGTCATCTTATATGCCGGAAAATACAGTACATATACATATACATATTAATTCATTCATTCAGCTATTTTATTTTATTTTGGGTGGGTTTTTTGGGGAGTTGTTTGTTGATTTTAGTAGCTCATTGCGATGGGCCAATTTAGCTATTTAATCCGTATCTTGTTTGAACCCAGAAAATGAGTTAATTCAGTATCTAAGTCAAGCATGTTAGGCAAACACAGCCGTAGTGTGATAAAACTATTCTTGGGCTATAATGCTGATAAATTATAAATATAATTTATAAATTTATATATTTATAATTATATTTATATATTTATAATTATAAATTATATATTTATAATTATAAATTTATAAATTTATATAAATTTATATAAATAAATATAAATTGGGCTATAATGCTGATAAAATTAGCTGATAAAAAAATGCTGAATGGACTATCCTAAAGCTGAAAATCAAACAACAAGAACAGCATGAAAAACATGGTGGTAGATTTTGTTGGTCTCTGACATCCAATTTTCCAAGCACAAGCATATGCAAGTGTGTGAGTTTTTATTACATTAGAGGCTCTTTGTCTAAAAGAGATATAAGCAACTTTATATGGTATAGATCTTCTGGTTACATCTCCCATGATTGCCTGCCATTAGCCAAACTATCCAGAAAGCAACAGAAAGGAGGTAATAAATTACAAGCCTGACTGAAGTGGAATGGGACTTTTCAACATGTCATGCACTGAACCAAAATTGTGTTCATAATGTTATATACAACCCGATATCTAACACACTGCTGTTTTTTTTATCTGTAATGTCATTTTTTTAATTTAGTGAAACTGGTCAGTCTTGTTTTGGAGTTGGGCAGCCTAGAAATTAATTGATTAAATAGCATTATTTTCACCAGATGTATATAATTTGATATTATATTAAATGTTATTACTGTTTCAAATCCCATCAGTCTAGTTTGATGCTAATTATATTTCTTCAGTCAATATAGGTATATATATGTGGGCACATGTGATGATTATCCAAAATGTATAGCTAACAGAAGGAACCTGGGTATGCATTTTATTTGGTTGTACTTTTTTTTGGGGGGGGGGGTTGGACAAATGGGAATAAAATTTCCAAGGTCTGCATAAAATATAAATGAATTGCAATGCTGCTATATATAATAGAATTCTCCAAGGCATCCCAACAAATTGCCTACAAAGAACAATTCTTTGCAACCAGTAAATTGGAAATATATGCTTATCTCCTGCTATTTCTTCACTGTGTTGCTAAGTTGTTTCTAAAATGTGTTGGTCAAGAGCACATGAAAGCTCTTTTGTTATTTTCAGGACTTCCATAGAAGAAATGGAGAACTGAAGACAGCTCCGCTAAAAGTGGAGCTGATGATCACAGTGGAATGAAAAGCCGGTGAGTAGACAGGCTCTTTGTAATTCCTCTCTGGAAAAGGAGAGGACTTGATATCACTCACAAGTGCTCCAGACAGTTCCTCCTCACTAGGAGACCTCAAAACAACAGTCTTTGGTGGGTTTAGAGCTCTGGAAGACGAGGGAATAGCCATCTTGCTGAAACAAAGTACCTTGGTACCTTCAAAAAGGAGACTTAGTTTGCATACTTCCTTTTCTAATCACTTTTGGAAATTGCTTCTTAACTGTTTTTCAACTATTAGGAACCTTTGGATCAACATGTTTTACAGCACCGGGTGAGTTTCCTTCAATCCTTAGCGAAAGAAGTTTTAAATACAAATTTAAGGACTTTTTTTTTTCCTTTTGGAATAAACAGCAAAAGAGTGATTAGAACTTTGATTTTGGGAAGTTACAAATAGACTAACAGTCCAGATGGATTAGAAATAACATTTTGGAATTAATTGTAAAGACCCTTCATGTGGGAAAATGCTTTTGTTTTGAATTCTCTTTTTAAAAAAAGATAGGATGAGACTTTGGAGGTGGGAAACTAGAGGGAACCAGAAGGAACCAGAAGGAACTAAAGATTACAATTAAAGGAGAAGAACGCTTAAAATTGACTTTACTAATACAGAATGGAGCAAAATATTTTAACATTGGACATATTGAAGGATATTGAAGGCGGCGGTGGCAGAGGAGTTGTTCATTGGCAATCTTGCACAGCACTAATTTTGTAACAGGTTTTAGTGATCTGAGGCTACATTCAAAGCTTTCAGGAGCCACCTATGGATTTAGGTTGTGTTTTTGATTTAGCTTCAGTTCATTCCATTTTTTTATTTCCTTAGACTTCAAAGGGTTTTCAAGTATCACACAACACATATAAATATTCATTTGCAGTATAGAACCTAAAATCTCCAATATATTTTCCCTTCTCCTGTCTCCTTGTGTCCAATAGATGATTATTAAGCAACCTTCTGAAGGCATCCACTGTTTGAAGAATTTTCTAAACTGAATCAAAATTCAATTTAAAAGCATTTAAAAACCCATGAGAATGAAGACCAGGAACTTTAAAGATGTCTATTACCAGTTACCATCTGAACAGGCATCCAAATTACCTGGTTGCATTTTCTCCCCTTCGGGTGAGATATATAATATTTCTATTTAAATCACAGTCACTATTACTAAATGTGTATTTATACATATATTAATGTTATACATATTAATGTTTTATCTTTTTGATGATGCTCAGGTATCCAACTCAGTTACTTAGCTGTGAAGTAGAAAATAGATGATCACGATGATGATTATGATGATGATTTATTTTTATAGGCTGCTGAACACTGGATCCCTAAGAATAGGTAACATTCTATTTGGTAAAATCTGAATTAGTAATACTTACATAGAATATTTCTATGAATTATGTAATCAATCCAGCAAAGATAAAGCCCACCAGTTATGCATAGTGGACCTTTAAAGCACATTGTAGTTATTGTTGTTTGCCTAAGTAGGGTTGCAAAATACATTTGGCATGCCACAATAAATGGCTGGTGGACTTAGTGAATAATGCATAGTGCAGACCTGGCATATGCCTTGAAACTGTACCAATGCATAACTTTAATATGTTGGAGAGTGTGTTTTCTTGCACATGCAGAGTATCAGAAAGCAATCAGCACCAGAGACCAATTAATGATGCCAGTCATTTTCGTAACTTAGTTGCAGTTATATTTGTTACTCATATAAATGGATATTTACAGTTATCCTCCAGATCCCTGGAAGTGTTACAAAATCCACATAGTAGAAACAAGCAAACAGAAATAAACAGCAGTAAGTAGCAAGGAGAGAGTAGCAAGTAAGTAAGCAAGTAGGCAAGTAGGGCGGGGCAGGCAGGCACATTATTTTATGCTCTTCAGCCTGGATCACATGCTGCCTGACCTTTTAAAGTTTGTAGGTGATTACCTAATAAGGTTATATTGCTGAGACTTACTCCTCAAATTTTGCATCTTTAAGCAAGCACATCATAGCTTCTTGAAGCATTCTACCTTTCCGTTCAGCAACACCATTTTGCTGTGGAGTGTAAGGGTTAGAAAGAATTTGTTCTATCCGCTTCTCTGTTAGGAATTTTCTAAAAGCATTAGAAAGACATTCCCCTCCTCGATCACATTGTTGGGCAGACACAGGTTTTGGAAATTTTCCATTTGCCCATGTTACAAAACTTTTAAATTTATCAAATACCTCATCTTTATGTTTCAACAGATAGATAAATGTATATCTTGAAAAATCATCAATTATGGTCATTATGAATCTTGCTTGTCCCAAACTTGGAGCAAAGGGACCAATTATGTCATAATGAAGTGTTTCAAGAGGTCTAGTTGTAACTCTGTTCCTGTACTTACTCACAGGAGCTTCCTGTGTTTTGCATTCTTTGCAGACTAAACAGTCTAGATATTTATCACAAGATTTCAACTTCAGGTCAGCACATAACTGTAGCATTTGTGCTATATATCTATAATTTCCATGACCAAAACTCCTGTGCATCAAGTGTATGCACTGCTCATGAATTGGAGTGTTGCCAATTACAGCTTTTGCATGCCTTTTAGCATTCTGTACCATGTACAATGAATCTCTTTGTACACCATTTGCACACAACTTACCATTCTTACGTATCTCACAGACATCTTTCTTCAGTATTATGACATATCCAGCTGCTACTAATTGGGATACAGATAAAAGGTTAGTTTGCAATTTAGGAACAAACAGCACATTTTTAACAGTTTCTCCCAAACAAAGTAGATACATGTCACCTTGACGCATAATATCTATTTTAGATCCATCAGCCATAGAAACACTTTGTCTATCAGTTTTAGGCAGTGAAACAAAGGAATTTTTACAATTAGATAAATGACAATTAGCACCAGAATCTAACACCCAGAAATCAGAATAATATTTTTCATGCACTTGAGCAATATGTGTTGTTTGAAGAGTCTTCTTTCACGTTGCCTCTCAGTTCTTTTTTCTTGTCTTTCGCTCTTTGGGCAATAAATTACAGTTTTTCTGTAAGTGTCCAGGTGAGCCACAATTGAAGCACCAGTGGCTGGTTAGGGCTGTGGCCTCAGCCTGATTGCTCTTCCCTGCTTTTCCACACTGTAGCTTATCAGAAGAAATGGGTGGAGCCGAGTGCCGTTTCTTTTGTTTCTCCCACTCAGCAAGTAGTTGTCCCGAAACATACAAAGGAGTAAGTTCAGCCTTGGGCATTGTTTCCAGAGTGCAAATTAATGTATCACACGTTTCATTCAGTGAGGATAAAAATAGTATGCTTTTGTTAGAGGTGTAAACTCCATTCCTCTCTCTTGCAATTCTACAAGTAGCTGCTGAATGAAATGCAAATGTTCAGGCAGGCTCCCTTCTTCAGACAGATAAGCCTTATAGAGTTTTCTAGTTAGATAAACCTTGCTTCCAGCTGTTTCTTTGATATGCAAATTTCTTAGTGCCTCCCACAGTTCTTTTGCAGACTGTAAACCATGTACATTTACTAGCTGCTTGTCTTCAACTCCCAAAATAATGGACCCTCTGGCATGTTCATCCAGCCTCAGCCATGCATTGGAGGGATTTGCTGGAGTTGGTTCAGCAATGGGGGACCATAAATCTTCCCTCCGAAGATACATTTCCATTTTCAAACTCCAGTTAAGTAATTAGAATCTGATAAACGCTGGAGCGGCATTCCTGAGTACTGAAAATCAGCCATGGCTTCTATCATCACTAAACACCTCGTAAATTCCTCAGCTTAGCTTTTCTGCAAACAGATAGCTTCTAGAAGCCTCCCAGTAACTTCAAAGAGAAAAATACTTCACTTGCCTTGTTTACTTTTCTTCTTCAGATGCAAACGACCTGCCACTGAGCTGGTCTCTCTTTATGCTGTCTGGGCCCATAACCTGTTGGAGAGTGTGTTTTCTTGCACACACAGATTATCAGAAAATGATCAGCACCAGAGACCAATTAATGACACCAGCCATTTTAGTAACTTAATTGCAGTTATATTTGTTACTCATATAAACAGATATTTACAGTTATCTTCCAGATCCCTGGAAGTGTTACAAAATCTACATAGTAGAAACAAGCGATGAGAAATAAACAGTAAGTAGCAAGGAGAGAGTAGCAAGTAGACAAGTAGGGCAGGACAAGCAGGCAGGTTCTTTTATACCCATCACCCTGGATCACATGCTGCCTGACCTTTTAAAGTTTGTAGGTGATTACCTAATAAGGTTATATTGCTGAGACTTACTCTTCAAAAGAATAATACACCAACGTAATAGTACTACATTAAAGCAGCATGGCATTTAATCTGTTATCAAGAAATGTGTTGTTCTTCAAAAAGAAACAGTAGATATCTAGACAAATGTGGGAGTACAAAAACAAGCAATTCCACTCCTCTTCAAAGTTACTAAGCAAACAGGACTTATAAAAGCAACATTATAATTATTTATTATACTTTAAAACAAATTAGAACATTTGTAACACAATGGTAATTATTTTTTTACAAATTAGGACATTTGTAACAAAATATAGTTACAATTTGTTATAAAAACAAATTAGGAAATGTGTAAAAGCAGGTCTTAAGAAACATTATATGGATCACGAAGGTAAAGTTGGTGAAATCAAAAGTTTGACATGTCAAACCATGGGTTTTCTGTATTAAAGTATTTATATCCTTACCCATTACTTAAAACTTGCTACTCAGTAATCATGAGTAGAGATGTGGGGTTTCTAGAAATTTTGAACTAGAAAGTATCCTTTGGAAATTAGCATAATTTGCATGAGGAAAGTTTCATCATCACTAATGTGGGGAGAAATAAAATGGTGAAAAGTTTTCCATCCCATATCACTGAACATGAAAATACATTAAGGGGCTTCCAGGTGAGGAATGGCGAGCTAAGACGTCTCCGAATGAGTGGAGATGACCGCTGCTAAGGCTGAAGGACTGGCAAGTAGACTACTTCTTTTTAGTATGACTTGGTGCAAGTTAGCTCAGAAGAAAACCCTACTAAATTAAAAAAAGGTTTTATTTACTCCCAAGTATTCACTAGGAACCCAACATTTATTCCAAAACTAATATGGAAATAAAATGGGACTCGATTAGTGCTTGCAGCTCAGCAATAGAAGAAATGGGAAAGAGATAATGTGATGATGTCAAGAATATCCAAGAATATGGAGACCATGATTTCTTCTGACATCTACTGTACCAGTACCATAAAAACTTCAAGAAAGACTAACACTTATCATTCATGAAATGTCAAATTGCTCAAGGCTATGTTGAGAATCAAGTTGCTTACATGGAATAAGAATGAGTGTTTACTGACAGAATAATGCTACAGAATAATATGACTCAAAATATTTTAAGTTCTCAACTCACCACCCAATATTAGTTACAATCATAAATATCTAACTTTGTACAGTATTTAAACAAGTATTTAAAAACAAAGATCCAGGAAATGATACATATGTATTTGATTCATTAAAAAAAACTAATCCATTCTTTTGTATATTGAACAAAAACCATTAGATAATTAAATCTATGTTCAAATGCTTTTTCTTTAACCTAAAATCACCATTAGGCCAGCTCAGGTGATCTCAATAATGTATAGTCTTTTGGCATTCAATAGGTTAAAATAGAAATCCATGCCACCCAGACAGAGCAATCACTAGGGGTGTGCAAATCAGGTCCAATTCAAATGAAATATTTAACATGGTTCAGAAAATTGATCTGATTTGATTTTATTTGAAGCTATATACATCTCCAAATCAGACTTAATTTAATTGGGATTATTAAAACACATGTTCAGTGCACAAAAAGCATATGAAAGAGTTTAAATTTGGGTATGTTCAGTTTGATTCAATGAATAAAACTAATCTATAAATTTGTTATGTTGGATCAATACGATACTCTGAGTTGATCCAAATCGAGTGAACACATGTATAGATGTAATGATCTCATCCTATTTTCTCTAATACTTAGAGGAGAATCTGTCCAAATTGCAGTGCTGGCTGTGAGAATTCCAGCAAGGCCAGAGCAAACAATCTGAAACCAGACTTCATTACTTTTCTGTTTTTTGGTTCATCTTATAGGTACGTATGGTTTCTTTGGGTTTAATTTGTTAGATAATTTGATCAGATATTTTCCAAATGATGCCTTCAGTATCTGTTTAGCATGAGAATGAATTCTATGAAAAGTCATTCAAAGAAATCAACTGCACATATACTTGTGTATTTTCAGTCTGCCTATGTTTCAATATATTCTTTGTTGAAAGACAGCAGCGGCAGCAGCGCTTCCGGGTTTTTGCGCGCTGCCGCAATGGCGGCACTTCTGGGTTTTCCCGCGGCGACACACCAACGGCAGTTGGTGTGTCGCCGCGGGGAAACTTTGGAAAGCCATGTACTATACTACACTACACTACACTACACTACACTACACTACACTACACTACACATAATTATAAGGTAAAGGTTCCCCCTGCACATTATATATAGACATAATTAGTGAATCATTCATATATATTCAAACATCTATATTGCTTTCCCTGCTTGGCACAGTTTTGTCACTTTGATTCTTCTAGCTATTGATTGACACTATTTAACTCCTCTCTCTTTTTTCTTTTTGCTTGGTCTTAGTTGTCCAAGCTAACTTTAAATTCTTTGACTCACTAGATTGATAGCTAAAGCCAAGCTGTATATTTCAGACAACACACAGCATGTGTTAATATATCCGTAGTGTTATTTTAGTAAATTACTGATGTAAAAAGGAGAACACGCTGTTACTGGAATCCCACTAGGTAGGAAGGGAAATCTGATCCTTTTTCTATCCAGCTCCAAAAATGTTCCTCATGCAGGTTCAAGAGCTCAGTAAAAGTTCACCTTGGTTCTAACTGGATCCTCTTCTTGTTAATAAACTGTATATCTGTGTTTGTGGGGGGAGGAATTGGTGATATAGGGAAAGAAATAATAAACATAGTCTCCCAGTAATATCTGTGTGTGTGTGTGTGTGTGTTTGTGTGTGAAGTTCCAATAATATGAAATACTGTATTTATATGTAAAGTGATTTATTATTATTATGATTTATTATTATTTATTATGAATGGAATATTCGCAAAGGATGGGAATAGTCTAAAAGAGAAGTTTGGAACACTTATCTGAATAAATGAGAAAGATATTCAGACAAATACAAGGAGAAAAAATGGGCAGCTGTTAATAGGATACTGGGCTCTTTGATGTCTTACAATTGCCTTTCATTATTTTCCCCTACATATTTACCTTTGATGTTCATCACTAGAATTATGTGCTATGATATTTACATTGCATTTTAAGCTCATTTTATAAGGTTTCTTTTTCCCTTTATTTTTTTAAAATTAGAAAACCTAACTTCACTGCACTTGCATGCATATATCCTGCTGTATTTACTTCTTGTTATAAAAACAAGCCTGTTAGTGTGACTACTATCCTGTTCTCCTCTTGCTGTGATGCTGTACTCTATCCTTAATCTTAAATAAACATATCCATGTTTAAGGTATGTGTTAGAAAAATCTAAGCCATATCTTTGCAAGTGTCTGAAAAACAAGTGCTGCTGCTTTAAAAGTTGCATTAACTTTAATAAGTGGATTCTTAAGACATCAATACATTTTTCTTGAAACTTACACAGAAGCTTGAAGAAAATTGGTCTCCTTTAATGAATACCAGAGAGGAATTGTGTTAATGCGAGATGGAAAGCATTTTCCTCCAAATCATTTTCAAAACATGCACAATCCCACTAAATAGGGCAATCTGTATAAAACAACAACAACAACAACAACAACAAAGTTAACATCAAAATATGCAGGAATGGGAATGTAGCAATTGTGTGCAACTCTTTAAAGGGCAAAGGTCACACAAAAACTCAGAAAAAGAGGGATACCAGCTATCCCATTAGTCTAGCAACTGCCAGTTTAGCTTTCTCACAATGCTTCATTCTCAGGGGACAAAATTAGGGAGATCTAGCTTCAGAAACCTTGTTTTCTAGGACTGACTCAGTTCTGGCTGTTTAGGAAGGTATCAGAGCTCCATGTGCTTCCCTCCCAAACAAGATGTTTTGCAGAAGAGAAGAATCTTCTCAGACAGAAATGTCAAGGATCTGCAACAGCTAGATTCTTCCAGTAGAATGTCCAAAGAATGATAAAATCATTCCAAGAGGAAGTCTAGTAAAGGAGCATTGGAGGGGAGGGGAAGAAGCCATGGCTGCTGGTCTAATGTAGTTTCAATAGATCTAGTATGATGAGACCAAGGATCTGAAATCTGTCTACTCTATCTAGCATGGTAAGATGGAAACATCTGCATTATAATAAACAATTCATTCTAAATCTCAGGGTCATTTCTAGCATCAAAATGGGGGTGGGGAATGAGACAAAAGACTTATGCCTTGAAATGCATGTAGCCAGCCTTGCAAATCGGAGTGCTAAAGAAGATGACATAAACTAATGGAATCTCTAAAGAGAAGAAGAATGTATCTCTTTTATTGTTCCTGTGGATTTGCAATTCAACTCCTTTGCCAGGTAGCTGGAATTAGAAATGTCT
This sequence comes from Charina bottae, assembly GCA_023362775.1. Lineage (NCBI taxonomy): Eukaryota > Metazoa > Chordata > Lepidosauria > Squamata > Charinaidae > Charina > Charina bottae. The sequence continues at coordinate 13,783,590 of JALMGJ010000003.1, forward strand.
GTAACCCTTTAAAATAATAATGCAGTTAATCAGTTCTGAATTACTGTGGTATTAATGTGGATTCTGTAAGCAGAGTGGCATTGGGATTTCCAGTTGATTATATTAGAATAAAAGTGGTTGCCAATATATGCCAAAGTAAAATAATTTTAAGAATCAATTATATCAAAGAATTACTTTGTAATTCATACTTATAAGTGTACTTCCTTCCCTTAGATGTCAATTGTATATATTTTTTAAAAAGTGTATTTGTATCAACTTTTTTTAAAAAAATGGAAATTGTGGTATAGAAAGAGACTGGAAGAGCATTTGACTGGTAAACTTGAGGTTTAGAAAAAGGTTAAAGAAAAACAGGGATGGGGTAACATGCTAGTAAATGTTATTGTTGTTATTATTATTATTACTATTATTCTATTCATTAAATTAAACAGAACAATGGGGGGAAATATAAGAAAATAGAAAAAAAGTGGAAAGCAGCCATAGACAATTATATATATATAAAAGCTTCTTATATATCTATATAAAGATTTATAAAACAGTTTCAATAAAGAATTACCATATTTCATTGTAACTGTCCATACATAATCAATGTCTGTAAGCAACTCATTCATAAGTTGCAAGTAACATCAAGTTTTCAATCCAATGAGTAACTACAGCCATAAAGTTTATTTTTCAGTGATGAAAGACTAGTCTTTTAGCAATGAGGAGAGCAGAATCTGTTTCCTTTGTCCAATCATCTATTTCCATTCAATAAATAGATAATTCAAAAGAATATTGAAGTTAGAAAATATGAAATGCTGTCTCAAAGTCAAATTAACATATGAAATTACTTCTTTCCAGAATATAACAACTTTAAGATATACCCCAAACCTTCTGTTTTAATGAAAGATTGTTTTCATTGCATCTCCAACAATGTGGTGATTTATTCATTCCTTTTTTTATACAAATGCTACAAGGTAAAATGTTGTTGTTGTTATTTTATTTTGTGAATAAGCCATATTCTAGGATATACTGACATTTTTGATAAAGACATTAAGACAGTTTCCCATTGTTTAGACAAACTGGGGATCTCCAAATCCTTGTTCCATTATGTCTTTAAAATAAAATTCATTTATTCCTTACAATATCTATAAGACTAATAAAGGCTAATTGTAGTCTTTGGTCTTGTAAGATTGCTGATCACTTCTAATAATATAGAAAATTATGCTGATCAAAATCAAGAGGTCAATAAATGTAGTTGCAAATACTGCCAGTGGGTGGCAACAGACAAATGGCATATATACACCCAGGGTCCCTCCTTGTGGGGGAGATGGGCGGGATATAAATGTAATAAATAAATAAATATATCCTTTTACATACGAAATGATTTTTTTTTAAATCATCATCCAATTACTGATCTAAAATAATTATCCAACATCCATTCAAATCAGTTCCCATTCTCTCCCAATTTCATAAATTCAAGTTTTAGTTGATCTCTGGTTGAATTATTCCCCCTCCCCACATAAAGAAGCACTAAAATATTTTGCTGAAAATTTTTCAACCTTTTTGATGTGTGCAGCACAATGCCCTACTCTTTCAAGTGCACACAGCACTTGAAATACCGGAGATAGAGTTTCACTGAGTATTTTCACTTGGAGACAAGATCAGGTAGATTCCTCCATATCTCCTTGAGTTTAAAATCAACCTGAATTGCCTCATTCCTGGCTGTGCTGAATCAGAGCACACTCTTAGTCTTGAATAATAGGACGAATTTATGTGAGCATTTTTTTAAGATTTAAATAAAAATAAAGTGCATGGAGAGGTTTGGGGCTTAGATTCAAACACACATTTTTGTGACATAGAAACACCACTTTAATATTGAGACATAATATCATTTGAAATGTAAAGCTTCTTTAAAAAAATGCAGAGATTACCCAACCGCCTTCAAAACCAGATCCGTGAATCTGAAAGAAGACCAATCCTCTTTGTCTGATCCAGTCGGACAAGTTGCATTAAGGAGTGTGAATTGGATATTGCTACAATTTTCTAGCTAAACAAAAACACATTGATATCTAAACCTTTAAACAAATGCAAAAGGGCAATAAGACACTCCCCCCAAAAAAGTACTTAGATCAGAAATATAATTTTGAATCTATCAGTCACTGGTTTCAAACCACTTCCTTGCACTATTTCCCACTAAGGTACTTTACAAAAGCAAGCACAGGAGTAGTTTGTTTTCTTTCGTTTTAAAATCTGTTTTACACACGGTAAAATTCCCAATCTACATACCAGAGGCAAAGCTTCTTGGAAGATTTTGAATCAGGAACAGTGCAAACTTAGCATCCATTCTATCTCAAGTGATTTAAAGACAGTAGGGTATGGAAGATAGGCATTCTCCTGAGGTCCAAGAAACTGTTATTGCAAAGGTCAAAGGAGCAAACACTCCAATAAGGTAGCTAAATTGAGATATCCTAGTAAGAACTCTACTCTTTGGGACATGAACAAAACAGTAGCATGCAAAGCACACAGAAAACTCAGATAAAAGCTTGAGGACTGCACCTGTCTTTGCAAACTATAAAGATAGTTGGATTGGAGCTACTTTTATCATTTTTATTTTCTATTTTATTTCTTAATTGTATTTCGTTATTTTCATTTTAGGTAGGTTAGGAAAGTAAAAGAAAAGAATGAGGAGAAAAAAGAAGGTAAGGAAACCAGTGCAAAGGTAAAGAATGGGTAGGAATCCAGCAGTAGATGGGTGCAGGGGAAAAAGAAAGATGTGGAGATTGAGTCACCACAATGCTGTACTTTTGCACTTCTGCTTTAGGTATGACACCACAGTGATTGATGGATTGATGGATTGATGGATTGATGGATTGATGGATTGATGGATTGATGGATTGATGGATTGATTATGTACCATCAAGTCATTTTCGACTCCAAGCAACCGCACAGATAGATTTTCTTCATGATGATCTATCCCTAACCTGTTCTTTCAAGTCTCCCAATGGTGCAATTACTACTACTGTAACTGAGTTCATCCACCTTGCTGTTGGTTGTCCTCTTCTTCTCTTTCCTTCTACCTTTCCCTGCATTAGAACCTTTTGCAGAGAGCTTGGTCTTTGCATAATGTGTCTGAAGTATGACACCATATAACTGAATAATAATAATAATAATAATAATAATAATAATAATAATAATACCCCACTGCTGATTTTTCTAGTGGCACAACTAGGAGCTTTTGTGCTGATCTCTACTAAGATCACATTTGAGGGCAGAAAGTTAATGCCTTCCTGTCTTCTGTGGCCCCACTTCTGATTGACCTCTTACCACAGGTATTATTCAGATAAGAAGAATAAAACATGTTAAATCCCTCTCTATATGTAAAAATCATCCAGTTTGACTCACCTGGAACTTGGGACAGAAAAGACCAGGCAGTGGGGTGAGGGAGAAGCTAAATAACAAAATGAAATGTTGATCTTTCTAAAATAAGCTTCGCATGTCAGCCTGGCCACCACAACTCCACTGGAATTTGCATCACTCTTCATGGATTTTTCCATGTTAATATCTACATTTGAAAAAAAAAAATGCCTAAAAGGTGATTCCACTCCCCACCCCTCCAGTTTAACACCTAAAATGTGTAGGTCAAATACCTTTCTTTGGCTGTCAAATTTAATCAGTTACACATAATTCATAACTAGAGGTGTAACAAGGCTCACTCACTCCAGCTCAATAAATAGATTACAAATGGTATGAAAGAAAAGAATAAATTCCTACTGCATTAATAAAGACCAGCTGAACTTCCCAGGGTGGTACAAAGCATTTAATTTGCTGAAATATATTGAAGAAATTGAGAAGAGCACAAAACTTTAAAACATTAAATATATAACACTTTAAATGACTCTGACGTCAGTCAAATCTATATGGTTCATTTTTTAAAAAAGCAGTTTTTAATTCTTTCCCCCACTTATCATACTTTGAGTCTGAGAAGCAAATATAAAGAGGAGAGATTTGCAATGCGATATTGAAGTGGGTCTTTGTGTCCAAATGGAATGCTTCTGTTCAACCCTTCTCTAAAACAGGGCATCATCTCTCACTGATGCTCAACACTTCATCGCTGTTAAACATATTCCCTGATTTGCCTTATGCTCTGCAGGCCTCAGGATTTTCCCAGGCATACTGATACTGTTTTTCAGTGGCTGCAATTTATCTTTACTTCCAGCATTCAGCATGTGAATTCATATGATATGAAGTGATTCCAAGCTGATATAGTTGTCAAAATGGCCTCTTCATAAAGTAGACCTCTCTCTCTCTCTCTCTCTCCACACACAGAGATGCACACAGGAACTGCATAAAGAATTGTTAACTCCATTACTTATTTCTGTCATTTTGGAGACAACAGTTCTGACTGTAAGATGTAGCAACTTCATGGGACAAAAAAGTCGCTATCAGTTCTATAGTTTCAGATTCTGAAATAACTGCAAAGGATCAAATGTCAGAGTTGTTCAAATCCAATTGCCAGCAGCAATAGCAGAATATCCTTTTTGCCTTATCCTCTAGATCAGTGTTTCTCAAATTTGGGAACTTTATGATGCATGGACTTCAACTTCCAGAATTCCCTAGCCAGCCATGCAATTCTGGGAGTTGAAGTCCAAACATCTTAAAATTGCCAAGTTTGAGAAACACTGTTCTAGATAAATGGAGTGCAAATTCCTTTTGGCTGAAATCAGGAGCACCTTTAAAGAGAATATATCCCAGATCCTTCAGGAAAGGCACTGGTGTACTTTACGTGACATGCTAAGTCACCTTGCCAAGGAGATTGTGCATGCTGAAATCCTAATCTTATTCTGCATGGCCCTTTAACCATGGTCTTTGGCTTTTATAAATTGGGTGTCATCTAAATTCATAGCAGCAGCCATTTCTGGTTGGTAGAAATCAGATTTTGGAATTAATGTTATGCTTCCCAAGGCTATGCTTCCCCAAGCTTCTGACAGTGGTTAGGGACAGAGCTTGGAATAAGTAGCCTAGTAATATAGATTACAACGATCTTGGGGCAGGATTTACAAATAGAAAAACACCTAGTCAGAATCATACAATATATCAGGGCTTCCGGGTGGTGTGGCGACACACCACGCTGTGTGTGGCGATACACTTTTGTGTCACGACACACAGTTTGGAAAGCTCTGCAATATATGGTTACTGCAGCAAGACTTCTTTATGCACAATTTTGGAAAACTCAGATTTTACCAACAATACAAGAATGGTTGTTAAAATTGATGGACATGGCAGAAAATGATAAACTCACTTGTTTATTAAAAGAAAGCTCAAGTTGTCGTCGTCTCAAAGAGTGGAAACCACTGGTGGACTATTTGCGAAATGCAGGAGGGGCGAAGCTTACATGGGGATTTGAAGATTAGATATTATAAATATAATGGGGTATATTAGACAAAGAATTATTCTTATCTATTGCATGAAAAACTAGCACTTAGGATGGATTTTCTTGTTCTTATGACCAGGGATAGATTGGAAGTTACCTATGTTTCATACTTTTCCTTTCCTTTTTCTTTTACTTAACTACACTTTTCCTTTCCTTTCCTTTCCTTTCCTTTCCTTTCCTTTCCTTTCCTTTCCTTTCCTTTCCTTTCCTTTCCTTTCCTTTCCTTTTATTTTGTATTTCTATTTCTTTTTCTATTTCTAACTTTTAACTATGTATTGTAAAATTCTAATAAAAATTTAAAAAAAAACAATGATCTTGGGGCTATAGGACAAATATATTTGTTAAATATTTACAAATACTGAATATCCATAAAAGCTCCAAGAAAGCAATATCCTTCTGTTTGTCAGAGCAGTGCAATTATTGGGAACTACAGTATAATTACTAAATGAGGATTTTCAAATGTATGAATCAAATTAGACCATTCATTCATTCATTTTATACGACAACTTCATTTATTGTGAGAAATAACTAAAAATGGAATCACATGCTTCAAAATACTCAGCAAACTTCTTGAAATAGATCCAGCTATATATAGCCTTCCATGGGCTTTAGAGACACATAATAAAACCCAGAATTTCAACATCAACTGGTAATTCACAGTTCATTATTTTCCAATTTGTTCAATATAGGGTTTTGTCATTTTTACGCTGCTGTTTGTTAACTCTGTAATTTGCAATCTAGAAACTGAAGTAGTTAGCAGTTATGTGGCTGTAAAGCTGAAGTTCTAACAGGATTTCAAACAAATACAAAAAGGAAGTTAAAAAAACAACACAAAACATTAATTTGTGAACTTTGGTGTTCAGACTTCAATCTGTGTAATTTAAATATTCAATATTTTATTATTCTGTTTATTAGTAGGGATAATGATATTGCTTACAAATGAATCACTATCCATTCATTCATACAGAAAAGGTATTTTTGTCACAATAAGCTGCTGGTGTGACTTAATTTTCTTCTCGCTACAGGGCAGCTCCATATCAAATCGGAGAAGAGAAGATACATTTCAGTGAGTTTTTCCCCACTTGTAATCTGCTGGGCAACTTTTTTCCCCACAGTGTTCTCATGATGTGGCCTTCATTTCATCCCTAGTCCATGAGTGAAACAGAACTCAGTCATTGTTACCTGCACCAATGTTATATTACCAAGTAATATTTTTCTCCTTATTCCAACACTGTCCAAGGTCAGCCTCAATGTAAATGTGCTTTACTTTGTCACCATTGCTCTGGAAGAAAATCAGATGACCAGCAGTGACTGGAATGGAGTCAACAGTGGGAGGATAGGGATCAACAATGGGGGCAGCACTTTTCCTGTCAAGGTAGTTTCCTGACAATTCACAGATGGGTGAACAGTACCGCAACTCAATAGTGAGGAAAGAGCCAGATTGGGAATTATGCCTCTCCTCTTTTTGCCTCATGCCACTGATACAAACTATTCCATCAGCAGGAGAGATTAGTAAGTGCCATTGCCCTTTGATTACCTTGCATATATCAGTATTCTTCTTCTACAGGGGCCAATCAAAAGTCTCAGTGTTAATCACACTTTCTTGTTTGCATTATCCAGCAACTGTTATTCAGAATCAATACTTGGGATAATGTATAGCCAAGACATCAAGCTTAGAAACCATTAAGAATTTGATACTCCATGAATTTAACCTTGCTTTTAAAATAATCCAATTTAGTGATCACCAACCCATTTTAAAGCACAGAATCCCATGCTGTGTGAAGTACTTCCTTTATCTATTCTGAATTTGGCATATTCAGCTTCATTAGATAACCAGAGGTTCTAGGAATTATGGGGCTATCTACTTTATCTATCTGTAACTTTATCTCATATCATCATGTTCTCCCCTATTCGTCTTTTTTCAAAGGTAAAGAATTCCAAACACATAATTTTTACTTATAGGGGAATTGTTCATTGGAAATACATTTTTGTCACATTTTTCAGTTTTACAACCTTTTTCTTTCTTTGAGCTAGGCCAACCACTATTCTAAGCATGATTGCACTACAGGTGCAGTATTCTTGGCAATTTCATTTCCAGCACTTTTCCTAATGAAGTCCAATGTTGAATTGCCCTTCTTCACTATAGTTGAACTCTAGTGAGTCCCTCTTTTCATCCAATTATGGCCCAACCCCCCAAGAGTTTTCTCCTGTACTGCTGGCAGCTCTGATTCCATCTGCATATATGCAGGGTTAAATTATCTTTTCCCAAAATGAATTGCAAATCAGTGTAAGTAATCTGAAGTGTATCGGCTATTTTAAATGTTGGTTCCTTCAAAATATTTTTTGAGGTCCTCATCATTTTCTTTCCTATTAATTACCCCAAAGAATTTGAGGACGTAGGCAGACTTCATCTCCTCACTTTTCACTCATAGATCCAGATCATTTACAAACAAGATGAAGAACAGCATATAGATCCTTGGAGATACCCACTTTCCTCATCTTTCCATTGTGGCAAATGCTCATTGATTTCTTCCCTTCCTTAACAAGTTACCCATCTTTAAAAGGCCTTCCATTACCTTCTCTTATCCCATGAATTACTAATTTATTTATGATGAACACATAACAAAAGCTCTTTTTATTATTTATTTATTAAATGTCTATAACCTCCCATCTTCCCCCAAAGGGGGAACTCTGGGTGGTTTACAATAAAACCACAATTAAAATACTGAACAAACCACAAATACAATAAACATAAAATAGAAATACAAATAACAGCAAATGTACATGGAATAAAATCTAGATGGGTAGAGTTCTCTATCAGATTGCGAGCATGAGGGCCATTTTCAGTCCATTCTAGGGCACTAGCCACTCCCAGGAAAGACTATTCCCCCTCCCATTCCAGGCAAGATGGCAGAACCAGGTTTTCAATTTTTTTCGAAAGTCTAGGAGCAAGGGGGCCTGTCTCTCCTCTGGAGGAAGAATGTTCCAGAGGGTGGGAGCTACTGCAGAGAAGGCCCGCTTCTGAGACCCCGCCAGGTGGAACTCTTTTACGGATGGGGTCCGTAACATGCCCATTCTGCATGACCGGGTGGGATGGGTCAATGTGATAGGGATGAGCCTATGCCTGAGGTAACCTGGTCCCGTGCCATGTAGGGCTTTAAAGGTAATAACCAACACCTTGAATTGGACCCGGAAGCAAACCGGTACCCAATGCAGCTTGCGCAGCAAAGGTGTTACATGTGCTGTTTTTGGGGCACCTAAAATTGCCCACATGGCTGCATTCTGGACCAGTTGTAGCTTCCGGATATTCTTCAAGGGTAGCCCCATGTAGAGTGCATTACAGTAGTCTATGTGGGATATAACTTCAAATTCCCCATTTGCTCTGGAAAATAATTAGAGTTTCAGACAGCTGTAAAATTATTTTCAAATTTCTTAAATTTCTTAGCATAATCCAGACATTTTGGGGAAGAAACATTACTGTATACTTTGAAAAATAAAAATAGATGAGTTATAGATAGATCTTCAGATTCTTCCTTATTTAGGCTGACCATATTTCCTTGAGACAAAAACGGGACATTGGGATGGCAAAACAGGATGGGGTCTATGTAATATTCTGTATTCATGAAAAAGACAGGGGTTCCTGCCCCCGGTCCCCGTGATTGGCTCCCACCTGCAAACCCCACCCCCCGGTCCGCGCGATTGGCTCCCGCCTGCAAAACCCGTCCCCTGGTCCGCCCTCCTCTCTGACTCTCTGCCCTCCTTTGCCGTGCACTGATAGGTGGGAGGGCTTCCTCTTCTGGGCTGCCTCCAATCGGCAGCTCCAGCTGGGATCCTCCTTCCGCGCCATTCCCGCTGGGTTTAAAAAATGGGACAAAATTGAGATTTTTATCAAAATGACGGGACGGTTGAAAAATGCTAAAAAAAACGGTCAGCCTATCCTTATTATAGCAAGCAAGTTTCTTGCTCTGCCCCCAGAGCAGGACATAGACTATGAGCATAACAGGAAAGGTAGAGCTTTTGCATAATAGATGATGATAAATAAATAATTAGGACTACTAAGTTCCACCAAATGTAATATGATGTAATATGATGGCAACTTTTAGGATGATTCTGAGGTCTGCAACCATGGCATTGGGACTTGGAAATATACAGAAATTCATAAATCATTGTGTTTTCTTCAGAAGACCATAAACATGTGCTGCAAGTTTGCTTTTACATGAAGATTTTAGTATCAGTTGCAATTAGTATCTGAATTTGGCAAGCTTAGCTGTCAAACTATGCAGCCATTCTGTTCCAGGAGAACACTCAAAAGGTACTTTCTATAACACCCTAGGAGAATTTATTGGTAACCTGGAATGATTCAAGCAGGTAACTGTGCTGGTTCTATTGAAACTAATTGGACTTGATGGCTTAACAATAATTTTAAATTGCATTGATTTAAATAGCCTTGTTTAATTCTGTGTACAAATCACAGAACTATTGGAATCTATCTTCAGTCAGAACTGACATTAGAGTCTCAGTTGGATATGGAATGTCTGCTTGATTAAATGTTAATGTCCCTGCTCTGCACTCTTTAGATTTCTGATAAATCTCAGCATTGAATCAAAATAGTTCCTCTTTAAAGTTTTAAGTACTGAAACCCATGGGTGTCACTAGTCAATCCAGTAGTGCACCCCTCTTAGATGTGTTCATAAACTTCTACATCATCCTGCATGATAACCATCATGGACCTGCATTTTTTTCAGGGGCCTAATTATATCAGTACTCAGTAAAGTTTTTATCCTGTCATACCAACCTTGCTTCTACCATGTCCATTCACCACTTCATACACTGTCTGTTGTTCTTAAATATATCATTTTTCTCTTTTTCAGGATCTCATCAACTCCATCCAGTCACAACTTTCTCAATGTTCCTTTCATCCATTTGGTCCTCCTTCATATATTTGTTTTAAGATTCAGTACTCATTCATTCTCTATATATACCAAACCACTTCAATGTACTATTTATTGTGGTGACTCACTTTGGTAGTCAATCCACAGTCATTTAATACTATTCATTTTTGATCCTATTTTTTTTGTTTTACTACATAGATTTAATTATCCCTTCCCACTGCATTCAACTTGCTTTTGGGTTTTTTTTCTGACATAACCAAATCTTACTTTCATTTAACAAAGTGGGCAGAAACACACTCTTAAACATTTTATCTGCTTCCAACAACCTTTCCTTTCTCAGACCACATACTGCCCACTATCTTTCTACTGGCATTTGCACATCTTAATTTTTTTAACCATCCATTTCCTCAATATCAGTAAATATCAGTAAATCAGTAAACCAAGGTACACAAATTCATGTACTTGCTTTAGCTGTCATTATGTATATATAACTTGTAATCATTCACTGCATTTTCCCTATTAAATACAACTATCTTGGTCTCTGATGGATTAATTTTCTGAATCCTACTCCTTATTGCATCATGGTACAAATAATAATAATAATAATAACAACAATAACAACAATAACAATAATAATAATAATGTATTGTCGAAGGCTTTCACGGCCGGAGTTCGATGGCTGTTGTGGGTCTTCTGGGCTGTGTGGCCTTGTTCTGGAAGTTGTGGTTCCTAACATTTCACCAGCATCTGTGGCCAGCATATAATTAATAATAATAATAATAATAATAATAATAATAATAATATGCCACCAAACTCCCAGTGACTCTCATGCATTTTCAAACTGGGTTACTTCTTGGGTGAAATCAAATGTATATTCTTATAATGAACATAGGACAATATATGGTTTTAGGAGTAAGACATCCTAAGGACTATCTACACCTCAATTGCCCAATTAACAAGCCAATCAGATGTAAGGTCAATACAGCCACCCTGGAAGACATATATGGGGTCCCCTCACCAACTTTTGCCCAGACTGAAGAAGCTACTTGGACAAACAGCGAAACGTTTCAACCAAAAGAAAGAAATCCAGTTGCCATGACTCAACCTACAGACAATTCCACCTGGATGACTGAGAATCTTCATCGACATAGGACAATATACTCTTCCTGGAAATGTTGCAAGTCTAAATTTAAGTCCATGCTTCATTATGTACAGAAGCTATTGGAACACTGCAATAGGTTACCTAGACACAATCTGCTCAAGCTAATCACAGAAAGTGGAGGATCTGTTAGGATCTGTTAAATCTGTTAGATTTAATGAGCTATCCTACAAAAAAAATGTGTCCTAGAATTATTTATTTATTTATTTATCGTATTTATACCCCGCCTATCCCCTCCCTAACAGAGGACTCTAGGCGGCTTACATACATTGTATTTCATATTTATACATTTCATATATAATACAACATTTAAACTGCGCGCTAAGGGAAGGGGTAAGGGAACCGACTCTTCCGTGGGTACTGGACTACATGTCCCAGAATACCTTGCTTTGGAGCCGGCTGCTGACGTCCTGGATGTTGCTGTTTCGGGATCCGTTGTCTCCGCCGCTGTTCACGAGATCTTCTCCGTTCGGTGGGCGACCCCTGACAGGACGCCAGCATATTCTCCCACTGAAGGTGGTACCCATTTATCTACTTGCTAAGCTTTCGAACTGTTGGGTTTACAGGAGCTGGGACAAGTAACGAGAGCTCACCTCGTTACACGGGGATTCGAACTGCCGACCTTCCGATCGGCAGACTACAGCTCAGCGGTTTAACCCGCTGAGCTACCGCATCCCTATTATGGTTGAGGTCATTGGGGAAGGTGCTCATATGGAGTTTGAAAAATGATATCTATATCTATATCATCTATATCTATATATATCTATAATCTTGAGCAAAGAAATGAGAGCCAGTGTAATGGTTCAGGTGCTGGCTGGGAGTAGGAAAACGTGGTCCTTCCTTAGTCATGGAAGTCAGCAGGGTGACTTTGGGTCAGTCACTTTCTCTCACCCCCAGAACAGTGTCAGGTTCTCCAAGCTGAAGAACAAACCCCTTTTCAAATCACACATTGATGGTTTTGCTGTATGAGCTAGGTAAGTGAAGTGCAAACAAGAAGTTCCTGCAACAATGCAGGAAAAATACTAAAAGAAGAAAAAAAGGGGGGAAATGAACAAACAATACCATACCTAGATATGATTCATTTCAATTGAGCTCATCCATCTCACACTGAAAACAATCATGACATGAGCATGAAAGAATGGAAAGCAGTGATGCAAGCCACACATTAAAATGATATTTTTGCACTTTATGACTGGCACATACTGTATGTAAAGAGTAGGGCATTTAATATTGCATCTTTCATCTGATGCCATTGTTATTGTTGCTATTTTTAGTATGAGGTTTATTCTGCAAAAGGTTAAGGACTTAACTATGCAAATTTATATGGGAAAAATCTTCAGGACAAAATGGGATTAAATCAATCTAATTCCAGAGACGTTTGATTGAGTGGTCTTGAAACAGTAAAGAAAGTATATAGTTTAAGGTGAAAAAACTGACATCCTTAGCAAAAGGATTAGATCCATTTGAGAGAAACATCAATGCAATTTTCTTAGAAACCATTAACAGTAGTGTGCAGAGATCTGGAGTTAAAGGGCAAAATGCAGTTTGGACTATGCATGGGCATTCACATAGCACCAGTCAGGAGCACCTTAAAACAGCTGTGTCTTTTCCTGGGGCCGTGTGACCTTTCACATCTGACATAGAGTCTCAGGAAACAATGTAACTCCAGTCTGTGCCATTATGATGAAAGAGCACTTGAACACAATATTTCAACTTAAGCCATAATGGCTCAGTAGTAATACTCTCTAGCTTTTAAAATTAGTGAAGAGAAGAGGAAGAAGAATGGAGATATCAGCCAAACAGCTAATAAGATTCTATCTAAATTTTATTCTTTGCAGTTAACAGATTGCTAGTAGCTGTTCCAGAAACTAAAACAAATTTATTCCTCCATTCACTTGGTCACATTCTCACACAACCTAAAGTAGCTCACAGGGTTTCATGCTACCTCCTCCTACCTTGAGGAAAAGGTTCGGTGAAAGTATTAATAACAACAACAACAGTAATACTTTATATGTAATTTTAAGGATTAACTTCTTCTGGATGAAGATATTGAGATGTCATACTATTTATTTTAAAGTTAAAATAATTTAGCAAGAACAATTTACTAAAAAAAAAGTTCCAGGAAACATATTTCATATTAGTACATACCAGTGATAGTACAAATAACAGAAAAATTTTACAAAACTTGTGCCAAATGTTAATTAAAATGTTTCAGAAAATTATCATTCACAAGCCAGCTCAAACTCAGCAATGCAGTATAGCAGATAACCAGGTTTCCCAAAAAAGATATTCCACAAGTCCTTCCTCCCTGCCCTGTATATTTCAGCATCTAATTTTTAGAAAGGAAACCTTTCTCCTTTAAAGATAAATGAGATAAGCTTCTCCCAGAGGATCTAGAGAGCTGTTTGATTTTACACATAATATGCAGTTGTTTTGTTTGTTTTTGGCTTATCATGGTTGAAACCCAGAAAACTGTACACATAGCCCTCATTTAGTGACTGCCTCATTTAGCAACCATTTGCAGTTACAACGGTGATGAAAAAGTAACTTTTTTTAGTAAACTGTCCTTGCTAAATTATTTTAACTTTAAAATAAATAGTATGAAATTGCTAAATCTCTCAATATCTTGATCCAGAAGAAGTTAGTCCTTAAAATTAACTATATGACCAATCCTTGCATTTATGACCTTTGCATGTCTGTAAAACAAAGGAAAGCTGAAGTAAGATCATAAGCACAGTCACGGTTTCACTTAGCGACCACTTCACTTAATGACTGAGTTGCAGGTCCCAATTGTGGTCGCTAAACGAGGACTGAGAGTGCCTTGGACTTCAAGAAGATCAAATCAGTACATACTTCAGGAAATAAAGCCAGATCGCTCACTTGAGGGAATGATATTAAAGGCAAAACTGAAGTACTTTGGCCACATAATGAGAAGACAGGATACCCTGGAGAAGATGCTGATGCTAGGGAAAATGGAAGGCAAAAGGAAGAGGGGCCAACCAAGGGCAAGATGGAAGGATGATATTCTGGAGGTGATGGACTCGACCGTGGGGGAGCTTCTACACTCAAATTGGGACATCAATCCAGCTAAACCACAACTCCCATCGGAAGAGGGAGGAAAGATAAATTCAGGAGAATGTCTTTGGAGGCACAAGAATTCCGGGATGTGATTGTGCAACTGGCAGCAGCAATAATTCAACACCAACAACAGGTCGATGTCCAGGTGAATAACCTGCAAGGAGCCATGCTACAGCAGATGCAGCAACCAGCTCTGGTCGCACAGCAGCCGGGAGAAGTGGCAGCACTCCCCCCCGTCGTCCTGAGGTCTCAAGGCTGTTTACCAGAGAAATTTGGAGGCGAAACAGCACAGCTCAGAACTTTCCTTGCCCAGTGTACCATGTTTTTCGACAGCCAGGCAGCTGAATTCCCAACAGAACGATCAAGAGTCACCTTCATCTTAAGTCTGCTGAATGGATCAGCTGCCAGATGGTCCATCCCAATGGTGGATGCCAACAACCCAATTCTAGACAACTATCAGAATTTTATGGACCGTTTCAGAGCCCATTTTGATGACCCAATCAGAGAAGTCACTGCTAGCTGAGAAATCAGAAAGCTCAGACAAGGCAATAGGAGAGTGGGAGCTTACATCGCAGATTTCAAACTGCAAGCAGGGGACTTGGGCTGGAACGAAATCGCCTTGAAAGACCAGTTTAAACAAGGACTTGATGAAGAAATAAAGACCGAGCTGGTGAGACAAGGCACACCAGCCACCTTGGAAGCCTTATACCAATTAACTGTCATAATAGACGCCAGGCTGGAAGAATTACGGCAGCTCCAGCCAGGGAGAGGCCGAGCTGGATTCAGGCTGGCATTTCCAGGTTTTGTAGCTACCCCCACCAATTCTGTTTCTTTAGGAGCTGAGGAGCCCATGCAAATTGGAGCAGCGCGAAGGCTGGTTTCTGAAGCTGAGAGGCAGTGACGGAGGGAAAGAGCACTTTGTTTTTATTGTGGGGCCCCAGGTCACATAGCAAGAGCTTGTCCAGTCAGAGGACGACCATTCCCGGCACCAGTACCAGACCAGGCAGCAGAGCAGAGACCGGCCCCAGCCTCCACTTCCAACCAGGGAAACTTTGCCGGCCCCCCTCAATAGAGCTCCACAGGGAGGCCCTCCAGCAATTAAGAAGAGCTCACTCTGGAGACTTCAGCCAAACTTTTTACTCTATCCCAGCCACAATAATCATAGACTCTAAGCAGTTAGTAGAACTAGAAGTGCTTATTGACTTAGGAGCGATGACCAACTTTATAGATGTAGAAGCAGTAGAAAAGTTTCAGATTCCAACAATAGAATTACCTAGCCCCATAGAAGTTGAAACCATCGATGGTCAACCCCTCAAAGCAGGCCCAGTCACACGCTGCACTCAACCACTTCAACTCACCATTGCAGCTCACACCGAGTGGATTCAACTTTATGTCACAGCATCATTGCAAGTTTCCATCATCCTGGGCATTCTGTGGTTAAAGCTTCACAACCCCTGTTTGGACTGGGTGACCGGGGCAATTTCCTTCCCTGCAAAGGACTGCCTGCACCACAAATTACAGGCAGCCGCACCCTCTCCAACACAGACTGCACTTTTGGAGACAAGGGGGGCTCTCCTCCCTACAAAGTACGGGGACTACCCAGACATTTTCGGCGAACAGGAGGCTACAGCAATGCCACCCCATAGACCATATGACTGCACGGTGGACCTAAAGCCAGGAGCCAAGATTCCAGCAAAGAAGCATTATGCTATGTCGCCCAAGGTACTAGCAATCCTGAAGGAGTATTTAGATACAAACCTCAAGAAAGGTTTCATTCGACCATCCTCATCTCCAGCATCTGCCCCTACCTTCTTTGTACCAAAGAAGCCAGACCCCTTCGCACCTTCAGCACAGACGGAGGGAAGGGGGGCTCCCATGCGCACAGTTCATGACTACAGTGCACTCAATGCAGTTACTGTTAGAGACCACTACCCACTTCCTCTCATATCGGACTTACTCAATCACTTACAAAGGACACGCATTTTTACTAAGTTGGATCTCAGAAATGCCTGCAATCTTATCAGGATGAAAGAAGGGCATGAATACCTCACCACCTTCGATACCAGGTATGGTAAGTTTGAATGTTTGGTCATGCCTTTCGGACTAAGTAATTGTGGGGCTGTATTTTCCAGATTTATGAATCACATTTTTTTCAGATTTGTTAGATAAGTATGTAGTCATTTATTTTGATGACATCCTGATATATTCTGATGATCCAACTTCCCATATAACTCATGTGTGCAATGTTCTGCAACGACTAAGGGAGAACAGGCTTTTTGCCAAACTAGAGAAATGTGCCTTTGATTTAACTCAATTGGACTATCTAGGCTACAGGATTTCCACAGAAGGCATAGCCATGGATCCCTCAAAGGTCCAGGCAATTCTCTCTTGGAAGCCTCCCCGTAATGTGAAGGAGGTACAACAATTCCTTGGGTATGCAAATTTTTTCCACAAATTTATTGACGGCTATGCAGAAAAGGCACAACCTCTTTCTCAGCTTTTAAAGAAAGGAACACGATTTTGCTGGGGTGAACAGCAGCAGGCTGCCTTCCAGGAGTTTAAGCAGCTTTTTGTATCCCCACCTCTGCTGAGACACCCCAACCCACAGAAACAATTCATTGTCCACACAGATGCCTCAAATGTGGCAATAGCCGCCATCCTGCTGCAGGCTGAGGACCCAAAAGGGGAAGACTTGCTTCCTTGTGCCTTTTTCTCTCGCACGCTATCACCAGCAGAGAGGAATTATGATATATTTAATAAGGAATTGCTTGCGATTAAAGCAGGTTTTCAAGAGTGGAGACACTGGCTAGAAGGGGCAAAATTTCCGGTGAAGGTTTCCACAGACCACAACAATTTAGAACTCTTGCAAAAGTCCGGGTCCCTCACCCCCCGCCAGGTCAGATCGAGTCAGTTTTTTTCCACATTTCAATTTTATAATCTCTTACCTGCCCGGCAACAGAATAGGCTGGCTGATGCCTTATCTAGACAACCGCAAGACATTATAGCCTCCCACCAGACTCAGTCTACAATTTTACAACCTCACAATTTTTAGAGGCCTCCTGAAGGGAACCAGGCAGAGATCTTAGCAGCCGTCAGGCAAGCGAATGATCTCTTTGCAAGAATCAAAGCTCAACAGCAACAAGACCCGTATGCAAGGGCTAGGCTGGATGACCTGCAGGGGGCCCAGCAAGGAACTCTTGCCCCATTCACAGTAGATGCAGGGATTCTTTGGCATAGCGGACGGCTTTACGTTCCCATCCCCCTAAGGGAAGAGGTGCTAAGGCTATGTCATGATCGCCAAACGGCAGGGCATGGGGGCGTTTTTAAAACTCTGCATAGAGCTCTTAAGAGACTACTGGTGGCCTAAGATGACTGCACACATAAAGACTTATGTGGCCTCTTGCCACACCTGTAGATGTGCCAAAACTATTGCAGGAAAACCGGCAGGACTTTTACAGCCCCTGCCCACACACACCCAGCCCTGGGACACCGTCTCCATGGACTTCATCACTGACCTGCCACCGGCCCAAGGGTTTACTTCGATTCTAGTGGTGGTGGACTGTTTTACTAAGATGGCACATTTTATACCATGCAAGTGCCTTCCGACTGCTCAAGAAACAGCTCAGCTATTTTTGGACAATGTCTTCCGCCATAGAGGTATGATTAATCACATAATTTCGGATCGTGGATCGCAATTTACTTCCAGGTTGTGGGGGGGGGGGCGCTTTTTCAGTCATTGGGGGTCAAAATACATTTGTCCTCTGCGAATCATCCTTGTAGTAATGGGGAGGCTGAAAAAATTAACCAATTACTGCAGCAATATCTAAGATGTTACATCAACTATCGCCAGGACAATTGGCCAGACCTGCTCCACATGGCAGAATTTGCTTATAACAACTCAGTGCATTCCTCAACCAAGATGTCCCCTTTCCAGGCACTCTATGGGTTTAAACCGCGGGTATTGCCTCTCTCCTCCCAACAAGGAGCTGTCCCAGCAGCCACTGAATTCATCGAGGAAAGACAAGCGGCCCATCAACTTTTAAGGGAGCAACTTGACATCGCGAAAACAGCCTATAAAAGAAATGCAGATGCACACAGACAAGAAGGGCCACAGATTGCTGTGGGAAACAGGGTCTGGCTCTCTACCAAGTTTTTACCCTCTAGCAGGCCTTGTAAAAAATTGGATTCTAAGTTCATCGGCCCTTTCCCAGTGTTAAAACAGATAAACCCAGTGGCTTATCATTTGCAGCTTCCACACTCCATGAAAATCCATCCAGTGTTTCACAGATCATTGTTGGTCAAGGAGTCCTGCCCCCAGCACCTTGCGTTCACAGGCTCCCCCCCCCACCGCCAGTTCTTGTAGAGGGGGAAGAGGAGTATGAAGTTCAAGACATTTTAGACTCAAGGCGGAGGGGCAGGGGCATCCAGTACTTGATACACTGGAAGGGGTATTCTCAGACAGAACGATCCTGGGAAAATGCGAAGGACGTGCATGCTCCGTTGCTAGTGCACAAGTTTCATCAGCTTTTCCATCACAAGCCACGGCCTCCCTGGCTACCAGACCTGCATTCCTTGGCCGAAAACGAAGGAAGCCATCAACCAGAGGAGTTCGTAAGTTGGCAACCTTCTCCTCAGCAGCAGGCCCCAGGGCCAGCACGTGGGGAGGAAACGGCACCTCGTCCTTCAACCTCTGGATTGCAGTTCCCAAGGGGGAGGGGGGAAAACCTTACTAAACCTCTAGATGTTTTACAGACACAACCAGATGTGCAGGAGCTGTTATCTGATCTGCCAGACAGTGACGGTTCCTCCCTTGAAATTCCTTCCATGGATGATTGGCCCCCTCTGCCCAGTTCTCAGGAGGAGTTGGAGGAGGAGATGGACTCTCATGGGAATTTTGCTGCAGCCAAGGACACGAGAGGGGAGGGGGTTTCTATGGAGGATTTTTCTAGAGGAGGAGGTGGTGTCAGGGAGATAACGGGCAGCGGTGGAGGGGGCTCCCTCCAGGAGGGTAAGCGCATGCGTAGTACTGAGACTTTGGCCTTCCCTCCCAAACGTCTCAAGAAAGCCCCGCCTTAGATTTTGGACCTTATCACTGGGCTTCCTCAAGCCATTTCAGTTTAGCTGGATTTCTGTTAGTAAGAGCTTAATAAACACTAGAGATTGGATTCCAAGCCTCAGCGTGTTATTTCTACACTCAAATCGGGACACATGGGCTGGTCCATGAAGTCACAAAGAGTCGGAAGCGACTGAATGAATAAACAACAACAACGAGGACTACCTGTATGGTATTCAATGAACCATAATGAAGCAAACTGTGGTTTAGTATGATGTGTCAAACCTATTGCTGAATCATATTTAGCCCAGTATTATTGTTGCTGATTAGCAGACTGAAAGACTGAAGGCTTTCTCAGCCCTGCTTGGAGATGCCAGGGATTCGACTGATGATATTTTGCAGGCAAACATATAGCCTGTCATTGGGTACCTCCCACCCCTATATGCTAGGTCCGGCCTATTTTACTTGTCAAATTAAAACCATTAACCCTTTGGGCTCTAAAACACATAAAATAACCAACTGGGCTGAGTAGCATGTTAACATGCCGTACAGATATTAGGGACAATCTATTATATCCACCCAGATAAACAAGAGGTGGGTAGGCAAATTCCACATTTGGGGTAAAAAATTTTGCTGTATTTAGTTGAATCCCAATTCAAGCAACTTTCACAGGAAAGTGTTTCTACAGGATTGTGAAAATTAAAATTTAAAATATCTTGTTTCATTTTGAAAGGGATGAGAGTACACATATTAAATGGTAACATACCAAAGAAAGAACAAAGTGGTAGGATCCATGAAAGAATAAAGTTGCAAGAAAATGTTAGAGGGGTTTAAAACCATGTATTTATCATGACAATAACTGAAATACTTTGTCAAAATGTAACTCAGGCTACAATAGTATAGGAGCAATTTATTTATATTCTGAAGAGCATATGAAAATCTTTGACAAATTTGGATTTTGGCTGGCCCTAGTAAATCTGTTCGATAAAACAGCAAAGGACATAACTCCCCTTTCCATACCCTATAATACCTGTATCTGTTCCAGATGAATGCATGAAAGCCAGCTATAATTTGGAATTAATCCATGAATGCACCCTATCACCATGTTGCTTTGTACAAAGTTGAGCAATGTTTATCCCATTTTTGTTATCTTTTGTTAACTTTTTTATTTTGAAACCTATTTTTTTTCTTCATTTAGGAACAGTTTCAGGGGGAAAAAAGAAAACAAGGAAACGGTAAAAGAGACAGCTGAATGAGGGAGAAACTACTTCTATTAAAAATAGTATATCCTCCTTTTGAAATCATCAGTCTCATCATCATTTTAAAAATGGGCTTGTAAGTACCTAACCTGTGCTTGTCCCATAAATTCAAAGGCTAAAGAGGGAATATCTCAGATTCTGCTTTTAAGAACATGCTTCTAGTCCAGGGCTTTCCAAAGCTTTCCCGTGGTGATACACCAACCACCGTTGGTGTGTCGCCACGGGAAAACCCGGAAGTGTCGCTGTTGCGGCAGCACGCAAAAACCCGGAAGCGCTGCTGCCGCTTTCGGGTTTTTGCGCGCCGTGGTTGGTGTGTCGCCGTGGGAAAACCCGGAAGCGCTGATGATGATCAGCGCTTCTGGGTTGTGTGGCGACACACCAGACTGTGTGTGGCAACACACTTTTGTGTCGCCACACACAGTTTGGAAAGCTCTGTTCTAGTCCATATGCTGCATACATCTATGGAAAATGAATAAGCAAATGTCTGTTTAACTATCAGAAGCACAGGCATCTGCAGATAGCCATGATGATGCCAAAATGATGAAACATGCATTGTGGCATCACAATACAAATTGTAACCTCTTGTATTTCTAATGCAAGGTTGATGGCAAGTATGGACGGAGTAGAGTTTGCAGCACAACATTATTATGCATGATTCATCTCTCTCCACCCGCATCCCAGCACACTCCTGTCATTTGAATTCAAAGAGGAAATTGTAATGGAACATGAGACTGACCTTGGAAGACGGGGAGAAGAGATGCTGCCTAGGGAATGATTTTGTGGTGGATTCCGGCGGTGCTGCTGGTTCTCAGGAAGGAGGGATCACATTCCAAGGAGGTGGAGGAGGTAAGAGGAGGCACAGTCCGGGAGGCAATGGTGGGAAAACAAAGTGGTTCAGGATAGCCCCGCCCCAGAGTCTCCCAGGTTATTTCCCCTTAGGATACGTAGAGTAGCTTTAGTCTGGCAAGATTCTGTCTATACAGTGTGAGCAAATAAAAAACAGGAGCTTGAATGGACTGACTCTTCTTTGTTCTTGGGCTGAGCCTGACAGATTTGATAAAAGAGACAGGAGTCCGCAACTGAGTAACAGGCAGAGGAAGAAACTTATAAAGGACCCACCCTAACAAGTTAGGTAGTAAAGAAGGCAAGATTCTGTTAATGTAGCCTAACAATAAAGTAGAAGCAGCTCATCTGGTCATGTTTCCTGTCTTGTTTATCTGGGAGGGCTGACGTTTAAGCTAATCTTTTAAGTCTGAAAGTACAAATCTCCCACCATCCCCATGTACTGCCTAATCTGACCACTAACAGTGTCAAGCTGAATTGGACTTGAGCTCGTTATTTTTCCCTGAAGCTAAATTTCAAAATTTAAAACAACTTTGTCATGTATATGACATCAAGACCCACCGGGGGCTGGGGTGTCTTCAATCAAATGGTTGATACCACCAACTTGACATTGTTGACTCCCCCATGGACACTGTTGTATCTATTCATGACTGCAGAGAGACAAGCATGACCTAAGTGGAATGGTAAATTACAGAGGTTAACTTCACTACTGATTGCTAGGAGGACTGTGCAACCAGTTCCATTCTGTTGGAACTCATCAGACCCAGGTAGCCTCTATATGTTAGGTGTGTGTTTGTGTGGAGAGAGAGAGAGGATGAGAATGATCAATCTTTTATTGGGATTTGAACTCACAGGCCTTGCACGTGGATAACTATAACACAGCGAATTTAGTTGTTCGAGCTACCTTTGGCCTGGGTGTCAGCAGCTTGTAATAAGAAAAGGACAAATGTATGTTTAATAGGGAGTGGACTAAACTGGTCTGAATCAGTCTGGTGTTATTTTGGCAGTTAAATGGCAGATTGTTGAAGAATTACCTAAACAATTTACTTTAAATATTGTGATTCTTTTCTCCTGTATGATATTAGCTTTTTTTCGTTTTGTTTCTTCCCCACTCATGTTTATCTATATAGTAGAAGAGAGAAAATGTTAATAGTTTCTTGCCACCATTCTTCTCCTTCCAAAAAGACAGCATTTTATTTTTATTTTTTATTTATTATTTGATTTATATCACCGCCCATCTCCCCCCACAAGGGGACGCTAGGCGGTTTACAACAAAAGTGATTAATTAAAAACATATAAAATACAATACATTATTCCAATTTAATTAGATATAAATATATAAAATCCAAGAGGTTATGTTATTGTTTAAGGAACTCTATGGTGCCAACCACCTCCAAGAGGAGCTATTACCCCCCCCCCATCCCAGGCGAGGTGGCAGAGCCAGGTCTTCAATTGCTTTCAGAAGGTCAGGAGTGTGGGGGCCTGCCTCACCTCCAGGGGAAGAATGTTCCAAAGGGCGGGTGCCACTGCCGAGAAGGCTCGCCTCCTGGACCCCGTCAGATGGAATTCTTTTATAGACGGGATCCATAGCAAGCCCTCTCTGAATGACCGGGTGGGGCGGGTCGACATTCTGGGGGTGAGGCGGTTCCTTAGGTAACCTGGTCCCATGCCATGTAGGGCTTTAAAGGTAACAACCAACACCTTGAATTGCACCCGGAAGCAAACTGGTAACCAGTGCAGCTCACGCAGCAGAGGTGTCACATGTGCCGATCTTGAGGCACCCATAACTGCATGCGCAGCTGCATTCTGGACCAGCTGAAGCTTCCGGATACTCTTCAAGGGTAGCCCCATGTAGAGCGCATTGCAATAGTCTATGTGAGAGATGACCAGGGCACGAGTGACTATACGGAGGGCATCTCGGTCCAGGAAAGGGTGTAGCTGGCGTACAACTCGAAGTTGCATAAACGTCCTTCTGGCCACGGCTGCCACCTGCTCATCGAGCAGGAGCCGTGAGTCCAGAAGGACCCCCAGGTTCCGCACCAAGTCCGAACGGGGTAGTGCCACCCCATCCAGATCTAAAGGTAACAACTCTCTGGATCCCGAGGCGCCATCAATCCACAGCCACTCTGTCTTACCAGGGTTCAGCTGAAGCCTGTTGTTCCCCATCCAGACCCCCACAGCCTTCAGACACTGAGAAAGGGCAGCCACTGCATCACTTAACTCACCCGGGATGGAGATATACAATTGAGTATCATCAGCATATTGATGATACCTCATCCCATGTTGGCGGATGATCTCACCCAGTGGTTTCATGTAGATATTAAATAGGAGAGGGGAGAGAACCAAGCCCTGCGGCACCCAACAAAGTAGGGGCCGAGGGTCGGACCTCTCATCTCCTATTACCACCGATTGGGACCGATCCCGGAGGAAGGAGGCGAACCAGCGCAAGACTACGCCACCCACCCCCAACTCTCCGAGCCGCCCCAAAAGGATACCATGGTCAATGGTATCGAAAGCCGCTGAGAGGTCAAGAAGAGCCAGGATGGACGCACTGCCTCCATCCCGCTCCCGCCAGAGATCATCTGTAAGTGCGACCAATGCAGTTTCCACCCCATATCCCGGCCTGAACCCTGACTGGAAGGGGTCTAGATAATCCGTATCATCCAGAATTCTCTGGAGCTGTAATGCCACCACTTTCTCAACCACCTTCCCCAAAAATGGGAGGTGGGAGACGGGACGAAAATTGTCCAACACTGTAGGGTCCAGCGATGGCTTCTTGAGGAGGGGGTGCACCAGCGCCTCCTTAAAAGCAGCCAGAAACACTCCCTCTCCCAAGGACGTAACAACCATCGCATGGACCCAGCCACATGTCACCTCCCTGGCTGCTTTCACAAGCCAGGAGGGGCATGGGTCAAGATGGCACGTGGTGGCTCTTACAGTCCGGAGTATCCTGTCCACTTCCTCAGGCCCAACAGGATCAAACCGTTCCCAGATAACCAGGCAAAGACATTCCCTCGGCATCTCCCCAGACCATGCATCATGCCTGGAGTCCAGCTTAGAGCGAATCCGAGCAATTTTATCCATCAGATGCTCTGAAAATTCTTCCGCACGGCCCTGAAGGTGGGTCACTGGGCCCACCTTACCTAGGAGAGATCGAGTAATCCCGAACAGGGCCATTGGGCGGCATTCTGCGGATGCAATAAGAGTGGAGAAATATTGACGTTTCGCCACTCTTACCGCCAGAAGGTAGGCCTTAACTGCGGCTCTAGCTTGTGTTCGGTCGGATTCGGTCTTTGTTTTTCTCCAGCGGCGCTCTAGACGTCTCTTAACCCTCTTCAGAACCCTTAATCCCTCCGTGAACCACAGGGAATATCGGGTTGGATGGGCCAAGAGAGGCCGCACAGGCGCGATCCTGTCCAAGGCCCTGGCCGCTTCCTTATTCCAGGCTATGGCCAGAACCTCCACTGGACCGTGCAGTAGATCCTCGGGAATAACCCCCAGCTCCCTCTGAAACCCAATTGTGTCCATCAGTCACCGGGGGTGGACCAATCGAATGGGTCCAACCTCCCTGCGGAGTGGGGCAGCATATGAGAATCTCAGGGCCACCAGGGCATGATCTGACCATGACAAAGGGGAAAGATGTAACTCTCCCCCCAGATCATCTTGCCACTGCTCTGACAAGAAAACCAAGTCCGGGGTGAGGCCACTGTCTCGAGTCGGGTCCCGAATAATCTGGGCCAAGCCCATGGTTGCCATGGTAGCCATGAACTCCCGAGCTGCCTCCGAGGCACGTCCCAGAGATGGCAGATTGAAATCCCCCAGAACCATAAGTCTGGGGAATTCCACCGCCAGCCCCGAAACGGCCTCTAGCAGCTCGGGCAGGGAGGTTGCTATGCAGCAGGGAGGTTGGTACAGTAGCAACACTCCCAACTGGTCTCGGGAACCCAACTTGAGAAACAGGGTCTCACAACCGGCCACTTGTGGAGCAGCGCCCCTGAAGACCACCATAGATTCTCGGATGACAACTGCCACCCCTCCTCCCCTTCCCCGAT
Source organism: Charina bottae (assembly GCA_023362775.1). Taxonomy (NCBI): domain Eukaryota; kingdom Metazoa; phylum Chordata; class Lepidosauria; order Squamata; family Charinaidae; genus Charina; species Charina bottae. Next base: position 13,809,336 of record JALMGJ010000003.1, read on the forward strand.
GTCTCGGCTGGTGCCATACCTGAAATCCAGCCGGGCAGATTTCTGAGAGGGCAACCCCTCCTCCAGGGCCCAGCCAGGTCTCGGTAATACACGCCAGGTCGGCCCCCTCCTCCATGATCAGATCACATATGAGGGGGCCCTTGTTATTAACCAACCTGGCGTTAAGCAGCAGCAACCGGAAACCAGGGCACTCGAGGGTCTGCAGACAAGGGCCTAGGTTTGAACCTGGAGGGCTGGAACACACCACCGGTAACAAACACTGGGGGCGTCTTCCCCAATGATGGCCTGCCCTCCGGTTCCCGCCATAACATCCCCGACCCGTCACCACCTCAATAGGACAACCCGCCCCATAGCCCCCAGAGTTTTCAGGCCCAGTTACCTCCACCACCGGACCTCCGAAAGCCCTGGATTGGAACAGGGGTCCCCTCTCCCATGCAAACATCCTCCCATACCCAATCAAACTCAGGAGGCGGTAGGGCCACCAGCGCACCAGCGTTGCTCTCGGCACTGGTAGAACCCGACCACCCCCTAAACACTCACTCCACACTCACTGTGCCCACACTCAGCATGTGTGAAAGAGAAAAAGGGACTGCAAGGAGAGTCCTTTTTGAATGGTTTTAAAATGCAGGCACCTCGCCCTCAAAATATTCTTCAGATGTTGCATCTGAGCAAAACATTTACATTGGATGTTACTATGACTTTTGCTGTAGGCAAAATTGTGCAACAGTTCTAATTTCATACAGTGATTTTTCAGTAACACACTATCATCATCCATATCTATAGGTTGAACTTACTGTATATTGTTATGTCCAGATGAATGAAACCATGCCACACTTTTATAGTCTGATCCGGCCCTCAGACCAATATTTCTTAAATATTTTTAATTTCATCCCTTTTTCTGAATGTTCTCCCCCTTCTACTAACACTAATCAGCATTAGTAAAAACAATTAAGTGGAGATTTTGATGCATGGCCTCCTGCTTCCACACAAATAGATCTCTGAACTGGAGTGGTAGTCCTACATGGGCATAGGAGTAAATGATGAATAACTTTGGAGCATTTTCATTAGAGTAGTGATATCACTAAAATTTATAATAGTTCTGGTCCTGCATACAAATTTGTCAGGCTCATATTGTCCATAAGCAACATGAATTGTACATGTTTAATATCTCCAACCCCTTCATGGATCACTGCCTTGTCGTGGCAAAGGGGCTTGCGTAACTCAATGAAGTCAGGTCAAGAAGAACAGGTCATGATGGAGAGTTCTGACAAAACGTGGTCCACTGGAGGAGGAAATGGCAAACCACTCCAGTATCCTTGCCAAGAAAACCCATGGACAGTATCAAAAGGCTAAAAGATATGACGCCGGAAGATGAGCCCCTCAGGTCGGAAGGTGTCCAAAATGCTATTGGGGAAGAGCGGAGGGCAATTCCGAGTAGCTCCAGAAAGTGTGAAACGGCTGGGCCAAAGCCGAAAGGACGCTCAGTTGTGGATGTGTCTGGAAGTGGAAGGAAAGTCCGATGCTGTAAAGAACAATATTGCATAGGAACCTGGAATGTAAGAACTATGAATCAAGGTAAGCTGGATGTGGTCAAACATGAGATGACAAGATTGAACATCGACATATTGGGAATCAGCGAACTAAAATGGACAGGAATGGGCGAATTTAATTCAGGAGACCATTATATATACTACTGTGGGCAAGAATCCCTTAGAAGAAATGGAGTAGCTCTCATAGTCAATAAAAGAGTGGGAAAGGCAGTACTGGGGTACAACCTCAAAAACGACAGAATGCTTTCAGTTCGAATCCAAGGCAAACCATTCAACATCACAGTGATCCAAGTCTATGCCCCAACCACTGATGCCAAAGAAGCTGAAGTTGACCGGTTCTATGAAGACCTACAACACCTTCTAGAACTAACACCAAAAAAAGATGTCCTTTTCATCATAGGGGACTGGAATGCTAAGGTAGGAAGTCAAAAAATAACCGGAATAACAGGCAAGTTCGGCCTCGGAGTACAAAATGAAGCAGGGCAAAGGCTAATAGAGTTTTGTCAAGAGAACACGCTGGTCATAGCAAACACTCTTTTCCAACAACACAAGAGACGACTCTACACATGGACATCACCAGATGGTCAATACCGAAATCAGATTGATTATATACTTTGCAGCCAAAGATGGAGAAGCTCTATACAATCAGCAAAAAGAAGACCTGGAGCTGACTGTGGCTCAGATCATGAGCTTCTTATTGCAAAATTTAGGCTTAAATTGAAGAATGTAGAGAAAACCACTAGACCAATCAGGTATGACCTAAATCATATCCCTTATGAATATACAGTGGAAGTGAGGAATAGATTTAAAGGATTAGATCTGGTAGACAGAGTGCCTGAAGAACTATGGATGGAGGTTCGTAACATTGTACAGGAGGCAGCAACTAAAACCATCCCAAAGAAAAAGAAATGCAAGAAAGCAAAGTGGCTGACTGATGAGGCTTTACAAATAGCTGAGGAAAGAAGGGAAGCAAAAGGCAAGGGAGAAAGGGAAAGATATAAACAACTGAATGCAGAATTCCAGAGAATAGCAAGGAGAGATAAGAAGGCCTTCTTAAATGAACAATGCAAAGAAATCGAGGAAAACAATAGAATGGGGAAGACTAGAGATCTCTTCAAGAAAATCGGAGATATCAAGGGAACGTTTTGTGCAAAGATAGGCATGATAAAGGACAAAAAAGGCAGGGACCTAACAGAAGCAGAAGAGATTAAGAAGAGGTGGCAAGAATACACAGAAGAACTATACAAGAAAGATCTTAATATCCCTGATAAATACGATGGTGTGGTCACTGACCTTGAGCCGGACATCCTAGAGAGTGAAGTCAAGTGGGCCTTAGGAAGCATTACTAACAACAAAGCTAGCGGAGAAGACAGTATCCCAGCTGAGCTATTTAAAATCCTAACAGATGATGCTGTTAAAGTGCTGCACTCAATATGCCAACAAATTTGGAAAACTCAACAGTGGCCACAGGATTGGAAAAGGTCAGTTTACGTTCCAATTCCAAAGAAAGGCAATGCCAAAGAATGTTCAAACTACCGTACAATTGCGCTCATTTCACATGCCAGCAAGGTTATGCTCAAAATCCTACAAGCTAGGCTTCAGCAGCATGTGAACCGAGAACTACCAGAAGTGCAAGCTGGGTTTCGAAGAGGCAGAGGAACTAGAGATCAGATTGCCAACATTCGCTGGATCATGGAAAAAGCAAGAGAGTTCCAGAAAAACATCTACTTCTGCTTCATTGACTACGCTAAAGCCTTTGATTGTGTGGATCACAACAAACTGTGGCAAATTCTTAAAGAGATGGGAGTACCAGACCACCTTACCTGTCTCCTGAGAAACCTGTATGTGGGTCAAGAAGCAACAGTTAGAACCGGACATGGAACAACCGACTGGTTCAAAATTGGGAAAGGAGTACGACAAGGCTGTATATTATCACCCTGCTTATTTAACTTATATGCAGAGTACATCATGAGAAATGCCGGGCTGGATGAATCACAAGCCGGAGTTAAGATTGCCGGGAAAAATATCAACAACCTCAGATATGCAGACGATACCACCCTAATGGCAGAAAGTGAAGAGGAACTAAAGAGCCTCTTGATGAGGGTGAAAGAGGAGAGTGCAAAAGCTGCCTTGAAACTCAACATTAAAAAAACCCAGATCATGGCATCTGGTCCCATCACTTCCTGGCAAATAGAAGGGGAAGAAATGGAAGCAGTGACAGATTTTATTTTCTTGGGCTCCAAGACCACCGCAGACGGTGACTGCAGCCATGAAATTAAAAGACGCTTGCTCCTTGGAAGGAAAGCTATGGCAAACCTAGACAGCATATTAAAAAGCAGAGACATCACCTTGCCGACAAAGGTCCGTATAGTTAAAGCTATGGTTTTTCCAGTAGCAATGTATGGCTGTGAGAGTTGGACCATAAGGAAGGCTGAGCGCCGAAGAATTGATGCTTTCGAGCTGTGGTGCTGGAGAAGACTCTTGAGAGTCCCTTGGACTGCAAGGAGGTCAAACCAGTCAATCCTAAAGGAAATCAACCCTGACTGCTCATTGGAAGGACAGATGCTGAAGCTGAAGCTCAAATACTTTGGCCACCTAATGAGAAGAGAGGACTCACTGGAAAAGACCCTGATGCTGGGAAAGACTGAGGGCAAAAGGAGAAGGGGACGGCAGAGGTTGAGATGGTTAGATAGCATCACCGATGTAATGAACATGAATTTGAGTAAACTCCGAGAGACAGTGGAGGACAGGAAGGCCTGGCGTGCTATGGTCCATGAGGTCACGAAGAGTCGGACACGACTGAACGACTGAACAACAACAACAACAACAATATCTCCAAAACTTTTCTGCAGCTCAGAAATTGAAACCAAGGTTTGAAAGGGCACAGACAACACTTTGAAGATAGTTACTCCAAATCTGGATGATGAAATACCGCTCTCATAAATGTAGGAATTCTGGGATGGTAGTACCAGAACTCCACTCAGCTTCTTATTAGTATGTAGCAGAGTAGAAGCATTCCCATAAAATTGCACAAGGCTTAATCAGTTCAAAACACAAAATAAACACACTTCACACGTTAATGTAAAGTAACATAAACAAGAGTTTAAAATGTTATTGTAACTCACAGTTCCTTAGTAGAAATGGTCCATGCGTGTGAGGAATTGGTTCTGACATGACCCACATGCTTCTCTAATGTGGCCCACCTGGATGGAAGTATGAGCAACATGGGGGCCATAGCTGACCCATCCTCCTTGGTAGGAGATTTGAGCAGAAAAGGGTAAAGAGAAGGGAACAGGAACAGGAAACTGGGATTCAGCCCCTCCCACACAAAGCAAGTAAGATTAGGTTACAGCAGAGGCTGCCTCCTCCTTCAAGCTTATGTGAAACGTGCTTGGTTGAAACCCGATATCTCTAATAATAAATGCATTTTTAAACTAAACTAATAAACTAATAAACTAATAAACTAATAAACTAATAAACTAATAAACTAATAAACTAATAAACTAATAAACTAATAAACTAATAAACTAATAAACTAATAAACTAATAAACTAATAAACAACATGCATTTTTAAACTAAAAATAAACTAAAATATAAAAATGCATTTTTAAACTAATATAATGCATCAGAAGAAGTGGCAGGATCTGGGTGTCCTTGGTTGAAAATGAAAAAGCTGAATCAGCTAGATTAGGTAGTCAATACTTGGGTTGAAGACCATCAGGAAATTCAAAAGTTCTAGGCTTGATTGAGAAGTTGAAAAACATCCTGGAAGATAATATCCTTAAAATAACATCTCAATATAACCATGACCTAGCCCCAGGTCAAGAGTCAAGCCAGGATGAGCACTGGATAGGAGCAGTTTAAGGGTACAGTGCATATATGCTCTTAGTTGGTTACTTAGTTTGTTACTTAAAAATTGTAAGTCTTGATTGTGCCTCATACTAAAATTAACAGCTGAAGTAATTCAAAATCCAAAGGATGTCTATGAAGGTTCTCAGTCATCCAGGTGGAATTGTCTGTAGCTTGAATCATGTCAACTGGATTTCTATTTTCTCAGTGGAAACGTTTCGCTCCTTATCCAAGGAGCTTCTTCAGTCTGAGCAAAGTTAGTAAGGGAATCCTAAATATGTTTCTAGGTAGCTGTGTGACCTTACACCTGGGGCTAGGTCATGGTTATATTGAGATGTTAAGTCCTTTTTATCATCTAAAGGAGGATCGTTAAGATCATCATCTTAACCAAACAAGATCACGATCCTCCTTTAGATGATAAAAAGGACTTAAAATAACATCTCAATATAACCATGACCTAGCCCCAGGTGCAAGGTCACACAGCCACCCTAGAAACATATTTAAGGATTCCCTTACTAACTTTGCTCAGACTGAAGAAGCTCCTTGGATAAGGAGCGAAACGTTTCCACTGAGAAAATAGAAATCCAGTTGACATGATTCAAGCTACAGACAATTCCACCTGGATGACTGAGAACCTTCATAGACATCCTGGAAGAAGGCAGTGGCAAACCATTTTCATATTATCACCAAGAAAACTAAAAGGATGTGTCAAAACTCAAGGAGTCTTCTATTTTTATAATATAATGCAGGCTACTTCACTAGTCATGTTGTTTATTGTTGTTGTTGTTATTGCCTAAAACATTTTCAGATAATTGGTGAGCCATCTCAAAATCACACTGTTCTTATGCTTTCCCTTAGAAAGCTGATGGAGTCAGGAAATATACACTCACAGACACAGCCAATATGAATTAGTGACAGGCCTCTGAGCATTAAACTCATCAAGAACCCTGGGGACGCGAAAAGACACCACCATTTTTGAAGATCCTCTTCATTCAGTGCTGAACCTCTTCCAGGTATCAGGCACCCCCTCACATTTTCAAAAATACTATCTTGGAGAAATAGATTCTCATCCCCAAAAGGAAAACAGTACTGAATAAAATGCAATAAATTACCCATTTAACTTAAAAAAAATATTATGCAGCTCTGTAAGAAACCTTTTTTCCCTGTATTCTTGCTTGAGACTTAAACAAAAAAGGCCCAAACACATGCATTTGTAACTCTGGTCTGCGACCGTAATAAATTTTCTCTCTCCCAAACGCACACACACATACACTTTACAACTTTTGCTTTCTAGGCAATAAAGATGGGTGTCTAAATACATAATAAAAAAGGAAATTGAAAACTCTTTCAGCCAATGAGTGTGGATCATTTTTCTACTCCTAAAACCTATTGTCAAAATGAATTGCTTGTTTCAGTTTTAGGAGAATGGATCTACTTATTGCTAGCAGTAGTGTAATCACCCGCTGTTCTAAGTGGCATCTCCAGAATACAGTGGCTCAGAGCTTTTATCTGCACTGTAGTCAGCCTAACCAGTAAGCAGTTAACTTGAAAAAGGCACCATTAACAAAATGCCAGACCTAGATAGCAATTTCACACAGAGAAGCTGTGCTGTCAGCATATGGTATATTTGAATAAATAAACTCCTTGGTGCATAGAGATGATAACAGAGTTTCCAGCAAAGCTCCAGTTAGCAGAACTTGTGGGAGCATTGATTTTAAAAGTCAGGCCATTCTGAAGGAATCCATATGCACTACACTCCCCAGGATGAAGCTAATCTTTTGATATAGACTAATCCAAATACTTGAAAGAAAGTTATTGTTCACATATGAATCATATTCTTATGGTATAAAAATTGTATATCATGCCCGTATACAATTGTGGCCTAGCTAGTTAGGATGCATTTATCTTGGTGGATCCAAGGAGACCTCCATATCTATCTATCTCTATCTCTATCTCTATCTCTATCTCTATCTCTATCTCTATCTCTATCTCTATCTCTATCTCTATCTCTATCTCTATCTCTATCTCTATCATCTCTATCTCTATCTCTATCTCTATCTCTATCTCTATCTCTATCTCTATCTCTATCTCTATCTCTATCTCTATCTATCATCTCTATCTCTATCTCTCTATCTCTATCTCTATCTCTATCTCTATCTATCATCTATCTCTATCCCTATCCCTATCCCTATCCCTATCCCTATCCATCTCTATCTTCTCTACCTCTATCTCTACCTCTACCTCTACCTCTACCTCTACCTCTACCTCTACCTCTACCTCTACCTCTACCTCTACCTCTTCCTCTACGTCTATCTCTATCTCTATCTCTATCTCTACCTATACCTATACCTATACCTATACCTATACCTATACCTATACCTATACCTATACCTATACATCATCATCATCTATATCTATATCATCTATACCTATACCTATCTATCTTGAAGGCTACTTCAATCTTAGCCAGCTCTAATTAGTGAGCATTCCATCTTCAAAACAAAGGATGGATGGATGGATGGACGGACGGACGGACAGACAGACAGATGTAGTCCTTGTTTAGCCACTGCCTTGTTTAGCGACTATTCACGGTTATGAACAGGTCTGTAAAGCAAAGGAAAGCTGAATTAAGATCATCAGCACAGTCATGGTTTTATTTAGTGACCGCTTCACTTAATGACTGAGTTACCGGTCCCAATTCAAGTATTCTTGTTGCTGTGATGAGGACTACCTGTGCGTGTGTGTGTGTGTGTGTGTTTGTGTGTGTGCATTCCCAGGAGTAGTAGTAGTAGGAGGAATCTTTATTATGGTCAATGACCAATTCATACACAAAAAGAAAACAAATTCCAAGACAGCAAATAAAAAATCAAAGAAAAACTTAACAATTATAAAGTTGTTTTTAAAAATATGGTGCATTTTACAAAGATCAGAACAAAATTTAGCCACATTCAGAGAAATTTATTTATTTATTTATTCAATTTATATGGCCACCCATTTCAAACCAGTGACTCTGGGTGGCGAACAATAATAAAAACAATAAAACAATAAAAACAATAAAAACAGTACCAAAAATTAAATATAAATATAAATACATGAAATCATGTTGATCAGATAGTAAAAAGGTAAAGGTTCCCCCCACACATTTGTGCAGTCGTGTCCGACTCTAGGGGCCGGTGCTCATCTCCATTTGTTAGCCGAAGAGCCAGCGTTGTCCGAAGACGCTTCCACGGTCAAGTATAAATAATATGGATCTGGGTGGCTTGGTCATTTAACTAAATGGGAAGTTGCTAGCTGTAACCAGCATCTTTATTTATTTATTTGTTTATTTATTTGTTTATTTATTTATTTATTTATTTATTTATCCAACTTATATCATTGCCCATCTCCCCCCGCAGAGGGGACTCTGGGCGGTTTACACAAAGTTAGCAATTAAAACATATAGAAACATATAAAATACAATAGAATAATAGGGGCAATATAGTAAAATGTGGGTTAAAGTCTTTGAATGGGATGCTCACTCAATGACCATAATAAAGTTTCCTCCTCCTCCCCAGCCAGAATATTTAAAACATTAAATCTGTTATTCTCCCACCTCCTTACCTTTGAGATTTCCCAATTATATGATCTAATTTCTTGAATGGCATGGAGTGCCCATTCTTTCATTTCCTTACTTTATTCACACCATTGCACTTTTTTTTTTGCTGCAATTCTGGGATTCCATTTTTTTTTTAATGTTTACCAATAATAAGTTTGCACAATTTTTTGTGGGGCTAGAAACCAGGAGGTGGTGAGTTCTAGTCCCGCCTTAGGCATGAAAGCCGGCTGGGTGACCTTGGGCCAGTCACTCTCTCTCAGCCCAACTCACCTCACAGGGTTGCTATTGTGGGGAAAATAGGAGGAGGAGGAAGGAGTATTAGATATGTTCTCTGCCTTGAGTTATTTATAAAAAAATATAGTAAAGGCGGGATAATAAATAAATAAATAAACAAATAAATAAATAAACAAATAAACAATTCCCTGCAATTTTAATCAATGCACATTTGCAGTGAGGCATATTTGTAACTTCAAAGAGAAAAAAGGGCTTGCTGAAAACTATGGCAAACTACATGTACTGTATCACTTTCGAACTTTTTTTTAAGTGAAGGGTTAAAGCAAAAGGCAGGGTACAACATCAGGCTGAGTGAATTTATGGGGGGGAAGGAACAATGGGAGTATACATATAGTACTATTAACTGTGATCTTTATACATGACTTGCTACCTTAGTTCAAAAATACCGTCACCTTCTGGATATAAAGAGAGCATTGATATTTCATATTTTCCACTCTGCCTTCAGAAAGTTCAGTGTTATTAAGTAAAATAATAATTATAAAAAGCTTGTCTTCCCTGCCCAAAACTCCTAGGAATGAAGATAGAGTTTAGAAATAAGGGGGGAAAAGATAGTTCAACAAACATTTAAGTGATTATGACTGAAGTAGGAACAGGCTCCTAAAGTGTTAAGAATGTTGTTTTCAGCACTGACATTTTTATTTGTCCTCGTTTTTCTCAAAAAATGAATATGTTGCAATGATAATGACAGTAGTTCCCATCATAGAGGCTAAGATTTAAACATGGAAAAGGAGTCTTCTTGTACTAAGGTAACCCAGCATTCAGCTAGGGACTCTGTGTTGGGCTTCTCCTATAAACTATGTGGGTTTATTGTACCTAGGTCTCAAATCTTAATCTGCTCTGTGGACTTCATTTGAAAATGATTCTGTACTTTTATTTCTTCTTTGCAACCAAGTTCTTAATTCATGGAATGCAAGTATTTCACTCCCATTTTGACCATTACCCCAAAAGAAAAGAAAAAACATCTCTGCATTGTAATTAAAAGTGAAATTAAACATGGTGAATATTGTATAGAAAAATGTGGTGAAGTAGATAATGAAACAGAGAGAAGATACAAAAGGCTATTTGAGAAAAATCAAATTAAAAAGAACTGATAAGTGGGTGTTTGTTGACAAAGAAAAACTGGGTTATTGGTAGAAAAATTCTGGTAAAAGAATGATAACATATGGGACAGGAGGACTGGATTGGGTGCTGATGTGAATATGATGGCAGGAATTTAAAATCAATTGTAGCTTTAAATTCAAAGTAAATATTAATTTTCATGAATATGTCAACCTGCTTATTGAATACAAAACTAATAGAGGTTGAATTGGTGATCATATGCCATCAAGTTGATGCTGACTCAACAACCACATAGATAGATCTTCTCCAAGATCAATCCCCAACCTGGCCCTGAAATGATGTACCCATCATCACCATAACCCATCCACCTTGCTGCTGATCACCCCCTTCTTCTCTATCCATCCACCATGTCTATTTTACCATGTTTTGTCTGAACTGTGGCTTCCTATCTTGTTATAGGTTTGCATGAGGACAATGAGATATACTAGAATTCCAATTTTCCTAAGCACATCCTACAGCTTGACAATGCAGACACAATCAAAGTCCTTTCTATAATCAATGAAGCACATACTGACTTCTTTGTTGTATTATTTGGCTTTCTCAATTATCCAGCATGCATCAGCAATAATATCTCTTAATTTCTCAGCCTTTTCTAAAACCATCTTGAACATATGGGTCTAATCTGTATTGGAAGATCCTAAGAATTATTTTGCTAGCATGTGAAGTTAAGGATATTGTGTGATTGTTTGCACACTATCAAGTCTCCTTTCTTTGGTACTGATCTCTTCTAATCTATTGGCCACTGTGTCATTCTCCAGATTTGCTGGCATAGTTTGGTTAGCGCTTTACTGATATTTCTCCTTTTTATATGTACTCCATCAATTCCTGTAGCCTTATAACTTGGTAATGACTGGAGTTTGGATCTAACTGCATTTTCTAGCACTAGAGGTTCATGTAAATAAGGAATGACATCTAAACTAGCTTGAATGTTGACATCTCTATTGTACAGAATTTCAGTATACATCTTCCATCTTTTTTATCTTTTTTCAATCAGTTACTATCTGTGCATTGTCATCCTTTAGAATACCAATTCGAGATTGGAACTTCCTTCTGAGCTTTGAGATTTTTTAGAAGACTTTCTTTGGTTTTGCGTGCCTACTTCCATCTTACATGTCCTTACAGATGTGACTGTAATAATTGCTTCTTATTTCCTCTAACAGCCCTCTGAAATTCTTTGTTAAATTCTTTTCTGAGAACTTTCTCTTTCTTGGTTTTGACTTCTCTCCTCTGCAATCTCGACCTCCTGTCTGACATCCAGTTTACTTTCTTTTGTTTTGTGATCTTTAAGGGCCTCCTTTCACATTCATCTTTAACAACTTCTTTGATTTCATTTCACAGTTTCTCTGGTTCTCTATCTAAAATTCTACAGTAGTGCTCATCTGAGTAAGAGTACATACTGGTGTAGTATGTAATTTAAAACATAAAGGTTTGGGATTTATGTACTGGTATGTAGTATCAAAGTTATTTGTGTTATCTCAGTATTTTGCTTTGCTTTGCTTGTTTGGATTATTTTTTCATCCTTTTTGTTAAACTTTCATTGGAGAAGTAAAAGTTCTCTTTTTCTTTCAAATGAACTCTGTTTCTGGAACATTCTTTAGTGTGGATAGTGGGTAAGCCCCATACTGAAACCAGTAGCAACCCAGCTCATCACACCTCATAGTAAGTTCGCACATAAAGTAAGTTGTCTTGCTGTGAGGCTATTCCACAGAATACCTTGAATCTTAAGGGAGCACCATCAAGTGGGCCCATTGGGAGATGTCTTTTTGACCCTAGAAACTGACAATCTCTTATATACTTCTCCTCTCTCCAACCATTAATAAATTATAATTTATTAATTAAATTGATAGCCTTTTTCTTTTCCTATATATTATTCTTTCCCCTTTTTATGTTCTTTTAATTAAATAAGTAAAGTGTGGGGGGGGTGAGATCAACCTTGAAATAATTACAAAAGAAAGTATCTTTACAGGTTCCAAATGAAAAATACAAGAACAACAAAAATACAAGACCTAACAATGTCTTTTTTGCCAGATCAGTGTATGAATATCTTTGTGAACTATTAAATATTGCCTGCTATGTCTCATCGACTTATCTATGACTGGAGACAGGCATGATAAAAGTTGAAGCAAGCTTGTGTCTCACTTCCATAAATCTTTGGCTAAAGCTTAACTTTAATCCTAGAGGTTTAGCACCATTAATTCTCCAGGATGACTATCAATCTATCTGGATTAAGGTTGTAAGACCTAAACTCCTACATCTGAGCTTCTCCGCCTCCTTGGTTCTTGAGATCGAATATGATCAGGTGAAACAAACCTTGAAGCAGAGGACAAAGGACACCAACCATCAGGTAGATCTAGGAAAGATCCGGTCTTCCTGTCATCAGCAAATGCTAGATACCTAGTTACTCCAGCTCGCTATCTCAGAGTTAGAAATACCAAGCCACAGGAAATCTTTTTCCCTTGCCCACTGCCATGCTCTTCTTTCTCTGGTTTTGGATGTTAAATATAAAAAAGTATCATTGCCTGAAAGGCTCTGCCCTTATTATTATTCTGGAGAGGTGGAAACTATGGAACATGTACTTCTTTCTTGCTCCTTTTATAGAGACATTCAAGCAAAATTTATCCTCCTCCTGATCAGCAGATATCCTGATTGCTCAGACTTGGGTTATGTCCAAATACAACTTACAGATGAACTGCCATTTATTACAGCGCATGTGGCTAGGTTTTATACTGCATTATATAAGATCTGCCAGACCTTCACAGCTCAAGGTCCTACTATATAGGTATATTTTATGTAATTTTTGTTATTGCTGTATTTTATGTAATATTAGATATAATCACATTTACAAGCCAGACTTAGATTACCTTTCTTTGACTTTACTTATGGATCTTAGACCACTTTATAGATGTATTTCAACTTTGGTAATGATTTTTTACCTACTGGTTCCTTAAGCTAGACTGTTATAGGTGGTTATAGACCACTTAGGGACATATTTCTTATACTGGTCTGAGACCTCAATAAAGACTGATTATTAAATTTTGAATTGTATCTTACTGTATCTATTTCTCATGACTTTAGAAATATTCAATTTGTTTTTTTGCATCAAAGAATCAGAGAAGAGAATTTTTTTAATCTTCTCCAAATCCATTTGTGTCTTTCTCCTGATATGAACTGTTTCTAAAACCAGAGCAGTATATTGTGTTCTGTTTTTACTAAGCTTAAGAGTGTTATTAATATTAATATTGTATAGAAAATTTCTCCATTTGTTTGTTTATTTAATTTTTATCCCGCCTTTATTATTTTTATAAATAACTCAAGGCGGTGAACATACTTAATACTCCTTCCTCCTCCTATTTTCCCCACAACAAACAACCCTGTGAGGTGAGTTGGGCTGAGAGAGAGTGACTGGCCCAAGGTCACCCAGCCGGCTTTCATGCCTAAGGTGGGACTAGAACTCACAGATTCCTGGTTTCTAGCCCAGCACCTTAACCACTAGACCAAACTGGCTCTCATTTCCTGAGCAGAGACACTGGTAACCTTTTCCCCATCACTATACTCATGACTTATTTTTAAATTCAAAATCCATTGAGAAACATTCTTTGAACTTTGCCTGGGTGCATCAATACTTCGTTGTACAAAGTCTGAGGAGAGCTCTGAGAAAAATTCTGGTCTTGTTTTTGCTATTTTTTTTTAATGTAGTTGTTTTAAATTTCTTGTACTTTTTAAAATTTCATGTACTTTTTTTTAAAAAAAAATCCTACTTGTCTAGAGAGTGCCTCTGACAAGGATTTAAAAGGAGACTCATATGAGAAGATACAATCTTTTAAATAGTCTTGTTCAAAAACAGGCTTCACAGGTCATAACCAGCACTTTGAAATTTGCTCAGAAGTGGGCTGGTGGGCTCATTAGCACCCACCCACGGCACTCACCCACCCACCTGCAGCTCTCTCCCTCTGGCCTGCTTGCCTAGGACTCCAGTCATGTGAGGTCCTTACTTCACAACCACGCTTAAGAACCTGGAGTTACGATGGCAACGAGAACTGCCGGGGTTGCTGTCACCAAGTCATATGGTCATGTACTGTAACATCGTGTTTCACAACCACATTGTTTAGCAATGGAAATTCCAGTCCCAATTAACTTTGTCAGCCGAGGACTACCTGCAAAGTTATTCTAACAATGGAAAATTTATTTTTTCTACATTTTTAAGTGAACATATCTAATTTATATTTCCTAAATAAATATATGAATCAGACTGCAGTTATCCTTCAGATTATAGAGTTTTACCAATTTTGTTCTACAGTCATTGGTTCAAATGTTGTATCCAGAATTACATATATCTGGCAAATAAAGCATGTTTAGAAAAATGCAGATCTTACAGATTGGTACATACAAATTACAGATATTAGAGAAAGCTTCATTAACAAATATGTTAATATACTTGATGGAGTTGATGTTTCAAATTAAACCCACAACCTTTTTGTACCATAAACTAAAGAATATTTTTAAAGCTGACATTACAGACATCTGTGGTTCATGGATTAAAGAATTAGAACACCCAATAAAAGAACATCAGTGGTTGCTGGTCTTAAAAAATGATAAATCTCCTTGTGGAGGAGATAAATCTCCTTGTGGGGGAGGTGGGCGGTGATAAATTTGATAGATAGATAGATAAATAAATAAATAAATAAATAAATAAATAAATAAATAAATAAATTGCTTCAGTAGATTTAAAATTAAAACTGATTTCATCAAAAAATCATATTTCAAATTTACTGGACACATCAAGGAATGTATTTAAAAAGATGGTCAGATTTTCTCTTTGGCAATATAAGAAATTTGAGGGTCATTGACTATATGATTTTGACTATTTGTCAAAATTTGAATTTGACTATTTTTGAGGAGTTATGTTGTATTGGGCCTAGTGCGCTGCTAATAGAATTATTTTGAGAAATTGGGAAAGTAATAAAATTAATATTAATTAATTAATATTCCTGATATTAAGGATCAGATTTAAGAGAGGTATGACATCCATTTTTGAAGGGACAATTTTATCTACTACTAAAAAATGTCTCAATATGTTTTTCTGTGCTATAGATTTTATTATATTTTGTAACATCAGACAATCATTAACTCTATTTCCCCTGAAGTAGATTAAGAAATCTGTTTGACATTTGCTTAATATGTGACACATATCAAATCCCCCCTTCTGTTCTTTGTTTGTTTTCTTTTGTTTTGGTAGTTTCTCATCTACTTCTTCTCTCTCTTTTGCAATAAATAAATAATCATTAAATTAAACTATATAAACTTTTATATAGAGAGAAAGCTATATATAAAAATCAGTGCATTTTTTAATTTTGTATTAAATTACATAATGCTGTGGAAATCAATTTACAGTTGCAAACATGTAAAGTGTGTGTTATGACTTTACCTCCCAGTTAAGTAACTACTGCCTTATTTTTTGACAGCTTTATTAATTGATTAGCATAAAACTTTTCCTATTTCCTATTCCTATTTAAAATATTGATATTTATCATGGGCCTGAATCTGAGAAGGCAGAGAAAATAAATGCTTTCTCCTTTTCTTGAGGGAGAGCAGTAAGCTAAGGTAGTACTGAGTGGCAGTACTATCTGAATCCAGTTTAAATCAAAGGAAGAAGAAAATCTGATCTTTTACCATCTTAAAAGTTCTATCCCATGATATGCAAACATTGAGATAAAAACTTTGGTTAATAATCCAAATCAGAAATCTGATACTGTGGATTAGTTTCTGTTCCATATTATTATTTTGTTGTTGTTGTTTTCTGACTCCTTCATGTTTTTAATATTTACTTTTTAAATGTAATAGGCTATCTTTTCCACCTTTTTTTCCCTTTAAGCTTGATAAAAGCTTGTTTCATCTGATATGATAAGATAATTAATTGATATCTTGCCTATACATTCAGAAAAATGCAATCAGTAGTAGTGATTGGATGGATATTCTGTCACAGTAGACATTGCTGAAACAAGCTTAATATGGATTTCCTCTGGTTTTTATCAACTGGATCAAAATACAATATTCTGCTCTTTCCACTATGTTTGTTACAAATGGAATTATCTCTTCATCCATGAAGATGTCTTATGAAATGTCTCAGGGATCTTTCTCATGGGTAATATGATATTGGAATCATTGCTCTGTATTACTAGATAAACAGAGTACATTTCAGGTATAAGAGTGGCTGAAACAGAGCATAAACATTTATTTGGGAAACCATATTATGTGTTATTGATAGTTATGATAGATACATATTTTCTGTAACAAAATGTAATATATTTACATTAATTTATTGGATTATTCAATTAATTGAAACAAGTCCTTTGTAATTTGCAATGGTCTTCTATTCTAGCAATGCCTTTCTTACTTCCATGGATACAAAAAGTGGCTCTTACTTTAGCTCCTTCAAACTAATGTAGTGCCTATTCTATTTTTTTTTAGATCATTCTACAGTATAAGATCAATAGGGCCACTAGAAATGAAGGAAATATTACCTTCCTTTTATATTAACTTAGCCAGTTTCACTTTCAAAAACACGATGCGTACCAAAACTGCATTTCTCCTTCAAAATTCACATATGTCCAGATTTTGTGATGAAGTTCTCCCATTAAAAAAAAAAGTATAAAGATGTGGATAACTTTCTGTGGTTTTAAACAGATTATAAACTGTAAAAAGGAGTCAAAATCTCAATCATATATACACATTCACATACTGTATATGAATGATTTTAACTCCTCTGTCTCAAAATCACTTTCATTCTTCCATTTTTTGCAAATCACAAATAGATGGGGGGGGGTCTGTGTCCCCTCAAAAATGAGGTGGGACACCCTGTGACCTAGGGCCATAGGTTGCCTACCCTGGCTTTATTGGTTCCTATAGAAAGCTGATGTCTTCTTCCAAATGCTGGAATTGTGTTTTTTTTTTTTTTTTGCCATGTCAATGAATACCCATTCCTCTTCACTGCAGCAGTCCTAGCCTGTTTTCTGAATGCCCAAGTATCTTAAGTGCCAGAAATGAAAGGCTATTACTGCACATTTCTTGTGTTCAACTGCACGGCTTATAATGGAAGAAGCACTGAAAAAATACTGCATGAAATTGATGCAATTATTAGAAAATGTAAGAAGAGATTTTGCTATATTCCCGCTCTCCCAGTTCCAGCTACCTTTGATTTGCTCCATGCTTCCTTTTGTAAGCCAGGCAGTCCTTGTTATGAAAGGGCCACTAGGGAAAGGGTCTCCCCCTTCCCCTTCATTCTATTGAAATGACAGCAAATAGCTTTTTATGCTGTAATACTGTGCAACACAAGTAGGTGGAGAAGCTTATTTCAAAAAGTTTTTTTTAAAAAAAATCATGGCCTATAATCACAAGTAGATTGCTATTAAATATAACTCTTGGAAGCATTAATAGTGCTCAGAGAGAGGGAGGGAACCCATGACAATTTAGCTGTGAAGCTGCACGCTCAACTATTACAGA
Organism: Charina bottae; assembly: GCA_023362775.1. Lineage (NCBI taxonomy): Eukaryota > Metazoa > Chordata > Lepidosauria > Squamata > Charinaidae > Charina > Charina bottae. The sequence continues at coordinate 13,827,244 of JALMGJ010000003.1, forward strand.
AAAGAAAAGGATTGGCTTAGATATTTCCCCTATAATTTTAACATAATCATTTAGTTCTTTGCTGCAGTATTAAGTCTTTAAGAAACAAATGGAAGATGTTGCTAATACGCTGATCTCTTTGTGAATGAGATCTGAGGCTAATGTTCACCCTGACCTGATTCTAAGTCTATGTAGCAAGGGCACACTGCTGTAATTATATGTGAGTGTGTGGAGAGAGGGATCCCTATATCAGGAAGAACTGGAAAGAAATCAAAGTATTTGTGAGCTGACAATAGAGATGAGGTTATTCCTAATTAGGGATGGGAATCTGAATTGTTCCCCTCCCCATTATAACATTCCTTTGAAAAGGTGACTTGAGGTATCCCATCAGGAAATGGTCACAGGTGCTCACTGGGGCTTTGGGAATTGGGCAGGATAGCTAGCAAATGTACAGTATGAAGCTGGGCATCACATTAGGCAGTGTCACACTGGCTGGACCCATAAGCTGAGACATCTGATGTAATTGGAAGTTAATGCCTGTAGGCTAAACTAAAGTACTTCTTGGGAATTGTAGTGGGACCTTTAACAAGTAGACTCAAAAATTAATAATTGGGTGGCTATTGGATTTAAGTATGCCCATTACATGAAATAAAGCTGGGCCTAGAGTGCTTTAGGAGAACTTGATAAATAACATAGTTAGAAATCAAGATGAATGATTGTTGGATGCTTCTTGGATGCTCTGACTCTTCCCTGTATTAATGCTTCCACAGAGACAGGTCAGAAGAGCCCACAGTGATGGTCACTGGTTTCAAAATGGCAGGTATGATCAGGCAATAAAGATCCACTGCTCTTTTACATGTGTCACATACACTGCATGCATATTAAAAAGTGGCAGGATTTTGATTACCCAGTCACACCTGCCATTTGAAACCAGTGACCATCACTGCAAATACTCCTGCATTGAAAAACCATGCCTCCAGTTAGCCAACTTAGTCTCCATGACGATCTGTCCCTAACCTGGTCTTTCAGGTGCACCCATCACCACAAGGTGAGTCCACCCACCTTGCTGCTGGCCATCCTTTTCTTCTCTTTCCTTCCACATTTCCCAGAGAGCTAGATCTTTGCATAATGTGCCCAAAGTAGGTTAGTTAGTTAGTTAGGTAAAGGTACCCCCCGCACATTTGTGCAGTCGTGTCCGACTCTAGGGGCCGGTGCTCATCTCCGTTTGTTAGCCAAAGAGCCAGCGTTGTCCGAAGACGCTTCCACGGTCATGTGGCCGCATGACACGCGCGGAACGCTGTTACCATCCCAACAAAGTGGTACCTATTAATCTACTTGCATTTGCATGCTTTCGAATTGCTAGGTTGGCAAGAGCTGGAGCTAGTGCAGGAGCTCACTCTGCACCCAGGGCTAGGGTCTCGAACCTATGAACTTGCAATCTTCCAATCGACAAGCCTGGCATCTTACCCACTGAGCCACCACGCCCCTAGTTAGTTAGTTAGTTAATTAATTTATTAAACAAATTTATAAGGCCACCCAACTCACATACGGTGACTCCGGGCGGCTTACAAAATTAAATAATTTGAGCCTAGTCATTTGTACATTGAGTGAGAACTCTGGGCTGATTTGTTTGGTGATCCATTTGTTTGTTTTCTTGGTTGTCCACCTTATTCTCAGAAGTCTTCCCCAACATCAAAGTTCAAAAGTGTCAATACTCTTCCTATCCTGCTTCTTCAAAATCCAACTTTCACTTCCGTAAGGAATACCATGGCTTGTCATGGTTCTGATCTTTGTAGGTATAGACCCATCAAGGCATTTGAATATCTTTTCCAAGTCCTTCCTGGCTGTTCTCCCAAGGGCTAGTCTGTGGCATATTTCTTGACTGCTTGTTCCTTTACTGATGTTGGATCCTAAAAGGCCGAAACTATCTACCACTTTGAGATCTTTATTATCAATTCTTCTTACAGGATATTCCCTACTATCTGCTATTTGACTGTTCATTTTAGGAAGCAGGTGGGCATCCTTTCAAAGAGAACACCAGGCTGCAGCTTTCTATTATTTTTATCTGCTATGATCGCTTACGTGGTCTATTAGAGCATAGCTTTCCAAACTGTGTGTCGCAGCACTTTAGTGTGTCACGACAAAACCCGGAAGTGGACATGCATGGCGGCGGCGTGGGGGCATGTGCGGCAGCGGTGGCGTGCACAGCGGCAGCGGTGACGGCAGCGGTGTGCCAACAGCGCTTCCGGGTTTTAGTGGAAAACACGAGGCCACAGCCGCTGCCACCGCCGTGCACACCACCACTGCCACGTGTGCCCCCCCGCGCCGCCACTGCCGCCGTTGGTGTGTTGCCAACGGCGGCAGTTTGGAAAGCACTGTATTAGAGGCCCAGAGGCATTCTTGGAGGCTGGAATTTTTCTTTGCAGTATGCCAGCTTCCCATTAATATCTATCTATCTGTCTATCCATCCACCCATCCATCTATCATCTATCATCTATCATCTATCATCTATCATCTATCATCTATCATCTATCATCTATCATCTATCATCTATCATCTATCATCTATCATCTATCATCTATCATCTATCATCTATCATCATCTATCTCCATGGATGCCACACTGTGGACTCAGGTTGAAATTCACTGAACTGAAGACTGCACTGCCATATTATTATGCTCAAATAAAGTCACATGCAAATTGCAGTGAGGGGAAATTGTCACTGTCTTATCCCCACAAAGCAGTAACTGTCTTATCCGCACAAAGCTGTGGACAATCTCCTGCACTCATGCCCTAGTCATCTCAAGGCTTGACTACTGCAACATGCTCTATATGGGGCTGCCCTTGAAAACCAAGCAGAAGCTTCAGCTGGTCCATAATGCAGAGGTGTGGGCAGTAATAGGCATACCTTGGTATGCCCATGTGCCAGTCTGTTTCCAGGTGCAATTCAAGGTTTTTTCCCTATAAAGCCATACATGGCATAGGGCCAGGTTACTTGAGGGACCATATCTGCCTGACCAGTAAATTCTGGCAAAGTAGGGTCACTCTGTGCCCCTTCAATTTTAAAAAAATGTCATGTATTGGGACCCAGGAAATGCACCTTGTCTGTTGTGGTGCCTGCCCTTGGAATGAGATCTCCCTGAAACCTGTGTTGCTCCCACCCTGTTGGCATTGTGTAAAATCCTGAAGACTTGGTTATTTTCCCAGGTCTTGGGGTGAGACAGATGAGGCCCCTTGGGGGTGTTTTTTATTTTTGTTTTCTGTCTGTTTATTGTGCCTGGATTCCATCTTGTTTTTGATTTGTATTGTTTTTTATAATATATTATTATTTGTGAACCACCTAGAATTAGTTGTAGTCAGGCAGTGTCCAAATATAAACAAACAAACAAAGCAACCTGCTTAACTTAGCTCCATTATATCCACTAGGAGCTACACAGAACTGAGCATAACCTTATCTTTATAGCTCTGTCACTTTAATGCCTTATTGTAGGTTGATTTTTTGTCACTGTAGAAGATCATGTGAAAACTTTAGAAACTGACATATACTGTATATTAATGCTTTTCATGCTGTTTCATTGCCATGATGGATAAGGATTTTTTTTAAAGCTTAATCCCTGAAACCATGAGAAGCCAAACTCAGCCTGGGGATATCTCCACAATTTGGCAGGCCTGGGCAAATTGTCCATGGTAATCTTTCCCACTAACTCGTAACCTTGCTGGGAACTCTCACTGCTCAATCATGTTAACCTATCCAATGTGACTTAGATGGAATATCAGTTAGGTAAGAATATTTGTGGAAAATTGCACTAGATTACTTAAATTCCTCAAAGGGTTCTACAAATGTTAGGCCATATTCGCTAAAGATCAAGCTAAGGAGCCATTCTGCTACTGCCCCATATGAGTGCCCACATTTGATGGAAAATTAACATTTCCAAATATAGATCATTATCATCATCATATCCCATTATTATTATTAATAAAATTATTATTTTATCTCTCTCTCTCTCTCACACACACACACACATAGAGACATAGAGAAAGACAGACAGACACAAGGCAGCAAATATACCTAATACGCTTGCCTATTTTCCCCACAATAGCAACCCTGTGAAATGGGTCAGGCTGAGAGAGAGTGACTGGCCCATAGTCACCCAGCTGGCTTTCACGCCTAATAGAGGCCTAGAACTCACTGTCTCCTGGTTTCTAGGTTGGCACCTTCACCACTACACCAAACTGGCTTTCAACATTTATGAACTACCAACATGTCCAGAATCTGGTTGGTATGATGAAGAAGGAGGGTCTTCTGTTCAGAGAGAAATCAGAACACCATTTCTTCCCTTAGAAAACACTTATGGTGGACTCCAAGCTGGACTAGCAGCTCAACAAGTCAGAATTTTTCAGAGCGCTGAAGACCTGGCTAGCTTTTCCCTGTTTGCGGTGGTCTATAGATAAGATAAGACCACTGGAATTTCTCCCTGGAGAGGGGAGAATCGGAAGATTGATCACAGGGTCGTTGGAATTGCCTCCCCCCACTTTTTCTGTTGTTTTTCCACCACAGAGAGAGTGAGAGGCTGGAAGCAGTGAGGACGACTGGAGAATACATCAAGCTCTTACAGGGAATCGTAAGTTAGAGCTAAAGTCGGCTTTTAGATTACCTTTTAAAAAAATTTTTTTAGAATAGATTGTTTTATCATCTAAGGTCTATCTCTGGACTTTGCACAAAAATGTTGGCAAATTTTGTGCTTTCTTTGCTATAATAACTATGGTGGAAATATGATGGATTTTATATTGGAAGCATAGTGAAATGTCTGCATTTTTTTCTTCTTACCTTTCTATTTTTCTCAGAGTGGATTTTGTCTCACTTGGAAGTATAAGAGGTTTTTTTAAATATCTTTTGAATACACTTTGTTGGACTAACTATTGATGAATTTGTTTATTTTTTTTTTCTTTTTATATTGGTTGATATTTATCCTTTCCTTTTTTTATAAACTGTTTGAAATACTGTTTTCTCCCTTAATTTGGGATTATTGGAATTTTTCATCTTTTATTTTAAAAACTTTTTACTTAATAGACAGACCCTGCTGGTAACTTTCCATCCGAATAGATCAGCTGACCACTCACTCCATGGGAAAGTGTTTTGACTAGAACGGCTGGCTACGGCAGCCTGAAGAAGGAGGAGGTGGGTGAGAATGGCATTTTTAACAGCACTTCAAGATTTTAAAAAAGAATTTAGTGAAACTTTCAGAAATTAAGAAATCACTGGAACTTATATTGATAGATTTGCAGGGTCAGGAACAAAAGGAACAAAAGATAGATTTAGAAATGGAAGAAAGTTCTTTTGAGATAGCTGAGAAACAGAAAAAGGGGATTTTAAACACATTGGTTCAGAAGAAGATTTTGATACTCTACAGGAGATGGTCAATAAAGCAGGCTACACATTATAATTTGGGTACAAACACATCGTGGCAGTTGAGACAGGAAGATTTTAACATGCAAATAGATAGCTATTGTGAAATACCGGGAAAGGTTAAGAAAAATATTCTGACATTCTACATGAGATACAGAACAAAACAGGTTGCATATTGTGATCTTGGCATAACCTGAATAGGAGATTTAGTATGATGTGGGACACAAGGTTAAAGGAATCATGGATTTGGATTGGACATAGAGTAAAATTGATATGAGAAACTGTATGGATACATAAAAATGTGATATTTTAATTGTAAGATATAAGATTACAAAATTAGTGATATAAATATAAGTTGATGTTATAGATTACTTTTTTATGGAGATACATGTATGAGAAGATAATGGGATGATGAGTTGGAATTAGAACTAATGTTATTACAGGATGACATATTTTTATAATTATATGTATGAATATAATGAGAATTGTTGTTAGGTTATGTATTAGTGGAATATGTAGTTACAAAAATCTGTTAATTAGGTAAATATGTAGGAAGAAGTAGAATATGGTATAATTGTAGTTTAAATATAGATTATGATTAAATTAATGTTATTTTTATGGATATATATGAATAGAATATATTGTATTTTATTAGAATTAAAATAAGGCCTTTACTTGTTATACATATGATTTAAGACCAATTGGATTTTATTAAGGATATAAATATAGACGTAAAAATGGAAAGAGTGAATAAAAAACATTAAACTGATACAGCTAAGAACACTTAAATGGACATTATCCCAAGGAGTGGAAACCACGGATGGATAATTGAAGAATTGCAAGAAAGGTGAAACTTACATGAAGACCAGAAGATTGGATTATAGAAATTGAAGTGTATATGACAAAGAAAAGTTCCTGTGTATTGTTTGAAAGACTAACATTTAAAGCAAATTATTGTATTTAAAGACCAAAGATAGATTGGAGGCTATCTATTTTCTATATTTCTTTTGTTTATTATTTTCTTGACTTCACTTTTTCTTTACTTTTTTCTTACTTTGTATTTCTATCTTTATTTCCTGCTTTAACTTTTAATATGTATTTTAAAACTCAAACAAATTTATTAAAAAAAGAAAAAAAGAAAAAGAAAACACTTATGGTGAAATATACAGTATAAGGGAAGATTTATTTCTAGACATCACAGTGATTTCCTCCAGCATCCCCACTAGCTACATGCCTCTGAGCATCATTCAGTTATTTACTTCTAATTACCATTATTGTTCTCATAATCTACAACCTTGACATTTCCAATCAAGAGCTGCACAAAGCAAAGTTAGTAAATAAATAATTACCAATTAGTGTTTTGCTTTGATGGGAGTACCTTTGGGTTAATGGAATGCAAATAGCTATTTGTTCCCAGAAATTCAGATTAAATTTCAATCAAAATATGCCCATCTCCAAATAAATAAATAAGTAGGTCATTATTATTGCTCTATTTGGGTGCCATTTTACTCTTACCTTAAACAACTTAGGGATAGATTTTGTGCATTTTTAAAGATTTAATACTGAAAAACTTGTGTTTTTTAATTGTTTTATCTCCAGGTATAAAGAATATATATGTTGCTTAGCAGATGCATGTGTGTAGGGTTTGCATTTTAAGAAGATGGAATTATATAGGAAAATTTAGTTTAGGAATGTTCTGAAGGAGAAGATGGCTTTCTTTACAAGTACCCATCCCAAATCAGAATGATTGCTACCTGCTCTCAGATTGCTCTCTTCTGCAGTGTGCTAAGTAACAGAGAGGGAATATCAGATTTTCTTATCTTTTCTTTTTTCTTTTTTTGCGACTTCAAGTCAGTCTTGACTCATGGCAACTGCCAGGAAAAAGTCCTGCAGTTTTCTTGGCAACATTTTTTTAGAAGTGGTTTGCTCTTGCCTTCTTCTTCCTAGGGCTGAGAGAGAATGACTGGCCCAAGGTCACCCAGCTGGCTTTGTGCCTAAGGCAGGACTAGAACTCATAGCCTTTTGGTTTATAGCCTGGTGCCTTAACCACTACACTAAATTGGCTCTCACTTATATCATTTGGACACATGTAAAGAGGAAAGGGACATATAATGTGTTAAAAAAGAGTTTACTGCATGTAATCACACAGGTTCCATGAAGCTAGCGTACAGTAGGCAACGTAGAATGGTTGTATCCCATGTTTATAAAATGGACATACCCAAGCTATCAGGGAGTGAGGTTTACAATATGGCTGAGATAGCTCAACATCCCTCCAGCAAAGGAGATTGTTACCTTGTTGTGGTGCTGGAGCTTGAGCACCTCAATGATGCCATGAGCTAAACCGTGAAGGGACACCCAAGATGGGAATGTCATGGAAGAGAGGTCAGACTAAGTGCGATACCTGGGGAAGGTAATGGCAAACCACCCCAGTATTCTTGCCGTGAAAACTAAATGGATCAGTACAACCTTTCACAAATAGAAAAACTAACAGAAATGTTAAATGACAAAAATATGGACCAATTTCAAAATGATTGGCAACGCTTTCTTGTATAAATGACAAATATACAAAAAAACAATACAATAAATATAGGATTTAACGATTAATTATATAAGAAATAGAAATATAACAAAATATAACTAAGACAAGTAACTAAGAAATTGTATAGATATATTAGTCACAGTAAAGATAATCTAGAACCAAACCCCAATATCTTTTTCTCTCTTTCTCTTTTTTCCCCCTCTCTCTCCCCCCTCTTTTTTCTTTCCTTCCCTCTCCCCAACTCCTTTTACCACCCTAGATCCTCTCTTCTTTTTGTGCAATTTAAATGTTTATTTTATCAATATGTGTATGTATATATGTTGTATGTTAAAACCATTTTATACAATATAGTTTAGTTTCTAAATTTTTTTTTTTAAAAAAAGGAAGATGGGACTCCCAGGTCGGAAGTTGGTCAAAATTCTACTGGGGAGGAACAGAGCATAAGTTCAACTAGCCCCAGATGTGATGATGCAGCTAGCTCAAAGCCAAAAGGATGGCTAGCACCCGACAATGCTGGTGGTGAACGACGAATCTGATGTTCCAAAGATCAACACACCATAGGAACCTGGAATGTAAGATCTATGAGCCAGGGCAAATTGGACGTGGTTATTGGTGAGATGGCAAGATTAAATATAGACATTTTGGGTGTCAGAGAACTGAAATGGACTGGAATGGGCCACTTCACATCAGATGACCGCCAGATCTATTACTGTGGACAAGAGGACCACAGAAGAAATGCAGTAGCCTTCATAATTAAGTGGTTAAAGCAGCGCTTGGATACAATCCAAAAAATGATAGAATGATCTCAATTCGAATTCAGGGTAAGCAATTTAACATCACAGTGATCCAACTATATGCCCCAACCACAGATGCTGAAGAAGCAGAAGTAGATCAGTTCTATGCGGATCTGCAGCACCTACTGGATAATATGCGAGAAAGAGTTGTTATTTTCATTACAGGAGACTGGAATGTTAAGGTGGGTAGTCAAATTACACCTGGAATTACAGGTAAGCATGGTCTGGGAGAACAAAATGAAGCGGGACATAGGCTGATAGAATTTTGCCAAGGCAACTCACTGTGCAAAACAAACTCTCTCTTCCAGCAACCTAAAAGATGACTTTATACATGGACTTCACCAGATGGTCGGCACCGAAATCAGATTGACTACATCCTTTGCAGCCGAAGGTGGCGGACATCTATACAGTCGGTAAAAACAAGACCTGGAGCTGACTGTAGTTCAGATCACGAACTTCTTATTGCACAATTTAGAATCAGACTAAAGAGAATAGGGAAGACCCACAGATCAGTTAGATATGAACTCAGTAATATTCCTAATGAATATGCAGTGGAGGTGAAGAATAGATTTAAGGGACTAGATTTAGTCGATAGGGTCCCAGAAGAACTATGGACAGAATTTCGCAACATTGTTCAGGAGGCGGTAACAAAAAACGTCCCAAAGAAAAAGAAAACCTAGAAGGCAAGATGGCTGTCTGCTGAGACACTGGAAGTAGCCCAAGAAAGAAGGAAAGCAAAAGGCAATAGTGATAGGGGGACATATGCCCAATTAAATGCAAAATTCCAGAGGTTAGCCAGAAGAGATAAGGAATTATTTTTAAACAAGGAATGTGCAGAAGTGGAAGAAGACAATAGAGTAGGAAGGACAAGAGACCTCTAACAGAAAATTAGCAACATCGGAGGTAAATTCCAGGGAAAAATGGGTATGATCAAAAACAAAGGTGGCAAGGACCTAACAGAAGCAGAAGAGATCAAGAAAAGGTGGCAAGAATATACGAAAGATCTGTATAGGAAGGATGATAATATCAGGGATAGCTTTGATGGTGTGGTCAGTGAGATAGAGCCAGACATCCCGAAGAGTGAGGTTGAATGGGCCTTAAGAAGCATTGCTAATAACAAGGCAGCAGGAGATGACGGTATCCCAGCTGAACTGTTTAAATCTTGCAAGATGATGCAGTTAAGGTGATGCATGCCATATGCTAGCAACTTTGGAAAACACAAGAATGGCCATCAGATTGGAAAAAATCAACTTATATCCCCATACCAAAAAAGGGAAACACTAAAGAATGTTCAAACTGTCGAACAGTGGCACTTATTTCACATGCCAGTAAGGTAATGCTCAAGATCCTTCAAGGTAGATTCTAGCAATTCATGGAGCAAGAATTGCCAGATGTACAAGCTGGGTTTAGAAAAGGTAGAGGAACTAGAGACCAAATTGCCAATATCCGCTGGATAATGAAGAAAGCCAGGGAGTTTCAGAAAAACATCTATTTCTGTCTTATTATTCTAAAGCCTTTGACTGTGTGGATCATAACAAATTGTGGCAAGTTCTTGGTGGTATGGGGATACCAAGTCATCTTGTCTGCCTCCTGAGGAATCTGTGTAACGACCAAGTAGCAACGGTAAGAACAGAGCATGGAACAACCGACTGGTTTAAGATTGGGAAAGGAGTAAGGCAGAGTTGTATACTCTCACCCTACCTACTCAATTTGTATGCAGAACACATCATGTGGCGTGCTGTGCTTGATGAATCCAAGGGTGGAGTTAAAATCAGTGGAAGAAATATTAACAATCTCAGATATGCAGATGATACCACTTTGATGGCTGAAAGCGAGGACGAGCTGAGGAGGAAATAAAGCCAGACTGCTCACTTGAGGGAATAATGTTAAAAGCAAAACTGAAGTACTTTGGCAGGATAATGAGAAGGCAGGATACCCTGGAGAAGATGCTGATGCTAGGGAAAGTGGAAGGCAAAAGGAAGATGGGCCGACCAAGGGCAAGATGGATGGATGATATTCTGGAGGTGACAGACTCGACCATGGTGGATCTGGGAATGGCAACGGCCAACAGGAAGCTCTGGCGTGGGCTGGTCCATGAAGTCACAAAGAGTCGGAAGTGACTGAACGAATAAACAACAAAAAGCCCTAGGTTGAAAAAAAGGTATATATTCCTACAGAGACTTCAAAACAGTAATGCTTCTTTTTAGTTAAAAAAAGAGTTAAATATGTTAAAATTTATTATAAAGGTTGTTATTATGCTAATTTCTCTGCTGTTGCCCCTGCCCTTTGGAACATTCTGCCCCCGGAGATCAGACAGTCCTCCTCACTCCTGGACTTCCGAAAAAGACTCAAAACCTGGTTTTGTCAATATGCTTGGGGTCAGAAGGAGATTGGAGATACTTGGAGATGGCTAGCACCTTAGATTCGCTCTGAGGGGCCCTTTTTATAACTTAAGAATACTCTGCCTTTGGATTCTATTTTACTCATTATATTTTAAATTATGGTTTATTACGTATGTTTTTATTAGAAATGTATATTAATGATTTTAATTCTGTTGTAAACCACCCAGAGTCCCCCTTGGGGGAGTTGGGCGGTGATAAATCCAATAAATAAATAAATAAATAAATAAATAAATAAATAAATAAATAAAAATGAGTTGAGGAAAATCATCACAAATCAGTTTATAAAACGTTAATTAGTTAATTATAAATTAATTAAACTAGTTAAGATTCCTTGAAGTTATTTGCTAAAAAACAAAACAACACTGAATTCATTTAAGGACTTGAAGACCCATTATGCTCAGAATTCCTCCTATGTCCTAAAAATGCAGGATTTTGTTTTTCAAAATCTTGCTAGGGAAAGTGGAAGGCAAAAGGAAGAGGGGCCGACCAAGGGCAAGATGGATGGATGATATTCTGGAGGTGACAGACTTGACTGTGGGGGAGCTGGGGATGGCGACGGCCGACAGGAAGCTCTGGCGTGGGCTGGTCCATGAAGTCACGAAGAGTCGGAAGCGACTGAATGAATAAACAACAACAAAAAGCTCAACATCCATCAATAAATTATTAATAATGCTTTTTAAGATTTTCTAACCTATCCTTCTAAAATCAAATCAAATCAGAATCCAGGACACAGAATTTGTGCGGAACAAAACCTAACAATATTCAAACAGTTAGTAAAAGTGTTGTTAAAATTGAAAGGCAGCAAAAAAACTCTGCAACTGATTTCAGATAGAGTATAATGTTGGCCCCCAATCAAACCTTCCTAGGGTGGGCAATCCAGAATCCAGATATAACCACAGAAAAGATCCTTTCTGTTACTATCCTTTGACATTTCTTTACATCACAGATTTTAGGGTGCTCCTTACCAGCACTGTCTCCTAGGTTAGCTGGATCAGGAGTGGGAAAAGAGTTAGTAGTCAAGGGTTGGATCCTTTAGGGAGGCTGAGGTCCATAAAGTAGGTGGGTTTTGGAGAAGAGCTTTGTGGGATTCTTAAAAAAAATGAAGGTATTCTCTCCTCCCTCCCCACCTCTGATATACCCACTTTATAGCTTATCCTGCAGTTTTCATGTTGTTTACTACCTGAAAATGATGGGAAACGGTGCTGCCAGTTTTAAACAAAACAGACAGAAGAATCCATGAAGGCTGCAAAAAAAGCAGTCAAGAGGGTTTGTTTAACACTGTGGCTGCAGGTTGCCCACTCCTGATCTACATGTCACATAACAATTATTCCCTGTGTAATCTACCTTCTAGTTACAAATTTTTTTTGTGTTCCATGGAGTTGAAAGTCCTCACTCTGTTGTTAGATGACCCTTAAAACATATGAATCATTGCTTGACATTGTGATTACTGAGTGATGATCCTGCCTCTGTGAACAAACCCTAAGAAACCAATTGCAAAGTCATTATTATAGCCCATAATAACCAATCCTGCTGATATTTAAGAGATAATATGGAAAGGAAACTTGATAGGTTTCAGTTATGTTTAAATGAAAATGAGGTGGTTCTTTATTATTTGCCTTTTAAGGCACTGCATAGTCATATTGCTATTGTTTTTAATTGCTGACTTGATTGTAAACCGCCCAGAGTCCCCTTGTGGGGGGAGATGGGCGGTGATATAAGTTAGATAATAATAATAATAATAATAATAATAATAATAATAATAATAATAATATTGCCATTTTGCTCCTGACAGTCCTGAAGCCAACACCTGTAATTTAAACTCTAGAAAGCATTCTGCATTGAGAATGCCATTACACAAATCTACTTTAAGGCTTCTTCACAGGTTCAGACTTTTCTTTGCATACATAGTGAATGAGCTGAACGCAGGCAGAGGCAGCTCTTGTTCCCACCTAAACAATCTACAAACTGAAACTTGTTTGAAATATGTGTCTTCACACATACATACGTACCTGAAGGATGGGGAACCCAGAAGAAAGAGTGGTCTTCTGCAAAAGTAATCCTGAAGATGGTTATTTCTATGGATGCATATTACCTATAATTCTATGATCAGCTAGTAGAGAGTAAAGCATGTTGGTAACTGCCTTTGTGAAGGGAATGTTTTAAAAGAAAAGAAAATTCCATTATAACAAGTTTTATTCCCACCATGATACTGATCAGAGAGTATCTCCTTTTTATTTTCAAAGGTTAGAGAAGGAACACATTTGGAACCCAGTAAAAAGAAGCATCTCTGCAAATTGATAAAAAGTGTCAGAAGTGTTGATTGTAAATTGGCTTAATCTCTTCCTCCGATTCATGTGCTGTTTAAGAAATTGGTATTTGCTGTCTCTCAAAAATAAAAGCTTCAGTTCAACGTGCCTGCTATGTGAGTCACATGGCAATTAGTGGATCCTAGGAGGATTACTGCCAAGGATGTTCCCTTTTTAAATGTCTAGAGTGAAACAATTTCTTTAAAAACCAAATAAGATATACTGGTGTTTTTGTATTTTTTTTCCTGGGGGGGTAAGGTAATTTTAGTCCATAAAACAAACAAACAAACAAACAAACAAACAAACAAACCCTCTATGGTAATAAGCACCCGCATGCACACCCCCAGAATAACTCATTAAGTCGAAAGCATTATTGCCAAAAGGTGTTTATCATTTTGTGGCAAGGCACTGTTGCAAGCAGAATACAATCTAAATTTATTCAGTGCATGATTTCCAAAGTGTTTCAAAAGAATTACTATTATTTTTCCTCCTCCTCTGCATCTTGGCTTCTGACTGATATATGTGTCGTGGGTGTATGTCAGAGTATATGCACCTAGTAAAAAAGAAGCATTTGGGGAAAGATTTGGTCAGAGCTTTGAGAATAGAAGAGACTTGCTCACAAATAATTCCTAAAGTTTTTAGAGTAAATATTAAAAAAACAAAAAAAACATGAATACCTTTTTCAAACTAAAGCATTCTGATAACCGAGGCAGAAAATATGCATTGTGCTTCCATGCCACGTAGAACTAAAATGAAATAATTGACAAATTACTGTTCACAGTGATATTCTTCTCTGAATCTGCTACCTGAGCAGGTCAGTTTATGGGACATCCAGTATGTTGTGCGGCACACATAGGTCTGTCTTTCAACAGAGGGGAATAACTGGGATTCAGAACAAAGACAACAAGATAATGCTCATGCACTCCTAAGAAAGGCCGTAGAAGTGTGGCTTATTACCAAACTCAAAGAGAATTTAAGGGTTTAAAATCAGAACAATATACTTAAAAAAATTAACTCCAAAATTTATATAATCATGTTGAGATACAGTATGAAAGCAATTTAAAAAAGGTCACATAAAAAGGGGAATAAGTCTTTGAGGTGAGTCCCCCATCAAAATGCCAGGTGAGCCTTCCTGGACAGAAAGTATTCTATGGTCAATGTGACACCCTCCAAATAGACCCTGTATCTTTGATGGTGGGGAGTACCTGGGGAAGGACCTCTTCTGGGTATATGCATAAGAAAATTCCATTGCATTCAAAAAGAAGTGTGAATGGGGTTATAGCCTAGGCTTCAAATCCCAGAATTTCCCAAGAACTATGCTGGTTGGGCATTAAGGGAGCAGCACTTTTGGAAGGCAGGACATCAAGCTGGGGAAGATTGTTATATAAGCTGATAGTAGGTCCCACTGGAATTCACTTCTATGAAGACATGCATAAGATTGCACAGTCTATAGGCAGGTGTTTAATTTAATTTCATTTCATTGAATGGAGCTGCATCTTTCCAAATGTTGCAATATTTCTCATCAGTTCTAATTTCAAAGTAACTTGAACATGTATCTTTATTAGATACACACAGAGAGAAAGAAACCAAAATATTAAATCCAATATGATTGATTATGTGCCATCAAGTTGACAAATTTTATCCAGAGATTAACACATAAGACATATTAATGGAATTAATGGAATTAATTGCACACCATCTAGACAGTAGCAATTCAGCCAACATACATTTCTATCTTTAAATCCAGAGCTTTCTTAATATGCATGAATTAATTAATCCTATACCAATTCCCAATTAGTCACATCTCAAATTAGTTTACAGTTTTTACAAATATAAGAAGGGGGAAAGGAAAAGGTGAAGAGACAGACTTTCAAAAGGAGCCTCAAGAATGCAATGGGGATGGGTAGGACAGGTGCCAATACAGAGAAGGCCATCCTGAAGTTAACTGGATGAGACTCTTTCAGTTATGATATTTTGGTAATGATTTCAACAATCATCCAGTTCAGCATGGGAGAGATGATCTGTAATGTATCCTGATCACAAGATATTAAAAGTTTTATGTGTCAGATACAAAACCTTGAACTTTTAAAGTACTTCATGATTTAGGGCCTGGATATCTGGGGAACCACCTGTTCTCAGTAACATTTGCCTGCCTGATAATGAGTAGGACAAGTTCATTGTGAGTCTCTTTGGTCAGGGACTACCATCTGCATTGAACAAGGAAATGTGCTTTCCCAACTGCAGTCCCTTCCTATGGATTACTTACCCTCAGACATCAGAAGTGCTCCTTCTCTCCTGGTTTTCAGATATTTTGTTAAAATGTGGCTGTTTCATCAGGCCCCAGGGCCAGAATGTACTGACTGCTCCCTCAAGTGAGAACAGGCATTTTAAATTTGGGGCCACTGATTCCCACTTTTTAACTTATGGATTTGTTGGGTTGTTATTTTTTATGTTACGTTAATTGCTTATCATCTGAAATTACAAAGATGGAGGTTGTATGTATTCAGAGTCAGCTACAACTGGAACAACTTATACATCTTGTAAATAATAAACAAACCTGACTCAGTAATTAAGTGGTAGCTAAGAACATGAATTTGAGTAAACTCCGGGAGGCAGTGGAGGACAGGAAGGCCTGACGTGCTATGGTCCATGGGGTCATGAAGGGTCGGACACGACTTAACGACTGAACAACAAAAAAAGAGTAATTTAGAAACATTTGAGAGATAGCCGCCTCCTTGTCTTTCATCTGACTGGAGTCAGTAGAAATGAACATGGGATCTTCTGCAACTACAGCATATGCTTTTCCACTGAGTTACATCCTATAGCCACCCCTTCTGTGTTATTTTAAAATTATATTAAAAGCTTCCTACCAAATACAAAAAATTGGAATTGTCCCTATGGATATTTGTTGCAGTTCTAATATACATGCTAGCTCTTTTCCTTATTAGGCTGCTTGTGATTTAATTAATGATAGGAGATTTTTTTTATCATGGTCTGCTTTTCCAATTAAAGTATTTTATGACTTCATGAATCTATTAAAGAATTTCCCAGGAAGTAATTAATTAGATTTATTATTTTTTTAAAAAAAATCTTCTGCTAGTATGACAACAAATTGAATACACACAAAGGAGTGCATATTTAAATAATGTAATGGCATGCAACATTTTAGAAAACACTTATCTTCTTTTAATTGCTCTTTAAAGATTGGGTTATCACATATTGCATAATCTGGGTGCAATCCAACAAAGGCAGTCATGACTAATATCTTATTGAAAACAATATGGAACTAATCACAACTAATGAATACCCTCTGTATGTTTTCTACCACATCTGAAAGGATTATCAAGAGCTGCAGACCATAATGCCCCAAGAAAGCAATTTGGATTCCCATCCAAATTTTAACACCATCAATAACAGCTCCCAAGACATTAAGTAATATGAGACAGGATCTTAATTTTAATTCCCATAACTTTGCCTAAAGAACCACATGTGTTTAGGTAGGTTTCACATCAGTCATGTTTCTTACCTTATGAAAATGCTGAAATAAATTAAGTCTCCTTAGTGCCTTCAAAGTGCTAACAAGGATTACACAGGGTATCGATCTAGTTACCTGCTCTGCATATGTGTTGTCTAGAAACTAGGTGGAGCCAAGGACAGTTGCTTTTAGATCTGGGATTATTTTATGTATAAAAAGAGTGTTCCACATTTGCATTGCTTTCAAGCCTACCCAGGTCTGCTTAGAGCAGTGTTTCTCAACCTTGGCAACTTGAAGATGTGTGGACTTCAACTTCTAGAATTTCCCAGTGAGAATGAGTTGAAGTCCACACATCTTCAAGTTGCCAAGGTTGAGAAACACTGGCTTAGAGGATGTTTTTAAAAAGCAATTGTAGCTCCGGTTTTAACACAGTAACCGGTCCTGAGTTTAAGAAGCTGCTTTCCCAGGGCAACTTTCAGCAAAATCCCTTCAGCTTCTATCCAATTCACAGTAAACAATCCTGCTGCTGACAACCCTTCAGCTTTAAGGGGCAATCTCCCCTTCCTTTGGTCCAATACAAAAAATGTAAACCTCTAGTTCTGATCAAACAAGAAGATAACAGCTTGCATTAGGAAAAAACAATAACCATACAGATACACAGGCAGTATTACAAGAAATAACTTTAAACAATTTATTAAAACAATTTATTTATTTAAACAAGTTATTAAACTCAGAAGGAATGAATCCCTCTGTGTGTCCTATGAGACTTACTACTGTAATAAATAGCAATGCATCTTCTCTGTCACTCACAGAGTGATCAGTCTCCTTAAAGGTGCAGAACATTTCAAAAGCACAGTAGATACCAAAGCAGACCAATTCTCCCTTCCACCCCTTGGGAAACCTACTGACTGTAACAACTATCTCTTAGTGGTAGCCTCTTTCATTTGCTTCCTGGTTTCTTAATTATGGGTCATGTCTCTCATCTGCTTCTCAAAGCTCCCAGCTTCTTCATACTCTGTGCCCCCCCAGCCAATTAACTTTGTGATTTTCTCACTGGTGAAAATTTGCCAGCCTCTCTTCATGTTGGCCAAGCATGCCATCCAATCCAAATTCCTCGCAACTTCCTCAGACTGCCCACTCCCTTTGTTAGTTCTAGGGAATGGAGAACCAGTGGAGGACACTGTTTCATGAAGAAAAGCCATTCTCTCTCTCCCTTAGAGTGCTACCTCTGTTCCTCATTCCCTTTACCTCCCCAAGCTGTCTTTTACTAGGCTACAATTTCCTTTTATTTTTGAATCTCCATGTGAGGGTATCTATGTGAGTCTGTCTATGTCTGCCTTTTGCAGCCACAACTTTTTATACATTTCCATTTCTTTCCTCTTTACTCTTTGGGACACACTCCCTCCTTTCTGGAAGTCCCCCATTTTTCTGGGGTCCACACTGCCTGCCAAAAAGCTCCTCATGTATCTGAGGATCCTATTTCTCTGCTTCTAAATTCCCCAAAGTATAGCCATGTGCTACCCGATCCCTAACAAACCCCAACCCTTTTGCACCAGACTCTAATTTCCCAACTCTACTGAAACTTTCTGCATCAAATAATTGAAACGCTTGAGCATGTCTTATTTATAAACCAAGTAAAATTGCATGAGAGGGGCGTGGTGGCTCAGCAGGTAAGATGCCAGGCTTGTTGATCGGAAGGTCACAAGTTCAGAGGTTGGAATCCCTAGCCCCGCGTGACGGAGTGAGCTCCCGCACTCGCCCCAGCTCTTGCCAACCTAGCAATTCGAAACCATGCAAATGCAAGTAGATAAATAGGTACCACTTCAGTGGGTAGGTAACAGCGTTCCGCGTGCGTCATGCTGGCCACATGACCGTGGAAGCGTCTTCGGATAACGCTGGCTCTTCGGCTAACAAACGGAGATGAGCACTGGCCCCTAGAGTCGGACACGACTGCACGACTGTGCGGGGGGAACGTTTACCTTAAAATTGCATGGCATACCCTGCCAGTAATCACTCTGCTGATGTTTGACAAACCTACGTTAAATACAAAATTAAAAAGAATGTGCAAACTCCCACTTCACAGCCACAGCCACTGCTCAGGTAGGTGTCTGAACTGAGTCATAGATAAAATACTTGAGTCCATGGATCTTTAACAGGTGCACTTTTCAATTTTTTTACTTATCATGTACAAAGTATTTAAATGAAAAGAAGATGTAGGTCCAGTAAAGATGGACTAGGAAAGACTGCTCCCCAGCTTTTAGTATTTGTTTCTTTTAGTTTGTTAATTTATAACCCACTTGTCCTTCTGGAGCTCAAGGTGCCTTATCCCTCCTCCATTTTTTCCTCACAACAGCAACTCTGTGAGGGAGGTGAGGCTGAGAGAAAGTGTGACTGGTTTAAAGTCACAAGTGAGCTTCTATGGCTGACTAATGGGCTTGAATCTGAATCTCTTCTGTCCTAGTCCAACACCTTAAGCGCTACATCTCACCTCATTTGCTTCATTCTACCTAGTTAGTATAGCTGGTCTAAATCTTGCGGATGTGTCTAGGATTTGTGAGACAGCTATTTTCCATATGGTTACAATGAAGAGGCCAAAAAAGTTTTTTTCTTTGAAAGAACTGGGAAAGCCATTTCAAATTCTTGTGAAACTGAGATCTAAAATCCACAGGGGGGTGATACTTTGGGCGAGCCTGACTCAGAAAGATTATTGATAGAACTTTCCAGAAGAGGAAAGGCTCATTTGCATAATTTGGGTATAGAATCTGGTGTACAACAGATGCCAGATATAATTTAATTTCCAATTAAATTAATAAATATATAAGGGAAAGGCTACATCGGAGAATTTAAGGATAGGGTCTTGATTGAAGTCACTTATAAATGATGGCACACTCTGTATTTTGAGCACAAAAAGGTCCATTAGTTATTGCTCATTTATCTGCCTTACTAAACACTCTAAGTCTAATCTACTCAAGACATTTATCTAACTTTAAATGCCTAGCTATCATGTTCACTGCATGCAGGTCATTAAAACATCATGCAAATGGAGCATTACTGCTGGCAAAGTAGCATTTGGAGACCAAAAGTAATGACATTTGAATGGCAGTAAAACATTTATTAGCAAAGCAACTAGAGGAGAAGCTGGACTGCAATGTATGATTTATAGTTTAAAATATAAGATCCAGGTCCTATTTGTGAAACAAAAGTTCTAAGAATGAACTTTGGTCAGTTGGAATTAATGATGGGTCATGCCTGAAGCATAATAAGAGACAAGAAGGGCACTGTAGGGTTCTATTTCAGAAAAGGTTATTTCTGCATAAGACTTGCTGAAATTAAGAGAATACATTCACTGCAATTATGGGGCAAGCTAGATGACACCAAGGTTGTAATCAAGTGACTCGTCCATTTTTCATTTTTGCTTTTGCTTTAATTGCAAAACAATGGAGAATTGGTCCAGATTGGGACCTTTGCATATATCTTAAGAGATCTAATGGTTTTCCCACTCTTTAATTTGCTTTTAAATACCTCCTGTGGTCACTTTTTAAAAGTCCATTGGTGCCAGATGAGTTATTTAATAACCCCTATTCATTTCTGGTTTTTTATTTTCGTACGTTTTTTTTTCCTAAAAAAGAAGAGAGGCTGAAGAGAAGGATTAAATTTGCTCTATCTCACATATAATGGTTCCAATCCAGATCTGGCCATCTTTGGATATCTTCTTCTAATGTAGCTTGCTCCGAAGTTAAATAGCATAACTTGGATTAATTAAACATAATAACCTCAATTAATTTCAATTAATATATGGAATTGACATAACATCACATTTTTCCTGTAGGAATACTCTTAGGAATAGGAAAGTAATGAGAAAGAGATAAAGTGGGTGCTGATTAAAGTACAGAGGCAGTGATTCAATTTAGAGTGAGCTACAAATAATTCATCTTGGAAGGAAACTAAGCGATAAAGATGCAAGTGGTCACCAGAGTAAGAATAGGTGAGTTAGTTATAAAAGTAATAACTAGAAGACTTTTTAAAAATGATTCACAAGTATTCTTGCTTGGATGGAGACAGAGCAATGTTACAGCAATTTTACAGAGCAGCAGAAAAAAATTGCAATTAATTTCAGGTGAGGAGAATATTCCAAAATTTTCTGTATGGAACATGCTATCACAGAAAATGCATCCCAAAAGATGGTAATGGCAACCATTTCTATATTGTATGCATAAATATTTATCTTATTCTTTCCGGTGGGGAACATGGCTGACTGAACAACCTTGTCCATGAGCTCAGGTTTTTACCTGAAGCCCAGAGCTTTTTCAAAGGTCAAGAAAAAGCTTGGAATTATCCCATTTCATCCTCCAAAACGTCGCCTTGCAGCCTGGGAATCGCAAACAGTGAAGACCCGGTAAGAGACAACGGGAGGCTGGGAAGCCATCATTTCCAACCCACATTTGTAGCCTTAAAAGGACATTAGGTCAAGTCCCCCCATTTCTAAATCACTCAATTTATATTTCTTTAAGTTTTCTTACCCTAAGAGAGGCTTTCTACAACAAGAAAAATCAGACTCTCTTGGTGCCTATCGTTATTTCTGGATTAATTTAAAAAACTTTTTTTTTTAGTCTTTGGCTTACTTCCTGTCTAAATATTAAGGAGGACTGAGAATAATTAATCATCTCCCCATTACTATTTTTGTATTTAATTTGAAGGACTTAACTTTTTCCTACACGTTGAATCTGCTGTTTTGAGTTTTCATTTTTCTGTTCACTTTCTGTAGCTGATGGTTAGCACATTTTTCTTTTGTCAATTTCACTTAATAACTTCACAAGCCTTTCATTAACCTGTTAGTAGCTCCTATCTGCGTTAGTTAAGTATCCAGGGGGTGCTATAATCTACTGCCTGAAATATGGATGACCTTAAGGAAATCTTCTCAGAGCTTCGTTCTGGGCTTCGTTGTGATTTCAAACAGAGTTTCCATGACGTCCGCCAAGCTATTCTGCAAGATATTTGGGATATTGCAGAAAATATCAGTTCTAAAATGTGTCAACTGGCTGAAGATTTTCAAGGGGGAGAGGAAGAAGTTTATCAAGAGGGGGCTATTTTTCCTGACAGTGAGAATGGACTCTCTGAAGAAATGCCAGGCGACAAACACACTTTGGTGAAGAAGGAGTTAAAGTTTGACTTGCAAGATACTAACGAGGCTGTTTTTATGAAGGATTGTTTTGGGAACGAAGCTATGTTATGTGGGAGGTTTTCTACTGAGGAGTTTGATTTATTAAGGGGGGCAGTTGGGCTGATTAATTTTTTTATGAAAAATGCCCTATGCGTAATATGGAGACAAGTAAATGTTCTGGTATATTTCGATGTGGAATAAGAAATCAAGAATATGTATTTGGATAGATACTGAGGATTATATGATTCCATTTTTCTTTAATGATTTAAAGTTTGTTTGATCTTTTAGGATTTATAAGATATAAGAATAAGTGTTTGGTTTTACGTTTAATAGGGTTAAGATTGTTATAGTATTATTAAGTATAAAAGTAGACAATTTAAATGTTTTTATAATTTTATTTTTAGTATAGTGGCCAGAAATATATAATAGTGGTAGGAAGGAAATATTTAAATAAATGGGTTCCTTTTTTTGGGGGGGGGAGTTAATTTAGAGGTTTATATATTTGTCTATTTTTCTTTATATATAAGGGAAAAGAGCAATTGTCTTTAGTGATTTTCATAATGTGTGTATGGAATGATTTATAGAAATAACGTGATCTTGGTTAGATTTAGAGTAAGGGATTTATTATGGAAATTGTATATTATTGTTGTTGAAACTCAGAAGTCATCTTGTAATTTCTTATTTTTTTTCATTTTCTGTTTTCTCACTTTTTTTCTTTTGTATTTTTTTCTTTTTGTATTTTTATCTTTGCTTTAAACTTAATAAAATTCTTATAAAAATATTTATCTTATTCTATATTATATTTTTGTTACTGAATTTTTAAAATGTATTTTTATTCTTATTACTATTTTAGTATCTGTAATCCATGTAAATTACATCAATAAAAATAAAAATAAACATTGTTGCTAAGAAAATTAAATGGTTCTGTCCAAGAAGTCAGCAATTCATTCTATCCACTAGTAAGAAGAGGAATATCAATGGCACACAGACAACAGGGGAATAAAATACTTTTCCTTCTCTGTTCATTCCTCTGGAATGATATTGCCAGGGCACACAACCACAGGCTCATAGGAGATACAGTTCTTTTTCTCCTGTATTTTTTAGATTATATTACAGGTGTGCATAGATTACTGTGAACATGATACTCAGAAACAGTTAAGGCAAGGTAAGAGACAGTCTTAGGAAAGGAGAAAGTGTTGAGAAACAAAATCAAGATAATCCCATTTTCAGTCTGTTGGGCGTAAGAAGGGGCAGAGGAAAACTCTGTCAGACTTTTCAGATTCTTTTTTATATCCTACAGCAGGGTTTCTCAACCTTAGCAACTTTAAGATGTGTGGACGTCTACTCCCAGAATTCCCCAGCAAGCAAGCTTGCTGGCTGGGGAATTCTGGGAGTAGACGTCCACACATCTTAAAGTTGCTAAGGTTGAGAAACCCTGTCCTACAGCAATAGAGTTCCAGTAAACTTTGTGTGTCTGTTTCCTTACCTCCCTTATCTCGAAGGGCTGACAATAGTTGTCAACATTTCATTCATGTTATTCATCTTATGTGAACTTCTTTTTTATCCTTAACAAATCCTCAGACAATTTCCATGAGGATCAATCAGTAAATGTGTGTTAAATTTCAGTTCAGAGGGGGGAAAAAGTTAATAGCCCTATAGCCAAGCTATATATCATTTAGGTGTAGCAGGATAAAGAGATGGTAATTGTTCCACTTCTAGAGTTCTACAGAAGTGCTTCTCATGCCCACCCAAAATTTATTCATTTGTTTTACTAGAATAATTTTTTTTGACAATGCACTCCCCATGCAAAAAGAGTGAAAGTTAGTGGTTGATAATAATTGTTTTATTATTGCCTTATACTGGCTCTTGTTTAAGATGTTTATATATCTGCATCTGCATCTGCATCTGCATCTCTCTCTCTATCTATCTATCTCTATCTCTATCTCTATCTCTATCTCTATATCATCTATATCTATATCATCTATATCTATATCTACTGTATAACTATAACTACTGTAATTATCTCTCTCTATCTCTATCTCTCTCTATCATCTCTCTCTCTCTCTTTATCTCTATCATCTCTATCTCTATCATTTCTATCTCTATCTCTATCTCTATCATCTCTATCTCTATCATCTCTATCTCTATCATCTCTATCTCTATCTCTATCTCTATCTCTATCTCTATCTCTATCTCTATCTCTATCTCTATCTCTATCATCTCTATCTCTATCTCTCTCTCTATCCCTATCTCTATCTCTATCTCTATCTCTATCATCTCTATCTCTATCTCTATCTCTATCCCTATCTCTATCTCTATCTCTATCATCTCTATCTCTATCTCTATCTCTATCTCTATCTCTATCTCTATCTCTATCTCTATCTCTATCTCTATCTCTATCATCTCTATCTCTATCTCTATCTCTATCTCTATCATCTCTATCTCTATCTCTATCTCTATCCCTATATCTCTATCTCTATCATCTCTATCATCTCTATCTCTATCTCTATCTATCTCCATCTCCATCTCCATCTCCATCTCCATCTCCATCTCCATCTCCATCTCCACCTCCACCTCCACCTCGCTATCTCTCTATCTCTATCTATCTATCTATCTATCTATCTATCTGTCTATCATCTATCTATCTGAACAGATGGTATGGTGTAGTGGTTATCTATCTTCAGATAGATAGATAGATAGATAGATAGATAGATAGATAGATAGATAGACAGACAGACAGACAGACAGACAGACAGACAGACAGACAGACAGACTAGGAGTGGGAAGACCAGGTTTTATTCCTCCCCTAGGCATGGAAGCCAGCTGGGTGACCTTTGACTGGTCACTCCCTCTTAGCACTAAATCAGCATCAGGTTCTGTGATGTCCCTGTAGTTTTATTGACAAGTGGTTTGCCCTTGCCTCCTTCCTAGGGCTGAGAGAGAGGGATTGGCCCAAGGTCACCCAGCTGGCTTTGTGCCTAAGGTGGGACTAGAACTCATTTTTTCCCGGTTTCTAGCCTGGTGCCTTACCCAACAAATAAAAACATTAAAAACAAGAAAAAATATGACAAAAATGAAGAGTAAAGCTGGCAAGGATGACAAAAAACTTCACAGGAACAAAAAGGAACAAGCCCACACAATCCAAACGGGTTCCACTTACCCTTGGCAAATGCCTAAGTAAACAGCCAGGTCTTCAAGGCCCTAGGAAATACCAATAGTGTGGGGGCTGTCCAGGTCTGGGGGAACCTCATTTGAGAGGGGAGGCACTGCTACAGAAATGGCATGCTTCTGGAGTCCTTTAATTAAGGAAACCCAGAGGGGCTGGGTGGATACTATGGGAGATAGGTGGTCCCTCAAGTAACCAGGCCCTATGCCATGTAGAGCTTTATAGTAGTGGCCAGCACCTTGAATCACACCCGGAAGTAAACTGGTAACCAGTGCAGCTTGCAAGGCAGAGGTGTTATACTGAGGCATACTCATCACTGCCTACATTCTGGACCCGATGAAGCTTCCAGGTGGTCTTCACAGTCAGCCCCATGTACAGCTCATTGCAGTAGTCAAGCTGTGAGGTGTCCAGGGCTTGAGTGATTGTCTGAAGGCCCCCCCGGTCAAGGAAAAACAACCCCCCTCATTACATTATGTACTGATGAGCTTCCCTGCAGGAACTAGGTAAGTATAGTGCAAAATATGCAGACTCTGCAACTAAATAGGACAAATACTAAAGGGAAAAAATCTATAATGTAATTTGCTTGAGGAAACGTGTACTTCCCCCCTTCCAAGGTAAGTACTGTTATTTCTAAAACAGGTTAACTACAAGGTACTCTGCACACAAGCCTGGACAAAAGATAATTAACTTCCCATATTTTCTTAATAATAGACTCATTTGTCAGTAAACATCCTAGGATTAGTATGTTATCAGTATGACTTACTGCTAAAATTCTGCTCATCCTGAGAAACTGACATTACTGTTTTTGCATACCAACACAGATTTCTTGACCAACCTCTGCTCAATTCAGTGATTGATTTGTGCTAAGTGAAAGGTTTAAGAGACATCTTTGTTTCAAAAGAGATTTACAGCTTGGCAGAATATCAGAACAATTTGGCATTCCCAAAGTGATAAAGGCACCAAATGCTCCACATGTTCTGTAGATTAAATGCTATTTCAGTACATTCAGATCTTCAAAGAAGTGTTAGTGATGAGGCCTTTGCATTACCAGTTAATGTATTTTAAAACAACAGTTTTCATGCAATTTATCTATTCAAATACATTGGTTGTTGTGGGTTTTCCGGGCTGTGTGGACGTGTTCTGGCAGTTTTGGTTCCTAACGTTTCACCAGTAGCTGTGGCTGGCATCATCAGAGGACAGAAGCACAGCTAGAAGATTCTCTCTGTGCCCAAGTGGAGGGTGTGTGTTCCTGCTGGTGTTTATAGCTTCTGAGAGGGTGTGTGTGGGTCTTCTGTGGGTCATTTACAAGAGATTGGGAGAGGGTTCTTTGTGGTGATTAGGGGGTGTGGTGCTGTCGTGTGTGGGATTAGCACATCTATTGTGTGAGTTGTTTGTATATTTCTGTGGTTGAATAGAGTTTGTTGACCTTTTGCAAGCTGTGTTTTTCAGGACTGGCAGCCAGGTTTTGCTGATCTTTAGGCTTTCTTCTTTTTTATTGAAACTGTGTTGGTGTTTATGTATTTCAATGGCTTCCCTGTATAGTCTAACATAGTGGCTGTTGGTGTTGTCCAGTATTTCTGTGTTTTCAAATAAGATTTGTTGACCAGTTTGTTTGAGAGCATGTTCAGTTATTGCAGATTTTTCAGGTTGCTGTAGTCTGCAGTGTCTTTCATGGTCTTTTATCCTGGTGTGGATGCTATGTTTTGTGGTCCCAATGTATACTTGTCCACCGCTGCAGGGTATGCAGTAAACTCCTGCAGCGGTGAGGGGGTCCCTTTTGTCTTTTGTTGATTTTAACATTTGTTGTATTTTTCTGGTGGGTTTGAATACTGTTAGAATACTGTTAGCTAGAATCTTCTAGCTGTGCTCCTGTCCTCTGAAGATGCCAGCCACAGCTACTGGCGAAACATTAGGAACTAAAACTTTCAGAACACGGCCACACAGCCTATACATTATTCAAATACACTTCTCTAGGTAGGAAGGCCTGACCATGCTCATTTGGATGACCTGGGGACACTGAGAGCCACAGCAATTTGGTTGATCTTGCAAAGTACCTTGGGTACATCATGCACCCTAGCAGAACCAAGACTTTTTCCTCCTGTGCCCTGGATTGTGAGGAAGAATTTTGGAAGTTGTGTTAAGCCTACTTCAGAACTACCACTACAGTTTCAATGCATTTCCCACCTCAAAATGGCAGGAAACAGGGCTTCTGATTTTTAGCAATTATAATTGGGAGGAATTTGGGGGATCAGAAAATAAAAGAATTTGTGGGTGACATGCCCGCCCCTGATTTAATTAATGAACATCATTGGCCTCAATTTCACTTTCACCATAATATACTCTTCAGAATATACAATTCCACTTCTCTTCTGGAAGCCTGCCCTACATGTCTGGAAGTAGAATCTCCTTGTATTTTCTGTAGCTTGAATCATGTCAACTGGATTTCTATTTTCTCAGTGGAAACGTTTCGCTCCTTATCCAAGGAGCTTCTTCAGTCTGAGCAAAATTAGTAAGGGAATCCTTGTATTTTCTTCCCTCCCCAATCTGCTATCTAGAGCTTGCCTCTAATCTTTTTCTCCTCTTAACTCTTTTCCAGTCTCTTCAGTCCACTCCAGTCCTCTAGGCCATGTTTCTCAGGGCCAATATTTCTAAAGGTGTTGTTAATCATTATGGATATCTTTCCCTCTTGGAAAACTGGAATTGTGAACTTATTAAGCACTTATGAGACACTTTTTCTCAATAATTTCTAGTTAGGAATCTGTTTAAAATATTTAGGATGCAATGAAGCCTACAGTTAAGCAGTGTTAAGTTTCATTGTTTTTGATGGGATAGTTAAGCCTGACCTCTGCATTACTTTTTTATTGAACACAATAATATCTGATGGTGGGTGACTTGGCTGGATTGAATGTCTCTTGACCTGGATTTTGTATTGATGTACGGCATAGGATTAAGCTGAAGGCAAAAAAGCTATAGCTTTCTTCCCATTTCATGGCTGTAATTAAATAATGTAATATGTGTGTGCATATTTGCACTTTTGATAGCCCTTCTTCATTGGCATCATTAATTTTAATGAAGTACCCAATATACCAGTTATTTAATACAAAGTATTCAGAATTAATTTCCCATTATTCTTAGCTTTCATCAAACTTCCATAAACACCTTCATAAATTATCATTTTATTATTAGATGCTTATTTATGTAAGGAAGGTGTCCACTGTAAATTGGTCAAACTCTGTCAACATAAATACAGCTCCAGATACAACTGATACATAAACACCATTTCTGAAGATTATTCTTCCATGACAACGGCTGCAAAAATCTATATACAGTTATCCAGGAATCAGTTCCATATAAATGAAAAAAAACACTTATTTCTAAAGATATATTGCATACTTAAGTAACATGGTGATAGGGGAAAAAAATCACAGGAAATTGCAACCATCCATTCATTATTTTGAGCCTGTAACTATGAGACATGTGGAAGCCCTAGTTAACAAAGAAGACTACCCTTGAAACTTTCACCAACTTGTTATCTTTCACAAGTGTTGGGACTGCAGTGCCTAGAATTCCAAGTATCAATCTAGCTCTCTACTTCAATAGATTTCAGGTTTTTACAAGCCCTCTGCTCATGTATGAATGTTTGCTAGAACAAGCATACCTTGTTGGTCACTCTCACATATCTCTAAGATTAGCACAGCTAAATCATCACCATCACCACCACCAGTTATATCTGTAACTTCATTGACTTGTAGATTAAAAAGTTATAACAGGCTGCTTTCTTACTAGATGATTGTGCATAACAGTGACCAAACATTTTGGAATTTGGGGTCTAGTTTACTTGGCAACAAGTAAAAGGGGAGTGGGAAGAGCAGAGAAGAAGATGGGAATGGGTTCTGAGGCCATCGTTCCCAAGGGGACTCAAAAGGTAGAGCCAACACTGCACTTTACACACAATGAAATGGACAGATGTTTAAATCAGAATTAAACAAATGTCAGCTTTGTAAGAATTAATAGTATCCTTTTGTTACTGCTGACAAAGCCATGTCATGGCTGTTTGGCTATCCTGAGCTAAATATACTGAGAAAGATGAGAGTCCTATTTGTCCTATTTTAGAGTCATTCAAAATTTTATCTTGCATTTTGAATGTAATGAAATGAATGGTAGCATATGGATGTAACAGCAAATAAGATACATTCTTATTATTATTATTATTATGAAAGATCTGAAAAATGAACTTTGCAATAAGCAATTTATATTAAGCAAGCTCAGGAGAGGATACATAGTTCAACTTATTAATAAGGATATACTAAAGACGCATAAAAGCTATGGATGTTTTACTAGTTATATAAGGATTAAGGATAAATAATAGAATGTGAATCTCCCAGAAGCTTTATTATCTTCTGTTGGCAACCAGTAAATAAATTTGTTTTTCCTACCCCAGTTTATATTCAGAGACCTTGGATACTGTAAAGTATACATAGCAGTTCATATAAATGAGAGAAATTGAGCCCTTTTGCTCATCTTACAAAGAAAATTGGCTGGAGCTTATCCATGGTTGGCTAATACAAATAATAATAAAAAAGTCTTGAAACCATATGCTGAACTTCTCTATGTCTCATATTTTTTATGCAGCATGTATTCATATGTACAGTTTTGCCTTTTGGAACCCTTTTCGTTCCTAACATTTATGTTCTACATTTCCCCCATAATGCTCATGGTGAAATTAAAGTTGTGTGTTTGTGTGTGTCTCTCTCTCTGCCTATGTATCTACCTATCTACCTACGTATTACTTACCTATATAACCATCCATCCATCCATCCATCCATCCATCCATCCATCCATCCATCCATCCTAACAACTCTATGGAATATATTACGTTGAGAAAAGGGTCAAGTCACCTACAGCTATGATGGGCAAAATGGTGGAAGGCAGGTTAAGGAATAAGGTGACTCTGTACTCATGCTTATATCAAAAATACATTTTTGTATTAAACCTGAATTTATAATCTTTTCTGCATGAAGAATCACTTTTGTTCCCAACTTCAATTCATGTCATAAGCCCAACTTAGGTGGAGGGGCCAGTCCTTTCATATCACTGTTGCTGTTGTAAAACAGTTGGAAGTGAAGTATCCATGTGAAGAAGCTGTTGCTTGAAAGAAGCAGGAAATGATTTATTCGGAAGAATAATCACAGACAAATTTCTCAGTGGGATTTTACATATATGTGAAACTAGTAGGGCAGTGCAAATCTTCAGAAGGGTCTTCGCTTTTATATACTTTCAAACAAAGTGCTCCCTCAAAACTATTTTATGAAGCAAGGTAATCCATTCATTCTATCAGCAAAACAACCATTATGTTTCACCTCGCTCTGCTTAGGAACTCTCTTCTCCTGCAGATCTTGTACTACAGAAGAAGGTTGACAGGAGAGGCATCTTCTCCCATAGCACTGGCCAGGCAAGGCAGCTTCAGTGCATGCTGCAGGCTATATTGCAGTGTACCTACCCAAGCTGCTCTGTCTGGAGCCTTCTTGGCTCTTTTGGTGAACTGTTCTGAACAGACAAAGCATCTAGCCCTGGCCAGTTGCAAACAGGAGAGGTCCCTGATGTAATTGGGAGCAGGTGAACAGCAGGTTGCTATATCTTGTCAAGGCTCTAACCCAGGGCTTTCCAAAGTTTTCCTGCGGCGACACACCAACCACCATTGGTGTGTCACCGTGGGAAAACCCGGAAGTGCCGCCGTTGCGTCAGCACGCAAAACCCCAGAAGCGCTGCTGCCGCTTTCGGGTTTTTGCGTGCTGCCGTTGGTGTGTCGCTGCGGGAAAACCCAGAAGCGCTGATGATGATCAGCGCTTCCGGGTTGTGTGATGACACACCAGACTGTGTGTGGCGACACACTTTTGTGTCGCGACACAGTTTGGAAAGCTCTGCTCTAACCAGTGCCAAGGAGGAGATGTTCATGTCCTCCCAACTGTGGTCTGGAGGAGACTAGCAGTACTGTATATCTTTAATACTTTTCATTAGCTCTGATCAGTGATATATCATCAAACTCTCTGGCAGTTGGTGCAGAGCAGCACCTCCTCCATGGCCAGAGAGCTTTTGGCAAGTGCTAACCAGTGCTATGGCCCTCAAATGTTCTCCAAGCTGCATCGTTTCAATGCATACTGTGAGCAATCCAACACTATGTGGCAGTGAGGACCAAGCTGGACTCTCCTCCATTTATCCTGGAAGTCTTTCAGGCTGCGTGGCTCTGAGGCACAGTGGCCAGTCCCAAAGCCCACTCTGAGGCTGAGAGGACCTTCTCCCATAGCACTGGCCCCTACACTGTTCAAGGTCACCTTCGTCACTTTATTGAGGTGAGGCAGGCAGCCCCCTTGTTTCAACAAATCAAATCATGTTGTTCTCAAGGCCCAAATCATTTTGTTGAAATGAATCTACATTGTTTCTCACAAACCCAGAAAGTAGATGGCAACTGCTGACAGTTATACCTGCCCTTATGCACAAAACAGAAACATATATTGTTATATACCACTATATTGTTATTTTGTGTAGCAGGGCAGATCATGCTATTAATAGTTACCAACCAGTTTTACCTATGGCTACTTGGGAATTCCTGACTGGGCAAAACATCTGAGGAATTTTAAGGAAAGTTCATAGACTTGTAATAAAAAATGAAATTTTCCCAAAATTGTAGTTGCTCTAAGGTGGGGAAATGGGCAGTGTCCATTGGCAACTGTAATCCCACCTGGGTATTTGAGAACACCTGAAGAATTGTTCCTCTAAAATATATACAGTATCTAACATGATCTCCAGGGTGGTTTTCTAGCATATCCTAAAAAATAAAAGAACAATAAACAATAAAATAACCATAGTAGTTAGTGGCAACACTTCAACAGTTAGTTCAAGTGCCCCCCTCCCCCCCCCCCGAAAATGTCAGAGATGAAAAGCTAGGAAGAATACAGATGAAATGCCTTTGCCCGGCACTTAGAAATTATCAGTGTGGGTGCTGAATGACCTTCTAAAAAAAGATTGATAATGTGTAGGATGGCAGTGAGAGACACACTGAAGTGTCTCTGAACAATTTGTGTTAGATGGAGTGATCAGAGCTGAAATTTTCTTCATTTTAACCCTTGCTCGCATGCCAGTTCTTAAATATTTAATTTTGTGTATGTACTGTATGTATCCTTGCTTTTCAACTTTATCTCTTTCAAGTTAAATAAATGAAGTAGAAAGTTAAAGGGGGGGGGGAATTAATCCAGTGCCTTGGATTTAAGGCTCTTTTTATTCCCATGCATTAAATGATCCAATTGCTTTTTTTGTATAATGAAGAACAAGGAAGCCAGCAAAATCACAGATGACAATTTAGCAGCCTGCAACCTTGATCATCCCACACAAAAATTACTAGCCAAATTGGAGGTACCGTAAACATTGGGCTTTCTGTTTGATTTTTCAGTGCTCAAACTGAAATGAATTCATCCCACTGGCTAACTACTGGAGCTTGTTTACAAGCCTGTTTGTCTTTGGGTAGGCATCCAATCACAATTCAATCCTAAAGCAAATCAACCCTGACTGCTCATTGGAAGGACAGATGCTGAAGCTGAAGCTCAAATACTTTGGCCACCTAATGAGAAGAGAGGACTCACTGGAAAAGACCCTGATGCTGGGAAAGACTGAGGGCAAAAGGAGAAGGGGACGGCAGAGGATGAGATGGTTAGATAGCATCACCGATGTAATGAACATGAATTTGAGTAAACTCCGGGAGACAGTGGAGGACAGGAAGGCCTGGCGTGCTATGGTCCATGAGGTCACAAAGAGTCGGACACGACTGAATGACTGAACAACAACAACCAATCACAATGAAGTCATTTTCCAAAGCTCCTGTTCCCTTGTGCCATAGCATAGAATGAAAACTCTTCTCTACTCCAGAGACTGTATTTTTTATCAGTTCAATTTTAGGAAAACCTTCTCCCCCATAGGAAAAATCTTTCAGTGGAATCCATTTTTTTATACATTTCTAGGCACATGCTGATTCATTTGTCTTTCAGAGTTATGGGTTAAATTGAGAAATCTGACTCAGCCTTTACATTACCACATGGAGTTTTGATGGTCATCTTAAAATATGTGGTTCTGACTGTTGTGTCAAGAAAAAAAAAGAAAAGAAAAGAAAAGAAAAGAAAAGAAAAGAAAAGAAAAGAAAAGAAAGGAAAAGAGTCTATCAGGAAAACGCATGTTTTAAAAGCCTGGGTTGGAACTACTAAAGAAATAACAAATAATGTATCATTATATATTTTAATATGTATATATAATAATATACTATTTCTTATTCGCTAGTTAGTCCAGCTAGTAAAAAAGTTGTAAATTAAAAGTGAAAAGAAAAGTAGAAGCAAAATGTAGTCAGTGGCACTTAAGTAGAAAAGAAAAAGGTTCAAAACATTTGTTACTCATGGTAACTCTCACCTACTGCAGATTCTTTGACTAGGAGTATATTGAGAGTATATGCTCTTTTAACATAAATAGTGTCCCCAAATACAAGGGAAGCAAATCCCAGTCCACCCCAATCTTAAAGCTCTTCCTTCTTGAAAATTCTTTTTCTTGTTGTTGTTGTTCAGTCGTTTAGTCGTGTCCGACTCTTCGTGACCTCAGGGACCATAGCACACCAGGCCTTCCTGTCCTCCACTGTCTCTCGGAGTTTACTCAAATTCACGTTCATTACATCGGTGATGCTATCTAACCATCTCATCCTCTGCCGTCCCCTTCTCCTTTTGCCTTCAGTCTTTCCCAGCATCAGGGTCTTTTCCAGTGAGTCCTCTCTTCGCATTAGGTGGCCAAAGTATTTGAGCTTCAGCTTCAGCATCTGTCCTTCCAATGAGCAGTCAGGGTTGATTTCCTTTAGGATTGACTGGTTTGACCTCCTTGCAGTCCAAGGGACTCTCAAGAGTCTTCTCCAGCACCACAGTCTGAAAGCATCAATTCTTCGGCGCTCAGCCTTCCTTATGGACCAACTCTCACAGCCATACATTACTACTGGAAAAACCAGAGCTTTAACTATTCGGACCTTTGTCGGCAAGGTGATGTCTCTGCTTTTTAATATGCTGTCTAGGTTTGCCATAGCTTTCCTCCCAAGGAGCAAGCATCTTTTAATTTCATGGCTGCAGAAAATTCTTAGCACCTATCTTATGCCTATTTGGCTGAAATGTGGCAGAATTCACCCACTTACAAAAATACCTACATATCCATCATTCTGTGCCTTTTAGAGGTAAGCAACATTATATAGGGGCAAAGCATAGAAAGAAAGAATCAAAATAGTATGTCAAGCAGGTTAAAGGCAGAAAATTAAAAAGAATATATATTTTTGTGTATAGAGAGAAAGAGAAAGCACCCCAATACTATTCCATGTACATCTCCATTCTATATACCACTGGAGACCATCCTTGCTGGCTTCCACTAGATCCACACACTACTTCATACAAAGCCTTAAAAAAAACCTTATTGTTATGTATATTTTAATACAAAGTAGTAGTTAAATATGTTATTCTATCAGAACATGAAATTATTCCCATTTGTATAGTTGAAGGCTTTCACAGCCGGAATCCGATGGTTGTTGTGGGTTTTCTGGGCTGTGTGGCCATGTTCTGGCAGTTCTGGTTCCTAACGTTTCACCAGTAGCTGTGGCTGGCATCTTCAGAGGACAGGAGCACAGCTAGAAGATTTTGTCAGACAGAATCTTCTAGCTGTGCTCCTGTCCTCTGAAGGTGCCAGCCACAGCTACTGGCGAAACATTAGGAACCAGAACTGCCAGAACATGGCCACACAGCCCAGAAAACCCACAACAACCACTATTCCCATTTCTTCGTTTCTCATGTTAATGCCTTGGAGACATGCAAAGCTTATATCCAAGACTCATTAAGCATCCCTCATGCTATTCATGTGTATTTTTCTTTTACGGGAATGAAACTGGCAACTTCAAAGAATTCATTTTAAAAATGAATTGCATATCCACATATGAAGTGTCTTAAACCACTTTTAAGTTCTAGGTGTTGGGGCTGTAGATCCTCTGGCCATTTTGTTTGGGAATTCTGGGAGTTGTAGGCTGAATATCTCTGAAGAAGGGTGGACTAGAAGAACAACATTACTTTCTGCGCTAATGCTCAGATTTGCCCCTTGCAGATTCTAGGCTTTGTTTTTTCATAACCCCTCCCTGCCATCTTTTTTTGTCCACTGTAAATCCTGAAACTAAGTAGCTTGTGATTATCCCTGGCCATCCTGAATAACTGGCTTAACTCAAGAAATGGATTTGACACAAATGTCACATCAGGATTACCATTTACACTCCATACCAAGCACTAAAGAAAGCTGGATGAAGTGTGAGAACCACTGTAAATGGATTGTCCAAAGCTCACCCAAAGAAGGACAGTTCAAGGCATAGTATATGGAGAGGGTTTCTCTCAGTCAAAATGCCTGTGCTTTAAGTCTCCATCATCTGTTATTAAATAGGTAACCCCTAACAGCTGACATAGATACCTTCTGGTTGTCCCAAGTATGGATGTGTGGAGCACCAACAAATATTTAGCCCAGGTAGCATGCACTAATGATGAATATATAATGAATGAACACATTCAATAAGATGAGCTGATTCAGTTGTATCCACATTAAACACATTGAAATGGCAGGATATGCTGAATAATTCTAATCTTAACACATATTGAATTGTTAGGAGAATTTGAAAGGACATGTTATATTCTAATTCTTATTCATTGTAATCTGGTTTGGCTATTCTTTTGTTTCTCAAATTGCTAAACTGTTTTCCATAAAACATAATTCGGTAAATAATATAAATCAGAAATCACTGTCTTTGCAAATGCTTCCCAGTCTAATTTGTATTCATTTGCCCTTCCTTCCCTCACTGACCCAACTTTTA
Organism: Charina bottae; assembly: GCA_023362775.1. NCBI lineage: Eukaryota > Metazoa > Chordata > Lepidosauria > Squamata > Charinaidae > Charina > Charina bottae. The sequence continues at coordinate 13,863,385 of JALMGJ010000003.1, forward strand.
ACTAATTACACACATGAAATCACAACCTATTACACACATGAGAACACTGTGGGCATGTTTATCATCCCCCAAGACCAGGTCATTCCATTAAAGCATTGGCCAAGGTTCAAACATTATACCTTCTCATTCTGGGGTAGAACAGCTTGCCAATTGGATATGGACCTTTGGTTCTTGGCTGGTCTAAAAGTTTATTTTGACATTTCACTGGGACTTTTGTGAGTTTATGTTCCAGCTTTTCTACACCCACAGTGTAGAATGTGGTGTAAAAAAGGATGTTAATCTACACCCGAATACCCAAATGTGAATTATATCTAGCTCTTTCTCAGCTCTGAATAGCACATTCTCTTCATCCAAGCTATGAAGGTTTTTGGAAGTTCTCCCAGTTTCAGAAACAATTTGTGAAACACACTAGAAACATGAAATTGGATACCAAGTTCCCAAGTTGTTCTTTCTGGAGACAGGGTTTGGACCCACTTTCAATTCCCACTGTCAGAAGGGTCGGAAGATCATTTTCAACAGCTCTCATTTCAAGTCCCAGTGCTATCCATTGTGCTGGAAGTCAGTGTTTGAAAAGTCTTCTTTGTTATGAAGTTTTTTGTTGTTTATTCGTTCAGTCGCTTCCAACTCTTCGTGACTTCATGGACCAGGAAGTAGTTTTTAGTAATTCCAAATATCTCCTATTCCGTATTGTGCTTTTATGTTGTGTGTGAAATTATTTCCAGGTCAAACCAAGTTAATAGATGACTACCAAGTAATAGATCTCTTTACCTATCAGTTTGGAAATGGAGTAGATTTTTTCTTTCATCCACATCTCCCATTCCACCAGGAGGCATCCTCAAACTTGATGAATGAAAGACAACATCAGCATTCTCAGGGCAGCCTAATGCCATTTCCATTGCTATTTCTTCCCGCATGGCTACTGGGTAAGCTCTAATCAAATATGCTGGTTAAGATGTCCATATCTGAGCTACAAATATCCAGATAATCACTGGATGGCTGAAAAGAGTTAGTTTGTTTCTGAATCTCTTTATTGACATCTAGTGGTCAATCAGATTTGCAGCCCACCTACTCAAGTACTCACACAAGCACAATGAGTGGCAAACAGCCAATTGCGTGGAAGGGGGCGGGGTTTGCGGGCAGGGGCCAATCGCGCGCACTTAGGGCCTGCTGCTGCCATGCCCGCCACGCCCACTGCAGTGCCCGCCACCGCCACGCACACCATGCCCGCTGCCACGCCTGCCCTGCCACGTCCGCCACTGCACCTCCCCCGGGGTCCGAGTAAGCCGCGACGGGTGGGCGGCGAGCGAAGCGTCGCCCTGCCTCCTCCCCGGGGTCCGAGTAAGCCACGACAGGCGGGCGGCAAGTGAAGCGTCGCCCCGCCTCCTCCCCTGGGGTCCGAGTAAGCCGTGATGGGCGGGCGGCGAGCAAAGCATCGCCCCACCTCCTCCCCCAGGGTTTGAGTAAGCCGCGATGGGTGGGAGGCGAGCGAAGCGTTGCCCCGCCTCCTCCCCCGGGGTCAGAGTAAGCCGCGACGGGCGAGCGGCGAGCGAAGCGTCGCCCCGCCTCCTCCCCGGGGTCCTTTGTGAAGACCTTCTCCTCCATCCTCCTGCAGGGGCGGCTGAGGTGAAGAGCGCCCCTTGGAAATCTCCCCTCTGCAAAATCCCCCAGCAGAGCTCCTCCCCGACCCCGACGGTCCGTCTTTGTTTTGTGCCTCCCAGGATGACTTTCTCACAAAAAGAGCAGCTGTTTGTGAGTTGCTTCCTCTGCGTTGTGCCCTTAGTATTTATCAGCCCCGAATTCTCAACTTTAATCTAGTATTGTCTGCAGAAGGAGAGCTGTGGAGAAGAGAAGTTTAGCGTCCCACCTTCCACTCCACTCGCGACCGTCTCAGGGGGCGCTTCCCGCGGCCCCGCTGCCACTCGGCCTCCGGCAAGGAGGTTCAGTTGGCACGTGTGGACTGAACGAGTGGCTGCGTGAGTGAATGGGAGATGCTTATGTTGCTATAATAAAGCTTATTTCGTCTCCGTCTCCTTCTTCTTCTGTCTTTTGTCTGCCTGTCTCCTTCGAAGCCGGAAGCACCACCGGCCACCCGGGGAGGCTGCCCAAGGGCACCCTGGACCCAGGTCCCCGCCTCCGCGCACTGCCAGCAAGATGCGGCTGCACCCGAAGGGGCACAGGGACGGCGCGCCTCCCGAGCAGAGCGGGAGAACCTGCAGCGACGGGACGCCGCAGCCCTCGCCTGCTCCAGACGTGGAAGGGGCAGCCCCATCTCGCTCCCGCAGCCCCTGCCGGCCTTTCTGCTTCCCATCTAGCGGCGGCTGTGGCTCCCCGGCCTCCACTTGCACCTCCTGCGCCGCGGCCCCACGCGCTTTCCTCAAATGAGGTCCAGGGCAGCGAGGCTCGGGGCTGGCGAAGGCGGAGCAGCCCCATGGATGGGAGCTGGGGGACGCCAGACCCGCGGGCCCCTCGGCATTCAGGGGGACTGGCTCTGTCCCTCCGGCTGGCGGGTGGCCAAACACGGGCGCACGCACAAATGTGCGCGGGGCAGCCGCAGGCAGACGAGACGCCCCAGACTAGAGAGATTGGAAGAGCCACACTCAAGGGGCCAAAGAGCCGCATGTGGCTCGCGAGACGCAGTTTCCAACCCTTGCCCTAGGTATACAAACTTAACACAAAATAAAACATTTCACAGAATTTAGTTAATCTCACTAGGGCTCCTTTAAGGAAGACATTTATAGCTTTTAGTTTTCATTGATGCCATCAGGCTATCTTGAAGGCAGGTTTTGTAAAGTCTCTAGAGTACAGCATTTCTGCCCTTCTGGCCAGGCACAAATAAAGCACCTTCAACATTATGTCTTATGCTACCCCCTCTATGAAACAATAAGAGGAAAAAAAACTGGGTCAAACAATCAAGAAATTCAGAGCTTCAGAAGCAAAATTGTTTCCTGGTGCCTTCAGTTGTTATATTAACAGATCAAATCTCAATTTTAAAAAAAAGTCTTAGGAAATTTACTCATTCTCTATGGTAGTTTTAGGATGAGGCCTTTATTACTTATAGAATTCACAAGTTAATAACTTCATAACTGACATTTTTTGTCTCTTTTGTATACTATAGTTTAAGTCTCATGTTATTCAATGTTATGCTCTACAGTTACAACAATAAATTAGTTCTGAGTCTACTCCTGACTTCTTCCTCCTAGAAAGTCTTATTTTTTTGCCTGTTAGAAAACCAGAATTTCCAGGCAGCTGTCAAACAAACCTAAGTATCTTGTGGGTTGTTTTTTACTTTGTGGGTTGCAGGTTGTACGGATTACAAAACTTTCCAAAGCTTTTGTTGTGGTTCAAATCTGTGCACAATTCATCAAGTATTTATTTATTTATTTATTTAATAAATTAATTAATTTATTTATTTATTCCCCGCCCATCTCCCATACAAGGGACTCTGGGCGGGTTACAATAATTAAAACTAAAAATTTAAAATATTTAAAACCATACAAAATAGGAAATGTATAAAAGTATATCCAAATATAAAATAAAATAAAATAAAATCCAAGATGGAAGGGACCGTAGCACAGGTCATATTGCTACGGGGCCAGCCAACCCCAGGAGGCACTACCACCTCCGTTGTCCCAGGCCAGGCGGCAGAGCCAGGTCTTAATGGCCTTCCGAAAGGCCAGGAGTGAAGGGGCCAGTCTCACCTCCGGGGGCAAGATGTTCCATAAGGCGGGCGCTGTCGCAGAGAAGGCACGCCTCCTGGACCCCGCTAGATGGAATTCTATTGTTGAGGGGGTCCGAAGCATGCCCTCTCTGCACGCACGGGTGGGGCGGGCTGACGTTATCGGGACGAGACGGTCCCTCAGGTACCCTGGTCCTATGCCATATAGGGCTTTAAAGGTAATCACCAACACCTTGAATTGGACCCGGAAGCAAACTGGCAACCAATGCAGCTCGCGCAGCAGAGGTGTTACATGTGCCGATCTTATGGCACCCGTAACTGCTCGCGCCGCCGCATTCTGTACCAGCTGAAGCTTCCGGATACTCTTCAGGGGTAGCCCCAACAGGTATATCTGTTACTTAATGTAATGGAACATTATGCCTTGTCCTGATCTTTGCAGCTTTCTGCAGCTTTCAGCCAGATATTAAGAAACAGGGACAATCTCTCTTCTGGATTAGAATAAAATAGCTGAGGATACCATACAAAATCAGTGTCTATATTTTATATTTCACTCAGATGAATATGAATCGCTGTTTTGTAGTTAACTTTCAGCCCAGTTGTGCATGACAATATTGAATAATGTAATTTGGAGACTATGCTTTTTTTGTTTAAATAAAAAAAAATCCTGCATTTTTTTTATTTCTGCATGACAGGCATTACTAAGAATATGTGGAATGATTTAGGTTGGGTAATTTAGCATAGTTAGCTAGCTAACATCCAATTCTCTGAATAGGAAGTGCACCAAGACTTAAAATCATTTCTTTCTTTGCCAGTTTCTATCATTAAAATGAGTATATCAACATTCTTCCGTAAGTGAAGAACGGATGCACATCCAGTATGATCCATATCCCATCCAAGATACCACCTAAAATGCTACTACAGAGGTCATTCTGTGGAAGTGTTTGGTGAGACAGTGACCTCCCATTTATATTCCATATTTCCCATTCCCTAACCAGTTCTTTTAGCCTACCACTCTTAGTGGGCTTGCATAGATTTTGGTGGCAACCTCAGCTAGAACTGTCTTCTCACCAGCACTGATATATTTTATTTGTTTAGGCTTACATATAAGCTGCTCCAATTAACAAAAGACCCTGAGCAGCTTACATACTTCATTCAGTAGTAAGGTTTAAAATAAAAATCAGAATAATCAGAACAACACAACAATAATGAACAACAACAACAACAACAAAAATAAAAATGAAGTGCTGTGAAAATCACATAATCAACAAGCATACAGGAAGGAGGCATTCAATTTTTCAGGATCAAAAGGCTGCGGGCTATGCTCTCTCTTATCTGACCATTCCCTAGGCAGCCTCTCTTTGCCCTGTCACCTCTTTCTACCACATCAAATAACAACTAATTCCTCACATGTCCACCTCCCACAGAACTGCTCATAGGCACCGTGCAATTGTACTGCTCTATGAAGGCATAACATCTGCTGCAACTACTAAAGACAATACACCCCTTCTTTCACTCTTGCCAGGTCAATGAATCCCTTATCTCATAATCTGCCAGCAGCTCCAGTCAGACAAGTTCCTCCCACCCAGAGAAACAAAGCTTTCCTGACAGGATTAATTGCTTCTTCTCAAGAATGAGGCCTCGACTTTCCTTCTCCATCATCTCCACTACATTCTGTTCCTCTAATACATAGCTTTCCAAACTGTGTGTCGCGACAAACCCCAGAAGTGGTGATGGTGCGTTGCTGCCACCCCTGTGGCGGCATGTGCGGTGGCGGCGTGCGCGGCGGTGGCAGCAGCAACAGCAGCGGTGATGGCAGTGGCGTGCCATCAGCACTTCTGGGTTTTACTGGAAAACATGAGTCTGCAGCCGTTGCTGCCGCCCCCATGCACTCCGCCGCCGCACGCGCCCCCGCACCACGGCCGCTACCGCCATGGTGTGTCACCAATGGCGGGAATTTGGAAAGCACTGCTCTAATATGTCCACTCTCTCAAATCCTAACATCATTAAAAAAGCCTTTAACCCACTCTTTTTCCATAACAGCTAACTCTACCATCACTTTCCTTCATTTACATTTCTACCCTATAACTAACAGCTTCTTGGCATCTCTTAAAACATAAATAGTGAGAATTCAGTTCTGAGATCCTATTTCAAACTCTTGTTGCTCTTGAAAATCTTTGTTCAGATGGCAATTATTAAGAAGCTAAGAACCTATATACTGTATTTATACTGTTTGGGTACTCTAGTCTTCTTAATTGTGTCTCTAGATACATTCTGTAGAACACTCTGCATCTAACACAGAAACTAATAAATTGCTTCTTGCACTCAGAACTTTAGCATAAGAACTCTTTTTAGGGACATTTAACCTTACATGTTTCTAAAGAGCTTAAGGAGAGATAATTTCATTTTAAAAGAAAGTTGAGAAACAGTAAACACAGTTTAAACCTTGCAGCATAATCTAATAGATGCAATTTAAGTGTTTTCTCATGGGAAAATAACATACCAGCACAATTAAAGCTGATAAGCATTTTAGTATTGGGAGAAGGGGATGCCTGGAAACACTCTAAACACAAATTACTTTTTCTAGATTTATTCTCCCTTCCATAAAAATGGTCAATACTTATCCTCACTGAAAGATACAGAAGTAATAATTATTTAGTGAAAGGACCTATGGCAACTTTTCCTGGAACTAGAGGAATAGGTCAGAATAAATACTCCCACCAGTAAAATTCAGTTCCTGGTGGCTTCAACGACATGTCCATATAGCTTTCAGCTCTGGGGATCTTGGTAGTCTCCCATCTAAGTGTTACATTCCTAGCTCAGATGAGATTAGATAAACCCACACTATACCATTAAAGACACTCCCTGTGGATTTATCTGAATATTTTAAGACTATGAGCTGTTGCAACAAAGCAGAGCCCAGATTCCATTCACATGTTTACATATAGCAAGAAGTTGGATAGATCGATAGATCGATAGATCGATAGATGATAGATAGATAGATAGATAGATAGATAGATAGATAGATAGATAGATAGACAGACAGACAGACAGACAGACAGACAGACAGACAGATAGATAAAAATTATTTTGTTATTCTTTGATTAGTTAATACTTACATTGTAATATATGAGCTGATTCCATTGAACAGCGTACTCTTTGCAATGATCAGAAAATTATGTGGTGCTCAATCTTTGATAGCATATTTAGGCTTGCCATCTGGTACTTAATCTTGTAAGCAAGTGATAAAGATGTCTGAATCAGTATATAGGATGTAGCATAGATTACAGTTCAAAGAGGACAGTTCTTGCAGGAATAGCAGAATTCCTTCTGCTAGTATAAGAGTCATGTTTTGACTGCACTCATACACACAACCCAACACATACAGTATGAGAACCAGAATTGTAGATATATACTTATCAACATATTTCCAAATTTGGCAATTGTGAAAAATAAATCTACTTTGCTTCAGATAGATGTGAAGAACCACTTTAGGGAAACTTGTTTAGGTTAGGAATGTCTAGATCAACCTAAATCAGTTTAGTAATTAAATTCATCCATATAATGTAGAGTATTTTCTTTGTTAAAAAGTAGATACTATTTGAAAGATTGGTGGTTGGACTTCCTGATATTTTTTTCCCTAAAGTACATATGTATAAGCAAGATTGATTTTCCAAATTGGAAATGTTAGGCCAACTGAAGTCAAGTTTACAAAATGCATTATGTTAGAGACAAAGGCTTGGAAAAATTAACCAAAATTTGCCTAACATAGTAATTACATAGCTAAATTACATAGAAAATGATAGAAAATGGTTATATTAGAAGAAATGTGCACAACCATTTTTATGTGACTTGTCACACAGAAATCATGTCTTAAATGAGGTAGAAATAGTATAAGCTGAATTTTAGATTAGAAAAAATGAGAGAAACTGTAGATAGACTGAACCATTTTGCTCCCTGATTGATTCCCACTACCATAACCACCACCTTCTCTCATAGAAAAATGTAACACCCACCATCAGGTTATTGAAATTGGCTGAGCTTTTTTATTTCTGAAGGAGAGAGAGGAGGTAGCAGAAGGAATAAGACTTATCGTAGATTAAATGTTTAGTATACTTCCATTATAATCTCTAAGAGTTTTGCAAGTCTACTGTAGAATTGTTTGGCAGACATAATTGATTTACAGGTTAAGCATGATTGTGCTCATCACTCTTACCAGAAAAACCACACAAAGTGCTGCAGAGCTACAACATCATGTCTACACAAACTGGAAGTGGTCTTGCTATGGAAACAAACATATTATGCTTACAGTCCATATGCTGCTATTTTAGAAAAGTTAAATGGAAGGGCTGTAAAGGAAGCAAGGTTAAACTTTCTGTTTTCAGATGGGGAAAATGAGTATGGTCAAAACAGGCAAGATGACCATGGCACCATCATGATGAAAGCCCTACCCAGTGTGAGTGGACATTTTACTTACATTTGAAAGGAGTGGGGCTTCTATTGCCATGTTGCAACCACCCACCCTCTTATCTCTTTTGCGTGCACACACACACACACAAACACCATTCCCCCCATGACAGCTGCTGCTGCTACTGTTAGCCATTTAAAGCTCACTTCCTTTGCAAACTTAGCAAGCCTGATCTCTTTTGTCTTGTCCTTCCTTTGTTGTGTTACCCACTTGCTGGAATAGCCATTAATATGGCTGAGAAATGAACATTAAGGACAGGAACAACAGAAGTGGATGGATGGATAGATGGAGGGATGGATGGATGGATAGATTTATATTTATTTATTTATTTATTTATTTATTTATTTATTTATTTATTTATTTTAATTTGAATGACCGCCCAACTCCCCCAACGGGGGACTCTGGGCGGTTTACAATAAAATTGAAGTTAAAATATAAATATAAAATTACAAATTAGCAACATGACATAAATAAATACAAAATCCAATCCGGCAAGTATCTCAAATAATAGGGAGGACATTATGGTATGCATTATGGTATGCAGTGAAGCATCACAATGTAATTTGACCAAAGATAAACATTTCATTTTGAGCAGACAGGCTTATCTTACTTCTAAACTGTGAATCCAATTGGTATCTGTCAAGCAGATTGGCCTCATTGTCTCAAGCTGGGGGGAGGGAGTGGGATCCTATTAAGGAGAAAAATAATATATAATAGAGAATTGGATGACAAAAATTCATCTTATAAATGTTCCTTTAGTCATATAGCTTCATCTGCTCTTTCACAGGACCATCCCCTTACTCTTCTATATGTCTAGGGCTATCTCAAGACATTTTTCTGCCTGAAGTAAAGGCAAGATGTGTAAGGATTGGTTGGTAAGAGTGGGGTTTCTGATGAAAACATAATATTAAATTTGCATTTCCTGAATTAATCTGCAAAGCCAAGTGGGTATTTTATTTATTTTATTTTATTTATTTTTTCACAGTCCTGAAATTCACAACTGAGGGAGTTTCAAAGAAAAAAACCCATATGTTCAGGACGTTTGATGAACAAAACTTTTTATTTAGTTATTTATTAATCAAATTTATCACCGCCCATCTCTACAGCAACTATGCACATTATCTATGCACTGAGAACTATGCTCAGGGAGTTGGGGGTGGGCAGTGTAGTTCTGCAGTGGTTCACCTCCTTCCTCTGAGGCCGTTCCCAATCAGTGATGATAGGAGAAGAGAGATCTGACCCACGGCCCCTCTTGTGTGGGGTGCCACAGGGTTCGGTGCTCTCCCCTCTCCTGTTTAACATCTATATGAAGCCGCTGGGTGAGATCATCCGTCACCAAGGGATGAAATACCATCTATATGCTGATGATACTCAGCTGTATATTTCCATTCCAGGTGAAGTAAGTGATGCAGTTGCTGCCCTATCTCAGTGCCTGGAGGCTGTGGGGGCCTGGATGGGGAACAACAGGCTTCGGCTGAACCCTAGTAAGATGGAGTGGCTGTGGATTGATGGCCGCTCAGGATCTAGGAAGTTGTCATCTTTGGTTCTAGATGGGGTGGCACTACCCCATTCAGAGCCAGTGCGGAATTTGGGGGTTCTCCTGGACTCTCGACTCCTGCTTGAAGAGCAGGTGGCAGCCATGGCCAGGAGGGCCTTTGCACAACTTCGGATTATGCACCAGTTATGTCCTGGACCGAGATGCCCACTGAACAGTCACTCATGCCCTTGTCATCTCCCATATAGACTATTGTAATGCGCTCTACATGGGGCTACCCTTGAGGAGTATCCGGAAGCTTCCACTGGTCCAGAATGCAGCTGCGCAGACAGTTATTGGGGCCAGAATATTGGCACATGTGACACCTCTGCTGTGCGAGCTGCATTGGGTACCGGTTTGCTTCCGGGTCCAATTCAAGGTGTTGGTTATCACCTTTAAAGCCCTACATGGCATATGGCCAGGTTACCTGAGGAACCGTCTCATCCCCAGAACATCGACCCGTCCCACCCGATCAGCCAGAGAGGGCTTGCTGCAGACCCCATCGACCAAAGAGTTCCATCTAGTGGGGTCCAGGAGGCGGGCCTTCTCTGCAGTTGCGCCCGCCCTTTGGAATACCTTACCCCCAGAGCTGTGGCTGGTTTCCTTGCTCCCGACCTTCCGGAAAGGCTTAAAGACCTGTTCTGCCATCTTGCCTGGGAGGGAAATGCCAACAGTTCCTCTTGGGGATGGCTGGTCCCATGAAGCCTCCCAGTATTCCATTTTTAACATCTTTTATACTTGGATATTATACTATTTATTATATTGTAATTTTATATTTATCTTTTTTAACTATGTTTTATTGTGAACCACCCAGGGTCCCTGACAGGGGAGATGGCGGTAATATAAATTTAATAAAATAAATAAATTAAGGAAGAGAGCACTTTGAAACATGTATCTTTTTCTGAGATGCACATGTTTCAGAAAATAGTGTACTGTCCTTAAAAAAAATGTTCACAATTTTCTTCATAAATTGGGGTGGAGGTGGGGGTGGAGGGTGGAGGAAATTGCAGTTCAAACAACCCAGCCAAGTATATCAATCCTTTAAGACACTTCATAATGTACCAAACTTCACAATGTACCAAAGCTGATCCAGTAGAAATTGTTTGAATTGTATTGACTTGGTTATATGTTCCTTAGTATTTAAAGTTACAACTTGCTGGACCCACTGGGGCCCCTCTTCCCAGCCACTGCTGGTCTGAGGTCAATCCTTTTAGCACTCACTCTGCCTAGAAGGAGAGACACATATCACTCTGAAAATGACATGGCCAGTAACATGGATCAGAGAAACCAAATCTTTGTATGTTTGAGGAACAATCCACCATTTCTAGGATCAGAAGGACATTTTCTTGCATCCCCTAAACCTCTCCATATCTGGTCTGCCTAACTAGAAAGTTGATGCCCTTTAGCCATGATAGAGCACTTGTACTCAGGCACAGGACTAATTACATAAATATACACACTAATACAAAATAAAAATAACTTAAAGCAGGGTTTCTCAACCAGGTTTCTGTGGAACCCTAGGGTTCTGCGAGAGGTCACTAGGGATTCCCTGGGAGATCACGATTTATTTGAAAAATTATTTCAAATTTGGGCAACTTCACATTAAAGAGGTAAGTTTCATTCTTTATGTTTAGTTTAAGAACACTGTTAATGCATATATACAGGCCTAAACATGAAATGAATATAATAATTTTGTAACTTCTGGCCTATATTTGAGCCCAAATGTGCAGGGGTTCCCCGAGGCCTGAAAACTATCTCAAGGGTTCTTCTGGTGTCAAAATGTTGAGAAAGGCTGATGTAAGTTGTCTAACATCTCTTTTATTATTGCTGAACCCATTGCTTTCTCCTTTTGATGCAGTGGTGGGTAAACATTTTAGGATATTTCAGTAGCCACTGTATTTGGTCCAACCAAATAGTAATTGAACTACCAGTAGGAAATGTCTGACATACTGTAGATAAAATTGTTTTGAGGTAAAATTAAGCTCCCTCTGATGTGTGCACAGTGTGCATGTATTTAATAGGCATTACTTCATATTTTTATTTTATTTATTTATTTTATTTATTGGATTTATCACCGCCCAACTCCCCCAAGGGGGACTCTGGGCGGTTTACAACAGAATTAAAACATTAATATACATTTATAAATAAAACAAAATACATAATAAATAATAATTTAAAATATAATGAATAAAATGGGATCCAAAGGCAGAGTATTCTTAAGTTTATAAAAAGGGCCCCTCAGAGCAAATCTAAGGTGCAAGCCATCTCCAGGTATCTCCACAGAGTATTCTTAAGTTTATAAAAAGGGCCCCTCAGAGCAAATCTAAGGTGCAAGCCATCTCCAGGTATCTCCAATCTCCTTCTGACCCCAAGCATAATGACACAACCAGGTTTTAAGTCTTTTTCGGAAGTCCAGGAGTGAGGGGGACTGTCTGATCTCCGGGGGCAGAATGTTCCAAAGGGCAGGGGCAACATTACTTCATATAAGGAAAGGGGCATGATGGCTCAGCGGTTAAGATGCCAGGCTTGTCAATTGGAAAGTTGCAAGTTCAGAGGTTCGAGACCCTAGCCCCGCATGACGGAGTGAGCTCCCTCACTCGCCCCAGCTCTTGCCAACCAGCAATTCGAAAGCATACAAATGCAAGTAGATAAAGAGGTACCACTCCAGTGGGAAAGATAACAGCGTTCCACACACATCATGCCAGCCACATGACTGCAGAAGCATCTTCGGACAATGCTGGCTCTTTGGCTAACAAACAGAGATGAGCACCGGCCCCTAGAGTCAGACACGACTGTGTGGGGGAACCTTTTACTTCATATAAGACTACACATATTTCAAATTTTTCACAGGTTGTTTTTAAGGAAACTGGAAAGGTAATCAATTGTCCTTAACACAAAGAGTTACAAGTGCAAATGCAGACCATTCTGACATGAGCATAAAGGGGAAAAATTCCTAAGAGGGTGAATCTGAAGCTTTGTGAAGACTGAGTTTGGGGACAGAATTCTGACAAGGGAAAAACATATGGAATCCTTGGGGAAGGTGGCAGAATTGAATGGAGTAAAGCTTATGCTTGCTGGCTGCTGGCCCATAAAAAGGAGAGTCCCATACTGCAGCATTTCTGTTACTTCTGTTACTTCTTATATATTTTGGAAATAAGAGCAAGTGACTTTGATGTCATAAGCAACTTAGAATCATGCCCTTTGTTGGGTGGCAGTGGTAGGATAATTGGACATTGGGGCAGCCCAGAGTCAATTCCTCATTTTTTAGAAGACCTTGCTGTTTCATGACTGGCACACTGGCAGGCAATTGACCCCAGGTTGGTAGCTGGGCAATTGTTTTCCTCCCTTTCCCCCACCTTTTTTTTCTTTTAAAGTCTTTCTAACAGACAGCTACAGAGATCTGCACACATACAAATTATTTTTATTACTAGCTTCTGGGTTCAATGGGATTGGTAGGTTATTACTGGGGACAGAATTTCCCTGTATCCTATTGAGGACAACTGTGGCTGTCCAACAAAAGACATCTCATGGAACATGCCAGACTCTGATTGTCAAGCCTGCAGCTGGAAAAACCAACCCAATTCCCCTGATGGGATCAATTGACCCACTTGAGCTAAAGACATTGGAAATCAATTTCCAATAATCAAAGCCAAGGTAAAATGAAAAAGAATGGAAGGGGAGTAAGAGAAATATTTTAAAGACTGGGGATATAGGGAGAAGACAAGGAGAGTGCTCATCATTTGGAGATAGAGAAGTTGACAGAAAAAGTGTCTTCTACTGCAACCAGTTCTTGCACCAGTGAGGTATGCTTAGCACATAGCTACAGTAAGCTGAAGGGGCGTGGTGGCTCAGCGGGTAAGATGCCAGGCTTGTCGATCGGAAGATCACAAGTTCGGAGGTTCGAATCCCTAGCCCTGCGTGCGGAGTGAGCTCCCGCACTAGCTCCAGCTCTTGCCAACCTAGCAATTCGAAAGCATGCAAATGCAAGTAGATTAATAGGTACCACTTCGGTGGGTAGGTAACAGCGTTTCGCGCATGTCATGCGGCCACATGACCGTGGAAGCGTCTTCGGACAACGCTGGCTCTTCGGCTAACAAACGGAGATGAGCACCGGCCCCTAGAGTCGGACACGACTGCACAAATGTGCGGGGGGGGAACCTTTACCTTTTTACAGTAAGCTGAATATCAAACTGGTGATATCTGTGGAAGTGGGAGTGAAAGATAGTCTGCATTGGGCTGTACTGCTTTTATTGTATTTTAATCTGTATTTATTTTTAGTTTTATTGTAAACTACCCAGAGGCGCTCTTTGAGTGAGATGGGCGGTGACAAAATTTGAAATATAAATATAAATAAATAAACTAAAAAGGGATCTAGCAAATTATTTTACTTGATTGTTATTGTTTTTGTTAAATTCTTATGGAGAGGTTTTTTTTAATTATAACAGTTATAATAAGTATTTACAAGAGATTATTATGAGTAATTCATTGATTTTATTTCAGGAAAATATATTTGTTTTTATTATATTTAACCATCTTGATGTGGTATACACACATCACCATTATTTCATATTCACCAAAAAGGCCTCTTAATTTCACCCCTTCTTCAAATTTCAACCACTTTAAAATGAGCAGTACCACAGATATAAAGATATTTTCAAGGATCAAACATCAAATATGTCATGCAACAGAATAACAGAATAAAAGTATTGTCATCAGAGAAATGGGAATTGGCAAAGCAAGGTAAACATTAGTTGACCTTTCCTATATTTCTCTGATAGCTGGCATTTTTTCTTTCATGAAAATTTTGGACTCCTTCCTAGAGGCATGTAAGGAAGCCTCTATAGAAAATAAGCTATGCTCAAAATATGTGCAAATTCATTAATTAGCATATTTGTGGGGATTTAATCTTTGCTGAAGCCAAATATTCATATTTAAGGGTCTCAGTTGGCCACAGAATTCATATTTAGGTTTGGGATCTTCTCCAAGCTTCTCGCCTCACTTTAATATTCATGACAAGCTGACACTCTGTGACACTAATATTGAAAGGACTACTACATTGGTTTCACAACTATCTAAGGAATTCACGTCTACTGTTTTATAGCTTATCTAGCATGAATATTTTCTGTGTTTGGAGAGATAATGACATTCTGTGGAAGCTATTTAATAATTGACAGGACATTCATATAGGCAGGGCATCATCTAATATTGCAGCCATCCAGTAATGAATATGTACATGTAGGATAGCCCTTAAATAATTCCTTGAAAAGTTGGAAAATATTCACAAACCGTAATTGTCATTACTCACCAAACAGTTTGAATTGTAACATGTACCTCAAAATGGAGGTTAGAGATCCACCAGGATTCTTGACAAATCTTGTGCTTCTGTTGCCTGTTTAGGATAACAAAATAAGAGATTTTTGACCAATTAGGAGACCATAAGCTTTCATCTTAG
Organism: Charina bottae; assembly: GCA_023362775.1. Lineage (NCBI taxonomy): Eukaryota > Metazoa > Chordata > Lepidosauria > Squamata > Charinaidae > Charina > Charina bottae. Next base: position 13,878,512 of record JALMGJ010000003.1, read on the forward strand.
ACAATACTTTCCTGAATAGTAAATGCAAATACATAGACCTTAGAATTGTGCCATGAGATCATTAAGATGTTTTAGATATATAGCATAATGGAGGTGGGATATGAAAAACCTTGTAGGGTAAAGCAAGCTACATACAGTATGTAGCTGTATGGCAACATATAATCCAGAACCACTGTTGTTTCATGCTGTTCTTCCTCAATCCAGTGATTTCTAGATGTGTTGGACATCAGCTGTCATAATTTGCAGCTACATAGCCAAATGCATCTGCAGGAGTTGAAGTGCAATACATCTGGAGTGCATAGGTGACTCTTTCATGTTTAAGCATGCCCAAACTGTTCTAGAAAGACTTTTATGGGTTTAGTTAGCTGAAAAGGGGAAAAAAGGCAACTCATTGCTTTCCCCATAATTCTAAAAAAGTAACTTTAAAGATGAATATTGGATGTGCAAAGTCCAAATATCTCAGGTAATCACTGAAAGTACAGAAACTTAATTTAATGGACTTTGATGTAGCAGACTTTGGATTTAATGGACAAAATCAACTGGATCCAGAGAATCATTGTAGTTGGCACCAATCAATGATTAGTCTACTGTTCTCCTTTGTCACTCTGTTTGCTACCTGTAGGAGCTCCTCTGGCTCTTGGATCAGCCCAGGCTCACATCCTTATCTTCACATGACCTCTTGGTTGCAGCTTACCTTCAGTACACTGATCTACTACACTTGTGGTTGCCAGAGTTCTCTTCAATTGCAGCATTGTTACTTGAATGCCCATGACTTGCACTGCCTTTTATTCTCAGTTCTTCCATGATTTTATGGACATTTGCATTAATGGATACCCCCCCCATTAATCCATTAAAGCAAGGGTTGTTATACAAAGGGTGCAGATTGCAGTAGTCCCTTTTCTCCATCCTTATCACTATGAGTTATCATACCTTCATTTATTTCTATCCTATTTGTCTCTGCCTTTTAATAAGCACTTGCTTCAGTATTTTACTCTCTCTTCAGAAGATTTATGCAGTGAATGTTCTTCTCTGTAAATAGTAGTTGACTGTTTATCATGGGTCTGTACTGCTCTAGCTATCAAGATGAACAATAGCAATATATTCCATAGCTTGACAATGTCCTTGTTTTAGCAGTTCTAAATAGCTAGTAAAATTGGAAATGTATGCCATATATATATAATTGGTGAGATGCATCCTTTGTGATAGTTCAAAAGTTGTATGGGCTTGGTATTGTTGTTGTTTATTCATTCAGTCACTTCCAACGCTTTGTAACTTCATGGACTAGCCCACGCCAGAGCTTCCTGTCGGCCGTCGCCATCCCCAGCTCCCCCACGGTCGAGTCCGTCACCTCCAGAATATCATCCATCCATCTTGCCCTTGGTCGGCCCCTCTTCCTTTTGCCTTCCACTTTCCCTAGCATCAGCTTCTTCTCCAGGGTATCCTGTCTTCTCATTATGTGGCCAAAAAACTTCAGTTTTGCCTTTAATATCATTCCCTCAAGTGAGCAGTCTGGCTTTATTTCCTGGAGTATGGACTGGTTTGATCTTCTTGCAGTCCAAGGCACTCTCAGAATTTTCCTCCAACACCACAGTTCAAAAGCATCTATCTTCCTTTGCTCAGCCTTCCTTATGGTCCAGCTCTCGCAGCCATAGGTTACTATGGGGGGTGGGGGGTGGTATTACATATTAGCAATATAATCTGAACATTTTCTTTCCTCTCTCCCTCCCATGCAGTGGCCTCAAATGATTCTCACTGTGGTATTGAAAATACCATCTCAGACACACATTGTTTGCCCACAGTATAGAGTATCCAGTTTTTGTAGGAAGTGAGTTCAGTTAAGTGTTACTTCATAAGCTTTCCAAGGATGCATCACCTCTGTTATTTTTCCTTCCTGCTTTGAGCTTGTTTATCTCTTTGCAGGAACCACCTGAATTTCTTGTATTCATCCTGCCTTTCATGGAGATTAACAGTCCCTCCCATAGCTTAGTTTGAACCAACAAATACCTCTGAGTTTTGGGAGGGTATCCAGTGGTTTGTTTTGGTCTCTTATCTGCTCTGTGTTTCAAGTGGAGAGTCTTCATCAGTTCCCAGTACAAGCTGTTCCACCCATAGAATAACCAGTACTGATTCAACTCAGGGAAATTTATTCCTTGATTCTCAAAAGGTCAGAACTGCATCAGCTGTAATTGATCAGCTATGTCTTGTGGCCTGGCAAGTGTTTGATAGATACCCACATTCATTGGTAGACATGTATACCTTGGAAACTAACGTTTTGAAACATTGTGGCAAACAAGTACAGTATAAGTTGCCACCTCAGTACCCAAATAGGATAGAGTTTAATCTGGCCTATTTCAGCAGGAGGAAATAATTAGATATCAACAGAGAAGTAGTGAACTGTAGTTGTGTTGCTGAACAGAAATTTCATTAATTCCCCTTTCTTCTTATGCTTAATGCAATTTTAGATTCAAGTAATTATACTTTGACAAGGTTCTTTGGTCAAAAGTAGTTCTGATTATTGGAAACTTAAACTCCTAGGTGCTTTAAAGCAATAACTGATTACAGACCATCACCCTGTGTACAGTGCTTTTTTTTCTGAAGAAAGGCCACAATGGCCCAGCTTTAATTAAACAAACTCCATCATATTAATGAGGAATCCATATACTATTCATCAGAAAGCCCCCCGATAGCAGAGCTTTTAAGGAGTGAACCATTACTTTCCCCCTTACAGAAAATGCAACATCATAAAATGCAATGTAATGTAAAACCCAAGGATAAATACCAACCTGATGTTGCAGAGCAATAGCACTAACAGTGCTGTCTGATAAGAAGTTTATCAGTTACTGATAGGAAATCAAACATATACACATTTCGTATGGAATGCTTAAAGGCAACAGGGAAAAGAAATTCTTTCTGGTTTCCTCAAAAGTGTAGGCATGGAGCAGCTTAGCCATAACCATTGGTAATGACTGATGCCTGGCTAGCAAATCCTGTGGACATCAGTGGTCCAGGTCAGGTTTGGTTGCCAAATCAGCATTTATACAATGAATGAATGAATGAATGAATGAATGAATGAATGAATGAATGGTGGTGAGCAAGCCTTCTTACCATCTCTGTTATCCTCTCCTTAGAGTTGCGTGCAATCATACGGTTTACTCTCCAGTTTGACTGCCCTAGCGATTGTAGATTATAAGCTTTTCAAATTTCTTCAAAAATGAAGTGGAACACATTCCAAATTTAAAATATTAAAATACAGATAAAAGCAAAAAAAGTAGATTTCTTCATTCAGATAGATGACTCGGAGTACTTCCTTCTTAGAAATCTGAGTCTGGACCTTTTGTATATTCTGATGCTGACTTTTAAAGTTAATATGGAAATATTAACTTAATATACATAATTACATAATTACATAATAAACATAAATTTAAAAAATATTAACAGTAATAGCCATGTTACAAAATTTCAGATTGGATCTAAAATACTTTGGGTGGGAATGCATATTGGAAATTCAGAAAAAAAATGTAAGAGCAAGCAGACAACTTTATTTTTCCCTCATCCATTAGATCAGGGTTTCTCAACTAGGTTCCGTGAGAGGTCACTAGGGGTTCCCTGGGAGATCACAATTTATTTAAAAAAAATATTTCAAATTCGGGGAACTTCACATTAAAGAGGTAAGTTTCATTCTTTATTTTTAGAACACTGTTAATGCATATATTCACGCCTACATATGAAACAAATATAATAATTTTGTAATTTGTGGCCTATATTTGAGCCTGAATGTGCAGGGGTTCCCCGAGGCCTGAAAAATATTTCAAGGTTCCTCCAGGGTCAAAAGGTTGAGAAAGTCTGCATTAGACACTAATAAAGGAACCTGGATAGGATATGCAAGCCCTCAATTCTACAGTAGCTGGGATATGTATGTACAAAGCTAAGAAAGGCTTTTGACAGTTATAAGGCCAGGCCCAAGAGTGGCATGGTTGGTCATCAGCCTGGGCCCAACGGAGAAAATAGTAGAGAATCTGTGGCTTTGATGTGTTACCATTTCCATTTCACACAATAGCTTCATAAAAATGCAACTGAAGAGAATTTTTATCTACTGTTCCATCTCTTTCAGATTAGGAAAACTCACTGAGTATTCTATGCTTTATAGCCAGAGAGGGCATAGAATTGGTTCAGTGTGAAACTGAATGGAAACTTTCCCAGTTCACACTTCTTGAAAGTCTATGAAAAGAAGTTAGACTGATACTCTGTTATCTGTACTTTTCCAAATTGCTCTAATTGCAAAGTGCAAATAATGTATATATTGGGGGGGGGGGGAATCATCCAAAAATTAATACCAGTTGTAATGCAGACTTTTTAAAAGGAAATTTAGCAACTGAACTTGGAAACAAAATAAGAAAAACCTAATAGACAGATTTGCCCATTAGAAGTAATGATTCTCAAATCTTGGAGCCAGCAGCAATAGTCATCTGTATTATAAGACATTCCAGGAAGTAAATAGAGGGAAACTCTGAGCTGTAGCTCCTTCAGGAAGGGGAATTCTAGACTAGCTAAGGGGAACTGCTGAGGGGAGGGGAGTCAAAAAGGAGGCCATGGCATGTGATCAAAACACTGCCACTTTTTACATGCATCACATGTGTGACACATCTAAAAAGAGTGGCATGGACAGACCTGAGTTTCCCAGGGATTTTGTGGGGCTATTAGGCCTGGGATCATCAAGGTGGTTGAACCAAATCCTTCAAAGACTTTGATCAATATGCACTAGGCATCTCCAAAGCTGGAGATGTCTTCCTCAAAGCAGAGGCAGTGATGTAGATCTCTGTCATTTTTTTCTTTTCATATTTTACTTTAAATTATATACAGTATCTCTGTGTTAAGGAACATTTCTGTGTTTGATTTATTTATTATTTAGGTTTATATCTCATCTTTCAGCAGTTCAAAGCAACATCCATGGTACTTCCTCCTCTCATTTTCCCCATTTCCCCCTATATGAGGTAGGCTGGGCTGAGACAAAATGACAGTCCACAACAAAGTACACACTAAAACACACACCATGTTCTGCTGTGTATTGTTTTATTTGTAATTGAATTAGTTGGTTCTAATGTAAAAAAAACCTGTTTAACAGGAATGCAATTTCAGATAGAGGCTTAAAATATACACTCCTGATTTAAATGAGTTGCACTGGACAAAATAAGCTTTAAGTCTGTGTCTGCCTATGTGGAGTGTATACAAAAATATGTATGTGCTAATTACCTTATTTTGCATTCAACTAATGCTCCTAGTCCTTCACAAGTTTGATATATGTGCATTTTTTGTGAAATGAAGAGTATATTTTTATTTGTTAAAGCAGGGCTTTCCAAAGTGCCGCCGCTGGCGACACACCCGGCGGCGGCGACACGCGCGCGCACGGCGACGGCGCGGGGGGGCGTGCGGTGGCGTGCGCTCACGGCGGCGGAGCGGGGGGGCGTGCGGTGGCGCGCGCGCACGGCGACGACGCGGGGGGGGCGTACGGTGGCGGCGCGGGGGGCGTGCAGCGGCACGCGCGCGCAAGGCGGCCGCCGTGCATGCGCGCGCCGCCGCTTCCGGGTGGTGTGGCGACACACCACGCTGTGTGTGGCGACACACTTTTGTGTCGCGACACACAGTTTGGAAAGCTCTGTGTTAAAGGATAAACTCACCATGATAGATAATTCATGTTCTTTTCCTCTTTTAAGTATATAGAGCAACAGGCACTGACAAAGACAGCAAATGTAAGCATGATAGCTCAGCAAACAAGTGGTGGTGGCCATGTTTTGAATATCAACTTTATCTTAAGTAACAAGTCTCAAATTAACATTAATCAAATGATTAATGATTAATTTTGAATGTGCTGTGTCAGTCAATCAAATGGTCATTTGCCAACTATCCAATGGAAGAGAATATTTGTAGCTCAGAGTTGAACTGTGGGGTCCATGGTACTCTCTGAGTTTGGCTGTTTGCATGCAGATGTTTCATTACCTAACTAGGTAACATCATAAGAAAAGTATGAATGAAAATGCTGATTCTTTGGAGGATACTTACCACAGCAGCTTCTATTTCTTCTCTAATTCCCCCACCTTTTCTTCTGGTTTCACTTATCGAAAACACTTTACATTTTATTTGGTAGATCAATCAACTGGTTGATTTGTTGTGGGAGATACCTATCCATGCTACAAAACAAACTAACACATAAGCATTGTAAATGTGATATGAGGAGACTCAACTATTTCCATTCCATGTCAGTTTTGCACATGTTCAATTTTGTCCAAGTTCACTATTAACCCCATTTAATAAAATAAAATAAAATTCTCTTTCTTCATATTTTTTCACAAGCACTCATGTGCATATAACATTTATTCTAACATACACATTTGTGGTCATTTTATATTATAATGCATAATTATTTTACGCATACTTTTGTCTTTTTTGAGGGGATGGTTAATTTTCTGAGTCCAGGCCCATATTGTAAACATAATGAATTCTCAACCATCCTTAATTAATGCTAAAGCTGAGCCAAAATATTGTCCATATACATATCATCCAGGCAACCATTAAAAGTCTTCTCTGACATCCTCAGTGTGATTGTAGATTTGTTCCTTAAAAGGCTGCTTGTGAATGTTGCATCATGAAAACAAGTGTCATCACAGCTACCTTTAGCTTTCTGGGGTTTTCTAATGTACACATTTAATTTTAATGCAAATGAATAAAACAAATAACATTTTAAAAACAATGTTTTTAAACATACATACATATGTCTATCTGTGTGTGGGTTTACACTTGCTATCTCAGTCTCTTCCTCTCACTTCAGTATTAAATTTAAAGTTTTGCCTGATCAAATATTCTGCATTGTGAGGCAGATGAATCCAGATCATATACCCATGCCACTTTGTACCTCTGTATGTACTGTAGAAGAGACAATTAGAAGTGCAGGAAAGACAAGTCAAAAGCTGGATGTGAAATATTTTGGATATAATCCAAGAAAGCAGGAGAGGGGATAATTATAATCAAAGCTGCAATACTATATCAAGTTTAAAATTAAATTGTCATTTAGTTTACAAAGGTCAAATCCATTTTTCCATTAAAAAAATCCAAAGTACAAAAAAAATGCTAATAATTTAAGCATACTCTTTATAATGATAAACAAGTAATTAAAAGCATTAAGGCCCCTAATTTTCATGATAACTTTGTTTAGGTAAGGAAATATCTCTGAAACAATGATCCAACAAGTCACGGGTTGTCTAGTTTTCTAGGCAATGAGGGACATGTTCCCTTCTCTGTTCCCCTCCTTGCAAATAGCAGCATTTGCTCTTTTTTTAGATTCCTCCCTGCCTTTGAAATAACACATGCTAATGAACCAGCTTTGCAGCTTTAATACATATTTCTACAGAACTCTAGGCAATTGTGTGCTGATAAATGTATATCAACCAGCTCTGCTGGCTCCATTGCCACTGCTGCACTGTGAGCCACCAAACATCTGATAAGCACACTAGGTCAAGGGTCGGAAATGGCGGCTCGCGAGCCAGATGCGGCTCTTTGGCCCCTTGAGTGTGGCTCTTCTGCAGCTGAACTCACCCCCGCCCCTTCCACGCGATTGGATCCCGCCCCCAAATGGCCGGCGCTGGAGGAGGGCGATTGATTCTTCCTCCTCCCGCCCTCGGGAGCCTTCCAGAGTCGGGCAGCGCTTCTTCGAGGTCGGCGGGTGGGGAAGTTGGTTGGTCACCGCCGCCGCTGCCTCTTCCTCCGCCCGCGTTGCAACGGCTGCCGCCGCCCCCCCCCCAAGCACTCGCCAGGCAGGCAGGAGAGCGTCGCCATGCTGGGCGCGCTGCGAGAGGAGACAGCGCAGCTGCTGGGCGACTACCTGCAGCACGGGCTGGGGGACGCGGCGCTGCCCCCCAGCCGCACGGCCGAGACGCTGCAGCGGGTGGCCGACAAGCTGGAGAGGTGCAGCGGGATGGGAGCATCGCCGGCGGCCCGCGAGGACCGGCCAGGGAAGGCGTGCGGGCGGAGCTGCCTGCCTGGCACTCGGGCGCTCCGGCTGGGGTGCAGCGGGACGGGATCTCCGCCCGCGCGCCTTCCCTGGCTGGTCCTCACGGGCCGATCGCGTGGAAGGCGCGCGGGCGGAGCTGCCTGTCTGGCACTCGGGTGCTCCGGCTGGGGTGCAGCGGGACGGGAGCTCCGCCCGCGCACCTTCCCTGGCTGGTCCTCATGGGCCGATCGCGTGGAAGGCGCGCGGGCGGAGCTGCCTGTCTGGCACTCGGGCGCTCCAGTAGCGCGGCCCCACCGCCGCCCTTTCTCTCCGGCTTGGGTCCCGGGAAGGCAGCGGGGGACCTCGCGGAGGGAGGGAACCAGGCAGGCAAGCGGCCCGCCTCTGCCGCTCTCCGCTTCTCCGCAAAGCTCCTGGTTCATCTTACTGTTTCCTTTTCCTCCCCTTCAATACGTTCCAGCAAGCGAGGTGGAAGCGGAGAGGCCACGGGCGCAGGAAGCAGCAGCCGGAGGCCGCCTCGCCTCTTCCGCTCTCCGCTTCCACCTCGCTTGCTGGAACGTATTGAAGGGGAGGAAAAGGAAACATTAAGACAGGGCTTTCCAAGTGTGTCGCGTGACAACCTGGAAGCTCTGATGAAAATGCCCTTGGTTCTGGCAGGGAGGAGAAAATCGCGCATGCTGCAGCAGCAGTGTCCTGGAAGCGCTGATGGTCCGCTGCCACCACTGCCCCTTTGAAAGGACAGGCTCCGGGGACCCCGAAAATGCCCTCCGTTCCAGCAGGGAGGCGAAAATCGCATGCGCATGCTGCTGGCTTCCCAGCGCACAGCTGATCGGCGCAGAGAATTTCCACCCCAGGCAGCCCTGCAGCATGCGTGATTTTCTCCTCCCTGCCAGAACCAAGGGCATTTTCATCAGAGCTTCCAGGTTGTCACGCGACACACTTGGAAAGCCCTGTCTTAATGTTTCCTTTTCCTCCCCTTCAATACGTTCCAGCAAGCGAGGTGGAAGCGGAGAGCGGAAGAGGCGAGGCGGCCTCCGGCTGCTGCTTCCTGCGCCCGTGGCCTCTCCGCTTCCACCTCGCTTGCTGGAACGTATTGAAGGGGAGGAAAAGGAAACAGTAAGATGAACCAGGAGCTTTGCGGAGAAGCGGAGAGCGGCAGAGGCGGGCCGCTTGCCTGCCTGGTTCCCTCCCTCCGCGAGGTCCCCCGCTGCCTTCCCGGGACCCAAGCCGGAGAGAAAGGGCGGCGGCGGGGCCGCGCTACCGGAGCGCCCGAGTGCCAGACAGGCAGCTCCGCCCGCGCGCCTTCCACGCGATCGGCCCATGAGGACCAGCCAGGGAAGGCGTGCGGGCGGAGCTGCCTGCCTGGCACTCGGGCGCTCCGGCTGGGGTGCAGCGGGACGGGAGCTCCGCCCGCGCGCCTTCCCTGGCCGGTCCTCGCAGGCCGATCGCGTGGAAGGCGCGTGGGTGGAGCTGCCTGCCTGGCACTCGGGCGCTCCGGCTGGGGTGCAGCGGGACGGGAGCTCCGCCAGCGCGCCTTCCCTGGCCGGTCCTCGCAGGCCGATTGCGTGGAAGGCGCGTGGGCGGAGCTGCCTGTCTGGCACTCGGGCGCTCCGGCTGGGGTGCAGCGGGACGGGAGCTCCGCCCACGCGCCTTCCCTGGCTGGTCCTCACGGGCCGATCGCGTGGAAGGCGCACGGGCGGAGCTGCCTGTCTGGCACTCGGGCGCTCCGGCTGGGGTGCAGCGGGACAGGAGCTCCGCCCGCGCGCCTTCCCTGGCTGGTCCTCACGGGCCGATCGCGTGGAAGGCGCGCGGGCGGAGCTGCCTGTCTGGCACTCGGGTGCTCCGGCTGGGGTGCAGCGGGACGGGAGCTCCGCCCGCGCGCCTTCCCTGGCTGGTCCTCACGGGCCGATCGCGTGGAAGGCGCGCGGGCGGAGCTGCCTGTCTGGCACTCGGGCGCTCCGGTAGCGCAGCCCCGCCGCCGCCCTTTCTCTCCGGCTTGGGTCCCGGGAAGGCAGTGGGGGACCTCGCGGAGGGAGGGAACCAGGCAGGCAAGCGGCCCGCCTCTGCCGCTCTCCGCTTCTCCGCAAAGCTCCTGGTTCATCTTACTGTTTCCTTTTCCTCCCCTTCAATACGTTCCAGCAAGCGAGGTGGAAGCGAAGATGCCACGGGCGCAGGAAGCAGCAGCCGGAGGCCGCCTCGCCTCTTCCGCTCTCCGCTTCCACCTCGCTTGCTGGAACGTATTGAAGGGGAGGAAAAGGAAACATTAAGACAGGGCTTTCCAAGTGTGTCGCGTGACAACCCGGAAGCTCTGATGAAAATGCCCTTGGTTCTGGCAGGGAGGAGAAAATCGCGCATGCTGCAGGGCTGCCTGGGGTGGAAATTCTCTGCGCCGATCAGCTGTGCGCTGGGAAGCCAGCAGCATTCGCATGCGATTTTCGCCTCCCTGCTGGAACCGAGGGCATTTTCGGGGTCCCCAGAGCCTGCCCTTTCGAAGGGGCAGCTCCTGCCGCCGCAGCGGCAGCAACCCGGAAGCACCGCCGCTTCCAGGTCTTCGTGGGCCAGCCGTTGGTGTGTCGCCAACGGCAAAAGTTTGGAAAGCCCTGCATTAAGATGAACCAGGAGCTTTGCGGAGAAGCAGAGAGCGGAAGAGGTGGGCGGCGGCGGCAGCGAAGAGGCCACGGGCGCAGGAAGTAGCAGCCGGAGGCTCGTCTGGCCCCGCGGCGCGCCGAGGGCGAAGAGCCGCCTGCTCTCCCCTTGGCCGCCTCCGGTCGCTACAGTCGCCCTGGCATCTCCCTTTGGCCTGCCGTCCGCGGCCCCTGCCCCCGCCCCAGCCCTGTCCCCCCGCCTCCCTCCCTGCAGGCAGCGGACAAACTCGGCGAGGAAGCCTGCGATGGCGGCTTCCGTCCCGCACGCACGCCCAGGCTCGGCTGCGGAGCTCAGCATCCCTCCGCGAGGCCCCCCGCTGCCTTCCAGCGCGCCTGGGCCTCGCGGAGGGAGGCAAGCGGGCGGGGCTCTTCGGCACAGATCCCGCCGGAGCTGATCTCCCTGGACCCCGGGCAGCTGGGCCGGGTGGACGCCGTCTCCCTGCAGCAGCAGCGGAAGGAGCGTACAGAGAGGCTGATACCTGCCCGAGCAGGTGGGCGCTACACTGGCCACTCTGGGAGGGCGGGGCGGGGCGGGGCGAGACGCAGCTCTGCCGGGATCCAGGCGTGCGGGCGCTGAGTCCCTGCCCCCCTCCCCCCAGCGGGGGCTGAAGGGCCGGGACTCGGCGGGCGGACGGCTGAAGCGGAGGAGGAAGGTGGCAGCCGAGCAGCAGCGGGTGAGTCCCCTGGCGCTCCCCGTTCCTCCCCAGCTCCGCCCTGGCTCCTTGGTTCAGAACAGCTTGGCAGCCGGCGCCCTCCGAAGCTGGAGCCCCCGCAGCCCGCAGATCGGCGCTGGATCACTTCCGGAAACAGTGGGGGGAGAAGGGCGGCCGCCTTCTGCAGGCAAGGAGGGAGGGGCGGGAAGCCGGTGGGGGGGGTAAACTGCTACATGGGCCCTCCCACCTGCCCCAATAAGCCACGTGACTGGCTCCCGCCCGCAAACCCTGCCCCTTCCACGTAATTGGCCCCCGCCCGCAAGCCCCGCCCCCTTCCACGCGATTGGCTCCCGCCCGCAAACCCCGCCCCCTTCCACGCGATTGGCTCCCGCCCGCAAACCCCGCCCCCTGGCTCTCGAGCACTTCAAAATGTGCACGAGCATACCAAAATGGCTCTCGGCTCAAAAAGTTTGCCGACCCCTGCACTAGGTGTCAGGGCTCAGATCTGCTTTCAATGAGCTTGCAAAATTCTAGAAAATTCAACAATCAGTTCTCTGGAGCTGGTTTAAGCTGGCTCCAGTACATGATTGACAAACATTGCAAGAGTTCGTCTCACTTAAAAACCCAAACACAAATCAAAACAAAACAAAACAAAACAATAATAAAATAAAATAATAAAAAAATAAAATAAAATAAAATAAAATAAAATAAAATAAAATAAAATAAAATAAAATAAAATAAAATAAAATAAAATTAAAATAAAAATAAAATAAAATAAAATAAAATAAAATAAAATAAAATAAAAAATAATAAATAAAATAATAAATAAATAAAATAAATAAAATAAAATAAAATAAAATAAATAAAATAAAATAAAATAAAATAAAATAAAATAAAATAAATAATAAAATAAAATAAAATAAAATAAAATAAAATAAAATAGTAAAATAAAATAAAATAAAATAAAATAAAATAAAATAAAATAAAATAAAATAAAATAAAATAATAAAATAAATAAAATAAAATAAAATAAAATAAAATAAAATAAAATAAAATAAAATAAAATAAAATAAATAAAATAAAATAAAATAAAATATAATATAATAAAATAATAAAATAAAATAAAATAAAATAAAATAAAATAAAATAAAATAATAAAATAATAAAATAAAATAAAATAAAATAAAAATAAAAAATAAAATAATAAATAAATAAAATAAAATAAAATAAATAAAATAAAATAAAATAAAATAAAATAAAATAAAATAAAATAAAATAAAATAAAATAAAATAATAAAATAAAATAAAATAAAATAATAAAGTAAAACAAAGAAGTTTATTTGAGTGGAGTTTTGGTTTGCAGTTTAACCTTGAATATATCCAAGGTCAGGTGTTTAGATTTGCAGAATCTTCTCTCTTTACATCTTCTCCACGTTCTCCTAGATTCAAAGCCTGAATTCATACCCAGACCCTGCATCCCCAGTTTAAATAAAAATGAATGGAGGCAAAGATTATAATAATGATGATGTGCCATCAAGGCAATGTCACTTTTTAGTGAGCTTCTCCAGAATGATCTGTCCCCAACCTGGCCATTTAGATCTTCCAACAATGCACCCATTGCCACTGTAATCCTCTTCTCTTTCTTTCCATCTTTCCTAGCATTATAGACTTCTCAAGGAAGATGGAATTTCAAATAATATATCAAAAAATATGATACTTTGAGCCTGGTCATTTGTGCCTTGAAAGAGAACTTGGGATTGATTTATTCTTAAGATATATTTATTTGTTTTCTTGGCTATTCATGGTGTTCTCAGGAATTTTATCCAACACCAAAGTTGAAAAGCATCAATACTCTTTCTATTCTACTTCTGTAAAAATCTAACTTTGCTTCCATAGAGTGTCATAAGGAAAACCATTGTCTGCCCAGTTCTGATCTTTACAGAATAGACATGTCATAACATCTGAATATCTTTTCCAAGTCTGTCATTGCTACCTTATAAGAGTAAGAAGAGTGCTTGCAGAGAAATTCGTCTGAAGTTGTATATCTGTGCTCTACTTACTGCCCTGCAGAGAAACAGCATTTTATTTATTTTAAAGTCAATAGCTTTTTAAAGGGAAATTGGATGCTTTGTGGAAGGGGAATCATAAATGAGGCTTGTGGAGTCCTTGGTGCTCTCTGAGCCTTGTTTTTTTCTTGCAGACATTTCATTGCCAGGCTAGGCAACATCTTCAGTGTAAAAAGGGAGTGGGACTTGCTTTCTGTTTATATACCCTGGCTTGTCCTGCTTGTGGTGGTGGAGGTGTTATTCTCTCCTTGGTAGTTGCGTGGGTATCCATTTTGCTGGAAGATGCTATATAAGTGGTCTGTTTCCTTTTTCTGGTGTTCTGGGTTGCAGCAAATGGATACCCACACAACTTTATTAAAAAGTGCCTGTCCACTCAACCCACCACAGCAAAACCAACAGAAGCTATGAAAAGGATTACACTGCCATACATCAAAAACATCTCAGAAACTACTAATAGACTGTTACAAACACACGGCATCACCGTAGCACACAAACCAACCAAAACCCTTCAGAAGATTGTAAGTAAACCAAAAGACCCAGTATCCCAAGAAGAAAAAACAGGAGTTATCTACAACATACAGTGTAGGGACTGTAACAGCCACTATGTAGGACAGACTGGCAGAAGACTAGCAGAATGCATCCACAAACACCAACTAGCAGTCAGAAGACACAATGAAAACTCCTTAATCTCACAACACATGGACAGACTCAACCATACTTTCAGCTGGGAAACTGTGAGCATCTTAAGCCAAGCCAAATCCAAAAATGCTAGAGAATTCCTGGAAGCTTGGCACTCAGACAAAGCAGCCATCAACAGACACATAGAGATAAACAACATTTACATACCATTCATAAGAGACAATAGAAAAGCCAGAAGACCAGAACACCTCCTTTACAGCAATCATTACCCAGATATGCAAAGATTAACACCAGGATTAGCACCAGAGGAACAATCAAACAGCACAATATACCCTAATCAAGGAACTACCAAGCAGAGAACAACACCTCCACCAACACAAGCAGGACAAGCCACGATATATAAACAGAGAGCAAGTCCCACTCCCTTTTCACACTGAAGATGTTGCCTAGCCTGGCAATGAAATGTCTGCAAGAAAACAACAAGGCTCAGAGAGCACCAAGGACTCCACAGTTCAACCCTGAGCTACAAATATTCTTTTAAATTAGGCTTGGTCTGCTTGTTATAATGATGGCAATGGATCGCATATATAGACTATTGTGCTGGCAATATGCAGTTTGTTTTATGCATAGCATAAATGAGCAGCAGACTTCAGCTCTTTTCTATTGTGCATTATACCTTCCAGCTATAATTTTACATCATGAAGAAGAATAAGTTTCTTTCCAATGAGTAACATTATGAATAGATCTCCTGCAGCTGTCACGGTAGGTTGTCTTTTCCAGTGCAGTGAAATTTCTCTGATAGGAAGTTAATCAAGCAGTGAGATACTTTAATTAGAAAGAGAAAACCAAACAAAGCACATGAGGGCATCTTCTGATAAATTTACAGAGAAAGTTGGGTGGACTGAGGTCCAATTTCAGTATAGGCACTAAAAGAAAAGGCTTGAAGAAATCTCTGAAGATTTGTATTGATGTTTTTTGGCTGATCAAAATAAATATCCTGAAACTTCTTTTCCTGCTATGTTTGAAAAGAGGAATAAAAAACAGATTGGGAGAATTTGGCTGTATATTCTCAAGATGTAGAGGAGCTGAAATTCTCTAACAGTTAATGAGCAATTTATAGACATTTGAGAAAATGATACGTCTGTCCTTTGAGCAGGCAAGGTTAAAAAGAAAAGCAGCAGGGATTTCAAAATGTTCTTTATTGTTGTGTAATAGAGTAACAGAATCTTGAAAGTCCATCAGAGTTTCTCTCTACTGCATCTTAGACCAAACAAAATCAAGGCATTATAAGTTTTGTTTTCATACTTTCCTCTTTCTCAGGACTGAGTAACCTTTTATCTTTCTTAATAGTCCGTTACTTCCTTCCCCCATCCCAAGGCCAGGTCTACATTCTTTCACATGATTTGTCAAATTTCAGCTGAGCTCCAGAGTTCCTGCTTGATGGCCATTAGTGGACTGCTAGGACCACTGAATGGAGCAGAGCGTAATGCAGCGAGGCAATAAGCTCACAGAAAGGAATATTATCAACAATAGCATTAATGAGCATCCTAGAAATATATAGGTTATTGATCTTACACACTTAGCCCTCCCAAGCATAAAGAATCACACACTCAGACAAAGTAGGTTACAAACGTAAGTACAAGACAGTTCTTACGTTTATTTGGTCCGGTTAGAGTTACATCCATTCTGTTAGGAATGATTCTTCTTCTGTGTTTCCCTAAACTGTTTGTAGACCCCTGGCCCTCTTTGTTGCCAGGGGCTGTGTGGAGAAAGGGGGAAAAAACCTCCTGATTCTAGGCCACATGGCCTCAAGGTGGAGAGGAACTCAGCAGCTGCATGCTCCTTCGATGGTGGCAAAAGGCAGAGAGAAAGAGGAAGTGGTAGGAGCAACAAACAGCTTCCTCAGGAAGAAGCACATAGAGAGTTTGCCTCCTAGAGAAATCACCCATATGCTAACGAGGCATGCTGATTTGTTGGAACCTCCAACACTGCTCATTATATTATTGTAATATTTATTTACATACTTGGTTTAATCCCACTCCTTAGCCCAGAGCTTTCCAAACTGTGTGTTGCGACACAAAAGTGTGTCGCCACACACAGCGTGGTGTGTCGCCACACCACCCGGAAGCGGCGGCACGCGCGTGCACGGTGGCAGCGGCAGCCGCTGCTACCACCACCGTGCACGCACGTGCCGCCGCACGCCCCCCCGCGCCGCTGCACGTCCCCCCGTGCCACCGCATGCCCCCCTGCGCCGCCGCTGTGCATGCGCGCACCGCCGCATGCCCCCCTGCACTGCCACCGTGCGCGTGCGTGCCGCCGCACGCCCCTCACGCCACCACATGCCCCCCGCGTGCCGCCGTGCACATGCGCGCTGCCGCACGCCCTCCTGTGTCGCTGCCACGTGCGCGCGCCCCCATGCCAATGCCGTGCTGCCGCCCCGCCGCTCGCATGTCGCCAGCGGCGGCACTTTGGAAAGCCCTGCCTTAGCCAAACAAGCTCCGAGAGCAACATAACAATATTAGTAGGAATGGTCACATTCCTGCATCAAGGTTACAGTTTAGGACATGATGCACATGGAGATGGGAGGGGGAGAAGGAAGAGGAGAAACTTGTTGAGGTTCCAGTTCTTATCAGAATTGCATGGCATGAAAATAGATTCAATAGTCTGGTGGAATGGCTGCCAGCTGGGTGACTGAGGAAATACCAAGGAAGCTGCACTTTCTGGAGAGGTGGTAGAATAGATCTTCTCTCTCCCTCTATAAGTGTCATCTATTAGAACAGCTTCTACTAATAATCATTTGGGCTTATTAGCCCATATCATCCTGGAATCTCTTGGATTATGCTTATTTATACAATTAGTTAACAAGTAACTGGGACATCCTCATATTTAAATATTGATAGCATCACTCCATCATCAGAAACACAGAGGTTATTACAGTCAAAAGGATGAGAACAGAGAATGAGGAAAGAAATTGGCTCAGAAGAACAGATTCCTAACAACTAAAACATGTTAGAGGTGAATAGTGAAATATAGCTGAATTGTTTTGAACCAAGCCTACAGAATTTATCTAGATAAATGATCACCTTTTCCAATTGCAGCAACTAGGCTGCAAAGCTACTACACAAATATTTATGCAGCTATCAATGACAGCTATTTGTCCAGCTATTTCTAGATGTATAGAAGTCTACAACAATATGATAGACTGCTGCCCAATTATAAGGAAGTGGTTGTTAGAATCTCTAATTATTAGCAATGGCCATATGATTGCCTGTTTGCAAATCACTTAATGCTTGTAATTGCACATTCAAGCCAATAACCAGGGAAAAATCGGTTCTTGCAGTCACCTTCTATAAACCTGTCTCAGTTTATTGGTCTGGCAGTTCTATGAACAGAAACCAAAGTGCACTCTACCTTGACTATTGACTTCTGTCCAGATTTATATTTATATAATCAATATTGTTTTGTGCAACTAAACAGAACAGCTGCTGGCTGGTTGCTCAGATAGACACATAGCTGGATAGACAGACAGATATATTAGAGTTTGTGGATTGTCAAAGATAACGACAGAAAAAGGATGCACTCTTGCATCTGGGGTAGCCACAGTGGTGCTTCAAAGTTTGTGTGGAGAACAGATCATGTTCTAGGTCATATTTATGCAGAAATATTGAAACTTCAAGAGGGTTCACAAACTTTGAAGCACCACTGTACATTTCAGTCTGAAAAATTATGGTCAGTTCAGAATGAACAAGAGCTAAGGAGTTTATTGTATTTGCAACATAATGATAAGTTCTGCAAATCTCCTTTTCTAAATTATAGGAGAAAGAGTTGGAAAGTAGATCAACTTATTATCATCCTAAGCAATTTTACAATCAACTAATCTTCTCCTTCAGGAATGGGCTGGAACAGTGTTAGTATTGAAAAAATATGTGGAGATGTTGAAATGTGCTCCATCCAGGCACTTGCTTATTAACCCATGGCTTATTGCAGATCCTATTATAGATGCAGACTTAATCATTATTGTAGATCATTTTACATTCAACTATAATAAAATGGTCACTCTACTTATTCAATGTCATGTGTTTCATTTCATTATGCCAATTCTGGTCATAGCATACATTAAACATAGAAAAGTTGCCTTCTTTGGTAAATGATGATTAAATCCTACTTGCCACCAGTCTCAGACATTAGGGAGATGCAAAATATTTTGACATGCGAATGACTGTCTCAGATATTCTAAGATTTAAAAAAAAACGTGTATTTTAACAGTTGTATTTTGTGATGAGATTGAAACCCTCAGTTTCAAGTTTTATTCTGATGGAACACAGCCAATTCAATGGAACATTTCAAGTGGGGCTGTTTTTTAAGTTTAGGACATTACAAAATTCCCATTTAATGCATATACTTCTTGGCCAGTTCTAGACTAAACTGTCTTTGAATCTGAAGACAATACTAGCCATGTTTTGAAAAACAAAATCTTGCATTTTTAGGACATAGAAGGAATTCTGAGCATAATGAGTCTTCAAGTCCTTAAATGAATTCAGTGTTGTTGTTTTGTTTTTTAGCAAATAACTTCAAGGAATCTTAACTAGTTTAATTAATTAATAATTAATTAATTAAGGTTTTATAAACTGATTTGTGATGTTTTTCCTGAACTCATTTATAATTAGCATAATAACAACCTTTATAATGAATTTTAACATAATTAACTCTTTTTTTAACTAAAAATAAGAATTACTGTTTTGAAGTCTCTGTAGGAATATATACCTTTTTTTCAACCTAGGGCTTTTTGTTGTTTATTCGTTCAGTCGCTTCCAACTCTTCTTGATTTCATAGATCAGCCCACACCAGAGCTTCCTATCAGCCATCACCATCCCCAGCTCCCCCACGGTCGAGTCCATCACCTCCAGAATATCATCCATCCATCTTGCCCTTGGTCAGCCCCTCTTCCTTTTGCTTTCCACTTTCCCTAGCATCAGCATCTTCTCCAGGGTATCCTGTCTTTTCATTATTTATTTCTTGATTTATTTATTCAATTTATATGACCACCCATCTCCCCCAACGGGGAACTCTGGCCGTTATTATGCGGCCAAAGTACTTCAGTTTTGCTTTTAATATCATTCCCTCAAGTGAGCAGTCTGGTTTATTTCCTGGAGTATGGACTGGTTTGATCTTCTTGCAGTCCAAGGCACTCTCAGAATTTTCCTCCAACACCACAGTTCAAAAGCATCTATCTTCCTTCACTCAGCCTTCCTTATGGTCCAGCTCTCGCATGCATAGGTTACTATGGGGAATATAACTATGCGGACCTTTGTTGTCAGCGTGATGTCTCTGCTCTTAACTATTTTATCAAGTTTTGTCATTGCTCTCCTCCCAAGAAGTAGACGTCTTCTGATTTCCTGGCTGCAGTCAGCGTCTGCAGTAATCTTTGTGCCTAGAAATACAAAGTCTATCACTGCCTCCACTTTTTCTCCCTCTATTTGCCAGTTATCAATAAAGCTGGTTGCCATAATCTTGGGTTTTTTGAGGTTTAATTGCAACCCAGGTTTTGCACTTTCTTCTTTCACCTTCATCATAAGGCTCCTCAGCTCCTCCTCACTTACAGCCATCAAAGTGATATCATCTGCACATCTGAGATTGTGTCCTGTTCCGACTAAGACTGACATGGAAGCGCTATTGAAATAACTTTATTTACAAGATACACAAGCTGCCCAGTTTACACAGTCCTCTTCTTCTTCTACAGGCTGGATAGCAGCGAGATCGGGCAATACTCTTGGCCAGGCAGGAAGGAGCCGAGATGGGACGGGCCCTGTAGCAGAGTCTGCAACCGGTGGCGAAACAGAGGTAACAGGCAAGGTGTCCACGGGCATGGAGTTGGCGGTGCTGGTGGTAGTCTGGGTAGGCCAGGGCCTGACGAAGGCGACCCACTGGTGGCCAGCGTCCATTAGGCTTGACTGCGAATCTGGGCTGGTTGGAGTCTGGGTAGACCGGGGCCTGACAAAAGCAACCCACTGGTGACCAGCGTCAGCTAGGCTTGACTGCTGATTGGGGCTGTCGGAAGTCTGGTTAGACCGGGGCCTGACAAAGGCCGCCCACTGGTGGCCGGCGTCTGCTGGCTTTGGAACGGTAAGCAACGGAGAGTCGCTGTCTTGGGCAGTCAGGAGGGAAGCAGGCAAGGTGGTGGTGCTTACCCCAACGCTGGTTTCTTCCTCAGGTAACAAGGATGGAGGTGCGGCAAGCGGACAAGGTTCGGGTCCGAGGCTTGGCACAGAAACAAGGTAGGGCTTGGGTCCGAGGCTTGGCGCAGTGGCGGGGCAAGGCGTAGAATCCGGGTCCGGCGCAGTAACAAGGCTAGGCTCGTTCACGGGTTCCGAGACTGTGGTAAGGCAGGGCTCTAGAGCGAGATTCGGGGCGGCCGGGAGGCGAGGCTCGTTAGCAGGGTCTGGCGCGGAGTTTAGAGCCTTCAGCGCAGAACTGTTAGAGCGGTTAGAACAGTTGTCTCCGGCACCTGAGGTAAGTCACGCCGGCTTTTTATTCTGTTTTTCGCGCCTTGGGAGAGCAGGGGCCAATCGGGCTTCACGTTGCTCAGCCCGCCTTTCTGCTCTCCTTTGGTGTGCACTGATTGGCGGAGGCGTATTTCTTTCAGAGCCTCAGCCAATCAGTGTTTCCCGGTCCCCAGTTAATTTCGTGCCGAGACTGCTGCCTCCTGTGATTGGTTCCTCTTCCGGTTCAGAGTCCAGTATGTCGGCTGGTTGCCAGGTAAGTGCAGGAAACCTCACAGATTGTTAATGTTTCTTCCAGTGATTTTAACTCCAGCCTTGGATTCATCAAGCCCAGCACGTCGCATGATGTGTTCTGCATACAAGTTGAATAGGTAGGTTGAGAGTATACAACCCTACCATACTCCTTTCCCAATCTTAAACCAGTCAGTTGTTCCGTGGTCTGTTCTTACTGTTGCTACTTGGTCTTTATACAGATTCCTCAGGAGGCAGACAAGATGACTTGGTATCCCCATACCACCAAGAACTTGCCACAATTTGTTATGATCCACACAGTCAAAGGCTTTAGAATAGCCAATAAAACAGAAATAGATGTTTTTCTGAAACTCCCTGGCTTTCTCCATTATCCAGCAGATATTGGCAATTTGGTCTCTAGTTCCTCTGCCTTTTCTAAACCCAGCTTGTACATATGGCAATTCTCACTCAACCTAGGCTACATTTTCTAATTTAGTATGTCTGGGAGAAGTGGAAGAAATAACATTATAATGCCACCAGGATGCATAGGGTCTACAAGACTTAAGCAGTCCGATAGAAGAAATCAAGTAAAAATGGAGATATATTATCTAAGATGAAAAAGAACAACAATAACACAGATTTCCAAACCTGAGGAATAGTGAATAGTACACATACAAATACAGAACTGGGCAACCTGGAAGGATCAATCTGAACAATGGTCAGACAAGAAGAGGGAGAAATAGCGATGTTCTCTACTAGAAAAGATGTTTAGGACAGGATAAATAAAGGTTGTCCAGGATTCATCTAAAGAAAGCAATGAAAGAACATGTGGCTCAAAGGCTCCACTGAGCTTTCCCCACAAGAACACATACATTGGAGAAGAGGAATATATTTGTAATGCCCCAACAAGACAGCAGAAAGCAATGCATCCAACTAAGCTAAAGTAAAGGCCCAGTGATATTTCAGGACTGTGAGAGTTGAAGGATCGGAGGCTAACACACACCCATTTGAACACTCCTCCTCCCTGTGCTACAATGCTGGAAATCAGACTTGAATTCATTTGAAAATCAATGTCCCAAATATGCTGTTAAAAAAATACTTCTACTATAATTAAACTATTGGGCAGAGACTCTCCAACAACAGTCATAGGGAGTGAAGCTTACCAATTACTTCTTTAAAAAAAAATCCAAGTTGACTTAAAATACTCTCCAAGGGTCAATGGGGACAAACCCATAGGGAAAAAAAACCTAAAAGTTAAAAATATGATATCCAGCTCTAGCCTCCAAGGAGACTAAACTTGCCTTTAAGCTAAGTGCAGCATTTTAATTACCTCTAGTAACTGCAAGAATAGCTCTAATGAGCTTAGAATGAATAGTTTCAAGAGCCAAAAGGTTTTCAAAAATACAAACTTGGACACCATAAAGTAGCTGAAAGACAACGTTGGCTACGAAGACCATATAAGCTGCAGGGATCAAATGGGTCACTTTTGAGTGGGAGAAAAAAAATCTCAGGACAGCTCTCTCCAGTCAATGAGTCTTGGAACAGCACTCCAGGGCATTTGTATACCTGCTCAGTGGCATTCCCATTAAGTTGGCCAATTATGAATGTTATGATAATTGCATGCAGAAACTAGAAATTTAATTTTCTCAGCATTTAAGGCTAGTTTAAATGGCTAAAGCTCTCAGTGCTCCTCTTGTCTTCCATCTAGGAATACAGACAGGATGGCATCTGTATATGGTAGAGCTGGAACCACTCAGCCTACCAATTCAGGGGAGTGATGAGTGGAGAGACATAAGACTTCAATTACCAAATTCATTGTACATATTAAACATAAGGATGGCTAGAATGCATTAGGTTACCAGCCGGAGAACTTTAGTTTGATGGATATTATTGTACCCTATGATGCCTATGGGGGAGTGGTCAGGAAAATTTAACATTTTTATTTTGAATCAAGATAGCCCACAGTTGAAAGGCACATCAAGAACTTGGCTAAGGTGCAAGAGAAGCCTTGCTATATGCACCCCACAGATTGCCCATCCTTGGGATATATCAACAGCAAATGAAGTCTGGTTCTCGAAGATTCTTACCAGCAATTCCTTGAGATGGTAGCCACTATTGTTCCCTTAGAAATTATATGGGCAGCAGCAAATGAAAACAATTCTTTTCCACCAGAACTTTTGATTAACCTCTGGATATCTCTGCGTATATCATAATGGGATGATTTTAGACACTGTATTTTATGAGTTTTCAAAATGATGATTATTTTTACTGTAGCCTCAACATGCTCTAGCGAAATGGTTAGGTCCTGTGGATGCCTCTGCTTCTAATTATGGTTAGCAAGGACTAAGGTTTGCTATGATGCCTGTCTTGAGCCTTAGGTAGTCACTTTATTCTGAATCATTTACTCATGACACATTACATACAAAGCTAAATTCGTATAATATATGTACTGTGTATAGTATATATAGTATATATAGTATACAGTATACTGTATCCTAAAGGAAATCAACCCTGACTGCTCATTGGAAGGACAGATACTGAAGCTGAAGCTCAAATACTTTGGCCACCTAATGCGAAAAGAGGACTCACTGGAAAAGACCCTGATGCTGGGAAAGACTGAAGGCAAAAGGAGAAGGGGACGGCAGAGGATGAGATGGTTAGATAGCATCAATGATGTAATGAACATGAATTTGAGTAAACTCCAGGAGATAGTGGAGGACAGGAAGGCCTGGTGTGCTATGGGCCATGAGGTCACGAAGAGTCGGACACGACTAAATGACTGAACAACAAATACAGTATATCAGATCTATAAAATATAACAATTCAGAAAATGTGAAGAGGTGAAAGACTCTCTTTTGGCTAGGAATAGAAAGGTAGTGAGAGAGATAGCACCTCCACTGCTCCCCACATGATCATGTATGGAATCTATAAGGAAATGTTGAGGTGTGGATGATCCACATGAATTATATACTCTAAAATAATAGAATATTAGGCAATTTATTTCAAGTATTATTCTGGTAAACTTTGAGGGGGGAAGAGTTGAATGCTCACTAATGGTTCCAACAATGAAAGGACCACTAGGAACAATCAGTACACAAACCCTGGAATTGGAATTGGAAACTTAATAGGCTTGTTGAATGAATCTGGAATCATCTACAATATTTAATCACAGATAGACAAGTACTCTCTGACTGATAATTTGCAGAGATTTCCCTACAGATAAGACTGTTTTTTAAGATAACTATTATTAGATATTCTTCACTCAGATGTTCCTGATCTAATGTTAGGTGCTACACTCTTCAACACTTGATATCCAATCTACTTAAAACTAGTCTTGTGGATTCCTTGACTTATTTCTAAAAGACCTGTATAGCACTTTTAAGTCTATATATGGAATTTGCCTTCAACCTAAAAGTATATACTATATAAGAAACAATAATTGCTGTTAAAGAATATATCATTATTGTTATGATTGATTTTTCAGTTCATTCTACTCTATACATTTGTGCCTGAAAATTATTCATCAGCACCAAAATAATCAAGGAAAGGAAGACTTGCTGTCATATCCTACAAGAATGAACAAGGAACTGACTTGAACACGAAGGTTTCTTCTCAAAACCTAGGGAGAATATCATGCTACCTGGGTCACAGCAAAATCTTCTTTTTCCACAGCTCATATTTAAAGAGTAGTCATTACCCAGATAATATCCACTTAATTCTTTTACAGACTCTTAAAGAGAAGGCATTAAGGAGCACAAAGCCTGTTTGCATTCTGACCTGATAGCCCCACCCACTTTTCTGAAGTACACCCTTGGCTGTCTTTTGCAAACTAATGGCCCATTTTGGCATTTAAAATAAAATCTCATTCAGCATGGGTCAGGAATTGAGAAGTGCTCATGCATATAAACCCATTCACACGCACACACACACATGTGAAATCCTTCCAACATGCACATATACCATATTCGTACACACTTCATCCATATTGATCCTAATTCTCCTTCCTTCAAGCAACCCAGTGCAGATCACTGATTTTCTAAGACCATTAGGAAGTGATCACTTGACTTGGGAGAACTAAATTGTTTAGTTTTCTGCCATTAATTGCAGCAGGAAACCTGCAATCCATATCGTGTTTGTCAACTGGCTAATGAGAAAGCAACAGGGCTTGCCATATCTCTAAGGACCACTTTTTGGGCTAATGGCTGCACAGGGCATCCAAGCTTCAAGTTACTCATTCATGCTCTAAATATTCATTCATCTTGATTCCAACTTTAGCATTATATAGTAAGTTTGTGATCCAGTACAGTTGGTTATGAAAAAAATTGGAAGCAGCTAATTGCAGAACAGCCAGCTGGTCATGACATAGCCAAACCAGGTTCATGATTTGTAGGAAGATACATATTAGTTACAAAGACAATAATTATTTGGTTTAGCATCCATTTACTTTGATTTGTGAACACAATTCATGCAGCTTCTTTGGATGAACTATGCTGAAAATTAGCTTTTCATCATTAAACAAGAACTTGGACTGAGGTAAGACATGCTGAAAAGTCATTCAAAGCTTTATTTCATTTGTCAGTCCAAGATGAGTTTTATTGCATATTTTGCTAAAGGAAAAGAGGAAAGGGGGTGAAGGATAAGTCATTTTCTTTTCAGAGACTAACTTCAGACTAACTTCAAAGCTTCTTTATTGTGGTAGAAGACTCCAGACCTTTTGTAGTTTCATCAAAGTGAGAACAACCTCACATGAAAGCGAGGGCAAGTTCTTGAATGGAATCTTGAACCAGTGATCTTTGACAATTTCAGGGAGCTTTTAGCCTCAAAGTAAAAAATAATTTCAAAGAGGGATTCCTCTTGTAAGCACTCATGTGGCTTGTTTGTTTCTTTTTACTTTCTTTGCCTTACTGAAAGAGTTAAAGAGTATATTTTTCAAACTTTATTTTATTATTATTTATTTATTATTTAAATTTATATCACCAAACAAATAAAATCGTTGGGGAAGACGCCCCCGGTGTTTGTTACCGGTGGCGTGTTCCGGCCCTACAGGCTCAAACCTAGGCCCTGGTCAACAGATCCTCGAGGGCCCTGGATTCCGGCTGTTGTTACTTAACGCCAGGTCGGTTAATAACAAGGGCCCCCTCATATGTGATTTGATCACGGAGGAGGGGGCCGACCTGGCGTGTATTATTGAAACCTGGCTGGGCGTAGGAGGAGGGGTTGCCCTCTCGGAGATCTGCCCGGCCGGGTTTCAAGTATGGCACCAGCCGAGACATCGGGGTAGGGGAGGAGGGGTGGCAGTTGTTATTAGAGAATCGATGGTAGCCTTCAGGGGCGCTGCTCCACAAGTGGCCGGATGTGAGACCCTGTTTTTCAAGTTGGGTTCCCGAGAGCAGTTGGGAGTGTTGCTGCTGTACCAGCCTCCCTGCTGCATAGCAACCTCCCTGCCTGAGCTGCTGGAGGCTGTCTCGGGGTTGGCGGTGGAGTTCCCCAGGCTTATGGTTCTGGGGGACTTCAATCTGCCGTCTCTGGGACGGGCCTTGGAGGCGGCTCGGGAGTTCATGGCTACCATGGCAGCCATGGGCCTGACTCAGATTATTCGGGACCTGACTCGAGACAGTGGCCTCACTCCAGACTTGGTGTTCTTGTCGGAGCAGTGGCAAGGTGATCTGGGGGGAGAGTTACATCTTTCCCCATTGTCATGGTCAGATCATGCCCTGGTGGCCATGAGATTCTCATATGCTGCTCCACTCCGCAGGGAGGCTGGACCTATTCGATTGGTCCGCCCCTGGCAACTAATGGACCCGATAGGGTTTCAGAGGGACCTGGGGGTTATACCCGAGGATCTTTTGCATGGTCCAGCGGAGGTCCTGGCCGCAGCCTGGAATAAGGAAGTGGCCGGGGCCTTGGACAGGATCGCGCCTGTGCGGCCTCTCTTGCCCCATCTGACCCGATATTCCCCGTGGTTCACGGAGGGATTGAGGGTTTTGAAAAGGGTTAAGAGACGTCTAGAGCGCCACTGGAGGAATACAAAGACCGAATCTGGCCGAACACTAGCTAGAGCCGCGGTTAAGGCCTACCTGGTGGCGGTAGGAGTGGCGAAACGTCAATATTTCTCCACTCTTATTGCATCTGCAGAATGCCGCCCGTTGGCCCTGTTTAGGATTACTCGATCTCTCCTGGGTAAGGTGGGCCCAGTGACCCACCTTCAGGGCCGTGAGGAGGAATTTTTGGAGCATCTGGCGGATAAAATCACTCGGATTCGTTCTAAGCTGGACTCCAAGCATGGTGCATGGTCTGGGGAGATACCAAGGGAATGTCTATGCCTGGTTATCTGGGAACAGTTTGATCCTGTTGAGCCCAAGGAAGTGGACAGGATCCTCCGGACTCTAAGGGCCACTACGTGTCATCTTGACCCATGCCCTTCCTGGCTGGTGAAGGTGGGTCCATGTGATGGTTGTTACATCCTTGGGAGAGGGAGTGTTTCTGGCTGCTTTTAAAGAAGCGCTGGTGCACCCCCTCCTCAAGAAGCCATCACTGGACCCTACAGTGTTGGACAATTTTCGTCCCGTCTCCCACCTCCCCTTTTTAGGGAAGGTGGTTGAGAAAGTGGTGGCATTACAGCTCCAGAGGATTCTGGATGATACGGATTATCTAGACCCCTTCCAGTCAGGATTCAGGCCAGGATATGGGGTGGAAACTGCATTGGTCGCACTTACAGATGATCTCTGGCGAGAGCGGGATGGAGGCAGTGCATCCATCCTGGCTCTTCTTGACCTCTCAGCGGCTTTCGATACCATCGACCATGGTATCCTTTTGGGGCGGCTCGGAGAGTTGGGGGTGGGTAGTGTAGTCTTGCGCTGGTTCACCTCCTTCCTCCGAGGCCGGTCCCAGTCGGTGGTGATAGGAGATGAGAGGTCCGACCCTCGGCCCCTACTTTGTGGGGTGCCGCAGGGCTCGGTTCTCTCCCCTCTCCTATTTAATATCTACATGAAACCGCTGGGTGAGATCATCCGCCAACACGGGATGAGGTATCATCAGTATGCTGATGATACTCAACTATATATCTCCATCCCGGGTGAGTTAAGTGATGCAGTTTCTGCCCTTTCTCAGTGCCTGGAGGCTGTGGGGGTCTGGATGGGGAACAACAGGCTTTAGCTGAACCCTGGTAAGATGGAGTGGCTGTGGATTGATGGCGCCTCGGGATCCAAGGAGTTGTCATCTTTATATCTGGACAGGGTGGCACTACCCCGTTCAGACTCAGTGCGGAACCTGGGGGTCCTTCTGGACTCACGACTCCTGCTTGAAGAGCAGGTGGCAGAGGTGGCCAGAAGGGCTTTTTGTGTGAGTTGTACGCCAGCTTCGCCCTTTCCTGGACCAAGATGCCCTTCGTACAGTCACTCATGCCCTGGTCATCTCCCATATAGACTATTGCGATGCACTCTACATGGGGCTACCCTTGAAGAGTATCCGGAAGCTTCAGCTGGTCCAGAATGCGGCTGCGCGCGCAGTTATGAGTGCCCCAAGATCGGCACACGTGACACCTCTGCTGCGTGAGCTGCACTGGTTACCAGTTTGCTTCCGGGTCCAATTCAAGGTGTTGGTTGTTACCTTTAAAGCCCTACATGGCATGGGACCAGGCTACCTTAGAGACCGCCTCATCCCCAGAGCATCGACCTGCCCCACCTGGTCATGCAGAGTGGGCATGCTACGGATCCCATCAGTAAAAGAATTTCACCTGGCAGGATCCAGGAGGCGTGCCTTCTCTGCCGTAGCACCCGCCCTTTGGAACATCTTGCCCCTTGAGGTGAGGCTAGCCCCCACACTCCTGACCTTCAGGAAGCAACTGAAAACCTGGCTCTGCCACCTCGCTTGGGACAGGATGAGTAATAGCTCTTCCTGGGGATGGCTCGCACCGTAAAATTAGGTTCGTAAACATCACATACAGCCTCTTGGATTTTATATTTTTATATTTTTAATAATTGTATAAAGTATTTTATATGTTTTTAATTGCTGACTTGATTGTAAACCGCCCAGAGTCCCCTTGTGGGGGGAGATGGGCGGTGATATAAGTTAGAAATAATAAATAAATAAAATACCAAACAAGTGGGCAACATAAAAGGGAATACTAGAAATCAAATTTATGGGATGGACAGGAGAAGTGATACATTTGCTAACTAAAAAAAATGGAAATAAAAGCTGAGAAAATGTCATAAAGTCTAAATGTCCCGATTTCCTAGTGACAGTTGCTATTTTGTGGAATCTGTCCCTAGATAATCATTGTCCTCATTTAACCTTTCAATGGTGCCTTTTGAAAACATTGTTGGATGTCTTTATGCTTTTACAGTATCTCCTTTCCTGAGAGTTTTATGTTTAAATACCTGAATGAGTAGTAGGTCTAACTTGGCCATAATGCCTATGCCTATGCATGGGTATAAATACTAGCATCATTATTCCCTGTCAGTACCATCACTTCTTAATCACTATCCCCTCCAGGTAATAAATGTCAGTCCAGCATGTTAAAAGAACATGGAAAATGTTGCAGAACTATGCAGAACTAGCATGTGACCAAGATGTGGGATTTAAATGGTTAGATTGATTGTTATTTTTTTTAAATGTTTGCAATTCCTATAGATCTGGATTAAGTGTTGTGAACATCTGTTATGTAACAAAAGTCATTAAATAAACATTGATTGCCAATATGCCCAGTGGTCATACAACCTCTGGAAATATGGATGCCATGGCTCTGCTGGCTGCATATTTAGTGAATGTGTGTACAATCAGAAGAGATGATACATTTTGTGATATCATATAAGTAATTAGCATCCTCTCCATTAACTCAAGACTCAGAAAGAAGATCAAAGGCAACAGGGACACCCTGCCTTAAGATATTCACTCATAAATGAAAGCCAAGGTATACATATCAAGTTTCTAAACTTCTATAACCTAAACCCTTTTTCCTTGCAAGAAATCTGCCTACCCTGAATCTGTGAAATCTTGTTTTCTTCATTGTGAGTTGCTCCAAGGGGCCTGACACCTATTATCTGTCTCTACATGTTGCACATGCATAAGGATCCTTCTCTCATTTGGTGTGTAGATTGCTGGTGGAGGGATGTCTGGCAAGTGCATCAAGAATGGGGGAAGAAGCAGTAAGTGTGATTCCACTTCATTAGCGGAACACCTCTTCCATCAGAGTTGTAGCTATTCTACAAGTACAACCAGCCAATTGTAACATTAAACCATTCTTAAGGGAGCATGAACTACAGACACTGCAGTTAATATTGATTAATTGCTGGATTCTGCTTTGCAGCACTTGTTACAGAATTGGGGCAGAACTTGGAAGCTGCTAGCAATCCTTGGAAAGAGCTGGGTTCTGGAAATGGGTTCATGCATTCTTGCATCACAGAAAGATAGTGGGATTTAGTGTAAATTTTATTTCTTTTGACAAGCCAACACTATCATGACATATCCCCTTCATGGATCACTGCCTTGTCGTGGCGAAGGGGCTTGCGTAACTCAATGAAGTCAGGTCAAGAAGAACAGATCATGATGGAGAGTTCTGACAAAACGTGGTCCACTGGAGGAGGGAATGGCAAACCACTCCAGTATCCTTGCCAAGAAAACCCATGGACATTATCAAAAGGCTAAAAGATATGACGCCGGAAGATGAGCCCCTCAGGTCGGAAGGTGTCCAAAATGCTACTGGGGAAGAGCGGAGGGCAATTCCGAGTAGCTCCAGAAAGTGTGAAACGGCTGGGCCAAAGCCGAAAGGACGCTCAGTTGTGGATGTGTCTGGAAGTGGAAGGAAAGTCCGATGCTGTAAAGAACAATATTGCATAGGAACCTGGAATGTAAGAACTATGAATCAAGGTAAGCTGGATGTGGTCAAACATGAGATGACAAGATTGAACATCGACATATTGGGAATCAGCGAACTAAAATGGACAGGAATGGGCGAATTTAATTCAGGAGACCATTATATATACTACTGTGGGCAAGAATCCCTTAGAAGAAATGGAGTAGCTCTCATAGTCAATAAAAGAGTGGGAAAGGCAGTACTGGGGTACAACCTCAAAAATGACAGAATGCTTTCAGTTCGAATCCAAGGCAAACCATTCAACATCACAGTGATCCAAGTCTATGCCCCAACCACTGATGCCGAAGAAGCTGAAGTTGACCGGTTCTATGAAGACCTACAACACCTTCTAGAACTAACACCAAAAAAAGATGTCCTTTTCATCATAGGGGACTGGAATGCTAAGGTAGGAAGTCAAAAAATAACCGGAATAACAGGCAAGTTCGGCCTCGGAGTACAAAATGAAGCAGGGCAAAGGCTAATAGAGTTTTGTCAAGAGAACACGCTGGTCATAGCAAACACTCTTTTCCAACAACACAAGAGACGACTCTACACATGGACATCACCAGATGGTCAATACCGAAATCAGATTGATTATATACTTTGCAGCCAAAGATGGAGAAGCTCTATACAATCAGCAAAAACAAGACCTGGAGCTGACTGTGGCTCAGATCATGAGCTTCTTATTGCAAAATTTAGGCTTAAATTGAAGAACGTAGAGAAAACCACTAGACCAATCAGGTATGACCTAAATCATATCCCTTATGAATATACAGTGGAGGTGAGGAATAGATTTAAAGGATTAGATCTGGTAGACAGAGTGCCTGAAGAACTATGGATGGAGGTTCGTAACATTGTACAGGAGGCAGCAACTAAAACCATCCCAAAGAAAAAGAAATGCAAGAAAGCAAAGTGGCTGACTGATGAGGCTTTACAAATAGCTGAGGAAAGAAGGGAAGCAAAAGGCAAGGGAGAAAGGGAAAGATATAAACAACTGAATGCAGAATTCCAGAGAATAGCAAGGAGAGATAAGAAGGCCTTCTTAAATGAACAATGCAAAGAAATCGAGGAAAACAATAGAATGGGGAAGACTAGAGATCTCTTCAAGAAAATCGGAGATATCAAGGGAACGTTTTGTGCAAAGATGGGCATCATAAAGGACAAAAAAGGCAGGGACCTAACAGAAGCAGAAGAGATTAAGAAGAGGTGGCAAGAATACACAGAAGAACTATACAAGAAAGATCTTAATATCCCTGATAAATACGATGGTGTGGTCATTGACCTTGAGCCGGACATCCTAGAGAGCGAAGTCAAGTGGGCCTTAGGAAGCATTACTAACAACAAAGCTAGTGGAGAAGACAGTATCCCAGCTGAGCTATTTAAAATCCTAAAAGATGATGCTGTTAAAGTGCTGCACTCAATATGCCAACAAATTTGGAAAACTCAACAGTGGCCACAGGATTGGAAAAGGTCAGTTTACGTTCCAATTCCAAAGAAAGGCAATGCCAAAGAATGTTCAAACTACCGTACAATTGCGCTCATTTCACATGCCAGCAAGGTTATGCTCAAAATCCTACAAGCTAGGCTTCAGCAACATGTGAACCGAGAACTACCAGAAGTGCAAGCTGGGTTTCGAAGAGGCAGAGGAACTAGAGATCAGATTGCCAACATTTGCTGGATCATGGAAAAAGCCAGAGAGTTCCAGAAAAACATCTACTTCTGCTTCATTGACTACGCTAAAGCCTTTGATTGTGTGGATCACAACAAACTGTGGCAAATTCTTAAAGAGATGGGAGTACCAGACCACCTTACCTGTCTCCTGAGAAACCTGTATGTGGGTCAAGAAGCAACAGTTAGAACTGGACATGGAACAACCGACTGGTTCAAAATTGGGAAAGGAGTACGACAAGGCTGTATATTATCACCCTGCTTATTTAACTTATATGCAGAGTACATCATGAGAAATGCCGGGCTGGATGAATCACAAGCCGGAGTTAAGATTGCCGGGAAAAATATCAACAACCTCAGATATGCAGACGATACCACCCTAATGGCAGAAAGTGAAGAGGAACTAAAGAGCCTCTTGATGAGGGTGAAAGAGGAGAGTGCAAAAGCTGGCTTGAAACTCAACATTAAAAAAACCCAGATCATGGCATCTGGTCCCATCACTTCCTGGCAAATAGAAGGGGAAGAAATGGAAGCAGTGACAGATTTTATTTTCTTGGGCTCCAAGATCACCGCAGACGGTGACTGCAGCCATGAAATTAAAAGACGCTTGCTCCTTGGAAGGAAAGCTATGGCAAACCTAGACAGCATATTAAAAAGCAGAGACATCACCTTGCCGACAAAGGTCCGTATAGTTAAAGCTATGGTTTTTCCAGTAGCAATGTATGGCTGTGAGAGTTGGACCATAAGGAAGGCTGAGCACCGAAGAATTGATGCTTTTGAGCTGGGGTGCTGGAGAAGACTCTTGAGAGTCCCTTGGACTGCAAGGAGGTCAAACCAGTCAATCCTAAAGGAAATCAACCCTGACTGCTCATTGGAAGGACAGATGCTGAAGCTGAAGCTGAAATACTTTGGCCACCTAATGAGAAGAGAGGACTCACTGGAAAAGACCCTGATGCTGGGAAAGACTGAGGGCAAAAGGAGAAGGGGACGGCAGAGGATGAGATGGTTAGATAGCATCACCGATGTAATGAACATGAATTTGAGTAAACTCCGAGAGACAGTGGAGGACAGGAAGGCCTGGCGTGCTATGGTCCATGAGGTCACGAAGAGTCGGACACGACTGAACGACTGAACAACAAAAAGTGTAAATTTTATTTCTTTTGACAAGCCAACACTATCATGACAAACAGGAACTGGTGGGTTTTTTTTCACATCTATGACAAAGAGCGAGGATGTCCCAATACAGGAAAACATTGTACCTTTTAATTCTGTAATTCATGATGAAATTTCTGAAGATGGCTAGATGTGAATTCCTTTGGCTTCTTCATTTAAGGAGTCTGACATGATCTTTACCTGAATCATGTTGCGTGTAGATATGCAGGTGCATAGTTTGAACAAACTTGGTTTTCCAGAATGACTCCAAACTTGAATGAGTGTAAGAAAATGGAATAAATATCAGTAAAGCACTGTAGCATTAAGTAATTGGTAGTCACAGAATCATATTAAATGCTGCTTCTTTATCATCATTATCATCAATAACTATCCTTAAGACGTTCTTTTTTTTTCACTGTTATTGTCAGTTTACTGGTCCTCCTCCTGCTTTAGTATCCAATATTAATATTCCTAGATACTAATCTTAATAATATAATATAATTACTAATCACATAGCTGCCTTAAGCTCCTGAACGAAATGTGGGATATCAACCTAATAAATAACAATTGTATCATTATTTCCGTGGACTAAATTAATGTAAAAAATTCTAAAGAAAGTTGTGATCTAAACTGTGGGACCCAAGCCCTCTGTCCCCCCTCCCTCACATATAGATGAAGTTTTGCAAGCATTGGAGTAGAGCAGAGCTTTCCAAATTGTGTGTGGCGACACAAAAGTGTGTCGCCACACACAGTCTGGTGTGTCGCCACACAACCCGGAAGCGCTGATCATCATCATCAGCAGCAGCAGCAGCAGCAGCGCTTCCGGGTTTTCCCGCGGCGACACACCAACAGCGTCACGCAAAAACCCGAAAGCGGCAGCAGCGCCTCCGGGTTTTTGCGCGCTGCCGCAACGGCGGCACTTCCGGGTTTTCCCGCGGCAACACACCAACAGCAGTTGGTGTGTCACCGCGGGAAAACTTTGGAAAGCCCTGGAGTAGAGTGAGGCTGCAGCCCAGTAGAGTTGAATGTGGATGTGTGAGGACTGTTGCCTTGGGGTGCTGGGGATTTTTGTTATGGTTTTTTACTGTTGTTCTGTGAGCTTCCCAGGGGTATGGTATTAAGATGGGTGTCTATATAAGTCTTTTAAATACTTACTGTACCTACATATATACATTTGGTGAATGGTTTGGGGGTAACAACATTTCTGCCCTTCAAATAGCTGCCTTTTTTTTCAGGACTGGGATGCTACGGAATAGTTTTGATAGTCTCAATATTGAAGGAACATCATTTGCATTCATGTTTGGATGTCTCTCAGAAAATAAGGAAGCTCTTCTTGCTTAATTGGCATGACAAGCTTGTGTGACCTAAATGAGAGAAGGCTTAGCCATGTCTGCAAAGTCACTTTATAGCAAGAAGGTGTTCTCTGAGGTGTTCCTCTCCCTAAATTGCACCCCCAGTTTGGCTCAGTGTTGGTCTTTTGCTAAGCCATGAATAAAATAATATTAAAATGGACCCAAGGACAACCTGTCCAAACAGATTTGACCTAATGTGATTCATTAGGAGAATATGTGATTCATATATTCTCCCAGCCTCCCCATTTCCATGATGGATTTTTAGATCTTTGCAAGACAATGGCAGATTTGGCGGAATAATGTTTCCATTAGAAATGTCTGGCATGTCCTTTAGACACTTTAAGGATCAAGTAGCAATATCCTTTGTACATTACCAGAGGAAAAGCTAATAACCAAACTAGACATTGAACTCTGTTATAGATACCTTTGCATCTTCTGTAATGTGTCTTTTACCTTACATCTTTCTTTATTAATAATTATTTTGTACATCAGGATACATTTTTCTCTCCTTTCAGTACTGTATATTCTTTATCTGCCCTTATAATATCCCTCTTCTCATCTTACAGCAAAAGCTACTTAAATTAGAAGAATTAGGACATGAGGCAGCATTAGTATCAATACACTACTTGGCTGCAGTCTGATGTAGTTTACCCCTTTATAGTAATATTTAGCCATGATCATAGGCAGATGCAGGATGCTATTGTGTGATGTCTATGGGGGAGCTCCATAGGAAACTCTCATAGTATTTTGGGTAAAGGTAGCCTGCAAGTTGGAAGGAGAGATTCCATGCCAGCTTGGCAAAGGCACAAGAGAAGCTTTCCTATTGTTAAACTCAGACTAGAGCTTTGGAAGTAGGCAGCATATAAATGCCTGTATAAATGA
This sequence comes from Charina bottae, assembly GCA_023362775.1. Classification (NCBI taxonomy): domain Eukaryota; kingdom Metazoa; phylum Chordata; class Lepidosauria; order Squamata; family Charinaidae; genus Charina; species Charina bottae. The sequence goes on from JALMGJ010000003.1 coordinate 13,914,152, forward strand.
AAAATAAATAATGGCACTCCAAAGACATGGACCAAATTTTCTGCCAGCATTCGCACACACATTGTTTGTCATGTCCTGCTGTTGTTGTTAAATTCTATCACGTCAGTGAAGCTTTTAATTGTACATATTTTAATGTTTTACTCTTGGCAGACTCTGGGTGGCAAACAATAGAACAAAAACAATGCAATTAAAACAAACCCCAGCAAATACAATACAATTCCTATTAAACCCATTATGACACCCCTATTCAGCTTGGACCAAAGGCACAATGAAATAAAATTGTTTTATTCCGCTTAAGAAATATTAGAAATGTAAGAGATGCATGAAGCCCCAGATGGTGGGGATTATTTCTGAGAAGGCCTGCTGCTTTGTCTGCCTCCATGTTCCTCTCACTGAACCAGGCAAGACAAAGTCTATTTGGACAAAAGTTTTTCCTTTTGTGAAGGTAATGATTGACAGTATCAGTACCACTTTTCATTATATTGAAGAATCTTCTCCCCATCTCCTCAGTCCAAGTAACAGAAAGATGGGGGAATGGGGGGAAGGAATTGTTTCTTTCTCTCTGACACTTTTTTGATGATTTCCTCAATCCTGAAGTAAGTAAGTAAGTAAGAACTTGGCTTTGATTTCATCTCATTCGTTAAATTTAAAATTGTAAAAATCCCCACCACCACCATTCAGGATGTCACCAAAAAAAAAATGCCCTGTTCAGTTGGGAAACACTTCTCTCTCTCTCTCTCTCTCTCTCTCTCTCTCTCTCTCTCTCTCTCTCTCTCTCTCTCTCTCTCTCTCTCTCTCTCTCTCGTTTTTATCATAGAAAAGCTAGCTTCCCTCACAACTAGCTCAGAACCCTGGGAAAAATGATTCTTTCTCTCTGTCTCTTTTTATGCTTCTTTTCCCTATTTCTTCCCAAAATATAAACTTCTTTTCCTTTAGTCTTTATTCCCAAACTAAGCTGTGTCCTACAACATGCCTGTGTTGAATGTGTTAATATCACACATCTTAACTTCTTGCCCTCTTTGCTGTAACAAGAAGCCATAAATCTTGTCTCCTCCTTTGCTATGGGAAGAAGTTTTAACATTACCTATTTTTAGTTTTATTTTTCTGCTTTTTCCTGTATTGCTGAATATCATTTTCCTGTATTGTTGTATATCATATAATATCATTCCTGAAATAACTGGCTACCACTGGCTTTCATTGAACTCATTCTCTCTTTCACTCATTGAACTGAAGTCTTAAATTTCATGAGGACTGTTAACTACTGACACATTTTCAGTGTTAGCTTGAAAATAGTGGATTATAACAAGTGATTATTTGACCTATATAGCATTAATCTGAAATATCATTTAATCAAATGTATTGACTAGTTATTAAGTACAGTTTCAGTTTGGGATTTCCAGAAATATGTTAATCTGTTGTTGGAAAGAAAACTCATGAGCACAACAGTTCCTTCTCCCTTCTCAGCTGTTTTTGCAGTCAGGCTGATCCTGGTCTATTCCTCTACTCAGTCAAGACCATGAACCCAATATACAGTCTCCAAAGAGTTTATTTGTAAGGGTCTGCAGAGTCTGGTCAGTCGCACAAAGGGCATGTTAGCAATGCTTCCAAAGTAGGCTGAACATATTTTCTTGAGACAAAAACGGTACATTGGGATGGCAAAATGGGATGGGGTCTTATGTAACATTCCATATTCATGAAAAAGACAGGGGTCCCCGCCCCCGGTCCGCGCGATTGGCTCCTACCTGCAAACCCTGCCCCCTAGTCCACACGATTGGCTCCCATCTGCAAATCCTGCCCCCAGTCCACCCTCCTCTTCACCTCTCCGCCCTCCTTTGCTGCACGCTGATAGGCAGGAGGGCTTCCTCTTCCAGGCTGCCTCCAAGCAGCAGCTCTGGCTCAGATCCTCCTTCTGCACCATTCCCACCAGGTTTAAAAAATGGGAGAAAATTGAGATTTTTATCAAAACGATGGGACGGTTGAAAAATGCTAAAAAAAATGGGACTGTCCCATTCAAAACGGGACGTATGATCAGCCTATCCCAAAGTGAAAGAGCCCCACTCACCAACAAATACAGGCTATATCTACTTTATAGGAGCAAAGAGACATTGGTTACAAGGTAGGTGTCAAGCACTCCATATTCAGATCAGATGAAATCATGGTAAGATAAGCATGTGAATTAGAAATATATGCACTAAGCTACTATATCTACTGGGCTATGTGCCATCTGGCACTTAACTCTAACTAGCAAATGCAAACTTCTCCATTTTTTCCACACTGTTTGATAACCAACGAAACACAAGTTCGTCACCTCTTGGATTTTATATTTATTTTAATTAATTATATTTATGATGATTGTATTATTTTAATTGTTTGATTTTTTGTAAACCACCCAGAGTCCCCTTTGGGGGAGATGGGGCGGTGATATAAATTGAATTATAAATAAATAAATAAACAAACAAACAAACAAACAAACAAACAAACCTAATATGTTCAAGATCCCACAGAATTGGTGCCTGGGAAAGCCCCAATTCATTACAAAGTGGAATCCATAGAAACTGTGAATAGCAGCACCATAATTTTACAGAAAACTGTTAAATAACTGTCATGCAATGCCTCACTCTCCAGCAAAGGAGATCGTTACCTTGTCGTGGTGCTGGAGCTTGAGCACCTCAATGAAACCATGAGCTAAACCGTGAAGGGACACCCAAGACGGGAAGGTCGTGGCAGAGAGGTCAGACTAAATACGATCCCTGGGGAAGGTAATGGCAACCCACCCCAGTATTCTTGCCGTGAAAACTAAATGGATCAGTACAACCAAAGATATGTCGGTATACCATCGGAAGATGGGACTCCCAGGTCGGAAGATGGTCAAAATGCTACTGGGGAGGAACAGAGGATACGTTCAACTAGCCCCAGATGTGATGACGCAGCTAGCTCAAAGCCGAAAGGACGGCTAGCGGCCGACGGTGCTGGTGGTGAACGACGAATCCGATGTTCTAAAGATCAACACACCATAGGAACCTGGAATGTAAGATCTATGAGCCAGGGCAAATTGGATGTGGTTATTGGTGAGATGTCAAGATTAAATATAGACATTTTAGGTGTCAGTGAACTGAAATGGACTGGGATGGGCCACTTCACATCAGATGACCACCAGATCTACTACTGTGGACAAGAGGACCACAGAAGAAATGGAGTAGCCTTCATAATTAATAATAAAGTGGCTAAAGCAGTACTTGGATACAATCCAAAAAACGATAGAATGATCTCAATTCGAATTCAGGGTAAGCCATTTAACATCACAGTGATCCAAATATATGCCCCAACCACAGATGCTGAAGAAGCAGAAGTAGATCAGTTCTATGAGGATCTGCAGCACCTACTAGATAATACACCAAAAAGAGATGTTATTTTCATTACAGGAGACTGGAATGCTAAGGTGGGTAGTCAGACGACACCTGGAATTACAGGCAAGCATGGTCTGGGAGAACAAAATGAAGCAGGACATAGGCTGATAGAATTTTGCCAAGACAACTCACTGTGCATAACAAACACTCTCTTCCAACAACCTAAAAGACGACTTTATACATGGACTTCACCAGATGGTCGACATCGAAATCAGATTGACTACATCCTTTGCAGCCAAAGGTGGCGGACATCTATACAGTTGGTAAAAACAAGACCTGGAGCTGACTGTAGTTCAGATCACGAACTTCTTATTGCAAAATTTAGAATCAGACTAAAGAGAATAGGGAAGACCCACAGATCAGTTAGATATGAGCTCACTAATATTCCTAAGGAATATGCAGTGGAGGTGAAGAATAGATTTAAGGGACTAGATTTAGTAGATAGGGTCCCAGAAGAACTATGGACAGAATTTCGCAACATTGTTCAGGAGGCGGCAACAAAAAACGTCCCAAAGAAAAAGAAAACCAAGAAGGCAAGATGGCTGTCTGCTGAAACACTGGAAGTAGCCCAAGAAAGAAGGAAAGCAAAAGGCAACAGTGATAGGGGGAGATATGCCCAATTAAATGCAAAATTCCAGAGGTTAGCCAGAAGAGATAAGGAATTATTTTTAAACAAGCAATGTGCGGAAGTGGAAGAAGACAATAGAATAGGAAGGACAAGAGACCTCTTCCAGAAAATTAGAAACATCGGAGGTAAATTCCAGGCAAAAATGGGTATGATCAAAAACAAAGATGGTAAGGACCTAACAGAAGCAGAAGAGATCAAGAAAAGGTGGCAAGAATATACGGAAGATCTGTATAGGAAGGATAATAATATTGGAGATAGCTTTGACGGTGTGGTCAGTGAGTTAGAGCCAGACATCCTGAAGAGTGAGGTTGAATGGGCCTTAAGAAGCATTGCTAATAACAAGGCAGCAGGAGACGATGGTATCCCAGCTGAACTGTTTAAAATCTTGCAAGATGATGCTGTCAAGGTGATGCATGCCATATGCCAGCAAATTTGGAAAACACAAGAATGGCCATCAGATTGGAAAAAATCAACTTATATCCCCATACCAAAAAAGGGAAGCACTAAAGAATGTTCAAACTATCGAACAGTGGCACTTATTTCACATGCCAGTAAGGTAATGCTCAAGATCTTGCAAGGAAGACTGCAGCAATTCATGGAGCGAGAATTGCCAGATGTACAAGCTGGGTTTAGAAAAGGCAGAGGAACTAGAGACCAAATTGCCAATATCCGCTGGATAATGGAGAAAGCCAGGGAATTTCAGAAAAACATCTATTTCTGTTTTCTTGACTATTCTAAAGCCTTTGACTGTGTGGATCATAACAAATTGTGGCAAGTTCTTGGTGGTATGGGGATACCAAGTCATCTTGTCTGCCTCCTAAGGAATCTGTATAACGACCAAGTAGCAACGGTAAGAACAGAGCACGGAACAACGGACTGGTTTAAGATTGGGAAAGGAGTACGGCAGGGTTGTATACTCTCACCCTACCTATTCAACCTGTACGCAGAACACATCATGCGACGTGCTGGGCTTGAGGAATCCAAGGCTGGAGTTAAAATCACTGGAAGAAACATTAACAATCTTAGATATGCAGATGATACCACTTTGATGGCTGAAAGCGAGGAGGAGTTGAGGAGCCTTATGATGAAGGTGAAAGAAGAAAGTGCAAAAGCTGGGTTGCAGTTAAACCTCAAAAAAACCAAGATTATGGCAACCAGCTTGATTGATAACTGGCAAATAGAGGGAGAAAAAGTGGAGGCAGTGACAGACTTTGTATTTCTAGGTGCAAAGATTACTGCAGATGCTGACTGCAGCCAGGAAATCAGAAGACGTCTACTTCTTGGGAGGAGAGCAATGGCAAACCTTGATAAAATAGTTAAGAGCAGAGACATCACACTGACAACAAAGGTCCGCATAGTTAAAGCAATGGTATTCCCTGTAGTAACCTATGGCTGTGAGAGCTGGACCATAAGGAAGATAGATGCTTTTGAACTGTGGTGTTGGAGGAAAATTCTGAGAGCGCCTTGGACTGCAAGAAGATCAAACCAGTCCATACTCCAGGAAATCAAGCCAGACTGCTCACTTGAGGGGATGATATTAAAGGCAAAACTGAAGTACTTTGGCCACATAATGAGAAGACAGGATACCCTGGAGAAGAAGCTGATGCTAGGGAAAGTGGAAGGCAAAAGGAAGAGGGGCCGAGCAAGGGCAAGATGGATGGATAATATTCTGGAGGTGACAGACTCAACCATGGGGGAGCTGGGGATGGTGACGGCTGACAGGAAGCTCTGGCGTGGGCTGGTCCATGAAGTCACGAAGAGTCGGAAGCGACTGAACGAATAAACAACAAATTAGTCTCCTCATAAACTATTTTTGAAAGCCAGTTTGGTGCAGTGGTTAAGACATCAGGCTAGAAACCAGGAGGCTGTGAGTTCTAATGTTGCCTTAGGCACAAAGCCAGCTGAATGACCTTGGGCCAGTCACTTTCTTTCAGCCCTACAAAGGAGGCAATGGCAAACCACTTCTGAAAAATCTGCCAAGAAAACTGCAAGGACTTGTTCAGGCAGTCTCCAAGAATCAGACATGATTGAACGGATTTTTTTAAAAAAAAACTATTTAAAAATATCTTTTTGCTATTTAAATTAATGTTATAGGGGAAAAGTTTATATTTCTCTTATTTTTTAAGAGTTTACAATCCCTGGAAGGAATGGGGTCAACATTGTCACCTCACTTTTATATGGCTTGGGGGTTCTAGGAAGTTTTAAAATGGTCCTGTCCCTGCCCAATCACATGCAATACACCAGGGAGGCAGTTGTAAAACTTTGCTGAGAAATTTGTGAGGCAAACTTGTGAGGTAACGAACAGGTGGCAAGGAAGTGTGAGCTCAAACACACATACTCTAAAGAAACAAGCCCCGAAAGTCCCACGAGTTTGCCTTAAGGGAGTTTCATGTTCAAAACAAGATTAGTCAAGTGAGTCCAAGAGTCAAGAGTCAGTTCACAAGGTTTCCGATCAGGAGTCAAGGTACATGGAGTCCAGTAAGCAGACGGTTGTCTCCAACCACCGGTATGGGCTTGCGGCTCCCTTTTTATAGAGGCAGAACTGGGTGGAGCTTATTTAGGAGGGCGGGGCTGCTTTCTCACATGTAGAGTTGCCAACCTCGGCTGTTCCTCTCTCCTTTCCGCTCTCCTTTCTTGAGCACTGGGAGGGGGCGGCAGCTCTGAGTCTTCGTCCTCGCTAATCAGCAGCACCTGTGCCTGATGTTCGCTGACCAGCCCCACCTCCTCTGACTGCTCAGGTGGCCATTTATCTAGAGCTGTCTGCTCACCCTCCATCTCTACATCAGAGGCTGGCCACCCATCCTCATTGTCTGACTCTGACTCTGAGCCCGAACCCATGACAAAAACATGGGAAAAGGGACACTAATTTAGAGGAAAAGAACACAAAAAATTGTACTACAAATATATGGGAGGCTCCAAGAAGCCACAGAAATGGAACTGGGTGGCTGATATGCAGTAGATGGGCTAAGTGTTAGGTAGTTTTCCTGAATGTCAAAGGAGAAGGCAGCAACCAAATTCTTCTTCAGAGGAAGGTCTGCAATCTGGACGAAACTAGCAAACTCTCTGTTTCACATCTCAACCAATTATGACTCTGAAATTGATGGAACAATGGAATGTTATTAATGTTGAACATACTGAATGGGCAGGCAGATAGAGAAGGAGTTGGTCCCTCCGATACCTTAGTCCAGTGCTTTCCAAAGTGCCACCGTTGGCGACACACCAATGGCGGCAGCGGCACGGGGCGTGCACGGCGGCGGCACGGGAGGCATGCGGCAGCGGTGGCGTGCATGGCGGCGGCGGCCTCACTAAAATGCGGAAGCGCTGATGGCGCGCCACTGCCGCCACCCCCGCACGTGCCCCTGTGCCGCCACTTCGCGACACACTAAACTGTGTGTTGCGACACACTAAAGTGTTGCGACACACAGTTTGGAAAGCTATGCCTTAGTCCCACATCTCTGAGGGCTTTCTCTGTCAGTAAGAAAGTACTTTGAACTATGCTTGCAAAGTACTGCCAATATAACAGAACTGTGGCAATATGAGATGCTGGGAAGGAATGTAGACTTGTTTTTGGAATTGGAAAATAAATGAATAGACTGTTAAGAGGGGACCTTCCTCTTACTCAGTCCTGGGAAAGAGGACAGTGTGAGAAAAAAACTCAAAATAAGCCCACCTTGATTTTGTTTGGTATAAGTTCTGTTTGTGTACGTTGTTACAAAAAAAAAAAAAATGGGATGCACAATGGGTAACTCATATGATTCAGGCAGCTACAGACTTTATCTCAGCCTCTGTGAGTTGGAATAAGTCCAGTGCTCTTTCCTAGCCCCACGCCTCCAAAAATGTTTACCTAAGAGCTGGAACGGTGACTCAAGAGGTTAAAAAATATATCTTCCCCATACAACTCCTGTCTAAAAGCAAAGGTTAATCCTGAGTTGAAGAACTGATTTCCCCAAGAATGCTGTATGAGCTTTCCTCAGCTATTACTGTAAGTATTTTCATTTAATTAAAGTCCAGTGCCATGTGTGCTTCCACTCAGAAAGGCTTCATGGATTAATTTCCTCCCTCTACCAGGAAAATCCAAATAAAGTAGAAGGTAGGTACATCTTAGTTGTGAAGAGGAAACAGATTTGCTACTAATGCTAACCAGACAGCTTTACAACATACAACCTGTCAGGGGAGAAAAAAAAACACCTTTAACAACGATAGCAGAAGTGGTTAAAGTAGTCCTAAAACCTAAAAGAAAGCAGTGCCTGGTCTCTAAAGCACCAGTTTATGGCGAAGAACTTGCATTTGGACTCCTTTTACCAAGTTGCCTTGGGAGCTCTCAGCTGCAAGTTGCCAATCTTAAAGGAAGAGTACATATGAAAGGGATAGTACATGCTCAGTAGAAAAGGGAATAGGGTATAATAACTTCAGATAGTGAGATGTATTGAAGTTAACAAATGTTTTTTGGAGTCTAGTGGCCCTAAATTACTTGGTTGTTTATATGCATTGTTGAATGAAAAGCTAAATTTAAATTAGAAGATAGTGAAAACAAAGTGGCATTTTTTCCAGGTTCAGAGACCCCCTGAAATCCATCCCAAGGGGTCCATGGACCCAGGTTACTTGAGCGACTGCCTCTCTCCCACAACATCTGCCTGGCCAATTTGTTCCTGCAGGGTTGGCATGCTCTGGGTTCTTTCGATTAAGTAATGTCATCTCTCAGGACCTCAGAAGCATGCCTTCTCCGTGCAAGCCTCCCCTCTGAAATGAGCTTCCTCAAGATCCAGATGGCCCCCACTTGTTCAGAAGAGCTGTAAAGACCTGGCTCTTCACCCAGGACTTTGGCAAGAGAGTGAAAACCCTCCCTTCATTGTGCTTGCCATCTTTTATCTTTATCTTTTATGGTTTATTGATTGCTTGTAGTTTCTTTCTATGTTTTGAGCCACGCAGAGCTGTTGAGAGTCAGGTGGCCTATAAGTTTATAACAATAACAATAACAACAACAATAAAGCAAAGATAGTACCAGTAGTAATAGGTGCCTTGGGTGCAATCCCAAAACGTCTGGAGCACCATTTGAACACCACTGGCATTGACAAAATCACCATCAGTCCATTGCAAAAGGCAGCTTTACTTGGAACAGCTGACATCCTGCGACAAAAACATTAATATTATTAAACAACAACATCTGCCTATCCCAGGTCCTTGGGGAGGTCCCCATAGGGGGACAAAAATGCCAAATCCAGTTTAAACATCTGGATGACTGTGCGACCAACCATAACCATATTAAAAACCCCTGATTTTGGCCCCTTTGCCCTCGGCTGCTTTTTCCAACTGCCTTGTCCATTGGCCCATTTGCTCCCAATCTAAAACCTTGCTCCCTAGAGCTCCTAGGTGTTTCTTCTCCCCATTTCACAGACAGGGGAATCCCTGCCAAGCAAACTTGCTGGAGGAGAAAAACCTCTGTTTCCTTTTTCCCTTTTCCTTCTTTACTCCTAATACTTTCCTTTAAACCATTTCCTTCCCATTATTTCTTTTTTGCCTTAAGCCTCCTTTTCTCTTTAAACGGTTTTTCCTGAGCTGCCTCTTTTCTCCTTCTTCCTTGCTGTAGTGCCTGGCTGAGCTCTCCTCTAGTTGCACATGCCCCCCTGAGCTTCTCTCCTTCTTACTTCGTTTTGCAGGCACATACAAGTCACCTCTTTTCGACTCTCTCTCCTTCAGTTTCTGTTTCAATTTACTTTGTGCCTGCATTTTTACCCCTTGGGGAAAAGACCATCCAGTAATGGAGGTTTCTTGAGCTTTTTCTTTTTTGTTCTGTTCTAACCTCTAGCTAGATTTGGGGTTTCTTAATGGTTAACTTCCTGCTTTCTTTCTGACTGTAGCAACATATATCTAGTTTGATATCTTGCAACCAATTTATTCCCCCCCCCCCCGGAAGGTCTTTTGTCCATTGATTTCTATAATAGCAACTGCCCAACTTCTTGTTACATCAAATTTTAACTCTCTTTCTTTTCTTCTCCCAAACTCTACTAGCAGTCTGGGTCTGAACACACATTCTCTGGCAGGGAAACCATCTTCTCTCTAGCAGCTCTTCAATGTAGAATAAGTATTTAAATTGATATTTTCTACCTGTTATAAGAGAGATCGGAAAATGTGTATACAATCAACCTTTGAATGAAAAGGCTGTATAAATAATAACCATATTCATAATAGTTTTTTTTATTTTATGCTTCCTTCGACATCCCATTTCCAATCCTTCATAACTCAAATGAAAGAAGGCCTTGCTCAAAGCAATTTAATTAAAAGTGCCCCCACTATTTTGCTACAGTTACTCTGACACTTTTCATATTTCAAGCAGAGTCATTTAGATGTTGCCTTTGAGGCTTTCTTGCTCAACTGTAGAATAATCCCACTGGCATTTATATTTCTTTATTCAGAGATGCTTCAATTTTTTTTTTTTTAAAAAAGGAGAAGATGTTAAGAGATGTACAGGTTTCCAGTCTGTTTTGCTAGTTTGTAGAAACTATTAATTTTGGATCATTTGCATGTACAATTTATATTGCACATTTCCCCCTTCCTTCCTTCCTTCCTTCCTTCCTTCCTTCCTTCCTTCCTTCCTTCCTTCCTTCCTTCCTTCCTTCCTTCCTTCCTTCCTTCCTTCCTTCCTTCCTGTATGGTAATCTCTGACACTAGGGAAGGAAGGACTGAAGTTTTGACAGAGAATAAGAGGTAGGTTTCAGGACTGCATTTTCCTCTCCACATTTGGATTTCTCTCTCCATTCTTGATTTTGGTCCAGAAAATTATCATCTAAAAAAATGTCAGTGACCTTACAGTAAGTAATCTTTTACTTGTTTGCCAACCAGCATAAAGTAAGATTAAGTGATAGAGTTTACAGCCATCCAATTACTGTGGAAAATATATATTTACAGGCATGGTCTTTATCAATCTGATAACTGTAATGGCTATAAATGTGTGAATTCCTTTAGTGTGGTTATGGATCATGATATAACTAAATTAGTTCCTGAACTATATCACTATTATTGTCCATTTGTAGAGTTTACACAGGATGTAACAAAATTTTGCTACATTTACAGAGAATTATCTTTGTTGTCTTGTATGTAGTGCAAAGAAAACAGATGCCCTGGAAATTTAGATAGGAGAGGGGTGATCAGTTGAGGACTGATACCCCTGTAGAACTGGCAAGAAAAGAGACATGGGCCATGGTTTCTGTAGCATCTGTGCCACAAGGACAGCACCAACTTGGAAAAAGAATTTGTCTGCATTTCCCCTCCAAAACTGCTATGGGAAACAGATTGAAATGAGCCAGAATTAGAGTCCTTCACAAATTGGGGATTGGTTTCAAGAGGCTGGTTTGAAGACAGAAAACTGATTGTTAATAAATACATCCTGGAAGGGGACAGGAGATTCTAACTGACCTGTGTCTAAAACCCTTAAAGGTAAATTTAGCTTTATCTGCCCCCCATGATAAAATAGCATTGCAGGGAAAGCCATAATAGTTCAATTTACTTAGGGTAACTTTTCCCCAGATAATTCAAATTATCTGCCAAATTAGATGGGCCAATCCAACTGGGTTATGGGGTAATTTTAGCCAATAAGGGAAAAAATATTCAAAGGGTAGATTTCTAACACCTGCTTCTTGCCGAAGTAACCTTTCTGGAACTCAATGGGTAACTTGAACAATACTTCTCAGAAAATGTGGTTTGGTCTGTCTGTAGAATAGCCATGTTGTTATACAGCTCTGGTTGAGCCCTGTTTAGCAGCTGTGCTCAGACTTCAGCTACAAATAAAAGCTGAATTGACGGACATATAAACTGTGTAGCTGGAGCAAAATGAAAAACTTTGATAGCTGAGGCTGGTTTCTGTGCATTTTGAGATACATAAACCAGGTGAGCCTTTCAGCTCAGAAAACTACCTGATAATATTTGAAGGTTTTAATGTTGCTAAGTGGTCTGTCCATCGAAAGGTCAGTTTTAATGTTGCTAAGTGGTCTGTCCATCGAAAGGTCAGATTCACAGTTTTGGACCTTCAGAGAAGGTAAGGATCTTGGTCTTGATAAAGTTTATACAGAGTTCTTTATTTGTATGTTTACACCCCATAATTGCTGACTTTGCCTAACTAAAGAAACAGATGCATTGTGGACAAATGACATCTCTAAGGGCTTTTTTTAAAAAAATCTTTGCATGATTTTCACTGTTCAGCACCCTGTAGGGCCACAATAAAATCTGGTGTTCCCTACTGATATCTCTAATCATTTAATTAACGAGGCATTTCTTCATGTTCATTAGAGTCTTGTGGAGGCTTTGAATCCATCTTCACTATTGTCAGCAAATCAAATGCAGGTGTTCAAGTGTCAAACATGGATAACTAACCATGTTCTGCTGGTACCAAATGTATCTTGACAACCTCTTGCCCAGTGCTACTTCATCCTTATTTGCTTGATAGCTTAAAAGTGGAAGAAAAATAAAATTGTTCCAGGTTCAGCCTAGATGTTATTGAAGCTTAAACTAGATTGTTTCAGGTTTCCAGCTACCTTAGACAACCACCAATGAAGGAATATGAATGAATATGAATATGGAAGAACCATCTAGCTGCTTCTATGCATTTTTTTACATTAACCATCAGAACTGAAATTAGTAACAGCAACAATAAGTGTTTTACAAGTAGGTTCTAGAACGTGGTTCATATCTGTGCTGTTGATTTATTGTTATTTGGGAATCATTCTCCTTTTTTCTTCCTAAATTGTCCACTGAGTTCTCACATGCAATGATATCTGCAACAGCAGCTACTATATTTCTACCTGATGGTGGAGAGACAGAGAGATGGCACATAGTGCACCTTGCAACCAATGACTCCTGGCTCAGGACAGATAATACAGTCATTCATGATGCATTTGTTATTCATTGTCTCCTCTACTCCTTCTTTAGCATAAATTGGATTGTAAGTTACTACTGAATATAATCATTAGAGCCTTTCTTTACTGAAAGATGGCTCACTAGAAATTACCTTTTGACAATCTTCTGACTTGGTAAATAGATCTAAACCAGTGTTTCCCATCCTGGACAACTTTATGATGTGTAGACTTCAACTCCCAGCATTTTGCAGCCAATATGGCTGTTGCTAAGAATTCTGGGAGTTCAAGTCTATACATCTCAAAGTTGTCCAGGTTGGGAAATGCTGACCTAAATAGAACAAGAAGTCAGGGGAATTAAGTGGTTTTAATATGTAAGACTCCTATGAATAAATAAATTTCACAAAAGCTAGAGAATTGCAACTTATTCTAAAGTTAAGCAACATTTACAGTATAAGTAATGTTAGCTTGAATACAGAAAGCAAATAATAGACAGTTTTGTCTTAATTAGAAGAATTAACTCATCTGCCTATGTTAGTGGCACAGGGAACATCTTGATGAGCTTTAGTAGTCAGGAGACTGATATTAACCAGCAATTAAGCACAGTGTTAGACATAACTATTCACAATACTTAATGAGCTATACGCATTTAACAAAAGACATGAGGAGTGCAAGTAGGAAATTTTCAAAAAGGTTGCTCATTCCTGCTTTAAGCAAATTGAGGAATATAAGAAGGTTGTATAAACTTGACTCCAGTTGCTGGTCTTCCTGTAAAATCCAATTTGCCTGGTTACAGTTTTCCGAGGTATATTTCCCCATTCAGCTGTTTAGATCCTTTTCATGAAGACAGCAGAATTGAACTTTGGATTTTTAGAACACAAAGCATGTGATATTTTATTATTATGGTTGATTGAACAGTCAGCCAGATATTTAGACTGGATTTGGCATTTTTGTCCACCTATTGAGTCCTTTCCAAGGACCTGGGATAGGCAGATGTTGTTGTTTAATAATATTAAAGGTATCATCGCAGGATGTAAGCAGTTCCAAGTAAAGCTACCTTTTGCAATTGACTGATGGTGATTTTGTCAACTCTGATGGAGTTCAAGTGGTGCTCCAGATGTTTTGGGATTGCACCCAAGGCACCTATTACTATTGGTACTATCTTTGCTTTCTTTTGCCACAGTCATTCTACTGCTATTTGCAGTCTTTATATTTTGTGATTTTCTCCAGTTCTTTCTCTTCTATTCTGCTGTCTCCAGGTATAACCGCCCAGGGTCCCTCCTTGTGGGGGAGATGGGTGGGATATAAATGTGATAAATGTGATAAAGATAAATAAATATTGCAATGTCCACTATCCAGACTTTTTTGTATTTCTTATCAACAATTGTTAAGTATGGGGTGTTGTGTGGCAGATGCTTGTCTGTCTGAATTCTAAAGTCCCAGAGCACTTTAGCTTCTTCATTTTCTATGACTTTGTCTATTTTGTAATCCCACCAGTTCTTGCTTGTAGGCAATTGGTATTTCTTGCAGAAATAAAACAATGCACCATTGTTGCTACTTTGTCATGCCATTGTTTGTAGTCAGTCTGTGCAATCTTCTTGCAGCAGCTAACTAGGTGGTCCACTGTTTTTTCAGCTTCTTTGCAGAGACGACATTTGCTGTCTGTTGCTGTCTTCTCAATTCTGGCTTTATATGCCTTTGTTCTTAAGGCTTGATCTTGTGCAGCCAGAATTAGCCCCTCTGCTTCTTTCTTCAACTTTCCTGCTCTTAGCCATTGCCAGATTTTGTTGTTATCTGCTTTGCATGCTAGTTTTTTTATGTACTAGCCATTTTATGCTGTGCTTTGCCATGTCTCTTTTCTAGTCTTGATTTGGTCTTTCTTATATGCCAGTTTGTTCTCTTTAGTATTCAGTAAGCCTTCATGGTGTACTAGCTTCAGTGCATCTTCTTCACTGTCCTTCAGATATTCTTCCAATGCCCCCTTTATTTTCTTCAACTGTCTGGTGTACTTGTAATATTCCATGCCAAACCTATGCTCCTTGACTGATAGAGTCTTGTCAACGTTGCTGTGTGGATGAAGGGCTTGATTTATTGTCATTATTTTTCTATCCAGGGGTTCAAGTTCAGCTTCAGTCCAGTCCACTATTCCAGCTGTATATCTAATGTCTGGAATTGCCCAGATGTTAATCGCCTTGATTGTATTTACACCACTGAGTTTGGACTTTAAGATTTAAGATCTTCTTAACTCTTCTGATGTATTCACTACTAACCTTCTTCTTGACTTTTGTGTGCTTGATGTTGTAAGCCTGAAGGATGCCCAGGTATTTGTAGTGATCTTCTTCATCCAGACTCTTTATGTTATTTCCATAGGGAATCTTGATTCCTTCAGTTTTCACTATTTTTCCCCTGTTGATAGTAAGGGTGGCACATTTGTCCAGTTCAAACTCCATTGCAATATCTTGGCTGTATATTTGGACAGTGTTGAACAGCAATTCCAATTCAGGTGGTGTTTTCCCATACAGCTTCAGATTGTCCATGTAAAGGAGGTGGGATAGCCTGGCAGATGTTTTTGATGTTTGATAGCCATAGCCTTGTTCAGTATGGTTGACAGAGGAATCAATGTATTATTATTATTATTATTATTATTATTATTATTATTATTATTATTATTTCCTTTGTGTTAGTCTTGACTCCTGGAAACTGCCTGGACAAGTCCATTGCCTGCTTCATAGGGCTGAGAGAGGGAGAGATTGCCTGCTTCCTAGGGCTTCCTAGGGCTGAGAGAGAGTGACTGGCCAAAGGACATCCAGCTGGCTTTGCACCTAAGGTGGGACTAGAACTCAGTCTTCGACTTTCTAGCCTGATGCCTTAACCACTCCGCCAAACTGGCCCTATATGTGATATTATGCTAACTTATTTTAAAAAAAGAGATGCAATTTGAATCCTCAACTAAATGTTACCAAAAGCAGAAGAACATCCTGTATGTCTGTGTATTGAGGGAGATACCATATATATATTTCTGGATCCCAAGTTAATAACAGTGTGTGTGTGTGATATGTAGAAGCAGAGTTGAGAGGAACCTACTGAGTCTGAGGTTTTGTTCTTCTCAGCTCAGTATTATTGAAATCCTAGCTTTGTTGGAGAAGTGTGTGCATGTTTGTACGCACACGTCTCTAACAAGGCTAGGATTTCAGTGATACTGAAATTGGATCAAGATAAATGTGTGGCATGGAAAAATTCAGCATGTTCAAAGCATACTTTTGGTGATGTACTCTATCTGAATATTGGATTTAAATATGAAATGGTTGGATAATTAGGCTCTAATAGTCAGGATAACTCTTCTCAGAACATCTAAATTTGCCACTTATGTAAAACTGACTATTTTTGCTTCTATAAAAGTGGTGAGGGTTATGATATTTGTCTAAATAGGATAATCTTGAACAAAATTAATAAGATTAAAGTATCTTTTCAAAGCTCTTTAAAAAGATATTCTGCCAATAAATCTGTTTTTAAAAGTCTGCAAAGGTTTTTGCTTTTTTTTTCAATATTACAAAGTAAAACCAGGGAAGATATATACTCCAGAAGAAGTAAATTGAGTCCAGTACATTGCATAGATGGAAACTTCTAAATGAATATACTAAGGGCAAAACTAGGGTGTGATTGATGTGATTAAGCTGTTGCGCTGTTGTTTTTAGTAAGTAAGAATGGTGATTTGAAGTTGCTCAGGAATTCATATTTTCCAGTCCTTAAATTCTAACACCATCCCAGGCAATTAACTATATTCAATTTGGATCATTTTTTTCCTTGCTAGATGGAATGGAGGTGATTTGGGGTGGAAAAACTGAACATATCAACTTTGTCATAAATAGGCTTTCACCAGGTTTCACAGGGGCAGAGATCCAATTAAAAGGATGTGCCCTAGGTTACCAATGGTCCTGATTTTTTTTAAAATAGCTCCTTTTACACAGAGCAGCATTCCTGTTGAAGCCCTGATCAATCTTTAGAATGGGAAATGGTCTATGCAACTATAAATCCTCTCTGTGGCTATATTAGCTTTTTATTGGTTTAAAGGGCTAGTATCAATGAAAATACAGAAGCCTCAGTTAATAGAAAAGTCATGATCAATATGATTGAACACTGTTTAAAATCAGTATTGAAGTATAAGCCATGGTGGTGATGGCATCAAAGTCTTATTTTTTTCACCACTGTTGTACCTATTCAGAGTTGTATAATGGGACAGGTGGTTACAGGCCTTTTGTAATTTGGTTCATAAGGTATGGGGGAGACTGCTCTGTAGCCTGTAACCAATTTGTGTGACATTTTCCAGACAAAGAACATTCATTTCTGTTCTAAGCCAGAGAAGTACCAGTACATGTACCATTAGCACCTGCTTGTCCAGTTAAATTGAATGTGTTTCATTTGATACAACCAGTGGATGTGATCAGGATGCTTAAAGAAAGGAAATCAGCTTCATTTCTACTCAACCTCTGCCCATCCTGGCTAATAAGAATGGACAGAAGTAGTGTGACCAAGAAGTAGAATGATAAATGGAGTCACTCTGGAGTAGCTATTATCCTGACTGTGTTAGAAAAGCTTACCCAAAAACGAGATACCCAGAGGACAGATATTGATGACTTTATAGAAATATGGTACTGTTTCCACACCCATGGGAAAATTGAAGGGAACAGCTGTTAAATCTCAAACAACACATGGAACACTTTTGAAAGATGAACTACTCCAGCATCAACCATGAAACTACTTTTATCTAAACTGATATATCCCAGCATCACAGCAGGAAGACAAACTTAAGGCCCCTTTTCACTATTTTTGTCAATGATAATGCTGTTTTAGAGCAATGTGCTATTTGAAAATCTTTTTTTTAAGGGTCAAAGTCTATATTGCAGATCAAGACCTACAAAGACCTACAATGTCATTCTTGTCTTCCTCCCTACAATTAAACCAATGGGCCTGTAATAAGCAAGAATTCTTAACCTTAAAGCAATATCAATCATATTCTTGCACATCCATAGCAAAAACAATTAAGTCACCCAGGTATACATAACAATTTGCACATTTTCTGAGAAAAAATTGCATTTGGCAGGATATGCACCTGGACTATGCAGAATATGCTTTTGACATTTCATGATAAAAATGTATTTGATAAATATGTGATTTGCACCTCATTGTCTCCTTCTCTCCTTCACTTGTCCCATAATAAGATGTACATTCTCTCTCAATCAGGTTCACAAAGTGAGGTCAACAAAAATTCAGTACATCAAGCTCTGAATCTTTCTTAAGCA
The DNA here is from genome assembly GCA_023362775.1 of Charina bottae. Taxonomy (NCBI): domain Eukaryota; kingdom Metazoa; phylum Chordata; class Lepidosauria; order Squamata; family Charinaidae; genus Charina; species Charina bottae. The sequence continues at coordinate 13,932,333 of JALMGJ010000003.1, forward strand.
TTTAGCCAGAGGAAATGGGAAAGATCTAAGACACAGATATTATTAGTAATAGTTGCTATGGTAAACTATAAGCAGTTTGTTAGTTTGCTTGCTCGGTCTTGCTGACAAAATGTAGTGAGTTCTCTGTTTCTTGAATTTGATCAGTAATATATGGAAAACCTGTAGTGTCCTTTTTCCAAATCAGCCCATTGGTCCTTATGGCCTAGCATTCCACAGGAACTATCAGGAAGTAGAAAAAGTGTCACAAAGATATAACTGATGATACTCCAAGGCAGTGGAAAGGAGTAGTGTGTTGATAGCAGCAGTGTCTCCTTCTGTGTCTCCCACTGCTCTCATTAGCTGTCTGCCATCCACCTACCTTAAAGAATGAGACAAGGGACATGGATGTTAATATTGGCAGTGAAATAAAATAATTCTATAAGGTACAATGTAATGCCCATGCTAAAAGAATGTTATGAAGTGTTCATTATTATTTTCAATCTATAACAGGAGAAAAAAGGTTGAGATATTGCAAATGCAATAAAGGCCAAAGGCCAATCTATGAAACATAACATTAATCCACTTGGGCTAATATTGTCTCTGCAATTGGTAGTAGCTCTCTTGAAGGAAAAAGCTCTTTCTCAGTAGGAGAGAAATGCTGGGAATAAAATTTCAGATGGGGATGTGTGAAACTCAGGCAGAAATTTCTCTTTTTAAATGTCTTCAAAATGATTTGAGGTTTTTTTGGGAGGGGGGTTTGTAGGTTTGTTTTGCGTGAGGTGATGCAAACTTAATATTGATTGGGTTCCCATAATATGTCAAACCACAGATTTATTTTAACCATGGTCTGAACAACATTCTGGTTCACACATAATGCTAAGACATGCAATCACTGTGAAACATCAATGTTAAACCTCCTCCCCAAACTCCTATATTATGGTCAGTGCATTGTGGTGGTTAAGCTGGACTAGGAGGAGGGTGAGAGAGCAAGGTCCAACTCTACCCTTGGCCAGAGAAACTCAATGGCTTAGACCAGGGGTCGGCAAACTTTTTATGCCGGGAGCCATTTTGACATGCTCGTGCACATTTTGAAATGCTCGAGAGCCAAGGGGCGGGGTTTGCGGGCGGGGGCCAATCGCGTGGAAGGGGGCAGGGTTTGGGGGCGGGATCCAATTGCGTGGAAGGGGGCAGGGTTTGGGGGCGGGATCCAATCACGTGGAAGGGGCGGGGTTTGGGGGTGGGATCCAATCACATGGAAGGGCTGCACTGCGCTTGGCCGGCCACCCCGGTCCTCGCTCACCTTCCATGGCCGGTCCTCGCGGGCTGCCGGCGACGCTCCCGTCCCCCTGCACCCCAGCTCTCCAAGGCCGGGGCCACCCTCTCTGCTGCTCCCTTCGACAGAGGAGGGACCGGCATGCCTTGGGAGCTGCTGCTGGTGGCATGTCTGGGCGAGGCGCGCGGGCGGAGCTGCCCGTCTGGCACTTGGGCGCTCCCGAGCCTCTTCCCTTCTCCCTCGCCACGTTCGGGCGTTGAGGCCAGGCAAAGCCGGGCGGTCGCGCAGGGGTGAGGCGAGGAGTCCCGCTCCTGCGCCTACCGCCACATCCGTCCGTTCCTGGCCTCTCTCCCCATGTCCGGCGGGTGCCCATGCCAGAATCCCCGCGACCCGGAGGCAGCGACTGCTCGGAGGGCCCCAGCAAGAAGAGGCGCGTGATCCCCGGTGGATCCCTTCGAGGGGCCGCGGGGCTTCCCCGCTTTCCTCCCAAGGAGGCCTCGACAGCGCACCCTCCCGCCCCATCAATCCCTCCACCCCGCGATTGGGCATCAGAGGCTGAAAGGATGTGGCAGGAACGGCCCTGGAAAGCGGGGCCTGTGGAGCTCCACCTTTGGGGAGGAGGGTCCAGCCGGCGAGCAATGGCGGCGCCTGAGTTTTTGCCGGAGCGGCAGGCGCGCTGGCTGGCCGAGGCATCCAGGCGCTGGGCAAGCCACACGTCCCTGCGGTCCCGCCGGGTGCACCCCCCCGCCCCGCCGTTCGGCGTCCTCTCCCCCTGCTAACCCGAGCCCGTTCCGGCGGGGCGACTGTAGTGACCGGAGGCGGCCAAGGGGAGAGCAGGCGGCTCTTCGCCCTCAGCACGCCGCTGGGCCCCGCTGCACCCCGCTGCACCCCCGCCTGGCTCGGCTTCCCCCGGCCGCCGCAGAGCTCGGGTTAGCAGGGGGAGAGGGCACCGAACGGTGGGGTGGGGGGATTGATGGGGCGGGAGGGTGCACCTGGCGGGCCTCCCGCGGCCGCTTCTCCAGGAGCGCCAAGGCGGGTTGCTCGCGTCCCGGGCCCGCGCCCTTGCCCAGCGCCTGGATGCCTCGGCCAGCCAGCGCGCCAGCCGCTCCGGCGAAAACTCCGGCGCCGCCATTGCTCGCCGGCTGGACCCTCCTCCCCAAAGGTGGCGCTCCACAGGCCCCGCTTTCCAGGGCCGTTCCTGCCACATCCTTTCAGCCTCTGATGCCCAATCGCGGGGTGGAGGGATTGATGGGGCGGGAGGGTGTGCCGTCGAGGCCTCCTTGGGAGGAAAGCGGGGAAGCCCCGCAGCCCCTCGAAGGGATCCACCGGGGATCACGCGCCTCTTCTCACTGGGGCCCTCTGAGCAGTCGCTGCCTCCGGGTCGCGGGGATTCTGGCATGGGCACCCGCCGGACATGGGGAGAGAGGCCGGGAACGGACGGATGTGGCGGTAGGCGCAGGAGCGGGACTCCTCACCTCGCCCCTGCACGACCGCCCGGCTTTGCCTGGCCTCAACGCCCGAACGTGGCGAGGGAGAAGGGAAGAGGCTCGGGAGCGCCCAAGTGCCAGACGGGCAGCTCTGCCCACGTGCCTCGCCCAGACATGCTGCCAGCAGCAGCTCCCAAGGCACGCCGGTCCCTCCTCCGTCGAAGGGAGCAGCAGAGAGCCCCGCGGGCTGTGCGCGAGGTGTGGGCGGCTGCGGGTGGCCCCGGCCTTGGAGAGCGAGAGCGCGTAAGAGCGTAAGAGTTTGGGGGCGGGATCCAATCACGTGGAAGGGGCGGGGGTGAGTTCAGCTGCGGAAGAGCCACACTCAAGGGGCCAAAGAGCCGCATGTGGCTTGTGAGCCGCCATTTCCGACCCTTGGCTTAGACCAGTCACTCTCCCTCAGACCACTCTTTTTTTTCTCTTTCTTTTTTTGTGCCTTCAAGTCAGTGTTGACTACTCACAACTGCCTAGATATTTTGTGATTTTCTCCAGTTCTTTCTGCATGCACATGTGCCTTCAAGTCAACATTGACTCCTGGTGGCTGCCTGGAAAAGTCCCTAAAGTTTTCTTGGCAAGATTTCAGAAGTGGTTTGCCATTGCCTGCTTCGTAGGGCTGAGAGAGTGACTGGCCCAAGGTTATGCAGCTGGCTTTGTGCCTAAGGCGGGACTAGAAGTCACATTCTCCTGGTTTCTAGCCTGGTGCCTTAACCACTACACCAAACTCGCTCTCATCAGACCACTCTACATCATGGGACTTTTGTTGTGGGGGAATATTGAAGAGTGCTACATACTTGAGCTTCTGGAGGAAAGGTGGGATATAAGTCTAACATAATTCTTAAGCATACTAAACTATGGCTTAGCACAATATTGTAATTCTTTTCTCAATGCTTCATTTGAGGAGGACTCTGCAAATATATTTGGGAATCTGCTTTATGCAATGTTCCATTATTTGTAGGCACAAAAATATGTGTTCGACCTCTGATCTGTAAACCTTTCTCATAAAGCTATAAGCGGTACAAAATTAATGAATATATTACCCAAGATAAACTTATTCCTATGGTACCAATTCCAGTCTCGGACTAAAGCTTGGAATATTGGCAAAGAACAATCAATAGATTTAAATGCAGTGGCTGGGGAAACAGAGAGTAAGATTCAAAATTTTGCAAGACTCCAAAGAAAGAAGTGAACTTATGATTCCTAACTTTATATTATTGAGCAAGCTGAGTAGTAATAGTGTATCCTAAGCTGTCTATTATGGATAACAGAATGGATAAAATCCCCAGATCAATTAAAGAATATCAATTACAAAAGGAGCTGGCTTAGCCAGCATTTCAATTACAAAGGGAGCTAGCTTAACCAATGGACTTCGTAGGTATTTTTAAAGAAACGAATGAAATAAAAGAATTTGAAAGGACAAATTGTAAGACAACGTTTATTAAAAATATGGAATCTTTCAAAAACAAAAAGAAATCTGCCTATCTCACAATTGGCATCGCCTTCAAATGCCTTTTACTTCAATGACAACTACAGAAAGAAAGATTTAATCACATATGCCAATATGGTAATCCAGACTCAGAAAATGAACTAAAGACAAAGCAAGAACTGCATAATACGGGTAAGAATTTACCATACTCGATGTATTTACAAATTTCTGGAAGAATAAAAAGTAATCTCAAGAAAGGAGTGACCTTGAGAAAGCTAACACAATTTGAAACAGACAAAACCGAGATCATCTATTAGGATTTATATTTTTATATATTAAAAATTGTATAGTAAAGTGTATGCAAAACTTCAAAGAAGTAATCACAGTAAAACAATGGGAAGAGCTATGGAAAAAAAATCAGTAAAATTTACTCCAAGCTATAATTTGAGGGGAAATTGGTACAAAATATTTTACAGATGTATATAACTCCATCAATGATTGCCAAGATAGACAAATCATATAACCAAAAAAATTCTGGAAATGCTATGACAAATAAGGAACATTTGACCACGTTTGGTGGTCATGCAAAAAAAAAAAAAAAAAAAAAAAACCCAAACAAACCCTCAAAAGTATTGGAAGGAAATACAGCAAAATATTCAGAAAAGTTTAAGCAGGAAATTTTGACTTGAAACCACAAATATTTTAACGTGGAATAATTCCAGAAAAGATAAATGAAAAGTATCACAGTTTACTAAGATATGGATTGAGAGCGGCAGAAAAAAAATTGGCACAACATTGGAAAAATGAAACTTTGCCAATTAGATAAGGTGGGGAGACCCAAAGTCTTGTCTTTCCTTGCCCTCTTTTAATTGCCTTTTGTGGCATCAGGGTCTTCTCCAGTGATTTTCGCATTTGTATTATGTGTCCAAAATACCTGACGCCCTAACAAACCTGAGTATTGGTTGCCATATAATGACACACACAATATTCACTATTTTCTTTGCCTTGTACTTTGAAAATGTTTAAAAATAGTGACAGGCCAGGAACCTTGGGCTCCTGGACTTCCTGAGTGTTTCTTTTCTTAAGGTTCTTAACAGTCAGGGATGAGGCATAAGATGTCAGAATAAAAAAAAAATCAAGTCTTCAGTGGGAACTGCAGGAAGGTGCACAAAACAGCAATAGAAATAGTAGATGCTTATCCAAAATCAGAATGCAATAGAACTGAAGGAAGAAAGAAAATCCTCACTAGGGATTTTGTTTTGTCTAAATAACTTGTTAATATATAACATTAAAGGACAAAATCAGCCAGGACCGTGTTTTTCTTTTTCAATAAGAGTCTGTTAACATAAAGTTGTCACCCTTAGGTTGGTGCCCTAAAGGTGCCATGACGCCTTCTTACTCTATGTGGGAATTCTGGTGTGGTAGCAACTCCCCCAATCAAGAGCTAGAAGAGTCTCAAGAGAGTTCCCAGCTTCTAGATTTATGTTTTGAGGGCATTTGTCCATATATTCCCTTCTACTATCCAGTATCCTGTTATCTTATTCCCACCACATTCTGAAGTCTGAGTAGACCCAGATGAAAGACTGTCTTTAGAACTTTTTGGACATTCTCCCCTTTCAGGAGCGCCCACAGGAAGATAAGTACTACCACAATGCTCTCTCTACTGACTGACATGTCATCAGGAACCAACAAAATGGAGGAGGAAAGAAAGGGCAAGAGGGCAGATAACAGTATCCCTCTTCAAAGTACTTTGTAGAAGAAATGGAGCCATTTTAACCACTGGCCAGTAAGGACAGAAATGACAGACTTCATGGCTCTTCATTCCTTTCAGCAAAAAAAAATAGCTCAAAATAGTTCAATTTTTGTTGCTCGTGACAGTGAAAACAGAAGAGGTTTGCCGATATGGTGAGACATATGTATGAAAATAGATTTGTATGTGTGTGAAAGTGGTGAAATATTTTTCTTTTGTTTTGGTGGGAGAATATTATTATTTAGAATATTAGAATATTATTATTTAAATTAATTGCAGGTTGGAGATGGCTAAAACAGGCTATTTTATATTATTTGGGGGAGGATATTTATTTATTTATTTGATTTTGCCACTGCCCATCCCCCCCCAGAGGGGGACTCTGGGCGGTTTACAATAAGTATAAAAACATTAAAAGACCATAAACATAGTTAAATATCAAATACAAATAGAATATAAATACAAATATAGTATAAAATCCAGATGATGATGATAGTTGTGGTACCGCTCATGTATAACTAAGGGGCCAGTTTAAGGGACCAGCCATATCCAGGAGTAGTTGTTTCCCTCCCCGCCCCAGGCAAGGTGGCAAAACCAAGTTTTCAGTTGTTTTCGGAAGGCCACCAGAGATGGAATCTGTCTTATCTCTGGGGGAAGAGTATTCCACAGTACGGGAGCCACTGCAGAGAAGGCCCGCCTCCTGGACCCCACCAGATGGAATTGTCTTGCAGACAGGGTCCGTAGCATGCCCTCTCTGCATGCTCTGGTGGCGTGGGTTGATGCAATGGGGATGCAGTTCAGAAAGACAGAAGTAAGAAATTTAAACAAGAAAGCAGTGTGCAGGCATGATTGAATCAAGGATGGTTTGCAAGTATATAAAGACATGGAAATCTACAGTTATTGCTTTGTTGCAAACAAGATTTAGCTATGCTTCTTTTTCTCACCTCATGCTATTAATTTATTTGGAGTATTATTTCTTACTCCTTTTTTGTACTCTGCCTAGTTGTTCACTCCAGTGGACTCTGGGAGGCTTACAAAATATACTAAATTAAAACAATTAAAGCATAAACAAAAACAAAGCAGCCTGGACTAAAAATGGCCATTAAAACATAGTGCAAAAGCCCCCCCCCCCAAAAAAAAATCAACCCCAGGCCTGGGACCAAAGCCAGGTTTTAACAGCTTTTCGGAACTGCAGGAGAGAGGGTGCCATCCGTATCTCTGGGGGGATGCTGTTCCAGAAGGTAGGGGATGCAACAGAGAAGGCACAGTTCCTCGGTCCCGCAAGATGACAACCTTTAATAGAAGGGACTGGAGTGTACCCACTCTGCCCAAATGTACCAGGAGGGCAGAGACAATGGGAGAAATGCAGTCCCTCAGGTAGAAATGTATATACAAATGGTCTTTTGAACTTTTCCACCAGCTTTATGGAATTGGATGGATGATTTCTAGCAATTACTCTAGGCAAAGGAGAAATTCTCCAACAATTTTACAAAAAATTAGTGAGAACATCATCACTAATGAAAAAGCCCAATGGGAAAAATTCGTTTGTGTTACAGTTGGATATAGAATTACAGAAATAGAAGGGACCATTTATGCGAAGAGTCCAACTCACTGCTCCGGGAACCAAATTAAGCCATCCCAGGCACATGGAAGTCTCTGTTTTACTTGAACATATCCAGTGAAGAGGCCATTACTTCTCTGCATAGTTGATTCTACTGTTGAACTACTGTTATTGTGAGGAAGGGGTTTTTTTAAACATTCAGTCAAAATCTGCCTTTAATTGAAATAACAAAAACTAAAAAGGCTGCAAAACATTGGAAAAACAACATTTACATGTATCCATTGGCCATGTTTTAACTGCAATAGCAGCGCAGTCCATCCATGAGAATTTTTCTAAAACACTTTTCCTCTTTGAAATAGTTTTTCATTAAATTAAATAAAAACAGGCATGAAAAACACATACAGATAGGACTACACTTTTCACCACTGGTAGATCAATTTATTTTATACTGGAGAGGTGTGTGAATCCAGTTATTTTAAGTGAAACAAATTTCAAGGGAGAAAATCCCATTTTAAGATATGTAACCCTTCACAATCCTTTCTTCTCTCTGACAGTCTGTTGTACTGTCTGCTATTCTGTCACATGATAAGCTGAGGCCTGAAAAATAACTGGGAAATAGATACAATTTTCATGCACAGAGAGTTTCGCAAAATGGGGGACAATAAGTGAAGTGAAAAGAGGCAGATGGGCTAGTAGGAAGTGAGAGTTAGAATTAGAGTTTTAGAGAGGAAAATAAGATGACTAGCAAATCAAAATGGATTTAGTCAGTTTTGATTGGGGAAAATCTGCAGGTTCCAGGATGGGCCAAAAACTACTGAAGAATTCGATGGCAATGGAAAGATCACTAACAATGGAAAAGGGACGAGCTTCAAGGGATGATGCCTACTTGATCAGAGAGGAAGAGGGAGATCTGAAGACTATAATCCAAGAAGAAGGTCAATATGTTGCTAGCCATGGGAGATTGTCAGGTATGTGTAATTAATGCTCTTATTTAACTCTAAGGGAGGAAGTGAACAAAGATGAGCACTTAAATACAAATACACTGACTTTAGAAGCATTACCCTCCAGACAAGGAAATAGTTAATTGCTGAAGGCAAACAATTAGAACTATAAAGTTACTTATTCCTTTTATACAGCATACCAAACTCTTTTATAGCCGAAGTTGTAAGAAAGGTTTGGAAGGGAGATCTGTTTTTGTATTTGCTTGAGCAAAAATGCTGCTTTCAGTACATGATTAGCCTTAGGTGTCTAAAGGAGAAACCAATGCTCTCTACTTTGTAACATCAAAAATGAAAGCAGTGTTTTATGTGCTGGAATGTTTCTAATTGGACGGCCCAAAAGTTAATCCTGTTGCTGTTAATTTCCTTTGTCGCGCTAAATTCCATTTGTGTTTTGGCCTTTCTGAGTTTAATTCTGCCAAAGTTAGCTACTTGCTGGCACACCCATCTTCCATTTCCTAGATATGTCCATTTTAACACATTAGTCGAAAGCTCTCTTCGCTCCAGAATGGTTTTCTAAGTTGCCTCTCTTTTTAAATCTCATTCAAATGTAACCTGGGGGAATACAACATAGATATTGGCAAGCAAGTATATTCTATACTTCTCAGCTAGCCATCACAGCTTAAGTATGTCATTTTTCTTCTTTGCCATGTGGAACAACATGTAGAAACAGGCTTTTGTCTGCAAAGCTATCTGTGTGATCATGTTCCTAAGTGCTGGGAATCATGTAAAGCAGATTAATTAAAGTTCTGTTTCAAACAGAAATTATCCCTCACATCTTTGTGTGCATAGAAGTCAATGGTCAACTGGCCTTTGTCCATCCACCAACAGGGAACGACAATCTGAATATGCTATAATAAGGGCAAGTGTCATGGTTGAAGCACTTTACTGTGTTTTTGTTCCCTTTTTATAGTTAAAACTGTCGAGAACCACGTCCTCATTTGCCTATTTGAAAGTACATCAAGCTCTCTACTTCATTTCTCCAGACCACTTTCCACACTGAATCAAGCCATTTACTGGTTGCCAAGCAACCTGCTGTACTTGCTTTTAAACAACAAACACATCGCCTTGCTGCTTCAGTACTTATTTTCAACAGACTGTGATAAACTTTCCAAAATAATAGCAATAATAATCAGCATCAGCATCCCACTGACAAGAATATAAGAACTGTTATCTGTGACAGCTGAGTGAGGCAGCTGTCACAGTATTCTTAGAGGCAGTACTCTTCTTAATGCAGATGTGAGAAGGGCACTACATTCAGGGTCCTGTTTCTGGGTTTCCAGAACAAATTTTACATTCTGTTGTCAAAAATATGACCCAAGATCCAATGGTTATTTTGGTTTCTTCTAGCAGGATTGTCTTGTGTATTTTGATTTCAGTTGACTAATTCCCCTGGCATATGGGCATTTTATGTGCCAATATGTGAGTCTAAGGAATCATGCCTCTATTTTTTAATCTTGGATTACCACTGAGCTGTCTCTGCCTTTTGATGCCCACTCTAGCAACCTGTGATGGAATGTGCCCCTGAAGAAGAGGGTGATGTTACGGAGCTAGAAGCTGAGGGGGGAGAGAGTGCATCCAGGCTGATAAGCACACTAACAACGTGGAAAGTGTGGAGGGGGGCAAGAAAGAGGGTTAGGCTAGCTCCACCTTAGATTCCCAATGGTATTTTTCCCCTTAGCTCAGTTAGGAACATTTAGTTTGGCAAGATTATGTGTATGGTAGAAACAAAGAACTAGAGTTGAATTGCAGCTCAGCGTTGTTTCTTCGCCATTAACCCAACGCAACCATCTCATTTTCAAGGAAGCATCAGAATCCTCTCATATTCCACAGAGCAGAATATCTAAGATCTTTTGTTTATTTGTCCAATAAATGACCTAAACACCCTCTTAAAACTTGAAAGCCACACAGGAGAACAAGAGATGCATTTGGATTCTGTGCCTGAAGTTGCAACATATTCACTATGTTCTCTGCCACCCAACAATTTTTATGTTAGAGAAGCTGTTGCTAGAAAGAAACATGTCTTCTGCTACTAGAAATAAAATGTTTACCACATAATCTTCCCATTTTTTGGATAACCGTTCCACCCAGATAACTAATACATACAAGGCTGGAGTCACACTACAATACATACATAATACAAGGCTGGAGTCACACTCCATCTTAAACCATAAGGTCACTTTGTTTGCTGATGGCTTAGTGCAGTGTATGAATTCAGTCATTCTGGTTAACATTATGTGCAAACTATGTGTGAATGCAGCCCAAGAAAGAAAGAAAAAGAAAAACATAGATAAAGAACAGGAAAGCCCAACACACAGCTTGAGAACCACTGAGTTAAAGAACTGTTGATCACATGTTATAAACTGATTTTATACATGCCTTTATTAGAGTTATATCCCATTTTTTTTTCCTCCAGGTGACATATATAGTGGTCCCTCCTCTAATTTTTTATCCACAACTTTGTATGGTGGGTTGGGTGAGATGCTTCCTCTCCAGGGCTCTGTGGACCACATAAGCGCAGAGAAGATGAAAAGCCCATTTTGCTTTCTGCCAAAGGCCAGAAGATCACAGGACAATGGGAGGCTACAGCCCATAATTTTCAGGAAGAACTTCATGGTAAAGAAGATCAGCTTGACCCCAGCTATTGACCAAAGAAGAAGTTGCTATTTCAATGCTTGCTTACTACATTTCTTTTCTTTAGTATCATTTCTATTATACTGTGAGATTGCAGACAAAATGCATCTTATTTTTAAAATGTTTGTAAATACTTAAAAGCTTGCAAGTGTTTTGTAACTGTTAAATCACACTAGTCAACAGCATTATCAATATCAACAATGCAAAGACAATTGTTTTGATCTAGGGACACCTACATTGACCTTGCATGGTTTGTTATTCAATGTAGCCAAAGTTACATCAGCCTACAGGATGAATCCTAAAATGATTGATTCCAACATTACCTACTTCCAAACTTCCCAAAGAAGCAAATGGAAATTTGTATGTATAATGATCCAAGGAGAATTCTTCCACCAATCAGTAACAGCATCCATTCTATCCCACTCAACAATGGCATGGCCATTGTCATGATGTTGTATCACTGTCCTTTTTATTTGGCTTCTGTATAGGAGAAACAGTGGTGGCCTTCTGACTGGAGTTCAGTTGTCAGATCATGTGGTGGCAAAGCTTCCTGCATGGTTGAAAGAAGAAAAACTTTCTTTTACAAGGGTAAGTTTATTTTCCCATCTCTGCTCTCTTGTGGCATTGCAAAACTATCTGGTATAATGAATTTACCTCAGGACATACAATAGTGTTAGCAACCATCAGGACTTAGTCATTTTCCCCTGTTTCCAAGGAGTGGGCATTGATTGCATAAATGAAGCCTACTGATATATAGCTTGTTTGTAGCCCTTGGTTTGCCCTTAACTGTTCTTTGTGCAATAAAGGCCCTCCTAACCCATGGCTTTCATCTTTATCTCCACCCACCCAACCATCTGTAGGGCATATTATTCAAGCATATTTGTATCCTTACTCCCACTCTGTGCAATCAGCTGCAGAGGCTCTATTTTCCAAGTTTTTCCTTTTGTTTTTTGTTTTGTTTTTTTTAATATAAAATAAACTTTATTTACATTTAACATTTAACACAGACATTTACATTTTACATAAAACATATCTCATTTACACTTAGGCATTCCATCTTTTACATATTTTCATCGCCTCATAACTTATCAATTTTTATTTCTAATCTTTTGTATAATCCAATCTTCAATTCTATTCAATTTCTCTTATTTCACTTTATCCATTCTACTTTCTTTTTCCTTCCTACCTTCTTTCCTCCCACACTCCTCTCCTCCTACTACTTATCTCTTAACCCACAAAAACCCTTCCCTATCATTTTTATCAAATTTTTAGTTCTTTAGTTTTAATTTCTTTCCTTCGTTCTTTTATTTCTATATATATGTACTTGTTCTATTATTCTCTTCTACATTTTTCTTTTCTTTATTCATAGAGACTTAACCCCTACTGCCTACACAAACATACTACATATTCATACATCTTTAAAATTGCTTCCGGCTTTCTTAATTCAGAACATTAAATGTAACTAATTTGTATACATTTTCCTTCTTACTTTCTATATTTCTTTATTCCCCCCCCCCTTACTATATTTTTATTTGTAGTTGTATATTTACATATATACATATATTTCTATTTAATATTATATTCCTTTTTAAGATAGTCTGTAAAAGGGTCCCATACCTCTTTATGCTTCCCTATTTCTTTCCCTTTTATTAAGTTAGTTAATCTGTCTTCTTGCATTAATTCCATTAATTTCATAATCCATTCTTCTTTTGTTGGTATGTTTTCTTCCTTCCATAATTGCGCATATTTTACTCTTGCCGCCAGTTTTTCCTTTTGTGAAGGCTGAAAATGTGGGGTTAGGCGAAGTCATTCTCAGTGGTGACATCAGAACTTTGGAGTCAATGACCAAAGGCAGGCTGTGCAAGTCACTCTCTAGTGGACAGAATAAAGTCTCCTTCAATTTTCCCTTGACGTTTTAGTAGCATATACCATTTTTAATAGTTTTTTGGGGTGTTCCTTTTTGTTCTATAGGATCCAGTTCTCTATCCTATTATTTTGTTTGATTTGTACTGCATCTTGGGTACCTTTCTGGCAAAAAAGGTATTTTGCACATTTGAATGAGCAACCCTTTTCAATGCCTAATTATAATCCTGTTATAAAATCTTCTAATTCTATTTTATCACCACATTATTGTAAATTGTCTCATAGTGTATAAATCCTGTGTGTAAAACATGAATTAGGAAAATCAATCCCATTTTGTTCTGCCAAGAATTCAACACACTTTCACTGAACAGAAACCAGAGTAATTTTTCCTCTCTCTTATTCCTGTGACCATCTTTTTGCACATAAATTTATAGTTTATAGTTTATCAGTGGGTTGAAGCTTGGCTAGGGTGACTAAAGTATTCACTCTGCTAATTTGTTTCCAAAGCTGTCTAAAAGACAAATTTGTTAATGTCACTCAAATCTGCCATGATTAAATCCATATAGGAGGCACAGGCTAGATATGAACAGAATAGGGCTCTATTTCAAGGTGTGCACAAAGCAAAATAAAATTTTAGGTTAAAATATACTGTAGGTCTAAGACAGGTCCTTTTAATAGAGACCTGAGAGCATAATATACATTTGAGACATACCCCGATTTTCTTCTCATCACACCCTATGTCAATATGTAACCCATATTGTTTCTCTCCTCAATACTTAGAAATCTAGAGATCAGTACATACTGTACTGTAATGAGAATTGCCATCAGAATTCACTAGTGTGAGATTCTGAGGAAAATTTCATTGCTGACAGCTTTTGTGAAAATGATTCATAGAAGCAAGAAAGATGTAATTAAAATTAATCCAAATTTTTCAATAGGGTGGTATCTGCCTCTGCCAGCACCCAGTCCTGGAAAACATCAATATAGCTTGCAATTTCACATATGCTATCACTATCATCTTTTGCTTCTAAGTTTATGTACGAGAGGTGAAGGTACTCTCCACTGAAAGTACAAACTACTACTGGAGTTTGACATTCATTTTCTCCTATTGAAAACTCCTGTTCCCAAGAACATTCCCATCAGTATTCTTTTTATGCCTGTATGCTCTCAGTCAGCAGAAAAGCAGGAAGAATTATTGCAAAAGTAAAATCTCAAATGATTTAAGGTGGTAGGCATATTTTGATTAATTTGATTATCATCAGAAGGGTGATCAAAGAACAATCTCCTCTCTTTTGAATTCCTATAATAAATCCTGTTGAATTCACTGAGGACTTAGTCCCAAATAAGAGTGAAAAAAGGAATGTATCTTTTGGGATGTTTTGGTATGAAAATACATAATTGTTAAATGATGGTTATGAGGAATCCAGATGGCTCCCTCATGAAAATGCTTCTCAGCAATTTTCTAACTACAATGCTCTAAGAGCTGGCTGTGTAAATTCCAACTGGGAGTATGTACATGATCACAGAGTACCACAATACTATCAGACTTTAGATTACTATCAGTAATTACAGTTACTGTTGTACAGATAATAGTTTAGAACAATGTTATTAAACAAGACATTATATACTTCCAGGCAAAATTTCAGTTTGGGTAATCTGAAGCCATAGGCTATTATTGTGGCTAGCCAACTAAGCAGGTTTGGGCATGATTAGCAATCAGATGGAAGACAATCAGGAAATCCCAGGCCTCTGGACACATCTGGGAGGAGGAGAAGAACGGGAGGAGGAAGAGGAGGAGGAGGAGGAGGAGGAGGGGAGAAGGAGAAGGAGAAGGAGAAGGATGTTGTTGCCAAGAAAACTACACTGCACTGGAAGAAGGTGTTTGCAGTTTAGGAGCTGTTTAGATCCTAAAGTGCAGACTTTATCACTCTGCTGTCCTCTAGAATTGCTGGGACTACAACTTCCAGAACTCATGCTATCTGGTGGTCCCACAAATGTTAAACTTCCCTATGGATTATTAAAATTGTGAATTGTCTATGAGAACACTTGTAAAATTTCTGAGAAATGTGTAGAACATTGGAAAAGTGATGCTGTTGTTCCTAACTAGACATGCATGAATAGTACATGCACCCACTAAGGGACAAATCTAAACATATCCGCTAATCTTATACTAACTAATTTTGTCACAACTGCTGCAATTTCTTTGGAAATTCCTACAAATAGCACAGGCATTGTACTATCCCTTGATCTGAACAGAAACTCTGTTTGATGGCAGAGGTATCTACAAGGAAATAGAGAATGTAATTTCAAAATACTATTGTCATTATCCTTAAAACAAATTATGTGTTTGACAATGCTCTGAAGAATTCCTGCTTTGGAATGCAAACAAGCAAGATGGAGGTTTGAATCATTTAAAATGTAGAGATCAGTGTTACAAGAACTTCTCTTCCATTTGTTAGGGAATTCTGGAATGCTAGTAACAGAAAAAACCCATGCAGCATTTATCTAGTTTAGCAGAGTAAAAAAGAGTCCTGTAATAATCTTGCACATAAGGCTCAATTAAGTTCAGGGTAAAATAAACACACTGCACACGTTAATGTAAAGTTACAGAAAAATAGCTTACAGTTTTATTGTAGATCAGTTTCACGGTAGCAGAGGATGGTTCATGCGAGTGATAGGTTCTGACCAAAACCACAGTCGTTTTAACGTGGCCTTGCTGAATGCAAGTAAGAGCAACGTGGACAGCCATGGGTGACCATCCTCCCAGGTGGAGATTCATGCAGGAAAAGAGAAAGAAAGGAAGTAGAGTAACAGGAAATCGGATTTTCAAGCCCCTCCCACACAAAGCAAGTAAGATTAGGTTGCAGCAGGACTGCCCCTCCTTCAAGCTTGTGTGAGACGTGCTTGGTTGAAACCCAATATCTCTAACACCATTCCCCTTATCGTAACTAGGAGGTTTTTCTTTCTTTCAGGTATCTAAAAAAGATTTTGTGAATGATCACAAAGATGTTGTGAATGATGAGAACATTGGATCATTTTCAAGCTAAGCAGATGTTTTCCAATTAACCCAGTGCAAATCAGGTTTACTCTGATTCATGGAACTGATTCGGTCTGAAAAATCAGATCCACATTATTAAACTATTCAAACTTCAGAATCAGTTTTATTTAAATTGTTAATTCAAATTAAATTAATATTAAATGAATCATTAATTAAAATTTAAATGGATGAATCAGGTTGATTCACTTCAAAAATTGAAATGTTAGATCCATTTAACAAATCAAATCTAATTATTCATTCAAATAATTGAAACATCAATATCCAGTCAGGCCTTTTTCTATTGGATAAAAGCATGGAACTTTCTGAAACAGTTAAACCAGTGGTGGACAATAGTGATGGGCTTCAAGACATGCACACACGCACACACACACCAAATCTCCTTTTTTCACTCTTTTCCCAGAGTATTCATAGGCATATATACAGTTGTGCCACCCACATTTGGCAACAAACTAGCCAATTTTGGGCGATTGAATTTTCTTTTTGCAAATATAGGGGTGAAAATGGATGTGATTAGCTCTGCAAGTCAACCTCATTTACTTGATTTATATCCTGCCTTTTATATCAATTGGGAGCTCAAGGCAGCATACATAGCCTTTGTATTGTCGAAGGCTTTCACGGCCGGAGTTCAATGGCTGTTGTGGGTCTTCCGGGCTGTGTGGCCGTGTTCTGGAAGTTGTGGTTCCTTAAATGGAACCACAACTTCCAGAACACGGCCACACAGCCCGGAAGACCCACAACAGCCATACATAGCCTTTCTTCTCTTATTTTACCCTATAGCAACAACTCTGTGAGTTAGGTTGGGTTGAGAGAGTGTAAGTGGTCCAAAGTCATCCAGTAAGCTTCCATGGCTAAGCTTAGACTAGAACCTGAGTTTACCCCACTCCTAGTCCATCTTAACCTTTCCAGCCACTCAAAAAACAAACAAACATGTTAATCTTTGCCTCTAGAGATGTCCCTTATGCTGTTTGGAGGCCCAAACATTTTTTTAAGGGTGGCTCGCAGATCAAACTCCTATTAGTTAAGATTTGACTTCCGGGTGTTGAGGTGACCGGTGCGCTGAGCCGAAAGCTCCGCGGTTTTTCTGTTTGCGGCAATTTAAAACAAAAAAATCGCTGAAAAATCACCCTCGAAGAAAGGGCGAGCAGAAGATGGCTCACAAAAGGGTCGTCGGATCGCCACTCTCTCCCGACCCCCAGGGAGAGGGAGATCGAAGTGGTGAAAGACGGCTGGAACTGACAACTACAGCTCTGCGGAAACCGCGAATCTGAATAAGATAAGTAGCACATCACTCAACCTTTTAGACACATATTTTTATTTTTCAAATATTATTGCCTACTAATATCTAAGATTTATCTCTGGACTGTGATTTATAAATGCTGGTGTTTTATTTCTTTCTTGCCAAAGGAGTGTTTAAAAGGTGGGATTGGAAAGCTAATTGACTCTGCCTGAAATGGATTGAGTGACTTTCTCTTTTTATTCTTAATATTCCTATTTTTGGTTTGCTTTTACTCTTTTTGCAATTATAAGTATTTTTCTTTTGGGACTAACTTGCCTGGATTTAAAGTTTTTATGGATTAATGAATTAATGCACATGCGCCACCGCACACACCCCCGCGCCACCACCATGCACGCATGTGCTGCCACACGCCCCCCGCACCGCCACCATGCATGCGTGCACCACCACACCTGCACCGCTGCCGCCGCCGCCACTGCTGGTGTATCGCCAGCGGTGGCACTTTGGAAAGCCCTGCATTAGAGACTAAATCAGAAGATGTTACTAAGGAGCTTGAATATAATTTAGATATTACTGCATTAGCAGAAATGAGAGAGAAAGAATATATTTTGAGATTGAGAGCAGTTCCAGAACAATTAAATGAAAATGTAAGAGAAAGGATTGTTTCTATATTAGCTAAATTCTTGGAGATGAAAGAACAAGATCTAGATTTGGAAATAGATAAAATTTTCAGATTTAATTCACATTATACTAGAGATAAGAAAGTACCTAGAGATATATTGATACATTTTGTGAGAAAAGTTATAAAAGAGCAAATTTTGAAGAAGCACTATAATACTGGACTAAACATAGAAGGAAAATAAATAATTGTACTAAAAGAAATACCGTTGAGGATACTAAGAAAAACAAAAGATTACTCCTTCTTTATAGAAAAATTAAGGCAAAATAATATTTCATTTAGATGGGAGAGATTAGAAGGGGTATCTTTTATGTTCAAAGGGCAAAGGTTTAGGATAACCTGCATTTTAAAAGCAAAAGCATTTTTAGAGAAATATAAGACAGATATGAAAGATGCATCTGGAGATTTGGAAGGAAAAGTGGAGACATCAAAAGATAAAGAGATGAGTGAAGATTTATCTGTGTTGGGAGCTGTACCAAAAAATAAAGAGACGAGTGAAGACTTATCTGTGTTGGGAGCTACAGGAGTGGACTGGAAAAAAGGTTTTTAATCATCAAAATACCTATGAATTACAAATATTTGACATGGAACATTAATGGTGCCAACTCTCCACAAAAGAGGCAAAAAAAATTTCACTCTGAAAAAACTAAGATTGGATATAATTTTCTTACAAGAGACTCACATTTGTAAAAAAGACACTAAATATTTGATTTGTAAACAACTTGGAGAAGAATTTATTTCGGCTGGACTTAAAAAAACTAAGTGAGTAGTTTTGTATATAGAATCAAAGCTAAATCCAAAAAAGATACTAGTTGATGATGAAGGAAGATACATTGCAGTTGAAATCAATATACAAGAAACTAAAACATTAATTGTTGGACTTTATACACCAAATATGGACAAAGGAGTATTTTATAAAAATCTAATGGATAAACTCTTGGACTTACCCTATGAAAATTGGTGTTTTATGGGTGACTGGAATGGGGTTATTCACCCAATGATGGACAAACATTCACAAAAAGAAGTGAAACGCACACAGGGAAAATGACCACAAACATTCTTTGATTTGAAAGAAATGTTAGATCAACAAGATATTTGGAGATTGATGAATGGGACTTCAAGAGAATATACATATTACTCAGAGAGATTTAAATCCTTCTCCAGAATAGATATGATTTTGATTTCTAAAAGTTTAATGATGGACATTGGTAAAGTTGAAATATTACCTAAGACACTCTCAGATCATAATCCTGTAATGTTGACTTTTAAAGGAAAACAAAATGTATTTAGATGGAGATTTAATGAGTCAATTCTTCGGAAGAATGATATAGTTGATGCATGTAAAAAAAAGCTAAGAAAATATTTTCAATTGAATTTAAACAAAGGCACAAATATCCAAATTGTATGGGATGCCAGTAAAGCATATATGAGGGGTTATTTTATTCAATACAATGCTCAAATGAGAAGAAAGAAACAAGAGAGAATTCAATTGATTTTAGATGAAATTAAAAGTAAAGAGTTATGTTTAATAAATAAGCCAATGGATGATACCTTGCTTACGCAAATTAAATTTCTACAAAAACAAATATCAATGATATTGACACAAGAAATAGAAACACAAATGAGATTTACAAAACAAAAATACTTTGAACATGCAAATAAGCCAGGTAGATGGTTAGCCTATAAATTGAGGAAACAAAGACAAAAAAAATTAGTTGTTAATATACAACATGAAGGGAAAGTTCTGGCGAATAATATAGATATACAAGAAGCCTTTCACGATTATTATTCAAAATTATATAAAAAACAAGATGTTAAACAAATTGATATTGATGAATATTTGAGTAAACAAAAGTTAACTGCTCTTAATGATTAACAAAGACTAATATTAAATAATCCGATAACAACAGAGGAAATGGTAAAGGCTTTTAAAAAAATCAGTAGTGGAAAAGCACCTGGACTGGATGGTCTGTCGGCAGCTTATTATAAATACTTTGAGGATGAATTATGTTTACCACTGCAGAAGACTATGAACTCAATCTTGGAAACAGGAACCATGCCAGAGACTTGGAAAGAAGCACATATAAGATTGATCCCTAAAGAACAACAAGATTTGACTTTAACTAAGAATTATAGACCAATATGTTTATTGAATAATGATTATAAGATATTTACAACCATATTGGCAGAAAGAATGAAAAATATTCTTAAGAACTTTATCCATCAAGATCAAGCTGGATTTTTACCTAAGAGACAAATTAGAGACAATGTCCGAAATATATTAGATATATTGGAATATTTGGAACAACATTATGAAAAACAAGCGGCTTTGATATTTATAGATGCTGAAAAAGCTTTTGACAATTTAAATTGGCCTTTTATGTTTAAAGTATTGGAAAATATGAATTTTGGAGGAAACTTTATTAAGTGGATTAAATCAATATATACTCCCCAATTTGCAAAAATAATTATTAATGGAGAATTTAGTAAACCATGTGAAATTCAAAAAGGCACAAGACAAGGTTGTCCATTATCTCCACTTTTGTTTGTTTATATTGGTACTAGAGGTATTACTTAGAGACATTAGACAAGATGATGGTATTCATGGTATTCTCACTCGCTGGATCGTCACCTTGTTGTGAGTGGGCTTGTGTGTTCCCAATGAACCCTGTGAGCGAAGCCGTTGGGAGTCATGTACTCCTGGCAGGGTCACCCATGGCGGTAAGGTCCAGGGGGAGGAACCAGACAAAGAACGATCCAAGAAAGTCCACAACGGCAGAACAGGTGGAAGATAACAAGGTGTATTGTTACAACGGCTGCGAAGGCGGATGAAGGCTGCAGCAGACAAAAGGTCACCAATCGTCATGGTATCCATGCCATTGGATTAGAGCCTTTTTCTGTGAAGGTTGTGTGCTGATCGTTGTGCACCGATCTCCACACATAAAACAAATTCACGCACAGGCGTCTTCCAACCACACCAAACACAAAACAACCAAAAGTCCCATGGCGACTGACGAATGGCAACGGGGGCAGGACTGTGAAATCCGGAAGCTCCTAGTCATGGACCAGCACATGGGCGGTGGATACGGATTCAGTCGCCCTGACTCAAGGATCAAGGCAGTTGAGTAGTTCGGCAGCTGTATCCACGACTGATCAGCCCTATTTAGGATCCACTCTGCTCACCCCACATGGGGAGGGGCCTAGAAAAGGTGCCCTAAACATAGTCTGCCTCATTTTCTCCCTGACTGGATTACCACGACCAGTGGGGTCACCATCTAGCGGTCGTAAAAAACAAATGAATTTTGGAACATGGAATATACGGACACTGCAAGACAATATGGATAGTGAACGACCTGAACATAGGACTGCCATTATTGCAAGGGAGCTGAGACGTTTTAATATCGATATAGCAGCACTCCAAGAAACTCGAAGAGCAGGAGAAGGACAGTTGAAGGAAGAAAAAGGAGGTTATACCTTCTTTTGGAAAGGACTGCCTGAACAAGAACGACGAATACATGGGGTAGGCTTTGCTATCAAAAACGACCTTGTGAAGCTCTTGTCAGAAGTTCCCACTGGGATTAACGAACGACTCTCAACTCTGTGAATAAAACTTGCCAAAAACCAACAGGCAACTATCGTAAGTGCTTACGCACCAACACTAGATGCAGATAAGGATATCAAGGAAAAATTTTATACCCAGCTGGACACCATCTTATCAGAGATACCAAAGGAGGATAAAATTATCCTCCTGGGCGATTTCAATGCAAGAGTTGGGCGTGATTTTGATTTGTGGCCAGGGATCATTGGGAAAGAAGGAGTTGACAACAGCAACATGAATGGAATCTTACTTCTGACTAAATGTGCAGAGCATAACCTTGTCATTACTAACACACTCTTTCGCCAGAAAAATAAATTTAAAACATCATGGAAGCACCCACGGTCGAAGCACTGGCATCTTTTAGATTATGTAATTGTCCGTGCTAGAGATCACCGTGATGTACTTCTCACCAGAGCCATGACGAGCGCCGATGACTGCTGGACAGACCATCGATTAATTCGATCCATGATGGCCATAAAGATTGTCCCTCATCGTAGGCTCCAAGGAAGAAAACCAAGGCGTAAAATGAATACACTGGCCCTTCAAGATCCTATTAAACGAGCTTGCTTTCAATCATCTCTCAAGGAACATCTGCCTATGGAACTTCCTAAAAATGTTGAGGAACACTGGATTAAATTGAAGACTTCTATTATTTCAGCCTGTGAACAAACTATCGGATACCAGACTAAGAGACATCAGGACTGGTTTGATGAGAACGATAGTGAGATTGAACATATTATTGACAAGAAAAGGAAAGCCTTCCAGATATGGCAAAAAGATATTAACTGTGCCGTTAAGAAAAAAATCTATGCCAGTGCAAAGGCAGAAGTCCAAAGAAGAACTAGAGAACTTAAGAACATATGGTGGATAAAAAAAGCCCAAGAAACACAACATTTTGCAGATTCTCATGATGCACGGGGCTTTTTTAATGCCATAAAGGCCATCTATGGACCAACAAACCATGGTACAAATCCCTTACGCTCACTAGATGGTGCTAAACTTCTAAAGGACAAAGAGTCTATTGCACTGCGCTGGAAAGAGCATTACTACAATCTCCTTAATCGTCACTCTACTGTGGCTGATGAAGTCTTCTTGCAAATCCCGCAAAAACAAATAAGAGATGAGCTTGCAGTACCCCCTAGTTTGGAGGAAGTCAGTAAAGCCACTAAACAAATGAAAAATAACAAAGCTAGTGGACCTGATGGGATTCCCGCTGAAGTCTTTAAAGAAGGCGGGCCTGAACTTACACAACAACTTCATAAGCTCATCGAAAAAATCTGGATGCGGGAGGAGATTCCAGCAGACTTTAGGGATGCCATAATTATCACTCTCTTTAAAAAGGGTGATAGAACAGACTGTGGAAACTATCGAGGCATCTCCCTTCTAGCCACAGCAGGCAAAATCCTGGCAAAGATCGTTGCAAACCGTCTCCTATCTGTATCAGAAGACATCCTCCCTGAAACGCAAAATGGCTTCCGCCCTTCCAGGGGAACAGTGGATATGATCTTCACTGCACGACAGCTTCAAGAAAAATGCAAGGAGCAAAACCGCCCTTTGTACATGGCGTTTATTGATCTGACTAAAGCTTTTGATACTGTAAATCGTACTGCTCTCTGGACCATCCTTCTGAAAATCGGATGCCCTGATAAATTTGTGAACATCTTGCGGTTACTCCATGACGACATGATGGCAACAATCCTGAATAACAATGGCTCTCAAAGCGATCCATTTAAAGTGGAATCCGGCATTAAACAGGGATGTGTTATTGCTCCAACCTTATTCGCTATCTTCATCGCTATGATTATGCACCTTGTTGAAGAGAAACTTCCTACTGGTGTAGAAATTATATGTCGAACAGATGGAAAGCTTTTTAATCTTAGTAGGCTGAAAGCAAAAAATAAGGTAATTGCAACTTCTGTTATAGAACTTCAATATGCTGATGATAACGTAGTCTGTGCACACTCCGAGGAAGATCTTCAAACTATCCTAAACATCTTTGCAGAAGCATATGAAAAACTCGGCCTCTCGATTAACATTAAAAAAACCAAAGTGCTTTACCAGCAAGTTCGAACCAATCCCTCTGCAGCGCCATCAATCCAGCTTAAAGGTGTGTCACTAGAAAATGTCGATCACTTTTCTTATCTTGGCAGCCATCTATCTACAAAAGCCGACATCGACGCTGAAATTCAGCATCGCCTGAGCTCTGCGAGTGTAGCTTTCTCCCGAATGAAGCGTAGAGTGTTTGAGGATCGGGACATTCGCAGGGAGACCAAAATGCTTGTTTACAAAGCCATTGTACTACCAACCCTTCTGTACGCCTGTGAAACATGGACCCTCTACAAACGCCACCTGCAACTTCTTGAAAGATTCCATCAACGCTGCCTCCGAAAAATTGTGCAAATTACTTGGGAAGATAGGCGGACTAATGTTAGCGTATTAGAAGAAGCGAAAACCACCAGCATTGAAACAATGATCATCCAACATCAACTTCGCTGGACCGGTCATGTTGTTCGAATGCCTGACCATCGTCTTCCAAAGCAGCTACTTTACTCCCAACTTAAGAATGGAAAACGGAATATTGGTGGACAGCAAAAGAGATTCAAAGATACTCTCAAAGCTAATTTTAAGAAATGTAATATCAGCATTGAGAACTGGGAAGCCCTAACTCATGAGCGTTTCAATTGGAGGTCATCCTTTATTAATGGCGCCATGGACTTTGAAGAAGCACGAGTACAGGGCGAAAGGGAGAAAAGAGCTAAAAAGAAGGCACGTCAGGCAAACCCTCATCATGACCGTCTCCCACCCGGAAACCTATGCCCTCATTGTGGGAGGTTGTGCGGATCCAGAATTGGCCTTTATAGCCACTTACGGATCCACCGTTAAAATTTTACCTTTGGAAGACAATCTTACTCGGCTACGAGTGATCGCCAATGATGATGATGATGATTCATGGTATTAGAGTTAAAAAAGAAGTTTATAAACTGAGAGCCTTTGCTGACAACTTAGTCATTACTTTGGAGAATCCACTAAATGGAATTGAATTATTGATACAGAAATTGAATGACTTTGGGTCGTTAGCAGGGTTTAAAGTGAATCTACAAAAAACAAAAGTTTTGACTAAAAATATGGATCATCATCAACAAGAGAAATTGAAAGAAATAACAGGATATTCAATGGAAGAAAAAGTAAAATATCTGGGAGCATATCTAACATCGAAAAATGTTAAGTTGTTTAAGAATAATTATATTCCACTTTGGATAGATATTAAAAAAGACTTGGACCAATGGGAAAAATTGCAATTATCATTATTGGGTAGAATTTCAGCAATCAAAATGAATATTTTGCCACGAATTTTATACCTTTTTCAAACTATACCTATATTGGCATCAGAAGAACCTTTCAAACAATGGCAGCGAGATATTTCTAAGTTTATTTGGCAAGGGAAAAAAACAAGAATAAAATACAAAGTTTTAGAAGATTCAAAAGGAACGGGTGGATTAGGTTTACCGGATTTGAAATTATACTATGCCGCTTGTTGTTTGGTATGGATTAACAAATGGATAGTTTTGAAAAATGAAAAATTATTGAATTTGGAGGGTCATGAATTAAGATATGGATGGCATGGATATATGTGGCATGACAAAGTAAAAGTTAACGTGGACTTTAAAAATCATTACATTAGGGATCGCTTCCGGGTGCTAAAGATGTCGGTGCGCTGAACCGAGCTCTCCTGTCTCGGCTCTGCGGTTTGCCTGCCTGCAGCGGTTTTTAAAGAGATAAAACCGCTGAAATTTCCCCTTTGAAGAAAAGGGGATCAGAAGATAGACCACAAGGGTCGCTGGAATTGCTGCTCTTTCCCAATCCCCGTTTTTCCACCACGGGGAAAAGGAAATTGAAGCAGCGAAAGCGACTGGAGGAATCATCGCTATTGCTCTGCAGGAAGCCGTGAATTCTTTACAGATAAGTAGCACCTAAATTCAGCACTTTTAGTCACTGATTTATATTTGTGTTTATTTTAATTTTACTTATTATCTGCTAAGATCCTTCTATGGACATGATTGATACTGCTGGTGCTTGTATAACTTTCTTGCTAAGAAGACTTGAGAAAATGGTGGGAGTTTAAAGAATAATGACTTTACGTGGAGCTAAGTGATACTGAGTGATATTGACTATTGATGAATGGCTTATCTATCTTTGTGGGATTAATCTGTTTTCCTCTCTGGACTTTGAATTTAAACGGATTAATGGTCTGCCTTTTATTTTATTTTTTTTCTCATCTTGAGATGGCATTTTTTCCTTTTTTTTCCTGTAATGTGTTTGGATATTATTTGGATTATAAAGGGCATTTTTGGAGTTCCTTTGCTTTGAACAGTTTCTGGAATTTCCTTACTATATGGGATTTTAATAGACCTCTTTATTACATTTCATCTTGGAGAATAAAGACATTTAGTGCTGAAGCTCTCTCTCCCCCCCCCTTTTTTTTCTTCTTCTCCTTTTTGGGATTTGTGAATATAAGCTTGCCTGAGAACTGGATTGTAATTTTATTTCCAAAGATATTTTGACTACAGCTAAAGGAAATACCCGTTGTACTCTTATCTTCTATTTTCTGTATGTGAGAACGGTTGATTTTATCAAAGTACATTCTGCCTTCTTTTTATGCAACAACTATTAAGAAAAGGCAGTATTGTTTTTACTTTTTACTTTTTATTGTATATTAATTTTTTTTCTTTCACCTTTTGCCTTTGAATTTTTGAATAACTTTTATCCTTCCTCTCCCCCTTCCCTTTTTTCCCCCTTTTTTGCTGTTTGTTGTTGTTTCCTTTTGTCTTCCGTTATTTTTCTTTTTTTCTTTACAGGAATACTACACACAGCATGGCTACTGTGGCTGCAAGAGTGAAGAGGGATAGAGATAAGGAAAAGGAGAAAGAAACTGGGAGAATGTCTACTGACTCCATTGCATCATCTTCAGAAGTACCAACATCAGACATGAAAAAAATACTGGATGCGATTACAGCACTGAAGAAAAAAATTGATGACTCAACTGCTACTTTGGAGAAAAAGATGGATGACTCAATTGCTACCTTGGAGAAAAAGATGGATGA
The DNA here is from genome assembly GCA_023362775.1 of Charina bottae. NCBI lineage: Eukaryota > Metazoa > Chordata > Lepidosauria > Squamata > Charinaidae > Charina > Charina bottae. Next base: position 13,958,966 of record JALMGJ010000003.1, read on the forward strand.
TTCAATTGCTACCTTGGAGAAAAAGATGGATGACTCAATTGCCTCCTTAGATATAAAAATGGATAAAAAAAATAACAATCTAGGTCAACAAGTAGACAAAAAAATGGAGGCAATGAAAGAAGATTTAAAAGAAGAATTTAGAAAAGAAATACAAAATGTCAAAGAGGTAGTAAATACCTTATCAGGGGAATCTAAAGAGACACAAGAACAGGTTAAGAAATTAGATATCAAATCAGAATCTATTACTAAAGATATGGAATACAACTTAGATGCTATTGCCCTAGTAGAAATGAGAGAAAAAGAATTCATTTTGAGATTGAGAGGAGTCCCAGAAAAGTCAGATGAGAACACAAGAGAATATATAGTTGGCGCTTTAGCCCAATACTTACAGATAGAAGAAGAAGACCTGGACTCTGAAATAGATAAAATCTTTAGAGTTAATTCACGTTATGCTAGAGAGAAGAAAGTGCCAAGAGATATATTGATATATTTTGTGAGGAAAGTTACAAAAGAGCAAATTCTGAAGAAACACTATAGTGACAGATTAAATATAGCAGGGAAAGATATAATTGTCTTAAAAGAAGTCCCATTAAGAATATTAAGAAAAAGAAAAGAATACTCCTTCTTTACAGATAAATTAAAGCAAAATAACATACCATTTAGATGGGAAAGAATAGAAGGAGTATCTTTTACCTTTAAAGAGCAAAGATTTAAAATAAATTCCATTTTGAAAGCAAAGGCCTTCATAGAGAAATATATGACAGATATGAGTGATGTATCTAAAGTTCTGGAAGAAATGAAAGAGACATTCAAAGATAAGGAAAAGAGTGAGGACTTATTGGAGATGGGAGCTACCGGAGTGGATTTAAAAAAGAACTTTTAAATACCCAAATACCATGGACTTTAAATATCTAACATGGAATATCAATGGGGCAAATTCTCCCCAAAAGAGAAAGAAAAATTTTCATTTTTTGAAAAAAATTAAACTGGATGTAATTTGCTTACAAGAGACTCATATTTGTAAAAAAGACATTAAGTATTTGATTCAAAAACAACTAGGAGTAGAATTTATTTCAGCTGGATTAAAAAAAACTAAGCGGGTAGTTTTGTATATGCAACAAAAACTTAATCCAAAATTAATATTGACTGATGATGAAGATATATTGCAGTGGAAGTAAATATACAAGGGACTAAAACATTGATGGTTGGGATTTATGCTCCAAATTTTGATAAAGGACTATTTTATAAGAACCTAATGGACAAACATTTGGACTTATCATATGAGAATTGGTGTTTTATGGGGGATTGGAATGGGGTGATTCTCCCAATGGAAGATAGACACTCGCAAAAAAATGTGAAACCTACACAGGGAAAACTACCCCAAACTTTTTTTGATTTAAAAGATACGTTGGACTTACAAGATATTTGGAGACTTATGAATGGAAACTCTAAAGAATATACATACTATTCAGAGAGATACAAATCATTTTTCAGAATAGATATGTTCTTGATTTCTAAAACCTTAATGATGGATGTAAATAAGGTTGAAATACTACCTAAAACTTTATCAGATCATAAACCTGTCTTACTAACTATTAAAGGAAAAAGGAATGTATTTCGATGGAGGCTAAATGAGTCAATTTTCCGGAAAGAGGACGTGGTTGACTCATGTAAGAAAAGACTTTCTACTAAATTCAAACAAGGACACTAGTACACAAGTAGTTTGGGATGCAAGTAAAGCTTATATGAGGGGTTACTTCATTCAATATAATGCTCAAATGAGGAAAAAGAAGCAAGAAAAAATTCAATTGATCTTGGATGAAATTAAAAATAAAGAGAAATGTCTGAGGGATAAACCGATGGATAATACATTGATAACTCAAATTAAATTTCTACAAAAACATATATCGATGACTTTGGTACAGGAAATAGAAATTCAAATGAAATTTACAAAACAGAAATATTTTGAATTTGCAAATAAACCAGGAAGATGGTTAGCTTATAAGTTAAGAAAACAAAGACAAAAAATATATAATTTCTAATATACAACATAAAGGGAAAATTTTAGTGAACAATGTGGAGATACAAGAAGCATTTCATTCTTATTATACAGCATTGTATAAAAAACAGGATGTTCAAATAGCTGAAATTGATGAATATACTGTATGAGTAAGCAAAGATTAACTGTTTTAAATGATGAACAAAGAACATTACTTAATAATCCTATAACAAAAGAAGAAATGACAATGGCTTTTAAGAAAATTAAAAGTGGAAAAGCACCAGGACTGAATGGACTATCGGCAGCCTACTACAAATATTTTGAAGATGAATTGAGTATTCCTCTCCAAAAAAATATAAATTCAATTTTGGAAACAGGAATTATGCCAGAAACATGGAAAGAGGCTCATATTACTTTGATTCCGAAAGAACAACTAAATTTGAATTCAACAAAGAATTATAGACCAATATCATTATTGAATAATGATTACAAGATATTTACGACAGTTTTAGCGGAAAGATTGAAAAATACTCTTGGAAATTTTATTCATCAAGATCAAGCAGGTTTTTTACCCAAAAGACAAATTAGAGACAATATTAGAAATGTTTTGGATGTATTAGAGTATTTAGAACAACATAATGAAAAACAAGCCGCTTTGATATTTATAGATGCCGAAAAAGCATTTGACAATTTAAATTGGTTCTTTATGTTTAAAGTATTGGAGATTATGAATTTTGGCAGGAATTTTATTAAGTGGATTAAATCAATTTATACACCTCAATTTGCAGAAATAATTGTTAATGGAGATTTTAGTAAACCTTGTGAAATACAAAAAGGTACAAGACAAGGCTGTCCTTTATCTCTGCTTTTGTTTATATTGGTTTTAGAAGTTCTACTTAGAGATATTAGACAGGATGATGGTATTCATGGCATTAGAGTTAAAAAGGAAGTTTACAAATTAAGAGCCTTTGCAGACGACCTAGTCATTACCTTAGAGAATCCACTGGATGGAATTGAATTACTGATGCAGAAATTGAAGGACTTTGGGTCGTTAGCAGGGTTCAAAGTTAATTTACAGAAAACAAAAGTTTTGACTAAGAACATGGACTATCATCAACAAGAGAAATTGAGAGAAATTACAGGATATTCCTTGGAGAAAAAAGTAAAATATTTGGGAGTTTATTTAACATCGAAAAATGTTAAATTATTTCAAAATAACTATACCCCACTTTGGATTGACATTAAAAAAGATTTAGATCGTTGGGGAAAACTACAACTATCATTATTGGGGAGAATCTCAGCGATCAAAATGAATATATTACCAAGAATTTTATATCTCTTTCAAACAATACCTATATTGACATCAGAGGAACCATTTAAACAGTGGCAGAAAGACATTTCTAAGTTCATTTGGCAAGGGAAAAAACCAAGAATAAAATATAAAGTCTTGCAAGATTCAAAAGAAAAAGGTGGTCTAGGACTCCCGAATTTGAAATTATACCATGCAGCTTGTGGTTTGGTATGGCTTAAGGAATGGATTGTTCTGAGAAATGAAAAATTATTAAATTTGGAAGGACATGAATTGAGATTCGGATGGCATGGATATCTGTGGTATGGATAAGGCTAAAATTAATGTGGACTTTAAAAATCACTACATTAGAAGATCTTTGTTGAGAATTTGGAATAAATATAAACCAATTTTATGTTACAAGAGACCTTTATGGATTTCCACGCAAGAAGCTTTTTATAGAACAGAAGCAAGAAATAAAGATAAGTGGTTGACATATAAGGACTTTTTAAAAAAAGAACAAGGACACTATGTGATAAAATCAAAAGAAGAACTTGCTCAAGAAGGATATACTTTTCAATGGCTCTCCTATATGCAACTTATAGAGAAATTTAAATTAGACAAAAAAAAATTGGAATTTGAACAAACTAAATCATAATTTGAAATACAACTATGTGAAAATGATGAACATTTAATTGCTAAAATGTATAAATTATTGTTAAAAGGAGAAATGGTAGAGGAACAAGTTAAAGACTGTATGATTCAATGGGCGAAAAATATTGGCCACAATATACAACTTCAGCAATGGGAAGATATGTGGATTAAAGGATTAAAATTTACCTTATGTTACAACCTAAAAGAAAACTTTTATAAGATGATGTATCGATGGTATATGACCCCACAAAAACTCTCAAAAATGTACGGGAACATCTCCAACTTATGTTGGAAATGTACAAAACAAAAAGGGTCTTTTTACCATATGTGGTGGACTTGTAACATTGCAAAAGAATTTTGGACTGAGATATATTCATTGATGCAAAATATACTACAGATACGAATACCATTTAAACCAGAATTTTTTTTACTTGGAATTTGGGATGTACAAATAGAAAAACATTTTTTTAGAATAATACAATATATGATTACAGCAGCAAGACTTTTATATGCACAAAATTGGAAAAACCAAAGTGTACCAACAATACAGGAATGGATGTTGAAATTATTAGAGATGGCAGAAAACGATAAACTGACTTGCTTATTAAAAGACAATTCAAATTATTACTTTCTTAAAGAGTGGAAACCATTGATGGACTATTTGCAAAAAGCAGGAGGAGTAAAGCTTGCGTGGGGTTTTGATGATTAGATTATATATAAATAGTATATAATAGACAAGAAAAATATATGAATGTTATATGAATAGCCAGCATGTAAGAACAAACTATCTATTTTATTCTTATGACCATAGATGGATCAGAGGTTACCTAATTTCTGTTTGTCTTTTTTTCTTTTTTTCTTTACTGCACTTTTCTTTTCTTTTCTTTTTAATTTGTATTTCTATTTCTGTTTCACTTTTAACTTTTAACTTTGTATATTTAAAAATCTAATAAAACTTAAAAAAAAAATCATTACATTAGAAGATCTGTTAAGAATTTGGAATAAATATAAATTAACTATGTTATAAAAGACCTTTATGGATCTCTACACAAGAAGCATTTCACAGAACAGAAGTAAGAGTTAAAGAAAAATGGCTGACTTATAAAGACTTTTTAAAAAAAGAGCAAGGACAATATAAAAGTTAATCAAAAGAAGAATTGGCTTCCGAAGGATATACTTTCCAATGGCTTTCTTACATGCAACTTGTAGAAAAATTTAAATCAGATAAAAAAGAATTCGAATTTGAACAAACAAAATCAGAATTTGAGACACAACTATGTGAGACAGATTACCATTTAATTGCTAAAATGTATAAATTATTGTTAAAAGGTGAAATGGTAGAGGAACAGGTTAAAGATTGTATGATTAAATGGGCAAAAAATATTGGTCATAATATTCAAATGCAACAATGGGAAGATATGTGGATTAAAGGATTAAACTTTACTTTGAGTTACAATTTGAAGGAAAACTTTTATAAGATGATGTATAGATGGTATATGACCCCACAAAAATTAGCTAAAATGTATGGGAATGTTTCCAACTTATGTTGGATATGTAAAAAAAAAGAGGGGGCATTTTATCATATGTGGTGGACTTGTGAGATTGCTAGGAAATTTTGGACTCAGATACATTCATTGATGCAAAATATTTTACAAATTCGAGTTCCATATAAACCAGAATTATTTTTATTGGGAATAACAGAAGAACAAATAGGAAAGAAATTTACAAGAATTATGCAATATATGGTTACAGCAGCAAGACTTGTATATGCACAAAATTGGAAAAATCAGACTATACCTACGATACAGGACTGGATGTTAAAAGTAATGGACATGGCAGAAAATGATAAATTGACATGTTTATTAAAAGAAAATACAAATTATTACTTTCTTAAAGAGTGGAAACCATTAACGGATTATTTGCAAAATGCAGGAGGGGCAAAGCTTATATGGGGTTTTAAAGATTAAAATATATATAAATTGATATATTAGACAGGAAATGTTTTACAATGTTATATATAGACCTAGCATGTAAGAGATTATTTTTTAAATTACTATGACCAGAGATAAATCGGAAGTTGACTAATTTCTGTGCTTTATCTTTTTTTTTTTTTCTTTACTTTACTACACCTTTTTTCTTTTTTCTTTAATTTGTATTTCTATTTCTTTTTCCGTTTCTAACTTTTATCTATGTATATTTAAAATTCAATAAAATTTACGGAAAAAAAACCTATTAGTTAAAATCATCGTCATTTTTGGAAAATACATAAAAGTCAGCATGGTAGAGCACAGACATTTCTATGGATATCACTGCTTTACTCTAAAGATCACTGGGTGACTTAAGGTCAGACAATACCTCTCAGATTAATCTACCTCACAAGATTGTTGAAATGGCAAAATATAAAGGCAATTTTTATGTAATTTGCATGAATGGTTTCCTTTTTTTAATGGTTCTCTGCTTTCATCTGAGGTAATTAAGCATCTAGTGATTTAGAGGAGTTGTGTAAAAAGGAATATAAACTGATAAATTATGCTATCCAAAATATAGACAAACTGAACACCGAAGATGTAGATGTATAGATGTAGACTGTTTGAAGCAAATTTTACTTAATGAAACTGTAAGGGAGGGATTTGAGAATTGGAAACCAATAATGACTGAAGGCGTGGTGGCTCAGCGGGTAAGATGCCAGGCTTGTCAATCGCAAGTTCGGAGGTTCGAATCCCTAGCCCCGCGTGACGGAGTGAGCTCCCGCACTAGCTCCAGCTCTTGCCAACCTAGCAATTCGAAAGCATGCAAATGCAAGTAGATGAATAGGTACAACTTCAGTGGGATGGTAACAGCGTTCCGCGTGCGTCATGCCGGCCACATGACCGTGGAAGCGTCTTTGGACAACGCTGGCTCTTCGGCTAACAAACGGAGATGAGCACCGGCCCCTAGAGTCGGACACGACTGCACAAAAGTGCGGGGGGAACCTTTACCTTTAATGACTGAAGAGGTTAATATGAGAAGAAACTAATAAGGGAGTTAAGACAGAACCTCAGATTAGTAATGCCCTCAAGGGAATCCATCTGAAGTCTAATAGCTTTTTTTTTTACAGCACACCAAAAAGACTTGAGTAAGTTCATTCACATGCATGGAATTTATTTGACCCAGTAAAAGTCAGATAGTCCAAAGATTTAAAAAAAATATTTATGAAACGATGAGATTAGGTAATAAGAAATCCTTTTGCATCTCAGTTCTTACCTTTTAAAAATGTTTTCTTCCTCCCACGGTTTCACTGGTGAGACTTAGCCATTTTCCCCAGTGTAATTAGAGGGTAAGTAACTCCTTGTGTCCCCGAGTCCTCATATATCCCCTCTTCTTCCATCCTAGTGTATAATGCTGGGAAAGGTAGAAGAAAACAGAAGAAGAGGTTGACCAGCAACAAGGTGGATGGACTTGATTACAGCAGCAATTGATGCACCTGTGGAAGACCTGGTGGGCCAGATCATCCTGGAGAAAGCCTATCTGTGTGGGCACTAAGAGTTGATACTGACTTGATGGCACATAATCATCTCTCTTAAACTTCTTGTGCCCTGTTCCATCAGCGTTTGATTTCACTCTACTCTCAGACTCTTGCGGAAAGTTAACTTAAGAATTGCTGGCCCCTTACAAATGCTACCTATGAGTATCCTAATTCCGCTTTTGTAGTTAACTATATTCAAATCTGTAACTTTTGCTATGTTTTTATTTTAATACTCTTGAGGCCTATATTTCCTTCCTTCAAGACTTCTGGCTTCTGACAGTGCATATCACACCTTAATACTCTGAACATATACTTTTCTAGCATGAATTTTTGTTGTTTATTCGTTCAGTCGCTTCCGACTCTTCGTGATTTCATGGACTAGCCCACGCCACAGCTTCCTGTCGGCCATCACCATCCCCAGCTCCCCCATGGCTGAGTCTGTCACCTCCAGAATATCATCCATCCATCCATCCATCTTGCCCTTGGCTGGCCCCTCTTCCTTTTGCCTTCCACTTTCCCTAGCATCAGCTTCTTCTCCAGGGTATCCTGTCTTCTCATTATGTGGCCAAAGTACTTCAGTTTTGCCTTTAATATCATTCCCTCAAGTGAGCAGTCTGGCTTTATTTCCTGGACTATGGACTGGTTTGATCTTCTTGCAGTCCAAGGCACTCTCAGAATTTTCCTCCAACACCACAGTTCAAAAGCATCTATCTTCCTTCGCTCAGCCTTCCTTATGGTCCAGCTCTCACAGCCATAGGTTACTACAGGGAATACCATTGCTTTAACTATGCGGACCTTTGTTGTCAGTGTGATGTCTCTGCTCTTAACTATTTTATCAAGATTTGCCATTGCTTTCCTCCTAAGAAGTAGACGTCTTCTGATTTCCTGGCTGCAGTCAGCATCTGCAGTAATCTTTGCGCCTAGAAATACAAAGTCTGTCACTGCCTCCACTTTTCTCCCTCTATTTGCCAGTTATCAATCAAGCTTGTTGCCATAATCTTGGGTTTTTTGAGGTTTAACTGCAACCCAGCTTTTGCACTTTCTTCTTTCACCTTCGTCATAAGGCTCCTCAACTCCTCCTCACTTTCAGCCATCAAAGTGGTATCATCTGCATATCTAAGATTGTTAATGTTTCCTCCAGGGATTTTAACTCCAGCCTTGGATTCCTCAAGCCCAGCACGTCGCATGATGTGTTCTGCGTACAGGTTGAATAGGTAGGGTGAGAGTATACAGCCCTGCCGTACTCCTTTCCCAATCTTAAACCAGTCCGTTCTTCCGTGCTCTGTTCTTACCGTTGCTACTTGGTCGTTATACAGATTCCTCAGGAGGCAGACAAGTGTTAGAGTTTTTCTATGTAGAATGCATACGAATGGATTCCTTCACTGTGAATTCCTAGTTTGTAAAGCCAGTATTTTTCCATTCCCTCTGCTGTAAATGTTCCCATAACATCGCACTAGTAAACAACAGGTGTGTGGCCTTGCCATAGCCAAAACAATCAGGCCAAATTGCTTATCTCATGGGAACAGTGTCCCGAAGGGAAGACAATGTGCAACACTGCCATCTCATGGCAATTTATAGTAAGTACAACTCTGTAAATGCATTGTCAGTTTGAAAATGTCCTGACCCACATATGGCCAATCAGAATGCTGAACCAAGTGTATAATTCAGCTATGAACTATGGGTCTACATCCATCTTTCTTCTTGACTTCTATCTGTCCTGTTACCATGTACTCTGTTCCTGAACAGTAACTATGCCTGGCCTTTGTATGGGCCATGATTTTTCATCTCATCTGCTGATGGAACTCTACGTATGCTTTATTTTTCCCTTTTGCAATAATGTACTATATCTCCATTATTGCCTTATGCTACAATAAAATATTGTTAGCCTTATACGTTGTTTGGATTACTCTGCGCCTGAAACCCCAAAAGCCAGCAACACCCCACAACAAGATGACTTGGTATCCCCATACCACCAAGATCTTGCCACAATTTGTTATGATCCACACAGTCAAAGGCTTTAGAATAGTCAATAAAACAAAAATAGATGTTTTTCTGAAACTCCCTGGCTTTCTCCATTATCCAGCGGATATTGGCAATTTGGTCTCTAGTTCCTCTGCCTTTTCTAAACCCAGCTTGTACATCTGGCAATTCTCGCTCCATGAATTGCTGGAGTCTACCTTGCAAGATCTTGAGCATTACCTTACTGGCATGTGAAATAAGTGCCACTGTTCGATAGTTTGAACATTCTTTAGTGCTTCCCTTTTTTGGTATGGGGATATAAGTTGATTTTTCCCAATCTGATGGCCATTCTTGTGTTTTCCAAATTTGCTGGCATATGGCATGCATCACCTTGACAGCATCATCTTGCAAGATTTTAAACAGTTAAGCTGGTATACCATCATCTCCTGCTGCTTTTTTATTAGCAATGCTTCTTAAGGCCCATTCAACCTCACTCTTCAGGATGTCTGGCTCTAACTCACTGACCACACTGTCAAAGCTATCTCCAATATTATTATCCTTCCTATACAGATCTTCCGTATATTATTGCCACCTTTTCTCGATCTCTTCTCTTTCTGTTAGGTCCTTACCATCTTTGTTTTTGATCATACCCATTTTTGCCTGGAATTTACCTCCGATGTTTCTAATTTTATGGAAGAGGTCTCTTGTCCTTCCTATTCTATTGTCTTCTTCCACTTCCGCACATTGCTTGTTTAAAAATAATTCCTTATCTCTTCTGGCTAACCTCTGGAATTTTGCATTTAATTGGGCATATCTCCCCCTATCACTGTTGCCTTTTGCTTTCCTTCTTTCTTGGGCTACTTCCAGTGTTTCAGCAGACAGCCATCTTGCCTTCTTGGTTTTCTTTTTCTTTGGGACGTTTTTTGTTGCCGCCTCCTGAACAATGTTGCGAACTTCTGTCCATAGTTCTTCCGGGACCCTATCTACTAAATCTAGTCCCTTAAATCTATTCTTCACCTCCACTGCATATTCCTTAGGAATATTAGTGAGCTCATATCTAACTGATCTGTGGGTCTTCCCTATTCTCTTTAGTCTGATTCTAAATTTTGCAATAAATGCAAAATTTGCATTTATTGCAAAACCATGAATACACTGTATCATTAAATATGAAAAATGAGGATATGCAGAATTATAGTCTTTGAGGCAGTCTGAACTAGATTTTGAATGAAAATAGATTTCATTGATTTATTTTTGGTGGGACTAGACTGACTAAATGGCCCACAGATTCTACTGCTTTTTTATTGTGGTTTTGTGCGTATGGGTGTGTGCACCCACTGTTTAAGGTGAAGCAATAATTCAAGTATAAAATAGCATTTAAAGGTCTGGATATGCATATGAAACACATACAAACACAGGGCAGATTTAAAATGAAAATAGTAACACAGAAATTTGGGGGAACATCCTGAGGCAAACTTGAAATGGTGGCTCCTACAGACCCAATCCTCACTATTGCATTGCCTTTGCTCCTATTATTCATAGCCAGCATTGACAATGGCTGGAAAATGCTGGAGCTGTCCTCTAGCACCAATGGAAAGCACTAGCTCTGGGAGGATCATTATAAAAACAGTGAGATCCAGTGAGTGGAGACACACAAAGACCTTACTACACTGTGGAACATAAAGACAGTAAGGAAGTAGTTATTTGAGGGCCCCAAACTACAGTATATTTTGCAATAAATGTTGTGGCAAAAGGAAAGAGATTCCATCCAAAGGTATTGCACAAAATTGTATTGTATGATATTTTGAACTGTTAGAGAATCATTTTTTAAAATATTTCCCCCTAACTCAGTGGGTAAGATGCCAGGCTTGTCAATCGGAAGATCACACATTCGGAGGTTCGAATACCTAGCCCCGCATGACAGAGTGAGTTCCTGCACTAGCCCCAGCTCTTGCCAACCTAGCAATTCGAAAGCATGCAAATGCAAGTAGATTAATAGGTACCACTTCAGTGGGTAGGTAAAAGTGTTCTGCATGCGTCATGATGGCCACATGACCACGGAAGCGTCTTCGGACAACGCTGGCTCTTCGGCTAACAAACGGAGATGAGCACTGGTCCCTAGACTCAGACACGACTGCACAAATGTGGGGGGGGGGGAACCTTTACCTTTTTGGTAGACTTAGAAATCTGTTTGACATTTGGTTAATATGTAAGATATATTGATTGTTTGATTATGTGACATCAAGTTGGAGTCAAATCTTAGCAGCCACATAGATTTTCTGCATGATGATCTGTCCCTAACCTGGTCCTTCAGGCCTTCCAACAGTACACTCATTGTCACTGTAACTGAATCCATCCATCTTGCTACTGGTCATCCTCTTCTCTTTCCTTCTACCCTTCCCATCTTTACAGCCTCTCCAGAGAGTTAGGTCTTGGCATAATGTATCCAGACTAGGATAATATAAGCCTGGTTATTTGCGCCATGGGTGAAAACACTGAGTTGATTTGTTTGATGATCCATTTGTATGTTTTCTTGGCTGTCCATGATATTTTCAGGAGTCTTCTCACACCCCCAAAGTTCAATAGAGTCAATACTCCTTATCCTGCTGCTTAAAGATCCAACTTTAACTTCCATTGAGCATCACAAAAAATACCATAGTTTGCACTATTCTGATCATTATAGTTCCCTTTTTTTCCTGTTTTTGTTTGTTTGGTTTTTGTAGTTTTTCCTGCATTTCCTTCCAGTTTTTTTTTAATTTGCATTTTTTCTATTTCTTTCTGTGAAACTTGTTAAGATACTCTTTAATAAATTTTAAAATAAAAAAGAATGGGACCTACTTAACTAAAATGCACCTATTTCATATACAGGGAGGTCCTTTAAAGGTAATATAGCAGTTGCCTATCTAAAGCATTACAGGTAATGCTTGCTTAATGACCCTAATTCGGACTGGAATTTCCATCACTAAGCGATGCAGTCATTAGGAAAAATATCATATGACTGCACCGCTTAGCAAAAGCAGTTTTGGGAGTCCTGGTTGCAGGCATTAGGCCAAGACCTTATGCTTCTCCTGCCCCACCACATTTGCGAATGCTTCATCTCCCCGCACCTGCCAATTTCCCACCCCATCTCTGCCCTTCTGGCTGCCCTGCACCCCGACCACCCTGCATTCCACTGCCCACTAAATGTAGGCAGGCTGCCAAGTGCCCAAATTTTGATCACATTGTCTGTGGGGGCACAGCGATGGCCATAACTTTGAGGACCAGGCATAAGTACCCTTCGTTCAGTGCTTACTGGTCATTAAGTGAGGACTACCTGTAGAATGTTTTTCACTTCATTGCAAAATTCTGAAGGAAAAAAAGATAGTGACTGGAGAAGAAGTCTGAGTAAGCTAAGGAAGTGTGACTTGATTTTCATGTGGACAGTTTGTTACTGAGGGAAATGATGAAGTTCTATGTGCAAAATAAAATAAGAAAGCATGCAAGCCAGAAAAATGTGTGTGTGTATTTGTGCCAACTGAACAAATCCAGCCATTTTTCTTGTTTCTTTGTTTGTTCTCTATTCTTCAAAGCGTGAGAAACAGTAGGCAGTAGGCCTGCTATTCAAGCAATAATCCAATGGTGCAGATGTTAAAGATAATGGATGGAGTCATGGAGAGGATGAAGAATCTTTACACTATGTTATATACATACTCAACCCATCTTTCTATAGCAGTGCTAAGTCATTATAAAGAACTCTTTTTCACTAGGGGACTAGCTGCTACTGCTGACTATACTTAGGCTTTGTTGGTGTTGGGTATATACTGTACTGTAAGATCAGCAGCAAATACCAGGCTTTTTTCCAAAAATGCAACCATTCAACCCAAAGCAGAAAAACGTGGATTGCAAGGGGGGGGGGGGAAGGGGGGGATTAAATAGAGTTGTTTCTAGTTACTGATCCAGGATTGTTCTGATAACTGAATGACTCTGATAAAGTTAGATTGCAGAAAGGTAGTGAATAATCCTCTAGTTGCCTGCCTCATATTACCTCCCAGTTACTGAAGTGTGTCTGTGTATGTGCACATTTGCCTTTGCTGGAACATTCCAGTACTAAATGAGAAAAGTCCCTTGTAAAAATGAATCCATCTGGAGCTATAGCTCTTGTCAACTGCTTTCCTTTTCAATTTAATTGCCGTTGTTTATTTATTTGTTCAAATGTATATTATACCCTTCCTTGTATTCCTAATCTTAAGTAATTTTTGGTATCACCATAATATTCACAATGTCAAATGAATAAATATTTCATTGCTTCATAAAGGGATCTTCCACATTCTTTTTCTGAAGCATCCTGCTAGTGAATCTGTCTCTTTATTTAATAATGAGAAGAGAGAATCACCAAGGAGCAGTGAACATAAAAAGAACTTGCTTGGTTTACCATAATTCCCTAAGGTGACATCGTCGTCATCATCATCATCATCATCATCATCATCATCATCATCATCCTTGCTCCCCATTTAAATGAAGACATAAATCTTCACATTGTTCACAGACATCTCTGAATGAAAGAAGAAAGAAAATATCTAAAGTATATAGAGGTGGCCCAAAAATAAAAATAAAATAAAAAATACCAAAAAATGTTCTTTATAAAGGAGTTAAAACAATTTCAGTAAATTGCAGACATCACACAGATCACATGATAAACCATGGGTTAATCATTAGGGTGATCTTAGTTGTTTTCCCAATCCATAATAAAATTGGTTTCCTTCATTCCCACCCCAATCCAATAATTTGCTTCCAGTTTAGTTTCAGTCCAAAGAACTTACACAATTAATTCCTACTCATATTCTGTTATTCTGTTATTCAGAGCTGATGGCTAAAATAAGATAGAATTGTTCTGAATTAGAAGAATTACTACAATGAGTTCAGAGTTGAAGTATGTGGATGATGCAATCCTCATGTCACTAATCTGAAGAGTGGACCTCCTTCCCTTCTCTTTCTTCTCTAGAGACCCTAAAAATGTGCTGCTGAAATTTGGTAACAAGCTACTGAGTTCTGGCAGATTGATTTTTTTTGCTTTTCCTCATCCCAGAGTTATGGTCTATTCCTCCAGTATAATTAACATACCTTCTTTTTAATAATAATAATAATAATAATAATAATAATAATAATAATAGGTAATTATCAGTATTTATTGGCATACTGGGTGCCATATCAAAAAACTTTGGATGGCATAAATGTCCATCCATCAATTACAAAAGGCCACACTGCTTGGATCTGCACAAATACTACGCCGATACATTACGATATCTTAGGTTCTTGGGAAGAACTTGATGCGAATGAAGACCCACACCAGCTAAAGAACTGGCATCTGTGATTTCACATTGTTGTTTATATAATAATAATAATAATAATAATAATAATAATAATAATAAATAAATTTTTGCAGTAGCTAAAATTTCCAGCCCTCCTCTTCTGGTGAGGTAGCTAACCACGACTTCTGCATCTTTGGTGGCCAAAATTAGAAATGGTGGCCAAAATAGAAATAGAATCCCTCAGCCATGAAATTTCCTCACCCTGATTTTCATCCTACAGCATTGTGTTGATAATATCTACCCCTGCCCCTCTCAAAAGCCAATTTAATATTTTATGTGGTTTATAAACAATGTGCAAAAACACTGCTTATGTATAAAATACTGTACATGCAGTAATATAGATGTATACAGTTAATTCAAAGTTTTTGCAGTTTTTAAATTAATACACAAACACAGATTGGGACTTTAGAGATGGTAGACAATAACTGAGAGTTGTCACAAATGCCTTGAGTACAGTATAGCATTTCAGTACAAAATTCAGAAATATAGAATAATGTAGAATCCTTAATGCATCAGAAACATACTGGAGATAAATCTATGTCATTCAAAATTTCAAAGGGAGCAATTTCAACAAGGATAATTTGGAATTGTCTTTATTTGTGCTACTCAAGATTTCAATTCTGATCCTATATTTCAAGTTCTCCATCTCTAGTTACAATAACACAAAATTGTTTCGTACAGCTAAATGGATGAGCCTTCTTTCTGGTCCCAAGTTTGAAAGAAAGATGGAGGAAGATGGACTCATAAGAAACTACACTATTTTCTATAAGACAAGCACAGTTTCTCAGTGGGGTTTCACACATTTCTAGAAATGCTAGTTTCTGGAAAGTTGGAGTCCTGGGGATTTCATGGATATAACCATACAGTTTTCTCAGCAACAATGCAAAAGTAGGTTACTGTTGTCTTCTTTTGGGATTATGATTATGATTATTGACGTCTTACTTTAGCCTACAACTTCTAGTATTTCTTGGTACAAGATTTAAGTTCACAGTATTCATACAAACTATAAACCATGCTTCTGTAGCCTTGCTAACAGCTTTATTGAGAGCAAACAAAACATAATTACATCCCTTCAGTCCATTGGAAACCTTACAGCAACAGACAAGCATTGAAAGCACATACCATAATACTTATCCCTGGAAAAGTTCACATTTATGGCTTTTTAAAAAAATGTATAGCTTATAATTGGGGCATGGTGGCTCAGAAGGTAAGATGCCAGGCTTGTCGATTGGAAGATCACAAGTTCGGAGGTTCGAATCCCTAGCCCCGTGTGACGGAGTGAGCTCCCGCACTCGCCCCAGCTCTTGCCAACCTAGCAATTCGAAAGCATGCAAATGCAAGTAGATGAATAGGGACCACTTCAGTGGGAAGGTAACAGCGTTCTGCACGTGTCACGCCGGCCACATGACCATGGAAGCATCTTCGGACAGCGCTGGCTCTTCGGCTAACAAACGGAGATGAGCATCAGCCCCTAGAGTCAGACACGACTGCACAAATGTGCGGGGGGAACCTTTACCTTTACCTATAGCTTATAATTAGGCATGTGATTAAAAAATCTACATTTCTAATAGGTGCTAGAAGATATGTTTAAACAAGCTACAGGTGCCAAAATAAATAAAAACAAGATACTCCCAAAATAAATTCCAGGTGCTATTCATTTAAATGTAAGTCACACTCGGTTGTACGGAGTCCTTGAACTAACGATGTTCTTCCATACATTTCTCCACAGTTTTCCAACAAAAGCTTAACCATGCTTAACGTTTTGAGAACAACCATAATCATCTGGGTGCTGCCCCCTAGCCCGGCAAGAAGAAGAAAGATTCTCACACACATACTACAGCTGTTCCACTTCCTGGACTTTTTAGCTGCTTCTAGGCTATCTGAAAAATACAAAGGAAAAAAAACATGTAGAGCTGTTGCTAAGTAACAACTGTTAAGTCTACTGCAAGGATTCAGCCAGCTGGCTTGAAAAAGATGTAGGAAAAGAGAGAGAAAGGGGAGATATTGCAATATGTGTGGGGTGGAAGCCATGCCATCCTGAAAGGCTATTTTCAAATATGCACAAATGAGTTAATTAATGTCATTATTGCTTACCATCCAGCTGCTAGAAGCATTTGGCTAGCTATTCACTTCCTTTTTTATCAATTTTTCCTCAAAAATATCTATTGAAATTCTTTAGGCAAAATACAAATGACTCTCTGTAATAACATTGTTGGCATGATGGAACATATTTGGAACCAAGTGCTAAGTTCCAAGATTTAGAGCACACTGCCCAATGAAATTTGTAGTACTCTTGTTCTACTAAAGTCAGCAAATACTTTTTATTACCTTCTGCAGACTGAAAACTCACACTTGGGCCTTTCCATACAAACTGGACTAGTATGTGGAGGGAATAATCACCTTGTCACTCATTTTGACCACCAGGTGCTATGGCAGATACTGACTCCCTTAACTGGAGCATTGTCACCAAAGCTCCAAGCCTTCTATAAAGAATGAGCATATAAGGCACACTTTCTTTTCCCCACAAATTAAGTTCTTAGTTCAGATCCCCACACCAGAACCAGCTTAACCAGGTTAAGATGTCTTAACCTAAAGATATGGAAGTTGAATAAAAACAGTGTTGCCTATGTGAAAGCCAACCAACCAAGGAAAGACATTTTTTTCTGTAACTCAGATCTCAAACTGTAGTTTGTGGATGTTCATGGATGAACATAAATTCCTGTACATATGGATACAAACACACAAGGGTGCACAGGAAATTGAGAAAAGTAACACTTTAAAATGACCTGCTCCAAGTAATTCCCTCTCCCTCCCATTGCAAGGGACACAGTGCATTAAAACTACTAAAAAGCCCCAAAGAGCAGAAGGAAAACAAGGCATTTAAAGAATTAGGATACTATTCATTTTTACAGACCTGCATGAAATGTCTGACTTCCAGAGGGGCCATGATACCTTTACCTTTTTACTGTTTTATCAATGCATCTGATTTCTGTGCTGTTGTAGTATTTAAATAACTGGAGATTAGTATTGTTTAGTGCAAGCAGTTTCTTTTTTAATGCAACTCCTGAAGGGTTCATTTTTTATCTCTTTCTCTTTGTTTAATGTAGTAAATTTTGCTTCTCTTTTAACTCTGAAAGCAAATTTGGTAGTAATTTTACTACACTATGTACTGAAAGAACTTGCAGTAATATGCTAAATGTTATTCAGTCTCACTTTCATTTATACAGTATATAGTAGTTTGGACAAAATACTCAGTGCTTGGATAAAACTATATATAGAGAGTGGTTGGGAAGTGATATTTCCCAAATATTGGATTGGGATACAAATGCCACTAATTACAGGGTAAAACAAATTTCTTTATTTCCCTAACAATATGTCTACAGCTTGGAGGCTGAAAAGAAGATTAGCTACAGTAGGTATATACCCTGTGAAGGTTAAGGCTGTCTCTTGGAAATGGGACAAACTGAATTTGCAAGCATTTATATGGTAATTGCCAAGTACACAAAAGTGCTTTCCAAGCAAGTTATTGGATTATTCTTTACATCATTTGGTTTAAAGCAGGGGTGGGAAACTTGTAGTTCCAGAGTCCTTTTTTACTGCTCTAAGAGCCTAAGTGTTTACCAAAGACTAAGGACTTCCTGCTCTGTTGAGAAGGGTAAAAATAGTGTAAGACCTAAACTAGCTTCAATAGAGGTTTATCTGTGTGGAGGGGGTTAGGTGGGGTGGTGTACCTTCAAGGCAGTCCTGACTCCTGACAAGTCCCTGCAGTTTTCTTTGCAAGGTTTGCCCATTGCCTGCTTCCTAGGGCTGAGAGAGAGAGAGTGGCCCAGGGTCACCCAGCTGGCTTCTTGCCTAAGGCAGGACTAGAACTCACAGTCTCCCAGTTTCTAGCCTGATACCTTAATCACTACACCAAACTGGCTCTCTCATAGGTACATACCCTTTACACCAGTGTTTCTCAACTTTAAGATGTGTGGACTTCAACTCCCAGCATGCTGGCTGGGGAATACTGTATGTGCCTTTGAATCAGCCTTGATGCCTGGTGACTGCCTGGACTTGTCCAGGCAGTTTTCTTGGTAGCATTTTTGGAAGTGGTTTGCCCTTGGCTTCTTCCTACAGCTGAGAGTGACTGGCCCAGGGTCACCCAGCTGGCTTTGTGCCTAAGGCGGGACTAGAATTCATGGTCTCCCAGTTTCTAGCCTGATACCTTAACCACTACACCAAACTGTTTTTCTTAATCGAGTTACATACTTGATTTAATCCCCCTAAGCATAATGACATGGTAGAAATCTAAAATGATCAAGATATGAATGAATATTATGAAAAAAATTTGAAATTGAAATAAATATAGCCAACAAGAAAACAGGTTTGAAATACAGGAATTCTGATCTCATTTAATGTATGAGAATACACATTTAAAAAGAATATTTATATTTTATTGCTAATCTAAGAAGAAGCAGTACAAAGATAGGATACAATGGTATGCTGCCCCTTCAAGTAACCAATTATAACTTGCCATAAATTTCAGATATAAGCTTGTACCTATTTTCCATTTCTAAAGGCTATGTATTAAAATATCAGGAGAAGCATTAATAGAATTGCAGGATTAAACCTGTCTACAACCAGGTCTTTTTATAAAATAATCATGAATATGAATGTAATAAAAAAAAATCTTAAGCAAGAAAATTCTTATAAGTGTCTCCATGGAGCTTAAGAATGAAGGCATTTGCCCTTGGCCCCATGCATAAAGGAGATGGTTCAGTATTTGCAATTATTAATGGTTTTCATTTCTGGCGGTAAAATGGATCAGTTTAGAAATTAATTTCCAACATCACATTAGTATTTTAGATTTCTCTACATGACTTCCGGTGAGAATATGGTGGACTGAGCAGCTGTGCCTGCAAGATCCGCAGGCAGAACTGGCTTCATGGCAGTTTTTTCGGGCTCAGGCTAGTTTCTCCTGTAGCCCTGAGCTTTTTTCCAGATTAAGGAAAAAGCTTGGAACCGACCCATTTGTCCTCCAGACGTCGAGTTTTAGCCAGGAAACCGCGGACAGAGTGGGCAATCGATGGGTAAAGACTTCACCGGGAGGCTGGGATTTCACAATTTCTGAGCCGTGCTGCAGCCTCTTTTAAAGGGACAGTAAGTCCTGCCTTCTCATTTCTAAAACACCCAAGTTATATTTTTTTAAGTTTTGAACCCTAAGAGAGGCTTTCTACAGTAAGGAGAAACAGACTCTCTTGGTGCCCATCATTATTTCTGGATTACTTTTTAAAATCTTTTTAAGTTTTGGCCTGTTTTCCCATTTAAGGATTAAGGAAGATTGAGAATAAATAATTGCCTTCCTGTTATTATTTTTGTACTGAATTTGAAGGATTGAATATTCTCCTACATACTGGATTTCTTGTTTTTAATTCTTAGTTTTCTGCTCACTTTCCTTGAGATCTGCTTGTTAGTATTGATTTAATTTCATGTGGAAACTTTGTATCAACTTATTAACTTGTTAACTCCTATCTATAAGGACTATAAAATATTTACAACAGTGCTGGCGGAAAGAATGAAAAACATTCTTAAGAATTTTATTCATGAGGATCAGGCAGGATTTCTGCCTAAGAGACAAATTCGAGACAATGTTCGAAATGGTTTGGATATATTGGAGTACTTGGAACAACATAATGAAAAACAGGCTGGTTTGGTATTTGTAGATGCTGAAAAAGCCTTTGATAATTTAAATTGGCCCTTTTTGTTTAAAGTATTGGAAATTATGAACTTTGGAGGAAATTTTAGCAAATGGATTAAATCTATATATACCCCCCAAACCGCTAAAATAATTGTTAATGGTGATTTGAGTAAATCATGTGAAATTCAAAAAGGTACAAGACAAGGATGTCCTTTATCCCCACTTTTGTTTATATTGGTCCTAGAAGTTTTACTTAGAGATATCAGACAAGATGATGGCATATCTGGAATAAGAGTTAAAAAAGAAGTTTATAAGCTAAGAGCCTTTGCTGACGACCTAGTCATCACTTTAGAAAACCCATTAGATGGGATTGAGTTATTAATGCAGAAATTGAAAGACTTTGGGTCGCTAGCAGGGTTCAAAGTGAATTTACAGAAAACAAAAGTTTTAACTAAGAATATGAATTGTCAACAACAAGAGAAACTGTCTTCTGTGCCTAGGAAGATTAAGACCATTTCACAAGCTCAACAGCAGCAGGGTAATCTTAACGATCCTCCTTTAGATGATAAAGGGACTTAGAAACAAACATCTCAAAATAACCATGACCTAGCCCCAGGTGCAAGGTCACACAGCCAGCCTAGAAACATATTTAAGGATTCCCTTACTAACTTTACTCAGACTGAAGAAGCTCCTTGGATAAGGAGTGAAACGTTTCCACTAAGAAAATAGAAATCCAGTTGACATGATTCAAGCTACAGACAATTCCACCTGGATGACTGAGAACCTTCATAGACATAAAGAGAAACTGAAAGAATTAACTGGATTTACAATGGAAAAAAAATAAAATATTTGGGAATATATTTAACATCAAAGAATGTCAATCTGTTTCAGAATAATTGTTCTTTACTATGGACAAATATAAAAAAAGACTTAGATCGGTGGGAGAAATTAAAATTATCATTATTAGGTAGAATATCAGTGATTAAAATGAATGTTTTACCAAGAATTTTATATCTTTTCCAAACAGTACCTATATTGGCTTCAGAAGCACCTTTTAAACAATGGCAACATGATATATCCAAGTTTATATGGCAAGGGAAAAAACCAAGAATAAAATATAAAGTTTTGCAAGATTCAAAAGAAAGAGGTGGCTTGGGCCTCCCAGATTTGAAATTATACTATGCAGCATGTTGTTTAGTATGGCTTAAAGAATGGATTGTTTTAAAAAATGAAAAATTATTGAATTTAGAAGGTCATGACTTAAGATACGGATGGCATGGATATTTATGGTATGATAAAGTTAATGTGGACTTTAAAAATCATTATATTAGAAGATCTTTGTTAAAGATTTGGAATAAATATAGATTAACTTTATGTTATAAGATGCCTTTATGGATTTCTACACAGGAAGCATTTAATAGAACTGAAACAAGAGATAAAGATAAATGTTTGACTTATAAGGACTTGCTAAAAAAAGAACAAGGAGAATACAAAATTAAATCAAAAGAACAACTTGCTTTGGAAGGATATACTTTTCAATGGCTTTCCTATATGCAGCTTATAGAAAAAATTAAGTCAGATAAAAAAGACTTTGGATTCCAACAGAGTAAATCGGAATTTGAAATACAACTTTGTGAAACAGATGAACATTTAATTGCCAAAATGTATAAACTATTGCTGAGAGGAGAAATGGTGGAAGAACAAGTTAAAGACTGTATGATTAAATGGGCACAAAATATTGGATATAACATACATATGCAGCAATGGGAAAATATGTGGACTAAAGGATTGAAGTTTACTCTGTGTTATAATTTAAAGGAAAATTTCTATAAGATGATGTACCGATGGTATATGACACCCCAAAAACTTGCGAAAATATATGGGACTGTTTCTAACATTTGCTGGAAACGTAATAAACAAGAGGGGTCGTTCTATCACATGTGGTGGTCATGTGGGATTGCAAAGAAATTTTGGACCCAAATACATACGTTGATGCAGAGTATATTAGAAATACAGATTCCGTTTAAACCAGAATTATTCCTGTTGGGAATATTGGATTTACAAATAGAAAAACATTTTGTTAGAATTATACAATATATGATAACAGCAGCAAGACTTCTTTATGCACAATTTTCGAAAACACAGGCTTTACCAACAGTACTAGAGTGGATGCTAAAATTGATGGACATGGCAGAAAATGATAAATTGACTTGTTTATTGAAAGAAAACTCAAGTCATCAATATCTCAAAGAGTGGAAACCATTGATGGACTATTTGCGAAATGCAGGAGGGGTGAAGCTTACATGGGGATTTGAAGAGTAGATTAAATATAAAAGAGTATATTAGACAAAGAATTATTTCTATCTATTGTATGAAAAACCAACATTTAAGGCAGATTCTTTTATTTACATGACCAGAAATAGATTGGAAGTTATCTAATTTTCATACCTTTTTCTTTCTTTTACTTTACTACACTTTTTCTTTTTCTATATTTTGTATTTCTATTTCTTTTTCTGTTTCTAACTTTTAACTATGTATTTTAAAATCCTAATAAAATTTATTTTTAAAAAAACTTGTTAACTCCTATCTACTTTGAGTTAAGCAGCTAGGAGGCATCATAATCTACTGCCTGAAAAATGGAAGATTTTAAAGAGATTTTTTTGGAGTTTAAGCAGTCCTTTAAAGAGATTCTTTCAGAGTACAGTCAAGTTATTCTGCAGAATATACGGGATATTGGGGAAGAGATAATTTTTAAACAATGTCATATGGCTGAAGATGGTTTAGAGGAAGATGAAGATTTTGGCAAAGAGGAAGATGCTTTTGTGGTCAGTGATGTTGAAGATATGCCAGGTGAAGACTACAAATTGGAACTGAAGGGGTTACAATGACAGTCTGAACTGCAGATTATAAAGAACTTTGTTTTTCTGGGGAAATGTTATGTCTTTCTGAAGGATTGTTAGGAGAAAGAAAAAATTATGTTATGTGGGAGCTTTTTTACTCAGACGTTTGAATTTTTAAGGGAAGCAGTTGGGCCTTTTGATTTCCACAACAAAAACGCCTTGGGCATAATTGGGAGATATGTAACTACCTTAGTTTATTTTGAAGTAGGGTAAAAATTTAGGAATGTATAACTGGATTGATAATGAGGTTATGATGATTTTGTTTTCTTTTAATGATTTGGATTAAGATATATTGAAATTATTTTAAGATTTGTTTAATTTGCAAGATTTATTAGAGATTTATAAGATATAATAATAATCGTTTGATTTTTAGGTTTCATAGAGTTAAGATTATTGTATTATTGATTATAAAAGCAGACAATTTATATGTATTTATAATTTGATTTTGATTATAGTGGATAGAAATAGAGAATAGTGATAGGAAAGAAATAACTAAATGGATGTTGATTTATGGGGGAGGGAAGTTGATTTAGAAATATATATATATATATATATATATATATATATATATATATATAGACACACACACATACACACACACACACATACATTTTCTTTATATAACTGGAAGGAGCAATTACATTAGTGACTTGTATATGTACTAATGGAAAGATTTATAGAAATGGTGTGATCTTGGTTTGATACAGAGTAAGAGATTGATTAGAATAATTGCTGTATATTCTTGCTGTTCAAAGTCGGAAGTCACCTTTGTCTGTAAACTTTAAAATCCTTTTTTCCTGTGTTTCTCACTTTTTTAGCTTTTTTTCTTTTGTAGTTTTTTTGTTTTTCTGTAGTTTTTATCTCTTTCTTAAACTTAATAAAATTCTTACTAAAAAAAGATTTATCTACACACTTTTCTTTATAGGACCAGTGGAGGGAGGGAGAGAGAGAAAACCCTAGCAGAAAGAACAGAAGGCCCTTTCCTGAAAAGGCCTGTGCAGAGGCAATTATCTGTGAAAATACTGGAGAATCAAATTAAAAAAAGGTCATGAAGCCATATTCCTTCCTTCAATGTGCACCTTTGCCAAGTTTATCAGTTAGTGAACTAATCCTATTTTAATATCTACTAAGGAAGAAAGATGATGTTTAAAGAAATACATTCCTAGCTGCAACAGCTACATAACATATATTAAGGGCAATATGATAAGCTGTACCAAGCAGTAATTAATGAAACACTTGGACATGTCTACTCTCTACCTCTATCTACATGTTACATGAGGGTTTAATGGAAAAAAAATGCTTCTACCTCCATACCTTTAGTTTAAATAGGGACATTTTAATAAATATATGAAACAGGAAAATAATCCTAGAAATCAGCTATTTCGTTACCTGTATTTACTTCTCCATATAATCACCACCATTCACTACACACTTCTGCCAACAATGGACAAGCTTCTATCTTCTTAAAACCATCATAAAAGAAATCTACACTTGGTCTCTTCAACAAAGAAATAAAACTGCTCTTTTTCTGTTAAATGTGGGTTTCACCATAGCTGTGATCTTTTTTTCTTTTTCTTTTTCCAGCACACCTGCTGGGAACAAATCACAGAGGGTTCTGCCAAATGTAGATTAACAGCAGAAAGAAGCTTGCCAGCAATAATGGTGATGCAGGGAGCCAAATATGGCTGTCAGTTCCACCAGACTAGCTAATCCATCTCATCTACTTACCTAAATCCCTGAAATATCAACTTCTAGAAAAGTGAAATAAGTTACTTGCACGATCTTAAAGCTTTCATACAAGGAATATCTTGTAGACATTATAAGCAAAAAGTATTGAAATGACTGTATATTGGGATTCTTCTCTTTCTCCTTTGCAAATGTTCTTCCATGTCACAAAGACCATCCTAGTGTTGGAAGAAATTAAGATTTCTCCCTGCCATCCATGTTGTCTTCCCCCAGAACACTGTCTGCCCTCCATGTTGTCTTCCCCCAGAACACATAAAGGAAGCCCAATTGTTAAAAGGTTACAAAATAGAATGTGTTTGATAATGCCAGAGATTAAGATGTAAAAGGAAGCCCAACTGTTTACACAAAGGATTCCCTTTCCGATTCAATCAGAAACCTTGGAACACAAAAGGTGCTCATTCACAGAAGTAGCCGAGCCCATTCAGGTGACAGCCAAACAGATCTCCATAATCCAGTCACAAAAGATTCTTTCCAAGGTGAGCATTCCAAGCTAGTAGACAAAGCCGCAGCCCCACAGGAAAGGAAACACGAACAGCAGGGGGCCTGACCACAGAGCGCCTCCTCTCTGAAATCTGATAAACTACACTCTTCTCAAGTTCTTAGGGGGCGGGAACACCTTTGCATAGCAACAGCCAAGCTCTCCTATATAAGGGGCTGGTGGGGAAACACATGCATGGCCACCCTTGACAACACGCTTACTCTGTATTTTGTGTTCTCGGAGAATAAACCTTTAGCCCAGAGCTTTCCAAACTTTTCATGTTGGTGACACACTTTTTAGACATGCATCATTTTGTGACACACTCTTACAGCAGGGCACAAGGCAGGCACTAGGACCTGCGTGGAATCACAGCAGGTTTGGAGGCAGCAGGGCACAAGGCAGGCACTAGAACCTGCGCGGAATCCTGGCAGGGCAGGTTTGGAGGCAGCAAGGCACAAGGCAGGCACTAGGACCTGCGCAGAATCCTGGCAGGGCTTGGAGGCAGCAGCAGCCACGACACACCCAGACACTGCAGCCAACACACTAATGTGTCCTGACACACAGTTTAGAAAGCTATGCTTTAGCCTCTGTTCCAGCAATTCCCTGTGTTTCTTAATTTCCGGCTCAGGTCGAACCCTTGGTAAGATTTCCTTCCTTTCTATGAGAAACTTCAAAAAGATACTTTGCATTCCTGAACATGCTTTGCACAGCATTTTTGTGCCCTCACAATTAAAAGCAAAGCAAAACAACCATACTGAATTACTACACTTCAGAAGCCACCTACAATAACTCTGACTGGGCAAGGCTTCCAAGTACAGGGGGAGGGTTTAAAAATGTGCTGTAAATGAAGCTATTATTATTATTAGTAGTAGTAGGTTTAATATTTATTTTTAAGTCCAGAGTTTTAGATGCTAGCATAGAGAGATCAATAAACTAATCTTTTGCAGTAAAAATATAGTTGCATTTATTCAAAACAAAAGAACATATTTACAATCTCTTTCACCTCCAGAGAGGCACAGGCAGGCAAAAAACAACTTCCATTTGAATAGATACAGATAAGCAGTCTCTAGGGTTAACAATGGATCACCTTTTTATACAACTTAACTTCTTGAACATAAACAATAATTTACCATAGCAACACAGCAGCATGTGACTGCCCCAGCTGAGCCAAGCTGAAGCAAGTACACCTCACATGGTAACAAACACAAAGATAAGCCTTATATGGTAATTGGAATGTTAATGTTTGGAGTCCTTCTGGTGCCAAAGGTAAGAGAGAAAAAATTAGCTCAGCTTGTCCTTTTAAACTGAGGCTTGTAACCCAGATTCTTCCAGATCACAAAATAAAAAATACAACATAGTATACCGCCCAACTCCCAATGACTCTGTGTATTTCACTAGTAAACAACATTAAAATGAATAAAACAATATAATAATAGATAGAGCCAATTTGGTGTAGTAGTTAAGGCACCAGGCTAGAAACCGGGAGACCATGAGTTCTAGTCCCACCTCAGGCACAAAGCCAACTAGGTGACCTTGGGCCAGTCACTCTCTCTCAGCCCTAGGGAGGAGGCAATGGAAAACCACTTCCAAAATCTTGCCAAGAAAACTGCAAGGACTGTCCAGGCAGTTACCAAGGGTCAACACTGACTCGAAGGCAAAAAGAAAAGAAATGAAAATAAAAATAGTGGACAAGAGCAAGGAATAAAAGACAGCAACTGAAGTAAATCTTGTTGTTTCCTCATCTCAGTGAGTTAAATTGTTTAATATCAACCAACTTGTCCAAGCAATCTGAAGCAGCCTTATATACCCCTAAACCATATAAAGCTACTTTACTTGTACAAGGCAGATATACACAGAGATAATTCCTTTTTTTAAAAAAAGATAACCAGGGAATTTAGAATGGGTGCTGGGGGGAAGAGAAAATATTCCCTCTGCCACTGAGATTCTATTACTGCTAGAAGATAGGCTGCTAACAGCCTGGTAGAGCTTTCCTGGTAAGTACATTTACTAAGAACAAAACATGAGTAACTTTGGGAACTTTGATCTGGATGTTCAAGCATCCTTGTAGGACGTCCAGCAGAGAAGACAGAGATAAAAAGATAAGAAACAAATCATAGTTGAATTAAGTCAGGCTCTACTGGGAGAAGAGGGAGAAATAGAGAAGATGAATGAAATTGGAGTCTGCAATTGTTAGGCAGGCCAAGAAGAGAGGAAGTGAGGGACAGCAAGTCAACTGTCAGGTCAAGCAGGTGGCAGAGAGCAAGGAAAGATTTACCTTTTTTTCCCAGTTCGCACAGACACAAATAGGAACAGAGAAAGAGAAAAATCTTCAGCAGAAGGACCAAATCCCAAAACACAAGAACAATCAGCAGACTTTTTACCAGGTAAGACTCAAAAAATTAGCAGCATAGAAAGCAAGAAGCATCAGGAGACAGCTGTGGGCAATGTGAATTCTGAGATATGACTTCCGAAGCACACACTGCATCCAGGGGTACAGGCCCAGTTGTGTTGCCCCAAAGCAAAAATCAGAGCATCTGCTGAAGGCTTCATGGAGAACCAAAAGGATTGTAAATGCCAAAATTATCTTCTGAATCAAAGAACACAACATGCAGGATAAGTATGTATGATGGTAGTTGGATATTCTCAAAGAATACAGAGGTCTTGACATTTTTAGTTATAGGAAGGGGAGCCATTCCCTCTCCAGTCTGAACTCCACCCTTTGATGTTCCTTGCCCCCCCTTTTTTTTTGACACTGGGTGATTTGCAGGTTAAAGGACAAAACAGTATCTCAAACCTTTTATAAGTTTAAGATTATGCATTACCTTTGAATCCTCCAAACTAGACACATTTGGTAAAGTTAAGGGGCAAATATACTGTATATTACTTTAATTCCTTAATTTCTCCCTTTGAACTCCTCAAAATGCAAAAAAAAAAAAAAAAGGACAGTCAGTCATTTTCTTTCAGTTATTGACCAGCAAAACAGATCTTTCAAAAAAAAAAAAAAGGAGTCACATTTAACTCACTGAATATCAATGCAGCCTATATAGCACAGAAATTGACTAGAATAAAACAAGCTATAAAATCATATAGCAATACAACTAAAATTGTAGATTTAACTTTAAAGAATTTTGGGCATAAAAGTAATATAGTAGGGCATTATGCAATTTGAATGAGGCAATTAAATGATTATTTAGAATAACAGAGTGGTAAAATTACTGATCTAAAGTATAGAACCATTATAATGCTAAAATCCGTGGAAAAAACTGTAATATTTAATATTATATCTAGAGAAAATGCAGTGATGCAGTGTATAAGGAAGAACAATACATAAGAACTTATTATGGTTTCAAAACTAAAAGTTAGAGTCCAATTTTAATGACTATATTGTTAAAATGACTCTGGCAACTATTAATGAAATTAAAACAGAAGTAAGAATCAATTGACAATTAGAACATAATACATTGTTATAAAGTAGTGACTAAATGGACAGCTGCATCTGAAATGTTTCCAAACAGAGAATATCTAGGAGGTGTTTGAAGAGAGGTTATGTCATATTGTACAAACTATGGAACAGTATTTGGCTGCAATCATTGAAGTAGAATCAGATTGATCTTATAGTAATGATATGAGATAGAAGGAATCAGTGAGACCAGGGTGCTTGTTGATGAGTGGGAATAGTAATTCCTGGTGAGCGTCAGCATAGAGGGAGCAGTACAATATAACATCTTCCAGTGGTTCAGTTGCTCCTCCACCACATGGGCACAATCTTCACTCAAAAGGGATGTTCCTGTTTCTTCCCCTCAATGACTGCTGTTGGAAGGGCATTGAATCTAGCCAAATAGGTTGTTTTCTTTCTTTAATTAATTAATTAATTTCTATCCCACATTTATTATTTTTGTAAATAACTCAAGGTGGCGAATATACCTAATGCGCCTTCCTCCTCCTATTTTCCCCACAACAACAACCCTGTGAGGTTGAGTGGGGTGAGGTGAGTTGGGCTGAGAGAGAGTGAGTGGCCCAAGGTCACCCAGCTGGCTTTCATGTCTAAGGCGGGACTAGAACTCACAGACTCCTGGTTTCTAGCCCAGCACCTTAAACACTATACCAAATTTGGCTGGGTGAAGTAAATGTACAGAGTGGCTCAGAAGGATGTTTCTGGGCAAGAGTAACAAATCTGATTATAGCTCTCAACTAATGTACTTTTGTAGCCCACCAGGGACAAGTTTGACTCCACCCATTTCTGTAATGTTATCACCTGATATAAACTCTGTGGTTTCCAGGCAGGGTACAAATATAGAATGAAGCCCCATAACATGTCTTATTCTTGACTTTTAACTGTGTTGTAATTGAAAATACAACTGCTATTAACATTTAACAACAATTGGAAATATTTTAATATTTTATCTTCCAGTACTATGACTCTATGCAATCAATGTGTGTCTCTGGTAGGATTTATTGATAGATTTATTTGACATTTAAAACAAGGAATCCATTGTGAAATCTCAATGGAAGTAAAATTTGGGGACTTACTAGGAAATTCCTTATTAGTTCTTATATATAACAACATTTATTGTTTTCCTCAATCCTGGTCAAGTGCTCTATCTGCTTCATTCTAAGGGCATGTCCAAACCAGTTGAAAATGGTTCCACGCCTGTGTGATCCACAATGTCAGACACTTCTGAACCATACCATTTCCACTCCTTCATTCCTTGCTAAGCACTTTGAAGCAGACCTGTAATAACTTCATTTCCATCATCCTCAAAATGCTGAGAATATGCAGGAAACACCAGAAGCCAATCAGTACTCACTTCGAACTGACCAGTAAGAATGTTTTTGTTTTGATCTGATCAGTGTCCCAGCCCTATCCCAATCTATCCTAGATCCTGCAGAAACAAAAGCAACTTATTCCCAATCCAAGTAAAAGGGTAATTAATTAATTAATTAGCAGTCCTCAACCTTGTTTTGAGTACCTATGGAGTGCATGTGCATCTACATGGTCATTTGAAAAAGGTGAGGGGGTAGTGATTGCTATGAAGGAAACATATCACCTGTAAAAATTCCATTGCTCTGCTCCATTTAAAATCCTCTTGTAAACTGTAAGGGAGAAATGATAGCATGCAGCATTTTTGCCATCAGGTGCTTTCCCCAATACCTTTAACCATAGCTGCATGCTGATACAGCAGTTGGCATGCAGAAAAAGTAAAAAGGCATCCTTTGAAAGCCTGCAGACAGACACCTTTAACCATAGTTACATGCTGGTACAGCAGTTGCCATGGAAAAAGAAGAGAAAGGTATAATTTGGAACACTGTAGACAGGAAGGTCTATGAAAAGAGGAGAGAATAAGTGTTACTAGGTTCATGTCCTGTAATTCCTCATTAGAGGAAGAGTAACATGAACAGCTTGCTGAACCATTTCATGAAGAGCCAAACTGCTAAACAGAATTTGTGGAGACCAGAGTCCCTCCTGATGCCAACCCTGTAGCTCATGCCTACAACCTTGATGAAGTTAACCCGCTCCAACCCCAGAAGTTTCATGAGTGCAAGATCAGGACCATTTCACAATAATTAGGATTGGATAGGAACTAGGGGGCTTGCTGTTACAGGCATGGATACTAAATAACTACTCTATGTCCTGTAAGTTTTTATTCTGAAAGTGAACCTTGTAAATGATTTCCTAAAGAACTTTTTCTACAACCAGGGACCATCTAAATGAACACCCCTTCCCTACATGTTCATATTTAAAAACATGGGAATTTACATTAATGAACCAGTTTTCAGCCACGGATCCATTTTCACAAACCATCCGACTGGGGGTTGAGGTACAAGCAGCCTATCAGCAATGGATCATCATGCTATCAGCAGCTGATTGGCAATGGATGCAGGGAGGTGGGAAGCAACTGGTCACATGACTGGTGGTGAATATTGGCTGCCTGCAGAATGAGGTGGCAAGCATGGTCTGTTGATGAGTTTTGGGAGGCTGCAGAAGACACCTCATAGACATATGTGGACTAACAGTGGTTTATGAACCACAGTTTAAGAAACAGTGCCCTAGTCAAACAATCTAGCATCCTGTAAATATTGCTGAACTATTTCTCTCAGCATCCTTCATGACTGGTCTGCTGAGAATTCTAGTTAGATATATCTGAAGACCTAAAGTCCCTCGCTATTGTTTTCTAACATAGGTAAAAACCTTAAAATAATGTGTGTTGTTTATAGTCTTCTTTAAATTAAACATTTTTAAATATAAACCATGAAAGGTAAAAGACATACAAAAGAGTAAAATACAGTTGTATTCATAGGTGAAGGAAGGGTGACAAATATGGAGTTGGCAAGTCCTAACACATCTAGGAGTTTTTGGGGAAATGGAGGTGATGGTTGGCAGCTAAAATGACAACATGGACTTAGACAGCTCTAGTGGCTATTAAAGTGGATTGTTAATTTTACTCCAGAGAATGGGTGGCTAGTGATCCTAAAATGGATTGGACAGTATTTGTTCAGCTGAAGGCTCATTAATTCATGAATAGCCCAAAATCTACAAAGTATTCAAGGGTATGACCCAGCAAACACTCACCAAAGAGAATCATGGGACAAATTCTGACCAGCACAGATGGCATGGGTGGGATGTGTTAGAAGATAGAAGTAAGAAAATCAGAGATTTACTGTCAGAGTGTCACAAGCTGGATGAAAGCCAACTGCTAGTTTACCTGATTGAGAAAGATAAGAAATTGCCATTAAGTTCTCTAGGTTCTTAACTCTAGATTGGAGTATGTCTAGTACTTAACAACACAAAGTGATGCATAAATGCTAGAGACACACATGTGCTAAGTTAATATCATAACTTGCTGAGATACATATTCTTAAAATGACTTTGGGCTGGGAAAAGGGGAAACTGCTGTGGAATGTAAAGTGATTAGAAGGGTATAAATCACTTACACAGCAGGAACCTGAAAACTTGAAACTGCTTCTTGCTATCCTTTAAATTAAAATAAGAGGAAAAACTGGAATACTTTGTGGAACTACCTCTTTCAGTTCAGTCCCGCTTGAACCCATTTATGCACCTCTGGTGACAGCCCTAATAACTTCCTGAAGTTCTAAATTCATCACTTAACCAGTGCCAATATTCTTCAGCTTCCATAATTTTAAATTGATACTCATCTGTTGAAGGCTTTCACGGCCGGAGTTCAATGGCTGTTGTGGGTCTTCCGGGCTGTGTGGCTGTGTTCTGGAAGTTGTGGTTCCTAACGTTTTCCACAGACTTCTGTCTGTGCTCCTGCCCTCTGAAGATGCTGGCCACAGATGCTGGCGAAACATTAGGAACCACAACTTCCAGAACACGGCCACACAGCCCGGAAGACCCACAACAGCCATTGATACTCATCTGTTTTCAGATTGATACTATTTGATTACATACCTAGTTATGTTAATTTTGGAAGGTACAACTGTCATAAATTCTTCAGTGGGTCCTCATCCATTATATATATAAATAATAAGGCAACAACACATGCTGCAGGTTTTTCTTATATTAATTATATATTATTTGCCTTCTTGGAAGACAGGCTCAATAAAAGACACAAAGAATAACACTGTATCAACTGTATCTTCAGTTACTTTACCAATGTGTACTGACCCAATAATTAAAAAAAAAATCTAATTGAAAACTGTGTGTCTCCCTTTCCGGTGGCTGTTTTTTGTTTAATAGCACAATGAGGAAACAGTCTGTGAAATTGCTTTGGGTATTTCTTCTTTCAATTCCTAATTTGAAATAATTCTGCTTTTCCTCTTCACACCGAACCATATGATTAAAGAAAAGTGAGGAGTAGGGAAAAAATGCATTACTATGAAAATGCCTAATGCAGTGTTTCTCAACCTTGGCAGGTTGAAGATATGTGGACTTCAACTCCCAGAATTCTGGGAGTTGATGTCCATACATCTTCAAACTGCCAGGGTTGAGAAACACTGGCCTAATGGCTGGATTGAAAGGACCAGAGTTTGTTTCTCCATTGAAATACTGTATATAAGCCTCAATTTAAAAAGCAATATATTTTTAAAGTTTATCATTAAAAGCAATATAAAAAACAAAAAAAAAAGAACAATAAGTATAAATGGAAATGATAAATGGAAATGAAAATGAAAATTCACATGAGAAAACAAAGTGTTTCTCTCTCAAGAACTGAAAGTAGGTTAAAAGAATATGGGCAAAGAGCAAGTAAAAGAATGAATACTATACACGTTAACCTTGGAAGTAATATTCTCGCTCAATAGGACTGCAAGCTCTTGGTTGGTTGGTTTGTTTCTTTTTTCAGTAAAATCGCTAAAGTGAGGTACAGATAAGTTTCTGTTAGTATCTGATTTTCCATTCTTTCTACAAATCAAAAATAGTAAATGCCAGAAAAGACAAAGTACCACATCTATTTGAGACTATCACTTACATCTGATGTTGGATGCAACTCAGATTTCCACTTGTACAACCTTGGAGAAGTTTATAAAAGTGCAAGGGAAAAAAAAGTGCAAAGCTGAAAAATTATCTGGAATAAAGATCAAGATAAACAAGTTTTATTTGTCCTTGTAATGGCAATTTTATATAGCTCTTTCCTCAAATATATGGATCTCTGAAGAAAAGAACAGCAATTGTATACTGTAACTTTTTTTTAATTCACAAAGCATTTCTATAGCCTTTGGTCTTTGCTGAACTTGACACTGTCCTCTGGACCAAATACAGGAGAAAACTGCACCCAGGAAGATTTCTACACAGCAAATGCTTTTCTTCTCATCTTATTTCTGTCCCTTGCCCAACAAACCAATGTGATATGGCATCCTATTGTCCAAAAAAAACAGTATATTCCTATCTGGGTTGGTCATTGTTTTTCACTAACTGCAGTTTGGGAGGGATGCACATGGATCATCTCTTTCCACATTTTACTTGCTTTATCTCTCAATTTCTACCAAACATTTTGAACACAATGTTCTATTTGCTCTTGTAATCTATCATATAGGAAAAAACTTATTGGCTATGCATTTTAATATTAATAGAGCAGAATCCAATCTATCTTGAGCTACTGTACATCCAAACTCCATTAATAAATGTAAATTGTCCAATACTTACATAGCAGAGGAGATACCATACTCTCTAAAATTCTCTTGGAATAATATTGCATTATAACATGGCATAATTCCACTGACTACCTGACAGCCAGTGAAGTCTAGGGCTTGGCCTCCTTACCATTCAGCCAATCTACTTTGTCTCTCTGGTTGTGCTACATATGAAATCATAATATCACCTGCTTCTTTGTCTTGGCTTTGCCCACTTTCTGCACTGCAGTCCCCAGCATACCACTCAAAGTCTGGACTGCAGCCACAGGTTTGAAAATCGTTCTGCTGCCTTGATCTAGGGGGAAAGATCCCAGCCTCCAGTTTAGATGTGAAAACAAACCTGTAGTGACCCTACTTAGACTTGGCAATTAAGAAAGGAACCCCACTAGTGATTCATTACTTTTTTTAGAGTCATTCAGCCATCACTGTGCCAAAGCAACAGCCATGAAGATAGACTTTCAGTTGCCTCAGGAATGGCTAGATGAGGCCAGACAATGCTATACGGCGCTGGTGAGTATACTGCCAAGAAATTATGGTTTCTTATGCAGGTTCAGCACCTCAGAGAAATTGTGGGAGACTCACATCCTGGCAGAGTTTGCAGTCCAAGCCTGGTGAACTCCAAAATCTACTCTGATCCACTTTGCTCTCGCTGCCTGGGCCCTCCCAAAAGGAAGAAAAATGGCAGGAGCAGGAGCAAAGCTTAGCTCTTTTCCCCTCTCCCTCTTATTCTGTGGCTTCAACTGGAATGTACAAGTAAATGTGCAGGGAGGAGAAGAAGCGCCTTGCCTAATCAGGAAAGAGGAAGAGGAAGAACTGTGTCAACAACTTCATATGCTTCAACCACAGAACAATTAAAGACTTTGTGTGTATCCATACTACTAGGTTGCCTTACTGCTAGCATAAGCCAACCAACACCTTTTGGAGGGCAGGAATGGATAATGTTGGCCTGTATGCAACCCCCTGCCCACTGCAAATGCAACATCTGGAGGTGTTTCCCTGTCCCACTGTCAGACCAATGTGCTTCTGTGGGCTCAAAGGCTGCTATCCAGTTTGGCTGCTGCACTGTACTTTTTTTCTAGGCTAAGCCCTGATTTTTGTTTGGCTACTTGACAGAGGCAGGGAAATCCCCTCATAGCATTTTCCATTCTTTTCCCCTATAACAACCATGACAGATTCTATTACAGCATAAAGGTTATAAAGCTTTCCTTACATAGAGAACATCCCTGGTTTGCATGAGAAATTGTGGGAAAGCGGGGATAAGGCATTTGAAGGTATTCTCAGAAGGGGCAACTCAGATGTGGGAGATGTGGGAAAAAGGAGGATTTCAAAGAGATTCCACCTTCATGAACTCACTATAACCGAGACGGGAACTTTACAGTTTTCAACATTCCATATTTACGCTATCATTAGAACCACCTTCCTGAAATCTGTGTCATTCTTGCTTCCTTGACAGCGACATGAGGTTTGACAATTTGACACACAGAAGGATATTATTACCACTATTATTGTTTCTGCTGCTGCTGTTGTTACTGTATTGTTATTTCTCTGAGCTCTCTACTTTTCATCTGAGACACATGCACACAGATGGATGTGTGCACCAGTGCACTGTTTCATCACCTGTGGTAGGTATTAGTCAGGAAAATCAGGAAAAATACAAAAAACAAACAAACCCAAAAATGTATTTTAAAGTTACAATTTTTATTGTAACTGCCTATATGTGCATTTTGATGCTTTACCTTTGTTGGGTATGTACGCATATACGTAGGTCTAGTAAGATCCACCCACAGGAAGGAAAGTGATTGGCCATTGCTTTTCTGGGAGGGCACAGCAGCAGGCAAATTGTACAATGGGAAGAAAAGAAGCATACTTTTAGAAATTTCTGTATGTTTTGGGTTCTGTGTCACACTACTACTTTCACTGTTTGGCCAGGGGTGCAGAGTGACCAGATTATTTTTTAAAGAGTTCAATTGCCCAGCCAAGTTTATGTTTTTCATTTTCTATTCCAGAATCATAAGAGTTATTTAATTGTTATATAGATTTATAAGGCCACCCAATCAACATGCAAATCTGGGTAGCTGCAATCAATAAAATAACCAAAATAACCATTAAAAACAAATTAAAAGAACATTGCACACATGGAGCAAAACCCAACTAATCAACAGATTTGCCCAAGCCCAAAGTTTGGGAGAAGAGCCAGGTCTTTAATGTCCTACAAAAGGCCAGCAAGGTCAGGGCCATCCAAATATTGGAGAATATTCTA
This sequence comes from Charina bottae, assembly GCA_023362775.1. Taxonomy (NCBI): domain Eukaryota; kingdom Metazoa; phylum Chordata; class Lepidosauria; order Squamata; family Charinaidae; genus Charina; species Charina bottae. Next base: position 13,995,870 of record JALMGJ010000003.1, read on the forward strand.
ATCCTTACAGAAGGTGCCATGAGAGAGAAGGCCCACCTCCTGGGTCCCATTAGATGACATTGCTTGATGGAAGGGACCCAGAGCATACCCACCCTGTGAAAGCCCTGAGATGATCAGAATAAAATTAGAGACAAGCTGTCCTGCAAGAAACCCCCTTGGATGCCCTGAAGGGCTTTATAAGTGATAACCAGCACCATGAATTGCACCTGGAAGTTCACCTGGGAGACAGTGTAGCTCACAAAGTAGCAGTGTTACATGGATGAAGCAAGGCACACACATAATTTCTTGCACGACTGCATTCTGGACCAGCAATCAGGTTGATAGAGAACAGAAAGCTTGCATTATAGTGTGTGTGATTGGAGTGGCTGCTTCAATGAGTATCAAAAGAAGACTCTAGGTCTTCTAGAGTCTCTAGGTGCCAAGACTGAAAAAGAAAGAAGCTAAGAAGGACTCTGATGTGGTGTTGTGAGAATAGGTAGTTACCTTCAAGGACCATTTGCTGCACCTACTGTATATTGGCTAAATGGTATCCACCTCTGTACTCTTGCAGTTAAGTCTTTCAAACAATTCCAGTGCTTGCATATGATGGTACGGTAGGATTTTTTGGTGGGGGAAAGGAATCAATTATTCTGTGACAGAAACTATTAGATCTCTATTATACTCTTCTTACAGATTATGCTTTTCAGTAGAAATGATCTACAATCAGGTCAATTAATTGCATTTCCAACACAGAGATTTTATGCAGAGCTCGCAAAAATCTTGATCAAATATATTCATTTTTGTAATGGTATGCCTGTTCTGGAAACATAGCTCCAGTGTTCAGGAGGGCAAAAGCTTCATCAAAAATGAAATACACATTTTCAAATATGCTTAAACTGGGGAAATGCTCTTATTTCATCCAACAAACCTTTCATCTGCAAAAGGTTTATCCATAGCATTATAATCAGTTATTTCAAAATATGGGAGAGTAAAGGCTATAGTAATTCATAGTTTCATTGGTACCAAGATATTAAACTGGCTAAACACCTGAGCAAGGGCAAATATAAGATCCAATCTGACAAGGGGCCAAGGTAATATGTTTGGTAATCTGCTGATATAGCTGAGTTTTAGTAAGCAGTCCATGTGGTAAATTTGATACTGGCTAAAGCTTAGAAAACAAACATCTGAAAGGGAATGAAAGACAGAAATTATAGTATTCTAACCTTGATGCGATAAGGCATATATCAAAATGCTGTGGGTCTTGCTGAAACAGCACCTTCCATAACTTTATTTGATTTCTGACACTGAAAGAAGAAATCTCAGTGGAATGCGTTTCAAAAATGAAACCCTTGGGAATCTCTCACTTGAGAGAAAATCCCATAGTAATAAAAATGGCACTCAAAACATGAAATATGTTTTAAATTTAAGTGACCAAAGCAGCTATATCCTCTAAATACATGAAACTAAGCAGACTTTCAATTATCTTATCTTAAGTAAAACTCAATACAAAACTGGAAAACTTTGGGAATCAACCATCTGAAAAAAAAATATCTAGGAAAGACAAAATAATTTAGTAAGATGAATTACATTTGCTTAAAGTGAATTCTGAAGGATTTGGGACATTCATCATTAGACTAGATCAACATTCTTGAGAAATGTTGAAAGCCAAAAATTGATTTTCTTGCCCCCACCCCCCACATGTCATCCTTTCCCAATACAAGCTTACTTGGTTTTTTTTATCGTTTGTTTGGATCTCAGATTAATCTGCCAATTAGTTATTTCTAATATCTGTATCTATCAAACTGAAAGCAGACATTGAACCTACAATCCTAAAAGGACACAAGGTTAGGTCCATTGAACATTATAGAAAAATTCCCTTCTCACCCCTATGGGTGGTATGTGTCTTCCTCAACCTTGGGTCCCCTACCAGAGGCCAAAGTGGTCCCACAACATCAAAACTCTCTGTCCAGAAGAGTGCAATGCTAGGAACAGCTAAGATACTACACAGAACCCTCAAACTCCCAGGCCTCTGGTAGAGGACCTGAGGTTGAGGAAGAGACATATTTCTGAGTAAATATGCATATATTGAAGTCCTATCGCTTTCAGTGGCAGCTAATCACAAGTAAGCATGCACAGATTGCAGTCTTAATGGAATGGAAGGAGCCACAGACTAAAGATGTAAATATATATTTGTTGTTTTTAACCAATTATGGAACCTCAATGGATATACTTGCTATGAGGTTAACACTTGGCATTAGAATCTTGTTGGAAGCAGAGCTATCTAGAAGAATATCTGAGTTAGGTTGAACTGGGTCAAAGAACTGATAGCTCTTGCCAAGGTTGATGGTGCTCTTCTCAGATAAGCATGCCGATGATCCTCCTAGACTGCTTTGCATGCCAAGGCAACAATATATACATTGCTGGTAAAAGCTTAGCAATATTATCATAACAGTTTGATTTATAATTGTACTCCCTAAGGCACAAATGCATGGGGTGGGGAATCTGAAAATATAAATCCTATAAGCTTATCAAAACTCAGTTTGAATGTTTTAATCAAGCAGGGATTCTACATTCACATCAACATTTTTGTTGAAAGGAACTAAGGTGATAGCAACCAGGGAAGGGTGGATCAAACTTATTAGTCCTTGCCAATTTGAAATATATTCATCCCCAAATCATTCCATCTGTTTTTGGCCACATATACATTCCCCATTCCACCAAACATTTGTTGTACATATTTACCCTAAAACACACTTTTTAATATACATTCTTTTCTAAAATATGAATTTTTATAGATTTTATACTGAAAATTTTAAAAAGTGTATAGTTCAAAGAATAATGGTGTTCCAATTCATATATTAAACTAGAAGTGCAAATTCTATTGGCTTAATTAAGTTCTTCAAGCATCCTTAGCAGCAATTCATCAGGAAAAGAATTTCAGATAACACCTTTCATGCCACTTCTTTTGATCCTATATGACTAGGATACTGAAGGCCTGATAGGTTCCAATTGAACATAAAAATACTACTCATCTCCCTTAGTAACTCAGGGTCCAAGTGGTACTTAATTAACAAAACAGATTGCTGTCAAGTATAGACTGTAACATTCTCTGATCTTCCACACTCATATTAGAATTTATTTTATTTTATTTTATTTTATTTTATTTTATTTTATTTTATTTTATTTTATTTTATTTTATTTTATTTTATTTTATTTTATTTTATTATTTTATTTTATTTTATTATTTTATTTATTTTATTTTATTTTATTATTTTATTTTATTATTTTATTTATTTTATTTTATTTTACCTTTACCTAACATATTCTACAGACTAGGGGCCGCAATGGAAAATGCCTACTTTCTGTCCTACACTCCCCATACTTCATGTGGGGCAACACTTTGAGCAGGACCTCTGTTGATGAAGGGCCAATGTATTTTGGTAAGGCACTTCCAATGGTAACCTGTCACCAAGCTGTATAGGCCTTTGAACTAAACATTCTCATTTTCTGTTGCCTCTATCCTTGGTGCTTGTTGTTGGAAAAAGCACAGTGGTTTCACCTTAAAATCTGCTTACTTTGGATATAATATGGCTGAACAAATGAACTGAAGTTTGATTTCTCTCCCACCTTCTCAAATCTTACATAAAACAGTAGGAGAAATTATGAATAACTGATAGGGAACCATGGATCAATTCAACCATAATGATTAATTAGGGACAAACTTTAATCTGCCAATTAAAGTTAATTAATTTATGAAATAAATTGATTTTTTCATTTTTATTTTTCATTTTTCATTTTTCATATTTTTATTTTTATTTATTTTTTATTTTATTAATATTTATTTTTAATTTTAATTGTATTTTATATATTGTAATTTATATACTGTAATTTATTGCTTTATTATTTATGTTGTTGTAAACCGCCCAGAGTCCCTCCGGTGGGAGGAGATGGGCGGTGACAAAACTAATAAATAAATAAATAAATAAATAAATAAATAAATAAATAAATTAAACCTGCAGTCCTGATATATAGCATAAAGAACCTTTAAAGACAGGTAATGTGTTTCCAGCTCCTCATTCTTATAAGAATTTCTTATATGTGAATTTACACATAGAATAGGAAACAACAAACGGGCTACTATCAAATTCACATTGCATATTATTTGCATCTATGCTTCATGGGTTTTATATTATTTGTTGTTCTGCTTAAAATATACATGGCCAGCATATTCCTCTGCTTTGTTCAACATGTTTTAACAACGATAATGGGGGGGGGGAACTAAATTTAGACGAGTTTTTGGGCTGTTTGGGCTGTTTGGCAGAGAATTAAGGGGTTCAAGTGTCAGGGAACTCAGTTACTTAAGTGCCTATGACCATCTAAAGTGCTTTCTTAGGGTTGGGGGCTCTGAAGTGGGAGATTCCCAACCTTGGAAAGAGTCAGATTTGGAGGCTGAAAGGGAGGCAAAAGAGAAATCCAAAATCAGATTCCCCTCTGGATGTTTCCTTTCAATCTTGGAGGGGAACGTGTTAAAATCCTATGACATTGTCTCAGACACCACAGTATTGATACCAAAGTATTGAATTACATAAAACTACAGCAGCAACACACATTAGTGGGAATCTACAATTCTTAACACATTATATGACACTTACTGAAATCTTCACTTTTCTTACAAGCTATACAAAACATCTTCCTTAATAGCAGGATTTAGCATGGCTTTTCCGAAGTATAAATTTCTTTGTAATGTTAAAACTCTTCCATTTTATTTATTTTCTTTTTTTGGAACATATTGCCCAGGAATTGAATTTTCATTTCTTCTAAGAGTAAATCAAAATCCTATCCCTCATCATATCAGCAGCTGCATTTCTCAACATTGGCTATAATAACCTAATGCTTTATTTGTTTCAGTCCACTATTAAACTAAATTGAAATTCTCAGCTGGTATATGGAGATATTAGATCAGTTAAAAAACAGAAAAGCTTTGCAGAAATATAGAGATAATGGCTTTTTAGATTAACCACCCCCAAAATATTAGTCAAGAATGCAAATATTATGTCACCACTGATACCTCCCAATAAATCATTTTTTAATCCAATAGTATAGATTCATATATTCATATGCATTGATCCATCATTACTCTCATACAAGTAAGAACACCTATGCACATGACACCAAAATAAAGACTGTCTTGAATAATTCATACTGACAGGTTGCAATCTATTTGTTGTATCTACTCAGAAAGTAGACAATATCCATTATATTCAATGGAATGTGCTGCCAAATTCCATCTTTATGGTGAGACCAAAACAATCTAATGTCTTGACTTCCTATAATTCAAATCACTTTGAAGATCTTTTTCAATGAGGAGTGGTACAAAAATACTATAAAGAAAGAAAAAAAGAGCATATATACAGTATAAAATTATCTACAGGTCAATTATCAACATTTTTAGTTTGACTGCACTTTACTTGGTTTTCTCGAGGCTCAAGTTGTGAAGATTTGTTTACAAGATTATTTTTCTAATTCTTGACAAATGGCCCAGAGAATATTGATCTGAGAAATTCCAAATATAGGAACAAAGGAATCTTCCTGTTCATAAAATCTCTGATCAAGTTGAGAGAACCTTCTTTATCACTACAACTGAAGTTTAGGTAGATTCTTTATGTATTCTATTCAAGCTCTTCTCCTAAGCATATGGCCCCACTGTGATATCTTTTTAAAGGAGAGAGAAATAATTTTAAAAACATTATAACTGACTTTCCTTTAAAAAATAAGATTGATACTTATTAGTAACAAGTCTACAAATAAACTATAAAACTATTAAGGGATAAACTGCATGCATAAAAGGAAAAACCCAAACAAAGCAAACTTAAAAACAAAACAGACAAAAAAGAACACAATAGTAAATTAGTTTTAATACACTTTAAAAGACAGAAAAAGGAAAAAAATAACAGTTTAATTGATAGAAATGGAAAATTCCAAAAATAAAAATACCAAACCAAATGTCAAAATTTCTTTACTATCCTACCATTTCAAAATCTTAATTTTATATTTTTACAAATAATTACTAATGGAATTTTAAACAGTAAATTCAAAATTACATTATACAGAGACATATTTTCCAATCTTGCCTCTCCATTATAGCAAATTTAAGCCACTTAATTCAAATGTTTGACAAATGTAATTAAGCCACTTTTAGATAAAGTGCATAAATGTCCTTTCAGGAATATATGATCATTTTCTTTGCAACAGTCCAAGCACTATGTAATCAAAATTCCTCATAAAACAACAAGTTCCAGATGTATGGAATATAATTTAGCAACACTTTAACCCTTTGGGTAGGAAGCCCACCTGTACACACCTTCTTTGATACCTGGAAAGAAAAATACCAGTTCCAGCTTCATCTTTCCCCTTGGTCATGCATAGGCCATTTAGTATTTTAGAAAATAAAAATGCTGTCTGGCTCAAACATAGAATTTTTTAGGAAATATGCACAGCTACCCGTGAGGTGTTGGTGAGCACTGAAAAAAGGTGAACAATGGAGAAAATCCTGGGGACCAGGTTAGGAGCAATTAATCACATTGACTTTTGTGACTTTCCATGTCCATAGTGGTATTTTCCCCAGCTGGCCACATTTAGAGACAATAGTTTGTACTTTATTTATGCTGCAAACTACATTGTATGTGAGTGAGAGAAATAAAATAATAATAATAATAATAATAATAATAATAATAATAATATATGCAAGAGAGAATAGAGAATCATAACAGTATATGAACATCTTCAAGTTGATGTTTCAAAGTGGTGTGTTCCAACTTTGATGCAATAAAAAGTTCTTGCTCTTACTGACAGATCCTACAGTTATCTTGCAATGGAGAAGAAGGGTATAAAAACAGGGCAGCTGAAATCCGCATAATTCTGATTAGTTTCCTTTGGTTTTATATTTAAAGATACAATGGGTGGCAATAAAAAGAGACTCAGATCTCCAGAGGTAAAGGTGAGCTTCTGGAATTAATAACCTTTTAATGCTATTAATTAAGATATCAATCACCAAAGAATGGATCTATTTTAAGTCTCTTTGAATTTCAATCAATCTCCTCTGGAGATTGGTGGGAATTTACTGCTCTTCACATTCAGCATAACTAAACATAGTTGTGTTTTGTGCAAATGTCAGCTGAACTGCCACTTTAATTCATGGTTAACAGGGATTCCTGTTGAAAGCCTATTATTGAAATAATCTCATTTCCAAATGAAAAATAGTAATGGGCTTGTGTAGTTATATCACCAGCTGGCACAGAACCAATGACAAAGTGAATTTAAAATGTCCTGAAATTCATTCTTGAGCTTTATGTTAGAAGCATTTTCTGCTTAATTACATGATCAATAGTCTTTAGAGAATGAAATTCAATGTCAATACTACTTTTTTTAAAAAAAAGAATTGACATTCATATATAGCCTGTTAGGGAAGAGAAAAGTATAAACATTTTTAAGCGATGAGAATAAAATGCCCACCTAATTTACTAATACTTTATTTCCTTCTGTTTCTAGGAATCCTTGCAAAACTCTGAAGCAGCCTGTATGCCCTTTGCATTTTGAAGGGTGTTACTTAACTGGCTTCATTTTGTCATCCTTTGCTTTGTTTCTCTTATTTTAAGGTGCTTCAGAGGGTTTCATAAGCACTTTCCATAGTCAAGGAAAATGTAGCTAAGTATGAAAACTGGAGACCTTCAGATGCAATGTACAAACAATACAGTTGTCAGTAGTTGTCAAACATTCTGAACTCAGCATGCTGGCAAAGAGAATAAGGCCTTTGAAACTGGTCTTAAACTTGTGGGAACAGAGCTACTTCTCCCTTTTGGAAGACCTGCTTGGAATACTGAAAATGCCAGATTAACTCCACAGCATCTCCAAGTGCTGTAGAAGACTCCCAATTCAAGATAGATGTTTATTTATTTGCTATATTTTTATACTGCCATATTTCCCAAGGACTTATGCTGCGGAACAATTAAAATCAAGACATATTGCAACAAGATGATAAATCAATATAACTTACTAGTTAGCATAGACAATTCTGAGTTAGGTAGTTCAAGAGTTTGAGCCATTGTAAGAAAGCTTCTCCAGTTTCTAAAACCCTGGCAGCTTTGCAAGGAAGGAAATGGTCCTTCCAAAAAGCTTAAAGCTTGAGAGGACATAGCCAACATTTTAAAACTGGGGTGGAATACAATAATATTGACTCTGCATAAGCCTTCCGCAAATGAACACTCCCTAATACAGAGCTTTCCAAACTGTGTGTCGGGACATGTTAGTGTGTCGGCTGGTCTGGGTGTGTCACGGCTGCTGCTGCCTCTGAGCCCTGCCAGGATTCCGTGCAGGTCCTAGTGCCTGCCTTGTGCTTTGCTGCCTCCAAACCTGCTGTGATTCCACACAGGTCCTAGTGCCTGCCTTGTGCCCTGCTGTAAGAGTGCGTCGCAAAATGATGCATGTCTAAAAAGTGTGTCACCAACATGAAAAGTTTGGAAAGCTCTGCCCTAATACATAATGAAGAAAGATGGGCAAGCAAGCTGAAACATGTTTCCAATGTGTAAGCAATCTCTATTTGCCCAACTATTTGTAGTAAAGCCAAAAGTTAAAGTAAAATGATTGACTAGACCCAGTGGCCCTAGATACAAATTTTCCCAGGCTTGCAATTTGTAATATTACTGGCAGTGAAGTCATATTACCAGTTAGAGTTGTAATGCCCATAGCCTGTGAACTTTGTTTTGATTATACAATGCAAGCAATAAATCTGTCTTCCAAATAATGCATCATATTTATTATACCTTTGTAATTTAGGTTCTCAAGTGGTCATATTCAATAAAGATAAATTAACAATTTATGCGGAGGAACAGCAAACCCAGTCTATGAAACCTGAATGCCCAGAGAGCTGCATTTTGAGTAGTGTAATGAGAATCAGTTGTTAGTGACACCTCTTATTTTTGCTATTGAACAAAGTTTGTCACTGTAACCAAAATATATTGCCCTCCTTTCTGTTCTCATTACAGATTTTGCTGCAGCAATGAAATATCCCAATATTTTGTCATTAAAATATGTCTTTGGGACTTGAGTATCTTCTGTACAGTAAATCACTATAACAAGGCAATGTAATTTTACATTTTGATGTTTGACACAATGATTAATTTGTAATTATCATTTGGAGCAGATTGCTTTAAACAAGATCCCAGATTTCTGGGCATGTATTTATATTTATATGTATAAAATCCATTCTGCTTCATTAGTGGACACCATCTTTTGGCAATTCTAAGTCATCCTATTTCCCCCGAGGGTTCCAATTTCAATGGGTCCTGAGCCAGGATAATAAATACAGAGATGACAAACAATACATATACTACCATTTCATCTTATGTAACAACTGTTACCTGGAAAATATAGCATTTCTTTTTCAGTGACTTTCTGGTGGAACCTTTTTCTCTGCAATAAACGTGCAGGGCTTACTCTTTTTATTGTAAAACATCCTGATACTTTTCTTTAAAATGAGACATCTGGAGGAGAAATTTTCCCATAGGCTCCTAAATAGTAATATTTTATTCCGATCGCCAGCTTTAATCTTTTGGGGTTTATTTGAGAAATAAGGATATGATCAAGAATTTGCTCTTCGTTTTCTCAATTCTTCTTTCTAGTGCCCATATAATTTCCTTTGATGAAATGTACAAGCTGCCCACAAACTGGTGCACATGAATTTAGGAACTGGCTTTCAGACTGTTCAAGAAAGTCAGAACTAGAAAGAGGGTACAGTGCTCACATTTCTCATTCTTCATCCATATAACAGTAACAGGTGTTCTCATTTAGTGATGGGAGACAAGGAAAATAAATATACTATTATTAATTTCAGAGAATTGGGATCAATATTTGTAAATAAGTTTAAAAATAAGATGAAATCTTAGAACTGAAAGCATTTGTTTTATAGTAGTAGCCTTAAGCTTATTTCTTTCCCTTAAAAATATTGTTTTATAATCTCATTTCTATGTAAAAATGCATGAATTTAGTTGCATACTATGTTTCCAAGAAAACTAGTTTCATAAAGGCATGATAGGAAATATAATGCCTCAATTTATCCTTAATTTTTAAATTGATGAAGAATTAACCATAATGCTTACTTATTAATTTATTCATATAAGAGAGACAGATTGATTAGGATAAGCTGATAGGGGAATCAATGAATTTTTTAAATGGGGTACCTTATTAGTGCAATTAGTGTTAATAAGGGATTTCCTTGTTTTTACTTGGCCCTGCTATTTTATTGGACTGTGGTTTTTGGCAGATATTTGCACCCATACAAATACATACATGCATATATGTAAGCATATCACACTCAGACATTTGGGAGGAGACAGGGGAAATTCCCAAGATCAGTTTCAGTTAGAGTTGGTTAGCCTAAATCAGTGTTTCTCAACCTTGGCAGCGTGAAGATGGGTGGACTTCAACTCCCAGAATTCCCCAGCCAGCCATGCTGGGTGGGGAATTCTAGGAGTTGAAGTCCACCCATCTTCACGCTGCCAAGGTTGAGAAACACTGCCCTAAATTGAGTGGGAGAAACTGAGCATTGCATATCATTTTTATCTGTCTTTGTGTGTATGTGTCTGTTGGTCTACCTTTCCTTCTGGGGACTGACTTAAAGCCAAATTCATCTTCTTTTTTTGATGAGTACAATAATGACCCCTCTGCAGATAAAAGTTTTGTATTACAGGAGATTAAGTATTCTGGCCATGAACTCTTAATGGCTTTAATAGTAATAATTAACATACTACATTTGCCATACTGTTGGGGAGTCCACATCATACTTTTGAGGATATTACCCTTCTGTTGTGTGACATGATAAAATCACAATTGTTCCTAAATAACATCGCATGACTTCTGATATATCCAGTTGGATTGGTAATGTGAACCAGTGATGTGAAGGGCCCTGGGAACAGGGAAGGAAAGGGAAAACAAGTATAAGCCACTGGAAATGAATAGTTGCAATACTGCATGTTTTTAATACCATGAATCATAGTTTGTTTGTTTCTTTCCCTCTCTATTTATTTTATTTATTTATTTATTTGTCCTATTTATACCCCGCCTAACCCCTCCCTACCGGAGGACTCTAGGCGGCTTACAACATTACATGTCCAATCAATTATACATCGTTATTACAATTACAATTTTTACCACGCGAAGGGAGAGAGGAAGGGAACCGGCTCTTCAGCTGCAGGCATTGGACTGCAAGTCCCATAATGCCTCGCTCCGCGCCGGCTGCTGACGTCCAGGAAGCTGGTATCTCCGGATCCGTCGTCCTCCGCCGCCATCACTGCTCTCCAGATCTTTCCCGGATCGAGGACGACCCTCCGCTGGTCGCCCGCAAATTGCCCCACGAGTGGTACCCATTTATCTACTTGCTATATTAGCTTTCGAATCGCTGGGTTGGCAGAGAGCTTGGGCTAGTGACGAGAGCTCACCTCGTCACGCAGTTTCGAACTGCCAACCTTATGGTCGGCAGTCTAACGGCTCAGCGGTTTAACCCGCCATCCGCGCCCCATTCTCTAGCTGAATGTCTGACAATGTTAAATGTCTGTCTGTCTGTCTGTCTGTCTGTCTATCTTTATTTATTTATTTATTTATTTATTTATTTTTCATATTTTGTCACCACCCATCTCACTAAGAGAGACTCTGGGTGGTTTACAAAAAAATTAAAATAACTACAGATTAAAATACAATAAAAGTAAAAATTTTGATAACAATCTAAATAGAAATATAAAATTCAAGATGGCAAATCCAAATATCATAATTTAAATAAATAATTAATTAATAATAAATAAATAATTCCCCGGGGCCTCATCAAGGCACTAACCACCCCCACGATTCATTCCCCCCTCCCACCCCAGGCAGAGCCAGGTCTTCACTCCCTTTTGGAAGGCCGGGAGAGTGGGGATATTTATCTATCTATCTCACACACATGGCTCAGTCCTAAATAACTGAGCACAATTCTTGGTTCAGGGAATTCCAGGATATTGCCTCCTACCTTTTCCAAATCCAGCAGACTGATGGAAGACAAATTTCCTGAAATGCATGAATGGAATATTTAATTGTTCTAACATCATCCAAACAATGTCTGTGCAATGTTATATCTTTCTCCACATCCCTATATTCAGGGCTGTACCCTGGAGACATTTATTTTTCTTAGCTGCATGAGTTTGAAACTTCTCACACTACTTTAATGTTGTAAGTGACTTATTTAACTGAAATACTTTGCTTTGACTTTGAGCCTATTTAATAAAGTTAATTCACTTAATGGAATTTCCATTAACATTACAATAGTGGATGAGAGTCATTCCAAAGGCATTATTTTTAAACTGAAGAAGTGAGTGCAAATAAATAGATAATTGTGTGGCAAGCTTAGACACTGTTTTTTTAAAAATGAGGCAAATCCTAGGTATTTGTACTACATTAATTACAAAGGAAAAGGGGAATAGAAATTAGAATATCTACTATGGCACAGAATAATGACTAAACATTTTAATTGTTCCCCTCAAGCTTTTTTAGTTTTAGAACACTGCTTGGAAAAACGACTTAAGACTGTTTTTGCTGAATAGTAACAGACGTGTCGATGCTTACTTAGGATATAACTATAGATTTTAAGTGCATGTGTGTATGTCTATACACACAAATATGTATTTGATGTATATTGTTTTTGGCTCTAAGGGTATACAGGTAGTCCTCAGTTAATGATGGTAATTGGGACCAGAATTTCCATTGCTAAGCACTGCAGTTGTAAAGTGTGACATCATGTGACCACATTGCTTAGCAATGACAATCCCTGCAATCCCCATTGCTATCATTAAGTGAGTATTGTGGGCCGTTAATCAAGGACCTTCTCACAACTTCTTGCCAGCTTACAACAATCAAAGTCAGTGGGGAAGCTAACAGGAAGTTGTAAGTCCTAGGCGGCTTGCAAGCAGGCCAGCAGACAGGCAAGTGGCTGCTGCTGGATGGGGAAGGGTGCAGAACGGTGCCTGTGTGGCTGGTGAGCATGGCACAAGTGTAGCCGGGCTGGGGGAGGGTGCGTGAGGGTGTGCAGGTGGTCAGTGAGGCACAGCGGGGCTGTGGGGGTGCATGAGGATTCAACCAGCCCCAGAGCCATAATGTGGCAAGTTGCCCCAGAGCCACAGCATCTCCCCATGCATGGCCAGGATGGTGAGCCCAGCAGAGGGGAGGTAGGTAAAGGTGATGAGGGTTGTACATGGACCCTGCTAGTAATATAAATGAGAGTGAGATAAACCTGGACTAAGTTCAAAATTGGCCCCCTGTCTCTGTGCAAGAGTTAACTTGATTGATTGAATCCCTGAAGGTGGACAAGGCTCCAGGTGTTAATTGTGTTTTGCCTGAAATAATGAAAAAGAATCCCAACTGGTAGGCACCTCTGCTAGCATCCCTATTTACACTAATAGATCAGACTGGTTATGTTCCAAAAGTTTGTGGGCTGGCAATAATAGTCCCAATTTACAAAAAGGGCAATAAGAATGATCCTGCAGTTACAGGGCTATCAACCTTTTGAGTGTTAAACATTTAAATCACAAGGTCCAAGACTGGATAGAGAGAGGGGGCATATTCCAAGATGAGCAGGCAGGATTCATAGAAGAGAGGTCAACAACAGACCACATTCTGGTGTTCCACCATCTTGCACAAAAATACACTCATAAAAAGGAATCCTCCCTCTTTGTGGCCTTTCTAGATTTTAAACATGCCTTTGACTCAATTTCCAGGAATGTCCTTTGGGAAAAAATTAAAAAAAACACAACTATTAACAGGCTCCAGCAAAGGAGATCGTTACCTTGTCGTGGTGCTGGAGCTTGAGCACCTCAATGAAACCATGAGCTAAACCGTGAAGGGACACCCAAGACGGGAAGGTCATGGCAGAGAGGTCAGACTAAATACGATCCCTGGGGAAAGTAATGGCAACCCACCCCAGTATTCTTGCCATGAAAACTAAATGGATCAGTACAACCAAAGATATGTCGGTATACCATCAGAAGATGGGACTCCCAGGTCGGAAGATGGTCAAAATGCTACTGGGGAGGAACAGAGGATACGTTCACATCACATCAGATGACCACCAGATCTACTACTGTGGACAAGAGGACCACAGAAGAAATGGAGTAGCCTTCATAATTAATAATAAAGTGGCTAAAGCAGTGCTTGGATACAATCCAAAAAACGATAGAATGATCTCAATTCGAATTCAGGGTAAGCCATTTAACATCACAGTGATCCAAATATACGCCCCAACCACAGATGCTGAAGAAGCAGAAGTAGATCAGTTCTATGAGGATCTGCAGCACCTACTAGATAATACACCAAAAAGAGATGTTATTTTCATTACAGGAGACTGGAATGCTAAGGTGGGTAGTCAGACGACACCTGGAATTACAGGCAAGCATGGTCTGGGAGAACAAAATGAAGCAGGACATAGGCTGATAGAATTTTGCCAAGACAACTCACTGTGCATAACAAACACTCTCTTCCAACAACCTAAAAGACGACTTTATACATGGACTTCACCAGCTGGTCGACACCGAAATCAGATTGACTACATCCTTTGCAGCCAAAGGTGGCGGACATCTATACAGTCGGTAAAAACAAGACCTGGAGCTGACTGTAGTTCAGATCACGAACTTCTTATTGCAAAATTTAGAATCAGATTAAAGAGAATAGGGAAGACCCACAGATCAGTTAGATATGAGCTCACTAATATTCCTAAGGAATATGCAGTGGAGGTGAAGAATAGATTTAAGGGACTAGATTTAGTAGACAGGGTCCCGGAAGAGCTATGGACAGAAGTTCGCAACATTGTTCAGGAGGTGGCAACAAAAAACGTCCCAAAGAAAAAGAAAACCAAGAAGGCAAGATGGCTGTCTGCTGAAACACTGGAAGTAGCCCAAGAAAGAAGGAAAGCAAAAGGCAACAGTGATAGGGGGAGATATGCCCAATTAAATGCAAAATTCCAGAGGTTAGCCAGAAGAGATAAGGAATTATTTTTAAACAAGCAATGTGCGGAAGTGGAAGAAGACAATAGAATAGGAAGGACAAGAGACCTCTTCCAGAAAATTAGAAACATCGGAGGTAAATTCCAGGCAAAAATGGGTATGATCAAAAACAAAGATGGTAAGGACCTAACAGAAGCAGAAGAGATCAAGAAAAGGTGGCAAGAATATACGGAAGATCTGTATAGGAAGGATAATAATATTGGAGATAGCTTTGATGGTGTGGTCAGTGAGTTAGAGCCAGACATCCTGAAGAGTGAGGTTGAATGGGCCTTAAGAAGCATTGCTAATAACAAGGCAGCAGGAGACGATGGTATCCCAGCTGAACTGTTTAAAATCTTGCAAGATGATGCTGTCAAGGTGATGCATGCCATATGCCAGCAAATTTGGAAAACACAAGAATGGCCATCAGATTGGAAAAAATCAACTTATATCCCCATACCAAAAAAGGGAAGCACTAAAGAATGTTCAAACTATCGAACAGTGGCACTTATTTCACATGCCAGTAAGGTAATGCTCAAGATCTTGCAAGGTAGACTCCAGCAATTCATGGAGCGAGAATTGCCAGATGTACAAGCTGGGTTTAGAAAAGGCAGAGGAACTAGAGACCAAATTGCCAATATCCGCTGGATAATGGAGAAAGCCAGGGAATTTCAGAAAAACATCTATTTCTGTTTTATTGACTATTCTAAAGCCTTTGACTGTGTGGATCATAACAAATTGTGGCAAGTTCTTGGTGGTATGGGGATACCAAGTCATCTTGTCTGCCTCCTGAGGAATCTGTATAACGACCAAGTAGCAACAGTAAGAACAGAGCACGGAACAACGGACTGGTTTAAGATTGGGAAAGGAGTACGGCAGGGTTGTATACTCTCACCCTACCTATTCAACCTGTACGCAGAACACATCATGCGACATGCTGGGCTTGAGGAATCCAAGGCTGGAGTTAAAATCGCTGGAAGAAACATTAACAATCTCAGATATGCAGATGATACCACTTTGATGGCTGAAAGCGAGGAGGAGTTGAGGAGCCTTATGACGAAGGTGAAAGAAGAAAGTGCAAAACCTGGGTTGCAGTTAAACCTCAAAAAAACCAAGATTATGGCAACAAGCTTGATTGATGACTGGCAAATAGAGGGAGAAAAAGTGGAGGCAGTGACAGACTTTGTATTTCTAGGCGCAAAGATTACTGCAGACGCTGACTGCAGCCAGGAAATCAGAAGACGTCTACTTCTTGGGAGGAGAGCAATGGCAAATCTTGATAAAATAGTTAAGAGCAGAGACATCACACTGACAACAAAGGTCCGCATAGTTAAAGCAATGGTATTCCCTGTAGTAACCTATGGCTGCGAGAGCTGGACCATAAGGAAGGCTGAGCGAAGGAAGATAGATGCTTTTGAACTGTGGTGTTGGAGGAAAATTCTGAGAGTGCCTTGGACTGCAAGAAGATCAAACCAGTCCATACTCCAGGAAATAAAGCCAGACTGCTCACTTGAGGGAATGATATTAAAGGCAAAACTGAAGTACTTTGGCCACATAATGAGAAGACAGGATACCCTGGAGAAGAAGCTGATGCTAGGGAAAGTGGAAGGCAAAAGGAAGAGGGGCCGACCAAGGGCAAGATGGATGGATGGTATTCTGGAGGTGACAGACTCAACCATTGGGGAGCTGGGAATGGTGACGGCCGACAGAAAGCTCTGGCGTGGACTGGTCCATGAAGTCACGAAGAGTCGGAAACGACTGAACGAATAAACAACAACATTAACAGGCACCTCCTCTTTCTGATACAGAAATCTGGCACAGTAATGTTCAGAAAGAAGTGAGACAGGGATGGATCCTTCCCCCTTCTCTTTTCAATTTGTACATCAATTAAATGGTGGACCTTCTTCATAATCCAGATTCCCATGCACCTAAACTAGCAGGGCACAAAATCCTTATACTCCTCTATGCTGCTGCTGCTGCCATAATTTCACTAACCCCTATAGGGCTGAAAAGAGCAACAGCAGAAATATGTTGGTACTGCAGACAAAATCACCTGGTTCTTAATTTTGAAAAATCTAAAATTCTGGTCTTTGCTAAGAGAGCCATCCAACAATCCTGGAGAGTAGAAGGGCACAAGTTAGAGTAGGTTATTGCATTTAAATACCTTGGGGTGGTTTTCTACTCTAAAAGCACCTGGAATGCACACCAGAATCACATAGTGCAGCTAGCTCTTAGGTCTACAAGTGCTATTAAGTACTTCTTTTATACAAGTGGAGGATAATTAATCCCTGAGGCATTAACACTTTTTGAGGCCAAACCCCTGGCCCAAATCCTTTATGGGGCACATGTAGGAATTTATTCAAAGAAGGATGCACAGGAAACAATGCAAACAAAAATTTTGAGATCAGTCTTCACTGCACCCAATTGAACAGCAAATGCCCAGTTAGGGCTTGAGACAGGAATGCCTGCAATCCAGGTAAGGGCTTGGAGGAGGAGGATAAACTACTGGCTGAAGGATTTTTTTCAGACTGACCCCTTTAGTTTTAATAGACAATTTTCCTTCTCCCTGGAAACAGGCCATAGAGCAGACATTGGCATTATATGGGCTTTCTGTACCATTCCTAATTTCTTTAGGATATGACCAAGCCAAACAACTGTTCACTGTAGTGGCAACCTGTGGAAGACCTTTGTATTTCGAGGAGTTATGTGGCATGTTTTAATTTTCCTTCCCCACACCTAGGAGATTGAGTTCATTTTGAGTTATACTGATGTTTAACTGGCTTGTTTTTAAGCTGTTTGGCATGAGGTGAGGGGAGAGAAGAATATGCCCACTTCTCCAACAGCCCTCCAGAACATATCTTTGTTGGAAGTGGGGGGAGAGAAAACCCCCAGCTTGTTAAGTTTAAGCATAAGTTCACTCCTCCAGCCGCCCCTCTAGCGGCTTGGAATGGGGGAGGTATAATAAGAAATTGTTTATGCTTAGGCACTGGCTTATCTGATGGCTTCCCAGGCTCTGGGAATGATGTCATGGACAGGTGCCAGGCCCCAGTAAGAATCCCAGTCAAGGTCAGGCTATGCAGCTTCAGTGCCATAGAAATTTGGTCATGGGGTTTGGGAGCCAGGCTTTGAAAAAAACCTTAGGATTGTCTTGGAGTTTGGGAGTCCACACAGGCCTGAGCGCTGGGTGCTGTGAAATTTAAAAGAAATTTAAAAGATTTAAAAGAACCAATTGCCTGGGCACCTGATCAAGGCTTGGACACTTGGCAATACATTCACTCAAAGAATAAGGGATATGGAATTTCAAACTGAAGTTAATACACTGCCCCAACATGACAGAAATTGGATAAATAAGGACACTTGGGAACCAGCAAGATATCTACAAAATTTAACGTTCCCCAAGCTGAAAATATCATTTTTCAAAGCCAGACATAACATCTTACCATCCGTACTGCTGCAAGGCAGATACTCCAAAACCCCATTAACCAAATGTACCTGCTCATGTGGCGACAAGGAGATTGAAACGATTTTGCATGTGTTACTACATTGTAAACTCTACAGGGATATCAGGTCTGCTTATATTCTGCCCCTAATATGTAAATTTCCAGGAAGACAGATAATTTCTATGTGAACCATCTTCTGGAAGATTCAAAACCCTTTATCACTTGTACAGTAACCATATTCAGTGTTGCCATAATGAAAATAAGGCATAACTGGTTACAGACATAATAACCTGTTTTATTTATCGCTTTAGATTTAACACATACTAGCTATCTTGTTTTTAGATGACATATATTTTACTTCATTGTCTGTAATATTTTAGATTTATACTTGCAGAGGTAATTAATGCACCATTATAGCAGTGTATGTCACATTTTTATCTATTATTTTATTTTTGTTATGCTGGTATTTTATCTCATCTATTTGGTTTAACTTTAGTGTTGTATTTTTTATAATTTTTGCTGGTCATTGACCAAATAAACTTTATTTATTTATACACACACACACACACACACACACACACACACATATACATACAATGAAGGTCAGCTGGGGAGGTGAGGGGTGGCGGGTGGTGGTGGTTGTAAATGCAGGCTGGCTCAATTTTTTATCACATGACTGTGAGGGCACTGTGATGGTTGTAAATGGATGGTCACAAGTCCATTTTTTCAGCGCTGTCATAACTTCAAACAGTCACTGAATAAATGGATGTTAAGTAAGGACTACCTGTGTTAAAGATTAAGCTAGCTAAACCTATAGCTATAAATTTATAGATACAGATACCCCTATAGATCTATTCATTCCATGACTTATTATTTTTCTTTACTAGTCCTGGAATAAGGGGATCTTATGCTTGCATGCATCACACTGTATTCACAAATTTTGAATGATTTCCATTATCATCCCACAATGTCAAAACCATTTTCACTCTTAAGAAATGCTGCAAGTTTTCTTGAAACATTAAAAAAAAAAAAAGAATTCCAGATTTCTTTATTTTCTCCTGAATAGGTACCTCATCATAGGACTTTAAAAAAATGGTAAAGGTTCCCCCCACACATTTGTGCAGTTGTGTCCAACTCTAGGGGCCAGTGCTCATCTCCGTTTGTTAGCCGAAGAGCCAGCGTTGTCTGAAGACGCTTCCATGGTCATGGGGCCGGCATGACACACGCGGAACGCTGTTACCTACCCACCAAAGTGGTACCTATTAATCTACTTGCATTTTCATGCTTTCGAATTGCTAGGTTGGCAAGAGCTGGGGCAAGTGCGGGAGCTCACACCGTCACATGGCGCTCGGGTCTTGAACCTCTGAACTTCCAATCTTCCAATCAACAAGCCTGGCATCTTACCTGCTGAGCCACCACACCCCATCATAGGCCTTACCTTAGTCAAATTTCAGTGGCAAATATGTTTAACATGTAAAGTATGTCTGCCATTAATCATCCAGTTTTTCCCCATTGGTTTTCCATAACTAATTGATGTATACTAAACAACTGTGCACATTTAGAATGCATCCTGGAAATCAGGTATATCACTCATATGTCTTTTTGAACTCATCCCATATTTGTTTTTTCAACAGCTGACTATATACAGTGTATACTCACACCCACCCACACACGTTTTCCATGTCCCTTTTGTCACTGATTTTAATTCTTCATGGCAAAAATTCATTTATATTTCAAAGACACAGTCTGTGTAAACATATTAGTGATTGTGGCATTTTTTAAACTATTCATTAAAATCCACATTTTACATATTTGGCATTCATGTAAATTCATGTACTTATATGTAATGTATTTTTTAATTAAAACAAGAAATGGAATGAAAATATAATCTCCACAACATAACAAAGTATATTATTAAAAGACAATGGGAAAGAAGTATATTATCAATAGTTGTTATTATTGTAGTTAATTCAATAAGCATAGCTTTCATTTTTTGCTAGAGAACACTTACATAAATTAAGAAGAGTAATAAATAAAACTTTTGGACCATTACTAATAATATATATTTCTATTGCACAGAAACACTCTAAATGTTTATTAAAAAGTTTAGATTTTGTTGCTTTTTTTAAAATATACTCTATCCCTATTAATGGCATATAGCATTGACATAGTCATCAATCATTAATACAATAACAAAGTGGTGGGGCAAGACCATATTCTATTTATTTGGTTTGTCTCATTGACAATGTCATTAAACAGCTCTGTTATTCAGGGTAATTAGCTCATGGGAAATATTCTTCAAATCAACTAAAAGGCATAGGTGGCTTAAATCTAATTTAAGCAATACCCAAAGTAAAAGCAATGAAAATATTGCCATTAACATTACATTCAAATGAAATACGATTAATGTTCCAATAAACCACTAGAACAAATTAGTCATGATTTAAATCCATTGATTCAATGAGAACTAAGTTCATCTAACTGGCACTAAATTCTATGCAAACATATCTGTGAGTAAGACCATCAAACTCAGTGGCTTAATTTCTAGATGACCATCTACAGCATAGCTTTCCAAACTGTGTGTCACAACACTTTAGTGTGTCACGACACAGTTTAGTGTGTCGTGAAGCGGTGGCACGCACGGCGGTGCTGTTGTGCATGGCGGCAGCGACGATGGCAGCAGCGTGCCTTCCGCGTTTTAGTGAGGCCACCGCCACTGCTGCCGCCATGCACACCGCCGCCGCCGTGCACCCCCCCACACTGCCACTGTGCATGCACGCGCCCCAGCTAGAGGGAAATTAACATGAAAAGTTTTCTTAGGCTTCTTTTTTCCTGCAGAATAAGAAAAAAATCAGGATCTAGAGGCCTGTTCTTTGATGTACAGTACCAGGATATATCCAACTATACAGTTCATTACCTGAGTTTTATACTTCATTATGGACCTAATATCATGACACTGATAACATTTTATGATAATCACAAATACTAGTCAACTAAAATTATTCTTCACCCAACACCTCCTGGCCTTTCACATATTCATATGCATGCTTAAGTGGCTCATTATTTTCAAAACTTATGGAGTGGGGGACTATTAGCATATTAAAGTTATATGGTTGTTGATTAACCAAAATTAAACATTTTAGTCTTAATATATTTTGTCAAGTCTTATCTTTGTATTCAAAGTATCTTTTTGGAGAATCCAGAAAACAACAAGGAACCAAAACCATGATAATAAGCAACACATATACTCCCAGTGCATTTTAAATAGCAATTCTTTGTACAAAGAGAAATTTCATAAAACAATAAGCAGATTATTCTTGTAGAAATGACTGGATCTTTAAAGTGCTGTTTTTAGCCTGATTTTCTTCAAGCAGATTTGTCTCTTGACATTATTTAGACAAATGAGGCCTTACTGGAAGAATTTTAGGGCCTCAATTTCAGCTCATCCCAAACCAGCAGTGTTGGGAGTGGTCGTGGTAGTATCAAAATTGGCAAATGGAGTGTCATGATGAAAGCCCTGACCCCAGTGAACATGTGTCAATATCACACATATGTTCAAAAGGGGGGGGGGACTTGCATCACAATGCCCTGTCTGCATTCTTGCTGATTTTGACTCCCCCATCCCTACATAAACCAATGTCCTCTACAAAAAGGATAATTAATTGCTAGTTTAAACTGCTGTTTTAGAGGAAGGAGGAACAGATTAAATGGGACTCTCACCTGAATGAAATAATTTCCCATGGATTTTGCTTTAAATGAGATGTGAGGGCAAAAAGGTGTTTAACATATGTTACACAAGGGCTGAGTTATTTATGAGCTGGAAAAGCAAAGCAATACTCTTCTGTGGTACTAGAGTTTTGATAAATGACAATGATGATAGATGATAGATGATAGATGATAGATGATTGATAGATGATAGATGATAGATGATAGATGATAGATGATAGATGATAGATGATAGATGATAGATTTATATGCTTCTGCTAGCCTTCTGCAACCTAGTGCTCTCTAAATGTATAGATACTGTATCTCCCACAAATAGTCTTTACCTTTCTTATTTATTTACTTATTAATATGATTTATATAGCTGCCCATCTCACATAAGTGACTCTGGGCAGCTTACAAGGATTAAAACACAGCAAAACCCACAACATATAACCCTGGACACCTGGGCATGGATACAAACCATATGGACTCTATTAAGAACCTAGCATGGCACAATACTTATATAAGATGTTACGTTTAGCTTGACAATGACAAGTAGTTCAGGCTCCAGTACTATATACCACAAATTCCTAGCCATATTCCCTTTCCTAATTATTCCTATATAGATGTTCTCTGAGCAGAGTCCTTTAAATGCATCTCAAATGTGTGCCTATTGAATATCTGTGACATCTGCAAATATTTCTTTTGTCAATATTTCTTTTGTCAAACTTTACAAATAGTCATAAACCTTACCATTGAAATGCAGAAATTCATCCATATTTTTATAGCATTTTTTTTCAGTGTCTTGTCTATGACAGCTTAAAAGAGAAGACATCTTAAATCATGTCACTGGATCTGCTCTAGAAAGCACACCATGTTGTTCTTGTTACTGGTTTTTTATTTAAAAAAAACTTCTAAAAAGTTAAAAATGAGCTGACATTTTTTCACATCCATCTTTTATTTACACATGGATGATGCCATTCAAGGATATCACCTTTTGTTTTGCTGGAGAAATCATTCATTGCTAACTGACACTCCCCATCAATTCTCTCCTTCAAAATGTCAGTTCATAACGTATTAACCTGGAATGGGTAAAAAACATTCACTTGTCAAGAAAACCATGGAGAAATTATTATTACTTTGGTATCAACTTCCTTCATTTAAATTTCTTAATTTACTGCCATACATAAAAGCAGAACAATGGTCTAACTCCATTTCAGCCATTTTAATTCTTTCTTGCATTTAAAACGGGATTTTCTAAACCTAAAACAAAACAAAAAAAGGTAAAAAAAGGTATAAAGGACAAAGGATAATTGCTTTGGACTATATTAAAAATTTATATTTATATAAAATCAGCAGTAATATTGGAGTTGAATTCCCGTGCTTCAGCGAAAGGTCAACACAACTGGTAATAAACATATGTTGATTTCAACACCACTTGTGGCCTACAAACTCACATAACAAAAAATAGTTGCCTCACTTTGGAACCTGAGTAGAAAATCTAAAGTCCATAGTCAGTTTTCTTTAATAATAATTAAATTATTATTAATAATAACTTTATTATTCAGTGCACACTGTGACTTATCCCACTCATAGGAAAATTCTGGAATTTTTCTGAGGCTTAGAGTCTAGGGGACCCAGAAAGTTAGTCACATCTTGTGACAAAATTAAAAGAACTGTTGTTATTTCTAGCTGCCAAAATGTATGCATCATCTAACCAGATTTTGAGATAGATAAAAATTTATTGTACTTAAATTTCATTGCACTGAAGTACAATTCACTTACTTTAAACCAGGGATAAAGTCCCATTAATTTATTTGAAAACCAAAATAAAATTGCATTTTACAGACTCTTGCCAAATAATTTAATTATTTCACATATTTATTTAATATCAAACATAGAGAACAAACTGCAGCAGTGAAACAGTGGAGTGTAGTGATCAATTAATTCAATTCAGTTGGAATGGTTCTTCTTGGTGAATGTTCAGGAGAAACTCATCCCCCTGCCCCAGTTGGGTTTCCTTGTAATGTGCATGAAAAATGTGTTAGTTTCTGTTGCCCAACACCCACTTCATTGCAGCACTGGTAGAGACACAGAGAGGCATACATGCACAGAAAACACAAACAGATTTGATAGATGAGACCAAGGGCCTAGTTAATTCAGTAGTCAGTAACCAATCAGATATCTATCAGCATGATACACATATAAAGATTTAAAGACATGATTAAAAAACTTTTATATACAAGACACTTAACAGTCAAAAAACTGCTTAACTACTGTAGGTGGTCTGGCCACAGAATAAATGACTAAGATTGAAGAAAATTTTCAAAGATGCACTGAACCTGACTGGGAAATATTAGTTGGTTCATCATAGAACCTGCTTTATTGAGGGTATTTTATTTCTGTAAAAATGTTCCATTGATTTGTAATCTGTTTTTGGGGACCACTAGATATACTTTTATTGATCAAAATCAATAAAAGGCTAATATCAAGGCCAAGAATCTGAAGGAACATCTGTTCATTATGATCAATATCTGAAACCTGTTCTAGATGCCCAAAAGTGATTAAACAGCTAATGCTGTGTAAGAGGGTGAAAACTCAGCAGTAAAACATCATCCTCCTCAGAAATTTTCAAGTAATATCTATCCCTTTATTTTATAGATGTCAAATGAAATAATGTCATTATCCTGAGACTTTAACAAATAATACAAAGATGGGTGATTTTACCATATGTGTTATTGTGTTATTAGCTCTGAAGCGGGCTCCTGTGACGCGGCAAGCAGTGGGCGGCTGCGGTGAGCCTGGAACGTGAGGTGGGCCTGGAAAGTGCGGCATGGCGGTTTGGTGCCACAGGGAGCCCTCAGGGTGGCCTGGCAGACCCAGGGGACCATGACTGAGCCCTCTGGAGCAGCGGAGGCTAAGTGTGGCAGCTGGCCTCAGAAGGGGTGGCGCAGTGGCCTGTCACCATGGGGAGCCAGGTGCGGCACCCGGGAAGGTGCAGCGTGGTGGCTTGGCATGGCTCAGACCCCTTGGGGTTACCTGGTGGTCTGGCGGACCCAGCAGACCCAGACTGAGCCTTTCAGAATAGCGAAGGCAATCAGGTGGCTTGATAAATTCATGGAATGGCCCAGCGGACCTAGGCAGATCCCCCTGTCAGATTTCTTATACTATATGATATTGGTAAATTGGATTTCTTTTCAATGCAAAAGTGTTTTGGCAAATTGCATCTTTTACAAATACAAAGCAAAAGCATTCTCATGGTGACGTGAATGCCAGGTGGCTGGACAACAGAGAAGCCTTGGCGTTGTTTATGTCCTCATGAGATAAGGAGCGAGAAGGTACCATATTATGGCTAGCAATGGAAATCTTCCCATGAGAGATATCCTCCTGATGTCCTTCCGTGGGAAGACTTGCCAAGGCCCCCCTGAGCAAGGAGGAGGGGGAAACTCATGCTATGTGCTTTAGGCCTAGTGCTTTGAGGCCTAGTGTGTGTAACAGCTAACTTCCAGCCAATCAGAAAGCTAGAAGAACTGAATATACAACCATGCAAAATGGTGTTCTATGTCTTCTTGATTTCTAGTGTCTCTTAGCCATGTAGTTCTTCACGTGTTCACTTCCCGTGGACTGGGCAGAGTGAGCTATGCCTGGCTTTGGGTATAGGCCATGGCAGGAACTCTGGCCCTGGGATCAATACACGGAACTCTGCTTATAAGTTTGTTTTTGTTTTCCTTTTACAATGATGTATCCTGTATATTCATCTTTTTCATTTTTGCGATAATGTAATTGTATCTGCATTATTGCCCTATGCTAAACAGTAAACACTGTTGGCCCTAACAAGCTGCATTCTTGTCTGTTTATTCTCAAGCCTCGGGTTTTTCCCCTTTAAGCCAGCATATACCCCATCAGGTTATGGTGGCCCAGAGAGAAATTTGCGTTTTCTTTGCTGCGTTGGACCTGGCTGTAGAAGGGAGTTTGTTTTTAGAGGCTGGTTTCGGAATAAACATGTTTTCTTTAAGTGGTCAGCAATGGCTGAACAGTGTCTGGTCAGTCTGCCATTTGAGGCTTTAGATGGCACAAACTATCTGACCTGGTGTGTGGAGATGGAATCATTCTTTTTGCAAGAAGATTTGTGGCAGTAAGTGGCAAATCCACTTCTAGAGATCCCTGGAGGATTCGGAGGGTTCTCTCTGAAGAAGTGCAAGCATGTTTGGACTGTGCTTATGGCATTTTTGCTTTTGGGACTCAACTCCTCTGAATGGAATTATATCAGCTACCCAAGAACTGAGAAATGGGTGCTGAGAGCTGATGGAGCCTTTGATACACAGTGGAGCTCTGTTGCCCTTGGTGGTCTATTAAGACAGCTTTATAGTTTGAAGCTGCAACTGGTGAGACTGTGATGACCCACCTTGGTGAGTTCAAGATTTTTTGTTTGCTGCATTTGAACAACAAGGCATGTTTTTCTGGCACTGTGAAAAAGCGTGCGTGATTTTTGTCAAGCCTGGAGCTACAAGCCACTTCCAGGAGCCGTCTGAGAGTGTTCCAGTTGCAGTAAAACCTGGGATGGAATTTACAATAGCCGTGTTTTGGTGTGCTGCTTCTCAGAAACTTTCTACAAGGCTCTTCCCTGCCCCGATGCCCAGCGGAGGCCTGGTTTACGAAGGGAGGGGAAGCCAGATGCCAGGAGTCAGCTGAACCAACAAATCCAAGTTTTCTACTCTGCCGGGCTGCTGTTGTGTAAGCATTTCTCTACAGAGAATCTGTTTTTGAATTCGGCTAGCTGTAAAGTTTGTAAACATGGACGGTTATTGTTACAAATTTCAGCCTTGAGTTCAGCAAGTCATTTTAGCTGATATTTCTGTGATAAGAAATGTATATGTGTACACTTGTTGTTTTTCTCTCCTCAGTGTTCCAGCCCTGGTCAAGTCTGAGTGTACTTGATGCTGAATGTTTCATTGCGATATGAAACTGCTTGTGTTGAGACTGAGTGTGTTAGAGACAAACCTGTAAAATCAAGTGTGTGAGATGCTGTGGAGATTGTGTGGACAGGACATTGTGTGTTTAATGTTCCCCACATCATAAATGCATCCATAAAGTTTTCACAAAGTACTGGGGTATCCCGGGATGGGAAAGTGTGTCTCAGATAGCCAAATGCATTCTGAGTTAGAACCCAGAAAATGTGCAAAAGTTTCTTGATTGTGTTGTGTGTAAACAATCTAAAATCAGGACTGTGTCTGTTGCTAAGCAAAGTGACAGAGTGTTAACTAGACCATTTCAGTTGGTTCATAGAGATCTAGTTAGCCCCCATGTCCCAAGTAATGGTGGGGTGCGATTTTCATGTTCCTTCTGGTTGATGATCATACCTGCTTGTGTTGTTGCTACTTGTTAAAGTCTAAAGCGAAGGTCTGTGCTCGCTTTGAAGTATATGTAGCAATGGTAGGATGAAAATAAGGTCAGTTTCAGTCAGATTGTAGTGGAGTGTTCTTGAGCCATGTGTTCCAGAATTGGCTTTGTAGGAAAGTATTCTCCCAAAGACTTGCCAATGTTGGAATTCTAGCTTAGTGTTGGTGTTGTGAATACCATTAAAAAATAGCCTGCTGTTAGTTGCTCAGGTGCCATCCCATGTCTGGGGAGAGGCTGCCTTGATTGCAGTGTGTTTCTAACTAACAGAGTGTAGAATTCAACTGTAAAAAGAAATTGTTTTTCTTTGGTATGGCAAGCGCCCTTCACTGAAGTGCCTGCATGTCTGTGAAACATCTGCGTGTGTTCACAACCCCAGGTCACAGAGAAGGAAGAACCAAGGAAGCAGAGTGCTTCAGGTTGTTGGTTGTTGGTTGTTGATTAAAATCCAAGGCTTATCGGTGTTTCATTAAGCCATGGTCAAATCCAAATCTCCAGAAGTACTTTATGTTTAAGCAGCCTACTGGTTGGGGAAAGGTTACATGCTAAGGTTGCAGAAGTGTTGCTGCATTGCTAGTGTAAACCCACTGTCCATGGTTCAGTAGATGGGCAAAAAAACCAGTTCAGGTTTCTTCTGTTTATTCTCAAGCCTCGGGTTTTTCCCCTTTAAGCCAGCATATACCCCATCACCCCCCAGAGCAGTGGAGGCACGGCACGACATGGTGGATCCCCCGCAGCAGTGGAGGCATGACACAGCGGTTGAGTGGCATGGCGGACACTGGGGTCGGCCCAGGGGACTTCTGAGCCTTTTGTGAGCCCACAACCCAGTCGCTGAATCCCAAGCTGAGCCAGGTAGGCCAGTGGACTCCCTGGATCAAACAGCCAAGCGGGCCAGCGGGCTTGTTGGAGTGGGGAGCAGAACACCATGGTGGACAAAAGTAACTTGGTGGTGGGTGATCCACAAGCCCCTCAGAGTAGCAGAGGCTGGGGTGGAGTCTCCCAGAACAGCAGGAGCACAGCCTACATCAGAAGAGCATAGGAAGGTAAGTGGGTGAACGAGCCTGCAAGTGTAGACCCAGGTGGGCCAGTGAGCCCCTTAAGCAAGGGGCAGAGTGCCTGCTGGGGTCCCTCCAGTGTGATGAGTGGGTGCTCCCTCCCTGGTGTGAGAGACAGGGAGGGAGCCTGGGAGTGGATGAGGTATGAATGTGGGGCTCCTCCCTCCTTGAGTGAGAGTCAATGGGGAGGAGAAGCAAGTGGGGTGCCCGCTGCTGGCTAGTGAGAGAGGCTGGTGAAGGGGTCGCAGTAGATGTGGGGTGGTGGTGGGGTTCCCACACTGTTGAGAGCAAGAGCTGAAGTGCTGGGGAGCTTGCCACCACCCCATGGTTGCTTGGTGTATGTTTGTTGATGTATGGTTGGAAGGAGGGACCCCTAACCATGGAACTTGAAGGGCTGGGATTGGGGGGAAAGGGATGCTCTGGGGGATTTAAGGTGGTTTATTCGATTCAGGTGGTGATGGGTCAGGAGTGTTATGGTGGGAGTCAGTGGACAGGCCATCTTTGGGGAAGATGCCCCTCGTGTTTGGTACTGGTGATATGTTCCGGCCCTCTGCACTCACACCCGGGCCCTGGACAGCAGACCCATCAAGGCCCTGGCTTTCGGCTGCTGCTTCCTAATGCCAGGTCGGTTAACAACAAGGCCCACCTTATACGTGATCTGATCATCGAGGAGGGGGCAGACCTGGCATGTATTACTGAGAACTGGCTAGGCCCTGAAGGGGGTGTGCCCCTTTCGGAAATGTGTCCAGCCAGGTTTACAGTATGGAACCAGCTAAGACCCCAGGGCAGGGGAGGAGGGGTGGCTGTTCTCACCATATCTCTGGTGACCTTTAGGGGCACTGCTCCACAAGTGCTCTGCAAGTAGCTGGTTGTGAGACCCTGTTTTTCAAGTTGGGTTCCCGGGAACAGTTGGGAGTGTTGCTACTCTACCAGCCTCCCTGCTGCATAGCAACCTCCCTGCCTGAGCTGCTGGAGGCCATATCAGGGTTGGCAGTGGAGTTTCCCAGACTCATGATTTTGGGAGACTTCAATCTGCCATCTCAGGGGTGTGCCTCGGAGGTGGCTTAGGAGTTCATGGCCACCATGGTGTCCATGGGCCTGTCCCAGATTATTCGGGATGTGACTCGAGACAGCGGCCTCACACCGGTCTTGGTTTTCTTGTCAGAGCAGTGGCAATGTGATCTGAGGGAAGAGTTACATCTGATCCCACTGTCATGGTCAGATCACATCCTGGTGTGTTTGATACCATCGACCATGGGGGTGTTCTGGTCTTCTGGCTTTTCTATTGTCTCTTATGAATGGTATGTAAATGTTGTTTACCTCTATGTGTCTGTTGATGGCTGCTTTGTCTGAGTGTCAAGCTTCCATACTTAACCATACTTTCAACTGGGAAACTGTGAGCATCTTAAACCAAGCAAAATCCAAAAATGCTAGAGAATTCCTGGAAGCTTGGCACTCAGACAAAGCAGCCATCAACAGACACATAGAGGTGAACAACATGTACATACCATTCATAAGAGACAATAGAAAAGCCAGAAGACCAGAACACCCCCTTGCCAGAAATCATCACCCAGATATGCAAAGATTAACACCAGGATTGGCACCAGAGGAACAATCAAACAGCACAATATATCCTAATCAAGGAACTATTAACTCAGTCAATCAACCAAGTAGCAAACAACAGCCCAATCAAGGAACTCCTAAGGAGAGAACAACACCTCCACCAACACAGGCAGGACAAGCCATGGTATATAAACAGAGAGCAAGTCCCACTCCCTTTTCGCACTGAAGATGTTGCCTAGCCTGGCAATGAAACATCTGCAAGAAAACAACAAGGCTCAGAGAGCACCAAGGACTCCATATGTAGTTATATTTATAGTTATATTGAATTGTTGATTTGCCATTTTTATTATTGTAAGCTGCCCAGAGTCACTGTACGCAAGATGGGCAGTAGAGAAATTTAATAATTAAATAAATAAAATAAAATGTGTGTTCCTTTTTTTTCTGTATTTCACTGATTTTCTCATGGTAATGATTGTTTTTTTTAAAAAATAATGTAAACCACATTCACACTTCTGAAAAGTGCAGATCTATTCTCCTATATATACAGCAAATCTGCAATCAAAATATTCTAAAACTCCTGATGGCTCAAAAGTCTCATCCATATATCTTTGTTTAATTTTTAGTTATTTGTGTTATTAGCTCTTTCATATTCATCTTTTGATGAATGTATTGAATGGTAGGGTACTGCACAGTATGAATCATTTAAATTAATAAAATAAAGATTTATTATGAATGTTCAAAGATTTCTTCTGATTTTTAGAGTACAAAAATGTACAAGTGTATTATACAAAATCCAGCTGGCATAGTACTTCACATATAAAAAGGAATCAAATTTTCTGTCCAAGTTTCCTTACCACAGAAACTAATTTTAACAACACTTCAGCTTAAAGAATAGTACATCAGAAACTGAAAGCCTTACAAAAGGCTGTACACTCTGCTGGAACACCAGGAGACCACTTTTAGTTTTATTTCTTATTTTTTTGCACAGCTTCTCCATAAATGAGGATGAAGTTACCTTATACCAGGAAAGTGTTCTTGAAGTGCATTCTGTACAAAAAGTGAGTATGTTAAAATTTAGACCTGCTGATCGTATAAAAATAACAGGATCTAAAGCTGTGCACACAATAAAGATTAATCACACGGAGGACTTAGATGACTTCATACAAATTTAGACTGATTAGAAACTGGCAAGAAAAAAAATCTGAATAAAATATCTGTGCTACCAACTACACATACACACACACCCGACATTTAACATTGAGAGAAATGGGGAGAGAGAAAGCACTCATTCCCTCTTGGCGTTGTGTTGCAAGGTTCAAGACATCAAAAAGAAAACTTACCAAGAATTTATATTAAAATGCAATAAAATCTAGTGGCGATACTGTATGTGTAATGCACGTTAGGGCTAAAAGCTGAGGCACAGTGATGTGGGATAAACTCCCATAGAGAACCAGCAGAATACTTGTTCGAATAAATATGTACAGAATAGTGCTGCGTAGCTGGGATCCTATTACCTGTTACACCCTGGTCTCCCAAACCCAATACAGGCAGAAAGATTACAGCCTTGGGATGGGGAGGGGATGGAAAATTCAGGCTCAGATTAAGCCACATCTTTAAAGTTCCATAAGTGTTGAAATAGTGTCTGCCTAAGGACACTTGAAGGCCTGATCAACTTGCAGCCATTCATGTTTAAACAGGATAGTCACTATTGCTTCTATATGTATTTCATAGAAATGAGAACAGATTTTTAAGTTAAAGCTTAATATTGAAATGATATGGCCCCAGGTCACCCAGTGCTAGGGATCAATCTGGATCTTCGGGTTCAGAAGTTGAAGAGTTTGACCAGTCTCAGCCTTAACCTGTGCTACTGGAGTTGGCTGTAGAGGATGTAGAGGCTTTCTCTGCGATAGCACCCACCCTATGGAATATCTTGCCCCCTGAGTTGAGGCGGGCGCCCTCGCTCCTGGACTTCTGAAGGTCTTTAAAGACCTGGTTCTGCCGCCTAGCTTGGGACAAAGGAAGTAATAGTTCCTCCTGGGGGTGGTTGGCTTAGTGGTGTCCTCCTTTTAAGATCTTACCATCATTTGGATTTTTACTATTTATTATTGGATTGTATTTTAAGATTTATAGGTTTTTAGTTTTAATATTTTATTGTAAACCGCCCAGAGTCTACTTTGTAGAGATGGGCGGTGATAAATTTGACAATGAATGAATGAATGAATGAATGAATGAATGAATGGACGGACTCCAGGCTTGGCTGCCAGCTCGACCGGTCAGATTTCTCAGAAAGCTGAGAACTGACTGAATTTTCCTTGCTTGCAGTGGATTGCAGAAGTTGTGGACCACTGAAGTTTTTTCCCCTGAAGAAGGGGAAACCAGAAGATTGCTCGTGGGGCCATTGGAATTGCCTACCCTTGTTTTTTCTGTAGTTTCCACCGCGGGAAAAGCAGGGTAAGTGCAAGGGAAATGGCTGAGAGATATCTGGCTCTCGCAGGGAAAACAAGTCTCTTTGAAGAGACACAAGAGCGCACAGCCGCTTTTAGATCACTTTAGGAATTTTTTTTTTAGATTAGAATATTTTTGGAATCTAAGATCTATCTTTTGGACTTTGTTTAAAATGTTGGCTAATTTTGTGCTTTCTTTGCTATAACTGATTCTGGTGGAAGTTTGATGGATTCTATATTTGCAACATAATGAAACGTCTGTATTTTTTTTTTACCTTTCTTTTGTATTAGAGGGATTTAAGAGACTTTGTTTGTAATTCTTCGCTTGATAAACTAATTGACAATCTACTTTTTGAGAAACTGTTTGTTTGGATTAAGCAGCCTGCAACTTGAAGAACAAAAACGCAGGGGAACGTTTGTAAATTCCTTTTCTCTTTTTCTCTCTATATTCCTATAGAGTGGATTTTGTTTCACTTGGAATGTATTTTTTATTTCTCCTTTTATAAACTGTTTGAAATATAGCTCCCTCCTGTATTTTGGATTATTGGAATATTTTTTTTTTTTATTTTATTTGATAGACTTTGCTGGTAATATTCCATGAACAGACCAACTATTGTTTTGACTAGAAAAATCTGAAGGTCATAGAAGCGGGATGGTTTTCGCAGCTGCAATTCAAGTTCTTTCAGGGATTAGAAGGTCACTGGAATTATTATTGATATTTTTGCAAGACCAGGAGAAAGAAAAACAAAAAATAGAATCTGAAACAGGAAAGAAAAACGTTTTTGAAATAGAAGGGAAACAGGAGGAGGGAATTTTAAATATATTAGTCCAGAAAAATATTCGGAAGGCTGTATATTATAATTCTGGTATAAAAATCTTATGGCTGTGGAGATAGGGAGAAAATTTGAGTATGCAATTAGTTAGATACTGTGAAATATGTGGAAAGGGAGAGAAAATTGCCTTGATACTCTACATGAGACATAGAAAAAAGCAGGCTGTATATTGTAAACTTGACTTTGCATATTATGAATTTGGCATAACCTAAACACAAGATTCAGTATCATGACTGGGATACAAGGTTAATGAAAACATGGATTTGGATTGTATATTTGTGAACTTGCCATTGACTATAAGTGATATTTTAAATGTAAAACATAAGGCTAAACACAATATAAGCTGACATTATAGATTATTGTTTAAGATAATGATATGACGAGATGGTGTATATTGCGAATTTGCCATTGAGTATTGCGATTTTGGCATAACCTAAACAGAAGATAACAGAAACTGTATGGATATATAAAGATTAATGAAAACATGGGCTTGGATTGTATATGAGAAACTGTATGGATATGTAAAAAAAGTGATATTCTAAATGTAAGATATAAGGCTAAATATAAACATAAGTTGATATTATAGATTATTGTTTTTTTTGGATGATGAGATGTAATTAGAATGATGGTTATTACAGGATGACATCATGTATGAATATGTATGTATGAATATTATAAAATTGGTACATTAGGTATTAGGTTAAGTGATATGATAGGTTATGTATTTAGTTTAAATGGATACTATCACAAGAAGTGGAAATTATAGATGGAAATATGTTAGGTTATGTACTAGTGGATTATATAAACATAATATGAATAGAATATATTGTAGTTTATTAGAAGTAAACAAGGCTTTTATTTGTTATACTAATTGGACTTTATGGAAGAGATAAAAATGCATTAATGAACATTTAACATTTAATTACAACTTCAAGGAGTGGAAGCCAAAGATGGATTATTGGGGGATAGCAAGAAAGGTGAAACCCATATGAAGATCAGAAGATTGGATTATAGAAATCAAAAGGCACATGACAAAGAAAAGTTCCTGTGTATTGTATGAAAGACTGACATTTAAAATTAATTATTGTATTTTAAGTTCAAAGATAGATTGGAGGGCATCTATTTTCTATACTTTCTTTGTTTATTATTTCTTGACTTCACTTTTTCTTTATCTTTTTCTTTATTTTGTATTTCTATTTCTATTTCTCTTTTCTATTCTAACTTTTAATATGTATTGTAAAACTTAATAAAATTATTATAAAAAAAAGAATGAATGAATGAATGAATGAATGAATGAATGAATGAATGAATAAATGAATGAATGAATAAATAAATAAATAAATAAAAATGTACCAGAGGAGAGACAGGTGTAGGCTGCGTCAGCCAATCCAAAACCTGAGTTAGACAAGGTCTCACATATAGCTACACACTGTGACTTAAGAACAGAAGTAAAAAAGGCAAAAGATTTATACGATCTGAAGTGAAACCAGATGAGCAACAGAAGTGTTCCTCAGCCAATCAAGCTGATAGCCGAGACAATATAAAATAAATGGCTTTGTGTGAATGGTTCTTTGTGGCAAACAAAGTTAGAATTTCTAACCTGTGACTCTGTCTGAGTTCTAGTATGAGATTACCCAGAAATAGATCTTCCTGAAGTTGATACTTGTCCCACATTTGCTAAAGTACACTCTTCTGCCCCCTTTCTATGCAGAAAGCTTTGTTTGCAGTGTGCTTTGTGTTACTTTGGAGAAAGATTTATGAATGCAATAAATATCTCGAGTTCATCATCACAAGCTGGCTATGTGGACCGGCCTTACCTGCTCATGGGATGAAGTAGAACTGCCATTACTTGGATTTGACTGTATTTTATATTTTTATTGATTATTGGTATTTATTTATGACTTTTATTGAATTTTAAATTGTTTTATTGTGAACCGCCCAGAGTCCCTCCTTGTGGGGGAGATGGGCGGTGATATGAATGTGATGAATAAATAAAAATAAATAAATAAATGTGTGTGTGTGTAACTGGCAGCACAGAACACCCAGTGATTCAATCCTAGCCATGGTAGGAGGAGAGCTGTGTTTTGGTGTCAAAAAAGCAGGGGTCTGGTAGCACCTTTTCTCACTAACCAATTCTATTAAAATGCATAAACTTTCATGAGCTGCAGCTCACTTCATCAGAGGCACATCCTTATACACAAAGATTTGCACAATTCTTTTACACAAAGTTCAATCCATTTCTCTTCTGGAGAATCCAGAGGGGTACTGTCAGCAGATGATGGCATATATCACATTGGAGGAAGAATGTGTAAAGGCACCTCTGATCTTGGTGTGAACTTGTTGGGGCCTGTGACGGTGCTGTTGGTGTAGATGTGGGAGAAAGTAGACATCTGTTTTTGTTTCAGGGTCTGGTTTCCTGTTGGCAGAATTAATGAACACAAGTTTGACATCACAACTTAAAATAAGAAAAAAGTAAGCATTGGAGCATTTTAACCTCCCAAGTCACTCCATAGCAGTCCTGAAAGTAACTGTTAAATGTTGGAAAATATGTCATTTCTTCCCCATCTTTTCCCTCTCATGCTCACACACAAACACACTAACATTTACTTACTCTACCGCTGTCGGATTCTTTTTAAAAAAAATCCTAAAATAAGATAAATTCCAAATAGAAAAAAGGTAGCAACTAATGCTCTAAATGGCTTTTAAAAAGATTTAGTAAACTAATATAGAACTCAGATTTACGACTGGCCATTAGACTATAGTAAATGAATATAACATAAACTCCGTGGATAGTGGTAATATGTACCTTAGAATAATAGATGCAGCTTCTGTTCCCTATAATGTAGACATGAATATAATTGAGGAAAAGGTTTTATTTGGAAGTTCTAAGTGTAAAAAATCATTAGGAAAATTTCAAAGAGTCATGAAATAGGGAATGGAGGCAGAGAAATTTTTCAGCCTCAGCCTTCTCAAGAGGATGGATTATCCTTAACATTTCCATAACAAACTTGCTGATGTGGAGAAGATGCAAACACAATTAATCAAATTCAGCATTATTTAATGGCTGGAATGAAGACCTTAATTGTGAGACTATTTCAGTGTCCATGTATAGCTGGGATTATAGACAAAACCATTAGGGTTTTATGAACTCATATACCCTAGGAGGCCAAACTGTTGGTTAAGATGCTCCTGTGTCTAGTACAGGTAAATAATTAACACATACCCTTTTGTAGCCAGTTATTTTCTCCTCAAGGTGATGTTGCAAGCTTTTAAATGATCTTTCCACATTGTCATTCCTTAGATGCAGACCTTAATGACCCAACTTTCACATGCATTCATTATTTATTTATCAAATTTGTAAGGCCGTATAACTCCATTACAACGCTGGCCAGTGTACAATATTAAAAACAGTTTGAAACAATATAACAGATAGGAAAAACAATAAACATTCACAGAAAGCCTGCAGGCCTCCCAGGTAAACCAGACAGAAAACACAAGATGAGCTAATTCTATTTTATTGTAAGGCTACATTAACAGAACCTTACAAGTCTGAAAGTACAAATCTCCTGCCCTCCCTATTTACTGCCTGAGTTGTTAGGGTGGGAACTATTCAGAAGAAAACCCCTTCCTAAGTTTCTTTCTCTGGCCATTACTCTGTTGCGGGCTCCTTTCTCTTTTATCTAATCATTCCCTAGGCGGCATCTCTTCCCCCAATCTTCCAAGGTCACCCTCACATTCCATCACAAAGCCATAGAACACACAACTTAAAGACAAAACATTCCCATAAAAGGCCTACCACACACCCCAGCCTAAGGCCTGCGGGAAGAGCCAGGCTTTTAGGTCCTCTTTAAATGAATTAGGATAGAGGCTGTAAGAATCTCAGGGAGATGCTACTCCAGAAGGTAAGTGTTACAACAGAAAAAAGTCCATTTCTTGCATCCCATCAGTTGACATAACTTAATCACTGGGACTTGAAGTTTGCCAACTCTGTCCAATTGTACAGGTCAGGAAGAAACTATAGGAGTCAAATGGTCCATCAGATGGCCAGGTGCTATACCATGAAGCTTTAAAATGATAAACAGCACCTTGAATTGCACATGGAAGCCAAGTGGCAAACAGTGTAGCTCACAATGCAGAGACGTTACAAGAAGATGCCATGGCACACCAGTCACTGCCTGCCACATGTTGGACTGGCTGCAGCTTCCAAATGGTCTTCAAGGACAGCCCCATGTAGAGCATACTGCAAAAGTCACATGCAAAGTGACCAACGTATGAGTGACTGTAGGAAGTGCTTCCCAGTCCAAGAACAGGCAAAAGATTAATCTATGAAGACTTGTGAATCTATGATGAATTAATGAAGCTGTGTTCCTGGACACAGCTGCCACCTCCTTTAGCAGGAAAGGCAAATCCAGGAAAACCCTCAAATTGTGCACTAGCCCCGAATAGGGGAGTGCATTCTTATTCAGGACTAAAAAAGAATATCTCCAGGATCAGATGGTTCAAGTAACTGCAGCCACTCAGTCTTGCTAGGCTGAGCCTGAGTTGGTTCCTTTCCATTCAGAACCCCCACATTATCCAGGCAGTGGGACAAAAAATGATATTATTTTTTTGTCTGTCTCTGTAGTGGCAATGCGGAAGACCATTGTTATTTCAAGGAGTTTAAGTGGCATATTTTGATTTTCTCCATCACACGAAGATTAGAGTTTATTTAGAGTTATACTGATGTTTAACTGGCTTGTTTTTATTTCTGGTTGGAATGGAGGGGGAGATAGATTAACCCAAGATTGTTGGTGTAAGCTTAAGTCCACTCCTCCAACAGCCCCTCCAGCGGCTTGGAATGGGAGGGGGAGATAAGAGATTCTTGATGTTGGGCACTGGCTTATCTGTAAAGCTTCCCAGGCTCTTGGATGATGTCATAAACAGGTGCTCTAGACCTTGAGAAGTATCCCATTTCTCTGAATGTTTATTGTCAGGCCATGCAGCCTCTATACCATGGAAACATGGTTACAAGGTTTAAGAGCCAAACTTTGATAAAAACTCCTAGGCTTGCTTTTTGGGTTTGGGAGTTCCACACAGACCTGAGCACTGGGTGCTGTGAAAATTGAGCCACCCTAGGGTATCTCCGCTGTCCTTATTAAGGGGCTCCTGACAGCCTATGGGAGATTGGGTTTCAACTTGCTTTGGTATGTAGGATTTCTTTCTTTATGCTATGCTTTTATATGCTTTTGTTTAATCTGCCTAAACTGTGTTTCTGTTTGAACTGTGGTTTCTGTTTAACTTTGTTTGCTTAAGTTTATAATAAAGCTTTAAGTTTCTTTATCCACTGGCGTGCTTATTATCTCTGGATCTAAAAGAACCAATTGCCTGAGCACCTGATCACTGCTTGGACACTTGGCAGGATAGTCTCTCACTCTGATGACTACAATATTCAGACTTTCCTGGCTTTGACTGCTGTCTTATGGCAAGGCTGCCACTAAGAACATAAAGTGTGCATGTGTAATATACACATGCATATGCTATACTAGATACTTTTGAAAAGTTGCATTGCACATAAAGGTCAGAATACAGCAATGATGAAGCAAAAAATGTCTCTCCCTCCCTTAGAACCTCATTTTCATCACAGCAGTCCTTGTTATCTGTTCTATTATAAAAAATATCCTTGCAGCAGTTTTTTTTTTACTCTATTATAAATGAAAGCAATAGATCACATCTGCAACTTTTTTCCCTTTTAATCCTATTTCATTCGAGTTCTTGGCCTCTTAGCTGAAAGGAAAAAATGTGAGGCAGCATGATATGTACTCGAAAAGAAAAGCTGCTCTTCTTGTTATGTCTTTGGATCCAATAATGTTTTCCAATGCAATAGCATAGGTTCGCTATCTTATTAATATTTATTTTTAAATGCAGAGTTGCAGAAGCTTGAGAGAGAGAGATCAATAAAAATAAACTCTTGCAGTAAAAATATAGTTGCATTTATTCAAAACAACAGAAAAATATATACGGAAATCTGTTTTACTTCAGAGAGGCCTACACGCAGAAAAACTTACATTTGAATAGGTTGAGGTAAGCATAGTCAGCTGGCTTAAACAAAAGATCTCTTTTCTATACAAATTAATGATAACAAATAATCAGTTGCCATAGTAATCAATGTAACATGTGACTGCCCCAGCTCAGCCTAGCTGAATTAATTATCCCCTTTAAGGTAACAAGCATTTGAGGAATTTGGTACTAGCAGACTTTTTGGAGCCTATCAGGTAAGAGAAAAAAAACAACAGCTCAGCTTGTCCCTTTTAAAATGAGGCTTGTCTGAATCTTGTGACCCAGATTCTTTTTAGATCACAAAATAAAAAATACAACACTAAACTGTTCGCTAAGGGTGCAGTCCTGTATAGGCTTATCCCAGTGAAACTCCATGACTTCAGTGGGGCTTACATCTATGTAAAGTCTGAAGCCCAAAGTCTGAAGAATGTGGATCCTGATTAAAATGTTGCTACAACCAGGAATTCACTAAGGCTACAATTCTATACAGAGTGATCTGAGATGCCTTATATAGTCAGTAGTACTGACTTGACTTATTACAGGGATAATGCATAAGGCATTCCTTAAACATTAAAAAAAATCTCTATGTAATTGTTAAGGCATTGATTTCTACTTCAAAAAATTCAGAACAACCTCTATAGTAGCAACCAGACCAGTATGAGTTAATGCAGGCTGGTATGTTTAACAGTTAGCAGTCTTCCTTTATTAGGCTGACCATACATCCCGTTTTGAATGGGACTGTCCCGTTATTTCACCATTTCTGGAGCGTCCTGTCGTTATAGTAAAATTCTCGATTTTGTCCCGTTTTTGAAAGTTCCCCGGTTAAGCATATGAGTGTGCGGGCGGGCGCCCCCCCGCGCGCCCACTTTGTCCAGCGACGTTTTTTCCCTCAAGGAAATATGGTCAGCCTACTGGAAGGAGAACAGCGAGACTGAGGCGCGAGGCTGAAGAGAGAGAAGGAGGCGCAGGCGCGAATGTGATCCCAAAGCTACTGCCAGCTTCCCCGTCCTGAAGCTGAGTGGCAGCGTCCCTCCTGCGCGCTCTCCAATCCAACGGATATCCTCCCCGGCTGCGGGGATGGTTGTTTTAAAATGCCCATCAACTGTGGAAATGTCTGTGCCAAAATACTAGGGAGAAAGAACCTGACTGCTATGGAGATTGTAGATATGACTTGGAAGGAAGGGAGAGGCGAGAGAAAATTAGATGCCCAAGGTGATTCTTTAAAAGCGAGTCAGCCAAATTTCCTTCGAGTGGAGCTGGTAGGGGGATGAATGCGAGCAGCCGATGGGGAACTGGGAAGCTTCAAGGGGGATGTTTATTGAGGAAAAAACAAAGCCTGAGGGAACCAGGAAATGAAGATGAGAGGTTGGAAGGAAAAGAGGCCAGGAAAAAAAAGGGTTGTAAGAAAGGGAGGGGGAGTTAAAGGGAGGAACTTGGCTTATTTAGTTTGAAGAGAGTTGAGAAGTGAACCTAGGATTGGTGGGGCGAAGAACCTGGATTAGCGATAAAAGAAAAGAAAGGTAGCACCAGCCTGAAGTTTTTTAAGGCATTGCCTTCTTTCCCCAAGATCGTGGGACTATCCTCTGCAGCTGCAGTGCAAACCCAGGAAAAGGCACATTTGGTTTGAGGAGCTGCAGGCAGATCCTATGTGCTTTGTAACACCTTTTTCCCTTTGAATTAAAGTGCTGCATAGCCTTAATATCTTGTAGGATGAGGAGCCTTCATGAGAAATACAGTGTGATTCACACATTGTGCTAATCCATAATAAGATTTGAATTTTTATTTTTAAGGTGTTTTGTGAATCTAGCAAATTTAGGTTTATTCAGTAAACTGTGTTTAAGCAGGATATAATTTTACAACAGCTTTGGCAAGAATATACGGAAGATCTGTATAGGAAGGATAATAATATTGGAGATAGCTTTGACGGTGTGGTCAGTGAGTTAGAGCCAGACATCCTGAAGAGTGAGGTTGAATGGGCCTTAAGAAGCATTGCTAATAACAAGGCAGCAGGAGACGATGGTATCCCAGCTGAACTGTTTAAAATCTTGCAAGATGATGCTGTCAAGGTGATACATGCCATATGCCAGCAAATTTGGAAAACACAAGAATGGCCATCAGATTGGAAAAAATCAACTTATATCCCCATACCAAAAAAGGGAAGCACTAAAGAATGTTCAAACTATCGAACAGTGGCACTTATTTCACATGCCAGTAAGGTAATGCTCAAGATCTTGCAAGGTAGACTCCAGCAATTCATGGAGCGAGAATTGCCAGATGTACAAGCTGGGTTTAGAAAAGGCAGAGGAACTAGAGACCAAATTGCCAATATCCGCTGGATAATGGAGAAAGCCAGGGAATTTCAGAAAAACATCTATTTCTGTTTTATTGACTATTCTAAAGCCTTTGATTGTGTGGATCATAACAAATTGTGGCAAGTTCTTGGTGGTATGGGGATACCAAGTCATCTTGTCTGCCTCCTGAGGAATCTGTATAATGACCAAGTAGCAACGGTAAGAACAGAGCACGGAACAACGGACTGGTTTAAGATTGGGAAAGGAGTACGGCAGGGTTGTATACTCTAACCCTACCTATTCAACCTGTACGCAGAACACATCATGCGACATGCTGGGCTTGAGGAATCCAAGGCTGGAGTTAAAATCGCTGGAAGAAACATTAACAATCTCAGATATGCAGATGATACCACTTTGATGGCTGAAAGCGAGGAGGAGTTGAGGAGCCTTATGACGAAGGTGAAAGAAGAAAGTGCAAAAGCTGGGTTGCAGTTAAACCTCAAAAAAACCAAGATTATGGCAACGAGCTTGATTGATGACTGGCAAATAGAGGGAGAAAAAGTGGAGGCAGTGACAGACTTTGTATTTCTAGGCGCAAAGATTACTGCAGACGCTGACTGCAGCCAGGAAATCAGAAGACGTCTACTTCTTGGGAGGAGAGCAATGGCAAATCTTGATAAAATAGTTAAGAGCAGAGACATCACACTGACAACAAAGGTCCACATAGTTAAAGCAATGGTATTCCCTGTAGTAACCTATGGCTGCGAGAGCTGGACCATAAGGAAGGCTGAGCGCAGGAAGATAGATGCTTTTGAACTGTGGTGTTGGAGGAAAATTCTGAGAGTGCCTTGGACTGCAAGAAGATCAAACCAGTCCATACTCCAGGAAATAAAGCCAGACTGCTCACTTGAGGGAATGATATTAAAGGCAAAACTGAAGTACTTTGGCCACATAATGAGAAGACAGGATACCCTGGAGAAGATGCTGATGCTAGGGAAAGTGGAAGGCAAAAGGAAGAGGGGCCGACCAAGGGCAAGATGGATGGATGGTATTCTGGAGGTGACGGACTCAACCATTGGGGAGCTGGGGATGGTGACGGCCGACAGAGGGCTCTGGCGTGGACTGGTCCATGAAGTCACGAAGAGTAGGAAACGACTGAACGAATAAACAACAACAAAATAATTTTACAAGCTAGCAACCTAGTTATTAATACTAAGCCATGATTTGTTGAATAAGACACTGTTGGTCAGATTCACACCACACATTAAGAGATG
Organism: Charina bottae; assembly: GCA_023362775.1. Classification (NCBI taxonomy): domain Eukaryota; kingdom Metazoa; phylum Chordata; class Lepidosauria; order Squamata; family Charinaidae; genus Charina; species Charina bottae. Next base: position 14,038,943 of record JALMGJ010000003.1, read on the forward strand.
AACCATGAATTAGTATCATGCTAAGCCAATCTATACTACAATCTGAGCATGAAACACAAATATTTTTTCTTTTGCTTCCATTGAATCCAACTGATTTATAAAAGATGCTATCTTACTACAGTAGTTGGGTTTACTGAATTGGTTATTACTGGAATCCAATCACCTGATTATGTGCCATCAAGTGTGCTGTCAACTGTTTACCAATTGATATTGAATGTTTTGCAGTGAAAGCATACAAATACTTCCATATATACACAGTTGAAGAACTGAAAAACTTTTGTGACTTAGCAGGAAACAATTACGCTAAATTGTTAGAGCATGGAAATACAAGATTTTTGTCCTTGGGTCCATCAATTGACAGAATTTTAAGCATGTTTGATGGGCTTACTTCTTATTTTCTTTCTCAAGAAAAATGCCCTGTTATGTTACGAAAATGGTTTGAAGATCCCTGTTTGAAATTGTGGTTGTCATTTGCAAGAGATTAATAATACCAGCCTCAGTAATTCCATAATGGATTAGGGACCATTTCCACGGACCAGGGGGTGGGGTTTGCAGGTGGGAGCCAATCGTGAGGACTGGGGGTGGGGTTTGCAGGCGGGAGCCAATCACATGGACCGGGGGTGGGGTTTGAGGTGGGAGCCAATCACATGGACCGAGGGTGGGGTTTGAGGTGGGAGCCAATCACATGGACCGGGGGCGGGGTTTGCAGGCGGGAGCCAATCGTGCGGACCGGGGGCAGGGACTCTTGTCTTTTTCATGAATACGGAATATTACATAAGACCCCGTCCCGTTTTGCCATCCCAATGTCCCGTTTTTGTCTCAAAGAAATATGGTCAGCCTATCCTTTATCCTTTAGGACAGTGTTTCTCAACCTTGGCAACTTTACGATGTGTGGACTTCAACTCCCAGAATTCCCCAGGCAGCCTTGCTGAAGAATTCTGGGCATTGAAGTCCACACATCATAAAGTTGCCAAGGTTGAGAAACACTGCTTTAGGATGATAAGAACAGAGAGAGCTGGGAAGGGCATGGCAAGAAAGGTCAAGAATGTCATTAGCAGTCAACCATTTTGGGTGATTCTATCTCTCTTCTGCCAAGAATCAGGACTGGCATGTATGGCCAGCCTTCCTGTAAATATCTGAGATCCCATGTTGCCCAAATTAGAGACTTCAGATAGAGGTTTCAAAGAATACAGCTTTAATTAGTTGGCCAAGAAAAAAAAAGCTGGGTGTGACACACACACACACACAAACATGGAGTCCAATAGCAGATTATATAGTTACAGAGAACAAAGAAATTTACATTTTTAGCATAGGGACCAATCAGGTAGTTCCCACAGACATTATACCTCCCCTTTCTGGCATCGTGGCAGAGGGAAAATAATTGGTAACTTTGTATGTTTCCTCCTCTGGCAGTTCCCAAGCAAAAGATAGTGAACAGGCCTTTATCAGAAACAGAGAGAAATCCTCCCAAATGGCTATGCTTTTGATCTTCTAAGGGAAGTTAGAAAACTTTGGGTCATCCTGTTCTTAACACATTCCATTCCTGTTATCTTTCCACTTTATGGCTCTGGTGAGCTAGTGGGGTCCCTTTCCATGAGTTTACAACTTAATTAGAGTGTTAGGGATTAGAAGAAATGCTAAAACTATAAGGAGAAGTTTATTATACGTATATTACAAATGCTAAAACCACATAGATAGAAACTATTCATGCTAAATATATATTAAAACTATGGGGAGGCCCTAAATTGCCCCCCCCCCAGGGCCATATAGGCAATAGTTGCTAGAGCGGGGAGTCAGCAGTCAGCTTTAAATATTGCCCCTAATGAACTAATATTGACTTTTACAATAATTGGTTCCTCCACTGGGTTCCTCTGTCATCCAGTGTATGCTACATCTTAAAATAACCTTTCCCCATTTGGTTTCTCCAACTACTTCATACACAGTGGTGTTGACTGTGATGAGCTATTTCCAATTGTCACTCCAGGGAGGAGTGGGGGAGCACCATGAAGTTAAAGGTTCCCAATTCCTTGCAAGCCAGAGGCATCTGTGGAGAGGGGTGGGTCAAAAAAGTCAACACAGTGGCTGGATGACATCAGAACACCACCCCTTTTTCACATGCAGTGATGGATTAAAAAAATGGATGGAGCTCCAATCACATAGTCATGGCTGCCCTATTGATTTTTGACCCCTCCCCTGCAGATGCTTTTACTGGAAGTGCAGCCATCTAAATCAGTTGTGCAGAAACAGCCAGTGAAAGGATTTCAGCTTCTAAATACTGATGGGATTAGGGGGAAAAACCTGGAGATAGTAGCAATCAACACACATTTGTATCCGACATCTTCATAGCAGCAATTTATCTGAGCAGTCAGAACTTGGAATTTCAGGCTCAATACTTTTTAAATTCCACCATCATCATAAATTAGCTGTCATGTGTGATTTTGAAAATAAAATTAGGTGCTGGGCCAGGTGTGGATCATAATCATTTAGCTCTTCATCTCAAACCAGATTAGCTTTCAACATAATGCTGTTCTTGCAATTAGCAGTGACCCAAATGGCTTTTTAAAGGTAAAAAAAATAAGTGCAGGATAAGAATTGGAAGGAAGGTTATATAACTTCTGGATCCCCACCTCCTGATGCCAGTATCTGCTCTTTGGATTGCTAGGGCATGCAACCAATGATATAACTATCAGGGCTGGAAAAGGCATTTGCTGGGAAACTGCTGCAAGTTAAAATTGATTGAATCAGATGTAGAAAATTCTATATGGTAGCTAGTTAATGCCTGCAGTGCCAGTTGCTTGCCTGTTCTTGGAAAATAGAATAATTGAGAAGAAAATGAGGAGTGGGAGATTAGAAACTTATGCCTCTGTCTTACGGATGAGATGTTTGATCTAATTATCTATGCTACATCTTTCTTTGCTATTACATTGTGCAATTAGTATTCTTTTTAGCAATGTTACACTGGATTGTTGAAATTGTGCATTGGAGGCATTCCAAGAAAGCCATGATATCTTGTGTCATGTGTTCATTTACAGCAAATATATTTTCCATTATATAGATATAAATATTGATTTCTTCTCTTACAAACTAGTTGCTTAAGGAACTTCGTGCCCTTTTATAGGGTGCCATATAATCTACTTCAGATCTTCTGTTCTAGGACCTACTGAAAGGTGTCACTGATACACACACAAAACTCTATTAGCAGTTCTCCATTCTAGAAGAATTCTGTGCTTAAAAAAATTGAGTAACAAATACCTTCTTTATGGAGCTTAATATTGAAGATGGGTCCTGTGTGCTAGAACTCCTGTGGAGATGTTGCTGAAGCGGGATAAACAGTTGTAAAGTCTTCTGTCCATCTGTTTGCAAGTTACATGTTCATCTTATCTATGTAAATTGCTGGATTATATCTTTCTTGTGGTCCAATCATGTGACCAAGGAATGAACAAGATTGCTCAGTTAGGCATAGACTATTTTTGTTGATCCTACAGTATTTAATCAAATAGGAGAGGCCAATCAATTCCAAACATCAAGACTTCTGACAGGTCAAAATGGGATTTCTCCATCTCAACCACCAGGGAGAAGGGAAAGGATGGGTGAATTTGTCAGCTGTTCTTTCTGCCACATTCATCTAATGTGATTACAAATGGACAATAGAGCAATTGGGCAAATTTGTGAAAACTAAACAAAAGAATACTCTTGCCAATCAAAATATACCACATTCAATGCTACAGCAATTCTCATGATGCAGATCCCCATGTGGTGTCTTCCTACCATACAGCTGTTTGAGATAAGAGGCTGAGCAGACAAAGAAAATGGCATCTTTCATCTCCCAGAAGATGGTTGAATATTACCCATTTCAAAAGCCCTGTTCAGGCATTATATGATGTCTTAAATTCAACATGCAAGGAGCCCTAAATAGCCTCACTCATCCCCTAGTTGTCCTAGTGATATAAATGAAGAGATGGCCACCATGCTTACATCATGATAGTTTGCAGGAAGGATCTTTGCATACACACACACACACACACACACACACAGTTACATAGTTCTAGTTTACAAACAAACTACAGAGAGTTAGAAAACTGCTAAGCCAACCTTGGCTGAGTTTTAATAGCTAAGTGGGGTTGGATCTACTTAGATGGAGACCATCTTACTGTTATGGGCTAGAAGGGAAAACCTTAACTAAATAAAAATAAATCCTGGAAGAAGGCAATGCCAAATCACTCCTACACTGTTGCCAAGGAAACTCTGGATATATCTGTGAAATTACCAGGAGCAAGTTTAGTTCAAGGGTCACATTACTGAAAGCATCCTTACATTCTCACACAATTGAATTGGCTTAATTTTAAATTCTTTCTGACCCATTTATAAATTTTCCAAGTCTTTGCAATCAGTTAGTTCCCCCTCCCCAATTATTGTTTTTTTAAAAAATGAAAATAATAATAAAATAGAATGCTGCATAAAAATCATACTAGTTTCTAGATAATAACTGGATTTATCCTCCATCCTAATAGTATTTACAGGAGACCATTTTTTTCCTCTCTGCTTCCATAGAAATCAATGGATATCATACAAGAAAAGGATAAAGTATTCTACCGCAACAACAACAGCTTGATTAGTATCATAATGAGGCAGAGAGAAATAATTGCCTGAACTGAGCAGTCTGCCTGCAATTAGTTAAAGCTACAGCAGAATGTCCATCATGCGAGCAAAGTACTTGAAAATAAACTCTTACACTGAGAGTGATTATTCATTCATTCATTCTCCCAATGAACACCAATTGCTGTAAAGGACTGACACTCCTGCCATGGAACAAATTGCACAGACCACTGAAATAAAAAGTCACATTAAAAAAAGAGAGAGAGAATTGTATCCTACTTGGATGCTGACAGAGCTCAAAAAGATTGCAGATGCAGTTTAAGGAAGCCCCAAAGAATTTATGTATGCTTCCTCCCTCCTCACCCCAACTAAAATTATGATCAGCCACAGCAACAAAATTCAGCACTGAGCAAATATTTCAAAATGAACACCCCAATTCAGCAAGCAGGTTCCTTGGCAAACAAATTAGTAAAGACATCCAGGTTTTTTTTAGGTAAGGCTTGTGAAACCTTTAAGAACGTGTGTGTGTGTGTGTTTGTGTGTGTGTTTGACACTTTCCCCCTTCTCAGACAGAGCTGGCAGAGAAATTGGCTAGTATTACTTTCCTTTAAACTGTCCTACTGGATTCCAAGACACTAACTTACCACAACAATTCTTGGAGAAAGCTCCCAACTCCAAACAATTTAATTAGGAGATGAGCCTAAGGAAACTGGTCCATTAATAATTATAATGGTATATTTGTTTCCTTGTGATCTTCAAAGTCAGACAATAGTTTGTCTTTATAACAAAGCTTCACAGCAAACTTTAAATAGGATTAATTTCTATGTACTCCAAGTCTGAAGTTTCTATAACTTCACTGATTCATTAGATGAGTATTTGGTACAGCCTCACCCCACCTCATGCTTGTAAATCACTCTTTAGAGTGTGTGGATTCATAAGTCATAGCTTGCAATTTATAAACACATGGGTTCTTTGTGCAAAGTGTCATAGGTTTACTATTTATAGCATTACTTACAGCAGTGAGTATTTTGGTTTTAATAAAAACTAAACAAAACAAATCATGTGGTAGGTAACCTTGGTAGATTCATCTATCTACTGTCAGCCATCTGCAGAGCCAGTGTAGTTTAACAGTTAGAACATTGGACTTGGATTAGGAGAACTTAGTTTTTGATTTCTGGAGGATCCCTGTAAGAAGAAATGAGCCAAATGCATCCACGGGTATCAGGGGCAGGCACATATAGAATTTTCAGAGCAAATTGATATTCTCACAACATGCTGCTGTGGTAGGCCTGGTCAATTATAACAGACTCAGTTTCCTAGAAAACAAACTAAGGATTCCTAAGAAATAACCCTTATAAAAATGTCCAGAACAGATTTTTTTAGCTCCCTTGGACAAAGGCTAGAACAGCGCTTCTTGTTCTTTTGCTTTCATGATAATTGCCTGCCCTATTTGGAAGAATTTGCATCTTCCCTGGACTGAGATATCATAGATGTAATGTGCTACAGCAAGATTGTTATAGGTGAACTAGCTTGGTCTAATTAGTTCCCATTTTATAATATCCTATGCTTGGAATTTCCCAATTAGCAATATCTGTCATTTTCATAGGCGTTGGCAAACTCTAGGTAAATAAGTGTCTTGTCTTGTCTTGTCGTCTTACAGTTTTTTTAAAAAAATCCTTTGCACAAAAGAATTCCTCTATAAAACTCGGCATATATAACTCCATAAAAGAAGTAAGCGTGTTTCCAATGGCATCTGATTCTGTCTCCTCCACCCAAAAACTTATAGACTTTCCATACACATACACATGCACACACACACATACTCACTATAAATTGAAAAGATTCTATTTCACCAGCACTGATGTGATTAATTTTCTCTTCATCCCTCCACTAAGTGTGTGTATTTGGTAATTTCAAAATGGCAAGTACAGGCCCTAAACAATATCACCAAAACAAGTTAAAGTATGTTTTAATAGTAGACAATAGATAGCCCAGGATTGAATTGTTGGGTTCCTGATGTTTACTGATCTTGGTTGTTTTCCTGCAGATCTTTCATTACCAGGCTAAATAACATAATTAGTACATGGGAGAGTGGAGTTTGTTGGTTTTTTATGTACAGTATCTTGCCCTTCCAATCATGGTCGGGGCATGGTTTCCTCCTTGATCGTTTGTTTGCTTCATTTGTTGTCAAGCCAAAAAAAGGGATGGATGACAGAAGTGGAGCCACTATCATCAGAAGAAAAAAAACATCCAATATTTTACAATACTCTCAATGGTATGCCATCCCATGTCAGATCCCATCCATTTCAGAAAGCTCTTTTATTGTCCCTGTTCCTTATGAGAAAAACTAACAAAACCCACTGAAATCTAAGTTCTATAATATATTAGTTCAACAACCCTCATGCAAAGTGCCAAGGGACCTGGAAAAGTCATTCACTCTGAGAAGAAGTTAAAACTATCAGTCACAAAACTACACGTTCCCTCCTTATTTCCCAATTCCTTATATTGAGAGCTTAGAGGCATATATATCAACTTTGGCAAATAACCACCATGCTGGATGCTGAAATCCAAATGTATAGGGTAAAAAATTTGCCAATCCCTGTTTTACAGCATCTTTCAGGAATTGTCAAATATTCACAGGTAACCAGGGAAGAAGAACCCTTTCCCAATATAACTGCTCCTGCGGGGAGAAGGATTGGGAACTGAAGCTTCTCAGGATTGAGTACCCAGTAAGGCATAATTTGCCTAGATCTGCCTGGATTTCATATAACCTGAAGTAGACTTGATTTGGAAATCCTTTGAAATGGTTTGAAATCAAGGATTTTTGGACTGTTGGGCATTTACGGATTAGTTCTGTTGGATATGCTACTTATAACTCTACTGTTCTGTTCTTCTATAAGCTATTCTATAAGAAATTTGCTATCAGTTCATAAATGACTAGGTAATACTTAAAACTGGATTTTTTTTCCGAGCATACTGCAAAGTTGCTATAAAAGAAGAGTTCAGTGATGCACATGTCCTATGCCCACTGACTTGGGAATAAGATTAATTGAACTCAGCAAAACACCCTTTGGAGTAAACCTGTGTTGGGTTGCTGTCAGCCCCATCAGGTAGACTAGATCAGAAAATCTACAGGAAGTCAGGAATAATACTTTATTGAGATAGGCTATAATAATAGAATCTTAAAAGCCTGATTGTGCTTTACCTCCCTAATTCTAATACAGCATCAATTTAGCACTCTATGTTCACTTACATCCAATTCCTTTCTGAAGTTCTCTAGTCACTGAGCTGAAAATATAATAACTATGAAATACTTCACCTACCCAGTTTAAAGACAAAAACTGAAATGTTTCTGTTAAATAAGTAGGCCTTTATTGTGTCTATGGAAGATGTCACAATTGCTAGTAATTAGAATCTAATTTGTTTAAAGCATATGTGAATAGGAATAATTGTATTGTGTTAAATTACATATGCTTAATTGGATACCACAAAACAGTGTGATTTGAGGAAACACTTGTCACCTGCATTTTTAATAACATTTTTAAGATATCTGTCTTCAACCTTCAGGATAAGGAATCATGTTTAAAATCAGAAAAAAACACAGAATATACAGAATATAGTATAATAGATCTAATTCTAATTATCTCATGTGGTCTAGGACTAGCTAGATAATTTTTGAACTAGACTTTTTAAAGCCAATATCAGAGGAAAATGTATCAATCAGCTTAAGAGTTCCATTTCAAGGAGAAACATTTTAGGCTTTTTCTGGAGTCTACATAACTTTATCTTCAAATCCAGGAGCTTTTCACAAAAATGTGGTTATATTTAGAAACAAGGAGAAATCCTGAAACATATTTTCTTACTTTTGGGGGGGCTTACTACCTAGATACATACATATCCATCCCATGATTCCCTTTGAGAGAAAGCAGCTTTGGTGAGCAAAAGAAATTAAAGGAAGGAGATAAAAGGGAATAAAAGGAAATCTAACTAAATCTAGGTTACCCTGACACCATTCATTATACTTTTCCATACCTTTCTGTTCTTGCAAACCATCCTTGCTTCCACCACATCCCTACATCACTCCCTATGTTGGCTTTTGTTCTTCACTTTTTTTTCAGTAAAAATATACAGTATGATAAATAAATCTGATGAACATCCATGGGAGTTTACTAGTAGTGGCTCTGAAACTTTTGGCATAAATGTATATTCTGCATCTGAATACTTTTCCAAATGTTGTGCTGTAGTTTGCAAGTCAATGAAAACTGAATAAAAGTCTATACAGAAATGTTCTACTTTAGGAATATTTATTTGGACAACACTTATATTAGGAAAAAGGCATAAATGTGAACTTTAAGAGAAATATGTGTGGGCTCACACAGAGAGACCTTATGAACATTTTTGAAGTTATGAAAGTGGGAAACTAAATGAAATTGAATTTAAGCAGTCACCCATAAATCCTCAAAAAATTCAGTTGAGTTGGTTCCTCCAGATAATGATATAAGCAGGTTCTAATGCCAGTTATAAATATTTTCTTAGCATAATATGTAAGAATAATGGCAAACAGTTAAACAATAATTAGTGATAGTTTGTATATGGATTTAAAGTTTAAAAATTCTACATGCATTTTGTTGTTGTTGTTCAGTTGTTTAGTCGTGTCTGACTCTTCGTGACCTCATGGACCATAGCATGCCAGGCCTTCCTGTCCTCCACTGTCTCCCGGAGTTTACTCAAATTCATGTTCATTACATCGGTGATGCTATCTAACCATCTCATCCTCTGCCGTCCCCTTCTCCTTTTGCTTTCAGTCTTTTCCAGCATCAGGGTCTTTTCCAGTGAGTCCTCTCCTTGCATTAGGTGGCCAAAGTATTTGAGCTTCAGCTTCAGTATCTGTCCTTCCAATGAGCAGTCAGGGTTGATTTGCTTTAGGATTGACTGATTTGACCTCCTTGCAGTCCAAGGGACTCTTAAGTATCTACATGCATAGGAGAACACAATCTATACTTTGGGATGGCTATTCCTTAAAAAAAGTTAGTTCCCATTTAAGGGAAAAAAAGTTAAAATTGGAACCTCAAATTCAGGGCCTTTTTCTGACAAATTAAAAAGAGCAAAAAGTGATAGATATGGTACAACACACTGCTACTTCTTCCATCTGGCATCTCTATTACCAAGGCAAGCAAAAGGGCAACCCTCCCCCCACCTTGGCAATGTTATGAAATGTGAACATATGGTAGGGCCATTCAGTAGATTATCCTCATGTGGCTGGTTTTTAAAAACTTCACTCTAAACAAATGTGATCAGCTTTTTAAAGTAAAGTCATGCCCAGTGCTTTAAGACGTGACATCCTGAATATGTAAGATCTTACATACATACATACACATACACACATATACATATGTATACATATACACATATGCATATGTATGCATATATATTTATGTATATATACACAAACATGTACATGTACGTGTGTGTGTGTGTGTGTGTGTGTATATATACACACACACACACACACACTCTTGCCAACCTAGCAATTCGAAAGCATGCAAATGCAAGTAGATGAATAGGCCCCACTTCAGTGGGCAGGTAACAGCGTTCCGCACACGTCATGCGGCCACATGACCGTGGAAGCGTCTTCGGACAACGCTGGCTCTTCGGCTAACAAACGGAGATGAGCACCGGCCCCTAGAGTCGGACACGACTGCACAAATGTGTGGGGGGAACCTTTACCTTATGTATACATTCATTACACATACACATACACACATACACATGCACACACAAGGCATTTACTATATATACACACAACACATATAGGCAAGCATACTAAATAAGTGGGAGAAATGAAATGAAGAAGTGTGTGGGGAAAAATAGATAAATATATTTACTTTTTTAACATGCTGTATGATTGCTAATGAAAAGACTGAGTTGCTGTTTCTGCATGGCATAGGGACAGGCTGTCTTTTTTTTAGAATTCTGAGGAACTGGCTACCATGGGGGATAAAATGTTCACAAAATGAGATGAGGCCAGGCCAACTCCCACTAATTCTAACTCTAACCCCCCAAACATACCTTGTATTAAACTAAGCTAAATTAAATACATGTAGCTAATTAAATTAATAAAATACAGTCATATAGATTTAAAATAATTTCATTAATTCTTTCTCTTCTCCATTCTGGTGCAAATGTGATATTAAGTCAACTTTTCTCCCAACACATTTAAATAAATTGATTTCCCCACTTTTAAACAATGTAACCCACTTTATACACACGCACATATACACTAACTTGGGTGGATAAAAACAAATAAGTTTTTATTAAGAAGCTGTGTCTAAACTTTGTCTCTCCTTATCTCCCATCACTTATTTGCCTGTCTCACCTTCTTCCTCATTTCTGATTGGGTACAGTTCCGATAAAAGCATAAGTCATAGTTATTCTGAAGAATTTTAGCTGTATATCCTGGCACATCAGGGGAAAGCAGGGTCCTTTTTTCAAGCAGTTCCTAGGCTGAGTTATTTGATACCAAACTGAGCCCTGAGCCTCCAAAGTGAAGGGCTGATAGAAGAAAGAGATTCCACCCTTCTGAAGCATGCAGCCTCTTTGAGGGGAATACCCAGGATGGTATAATACTCCCTTGTTACTGTAGGTTTTGCAACACAGCAAAAAGCATGTCTAAAGTTTAAGAAAAATAGTACTTCAGATTAATTTTAAAGTCACCACTCTAATTTTACTCTATCTTGTGTTATTTTTAGAAATGGCTGAAACTCAAGTTGTTGAAGGCAAAAAGAAGTTGATGGCTGTAAAGAAACAGAGTTCTTTAAATCTTGTGCTGTAGTCTTTCCAGACCTGAGGTTCTTTGGATATCATAAATGTTTCCACCAAGCTGGATAAATTATATTTAATGCAGGATACTTTTGTCAAACAAGCCACCTTCACATGCTGCATTGAGGAGGACACTAATCCACTTCCAGTAATGCCAAACATTGGAGACAATTTGCCTGTTAGTCTGAAAAAGCTCATCTGTCTAACTATTTTCTCTGTCAACTACAAGAAAATATTAATACACACCCAATGAATTTTATAATAAAATTCTGTTCTCTTTTATTTGCTAACCCTGTTTAACTGTGTCAGACTGTAAAATAGACAGATACAATTTTAATTAAATAAAAATAAGGTACCCTGGCTCTTTGGCTAACAAACGGAGATGAGCACCAGCCCCTAGAGTTGGACACGACTGTGTGGGGGAACCTTTACCTTTACCATCCAAATCAGTCTTCCTGGCTCTGATTGGTTTTACAAAGCTGTTAAGAATTTTGGTATGATTTAGGTATTAAATTGTGATGTCAATATCAGATGTTTTATTGACTATGTTTTTGAAAAATAACCGTGTTAGAGGCAAAGCAGTATTTGTGAACTTTCTCATTTTTCCTTTAACAAAAGGAAATGTCAGACTCACAATGTGTGAAAGGTTATGAAGGTAACTATTTTTCACAACAATAAACCTTTTTGAAGAATCTGAATCTGAAATTCTTTCATGCATTTCTGCAACAACTCTGACCTCTGCTTTGTCACCTTTTTCCCCTTTAGATTGGCTGGATGATCAAATCTTTGCAGCTTTACTAATGCCCACCAATGCAGTCCGACACCAATATGTTGTGGGGGGATCCACAGCCTTCTATATCCTATGCCGCACATAGAAGATTAGACAATAAAAATAACTGGTTTTTTTTATCAAGGTATATAAATGTACTATTGTGATTTTGTTGAAGTTTTATTTTTCTTCTGTTTTTTTTCCATAGTCATAAAAACAAAAATGCAAAACCAAGTATTTTCTGGGGCAATGAAAGTGGTACAGAAGAGTTTATGCCAGAATCCATGCTAGTGGAGGATATAACCAACTCCATGAAAGAGTCAGAAGGCCCAAATTTAATGAATACACAGTCTGCAGTTGAGCTATAACTAGAAAGGATACAGACATGGAGGAGACCTATCAAGAATTACAATGAAGTGGAACACAACCATTGCTGTAGAATAGTACATGTTGATCATATCTGCTCATTCACCCATTCCATAGATGTCATTCATGATGAGATATAGAAACTTTTGAATAATGTTTCTAGGGACAGTATATACAATATCTTCTTATATGTGTATTTTCTGTGTCTTTTAGATTGTAAGCTTGAGGGCAGGAGATTGTATTATTATTAATTTTTGCATGCTGCTTTTGACATCTTTTTCAACTGAAAAATAAGTGGAAATGATACTTTAATTAAAAATTATTACAATTAATTAACTATAGGGAGAACTGCAGCCAAATATTATAGATTTATCTAATTGTGAAATCTGGCCATGGTTTTCCCTATAATTTAATCTGAAGAATTAGTTCATAATATTAGGAACAAGGTAATTGGCAGTTTGGATGAGCTTGCATCCTATATGTATCTTCTTATTTTAAATGAGATATCTCCCCTGCCCCCTGATAACGATTATCTGCTACAAAATAGCAAAGAACTCCCAATTTTTGGTAGATGAATAAAATCATAATAACGTACTTACACTCATTAAGGTGGTAGTTTGGAAAGTTTTGGTAATGCTGACAAAGGAAATCTAGACAATGAAAGTGTTTAATTTATTTATACAATTATTTACATTTCCTGCTTCGATCCCATGTTACATGGGATGGGCTTCAGGCTTCAAGCTGATTTTGCAATTACATGCCCAATGAGGAGGCCCCCTTCCAAATCATCAGCAAAATCTGCATACTTTTCAACAAGGAGATTCAGGCAGCATTGCAAGAGAGAGAAGAAAAAGTGTGGGACACCTGCAAAGAGTGTTGTTGACCCTTTCTGAGATGGAAAAATCATCTTCCCTTTCTCCTACCTGAATTATGGGTTTGCAGCAAATCTATACCCAAAACTATGGGGACATGTAAGGAAGCTGTGATATAGAATGGCAAGAATTCTGTATGATCATTTATTTTCAGTTGCAGAGGAGTTGTATGTTGCAAAGTAGGACCAGCTTGAAGCAATTGCTCATCAATTGTTTCAACTAACAAAGTGTCTCTAATAACCATGTGGGCAATTCAAACTGATGTATTGTAGTCTCATCTACATTCATCATCATCATCATCATCATCTCCCAGAGTTATTGAGAGTTGGGCAGTATACAAGTTTAATAAATTATCATATTTTAAATTGGCTGTTGCACCAGAGTTTAAAAGAGGAAAGGGTTCTATTTCTGTGCCTGAGGGAATACAAAGTGTAACAGGGATAACAAAATACATTTGCCTGTTGAGGGCTGTTTGAGCTCTTCTGAATTGTCTAAGGACCCCCCTGCTGACCTCTTGGGAGGAGACCCTGCAAAGTCGCCCCAAAACAAGGCTCAGATTTTGGCATTTACTCATGAGGTGATCTGCAGTTCGACAGGTGTGGCACTTTCCAGCTGATTCAGAGAAATTAAATTTAGCAGGTCAGAGCATGTTGGAGCAACAGTAAAAGCATAAGCTAATGTTTCTTTCTCTTTCTCCATTGCAGACAAGGTTCTCTTTACTGCTACTGTTTGCATGGGTTCTCCAGTGCTGGATTCTGAGAAGGCTACAAGAAAGTGGGAGGTGGAAGTGACAAAAGGCTGTAAAATCTCTTCCCCCATTATTTCCTCTAAGCTTCAACTCCTTCTATCGCTCATCAATAAACATGCAACATTGAAACAGCTATTTCCAATTCCCTGGTGTGCTTTGTCTTACTACAGGTAGTCCTTGCTTAACGATGGTAATTGGAACTGGAATTTCCATCACTAAGTTATGCAGTTGTAAAGTGTGATATCATGTGACTGTGCCGCTTAGAGATGGCAGTTCTGGCAGTCCCTGGATACCATCAATAAGCGAATCACCAGGGGTCATTAAGCGAGGAGCTCACATGATCACAAATTCTGACTTCCTGCCAGCATTCCCATTGACTTTGTTTGTGGGAAGCTGGCAGGGAAAGTCACTAATTGCAATCATGTGACCACAGGACACTGCAACGGTTGGAAATCTGGGCTGGTTGCCGAGCACCTGGATCACAATCACATGACTGCGGGGATGCTGCAATGGCTGGAACTTCGAGGATTGATCATAAGTACTGCTCCTTCAGCATTGTTGCATATTCAAATGGTCACTGAACAAATGGTCGTTAACCAAGGACCACCTGTAATTCATCCCTCAGTTCCTCAGAAAGTCCTTCCTGAAACTTGTCAATCAGGGCAAGATAATTTAAACACAAATCTCTGGCATACAACAGGAAATCAGCTACTGTATGCATTCATGAACTTGGCCATCCTTGCTTTAGCTTGTGAATCTCCCTATTTGCTGTTGCTCTCCTGGCAAATTGCCAAAAGTAGCTCTACATTTTTGCATGAATTTCTGGTAATTATTCAGCAATGGATGACTGCCCTCTGTGAGGATTATTTGACTGCCATTTCTTTCTGCAGATTTAGAACAAAGGTAACTTTAGTCCGATCTGTAAGAAATTCCACTGGCTCACCTGCCATAAGCAATCCATGCTGAATTGTGAAAGTCAGGAATTGATGTTGAGCCCCATCACCCATCCTTTCTCCAGGGGACTTCCAGGTGAATGGAGTAATAATGGTTGGGCAGCAACCTGTGGGGCCTCTCCCAACTGAGGTAAGCCTTGACCCAACTGCTTTGTTAGATGTAACATGACACACTGCATGTTCATTATTTGTATATCCACCTGCTGTTGATGCTGAAACAATGCTTCAACAAGCTGTTCTGAAGTCAGTGGAGTGCCTCAAGGATCTTTAGGCATATTCAAGGTGTATAAGCAAGGTTCAGTGCCTCCCTGATGAGAAAGTAGTGTGGCTTTAAAGGTTGATGTTGGCCATTCAAGGTAGGCCAGATCAAGAAACAGGCACAGCAGAGATTCCAGGAGTGCTATTTATTGTAGTAAGGTAGAATAAGAGAATCTTGAAAGCCTGTCCAAGTTTCTCTCTGCTGCACCTTATACCAAACAAAATCAAGGCAGGATTATTTTGAGTTTATTTTTCACACTTCCCCTCTTTTGCAGGACTGTGCAATCTTTTCTGCAAGTGCCCCCTTAATGACTTGTTCATTTCTTCCCTATGCCTAAGATCAACTCTACTTCCTTTACAAAGAGCATTATGGGGATTCCATCCACTCCTAGAGGTTTTCTATTTGTCAGTTGCCCACTGTTAATCCTGAAAATCTTCTCTCTCAATTATGATCTCAGCTGAGTTTGTCTTCTTGAACTTTTTTCCTGTCTTTTCCTCCCATCTTTTTTTAACATTTTGTTCTATCATTAAATCCCTTGCATACTATGCTACAACCAGCATAGAAAAGTAATTTTCTTCTGGCACAAATAAAAGTACTGTTAAGGCTTTTGTCAGGCACATTAAAGAAACAGAGAGCTAAGCAAGGGAAAACCTCATTTTTACAAGATAAAGGCATTTCAGAAATTGACACAGAACACATCTCTTGAATCTGTTCATTGACTTCTAGGGTTTTTTATTTCCACCTATGTAACATAAACTGCAGGTTTGATAGAGCCAGAGTTCTTCATAAAGCATCAAATTCCATTCTTTTGGGGTACAATTTAGCATTGCATATCCATCTTCAACTATGATGTTTTTCCCCAAGTTTGTATTAACATACGTAATGACTTGAAATCAAAAGAGAGTTACACCAGAACAGGACCAGAACATGTGAGCCAAACAGCCTTCATTTCTTACAGTACCAACACAAAAAATCTTATATCCATCGTCTTTTTTCTAAAATTCTTTGGATAGTCCAATCATTAATTTCATCCCTAAATCATAAGAAGTGTATTTAACATTTCTGAAAACTTGGGCCCATTGATTTTCCAACATTGGATAGTCCAATTCCTAATTCCAAGATCATATGTGTGTATGTAGATAGATAGATTATAATTGAATTGTGGGTTTTAATTCAAATATAGCATCTCTTAAATGTCCAAGTATTTGAGGTGCCTATGATGCTGCTAAATCATCCAGGTGATGTTATTTTAGAAATACATGTTTCATTTGTATAAGCTGTCAACCAGTTGATTCAAGTCAATTATATTCAAAACATAACCTCTCAAAATCCTTAAAACAGCCATTACTAATCAATTGATTTGCCATATTTTCAAAGGAGTCACACACTGCTTTTCTAAATGAGCCAAAATGGATGATGATTTAAAGAAATCATTCTACATGAATATAGATGTTCAATTAAAAGCCCTATCATAAAGTTGATAATGTGGTAGATTAACCCCACAAACATCATATCCAAATGTATAACTAATTTACTTCAGGTCAGTTGAATATCCCCAGAGCATCACATTCTCAACTTGGTTACAAACTGAGCACTTTTTTCCATATAAGTCTTCTTTGATTTAGAATATAAAAGTAGGATTTTGTGCAATTTGGCCCACATGTCTGCAAAAACAGGTGCTTTGTATACATAATACAGTTTTGTTTGTTTTTTGTTTTAATGCTCCTTACTCAAACAGATCCTTTACAAGCATTGGTTGACACTTCAATCTACCCAGGCAGTCGATGGAGAAATCCTGTCATGTCCCTTTAAAGGCTTTCTAACAGAGGTTTCACAAAGTTTTGAAGAAGCCACAACTGAATACTATAGAGAGGTGAGAGAGGAAATCTAATGCATTCTATATGTCCTGGGATAGTTCTCTATGTCAAAAATCATCAGAAAATCATAGTTCACTCATTGCATATTTTGTATCATTAATACCTATGATACATACCCATACCTAACCTATGTTATTGTCCCCTATTTTTTCTTTACATGTGTCTATTCTTTTCCTTGTCTTCACAATTTTCCCCTCGTGTAGTGAATCCCTGTTCTTCAAATTTAGAAGGAAGGGTTAAGTGAGATTATTTAATCTCAGGTAAATACATAGAATTGCAGCCTACACACATATAAGAAAATAACAGTTTTAGTGATTTGACAAGTCATGATTCATTAGTTGCCCAATGTTTTACATTCTGTAAATCATATTAAAATTAACACATGCTCACATACAGGGATACATCATCTAATTAGCTAAGTTCTTCTTGGTCAGTTATTAGTAATATATTTCAGAAGATTAAATTATTGTGTGTATGCATGCAACTTTTGAGTAGTTGAAGCAAGGAGGCTAATTCTGTTGGAAGCTGGATAGGAGACATATGATTTCCAGTTAAGTGGGCTATAATTTATTAATACATTTTCCTGCCAACAGGAGAGATCAAATCCTTTCAGTTCTTCTCGGAATAACCCAATATATAAATAAATCATAGAAATGATAAAAAATACATCAAAGAGAAATTTACTTCAGCCTTTTACAATTTTTAAAAAAAGGGTTGAAACATATCTTTGGACTATCACTTTTTGAGAAACATGTCT
This sequence comes from Charina bottae, assembly GCA_023362775.1. NCBI lineage: Eukaryota > Metazoa > Chordata > Lepidosauria > Squamata > Charinaidae > Charina > Charina bottae. The sequence goes on from JALMGJ010000003.1 coordinate 14,056,959, forward strand.
TTGTAGCACTTTCATCTTTGGATGATCAGCCCAGGATGATCTTTAGAGGACTTGCTATTCCTTCTTTGGCTGAAATGTCCTTCCTTGGCTGGCTGTTTTGGGGGGCTGTTCCAATTGGCTCCCATCCAATTAGCTGTTCTGTTTTCCCTCTCATGCGGATACACATTAGGAGGGTTGTTGGTCAAATTCATGAAGGCTGCTTCTGTTCTTCAAATGTTGTCCACTGAGTAATTTTCCTTGACTCACTTTTACTGGGTATTTTAATGTCTGTGAGTGTTAAAAGAACATTTCCCCCTTAATATGTTAAAGATTCTGAAAGTCAGTACCTTTCTATAATGATCCCTTGCCAAGGGCTTTATTTAACCTTAAAGGTACATCAGATCATTTAAATGCCACTGGCTTGACTTATTTTTTAATATAACCAGGAAAGCAATAGTGACCAAGCATTTTCAGGATATTTCTTTTCTTCAAGTCATTCAAAAACCTATCAATAATTATTGTAGCATTAGATTATCACCCATGTTATGTAGAAATCAAAGCCATGACCAAATTTCCTAAAAATCAATGGGTAAGACAACTGACAAAGTGCATCAGGGTAATACCAATTGCTTTGTATCTGTGGAACATAGACAGGAGGATTAAAGTAATGAGAATGCTAGACAGAAAAAACAGTGTAGAGGGAATGATCATTAACAAGAGCCTCCGTGGGAAGCCTAGAAAACATTCTAAGTTGTAAGCTCAGAATATGCCCAAAGAGAATTCAATCAACAAGCTTACTCATCCTTGACCAACAAATGTCTAGTTCTCACTAATGTGATAAACCTGTCCTGGGCTGTACCATTTCAGCATACAAGTGGAGGCTCAGAAAGAGACACAAAATAAACAAATATACTTTTCCCTTTCTGTCCATTAAAGAATAGTTAAGTGTCACAGGAAAGCATTTTAAAATAACATTCACCAAGGAATCCAGTTTTCTCTAAAGAAGGAATAGTAATTGCAGTTTGTAAACTGCCCAGAGTCTACTGTCGTGGAGATGGGCGGTGATAAATTTGAATAATAAATAAATAAATAAATAAATAAATAAATAAATAATTTGAGGGAACAAGCCTCCTCCCAATTACGTTCTCAAATAGACCCCAGAATAAGTGAAGTAAAAATTCGACCACAGAGTAGATATGGATGCTCTCCAAATGCATCAAGCAGAAAATAAGTCAAAGAAGCATGAAGTTAGTAATGCTAGGAGAACAGTGTTACCCCAGAAGATTCCTAAAGCCCCTTTCCCAAATGACCTGTGGTCCAACCCACCCTTCACCTCCCACACAAAGCCTGGTGGGGTCCTTAAGCTGAAAGAAGTATTGCACCCTGTAGTGGCAACCTGTGGAAGACCTTTGTATTTCGAGGAGTTAGGTGGCATGTTTTGATTTTTCTTCCTCCACACCTAGGAGATTGGAGTTTATTTTGAGTTATACTGATGTTTAATTGGCTTGTTTTTATTTCTGTTTGGCATGAGAGGGGGGAGAGAAGAAGCATATGCCCACTCCTCCAACAGCCCTTCAGAACATAACTTTGTTTCTGCTGGGCATAGGAAGTGGGGGGAGAGAAAACCTCCAGCTTGTTAAGTTTAAGCATAAATTCACTCCTCCAGCCGCCCCTCTAGCGGCTTGGAATGGGGGGGGGGATGATAAGAAATTGTTTATGCTTAGGCACTGGCTTATCTGATGGTTTCCCAGGCTATTGGAATGATGTCATAGACAGGTGCCGGGGCCTCAGAAGGAATCCCAGTCAAGGTCAGTCTGGGCTTGGTCACGGGGTTTGGAAGCCAGGCTTTGATAAAAGCCTTAGTATTATAAGCCTGAGGGAGGGAGGGAGAGAGAGAGAGAGAGAGAGAGATTCCTCATTGCTTTTGGAGTTGCATCTGGCTATGGACCTGGGATTCTACACCCACAGTATAAAATGTTCAGTGGGCCAAACCAGACAGCAGGAAGTACACAGCTTACTCTTTGTACCTCCTGGGTTAGCAGCTTGTAGACCTAAGGAAGGTGGGTTCTTTAGGCTGAAGCACTGTCACAATTTTCTGTACTTCAATGCCACCAATATAATTATCTGTCAGGGTACAACTACCCTGACAGATAATTACTACCACTTGAGTACCAAGCTGGAACAGGTACTTGCAGGAACCAATAGAAGGAACTTGACTGGTGTGTATAAACTAGGGAGAATCCCTTAATCTGAGAAGGTTGTTCCATTGAAAAGATTATGTCTAGTTTCAACAGGTAGCATATTCAGGCTTGCTCGTAGGCATGTATCCCATCCTGTATGAAGTAAGTGATGCAGTCGCTGCCCTGTCTCAGTGCCTGGGGGCTGTGCGGGCCTGGATGGGGAACAACAGACTTCAGCTGAACCCTGGTAAGATGGAGTGGCTGTGGATTGATGGCTCCCTTGTATCCAGGGAGTTGTCATCTTTGGTTCTGTATGGGGTAGCACTGCCCCATTCTGATCCAGTGTAAAACCTGGGGGTCCTCCTGGACTCATGACTCCTGCTCAGGAGGAGCCTTTGTGCAGCTTTGGATTGTGTGCCAGCTACGCCCCTTCCTGGATAGGGATGCCCTCTGAACAGTCACTCATGACCTTGTCATCTCCCACATAAATTATTGCAATGTGCTCTACATGGGGCTACCCCTGAAGAGTATCTGGAAGCTTCAGCTAGTCCAGAATGTGGCAGTGCGGGCAGTTATGGGTGCTATAACATCAGCACATGTGACACCACTGCTGCACAAGCTGCATTGGGTACTAGTTTGTTTCCGGGCAGAGGTTGATGAGGTCCATGATTCTGGGTATTTTGATCTTGGTGTATCCAGTTAGGTCAGGTGTGTTACGCAGAACTGCTGCCATGGAAGAACCTCTGCCTCACCACCTACTTTCAGTTTGATGGACAAATATACCAGCAAATCAAAGGAACACCTATGGGATCACCACTCTCAGGACTCATAGCAGAGATTGTAATGCAATGTCTAGAAAGGATAGCAACCCAAAGTATGGATCCGGTATGTAGATGATACCTTTGTCATAATAAAAAAGGATCAACTGGAGGAAACACATGAAACCATCAACAACATCTTCAAAGGAATAAAATTCACAAGGGAAAAAGAAAACAACAACACACTACCCTTCTTGGACATCCTCATCAGTAGAGGAAATGATGGCATTCTAGAAACACAAGTCTATTGGAAATCTACCCACACTGACCAAGTGCTCCACTACCAAAGCAATAACCCAACCTCCCACAAGAGGAGCTGTGTAAGAACACTATTCAGACGAGCACAAACGCACTGCAGCAGCCCAGAACACCAGAAAAAGGAAATAAACCACTTATATAGCATCTTCCAGCAAAATGGATACCCACACAATATTATCAAAAAGTGCCTAACCACTCAAACCACCACAGCAAAACCAACAGAAGCTAAGAAAAGGATTACACTGCCATGCATCAGGAACATCTCAGAAACTACTAATAGACTGTTACAACCACATGGCATCACCGTAGCACACAAACCAAGCAAAACCCTTCCGAACATCGTAAGTAACCCAAAAGACCCAGTAACCCAAGAAGAAAAAACAGAAGCTATCTACAATATACAGTGTAAGGATTGTAACAGCCACTATGTAGGATAGACTGGCAGAAGACTAGCAGAACGCATCCACGAACACCAACTAGCAGTCAGAAGACACGATGAAAACTCCTTAATCTCACAACACATGGATAGACTTAACCATACTTTCAACTGTGAAACTGTGAGCATCTTAAACCAAGCCAAATCCAAAAATGCTAGAGAATTCCTGGAAGCTTGGCACTCAGACAAAGCAGCCATCAACAGACACATAGAGATAAACAACATTTACATACCATTCATAAGAGACAATAGAAAAGCCAGAAGACCAGAACACCTCCTTGCCAGCAATCAACAACCAGATAGGCAAAGATTAACAGCAAGATTAGCAGCAGAGGAGCAATCAAACAACACAATAGACCCTAATCAAGGAACTATTAGCTCAGTCAATCAACCAAGCAGCAAACAACAACCCAATCAAGGTACTACCAAGGAGAGTACAACACCCCCACCAATACAGGCAGGACAAGCCAGGGTATATAAACAGAGAGCAAGTCCCATTCCCTTTTCACATTGAAGATGTTGCCTAGCCTGGCAATGAAATGTCTGCAAGAAAACAACAAGGCTCAGAGAGCACCAAGGACTCCACAATTCAACCCTGAGCTACAAATATTCTCTTCGATTAAATAAATAAATAAATAATTGCACTCTCATTTCAGGATAAGTCATTCTGGGAAAAAAAAGGAGAGACTAACAACTGTCTTTGGGGCTTCCAAATTGCTATCTTTGGATTAAAGGTAGTAGCCATAGGGAGGGAGACATAGAAGGTTGACGCCAGATTGGTTCAGCTTATTTCTGGTATTTGCCACCTCATTTTCTTCTTGTTGAACACTTCTCTTCCTGCAGCTAAATTAAAACTCCCAGAAATGTTTGTTGCTAAATCTGGCTGTAGAATCAGGGATGGTTAGAACTAAAGGAAGTATGAGTTATTAGATGAGGCTTAGAAGTCTAAATCTGATAGAGCAACAAGTTACTATTGCAAGCAAGTTGGCAGTCTTTCTATGAAAAATCTGAATCAGAGGCCAACCTGATATTCTATTGTTAAATTAACTTTTTGCAGCTTTTCATTCTGCCCACAGCTTAAAATATTAAACCTACACATCTTAGCTTTGTTTAAAATGAATGATTAGGCAAACTGAGCAGATCCCGTTGCTATTGGCCCTGGTGCTGCAGCAGAGGAGTAGGGTCATCACTCGGCCCAGTAACGGGATAAGAGCAAGAAAGCATCAAATTTCCTGCTTTTCAGTACATAATTAAATAGTGGAACTTGCTGTCCTCAGATGTAGCAATGTCCTCTGGTTTAGACAGTTTCAAACAGGGAGGATCTTGTAATGGCTACTTACTATTTATGAAATTACAGGTGGCAGACCTTGAGTACCAGTTGCTAGGGAACCACAGAGGAAGAGGGTTATACCCCTCTTATCCTTGTTTATCAGCTTCTTGAATGCATCAGTAGGGCTACTGTGTGCCATAGAAACCTCCTCCACCCATCACCATCCAACCTAGCAATCCATTGCATCCTCCTCTCTGAAGGTAGCAGCATAGTTCTTGGGAAAAAGATTTATTGGGATATTCATGATATAATTTAATCGATTCTTCCTAGCAGTAAAGCACAGGATGGGGTGGGGAATGTCAGTATCCACCTGCTTAAGAATCCTGCAGACAACTAATTAGACTATGGTCTTCCATAATCCAATCTGACATACTTTCAGATTATGGAAGCTAAATTTATCCCCAAGACAAATCTAAGACAATTTGTATAGTATTGTCATCTACCAATATATTTTGCCAATCTGCCCAATGAATGAAACAATGATTGAATGCCCAATTAATGAAACAAGACCTGGAGCTGACTGTAGTTCAGATCACAAACTTCTTATTGCACAATTTAGAATGTGACTAAAGAGAATAGGGAAGACCCACAGATCAGTTGGATATGAGCTCACTAATATTCCTAATGAATATGTAGTGGAGGTGAAGAATAGATTTAAGGGACTAGATTAAATAGATGGTCCCTGAAGAACTATGGACAGAAGTTCGCAACATTGTTCAGGAGGCGGCAACAAAAAATGTCCCAAAGAAAAAGAAAACAAAGAAGGCAAGATGGCTGTCTGCTGAGACACTGGAAGTAGCCCAAGAAAGAAGGAAAGCAAAAGGCAACAGTGATAGGGGGAGATATGCCCAATTAAATGCAAAATTCCAGAGGTTAGCCAGAAGAGATAAGGAATTATTTTTAAACAAGCAATGTGCGGAAGTGGAAGAAGACAATAGAGTAGGAAGGACAAGAGACCTCTTCCAGAAAATTAGAAACATGGGAGGTAAATTCCAGGCAAAAACGGGTATGATCAAAAAGAAAGATGGCAAGGACCTAACAGAAGCAGAAGAGATCAAGAAAAGGTGGCAAGAATATACTGAAGATCTGTATAGGAAGGTTAATAATATGGGGGATAGCTTTAACAGTGTGTTCAGTGAGATAGAGCCAGACATCCTGAAGAGTGAGGTTGAATGGGCCTTAAGGAAAATTGCTAATAACAAGGCAGCAGGAGACGATGGTATCCCAGCTGAACTGTTTAAAATCTTGCAAGATGATGCTGTCAAGGTGATGCATGCCATATGCTAGCAACTTTGGAAAACACAAGAATGGCCATCAGATTGGAAAAAAATCAACTTATATCCCCATACCAAAAAAGGGAACACTAAAGAATGTTCAAACTATCGAACAGTGGCACTTATTTCACATGCCAGTAAGGTAATGCTCAAGATCTTGAAAGGTAGACTCCAGCAATTCATGGAACGAGAATTGCCAGATGTACAGCTGGGTTTAGAAAAGGCAGAGGAACTAGAGACAAAATTGCCAATATCCGCTGGATAATGGAGAAAGCCAGGGAGTTTCAGAAAAACATCTATTTTTGTTTTATTGACTATTCTAAAGCCTCTGACTGTGTGGATCATAATAAATTGTGGCAAGTTCTTGGTGGTATGGGGATACCAAGTCATCTTGTCTGCCTCCTGAGGAATCTGTATAACGACCAAGTAGCAACGGTAAGAACAGAGCACAGAACAACGGACTGGTTTAAGATTGGGAAAGGAGTACGGCAGGGTTGTATACTCTCACCCTACCTATTCAACTTGTACGAAGAACACATCATGCGATGTGCTGGATTTGATGAATCCAAGGCTGGAGTTAAAATCGCTGGAAGAAACATTAACAATCTCAGATATGCAGATGATACCACTTTGATGGCTGAAAGTGAGGAGGAGCTGAGGAGCCTTATGACGAAGGTGAAAGAAGAAAGAGCAAAAGCTGGGTTGCAGTTAAACCTCAAAAAAACCAAGATTATGGCAACGAGCTTGATTGATAACTGGCAAATAGAGGGAGAAAAAGTGGAGGCAGTGACAGACTTTGTATTTCTAGGCGCAAAGATTACTGCAGACGCTGACTGCAGCCAGGAAATCAGAAGACGTCTACTTCTTGGGAGGAGAGCAATGGCAAATCTTGATAAAATAGTTAAGAGCAGAGACATCACACTGACAACAAAGGTCCACATAGTTAAAGCAATGGTATTCTCTGTAGTAACCTATGGCTGCGAGAGCTGGACCATAAGGAAGGCTGAGCGAAGGAAGATAGATGCTTTCGAACTGTGGTGCTGGAGGAAAATTCTGAGAGTGCCTTGGACTGCAAGAAGATCAAACCAATCCATACTCCAGGAAATAAAGCCAGACTGCTCACTTGAGGGAATGATATTAAAGGCAAAACTGAAGTACTTTGGCCACATAATGAGAAGACAGGATACTCTGGAGAAGAAGCTGATGCTAGGGAAAGTGGAAGGCAAAAGGAAGAGGGGCCGACCAAGGGCAAGATGGATGGATGGTATTCTGGAGGTGACGGACTCGACCTTAGGGGAGCTGGGGGTGGTGATGGCCAACAGGAAGCTCTGGCATGGGCTGGTCCATGAAGTCACGAAGAGTCGGAAGCAACTAAACGAATAAGCAAAAAAACCCAGTGAATTTCTCTTTTTAAATAATAATGATGATAGCACCATATCTTAGTTTAGCAACATTAAGTTAGTTTGACAAATAAACAAACTTTGGTAATTAACTTGACATGAAATACAGATGTCAGATTTATTTACATGATATTAACCTTTGGACTTGATTTGATTTAAAACAAGCCCCTAGGTCAGGGGTGGGGAAGCTTTTTTCTGCCAAGGGCCATTTGGATATTTTTAACATTCACGAACCGGGGGGCAGGGTTTGCGGGTGGGAGCCAATTGCATGCACTGGGGGGGGGGTTGCAGGCAGGAGCCAATCACAAGCAGCATGGGCGGGGTTTGCAGGTGGGAGCCAATCGTGCGGAAGGGGGCAGGTTTTGTGGGCGGGAGCTCCTAGGTTTATTGAATTTCTAGTCCCGCCTGCGGTTTTCTTGGCAGGGCCAGACGAAATGATTTCGCGGGCATTATACAGCCCACAGGCCGGACGTTCCCCACCCCTGCCCTAGGTGGAAGACTGAACTTTTTCTTTGATCAGCTAGTAGAAGAAGGCTGTTGCTTGGATGGCTATTCCAAACATGCTGATACTTCAAAGAGAAATGTGCATTGATTCAGCCACATTTGCATCTTGAGTTGAATTGATTCATTTTTATTTTTCAATAAAATCTGATTTTCCTTAAAAAAAAAAAAAAGGTTTGGCAACCAGAACTAAATACAGACCTTCCTGAAGCCTTGTATTTTTGTGGGTACACTTTGGAAGGCAGTGGTATGAGATTAAGTCACTATTTTTTGCATTTCCTTAAATGGAAACAGGCTGAAGGGAAGGGAAAAAGGACAGAGTTCAATAGCTGACAAGTCTTTCTTTTATTTTGGACTTTCCATCCACAGAACGTTGAGGAAGGGAAGTTGGATCTTATACATTGTTTATCGCAAGTCTGCTCTGAACTCCAAATCTGGAGAAATTCAGCAGAATTATTTATGGCTTGTACAGTATATCTTCCTGATATCTTATTGTTCCAACCATTTCTTCAGCTTATTCTTAGTCTGACTTACCAGACTTTTACCTTAAGATCTTTCCTTTAAATTCCAATTGGTTCATTCACATATTCATCCAAAGGGATCCCTCGTTGCTGATTGGCTAGTTTGCCAGTTGCCTTGTTAGAATTTAATTCTATGAGGACAGACCTTTTTCTCTCAAATTCCTTTCCATTAGCATCTGTGAGTTTATGATTTTTTACTTGAAATACTTAGAAAGTTATTCTCATTTTATGGATAGGCTTATCACTAGGAAGGCCCTCAAAGAGGAGAAACTGTTTAATACCTAAATATATTTTGCAGTGATGCGGAATCAGGAACATTTGTATTAATACTAAAACTCCTAACTTCAGTAGACTTGACAATGAGATTTACAAGCTGTAAACTTTCCTCAGGGAAGATTAAATCAATTTATCACATAAAAAAGATGGGATCTTTGATGTTCACAGTTTGGATACTTTTCTTCTTGAAGTTATGGATAATAAACCAAAGAATGTTTTATGCAGTAGAAGACGACAACACCTACTATTGCCATACCCAGTATTTCATAGGTGAAAATATGGACAGCCTTATGCACTTACAATATCCTTGTGGATAGGGCAAGGGTCGGAAATGGCGGCTCGCGAGCCAGATGCGGCTCTTTGGCCCCTTGAGTGCGGCTCTTTTACAAAATACCACGTGCGGGCGCGCGTGCGCGCACGTACAGTCGCCGTCAGCCTCCCGGCTCGTTTCGCTCCTGCCGCTGCCAGAGCCTTCATTCAGCTCCACAGCAGTTCCGGGGCATACCGCCGGTGAAAGCGGAGGCCGATCCCTGGCCTCCTTCCCCGTCTGTGTAGGTCTCGTGGGCTGAGTTTCCTTTCTGCGCTGCGGGACGGGGGTGCTCCCTGAAAGAGGGGCGCCGTGGAGGCTTTTGTATGTGATGTTGCTCCCAGTGCCACAAACTTTTCTACCCTTTCTTTCCTTTGCCTCTGGCGGGAAGCCACTTTGTCCCGGCAATGGGAGGATCAGGGGATGGGGCGAGTAAGGCATCCCCAGCTGATTGAAGTAAATCTTGGGGGTGGTAGTTGTCCTCCGATTATGGGGGGGCTACTGGGGGGACAGTTTATTTCCCTCTCCTTAATTTCTGAAGGCAGGAACAAAGAGGCCGGCGTTGCAAGCAGCACGCAGGCATGGGAGAACTAAGAATTGGGGGTGGCTCACAGCGTGTGCGTGTGAATGCGTGAGAGGGCCGGCCAGATCCGAGCCTTTCCTCCCCGGTGGGGTTCAGGGTCTGAACAGGCAGCATGGCTGTGGGGAAGAGGAAGGCTCTCTGTCCGGCTGGTCGCTTTTTCGCTTCACCCCCGGACTCGGCGGTGAGGTTTGGCAGCGTTTGAGACTGGGAGCCGGGCGGAGGGAGAGAGAGGGAAGGGGGGGCGTCTCGCTTCTCTAACCTACCTGCTGCAGGGGCATTTCCAAGCCTAACAATGCCTCCCCACCCCACAGCTCGAAGAGTTGAGAATCGGGAAGGGCCATGTGTCTGTGTGTGTGAGAGAAGAGGCCGGCGTTGCAAGCAGCGCGCAGGCATGGGAGAACTAAGAATTGGGGGTGGCTCACAGCATGTGCGTGTGAATGCGTGAGAGGGCCGGCCAGATCCGGCCCTTCCCGATTCTCAACTCTTGGAGCTGTGGGGTGGGGAGGCATTGTTAGGCTTGGAAATGCCCCTGCAGCAGGTAGGTTAGAGAAGCGAGACGCCCCCCCCTTCCCTCTCTCTCCCTCCGCCCGGCTCCCAGTCTCAAACGCTGCCAAACCTCACCGCCGAGTCCGGGGGTGAAGCGAAAAAGCGACCAGCCGGACAGAGAGCCTTCCTCTTCCCCACAGCCATGCTGCCTGTTCAGACCCTGAACCCCATCGGGGAGGAAAGGCTCGGATCTGGCCGGCCCTCTCACGCATTCACACGCACACGCTGTGAGCCACCCCCAATTCTTAGTTCTCCCATGCCTGCGCCCTGCTTGCAACCCCGGCCTCTTCTCTCACACACACAGACACATGGCCCTTCCCGATTCTCAACTCTTCGAGCTGTGGGGTGGGGAGGCATTGTTAGGCTTGGAAATGCCCCTGCAGCAGGTAGGTTAGAGAAGCGAGATGCCCCCCCTTCCCTCTCTCTCCCTCCGCCCGGCTCCCAGTCTCAAACGCTGCCAAACCTCACCGCCGAGTCCGGGGGTGAAGCGAAAAAGCGACCAGCCGGACAGAGAGCCTTCCTCTTCCCCACAGCCATGCTGCCTGTTCAGACCCTGAACCCCATCGGGGAGGAAAGGCTCGGATCTGGCCGGCCCTCTCACGCATTCACACGCACACGCTGTGAGCCACCCCCAATTCTTAGTTCTCCCATGCCTGCGCACTGCTTGCAACGACGGCCTCTTCTCTCACACACAGACACGTGGCCCTTCCCGATTCTCAACTCTTGGAGCTGTGGGGGGGGGGAGGCATTGTTAGGCTTGGAAATGCCCCTGCAGCAGGTAGGTTAGAGAAGCGTGCGGGCGCATGGGGGGGGCGTGGGGGGCAGTTAAGGTGCTAGCTGCAACAGCTGCCCCCGAAGTGACCGTATTCCACTCTTCCAACAGAAATTCCCCCAAAGAAAGGGTCGCACTTTTTTCTCCGGGGAGGGGATATGAAGTTGGGGTACTAACTTACCCTCTAAAGTGTCTCCTCCTTTCCCTATGTGGTCCTTTTGCTAAAATTACCGTTATGACACCCCGCCCCCCCCATGTTTTCCTCTGGAGTTGAGTTCTGGCGTTTCTGCTGTCAGTGGAGATGGCTCTCTCAAAGTTGGACGGTTCAAGTAACTGCTTCAGGCCACCGTTGTCTGCCTGCTTATTGCCGCGTGTTTTGATCGCGATTTTAAACGAAAGGAGGGGGGTTGTGTGCGTCCCGTTGGATAGGATCCGAAGGGCCGCTTTGGAAATGCTGCCCGACTCGGGCGAAAGTTGGAAGGCTCCCGAGGGCGGGAGGAGGAAGAATCAATCGCCCTCCTCCAGTGCCGGCCACCAACGTCTCCACCCGCAGCCTTTGGAGCCTGGTTTTAAACGGGCGCTCCTCTCCGCCCCGGCCGCCTCTGCCCGGCTCAGCTTTGTTTCCTCCATGCACGCCTCCGGAGAAGCAGCCCCGTGAGTGGAAGTGAAGTGCTAATGTGGGAGGAAGAGTCTTGATCCCGACAGGCACCCCGTGCATCTACTTCACAGAGTAGAGAAAGAGCGGCTTCTCCCTAGCTTGCGCGCTTGCTTGCTCCCCCTGTCCCCACGCACGTGCGCACGCCTTCGCCCACCGTAGGGGGCATAGCCGCCACCTCAGGCCGCGCCAGTCTCGAGGGGGGCGGGAAAATACGCCAAACGGTGGAGGGAAAGGCATAGGACGTATGAAAAAAGAAAGCGGCTTCTTCCTCGCTTGCGCGCGCGCTTGCTTCGAAAGAGACAGGCAGACAGAAGACATAAGAAGGAGACAGAGACGAAATCTCTGTGAGGGGGAGGGAGGAGAAGGGGCAGAGGTGGGGCAGGGGTGGTGGGTGCCGGCGAGGGAGAGAAGAAGGAAGGCAGTAAGGAACGGCGGTGGGAGCAGCGAGGATGGAGGAGAAGGTCTTCACGAAGGACCCCGGGGGAGGAGGCGGGGTGACGCTTCGCTCGCCGCCCGCCCGTTGTGGCTTACTCGGACCCCGGGGGAGGTGCAGTGGTGGACGTGGCGGGGCAGGCGTGGCAGCGGGCATGGTGTGCGTGGCCGCGGCGGGCAATGCAGTGGGGGTGGCGGGCATGGCGGCAGCAGGCGCTAAGTGTGCGCGATTGGTCCCCACCCGCAAACCCCGCCCCCTTCCACGCGATTGGTCCCCGCCCGCAAACCCCGCCCCCTGGCTCTCGAGCACTTCAAAATGTGCACGAGCATATCAAAATGGCTCCCGGCAAAAAAAGTTTGCCGACCCCTGGGATAGGGGTATTATAAGTATAACAATCTATAATATTTAAGATACTGTCTGAATGTCCCACCATTGGACATTACCCAGATTATTTTTACTAATATACCTTTTTTTCTTTTATCTGTAATATTATTTAAATTGTAGAGACCTATAACAATAAACAACTATAAATAATAAAACCCAAAGTGAACATGAACACAATCTTCTAAACTCTATTTTTATTTACATTGACCATAGCAAAATGTTTTTCATACAGGCTGCCTTCTCCAAATTTGTGATCTCCAGATGTCCTGGGATTGCAACTGCCAGAATTCCCAACAAACATAAACCTCACCTGAGAATTCTGGGAGGTACAGAACCAATACATCTGGGGGGTCTCAAATTGGGGTTCCATGCCTCATTTCCCAGGATCAACAGTTAATTGTGCACATTTTTCATTTCTTTACAATCAGTACAAGATCTTCTATTGGGAATTTAGGTCTGTCCAAAAAACCCTCTCCCTCTACTGAGAAAGTTGATAAAGACCAAGATTAGGTATGTCTGTTTAGATTTCTTAACAAGAAATGCTTGATTCCTCTTTGAATGAACAGTCTCTGGAAGACTTCAGCCATTTCTTAGTTCTGCACATTCCTACCATAAGCATAAAACAGATACATCGCTTTAAAAAATCTTACAGAATACTATTTCCAGGTGATCAGAGCAACTAGAGGTTTCCATCTACACCTTCCAGATAATTTCTCTCCCATACCCACCCCCTAGGATTGCCTGAGAACAAAGGATAACAAAGGATAACTATTAAATAGGGCCATGCCTACTTCAAAGATGATTCAGAAAGTGTGTTTTGAAGCACAGCACTTCTGTGCTACTCATTAAAGTTGCCCATTCTTTCCAGCCCGTCATATAAAGGTAAAGGTTTCCCCGCACAGTCGTGTCCGACTCTAGGGGCCGGTGCTCATCTCCGTTTGTTAGCCGAAGAGTCAGCGTTGTCCGAAGATGTTTCCGTGGTCATGTGGCCGGCATGACATGTGCAGAATTCTGTTACCTTCCCACCAAAGTTGTACCTATTTATCTACTTGCATTTGCATGCATTCAAATTGCTAGGTTGGCAAGAGCTGGGGCAAGTGCAGGAGCTCACTCCATCATGGGGGGCTAGGGACTCGAACCTCCAAACTTGCGACCTTCTGATCGACAAGCCTGGCATCTTAACTGCTGAGCCATGCCCCCTGCCCTTCATATAAGCCTGAAAAAATAGGTGCCACTTTTTTTAGAGCTGCAATAGCTTTCATGAGTGGATTGCTTTTCAATTTTTTAACATATAATTTTATCTTTAAATAAAGTTCTAAAGGAAGCTGACAGGGCAGAGTAAAGCACGAGTCTTCAGAAATATCTTCTCTAGCATTTCTCCATAAGCACTGTTACAAAAGAGAAAAATCTATTTATTACTTGTAGCCCAGTCCTTTGTCTGTAAGTATGTCCTCTACTATCATAAGTATCTGGGGGTCAGCCTTTCCAAGGTAGATCAGACAGGAAACACAACCAGATGAGCTAATTCTACTTTATTGTAAGGCTACATTAACATAATTTTGCAAGTACAAATCTCCCACCATCTCTTTTACAGCCTGAGGAGTTAGGGAGGTTCCTTTCTGAGCTCCTTTCTCTTCTCCTTATGCAGTTGTGGGCTATGTCCTCTCTTATCTGATCATTCCCTAGGCAGCATCTCTTCCCTCTTTCTGCCAAGGTCATTCCCACATACCATTACACTGGGACAGGGGAAGTAGTAGAAAGGAAGCTCACCTGATTATCATCTGGTGAAAGCCACACCTACAATTATTGCCTAATTAATTATTATTGCCTTTTTATGAATGGGCACGCTCCCTCATGGCTGTCATTTTATCTGAGTGCTACGAAATGCTCTCAAAATATCCAAATGTACATCCTGGTCCAAGGATGATTATGCTATGAATAAACAAGAGAGGGTGGCTTTTGCCTTTAGTTTGAAATTATATTTGTGTGCTTCTGGGTAAGGAACACTGAATTCCATAGACCCTACAGCAAGCTATATTTTAAGTTTTCATTTCAAAGCTTCATATCAAGTTTCTTCTTCTTTCTTTTCATGCATGTGCAGACACTTGTCCTAAGGCTGTACTGATCATACACAGAAATATTTTAACTTAACATTGCTATGACAAGCAATTCCTTCAAGATTTTTCCCCCCAGCTTCTAATCCATTCATCTAAAACGCCATACATGGAGGCATGACAGACTACAACATCTATATCTCTCTGCTGAGAGAGCTTAAGGGAAAGTGGACTGTATATAGTCAACTTCCAGGAGAATCATGCTAATTTCCATGTGGACTAAAGGATTTGAAACATGGTATGGGATGTAGAAGAATGCTTGAACAACTTGTAAGGGCTTTGAGTCATCATAAGTACGTATATCATTTGCAACGTAGTTTTAGCTTTAAAAAAAATTGATGGTGGCCGGCATGCATCTGCCCTCTCTGGGAGTGGGGAAAAAAAATTCCTTGGCACTATTGTTGGCTTTCACAGAAATGGCTCTAATTTGTGTCTACCAAGTTCTGGAGGCTTGAAAAATTACACTAAGGTATTTAAAAGCTGGAACTTGTTCAATTTTATTTCCAATTTGCTATTGATGTTTGTGGTGACTGAGAAAACAATAATTTTCAACTTAGAGTGATTGATAATAAGCCCTTCATTTTTTTGCAGAATTCTACTAAGGCCCTCAGACTTCTCCTGTGAGGCTGACCTGTGTAACCAAAATAATTGCTGTGTCATCAACATATAGTAGTATTGCCAAATGCCTTCATTGACTTAAAATCAGCCTTCTATTCTATTCCAAGGGACAGGTTCTGGTGGAAGCTGCCTCTCATATCTATTGATTGCCAGCTACTGTTCTTAATTAGGATGCTGATCTACAGTCACCCAAGTTAGATTTGCAAACTTGAAACACTGCAATTGGGTTTCTCCTTGATATCTACCATTACAAATTGGGTAAAAGAAACAATTAAAACCTCTCTACAGAACTCTTTTATCAAAGGTTCCCCAGTAAAACATAATTACTGCCACCACAGTAGTTATGCAGAACCTCTTGACATACCTTAGTCCATCTGACTGGGGAGTTCTTAGCTATTCAGTAATGGACCTCTCACTTCAGCCCAGCTCTGACAAAATTAAGAAGGAAGATTTTTTGGACCTTTCTTCCCAAAGCCTATAAATATAGTACTGTACTGTAAAGGTAAAGGTTCCCCCCGCACATTTGCGCAGTTGTGTCCGACTCTAGGGGCCAGTGCTCATCTCCGTTTGTTACCCGAAGAGCCAGCGTTGTCCGAAGACACTTCCATGGTCATGTGGCCAGCATGACATGTGCAGAATGCTGTTACCTTCCCACCAAAGTGGTACCTATTAATCTACTTGCATTTGCATGCTTTCGAATTGCTAGGTTGGCAAGAGCTGGGGCTAGTGCGGGAGCTAACTCCATCACGCGGGACTAGGGATTTGAACCTCCGAACTTGCGATCTTCTGATCGACAAGCCTGGCATCTTACCCGCTGAGCCCCCACGCCCCCACTTTACTGTACCAACCTAAAATATATGAGGTTGTTATGTAACCCAGCAGTCTTGAATGTGGGGAAGGTTTTAATGAAAAATTCCCTTATTAAACCAATGAAGCCAAATCTCCAGATATAAAAAAGAATGTATTGAGAAAGGGGAAACAGGAAAACCAGGGAATGCAACAATCACACATACCGAATTCCACATAGAGTAAAATCAATCAGCCTATTAAATCTACAAGCAAGTAATAAATCTTGGGTGTTGGCACATGTTCAAAGTACACTGCAGGGAGTAGAATTGGAGAAATATTATTTATTTTATTTATTTATTTATCACATTTCTCCACCGCCCATCTCAACAGTGACTCTGGGTGGTTTACAAGCAAATTTAAAACATTAAAAAATAAATATCAATTAAAATACATTATAAAATGGGGAGTCTTTGGTGCTCTCTGAGCCTTGTTGTTTTCATGCAGACGTTTCATTGCCAGGCTAGGCAACATCTTCAGTGCGAAAAGGGAGTGGAACTTGCTGTCTATTTATATGAAGACATGATGAAAACTCCTTAATCTCACAACACATGGACAGACTTAACCATACTTTCAACTGGGAAACTGTGAGCATATTAGACCAGGCCAAATCCAAAAATGCTAGAGAATTCCTAGAAGCTTGGCGCTCAGACAAAGCAGCCATCAACAGACACATAGAGGTTAACAACATTTACATACCATTCATAAGAGACAATAGAATAGCCAGAAGACCAGAACACCCCTGGGCCAGCAATCAACAACAAGATATGCATAGATTAACAGCAAGATTAGCAGCAGAGGAGCAATCAAACAACACAATAGACCTTAATCAAGGAACTATTAACTCAGTCAATCACTCAGTCAAGCACACAACAGCCCAATCAAGGAACTACCAAGGAGAGTACAAGACCCCCACCAACACAGGCAGGACAAGCCAGGGTATATAAACAGACAGCAAGTTCCACTCCCTTTTCGCACTGAAGATGTTGCCTAGCCTGGCAATGAAACGTCTGCATGAAAACAACAAGGCTCAGAGACCACCAAAGACTCCCCAGTTCAACCCTGAGCTACAAATATTCTCTTCGATTGGTACATTATAAAATATACATATACTAATATACTAATATTATTACATATACTAATATACTAATATTATTACATATACTAATATACTAATAATATTATCTGGTCCTCCTGCTTGAATGCTCATAAACAGGACTCCTTCTCCTACTCCTTTCTCTTTTGAGCATGCTGTGTTTTATACAATGTGAGAGTTAAGTGAAAGCCAGCATTTCTGGAAGACTGACTATTGCTTTGCCCAATCATGGACAATGCAACATCTCTGATGTCCTGGGTCTAAACAGCGAAACAAAAATTAACTAGGGGTGAAATCTAGGGCTACCAAATTTGGGCTGCAAAGATGTAAACAATCATTAGATGGGGGCAAAGAGTTTACCATATCTCTTTGCTGCCATCTTTGGTCATCTAAATTGTTGCAGCCCAGATCTGATAGTCCTACTAAATCTACTGTCCTAACACACCTTGATGCTAGTATAAAGCTGCTGTTTGGTTTTCACCAGTTATACCATTTACAAAGTAGATTACATGGAAGAAGCTTTTCATTCTCACTGTTCAGACCTCTCACCATGGGGTCAAGTTATCAGATGTGTGATATGTTATGTCCTACCAAAAACTAGGAGGTTTTCATACTGACCTAATTCAAATTCACAATTACTTTGCTAAGAAATATAATACCATGAAAATTGCCTTTTCATATGAATAGTTAAGCATTCCAATTTATTGCAACTATGAATTGGTGTGTGGGGAAGAGGGAAGCAGCAATTTTGTGACCACAGGGCCAAATGAAGAAGGTTTTAAAATGGTCCTCTCTCTTGAGACCAACTGTATGCAGTAAAAGAAACTGATGAGCATTCTTATAGAAACCAAAATAAATGTAGAAAGCTAGTGAGCTCTTAGATGGAGAACAATGTTATAGAATATTCCAGCATCAGTTCCATAGCAAACAGAGATCAATATTTTAAACATGGGATAATGCATGATTATGTTAGACATAAGCAAACATTGACAATTATCAAACAATTTGGCCAGATAAATATCCCAAACATGTGTTTCAGCATCATTTTGGGGTGAGATGGAAATGACAGTGATGCTTATGTCAATGTATTTAAAAGAATACCACTCATATTTTTGCATGTATCTCTTGCCTTACAAGTTGTTCCTCTCAGAAATACATCAGCCAAATGAGAAAGAGATTGTGGAGTATTTTAGAAGTCAGATATATTTTCGAAAAGCAGTGTCAAATGGAATGTACAGAAGGAAAATCTGTCCATTCAATGTGATTGTGGCAATCAATACAAATAGCTAGGTTTGTACTTGTTGTAGGTTTACACAACAAGTACTTCTTCTCTTGGCTGCTGCAGAGAATATAGATGAATGACATATCTTGTAGAAAGCAGCTTCCTCATTGTGCAGAATCCTACAGGGAAACACAACAAAGTTACATGACAAGACATTTTTTGATGGCAGGGACTACTCCTACCCTAATGATAAAGAAAGGATTGAGTGCTTCTTATTTTATTGCAGGATCATGTGTAAAAATGTTTTTACATCTACTTTTGTTTAATACAGTGCTTCCCAAAGTGCTGCCGTTGGTGACACACCAACGGCGGCAGCAGTGGGGGTGCGCGTGGGGTAGGTGCATGCACGGTGGCAGTACGGGGGGGTGCGTGGGGGCGGGGGAATGCACGGCGGGGACAGCGGAAGCGGCGGCCTCCGCTAAAATGCGGAAGCACTGATGGCGCGCCACTGCCACCACCACCATGCACGCCCCCGCTGCCGCTTCTGGGTTGTGTGGCGACACGCCAGACTGTGTGTTGCGACACACTAAAGTGTCGCAACATACAGTTTGGAAAGCTGTGGTTTAATATCTCATCAGGAATGGCCACATCCCTTCATGAATGCAACATCAAGCACTCCATATCCAAAGTAAGAATGACATTTGATGTCTGTCTCATGCACCATACGTAGGAGGCAAACAGAATCACCCACACTTTATTGCTCAAGCCAGCAGTACTTAGAGCATGTGCTAAAATCTGCAGTAGTGAATGCAAATGATTCTGGTAGTGCCCACTTGTCAAGCAATATACAAACAAAGGTAAACTGGTGGGGAACCAGGGAAATCAGTCATGATGGCACATTTATGAGATTGTTCAATCCATACTCTCAAAATTCCAAAATCAGCACACTAGCTCTAAAAGGTTGCCTATCTCTCCTGTGGGGCATATAAAATACGAGCAAATGGCATGTTGTTGCTTATCAGCGCAGCACCTGAGGCTTATCCTTCTTCCTGGGGTGATTGTCAGGAGAATGCAGGGAGTTCAGCCTATATGAATTCATTTGTAGAATTTGTCATTCATCTGTTCAGATTATGAGCCTTTTATTTATATTTCTAAATGAACTAAGCCAAAATTTCAAGATAAAGTAAAAGCTCTGGAGCTTGTTCAGGAAACAGATAGTGTAATCAGTGAATGCTGAAGTCTTTATGAAAAAGACTTGGGTCTTGGAAGAATGACAAGCTTTCTGGTGCAACAGAGATTTCAACCTCATTTGTGTTTACACCCAAAATCTATCTTGTTACCAATAGAGCTGCAAATTTCATGGCAGATGTAAATTACCACAGTTGTTTGCTGCTGTTCACATGCAAAAAGGCAAGAGATCTGGCTCAGGATTGTCAAAGGAAAGGGACAGGTATCAGAGTTGCTCTCCCAAAAGCCAGTCAGGGAGAAAGGATTGCCCTCTGGGGAGCCATAAAAATGGTCATACTGACAGCTGAGCTGAAAAGGTGGAGTGCAAAATAAACACTGCCATTAAGAGGAGCTGTCACCATGATTAATACTGATGAGCAGTAATGAATGTGGATTCTTTCAAGCATACCCTTAGGTTCTGATTCAGTTACCGAGCATTCAGAGTGGAAAAACAGAAAGAATGAGAGATAATTTCAGTAGAGAAAAAGAGCACATCGAAAAAGATATCATAGCTTTGGAAAGAGATAAAAAAGGGGGTTTAGGGCCTGGCTATCTGAGGGAAGATCTGTCTCCTTTGAATTTGTCCCGATCTAAAAATCTATAGGCAAGGTCCTTCTGAAGATGCCCTTTATGGCTGTACGTTACTTCAAGAATCAAAGGCAGAATTTTGAGCAATACTGACAGATCGGTAAAGCAAGTTATGTAAGACCGAGAACTCCAAAATGTGGGTTAATAGCCAGATCTCTTGATGCCAAAATGTTGGGACCAGCCTGGCCTCTGTGGGACAATATTCTTTTATTGAAGCTTTACCCTCCCTCCCAAAAAAGTAAAGCCCAGATATAATATCTGCCTAGCAGACCCTGTTTATACTAAGCACTCCCACATTTATTGAGAACCCAACATTTAGTTCTTTCAATGCAATAATGTAACATCATTAATTCACATCAGAAACAGACTGGAATCATTTGAAAACATGCTTAAAGATAGGCTTTCACTCTTATAGTTTAGGAAAATGGTCCCGGAACTCTCTTGGAACAAGGCAATCATTTTGGGTCATAACTCACTGGTGTTTAGTTTAGTTTATTAAAATATATGTTCAAAGATCGACACAACATCTTGTTGAAGAAGCTTTCTGATTCTATAGACATAGTCAGAATCATTTCAAAGTTTGAATCTGCAGTGGGACTGCTCAGGGATACATAAGAGGATCAGATGTGGTTTCTCTTCCCCTGCCATATGGATATATAGGAAATGAATACTTCATTCCAAAATATTGTGCTTTTAGTGACGTCTGGTAAGGACATGGCAAACTGAAGATATCCATGAAGAAATGGGGACGACATTGTAGCTGAAATCCGTGGCCAGATGTGGGATGCTAACCAGAAAAATCTCTTGAGAGAAAGGACAGATCACGAGATAACCCACATGCACTCCATACAGCTGCTCCTTGTGAGTAGATGGCAGGATCCAACGTTTTTGCGGTCTGCTTATGAGTTAATCGGCTGGGAGCCAAGGGATCACATCTATGCTCATAGTTGTAATGAAGCCTTTAAGGACTCAACGTTTGACCAATCCTTATTTCTTAATCACTTTGGATTTAATTTTTTAATTTATTTTTAAGATTGAAAACCTCCGGAACAGCAAGTTTTTATGGACTTCAATGGGTGAGTTTCCTTCAATCCACTACAAAAGAAGTTTTTAAGTACATGTTTAGAGATTTTTTAAAAAAGGAATTAACAGCAAAAGGGTGATTAGAATGTTGATTTTAGAAAGCTATAAATGGACTAATGGTCCAGATGGATTTAATAAAAATTAAAAATTAAATAGAATCCTTCCTGTTGGAAACTATTCATGTTTTGGCTTTTGGAAGGAAAGTAACATAATAAGATGAGACTTTGAAGGTTGGACACTAGAGCATACCAGAAGGAAGTAAAACAATGGATATATTGAGTTATATTTTGGGACAATGGACTGAGGAGTTAGTTTTAAAGATTTCTGCTATTATTGATAGACTAAATGATGCTATGGAAGAGGAACATGTTTTACTGCACAAGACTGAAATTGATCCAGATGTGGACTTGAAAATGACAGGCTACAAGACGGGTATGGAAAAAGATGAAATATTAAATATACAATTGAAACCAGTTGATGTTTTAATAACTAAAAAGGATGCATAAATAATAGACCAGAAGAATGACTTGGATAACCTTTCTACATTGGATTAACAAAAGGGACTTGTTAATGTTGCCAGTGACCTCATGAGAAGAGACAAAGAGAAAATGAAAAAAAAAATCAAGTGTTTGGATATTACTTGAAGGAACTAAAGGCCAAGATTGTTGGGAGTAATGGGAAGGAATATAAAGTTGGTTTATTTGACCAAGTTTAAAATAGATAGGTTGCTATCTCTGGCAATTTTTAATGGTTTTTTTTTACTAGGATTGGATAATGTTTTAAGATTTTGCTTATAGATAAGAGTTATATGGGAAATAAGTTATTTGTTACATTTCAAATTTATCTGATTAAGGTTAAAATAGTTATGTTATCTCTGGTTACTTCTATTGGATTTTTACAGATTGGATTTGAATGATGACGTTTGGAGGATTTGTTTTAAAAATAGAAAATGAAACATAAATGTAAAAGGAAGGAAATCAAATGGGTTTATTAGATACTGTTTATAATAGATATGTTGTTATTTCTGGTAACCCTTAATGGACTTTTGCTGATTAGGATGGAAGATGAAGTTTTAAAGATTTGTTTATAGAGAATGAGGTAAGATATGTGATGAATAGATTGCTTGTCGTATTTTAAGAGATGGTGATAATTTGTTAAAGTTATATATACTTGCTGGAACGAAGGGGGAAGTTACTTCTTCCTTTTCTTTTTCTTTTTTTTTCTTTTTTTCTTTTTTTCTTCTTTTCTTCTTTTTTTCTTTTTACCTTTTTCTTTTTTATAGTTCGTATTAGTTTTATCTGTATATGTAATCTTTAATAAAATTATTATATAAAAAACAAAGTATTGTACTTTTAGTGTACTGAATTCTGACTGTCACATTTTTTTTCTTTCAGAGTACAATGGCAAACCCACTACTAAAGTCAAAAGCTAAGGTACATCTATAAAATGTGTGTCTGATTATTTTATGAGATAAATCAAGGCTTCTGTTGTGATCTCAGTTTTATTCATTGTCTACAGATTTATTGTTGATATTGTAATGGAGATTTTCCCCCTACCTACCAGTTCTAAGACACAATGTCAGCTGAGAGTGATACAATATTTGGTTTAAATGTCTGCCATTGTGAAACAGATTGTCATGAGAACAAAATATACTAGCTAAGAGATTTTGCACTCAGCCCTAGATACAAATTCTGAGAATGAAAATCACACATTTTACTCCAATCGGATGGGTTTTCAAAAATATTGTCAGCATTGGTTTCTTAATTGAAAACCTTAAGGTTCAAGGTAGTGTCACCAGTCAGCCAGAAACTACGTAGCTAGGAGTGAAAAACTGAACAAAAGATGGCAGCAGCCAAGGGAATTAAGTGAATATGCTTGTGAGGAAAAAAGAAGTATAGAAGTGGAAGGATCAAGTCCTGAAGAGAGGGAGCTGAGATCTGTGTCAAGAGGGTGGTGGAAAAGCAGTATGGGTTTTGAGGGGGGATTTACATATTTTCAGTCTCTTTTTCTCTTCTATTACAAATATAGTGAAATCTCAATATGAGGGACCTCCATTTAGTGGACTTCAAATGCAATGGAGCAAATTTCTATTTGGACACTCCTCCAAAATAATGAACACATCCACTGCATCTGAACTAGTCTAGACAAGAGATGTACCTTCAGACTTGCAAGATTGAGGTCAGCCTTGAGCGGTAGTCCAGACAAGAAGCACACCCAGAAGTACTAGCTCTAACTTTATTGTAAGGTTACAGAATCTTGCAAGTTGAAAAGTACATCTCCCCCCCCCTCTGCCTTTACAGCCCAAGAAACTAGGGAGGGTCCCTTCTGAGGTGTTTGCCACACCCCCATTCCTTCTGTGGGCTCAGTTACCTTTTGTCTGACTGTTGTCTAGTCTGTGACTCTTCTTCCTGTCTCCCAAGGTCATTCCCACATACCATCACACAATGGGTGGGGTGGGGTGGGGGGAATCACAAGCACATGCAAAATAAATCAATAAGCATTGCAGTGCCTTATAGCTGAATAGGCTGGCTGAGTTAATCTGTGTGACTAATACTTTCATAGGAATTTCTGAAAAGGGATTTTAAAATGAGATTTATACCCCCTTATTGGCTAATACAGTGTTATTTGGGAAAGGGCAATATATTTGACAGTACTTTATGGAATAAATCATAAATATTGATGACACCTTGAATGAAAAATCAATACAGAACACTCAGCCTACCCCAGCTTCACATATTAGAAATTTAATTGCTGATTTAACTGGAAAATCCAATTACAAGCCCATAAGCCAATCACATTGTCATGCCCATCCACCTAATGATCCTGAGGGTGTTTTTAACATGGGATTTAAGAACACTGTTTAATTTGTAACATGTCATTTGTGGATACTGTTAGTGATGGATTAAGAGCTACTTTTAAAAGCCAGTGTACATTCTCATCAATACAGCTTGTTTGTCTAATTTACAGAATGTAGGGAATGCAAAAAATGAATTAGGTTTCACTAAGAGCTTTTGCTTATACATTAAGCCAAAATTCATTGTGCATCTTTTCCTGGACTGAGCCAAATTAGTATGCAGATGGTTACTTACATATATCCTCTTCTATACTTGGAGAAATTACTGCACAAAAAAATGGGCATATAAGAGTGATGGCTTAATACTAGAATGGTTTTCAATAAGTTGATAAACCTGTGTCCAGTTTATGATTTTGCTTTGAAGGTGGGGCTAACAAGATAGATTATTCATCTTTAAATTAATAGAGAAATGGATAACCAGAAGACAGGAAAGCTTCTAGGCTAAACTTACCCATACATATTAATATTCTATGTACAGATATCACTAGGTATTTTTGTTATTGTTTTAAAGTGGAAATCATTGTCAAAGCATTTCTTTAACCTCCAACAGATTTGGTACGTTTATGTTTTCATTTTGTCGTTGGACTTTCACTTCTAGGTAAAGATCTGAAGCATTGCTCTGTGAATGCAATAGCTGTCCTGACTTCGAGTGAAGGAACACGCTGAGACTTGGTATAAAGGCTCTAGTGTTTTATTGTTCTACTCTGCTAGACAGAATCCACCTAAACTAAAATGAATTAGTGATGCTCAGAGAAAAGACCCAAGAAACTAGGGTGGTGCCTTCTTTAGCCTCTTGGGAGGAAAGCAAAATGATTCAATACTGTGCATGCATTTATCCCCTTGGAGGGAGCCCCCTCCTTCTTCACCAGTTATCTCCATGACAATAGCATTATATTTACTGCCTAGAGTAGATCCATCTGCTTCTGGCTTTTACTTTTGATATACTGTGCCAGGTAGGTAAGTTGACAGGTCTGCCTACTGGGCAGACAGACAGACACTGTGCCCCTCCAGATATATTGGATAACCAATCTTTAATCTCCAGCTGAGGTCATTGGAAGTTTATGGAATTTATGAAAGTTGAATATTTCTGTTGTAGAAATATGATTTATGTAGAATATGATCTATGTAGAAGTAAACATGTTTTAGCTCTTCTGATGCTTTATTAATTAACCAAATTCCATATATATTGTCTAATATTTACACAGTGCAAAGAATGCTATGGCTAACTGCAATTAACATTTATATTTCATGGGTGCATTCAGTATGGGAAGCTGGCTATTTTTTTTTCCACATTGAGACCTTCCTTCTCCTTCCTTTGACTCTACTAACCAAAGCCAACAAAAGCAACTCTCCCTAAAGCATCACACAACATTCCGTGAATTAGCAAGGACAATAAGCATTTTCAGTGAAGTGGCTCTTGCTGACTGTAGAGTGGAACCTCTTACTCTCTCAGTTTAATGAGTTTAATAAAACTTAATGAAACATTTTTAAACTTAATGAAGTACTTGGAAAATGTATGGAAAAAGGATGTTTGCTCTACTTAAAAAGGAAATAGCCCATCTCACTGGAAGCAACAGAGGTCCTGTTAAGCTTTTAATGTTCCTCTGAGGTTAATTTGAATATTTTCAGTGTCTTGCAAAGATAAGTGTACCCTAGAAAAATCTTGTTAGAGTAATTTAGAAAAATAAAAAAACCTGCTTTCATTACACTGGCACCAGTGGAAGCTGGAGGTCCTTTTAGAATGATTTGTTAATTATTTACACCACTACCATATTAATATAAAAGAAGATGACATCACAGGAAACTCAATAAATGTGTCACTAATTTGTATTCTGCCCACTGGATCATATAACCAAAGAATCAAGGAATAAAGTCTCATTTTTCTTCCTATAAGAGCCAGTATGATGTTCAGATATGGGGAGTAACCTTGCACTTGAAATCAAGATTAGTCCTTATATGCATTGTACTCCATGTAGCTATGATTAGGGCAGGTTTACACATACACAATCACCACTTTATTACTGTAGCAGCAAGTGACACCTTGCACTTTTAAACATACTGATTGATTGATCAATTGATCATGTGCCATTAAGTCATTGTCAACTCTTAGCAACCACATAGATAGATTTTCTCCATAATCATCTGTCCCTAACCTGGTCCTTCAGGTCTTCCAACAATCGCTGCTGTAACTGAGTCCATCCACCTTGCTGCTGGTTGACCTCTTCTTTTTCCTTCCACATTTCCCAGCATTAAAGCCTTCTCCAGAGACCTTGGTCTTGGCATGTCTGAAGTACAATAATTTAGTCATTTGTGCCCTGAGGGAGTACTCTGTATAGATTTGTTCAGGGATCCATTTGTTTGTCTTCTTGGCTGTCCATTGTATTCTCAGGAATCTTCTCCAACACCAAAGTTCAAAAGCATCAATACTCTCCCTATCCTGCTTCTTCAAAGTCCAACTTTCACTTCCATAGAGTGTCACAAGGAATACCATGGCTTGCATGATTCTGATTTTTGCGAGTTGATAGTTGATCATAAAAGGCAGAAGCTATCCACCTCTTCACATATTTTGCATCATTTCAAAACACAGTGCTTTTCTCTACAATCAGGCTGTACATTGATCAATAAATTCCCTAGTGTATGAGAACTCTCTCAGTGACTAGACTCAGAAACCAACTTCTATTGCTTGTAAAACCCACTGGAATAATGGAAATGATCCAAATTCTTCTCTAGCTCAATTTAAAATCTAAACTAGAAAAAATGGCTTCCATTCCAAACAACCTCAGTATTGAAAAGTCCACTTCATTTTAAATGATGTGATTCTCAAAGACGGGGAAAATTTTAAAAGAAGAACAGGAATGGGTGTTCAAATTTATTCTGAAATTCACAGGAGAGCATGGGAAGTGGTTGAGGGAAATCCCCTCCTTCTCCTCCTCCTCCTCCTCTCTCTCTCCTCCTCCTTCTCCCAGGGCCGCAACTAAGGGGGGCAAGTGGGGTATGTGCCCCGGGCACCACACGGGGGGGGGGGGGAAATGACAAAATAGTATTTGTATACTGAATGTTTCCTGGGGGGGGGCACATAATCCATGTTTGCCCCAGGTGGCACAGACCCTAGTTGCCCTTCTGTCTCCTCCTCCTCCTCCCTTTAAAAGCAAACTTGGACATTCCCCCACAACACCAGGGGACCTTCCCAATATTTGGCATCTTCTTCCAGAGAATCACAATCTCTGGAGCACAACCCTCTTACTTTAAATTATCAATGACAAATGGGAGGAGCAAAGGCTTCCTTTCCATTTCTCCATCCTCTGTATCTCCTCCTCACATTGAACAAGAATTTGATAGGATGTTGGGTGAGACAGAGTTCTCCCAAGCCTTCCTGCCACTATTTCTCCATCCATTCAGTAACCCTTTAAATTATGGGTATGCAGATTGATTTAAAACATGAAAAAACATACTCTTGTAAAGTATGGCTGGAGGCTGCCATTGCAGTGTCATTATCTTTAGAAAAACCAAGTTATATACACTAAATTCATGTCTGAAATGCAGTGGACATGGGTATGATAGCCATTGACAAAACTGTATAAGGGTGATGTCTCGGTAGAAAAATGTTTGTGTGTGAGAAAGAGAGAGGAGTAGACATCATCTACTGGATGTGGCTGTCAAGTGGGAAAATGCACATGTTAATTGACTCTGTCAAAGAAGTCCTAAAGACAACTGAACTATTCTTCACCTATTGATTTACATTACGTTATCTTGTTTGTCTCCTTTGTTTTTGTTTGCCCTCAGTGATGTCATCCTGTAGCCAAATTTGATTTGGGGCATGATATGTGTCCTCATTCTACTCAAAGGTGATCCCTCAATGATTACTTAGGTGAGTCATCCTGGCATAAACAAAAATGTGCCCTATATTTAGATAATTAAAGGTGGGAAGCATGCACTGTGACATCACAATGCAAACCCCACCTCTTACGTATTTGCATCCACTGTGGGACACAAGTACAAAAGGATAGGGTTTGCATTGTGATATCATACCACATTTCACCATTTGCCCATCTTTGTGGTTAGGTATGGGTACCTATAAAACAGATTATCAGTTCAATTTTAGTTGCCTGGCTTCAAGATATATTATTTCCATCAAACATGATGGCAAGTTGGCAGCTGAGTGGAGATCATGGATTTTGCTTTTACTGTGGACTCATCAATTGCTGAAGTGCTGAGGGGCAGCATGTTAAGAAAATGGTACAAAAGAAGCCTTAAATAAATGGAAAATAATAAAACCTCCATTTATATAGCACAACAATTCATTTTACTTATTCTGTGAAAGTAGCCTCATTGAGTTACGTGACTTCACTTCAGAAGCTTCACTCTCACAAAGAAATTAACTTGCTGAACTTTAATCAGACAGTTTTAGAAGAAACAGCTGAAAATTGGAATATACTGTAGATGTAGAGTGCATGTTGGAACCTTCCTTGTAAAAATAAAAATCTCAAAAGACTTAATGCAGAGATAAAAAATTTCAAAGTCCTACAGTTTTGCCCAAGGAATGTTGATTTTCATTAAAGAAGCAGAAGCGGAAGGAGGACGACGAGGAGGAGGAGGACGCAACTCAAGATCTCATGGAGCTAAAGCTTTCTGAAGTAAATGGGAAAGAAAATAATTACATGTGGGTAAAAGTTGCCTGAAGAATTTTTGGAAAGGAAAAGTAGAAAATTAATATTTTAAAATTTAAAGGAATAAATACAACCAGGTACTGTTAATGACCACTATCTATACTAGTTTATTTTTCAGCATATTGCCCACATTATGAATTAACAAAATACTTTCTGCAAAAAAAAAAAAAAAATATGTGTCCAAGTTGGCACCCAGTCCAGTGTCTAATTTTCAAAAAGTACATATTGGTTAAAAAAATTAAAAATAAAGGTGAAAAAGCTCACCATACAACTAGCATGGTTGGTTTTTAGAACATTCAAAACATTGCCTCACAGAACAAAATCAAAGGGGAATCAAGTAATTAGTATACTGTTTTCAATTAATTTCTGCTTTAAATTAAAAGTGAATTTGTCAGTTCCTCTTTAGGCAAAATATTTTGAAAAAAACAGAGTGTTTTTCTCAAAGACTAGTGGGAGGCTGTTACACATCATTAAGCTGTCACAGCATGATTCTTTTTCAAGAAAAATATGTATGTTTCTCTTCAGGTAAAAGTCTGAGGATGTTTGAGGGAAATTGAAAAAGATCTCAAAAGAACATGAGAGCTCCCAGGGTTACTTTTCCATGTGATCATGTGAAATATATGTGAACTGTATGTTGCAACTACATAAAACAATAGCCACTTCTGTACAAACAAAAGATTAAAAATAGATATATACAACCTGCATCTGTAAATGTAGAGAATATTGTGGAATCTTCTTCAATAAGTGCAATCTATGAGCCAAATGTTGCCCCCAGCACTACTTTTCAGGCTAATAATCCAAGAGAAGGGGAGATCAATGCTCCTAGCCAGAGGCATTCTCAGCAAGGGTCAAAAGAGTCAAGACAGTGTGCACAGCCATGGGATTGAAACTCAGCTCCTTTTTAATGTGTGTCATAGTCATGTCCTAACAGATAGGGCTTTGATCGTATCCACCAACTTGATTTTTTGACCACTCCCTGGGAATATATATGCTTTTAGTCTCTTTCCTCATTTTTAAGGATTGGTGGATTTTATGGGGCAAAATGGGAGTCTTAAGATCTGCAGAGACGTAACGTACACATTTCATCTCTTAAAACACCTTCCATCAGGCACCTCTGGGTCCTGGGCCCAGCCAAACCTGGTATGAAATCTTCAACATGTCACACAAAGCCTAGTGTGGTCCTTGAGACAGCTGAAGTTGCACAACCATGCTTTCTACCATCTGGTTGATGCTAGTGGTATGCCACTCTTGGTCACATAAAAAAGCAAAGACTCCTTTGATTCATGCTCCACCCCTAGTAACTGCAGGAACAGGTCCATTTTATTTTCTTGCTACTATATAAAAACAATTTGCCATTACCTTCTTTCAGGATGTCTTTTTCAACTTCCAGTCTTACCTATAGCCCTGGGACTTTTGACAATCTCCAAACCAATGAGATTAGTGAGGTCCAATGTTTCCAAACTTCAAGATCAGCTTGTGCTACAACTTGCTGTGATAGATAGTATAAACATTTTAGGCTAGGCTTGTATATATGCAACAACCTTTACAGTGCATTTTAAAAGATATATTGTTGCAGCTACATAAAACTATAGCCAATGCTGCATGTTAAATCACATTTGTGGCAATTCAAACTTGAATCTAGAGATGATTGAGCACAACTGTTCTTATGTGCTTCAAACTTAGTTGCATAGTGTCATTTAGGTCTTTGGCTGAAGTCATCACTTCATATTAACTATGGGGCAAGATAAAAATGTAACTGCCTTACAGACTGGGTAACCTTCAGTTTTTATTCAGGGGGATCTAATAAAGATTAGTAACTCACACATGGGAGTTAAAAAACAATAAAAATGAACAATCATTCAAAGAACCTACTTTAGAGGTGAAAAAAGCAAAGGAGGGAAGAAGTAAAAGTCAGGTCTATTCTTTTCTTTTCTCCATCCATCCAATGTAATTTATAGTTTGGACCTAAAACATTAGAATTAGAATGATATGTGAAAGGAAAGGAGAAAACTAAAGTCCAATATAAGTGTGTTTAGGAAGAGTGTTGAAGTTGAAGGTACACAAATAAGGTACCCCTAAATATTTACTTTCCTTTGGTTGAGCCACTAACCATCCTACATTCAACTGGGAGACCTGAAAGGGACTTCTACATGCAACTTCTTGAATGTGCACAGTAGACTATATATGATCAAGAAGTTTAAGACTTTATACCCACATATTACATATGGCAATCATTCTAGATAAGTTACAGTCATTCCAAAGAGAAGGGAAGTGGAGACAAAGTAGGGCTCTGACCCACTAATGAGTGCTGTATTGGCCATATCAGCTGATAATTACTTGGCCTGAGTAGCCTTTTCAAGTAGAGTTTTAATCTAGAACCTGACATGATCAATTCCAAATTGCATGAAAGCCTTTGTGTGTGTGTGTGTGTGTGGGTTCTCCTAGTTAGAGATCCACATGTATTGGTGGGATCAAACAGCAACATGGTATGAGGGTTAAGACCATGGCAAAAGCCTTCTTCAGTGTTTGGAGGGGGGTTAAAGTGAAAAAGATCACAATATTATGATTGGGTAGAAGATGATCAGCTTATTTATCCCCTTAGTTGTCTTTAAGTAAAAGCAGCAGAAATTATGAAGCATGTTCACTTTGGGTGCAGCTTGGCATTTTTGCACAGCTCTTGATACAAGTGCCTCTTACACACAGGGTTGATGTTCATGTCTGAGACCACTGGGGTTGGGCACATTTCCTGTATTCCTGTTTATGGGTCTTCCCTTTTGCATGGGTATAATGAGCGCAGGGCTGTTCTCTTACATAAATATGGTTTCCGCCATTGCTTAAAAAACAATTCAACATTCAAGGAAAGAATCTTTAATAAGCTTGAGGATCTAAACCTTTCTGCACTGGGACACTGCTGTTTTTTTCCTGAGGAATGTTACTGAATAACCGTTTGACTGATATTCTTACTGGGGAAGCTGAATATGTAAATTCATTTCTTTTTTTTCACATTCTTTTTTTTTTTTGGCCTCTTTTTTTAAAAAAAATCTAATTATGAAGACATTTGTGGATTTTAGTCATATGTTATTTTTTAAAGAAATAAGCCAGCAAACATTTTCACTTCTCTGTCCTCTTATATACCACATTAGATAGTTAGCAGAGGTCTATCTTTTCTAAAATGGAAAATGTGGCCACTTGAAGTATACTGTATGTATGATACAGTGCAACATCCTGAAAAAGCAAGTCCTTCCAGATCTGCAGGATTAAGGTACAAGTAAGACATCAATAAGAAATGCCATTTTGCTTTGACAGGAACACTCAGATTTATGACTCAGGAGTTACAGAAGAACCTTACATTAAGTTCCTTTTAAGTTTTGTTTTGATTGGTATTCCTCTGTCTCCTCTACCAAACTTTCTGGTCACACATTACAGTATCAAGGATGTTATTCACTTCTGGAAAGGGGAAAAAATGAATCCCACAGCATTTCTTTTTAATAACTTTTCAGCTACAAAATTTTATTGGTATCCTTTTATGTTCCCTCTAGAGGATGTAATGCACAAAAGCATTGCCACGGAACATATAAAATTACAAATGAAATTTATTGTAAAAAGTAGAATGTCTTCTAGACTGGTGTCAGTATTTATTTTCATTCATAAAACAAAGCCAAAAAAAATTGCAGATATAATATATTCATTTGTCAGCAAGTTCATGGGTGTAAATTGCCATCCAACGTTATTGACTGATATAAGACAGATATTGAAAAGACAATTTAAATTTACTCTTCCAAACATAAACTGTTCCACAAAAGCACTGTAAAAACGCCTCCATGATTTGTTTGTATTCTGTTGTGCTTCACACTTATGGTTAACTACATAATTTGGTTGTGTCATAATCCACTGTGTTTGGCAATTTGGCATTGAAGGCCTGCAAAGCCGATTGAATCCTCACCACTTCACTGGTAGAAAGCTTGAGTCTATGACGCAGTAGGCATGAGAAAAGATCTATACGACGTTGACCAGGAGGAGAAAGTTTATTTACACGGTCCCGTATCTCTAGTAGCTGTAAGAGTGCACTGTCCTGGGATCCCTGAGTGTAGGGGTAGTCCAGTTGCAAAATCAAATCTCGGATTGCTTCTGGGTCAAAGTGCATGCTGTAGCCAAACACTTGGATGCTGTTGATTTTCATATAGCCCAGGTTCCGGGAGGGATCAATAAACTCCAGGGGTTCATAGTAGATGCTATCATTGCCATTGGGACCATTTGACTTAATACGACTCCTCAAGTAGATGTGGACTGTTTCAAAAAATGTCTTCCACTTGTTGCCTAAAGTCAGCGTCCAGTTATAACACTGAAGTGGTAAGTCCAGTTTAGTCCGCTCCCAGTCTGGGAAACTGTTTTCATTGACAGGCATAAACCAACTCTCAGAGTGGCTGCCTCCAAAGGGGTTGACGTAAACAGCCAGGACAGGCTCCAAGGTGCTGTTCTTAGTTAGACAAATTTGAAGAGAGAGACCCAATATCATATGGACCAGGCTAGATTTGTACTTGTTGCTCTTTAGGGTAAGAAGCATCCGTTTGCGCCAGGAAGGGTCAAACCAGCTATTGAGACGCATGTCATTGCTGATGAAGATTGCGTGGACCTCAATCCGGCGGTCTGTTTTCTGCAATAAATACTTCATCTCCAAATCCTGGAGGTCAGTCTCAAACCCAATGTAGTGTTCTGTGGAATCTGCCACTTCAGGCTTGCAAAGCCCTTGGCTCAGCATGT
This sequence comes from Charina bottae, assembly GCA_023362775.1. NCBI lineage: Eukaryota > Metazoa > Chordata > Lepidosauria > Squamata > Charinaidae > Charina > Charina bottae. The sequence continues at coordinate 14,090,691 of JALMGJ010000003.1, forward strand.
ATCCAGTATTACAGGTCCCACAGCGGGTACGATTATCAGGTGCACACGTCAGGCAGGCAGAACCATCTCCCACACTACATGGTAGGGAGCCAAGGCAGGCAAGCTGGTCATTTGGGCACGTACATGAATGAGTCTCTTCAGAAAAGCTGCCCAGAAGGCCATTTTCATTGCAGTAAAGGAAGGACTGGATGCGATTTAGCCAATAGAGAGATGATCTGTAAAGTAAACATGGAATTAATGAATACATACTGAGAGGTAGATCAAAGTAATACAATTAAGCTATTTTTAATCACTTTGAAGGCGAAAACTTCCCTTGACATATTGAAAAACCGCCTGACATGATTTATTCATACTAAATTAAAAACACTTTCTAAAGTGTAATGATTAAGAGAATGAGGGGCAATCTAAAACGTTCTTGCTTGTAATCTTACTTTAACCATCAATTTCCTGGAGGGCCTAAAACAAAGCATTATCACTAAAGTGTATAAACACACAACAGTACATATACACACAAATCCTCTGTAATAGGAGAATAACATTTGAGAATAACATTTCCTTGAAGCATTTAAGGGGAGGCTCCTTGAAGCATTGACTCAGTTGCTTTGACAGCCTTCATAGGAGATCCCTGCATGTGCATATGCACGCAGCCATGTTGCTGGCAGTTCCTCTTCTCTGTTCATGTATATGCACATGGAACAATCAGGAAGGGCCTTGCTGCAGACACAGAACTTTCCACAGGATACAGCTGTCTCAATGCTTCAAGGAGGTGCTTCGAAAAGGGTTACACCTAGTTAGCACTTTGATGAATGACCACCAGAAAATCCCAGGACTTTAGACAAGACTGACAGATAAAAAAAAATCACTGAAGGTAATGGCAAAGCATTACCATATGGTTATCAAGAAAATGTTTTATTTCTTTATTTCTTTCTTTATTTTTCATATTTCTATCACCGCCCATCTCCCCCAAGGGGGACTCTGGGCGGTTGAAATATTTTTTTATTCATTTATATTTATTATTAAAATATCATGGATGTGCCCTCAAATTCACCAGGAGTCAAACTTGTCTGGTAAAAGACTACCTGTAGTTGAAGGCTTTTAGACATAATATACACAAAACAAAACAAAACACCCCTCTTTATGGTACCCAAAGTAACATATTATATGCATTATTCTTGTTAAAAAAAACTTTGTTCACAGGTTTGTTGATAACACTGATATCAGTGTTGCTTACAGCATCTCTCCTGCCCATTTTATCAGAAACTTAAGCTAAAGAAATATTAGTCAAAAAATATCTCTCCTGGATTTCTGAAAATTCAGAAATCATATTCTGAAAATTCCCTACCTCACACCACCATTTCTTTACAATAATAAATGACTTCTAAGAGATGAATCTGAGTTTAACTAACATGATTCCAAAATTCATGTCTTTTTCAATGAGATACAAGGTCCCTGAAGCACCACCACCAACCTATTTTTCAAGTTGGATTGAAGAACTGAACTCTCAGGGTTTAATCAGTGTTGCTCGTTAAAACATCAGTTTTGGAAGCAGAGGCACATCAAAATGTCATTCCCTCCCCCACCCCCATTCTTATCAAACCAAACATTTATTTTTTGCTGGGATACTAAAAGTTGCTGGGGAAAATAGCACAGTTTTCTGGATAAAATATAGTGGAATGTGCTATTGGGATATTGTGCATTTTTAGAATGTGCAGAACAGACTAAAGATGATATTCCTTTATGTAACTGCCATCTCATTTCTCTCACTTTCAAGAGCAAACTGAGACACCAGTGGGAGCTTTCAAGGTTTTAGACTGGGGGTGGGGGCAAAATTTATGTGGAAAAGATATTTTAAATACAAAATCAAGAAGCCACAATCTTCACTATGTGTGTGCTTTCCAGAATGCATGTCCCAGTGTTAGGAATATATGCATTGCCAAAAATAATATTGTGGCTGTAGCTATGCTGAGTTATATTTAATACTGATTATTCTTGTATCTAATTTGTTGCTCAACACATGTAAAAATGCAAGAGACCAAATGGGGGTGGTTTTTATGCCATGAAAGAAAGAGACTCTGACATCCCAAATGTGTACCAGTTCTCTCCCTGAGTCCTTCCTCTTAATGAGAAAAGCCCTGGCTTTACCACCAAAGAATACCAAATGAGCAAGTACCAATATTAGCCAATTACCCTGAATCTCAAATGCCTAACAACTCTGTACTATACTATCAGGAATGAAATAGTAAAGCTTAGTCCCAACTCATGAGCTTCAAGATGTTAGCTTCTAAATCCAAGAATTTGCAGGAATGATTTCCTTTGCAACAACAACATTGTAGAAGTTTGAGATTCAAAGGACTTTATGTTCATAACTGTTTCTGGGGGAACTGGGATGTTAACTCAGCAGAATAACCACTGAGAAGCATTGACTGAAGTGGCATTTCAGTCCTAGTAATACATAAAAATATTAAAAAAAAAAGCCCCTATTTTTTCATGCTGGAAATACATGGTACACCATATCTTTGTACAGACTCCTGGGTTAAAGGAATATTAGACAGGTGGGTGAAGGAGTCTAGTGATCTGTGACAATCTACAATGCAATCATTATAATATTTTGTCCTCATGAGACTGTATGATTTCAAGCATATATCATCCTGGAAGTGTCTCATACGAAGATCATAATGATTCTTCCTCTAAGACCAAAAACATCTGGCTGTATTAGAGTTATTTCACAGTCAGGCTTATCACCAGGACACTTCTTGGAGCCCCCCCAAAATAGTTGATAGGTACAGCCTGTACAGTATAGAAATATGCCTGTGTTTTATGATTTTACTTTTCCCTTCCTCCCGTCCCCTCCCCTCCCCTCCCCTTTGCTTTTTTTTTATCCTGTTCATTTTTAGACTTCAAGCCAGAGGACAGAGACTATCTTCATTGATCTGTAGGCTGTTCTGGAGTCTTTCTGGCTAAATAACAGGTACACATGCTTTAAGTACATAAATGTTAGCTTTTATGGAGCCCCTGGAGTAAGTTCTTATATTTCACAAAGAGTTCTTCAGCTTGTTGAATTTGGTGTTGAGCTACATTGTAACCAAATCATAATTATGATTTATACTTCAAAGCATCAGAACAAAGTGGAAGGGAAACACACACACACACACACACACACTTACAGCCCTCGAATAATATTAGAATATACCCACCAGTCTTAATCACATATTTAACAAAATTATATTGGCTGGTAATGGACTTTATTTCAAATAGTGTGATGTTGATTCAAATGTGATTAATTCAAACAGATTTTCATTATAGTCTCATGTTTAGAACTGAGGCTTTAATTTCTGAGTGTGATGCTGTCAAGCCCACCTCAGGTATAAAGAGCATAAAGTGAAGGAATGCATGTGCTCATTCAATCTCCGCAACGTTTAAGCTAAGAATGCTTAAATGCTATTTTTACTGCCCAGACAGATATCTCTACATATTGTTTCCTGGGATTATCTGTGGATGAAGCTTGGGTCTTTCTGATTTAATGGGTTCTGGGAAAACAAGGAAGTAAGATAACAATTCAATATCATTGGATTTTAGTTCAATCTTGTCTGAATACACTGAATTATTGGAGAAAATAGTAGCATTTAGTGAATCTTGCTGATCTCAAAAAACCTAGGCAGGGTGAGACCTGGTTAGGTTAGATTCGAAGGCTGTAGGAAATCCTAGGGCTGTAAGCTGAAGACTGGGAAGTTGGAAAAAAAAATCCTTGAAAATGACAATGGCAAATAACTTTTGTATTATTGCCAAGAAACCAACATGGATATGTCCATATAATTATCAGGAGTCAAACTTCCTTCAAGGGAGATGTTTCTTTTTAATGCTGCAGTGATAGACTTTGTTTTAAGTAATATATTATGAAACCCTATTTTCAATGTATTATGTTTAAAGGGGTATAAGCTTCACCACATATTTTGCTGATGCTTTTGAGAGACTTATTGCTGTTGATTCCTAACATATAGCTTTATAAACAGACTTTGATAGGCTCAATCCCAGCCATGCCATTCTACCAATTTCAGGCAAATAGCGTGAAAGACAGAAACAGGCAATGAATGGAAATGGGTTTGACTGTTGCCAAGCTTACTAAGGGCTGGCCCTGGTGAGATGGGCTTGGACTCCATTGCAGACAGCTAAGTGACCTGTATTGGATATGCTCATAATTGATTGCAATTCATTTGATCCAAGATGTTGGATAAGCAACATTTGACTGCATTCCACAAAAGTGGATGAAGCAAGAAATAACCATGAACTGTTGGGTTGCTGTGATTTGAAATGATGGCATGCTGGAGTCTAAGATGAGCTGACTACCTGATTTATGTCTTAGTTACAATAAGGGATGAAACAAAACAAAACAAAACAAAACAAAACATGGAATTTTGGGTGTATATTTGAGTACCATTTGAATCAGCATGCTCATTGGCGATCACTCGTAGCCGAGTAAGATTGTCTTCCAAAGGTAAAATTTTAACAGTGGATCCGTAAGTGGCTATCAGCATGCATATCCCAAGGGATGTGCTCAATTCAGTTTAATATAGGGATAGAACATTCATAGTTCTTTGTTTCAGAATTAAAGATAATATACAATTGCCTACGTAGGTCAGTTCAAATTCTGAAAATGGAATTTCAGGATATCTAGTGACTGGGATCACACAAGGGTTAAGCCAGGGGTAGACAACTTTTTGTGGCCAGAGAACTACAGCTCACTCCTATGAAAAGCTGGAGAACCACAGTGTGCTTTCTGGTGACATGTTGATATCATCAGAAGATGCAGGCTTGATATTACTTTTAGTCTTCCTATAGCTGCCAATCTCATAATAAGCATTAAAAGATTGTGAATTACCTGTAAGGTTCTATGTTCTTTCCGTGACCCTCTACCTGAGCAACTTCTTCCTTTAATATTCTAATCATGATTTCAGATTGTATATGCATCAGTGCTAACTGTGAATTACCCATAACCACATTTTGTATATCCAGGGAAAACTGAGGTTTCAATCTCTTATTTATGAGGGAAGTGCTGTTTGTGCTAACTCTGGCTTGTGTCAAGGGATATATGATATAAAGGTTTGGTTAATTAGGGGAAGGGAAATAATTTTTCAAGAAGAATCAAGGGAGGAAAAAGATGATACACTCTTACTCTATAGTTTATATATAATATAATATGTTATACTGTATACAATCCATTTGTATCAAAACTGATTTTCACTAGACCTTTATTCAACTAGGGAGATTGATATTCCTGTGCCAGGAACTCCCCTATAATTTAGAATTCAGCCCATGATTTGGAGAAATCCCATAATGAGTTTCCTATCACATCCAATAGTCTGCAGTGATGCCCTTCTCTTTGATCACCTAAGAAAACAATCATGTTATAAGAAGTCATCATTACCTTTTCTTATTCAGCACCTTTAACAATATGCTGGATGCTGTCCCCTGGAAATACTGAATGGGTTTGAATTTTGATGAAATAAGTGCAGGAATTGTGAGCTTGTGGTACTTTCTCTCATCAAAAGAATAATCACCTTCTGGTCAAAACAGCCATGAAGAGGTCCATTTTTATGGGGCCTATCTAGGACTTTGCCTCAATTACTGACATTGGAAGCAACAGGTAACCCTCAGATAAATATTTCACACAATATGGAGGTGATTACTTCATGCTGGGGATTAATTTAGGTCCCAATATACCCAAGTCTGTTTTGTTCTGAAACAGCCTAGTGCCAGGCAGTGTATTACAGCTTATTTGGCTCAGTCAGTTAGGTGAGTAACAGGTCTCCTTCTATCAGGGCATCCTTCAGACTTGTATACCTCTGCTACAGACCCCTGTTAGCTTGACGTCCATACATCTGGAGGGCACCCAGGTTGGAGAAGGTTGAAATTCTTGATAATATACAAATTTATTGAAATATACCTGTTTGATTAGTTAATGTGAAATGACATATGAAAAAAAAACCCATAAGATAATCCTATAAATACTTTTACTCAGAAGTAATTCCAATGAGCTAGTGGGGCTTATTATCACATGTGGATAGAGGATTGCAGTTTTCAAATACTTTAAATGGATGATCCTTACAGGGAAACCAAACATTAACAAATTCTGTTTGTATTTATTGGAAAATGCTAATACTTTATATCTAAAGACCTTGGACTATTCAAGGCCATGGCAAAACACCTGCCTTAATTAGCCTGTGACCTTCATGTTATTATATTGTGCTAACCTTCTGCTGGTTAGATGAAGTCTGGCAGAGTGCTTGTGTCTTATGCTTCCCCAAGATATCAGTAGATGAAATAAGAAAATGGGAAAAAAGACACTTTAACCTTTAAAAAGGTAGTTTTCATTATTTTTAATTAAGCTCATCAAACCTAAGTACCATATCAGCCAGATAAGGAACAGCTGTCGGTGAAGGTCTTGTGGTGTTCTCTTATCTTCTTAACAACAGATTTGCCCTCTTTGGTTGCTTATTGATTAAACAAAGTCACATACAATTTGTGAGCCTCTCTGAAAGTTCATCACTTTTCTTTCTGGGAAACATGACATTTGCTGTCAATTTCCTTCTCTCTGGATATTTTCCATGCAAATAATATTTCCTTAAAGTGTTCTGTAAAATAGCATACATTAATACGTAGCAGGTGCAGAATGCCATAGGTGGGTTGTGGATGCCAAATGCCATACGGACTTTTCAGTGAACATGGAATCTACTCCACTCCACTGTCCTTATCTATATGCTGGATATTGAGATGGTTCTGTCCAAGTCTCTCTCTGGGTTTGGGGATTTTAGTTTACTGGATCTTGCTTTCAGGTTGGCCCTAATTATTTCAAAATTTGGTACAGACCTTTGTGAACATGAAGCTGTCATGAAGCTTGCATGCATTCTTTCCCCTCTCAACAGTTACTATTTTCAACTTCATGACCTCACTTCTCCTTCTCTTTATCCTATACATCAATCAAAGTTTATGTCTGTACAGATGCATTGAGTCATAGGGCAGACAGAAATGAAGACTACCAGGCTCCTTCCGAATTTTTGCCAGCATAGACTAACATGGTTGTCCTCCAACTTGGGTAAGAAACATAGCTTTGGATACTTTTGCATGGATTTCATTTCTGGGTTTATGAAATAATTGGGAAGGAGCCAATGCAGTGTTCTTTACTACTTTCCATCGTACTGCAAATTGATATATGGGGAGAAAAAGAAATTGAAATATGCATATACAGTATATTGTATACTGACAGAGAGGTCTACCAGATCTGGGCTGCAAAAGTCCAGACAGCGACTAGGTAAAGAAAACTATTGATATGCCCTACTTGTAGAGGTAAAACTAATCAGATAGATGATAGATAGATAGATGATAGATAGATAGATAGATAGATAGATAGATAGATAGATAGATGATAGATAGGATGATTATACCTTTCAAAGAAAACATTCTCCAGCAAAGGAGATTGTTACCTTGTTGTGGTGCTGGAGCTTGAGCACCTCAATGATGCCATGAGCTAAACTGTGAAGGGACACCCAAGATGGGAAGGTCATGGCAGAGAGGTCAGACTAAATATGATCCCTAGGGAAGGTAATGGCAACCCACCCCAGTATTCTTGCCATGAAAACTAAATGGATCAGTACAACCAGAGATATGTGAGTATACCATCGGAAGATGGTCAAAACTCTACTGGGGAGGAACAGAGAAAAAGTTCAACTAGGCCCAGATGTGATGACGCAGTTAGCTCAAAGCCGAAAGGACAGATAGCGGCCGACAGTGCTGCTGGTAAATGATGAATCCGATGTTCTAAAGATCAACACACCATAGGAACCTGGAATGTAAGATCTATGAGCCAGGGCAAATTGGATGTGGTTATTGGTGAGATGACAAGATTAAATAGAGACATTTTGGGTGTCAGTGAACTGAAATGGACTGGAATGGGCCACTACACATCAGATGACCACCAGATCTACTACTGTGGACAATAGGACCACAGAAGAAATGGAGTAGCCTTCATAATTAATAATAAAGTGGCTAAAGCAGTGCTTGGATACAATCCAAAAAACGATAGAATTATCTCAATTCGAATTCAGGGTAAGCCATTTAACATCACAGTGATCCAAATATAGGCCCCAACCACAGATGCTGAAGAAGCAGAAGTAGATCAGTTCTATGGGGATCTGCAGCACCTACTGGATAATACGCCAAAAAGAGATGTTATTTTCATTACAGGAGACTGGAATGCTAAGGTGGGTAGTCAAGTGACACCTGTAATTACAGGTAAGCATGGTCTGGGAGCACAAAATGAAGTGGGACATAGGCTGATAGAATTTTGCCAAGACATCTCACTGGGCATAACAAACACTCTCATCCAACAACCTAAAAGACAACTTTATACATGGACTTCACCAGATGGTCGACACCGAAATCAGATTGACTACATCCTTTGTAGCCAAAGGTGGCGGACATCTATACAGTCGGTAAAAACAAGACCTGGAGATGACTGTAGTTCAGATCACAAACTTCTTATTGCAAAATTTAGAATCAGACTAAAGAGAGTAGGGAAGACCCACAGATCAGTTAGATATGAGCTCAATAATATTCCTATCATAATCTGTATAACGACCAAGTAGCAACAGTAAGAACAGACCACGGAACAACGGACTGGTTTAAGATTGGGAAAGGAGTATGGCAGGGTTGTATACTCTCAACCTACCAATTCAAATTGTATGCAGAACACATCATGCAACATGCTGGGGTTGATGAATCCAAGGCTGGAGTTAAAATTGCTGGAAGAAACATTAACAATCTCAGATATGCAGATGATAGCACTTTGATGGCTGAAAGCAAGGAGGAGCTGAGGAGCCTTATGACGAAGGTTGAAGAAGAAAGTGCAAAAGCTGGGTTGCAGTTAAACCTCAAAAAAACCAAGATTATGGCAACCAGCTTGATTGATAACTGACAAATAGAGGGAGAAAAAGTGGAGGCAGTGACAGACTTTGTATTTCTAGGTGCAAAGATTACTGCAGACACTGACTGCAGCCAGGAAGATGTTTACTTCTTGGGAGGAGAGCAATGACAAATCTCGATAAAATAGTTAAGAGCAGAGACATCACACTGACAACTAAGGTCCGCATAGTTAAAGCAATGGTACTCCCTGTAGTAACCTATGGCTATGAGAGCTGGACCATAAGGAAGGCTGAGTGAAGGAAGATAGATGCTTTTGAACTGTGGTGTTGGAGGAAAATTCTGAGAGTGCCTTGGACTGCAAGAAGATCAAACCAGTCCATACTCCAGGAAATAAAGCCAGACTGCTCACTTGAGGGAATGATATTAAAGGCAAAACTGAAATACTTTGGCCACATAATGAGAAGACAGGATACCCTGGAGAAGATGCTGATTCTAGGGAAAGTGAAAGGAAAAAGGAAGAGGGGCTGACCAAGGGCAAGATGGATGGATATTCTGGAGGTGACGGACTCGACCTTGGGGGAGCTGGGGGTGGTGACAGCCGACAGGAAGCTCTGGTGTGGGCTGTTCCATGAAGTCAAGAAGAGTTGGAAGCGACTGAATGAATAAAGAACAAAAAGAAAACATTAAGTGAACTTATAAATCTTTAAAAGTTTTTGAAATGTATGGGATGATTTGGAAGCCCATTAGGTAGATCCAGTAAGAATCCAAAGAAATCCAGAAAAATGTGGGGAGGTGGGGGTAGGAGAGAAACACTGGCTGACTTATTGCTAAGGATTCAGCTTAAAATCATATTTGGTTGGATGGACAGCCAGGTATCAAAAAGAGAATTGGCGAAGTGGATCTGTGAGTAGCTGAGAAAATTTTGTACTAGTTTACAATAGCCAGGAATGCATATGATGCCACAAGAAGAACACCCGGTTCTCTCTGCAACACACTACAAAAGTGATATGGACATTTGTTACATTCTTATGTATTATTTAACTTTAAAAAAAGAATCCCAAATTCTGTTACTTTATAGGAAGGATATCTCTATACACTACCATTTGTTTATGTTAACTAATATTACCAGGAGTAAAGCTGAACTGGTCCACGTAAGCCGTATTAATAAGCTTTGTTTTACTTAGTACATTTTATTGATGGGAATAAGTAATCTTTCAAAAAGCGGCAGCTTTTAAATTCCTCCTCGGCTGAAAATGACAAGAAGCTCTTGAAAGCCTTAATAGAACGTATCTGCTTTTCATAGCATTTTCTTAAAAGCTACCATTAATAAAAGGGAAATGAGTTTGAGAAATCAACATTTGCTGCTTTGAAAAAAAAATAGTCCATTAAAAATATGTTGTTCTGACAAGTGAAAATAGAGAGATAACATTTTTGAGTCTGCTGTGGAATATATTCATATGTTTGGGGGTGTGAAATTACCTCTAACATTTGTTTGAGCCTCAATAAATTAGTTTTAAAGAAAAATTATGTTGATGATGCATTATTTGTTCTACTGCAACCCTTAGATAACAGATCCTTAGCTGAAAAGATAACAGGCTGTGGAATTTTTGGACTGCTTGCTGCTACTTTCTTATCACATTTTCTGGCACCAACTTGCCCATTCAAATAAATACAGCTAAGAAACAGCAGTGGTGATAGTACAAAGATCTAATATAAAAGGTGACAAATGCAGGTGCATGCATGGTGGTAGCTGGAGTTTTCCTTCTCGGCCGGTTGCCTACCATTGCTTAACCATGGTTTATTGAATAAACCTAAGTTTACTGGGTTATAAGCCATGGATTTTACACATAAACCATGGCTTATAAACTGTAATGCTTGGATTCACACAGCACATGATGCGACAACTAAAGAAATCACATTATTTCTGAGACTTATGGATGAACCTAGCCATTATCTATGATTACTGGGAGGTGATCTGGGGAGAGAACACAGCCCCAATTAGCAATATGCAAAAAAGCAGTGGTAAAGGCACCAGAGCCAGCTGGTGTAGTGGTTAAGATACTAGGCTAGAATCCGGGAGACTGTGAGTTCTAGTACTGCTTTAGGCACAAAGCCAGCTGGGTAACTTTGGGCCAGTCACTCTCTCAGCTTTAAGAAGAAGAAGGCAATGGCAAACCACTTCTGAAATCAAACCAAGAAAACAGCAGGGACTTGTCTGGGCAGTCACCAGGAGTCAATACCATCTTGAAAGCACCAAAAAAAAAAAAAAAAGTCACCAATACAGAATGATGGGGGCATCTCAGAAGAAATGACCAGAAGGTTGGTTTGAGACATGCCCCCCCCCCAAAAAAAATCAGCAAAATCATTCGCTAAAAGCAAACATGCCAGTAGATTCACACTTCTAAGCAGCACCGAAAAAAGATGTGGATGGGTGGATCTCCAACGTACTGCAAAATTTTAAAGTATTTTTTAGGTAATTTTATTATTCATTGGGAGGTATAATAAAGACATCCCCATTGGTTTTAGAAGCTTGGGAAGGCAATGATGTGGACAGGAGGTGTGTAATTACAGTAGATTATTGAAGAACCACTAGCTAAAGCTATAATTCCAGAGCTTCAATATTCCTCCTGCACTGCTGAGGCTTTCCTGCTAGGAGAGTAAATTTCACTGAATAACAATGAATCCCTGCGAAAAGGTTATGTCTTCAGGCACAAATCTCATGGCCATTAGGTTGCCAATCAGAAATTCAATTTATCCAACTGTTTTTGATTTCCTGCTTACAGTCTCTTTGGTGAAGAATGGTTGTCTTGCATTTATATATAATGAATGTTTAAAGTTCTGCAAAATATTTCATTTGGGTTCTTTTCTGTCAATTGTTGCCTATGATATTTTCCTGCAAGCTGTAATCTCTTCTCTTCCATGCCCAGCAATTACTATGTTCAGTTGTTGGGATTTCTGGCAAGCTGAGAAGTTTTGTGGGTAGATAATAAGTGCTGATGGCAACATATATTCTCTTCCTTTGATGAGTCATCATGCTTTTTCTGACATATAATCTTCCTCTACTGGATAGAAAATGGAAAGAAAAATTCTAACTCTAATACAACATTTTCAGAACTTTAAAGTTGTAAAACTAGGACTGATTATACAACATATTTTAAAGAAGCTGATATTTCTTACTGCGTGGTTGGATGGGCTAAAGAAAGTTATTTAATCCCAGAAGTGCTACATGCCAGATTTTAGAGCAGCAGTCACTGAAGTTACAATTATACAATTTTAATAAAAGTCTGCAGTCAAGAAATTGCTTCAGTCCTGTTTTTTAGCCTTTTCTTCCAAGCTTCCATCTATCCTTCCTTATGATTCTTCTTTATCAGACTACTGCCTCGTCCTCATTCCTTCCACTTATATTGCTTGAGGGATTTTTTTAAAACTTTCTGGTTTGGGTTTTTTTAACACTAAACCTGCCCCCCACTTCTAATCTATAAAATACATAAGGCATTTAAACTCAGCCAAACACACTGTATCCTCTTCTCTTACAAAAGCCCGGCTAGTGCTAGTTTGATTACTTTGTTCTCTGAAAGATCCATGAATACTCATTCAGTGCCATCATGCAGGGTCATCTAACTCTGGCCTGTGATATGAGATAATGTCTTGAGTATTCCCCAGACAAAGCAAATAATTAAATAAAGCAGATGCAAAGAAAGGCATGATATCATCTTTTACTACCTCTTACACAGAAGGGAAAGGGGCACGATGGCTCAGCGGTTAAGATGCCAGGCTTGTCGATCAGAAGGTTGGCGGTTCGTGACCTGAGTGCCGAATGATGGAGTGAGTTCCCGCACTCGCCCCAGCTCTTTCCAACCTAGCAATTCGAAAGCATGCAAATGCAAGTAGATCAATAGGTACCACTTCGGTGGGTAGGTAACAGCGTTCTGTGTACGTCATGCCAGCCACATGACCGCGGAAGTGTCTTCGGACAGCACTGGCTCTTCAGCTAAGAAACAGAGATGAGCACCGGCCCCTAGAATCGGACACAACTGTGCAGGGTTACCTTTTACACAGAAGGGAAAACTAGGAGACATTGGGTTCATCTTTCATGTCCAGAAGACACTTCTGCCAAAGTGCCTTCTGAACATATATATGCATGCCCAAAAGAAACTGGGGAAGCTTGTCAGTCAAAGGCAGCCATGTTGAGCCTTTGACTGATTTTGGCAACTTTGCACCAGAAATCCAGATGGGTGTTTCACTCATAATAACACATCTGCACAGGATATTTTCTTCCTTCCCTTTCCCGCCTTCCTTCCTTCCTTCCTTCCTTCCTTCCTTCCTTCCTTCCTTCCTTCCTTCCTTCCTTCCTTCCTTCCTTCCTTCCTTCCTTCCTCTTTAAAAAAAACCCAGAAAATTGTTACTGATAATCTCACACAATCTTTCTCTAATGTAGTAATGTAGTAAAGGGTATGTAGTACTGCATCTGCATACAAGCCACCTTGATTATTGAATGAATAAAAAGGCAGGGCTCAAATCCAATAAATAAGAAAAAAACGTTCTATCTGTATAGGAAACCAAAAAAAAAAACCCAAAAACACCCTATTTCTCCCCTTGAATAGACATAGCCCTTTATAGTCACGGTAGATTATAGATTATATAATTGTATTGTATAGTGGATACAGAGTTGGACTAGGCCTGGGGATACCCAGGTTCAAGTCCACCCTCAGACATGGAGGCTCACTAGCAACTTTGGGCCAGCCACAATCCCTTTCCTTCTAAGGCTGTTGCAGGGGGGAAAAAGTGGAGGAGGGAATTCCAGGTGTGTTACTTAAGGTCCTTGGGGAGATAAATTTAATAGATCAATCAATAAAAATAATACCATGAAGCTGTACAAATATGATTGAGGAAAAAGTGTCATTCAGAGACATAGGAAACTATATATTTGCTTGTCTGATCAAGTTGAAAAAAAGTTGCCTAGTCAAAGGAATAGCAAGTTTGCTCCCAGTATGAATTCATCACCAACCTTCATTGCATCTTTCATATTTGAAATCTCTTAATGGAATGTGAGGGATCCTAGCGTGCTCTGTACAGAAACCCTGATTCACCAAGATACATGATTACGGGGGAGACCCAATCACACAGAGACCCTGTGTATGTGCAGCTACCTGTGCATTAGGATTCTCTTGCAAGCAACCATGCTCAATGCATAGATACAGAAACCTGCAAAAGTGTCACAGAGATGGTCATGGCAAGTTCTACAGAGCAAATATACATACTTTAGTTTGGCCCACAATCGACAAAAATGTGATTAGTGAGTCTGGTTTTGTCAGACCAGTTGTGTTGAGTCAGCATGCCTCAATTACCGTATTTTCTGGCATATAAGACGACTTTTTAACCCAGGAAAATCTTCTCAAAAGTCGGGGGTCGTCTTATACGCCGGGTGTCGTCTTATACGCCGGAAAATAGTACTCGCCGTATAAGACTTCTCCTGGCCAAGTGCAGCCGCCCGCCGGAATGCAGCCCCCAGGGAAGAGCAGTAGGACGAGCGTGGGAGAAACGCGGGGAGGGGGGAGCGAGCTCCGTTCCCTCGGAGCAGCCTTGGGAAGGGAGGGGGCAAAACGCAGTGGCTCCACGACGGGCTCCAAAGTCGCCCACAACGCTCAACGGGCGCCTCGCCTCGCTTCGCCTTCCCTTCCCCTCCCAGCCGCGCTTTAAATGGAGCGGGGCCCCAGAAACTCCCCGCGTTTCTCCCGCGCTCGTCCTCCTGCTCTTCCCTGGGGGCTGCGTTCCGGCGAGCGGCTGCACTTGGCCAGGATTGTATGAGGCTGTGGTTTCCAGGTTAAGGGTGTGTGTGTCTGTGTGTGTGTGTGTGAAGAGAGGATAGATCAGTTCTCCCTTGAAGCTGTTAGTAGGATAAGGACTATTGAATTAAAATGAAAGGAGATTCAAGCTGAATATTAGACAGAATTCCCTGATGGAAATAGCTATCGGACAACGCTGGCTCTTCGGCTAACAATCGGAGAGGAGCACCGGCCCCTAGAGTCGGACACAACTGCACAAATGTGCGGGGGGAACCTTTACCTTTTAATGGAACCAAATATTTAGAACAATGGTGGATTCCTCCTTGCTGGAGATTATCAAATGGGAGCTGAATGGTTACCTGTCACCAATCCTCGCAGCAAAAACCCATCCTAGTCCAATTTCCTTCCAACTCATGCATTCTATGATTCTTGGATTTGGGAGAGTATTTTTATGGATTTCCTCAGGTTTGGTTTGGTTTGGTTTTTTTGTAAAAAATATGTTAAATTTTGGGAGGTTTAAACCTTCCTCAGTCTTAAAAAGATTCTAGATGCTACCCAGAGAGCAACACCAATAACCCAATAAATAATAAAGAAATACTATAAATCCGCCATTACATTAAAAATTAACGATTGTACATCTACACATATTCCACATCTGATTGATAATTTTCTCTCTCCCTGGAACAGGCGATAGAGTATAAGCTGGCTTTATATGGCCTGTCTCCATTATTTTTAAATTATTTTTTTTTCCGGCGTATATCCCAAACACTATATTTTAAATGGAAAAGTTGGGGGTCGTCTTATACGCCCAGTTGTCTTATACGCTGGAAAATACGGTATATATGAATTCAGAGGAAAGAGCAAATTCTACCTAAGTAACGTTTATTGAAATTACCCCACTTGCAATCTCCAAGTAGGAAAAAGCCTAGATACAGTAGTTAACTGATCTCCTATGCTTGAAATGCCAACATTCATAATAGCTGAGCCAGTCTGTGTGATTCCAGCATGGCATTTAGCTAGAAAAACTGTACCCAAGATCCTAAGCAGTATCCAGAAGTTCCATATTACACACAAAGTCTTGGGGTTTTTTGTTTTGTTTTGTTTTTTTTCAAAATAACCTTGTATCCCATAAAACTAAGGAGAATTTTAAAAGCATTTTGAATCAATCAAAGGGAAGAGGAGGAATCAATAAATCCACAGGCAGTTCCCAAACCGAAAGCCGCACCCTGTTTCTCTCTTGACAATTCAGTTATTTTTAGTCAGAATTTACAATAAAATCTCATTTCATGTGAGGAAATTTTTTTTCCCTCTTGCTTGAGGTGCTTAACAGAACTCTGAAGATTTATGTGAAGTGCAGTGTCATCAGCTTTTTTCAAATAATATGGCTTCATTTATCTAAAATAACTGTAGGCCTTTATGCCCAGATAACTAAGCTATTCAGGGCTATGAAATCATTTTTTTTCCCCTTGCCAAGATTCACAGGTGCGCTTGTAGAGAGATTCTTTATTATATGTTACTCCTTCCCTTCAGGACACTAATCTCCATTCACCAAAGATTTAAAAGAAAAAGCTTTCCTTTCTGCAGGGAGAGACTCTGTTTTTATGTGCGAAGTTAATCCAGCTAAGAGTAACAGTAGCAATTATGTACTTCTAATTTTTTTCAAAAAAAGGATCCATAAATGATTCTTTCCTCCCCACCCAAATGAAACTCTCTTTTCTCATTTGTAAGGTTTTATTTTCCCAAAAATTCCTCATTATGCCCATAAAAACAAACAAATCAATCCCTTATTGTGTAAACCACATCACCACAACAAAAAACATTTTAATGTGTTTGCTCTTGCTTACTTAATATATATTTTATACAGCCTTTTATTTGAATATTTCCAGCTAATTTATACAAGTTAAAAACTACAGATTAAAATTTCAGGTGTAATCCCCCCTTTTTCCTATGCTGAATGCTGTTATTCACAAACCCTAAAGGGCACTATCTCTACCAGGGATGCCCACAATCATAAAATATATGAGGACAATTGTTTTAACTACATTTAACTATAAATAATTACCCAAACTACATCTAAACTTTGTTTTTGTACTAGCCTGCCTACATTTTGGAATACAGTTTCTGGTATGCTATTCAAAGCTTAAGTATAACCCTCAGCTAGAATAAAATTGCCAATCCTTGATCAACATGTAAAAATTAGGAAGCCAAGATATTTTTCCCAAATGAGTACCTGCGAGTCATCTTATTCTTGCATAAGAATAAAAGACACTATAGAGTACAAAGAAACAACTAGGGGCGGAAAGGTGGAGTGGATCAGGCGAAAGAGGCTGAAGCTGAATCCAGACAAGACAGAGGCTTTGGTGGTTGGAAAAGATGGTATCTGTATAGATGGGACTTTACCTGCACTAAACCTTTTTTCCCCCCCTTGGAGATAAAATTTAGTCCTTAGGGTCTCTTTGATCCTGTGCTCCCCTTGAGTGCTCAGGTCAGTGCAGTGCCAAGGAGTTAGGGTTAGGGTTAGAACCCTTTTTCTGGTGGTGAACAATTTACCAACTACATCCTGGCCTAGTAGGTCTGACCCAGCTATTGTTCCCATTACCTCCTGCTTTGACTATTATAATACATTCGATGTAGGGATGCTATTAAAGGAATCTCAGAAATTACAGCACATTCAGAAGGCAGTACTAAGCTTCTGCAGACATTACTGCTGACATGAATGAATGCCTTTGAGAATCAGTGTTGCTTGGGAGGATCTGCTTGCTAAACCTGAAACCTAAACAGACCTTCTCGTTTCTTTCCTTGCCTCTTCAATTCCACTTCCCTTCCCCGTCTCTTTATTCAATTTTATTTCCCCTTTCCCTTCCTTTCTGTTTCAGTGCAGTTATTTCTTTCATTCATGGCATTTCTATTTTCTTTCCTTCTTCTTATTGTTGGCTGGTTCTGCTAGAAGGAGGGAGGATAATGCTCATGTGTGTGCATGTGTGTATCCCAATGTGAGAGTGGTTTGTGTCGGAAAGAGAGAATGGTTGGGATGTGAAGATGAGGATCAATTAAGAGTAGAAGTGGGATACCACATTTCCAGGCAATTAATCAGCAGACACTAATCCACTAAATGTTAATTTTATTTTCCTAGTTGTACTTTCTTTCTGAAGTATGTAGGAATACACACACATGCATATATGCACACCCAAGTGTGACACAGACACACACCTATTGAGGAGGGAAAATATATCTAGAACTGAGAGATTTCAGCTGGAGTTGGCAGCTTTAGGTTGGCATTGTGGGGAAGCTGGGCATTGCACAGGATTTTTCTGTGTCTGTACATTTATTGATTTCCCAGTACTCTTCCTTTTTTGGAGAGAGGTAGTCTTAAATTCAGAGTTGTTTACCATTGGATAAATATGATATTAAACAGCTCAAAACAGCCTAAAGTGTGGAGTGATCGTTTAAGAAGGCTGTGCATGCAGATGTCAACATGGAATACTATATAGTATTATATAGGGATAATGGAAATACATGGTTGGGGTCCTGAATAATAGCATGCCACTCTGCCACAGTCTTGCCCTAGCACAAAGTCCAGATGTGACAATAGAACCAACAGCAGCATTTTTCAATTCCACTCAGAACATAACTAAATATGACTTTGTTGGTATTACACAAGCCTCACATTTTATGCTCAGTCATGAGCAATTTTATACTTCAGGTGAGGTTTGCTAAACTGGTGTTCATTCCTTTAGCTTTCACTCACTCAATTAAAGAAATGAAAATCTATTGAAGGTTAAAACATGCATTTCCCTGTTTGAAGCAGGTTTGACAGACAATGGACAAATAGATCACATATGCTTTAAAAACACATTGGTGGGGATTAGAACTTAAGAGAACAACAGGCTCAAAAAGCAGGAAAAACAAGAAGCTTGAGGTATAATCATGAAGTCTAAACTAAAATATTCTCGTTTGACTGCATCCTTTCCTTGCTTAGATGGTTGCTGGCCAATGATAGCTGGGAATTCAGCTGAGTGCATCTTATGGCTTGAGAGGCAAGGAAGAATTACAGGTAGGTCTCGTTTACCAACCATTCGTTCAATGACCGTTCAACGTTACAACGGCACTGAATAAGGAGACTTGTGACTGGTCCTTGAAGTTGCAGCCATCGCAGTATCCCCGTGGTCACATGATCACAATTTGGGTACTCGGCAACTGGCCTGGATTTACAATGGTCTAAGTGTCCTGTGGTCATGTGATCACCATTTGCAACCTTCACAGCTGGCTTCTGACAAGCAAAGTCAATAGGGAAGCTGGCAGGAAGTTGCAAGTCGCGGTCACATGACATCGCACTTAATGATCCATGGTGATTTGCTTAATGATAGCAGCCAGAACTGATATCAGAAGTCGGTCACGGTCACATGATTTTTCACTTTATGAACACATCACTCAGTGACAGAGTTGCCAGTCCCAATTGCAGTCAGTAAGTGAGGACTACCTGTAGTCAGCTTATTCATACTGCTGAGGAACTACTTCTCATTTTTCTAACTATTTTGACTCCCAAAGGGCAACAGAATACTAATTCTAGAAGTGTGACTTCAACGGTTGTGGCTACTTAAAGACTAACAAATTAGTATTATGTATACTTTTGTGGATTACAGTTCACTTTCTCTTATTTATTTATCAAATTTATAAGGCCACCAATCAATCCAACAAAACTGTAGGTGGTGAACAAAATGTAAAAAACATCAACAATCATAAAAATTACACACAGGTTGAGGCTTGAGATCTACACCAGAGCTCCAGAAACTAACAGACTGACCCCAATGCCTGGGGGAAAAGCCAGGTCTTCACAGCCTTCTGAAAGGGCACCAAGGTTGGAGCTGTCCAAATATCTGAGGGGAGGCTGTTCCATAGGGTAGGTGCCATGACAGAGAAAGCACACTTCCTGGGACCCACCAGGTGACATTACCTCACCAAGACAACTCATATCATGCCCACTCTGCCAGATATGGTGGGGCAGGCAGAAACTATCAGGAACAAGCAGTCCCACAAATAGCCTGGCCCCATGACTTGCAGGGCTTTAAATGTGACAAACAGCACCTTAAATTGCACCCAGAAGCCTACTGGGAGCCAGTGCAACTCACAGTGATATTACATGGGTGTACCATGATGCACCCAATGTTGCATGTGCTGCTGCATTCTGGACTAGCTGAAGCTTCCAAATGCTTTTCAAGGGGAGCCCCATGTAGAGGGCATTGCAGTAGTCCAGTCAGAAGGTGACTGCATGGTTTTATCTTTTATCTTTTATTGGGTTTAATGTAATTTCTTTGTTTGATTGTTGTGAGCCATCCAGAGTCACTGGGAGTCAGGAGGCATACAAGTTTAATAAATAATAATAGCCACGAGGAATGCCTCCCAGTGTAGAAATGCACAAGATGTATTTATGCAAAGGCCCTCTTGGCCACGGCTGCTACCTGCTCCTCAATCAGGAGCCATGAATACAGCAGGACCCCCAGATAAGCCTGGGGGAGTGTTACTCCATTTGTTAACAATGGAAACCCAGCAATTCAGGTGGGGTTAAAAGCCACAGCCACTCAGTCTTGTCAGTCTTAATGCATCTTTTATTCAGATGCATGAAATATAGTCTTAATAAAGGAAAGCACACATACACACAAAGCTATTGTAGTGGTAGGGTCAAGAGAAGTGAGGAATTGTGAAAGGAGAGGAAACATCTGAGTGACAGTGGGACAGTCATTAAATATAACACAAGCATTCTTGCACTGATGGTTAACATTTGAAATGTGATAAGAGATCTTGTTCGCTAATCTGTGAAAAACTGTTTAATCTTCTGACAAATTCTAGTTTGGCTGTCTCATAAGGAAATTGATTTTCGTAATTCTTATTCTCAAGGGGAACTGAAATTTCCCCTCACTGGTTTTTCGATAATGACATTTCAGATGTCAGATGTGTGCCCATTTAATCACACAGAAATAGGCTACTCTGTCCAAAAGCTTACAAATAGCCATAATGTCTAAAACAGCTACTAACTAGCTACAGCAGATTATGCCGCAGTGATAGATACTGAAACCAAATCCTGTGGTTGACCTAAATGACCTAAACTTTTTTCATTACATCTGCTCTGCCTTTACTATTACAGGACCAAGCCATGTCACTCACAATATCTGGTGAACATACATTTACTCATCCTCCAATTGGTAAGTTCCATCATCTATCAGCAAGGCTTTATGTTGGACAACTACTACTCTCAGTGTAAAAGAATGGATGGAAGTTGGGAAGTTTTGCATTTGCATTCCTATGTATACAAGTATTTCTCTAATAGATTACCTGCAATAATATTACTATTCTTCAGTTTTTGTTTTCCCCCACATTTTACAGGGTAGTTTTCCATTAAGAGAATGCATATAAAAGTACTTACTAATTACACACACACACACACACACACACACACATATAAATGTAATATTGGGGAAAATGCCAGTGGGATATGCAAATGCATATATTAGGGATTAGAGGCTGCAAAAGAAAAAAGAGTGCCTTAACAGAGTTAGATACAAAAATAAAAGTATCTGTATGATATGTATGAAAATGTTTGCAAATTTCTCAATGACATTTAAATCAAAATCTGTTTTTATCTTTTTGTTTTGAAACTTAATAAAGCTATTATAAAAAAAATCTGAGTACAAGGAACTGCGCTTGAAAAAAATGAATGTTAGATAAAGCAAAATAGGTTAATTCTTCTGTTTTAACAGGAAAGACAAATGAGTTTTGATGAAACTAGTGTTTTCATATAAAGATGATACATTTATCTGTAGTTACTCCTTAATTCTTTGAAAACAACACCTTCGGAATCTTCTTCTTTGTTTTATAATACATTACGAAACAATCCCATACATGTCTTTTGAGAAGTAATTTCAGTTGTTCTCACTGGGTAGAAGTGTGTAGACTTAGTGTCTCCACCAGTTATTTCATGCTATCATTCACTGGAATTTAACAATTGCTTTAGTAGATGTCTGAACTGTGTGGGGTTTTTTTTAAGACAATGTGCTGATGAAAGTAATCTAAGCTCAAACAGATGGCACTCTTTCATCTTAAATTTAGAAAATCATCAGTTTTCTGTTCACTTTTTTTAACAGAAAGAAAGGCTTGGATGCCAAAATAACTTTCACCATTAATCAAGGTTATGTTATTTGTCTTGCATTATGCTGAGCTACAGAAGCATTTACTTCTAGTCTTTACACTAAATAATCCTATTTAATTTGAGGACAGACAGGAGGAAAAAAAAGACCATCTTTGTTTAAAATGATACTGGTAGGATTTGTAACAAAATGTTGCATTATCAATCATAACAGAAGTGACCCTCTTCAAGATTTAAGCAAGCTACATATTCTCCTCTGGTATATTATAAAGAGCAAGTGTTAGGCAAGCCTAATCAGTTGTCCCTACCCCTACAAGTTTCATACTGGTTTCAGCTTCTTCCATACATAAGGTATTTCCTTACAAAAATAAAAAAAGAAAAAGAAAAAAAGGGAAAGAAAAGGTCCAGTTGGGACATACATAAGGAAATACATACTAAACTCTTCAGTCCCAACTGGACCTTTTCTTTCCCTTTTTTTCTTTTTCTTTTTTCTTTTGTACTATTTTCACTAGTTATACTTCTATATATACATAGGTTTTCACTGAATTGTATTGGTGTCACCTCTTGTTTCCAAAGTGGCCCAGTTTTGGCTCTAATCCGATTGCCACTTAATTGCTTGAGCTTGCTATTTGAAGACTGTCCAACAAAGGCAGAACTAAATATTTCAAAATCTCCCTTCATTTCTCCCTATAATGTTAAATAGTATAAAATTAAAATATCTGCTATGGCATCAATATAATAAGAATTTCTATACTGTACTTCAGTTCTGGGACCAGATTGCTTGGAGGAAACCTTAATACAAACTATGTTGTAATGTTGCTTCATTTTATTAGATGTTTCCAGTAGAATGGCAACGTCAAATTGTAGACCTGCAAGTGTTAGAAGCATTCATACATCTCCCTCAGCATCTGACTGCAGCCTAAGACATTTTTGAATTGCTGAATGATAAGAGAGCTGGGAACATGCAATTCACTTGCATTTTATTTGCCTGCTGAAAGGATTAGGAGCTGGGGTACTGACAGCTGGATCATACTTTGATTGGGAGAATTAATGAAAAGCAAGCTTGAAAATATAGAATAAAAGGTAAGGGGAAAAAAAGGCACGTCCATATAATTATACTGGCTGAAACAGTGACTAGGTCCCATAAAACTTGCAATCAGTTGGATCAATAGAAATAGAAATCAATCAATAAAATAATAAAACTGGAAAAGATTTACTTGAGTCTGACATTAAGTGAATTTTTGGATTCCAATTCTAACATACTGTATATAAAAAACTCTGTATTTAAATGCATACATCCATCATGAAACTTCTCAGAAGTATTATTGGATTCCTGATCCCTTCTCCTAGAGCAGGGGTCGGCAAACTTTTTTATGCCAGGAGCCATTTTGACATGCTCGAGGACATTTTGACATGCTCGAGAGCCAGGGGGCGGGGTTTGCGGGTGGGGGCCAATCGCGTGGAAGGGGGTGGGGTTTGCAGGAGGGAGCCAATCACGTGGAAGGGGGCGGGGTTTGTGGGCGGGAGCCAATTGCACGTACTGGGGGCAGGGCAACCCTGCCCTGCCCTGCCCTGCCCTGCCCAAGGTGGAAGCCAATCACGTGGGGCGAAGGACAGGCAGAGGAGAAGATCAGGGAAGCGGACTTGTCTCCCAGCAATTAACTCGGAGATTATACAATGCTGGTGGCAGGTGGGGAGCTGCAGCTACATTTTGCCACCCAAAATTGTTTTCAAGGCTCCCGCCCACAAACCAATCAGGTGTGCGGCGGGGATCAGGTGTGCGGCGGGGATCAGCTGTGTGGCGGGGAAGTGGAGTTGCACCCGTGCGCCATCAGCGCTTCCGGGTTCTTGTGCGACACACTTGGGCCCCCCAGGTGACACAGTATTGTGCAACACACAGTTTGGAAAGCCCTGCCGTAGATACACGCGCACCCGTCCAAAGGCTTAGCTGGGTGCGTGACGGTATTCGTAGAGCGGTGTTCTATTTTAAACCGTTCGGGACAGTGATGCAGTATTTTGTGGAAGAGCCACACTCAAGGGGCCAAAGAGCCACATCTGGCTCGCGAGCCGCCATTTCCGACCCTTGTCCTAGAGAAAAGATTGCCCATCACTGTTAGAAGCAGCAAAGATGTAATGAGATGGACACTTCAGGAACCTGCATATTTTAAAACTATGTTAAATATTGCGGCACCTTCAAAACAGAGTATGGATAGAAATAAACAACTCCTTTTTTTAGAGCATGTACAAGGACTGTTCTCTATCAGCCCAAGGGTTCAGAACATGGAATAATGGACTTAAATTACAGAAGGTTCCAATTAAATGTTAGGAAAATCTTCCTAATAATAATAACAGCTTGACAGTGGAACCAGTTACCAAGGTTCCCTTTTACTGAATGTCTTTAGATGGCAGGTAGACAGGTATATATCAGGGATACCTTACCATGGATTCCTACACTAAGCAGCAGCTTGGACTCAATGCCTTAAATGGGCTCTTCCAACTAAGGTTTTATGTGTAGGGAAGACCAAGAAGATTCTCTCCAATCTCCCCATTATATCCAACCCCATAGCTTGAGGCATTGTGTGCATTGGACCTAAGGGTATCAACCATAGTATAGATTGGCTCAGAACATAGAACTAACCCCAACAGAAATTGAGGTCTCTCTCAAACTGTAAATTCAGACCCTGTGTATAAGAGCATAAGAGTAAAAACAAAGTATACTTCATGCAAAATTCTGCTCACATAGTGGCTAACCGAAAAACAATGGAAGGCCCCCAACAGGCCAGGAGTACAATAGACCATTCCACTCTGTTTCCCAGCAATGATGAGCTGATGTTTACTGCCTCTGACATTACAGATAATACATAGCAATTCAGTATGTGCTCACTGCCTTGCCACTGCCTTCCACCATCAGAGTGGAAATTAATTGAATTCATTCAAGTTTGTGTTGGCATGATATAGGACACACAAAATACGGCTCTTCTGAATTGGTGAGCTCACCAAAGACTAGAGTCTGCAGTCTTATTTACTCGGTCTTGCAGCCCTTTTATATACCAAGACGCTGCTGTTTAGCTTGTTCCCATGATGCTCTGGGGCTTCTTGCAGAGTTTGTATTTAATTTTAGAATTTAATCAGCTGAGTACTTGCTGTATAGAAAAATAATAATATAAAGGCAGTTCTGAACTATGTACACTGGAATTGTGGGGAGGGATGTTTTCCAGCGGTAGGAGCTCCTATCTCATCCTGCCTTCTGACATTCCATGCTTCTTCCTGAAGTGACGGTGTCACAGCAGCTTGAAACCATTCTTGCATTGGTCTCTGGCCACTTTGGGGAGCAGCTTTGTCACCCCTGCATAGAGCAGCCCACTGCTGTTGTTTATTTTTTCCTTGCTGTGAACAGCAAACACTAAAGAGATGACGAGGGGAACCCAAGGAAGGCGGGGGGAGTGATAGCCAGATGCTATTTTTAGTGCTTTCACATCAGCAAACTTGAGTGAGTTTTGCTTGCTTAAGGAAGGGAAAGTGAGGACTTTTGCTCAATGCTTCACACAGTAGTGTAATTTTGTTCCTACGGTTAGGGGTAGGGACATTGCTAGTGTTCATATGGACAGGGCTTTGAAAATAAATTCTATTGAATTCAATTGAATGTACTTCAAGATATGTGTAGGGCAGGGCTGTATCCTCACTGAAATGGGGATGAAATGGGTCAAACTCATATCAACCAATCCAATTTCAATTGGATATTGCTGTGTCTAGTGAAGACAAGATGAGGTTGGAATACTTCTTTGGGAAGATATTACCGGTTCAGCTCGAGCTGCTTCACAGACCATCAATTTTGCCTCGGCTCCAGCTCAGAATCAGCTTCAGAAATCTGAAGCTTCATGTCTCCCCTTAACTATTATGAGATAGCTAACAAATAGTTATAGTTTCTTGACCTTGTAAGAGCATTTAATGAAATTGGAAGAATCACTAATGGATTATGAGTAAATGAAGCTTCACAATTTTGCACACAGATAAGTGCTATGTCTGTGTATAATGTTTAGAAGTTATTGTTTTTTTAAGATAATTGAATTTATTTTGTAGTTTACATGAAAATGCTTTAATCTGTTAACGTAGTGAATGGCCTGCTAAATTAGACATACTACGGTGTGTCTGCAAGTGTCCCCCGTTGGGGGAGTTGGGTGGTCATATAAATTTAACTAATAAATAAAATAAAAAAATATTATTTATGCATGTGTTTATTTATGGAACAAGGGGAAACAGATTTATGTCTTTCTGTGGATTATTGGTTTTTGTTGTTGTTTATTCGTTCAGTCGCTTCCGACTCTTCGTGACTTCGTGGACCAGCCCACGCCAGAGCTTCCTGTCGGCCGTCACCACCCCCAGCTCCCCCAAGGTTGAGTCCGTCACCTCCAGAATATCATCCATCCATCTTGCCCTTGCTCGGCCCCTCCTCCTTTTGCCTTCCACTTTCCCTAGCATCAGCTTCTTCTCCAGGGTATCCTGTCTTCGCATTATGTGGCCAAAGTACTTCAGTTTTGCCTTTAATATCATTCCCTCAAGTGAGCAGTCTGGCTTTATTTCCTGGAGTATGGACTGGTTTGATCTCCTTGCAGTCCAAGGCACTCTCAGAATTTTCCTCCAACACCACAGTTCAAAAGCATCTATCTTCCTTCGCTCAGCCTTCCTTATGGTCCAGCTCTCACAGCCATAGGATACTACAGAGAATACCATTGCTTTAACTATGTGGACCTTTGTTGTCAGTGTGATGTCTCTGCTCTTAACTATTTTATCAAGATTTGCCATTGCTCTCCTCCCAAGAAGTAGACGTCTTCTGATTTCCTGGCTGCAGTCAGCGTCTGCAGTAATCTTTGCGCCTAGAAATACAGACTCTGTCACTGCCTCCAGTTTTTCTCCCTCTATTTGCCAGATATCAATCAAGCTGGTTGCCATAATCTTGGTTTTTTTGAGGTTTAACTGCAACCCAGCTTTTGCTCTTTCTTCTTTCACCTTCTTCATAAGGCTCCTCAGCTCCTCCTCGCTTTCAGCCATCAAAGTGGTATCATCTGCATATCTGAGATTGTTAATGTTTCTTCCAGCGATTTTAACTCCAGCCTTGGATTCATCAAGTCTAGCACGTCGCATGATGTGTTCTGCGTACAGGTTGAATAGGTAGGGTGAGAGTATACAACCCTGCCGTACTCCTTTCCCAATCTTAAACCAGTCCGTTGTTCCGTGCTCTGTTCTTACCGTTGCTACTTGGTCGTTATACAGATTCCTCAGGAGGCAGACAAGATGACTTGGTATCCCTATACCACCAAGAACTTGCCACAATTTGTTATGATCCACACAGTCAAAGGCTTTAGAATAGTCAATAAAACAGAAATAGATGTTTTTCTGAAACTCCCTGGCTTTCTCCATTATCCAGTGGATATTGGCAATTTGGTCTCTAGTTCCTCTGCCTTTTCTAAACCCAGCTTGTACATCTGGCAATTCTCGCTCCATGAATTGCTGGAGTCTACCTTGCAAGATCTTGAGCATTACCTTACTGGCATGTGAAATAAGTGCCACTGTCCGATAGCTTGAACATTCTTTATTGCTTCCCTTTTTTGGTATGGGGATATAAGTTGATTTTTTTCCAATCTGATGGCCATTCTTGTGTTTTCCAAATTTGCTGGCATATGGCATGCATCACCTTGACAGCATCATCTTGCAAGATTTTAAACAGTTCAGCTGGGATACCGTCGTCTCCTGCTGCCTTGTTATTAGCAATGCTTCTTAAGGCCCATTCAACCTCACTCTTCAGGATGTCTGGCTCTAACTCACTGACCACACCGTCAAAGCTATCTCCAATATTATTATCCTTCCTATACAGATCTTCCGTATATTCTTGCCATCTTTTCTTGATCTCTTCTGCTTCTGTTAGGTCCTTACCATCTTTGTTTTTGATCATACCCATTTCTGCCTGGAATTTCCCTCCGATGTTTCTAATTTTCTGGAAGAGGTCTCTTGTCCTTCCTATTCTATTGTCTTCTTCCACTTCCGCACATTGCTTGTTTAAAAATAATTCCATATCTCTTCTGGCTAACCTCTGGAATTTTGCATTTAATTGGCATATCTCCCCCTATCACTGTTGACTTTTGCTTTCCTTCTTTCTTGGGCTACTTCCACTGTCTCATCAGACAGCCATCTTGCCTTCATGCTTTTCTTTTTCTTTGGGACGTTTTTTGTTGCCACCTCCTGAACAATGTTGCGAACTTCTGTCCATAGTTCTTCTGGGACCCTATCTACTAAATCTAGTCCATTAAATCTATTCTTCACCTCCACTGCGTATTCCTTAGGAATATTAGTGAGCTCATATCTAACTGATCTGTGGGTCTTCCCTATTCTCTTTAGTCTGATTCTAAATTTTGCAATAAGAAGTTCGTGATCTGAACTACAGTCAGCTCCAGGTCTTGTTTTTACCGACTGTATAGATGTCCGCCACCTTTGGCTGCAAAGGATGTAGTCAATCTGATTTTGGTGTCGACCATCTGGTGAAGTCCATATATAAAGTCGTCTTTTAGGTTGTTGGAAGAGAGTGTTTGTTATGCACAGTGAGTTGTCTTGGCAAAATTCTATCAGCCTATGTCCTGCTTCATTTTGTTCTCCCAGACCATGCTTGCCTGTAATTCCAGGTGTCACTTGACTACACACCTTAGCATTCCAGTCTCCTGTAATGAAAATAATATCTCTTTTTGGCGTATTATCCAGTAGGTGCTGCAGATCCTCATAGAACTGATCTACTTCTGCTTCTTCAGCATGTGTGGTTGGGGCCTATATTTGGATCACTGTGATGTTTAATGGCTTACCCTGAATTCGAACTGAGATCATTCTATCGTTTTTTGGATTGTATCCAAGCACTGCTTTAGCCACTTTATTATTAATTATGAGGGTTACTCCATTTCTTCTGTGGTCCTCTTGTCCACAGTAGTAGATCTGGTGGTCATCTGATGTGAAGTGGCCCATTCCAGTCCATTTCAGTTCACTGACACCTAAAATGTCTATATTTAATCTTGACATCTCACCAATAACGACATCCAATTTGCCCTGGCTCATAGATCTTACATTCCAGGTTCCTATGGTGTGTTGATCTTTAGAACATCGGATTCGTCCTTCACCACCAGCACCGTCGGCCGCTAGCCGTCCTTTTGGCTTTGAGCTAGCTGCGTCATCACATCTGGGGCTAGTTGAACTTATCCTCTGTTCCTCCCCAGTAGCATTTTGACCATCTTCCGACCTGGGAGTCCCATCTTCCGATGGTATACCGACATATCTCTGGTTGTACTGATCCATTTAGTTTTCACGGCAAGAATACTGGGGTGGGTTGCCATTACCTTCCCCAGGGATCGTATTTAGTCTGACCTCTCTGCCACGACCTTCCCGTCTTGGGTGTCCCTTCATGGTTTAGCTCATGGTTTCATTGAGGTGCTCAAGCTCCACACCACGACAAGGTAACAATCTCCTTTGCTGAGGTAGATGATTGGTTAGGGCTGCCATATCTGATTTTGGCAGGGAGCAGTAACTGTCTGCCTTGCCTGGGCTTAAAAACTAAGTAGGGTCAAACCTGGTTAATACTTGGATGGAAGACCTCCATATAATACCATGTCTGTTGCCTAGATTGGGGGAAAAACATTGCAGAAAAAGACAGCAGCAAACTACCTTGGTATTGTCTCCAAGAAAATTGGATAGATGTGACTATCCAATGTGAAAGATGTGAAATCACCAGAAATTGAACTTTATTTGAAGACTTTACCTTACCATACCTGGACTGCAAAAATCTGAAGTATCAGTAGATGGCTGCAAAGAGGTCTTCAGTATCATTTTGGTACCATCTAGTGAGTTGCTGGATATTTGTATTTCTAGATATGGTAGCCTTATTTTGGTGGCATTTCTTATCAACGTGATTGAAATTTGAACAAGCAGAATCAACAACTTCCATTGTCTGTCTTTAAAATTACAGATCTCTTAGCAGTGCATTGATAAAGTGCCATGCCAGCTGCTTCTCTGGCTGAACAACATGCTGTGAAAAGAGTTTGTCCCAGTATATCTAGTTAACAAACAAAAGCATGCGCTCACATATGAGTGGTGTGCATCAGAGCAGATGTTCAATATATCTGTCTAAAAATATAGGTATTTAAATCTTGAAAGTTCAGATTAGATCAAGGAAATTATTTGTGCATTGCTTTAATTTCTGTTGCCTCTGGCCTGGAAGTGAGCTCTCTTAAATGCCTCTGATTTTAGCTTAATTTAAAATGTAGCCTTGAAATTCTTATTCTTCCTCCCCCTCCTTCTCACTTTTGATTGTTTTACATCCTAAATCCTTTTAATTTTTAAAAGAGCAACCACAGTGGAACTGACCTTTACCTTTTCTGTAATTCTTTTATCTTATCAACATTCCTTTGGGTAGGAGCTGGCTTTCTGGTGTGCACCTGCTCTGTGAAATTCAACTCTCTGATTTATAATTGGGGATGCTTGTTTGCATTTAAACCTGAAAATCAACGCTTAACTCCCACATGCAACTATGTAATGAAAACCAATTTTAAAACAAAACAAAGCCAACATTATAGAGCATGTTTCAAAGTATTGAACATCTGAACTGTCTTTGTTCATTACTGTGCCAGTTTGTACATAGTGTGTGACATATGACAGTGACACATCCTCAACAAATATTTTATTATGACTATGTGGCTTATTATTTTGCACATAGTGGCAGTGAAAACTGCAAAGTGCAGTTGCACAAATGGTCTTTGACCCAAGCTGCAGACATTTTTTTTAACAGGGGGTAACGATAATCAACCCATCCATTTTAATTAATGTGTGATTCTTCTTTAGTATATTTAGGTATATTTGTGACAATTTTATTTATTTTATTTTATAATTCAATTTATATCACCTCCCCATCTCCCCCAAAGGGGACTCTGGGTGGTTTACAAATAATTTACTAACTAAATAACTGAGAATCATTATATAGCAAACAAATTTAGAAACTCCTTGTACATCTGATAGAGTTACATCATGATTTGTATATACCATGTCAGATAGTTTGGATCCAAGTCTCCAAGTCATCAAACTCTTACCATCCAATCCAATCGCAGGATGAGATCGATGAAGATGTTGTTAGTAATTTGATAATTCTGTAATGAATTTATTCCCTCACCTTCTTTTTGTGGGGAACTGTTAAAATTTTTAATTTTGCAGGTTTTTTTTTTAAGTGGGTCTCCTTGAATTTAGAAAAGTCAACTTATGGAAGGGGCTTTTGGCTAATATTTATTTATTTTATATATTTTCACAGCTTATATGGTCACCTATCTCATTTGATGACTCTAGGCAGCTCACAACAATCCATAAAAAACATAGTTAAAAACAAAAGTACCCTTCCCCCCAAGCACCAGACCAATCATCCTCGCAGCTCAACCCCCATCCTAGCCCAATGCTTGGGGGAAGAGCCAGGTCTTCATAGCCCTCCAGAAGGCTAAAAGGGTAGAGATCCCTTGCAATTGGCACACAAGATGGATTTGGCCATGGCTGCTGCCTGCTCTTCCAGTAGGAGCTGTGAGTCCAAGAGGACCCCCAAATTGTGCACCTGTGCAGGGAAGTGTTACCCTGTGCAAAGTCAAAGATGTCAACTCTCCTGACCCTGGGGGGCCAAAAACCCACAACCACTCCATCTTGCTAGGGTTGGTCGCAGCCGGTTTCTCCCCATCCAGGCCATTACAGCTTCCAGGCACTGAGCCATCACCTGAACAGCATCACCTGCCCCAAATGGGGCAGAGAAGTATAATTGGGTATCATCAACATACTGATAAAACTGAACCCCATGCCGGCAGATGACCTATCTCAGTGGCTTCATATAGATGTTAAATAGGAGGGGAGAGTAACCTGAGCCCTGAGGCACCCTACATAGTAGGAGCCTAGGGCTGGACCTCTCCTCCTCCACTAGCACTGACTGGTACCAGCCATGGAAAAAGGAGAACTACTGCAAAACAATGCCTCCCACTCCCAAACCCCAGAATCAGTCCAGTAAGATATCATGGTCGATGATATCAAAAGCCACTAAGAGATCCAGAAGAGCCAGGATGGACACACCATCCCCATCCCCATCCCGAGCCCGCCAAAGGTAATCCACAAGTGTGACCAATGCTGTCTTGGTATCATAGCCTGGCCTGAATCCTGACTGAAAAGGGTCCAGATAACCCATAACATCAGAAATATACCTTTGATTTAGTCCCTGTAATACTTTACAATTGATTCTGATTTTTGTTTTTTGTTTACATGATGGATGAATATATTAAGGAATGAACAACTATATCAGCATACTTCCTTACATGCTTAATTTTAAATAATAATGACCCACATAACACATAGAAGCCAGTATCTGAATACACAGACAGACAGATAGTACATGCTATGATACTGGGTCTACTTCCTACTTTGAAGAACTTGCTAAGAGCAGCTACTCTTAAAATACTGAATATGTACAGTAACCATGTAAGGCTGCAAACTATAAACATTAAAGGGAAAGTCATATGGGGAAAACAAACAAATTGTTCTCATACTTTTTGCTTCCTCCAGGGTGGATAAAAATGAATAACCTATTATCACCGAAAATCTAGGATATTTTTAAAAGCTTTTCCTTGAGCAATGATCCTATGAATCTCCAGAGAGTTTTCCTTTGAGCACTCTTATAAATCCAAATATTGGCATTTGCTGAATTGAACATGGCTTGTCTACAAAGTTTATTTATCAAACATTACCCTTTTTTATTCACTTGTTTGGAATTTTATTCACTTGTTTTGAATAATTGGATTTGCAGTTGTTTGCCAAGATGGTGCCATTTTGCAAATGTGCCGAGGAAAATACAATTTGCTCCAGTGTTCCATTATAATGTTTACATTGTTTCTTTTCAAAATAAATTTTATTGGCTTTTATTTCATTCATCCACAAATTGTGCTGCCTAGACTTGGCACCAATTGATGTCCCTTATTGCAAGCTATTTCAACTGCATAGTGATGAGGCTTATGCAGATTACTTTCCAGTGATGGTACAC
Source organism: Charina bottae (assembly GCA_023362775.1). NCBI lineage: Eukaryota > Metazoa > Chordata > Lepidosauria > Squamata > Charinaidae > Charina > Charina bottae. Next base: position 14,123,620 of record JALMGJ010000003.1, read on the forward strand.
TGAATTCAGCAGTGGATCAAACTCATTCTGCTAATCATTAGAATATTGGCAGAATAGGTCTATTAAGCATGACAAAAATGCTACATATTCAGATATTGTAGATGTTGAGGTTGCCTTTTAATCCTCTATGACACTTAGATGTGCAAATGGTATCAAGAGGTGGGATTACATTTTATTAGCTTGGGATAGCATGGATGCTGCAACCTTTCTTAGAGAGGAATGACCTAGTTACAATGATCTAAGCCTTACTCTTATCTATTGTTAATGCATTCTTCTTTTTAAAATAAACTGCAGCTGATTTAAAATATTTATTTATTTTCACTTCTATTGTGGTCTTCAGACAGCACTGAACTTAAAAAAAAAACAAGTTTGAAACACTAAGATAAAAGCAAGCAATCCTTCTACATTGGACGACACACACTGTTTTCTCCTTTTCCTGGTAGCGAGAAGCAAGTTTGGTGGGACCAATTTTTCTTTTAAAAAAACAGGAAATTCCTGCTTCTGCTTTCTTTTCTTTTTGCAAATTTAGATATGTTGAACATATGCAAAGGGATAGTTCATTTTATTTGTTCCCCACTAAAAATCAGCAGGGAATCTCACCACCAACCTTCACTGATTTATAGCTGAATTTTCATAGCATGATTCCAAGGTTATTGGCTGGTGCACTAATTGACTCTGTGCTTAGGTATTGGCCCTAAACAGTAAGTTCTGATTGGCTGGCAGTTCTCTGAAAAGCTCTATAGACTCTCAAGCATGTAACCATGTCCATATATGAATAGATCTCAAAATAGTCAAAAGAGCTTGGGCCAGTCTTAGTAGTTTAAAAAGGTTGGAAGACAGGAAGGCTGCTATAGCCCAAAATTATAACTCACTGAAATTGTACCTTTTTGGATCATCCTCTAATATAACCTCCAGTATGATTTCCTCTGGACTTCCTGTAGAATTTATAACTTTCTCAAGGCATATAGATACACATCTGTCTGGATAGCACAATTATCTCATAATCTTCAATAAAAAAAAAGAACCAAGAAAATATTTTGTTTGACTCTCTTATTCAGTAGCCTTAAGCAAGTCACCTTTTTTTTCCTTTTCTTCTCACTCCACCACCCATATGTACTGTTCTATTTTACAGAACTATTCTAAGTTAAAGTGAAGTTAAGTAAAATGTTTTTAAAACATGATAGTGCTGCTAATTGTGATTGGTTTTATTAGATTTTTTTTTAAAAAAATCTCTAAACTATAGATTCCTAAAATTTCTTTTTTTCAGTAAATGGAAGTTTACTTATTATGCCACTGTATTGGTAAACAGATAAAAAGCCTTCCTGTTAATATCAATTCTTGGACAGAGTGTGATAGAGAAAAGTAAAATGCCTTCACAAACTTATTTTCTTATAAAAGGAATATTTGCAGTTCTTTCCAAATGGAAAGGATATATAAAATATATCTGCAGATATATGAAAATAGTGTCTTTTTGAAAACAGACATCCCTTTGCTCAAATTATTAATAATTTATAAGGTAAAGGTTCCCCCCGCACATTTGTGCAGTCATGTCCGACTCTAGGAGCCGGTGCTCATCTCTGTTTGTTAGCCGAAGAGCCAGCGTTGTCCGAAGACGCTTCCACGGTCATGTGGCCGCATGACACGCAGAACGCTGTTACCTACCCACCGAAGTGGTACCTATTAATCTACTTGCTTTTGCATGCTTTCGAATTGCTAGGTTGGCAAGAGCTGGAGCTAGTGCGGGAGCTCACTCCGCACGCAGGGCTAGGGATTCGAACCTCCAAACTTGCAATCTTCCGATCAACAAGCCTGGCGTCTTACCCGCTGAGCCACCACGCCCCTATTAATAATTTAGTAGCTACATTTAATGAGTCTAGCAAACATAGTTCTTATTTAACACAATTAGTCACAAAATACTTGGGATATATATGGATTGAATGCAATATTCACCTCTGCATGCCCACATATATATCATTGCTTCCCTGTCTGTTAAAGGAAAATGGCTTTTGCACTTTTCTATAGTGTGATATTTGTTGGTTATTACAGTATGTGAAATAATTACAGTGACTTAAACCTTCCTCCAATTTTGCTGAATCATTCACATTAGAGAGTCCAGTTTCATGGATTTTCAAGGACATGAGTAAAATTTGTAGCTGTTAAACTGTAAAACTGTATTTTATGAAACTTACAAACAACAGTAACTGCTGTCATAGCCACCATTTCATCTTCACAGAATGTGCCTAAAATGACATATTGTGATGATGGTAATCACTGTTAAGTGACAGGTTTTTTAAAAAAAGAAATAATATACCCCCATGTCACAGTAAGTATTCTTAAATGTCTCCTTGATATTGCCTATTAACAAATCCACATCTTTACTAAATCCCTTGAGAAGTGAAAACTGAAACTTAACATTATGTAATGTGTGACTGCAAAATCAGTCAATTTAGTGATGATCGTTTTTATCCCATTACAGTCTGAATTTCAAAATATAATGAAAATTCTACCTATGATATGAAGACAAAAGGAGACTATTACAACTTCAAACAATCTGTGTTACTGGGGAAAAGTAACTTAATGTAGGAACTCTGTGGAAAAAAATCATGCACTTCCATATACCAGTTGCATATTCCAGAGATAAATTGCAAATCTATTTTGTATTATGCAAATCAACTAGGGAATACTCTCACAGTCCAGACACTGCTACTAAAAATCATTATGTTCAAAGGGTCTGCTCATTTGCATAATTGCTTTTCTTTGTTGAAAACCCTATGAAATATGAGATATTCACAAAAATCTCCAAGAATGAAGTTTGCTACCCAAGGTAGACAGATTGCACCAGTTGGGACATTGCTTTCAAATTCATTGTATTTCATAACATAGACATCCTCTTAAAATGTAAGGCTAAACTTTCGGCCAACTTAAGCTTTTTAAAAATCTCAGCAGAAATTTGTTTTGAATTGGTTCTGTTTCTGTTACTTTATATCTAACCATCTACAAAGATGCAAATATCAAGAGAAATCTAGAGTTCACCTTATTATTGAAATATGCACATGCATTCTCACAAACATTCCAAATCTTTATGAGGATAAGGGATGTTCAGATTTTAAGATAATGCTGATATGTAAGTGTATAAAGATAAAGGTAAATGTATAGCTTTTATTAAATAAATAAACAGGAAACTAAAATGTAAAACAAAATGCTACTTGCTTAAATTCTGAGCAATTCTTCCTGGTATAAAATGATTTATGTTATACGGTTAGGTTTTGTTGTTGTGGTTGTTGTTCTCCTTCCTTCAAAGTCTGTTGTTCTTTTTCCTTCAAACTTTGTACAACCCATAGCAATTCATTTTTACTCTAATAAATCTGCTTATCATCATCGTCACCATTATATCATAGACTTTCTTCTGACATTGTAGTCCACAATAAAAAAAAAAGTGGGCATGATAAAAGTTGAGACAAGAGTGAGCCTAGCTTCCCTGAAACTTTGGCTAAAACTCAAATATTATCCTCAAGGTTTAGCGCCACTCATTTTCCAAGATTACTTATAATCCTCTTGGTTAAAGGATATTGAATCTTATAGGCATAGGACCAGGGTACCTGAGGGACCGTCTCGTCCCGATAACGTCGGCCCGCCCCACCCGTGCATGCAGAGAGGGCATGCTTCGGACCCCCTCGACAAGAGAATTCCATCTAGCGGGATCCAGGAGGTGTGCCTTCTCTGCGATAGCGCCCGCCTTATGGAATATCTTGCCTCCGGAGGTGAGACTGGCCCCTTCACTCCTGGCCTTTCGGAAGGCCCTTAAGACCTGGCTCTGCCGCCGGGCCTGGGACGACAGAGGCGGCAGTGCCTCCTGGGGTTGGCTGGCCCCGTAGTAATACAATCCATCCTACGGTCCCCCCATCTTGGATTTTATGTAATTTATTATTAGATTATTATCATTATTATTATTAGATGTATTTTAGATATTGTTTTTGTGTTTTTTAAACTTCAATTGTTGTAACCCGCCCAGAGTCCCTTGCAAGGGAGATGGGCGGGGAATAAATTGAAATAATAAATAAATAAAATAAATCTAGTCTCGCCAAGCTAGGATTTTCCATGGATTTAATTCTTAGGATGTATTATGAACAGGCAAAATTGGCTTTGAAGCAAAGGATAAAGGACATAGAGAGACAAACGGACTTAGAGAAGGCCCCTCATTTCCTATAATCATAGTATAATAAATATATTGTCAATACTGCTAACTACCTTACTCAACTCCAAATTCCTAGCCATCGGAAAGCCTTTGCCCTAGCTCGTAGCCACACACTCCCTTCCACAGTCTTGGATGGTAGATACAAAAGAATCCTAATAGCTGCTTTTGTAAGAATGGAGAGATAGAAACTACAGACCACATGCTCCTCCGTTGTCCTTTTTATAAAGAACTTAGGAGTAAATTAATATTACCTCTGACCAAGAAATATCCTAGGCGGCAAGATATAGATTATATGCAAATATTACTTATAGACGAAGATCTTACTGTTACGGCACAACTAGTATAGCTTTATTGATTAGTCAAATGACCATATCAAAAAATGGGCATCTGCCACAATAAAATACAGTAAAATAAGACAAGTAAAATACAATATGATACGGTAAAATAAACTAGAGATAAAATGAGATAAAATACAGTGAGATAATATAAGGGTAAAAATGTTACAGCACAAGTAGCCAAATTCTGCGCAGCTGCTATAAAGATACGCCAGACAATGATAGGAAAAATGTAGCAATGTACTTCCTGTAATAATTTTAAGAGGTTTATATATTATATCATATTTTATATATGATAGTTTACTCTTTATAAAGACATATCTGATAGAATATTAGTCATGATAATTAATAAGAGCATATTTAAATTTGATTAAGGGGCTTACCCACATTGTGATCTGAATGTATTTTAATATTCAATTGGAACTTGTAATTTCACTTATAATTTTAAAACTATTTCAAATCAGATGGTGCATATTGTAAGGCTCAATGAGTGTACCTTCGTAGAATTGTATCTTGTACTGGTCAGTGACCGTAATAAACTAGAATGAATGAATACAAGTTTATATTCTTTCTATCTCTTTGATAGAAAGCTGATGTACCACCACCATTTTCAGGACATGAGCTTTGGAATGACACATTGAGACTGGAGCTTCATGGAGGATTTTATTGGATTCAAAAAGGAAGGTCTCTGTTCTGGTTTAAGGCTTCCTTGAGTCCCCAAAACATTTTGCTTTCAGCTCAGTCTACACTCATTAAACTACTGCCTCCAAATGTGTTGTACTTGATTGTCCATTGTCTCCATCCTTCATGATAGCTGGACAATTATATAAACATAAGTCGAATGTATTTGAACAGAATTGATTAGAGAAGGCTGAGCTAATTGTAGTAAGAATAAAAGTTCAATTCCGGAGTATAGGGTGAATATCTTAGGGACACAGGAACATGTTTTGTTCCTTCCCCTGACACTCCACTACCATCTGCAAATTATATGCAATGAACTAAGATGCAGAGTCATCAGAAGAGGGGCACAGATACCCCCCCAAAAATCAACCCATAAAAACCAAAGAATGCACCTCAAAACATTTTAATACCCAAACAATTTCCAGCTCTTAAATGGCAACTGAAGAGGGCTCTAGGGGGCACAAATGGTAGCTTGGGGGCCATAGAACATGGATTGCCCACTTCTACCTTAGGTATAAAATAAGGGTATACGTACTTATTTGGAAACGTTCTGAAATGAAGTTCCTTATCCATCCAGTAAGGTCCAAAGAAAGTAGCTGTTAAATGAAGGATTATGTTCTTGTTCTTAAATTCCTGGTCTCATGTGAGTAACCAGGTAGATGTGTATGTGATTTCTCAAGGATCTCTCCATTCAGTCCATTGCACTGCCATATGCAATTATGGAATGTAGCTTAAACTTTGGGACAAACCCTTTCTAATGTGGCCAATATATTGAGTTGGACAACTAAGAAGGTATGGTTTTGCCAGCTCTTGTGATGTCCCTGCAGAAAATAATCAAACAACCCCCACCCAGCAACCATTTCCAGTTGTTTTCCCCATCCCTTTTAGCAAACATGGCAGCTAGAGCAATAGCAACAAGACAGAGCAGAAAGAAGGCATATTTCCCATTTAGATAATTGTGATTTACACATGTTTTCCCCGCTAGCTGGCACATTAAGGAACCAACATGAAAAAGGTTGAAGTTTATTTTTATAAGATAAGATTTGTATTCTGAAAAAAATCATCTCCAAGTGTAAACAGTCACTTAGCTTATGTAATATGCTCTTCTGAATGAGTAGGATTGCTCATGAGTAAAATATTTTTTTAAAATTATGTCTAAATGGAGATTACTGCTTTCATTTTTATCTCCATATAAATCTCCTATTTTTGGCCAATTAAGGATTACAACATCATCAATATGTCAATCTTCTCAAGAAATGTGAGAATAGAAAATCCTTCACCAGTTCCTTAGTTTTACTAGTTAAATTCATTAGTTTTACTACTTAAAGCAATTTTGCATTTGTTTGCTGCTCATGGTTCCAAAGTAACAACACAACAATAACAACAACACTAGGAATTTATTTTAGAAAACTGGCTTGTCATAGTTAGAAAAACCTATCATAAAGAACAGTTGGTATTCTCATAGGAATAAAATGTCAAGATTCATGAGGATTTCAACATAGCTATAATTTGTAGAGTTACACAGATGGACAAGACTCACAACTTAAATCTATAGCTTGACTTTACCCAGGAGTTGTAAATTCAGGTGAATGGCTGCATAAGGCTTGTAGGAGACTGTCTGAATCAAACTTTTCTGTTTGAGATTTTGTGTGACTGGATCTAAAAGGGAACCATGAATTTCTAAATGGTGGCTCTTCTTACTCTTTCAAGTATGTCTTTTCTGTTGGCTAACTGCTTGGTATGACAGTCTCAAGCTAGCTACAAGTATTTTGTGACTAATGAAACTTGATCACTATATTAATTGGTATTTGAGCACGAAATGGTGAAAAGTGTATTGTCGAATGGTGAAAAAATTTAGAAGTTTTATCATTTAGACAGGGAACGGTGTTCCACATAAGGCACATAGCTTGTGTGCAGGAAGTCCTAAGATGAACCCTTGATCTGGCATCTCAAAGATCTCTGGTAGCACACTTGGAAAGATATTTGTCTAATATTTTGAAAAACCATTGCCAGATGGTGTGGAGATTGGTCCGAGTTTATATAAGGCTGATTTAAGTTACTGCTGGAAAAAGCTTGAAATGTGCATCCCGGTTCCATGTAGTCAAGCACGTTTGAAATAAATAGATACTTAATTTTTTATGATAGCTTCAGGATGATAATGACTTGAAAACCAGGGCAAGGGGATAAGTTAGGCATGACACAATCTCATAAAAAGGTTTCAAATTTGTATTAGGCATTTCAAGTGTTTGCTATTTTCCATAAGAAAAATATGCTTTTGATTTGAATTTATGGTTCCCATAAGATAGCATTCAGTCCCTCTACTAAATCACTGTTGGTGTGCTGAATTATATTTTAGCTTGGCATAGTTTCAATGAATACTCTTTTTACTATTACTGTCATCAGCTTCAGCAGACACTGGATGGAATCATAATGATAGCATGGTTGTAAAGAGAGCAATCTAGGGTGTTGGCTTCTTTCTCTTTTCTCTTTCTTTCTTGGAAAATGACTAGCTGAATCTGGGAAATCAGCACTAAGGATAATTTAAGAGAAATGTGATATCAATGATTTATGGACTTCTATCAATGTATAAAACACTTCTGTAATAGACCTTTCACTTCATCATAACGCATATTTAAAGTCACCCACTAGAACTTAAAAGCTATCATTGTTCTTCTCTTTGGGGATCCAGCGTAATTAGAAAAATCCATCTGGAATATATTGTAGCCTGAAATTACATGAAGGGGAACCTTAGCTGTATTTCACCTTCTTCTCAAATACTGTCTTGTATTTTGAATCCAGAGAGACACTAACAGTCTGATCTTATGAAGGAAGTGCTGTTTCCAATTAGACACTAAAGAATCACATTTTCTTAAATTCAGATCAAATGTTGAATTAATATGAAATATGTCCCTAGAAGTATGCAATTAATTTTGTTTTAAAAACCATCATCTCAATTTATCATTCATTTGAACTCATTTGACACTTTTGAAAAGCCCTGATTCCCCTTTTGAGATCACAATATTACCTCCCCTCCACTCATAAGTGAGAAGTGCAAGCTTTCCCCCTCGTGGGCAGTTTAATTTGGGTGTTGCACTGCCATAATGGCAATTAGTCCAGTTATTGGTTCATGCAAATTGTGCATGCTAGTTTGTGCAGGTTGAGGAGGACAGGTAGAGGTTTCAGGAGATCTTGGTGCTATAGTTTCCTCCTCTTTTTCCACCAGTGTTGCTCCTCCCCTTCCTCCTTAACACTAGAGCATATATTGGCCATAGTGCTGAGTGGAGGTTTGTATTCCCCCCCTTTCTGTCAGGTGATTGGCTATTGCATGAGGTCACATGCTGACTTTAGGTTTGACCTAGCCTGACATTTGACCCCCCCTGAAAGTAGGGGATATAATTCCTTTAACTAATTATAGTTGTCATAATTAAATAAGAGAAGACACTGGAATTGGAGGGATCTTGCTTATGCTCTCAGCCTTCAGTAGATTGGTGGCCTATCCAGTAGTGAATATAGGGGACCTAGCAATGATGCCTGTGCAATATGTCATCATTGGTTCATGGAACTAATCAGGTCACATGGAACTAATCAGATCATATATCACATTTGTTCATGATACTAATCAGATCACTTGGGATTGGCAGATGGAAGGAAACAAACTGGTGTCCTGCATACACTGCACTGACCCTTCTTGCTTTGGAGCTAGAAAAGCAGTGAGAGAGAGATGCTCCCCTGCCTATCCTTTTTATTTTTTTCCAATCCAAAAGAATGTTGGAAGGGCATTGTGTAAAAGGGCTCTGCAGTGTGTCCAGCTATTTGTCTGTCAGTAGCTTAATTTTCTAAGAATGGAACATAGTGGAGCTCAGAGATTTATGTGCCTCCTATGCTTATGTCATTTAGGAAACTACTGAAGATCTGGTTGTTCTCCCAGAACTTAGGACAGGGTGACCGTGGAGCCCCCTTTTGTCCTTTTGCTTGTTTTGCATGTACTCTTTCTCTTTCTCTCTCTCTCTCATACATGCACACATCCACCAACATTAGGGGATACACATAGAAACACATAGGCACACAAACTTGTTACTCCATTACTCAGAAGAAATACAGAAATACAGACTTGTTGTATGGCAACTGCCAGTAAAGGGGTTGGAAAGAATTCCAGAAGCCATCCTCTGACTATTTTTCCTACCTTGTTTTTTCATGGCAAAGAATAGGGACAGGAACAGAACAGATCTCTTAATCTGCTCAATGAAATCTATTGAGAAAAACTGAGTAGGAGATTGTTTCCCAAAAACAGACAGGGTGCCTTAAAACAGCTGTCCAAAGGGTCATACTTCATCTCATGGCCTGGCCCATTTTGGTTTGGTCAGGAAGGCCAATCAAAAATTATACAGCCTTGTTTCATTCAATCATCACAAATGTAGATAATTATGTTTCTCATGGCAATACTCGCAAAGGGAATAAATGGCTTTTTAACTGAAATAATACATCCTGATCAGACTGGATTTGTTCCAAAGAGATATATGAGAAACAACATTAGACACACACTGAATGTTACCAATAAGATAAATCAAAACAAGAAAAAAGTGACTACGATCTTTCTTGATGCAGAAAAAGCCTCTGAGAGTTTAGAATGGACTTTTATGCTTGTGGTTTTGAAAAAGGTGAATTGTGGCCCAATTTTTTTTCCAGATAGATACAGAGTATTTATGGAGAACAAAAAGCCAAAGTGATCTTTATCGCAACAATGCATCATACTGAAGGGGGCAAGACAAGGGTTGGCCCACCTCCCCTTATTTCTATTGGCATTAGAGCCATTCATGCTGAAAATATGTCAAGAAAAGAACATCTCAGGAGTTAAATTAGCAACTCAAAAATACAAATTAAAAATGTATGCTGTTCCTGTACTCAGTTAACCAACTAAAATTGGGTAGCACTCTTAATGAAATATATACAGCAATATGGGTTTGCTTCAGGTTAACAAATCAATAAAGATAGAACCCAAATGTTAACATGGAATTTAACAGGGAAAGAAAAACAATACCTGCATGTCATAACAGGGTTTAACATAATAACAAAAAAAGTCAAGAATTTAGAAATCTAACTGGCAAAAAATAATAAGGATTTGTTTAGAAATAATTATTGATTAATTAAATATTTTACCAAGACTTAACTTTCTTTTCCAAATGTTTCCAGTACAAATTGAAAATAAGTTGTTAAGACAAGAAATCAAACAAATAAAATATTGTATGGTCAAATGGATGCAGAATTTAGATGCAGTAATAGATATGCAGCAATGGGAAATTCAATGGAAGAATATTAAATTTATCCAGAATATTATACTTAGAGAATTTAAAACATAAGATGTTTTATAGTTGGTATAAATCTCCAGCCCTGATTGCTAAAATAAATAATTCATTCTTTAAAAATTGTTGGAATTGTAAAGAGCAATGTTGTAAAGTTCAACAGTTTTGGAAAATGATTCATACCAGACTGAAACAAATCTTAAAACTTCAGTTCCCATTTCAACCTGTAACATTTTTATTAAAATTTACTAAACCATATATCCCCTCAAAGTATGCTAAATTAGCTTTGTATGTGTTAACTGCTATAGGGATACAGTATACTGTTTATTGGAAAGGACATCTTATCCCATCTGTGAAAGAATGGCTAATCAAGTTGTGGGAGTACGCTGCCATGTTCAAAATAATTCAGTAAAACTGAGACAGAACTTAATTCAAATTTGAAACCATTTCTAGATTATTACTTAATACCACATCTAAAATTTGGCTTTCTCCATGAATACAATCTATATTTCAGTTTTATAGGATTTCTATATTACAGCAGACATTTAGTAATATGGATAGAAATTACTGTAATTTATAATTTTATTCTGTGGCAAATACTGTGCTGACCATGGTTCCTGATATTTATGCTTTGTTTAGAGCTTAATAGCAATTTTCAGGCTTTTAAAACCATATAATATATTCAGTTACTCACAATAAATTAATGATATCCTGGAAAATTATAACCTCTATGACATCTGTAAACCTCTTATTTATTCATATGCATTTTACTCTTTCATTCTTTTTCTTTGCCTATTTATATACTTTATTTGAAGTGTGTGTGTGTTTCTGTGTGTGTGTGTGTGTGTGTGTGTATACACACACATGAACACACACACACACATACCAGGGGCTGAAGGAGGAACTAGAGAAGATGTGGAAAGTGAAGGCCAAAGTGGTCCCAGTGGTGGTAGTGGCACTTGGGGCTGTGACTCCCAAACTGGGAGAGTGGCTCCAACAGATCCCAGGAGCAACATCAGAGCTCTCTGTCCAGAAGAGTGCAGTGCTAGGAACAGCCAAGATACTGCGCAGAACTCTCAAACTCCCAGGCCTCTGGTAGAGGACTTGAAGTTGAGGAAAACACATACACCCATAGGGGTGAGAAGGGTATGTATGTATGTATGTACTGTATGTAAGTATGTATGTATGTAAGTATGTATGTATGTATGTATATGTGTGTGTGTGTATATATGTGTGTGTGTGTGTGTATGTATGTATGTGTGTGTGTGTGTGTATGTATGTAAATATATATATATATATATATATATATATATATATATATATATACACATACATACATACATACATACACATACATACATACATACAGAGAGAGAGAGAGAGAGAGAGAGACTCAAGGTCTAGACAGACCAATCTGAGCACAGCCTGGATTGACTACAGGAAAGCCTATGACTCAATGCCACACACATGGATCTGTGAATGCCTGGCACTATACAAAGTCAATAGTACACTAAGGACCTTCCTCAAGAACTCAATGGGACTGTGGAAGACGACACTGGAAGTCAAGTCAAGACAGTTTGCACAAGTGGCCATCAAGTGTGGCATATTCCAAGGTGATGCACTGTCCCCACTGCTGTTCTGCATGGGCTTGAACCTCATCAGCCAGATTATCACAAGAACTGGATACGGATACAAGTTCAAGAGTGGAACTACCATCAGCCACCTCCTCTACATGGATGACACCAAGCTGTATGCTAAGAGTGAACAAGACATCGACTCACTGATCCACCTGACATGGATCTACAGTGAGGACATTGGGATGTCATTTGGACTAGAGAAGTGTGGCTGGATGATAGTAAAGACAGGGAAGGTAGTTAAAACTGATGGGGTGGAACTACCAGCAGGCTACATAGCAGACATACAGACCAGCTACAAGTACCTTGGTATCCCACAGTCACATGGGAACCACAATGAGGAGGCAAGGAAGACAGCAACATCCAAGTACCACCAAAGGATAAGACAGGTCCTGAAGAGGCAGCTCAATGGGAAGAACAAGATCCATGCCATTAACATGTATGCCCTTCCAGTCATCAGTTACCCTGCCAGTATAGTGAGCTGGCCAAAGGAGGACATGGAGGCTGCTGATGTGAAGACCCGGAAGCTCCTCAGAATGTACGGAGGCTTTCACCCGAAGTCAAACACCCAGAGACTGTACATGAGGTGGAAAGAGGATGGGCGGGGTCTGGTCAGTGTCAAAGCCACTGTCCTGGATGAGACCCAGAGCATCCAGGAGTACATCAGTAAGATGGCACCTAAAGATGAGCTGCTGAGAGAATGCCTGAAGCAGCAGCAGACATGGAAGAAAGATCAAGCAGAGAAAGTGCCATGGAAAGACCAGACCCTGCATGGGATGTACCATCAACAGATAGCTGAGGTGGCTGACATTGGGAAATCCTACCAGTGGCTGGAAAGGGCTGGACTAAAAGACAGCACTGAGACACTGATCATAGCAGCACAAGAACAGGCACTAAGCACCCGATCCATAGAAGCAGGGGTCTACCACACTAGACAGGACTCAAGGTGCAGCCTGTGCAGAGAGGCCTCAGAGACAGTCCAACACATAGTGGCAGGGTGTAAGATGCAGGCAGGAACAGCATACACTGAACAGCACAACCAAGTAGCAGGCATTGTGTATAGGAACATCTGCACAGTGTATGGGCTAGACCCTCCAAAGTCCAGATGGGAGATTCCACAGAAGGTCGTGGAGAATGACAGGGCTAAGATCCTGTGGGACTTCCAGATCCAGACGGAGAGGCAGGTACTGGCCAATCAACCAGACATTGTGGTAGTATAACAGGACCAGAAGATGGCGGTGGTGATAGATGTAGTGGTGCCAAGTGACAGCAACATCAGGAAGAAGGAGTATGAGAAGCTGGAGATGTACCAGGGCCTGAAGGAAGAACTGGAGAGGATGTGGAAAGTGAAGGCCAAAGTGGTCCCAGTGGTGGTAGGAGCACTCGGGGCTGTGACTCCTAAGCTGGGAGATGCAACAGATCCCAGGAGCAACATCAGAGCTCTCTGTCCAGAAGAGTGCAGTGCTAGGAACAGCCAAGATACTGCGCAGAACCATCAAACTCCCAGGCCTCTGGTAGAGGACCCGAGGTTGAGGAAGACACATACAACCCATAGGGGTGAGAAGGGAATTTTTTATGTATGTATGTATGTATGTATGTATGTATGTATGTATGTATGTATTGATCATTTTAACACATAATGTAAAGGAATAATAATCAAATGTGCTACTATACTTTCTAACCCTTGCCCTAACACTAAAGGATCAGGGTTACAACAATATACAGTACTTGAACAGTAATTCCTAACTCTTTTAAACATCCCAAAAGAATTTGTTTTTTATATGTGATGCTGTTATTAGTGTTGCTTTGAAAGTGTCATTCTAATATATATACATATCCACAATTTACCCCACTAAGGTAAGTTGGTTGTATTCCCCCCCTCTCCTTGTTTTCTTACCTTTGCCTTGGCAAGCTGATGAGTGGCTGTTTATGACACCTCTTACTTAGGCTAAAGAGCTTATGAACAATTTTCTGTGCCTTAAGGAATAGTTGTTTCATGCTGGATTCCAGTTGCTCATAGCGATGCTGGAAATTTGAATCCATTGTCCACAAGTGCATAATGGCAGATGTGTTGAGGAAATAGTTCATGGGCAGCCTTTTCATAAAGAACTTGAATTCATCTGCAAAATGGCAAAATTCAATATTCTTTTAAGTTATACTTCTAGGATCCTTTGTGCAGCAAAAAAAAACCCAGCTCCCATTTATGCCCATTTTTATCCCTTTAATTTGTCGGTATCATGGCTGGCAGTAGCAAATATAATACTGTTAATTTTGTCTGTGTTAAGTTTTAATGTGGCATGAAATTTCCAGATGTACATGAGCCAAATTTTCACTGTTGCACATCTGATATACTGAAAATTACCTCATTGCAAGAATCCCTCAAGTTATTTTTAATTAAACTTGTAATCCTATGTATATTTATATTTGATAACACATAGCCAGTAAAAGCAGGAAGTTTTTCGTCAGAGTAAAAATGTTCAGGGCTTAATCCTGATGCATCACAGCCGTTAAGGAAAAAAGTGGGTGGTGGTGGGAGTGGCAGTTGGCTCATGTAACATGGGTTCTTACTGTTCAAGGACTGTTAAATTTACTGTACTCTAATTAAGAAAATGCAGATGTATTCTTGGCATAATGTTACAACTTTTGAGGAAGAGAGGAAGTTCTTTACTTTTCAGTTAGAGCAGGGATGGAAATGTTTCCTCAGATGAAAGATGGTTTCATGAAGTTCCTCCTTTCATGAATCCATCTAACAATTTCAAAGGCAACATGAACAATTTGAAGTAGTGCTTCCGATTTTTCAGTTAACTGCCATAGTTATAAATACTCATCTGTATTTCGACAGATAAAGTGGAGGTTAGTTACAGACTGTGGACAAAAGCTTTATATTTCCTCTTTCTCTGAATATAAGGGAAAGCACATGTGATTGAGGCTTGCAATGCATAGTCTCATACTAATAAACCATGAGTTTTTTGTAATGTCCAAACAGAGCCATTGCAGTGTGTTTGCTCCATACTTCTTCCTGCATTCTTAAGCCTATAATCCTCTTTAGAAAAACCCCAGTTTAAATTATTTGAACAGCAGAAGGCCATATGGAGCAGAGATGGCAGAATGAGCCACTCTAGGGAGCAAAGACTGTGTGTAATGCTGAATTTTGCAAGAACAGAGAGCAGGAGGAAGCAATTGTTAACAACCATTTCTACGATAGGCTGCTAAAGCATGAAAAATATCTGGGAGATCACTCCAGCACATAATGCAGCAGGAATTAAAGACGTGATCTGCACTAGACATAAACCATAATTTAAGAAATATAATTTCCATTTGGAGTAGAAGTATTGGAAGTAGATATTTTCTATTTAGAAGAATTTACTTAATGCAGGTAAAATGGGAAAGGGCTCTCTTGCATTTAACAATTGATAGTAAATTCAGCTCTCTGTAAAATATACTTTATATCGCCCCAGCAAATATCAGCATTTTAAAGGACTGCCTAGGCAGCAAGTTAAATGGTCTTTGTTTGCCAGTTCTGACAACATTCAGAATACTCTGGTGACATTTTTCTGCCTTATTATTGTAGCCAATTGCTGCTTACACAAACTGTGCATGAATATCTGATGAATAAACACTAACAGAGAAAAAAAGGAAAATATTCCATTATAATTTTCATTTTCTCCCCAACACTGTCAGGGCATCAAATTGCACTAAATGTTAAATTTTATACATGTGGTGCAATAAAGTGTTGCACTCATGTTCCCATTCAGGACTCCAGCCAGCTACTAATGACCTTTCACAGGTTACATAAACATTTTCCCCTTCCTTATTTTCTGGGATCCATTAAGTTTTTTAAGGAAATGTTTCTTATGCAGCTCTTCAAGTCCTTAGGCTTCTGCAAATACACATCTATATCCCTACTGTTTTTCAGTAATACCATTCTGGCTTGCATTCTCTCTGCAATCACTTCCAGCATGCTGTTAGAGGAGAATGATACATATTTTAAGTGCAGGGCTGAAGGGAAAAGTATAACTTAATTTATAAAGGCATATCTAAAAAAGAACAACATTATTGCCACCAACAAGATTTGTGCAGGTTCGGCATTTTTCCTGGATGTTACTGATTTGAGAAACAGTCATTGGCCAGTATCCAGAGGTATACTTTGAGTATGCAAGCCCACACACACATCATAGTCAGACATACCATAGTTTCTGAAATCCCTCTTAAACTATATTTGTGCAATTTGTCTACATGGATACAGATGGGAAGGAGAGTGGGGTCATCTGTATATCTTTGTATGTTGAGGATAAAGGTTTGCAAAATGTTTGTTTCAAATGGACACGCTTATATATTATTTTGCAAGGAGGAATCCTGACTCGGTTTATAGGTTTTTTTCCTGTTTTGTTTTGTTTTTGATGCCTTTGAATCAGTCTTGACTCTTGGTGACTGCCTGGACTAGTCCCTGCTGGTTTTGTGCCTAAGGCTAAGACTAGAACTCACAGTCTCCTGGTTTCTAGCCTGATGCCTTAACCACTACACCAAACTGGCTCTTATACTCTTATACTCTTTGATATTTGTACATTCTAATGTACTTTCTGTATTTGTTTGTTTTAGAAAATGATTGGCATTGCCAGAATAATGCTTGGAAACAAAGCATGTAGAAGAATAAGGAAGGACAAGAAAGTATTGAAATAACAGATATGATTTGGGCAAATAAAGTTAACTGTGGATAGCCTGAAAATCTGTTGGGATAAAACAATGAACTTTGGGGTGGGGAAGGCAGAGTGGGCAGATCAAAGCCATTTGTACAGTCAAGAAACAAGGAAATCTAGCTGGGTGGGGATTAATTACTTTTGCTTTTCAGTGTTTTGACTGAAGAAACTTTATATCATGGTTCAATTCAAGTCCCTTATGTGGGGGCTATTGGCATACTGCGTATGCTTCAGATGCTTAATAATACTTTGCTACCTTGGGGATTCTTGTGTATGCCAAACAATATGGCAATTGTTATAATTTTATTTTGAAAATCCCCATGCTTCCACTGTTTTATGATGGTGTTGTTTTATTTTATTATACTTTTTATTATGTCTAGCCAATTCTGTCATGCCTTTGTACTACCCTTATATCCACAAGCATAGAGGGCCCTTTTTAATGTTCTAAATAAGTTATTTCTAAGCCTGCCACCTTTCCTTAAAAATATTACAAATCCAGGGCAGAGATTCAGACTGGTCCCCATTACACCACTAACTCGCTGTCAGGTTCACAGATAACCCCTTGCAAATTTTAGAGGAGTTTTTAGAGGTATGAAAAAAAAGGCAGGAACCTAACAGAAGCAGAAGAGATTAAGAAGAGGTGGCAAGAATACACAGAAGAACTATACAAGCAAGATCTTAATGTCCCTGATATCCACAATGGTGTGGTCACTGACCTTGGGCCGGACATCCTAGAGTGTGAAGTCAAGTGGGCCTTAGGAAGCATTACTAACAACAAAGCTAGCGGAGATGACAGCATTCCAGCTTAACTATTTAAAATCCTAAAAGATGATGCTGTTAAAGTGCTGCACTCAATATGCCAACAAATTTGGAAGACTCAGCAGTGGCCACAGGATTGGAAAAGGTCAGTTTTCGTTCCAATTCCAAAGAAGGGCAATGCCAAAGAATGTTCAAACTACCATACAATTGCGCTCATTTCACATGATAGCAAGGTTATGCTCAAAATCCTACAAGCTAGGCTTCAGCAGTATGTGAACCGAGAACTACCAGAAGTGCAAGCTGGGTTTTGAAGAGGCAGAGAAACTAGAGATCAGATTGCCAACATTCGCTGGATCATGGAAAAAGCCAGAGAGTTCCAGAAAAACATCTACTTCTGCTTCATTGACTACGCTAAAGCCTTTGATTGTGTGGATCACAACAAACTGTGGCAAATTCTTAAAGAGATGGGAGTACCAGACCACCTTACCTGTCTCCTGAGAAACCTGTATGCGGGTCAAGAACCAACAGTTAGAACCAGACATGGAACAACCGATTGGTTCAAAATTGGGAAAGGAGTACGACAAGGCTGTATATTGTCACCCTGCTTATTTAAATTATATGCAGAATACATCATGAGAAATGCCGGGCTGGATGAATCACAAGCCGGAGTTAAGATTGCCGGGAGAAATATCAACAACCTCAGATATGCAGACGATACCACCCTAATGGCAGAAAGTGAAGAGGAACTAAAGAGCCTCTTGATGAGGGTGAAAGAGGAGAGTGCAAAAGCTGGCTTGAAATTCAACATTAAAAAAACTAAGATCATGGCATCTGGTCCCATCACCTCCAGGCAAATAGAAGGGGAAGAAATGGAAGCAGTGACAGATTTTATTTTCTTGGGCTCCAAGATCACTGAAGACGGTGACTGCAGCCATGAAATTAAAAGATGCTTGCTCCTTGGGAGGAATTGAAAAGCAATCCACCCATGAAAGCTATTGTTGTTGTTCAGTCATTTAGTTGTGTCCAACTCAGAATTGATGCTTTCGAACTGTGGTGCTGGAGAAGACTCTTGAGAGTCCCTTGGACTGCAAGGAGGTCAAATCAGTCAATCCTAAAGGAAATCAACCCTGACTGCTCATTGGAAGGACAGATACTGAAGCTGAAGCTCAAATACTTTGGCCATCTAATGCAAAGACAGGACTCACTGGAAAAGACCCTGATGCTGGGAAAGACTGAAGGCAAAAGGAGAAGGGGACAGCAGAGAATGAGATGGTTAGATAGCATCACCGATGTAATGAACATTTTGAGTAAACTCCGGGAGGCAGTGGAGGACAGGAAGGCATGGCATGCTGTGGTCCATGGGGTCACGAAGGGTCAGACACGACTTAACAACTGAACAACAACAACAACAAATAGAGGTATGAATGGGGGTATTATGGGTGAGGTTTATAGACACACCTTTGTCTTTCCTATTCTCAACATACTGTATGTGCAGCCTGGCCAGTGCTTTAGCATCAAACAGGATAGGTCATAGAGATAGCAGCTGTTCATGTCAATAGAAAAGCATTGGACTATAAATAAATATTTATTGATTTGATTGAGAGCAAATTTGGCTATACAGAGGTCCGGTGTTGGAGGCAACTGGGCCTGGAAACTCTAGGGGCTATGGGGCTATTGAGGTGGTGAGGGGTTGGGGATCTTATGGTGGGAACCGGGGGGCAGGCCATCGTTGGGGAAGATGCCCCCGGTGTTTGTTACCGGTGGTGTGTTCCGGCCCTCCGGGTTCAAACCTAGGCCCTGGTCAGCAAACCCTCGAGTGCCCTGGTTTCTGGCTATTGATGCTTAACACCAGGTCGGTTAATAACAAGGGCCCCCTCATAAGTGATTTGATCATGGAGGAGGGGGCTAGCCTGGCGTGTATTACCGAGACCTGGCTGGGCCCTGGAGGAGGGGTTGCCCTCTCAGAGATCTGCCCGGCCGGGTTTCAGGTATGACACCAGCTGAGACATCGGGGTAGGGGAAGAGGGGTGGCAGTTGTCATCCGATAGTCTATAGTGGCCTTCAGGGGCACAGCTCCACAAGTGGCCGGATGTAAGACCCTGTTTTTCAAGTTGGGTTCCCGAGAGCAGTTGGGAGTGTTGCTTCTGTACCAGCCTCCCTGCTGCGTAGCAACCTCCCTGCCCGAGCTGCTGGAGGCCGTCTCAGGGTTGGTGGTGGAATTCCCCAGACTTATGGTTCTGGGGGATTTCAATCTGCCATCCCTGGGACATACCTCGGAGGCGGCTCGAGAGTTCATGGCTACCATGGCAGCCATGGGCCTGGTCGAGATTATTTGGGACCCGACTCAAGACAGTGGCCTCACTCCGGATTTGGTTTTCTTGTCGGAGCAGTGGCAAGGTGATCTGGGGGGAGAGTTACATTTTTCCCATTGTCATGGTCAGATCATGCCCTGGTGGCCCTGATATTCTCATATGCTGCCCCACTCCACAGGGAGGCTGGACCCATTCAATTGGTCCGCCCCCAGCGACTAATGGACCTGATAGGGTTTCAGAGGGAGCTGGAGGTTAAAACCGAGGATCTACTGCACGGTCCAGCGGAGGTCCTGGCCGCAGCCTGGAACAAGGAAGCGGCCGGGGCCTTGGACAGGATCGTGCCTATGTGGCCTCTCTTGTCCCATCCGACCCGATATTCCCCGTGGTTCACGGAGGGATTGAGGGTTCTGAAGAGGGTTAAGAGACGCCTAGAGCGCCGCTGGAGAAAGACAAAGACCGAATCCGACTGAACACAAGCTAGAGCTGCGGTTAAGGCCTAACTTGTGGCGGTAAGAGTGGCGAAACGTCAATATTTCTCTGCTCTTATTGCATCCATAGAATGCCGCCCGACGGCCCTGTTTAGTGTTACTCAATCTCTCCTAGGTAAGGTGGGGCCAGTGACCCACCTTCAGGGCCGTGCGGAGGAATTTTCGGAGCATCTGATGGAAAAAATTGCTCGGATTCATTCTAAGCTGGACTCCAAGCGTGATGCATGGTCTGGGGAGATGCCAAGGGAACTTCTGTGCCCGGTTATCTGGGAACGGTTTGATCCTGTTGGGCCTAAGGAAGTGGACAGGATCCTCCAGACTGTAAGGGCCACTACGTGTCATCTTGACCCATGCCCCTCCTGGCTGGTGAAAACAGCCAGGGAGGTGACATGTGGTTGGGTCCATGCAATGGTTGTAGCATCCCTGAGTGAGAGAGTGTTCCCGGCTGCTTTTAAGGAGGCGCTGGTGCACCCCCTCCTCAATAAGCCATCGCTGGACCCTACAGTGTTGGACAACTTTCATCCTGTCTCCCACCTCCCCTTTTTGGGCAAGGTGGTTGAGAAAGTGGTGGCATTGCAGCTCCAGAGGACTCTGGATGATACGGATTATCTAGACCCCTTTCAGTCAGGGTTCAGGCCGGGATATGGGGTGGAAACTGCATTGGTTGCACTTAGAGATTATCTCTGGCGGGAGCGGGATGGAGGCAGTGCATCCATCCTGGCTCTTCTTGACCTCTCAGCAGCTTTTGATACCATCGACCATGGTATCCTTTTGGGGCGGCTCGGGGAGTTGGGGGTGGGCGGTGTAGTTTTGCGCTGGTTCACCTCCTTCCTCTGAGACCGATCCCAATCAGTGGTAATAGGAGATGAGAGGTCCGACCCTCGGCCCCTACTTTGTGGGGTGCCACAGGGTTCGGTTCTCTCCCCTCTCCTATTTAATATCTACATGAAACCACTGGGTGAGATCATCCGCCAACACGGGATGAGGTATCATCAATATGCTGATGATACTCAATTACATATCTCCATCCCGGGTGAGTTAAGTGATGCAGTGGCTGCCCTTTCTCAGTGTATGAAGGCTGTGGGGGCCTGGATGGGGAACAACAGGCTTCAGCTGAACCCTGGTAAGACGGAGTGGCTGTGGATTGATGGCGCCTCGAGATCAATGGAGCTGTCATCTTTAGATCTGGATGTGGTGGCACTACCCCATTCAGACACAGTGTGGAACCTGGGGGTCCTTCTGGACTCATGACTCCTGCTTGAAGAGCAGGTGGCAGTCGTGGCCAGAAGGGCATTTGTGCAACTTCGAGTTGTATGCCAGCTACGCCCTTTCCTGGACCAAGATGCCCTCCATACAGTCACTCATGCCCTGGTTATCTCCCATATAGACTAATGCAATGCACTCTACATGGGGCTACCCTTGAAGAGTATCCGGAAGCTTCAACTGGTCCAGAATGCGGCTGCGCACACAGTTATGGGTGCCCCAAGATCGGCACATGTGACACCTCTGCTGCGCAAGCTGCATTGGTTACCAGTTTTCTTCCGGGTCTAATTCAAGGTGTTGGTTTTCACCTTTAAAGCCCTACATGGCATGGGACCAGGTTACCTAAGGGACCGCCTCATCCCCAGAGCATCGACCCGCCCCACCCGGTTATGCAGAGAGGGCTTGCTATGAACCCCGTCTGTAAGAGAACTCCATCTGGTGAGGTCCAGGAGGCGGGCCTTCTCTGCAGTAGCACCCGTCCTCTGGAACATTCTGCCCCTGGAGGTGAGGCAAGCCCCCACACTCCTGACCTTCCGAAAACAACTGAAGACCTGGCTCTGCCACCTCGCTTGGGATGGGAAGAGTAATAGCTCTTCATGGGGATGGCTTGCACCGTAGAGTTCTTTTAAACATAATATCACAGCCTCTTGGATTTTATATATTTATAAATTTATATATAATTTTTGGTTAAATTGATATATTGTGCTGTATATTTTATATGCTTTTAATCACTGACTTTATTGTAAACCGCCCAGAGTCCCCTCTATGGGGGGAGATGGGCGGTGATATAAGTTGGATAAATAAATAAATAAATAAATAAATAAACAAACAAACAAACTGAAACAATCAGACTGAAGCTATAGGCAGTTGCTTATGCATCAGTAGTGTAGATTCTTCACTCTAGGAACTATGAAATTAAGTGTTGGTAGCCATGCCAGCAGATAACTATGTTACTCTTCTGACATTTATAGTTCTAAGGGTAGGCTAGGAATAAAAATCATTATTGCTAAGATCTTAAAGGTCTCAAGCCAAATACAGCACAAATTTCAAAGTTACTGAAATATAAAGTGTGGCTGCTATATGTGCACCACATCCTTGCAAAAGTTCTCTCTATCTCAGAATTTGTTGGTCATTTATGAGCATATGTAAGGTCACAAAACATATATGAATGTGGACATTCAATTTAACATCTGATCAAATTACCCATAACATGGTATTAGGGATCATGGATTAAATTTCCATGAATATTCTACATACTAATTGGATCACTACATAATCTTAAATGGACCCATTATATCAGTAAGCCTTGATCAGCAATACCAACTTATCCTGTACATGGAGATCTGAAAGGGATCAGTTTTACCATAGATTCAGAGAACTGGAGGATACATTAGACATCTCCTAGTCCAACTCCATCCTGGGGTAGAAGCCTCAGACCACCCCAGACAAATAGCTATGCAATCTTTCCTTGAAAACCTCTAGTGATGGAACACCCACGACTCTAGGAGGAGGTTGTTCCACTGCTTACACCTTGTACAGTCAGGAAATTGCTCCTTATTTTGAGTTTGGATTTCCATCTGTAAAGCTTCTAACCCATTGGTTCTTCTCTGCACTCTTTTTAGTTCCTCAGCATCCTTCTTATATTGTGGCAACTGAAACTGAATACAGTATTCGAGGTGTGGTCTGACTACTGCAGCCAGAGCAGAACTATCACTTCCCATGATCTTTACATTTCACTTCTGTTGATACAGCCCAAGATTACATTGGCTCTCTCGGTAACTACAGAAGACTGTTGGGTCATGCTTGTTCTGTGGACACCCAGATCCTTCTCACAAGGACTACTGCCACTATGTACTGGATTCCCAACTCATCATTAACCAATGTTATAGACATGGAAGTGGCAGCTCCTATTTATGCAGATTATAATGCAATAATTGAAAAATTAAATAGAAGAACTTCTAGACTGAAAAGGTGAAGATTTAATGAATTTTTACTATTACATGAGGATACTAAACTGAAGTGTTATCAGGACCTAAAGACCTTCTTGCAAATCAATTCTGATATCTCTTTATTTACAGTACAATGTTAGCAAAGCATTTATTAGAAGTTTGTTTTTCTCTCTGCAAAATAGAAAGCCATGCAGAAACAGAAGAATATATTGCTAAATGATCCAAAACAGTTAGAATGAAGGCATACATTTAATCCAATTTTGGATTTAAAACAAAAGGTTAAAGATTAAAGCAATATGGAATCAACTAGATTTATTGGAAGTAAGTTAGACTTGCAAGAAATGAAATTTTATTAAACAGAAGTACTTTGAAAAAAGCAGTAAGTCAGACAAATTGTTGGCTCATCAACTAAGTAAGGAATAGGACAACAGAACTATTCTATTTGGGATGGATCCAAGCATGTTTTACAATGAATGAGATGAGAGAGCAATTTGTTAACTATTTTTCTAAATTATATAATAAAAAGGCATTCGATCTGGAAAAGATTGAAGAATATCTGAATAATGTATTACTTCCAAAATTTACAGACAACAAAAAGAAGTATTTAATCAACCCATGACCAAAGACAAAACTAAAGAGGCAATTAAAAAAAACGCTTAAAATTGAATAAAGCTCCAGGAACAAATGGCAATTCTGCAATACACTGTAAGACTTTCCAAGAAATTCTGGTTAAACCTTTACCTCAAATACTGAATGAGATACCAGAATGCAAAGAATTTGCTTTGTCATGGAAAGAAGCCTTTATCTATTTGATTTATAAAGAAGGAAAAGATCCAACTTGCCCAGAGTCATTTAAG
Source organism: Charina bottae (assembly GCA_023362775.1). Lineage (NCBI taxonomy): Eukaryota > Metazoa > Chordata > Lepidosauria > Squamata > Charinaidae > Charina > Charina bottae. The sequence goes on from JALMGJ010000003.1 coordinate 14,148,090, forward strand.
CCCATTTCTTTACTGAATGTAGACTATAAGTTTCTCATGGCAATACTTGCAGAAAGAATAATTCTTTTTTTTTTAATCAAAATGATACATCCTGATCAGACTGGATTCCTTCTGAAGAGATACATAAGAGAAAAAATTAGACACATATTGAATGTAATCAGTAAGATAAATGAAAACAGCAATAAAGTGACTATGATCTTTCTTGATGCAGAAAAGGCCTTTAAGAATTTAGAGTGGACTTTTACGCTTGCAGTTTTGAAAAAGATAAGTTGCAGGTCAATTTTTTTCACAACGTATTTTTTTCCACATGGATACATTTATAAAGAACAAAGAACCAACATGATAGTAAACAGTTCTGAATCACAACAGTACACTAATCTGAAGGGGATAAGACAAGGCTGTCTCCTGTCTCCTTTATTTTTAGTGGCATTGGGACCATTGGCAATGAAAATATATCAAGAAAATTATATTTCAGGAGTTAAAGCAGCAATGCAAGAACAGAAACTGAAATTATAAGCTTACAATGTTGTACTCACAGTAATTCAGCTAAAAGACTCCTTAGTATTGTTAATGGAATATATACAGCAAGTTAAATTTGTTTCGCGTTATCGGATCAATAAAGGCAAACTAAAAAGTTGACATGGAATCTAGCAGATGAAGAAAAGCAATACCTGCATCTAATAATAGGATTCAATACTTCTGCAAAAAAGGTTAAATTCTTAGGAATTTACTTGAGAAAAAATAATAAGGATTTAGTTACAAATAATTATTGATACAGCTAGAAAACTATAACAACAAATATTTCCAGATATAAGAAATTAATCTTGTGGTGGTTAGGAAAAACTGAAGCCATCAAGATGAACATTTTACCAAGCCTTAACTTTCTTTACCAAATGTACTGAAAATAAAGTATTAAGTGACCAGCATTAAAAAAAAAAGATTAAATTTAACATTTTATAGGATTTGAAAGAGAGAGTTGGATTGGTGGCTCTAAACTTTAAATTATATTATCATGCCAGTTGCATAACATGGATTACCAAGTGGATTATATCTCCTTGTGGTACAGCTACTTCTATAGAAGCAGCAGGACTTCTAGGCAGTTTGCATAAATATCTCTGGACTTACAACAAAAGAAACAAACAGGTTATAAGACGTCATGCCATAATATGTGTTGCATTGGATATCTGACATAAACACAGAAAAAAAAGCCCCAACTTTGCCCCTCTTCTTTTGTTATTAAATGTTTATTTTCACAAAGAGGAAAGCAGAAAGAAATTTGATCGATGGAGAGATAAAAATTATTTAGATCTAATTATTAATAAGATGAAGATAAAAACTTTTGAGACTCTTATTTAGATAGATGATCATTATTATGCTAGCTGATCAGCAAATTAAACAGTTGGCTTCATAAAAGAATAAAATAACAGAGCACAAGAAGCCATGGCATAGGAAATTATAAACAGTATCTGGAAAAAACAGAGAAATACCTAAAATCTCAAATGATTCTAAAACATCAGTAAGAGTACATATAGCAATTTACTACAATGCAGTGAGTACAGGAATAGAGTCCAGGCAATAGAAACAGTGACAAATTAATTAGTAAAAATAATTTAAGTGTACAATATGAACATTCTACCTACTAAATATTGAGCTATTAACTGAATATATATTTGTATATTTTGTATAATTGTTATTATATGTGAATGCAAATGTATAGAAATAAAATTGTATATTGGCCAGTGACAAATCAAATATAAGGATTAATAAAACCTAGATGCAATGAAAGAGACTTAAAGGAACAGAATGAAATTATGCATTAATAAAATCAGAGAAATTATTAAGAGGGTAGTTTCTGCATAGGGCAAGGGACTTCTAATGATGGGTGAAATATGGGGATGCAGTGTAAGTTACTGTGAAAGGGGCACCAAAGGAGCCCAGGGCTAGGGTCTCAGGTTCTTCCAGAGCACAGGGACAACATCATTCTGCAAAAGGGATATTATATTTTCCCTCCAACAGTGCAGATGGCAAGACATTAAGTTAGGCTAAAGAGAAAGCTCTGCAGTGTGATGGGCAGATTATGTTGGATATATAATTTGGTTGCGTGAATAAATCATTTGCTGCCAATTTTGAGGGCCTAATACCTTGCTCTACCTAAGGAACTATGTTGAACACTCGCTGCCAGATTGCAGCTCTCATTTTCAGAAGCCCCAAGGGCTAGGAGGTCATTCTTTGAGAAACCATACTGTTGGAAATGACTCTAATCCTAACTTTCCAGGAGGAGGAATTATTATCAGAAAGGATCGTGGTAGCCAGAAAATTACTGGAAAAGAGAAGCTTAAGCCAGAAAAAGAGCCAATATAGAAGGGCCCTAAAATCCAAAAGAATCAGCCCAGTATCTGAGCGAAGTGCTATATCTGAAATGCAGTGGAATATAGAATAGTGCTTTTAAGAATCTGGACTGTAGATGGTTGTATACACATACCTGAGAGCCTTATAACATTTGTGAAATAGATTTAGTGTGATGGTCCTGGATTACAATCAGCACTCCACACACGAGATACCTGTATGTTGAAATCGTTAGGAATCTTTATTGTATCAGTGACTCCAAGCACTTCAATGCTCTAAGAGAATTGAGTTTCACAGAGGATTAGTATATATACACGTTCTATTCTCCCCCTTCCCGTCTGACACTTGCGGTGCGTTTGAAGGTCCAAGGTCCTGAACCCACATTTCCTTCTTTCTATCTGTCTACCGGCTATTGCTTGCCATTGTTTGGTTGCTGCGTGTCTCTTGGCTGGCGCCATGTCACGGATGATGCCCCGGTGGGGGTCATATGTGACATTTAGCTTTAAAAAGTCTTACGGCAGTGGATATATTCTCACCTCCTCTCGTATGAAAGAAGTGAATATAAACTCTTTCTTCACAAAGACTTTGTTCACCAGACTGGTTTCAGTATCTTCAAGTAAGTAACGTTGTGTCTCAATTCAATTCAATTCAATTCAATTCAATTCAATTCAATTCAATTCAATTCAATTCAATTCAATTCAATTCAATTCAATTCAATTCAATTCAATTATCTATCTATCTATCTATCCCAGACCAATACATGCTAACTGCTTCAAGCATACTATATGCTTTTTACTAGAAAAGTAATTTGATCCCCTCCAGGGGTTCACAAAATTTTAAGCACCACTGTATGTGTGTATGTATCTATTAATTAATTAAATCAATCAATCAATCAATCAATCAATTCATTCATTGCTTCCTTCCTTTAGGGTGGAAGTTGCATCAAGATTTTTGTCTCAGATACCCAAACATTTTATATTGCCCTGCCTATTGGGGTGGGATGAAATGGTAGTACTACTAAAAAATATTCAGGTTCAGCTTTGGCCGAAGTCCAGCCTTTCAATTTTTTCTCAATAAAAGATGCATACAAGATACATTTTTCAGCACAAATCTCACCAGAATATAGGGTCAGGAAGACCTTGGGGTAATTAACATTCTCTTAGTATCTAAAAGTTTTTCCTTCCAAAAGCTCGAACTGTATATCCTCTTCCTGCATTTCCTATTTTCCAGGCTTCGACTAGCTATCCCTTAAGCCAAATGTAACCCACCAGCCAAGTAAAGCAGCCAAGTCAAATCTTTATAAATATTCTGGTTTTGGTAATGGCAAAAACATTGAGACTGATCCATATCTGGCAGGCCCAAGGATTTGATTTGTGGACTGTATTTTGGCTTTCATATCATAAGCTTGCAGGCCTGCTCTTCCCTGACTAAAGCAGGATTTATTCCTCCCTTTTTTTAACAATGTCTATAAATGCAACTGGAGAAATAATGGTTACAGAAATCAAGGACTAGCATTACTGGGAAATTGAATTCCTAAACCCAGAGCTACTGAAAGTCAGCAAAGTTACAAAGCGTACCAGACCAAATATGTTCAAATTCAGTCTTAATATTTTTTACATATTGTGACAAAGGTTTAGAAATATGAACAGCTTTAAGAAATGCAGATTTCCATACTCCCAAAAGTCTATGAGAAAAGCAAAACACAATGTAATAAAATGATTGTATATTAGTTTTTACCTTCCATTGAGATTTGTCGTTGCATTATTGAATTCATCAAATGACATCTGAGAGAGATATATTTTGAAAACAATGAAAAGGCATCAGCCTGAGATGGGCTTGCATATGTGTGTGTATTTATATGAATATATATAAATGAAGGGGCGTGGTGGCTCAGTGGGTAAGACGCCAGGCTTGTCGATCGGAAGATCGCAAGTTCGGAGGTTCGAATCCCTAGCCCTGCATGACGGAGTGAGCTCCTGCACTCGCCCCAGCTCTTGCCAACCTAGCAATTCGAAAGCATGCAAATGCAAGTAGATTAATAGGTACCACTTCGGTGGGAAGGTAACAGCGTTCCGCACGCGTCATGCCGGCCACATGACTGTGGAAGCGTCTTCGGACAACTCTGGCTCTTCGGCTAACAAACGGAGATGAGCCCCTAGAGTCGGACACGACTGCACAAATGTGCGGGGGAAACCTTTACCTTTTTTATATATATAAATGAAACTGCACATTAATTTTTAATTTTATAAATAATTAAATCCATTTAACTTTAGTACCTGATTATCTGATTATTAGTAGAAGGCTGTGTGCCAGATTTGACGGAGAATTATAAATAATTCCATTTATAAAATACTGATTTTCAGAATGTAATAGTTAATGCTGTACTATACCATGAAAAGTTGACCTAAGTTCACCAGGTTGTACACCTTTAAGGTTGTGGGAAGCTACCACAACCTTAAATAACCACTATGGAGAGGAAGAAGCAGTACTAGAGGGAGAAGCTGGGCTATGATTCTGTTGCATGATAGACACATTTATTGATTCCATTTGGATGTATTTGATTTGATTTGATTTATATGGCCACCCATGTCACACAGGGACTCTGGGCAGCAAAACAAAGTGTCAACAGATGATCTCCTCTAAAAATGTTAATAGGTCGGAAAGATGATGATTTTCATTGTGATCAAAACTGGGGAGAATTCCACACATTCCTGTTCCAGTTTAGCTAGGGCATCCCACTTTAACATATATTTAGGTAGAACATGAAGCACATTGATTAATTTTTTCTGCAAATTACATGACATGATTTAAGGAAAAAACAAAACTATGATTTTGGGGGGAAGAGGATTGTTGATTGTAGCCATTCCTCTTATGCTCGTCTAATGTGATAACTTCTCCTGCCAATTCACAATCCTTTGTAATTTTTATACACCCGTGTAATTTAGAAATCACCAATGATTCCATAGGACAGCTTCTCAGCACATTTTAATTCATAACGAAAATATAACGAAAAAAAAGAGAGATGCAATACAATATAATATATATGAGCAGGACTCTATTAGACCCAACCATTTTTTATCTCCTCCACTTTATTATCCACGGTCCAGCGGAGGCACTGGCCGCTTCCTGGAATAGGGAGGCGGCCGGAGCCTTGGACAGGACCGCGCCGATGCGACCTCTCCAACCCCATTCGACCCGTCACTCCCCGTGGTATACGGAGGAGTTGAGGGTCTTGAAGAGGGTGAAGAGACATCTAGAGCGTCGCTGGAGAAAGACGAAGGCGGAATCGGACCGAACACAATCTAGAGCCGCTATTAAGGCCTACCTTGTGGCGGTAAGAGTGGCGAAACATGAATATTTCTCCGCTCTTATTGCATCCGCAGAATGCCGTCCGACGGCCTTGTTCAAGATTACTCAATCTCTCTTGGGTAGGGTGGAGTGGACCACCCACCTACAGGGCCGTGCGGAAGAATTTTCTGAGCATCTGCAGGATAAAATCGCTCGGATTCGGTCTAAGTTGGACTCCATGCGTGAAATGCAGTCTGGGGAGATGCCGGGAGAATGGTCTTGCCCTATTATCTGGGAACAATTTGATCCTGTTGGACCTAAGGAAGTGGACAAGATCCTCCGAACTGTTAATTCCACCACATGTCAGTTAGATCTCTGTCCTTCCTGGCTAGTAAAATCAGCCAGGGAAGTGACATGTGGATGGGTCCAGGCAATGATTAATACATCCTTGTTGGAGGGGGTGTTTCCAGCGGCCTTCAAGGAGGCGTTGGTGCACCCCCTCCTCAAGAAGCCATCCCTGGACCCTACCATTCTGGGCAATTTTCGTCCAGTCTCCCACCTTCCCTTTTTGGGAAAGGTGGTTGAGAAGGTGGTGGCGTTGCAGCTTCAGAGGACCCTGGATGAAGCGGATTATCTAGACCCTTTCCAGTCAGGTTTCAGGCCGGGATTTGGGACGGAGACTGCATTGGTCACACTTACGGATGACCTCTGGCGGGAGCGGGATGGAGGGAGTGCATCCATTCTCGCTCCCTTGGACCTCTCAGCGGCGTTCGATACCATCGACCATGGTATCCTTTTGGGACGGCTTAGGGAGTTGGGGGTGGGCGGCGTAGTTTTGCACTGGTTCACCTCCTTCCTCCAGGGCCGTTCCCAGTCAGTGCTGGTAGGGGAGGAGAGATCCAGCCCACGACCACTCCTGTGTGGGGTGCCGCAGGGTTCGGTTCTCTCTCCTCTCCTATTCAACATCTACATGAAACCGCTGGGCGAGGTCATCCGACACCATGGGATGAGGTATCATCAGTATACAGATGATACTCAACTGTATATCTCCATCCCAGGTGAAGTAAGTGATGCAGTGACCACCCTGTCCCAGTGCCTGGGGGCTGTGAGGGCCTGGATGGGGAACAACAGGCTTCAGTTGAACCCTGGCAAGACCGAGTGGCTGTGGATTGATGGCTTGGCGTCTTCTAGGAAATTATCATCTTTGGTTCTCGATGGGGTAGCACTGCCCCATTCGGAACCGGTGCGCAACTTGGGGGTCCTTCTAGACTCACGACTCCTGCTCGAAGAGCAGGTGGCAGTCGTGGCTAGAAGGGCTTTTGCACAGCTTCGGCTTGTGCGCCAGTTGCGCCCATTCCTGGATCGCGATGCCCTTCGAACAGTCACTCACACTCTTGTCATCTGCCATGTAGATTATTGCAATCCGCTCTACATGGGGCTACCCTTGAAGACTATCCGGAAGCTACAGCTGGTGCAGAATGCAGCCGTGCGGGCGATTTTAGGTGCTCCAAGATCCGCACATATAACACCTTTGCTCCGCGAGCTGCATTGGGTGCCGGTCTGCTTCCGGGTACAATTCAAGGTGTTGGTTATCACCTTTAAAGCCCTACATGGCATGGGACCAGAATACCTGAGGGACCGTCTTATCCCCATATTATCGACCCGCCCCATCCGATCGTTCAGAGAGGGCCTGCTACGAGCCCCATCAATTAAAGAATGTCATCTGATGGGGGCTAGGAGGCGGACCTTCTCTGTAGCAGCACCCACACTATGGAACATCTTGCCCCCAGAGTTGAGACAGATCCCCTCCCTCCCGACCTGTAGAAAAGAACTGAAGACCTGGTTCTGCCGCCTGGCATGGGAAGGATGAAACGATAGTTCCTCATGGAGGTGGTTAATCCCGTAATTTTATAATGCCCTTCTTTTATTAATACTATCTCCCACTTGGATTTTTATTTTATTTTATATTATATTTATTATATAAATTGTTGGTGTATATATTTTATATTTTATGCTTTATCTAATTTTATTTATTGTAAACCGCCCAGAGTTCCCCGTTGGAGGAGATGGGCGGTTATATAAATTAAATAAATAATAAAATAAATTATAGTGTCATTGCAATATTGAAGCATAACACACAATTGGTGTGACTTCCATAAGCATATTTGCCAGGTGCAGTGCAGGCAGGTGGCATCTAATGTTTTTAGTCCTGAAAATGAGGTGATTAGATTATAGAACATGGATGGGTTTTGTCTTCACATTGAAGATATTTAAATATTAGCTTGATGAAGGAATTATATATTTTGCACCTGTTCACTTCAGTAAAATAGAAACACCTCTGTGGGATGACAGGGGGATTGGAATAGTCATCCAAAAAGTGATGGTTTGGTGATATTTTCAATTGTTTACATTTCTTGTCAACGCATAGGAGAATTAATTACTGGGAGGTAAATTAACAACCCCATAAGAAAATAGGGAAAACAATGATTAGATTATGATTTCAGAGGATGTATCTATTTTGTTTCGGATGAAAGCTTTCTGTCTGTCTGTCTGTCTCTTCTTCCCTCCCTCCCTCCCTCCTTCGATCCAAAAAGAAATGGCATGAATCATTTGTCTCAGTGATTAAAAGGTATCTTGAGAGCTACTGAATCTTCTCTAGATCTCTCAAAAGGTACTTTTGAAATTGGACTATGAATGAAGCCTGCTGTGCATAGGAGTAAGAAGCTGCTCCTCCCTGAGTCAAGTGATCTGTTCTGCTCAGAATGTCATGGAACAGAGTGAATAAACCATAAAAAGTATTGAATAGGACTTAATCTTGAAATCAATTCTACCTTCAAGCCGCTAGTGCTCAGCCCTGGTGACAATTCTATGGATCCTTGGTGGCCCTGGAACTCCAGCTGGTGATAGTAAATGCCACGTGGGTCTGTAATAAAACTGCTCTCATCCACGATCTTATTCTGGATGAGGCACAATTGTTCTAATCTGGCATGCATTACCGAGATTTGGATGGGTCCAGAGGGGTTGCTGCTTTCTTGGACATGTGCTATTGAGTGAGACAATAGCTGTGAAGGCAGGGTGGTGGTGGGAGGGTGTAGCTGTTATTATCTGGGAAGCCCTTCCAGCTTTCAGAGGCACTGTACCACAAAAAACTGGATGTCAGACTCTGTGATTGAAGTTTGGGTTCTAGGGATTAGCTGAGTTTGTTGCTGCTGTACTGGCCTCTCTAGTGTCCACCAACATCCTTGCTGGAGCTGCTGGATTTCATATTATTTGGTGGTGGAGTCTCCAAGACTGTTCTTGGAGATTTAATTTTAATTTTGGCTCTGGAGCAGTTCAGGAGTTCATGGCCACCATGGCAAACTTGGACGTATCCCAGATTATTAAGGGTCCAACTCTCATTGCTGGTCACATGTTAGAACTGATGTTTGTCTCAGGGCAATTGTGATGTAATTCACAATTAGGGAAGGCAGGGAACATTACCATGAGCCCTTTGTTATGGCCCTTGCTGGTGCTGTCTTCCCTGAGGGAGTTGGGGCCTATTAGATTGTTGTGCCCCTGGTAACTAATGGACCCTGATGGATTTCAAAGGGTGCTTTTTTCCCCCCTGGGGATCTGGTGGGCAGTTAAACCAAGGCCCTAAACACTGTCTTTATTGGACAGATGTTGAAGGCTTTGGATCAGATTGCTCATATGTAGTCTTTCCCTGTTAGTTGGTCTCAGAGGTTTTCAAAGGAACCCTGGGAGATTAAATGACAGAAGAGATGACTACAGCACCATTTGAGAAAGACAGAGTGAATCTGACCAAACAAATGTAAGAGCCCATATTAGGAATTACATTGTGGTCATAAGACTGACAAAATATGCTTATTTTATCATATCCATAGGTAGCTGCCACTGGCCCCATTCAAGGTGGCTTGTTCTCTGTTGGAGAGGGAGTTGTTACAGGAATATCCTCAGGGACACTGTGAGGAATATTCTAGGTACTTGCCAGATAAAGTTGCTCACACTGGCCAAGTCCATGCAAATTGACTGAAGCACCATCTTGTCCTGTTATTTGGGAGGTGTGTGACCCTGAAACAACAGTTGACAGGATCCTTGAAAGTGTTAACCTCGCCACTTTTCCTTTAGATCCAGGCCCCTTCTAGTTAATTAAGTCTTCCTGGGAGATTATGTGTAGTTGGGTCCACGTGATCATGAATGCATCCTTGAATGAAGGAATAGTTCTGCCTTCCTTGAAGCAGGTAGTAGTGCACCCCTCCTCAAGAAGTCATTGCTGGACCCAACTGTTTTGGAGCAGTTTCCAACATTTCCATTTTAGGAAACTTATTGAGAAACTGGTCAGACTGCAGCTTCAGAGGACCCTGGAGGAAGTGGATTATCTGGACCCTTTCCAGTTGGGTTTCAGTCCAGGACATAGTACAGAGATGGCACTGAACAGGCTTGTTGATGACCTCTAGAGGAGCCAAAATGGAGATAGTACAACTGTGTTAGTTGTATTGTTGAAGGCTTTCACGGCCGGAGTTCGATGGCTGTTGTGGGTCTTCCAGGCTGTGAGCCCGGAAGACCCACAACAGCCATCTGTTAGTTGTCCTTGATTACTCAGCAACCTTCAATATCAATATATCCTTCTGGATTGACTATGGAGATTAGGAGTGAGAGGCATAGTATTGCAGTGGTTCTCTTCCTTTCTCCATGAACAGTTCATCGTTGACAGAAGAGAAGTCAAATTGAGGATCGTGCAGGGCAACACAGGGCTTGACACTTTCAGCTTTCATATGCATGAAGCTGCAGTGTGAGGTATTCCATTAACAATTAAACATATTTATGGGGCTTCCGGTGGGGATCATGGTGGTTTGAACAGGTTTTTTCTGCGAGCTGCACGGACTGACCTAACAATGCAGCATTTTTATTGGGCTCAGGTGGGCTTCCATGGAGCCAAGAAACGTTCTTTGGATTAAGGAGAACCCCAGGAATCACCCTATATGTCCTCCGGATGCTGCTCATAGCCAGAAGATCACAAAGCTGAGCTTCACAGTCGATTGGGGAGTGAACAGCTGAGAGGCAGGGTTGTCATCTTTTCCCTAGCCGCGTTGAAGCCAGAAACGGACTCTAACACTGACCACCCCATTTCTAAAACATCAAAATTATTATTGTTTTTTTGTTTATGTGTAATCTGAGAGAGGCTTTTTCCAGCAAAGAGATGCTGGGTCTCTTGGTGATCTGCATTATTTTTGGGATTTTTAAACTTTTTTTTTAATTTTGAAACTTGATTTTTTCCTCATATATGAAGTGAAAGGTTGAGAGTTTAAATATTTGTTTTTCTACTGCTTTTTTAAATTGAATTTTGAGGATTATAGACCATTTCCCTTACTTGATGAATCTGTGGAGCTGAATCTCTATCTTTCTGTTACTACTTTCTCTTGGGAAACTGTCTCTGTTTTCACTTTCATGGCACTGATTAGATATATCTGTAAACAATGAGTTGGAAGATTTTTTCAATATCCTGGACTCTCTTTGGTTAAGTCACTAGAGGGCACCATAATCTACTGAGGTGAGACATGGAGGATTTTCAAGGATTTCTACCAAGAAGTTATTCAAACCTTTGAACATCTCTCAGAATTTGTGAATAATAAATTGTGCCAGCAATTGGGGGAAAAAACTTTTAAAGTTGAAAAATATAACAATTATAAAGATGTTGCCTCAAGGAAGAAGATTGAGATTCAGATCTTGGAGCTAAAAGGACAATGGAGAATTGAACTGGAGAAATTTGATGGTGAGAGAACTTGGATATACTGTGTTGATGAAATATCAAGAAAGAGAACTGGGTTTTGAATGTTGGAAGATCTTTCAAGAAAATCTGGACTTTTTGAAGGGGGCTGTAGAAAAATGGGAGATTTTTAAGGGGAAAGCTCTCTGTATAATGTGGAGATATGTAAATGCTCTGGTTTACTTTGAAATGGGATAATGGCTAAATATCTTCATTTGGATGGTCTTTTAAGGATTTGGATTCATGTTTCTGGTTTTTTGGACATTATTATGTTTGCTAAAGGGATATTAACAAAGTTACTTTTTGTATGTATATTAGGATTAAAATGTAGACAGTTTATATTACTGTATTTTACTATAGTTTTTTATTATTGTAGAAAGAAAGGAGTAAAATTAAAGTGAGGAGGGATATTATTTACTCATTTGTTTTTCTTGGGGGGGAAACTAGGTTGGAAGAGGTTGCTGTACGACTTTTTTTAAAAAAAGGGGGGGAGGAAAAATTGTTTTGGATGAATTTGTTTTCTTGTAAATTGAAATGATTTATAGAAATGATGTTTATTATGGTTTCACTTGGAGCAAGAGATTGATCTTGGGTTTCTGTATATCTTTGTTGTAGAAAGTTGGAAGTCATCCTCTATGTACAGTAGTTTCTCTTACATTTTCACACCTTTTTAGTTTATTCTTGTTTCTTTGTCGCTTTTTAGTTTTTACCTATATTTTGAAAATTAATAAGATTTGAATTAAAAACAACAGCAATTGAACATATTTACCCCAGTTTGACAAGTGATGTTGCGAAGGTCTTAACCCAGTGCCTGAAGGGTGTTGGAGTCTGGATGTGGAAGAATGGCGTTAAACTCAACCTTGACAAGACCAAGTGGCTGTGTGTTCCTGGTTCTTTCAGTACCATGGATTTTCCACCTTTAGTTCTGAATGAAGTTGCTCTCTCCCAAACAGAACTGTTACTCAACCTGGGGATCATCTTGAACTCAAAGCTAGTGCTCAAGGAGCAGATGGCAGCTCTGGCCAATGGGCCTTTATCCAGATTCATCTGATAACCCAATTACCTGTTGTTGTGGACTGGGAATCACTTCTCACAAATAGTCATGCCTTAGTCACCTTGCATATGGACTACTGCAATGCATTCTATATGGGGCTGTCCTTGAAGACCACTAGGAAGCTACATCTTGCCCAGAATGCAGCAACTCAAGCAGTAACGGGTACACCTCTAATATGAGATCTTAGCAGTGGGCTTCCAGGTGCTATTCAAGATGCTGGTTGCAACCTATAAACTTCTTCATGGTATATGGCCTGGCTCTCGTACATCATTTCTGGCTGCCTCTGAGATCCAACAGAATGGGAATACTCTAGGTCCCATCTTCTAAAACAGTGTCCTCTGAAGGTGTGCTTTCGGTCACACCATCTGCCCCTGAAGCAGTATCCCCCCCCCCGAGATTTGCATAGCCTTTACTCTGCTGTCCTTTAAACAGGTTTTGAAGACCTTGCTTTTTCCCCAGGAACCAGAATAGAGGAGCATGTACCTTCTGAGTGAATTGTATTAGGTGTGTTAGGTATGTTGGTTCCTGAGTTATTTCCTTCTTTTACCTGTGTTATTGCATTGGGTTTGTTTTTAACTTGTATACCTTCCAGAGCCATTATGAGGTATACATTTGGTTTTTAAATAAGTAATTAGGAGAGTAGTCCCTATCATTAACAGAATATCTCAAACTCCTCTTTGGTTACTGACCAGATGAAAAGAAATGAAAATGTTGAAGATTGTCATTCGTAACATGCTCCTTGAGGAAGATCAATCCAAGACCACACTCGATGGTGTTGTAACAGAGAATTCTTTTCTACACCTATATAAATTGTTTTATATTCCTTGTGCCCTCTTCTTCCATCACAACTTTTTTTCATAGCTATGATAACTAACAATAAGGGGACAGGGTGAATCTTGTGAAGGTTCAAAAAGTAATTATAGGACTCTTCACACTATACCATTTCCACTCCCCAATCCCTCACAAAGCAGGGGGAAGCTGGCTTGTGATTCTCCTCACTTCTGCTGAGATCAAAATGCTGAAAACATACAGGGGATTCCCTTACAGTGCTCATCCTCCAGATGATTAATGATGGCTGTTAGGAAAGTGCAAAAAAAGTCACCCAAACAGTGTATGGCCTCCTCATCTACTGCAGTTCCTGGAACAACTCAAGCCCTCCCACTCTCACTCCACGTAATATTGAAATAAAGTGCTACTCATTCCATCCCCCCATGCTATTTTCAGTATGTATTCTGTCTTGTCATTTGGGAAGGAAGGGAGGATGAAAGGAAGGAAGAATTTTCAGCAGTAGTTATGATGGGAAGCAAGCTGCAAGGATATTATTCCTCCTTCTAAAAGACTCCTGACAACTGTGATGGTGCAATTATAGCATGCCAGCATTTTGCAATCAGATTTCTTCAATAGCTGAAACTGTGTTTGCAAGTTGAGCACAGACAAGAATAGAGGAGATGAGGAGATAATACATCTGTATAATATGTACAGATGGGTACCAGGAATAGGAAATTGAAGCTCTATGAGAGAGGAAAGTAATGGCTGCCTTAAAAGCAGAGGGAGGGAGGGAGGGAGAGAGGGAGGGAGATAGAGGAGACAGATTGCTCAGTTTCAAACAAATGGTTGCAGAACCAAAAATAAGTTGATTCAGCTCTCCATACCAATGTCTGAAGTTGCTTCTGAACTCCTCCAAAACCCTCATGTACCCTATGGTTAGCAAAAAGACAGCAGAACAAAAAAATAAGACTATGTGGCTACTGATCCTATAAGATTCCCTTAAAACCATTTTTATTAAAATGCCGATCTTGGAACCTTATTCTAAAATGCCTGGAAATATCAAAATCACCCTTGTGCACTGAGCAATAGGAAGGCTTTAATGAAAAGTACTCTGATAAAATCCAAATGGGCTATAAAAAGTAAGAGTAATGCAAAAAGTCTTCTGCCTCTAAATCCTTTGATATAACATTCAGTCAATGGTTGTAGCAAATTGTCTTTCCTAGTAGAACTTCCTTTTGAATTTTCTTTATTGCCTTAAATCCCATCAGCTTAGTCAAGTGGTTTTTAGCAAGGTTTTTCTCTTCTTGGAATGTGCTCCCTCCTTCTTGAGAACCAGCAGCACTGCCGAAATCCACCACATCACCTCCCCCTTCAGAGGCACATTCCATAACATCAGCCAATCGCCACTTGCCCATCTGGCCTTGCCGCCAGCCGATTGGGCACAGGGGCCAGAGAGCGGCAGGAAAGAGGGCAGGGATACACTCCTCCTATCTTCCCTTGCACCATGCAACCTACAGGTTTCTGGGAACTGTATTTGGAAGGTGTGGCAGTGCTGAAGCAGCCCAAACTTTGCCAAATTTCAATCCCATGGGAGTAATGGGTCCCAAATTTTGGACACATTCTTTAAGTTAGCCCATTTGAGGTATGTTGATTAAAAAATTGTTGCCCTATGTTGTACTGTTTCACCCAATTGAAGGTTACAAACAGACAATCAGGAGAGTTTTCATTTATTTATTATTTATATCACTGCCCATCTCCCCCAAAAGGTTTTTGTAGTATATAGTAGTATATAGTAGTATATTGTAGTATTTAGTAGTATATAGATAGATAAGACCAGTTCTGAACCTTGGCCACTGTCTACAGGATGCCCATGATAGCAATCTACAATTAATCCTATCTCAAAACTGCTGCTGCAATTTCCCCCCAGAATTAATAATAAAATTATATTTAAAATGTGAGCATTGTAGTAATGTTAAATGGGAATTTCTCATTCAGAATTTCAATGACTCAATGCTATTACCTCTTTGTCTATGAAGGTTCTCAGTCATCCAGGTGGAATTGTCTGTAGCTTGAATCATGTCAACTGGATTTCTATTTTCTTAGTGGAAACGTTTCGCTCCTTATCCAAGGAGCTTCTTCAGACTGAAGAAGCTCCTTGGATAAGGAGCGAAACGTTTCCACTAAGAAAATAGAAATCCAGTTGACATGATTCAAGCTACAGGCTATTACCTCTTGCTGACTTACATTGCCTTCAGCATTCCATTCCCACTGCAATGCTTAATTCTAAGGAGAGTTTTTTTATTTTGCAGAGGGATCTCCAAGGACAGCTTTTTTAATATTTCGAAAAGCTCATGGCTTCCTCAAATTTGCTGATATTTCTATCTTGCATAGGTGTTGCTGTTTGGCTTTCTAAGCAATGGCACTAAAAAAACTGAGCTGGCTATTAAAATGTATGAGACCTAGATGTACTGAGAAAGGGTATTAAATGTGTCAGTTTTCAAATACCTGAGACTGTTATTTATCAAGTAGCATTTGGATGAAATGGCTTACCCCCACCCCATACTCTATTGTTCTTTTTTTTTTTAATTTCCCTTCTAGAAAATTAATTCCTTGAGACACTAATGAGGCATGCTAATTTAAGGTGAGCAGCATCAGTGTGGATTTTTGATCAAACAGCTGTTAATTTTGCAAGGGAAGTTACTAATTCCGAAGTCTACAAGATACGGCTGCATGTATAAGATAACAATAAGAAGCAAGCAGATGGATCTGAGCAAACATTCTAAAAGAGCTCCACTTTCAATTCACTGAAGTGGGAAAGAATAATTTGCATTTTTCAAAGGAATAGGGAAGACAGGGATTTAATTATACTAGAAAATGAGTTGCTGGTGAGAAAGGGAGAAAGAAGGCCAAACTGATTTGAAATTTATTATCTGGCTTTTTCAGAGTTGGTTGTTTATTTTCATTTTTGCTATGCATGTGGGTATGAGTGATCAATATTTGGAGAAATGGTTTGTGTTTCCAACATACAAACTTCTGGGTTTTCTTCCTGCTCCCTTTATAAGTCCAAATGCATCACATCTTGAATGTGTTTGAAATTTATTTCTAGCTGTAGAAAATATTACAAGTCTTAGCTCTATTTCCTGCCCTTTAGGTTTTCAAAAACCCTCATCAAGCAAGCAGTTCAATCCTCTGGGAAGAGCAATCTCTATTTTTTTTTTTTTTGGCAACCAATCAGATGACAAGGAGGACAAAAGGAAAGAAAAATGGGGTAGAGCTGCCCCTTCCACTTTTTTTCTTTTAACATATACAATTTTGCCTTGCCTATGTGTGACATCAGGGAAACCAGCCATCAATGGAAGGAAGGAAGGAAGGAAGGAAGGAAGGAAGGAAGGAAGGAAGGAAGGAAGGAAGGAAGGAAGGAAGGAAGGAAGGAAGGAAGGAAGGAATTCTATCTTTCTTCAGTAGAACACAATTCAGATAACCAAGAGTTTGGTATATCTTTCTCGCCTTATACACAGACAAACATGTGATTCATGCTTACTCATCTGCCAACCTCTAAAACCACTTTTAAAGTATAATACTAATCAGCACCAATTCAGACAAAACTATGCAATCCAAGTACTCTGGGAGCATATGTGTGGGAGATCATGTGGCACAGCAATACTCATATGGGTGTGCTATTTTATGGAAACTGCTCCTTCCATATGATGGCCAGTCATGCTATTGCTCAAATCATAACTATGGCACAAACTTTCCTTACAGAGAGGTCCACCCACCCACCTACCCACCCACCTACCCACCCACCTACCCACCCACCCACCTATCTGCAGGAGCTGATACAAAAGTCAAGCAAAGAAAACCACATGGAAAATCAGTAGAGTTCCAACATCATACATAGTCTTATGGATTGGCCCTGAACTTCAGCAACCAATTTCTAACTGTATTTTTGTTCTATTTATCAGATGTCTGTTGTAGCTGTGACATATAATCTCTAGGAAAAATAGAGAATAAATACAGAATTTCAGATAAGTTTATTTCAGAATATGTATCTTAAAAAAAGTACTTAGATCAGACTTAACAAATTTGGAACCATCCAGATAAGCTCAGTTACTATTTCCATCATTTCCAGATAAGGTGGTCATTGGCTTATTGGCTGGGGATGATAGAGTTGTAATCTATCTCATCTGGTTGATGTGTGCATGAGAAAGACTGGTTTAAGTTCCTCTAATTTATGCAAGTGATGCTACCAGGGGAACACTTTACCTTTTTTCTAAATATTTGAAAACTTTTCTTACAAATTTGTTTAAAAACCCTGATACCAACAACAAATCACAAAACACAAATCTCCTCAGTGTAACTGATCTAGAACAATCTCTCTCTTGTTCTGTCAACTTTCTTTTGAATCCTTGATGAGAGTGTGAAACAGGCGGTGGAAAGCTTGACTTCAAAGTATATCTCCTAGCCATAAAGGTCACAATAGCCTAGTGCAAGGGTCGGAAATGGCGGCTCGCGAGCCAAATGCGGCTCTTTGGCCCCTTGAGTGTGGCTCTTCCGCAGGCAGGCGTGGCGGGCGTGGCGCAGCAGCGAGTGTGGCGGGGCAGGCGCGGCAGCGGGCATGGTGCGCGTTGCTGTGGGCATACCCCTGGCAACCTGGCAGCCGTCTCCGGCAGCCATCTTGACAACGGGCAGGGCTTTCCAAACTGTGTGTCACGTGACAAGCCGGAAGCGCTGAAGGGAGTGGAAATTCTCCGCGCCAATCAGCTGTGCCTCGGGAAGCCCGGCAGCCTGCACGCGCGATTTTTGCCTCCCTGCCGGAACCGAGGGCATTTTCGGGGTCCCCGGAGCCTGCCCTTTCGAAGGGGCAGCGGCAGCAGCAGCTGCAGTGCTGCCCCTTCGAAAGGGCAGGCTCCGGGGACCGGGGACCCCGAAAATGCCCTCAGTTTAGCCAGGGAGGCTTCGCGCAAGCTGCCTCAGCTGTTCTGCGGGGAGAATTTCCACCCCAGGGCAGCGTGTGCATGTGGAGAGGGGAGGTTTCTGCCTCCCTGCCGGAACCGAGGGCATTTTTGGGGTCCCCGGAGCCTGCCCTTTCGAAGGGGCAGCGGCAGCAGCAGCTGCAGTGCTGCCCCTTTGAAAGGGCAGGCTCCGGGGACCCCGAAAATGCCCTCAGTTTAGGCAGGGAGGCTGCACGCAAGCTGCCTCAGCTGTTCTGCGGGGAGAATTTCCACCCCAGGGCAGCGTGTGCGTGTGGAGAGGGGAGGTTTCTGCCTCCCTGCTGGAACCGAGGGCATTTTCGGGGTCCCCGGAGCCTGCCTTTCGAAGGGGCAGCGGCAGCAGCAGCTGCAGTGCTGCCCCTTCGAAAGGGCAGGCTCCGGGGACCCCGAAAATGCCCTCAGTTTAGGCAGGGAGGCTGCGCGCAAGCTGCCTCAGCTGTTCTGAGGGGAGAATTTCCACCCCAGGGCAGCGTGTGCGTGTGGAGAGGGGAGGTTTCTGCCTCCCTGCCGGAACCGAGGGCATTTTCGGGGTCCCCGGAGCCTGCCTTTCGAAGGGGCAGCGGCAGCAGCAGCTGCAGTGCTGCCCCTTCGAAAGGGCAGGCTCCGGGGACCCCGAAAATGCCCTCAGTTTAGGCAGGGAGGCTGCGCGCAAGCTGCCTCAGCTGTTCTGCGGGGAGAATTTCCACCCCAGGGCAGCGTGTGCGTGTGGAGAGGGGAGGTTTCTGCCTCCCTGCCGGAACCGAGGGCATTTTCGGGGTCCCCGGAGCCTGCCCTTTCGAAGGGGCAGCGGCAGCAGCAGCTGCAGTTCTGCCCCTTCGAAAGGGCAGGCTCCGGGGACCCCGAAAATGCCCTCAGTTTAGGCAGGGAGGCTGCGCGCAAGCTGCCTCAGCTGTTCTGCGGGGAGAATTTCCACCCCAGGGCAGCGTGTGCATGTGGAGAGGGGAGGTTTCTGCCTCCCTGCCGGAACCGAGGGCATTTTCGGGGTCCCCGGAGCCTGCCCTTTCGAAGGGGCAGCCGTTGCCGCCGCAGCGACAACCTGGAAGCACCGCTGCCGAAGCAGTCGAGCCTCTCTTTCCCTTCTTCTTCCAAACCTCCCCCGCCCTCTTCCACGCGATTGGCTCCCGCCCGCAAAACCTGCCCCCTTCCACGCGATTGGCTCCCGCCCGCAAACCCCGCCCCCTTCCACGCGATTGGCCCCCGCCTGCAAACCCCGCCCCCTGGCTCTCGAGCACTTCAAAATGTGCACGAGCATGTCAAAATGGCTCCCGGCAAAAAAAGTTTGCCGACCCCTGGCCTAGTGAGTTGAGCTTTCATGGTATTTAAAGGTTGCTCCCCTCAAGATACGAGTCTGGAAAGGGCAAAATGGCAATAGTAGGTAGAGACCTCCTTCAGCAGATAACTGGTATGGATAAGTCATAAGTGATAGCTGACGGCAGTTAAATCCTCATTTGGATCTTTGCTAACATCAGATGATAATTCTGCAAGGCCTTTACATCTATTATTACTACATTCTGATAGGATTCAGTTCTTGCAACTAGAGTCACTTTTCTTTTTACAGGTAAAAGGGTCATCAATACAACAGTTGCATCCTAGTAGAAAGTGAGTGTGGGATGAAGGAAAATTCATGCCAAATTAGAAATAGTGTAGGTTGGAATTTCCTGAAAACTTCTAACTGACCAAATGATACAAAAGCCACCACTATTATGCAGGAATTATGGACGCATGAGTCAGTAATCTACTTGTTTAGTAGATTACTTTTTAAACCCATTAGGAATATCTATCATCTCTCTCTCTCTCTCTCTCTCCTACCTATCTATCTATCTATCTATCTATCTATCTATCTATCTATCTATCTATCTATCATCTATCTACGTCTCTAGATAAGATCTACCATCTAGCCGGTATTGCCCCACTTCCTGTTCATAGAGAAGCAGCAGCATATAAAGAGAGGTTTAAATCACCAATATACAAACAACATCCTCTTTACGGCCTACAACTAGCCTGTCAGAGATTAAAATCCAGGAAAAGTTTCCTTAGGTCGACGGAAGATTTTGATGAATTTAAAAGTAGAGTGGACCTATGGAAAGCTACAAAGAACCAACATTGGATGGAACCAGCAGATGAGCTGGCACCTGGTTTTGGCGAAAGCTGGGAAGTTTGGAAATAGTTGAATAGACTGTGCACGGGTATAACAAGATCTAGAGATACTCTGAATAAATGGGGTTATCCGGTAACCTCTGCCCTTTGTGATTGTAGAGATTTGAAGACAACAACACATATGTACACTTGTCCTTTGTACCCTGATCAATGCACACTTGAGGACCTCATGACAGCACGACAGAATGCAATTAATGTTGCCAGTTTCTAGGTAAGATCTAATTTTTATATACTTTAACTTTTATATTTCATATTTTAAATGCTATGTTTTACACTATGTTTTTAACTGTGATGCTTCTGACACGAATAAATCTATCATCTATCTATCTATCTATCTATCTATCTATCTATCTATCTATCATCTATCTTCTTCTTCTTCTTCTTGGCGATCACTCGTAGCCGAGTAAGATTGTCTTCCAAGAGTAAAATCTTAACAGTGGATCCGTAAGTGGCTGTAAAGGCCAATTCTGGATCCGCACAACCTCCCACAATGAGGGCATAGGTTTCCGGGTGGAAGACGGTCATGATGAGGGTTTGCTTGATGTGCCTTCCTCTTAGCTCGTTTCTCCCTTTCGCCCTGTACTTGTGCTTCTTCAAAGTCCGTAGCGCCTTTAATAAAGGCTGACCTCCAATTGAAACGTGCATGAGTTCAGGCTTCCCAGTTCTCAATGCTGATATTACATTTTTTAAAATTAGCTTTGAGAGTATCTTTGAATCTCTTTTGCTGTCCACCAATATTCCGTTTTCCATTCTTAAGTTGGGAGTAAAGTAGCTGCTTTGGAAGACGTTGGTCAGGCATTCCAACAACATGACCGGTGCAGCGAAGTTGATGTTGGATGATCATTGTTTCAATGCTGGTGGTTTTCGCTTCTTCTAATACGCTAACATTAGTCCACCTATCTTCCCAAGTAATTTGCAGAATTTTTCGGAGGCAGCGTTGATGGAATCTTTCAAGAAGTTGGAGGTGGCGTTTGTAGAGGGTCCATGTTTCACAGGTGTACAAAAGGGTTGGTAGTGCAATGGCTTTGTAAACAAGCATTTTGGTCTCCCTGCAAATGTCCCGATACTCAAACACTCTACGCTTCATTCGGGAGAAAGCTGCACTCGCAGAGCTCAGATGATGCTGAATTTCAGCATCGATGTCGGCTTTTGTAGATAGATGGCTGCCAAGATAAGAAAAGTGGTTGACATTTTCTAGTAACACACCTTTAAGCTGGATTGATGGCACTGCAGAGGGATTGGTTCTAACTTGCTGGTAAAGCACTTTGGTTTTTTTAATGTTAATCGAGAGGCCGAGCTTTTCATATGCTTCTGCAAAGATGTTTAGGATAGTTTGAAGATCTTCCTCGGAGTGTGCACAGACTACGTTATCATCAGCATATTGAAGTTCTATAACAGAAGTTGTAATTACCTTATTTTTTGCTTTCAGCCTACTAAGATTAAAAAGCTTTCCATCTGTTAGGTATATAATTTCTACACCAGTAGGAAGTTTCTCTTCAACAAGGTGTATAATCATAGCAATGAAGATAGCGAATAAGGTTGGAGCAATAACACATCCCTGTTTAACGCCAGATTCCACTTTAAATGGATCACTTTGAGTGCCATTGTTATTCAGGATTGTTGCCATAATGTCGTCATGGAGTAGCCACAAGATGTTCACAAATTTATCAGGGCATCTGATTTTCAGAAGGATGGTCCAGAGAGCAGTATGATTTACAGTATCAAAAGCTTTAGTCAGATCAATAAACGCCATGTACAGAGGGCGGTTTTGCTCCTTGCATTTTTCTTGAAGGTGTCGTGCAGTGAAGATCATATCCACTGTTGCCCTGGAAGGGCGGAAGCCATTTTGCGTTTCAGGGAGGATGTCTTCTGATGTAGATAGGAGATGGTTTGCGAGGATCTTTGCGAGGACTTTGCCTGCTGTAGCTAGAAGGGAGGTGCCTCGATAGTTTCCACAGTCTGTTCTATCACCCTTTTTAAAGAGAGTGATAATTATGGCATCCCTAAAGTCTGCTGGAATCTCCTCCCTCATCCAGATTTTTTCGATGAGCTTATGAAGTTGTTGTGTAAGTTCAGGCCCGCCTTCTTTAAAGACTTCAGCAGGAATCCCATCAGGTCCACTAGCTTTGTTATTTTTCATTTGATTAGTGGCTTTACTGACTTCCTCCAAACTAGGGGGTACTGCAAGCTCATCTCTTATTAGTTTTTGTGGGATTTGCAAGAAGACTTCATCAGCCACAGTAGAAATGATGATTAAGGAGATTATATGATAGAAACTATGGTATCATCCATCTATCTATCTATCTATCTATCTATCTATCTATCTATCTATCTATCTATCATCTATCTATCTATCTATCTATCTATCTATCTATCTATCTATCTATCTATCTATCTATCATCTATCGTCATCTTTACACATTCCCTAATGCATAGAGTTTTTATATAGAGCTTCTCCTAACCTACAGTGTAGTTGAAAAGCATGAGGATTCCCCCCCACTTTTTTTTTGCACTCAGATTTTCCTTATACTCTTTATTCCCTAAACATCCCCAATGCAGTCTTTTTAAAATAAATCAAATGGTATTTGTTACTTCATTTCTATCTGTACTGCTTATTTGTGGAGGTAGATTTGTATTTGAGGAAAAGGAGTCTCCTCATTGCAAGTTGAGTCCTGTGGGTTAATAAAGAAGGCTCATCTAGCCGCAATTTTCTTTGCCTCATTATGGTTCCAATCTTCTCTACTAACTATCCATAATTCTGCTGCACTGTCACTGCTTCTTTCACTGGCCATTCCTCAATTTACCAGCATTGCTTCTCTCAAGCTGGCAAGAGGTCCTCTCAATTCAGACTTTTTAAACATAAGTTAACTTTCATGAACATATTGGGAATTTTTGCCACAATTGTTGCTCTGAGAAAAGACACTTGTGGAACTTTGTTCTGGTTTGTGTTGCATTGCGTTGAGGTGCTTTTGTTGAATCTCCTAAATCTGCTCCCATAGACATTTATGAAGCCTTTTTTTTCTCTGTCTAGGTTTTGGAGGGGGGCACCTACAGACTTGTATGCTCTCCTCAGTCTGTCCTTAAAAGTCTTTTTGCACTGTTCCTCTGAGCCTTGGATAGCTTACTCTTGTTCTCCCTACAACTTTAAGAAAGATAGACAGACAGACAGACAGACAGACAGACAGACAGACAGACAGACAGACAGATATATGATTGATAGATAGAGATGATAGATAATAGATTTTTGATGACAGAATGATGGATGCTAATGCACTTTGTAGGGCACTGCTGTCTATGTTGTGGTAGAATCCATGGAAACTCCTAACAAAATCGTATAACAACCCAAATACCAAATCAAGACAGATATGGCCATCCAGGGATCTCCTCAAAATGGAACCAAATAAGATAACACACACGCAACTGAGATTTGCTGCATCCTTACCCATAACCACTAATGAGTGTAATCCACAGAATCCACCATTCTAATGCAAATGTTACTTCTGCTCTCAGAGTAATGATAATGTCATTATAAAATAACAGAACAATGATGAAGATGATTAACTATGTTAAAACATCACACCTGAATCTTCAAAATCACTATTGTAAGTATTCCAGGTCTCACTGATGCGAAGCAGGTTCTCTTCCATAGCTTGAATATCCATATATGGACAGTTGCATTCTGGGAATTTGGAACCACACTGACACCAACAATCGTTGTCCTTGCAGATAAATTCTCCCTCTGAATTGCATGCAATGTAGCTCAGAGCTGCCTGCACAAACTTCTCTTGCAAATATTCAGGCAGGATAAGCTGAAGACCTTAATGGAAGAGGAAGAAGAAGGAGAAGAAGAAGAAACAATTTATCTTAGTAAGTGGAATAGTTTCCTCAGAGCATAACCAATCCTTTAGATATAATTCTATCGATAATCAATATATCCATAGAAGACATTAGCTGACAGATTTAAAAACAAATTGCTGACATATGCCACTTTTTATTACTTGTGACATAGTCAAAGCCTCCTGGGGAAAAGAAGAGCTTTTGCAAATGGTTGCTAGAGGGTGATTTTTCACAGGCCAAAGGCAACCCAGCAATTAGTTTTTAGGGAGCCTGTAGAAAAATGGTTCTACTAGGAAGGAAAAAACATCCCACACCAGAATGTTTTTATTCTCCGCTCCAAAGGGATTCGTTTTAAACAAATTAAACCTATATACTAAATAAAAATCTCCTTGAGTAGCTTTATGTTACAGATTACTGACAACAGTGCAATGATCAGCTTCAGGTAACTGTAGCTCAAAGTGTGAACTCCACCCATGTTTGTATTATTGACACAGCAACTATTTTTTAGCTGGCACAACCATTTGTTCCGGGATCAGGCTCTTTGACACATATTTATCTTGTTACTTCAAATTTATCTTTTGATAAAGTTGGTCGAAAATCATTTCTCATCCACAGCCTGGAACATGTTTCCTCAGAATAGTACCATGATGCTGGGGAGTTTGTAGAACAGTAATAATCCATAAATATCAAAACCTATACTGTATATCATGAATTCTACTTCTCAGTGGCATGGGAGTAAAAGGTAAAGGTTCCCCCTGCACAGTTCTGCAGTCGTGTCTGACTCTAGGGGCCGGTGCTCATCTCCGTTTGTTAGCCGAAGAGCCAGCGTTGTCCGAAGACGCTTCCATGGTCATGTGGCCGCATGACACACACGGAACGCTGTTACCTACCTACTGAAGTGGTACCTATTTATCTACTTGCATTTGCATGCTTTCGAATTGCTAGGTTGGCAAGAGCTGGGGCGAGTGTGGGAGCTCACTCCATCATGGGGGGCTAGGGACTCGAACTTCTGAACTTGTGATCTTCTGATCGACAAGCCTGGCATCTTACCTGCTGAGCCACCATGCCCCTTTGGCATGGGAGTAGACCCAAGGTATCTGTTCCCACAGCAATAGTTTGAAGCCTGTGTGAAGGGGGCATCCCAAACCCAGAGACTGAAGTGAGGAAAAGAGTGATTGAATAATATTTTTATGAAGTATTGTTGTACCTATATATATTCCACTTATCTATCCAATTTTATGAAAGATTCACTAGATAACTTTCCCTTCACGAAGACTGTCAAAAATGGAAATAGCTTTTTGATATTGCTTTGGCTGTGAGAACTGGTTTCTGATGTTTGCAGCAAAATTGATCAATGCAGTTAATAAATATTTTGGAATATTGTGGAAAGGTGCCAAACTAATTGCCAGGTATGTGGTCTACACGAGGAAATTAAACCTTGCTATCTTAATTGTTTCTGAAACATTGCTGGTATCTAAAATAGCAGATTTAGATTATTTTCAAATGAGTTACATCAGTTACATTCAAGTTTAGTTATGTCAGCTGCCTTCCTTTCCAGAGACAAGGTGTGGAAAGAGTCAATTTCACTCTTTACCTTCTGGCTTAATTTCCCCCCCACTGCAGCCTGGGTCCTTTGACCTTTGTGTCCTTTGACATTCTTTAGAAGTTTAGTTATGTTTCCTCATACATGGATAGTACCATATCAAAACACAGCTGGGAATCACTTCTTTGAATGCTCTCTCACAAATGGGGGAAGAACTGGATGAGAAAGCAAGAAAAATCAGAGAGTGCAAGGCTTTAAAGTTTTTGGGATACTAGCTTGCCATAGTAACAGATTGCACAGTGTGAGAGGGTTCAGTCAAAGTAATCAATTTTTAATTCTTCTGCTCTCACTTAGGACTGATTTGAATGTCTAGTCCAGAGTTGGAAGGTTTCAGGAACAATGGTTTTAAAAACAATTGAGATGGGGTAAATTAATTGCGTGTTGGGTGAGGAAATTAAGAAGTTATACAGTAGAGACATGCAACCATTTTGCAGCTGGCGAGGACTTCCAAAGTCTGCAGTGGCATTGTCTGGAGGCAGTGTCTCCAGAAACAGTGAAAGTAAAAATGTCAATCCTTTTGTGGGCTTTTGGGGGTGGGGTCACTCTTTTTTAAAGTGTAAAGTGCTTCTCACTTCACCCCCAGAGTGAATTCTAATGTTTTATTGATTATTTTTGGTGATCACACAAGTGGGGATGGGGGAGTATTATGGAGGCCATAAAAACTGGTCCAAGAAGCCATATAGGGCCTGCCTACCTGTAGTGTATATTAATATAAAGTAGCTGAAATACCTTAATGTCTCCCTTTTTTCATATGGGGAGAAACACCATCTTTCTTTAGATATAAATTCATAGTGATTAAGAAGCATAGCTTCTGTCAGACATTTTCAAAACAGGGTCAGAATGTCCCTGGGCATAATATTACACAATGACATAATTCTAAATTCAGGGTTATCATATGAAAAAGGTTGTTGTATAGATTCCCATGGATTGCACTAGATTTTTCTTCTTTTCAACATATTTCAATTGAAAAGAAAAGTCTGGCAAAAATGGGCCTAGGACTTCTGTCCTGTCTTATACTTATATTACACTTCTCTGAATATAGAGGTCATTCACCAGTTTTGGTTTTATCATAAAGGATGTTCCATCCCTGCATACTGTGTGCAAGCATTACATGGAAGTCAGGCAAGGGAAACTTTGCTGACTATTGCTGTGTTGAATGATAAGGTTGTCAATGAATAAATCCATTTGGACATGGATACTATGCTTTGTTAAGGACTGACCCATCGAAATAGATAGCAGACATGGCTGCCCAGGACAACAAAATTCCAGAAGCACTTTGCTGATTTGAAAAACAGATGCTTAAAAATCTTGTTATGCTTAATGGGTTTTGAACATAATATTCATTATTTGTTATCTGAATATAGTTTTGTTGCCTTTGAGAGCTAATATATCAATGTATTTTGGCCCCGAAACAAGATCATATTCTAATTCTTTTAACTCCTGCAAAACGATATAATAAAATGAAAACAGTTTTCCCTGTGTTTTTGTATTATCTCTCTCCCTCCCTCCCTCCCTCTCTCTATGCATATGTCTACTTAAAAACGTTTTAGGAAAAGATAAAAATAAAACTTTGGCATACATGAAGCTTTTTATTCATCAAGGCAATGGTGACTATGATATGGATTTAAAATGGCTGTTTTATATGTGACCATTTTGACTTCAAAAATACAATGACATGTATCAAAACAGGTCTGTGATTGATGGAATAACTAATTTCCTAGGCATTTTACTGACTAATATTATGTCGAGCATAGAGAAAACAGCTTCTGAACTGCAAATAATTTCAATAAGCACAATGGAGATATGAGCCCCAAAGAAAATGACAGGATCATCTGTCAAAATGTTGTATGCCCCAAAATATCAGGCGTACAGTGTGATGTTCAAGATTGGCTGTCCTATTATGCGAGAAGAAGAGGGAAAATGCTGTGTTTATCCATCAATTTCATCAAAAGATAATTCCCATTGTCTATCCAAAGAGCTGAAAAAAAAATATTTTCAGGTAAACCATATTCTGCACCTACTAAGAGTTCAGCTACCAGAACATCAACATTAACCCATGTTTTACAGAAAGATACCAAGCAGACTT
Organism: Charina bottae; assembly: GCA_023362775.1. NCBI lineage: Eukaryota > Metazoa > Chordata > Lepidosauria > Squamata > Charinaidae > Charina > Charina bottae. Next base: position 14,175,987 of record JALMGJ010000003.1, read on the forward strand.
GAAATGGCTGTAACTGACTGGAAGTGGACATCCTTACATCTTTCATGCACATTAAATAAAGTTGGGAAAAAAAAACTGTTCTGATCATGGATTACCTTCATGGATTTTCTTAGCCATGAATAACAGATGCTGTTGATGCATATCATTGTATGTACTGTATCAACCATTTCTAAGATACGTTGCTAATGCAATTGTGCCATAACTTTAGGTTTTCTCAGAATTCTATTTCTCCCCATTTACTCTTCTCAAATTATATTTTAGGTGGAATTCACTGACAATCAGGAATATTTTTCCCGTACTCTTATTTGAATCCTTTCATTTCCCTTGAAACAATTTTCTGTATTTGTCTTGAAGTTGGAGACAATTCTACTACCAAACATCTATAAAACCCCTGAAGGAAACTCAAAGAATGTTAATAAGATTAACACAAAGTCTCAGGATTTTTAATAACATCACTGGTTCCCTAAGCACTAGACAAGCAAAAATGTATTAAAAGTAAGAGACAAACAATGATTCCCCAGCCCAATTTTTACTGTAATATGTTGGAGGATTTTTTCCCCTTCTAATTATATACTGTATTAGCTTGATTAAATCTCTTAACAGTGATTTCCATTGCATGACTACTTATTGCTGAATTAGCAACACTAGCACTGTCCTTGAAAACATACATGCAAACCAGTCAATGGCCAGTGATATTTTCTCTGTGATGCAGTAGTGATGACTTTTACTCAGGTTGAGCAGCATCTTACTTTACAAGGAATTTTAACCATTTTAAGTGTACTGTCATACATACCAAAAGAATAGCCCAGTTCAACGTGTTGGAACTCCATCCAACAACCTGAACGCGTAGAATAATTCTCTATGTAAACTGGGGTGCTATCACAAAGTATCCCAACTACTGTATATATTAAAATGATGTAAATAACATGGCCACAACAGATTTCTTGAACCTGATGTTTTTTCCATATTTTGAACAGAATCCTGATTTCTATATATCTGTTGAACCTTAGGGAAATGGAATATTTGAAATGATTCTTGATATGTTCTCTTCAGGCATACTGAAAGTTTAATACAATAGTCCTATAAACATCGTCCTGTAAGAAATTAACAAAATTCCTCCCACGTACCTTGCAACTGAATCTTATTTTCTGGACTCTGTACCAAAACAGAACTGACAGAATCTAGGTTGTCATAGTTACTGCAGCCAAGAGGACCAGTCCGGGTTTCTGTCACCTAGTGAGTAAAGGAATGGAAAACCATTTGCTGTATTATACAGAATAGGCTAAGATTCCTTTACAAAACACCTGGACACTGAAGAAAGAGAGCTCATTGTCACTGAAACACATGACATTATATTTTACCTGTGCAAACTTTTTTTTTTTAGTGCAGCATTTCATCAGTAGCAGAGTAATGTTTGTCAGATGGTAGTGCTCGATTTTATATAGATTAACTGAAATCAGCAAAATCTTGGGAAATTAATTTTTATAAACCTGGGAGAAGAAACATCCCCCTTCATTTTTTATGAAAGTACTAATATGGAAAAGGGATGGTTAGTATGTCATGGAATATTCATGAGGATGAAAAAGTGGATATTTATTCAGTCAGTTCTGTATGGATGAAAAAGATATCAGAAAATCTCTGACAAAATTCGGCTTGAAATTATATTGTTGGTTTATAGATAGATAAATTAGCTTCAAAGAAAGGAATGGAAGGAAGTGTGGGTCAAACCTTTGAATTTAATACTAAACTGGATTAAAACTGGAAGCAGAGTTCAATGACTACTTTTCTATCCCATTCATAGATAGGAACTTTGGACATTCTTCAATGACTATTCTTAAATATGTGTGTACCAAATTTTCTAACATGTCAGAAGAGTCTGAAAAATAATACAGTTTGATTTTAATTTTTTAAGAAAATTATTTTCTGAAAAATTTGGTTCTAGATTGATTTTCTTTTTGTACATTTTGAAAACTCAACTTTTTTTTGAAATTTGATTTAAGAAATATATAAATAAGCTATAGGATATTAATCCTACTGGAAGATTTTAAGCATATGTTATAGACCTTATTTCAGCTCATGCTGAAACCAGTGAGATAAAGGTTAACCATGAATAATTTGCCTCATTCACTTTGATGGGACCCAAATCCCATTATTTTAAACTGGATACAATGGAAGACAAGCCAATTTAGGAACAATCAATTTAGCTCAAATTTGGCATAGCTGAAATTTATTACATGTTATAATGTAATATTGATGAATGCATAATGATATATTACAGATTCTAAGTTACTTCTCTGTAATTTAGATTTTAAACTCTGTTTAAGACATTTAAAATATGTTTTCCCAAAATGTGAAAGTTCATAGTGGCCATAGATTATAATTTAAAAAGAACTAAAATAACTATTCATGTGTTGAAATTTTCAGACATTTCATTTCCAGCAGTCATCCCTGATGCTAACCCCAAACTTCTTTCTTTCTTTTCAAGGGAAAAGGAAAGAGAGTGACCTTCCTTGGTTGATATTTAATATGAACTATCCACACTTCCCAAGAAAATGATTCTAAATAGAAATACAATGAGAAAGAGAAAGAGACTATAGCTTCTGAAAGAGCTAGAAAAAAATATTATTGCACTTATCTTTGCAACTTTTAAGCATTATATACAAGCACAAAACTGTGGATTATTTAAAATGAATACAACAACAGAATGAGAAAAACCTGTGCTTGAAAAAAATGAAATTTTATAGAAAACAAAATTAATAGATTCATGCATCCTTAAAGAGGCTTTTCCCTGTACAATATGGGTGAATAGATGGCCTCTTTGATCTGCTTATATTTACTAGCCTTCAAAAACAGATTAAATTCTTATTTTGAAGCAAACAGTATAGAAACAAATAAAATATGAAATTGAAATGATCTCTAAGCATATTGGTGCTGCCAGCCTTGAAAGAGGCCCTCCTTGGCCCTTGACAGAAACTTTTATCCAGTCTCCAGGGCGTTAGACATTTACCTTCAGCAGGCCCTGGATGAAGCAAATTATTTGGACCATTTTTAGTCTGGTTTCAGGCCTGGTTACAGTACTGAAACAGCATTGGTCATGGATGTGGATGACCTCTGGAGGGCTCAGTATGGGGGTGGTGCAACTGTCATGGTTTTCCTGTATCTCTTGGAGCTTTCAATATATTGACCATGTCTCCTGAACCTGCTTCAGGGGTGGGGGTGGGGGACACTGTTTTGCAGTGATTTTCCTCCTCCCTCTGTGGCTGGTTCCAGTTGGTATTGGTGTTGGGGGGGGGGGAGACATCCAACCCTAGGTCCTTCTTGTGTGGAGGTGCCTCAAGGCTCAGATCTCTCACTGCTTCTCTATCATCTACATGAAACCATTGAGCAAGGTGATTCAGCAGCATGGGGTATGATATCATCAGTATGCTGATGATACTCAGTTATACTGTAAATCTCCACCCCTGACTCAGCAGGCAATGCTGTTCAGGTGCTGACCTGGAAACTGTGAGAGTCTGCATGGGAAGGAACTGCCTCTAACTAAACCCTAGCAAGATGGAGTGGCTTTGGGTATTTACCTCCTGGATCTGGTGAAGTATCATTTTTGACACTCAGTGGGGTAGCACTTCCCCAGACAGAGCTGGTGCACAATGCACAGATCCATGTCATGAGTCAATTGCATGCATTCTGGACCAGGAGGCTTTGCTCACAGTCACTCATGCCTTGATCACTTCCCCGTTAGATTACTGAAATGTGCTCTACATGGGATTGCCCTTTAAGACCATCTGGAAATTACAACTGGTTAAGAATGAAGCAGCATGTGTAGTTTTGGGTGCCCCTCAATTTTCATGTATTACACCACTGCTGTGTGAGCTGCACATGCTTCCTGTTTCCTTCCAGGTGCAATTCAAAGTGCTGATTTTCAGCTTTAAGGCTCTGCATAGCATGGGGCCAGGTTATCTATGGGACTACCTTTCCCTGAGGATATCTTCCCATCCTACCAGGCTGGATATGGTAGGCGTGCTCCAGGTATTTTATTGTTTTGGTCAGAAAATGTTTGTGCCAGTCTGTTCACGTAGAGTCCCATAGGATTCTAAGAAGTTCAATTTTATGTAAACAAAAAAAGAAAATTCTTGTTATTGAAATTGCTGAGAGTTCTGAAAAAGCTGGAATTCAATCACTGTGAAATTCTGTTCTGAATATCATCCTTCTTCTAAGAATCAATGAATTTACCAATGTTGGTATCCATACTTCATTTTCCAGTTTTAAGTAATTCAACTCTTTGCATGAACATCTGTATACTTTTCTATGCCCCTTTCTACTAATACACACATTTTTCTATATATTCTCTTAATGTTTATATTTTTATACATATTTTGATCAGAAAACAAATAAGTATAAATATTCCTTCTGCTTCCTATTGATTTGGGAAGTTTGAATTTGATAATTTTGTATTTGACCAACTCTTCCCCAAATACTAGTTTCCCTTTAACAAATATTTTATAAAGAGACAATTCCCATCTTATACAGAAAACTGAATCTACTTGCAAAAATCTGTCCTCCCCCCACCTCCATACTTTTAGGTATGGTTCTGTATTTTATTCATAATAAAATATCTTTTAGCTAAGATCATGTTTAAAGTATAGTAATAAAGGTTCAGATGTGTTTATAAATTTTGAACAATGATGTATTAAGTGATCCTCATCACTTATAGGCATCCAAATACAATTTTTTGGTATACTTGTTTTAAAATATTTTAAAATTATACAAGGTATGATGGTAAAGACCCAAAGTACATAGAATTTTTAATATACAGGAAAATTAAAACTTTAGATTGAGCAGGTTGAACATTGTAAATCACTTTGTCCAAATTGCATCAGTGTGTGTGTGTGTGTGTAATTTTGTTTTGAACTTAAAAGTTCTGCTCTGAATTTATCTTTAATACTTTTTCCTAGTCTAAGGTACAGCAGACTGAGCAGTACCCCTGTACAGCAGACTGAGAGATTTTTCTCAACATGAAATACTCTTCTAAAAAGCAGAACAATTTAATTATACACAGCATGTCAAAGAAAATAAGTTTTCTCCACCCGACCTTTCTTCTTCCTTTGATTGTTTTGGAAGTCTCTAAATGCAAAGAGTCTAACTATTTTTAGATGAGCAGATTGAAAAAAAAACGTTCACTAGAAAAATATGATTTTGAAATAGTCTGTCTTTAAGGAGCTACATCAAATTGCAAGCTGAAAAACAAGGATACTTGCAACTTTCAGAGAAATATGGTGAATATTCTATAGTGTCCTTTTCAATTTTCTTTATTAAGTATGCATAGCTATAGGTGATTAACTCCATTAATGTATATTTCAAACAAACTAGCAGGAAGGTTAAAGAGGATCATCAACACCTCGTGTAAACTGAAGGGTTCTCTAAAGTAGTGTGCTGTTCTTCCTCTGATCATACCAAGGAGAAAGAAGGCATTTGGGAACAAAATCATTTCAATTTGGTTATTCTTAGTATGTTTGGGAGAGTTGTTTGTCACCAAAACAAACAAATAAACACTTAAACCAGCTGCTGGGACACCCTTAAGTTTTTATGAAAAAAAAGGTAATTACTGCATTAAAATAATCAACAATTCATTATTAGTTAATAGTTACTTTTCAATCATTAAAGCAAAAGTATTTTGCTTCTACGTGTATGAGAAAAATGCCATTTCTGGTGTACAGATGTCCAATTTTCAACATTATACTCAATCAGCTTTCTCCAACCTGGCGATGGGCTAGGAACTCCCCAAACTAACAGGTAAAAAAGGCAGTGCTGAAATATATTTTAATATTTTGTGCCCATGCCTACTCTTCTTTCTCTTCATCATTGGCTACAAAGGAGACTGAAAACATCTGCTTTTATTTGCAACTAACTGCAGTTTGTCAATAGTGTCCTACATGGGAATTGTGATTAGTTTTAGTGCTGATGTATTATTTTCCCAAGCCAGGATAAGGCATCACAAGCTGCAATGAGCCAAATTGAAAACTAATCATTTCTTTTAAAAAAATTAGACTAACACAGTTAACAATTGGTTGAAAACAGTGGGGAAAAGGAGAGACAAGAAGGCATGAGGTGAATCTCATTAATTTAGAACTAAATCTGTTTAATCTTATGTCCAAATTCAGCCAATGTCTGACGGTTTTTCTTGCATATCTTACAATAAATCAGTATTTAACATATCAGTGAACAATGTCTTGATACTTAGCTGTCATAGAAAAGAAGTGATTATCAGTCATGCAAATGAAATTTAAAAGGTGTTTGAATGTCACATTTCTCTGTTTTGACAAAAGAAACAAATCATATCTAACAGTCCTGACCCAGCCAATGAATTTGCTTTGGTGGTTAAAGCCAAATATTCATATAAAACATCACTTAGTTTTCAATGGAGTAGCTAGCCAAATACTTCTGGGAATGATGGCAATTGTCACTTTTGGATTTATCTGTTGATTGTGTTGGATTAATTGAAACTTTAGTTTGATCCTGCAAGGAGGGTCATAGAGATATCCTTCACAGATTTTCATAGAAGAGTCATTTGCTTTTAATGCACTGTGAATGCATACTGTTGTTTTATAATGAGGATTTATGGGATCATATTTACATTTTCCATTCATTCTCATTATATCTTGTAACTTCTGAGGTAACCAAATAAAGATAGGATGATAATTAGAATAATAATTAAATACTATGTTTTTGCATGTTTATGTTCATCCATCTGGATACTCCATTCAAAAGAAGGAGGAGGAGGAGGAGGAGGAGGAGGAAGAGGAGGAGGAGGAGGAGGAGGAGGAGGAGGAGGAGGAGGAGGAGGAGGAGGAGGAGGAGGAGGAATGACTGAATCAGAAAAGAGAAAAATGGCTCTGAACCATGTTTCAGAGAGAGAAGAGTAGAGAAGGTAAAGATGTGTCTTGTCTATTTTCCAGCTAAATTCTAGCAATCTACCAGTGTGCGCTCCTGTTCCAATCCCTGAAATGTTAGGGGACTTTGTAAGAACATGTCTATTTTTGCACCACAGATGACCCAACTTCCCTTTATTTGATCACTTCACACCTTATATGCTCCAGAGGGAGTGAATGGTCACTGAATAAAAAAAAAGGTCACATATTGGGAACAGGCTTCAAATGGTTTTTAGAAATGGATGACTGGAACAAGTTTGTACTCCTGCATAGAAATATGTTTGGCAGGTATAAGGAGAAACTCAGTGCACACATTGATGTAGACATATAGAGACTCTTCAAGTGAGAGGGCTCCTGGCCAATCAGCATCCACAATACTTTGAGGAACTCAAACATCATGGCCATGTTCACATTACAAATGCATTAAGCCACTCTCCCAGAATAACCACATATTCTTGTGTACTAGTAATGTGTAATCAAAGTGCCTTGGTCAAATGGGGACCAAGATGGCCTCTTTGGTACCATAAAAAGAAGTTTTCATTTCTTTGCATGTTTTTTTTTTCTTTTTAAAACCAATAGTAAAAATTCTGCAGTGTCCTATATAGGATCAGCATTATTATGAATGACATTGGAGGAACATATCCTCCATCCCTTTCTTCCCATGCATCACACTTATATATGGCCTTGGGTGAAATATTAGATTAGTGAGAGAGCTCCTGGAGAGCAGCCACATTTCCACAGGGCTTGTCTAGGACTTCATTTCTGTGTCATCAGGCAGCATAAATGTTAACTCTCCATGAATCCTTTCGTGCCTGTTTGCATGACATGGCTGACCAGGGGAAATTAAGTAGTTTATCCTCAAACAGCTCTGGGGCTATTTTGAGCTAAAATTTTCTCCAATCCTTCCACACTCTGAGTTTAATTGTTTACTTCCTCTTTAACCCAGCTAAGAGCATTATACAAACAAAGCCCATTTTTATTTCATTCCATTTATTTATTTATTAAACTTGTATGCCACTCAACTCTGAACAACTCTGGGTGGCTCACAGCAAACAAAGAAATTACAATAAAATCAATAAAAGATAAAGATATTCTGAAGGCATGGCTGCTGGTGGCCAGGTGAAAGAATGGTATAGAGTGAGTTCAGTGCTTCCTAAACCTGGGTAAATTACCCAAAATTGGGTAAAAGTGGTTTTTCTTTGGGTAAAGACACACAAACCCATTAAATTGACTTGAAGTGTTTTACCTATTTGGGGTAAAAAGGACCTTCTGAAAAGCGGTTTTGGGTAAAGGAGAAAAAAGTTATGCAATATGTTAAAAATTAATGTAATCAGTAATAAAATAGCATAAAACCATAGTGCTGTATAACAATGAATAATAAAAATTCTACCTATATTCAGAGAACTCTCCACACTGTCAGTGCAATCTCCAAATACTTATTGAAACAGCCATGTTTTAAAAAGCGTCCTGAATGTTAAGAATGAGAGTGTAGTTCTTCTGTTTGATGGGAAGGCATTACACAGGAGCATAGCTCCTGCAAATGATCGTCACCTCCAAGTCTCTCATCATCTTACTTCATAAGGAAGGGGGTCTCTTAGCAAGTACATTCAAAAGGGAAATCTTGGGCAGGTAAATTTTATTTGGAACAAATGGTCCCAGAGAGAGCTAAGTTCCAATCCATGCATGACTTTAAAGGGGAATACCGACACTTTGAATTGCACCTGGAAACTCTGAAATAAAGAATCCCCAACTGTATTCTAAGAGAGGCTGCTTCAGATCTGCTTGTAACACTGAAATTCAAGATTTTTTTTTAGTTAGATTAGTCCTGAACCTGCAAGAAAACAGAGCACTGACCTGTATAAATTAATCTCAGCATTCCAGACAGCAGTGGAACTTGATATTTCCAGACAGGGAGGCAGGAGGATACATACAGAGACACACACACCCATATTATGCAATATAACCCTGGGCAACTCACAAATAATAAAAAAAAATAAAATACAGTAACACACAAACACACACAAACACACACAGAGAAACTCCTCACATCCCCAACCACAACAGATCCCCACATATCCACAAGGAAATTTTGGGGCTCCAGGCTCACACTACCCCAAGACTTATGGAAATGCCTCACTTGAATGAAAAGCTCTCACTTTCTTTTCAGACAGGAATATACCTGTTAAATATCTTACTCCCCATATAATACCTCCTAAGTGCCACTAACAAAAGATGTATAACTCAGTCTTCTGTAAGATAGATAAACAAGTCTCAGGTGATTTGTTTTCAAAATATTATCATAGCATAGATTGTCTTCGACATCTGTGTTTTCAACCGCCAGATATGAGCTCTCAATATCTGGCATTAATGAGGAAAATGCCTCTGTTTTCAAGTCATAGTGATAATTGACCCTGATAATAAGTGCAGGAAGTACCTGACTTTCAACCATGTGGAAGTGCTGGGTTTTTGTACCAGAAGCCATGCCTTAAAGCAGGGCTTTCCAAAGTTTTCTCGCAGCGACACACCAACCACCGTTGGTGTGTCGCTGCGGGAAAACCTGGAAGTGCTGCCGTTGCGGCAGCGCACAAAAACCCGGAAGCGCTGCTGCCGCTTTCGGTTTTTACGCACCGCCGTTGGTGTGTCGCTGCGGGAAAACCCGGAAGCACTGATGATGATCAGCGCTTCTGGGTTGTGTGGTGACACACCAGACTGTGTGTGGCGACACACTTTTGTGTCATGACACACAGTTTGGAAAGCTCTGCCTTAAAGGCAGGTGAGTCCATATATACTTATCCGATACTAGAACCGTGTAGGGTCTTAAAGGTGGCAACCAGCACCTTGAATTGCATCTGGAAGCTCACTGACAACCAATGGAGCTCCTGAAGCAGAAAAGTTACTTGAGTATATTAGGATACACCCATCACTAGGCAGGAGCTGCTGCATTCTGTACCAGGATATTCTTCAAGAGTAGTTTCATGTAGATACATTAGGGTAATTCAACTAGGAAAAGACTAGGGCATGAGTGACCATGAACAGGGCCTCTAATCCAATAATGGTCACACCTGGTGCACTAAATATGCAACAACAACAAAACAACCCTCCTAGTCTCAGCTGTCATCAACTCTTCAAGCAGAAGCTGTGAGTCTAGAAGAGCTTCAATTTGAAAGTCTATGAGCATGGGAGTACACCCTCATTTAGAGGTAATATGATATTCCTCTGGAATTATTATGCCTGCAAACCCAGAGCCATTCCATTGTGGAAGGATTTAGACTAAGTCATTTGGACAACTGGGGTGGCCCTCACCCTTATTTACCACTGAAATTGTTCTACCAAATCAAGGGTGGGCAACGTCAGGCCCGTGGGCCAAATAAGGCCCGCGGGGCTCCCGCCTAAGGCCCGCGGGGCTCCTGCCCACAAACCCCACCCCTTCCACACGATTGGCTCCTGCCCGCAAACCCCGCCCCCCAGTGCTTGTGATTGGCTCCTGCCCACAAACTCCGGCCCCCGGTCCACAGAAATCCCAGAAACCCCACCCCCCACCCCCCCGGTCCCCAGTTATAAATATCCAAATGGCCCTTGGCAGAAAAAAGGTTCCCCACCCCTGTGCCAAATGATAGTAGTATAAGGCAAATTACATTCTTCTGCTGCATAAGGACTTCAACAAATCCAGTTAGTGACAGAGAGTAAGAAAAAACAACACTGAACAATGAAATAAATAAACACAGAATATACCACTTAGGACATAGGGTAGAAATCAATCCAGTATATTCAGGATTATATATTCAGAACCATGGAGAGCACTCTTGCAGTCAAAGTGCAAACAAATTATAGTATCTTGTCTGAAAACCTTATACTGTGTCAAAGGACAGTCCTTTGAGTATCTTCTCAGATTCTATACTAGGGGTGGAAGGCCCAACAACCTTTGCTTTCTCTGGCTCAATGTGTGCAGATATGGGTCTGGGAAGTGGGGATCTTGGTGGGAAACATCCTTCAAGGTCTGAGTTACTGGATGAATCTGAAGTCTATACCTGGCAAACAGATAGTATTGGAGCCCTTCTAGGATTTATAGAATGTGCTGTGAGAATCAGATTGGAGGAATCCATATGTTAAGAGAAAGAAGTGACTTCATGTTCTTTCCAAAAATGCAAACATTAGTTTCCAAGGTATTAGTTTTGGACCATTATACTTACAAATTTCCTTTCAGTGTCTATTTTATTTCTCTCATATGAATGAATAGCTACATTAAGAATTGCACTATACTTACTTAAGAACAAAATTATTGCCATTGACTTTAAGTAGCTCAGTTTTATCAGACAGATTCCAAAGGGATGCAATGTACAGCTTTCTCCCTACTTCATGAGTTCAAAACCAAAAAAACCCAAAACTGGACTCATTATGGTTTCAATCCTATTACCTTTTACTCAGGGTTAAGCCTCTCTGAGTGCACTAAGACTTATACTGTATCTAACTAAACGCAAAGCCAGTCTGTAAAAACCTGAGAATGTTTTCACTGTTCAAATTATGCTACCATTTCATTTAAAGGAACACCCAAAGCAAATGTGTAGCCCATATTTACCCAGATCTCTTGCCATTCATTCCCTTTTTCTGGCAGCACTAGTACCCACTGCTCTTTCAGTGATCATTTCACGCTGCCCTGCCTATTTTTCCAGAGCTGCAATCCTTTGTACATTATCCCATTAACCATCTTCAAGCGAACTCACACTTAGATTGCTACATTACAGCTGATAATAATTTAATAACTTATTCTTTTGCTCCTCCTCAACTGCTAATCCAAGAGGGAACTGTCTGGTGGCTTTCATTTCAGAAACCACTCAACCTTTACCCTTACATTTGTCCTTCTATCTGTGACCTTTCATGCATTAATTTTTCTTGTGATCTCTCCTATACTGAAAGGACCAGACTCTCCTATACAAGGAGCTGATCTATTCATTTTCTATGCTACACATTGGTTATCAAATTCCTATTTTTCTTTGGTAACTGCTTTATTTGGATAAGAAAAGAAAGATGTTCTTTGTAAATATATTCTCAGTGCCAATATGCTAATATTTGAGGGATGTGAATCTTTCCCCAGATCCATCTGTTTTTATGAAAAGTGATTCTTATATTACCAGAACTTCCACTATTATAAATTCTACATACTTGTGCAGAGTTTTGTTTCTATTTGAAGAACTGTGTGCATATACAGCCAAGTGTGGGAGATAAACTGAATCATTCTCTCTTTTTTGAATCTAGTACAGTATATTCTGAAATGTAACTTTTATATATGCTTAAATTTCAAGAATCAGAAGTCAATCCTTCCATGCACAGATAGTTAAATATGTCATTGTCTCAGAATACAACCATAAAGTTTTTTTTTTAATCTTTTCAATTGTGTGCAATTCATGGATACTGCCTGGACAAGTCCTTGCAGTTTTCTTGGCAAGGTTTTTCGGAAGTGGTTTGCCATTGCCTCTTTCCTAGGGCTGAGAGAGAGGGACTGACCCAAGGTCAGACTAGAACTCACGGTCTCCCGGTTTCTAGCCTCATGAATTAACCACTACAGCTAAGTGACTCTTACCATAAAGGTTAGATCACTTTTTTGCCTGCTCGTCTCAAAAAATGTGTTGCACATCACTTCTTAATTTTAATTCTGCTTCTTAATTATGAGCAGAACAGGTTGCTTCAAAAATATGTGGCTCATAACAAATGAAACAGATACATATCTTTCTATTCCCATTTCCCCAGAATGAATGAATGTATGTGTGTGTATATATGCAAATAAAGATGTTTGTATAAGTGTGTGGATCATAACAAATTGTGGCAAGTTCTTGGTGGTATGGGGATACCAAATCATCTTGTCTGCCTCCTGAGGAATCTGTATAACGACCAAGTAGCAACGGTAAGAACAGACCACGGAACAACAGACTGGTTAAAGATTGGGAAAGGAGTACGGCAGGGCTGTATACTCTCACCCTACCTATTCAACCTGTATGCAGAACACATCATGCGACATGCTGGACTTGATGAATTGAAAGCTGGAGTTAAAATTGCTGGAAGAAACATTAACAATCTCAGATATGCAGATGATACCACTTTGATGGCTGAACGCGAGGAGGAGCTGAGGAGCCTTATGATGAAGGTGAAAGAAGAGAGTGCAAAAGCTGGGTTGCAGTTAAACCTCAAAAAAACCAATATTATGGCAACGAGCTTGACTGATAACTGGCAAATAGAGGGAGAAAAAGTGGAGGCAGTGACAGACTTTGTATTTCTAGGCGCAAAGAATACTGCAGATGCTGACTGCAGCCAGGAAATCAGAAGACGTCTACTTCTTGGGAGGAGAGCAATGACAAATCTTGATAAAATAGTTAAGAGCAGAGACATCACACTGACAACAAAGATCTGCATAGTCAAAGCAATGGTATTCCCCGTAGTAACCTATGGCTGCAAGAGCTGGACCATAAGGAAGGCTGAGTGAAGGAAGATAGATGCTTTTGAACTGTGGTGTTGGAGGAAAATTGTGAGATTGCCTTGGACTGCAAGAAGATCAAACCAGTCCATACTCCAGGAAATCAAGCCAGACTGCTCACTTGAGGGAATGATATTAAAGGCAAAACTGAAGTACTTTGACCACATAATGAGAAGACAGGATACCCTGGAGAAGATGCTGATGCTAGGGAAAGTGGAAGGCAAAAGGAAGAGGGGCTGACCAAGGGCAAGATGGATGGATGATATTCTGGAGGTGACGGACTCAACCTTGGGGGAGCTGGGGATGGCGACGAATAAACAACACAAATATGTGTGTGCATATCTATCTATCTATCTATCTGCTATGTCTCCATGTTTTTAGTTTCCCTCTAAAGCAAACTCTAACAAGTATGTGCAGAATGTGGATGAGTGGATATAATTTATATATCCCGTTAATATAATTGTTCGGCTCCACTCCATTTATTTGACAAATAACAAATCTCAATTATTTATTTACCACATAATAGATAAGTACCTGAAACCTGAATCATTACAAGGTACTCAAAGGAATTCACGGGAAGATGGGGTCAGGACTTAAAATTCATGTAATGCAATTTGCTATCTGAAGGCCCTCTCTATTATTGGAAGGTGATTTGTCCTTGTACAGAAGCGAGAATCTGGATTCTTCACTGCAAAAAAATAACCGCAATCAGATTAAAGATCACATTCTATGTATGTAGCTATACTAGTAAGTGAGTGTGAGAGGTCATATCTCTAACATTCTTTGACAAAAAAATGATTAAGTGTGTCCTGGAATGTTTTTAGTACCACAAAGACCCAAGTTTCACTGAATATGAATAATCAGGTGGATTATTCATTCATACAAAAAGAAATAAAGTTGATATCAAACAGTATTTTTTTCGAATTGTATTTAAGGGAATACTTGTCCTTCCCTGTGAAGAAGACAAAAGTAATATGAGTGGATAATGGTGTTATGAATTCCACGAGACACACAGGAATGTAAATGAACTTCAGATACTTCTTTATGGTCATCTCAAAGAAGAAATGAGCTATATGACTACTAAATTCTGCCTGGGAAATTACTCAATTGTTTCCTGGCATTGGTGGTACTGGGTTGGCATGATTTATTTCCAAGTGAGTCTGAAACAATAAAGTAATGCTGATTCTGAATCATGACTTTCGAATCACTATAATTATCAATTCTTAATACTCATGGAAAGCTTGCAGTCTGGGTGTAAAACAATGCAAACTAACAATTGTTACAAGAAATAAAATATTGGGAGGAATAGATGAATGGAATTTGAACCCAAGGACACATATGGACATGTAGAGTACAGTGAAAAACAAGGAAGCCACCAGATCAGGTCTAGATATCAGCTACCAGAAATAGGAATGTCATGGAGCAGGTCACAGGGAAACAATTTGTCAAACCAGATGAAGTTCGAAACAACAGCTACCAAAAATAAGAACTGCTATACAGTGGGTTACATAACAGTCATTGAAAGGCTAAGATGATGTGGAAAGGAGTGTGTGATCAACTCTACTGGCAAAGGATAAAAGGAAAAGTTGTACAGATCTCTCTCAGAAGACCCCCAATTTGTGTACACAATGATAATCTATGGATCACAGCTGTCTTCCCTAACACGTGTGCATTACTTGATCAATCTTGTGGTGAGCAAGTGATTATGTGCATGCCCATGTGCATGTGCATGTAATACTCAAGCAATTGTAATTAATAAAGCTTTTGTAAGTTTTGTATTGTGTGTTTCCTCGAGCATTTCACTGTTGAGTAAGATTCTGAATCTCCTTTGAAAATGTGTGAATGTATCCACTAATAAATTCCTCCTCTCTCTAATGTCCTAGTCTGCACTACTAAGCCTCCGTTGCTCCTAGCTAGCCCCAGTTGGGTTAGATAGATCACAAGGAAGGTGACCTGCATGTGTATCTCAACGGAAAGTTTAAAAGAGGAAAATAATGAGTGAACTATACAGAGAGGAATTTGTAACAAGTCAGGGTTGTGTGTAACCCAGGTGCATGCCTTAGAATATGCCCTGAAAAGCTGTGATTTGCTAATGAATGCAAAGGAGCCCTTCATCTCCCAAGTCAATGTGGAAAATGTTCTGTGAAAATAGATTGGAAAAACAGTTCAGGTAGTTCAGAAAACTGAAATGGTGCCTTTTGTGCCTAAAAGCTGGGTGTGAGTAATTCCACGAACTTCATTGAAATGAACAGATACACATTGTTAGCCTTACAGATAAAATTAAGAGATCTGTAATTTTTTTGTTGCAGAGGACTTTCCAGAACATGTAAAAAAAATAACTTCAGAGGGGCATTATCTACCACTCTAGACACAGACTCATACAGATTAATCTTGGGTTCACTAGATTGTGTTGAGGATAGACATGTTATATTCTCATATACACTGTTTTGGAATATGCATGAATAGCATGCATATGTTTGTATTAGTTATAGAATGAGACTTTGCTAGAATGTACCTCCATGCTTAATTCTGCAGAAGGCATGAAATAGGCCTTGATGCATCAAGAAAAAGAAAGGAAAAGGAGGGCAGAAATAAAGAGATATATACTATAAATCAGGGGTGGGCAACGTGAGGCCCACGGGCTGTATAAGGCCTGCGGGGCTCCAGCCCGCAAACCCCGCCCCTTCCATGCGATTGGCTCCTGCCCGCAAACCCCACCCCCCAGTGTTTGTGATTTGCTCCCGCTCGCAAAATCCGGCCCCCCGTCCGTGGAAATCCAAGAAACCCTGCCCCCCACACCCCCGGTCCCCAGTTATAAATATCCAAATGGCCCTTGGCAGAAAAAAGGTTCCCCACCTCTGCTGTAAATAATAGGGTTCTTCTGTTTCACATAGTACATATAAAAAGGAAGTTGTGGTGAGTAGAAACTATAATTTGACTAGTCAATAAACAGTTTTGGAAGGAAAGAGCCAATAATTGGCCTCCAATGCAAAATGGGGACGCGGTAGCTCAGCGGGTTAAACCGCTGAAGCTGTAAGACTGCCGATCAGTAGGTCGGCAGTTCGAACCTCCGAGTGGCAAGGTGAGCTCTCGTCACTCGCCCCAGCTCCTGTCAACCCAGCAGTTCAAAAGCTAATTGCAAGTAGATAAATGGGTACCACCTTCAGTGGGAGAATTTGCTGGCGTCCTGTCGGGGGTCGCCTCCAGAGCGAAGAAGACCTCGTGAATGGCGGCGGAGACGGAGATGACAGATCCCGAACAGCAATATCCAGGACGTCAGCAGCCGACTCTGAAGCAAGGTATTCTGGGACATGTAGTCCAATACCCACGGAAAAAGAGTCGGTTCCCTTACCCCTTCCCTGAGCGCATGGTAAAAACGTTGTAAATATATGAATGTATGTATAAATATATGAATTGCAATATTGTAAGCTGCCTACAGTCCTCCCATAGGGAGGGGATAGGCAGGGTATAAATACGATAAATAAATAAATAAATAAATAAATAAAATATTCCATAATGATATAATGGTTTCTGAGCAGGGTTGATAAACTCTGATAGTCTGGTATTATCATAATGATCATCCTTGTTTTTGCCATTGTTATTAGAAAGGCAAAAGGCAATTGGGAATCAGGTAAAAATTAGGGGAAAAAACCATAGAAGCAAATGTACGATAATCATCACCAGCCATTATTTAGAATGGAAGAACAAATCAATGAGTTGAATTCTCTCTTTCTCTCTCTCTCATTCACACACACAAAGAACAGATATCAGATTATTTCAAAAAGGTTACATAAAATCTCAAATTCTACATGTACTATTTCATTTTTAGAAAGCTCTAGTTGTTTAAGGATAAACAAAATTCTTCAGCTTTAATGCCTTGGTTTTAAAATAATGTGCTTTAAGTTCCTAGTTATTTAGGCTGCAAGAGGCATTCTACTCAGAGAACAAACATTACTGCATAGATCAATGACAACTGAATCACATTCATAGTTCAGCTGACTTTGCCCATAACAAATAACGATTTATACATCATTCTACAGATTGTGTAACAAGAACTGTACAATTCTATATAATGGGATAATAAACACCCAAATGTATTAAAATCAATGGGCTCATTCTGCTGAAAATCAATTGCTCAGGATGGGAAAAGATACCCAACTTTTTTTTTCTCATAACACAGAACAGAAGAGCAAGCCAGTCTACTTTTGACAGATGGCAATGCCAAGAAATAGGAAACCAATCATCACTCAGAGGGGAATTTAGAAAAGCAAAACAAGTTCTTCAGCACTTTAATGGGAATAATGAAAAACATTATGCAATAGCAAGCCCACCAAGTCTTTGGAGAAGGAATGATTCTCAGTTACACTCTGCTACAAATGTGCAGAGACTACACAGTATTATTTGAAATCTGATCTGGAATTCCAAGAATCTAGTCCAGGTTGCTTCAGAAGTGATCCAATCTGATTTAATGCACTAATCTGGAACAGTGTTTGGAAAAATTGGAGTTTAATTTAGAAAATAAAATAGATGTAACTTTTTTTTCCTTTGCAGGCTAAATCAATTACAAAAGGATGAAATTTCCAAATTTTGTCAAAACCAGTGAAGGGATTTTCAAGATACATAACTTTAAGATTTGAGGGGAGTTTTTCTGTGTAAGTATGTGAAGTGAAAGGTCCTCTGTGCAAGCACCGAGTCATTACTGACCCTTTGGAGGGACGCCGCTTTCGCTGACGTTTTCTAGGCAGACTTATAGCGGGGTGGTTTGCCATTGCCTTCCCCAGTCATGATTACCTTTCCAACAGCTTAGCTGGGTACTCATTTTACCAACCTTGGAAGGATGGAAGGCTGAGTCGACCCGAGCCAGCTACCTGAGAAACCAACTTCCGTTGGGATCGAACTCAGGTCGTGGGGAGAGTTTCGGTTGCAG
Source organism: Charina bottae (assembly GCA_023362775.1). Taxonomy (NCBI): domain Eukaryota; kingdom Metazoa; phylum Chordata; class Lepidosauria; order Squamata; family Charinaidae; genus Charina; species Charina bottae. The sequence continues at coordinate 14,194,306 of JALMGJ010000003.1, forward strand.
TACTGCCATCTACCACTCTGCGCCACACGAGGCTCTCTTGTAATTATACATAACGGTAAAATGGAGGTTCTCACTGAACAGACCAAGAACTTTCTACCACTTAAGTCACTATGTTTGGAGTGATCACACTGATTACTCTGGATTGAATGTAATGCTTCTTCTCTTCTGTCCCCACCAAATAATTAACCCCAAAACAAGATGGCACAACTATTGCAAAGTCACCAGTAGTATCAAGTTCACTTAACAGGCTGGACTGGAACAAGCTCACAAGAAATCCAAGAATTTCTGATAAATAAAATTTATTAAAGAAAGTTCCAGCTACTTACGAAGAATGTCAGCAACTGATGTGATTCAAGAACAAGCCTTATATATAGAAACAATGGTCAAACTCTCTTCCATTTCTTTTTCCTTTCTGCATAAATGTTTAGGGAACTGTTTGACCCCCACTTTTCAGCAGGCTGGCTTGTTTCCATCTGTTGTTTGTTTTTACAAAAGTCAGATTTGCTATCATATTTTTTCACTGACTGTATGAGAAAACTCACATTCATTAGCATTGCAGAGCTCTGAAACAGCATTGCATGATGAGCCTGCTTTCAATCGTAGCCTTTTGCTGGCAATAAACGTATCCCTACAGACACCCAAACAAAACAGTTTGTGCTTTGCTTTACTGATAAGGTATGGCAATGGGACTTACTTTAGGTTCTCATAGGAGGAGGATGGGCAGAGAGAGAATTGTATAAAGAGAGAAAACTTCAAAAATGTCCAGAATGACATATTAATATCAGAGAGGATTCTGGGAAGAAGATGAATCATGGAGGTTCTGATTAGCAACTAAAGGCAACTAACTAACTAAGAGTTAGACAGCTTTGTTGGCAATTGAAGGTGGTTTCTATCCAAAGTAAGGCTGGTTGGAAAATCTAACCTGGACTTTGCACTAGTTAGGATGCCTGGTAAATCTGGAAGAAGACTTCCCAAAGCATCAAGGACAAATCCTGGGTAAGAAGAATGCTGAAGGGGAACAACATTGTGGGGCACTCATCTATATCACTGTTTCTCAACCTTTGCAACTTTAAGATGCGTGAACTTCAACTTCCAGAATTCCCCAGCCTGCATGCTGATAATCCTTGGGCTGGATTGAAAATAAATGGAAGAAAGATCAGATGTTTATGTGCCACCAGCTAGTTGCTAAGCAGCTCTTCATTGTGAGAGTGGATAATAAAATGCCAGCTAATTTTATAAGACCTTCCCTTAGACCTAAAGTGGTAAATAAGAGTAGGACTAGTAATTAGGAACTGGGGAGAAGTATGCACATATGTTAGGAACACACATATGTTAGGCTTCAATCATATGGTGTTAAGATTTGTTTACTTAAAATGCTTTGAGAAAAAATGCAAGTCTAGAGAAAAAAAATGAATAAAATGCAAAAAGGCTTTGCACTTACTAACACGTGCAAAAAAGTTATCAAGGAAAAATGAAAGTGCTTGAATAATCTCATAATATTTGGATGAACATCTTTCTGTCTGTTTCTAAATAAAATGAAAATAAAACTCCATTGGAAAGCCGGGTGGTTCTGGCTGTTTCACTCAGAAGGTGCCCCCACTGCCACAGAGTTTTATGAAGGTCCAGAATTGGAATGAAATGGGTTCAGATCTACATGAATAGCATTTCCTACCCACTTCATGTCAAACTCATGAAAACCTATTCAAAGTTATCCTTTTCCACCCTGACATATGAACTTTGGCTAAAATACACCCATACTTTGGCTAAAATACACATATACATACATTTTGGCTAAAATACACCCATACATCCATAAGAGCCAGTTTGGTCTAGTGGTTAAGGCTCCAGGCTAGAAACCAGGAGACCGTGAGTTCTAGTTCCACCTTAGGCATGAAAGCCGGCTGGGTGACCTTGGGCCAGTCACACACTCTCAGCCCAACTCACCTCACAGGGTTGTTGTTGTGGGGAAAATAGGAGGAGGAGGAAGGAGTATTAGGTATGTTCGCTGCCTTGAGTTATTTGTAAAAATAATAAATGCAGGATAGAAAATAATAAAATAAATAAAAATACTACAAATCAGCCATTCAGGAAATTTTATTCTTCTGACAAGAACACATTCATTTTTGGTGATAAATGTTTGAAACCTACAATGTCACTTTTTGAATATTTCCAAATAACGACCCCATTCTCTTATTGTTAATGGTTTACATGTCATTAATATAAACGAGTTTTGTTGAATGGAGATGTGAGAAAGGATAGAGAAGGAAATTCTTCTCAGCAAGAAGAAGGAAAGGAAAGGAAGAAGAATAAAATGATTTGTAGAAGTTATGAAAATGTGAATCAATAATTCACAATCTGTTTAAAAATATGAATTTAGTCATTCCTCAGTAATCCCACAGCAGCCTTTGCAATCTTTCTCTCATTGCCTGTGCTAAAGAACATATAATGTTCTTCAACTGCAAAATCCAGCATTAATTTTAACTAGTATATCAATATAGAATTTGGAATTCTTTTAAAGTCACAAAGCCACCTACTTATAAGTAATGTATTTAGCTTCCTTTGCAGAGCTTCAGGGCTTCCAATTACATGGTGACTGAGGATATAAATTATGAGGTTTGCATTAATATGCTTTATTTATTTCTTATACTAAGTTCAATATAACTTCAAATCTCATATTTCAGTTATAGAATTTTAGCTTGAATAAATTCCTCATAAGTAGACTAACATAGAGAGTCAGTTTGGTGTAGTGGTTAAGGCATCAGGCTAGAAACCAGGAGACCATGAATTCTAGTCCAATCTTGGGCACAAAGCCAGTTGGGTCACCTTGGGCCAGTCACTCTCTCTCAGCCCTAGGAAGGAGGCAATGGCAAACCACTTCTGAAAAACCTTGCCAAGAAAACTGCAGGGACTTGTCAGGGCAGCCTCCAAGAATCGGACATGATTGAACGGATAAAAAAAAAAGACTAACATACAGTATAAGGTCTAGAGATGGCAAGAGAATAATCAAATACACAAGTTTTATAACTGTTTTTATTTGTTTTCTTGTTTATTGATTACCTGCAATGGTAGAGTCATATCTTATTGTTACAAATTAAGTGTGTGTCTGTGCATTCAAGTCAGTCTTGACTCCTGGCAACTATCTGGATTAGTCCCTGCAGTTTGCTTGGCAATATTTCAGAAGTTGTTTGCCACTGCCTTTTTCCTAGGACTGAGAGAGAACGACTGGCCCAAGGTCACCCAGATGGCTTTGTGCTTTAAGTGGGACTAGAACTCACAGCCTCCTGGTTTCTAGCCTTTTGCCTTAGAAAATCAGCAATGTTTCTTGTGTGTCTTCAAAACATCCAGCAGAAAAAAAGAAGTGGAATAGTAATCCTGTCAAATCTGCAATGGTTCAGCCAACATATATCACAAGGATGTTGTAATCTGCCACCCACATCTGATAACATAAATAGTTTCTCATTTGTCCAGCCTTACAAATACTTTCAAAGGAACAAATGAAAAACCATACGCTGGAACCCAAAGTTTATGAAAACTATTATCCAGTTACAATAATCCTTTTTGTGGCAAAAGCCTTGAGAGAGATATTGCCACATTGTAGTTTTTCTTAGAGGGCACCTGAGTTTCCAAACTTATTTCAGCTAGGTTGAGGCCTGGTTTATGATAGGTAAAGAAATGACCTTTATCACATGGAGAAAGTACAGTATATGTGGAGTCCTTGGTGCTTTTTGAGCCTTGTTGTTTTCTTGCAGACGTTTCATTGCCAGGCTAGGCAACATCTGCAGTGTGAAAAGGGAGTGGGACTTGCTCTCTGTTTATATACCCTGGCTTGTCCTGCCTGTGTTGGTGGGGGTGTTGTACTCTCCTTGGTAGTTCCTTCATTGGGTTGTGGTTTGCTGCTTGGTTGATTGACTGAGTTAAATAGTTCCTTGATTAGGGTCTATTGTGTTGTTTGATTGCTCCTCTGGTGCTAATCTTGGTGTTAATCTTTGCCTATCTGGTTATTGATTGCTGGCAAGGAGGCGTTCTGGTCTTCTGGCTTTTCTATTGTCTCTTATGAATGGTATGTATGGTATTCTCTTCGATTGGTACAGTATATGTGTCCATTTTGGTTCTCCTTGGCCTCTCACTTTTGGTACCATCACCTTTGATAGCCTCCTGGAAGGGCTTTTCAAGATTGAGATAGAAGATTTTGTGACACTAGGCCTATTCTCAGACAGAAACACTGGAACAGTGAGTCTTAACCTATGGCACTTATGCTATGGGCTGTCACAGGGAACAATTTTGTCCTCAATATATATATTGTGGATGGGTAGCTCATGGACGGTAAACTACATGCACCCCATGAACCATTTTACAGCCCCCACAATTGTCTCCTAAACTGCAACTACTTTAAGCACATTCTGCATTGTCTATAATATTATTTGTGGTTTACTACTGAATTGTGGCAGCAAACCATTAACATGTAGGTTGATGTAAGCATTAAACATTTAAATGAATGAAGTTTTTAAAAGTGCATTCTTGTACACTTTTATCCTAATACGTGCATTTCGTAAACACTTTTCCTGATACATACTATTTTTTCCAAAGCAATGTCTTCTAATATATTATCTTTTTTGAATATTATTTTCCACCACAGATAATTTTTATGTGCACTTATCTCCAGTATTCACATTTATTTTCATGCAATTTTATCTAATACATGTTTTTTAGTCTGCATTCATTTTCTTGAAAACTGTATTGCAAAATTCAGAAAAAGAATGAATATGTAAAGATAATTGCGCTTCAGGTGATAAATTGTTTCAGGAACTAGTACTGGGTATGTTTACATTAAAATTCTACTCAAGCAAGCTTTTATTCCATTCCTGTTAATCATAAACAATCTAAAGCTTAATCTTTAGATACTAGTATCTCTGGTAGGTTTATAAAATTTCATTATGCCAATTTCAATCGTCTTTTTATTATTTATAATTTTTATGTGAAAAATTGCTATGGAAGGCTGCCAGTATTAGCTGGTTTATTATGTTATGTACCACTGTTTCTACTAAGAAATGTACTTTTATACATTTTATAGCATTATAGAACATACTGTAATTTTTATCTATGAGTGGAAAAGAAGCTGTGGAGTCATCCTTAATGGATGGAAGACACAGTCACTTAGCTGAGTCTTTCTTCTGAGTATCTGTGCAGGATAACTGTGAATTCAGAAGGACTATACGTAATTGCTCCAGCAAAGGAGATTGTTACCTTGTCATGGTGCTGGAGCTTGAGCACCTCAATGACGCCATGTGCTAAACCGTGAAGGGACCCCCAAGAAGGGACACCCTGGAGAAGATGCTGATGCTAGGGAAACTGGAAGGCAAAAAGAAGAGGGGCCGACCAAGGGCAAGATGGATGGATAATATTCTGGAGGTGATGGACTCGACCGTGGGGGAGCTGCGGGTGGCAACGGCCGACAGGAATCTCTGGCGTGGGCTGGTCCATGAAGTCACAAAGAGTCGGAAACGAATAAACAACAAAATACGCAATTGAAAATTATTTGCTTTTTGTAACCTGAAACCAAGGCATTATATACAGGTGGGGTCAAATTCTCCAAAGAAGAGGTGGAGGGATTCAGGAAGAATTCTTTCTGATGTATGGAGAAGTGTTTGGCTTAGAAGATAGAAATATTCCTGACAGGTGAGATAGGGCAGCAGGGTGAGCAGAGGCCGCTGAGGATAGAAGAAGGGATGAGAAACAGTTGATCAAATCCCTGTGTATCTTTGCCAGGACTCTAGTCAGCAAGAGGAATAGGTGGAAACATTTAAAATAGGGGTTCATTTCAAGAAAAAAAGAAAGGCATTGTCAAGAATCTGGGGGGGTGTCTATCTTATCTTTGCTGCAAAGGAATAGGTATTGCCTGTGGTCTTGTGATACAAACAGACTGAACTTTGTCCCAATGGGATTGTCCCAGTTTTCATTTGTTGGTGGCTATTCTGATATAGCTAAGCAGGTTAGCAAGGATGTAGTCACTTTGTCCTCATCCCAAATGTGGAATGGAATGGAAGTCCTATACCTGTAGGGATCACATTCAAAACATGTGATGTGAACAACTGAAGTTGCAGCTGCCATATGGCCCAGTCATTGGAGAATGATGCAGGTTCTGGTTAGGGAGGAGATCTTGGGAACCAGCAGCTGAAGTGAATGCAGATGTAGCAACCATGAGAAGTGGCTCTTCTGATGGTATCATTGGCTTATGTATTGGATAACATGAAAGGAAAGAAGGGAAGTCGTCTCATAAATGATCTGAGGGCTGCGGTATTGTAAAAGCAGAATTTGAGCTATGTGGTGAAATAGCACAGCACAGGAATAAGCAATAAGGAGCTATTCATTTAGATAAGGAGGTGGAGGATAGCAAGTACAGGTGCCATACATTTTGAAAAAGCTCTTGGGGCAAAGGAGAAGCCAAATAATAAAACATGAATCTGATAAATCTATCCATTGTGCATGAAATGAAAGAAGAAATGGTAGGATACTATGGATATGTGAAAGCATGCATCCTGATTTCAGGATCTATAGATATGATTCACATTCTCTAGTGCAAGAGGGGAAAGATGAAAGCAATGAATTTCATATTGAAGCAAGAGTGCCTCAGAAAATATTCAGAAAAAATGGTTTAACCTAGTTCAGAGGCCACTGTCCTTCCAAAGAATGGTAAAGTACTTAGAAAAGAAGATATAATCCCTCTGAAGATCATTCTCAATTGTTGTAGAAAGTCACAGAGATGATCTTGGGGAGATAACAGTTGGAAAACCTGTATTAAGCCTGTGAAACAGAGAAAGCTTGAGGTTCAAGGTTCTCTTACTATATCCATAAAGTATTCCTCCAGTCAGACTGGTGGAGTCTGTTTCCTGACCTGGCCTACCTCAAAGGGATGACAATTGCCCCTTTATGTAGAAATAATAAAACCTCCTGCCATAACTCTAGAGATGTCTTAGTAGTGAAAGGGAAGTTTGACTCAATACGGTAACTCTAAGAAATTATTGATAGAATCAAAACGTTTGCAAGCTTAGAATCAAGCCATTCATCCTCCAAATGATCAATATGATGGAACATCTAGGTCAAAGAAGCCACTTTGAGTCTTAAGACTGGCATGCATGCTCTGTTGTGCTAAGCATATTGACAAAAGTTGGACATAAAATGATATGATCTTCTATTTGAAGGTGGTAGACTTTGGTTTAGATATGATTGTGATCATGGATAGTAATAGGAAGGTTTGTACTTTGTACAAAGTACAAAGTAGAGTTGCTGCAGTCACCATTTTGCACTGCTAGACAAAGCTTTTGAACCCTGTCCAGAATGTAATGGATTTTATTGCTAAATAATCCATTTTCAAAAACAGAAGTCCTTAGCCTCCAGTGTCAATCCAGTGGAGCAGAGCTAGGCATGGTGATATAGGGCAATAACCTTTGTGACTGAGTCAGCTGCATAATGAGATGTGCTTCATTTCTGCTTGGCAAAATGGGCTGCTTGTTTCAAAATCCAGGACTATTTGGTTCTTGTCTTTTGGCAAACAGAGATATTTTCTCCCACCAAAAAAACAGAAACAAACAAACAAACCTATTTCACCATAGATACTTGATAGTCTACAATAGAGGGTTAGAGCCCAGAGAGTGTAACATGTCTTAGACTGTCTGATTTTCTACTGTCCTTGTCCATGAGTACAGAACACTGTTAACAATGAGAGTTTGATGTTGACACCTCCAATATAATATGTTTGAATAAGAAAGTAAATGTTTGAATAAGGAACAGCATCACTTTTCCTTTATTCTATAAAGATTCTCAACTTGAAGCTGGCTTTGCCCTGAAGTTTTTTGCTCTCTCCAGCAAGACTGGAAACACTGGAGTTAAAACTGAAAAGCAGAAGTGTCTTGGTCTAACTGGTATATCAGATTCTCTATTGCCTAAGAAGGCCATGCCATCCTACACATTTGTTTCAATGTAGGAACTGAGGCCTTTCAAACTAGCTGGTCTCCAAGCAAAGCATGAAGTGACAAAACTGAAGAAGTCAACTAGACCAAGGAAACATCAGAGCCATAATAATAAGATTCATAAGAATAATAAGACTAGTAGATGAACTAGGGGAAAAGTAGGATAGGTATCAGGGGTCAATGGCAGTGCACGAAATATGAGGCCAAGTTGGTTCAGTAGATGGTGGCTTAGTGGACTGAAGGTAATGATTTTGGGGCAACAGGCCATGCCAAGATTAAATTGAAATTTAAGATCTGCCTCAAAGGAATGTTTTGGAGGACAGAAGAGTCCTGAGGATGAGAAAGGGACACTTACAAATGCTATTATATGGATGGTCCAAGGGACAATAAGGCACTGGAATTTGAAAAGAAAGCCAAAATATATAAAGGTGTGCTTCACAGCAGTTTGTGCTGTTCCAGGGAGTATAGGGCCACTGACTAGAACTGTGAAAGGTTTTATTTATTTATTTTTTATATAGCTGTCCATCTCATACAAGTGAGCTTATAAGGATTAAAACACAGAAACCCACAACATATAACCCCCAGCACTCAAGTATAAGCAATGTCCTTAACCTCAGAAAAGTCACATCAACAACAGTAGAGCCTAGCTACCCATCTGACACAAATGCCTGGGGAAACAGCCAGGTCGTCAATGCCTTGTGAAAGGCTTACAGGGTAGGGGGCATCTCAATTTCTGGGGGAGTGCTGTTCCACAGGGTACAGTAGATGCAGCCACTGAGAAGGCTTGACCCTGGGGTCCAACAAGATCACATCGTTTAATAGGAGGGATGTGGAGCATGCCCTCTGTACTAGATCTGATGGGAAAAACCAAAACAATGGGAGAAGGCAGTCCCACAAGAAGCCTGGCCCTATGCTTTGTAGATCATTATAAGTGATAACCAACACCTTGAATTGCTCCTGGAAGACTACTAGGAGCCAGTGCAGCTTGCAGAGCAGCAGTGTTATATTGCCATAATGAGAAACACCAAAAACCGTCTGTGCTGCTGTATTCTGAACCAGCTGCAGCTTCCAAGGGCAACTCCATGTACAGCACATTAGAGTAATCCAAAAGGGAGGTAATTAAGGTATGAATCACTATGAGCAAGGCCTCCTGGTCCAGGAATGAGCACAACTGGTGCACAAGATGAACTTGTGCAAAAGCCTGGCTATGGCTCCCACAAGTAGGAGCCGAGAGTCCAGGAGGATCCTCCAAATTGCACACCAGCTCTGGGGAAGTACAACCTCATGTAGAGTTAAAGATGGAAAATCCCCAGCCTGGGGGTTCTTAAAACCCACAGCCAAGAAGTTTAAATCTGCAAATTGACTATCAGCCACTGGGCTTAAACTACCTTTATGATTTCTTTCATTAACAGAAAGAAGAGGACATTTAGCTTTGCCCCTATATCTCTGGTTGGAGGAATGGAAGAAAGAAGGTGGCAGCGGTGAGCAGCATTAAAAGCTAATATTGCTGAGTTTATCCCCAGCTTTCCTGGTTGGGTAAGAAGGCTTGATGGTGAAGGGTGGGACTCTTCCTTACACTTACAAGGAATGATTGCAATGAACCTGATCAGTAAACATCTGTCAGTGCTTAAAATGTCCACTGCATAATCTTCATTAGGCAAAAAAGATACAGTTTATGCCTACCTGAGGAAGGCATTTTACTCCCATGATGCTGGAACTTGTGAAATGGGGCCATGAAGGCAGTACAGCCAAAAGCTGGATGCTGTAATAGCAGGGAAGGTCTTCTGACAATATATTGAAGAAGCTTTCAAAAAGGATCAAGAGAAAAATTTAAAAATTAAGGAAAATGGAAGAAGGAAAAGAAATAAGAAGGACAATCAGCTCAGTGATGAATGAGCTAACACTGGGATGGTAAAAAACAAATTAAAAAGGTTCTGAAGCAGCCAGAACTAGTTAGGTGGGGAAAATGTGGGACTCCTGCAAAAAAATTATCTAAGTTGTAGAATGTTCCAAACATGGCTATATGCAGGCATGTAACCATGATGAAGAACTTTATTGATCTATTATTTATAGCAGAAGATGATTGGCATGTAGCTATTTTAATGTGTGAATAGATTTTAAATGCCTAAAACAAGGCAAGTAAGATGTCAGAAAACAGCAGATGTACATCACAAGAACAAGGCTGGGTCAATGGACAAGAAAATCAGCACAGGCAGATAAAGAAAGTCAACAAAACGTGAAGGTTATAATATTGGTTGTCAACAAGAAAATGGTCTCTGATTGTTGCAGAGACTGATTACAAGGAAAGTTCACAAGTAAGCTTCTCAGCATGTTATGAGAATGCATTAAAAAAATCCAACAACATGGACAACGCTCTCATAACAAAAAGATATTTTCTCACAAAAGAGTTTATCTAGGGCAACAATAACAAAGACAGTTTTCTCACAACAAGAGACACGTTTCTCACAAGTTGCACAGAAAAAGTATAGTCCCAAACTGCCAACAAGATAACAAGACCTCTCGCAGCTGTGAAAATTCAAAGGAGGCTGCCAGAAGTGTAAACATTTGGAGCTCTCCAAGTACCAACACCACTGAACACGCACAGTGTAACACACAGCTAAACTTCCACTAACTGCACAAAGATGGGTCATGTTGGTTATATGATTGTCCAACCATATCAGTAATACACAGAATATTATTAATAATTTATCTTTTAATACTGCTGTGTCGCATTAAATGTGGTCTTGGACTTATATCTGGATTGCAGATCCAGTCTCTGTGGATCCTTGATCACTCTGTCCTGCTTTGGAGTAAAATTACAACAAATTAAAATTGCATGTAATAGTATTTCCTCAGTATGGACTTTGGATTAATTTTTCACATCACTGTTATATTAAGGTAATTTTGTGTTTTATTTGGTATTGCATTGCTTCCATGATCTCATTAGGATGGGCTGAATAAAAAGAGAAAATAAAAGAAGATACTTGAAAATTTTCAGTAAAACTGAGATATTAAAATAATGATATAAATTATTCCAGACTTCATATTTTTGCAAGCATGATAGCTATGGAAATTCTTGTGGTACCACAGGCATTTGAGTAGTTGTATTTATGATTTAACTGTGGTGCTTTCTTTCTCTTTTTTAATCCATTTTTTCTTTTTTCCCCTGTGCTTTTTTTTTATAGAAGGCATTTACATTTTTTTCCAAAATTATTATGTGTTTTTATATATTTATAGGATTAGTGATGTGAGGGAAATGTGCAGTATTTATTTAAACATTTTGTAGCTGTCTAAATTCTTGTTTAGCTTAGTTTTTTTTTAACTTAATTAACCAACAGGCTACTGGTAGTAGAATTGAAATATTGTGATATAATTGCATTTAGACACATGAGTGTGTAATTTTTCGTGGCTGTTGCTTCCTTTTAAAATAGTTATGCTGCTTCAGTAATTTGTGCTGGACTTCTAGCTCACCATGCTGCTAAGTATGATCTCTCAAGGCTGAAGGGAGTGTACCTCCAGACCAGGAGTCTGCCCTTGACAAGTATAAGAATTCCTAGTGATGGTATGAGGGGCAATCTGTTTTCTTAAATCAAATATGAGTGAGAGGCTCTCAAATATTCTATCTTCAAGGAAACCTTTCCACAATTAGTCATTTACTGAGATGACTTTGTTCATCTACCATGTAATTCCTACACATTGCTAAAGAACCTGAGGGGAATATTTTGGGTATCACATGGGCCATGCTTATGATCCTTGCCATTACCTCATGCAGACTGAAGAGTACACTGTAGGAGACATTGAAAATTTCTGAGCATCTGTGAACTGCAGGGATAAATAAATAGCAACCAACAAGCTATTGTTTAAAGGTATCCTGGCTGGCTTTTCTGAGCTTCTCATTCAGTTATCCTTAATCTCAGTGGGATCCCAAGATTTCCTGAAACATAGACTAAATTCAGTTGTCTAAGATTTCTTCATTTGTTTTCATATGACACAATTATGTAGTGCAAAGGCTGTTCACTGCTAGGAATGCACCAAGACAGCTAGTATCTCATGATATTTTGGAGACACAGAGGTGACTGCATTTGTGTCTGGCATCTTCATGTTGGCTATAAATGTACAGCCTTGTTTCCCAGGAGTAAGCATTACTGCTGCTTTATCATAGGGTTTTACATTGTTAGAAATAACATTCAGACATGTTTCATAGAACTACTGAGCATCTTGCTATCAGTATGAAGAGCTACTGAGGTTATGGCTGTAAAAAAGGGAAATCTGACTCCACTTGCTAATTCAGAACAAGATGCTGTCTCTCAACCTGATATGCCTTATGAGTCGTTATAAAGAAGAACTGCCATTTACACTGCATGGAGATTCTGGGAGGAATGGTGGCTATTATCATTATCTATCTACAGCATTGCTTTCCAAACTGTGTGTTGCGACACTTTAGTGCAGGGCTTTCCAAACTTTTCACGTTGGTGACACACTTTTTAGACGTGCATCATTTCGCGACACACTCTTAGAGCAGGGCACAAGGCAGGCACTAGTACCTGCGTGGAATCAGCAGGTTTGGAGGCAGCAAGGCACAAGGGAGGCACTAGGACCTGCGCAGAATCCTGGAAGGGCTCAGAGGCAGCAGCAGTCGCGACAAACCCAGACACTGCAGCCAACACACTAACGTGTCCCGACACAAAGTTTGGAAAGCTCTGCTTTAGTGTGTCGCAACACACAGTTTGGTGTGTCGCAACACAACCCGGAAGCGGCAGCGGGGGCGTGCATGGCGGCGGCACGCGGGGCGGTGGTGGTGTGTATGGTGGCGGTGGAAGCGACGACGGCAGAAGTGCACCATCAGCACTTCCATGTTTTAGCGGAGGCCGCTGCCGCCGCCGCCACATGCCCCCCCGCGCTGCCGCCATGCACACCCACGGCCTGGCCCCGCACCGCCGCCGCCGTTGGTGTGTCACCAATGGCGGCACTTTGGAAAGCACTGATCTACAGTATTTGCTGTTGCTGTTATAATACTGTAATTATAATTTCTACAGCTTTTAAAATAGTACAAAAATAGACATGCATGGGAACATATAAACATAATGTTGTTATTTCTTTTCTTGAAATAGGGATGAGGTACAGGAGGGAAGCAACATGTTGGAAAAGACAGAACCTGAGTGGGCTTTTTAAACCTATTTTGCTCTCAAGCAAACTATTGTAGTTTTATAATATAATAATTCTGTTGATTCCAGCACATACTAAATGTAGTTAACTTTGTCTAGATCCAAACCTGCAAAGACTCTGGTGCAAATTGATTTAATGTACTGTAGAATGTTTGTCGATGAAGACAATTGGACATTGCTTTGTATTATATATTGGATATGAAGCATAAATGCTGTGGTTATACATGCTATTCTGAAAGAAATTGATTTTGCTTTGAATGTCAATAAAACATTATGAATCAATAAAATGCATTTAATGATGAGCTTTGGCAACATCACTCTGCAGAAGAATTGAATCTTGAAATAGCACCAAAGATTACAAAAAAGCATTGAATATATGAGTCATCCTCTGTGCAATCTGGCTACAACTGAGTCTGTGAACTGTAGGTGGAATCAGGCTGGATTTGTGATTGGTCATCTGGCCAAACGTTCCTTGATATTCAGGCAATCATTGTAATGTCTTCATGGGTGCATCACATTGTGTTAAAGCTGTTCCACTTTATTATGTAGTCTGTTAGAAACAGTTTCTATTCTATTCCACAGATATACTGTAAATTACCAATACCTACACATGAAAACTTGTTTCTAGTTTCACAGTTGTCATTTCATCGCCTGACTGCAAGTGGGCTTTAATGAATCTCTCATACTCATAAATTAATCTCAAAAACAGAATATCTCTATCAACTCAGGTCTTTTTTAAGGAAGCATTTCTCAGTTATTTAGTAAACAAGGGACTTAGGCTCATGTGTTCACAGGTCCATATATGTTTATACATAGCAAGTGGTCATCAGAAAGAAGTAATAGAATATGACAAATTCTTGATAGTTCACAGATAGTAAAGGATGACATAAATTAGACACTTGCAAAAACCTAAATGCAAAAACTGAATGTAAATTATTAAATATTAATAAGAGTAAATGATAAAAATAAAGCACAGAAAACAAAAAAGTGCTTCGTTTAGAACAAGATTTGCTATTATAGCCAAGCCATTTCAAAGTAGCCATTATCTGTAAATGCATACTCAACTTTGAAACAGATTGTTTTTCTGCTAGCAACAGAAAATAAGGGGGAAAAAAAACCATCTAGACTGTATGAAAAATATATTTTGCCTCTTAACATGACATGTGAAACCAACCATTGAATTTTTTTTGCAAGCTTAATCAAAAGATCTTATGTCAATAAGTTTGACACCTAATCTCAACCTCAGATCAATGTGCTTAATCAATTTAACAATCAGTTTCTGATTTTAAATTCTTATATATTTTGGTACAAACTACATACCTACCAGATTTCAGTTTTACAGATGCACAGAAATTGCATGTATTTCCAACAAGTTGGGGACAAGCAATACTATTTCGCCCGTTAAACAAATAAATAAGACACCATTATATGAAAAGCAGGTGTAAAATGGTACCATTGTTATGGAACAGATAGCAGTGCATTTTCCCCTTACTCCCATTTCACTAACCCATGCTCTTTTTATTCTAAAAATCCTCTTTTATGTGAATAGTTTGCACTAATGATAGAAAACAGTATATGAGTAGGCCATAAACTATAAATGAAGAGCTAAAAGAGATGCACAGGAAGCCACTGTGTTCCACAGATAATGTACTAGAGATTTTGACTGAAAATGAATCTACCTCAGATCAACTTCTCAGTGAGATAGAAAGTTAGTAAAATAATATATTGACTGAACCAAAATGTGAACCATCTCCAAATTCACATCTCCACATAGGAAAAGGGGTTCATGCCCTATATGTAGGGAATGTTCTGTGTGGCAGGGGGGTAAGTTGTGCAAAACCTTGCCTATATAATAGTGTGATATGGCTCAGATATACAGTACATTTACCATTTCTGTGGATGTAGGACACTGTCTAGGGTTCATGAAGTGACCTTGCCCATGACAGTGGATGCTAGATCCAAACGACTTCTGTGAAAC